>CANUEZ040000107.1:2973750-5947500 GCA_948099385.1 Fasciola hepatica
AAGTGCGTAAATCCCTGAGACACCAACTGACTAGGAGCCTGAGAAATGACCGCGACCAGTGGTCGACCGTGAAATGTATGGAAATCAAAAAGGCTGCGTCTATTGGCAAAACTCGCAATGTTTTCCGTCCGATTAGAGGCACCAACCCACGGAAACCCGGTGTAAGTGAGTTAATCAAATAATCCGACGGCTCACTGATTCATTCCCAGGGATTTCGTCTGGATCGTTGGGCGGAACAATTTAGTTTGCCCAATTCAACAGTGGACCTTCCGAATACACCTGCAACAAAAACGATGCAGGCAGATAATACTCCTCTATCAGAAATGAAGGTTATGCAGGAGGTAGGTTACTTGAAACTGTACAAAGCCGCTAGACTGGATGGGTTGTCTCCAGTTTTTCAAAGATGGACGCGAAACTTTGATTTCGGAGTTAACAAAACTCCTCAAATTGTTTGGGAACGTGAGCAGATTCCAAGGGAATGGTGTGAATCGGTAATTGTGCCGATTTACAAGAAAGATGACAGGTCCTCTTGTGGAAACCACAGAGGAGTGAGCTTGGTAAGTATCGCGTCCAACTCCTTATTGGGTTTATTCTCTACCGATTATCCAGCACCCGTGAAATGTATACCAGTAAAAAAGCAAGCCGGTTTCAGACCCAGTCGGGGTTGCATCGACCACATCTTTATTTTTCGATGAATCTTAGAGCACAGACACATCTTCCGTAGGCCCACAACCTCTCCTCCTTGATCTGAAAGTGGCGTTCGACTCAGTCGACCGCACAGTTCTCTGGTGATGCCTCTTATTGAAGGATACGCCACAGACGTTTATTTATCTTCTCTTATGCTTGTATGTGAACAATCGAAGCCGAGTTCGTACTTACAGCGATCTTTCACTCGAGTTCACCATGGAAAGTGGTGTTCGTCAGGGTTACCCTCTTCCGCCATTCCTTTTCACTTTTGTAATTAAATTGCTTCTTCAGATAGCCTTATCCTCGCGTGAGAACAGTGGAGTCGATCTTCGCTCAGACGGTAAACTGTCCGACTTAGAATACACGAACGATATTGTTCTTCTGAGTGAAGATCCGGGTAAGTTTTCAAGCTTTCCCAGATAGTCTAAACAACAGCGTACCAATGTTTGGGATGTATTTTGCACCTTTAAAGTGTAAAATGCTGCTGCAGGACTGGGTTGGCGTTATACCAATCCTCTTCTTGGTGGGTAAACCTGTAGCTGAGGCAGATACGTTTTGCTACCTGAGAAGTCACGTCTCACCAGGTGGGAAGATATCGGACTAAGTTTCGTCGCTTCCACAGAAGGTGCGTTTGGCTTTTACCAACCTCCGTCATCCGTGGTGCCAGCGTAACATCCGACTGTCTGTTCAGAGTAGAGTGTACAATGCGGTGGCTGGGTCCGTTCTTTTATACGGTTCAGAAACAACTATTAAATGTAGAAGACAGGCGAAGACTGTCGGTGTTCGAGCACTGATGTTTCCGTAGCATTGCCCGAGTATGGTGGGAACACCGTATCAGTAATGCTAACATTAGACGTAAGGTTTTTGGAACTAGAGGTCAGCCTCTGGATCAAGTACTGAATCCAAACAGGTTAAGGTGGTAGGTACATATGTTACGCATGTCCACCGATACGCTTCCTCGGAGTGCGCTGTTCCACAAGCCAAATGGTGATTGGAAGGTAGGTTGGGGTGGTCAGCCCACGATGTGGCGAAAAGGTTTGAACGCTTTGACCAGTGGACTTGGCCACGTACGACGTGTTAGACTTCCAGGTTGGGGTCCGAGCGACCCACGTACCAGGTGGTTGAAGGAATTAAGTGATATGGTCAATGGAGTAGTTGCATTCGGACTTATTCTTTGTCTTCTTAATTTATGTTTATTGCTTTGATTTTCTGGGATTTTCTATCACTTTGCGGTTCAATTCTTCTTGCTCTTTACGAGACGATGCTGGATGGTAGCAACCGAAACTAGAGTACAGAAGTGCGAGGGTAATGATTGAATAAACCGAACTGAACTAGACACCAGGTCCTACTAGTACGAGGGCAAGTTAGCAATCTAGCGCTGAGACTTAGAGTGACAGTAATGAGCGACAAAAGGCTCCAACGGATGAGCGGGTTGGTTAGTGGCGCATTTGCGGACCACTCAAGTTTGTCGGCCGTGGTATGATTTGAATTATCGTTCTAAGGCTGACCAAACAAGCAACTGAAACCACTTTTTAACCAGTCATCCAGGTATCACGTGATTCTCTGCATTGTGCACCGAGACTGCTGTGAGTCCGTTTTTTTGCTGGTAAACGCAGACGTTCTACGATGTGTTCTGTTTTACCATTAAATGTTTAGTGAGCAGGCTGTAAGCAGCCATATTTGTGTTCGACTAATGTTAGCGTAGGATCCTGTTGATGCATTTACTGAGCCTTTGTGCTTATGGAATTCTCCGCATTTTTGTATTTTGCAGGTCGAACACGAGCAACCTCCACGGACGACTCTGATCCTTGAATACTACAAATGATAAATGTGTTACAATAGAGACGGTAAGTCGCTTAGTCTGAGGACTTGTTGTGAAACGAGAAATGGGTAGAAAGACATTCACGTAAAAACTTGTTTGACAGCTTTGTGCCTGAAAGTGTGTGAATAACATGAAAAAGAATAAATATGGAAAGGAACATGTTACTACAGTTTCATAGCTCTCAGAATGAATAAAGAACTAAAAAACAGCGCGACGGTTTCGGGAAGACACTTTACTGGAATGGCTTGACATCATCGCATGGGGTAAACGAGTGTCAGCAAGTGGAACTGGGACGACAGGTGCAAGCAATTGGGAGCAGAATCCATGGTATTAAAGGTAGAACACGAGAGAAACAACAACCTGGTGACGTCATAGCGACAGCAGGATGGAGGTCAACGTGAGGACCCTGATGAAGTGGATAGATTTGCGCTGCCCTTAGTCGAGAAAGGAAACCGAGATATACAAGGCTCTCCGACGATTCTGATTGTGGGTGCTACTGTATCGTCTTCAGCAAAATGCAATGGTGAACTGGTCAGATGGTCTTCTGGCTAAAACCCACCAAATGTCCATCAAATGTTTCTCTAGCACAGCCAAGAGAGACGTCAACTAAGGAGTAGACGCTTGCCTTTGAAGATAGCATACGCGTAACCACAGAAATCAATGTGCACTACATCACGAACTAGTGATACAAGAGACATCGACAAGGGCTATCCCGGGTAACGTCAAGTAAGAGTCTACTGAATAAGAGAATTTGGGTTGAAAAAACTGAAAGGCTGACCAGGCATATGCATTCTGGTGACATTAGTCGATAATGAGGTGCGCAAAGGTACATGGCGTCTCTAGTGGTATTAAAATGATAATAGTAGATCGGTGTCGTGGGATACGCTGTTCTACGTCAAGTGGAATTCAGTTCGCGGGTATATTACAGTGAAAGGGCGCGATCACAACATTACGTGTCACTGCAGTCAAGTGAGGAAGAGACGATTAACCCCACATGACTGAAAATGTTGAGTTGGATCCAATAGCAATTTCTGCAGCTGCACGAGTGTGCCTGAATTACGTCAACACGGAGACCAAATCTGTTGGATTACACTTCAGGCTCAACTCATTTATCTTTAAATCCTTTAATCAGACCTCTTGGAATAAAACTCGTCACGGGAAAGACTTCATTAAACTGCTGTCAACAAAAGAAGCTTCCGTCAAAGTACTTGGTGGAATGGTATTTCTACTAAAGACCAAAAATAACTGCGGACTGGTTTTGACCAAAAAAATGTTTAGACAACGAAAGTAGTTGTCATTTTTGCCGTGTCAGGAGACGTGGTCGCTGTCCAGGATGTTTTATCCTCCACCAGTTGATGACCGATGTGTGAACTACCCCAAATTTCATCTAGATTCACGAAGAAAGCAATACTTCCCAATACTCTCAGACAATTCCGTCTCAAGAGGTTGTGCAATGAAACCGATTTTACAGCTTAAACGAATTGGAACACCTGAGGCATTAAAGAGATTAGGACCTTACGCAATCACACGATTCTAGATCCCATCTATGGGCCAGTGCGTTTCAGACTGACCAAATGGAGCTATTTATAAAACAAAACAGTTGGCTTAGCCACAAGCTGAACATACCAAGAACTGTACTCTTACCATTTTGCTGGTTAGGTTCGTTGCGAACCGATTTGGAAGTTTTGTCTTTTAACATACATGCTGCGCTCTGAGTATCGGTGCCGTAACCAGCAGCTGAACACCGATCAGAGGACGGGATTTTCGGTCTTCTTGCGCGTTTGGGTGAAGACGATGAAGACGTTGCAAAGGAAGGACGACTCTCACCACCACGTTTGTTGTTGTTGCTCGTTGCCGTCGTGGCACAGGATTGACGCGTGCGATCTACTCGTTCCGTGAACTGTTTCCGATCTTGAGGTGCAGTGTGCTCATATCGGGCATGACGGTTATATTTTTCTCCCGGTCGCGCACGTTCACGGCTCCTAGACCGATTAGGTGAACGTCCCCGAGATGACTCAGGCCTAATAGATGCATGCCCATTGGGTAGACGATCCGAATCCGATCGACGATACGATCGAAACTGTCTGAATGGGCTGTTCGGTCGGAAGCGACGTTCAACACGACTCTCCACTGGATCAAGTCGTTTTTTGCTCCACACGTGTGAGGTGGTCTGCGGTGAATGACGTGCATGTGCGGAGTGGTGACCCATATCAGAATCATCAACAAATGGTCGGGTTCCGTGAGATACCTGTGGGCTTGTGACTTTCTTCGATGCGGGACGTGTTTCGATCGATCGTTGATCGAACTTCGATTGGGAAGTTGAATTGTCAACGCGTGAGTGTGAAGTAGCACAGGAAGATCGATTTGGACTGTGCGAGGCGGATCGACTAGGAGCTCCGGTGGAATCAGAGGAGGACGATGAACTGGAAGATCCACTAGATTCGGATCCGGAGGAACAAGATGAAGATGAGGAAGCGGTAGGAGAACGACGATGCGGATCAACAGAGCTTTGTTGGGATGACTGCTGTTGCTGAATAGAGGTTTTCGTTGGTTGTTCGCACTGGACAACCTTGAAATCAAGGTTTTCGCTTGGAACTGGTCTACTGTTTACTTGACCACACTGTGGTATGGACATGCATTTGTCGGGCGTTTGGAAGGAATGCAAATACGACAAAAGTTCGCTGTAGGACAGTTGGTTTTCGGGATTTAGATTGGGAGCTTCTGTCGGTACGGATACGGCAAACTTCGGTTCGGGTAAATGCGCTCTGAGATTGGGTAGATAAAGACCATAATATTAAGGTCAAAAGCAAGATTGACAAATACAAAAAAGCAGTAAAAATTCGATACGAACTTTCCAAATGGATGCCGAAAGTTGGAATGGCCTAGTTTGTGGTTTGAAAGTACATTACATTTTACTGAATTATTTAAAGTGGCACCAAAAATAGAAATCAACCAATCATTGAAACAAAAATGCGGTCATAATCCCCAACATGTATGTCTTTGGTACTTTGCAACACGGCATTGTCGGTAGCGTTTATGATCGATCGAAGTTTATGTTACCACCAGGTAACCTTCCTCGAGTCTGGTTTACAGCCGACTGTAAACCGGTCCCAGATGTGAAACAGCGTGTCAGAACGAGCCACTCAACCAATCGGCCGGCACATAACACGTTCATCAAGGATTAATACAGTCAATGAAAAGTTAACAGTCCGTGAGGATCAAGTAAACCACAAGCTAAGGTGATTGGGAAATGTGTGACGCATGTTCTCGGATAGGATTGTTCGGCGCGCATTGTTCGCTGAAGCACGTCGTGCTTGGAAAATGAGTAAAGGTGGCCAATCCATGACATGAAAGAGAGGTATGAAAAGCCTAACCAACGCACTCGGTCATGTAGGGTGGCGTTCAACTGAACCCACTCCCCCCCCCCATACACTCGGTGGTCCGATACACTGGAGGATATACCTAGATGTCGCGATCAGTGGCGCTCCTGTATCCACAACCTTTCTTTATTGACTTTATACTACTATTTGTAGTTTTCTTACTCTTTTTATAGTCTTGTTTTTTTTAGTTTCTGCCTGAGGTTCCTGATGAGAGATAGTAACCAAAGCCACCGCTCCCAGAACATGGTTAATGGTTGTTTGAACTGAACCTGCCGACCAACCAATTGCGCCAACAGGGAGCCTGTCCGATTCGGCATAGGCGTATTGTTTATGGGAAGTTTTATTTGCCTCAGAAATATCATATTGCTATGACTTCAATATACTTTTCACCATACTGCTGTCGATTTTCAGTCTTCATGAATGGCTGGAATAGATTTTCTTTATTAGATCCAAAAAGCAAGTTATTGAGTTGATTTGAATGTCAAACGCAAGCTTACAACTTGACTGTCTGCATCAGGACGTATAGTGAACGCCATGTATTACCTAATTTAGGCGGATAATGGATGAAATTCGCCGGAAAAACGGTCGTAGTCCCCAATGCAGTCACGGCACTTACCTGGTAGACCACCTAAAATACCAAACACGTGAATTGCATCCAAGTTTGGGTGCCCGACTACTTTTTACACTTAAACCAACACATTTGCCAAGATCTGATAGGACGAGACTTTTAGAGGGCTAAAGGTTTGAGGACCCAGTCTCGGGGTTGCCCATGTTGCGTTAGAATGGGTATTCATGAGTCAAAGCAGACAGAGCACCCTCAAGAAACAAAACAGTTGAATTTTTCACTAAAAAAATTAGAATCAGAATAGAGCCACATATGACGCTATTTCACAAGCATTCAATTTGATTTTAGAATGAATATGTAGGAGTGGACTGAAAACCATCCTAAGATCAAAGGCTGAGGAACATGTATTGTCAAGATCGCAGCAACAGACACATTTGTGTAGTGGTTAGGCTGTAGGCAGCCGTTTTAATGTTCGATCAATGTCAGTGCGGGTTCCCGACGAGACACTTACTGCGCTTTGGGCTTTTCTGTATTACCGTATTTTGCAGATCGAACACGAGCAACCCCCGCGAAAGAACACTGGTCCTTGCATACTATATATGTCCCACGGGTAACCACAGCCCACGAAAGAGCAGTAAAATCATCAATACAGCATGCCAATAAGGGCTGAGCAGACAACCCGAAGTGACCTCTCAAGTGGTTTCCGTTAGAAACTTATACACCGTTGACCCGCGGACCTTCCGCTTGACAGATGGAAAGATGTACTTCCTGGCGAATTTCACTACTCTGGTTCTTGCTGCTATTTTAAGATATTGTTCATTTGGGTGATCAAAGTTGGTATGCCTATGTACGCAAAAAAAGATAAAACGAAACAGTGGGCAGATTCAACAATACGAGAATACAGATAATCTGATAGTTATGAAGATGATGAACGTTAGATGATAGAAAAGCTTTTATGAGGGAGATGAGCGCTATTCAGTTACGGTTACTTTGATCAGAAGTATTGGTGAAGACCGAATCCGTGAACAGGGAATTCATCGACCGGTAGGTAAAAGTGATCCATGAGAGAAGGGGGGAATGGACTAGGACACAGACACTAGTCCTTTGAGGTGAAAATCACATCAAGTTTATTCCTACTGGTGATACCGAAGTGCTATCGAGAGAAATCTAAAACAGCTTGGAGTGGCCTACAAGTTCAGATAAGTAGATCGAAAGAAAAAGCTGGATAGTTTTGTATGCCAGGAGTTGATGAGAAAACGCATATCGAAAAAAATGTGCACGTCACAACGCAAAAGGCGTGCTTGAAGCACAGGAGCATGTCGAGACCACTCAGATGAAGCACAAGCCTAAGTCTCCGGAAAGAGTGAATGGTCGCTGTCGGGTCAACACGAGGCTTGACTGCTAAGATTCCACGCCGGCAGTGCAACTGGAGTGCACTCCAACCACGGCCTGGCGATCACACTCTGGGCTGTCCCATGACATAAGTGCACAGTCAAACTGATCGATCCGCTCCAGCTGCTATATGTGCGCGTGAACGCAAAACCTGATCTTCACATAAGCTGACCTGTTCAGTCAATTCAACGGATGCAATCCGTTCAACATTTATTGATTCTGTTGTGAAGAGCGGCCAAAGTAAGCGTGCCACGTCACATCACAAGGTCAATAGGACTGAAGTGGGAGATGTTCTGATGGCTTTATTAAGTGCTTCGCACAGCCGACCGGGCCGAATAGCAGAAATCTTAGTCAGTAAATGTACTGCTTTGTAGACTAACAGTTGAGAGACATTCGCAGCTGACCAGGGTGGACAAGCCGTTGAAATCAATTCCAATCCATTGGTGAACATAAGTATGTGCACAAGCATTCAATGGTCATAAATCAGCACAACCAAACGCTATCTGGAAAAAAAGTATAGTAGAGACTTAGAAATTATCTGGAATGATGCACGAATGGACGGAATAGAGTTAACAACGAAGCAAGCGTCCGACATTCCATTCAACGAGTTATGCGTCCCATGGGAATCGGCTCTGAGTGGTTCAACGGCTTACTATTACCAACGAATCGATCGTTAGATCAGCCCTTCTGAATGAAAGTTAAATATGCACGCAAAACAGGATACGATCACAGATTTCGTTAGCAGATAGGTCATGAACCGAATTGTAGTTGTATTTGATCAGGATTTTGCGTAGACAGACGTCTGCATTTCGGTTAAAAAGATATACACTTAGTGTGAAAGTTTTAATGTTAATAACACAGCGTTGTTGGTAGATGTGATTCGCCAACGTTTCGGCTACCGTGGGTAACCTTTCGCAAAGTAATTTTGCAATCACAATGGAAACACCACATGGCGCACCGAACTTTCGATACACTCTTCACATCGTTTAGTCCGGATATTTATGTACACTTAGCACTTAACCGAAGTAAGAGAATGCAAAAAAAAACGACTACATATCAAAAACTGGCAATAAATTCAGCTGTTACTGGCGCCCGGTCTATGAGGATTCGGGTCAGATAAGGAACAGTCGAGCTTTTGTAGATGTTATTGTGAGTGAGTATAGACCGGGGAGAACGCAATAGGTCAAACAATCCGCAAAGTAGAACTGCTGTTTCCGAATACATCATTCAGTCGTTATACAACAATTCACAACTTCACGGGTAGTTTTGAGGCCATCATCATCGTCATCATTCTGAATAAGTGGATTGGAGTTTGAGAACGGCTTACAGGCATTGGCAAAAATAATACGGAAATAAACATGAACGTGAGAAAAAGGATTTAAAGTGACGCGTATTTCAGCACTCGTTTTGAGATTTAAGCCAAGGATGAATTTTATCTGCCCGAAAAGGGTATACGTTCAGTGAAAAGTTACGAATTACATGCTCTAGCAATGATAACATAATTATGATAAAGGGAAACCGTAATGATTAAGTCAGTGCGCCGTGTTCGTTAGTGAGAAACCAGGCGGAAAGACACAATCGTGGTTCGATGGGCTTTTGTTTCAATTCAGTTTTGGAAACCAACGGCCTAGCTAGATATGGAATAACCGAATCATAAAACGTTCCGGTTCGGAAACGTATCATTTGTGGCGGAGTGGGCGATACCGCGCGAGAGAGAGAGATGAGTGTAGCGGGTGTGTCATCAGAAAGTACATTAATGCACACACGTTCACACGCAGAAAGACGAATTTTTCCAAGAAATCCAACAGTTTGGATTAAGATGTGTTTTTGCACTTACCAATGCACTCAGGGGGGCGTTTGATCAACACAAGGGTCTTGACATGCAAACCAGGGGAACTGACAAGGCAGTAGCATAATCAGTGACATAATGCACATGAATGAGTGGGCTTCGAAATGACGTGAATAGTAACACGCAGAGACCTCAAGTGGGAGATGTTAAATATAAGCTTATTCACCTTGAACATGATGGGTCCACTTAAGATCTCATGAGAAAAGTACACCAATATATTTATAATACTGGGTTATTTTCACGTTTGAACCCCCTATCACTAATGTTGGATAATTTAACTGATGTGAATATACGATCAACTGAAAACAGTACTCCGCACTTGTTGAGATTGGGTGCTTAAATGGCGGTGTTTGACCATCACATCATCGCAGAGATAGACTGGTGTAGTGGATGACATCAACCTTACAGGAATTCAGAACCAAACACAGCATCGTAGGCGTATTTGAAAGTAAAGGATAATTTAACAGATGAAGTAAAAAGCTCTCCAACGAGGGAACTGAACGCGTTATTATAGTCCAGGAAGCAAACGTGATCGAGTTTACTCTTCTGATCAATTATTGACGCAACGGAATGGGCAAGACACCTGATGGTATCTCGAGTAGAGCGCTGTTTTCGGTAAGTAAACTGGCATACATCAGAAACACTAATAGCAGACTCAAGATCATCAACAATAATCTGCTTGAAAGTGTTGAGTCGGACTGAAGTGGACGCGATGGGACAAAAATATTCTCTTTCCATCTTCGGTATTGGAGTTATGAGAACTAGACGCTAGGAGTCAGCGAGTTTGCCTTCTGACAGATATCGAGCGAATATTGAGAGCACGAGAGCCGGGTCAACAACACAAAATTTCAAAATAACAGAATTGAGGCTCGCTAGGTCCGGAGATTTTATTGATATTGATTAAAAACCCTGGAAAACGCATTTTGAAGGCACTGAGAACATCTTAGTTCGCCCAGGGTTTCAGGAAATTTGTGTAATAACTCGGCCGCATCAATTTCCGGGACAAAAGACCAACTGAGTCCCTTGACATCATGTGTCATGTAATTTGCTTGAGGCGCGCGACCACAGAACATTTTTAGCCCATTCCATAACTGACGCAAAGAGTTGTCATTGAGTATAGTACTTACATATAGTCGATTAAGATAAACGATTTTTCCTTTGATGTACAGGACCAACAGTTTAACCGCAGACTTGTTATGCGAACGATATGCTATCTTTCTTCCTCCCCAATTTATTTAGCTTCTCCGAATCAAAACGGTCTGGACGCACCAGAATTTTCGTTCATGGGCAACATTTTTCGTAGCAGAACTTTAAATAACTCGTAACAACGTCACTATGTAAATACCAATAAGGGTCGCGAAATAAATCCAGGTTGGAAGAGGCTACCAAGCCTACCGCCAAATGAATACCGAACGCGTCATGCTACCGTGAATGTCCCTTGTCGGCTGGGCGCTTAATTAGACTTCGGTGATTACATTTATTAAAATTCTACGGAGAACTTAAGCAATACAGCGGTTGAAGTTTCCCCACGGTGGCACACCTGACAGCATGAAAGTAAGATGGCTTAGCTTACTCACAAAGAGGCATCCTAAACAAGAACTATCTTTGGTGGGGAAATTATTGTTATGATGGGATATTAGACTACGGACGGACTCTAGCATCAGTTACCCATTTATGTTGGTGGACACTGTCAAGCGTCGGCAACCAACGATGAGAAACGAATCATTAGAAGTAGACAGTGTAACCTGGAGTCAACTGAAAGAAAAGCAAGCTGAGGCGACCCATTAGTTGAGAATGGCATCTTATTTTTATTCAGACCTTCATTAACCCTGTGTCAATCAGTGGGCTGTGGGTTTCGGTGCCTTCTTTGGGGGAAACAGAACAATGTGGCATGAACACGAATGAACACGTGGGCACATTATGTGAATGAAAAAACGGTGCAAACACAAGCATACTTCCACCGACAGCCGCAACTGACTGACTGGGTGTCCTTGAAAGATAGCGACCAATGTGACCGGCTAACCATGAATGAATCAAAACTGGAAGCAACTATGTATTGGACCAAATTTCTCCGGTCAACAAACTCGACCTAGAATCTGAATCGTAGATAGCATCCATCATTCATTTTATTCGCGTGCAGAATCCGTCACAACGCAGGCCATGCCTCGCGCAAAAATCAATCCACTTATATACGGCACTAAGAATAGGTGAAACAACATTGATTGATCTTCATATTTCATTTGCAAGAAGCGCTCAATTTTCCATACCTGATCTCGCCAATGCACAATATGATCTAGAAGACTGTGTTAATTGATCAGCAACAGTGACAAAGACAAACCAGTTTCAAGTGAGTCTTTTTAGGAAAGTTAGATCGGACTAAAGAGCCTTATCCATTCCTGTCCATGTTCAAGGGTGCTGCAGAAAAAAATAAATTCTCATTGTAAATATCTTTTCATGAATAAACGAAGTCCAGTTCGGACTCGCGATAGTCAGCCACGCGAATCCATCAAAAAAGTGTTACTTTTCAGAGTTGTTCAACAAACTTCCGTAGTAATCTTGTTCTCACATTTCACACTGACGGGGAATGATGCGTGTCTGAAGGCTACCGATTAACCAATGGTCATAATCGTAATATCTGAGGACTGCGATCGAACAGCTCCTAACAGAATAGTCCCTAAGGCACGCCAGAGCACGGCAGTGAAGCATGGTAAAATTAACTGTATCAGTGATTACACCACACTGTAATCGCAGCACAAATCAAAAAAGTACATAAAATTTTTCACGTGTGTCTAATCGGATTGCAATCCTAAACGATCAGCACTTCTTACCTGTTGGACTTTGTTCAACTTCGCAAAAGTATTGTACGAAGGTGAACCTGTTAAGTGGCACGTAGCTGGTGAATCTCAGGTTCCAACGATGGAAGATATTTAGGCTTCGCTAACCTTTTGTTAACGATCTAGTCCCAGACAACACACTCTATTGTTGTTCAGACAGTGAAACTAAGCACCTGCTGAGTGGTTAAGTTAAAGAACCAGGGAACACGGGATGCACAGTCCACATAGGTAGAGATCCAGGCAGGGTAAACGCTATTCTGGGCAGTTAACGACAAGTTAGCTATGTCCGTCATATGTTTTGCATCTTTATTGTCAAACTTTGCTTCCGCACCCGTTTAATTAGGAAAAAATTATTCCTAGCACAATTATTGAACGTGAATGTATATAGATTTTATACCGACACGAAGACGATTACGGTGCAAACACCACCGAAAGAAAAAGAAAGGGAAGGGTACACATGACGCAATGACGGTGTACATAAAATACAAAAATGTATTTTCCGACGTGTTTTAACAGGTTTCAATGTCTAAATTATTCGGCTGGTAGGGGGCACGGGGGTCACGGGAGTCCATTAGGCTCGTCGCATAGCATTCGCGCCATTGACTTCCATTCTAGGTCATATTCCTTGTTTCCCATCAACAACAATCCTCGCCCGTTGGGCTCTAACCGGGAAGTTGGGGTGCACCAGCCAAAGTCAAAATCAATACCATTCACCGAAGCAGTCATTATCTGACCGTCAAGTCACTAGAAAGTGTAAACAGTGCGAGGCAGAGATGTGTAGAACATGACCGAGCCACTACAGACTGTAAAGACCTGCATGGACAAGTTTTGCGACTTCAGAAACCTTATTCTACTAGGTGGTCAGAAATTTGATGAAGAGTTATCGTTAGCAAATATGTTAAATTTGGATGTTCGCAACCTCAGTCCAGTGTGATTTCCCCGTGAACTCACCAAAAGGTTGAGTGTGCACTGCGCTACTGAGTTCTCTTACGTGGATTTGAAACCAAACGGTTGAGAGCAGAAAACACAATAAGGCTGCTGACAGCAGAACACCAATTTCACTGAGACATTCCGTGTATTTGCTAGTAAAATTAGACCGAAAGTGTTCAGCTTAGACATACAGAGTAGTGAGTACACGGGGTTCATTTACAATGCGAAAACTAAATCTGAACTGGTTATGTAGATGAGAATAAGTACTGTCCATATGACTGAGGAAATTTCCTCCTGGTGGTGCTCGGTATGAGGACATTCGTTTAAAAATGGGACATGACCTAACTGTTGGAAACGCCGGTGTGGAGAGACGCCTACGGTACGTCTCATAGTGCTTCGTTTTTTTCATTCGAGACGCCGTTACTGATGGTAAATAGGCGTGAATTCAGCTCCACACATTGTTTTACGTACTGGCACGAAATGAACGATCATCGGAACACAAACTCAAAAATCAATACCCTCTGTCCGAGCGACATAAATCGATCGCGCAAGAGTTCTTCTAGCTATGCTTCATTCCATGGTAGTCTATCATCCTTAGTACTCCTGTTCTCTGATAGAATCAAATAATCTTTTCACTTTAGGCGGGAAGTAGTGCATCTTCTAGTAGAAATTATTTTTGATTATACATGAGCTGCAGTCGGTGGTTGCATACGCCGAGATGCTCTGGCGTGTCAGGACGGTGACTGCTCACTTCATACATACCACGAAGGCTCACGACCCACAGCCAATTGTGCATAAAAACAACACAGCAGAGCCTCGAGCGAATATCCATTTGATCGGATGTTGCAGTTAGAAGGGCGTGTCTTGATTGAGCGACGTATTCTTGCAACACGAATCAACGACAAGAGCTCTCTCAGAACGTCTGTTGCTATGCCCATCGATGCAGATATGGGGCTATCGTAAATGAGCAACAATGGTGAAGAACACCGATAGGTCCTTGTCGACTAAACAGTCTTTGGATAAAAGTCACGTTATGGACCAGTAGGTGAAAAAGAGACGGAGGAGTGAAGACGAGGAAACAGAAAAATACCGAACATGGCGGATGTTGTGATTTTCCCTCTGTGGTAGAAGTCAAAACACATAAGACACGATTTTCGTCTGGCATTCTAACTTATATCGATCTTCCATCTGAATGGTCCTTCTATCGGCGGAATACTCAGGGACCTGGTATAACTCACAAAAATTTTACCACATGGGCTACACAAGAATTACCGATAGTTGATCATACATGGACTCGGTGAGGGTAGTGCTTGTTTCTATCGGGTATGCAAGGGCTCCCAGCATATATGATCACGGTGAGCAGCACAGTATCCGTATTAACGAGTGTTGTGACCTACTGTACTTCTCGACCGACAGGGTCATATTGAAGGTGGCTGAAGGTTTAATAGTCAGGCTGTAGGCAGCCATATTGGTGTTCGATTAATGTCAGTGTGGGTTCCCGATGAGACACTTATTGAGTTTTAGGCAAATGGAGTTTTCTGTTTTCTGTTTTGCCGATCGAACACGTGTGACCCTCCCCCCTCCCCTCCCTTCAGATGGAAGATCACTGGTCCTTGCATACTACTACCGTCAGCTTGTTAATTCGGGGTAGCCTGTCTAACATCGCATCAAAGCTCCGTGGTGATCAGTGCCGCTCGAATTCATCAAAAGGAAGCCTCTGCAGAATAACCTAAGTAGCCGCTGGATCATGGTAAATATGATTTCCTCTGTCTGACCTACCAAAGCCGGGTTCATATGCTGAAGGGACGTCGTCTATCTCAGATACCCGAACCTATGGCTGATCCACTTTCTACGAAAATCTGGTTTAATCTATTACAACTGCATGAAACCAATGAACCGACTCCACAGAAAGATGCAATATACGATGATTATCACATTTCTCCTCACGGGAATGCTTCTTATTTGGGATATCTACCACAATAGGCACTTGTGTCGACAATAAACTTGACTTGCATGAATTCCAGTGGCAGGAAACACTTGTCAATATCGATTATCATGAGCTTTTAATAATACCAGCTTTTTATTTCACTCAGGTGTTTTCTCTAAAAAAGACAGGTCCGAAAGGTTAGAAATGATATAAAACAACTAACATTTCGTGTACTTAGTATCGGCGGGCAGTGATCGGCAGTGGTGATGAGCAGTCTTGCGTGTGAGGTGGACTTGAACTAATCTGGCAGTGTTCCCATCAGATAATGTGAACACAGTCACAAACTCACAAGTCAGTACTTGAACTGGCTTATATGTAATGCACTTTAAGAATCAGTTTGGCTGAATATATTCCTGGAGTTTGATACGAATTCTCCGGCGGAGCTGGAGATTCTACGCGAGAAAATCTATTCTATGCGAAACAGGTTGGTTGGGAGAGATTCAGGCTGGATTTTGTCTTATTCGAGGTTGCATCGACTGCACTCCAGAAACCAATCAAATCATAGAACACAATGAACCACACTTCTTCGGTACCGTCAGTCGTCGAAGGTGTTCCCCTCCCAAATCACTGTGCACGGCTTGCCTTTATAACCGAGACCGACTGCAAGCGCACGGTACACTTTCATCTGATTTCACCACGAGAAGTATTGCCTGGTTGTCTCGTATTTTCATAATTTTTTCATAATATTTTACCGATAACTGCTGTAAAACCTTCCTTTTATCAAATGAGACGGACGACAGTGAAGTTGTCCAGATGAGAAACTGTCCGATTCGGAGTATGCGAACGGCACTGTGCTTGGATAGAAATTCAGATGAGTTGCAAGTTTCTTCCCAGTAGTAAGAGTAATAGAGTAACAAAACTAAGGATGTTTTAGGTTTGCTGAACTTTTCAAATATCGCAGTAAGATTGAATTAGTCAGACAAGATACGCGTTTTAGCAGGAGAAATGATAGACGAGGTAGACAAGTTTCGTTTTCTGTACGTTGGTACTGCACCGGATGTATACCGAATGACGCTTTTTCGCATATGCAGACTTTACGACGCTGACACGACATCCATTTGTCAGTTGAAGTCGTTAGGCAGGTTCCATTGTACAGCCCTCACAGTTTGCCGTTGCAGAAGGAAGAAGCATGAACCCCTTAAATGATTGACTACCGAGTTGTCAACGACATCGTTCGATCCTGGTGGGAAGGACGGGTCAGCAAATTCAATGCTGGCCGTAGTGTGGTAAGCAGTTAGGATAAGTCACTAAACCAAAGACCTAATCGTGATGAATAACGGTGATTGAGTCATATACTGAGCATGCCTCCAGGCAGACTTTCTCATCCTAGAGTTGTTCTTCGGGATGGGTGTATGAATGTTCACTTCAGTTCATCCAACCATTAACCTTGAGTATTTCGCTGATCTGATCCCCGTTGCTACCTAGCAATGTCACCCAGTTGGAAGAGAAATAGTTCGAAGCAGAAAGAGCAGTTAAGGATGTCACCAGTGAGATTCATACGAAAGAAAACATAGTTCGAATGCACCAGGCGGTTTAGAGCGTTTGCCTTCAAACTCGGAAGTCAGTCTCAAATCCGCCATCGCCAGCCATTTTGCGACAGCCAGTAATCCGCTGTCAATTGCCTCGTTATCACACTTGACATACTGAGCCCCTGTATGGTTCTCCATTTCAAGTCTCAGGACAGGTTGCCGGATTTCCCTAATAATCTGGTGGGACATTCAGGCTAGGTGGTATACATACAGCACCCGTGCGCATGTGATAAAACAGAGCACTTGGCCGTGCCGCTTAGTTTCTCCAACAATCCGACACGCCAGTTTTGTGGACACGCCCTAAACGACCAAGCCCATCAGTTAGAGGTTTCACACCTTTTTGCCATCATGAAAAGACCACCTCTACTCGTTCTCCGATCGCTACCGGCTACGGAGAATAACGAGTATAAACGAGAAAGAGTATTCGGTGTAAGACTTGGGAGAAAAGTGTGAAAGTTTTGACCAGTGGACTTCACCTCGTGGGGGCGTCAGGCATTCTAACTGGAGTCTAACAGTTTCTCATACTAAATGTTCGAAGTCATGGCACGAAATGCCGATAGGCGGATAATCGTATTTTCACTACTATAGTGATATCTATTTCATCCACATTACCGTTATGCATCTGGTCTCTGTTTGAAATTTCCAACGATCGAAAGTGCATCGCAGTGCGAAGTCAACGGATTTCAACATCGAAACAAAGTTACACAACTATGAGTGGAAAGTTATTGTTGACCCAGGAAGTGAAAGCATTCACATCACGTTTGCTGGTGCTAGATGGGAAGGTGATGACAATCCATAATTGCAAACACAATATTGCTTACTTCTTGGCCAAGTATTGTACGCGTTGCTTCAGCTTCCCAATCTCCCGACGGCCGACCAAACCCAAACGAGAAAAATTATTCATTAGTTTTTCCCGCGACGCGGTAAGTTGAGTCCGTTCGGATTCCAGTCGGCTAACATGTGTGGACAACGCCTCCAACTCGGTTTCCATTCCGGCAAATTTGGTCTGCAGGGCTTGAATGTAGGCACGCTAAACGTACAGATTGGAAGGAGAGGGCAAAAAGGAAAAAAATATTGCATACACATCATACCCAAAAGGGAGCTTGTTTCCTGCTTCGTTTTTTAATGAAACCACCGAGTATATTGCTAAAGAGAAGTGAGAATCGCTGCAAATAAATAATCAAGTTCCCTTATACCCGCAGTGATTTTGGAGCTTAGTGTGACTTCATGCTAATTTGAAAATGAAGAATCGTGGTCATTTACTGGACAATCTTGGCGATCAACTGAAAAACATCGATACGGTCAAAGTGAAAGCGAAACGCACAGGCATTCAGCTCTTGATCGACATTCGCCAATCACACGACTGATTCTTAGTACGTGCGTGTGACGAGGGCTGCAACACACTGGCAGCCAACAGAGATATAATCAAGACGCTTACATAAAAATACATGAAGGAGAGAGGCAACGAACTGACACAAATGCACGGCGCTGAGAAACACCAGCTTGTTTCTGTCAATGTGGGGTTGGAAAACCGCAACGTTATCGTTGATCACGGTGCAAATATTAAAGTGATAAAATCAATCATTTTTAACTGGTAAATGGTCAAAAATCACGATGAGACTGCACCTTGACGCAGTGTGATGGCTTGCGCACCTCTATTACCCAAAGAGCTATGCAGGATGGCTTCTTTAAGCCGGAGTTGCAATCAAACCTGGGTAGATGACAGACAAAGTCCAGTATCCTGGTTATCCAGGTTGGGGGTCCATTTGAACTGACAACTCAGTCGGTAAAATCAGTGGAAGAACAATTGATTCAAGCAAATGAGCTCCCACTAAGCCATCCCGCTGCCTTGCGGATAGGTTCTTGTTAGAACTGAAGGGTTTGGATGAGGACCCTAATCGATCTCCTGCTTTTTGGCTGGACACCCTAGCAGTATCTGTCCAACATCTCCCATGAACTGCACGAATACAAAGAATTCCATACTGCATCGGTCGTCGAGCAGGATAATCAGGACCGCGCTACCCATTGCATTGAGCGGGGTGGGTACTGATAAGTGGGCTACTGCTCAGGGTTCCCTCTCTTTTATCCAACCTATGTCTTTTGTCCTCAACCAGCTCTCTTTGTCTCCTCTATCCAACCATAATGCTCCCACTGATAACACGGTCGATACTCCCAAAGGTTTATTGTCAAGTAGTGTCGGGAATAATCCACAATCACATAACTCACTTTTCTCAAGCCTCGTCAGCCTCTGAACCTCGGCTCTCTTAACGTGCGCACTCTCATGCAGACCGGTCAGCAGGAGTGCCTAACGCTCACAACAGACTCCCCGAAGATTGATGTCTGCTGTGTAAGTGAAACGCATATTCAGGATTAGAGCAGTGTAATTCAACTAACTGCTCCTGGTATCTCATCGAGGTATTCCCTGCGCACTTCAGGAGACGAAGCAGCTACAGCTGTGGGTGTAGGAACAGTCTTCAATGACAATGCCGAAGCAGCTCTTTTAGACTGTATCTCGATAGTTAATCGTTCGTGTGCTGTGAGACTCCAGGGGACAGTTGGCGTTCGAAAGGATAGCTGTGTTAAGCGCAACCTATTTGTAATCTCGGCATACGCTCCAACGGACTGCAGCTCAGACAAGCAGAAAGATGAGTTCTATGATTAACTCACCACTCTCGTTTGCAGGAACAAAGGTTCTGACATTATAGTGCTAGCTGGTGACCTCAATGCACAAGTTGGCAAACTCAGTGTGTCAGAGGCTTGTTGGGGTGGGCGTGGTGCTCTGTCCGCTCAGCATACAGATAATGGGGATAGGTATCTCTGGTTTTGTGCAGACAGTCGGTTATTCCTGTCTGGTACGAATTTCCGACACAGCTCGCGTCGCACGGCGACATGGCACCCTAACTCTACAGGCACTTTGAGTCAAATTGATCATATCGCAGTAAGCTATTAGTGGCGCAGTTTTGTTCAGAACTGTAGATCTTACTGGTCCACGTACGTAGAGTCGGACCATGCCTTAGTTTTAATGCGATTATCGCTCCAGCTCAGTATGCACGAGTCATGAACAAACAATAGCACCAGTTGGGATCTACGACAAACAATAATGCAGATGAGCATTGGCCTATATCTAGCAGGCAATGTACGTTGCAGCAGGTTTCGCCTGTGGGCCCAGATCCGATGTCCATCGAAGACACTGGATCTCGCAAGAGTCGCTGAGTAAAATGGAGCAAAAGCGTCAGCTCTCTAACTGTAAAGAGATGAAAGAGATACGTCGAAAACTACAGAGGCAAGTTACGAAAAGCCTTAAGGATCGCGAGATATGATGGATCAGGGTAGCCAAAGAAATGGAAATAGCAGCTACTTCAGGTAACAGTCAAAGACTGTTCAAACTAATTCGTGACACCGGTGGACGGCGAACCCCGATCAGCAAAACGATATGCAACAGAAATGGAGAGCCCATTCATAGCACAAAGCAAAGGCTGGACCACTGGACCGAATACTTCAAGGAACAGTTTAGCTGGCCGCACGATAGTGTAGTTACTCCTGTGTCAACAACTAAGATTCCTTGGGGAGTATCACTTGAACCCCTGTCGGAAGTGGCAGTGGAGTCATGCATTCGATTGCTGAAGCGAAGGAAAGCGGCCAGTTCCGACGAACTCCCTCCAAATCTTTTCAAAATGCCCGGTGGTGCATTAAAAAAATCACTTACGACCTTGCTCCACGATGTTTGGAGGGAGGAAGGTATTCCTCTATTATGGAGTGAGTCACTGATTGTTCCGATCTTCATGAAGGGAATACGCAATGACTGTGGTAATCATCGTGGGATTAGCTTAATTCAGATAGTCACCAAGGTACTCGCCTCGAATCTGCTGCACCGTCTTCCGCCCACTCGCGAGATGAATGCGCGCGAACAGCAGGCCGGATTCCGCCCAGGTCGAGGATGCATCGATTAAATTTTCACTCTTCGTCGACTACTTGAAACGCGTCACACGCACCGCCGACCGACAATAACTGCTTCCCTCAACTTGAAAAATGCCTTCAATTCAGTTGACCGGACGGCGCTATTCAGTGCTCTTCATCGGAAAGGTATGCCCCAGAAATTCGTGAACCTAATGAGATCATTGTATTCTCATACTTCTGGACGCGTTAGATTTTACGGTGAAATGTCCATTCGGTTCAGAACGACCAGTGGTGTTCAACAAGGATGTCCCATGTCTCCATTCCTGTTCAACTTAGTCATAGACGAAATAATGAGAAACGCCTTGCGAGATCTCCAGGATGTAGGCGTCGAACTAGGAAATACTGAAAAGCTATGTGACCTAGATTATGCCGACGACGTTGTCTGCTTGTTCGAATCCACGGAATATGCTCAGCGTGCACTAGATAGACTCGCAAGAGCTGTAGCTCTATTTAGCATACACTTTGTACCTTCAAAGTGTAAGGTGGTGTTGCAAGACTGGACGTCAACGATTCCGAGCTTGGTGCTCGATGGGGAGGTGCTGGCAATTGTTGACCACTTCACCTACCTCGGCAGCAATGTGACGACGGATGGCAACACAGTAGTAGAGGTGAGCACGCGGATATCCATAGCTCGAGCGGCGCACGATGGACTCAAGCACTTGTGGTGCCGACCTAATATTTTACTGAAGTTGAATGGTCGTGTGTATTGTGCCGCAGTGTGTTCAGTTTTGTTGTATGGTTGCGAAACTTGGAGTCTGCGTGCTGAAGATATTCGTCATCTTTAGGTTTTCGACCATCAATGTTTGTGTAGTATCGCTAAGATTGGATGGAACCATCGAGTAAGCAATAGTGAGGTCAGAGATCGAGTATTGGGTACCATTTCAGGGAGTTATCTATCACAATTTATACAGATTAGCAGACATCATTGGTTGGGGCACGTTACGTATGGCAGACACACGCCTACTATACCGTGTGTCCTATTCTCCGGTCCGCTTCAGGAATGGAAGAAACCACATGGAGGTCAACAGATAACTTGGCAACCAGGAAGGAAAATTTACAGCGAACTTAGATAAAGTAGATGCTTCACGTCTTCGTGGTTGGGGTCCAAAAGACCCGTCTACCAGTTGGCTGGAGACACTAAAGGATATGACAACGAACCGCGAACAGTGGAGATCGTGTTGTCACTTTCTGTCAAATCAGAGTGATTGATATAATGTGCGTTTGTATAGTTAGACTTTATTTTCCGTATGTTGGGCGTTCTTCCCTTTTCCCATCCCTTTAGGTCCACTCCCTGTCCATCATATGTTCTAATTCAACGTGCAACATGGTGAGAAAGGCAGTAATCAGTGAAACTTCCCCTGCCGCTTAACGCTGTACGATGATGATGATGATGATGATGATGATGATGATGATGATGATGATGATGATGATGATAACTGGGCAAAGAGGGCAGCAATTGGGATCAGCAAATCTCGAGGAAGCTATTCTTATGCAACAGAAATAAACACTTGATGTTTGGGCACAAATAAAGCGCCAAACACCCCAAGATACGCGATATTGGGCAACCTCGTCCCACTCCAGTGGAGACGGGAAAAGTTGAAAGAAGCTGAGCGTAGGTCTCAACGCAACCTGAGGTGTGACGATCCAACTCTCTGGGACCAACACATCTCAGGTACTCCACTTCACAACAAACAGTTCCATAGTGTAATCCTATCGACAGAATCGAGGGCCGCGCAAATGTCTACAAACACGATAATGGTTGGTCTTTGAAAGGTGTAACGATGCACTAGCAGCTGTCAGAAGGTGAGAATTAGATAGACGCATCTACTGTCGGGCACTTTCTGGTAAACAGTAATCTGTCGCATGGCTCGCTATCGCCTCTGACCTATTGAGACCCTATGCGGTTCTCCACTCTTAGTCTCACGGTCAGGTTGCCGGATATTCCTAATAACGTGATGAGCCTTCATAGATATGGAGTATGCCTGTTCCACTGGATTCACGCGCAGTGCAATGAAATAGTAGATATTTCCATCCGGTAATTGATGCAATCAGATGCGGAGGATCTATGTGAATATGAGGTTGCTAATGCTCAACAATGCTACGAGAGTATACATACGGAGGCGATAGCGTCTACAGCGTCGGTTGTACTGACAGATGCAGGTTAATTTACTCCTCCGGATGTCAGATATGATGACACACGAATAACTGCTAAACATCAACTAATTCTGATCCCCAGAGACGACCGCACGCAGTGGCGCGTTGAAAACTGTGGGTAAAAGGTTGGAGCTTCGGCGATCAGTGGCAACTGCAATCTTTTTCCATCCACCTCGGAATACCAGTCCACGAAAACCCAGTGTGAGCGGACTAATGAATTGACAGGTTTGCTAAGTGAAACCATAGATAGTTCTGGATATATATATATATATATATATATATATATATATATATAATTACTACAAATACTTCAATTAGCGACCACAGTACCGTAGATTTCGACGCTATCTACCACTAATTTACAAAAACTGATTGGCGAATCACAGTTGATTCCCTGAAGTGAAGCACAATAATTATTGTGGACTGCGGTCACATCAATTTCCACAATCAAATTTGATCACTTCCTCACGCGACCAGGCGACGTAACTGGAAGCGGTCATACCTGACCACCCTAATTGATTCGACCCCGATTATATAATATATATATATATATATATATATATATATATATATATATATAATGTGATCTAATTTGAAGCGCCATGAACATCAGTGGATACTCTTCATTGAAGAGCCCACGAATGAATCACAACTATGATTTCTGTTAGTGATTCATGTCTAGGTCAATGTTAACCCAACGAAAAAAGAGGCTGCGTATGCAAGCGCTCACACTGGGGAGAGCCATGGTGAGAACATATTATTCAGGAAGTAAGGCGAGACGATACAAATGTGATTACATAACAAATCGTTTATTGTTACGCGAATTTAATAATCATGCTGCACAAAAGTTGTGCCAATGACGTGTAAATACTGTATATCAAAGCAGATACTGGATGTGACTATGTAAAACACATTCGAGCCACCGCATGCAGTGCAGCAGTGTCTCAATCGAGTGGCAACCATTCACAACCAACGCACGACGACAATAAACGTCATTTCTAACACGGCGTATCGGTCAGGTCTTACAACCACAGAGTAGAACACTATGCAGTGAGGCATGTACAGTCACCCCTCAAAGGTCTGCACTAGTCTTTGTTACTAGAAATGTACTGTCTTTTTCAACACTAGCTCTGGTTGTGATACAGCTCCCTTAATACTAGAAGCTACCAAAGATTACAAAATGATCAACACGAAGGTTTATTTTAGGCTGAGGCTCCTGCCAGTCTTCCAAAAGCAGTTTACACTTGAGTGAAGCAAAACACATGCCATATTTGGATATCACAATGGCTAAGCGGTCGAGAGTAGTGTGGCCTGGGCATTGTCACCTAGTAAAGCGATGCCATTGATGTTAAATAAAGATAAATTTTTCCGTTAAGGGTAAACAGTATGCTTCACAATTCAAATGAGCTCTAGTATACAACTCAGAACCTTGGCCGTTACAGCCAGTAACCGTGTCTGAGTGTTGACTTCCTCACAGTGACGCTCAAATTTAGCGCATCAGCAATACTGATGGTAGGCGTAGCGTTAGGAGTCACACGTCCGCCTGTAAACCAAGGACCTAATCACACCAGATTATATCGGTTGGTATGTGTAATGCCATTTCTTTGAACTTAGGAGTGCCGGGCTTCCAGGTTGGTGATCACAATATTCACTAACCGAATGGCTGATAGGACTGGGCTTCAGTATAGTACTTGCATCCCCAGAGGAGCGGAGATGTATGCTACCGCGCCTATCCCCAGATTTCGGATAGAGAAACAGCCGCATTTTCATGGCTGGCCGTGGATAAGACGGGCTTCGGCTCAGCAAATAAGTGATCGCAGACGATCAGCGTCAGTGCATGAGGATATAGTGGGATTTCCCGATTGGCTATCGTTCTTCGCTCTAAAACGCCGCATAATTCTGTAGGCAACACCACAACATAGCGAGTACGGCCCACCACACTCCCGACAGGGTTTATCAGAGGAGACGAATAAACCGTGGAAATAGTCACCGGCTCATTTCGACCAACGTTTGGTTGAGCAAAGGCCAGAGGTGGATCCTCGGATAAAAAGGCGCACTCTAAACTGGGCAACCGAGAAGTACAACGGCCCACAAGGTATACAACCATGGAAGATATAACGAATGTAATGACCGACTTCTCTCAAGCACACGTATGACTCCTCTCTTATTCCGTAAATGACTTATTTGTTCGTCTCGTAGCTCCTCTCCACCTCTTTTTCACACTCTCTTTTTTCTTCGCACACAAAGGGAACTTAGGTCGTTTGTACTAGCTGCAGTGCCTCTGGTGGAAATCCTGGTCTCGCACTCTCTCTTTCTTCTCCGACTAACTTACAAGTCTCAACGCACCCACCACCCCCGGTGGACACTCTTCTTCGTCCTCGATACACACTCAGACTAGCCACAGTACACGTGCGAAAGCTGATAGGTTTAGGACAACGGGCGGATTTACTTCGCGTTTCCCGGGATCCTGACGCCGCGGCTTCTGTTCTTCTGGTACTGGCATGGTTCTCAGTGAAAGGACTAAAGCGACGCTACTAGAATGGATCCCAGTAAATAGTCTGCTATATATATATATATATATATATATATATATATATATATATATATATATATATATATATATATATATATATATATATATATATTCACTAGAATCTAATTTGAATCGTCTGGATTGTGAATGGATACTCTTCATTGAAGAGCCCACAAATCACAACTGTGATTTCTCATAGTTATCCGTGTCTGAGTCACTGCTAACCCAACGAACAACGAGGCTGCATGTGCAAGCGTTCATAATGGTAGTAAGTAGCATGTAAACGTGTGGACAAAATTTCCCCGGAAGCAAACGACCGGTTTCACGGTTGTTGCCGCTCATCAGGTATGCGTACCCGGTACTCCTCTGCCCACTCGTCCTCATACTTGTACACTCCGATGTTATATATTCACTAGAATCTAATTTGAATCGTCTGGAGTGTAAATGGATACTCTTCATTGTAGAGCCCACAAATGAATCGGTCGCGTGCTTCCGGGGGAATTTCGTCCACATGTTTACATACTACTTACTATCAATATATATATATATATATATATATATATATTCTTTACGATTGGAAGTCTCGTGCAAAAACCGCCACTTGTGGCGGTGTGATGTAGTCGACCTGAATCCATTGATGACTCGAAGAGGGCGGACGCCAAATGGCGGTTAGTGTCTGAAGTTCGTAGAGACGATGATCAGGACACAGAGCCAGAAACCGTTTCTTATTATTCTCGAAGAACAGGTATTTAGCCTTAAAGATTTTTAAATTAGCCTCGTTGGATAACAGCCGACCTTCTGTAGTATTCATATCTCCTTCCAAAAACACGATATCTGCGAGAGAATACGCATAAAATGTTGCGCAATACACAAATCATGGGTTCTGTCAAACAATATATTTGTGAAGAACACCGGGCCATGAAAAGAGGGTCGCAGACCACATATACTACCATACACGGACACGTATTTCAGACCATTAACCGCAATAAACTAGTGCAACGGCCATAATACTTAGAAAAACGTCAGCTAAGTTGTTGCGGTCGACGCTTTAAAATAATGCAGATGAGGGTTCTGTTTGCAGCCGATTTCAGTGCGATCATTCATGTTGTTTCATTTTCGACTAACTCGTTCATCCTCAGTATTAACCGCTGAAAAATTACTCATAACTGAACCGTCTTGTTTCGAAGCGAACAAATCCCAAACAACAGTGAGATGGTCTCGTGCAATTAGCTAAATAAGGGAATTATCATGCCATTAAAAAGATGAACGCAGTGAAAACCACAAACATTCCAAAAGGAAATATGACGACTATTGTCGAAGCAATCGAAAGAATACGGTATTAGAACCGTGAATGGGTTCTAGTCACACATGTATAGTTCTAGATGTAAAACTGAAACTAAAGTGATGATTCTTTCGAGAAATTGAGTCATGAACGCGAAATAAAGTAATCGAAGGGAACCTGGAAAAATCTGATAAATGAGTAACTGGTTCTAATGCCACTAAGCTCCTCGGATTGCACTAAACAGATTTATAACAGCTCACCAGGAGAAATCAAATGGTTACATAACGTATATCAGAACAGATACGTCATCGGAAGCAGGATAGTTCAACCGCATGTAGTGTTTAGCTGCTGTTGACAGGTACAGTTTCTTGAACTTAAACAGTCAGACTTTGGTAATAATGCCACATGTGTCCGGATAGTAGAACGGCTTCACAAAAACGCCCATCATTCGACTACTTTGCTGTTGTCAGAAAAGAGTTGCATGACAACTTCCTTGTCACCCATAAACATTTTAACGGATAGAACCGAAACCAACATCGCCGACGTTGGTCTCATTCGCTTCTCATATCAGGGAAGAGTATCGATGCAAGGTGGGGCGTTAGAAATTATGGTTGAACATAGGGAAACATTATCAAACCTTAACCGTGTCTTAACTAGGTACATTGCAGTATTAAATCACCACTCGGGCATCTTGTATTGCCTCCAATTATTTTGGCCACCTCACAGAGACAGTGAACTAGAATACTGTCATCAAGTCGAGAAGATAGTAAATGCTCAGTTCAAATTCCACCGACAAAAAGGGAACTGAGTTTATTGAATTTCTTCTCATTCCATCGACAGCAGTGAGACTTCAATCTGATGCACTGAAAACATTTAAAATGGATTTACATTCAGATTCGAAGTCATCGTACTGTACGTGGCGATTAAATACTAATTTACCACCCACGAAATACGAAGCCAAATTCGATAATGGAAGCGGAAAACAAGTTTGCATCCAACCTTCTTACCAGTATGAACAAGTATTTGCCACATGACATCAGAAAATAACAAACGGAGAGAGCAAATACAGCAGCATTACGTCCTAAAACTCTAGGAGTAAAGACGAACCCAGTTCCATCACGACAAGACTGCACCTTGACGCAGTGTGATGGCTTGCGCACCTCTATTACCCAAAGAGCTATGCAGGATAGCTTCTTTAAGCCGGAGTTGCAATCAAACCTGACAGGTCAATGGGTAGATGACAGACAAAGTCCAGTATCCTGGTTATCCAGGTTGGGAGTCCATTTGAACTGACAACTCAGTCGGTAAAATCAGTGGAAGAACAATTGATTCAAGCAAATGAGCTCCCACTAAGCCATCCCGCTGCCTTGCGGATAGGTTCTTGTTAGAACTGAAGGGTTTGGATGAGGACCCTAATCGATCTCCTGCTTTTTGGCTGGACACCCTAGCAGTATCTGTCCAACATCTCCCATGAACTGCACGAATACAAAGAATTCCATACTGCATCGGTCGTCGAGCAGGATAATCAGGACCGCGCTACCCATTGCATTGAGCGGGGTGGGTACTGATAAGTGGGCTACTGCTCAGGGTTCCCTCTCTTTTATCCAACCTATGTCTTTTGTCCTCAACCAGCTTTCTTTGTCTCCTCTATCCAACCATAATGCTCCCACTGATAACACGGTCGATACTCCCAAAGGTTTATTGTCAAGTAGTGTCGGGAATAATCCACAATCACATAACTCACTTTTCTCAAGCCTCGTCAGCCTCTGAACCTCGGCTCTCTTAACGTGCGCACTCTCATGCAGACCGGTCAGCAGGAGTGCCTAACGCTCACAACAGACTCCCCGAAGATTGATGTCTGCTGTGTAAGTGAAACGCATATTCAGGATTAGAGCAGTGTAATTCAACTAACTGCTCCTGGTATCTCATCGAGGTATTCCCTGCGCACTTCAGGAGACGAAGCAGCTACAGCTGTGGGTGTAGGAACAGTCTTCAATGACAATGCCGAAGCAGCTCTTTTAGACTGTATCTCGATAGTTAATCGTTCGTGTGCTGTGAGACTCCAGGGGACAGTTGGCGTTCGAAAGGATAGCTGTGTTAAGCGCAACCTATTTGTAATCTCGGCATACGCTCCAACGGACTGCAGCTCAGACAAGCAGAAAGATGAGTTCTATGATTAACTCACCACTCTCGTTTGCAGGAACAAAGGTTCTGACATTATAGTGCTAGCTGGTGACCTCAATGCACAAGTTGGCAAACTCAGTGTGTCAGAGGCTTGTTGGGGTGGGCGTGGTGCTTTGTCCGCTCAGCATACAGATAATGGGGATAGGTATCTCTGGTTTTGTGCAGACAGTCGGTTATTCCTGTCTGGTACGAATTTCCGACACAGCTCGCGTCGCACGGCGACATGGCACCCTAACTCTACAGGCACTTTGAGTCAAATTGATCATATCGCAGTAAGCTATTAGTGGCGCAGTTCTGTTCAGAACTGTAGATCTTACTGGTCCACGTACGTAGAATCGGACCATGCCTTAGTTTTAATGCGATTATCGCTCCAACTCCATGGTCATCGTCGCAAACCGCAAACCCGATTAGCCGTTCGACGTTTGTGTGATCCAGAAGTACGCACCCATTACGAGCAGAAGTTAGCACATGAGCTGGGATCTACGACGAACAGTGATGTAGATGAGCATTGGGCACATATCAAACAGGCGATGCACGTGGCAGCAGGTTTTGTCTGTGGGCCCAGATCCGATGTCCATCAAAGATACTGGATCTCGCAAGAGTCGCTGAGTATAATGGAGCAAAAGCGTCAGCTCTCTAACCGTAAGCAGAATAATAAGATGCGAAGAAAGCTACAGAGGCAAGTTACGAAAAGCCTTAGGAAGGATAGCGAAAATTGGTGGGTCAAGGTAGCCAAAGAAATGGAAATAGCGGCTGTTTCAGGTAACAGTCAAAGACTGTTCAAACTTATTCGTGACACCGGTGGACGGCGCATCCAGGTTAGTGAAATGATTTGCTATGGAAATGGAGAACCCATCCATAGCAAACAGCAAAGGCTTGACCGCTGGGCCGAGTACTTCAAGGAACAGTTTAGCTGGTCGCACGCCAGTATAGTTATTCCTGTGTCAACAACTGAGATTCCTTGGGGAGTATCACTTGAACCCCCATCGGAATTAGAAGTAGAATCGTGTATTTGATTTCTAAGGCGGGGAAAGCGGCAGGTCCTGACGAACTTCCTCCAATTCTTTCCAAACTGGGTGGAGAAGGTTTGATAAAATCACTTACCGTGTTGCTCCGTGATGTTTGGAATACTGCCTTCTCGGGGCGGATGTGTTTTTACACAAAAGTGTGAGGGCAGAGGCGAACACCCAGCGCTCTCTGTCGTGTTGACTGACTAAAAATCGGTCTAGGGAAGATGGGTAAACCCTGATTCCAAACCAACCACGGGTGGCGTATGAAGCGTACAACACTACGCTTACCGGCATCTGTTGTGGAGGAATGTGTACTGGGCACCCAGGATGTTTGGCCTCATCCGAACAGCATGTGAACTGAATAATCAGTAACCGCCCGATAGTCATCAAAGTATTAGCTTCGATTTTGCTGCACCGTCCTACACCGGCTCGCGAGAGGAATGTCCGCGAACAGCAGGCTGGATTCCGCCCAGGTCGAGGATGCATCGACCAGATTTTTACTCTTCGCCGACTACTTGAAACGCGTCACACGCACCGCCGACCGACAATAATGCTTTTCTTAGACCTGAAAGGCGCCTTCGATTCAGTTGATCGAACATCGCTTTTCAGTACCCTTCATCGAAAAGGTATACCCCAGAAGTTCGTGAACCTAATGAGATCATTGTATTCTCATACTTCTGGCCGCGTAAGGGTTTACGGTGAACTATCCGGTCGGTTCGAAACGACCAGTGGTGTTCGGCAGGGATGCCCTTTGTCTCCATTCCTTTTTAACTTCGTCATGGACGAAATAATGGACAGTGCATTGCAAAATCTTCAGGATGTAGGCATCGAACTAGGAGATAGTGAAAAGCTATGTGACCTAGATTACGCAGACGACGTTGTCTGCTTGTTCGAATTCACGGAACATGCTCAGCGTGCACTAGATAATCTCGCAAGAGCTGTAGCTCCATTCGGCATGCGTTTTGCATCTTCAAAGTGCAAGGTGATGTTACAAGACTGGACGTCAACGATTCCGAGCTTGATGCTCGATGAGGAGGTGCTGTCAGTTGTCGACCACTTCACCTACCTCGGTAGCTGCGTGACGACGGATGGGAGCACAGTAGTAGAGGTGAGTACGCGGATATCCAAAGCTCGAGCGGCGTACGCTGGACTGAAGCACTTGTGGCGCCGATCCGATATTTCACTGAAGTTAAAAGGTCGTGTATACTGTGCCACTGTGCGTTCAGTTTTGTTGTATGGTTGCGAAACTTGGAGTCTGCGTGCTGAAGATATTCGTCGTCTTGAGGTTTTCGACCATCGATGTTTACGTAGTATCGCTAGGATTGGGTGGAATAGCCGAGTAAGCAACGATGAGGTAAGAAAGCGAGTATTGGGTACTAATTCAGAGAACGTTTTGTCACAGCGTATCCAACTTAGTAGACTTCGTTGGTTGGGACACGTGTTACGTATGGCAAACACACGTCTACAGTACCGTGTCCTATTCTCCGCCCCTCCCAGGGAGTGAAAGAGACCACGTGGAGGTCAACAGATGACGTGGCAGCGAGTAATGAGAAAATGTACAGCAGACTTAGGAAAAGTAGGTGCTTCACGTCTTCGTGGTTGGGGTTCAAAAGATCCGTCTACCAGTTGGCTGGAGACACTGAAGGATATGGCAGCGAACCGTGAACAGTGGAGATCGTGTTGTCACTTTCTATCGAATCAGAATGTTTGATCGGTGTACGTTTGTACAGTTAGACTGTATTCCGTATGTTGGCTACTAGGGCATTCTTTTCTTTTCCCACCCATATAGGTCCACTCCCTGTCCATCTTGTATATTCATACTTTTTAATTCAACGTGCAACATGGTGAGAAAGGCAGTGGTCAGTGGGGCTTGCCCTACTGTTTAACGCTGTACGATAATAATAATAATAATTCCATCGCCAACCAAAAGCGGCTCCTGAAGCACATGAAAGCCCTGATCGGTACGAAACGCTACCATTATTTCTGTGTGATATCAGGGCTTGCTTCAAGACAGATATCCAATGTTCCGCCGCAGAACTTGCCCACGGCACGACATTACGACTGCCTGGGGAATTCTTTACGCCATGGAGTGTAGATTCACTTGTCGTACAGACTTATGTTCATCGTTTGTCTACGTACATGCAAAATCTCACTCCGAGACAATGACGACAGACTTTTTTCCAACCGAACTCGAAACTTGTTCGCGTGTATTTATTCGTGTTGATCCGGTACGCAGACCATTACAACAGCCTTATGAATGACCATTTTTCGTGATTTCTCGTCACGATAAGACCTTTAAGGTTGATCGACACGGTCGCGTCGATACTGTTAGCATCGACCGTCTTAAAGCTGCGTACGCTGATGATAGCGTGTCGCCCGCTGACACGAAATTCGATGTTAATCCTGCGCTGCCTACTGAAGACGCTTCCATATCACGTAAGAGCCTGCAGTTCACGTTGCCTGCTGCGACTTAGAACGAGACCATCGTCTCACGTTCAGGAAAGCAACCAGTCGGTACTGCTACGGCTTCGAATGAGATTATCGTACCACGTTCAAGTCAGCAGCACACGCCTGCAAACCCGTCAGCGAATGAGGCTTTAGTCTGGTGTTCCGGTAGGAAGGCCGTTCGCCCGGCACGTTTTAGCGACTAGGTCAAACGCGATATTCACGATTGCATTTCCCAGTAATAATTTCCGTGTTTATCAGTTTGACACGACTTGACATGCACCACTAGTTATTACTGTATACTTGTCACGTCCATTGCGGTTGCTACACCAGTTTTCCGTCTCTTGCCGTTTTATGGCACCTCGCCATATGGTACGCTTCGATAATCCCACGAAATCCGGAGAATTTTGGTACCAACGTTCGCATTCTGGTTCGGCCCTACCGTTGTCGTTTCTTTTCGCTGACGAACTTACCGATTTGGCTTCCGGGTGTCATATTGATTAACGGTTACCTGACGCTGGACATTATTGGTGTGGCACGCCTGAATGACGATTCACGCAACCGATAACACTGACAACGAATCTGGTTTACGCTCTACGATCATTCTACGGCTCCCGCATACCACGGATTCTGCTCGTCAGCACAGCTACATCCACGTATCTTGAACGCATTCACGCGCACGAATACTGTTTGCATGCCTTCACCTCCCTAATACTTTTCGAAAGCTTTACATCCTTCCTAGCAGGGGGCTACTTTAGTGACGTCGATCGTGCTGAGAAAATGACCGTTTTCTGGACACCATTTTGGATCTACTTTCTCTACGATCTTTTCTGACGCTTGGTTCCGATTCCACCGTTTTGTTCGGTTGCGTACGTTTAAATGAACTGACATCCCCAAGGTTTTCGTCGATCTCGTTTTTGAATCACTTTCACTTTTGGCTCCTCGCCGACTGTACACACGCTCGGTTTGTAATTCGGTTCGCCGTAGCGTTCGTTTGTACTCGCGTATTTCTCGCATAGGTATTGTTTCGGTACCACGATATATAGAATACACTGTCGCATCTGTCCACCAACTTGAGTCTTCCCTGTTCATTCGACAGGGGGGAATTTCGTTGACAAATCGCGCGAGACTTCAGGAAACACGTCCCTAAGCCGCACTTGAACGTCTGTAAACTCGAGCCTGTAGTGTTACTGGAGAAAAAGGGACATTTTCCAAGTAAAATCGGAAAAAGATACACGGAGAAAAGAAACTTGGAACCTCCTGACAGCAACATGAAAAGCATTATGCACCCCAATCAAAGCAACAGGCTGCGCTCATGACTAGTCTAAAGAGAAGCTCGTAAGCGCATACTTCATAAAACTACTTTAAACGAAGTTATCACCAAGAATGACTCGAGTACAGCCCAAATAAGCATTTAAAGGAAAGATGACGGCTCATCCCTCCGGTGCGTATTTATGAGCATGACATTTATACCGCCAGATGGAGTCCGAAAACTCTTTGAAGGATTGAAAAGCACAGAGCTGTGATGCAAATGTTACGACAAATCAAGATTCCCAGACCTACGGTCCTGAAATTACTTGGTAGTGTACCAGAAAAACCAAAACCAAAAATCTACCCTGAACTATATCCTATGCATCCCGGTGAATCTGAGTGTCACATGTAATGTGGAATTTGCAGCATTTCTGATCGACTATCGAACGTACCAAACTGATGAAAAAAATAGTTTTAATCCAATTCTCGTCTTTGATGTTTTCTCATACATAAATTAATATCAAACTAGTCACCCATTGGTTCAAATTCGTTTAAAAACTTCAATCATGTTCAGAACGACACAAAAACGCCGAAAGGACGTATTCACTGAACTCAGCCCAATATTAGTATATACAAGTGAGACTAACGCGAACAACTGTAGCTGTTATTTTCTCTTCTTACATGAATAACCAGATAAGCCAAACAAAAGCAATTTTCCTGGGAGAACCCAAACTTAAATATAGTCGCTATTAGTGCACAACCGTGCTAAAACGGTGCTATCTCATGAAACATTCACGTGAAATATAAAATCGATAGCCGTTCCAGATAGCGCAGATGCTGGCATGTGAGAAACAATCTAGTGTGTCGAGTATGGAGTCTCAATCGGGACGTGTTGTTGACGGCTTCTAACGAGCAGCAATTTGTCGTAGTGCATTTCCACGGAGTATCAATGATGAATGGAGGTTTGAGGATGGATTTTAGACTCCCCAGAGTTCGTCTACCTGGGACAACCCTTGAACATTATTTTTAAATAAATCCGAATTAAGCAGAGCACCATTAAAATGAACATTTGATAACCAAGGCTTTCTGACCGGAAACCCACTCAAAATACTAGTGTACACGATTCGCCACCACACCAGGAAACAGTGAAGTCGTTTGTCGTATCGCATCGAACGAGACTCTATGAACATGACAGCAACGTGTTCAAGTTCAGATAACGGAGGTGTCACAAAACCCTCACTACACTGGTGTTTTACATCGAACATCAAAAGTTGTGATAAACCCAGAAGTGCAAACTGATTCCAAGACAATGAATGCTTACTGTGCTCTCAAAATATAAATGAAATCTAGGTGTCTCATGCACGTCGTGGGCAAAAGACCTGATGGTATATATATATATATATATATATATATATATATATATATATATATATATATATATATATATATATATATATATATATATATATATATATACACGTCTTGCCAAGAAGAATGTATTGGATACACCGAAGCGACCAGTGTAAATGACGATGAACAGAAGAGGTACAATTATTTTTCTTTCAAAAAAGATCGCGAGCGCGACATACTCGAAAGATGTTTGTAAAAAGTGATCACGAGCACATCGTTACACCTTTTCAACACCTGATCAATGATCTTTAGAAATCTTAAACAACTTGTCCATCTTAATCTCCTTTATGCTGACCGATTATTTGCTAGTTGGTGTTCGCCTACTCAGTTCGTGTGAAATAGTGACGTACGCCGGTGTTTTTTCGAACCACGAACAAAAAACAGCCCACATACAAATCAATTCTGATTATTTCTTCACGGTAATATCTTAAATCATATTCCTTAACTTACATTCTATCCATGCGTATGTAACTGTGTTTTCCTGCGGATGGTGTTCCAAAAACAGGAGTGTTCGCTCTTAGGTCTTTTCTTTTGTGGCGCAGTGGTATAATTGCTTTTTTCCTGAAGGAACGTTAACTGGGCTCCAAAATGCATGTACCGTAATAAAAAAAAAGCCACCGCGTACCTAATGACGTTGATTTCTTTTCTATATATTGAGTATCACTTTTAAGACCCGTTTTTTTATAGCATAACTTGAATCAGATAAACCGTATGAATGAGACGAGTGTTTTTCAATGCAGTCTCCCCTCTGAAGTCAACTTAAATTATTCCTCTTACATAATTGACGCATCAACCCCAAGTACGGTATAGGGTGAGTCTAAAACGTGTGTATCGTCGACGGCTCTGTTGCCCTAAAAAACAAAGTTTTTATTCTCAGTTCACTATCGCAAAGTGTTAGTACAAGCATTTCGAATCTCAGTTTTAATAAAATGATAATCTGCTTCGATGTTATTCAAGAAAAGCAATGTGATACCCAGGAATGTTTCTTATTACATACTTGTGGGTGTGTGGTGGAACGAGTACAGAGCCCTGAAGGCTCACTGTGCAATTAGGAATCACTGGGAACCTGACCCTGAGAATAACAGTGGAGAATCACGAGGTCCCACTAGGTAACGAACCGGAAGACAGTGGATTACTGCATACCACCAAAGTGACCATAGTGGCAGGATTAGAACCCCCTACCTCCACGGTGGCAAGCAAACGCTTTGAACCACTCGAACGCTCAAGAAAATCGGTTGACCGGTTAATTTTAGAATATCTAAAGAATGTAACAATCCCACTCCTGTAGGTTCACCCCGTCGCCATCCTGTATATTCACTCTTTCCATTATCACGTGCAAAATGGTGGGAAATGCAGTGGTCAGTGGGGCTCGCCTGGTTATTCAACGTTGTACGACAATGATGACGATGATGTACCAATGAAGACACGCCATAAAAGCTATGTCTTATTCTCATGCCCTATAACATCCATTATAAGCTCGAATATCCTGTTGACACTGAAAGCCGCGCATCATCTCAAACAACGGTAGAACCAATGGAACTTATGACAACACAAGAACGATAAGGTCCTGTGGGTTTTTTTTTATTTTCATGGATGTGCAAAACTTTTCTTCCTGTCAGTATATGTGTAAGGGCAGGTGTGTAGTGAGCGCCAAAGAACAAGTAGGTCGTATGCAAAGAAATATTCCCGGAGTATATAAATTTATTCGAGCTATTCGGTTCTATCCACCATATTTTTAATATCTTAAGATACCTCGGGAGTTAAGTAACCACGCAGACCAGCACTCACGCTACTGACTTCTGTTTTTGTGGCATTCCTAACTGCGTTTGAACAAAGACTAGAAAGCTTACAACTGCTATCAACCAGCTATAAAGTGACCGCTGCGCCGCCAATCCCGTTCATGATTAACGCGCGTGCGCAGTGACGCAGAAGACCAGGTATATGCCACCCGAAGCGGTTTAATGTGATTATATTGGCGATCAGGCGGGCATCCGCATCGAACACGATGACAAGCCTCGTCGTCGCTTATTCGGTGTTGTCACTAGAAGCAAACAATGCTCCAGAGATATATGTGGTCGAATACGGAAATCCACTGATCATGCTAAGCACAGAACCGCAAAGTCTCGCAGCCGCACACCTAAATACTATGCCCCGTGACATTATACGCTGAGTCGTTCAATCGGACTTCGTGAAAAACTTAGAGGTACGACAGATTGGCGAAAGTCATGTTACCTTTTATTATTTCTACCTAGCCGCTGTTTGGTAGTCCTCGCAGCATTACTCAGCACACAAAACAACAGATACAGCTCGTTCGTCTATCGCAAACGCTACTGAGCTTTGGAATTTTTAAGGCCAAACTGCTATGATAAAATGGACAGCGCCGTGGATAGTTGCCGTTTAAATCGGGCAGATAAATAAAAAGGCAAAATGGTTTACAACTGTTTATTTTCGGAAAGTCTTCTGTAGACCGTTTTTTTAGCTTGGATCGCATGCAATCTTCCGTATCCCATATGTATACACCGTATGGAATCTCTGGTGGTCAAACCATAGAGAAAACCAGTCTCTTAGACTGTTTGCAGGGCTCTGTTCGTCATTCCGAAATGCCAACAAACTTTTCATTCAAAAACACATCCGCGGGTAAGTTGTTTTATGAGTTCTCCATATTGCATTGACTTCTGAATACTTCGTTCGGCATATATTCAACCATTAGGCCACGGGCGTCAGTGAGAATTTCCGATCGGCACATGGAAAATATGTTAAGTGCAGAAATCGTCATGAGTCCACTCTCATAGACGCGTGCAGCAGACTCGTTTAAACCTTGAATTGGATTTTACTGACACTATCGACTTGAGGTATTCCAGTGACTTCTCCAAAACCTTATTCAGCCGTACTCCGAATCTCCGTGTGGGAAGTCTTCAATGGGCGTATAAGCCTGTCGGCACCCATGAGTAATGTGATTATATTTTCACCATTGTCGTCCAAGAATGTATCTTGACCACGGTGTGCATTCACAAATCTCACAGTGCATCAGATGTCGCCGACATCCTTCTTGAGGTCAAGATCCATCTTCGTGATTTCTTCGATAATTATGAAATAGACCCACTGAACCTCAGAAATAACAAACTTGCAATGAAAGTTTGTGAATCCCCTAAACTGGTCTATTCTACAGAATTGGGCATGTAGGCTTGAGGGAAAAAAGACAAATGCAAGCGTCCGCGATCGCGAAATTTCTATTTTTCCTGCGACCTACCGAAACTAACCTACCAAAATAAAAACCATCACTCGAGCAAAATTTCTCTTCAATCAAGAGAGCTAAAAATACTTTTTCTACACCTTGAAATAATTCTGCATGGACTAATTCAAATAAAGTAGGTGAGTTGCATGGCAATTACTAGGTAAATAGGAAGTTCATAACTGATTAGTTAAACAGAATAAAAGCCCTGAAACGTCCTTACCACTGAGTCTGGTATGTCAGGCATCGTTTCTAAATTAACCTCCTCCTCCATCAATTCGCTATATAGGTCAAGGTCCGTCATTTCGTTTTCAGTATGGCCAACATCAGAGTGCTCAGCGGACCAACGCTAATCGGAGTACGGGCCAGGTTCAGTTCAGTTTTCAACTCAGTTCAGTTCAGTTCCCAAGGGAAGGAAGTGGCCGAGACCAACCTAGCTTGCAGATCCTTGTGTTTTCTGTGAGTTTCTTTGGCTCCCAGCGCCGACTTTGAACTTTTTTGTCTGTTAGGCAGAATTTCTGAGGCAGTATCACCTTCACAGACATAAGTTCATTGACAAAAATATCAGGGGCTCATTACCTCACCCTCGGTCACACAGGTTACTCTTGAAGAGCTGTGTTCCAGTGTGAATCTAGGGCCCTCTTGAAAGTTGGTACGTTGCTGCATCTAAGAGCAACCTTTGCCAGTCTACTTCGCATAAGTCCAACCCTGCCTGTATAAAATTAGCCTCGAAAATGCCCTCTGTGGTTTGACACTGTGTGCCCTGGTGCCGCATTCAGGAGAAAAAACTAACAAATCGCTCATGTTTATGTTTGACAGATTATAATGATCTTGAATGCTTCTATAAGGTCACCTCAGCCTCTACTCCGCCCTAAAGAGAACAGATTACCATCTTCTAGGCGCTGTGCATAAGATTTCCGCCTCTGACCAGTGACCATTCCAGTAGCTGGTCGCTGCACCCCCTCCAAGCGCTCCTCGTCCTTGTGATAACAGAAAGCCCGTGCCTGCAAACAAAACTGTAGAAGAGGTCGCACCAAAACCTTGTAAAAAGGGGTGAATATTTCTGGTTTTTGAGTGTGGCAATATTGCATACCCAGTTATTACGCCTCTGGCCATACTTGCAGCTCTCCGGCTCTGCCGTGAGGGCTCGCAGTCCTATGTGACAGCCACATCTGGGCCTTTTACCTCCGACACTCCTAGAAACGGAAAACAGTTTATTTCGTCTACTTTGTTGGTTAGGATTTGACATTGGGCGAGATTCAGTGGCAAATCTAATCCATCGGAGCGCAGCATTTATATCCTACACTAAATCGCTCCTCGCTGTCTTCGCGTAACCTGCAAAGATGTAACACGGGCTGCTCATTTCTTCCGTTAGGTCATTTATATGCGACGGAAGAGCGAAGGATCCAGCACTGAACCCTGTGGCATACCACTGAAAACCTTCACCAGCCTCAACAGATGATCACCCGCATTCAGGCGGAAGCTACCATTCCCTAGAAAGTGTGCCAATCAATTATATTTGCACAGGACTTTGTGTGGCTAAGGCCAATCTTTTTTCCATATAGTTGTGTAGTTGGCGCTTTTCCGTAGCCCCCAATACTGCGTGTTCGAGACGGCAGCAGGTGCCAGCTTATCCAGATATACGTACTGGGAGGGAGTTTTTGATCTACTACCACTTTCAGATTTTGTTTGGCATTTCTAGCCGAAAGGATTTCGTACTGGGACAGCACACGCAGCCCGAAGGTCACGCTCGCCTCGCCGTGGAGCGAGAAGTCGGTTCCCTTTGAGCAGTACGTATAATGGCCCCGGCCACTCGAACGTCCAGAATTCCTTCGATGGTATGCACACTAGGTAGGCACTCGCCTCTGCGCAGCTCTTTTCCTCGAGTCCTCGCCAAAAAGAGAAGGGAAACGTAAAACCTCACCGCACGTCAACTGCGAGAGTCATTGTGCATCGTGGGCGCTCACTAAGCCATAATGTAGCAAATGGAGATGTTCAACAATCAAGCACATCATATCCTCTGTCTAGTAACATGCTAAGACTCCACTGTCAGAAATGATCTCATTCCTCTTACGATCTGGGGCAACCTCGAATGACTTAACGGTCCCCAATTCTATTGTTTTTCCGGCAGTCTATTCCAGTAGTTAACCACCATATTGCTAGGGAAGTGAAATCTATCCATCAACCTAGATCGAGCTTTCGCCAGCTTCTTCCCATGTCCCCTTGCCCAGGATTCTGTTGCCATATGAAATAAACTTTCCGGTCCAAGCCCAGAAAAGCCTTTTATTATCTCAAATGTTGCCACGAGACACCCTGGTAATCTCCTTCTCTCCATGGAGGAAGGTCGGAGGTCCTGGAGTCTCCGTTCACAGTTCTTGCCCCTCCAACCATCAAACATGCACGTTGCAAGACGTTATACGTTCTCCAAACAGGTAGCATCCTTTTTGCAGAAAGGTGACCATGCCTGAACACAGCATTATAAAAGAGGTCCAACCATAAACGTGTACCCCGGCATGAAAGCCCTAAGTTGTGTGCACGTAAACACTGATTCCAACCTGCAGAGCTTACCGCGCGCCGTTTTTGCAGCTGATACACAGTGATCCGATCACTTAAGACCAGAAGTCACCACAATCCCAAGGTTTTTGACCCCATCTACTGCCTCTATAGTAAATGGGCCTTGGAAATGTGCAACCGTCAGGCTTGTCGCTGCCATGACGACAAGTGGGTCTTCCTACGTTTCCTTGATATCAATCGTTCACATGCAATAATTCAACTTGGTTCTCGTTTTCTGAGTCCGTGTGGTCGCATATTCGAGGTTCGCATCCATTTTATGTCATTGCACATTTATTAATCTAGCAGCGTAGAATTTATGGGTGATCGCTTTCTGATTTCGGGATTCGTTTCCACTTTGGCGTTGTGTTGCTCAAAGGCGTCTCACACTACTCAGTTGATACATTTGGAACGAGAAAAAAGGCAATATGCCAAGAAAAGGATCAAAATGGTTGGAATCTGGACAGGAAGTAAACCGGCAAGTCACTGTGGAGGTTTTGGGTACTTATGACTATTTGGCTATTGCTAGGTCACCTAGCCATGTCAGTGCTAGTTCATGTATTACTGAGGGTAATGTGGATTGGAATGATGTTGATCTACTTAAGTTAAGGATATTAGACCTAGAACAACAACTGTTATCAGCTAAGCAGAAGGCTCAAGAGGCAAAAGAGTAGTGTAGGCAAGACAGGCGCGAGAAAAATGCCAGCGACTAAGATCTATTCGTTAGATCAGGACAGACAAAGATAGGAAACTCTGCTCCGGCCGTCGAACATAGAAAGCCAACACAACCAACAAACGATTTGCCAAGAGTAGATCTGACGGTTTTCGGTGGACAATCTGAACACTTCTGCAAGTTCTTCGGGCAAATCGGAACTTTCGTCGAAAACAAGATAACAGACCCCGGACAAAGGCTACTCTAGTTGATCTATTAATGTGGAGGTGGAGCAAGGAAAGCTATCGATCGGTTTGTAACAACCGTTCGTGGAAAATCTCCCTTTTTCCCTCGCGATTCAGTGTTTTTCCCAACATCACTCATTTGCCTACACTATTGACTTGTCTTTACGAACTGGTTGTTTTTCTGGACCAATTGTTGTTTGTTCGCGCTCAGAGCGCTACTTTGACACATCCTTGTTCAGGACCTGCGTGACGCACGTGCTGTTTGCTCACACGCTGCCATTCGGTTTCTCGTTGTTGAGTCCTTGTGATCGTATTATTGAGGTTTGTATATTTTTTATGTCATTGTTGACGTCATAATCTAGTATCGTAGAATACCACGGATAATCGTCTTTTGATTTCAGGATTCGTTGCGAATTTGGCTACGCATTGCTAAAACGTTCGTTACAGTACTCAATAGATCAATTTGGAACGAGGAAAAACACGCAAAATGCCAAGAAAAGGATCAAAAGCAGTCAAATCCGGTCAGGAAGTAATACGGCAAGTCTCTGGGGAGGTTTTGGGTACATATGACTCTTTAGTTAATGCTAGATCGACTGGTCCTGTCAGTGCTAGTTCATGCGTTATTGAGAACAGTATTGATCGTAAGGATGTCGATTTATATAAGCTGAGAATACTAGAACTAGAGCAACAGTTACTATCGGCTAGACTACAGGCGCATGAAGCAGAGAAGTGTACACAGAAACAGCGAGAGCATGAGACCAGTGACTTCGACACTTCCGATAGATTGGGGTGCAATAAGGTAGGGAACACCACGCCGGTGGCCGACTACAAACCACCATCGATCGATCTGCCTAGAGTAGAGCTAACGGTTTTCGACGGGCGAGCTGAGCAATACTGCAAGTTTGTCAAGCAGTTCGAGACGTTCGTTGAAAATAAGGTAACCGACCCTGGGCAAAGACTTCTCTACCTTACTCACTACTGCCGAGGCCGAGAAAGAGAAGCTGTCGACGGGTGCACCATGCTCGATCCAGAACAAGGCTACACAGGGGCAAGGAAGATTCTAAGGGACTTGTTTGGCCAACCGTTCAAAGTAGCCCGTAACCTAATAGAGGGCGTGATGGTAGAGGCAAAAAGAACCAAGGGCGACTTCTACACAATGGCTGAACTGGTGATTAAGATGCAGAACTGCTCAATAGCCCTCGACCATTCAGGTTACAGGGCTGACCTAGATGCCATGCACACTTTGGAAAACATAGTCCGTCACCTTTCTCCCGAACTACAGGGTCGGTGGGCGGAAGAAGCAGAACGGATAAGCCGAAGCGACAGGGAGGCTAACTTCGAAGACCTGACCGAATACTTGGACAGGCAAACGAAGATAGCTGACAGCAGGTTCGGCCGACTCACCCGGGACAGCAACCGAGCAAACAAGTCTAGTACTAGCCAGGTTAAAACCACTGCTCTGGAACAGCCGTTACAGGGTTCGCTGTGCTCGACCCGGAACAAGGCCACACAAGGGCGAGGAAGATTTTGAGGGGCCTGTTCGGCCAGCCATTCAAGGTAGCTCGTAATCTAATAAAGGGCATGATGGCAGAGGCCGAAAAACCGAGTGTGACGTCCATGCAATGGCCGACCTAGTGATCGAAGTGCAGAACTGTTCAAAAGCCATCGACCATTTAGGTTACAAGGCTGGCCCCGATTCAAAGTACACCTTGGAGGGCACAGTCCTCTATCCTCCTCCCGTGGTGGAACAGACGGAAAGTATAACCACGAGCAGCCGTGAGGCCGACTCCGAGAATCGGACCGAATACTTGGACAGGCAAACCAAGAAACTGATAGCAGATTTGGTCGACTCTTCCCGGATAGCTAACAGGCAATCTGACGTATCATCAGCCAGGCTCAAAAAGCTGCGCGGGAACATCCCAAATATCGGCCTTGGACCATTTCAAGCGCCACTTCACGCGAGGCTATAGCTTATCCAAGTAGCAGATACTGCGACTCTACCCATGGGCTACCTGACTGTCCGAAGCCAAAACAGAACTTTGGGAAGTGGCGAGGACTGCTGGAGCGTGTTTTATCTACCTCATCGCCATACACCGGGCGGCAGCTCGCCGAACAAGAGCCAGATGTGACCACAAAGGTTGCGTGGGCAGACGCCACCGGTTGTTGCACCTGGCGAAAGAAACTACACCACAGGCGAACACCAAGGCGGGTGTGATTCTCTCAGCGTCAAGGTCTGCCATTGAACCAATTCGTTTGAGAGTGGTTGCCGTGGGAGTGATGACTACAAGTGGGGTGGCCAAAGCTTTGGCCTTCCTCGACAGTGGATCAAACACCACCCCGGTGAAGGGGTGGTTTGCCGATAAAAACAGGCTCGCTAAAAGCACGACGTCGTTACCGATGAGCACGGTGGGCGCAACACAGATAATGGCTGCAGTTCGGCGGACGTTTCAGCCCGTTTTCCTAGATACTAACGAGCAAATCTAATCAACGGAGGCCTTCACGTTAGCCTTCCCCTCCAGACCAGCGCCAAAGTCGGTGAACACAACTTTAACTAGGTGGCCCCACCTACATAATGTAACCGGCGTAGACTGGGAGGGTGTGGAAGTGGATCTCTTCATCGGCTGCGACCACCTCGCACTGCGGGCAGTGCGGCAAAAACTAGAGGCCTTAAAAACCATTTCGAGGTTCTCTCCCCATACCGCACACTAGGTGACCCGTGGATCGATGCCTGAAATTATGCTGTGCAAAGACTACTACGATTGAATGAACTCTTCGTTAGAGGTCACGAACTGTGAAAAAGATGCGCAGAAGCAATGACGAAAAACGATGCACTTGGCTACGTTGAAAGTTGCCTGCAGCCACGACCGCCGGGAAAGGATGTGGTATCTGCCTCACCACCCGGTTCTTCATCCCAAAGAATCCAAGAAACGGTGGGTTTTCTTCGATTGTGCAGCCAAGTTCCAGGGCATGTTATATGATCGTCCGCTTTAAGGGCCTGACTGGACCACTCCGTTGACTGAAGTCTTGTGCCTTTTCAAGGTGGGCCGAGTGGCTTTGTCCGCCGACATCAAAGAAACGTGTCTCCAGGTAAAAATCCCTTAGAGGAGTGAGATGTGTTGCTCTCCCTATGGCAGGAAGAGAACAACCAGAACAATGCGATGATAAATCATATAATGACCGTCCTCCCGTTTGGGGCGATGTCACCCCCGCTTTGCGCGAACTACGCTCTTCGAGAAACAGCGAACAAGTATGTAGCTCCGGTTTACCGGTCGGTGGTTGATAGCTTCGGCAGAAACGTCTACGTCGACGACTACTTTGGGTCATTCGATGATGTAGACTCAGCCCTAGCCTAGTTCAGATACCTAACAAGATCGCTGGGAGTGGGCGGCTTCCATCTCACGAAATGGATGTCGAACGCTTCGGAAGTGCCCGAAGCCACCCCAGAACGTGAGAAGGCCGAAGGGGGCTCAGATCTTAGCGGTTTTCCACTCCCAAAAGAAGACACGCTGATAATACAATGGAATGCGGAAACTGACTGCTTCATTTTCGAACTGAACTTTCCCCACCAACCAGCAATTCGTCGTGGTTTGCAACCAGCTGCCTCTAGCCTGTTCAATCCGCTTGGTTTGTCTCTCCCTGGTTGTACCCTGAAAGATCCCGTTGCAGCTGCTTTGTCGTACGAAGGTCGGCTGGTACCAGCTACTGGACCGGGAACACTGGCTGCAATGGGACGTATTCCTGATCGCTTCAAAGAAACTAGGATACATGCGGATTCCACCGTGCTTGCCTCCTGGTCATACAACACAGATGAGAGAACTACACGGCTTTTCTGACGCATCCGAAGCCGGGTAAGGAGCTGTGGTGTACGGACTAGGAGCACGGGAGATGGATAATACACCTCGAGGATCCCGTTTGCCGAAGCCCATTGAAATCCGTTTTGATCCCAAGCCTTGAACTCAGAGCAGCCGTGTTAGCAGTAAGGGCGGCACAAGCGTTTAAGAAATGCTTCGACTTCTATATTTGGTCAGCCGGTTTTTGGCCTGACTAGACAATAGCGCTGTACCACAATAGCAACGTCAGGAGTCGTTTTAGTACTTTCGTGGCTAAACGGCTCACGATCATCCAAGACGGAACTGCCGTGGACCAGTGGAAACATGTCAGGTCTGGCGATAACCCGGCCGGTCTGTGCTCTCGAGGTGTGAACAGCTTCCTGCAAATGGACACAGACGGGAGGACTGAAATTCCTGCACATGCCTCAACGGTACTGGCCCACCTGCGAACTGCAGCCCCCACCCTGGAATTGAAACTACAGATCAAAGCTCGGTGATGACCGTGAAAGTCAGCGAATTGACATATATTTTGCCGTGGTTGGCGAAGTCTTCCTCCCGGATGGAGACTCCTCGGTCTTTAGTGTGGTTGGTTTGCTGGTCATGAGAGGGGTCCACACATCCAGCCGTTTAGGAGTGGGTCCGATAAATCCTGATGAATTACGGGCTGCATTGTACGATGATAAAGCGGTGGGCTTTTCCCCTGGAGCTCGAGAGGGCTGGAGAAGAGAGGCCAATCGATAGAGGAATATCACCTCCAGATAGCGACTTCAAGCATTTTAAACCCCAAAGCCCTCAATGGATTACTACGGGCAGGTGGTAGGCTGACCAACTCCCACCTTAATTTTTGAAACGAAATATCCCATACTGCTAGCGGCTCAGCAGCATATGATAGAACGAATGACAGAGCACATTCACGCCCCAGGGGGACATGTCGGAGAAAGTCACGTTACAAGCGTCATCCGAAATTGCCTTTGGCTGCTGAGAGTAAGAGCAACTGTGAAACGCGTAATCCAACGTCGTGTACATTGTAGGAGACTCCACACCGTACTGGGCAAGCAACACATGGTTCCGCTGACAGAATGTACAATCACTCCGGATTGGTTGCCATTCAGTGATACCTGGCGGGCCTATCCGGGCCTTCGAGGAGCAAGTGTGGAAGAAGGCTGGAAAAACAACACCGGTGTTCCATGGCGTACATGAAGTCAAGTGCCGTACACTTGCAAGTTGCCTATTCCACGGCAACCTACTCTTTCCTCCGGGCCTTGAAAAGCTTCACGAACAGGAGAGACACATCAGCAGATAGTTACCCAGACGGTGGGTCACATTTCGCGGGCGCCCATCGGGAACTGCAGCTTCTGCACCAAAATATGAGCAGGGATGAGAAGCAGAACCAAACCGTGGCTTATGGGATGAGATGGCTCCTTTGCCCCTCGCAGGCGAGTCATCGCGGTGGCGTACAGAAACGCCCGATCAAGCCCACCAGATGAATTTTTCTATCGGTCACTGATCAACAACTGCCCGATGAAGAAACTTTGAGCAAAAGCATGACCAAAGTCAAAAGAATCCTGACCAACTGCCCCCTGGTTTCAGTGGCCACCCGGAGGCCCCATCTATCATAAGCTCCCTCCGAAAGATTTATTGACGTTGAGGTCGAAAGTAGTTTCCAGTAGCCGACAAACCTTCGTGGGGGCTACCTCCACGGATGGAAAGAGGCAAGCTATCTTGACAAGGTTTTTCGGGGGCGATGGCTGCGGGAATAGTTACGGGCTCTTCAAACTCGACAGAAGTGGCTAACCAAAGCAAGATGGTTCGAGATTGGGGATGCAGCTGTGACCGCCGACGAACGCGCTCATTTCAGCACTCGACCTTTGGGCATTGTCGTGGAAACTACCAGAAGCTCCTGCGAACTGATAAAAACTGTCGAGTTGAAGACCACCAACGGATTGCTAACTCGTGACGTGCGCCGTATAAGCCTCCTTGAGGGCGAAGGCCGACCAGCCGACGCCACAGAAGCCCGATAGACAGCCTAAAATCCCGCAATACCCAACCTCTGTGCAGCACCTACGGAACAACTCTGCGAACCGTGATCGTTGCTTTCTGTACCTGCTCATAACCCCAGACAACAAAGATGCTATAGTGCTCACCTTTTCTCGTGTGCCATCGACACTATGGAAGACTTTTCCCACATGTGGTAGTGGTTATGACTCGCTCATACAGCCAGACCCACCCACCCCCAATCACACACGCGTAAGTGATACACGGCTAAGCCTCATGGCCCCCAACAAACACGTCACAGCTGTCACCGTTCGTCGTTTATCACCGACATTATGCAAGACATGTCTCGTATATGGTATTAGTTGTTGCTTACCCATTTACCCACACGCAACCTCACTCAAGATGCCCACCAGCAAACACACCTGCAAGCACATACACGTACAAACACATGCAGCAAACTCACTACGGATCTCTCGAAGACAACAATGTTTCGGAACACACGCGACTCCGTTCACGCCAGCTTTCGAGCAGCCTTTCTCCTGGACGATGCAGAGTAACATCGCGTTGGTCTAGTCACCTGATCAGGTGCGATCGTCAGTAGAATGATGACGTCAGAAGTATTAGATACACGCACTGACAGCAAAGTGTAAGTAGGTGGGGAGAATAAGTACCCTTATTCTAAACCCCTATTCCTTCCAGGATTCTGGAGGACTTTGGTGGGCGTTGTAACGACCGGTTGGGAGAAATCCCCCAAGCACACTATATCTTCATATTTCCTTGATATCACCAGATCAAATACACTATATGCGTGTTTTTGTTTACTTCAAGTTTTTATGAACCAACCTCTGCTTGTTCGCGTCCAAAGCGCTACTATGTCATATCCTGTTTTGGATCTGCGTGACGCACGCGCTCTTTTCTCGCACGCCTGAATTTGGCTCCTGTTTTCTGAGTCGGTGTGATAGCATTATTGAGGTTCGTATATGTTTTATGTCATTGTTCATTTAGTAATTCAGTATCATAGAATTTCAAGGACAATCGCGTTCTGATTTCGGGACCCGTTTCGAGTTTGGCTGGGTATTGTTCAGGAGTTTGTTGCATCCAGCACTGAGGGGTAAGTCCCACTTCCGTGACCCGTTGAAAACAGCAAATGCTTCCCTGCTCAGCTCCTCTCTCTCCCGAGCTCCTACTAACTTCACTTCATCTGCGAATAAGAAGCTTGGAGACTGTAGGACTGAGTCCAGGTCATTAAAATCCAAAAGTAGTAGTGGGCCTAGCACGGAACCCTGTGGTAGTTCATTGCTGGTGTTCTCTAGTTCAGTGTTCTTGTCATCTACTCTCACGTAAAACGTCCCACCGGTAAGGAAGTCCTTTACCCATTCCTGAATCTGCCCGTTAGTACCAAATGGTTCCAACTTGATTAGTAGAAGCCGATGGTTTTCAGAGCAAAACGCCTTGCCAAAATCAAGCTCAAGTGCCTCCACCTGCTTACCCCCACCCATTATTCTAGTGACTTCGTCCAAGAAGCCCAAGAGATTGGTTGAGCACGACATGCATTTTATAGATTCATGCTGGGCTGTGCAAAACCCAGAATTCAGATGCCGATGGACTCGCTCCCGAATGTTCTACTCTGGCACACTGAATAGGATGCTGGTTGGGCTAACCAGTCTGTAATTTGTCATTTCGGAATCGGGCCCTTCTTTTGGCATACCCCATACCTTTGCATTTTTCCAGGGTGGAATTATATAACTTTTATACTGGAACTGATAGGATATCAGCGACGGCTTATTGGCAGCAGGCTGAATATCGCCTGGCCCGGCAGACTTGTGGATATCTAACCCTTCCATATGTTTGCGTCAGATTTTCTCTGGAAGAATTAGGCTTCTTATGCTCATTTGAAGATTAGCCCCTCAGAAAGTATCTGCCCACCGTGGCCTATTCTGTTCACACCACTAAAATACCCGCCCAGAGTATCTGCTTAGCTCTGGTTAACCGCTGTTACTCCATTATCATGGGTCATCAGTGGTGCTGCTGCATCTCTTAGGGAACCCTTTGAAAACAAGTAGCTATAGTCCTTCCTTGGATGCTCTTTGACACACTGGACAACTTCATTTTGTAAGTGCCCTTGGCAGATCGCAGGAGCTTCACTGTCTCATTTCTACTCTTGGTACAACAAATCCAATCCTGGAAACTCTCGGAAGCCTTGAAAAGAGCCCATTTAAGGTTTATACTATTGGCTGACTCGCTAATTGCAGACCTCTAACGTGCCGGCTTGCCGCCACCCCTCCTAAGCTTCAAGGGAGCAAAACATTTTTGTGGGGAAAGTAGAGATCCTTCGATCACCTGCCAGGGTTATCCCAACTGGCGTCGTCCGCTATGTCCGACATTAGGTTGATCACTCTATTGCAAAGCCCAGAAATGTCCGTTTTTTGAGGCTTTCGATCATCCCCGAGGATACTTTGGGTTGGAGGCTGAAAAGAGTGATTTTGCCACTCATTTCGTCACTCCAACCCAAAGAAGAGTGAACCCGGAGTCTCAAAACATCGTCCTTATAGTTTGTAATCACTAGATCCAGCAACGATGGCTTAAAGCCAGTCCTATATCTGATATCCCCCCGCATCTGTTGGAACAGAGCATTCAAAAGCAGCCTATGTAGGAAACCCTTCTCTTGGGTTCCCGGGGCACGTGCCCCAGCTACCCAATCTATGTGTGGTAGGTTGAAGTCCCCAACTATGTGGGTCCTGTTAGCTTCCTTAACTAGCGTGATAAGTGCATGGAGAATCTGAGCCTCCCCATCTCGGTTTGTACCCAGGGTTCCATACTCACGAACCACATATACCTTTCTGTTCGGGATTGCGAGCGTAACCGTGCACAGTTGTATATTTCAGGCACAAACCATAGTCCGCCATTTCAGATGGATCGCACCTGCCCCAGCGAGGGCGGCCACTCCTCCTCCCGTACAGTCATGCTCCCTGTCCTGCCCACAGACAGAAAACTCACTCCGTATTATTATCGGTACGTGGTCATTTTTAGAGAGCCACGTTTTCGTAATGGCAACTAAGGGAGCGTTTTTCTCTTCCGTGGCTCTGAAGAGCTCCATCCACCTGTTTCTAATTTCACTTGCGTTGGTGCATAGCACCTCCGCATTTGATTGGACGCCTACTGGTTTCCTATTGTTCAGAGTTGGATGGGTCTCGGACTCGATGCCCGAGATGGTGGTAACATTTGCATTGGTGTTCATCACCGGGGTGCATGGAGTCCGCCGGTCATCTAGGACTACCGACCATTCCCAATTTATCGCTAAGGGCGCCATCTTGTCATCCAGGTTTACGACTCCCGTGTGGTCCTCCACAAGACAGCTCTGAAAATTTTCATCTCCCAGCGCGTCCTCAAATGCTACAAACCCTGACGGCTTGTGCGGCTTACTTATAGCTGCCGGTGAAGTGGTCCGACCGCTGAATAAGGCATTCTAGTGCCTTTGAGGACCTTTCTTTAGCGCTCCCACGGGTTTACTCTCGTTTCCACCTATGGGCAAACCACCCGACACTCCTCTATGTTCGCCCAGAGTAACCGGATATCAGCTCTTAGTGGTTTGTTATCATTGTCGCCTTCGCTAGCAACTAATCCCTGCAATGCCTGTCCCTCAACTCGACCGGTATAGGTCGCGCGATATTCCTTCCCATTTTCGTGAGCGGAAACTTCCACGCTCTCATTCTGTGAACTCTTTTGAGGGACACGGGGCATGGTACACCTGCAAGTCGCGCTATGTCATACTCCCGTCCACAGTCTATTACTCCTCTTGCCTTCGCTTCCCGTATAAATGGTTCCCTCCGATTTAGTTTCGGTGGCCCACGGCCTGATGTCCGCCCCAGCGACTAGACGCGCCTCTGCCAATCCTTCAGCTGGATTTCCAAACTACGATGTCTGGATTCATCTGTCCTCCTCGATGTAGTTGGTTGCCTTTTTCGTATTGTCCTTTTTCTTACCTGTTTCTTCTTAGGTTTCTACGTCACCAACTCTCTCGTAGCATTCTTTCGCACCGCAGCGGTCGCAGCCGCTACGGAGCAACCACCTGCTCGGCCTTTTTTTGCCCCGAAAAGCGGTCTGTCAGGCTTTTCCAGGGCTTGTGCGTACGACCTTAATAAAGCATCGCACGGCGGCGACTTGTGCTCAGTGCCTCGGCCATCATCAGGAGGAAGTTGGACCTAGTCCCGTTTATATTGCCTTAGATGAGCTAATCTTGCAGCCTCCTTGCAGAGGCCACAAACCCACTCGATCCAGTTGTTCTTACTGTATAGCTGATACACATCCTTACCAAACCCAGAAAAGCCCACCTACTGCATACATCGCACGCGATACCTTCGTCCATCCGCTTCTCGCGTCCGGCGGTCAGACAGGGATACCTCTTACGCGTCACGGTGTGCGTACAATAGTATCAAGACAATGACCAAAGAAAAACGGTACTCGTTACATAAACTCTTACGGTTTATAAACACTCTAATATGCCTCGGTACGTAGTATACAAAAAACTGGAAACGTTTCAGGGGAGGAAAAACGAAACATTCTCCGCATAGAAAGTTCAGCAGGGTTACCCTGGAACACACGGTGGTGCGAAATAACCCATGTTATTCCGCGATACACTTCAAAAACTTAATTCAACGCCGAGCAGTTCAAAACTTCAACTAGAGCCGGACTTTCAAGGTCAGTTCACATCGGATCAGACCAGGTCACAGAACTCGCGGCCTAAACCAGTTTTCGTCGGAGTTCCCGAACTCGAGGGCTGAAGTCCCCGCTAGCACGAGTGGCGTTTACCCGCCAGTTGGGCACCGTTACCTGACAATGGCCAAGTTGAGCAATAAAGGTGCACCCGTACCCACAGCTTGCAGCTTATGCGCAACTGGGACGAACCAGTGAATGTGACCCTGTTGGTGCGGCACGCGTGAAACGCGCTGATTGAATGTCCACCCCCTTGACCAATGAACGGCTTGAGAATGAGCCAGTTGCACAGTGGGTAAGCAGGACGAATTAATCGTTGCATCTACGCCATCTTACTTCTCGTTGACTTTCGGACAAAGCAAATAAAGGCCGCTCCAACTAATTTAAACATGCAACTAACGCAATTCACTCCAACTTCCGAAGTACTTTACGATAAGCTTACGTACATATTGGGCGAGAATACTTCCCTAATTGAAGTTATTGGTTCCTTAGTTAGAAAAACCAGTTACGTGTGCTCCACGTCAGAATCAATTTTGTGTGCGTACAAAAGACTGTTAAATTTTTTCATTGATGTGACATGGTTGTGAATAATCGGCTGGTATTCTCACATTGAAATGGAATCAGAACATGATTTAGATCCGTTGAAAGACATATTGATGTACCAAAATTCCGCTAGGTCCTCTAGGCCGAATCGTCTCGGAGTTTTGTCGGCGGCCTGGAGGAAAGAAGAATAATGTTCTGTAATTTATTTTGCCCGCATGGTTTCCTGTCTTCGGTAGTTTTTGGCGACCTCGAGCAACCAGCCACGAATAGATATAACAGTCATGTTCTGATTCACACTAGCAAATGACTTTTTTGGTAGAAGTAGTCTGGAAGCAAAACGTTTAATGAACTGATGGGTATACCGATACTGAAGTCATTCAGTGCAGATTTACGAAACCCGTACTTTCATCATGTCATTTTTAGTTCCACAACTTTGTTACGATACTCTTCCAGTTTTATGGATCCTAAGAGACTCTAAATGGAGCAGACATTAAATCCTCCATGTGAGTTATACCCGTGCAAACGGTGACCGCTGAAAGGGGATAATTTTGGTTATACATGGTAATCCGTTCGCACTGCAATCCTCTGTAACCAAAATTCCGCCTGCATCCTCTAGAGAATTCGTTTCGCCGTTGACCACGGTAGACCAACTTCACGAGAAGGTGCTACATGTGGAATAGTAATTATCACCGCGATAAACTTCTATAGTGGATCCTCACCCTTTGTCACAGTGTTTTGGAGCACCTGACAGTTCCTCAAGTACGACGGAAATAACACAAGCGACGGCGAAAATAAGATCGTCCAAACAACGTGAACCGCTCAATTAGTTTCATTTGGACAACAGCCTATCCTGCTCTCTGGGCATATCTATTTTGATAGTCGTAATTCATTTGTCAGTATTTATCCACTTCAGCTACGGTTAATTTAAGTGGATCTTATTTGGAACACATTTTTACCTGACACGCTTCTTGCGGTGACCACTGATATAATACTAAAGTAGCATTTTTTGGGCACTTTATTGGAAGAAATCTTGAATTCCATGGGTGTCGCACACAAGTTGTTCGCTTCATTCTCACGTGGCTGTATCATACTATACACAAGCCTAGTTTGCCTCTCGTCAACCACGTCATTAATTGCGGTTGGACTACGGTTTATTTTACGATGTCGGCATATTAATTTCTATAATCATAAGTCACTTGCCAGTGTTCATCCTCTTCTTCTAAGGCCAGGTTGGCCGAACCCTATGTAGAACACATTTACCTGACACACTTCTTGGGCTTATCTTCGATGTAGCACTAAAGTAGCATACTTTGAATAATGTATTAGAAAAACATTTTGAATGTCATGGGCGTCGCATACAAGTTCTTTCCCTCAACCCCATATAGCCATATCAAATTGATACATAAGGAGATTTTGATTCTGGTCAACAATTTAAACGAGTACTGTTTTACCACTATAGTAGAGACACATGCTCACATGTGACAGGATCCGCCGAGTGTCACCGCCTCCTCTGAGTGCGGCGAAGTTGCGTGACAAGAGAGTATCACCAACTTATTGGTTGATGACTAGCTTAAACATGGCACCACCTAACTGCGCACTTGTTCCCAAAGCATTTCGTCACCATCAGTGGGCTGCGCAAGAATAGGACACTAGCCCAAGCAACTGCGCGACACAACAACCAATCAGGTCGCAGATTAGTTACCTGGGGGAAATAGTGAGTGAGTGCGCAAGTAGCTCGCTACATTTTACGTCACATGAGCTGGCGGGGATATTCTCAAGTTGCTTCGATTACCAAGTAATCTGAATGTTGTGATTGCTGAGTGATGAACTGCCGAGAGGAGAATTTAAGGCATGTTCGCCCCCGAAGAACCGGCAGTCCCGTCGGCTGAACAAGTTAGCTGCCTCAACAGGATGTCATGCTTGCCTCCGTGAATCCTCCGTGGGAACAACTGAATAAATAAACAAGGCCACGGTCTGCTGTATTTTATTGCGTGACGGAGAAAAGGAAATATAGCGCCCTACAGAGAAAGAAAGAAGTGGAAGCTAGGGGTGGAACCGGAGGGTGTGCTCTCTCGGTTAATCGTAGCCCGGGGAAGCCTCATCCCAGCAGTCATCCAGCCGTTGTCTAAAAGTGGCGACACCATCCGCTGCTGCCACACGGGGTGGTAATTGGTTCCATCGGTTCTACTCGCGGAGAGAAGAGGAACGAGCTCGATCTCTTCCAGTGGTCCTAGATTTCATTAGTTTGTGTTTGTGTCCCCTGCGCGTCGGGTCACCACTTAGAACTAATAACTGTCTGTCGGTTTCCGATAACCAGTGGAGCTGTCCGAGCTTCTCATTCAGATGCCTCATTGGGCTCAGCCTGTTCAGCTAGAACAGGTTGAGTGTAGGTCTTGTCCCGCGGCCCGGGGATCATCTTGGTAAGCCATTTTTGGGCGGTTTCCAACAGCTGTTTGCCCCGGCTAGTTTTGGAGTCCAGGCCGAAACGGAGTATTCCAGGTGTGGGCGCCCTTGCGTCCCGTTCAGTGTTTATATCGTTTTGGCATCCCGAGACCGGACAGTCCAGCACAGTTGGAACGTGGGCCTATTTGCCTTTGCTGGTGCCACAAGGCACGACTGAATGGGCTAAAAATTTCGCGAACTTGAACTCCAAGGCCTTTTGTGGCATCAGTGGTCCGGATTATTCCGAGTGATCCTTCATTGAAGTGCCAAGCCTCTCCCGCTCCACCACCTCGGAGCTGCCGTCTGCACTCACCTCTGTGTAAAGGGAGCTCCCACTTTTCCGTCAGCTATGGTATTTTACCGGGTCTTCCTGTCCCCATTTCGAATGTGGTTTCCCACAATCTTGAGATCATCCGCGAATATCAAATCAGAGCACTTCAAGTTGTCCACCGACACACTGACGCGGATCAAGACCAACAGAGGCCCCAGCACCGACCCGTGCGTCGGCTCACTGCATGCCCCTGCTGTGCTAGACTTTACATCCTTAACCCGAACATGAAACGTCCTACACGAGAGGTATGCTTTATTCTAGTTCAGCGCCCCTTGTGCAGCCCTCTTGACCCCATTTTGTGCACCGGCTATCTGTGGTTTGCCGATACAAAGGTCTCCTGGAAATCCAGATAACACACTTTAACCCGTTTCCCCGTGTCCAGTCTGCCAGTCACTTTGTCCAGAAACAATAGGAGGTTCGTGATACTTGGTCCCTTCACAAATTTGTACACGCCTAATGTGTTTATCCTGCGTTCAACATTCCTCGTGGTTGTATATCTGAAGATGTCCGCAAGCACTTTTAGCGCCTCCACCACCGCAGGCTGACAGGTCTGTAGTTGGATGCAACCTCCTTCTTGCCTCCCTCGTAACTAGAGCTAGACCGGCTTTTAGCCGGCCAGACGGAGGCGTTGCCGAGGCTGGTGACCTGATGTACAAGTGTGCTGGCGCGCCGGACGCTGTGCTCCCCACGGGAGGTGGGATGGCGGGGTGAGCCCCATTTCACAGGGCCGCCTTATATCCTATTACCCGACTTATAGCCGGTTCTACTTCCACTAGTTCTGTAACGGTTTCGTACTTCCGGGAAGCGCGATAGGGTCCTAGTAGTGACGGATAATTCACGGCACCCGCGGTTAGTACCAGTTTGAAGAATTCTTTCGGTAATCCTAGCAGGCGCTGCTTGCTTGCCTACCTTTCCAGTTCACAACATTACCCACCACCACTCATGGCTGGGCCTCAGCCTGTGCGCAGTCGTATTAGGCCTTGGGGCTTTTTTGGCATTTTGTGCCAATCCGGTCTCATATTGTATCTGGCCGGATCTTTTTATCCCTAGAGCATGTTCACGCGGCCTCAGGAACTGCATAGGTTGAAGATGTCCCCCTGCTCTGCGGAAGAGTCTCCATGCTTTTTTCTCCCGTGTGTGCACTTTTTGGCCCAACGGGCCTAACAAGGTGGCCATTTCCCTTACTAGCTTCCTTATTGGAGCGAACACACCAGGGAGTCGTATCAGGCTGTTTTTTACGTGCAAACACTCACTCCGTGATATGAGTTTGCAGCCTGCCCACTGCGTACACTCGACAGCCATTCTCAGTGCCTGATAGCCAACTTCCCGGATGATCCCCCTTAGTTTGTGAGGGGACCTCTGAGGGTTTCATCGAAAGGGGAATCTAATCACCCCGTGGCCGCTGTTACAGCAAGAGCAGCGAATTCAAGGTGGCCGACTTCTTCGGCAATTTAGTGAGAGCAGGTTGTAAATCAATTCTCGCAAACCAAGCAATACGCAACAAACTCAAACGAATCCCAAAGCCAGAAAAAGATCGATCTGTAGTTTCCACGGTACTAAAATGAAATCCATTAAAATCACAAATATATACAAACCTCAATACGCGCCCAGATAAACTCCACAGAAAAATTCAAAGGTCCAAAGCCCAGTGACTCAAGAGCGACAGTCGGAAACGGTTCAAGTTCATGCTCAAAAGTTTCATATGAATAAAAAACGCGCCAAAGTGTAGCATACTGGCGAGCCTTTCGAAGTAGGGTCTAATATAGTGAAATTCATCAAGCATGCAGAAAATTTGGAAGGGTTTTAGTATTTGCTCTTTACACTGCCGGCCAAAATCTTCACCCGAATATAGTTGTCTGATGTTCAGGATGGGTCATCATTCACGCTCTACCTACCTATGACTTACTGTCAGTGCCAGTGGTCGCTAACTTTCTGTGTTAGCTGCGCACGAAACAGGTTCCCGTCACAATCATCATTTGCACAATTCACGAGGAATCAATTCCGAATCCCGCCGCACAACTTGAGACTGGCATATTCATCAGAAGACCGACGCACACACAGTTGGACGCGTGATGAAAAATAAGGGCACTCTAGAGTAAAACACTTTGCTGCGCCAACTTAGTCTACACGCCGCAAGCAGTTAGCTATTGCAGCAACTGCTTAAAGCGAGCTTGTTCATAAAAGTGAGGGCAGAGGTTGAAGGTAGATGCAACGTTCAAGTGACAGTATGATATCACGTAGAACTGAAAAGTTAAGAAGCCGCGGAAGTACATAGAATCAACACATCAAATTTTTGGGAAGAGATGAAAATGATTATAAATCAGTCTCGAAAACAGGTGTACAACGGGCAGTAATAAAACACACACGAACACGAAAACTGATCAAATACTGATACCTTTCAGAGTATTTCGGAGTTTTTCTGCGTACAAAGCATATGGCAAACAATACCATGTAAAATGTGAATAAAGCTTCTTCTTCAAAGGCAGGAACAGTTTCAAAACGTGATTTCAGCTAGTAAGCGTCACTTGAACTGCTCAAGTGAAATCTTAGTGAATGCTCCCCTTTCATCTCTACGCAAGTTTTATAAAAATCTAAAACTCCGTACATTTTGCAACTGCTCAGGAAAAATGGATCATGTTGAATAATTGTAGGGCATGAATAAAAAACGCGCCAAAGTGTATTGTATTGACGAGCCCTTCGAAGTAACGTCTAATATAGTGAAGTTCATCAAGCATGCAGAAAATTTGGAAGGGTTTTAGTATTTGCTCTCACCACGGGGTCCAGAAGTCTGGATGTTTGTCCTTTTCTCCACCGGGCTTTTGGCTTGCTTCTCGTATGGCTGTGAATCTTCACACCAATTTCATCAGCCTATCACCAAATCTAACTAGCGGAGCTAGTAATCCCTCCCATTCTACCTCCGGTGAGGTAAAACCACCGACGGTCACGTAACTATCAGACTAGGCTGCTTTCACCACCACAAAATCTAGCGTCAGTTCGTCCCTCTTTGGAGGTGAGGACGGAGACCTTTAGATGCACTTCAGGGTCGCCTTCATGTTTCCTGAGCTCAGACAGCACGGAGCTACCTGTAAGTTTGGTGTGGACATCATCTCTGCCTCTGTTTTCTCATGTACGCCCGCGACGAGCGAGGATGCACCCTACCCTCTTTTATTCCGTTTTGTCTGTCCGGCAAGTAGGTGCAACACCCTGCAGGAGGAAAATTTGCTGCTGCTAAATCTTAACTGGGCCAAGTTTAGGTCAGTGCTCTCGGTCCCAGCCACCCGTTCTCTCCATAGGTTCTCTCAAACTACACGCGTTGGCGTATACTACCATTTCTTCCCACGCCGTCGTCACCGACCTGGCTTTGGGTTGCCTAGGCGGCAACTGCTTTATCTGATCGCTGTGGGGCAATTTTCCCGAGTGCCTCTGGCGTTTTTTGCCATGTTTACTTTCAGTACCTCTGAGTAGATTATGTCTTAAGTGTTTGGGTTCATAGCAGGTGAGGTTTCTTGCTGCCCTGCTGCTAGGTTGGAAAGACAAACACCAGGTACTCTGGAGCCGACCTAGACTGTGCCAACCTGAGCTAGTCGTTCCCAAAGAGTCATTGGAGTTCAGTCGGATTTTGGTCTCAATACTTTTTCATTTCTGTTCCAGGATCTGACGGTGGGATGGCTAAAGTCCAGATTCTCGCACTGGAGAGCTCTTTCGGAGGGGACTATTCTTCTCCAATACTTGACTATAACTTGGGAGGGTTCAGCTTAGACCTTTAAACCCCTTTCTCTTTAACAGCGTTTCGGGTCACAGCCGTTAGTTACAGACGCCTTAAGGTCTATCTCCCGGTTGTAAGGATAGCATGGAGGGGGTGGCAGGTGCTGGATGAAGGTTCCACTAGGACTGAAGTGGAAGGACCTAGTCAGTTTTCTACTATGAAAGGCAAAACAGGCTCCTGGTAATAATGCCCCTAACACAGAAGTGCACACCTTGTCTAATCTCCTTTTGGACCCAGCCACTGTGCTCGAGCTTACCACATCACACGGCAGCCTGTTTTAGTCTTTGTTGACCCTAACTGCAAAAGACTGAAATCTGATTGAGGTCAAGGTTCTCTCTTTCTTGATAGTCAGTGCATGCTTTTTTAGGCAGTCATCCTCTCATAGCTCAAACAAGGCCTTTCTCTGACCTCGTGCCTCTGCAAACCCTCCTACTGTTTTGAAGGCCCATTAGAAGTGTCCCCTTTGTCCTCTTCCTAGGGTAAATAACCCAGGTTGCTCCAACCTCTGTTTGCAGCACAAAAGCCTGAAGCCAGTGAACCTTCTCGTGAATCTCCATCGTAGCAGCTTGTGAACCTGGATGTCCATCACCAGGTTGACCTCCACTCCAAGGTGCAGCTTTCTAGATGAGACTCCAAAGAAGCTTTGTAAAATGGGAACAAGACCGCCTGTTTCCTAGAGCTGATTGCCCTCCTTAATTGATGAAGGGCTCTTTTATATTTCCGAATTTTTTCCTGGCATTGGCGACTTGGCTTTAGATCAGCACTTGCCATCACCCCTAGATCCCGGGCTTCTATGTTCTGGGCTAGTGCCTCCCGATTGTCTGGCGGACACGCGTATAGGGTGGGCCGAGGTCTTTACTCTTCGATGGGACGGTGAAATTTGCTCAATCTGGAGCCAGACCTCACGCCGATAATCACATTTTTATTTCGTCTAGATCACTCCGAACCGCCGCATCATCTGGTAATCCTACCAACCTCAAGTCGTCCGCGAACGGGAAGCACGGGTTTTCCAGCCAGCCTGCTAGGTAGTTGATGTAAACCAAGACCAACAGGGGCTCCAGGAATGACCCTTGCGGAGATCCATTATGCTGTCTCCCATTGTCCGGCAAGTAGCCTCCTACTCTCACTCGAAAACCCCTCCAGGCATGTTCTGTGCAGTGCACTTCTGTATTTTTACCGTCGGTTTAAACAATTCCACATCTGCTTCGGCTGCTGACCCTGGGCGACGCTTGCCCGCAGTGACGGACCCAGCGCAGTTGTAGAAGCCATGGGCGGAGCTTTGGGTTGCCTCTGCAGTCGTCTACCCTTTGCCGATTGATCCAGGTCCGCGCATGTTTTCTCTGCCCTAGCCTTCATTAGCTTGCCAATTTCAGTAAACGAAGAGTCCCTACATCTTGGGTTTCTAAAATGAACCGGTACTGACCGGAGGGCACTTTACGAGATCTCCGAACTTACGCACCTCTTGCCCAGCCTGAAAATTCTTCTATTGGGTGCACGCTGTTCTTGGCGCTTTCACCACCGGGTGACGCATGCCTTCTCTTCCAGGTGGGCCCCGCGACATGACGGTTGGGGGATTCCGTTATCCACTACCTTTTGATGTCTTTCGGTGATTATCTCGGTGTCCCTGGCCATAGCACTTAACGGTTTCGCCAAGCTGTTGGTTTCCTCCTTTAGTGTTGTTAGTCCCATGACACGAGCATTCACTAGATATCGAAGCTGGGAGAGTTCCTCATTGACGGCTTCCTGAAACCCCCGAGGTCTAGACCCCACGGTCTGCAACCTCGGGCCAGTTTTTGCTGTACCAGAGTGCTTGTAAATAACTGTTTCGTTACAAGTATCACTGGTTCCCAGATATCGCTGAAGGCACCTTAATCAACCTAAGCCTGTCGCGACACTTTTGGTGCATACCCAGACCAGCCCACGGTTGTCCAGATCAAATTCAAGGGCCTTAACCGTAAGCCTACTGCATTTCTAATTAAACCGACTTTCACAGACGTCACACCACACTTCATTCTCTAACTTTTCAGAGCACAAAGCACAGCCGCAAGAGGATGATGCAGACTTTGCATGTTTTTAACATTGTATACAGTTCACTTTTGATGCATGCTGTCTGAGGAAGTAAAATGTGGCAAAAAGAAACGAAGAAGTGGTCAAGGAAAGCTTGGGACTGTGTTCAGCTAGTATTTAACCACCGTTGAGATTTGGTACCTCTATTGGAGCGCACACGGCAACACGCAGGTAGTGACCGGGTTGCCCGTGAGGTAACGTGGCTGGCTGCCACGAAACTCCTCCTGCTTGCCTTCTTTCTGCATCTAAATTACAGCTCAGCATAGAAAATGTTTGCCCCAGGTTTCAGCGGTTCCACCTGATCCGCTTCCCTTCGGTCCATTACGATCGTCCTTTTTTATTCTGTGGTCACTATTTCCACATATTCGCCAGCAGCCCAGTTGCCATGCAGGTTCACGTCAAGGTGTAGCATTAGTTATTTTGTGATCCAGTTGAACACAAATCTTGCAGAGTGGCTACACAGAGATCACCTCCGGTTTCTCCTTACACAGCATCAAGGAATGAAGATCATTTAAGCTGGAAACCAAAAACAATTCCAGTTCAGTTCACTTCGCACGGAAAGGGTAACGGCTATTGTCCATCTGGATTCCGGAATTCCTTTGGCGGTACGTGCACCAGGTAGGCACCCTCCACAGCGCAGTGATCTACTACTCATTCCGATAGCTTGTTCTAATAGTTTACCATCATACCGCTAGAGAGATTAGATCTATCCACCAACCTGGATCGAAATTTTGCCTGCTCTTTCCCAAGACCTCTTGTTCGGGAGTCCGCCGCCATCTAACTTGACTCTTAGTTCTCGTCACAGGAAGTCCTTTTATTGCCTGAAATGTCTCCACGAGATACCCTCGTAGCCTCTTTCCTCCCATAAAGAAATGTACGGGGTCCCGGAGTCTCTGCTCTTACGTCTCACCCCTGTGAACCTCGACTATGCGCGTTGCAAGAAGTCGTACTTTCCCCAAATAGGCGGCTTTCTAAGAGTAGAATTGTGGCCAAGCCTGAAAGCAGTCTCCTAAAGGGCCTAACTTTGGACATGAACACTGGCAGGAAAACCCAAGGTTGTCTGCACGGAAACACTGATCCCATCCTGAGGGTCTCACAGCATGCATCCTCTGCGGCTGCTGCACGCTGAGTCGACCACTTAGGGTTGGAAGTCGTCAATACCTCACGGTCTTTATTACTGTTTGCTTCCTCTGTGGTAGATGGACCTTGGTCTTCCAAAACCTTCCGTCTTGGTGGCCGTGACAACAGGTAACTTCTCTCAGCGCTGAGGAGTAGGCCTCACCCAGGTGCTTTGTTTACAATGGCATTTATTTCTCCGTTCAGCCATCCTCTATCCGACTGCTCACCAACTTCACATCATCCGCAAGGAAGAAGCTCGATGGCTGAAGGATTGAGATTGAATCATTCATAGACGGTGGAAACCGTAATGGGCCTAGTACGGACATCTGCAGTACCTAGCCGGTGACTTTTGCTAATTAGAATTTCCCGTCACCCACTCTATTGTAAAACATTCTAACGGTTAGAAAATCCATAATCCTTCCTTAATTTGCTTTCCATGATCCACCGTGGCTTTATATAAATTGTACCCTGGAGAGGACACCTGCCAGCAGCCCAATGGCACCAAGGTGAATTTCTTCTGGTTCAGCAGACTAATGGATATCTATCCCATCCTGGTGCCTGCGCACGACTTCCTCCAAGAGACTTCAATCGGTTACTGCCTTTGGAAGATTTGCTGCTCAAAACTTCTCAGTGCACCGTTATGTACGCTATGCGCACTACAGAATTACCCACCCAGAGCACTCACTTTTCTTTGGTTGTCCGCGGCCGCTGTGTGATCATGGGTCTTTAGTTGTTCTACTGAATCTCTCACGAAAACTTTGGGCTTCACGTAGCCGTAGTACATCTTTGGGCGTCTTTGACACGTTGGGACAACTACGTTTCGTATTTGTGCTTAGGAAATCAAAAGAGGTCCACAGCATCAATTCCATACTTAGTGTAGCAAATCCAGGCCTGGGGACCCCCGGAAGCATTTGAACGGACCCTGTCACTACCAAAACGCTCGCGTCCTGGTCCGGGAGAAACCCGATCTACCTTTCAATGATCGGTTCACCGAATGATATTTCTCGCTCGTTCTGGATGGCACCTCGGAGCCTTAGAGCAACGCGTCTTTTGATCCGATGAAGAACACAGGTCAAGAACACGAAAGCTCTGCTAATTTTACGGTACCATCTGCGAGCTAAAATATGATTACATAATAGTCACACCTTTGGCAGTGAGCCTGAGTAACTATCCCAAATTGACAAAATTTCGGAAGAAATCAGTACTAATAGAAAAGTTGTCCAAAAGGAGTAAATAAAAATACCCTTCCTGCAGTCAATGCAAATAAAGTAAGTTCCCCAAGCCTAATGAGGCCCGAACAGCAATTTTACGGGCGTGGAGCCGGGAAATTTAGCGTGAATGAGCTGAACGGCTGCGGTCCCTCAGTGTGAGCGGGAAAGTAGAACCGAACAGCAATCAGACAAAATGCTGTTAGGCACTGCGTCTCATTACCGTACTGAATGCCATCAATGTCGTCCCACAAATAAAGCAAGACCAAGAAAGTAAAAGCAAACGCCTTGATCGTAGGAAAGTATCGGCAGCAGTGAGGTAGGAAAATGTGGCCCAAATGTGCAAAAAATAGTTATAAACGTAACAGATGAGAAACTTCCACACAGTCATGATGTTGCAAACCCAACTAATTTATCTACGCTTGACCGACCTGCCCACGTCACACCAGCTTGCCCTCACCCGTCTCACGCGCCAAAAGATAAAACTCGTTTTGTAGGATGATTGGAGATCCTTTGTTCACCTGCCGGAGCTTTTCCCAAACCCGCATCTTTAGCTACGTCCCGTATCAGGCCAACCTCCCTATTGCAAAGCATACGAATGCCCATATTTGGCTTCTTCATGGATTGCACTCTAGATAGCCAAAACACCGGTTTTTGCATGGGTGGACCCCACGAATCCTCCTACGCTGTGGCAATAGGAATGTTGAGTTCTTCGAGCTTCATTTTCACCTAAATTATGCGGCTCACTGTCCGTGACAGTGGACCACCACGCAGACAGACCCGTCAGTTAGGTTGAGGAAAATGAGGCAGAGGTAGAGGATCGGATGATGGAGCAAAAGAGATAAGGCCAAAAGTACGGGTGGAGGGGTATCGAATGGAGACGTGGTTGGTGCAACGAAAGCAACGCACGTAGGGAGCATCGGCTAGAGACGGGGAAAATCTAACAAAGAAGAAGAAAGAAAAACATTGATTTGAATACAGAGGTTAGTGGCATGGGGGAGCTTAAAATGTGAACAAAATGGAAAAGTGGTAAACACAAGTCTAATGAAGTATCAACAGCCCACGCAGTGCTGCTTCCGCTCTGTGTCGCCCGCCAGGGAACTATTGTGTCAGCAACCCTCCAGTGAATGTTTAAACCTAGCCACTGTGGTCGCCTTGATCACTGCTCATGGAAGTTTATTCCGGTCGGTAACCACACGTAGCTGGGAGAACTAGGCTGGAAGTCTTCTCAGTGACTTTTTCTTCTTCAGCCTGAAGGCATAACCTATCAGATTGTGGTTTGCTCAAGGTGGCAGGAGGGCAAACATGCGACCGCTCAAATCGGTCTGGCCTGTTAATTCCTTGTACACTGCTATGGGGTCCCCTCGTCTCCTTCCTTCCACTGGGGATAGCCTGAGGTACTATAAGCTTTCCTCATCAGTTTTCTCCCTAAACGTGGTAAAAGGTGTAGTGAATTGTCTCCAAATCTTTTCTTATACTTGCCTGCCTCGAATTAGATTCGAACTCTGGGCCTGGACATAGCTTATTATGTGAAGCCTTACGGGAGTCTCGCACACCGGGAGAAGCGTCCACGACCTCCCGGAGTTGATTGTTCGACGGAGCCGATAAAGCTCCCTGGAAACGGTTTTTGCCGCCTTTCTTACTGGGCCCTGGGCAGAAGATCAGACCTCACCAAGCCGTCCCAGTCCTAAACCACACCTTTTCCGGTGTAACCAACAGCTGAAAAAGTCCTTCCAAAACACTGATGCGCCCTTATTGCGTCAACATGCTCATCTATACATCCCTCCCTATCACACTGCCTCTCAGTTACTCACCTCAGCCCTTCCCCGCCACGCTCACCCACCAGCCCCATACTAATCCTGTCGAACAGGGAAGTCAGCCACGGTCAACAAATTAAATTTTCGGAACGATGCCTTCCACTTTCTTGGCTGTATCCCTACTTGCCCTACGGACCCTATTGATAACCTTACAGAAGACTATTATTGATCATCCCACCCCCGATACCATGCTCCTACTTGAATCGCATCGCGTCATCCCTCCTAACAGCCCCACAGCAGCCGATACTCCCAAGCTTTAACCATGCGATATCGTGTCCTGTTCATCCGCACTACGTGACCGTCCTTCGACTCTTATCAACGGTCACCTGCACACATTTTATTGATCAACCATAACGACCGGAGGAGCCCCATATTAGCGCTCCGCCTATCTTATGTCCCCCTTACAACATCGCCTCTCCCATCACTTTCGATGACGCTTTACCCCCATTGAGAACCGTTTCCTATCGCCATGGCAATGCCAGCAGTCATGTACATGGCGCCGTTTTGGTCTGCACCTCGACACTGAAGTCCTTTCTGCTAGTTTCTATAAAATTTCAATCAATTTTTAGGAAAATATCGGACTTGCGATCCCCGGCATTAACCTCAACCCTGATATATTACTAGCTACTGAGTTGTGGTTCTCCGACGGCATCTCACTCGACCTTGTTCCCATAGCCGGGTATCAGTACTTACCCAAAGTTCGCCGGTCCAGGCGCGGTGGTGGCTGCTTAGTCCCTGTCAAATGCACTACACAAGATAGCCTCACTGACCAACCCTTTCTTCCCTTTACTGAAGATCCACCACGGCCATCATTTCACGCCTTCTGCCAGAACCTCCTAATCGGCTGCCTCCAATTCCCTCCGAGTTTAGAGCTCGCGAAAATAGACTCTGTCGCTGGTATGCCTAATGCTGTACCTGAATACCCCGCCGGGGTGAAACTTACTTCGGGTGGCCTTAGCCTGCCCCCATCCGCTGGTACTTTCACTCTAGCCATCCCGCTCCCTCTACCTTCCTTTCATGTGTCAGCCTTTGTGGATGGGCCCAATGCGTCTCCTGACCCACAAAAAGGGGACAAAGTCTTGGACTTAGTATGCTCCATTATTATCCCTGATATCGCTACTCACGTCACTGACCTCTTCCCGGGTAGTGACTACCGTATTGCTTCTTGAAAATTCAGTTGCATCACCTATTCCAATCCGAACTAAACTTCTTCCGTTCCGACTTCCTACCTTTTATGGGAATGGCCTCTGGTACCAAACACGACCTTTGTGCTCGATTGAAACAGCCCTTTTCTCTCCCCAAGTCCTCTCATAGTTGGTAACTCTCTCCACTCCAACCTCTTACACTGATTTTTGCCAATAAGCCATACTTTGATCCATATCTCAAGTCCTGCAGTTCCCCCTGTAGTTTTCAGAAAGTAAGCTGGCTAGGCTGTAATTTACCCCAACTAGATCACGTGAATTCACGGTTCTTCTGAGCATCAACCAGTCACAACCCAAATCGTATCTAAGAAGAAAAGAGGTCACCGTTTTGGTGCATTCCAAAAAAACTGGCTATCTACCAAACATGCTTAGTAAAAGGTCCAGCCCCCTTAATCTTACCTCAACTCAATTCCCCATCTGCGGAACATCTACCACTGATACCTCAGCGTCTACTTCTGAGGCCCCCGATTGGTATTTTTCTTCTCATATCGCCCGCACTGGCATCTTTCCCCCTACCACCCATTCATGCACAACAGCCTCTCCTTCATCACTGCCCCTCACCCGTCTACTAATTGACGAACTAGTCTCCGGTCATCACTTATAGTACAAACAAACTTCACGATAAACAGCTTGGCCCTCCTCTAATTGGAGAACATCTTCTATCACTCGGCGACTCAAAAAAGGATCACAGCATGACCCAGAATGTTATAGGTCAAATAACCACACCCCGGTGGTCTACAAAATCTTGAAAATCATTGTGAAAAACAATATTTAGTATCTCTTACCTAACTGTTTGATGATCCCTGGTCAGCATGGTTTTATGAGTTCACGCTTTTGCTCCTCCCGCCAGCTGGACTTTCGTAGTGTCCCTTATTCCGCAACTAAAGCCGGCAAATCCTTAATTATTCTGTACCTTAATATGTCATTGGCATCGATCGTACTCTCCATGCGAGCCTGATAACCGAAATCCCATCCTTTAGTATAACGGATCCCCTCCTCTCCCGCCTACCCCTATCCCACTCAGATCACAAGCTGTGTTAGTTGGTGACCACTTACCTTCTGCCAAATCCATTATTTGTGGCGTCATTCAAGGTAGCGTCTTAGGCCGATTGCTACTTCTTGTTTATATCAGCGACACTTTCTCATCATTTCGCACGGCACCCCATTCCTCTTTGCCGATGGTATAAAAGAAGCATGCTCCTTAACCCCAGTGACCTATCCGCGACAATGAGAAACATATCGGGTGACTTACTCTCTCACTGGACCCAGCGCACCTCGTGGTTGATGAAATTCTCTGCGGAGAAAGGCACCCTCCTACTTCACAAATGCACTGTACCGCCCGGACGATAGTCGCATCCCAACACGCCCCACTGGTAGCGATCTTGGCGTACGCTACGTCGGTTGCTATAGCTTCTCAAAAACAGGCTTCGTTTTAAATCGCCGAGGCTAAACGAACTCTAGGACTGACACGTCGAAGTCTCCTACTGCCCACCGGTCGCCCCTCCGTATACCCCTCGTATGTGAAAACACTCCCAGAATGCTGCAAAATTACCTCCACCTCCTGGCCGCGTTCTTCTTTATATCCTCTGGGAATGCCCAACTTCCTTTCGCCAAAGAACTCTTGTGCGCATCCGTTCATCTAACAGAGCACCGAAGCTGTAAGCCCCTACACAATGGGCCTCCGTGTACTCTCTGCTTAAGTTTCAACCCAGTCTTCCCATTTGACCTAAAGTATACCCAAGTCTCCACTTCGTGTCATACCTAATTCTGTGCCTCCTGCCATTATGCGTTCGTCACCATGTCCTTCCTTCCCATTTGCCTCAATCTAACCTCGACCTGAGGACCTGATTCTTCCCGTTGGCCTCCTCCATAATCTGAACTGAGCTGCTCCTAAGCATACGCAGTGTCTCTTCACTGCACCATTTTAAGCGTGCACTCCTTATCCACTTAGCTGACCTCAATGCTACATTGCTAGCCAACAAGTGCATCTCCGCAGATCTGGCCTTTGAAAGGAGCCTCACTCTCTAACCGGGATACCTTTGCGCCTTAAGCTGATGCCATCATTCCAGGCCTGACCCCATTTTCGGCCTCAGTATCACGGAATATTACAACTGCAGCCCCTGATCTGCCGTGAACCGACCTCACACTTTCGGAGCGATAAGCGTACCCCTAAACAACATTCGTCTGCGCTTCCGTCGTTTTCTTCCTATCCTGCGCCTTTGAGTCGACCACATCACAGTTCACTGCTACCTACCTCCATGCTAATGAGATTGGTTGTGGCTTCTCACACCCTCTACCATCTCTCGGCTTGTCCTAGGGGTGTACTCCATCGATAGGCTCTTGTTTCACCCCTTATTTACCTTATTCCTGTTCGTCCTCCGTTGGTTCTCAGCCGGGGTATACCCAGGAGGCCCTTTTCAGTCTCATTTCCCATCCCGGTGAACCCCAAAGACGACCAACCGCTTTGGTCACTGTGCTGACCGCTTCCCTGCCCGGTTCTCCTGGATAATAATTCTATAAGGCCACATTCCAATTACTTTTCCCACTGGCTCTACTCTTCAAGTTCCCTCATAACCTGGCCAGTCGATCTTGGACCATATAACTTGAACGTTGTTACCATGCCCCTGTTCAATCGTCAATGGTCACCCGCATCAATCCCAACGACTTCAGCAGCGATCAGACCAACCGTTTTGTCCGATGCACCTCGGGTGTGCAGGCCTACTGCAACAAATTGCAAGCGGGCTTACCTCACGAAGTAATTTTTTGGGTTGGATGCTCAGCGCACGATCAGCCACACCCGCCAGCACTGGTTAAAAATCGTGCTCTCTAACCATCCTCGCTCCGCAGCGTCCGATACCATCCGCAGCGGATACCACGTTTCCACCGTTTTTATGCTGCTAAGTTAAGCCCGCCTATCTTTCTTGCCATGGCCGTTATCACCTTCCACCTTCATCGTTCTGCCACTGTATGTATTTTTAATTATTCCGTCCTTGCTCCTATCGTTACCCATCATGACAGCTACCAGAGCATGATATCACTATAGCCATATCCACTTTACCCTGCCCACACCCACCAATACTCCCTTTTCCACCCAAGTGTCACCTCCCGACTCCCTGTCTATATTCCCTTTGTACAACCCCATGCTTAAACAGCTCGCTAATCACATTTTAAACCTCAGTGCCAAACCCCTTGTCATATTCTTGTTTGTCTTACGTTCTCATCCCTCAAGCCAATACGCACCAGCCTCACCCGTGTCCATGACCAATTCCCATGTTACAACTCGCCATTCCCGTCTTGGTATATTTAAGGCAAAATATACTGCCCATTACCCACCACCAAATATTCCTTGCTTGACCCCGAAAGTCCCTCTGTATCTTTCCGTTGGGTAGTGCATCGGTCGGTATCTTCCGGCTGAATCGGTTCATGCGGTCGCCCGCAGAAAGTAACTCTCCCTTTCTATCGCTTCTCCTCCGGATCCATATATCCCGGTGCCTACTGTTCCATTAAAGGTTTACCAGCCTTGGTGCTTCTTTCTTTCCTCGGTTTTTACAGTGTTTCGCCTGGAGCAGTGCGATCCGATTGGTCGTTTCTCACCTGCTTATGTTCGGTAAGTAACCTCCTCTCCTGCCCGATATTTTCTCTCCACAGGTGTTCTTTATGTGCGTTACATATTGCTCTGCATTCCATGGTCCACCTGATGTAAAGGCAACTTTAATTCGGAATTTTCACGCAGTCTCATGCTACAAGTTTTGCCATCACCTGATCTGTCTGATCCCCAACCTACGTTTTTCAATCCGTAGTTGTTCGCTGCCTACACTGCAGCTTCTTTGTACAACCGTCCTTCTGGCCTCCCAGTTACCTTTCTCCGCTGATATTCCAGACTGCTTTGGACACTTTGAAACTATTTTTGCTTCTCCCAGCCAGTTTTATCATCATCATCTTCCGTTGCATGTTGTGCATCCAGTTATTAAAGCTTTTCCCATTCTAGACCATCGTCACAGACTCACCTGCACTGATGGAATTGTTGGATCCACTCTTACCTGTTTTTTCGATCCCTCCGCTCGTCTCCCCTCTTTTGTGAACTGTTCTTTACGGTGGTCATCGTTTTTCTGCTCCCAAAGTTGTTTCTCTCTCTCTGTTGATTCACTATATTCATCTGCCGCAAAGAAAATTTACCACGGCTTTTCAGTGTTTGTTCTATATCATCTGATCTAACCCTACCCGTCTCTTCAAGTCACCACTGTTCCCTTGTTCTAATGCCTTTCTACTCTTTGCTCCTACTTCCCTTGTATAAACGTGATTATGTAAACACGTACTCTCTGCTTCCCACAGTCCTCCTCCGGCCTTCTCCTGTGCTGTCATTACTCTGCCCTATCTGATAAGCGTCCACTCTCTCTGAATCTGTGCCTCACTTCCACGGTATATTATTTCTTCCAAATAAGTTTGCCATCCAACACACCCTTTACGACCTGCTTTGCTCGCTCCCTGTTTTACGACTAGTTTTTTACCCCCCCGCTGACCATATATTGTATTTTGGCTATGCCTCATTTCCCTCCAAACCATTATCATGCAAATCGATTTGTTCTTCAGTGTCTCTCGTTAACACAGTTGCTTATATCGAATTTCAATCTGTCTCGTGAAAGTCCCTCAGCATTCGGCTATCTCAAACTGGCTCAACTAGGTTATTTATCTGATCTTGACTTTAGAGCCCACCGGACATTCGTTCGAATCCTTCATAGAGTCCACTTAAAATCCCTCTTTCATTCTCTTGCGTGCGTAAATTTATCAAACATTTGTCTCATATAATCCCCGTTACGAGTCTGCCTATCCCACGTTCGTCATAGAATTTTCTCTACTTTCACGGAATATCTCTCCATCCTTTTGCCAGTGGAAGTGTAATCACGCCTCTGACAAGCTTCGAGCGTCACCCAAATAAAGGATTATTATTGTTTGTGTTTCCCACCGTTTACGGTTTTACAAACTGGACTTTGTTTACTGGCTTCCGACTCGCGACTTTGACATATTCCGGTGTAATCTGCGTGACTCACATACTCGTGTGTCTCACATCGATTGCGTGTTTTAGGCCTACCTATGGCTTATGGGGTTGTTTGTTTAATCATTTTCTATCATGGAAACCGCGGATCGATCTTGTGCCTTGTCTAGGGTTCGTGCGAACTTGGCTGAGCTTTGCTTGAAGGTGCGAAACCATATTCAAATTGATCAGCTTTTAGCGAGAAAGTGCTAAGTTTGCAACTTGAAGGGTCAAAACAACAGGAAGCTGGACAGCAGTTGAGGTGACTAATCACCGGGGATAAGTGGGGGGTAAAGCCCGAGTCATTCTTTAGGTACCGTTAGATCTCCTAGTCTTTTCGGTGCAAGCTGATGTTACAACGACGATATTCTTGGCTGTGAAAATATTGACATTTTCATGCCGGTGACATTAGGGCTAAACCAAGACTTATTCTCTGCTAGGCAGCAGGTTCGGAGTACTGAGGAAAAATTGGACAGAGCAAAATAGAGCGCAGAGCTAGTGAAAACAACTTATGCACTAAACAGAGACATCTAAAAAGAGGAATACTTACTCCTATCGTCTAAAGCCTTGTGGAGGTGCAATAATCACTCAAACTACCAAGAGTGTAGCTGACGGTCTTCAAGAGACTACCACGAAACCGCAACTCCTGTAGATAAATCGGAAACGATTTCGAAGAGAAGGTGATCAACCAGGTCAGAGGATGCGGCACCGAACATAGTACTGCCGGCGGCTAGCTAGAAGGGCCATCGATGTTCGTAACGTATTCCGACCAGGCCAGAGCCAAGAAAGAGAGAAGAAAAGAAAGGAGGGTTCCTTTGTTAAGCCGCTGAGAGCTGTCGGCATACTGAAAGAGGCAGCAATTCCAGAACCCTGATCTTGCCCTGTGCATGTGTATTGACCACGGTCAACAAATACACTATACTATACTATACTAAAACGGCTCCCTGCTTCTTGTGAAAGATTCACTTCTGTTACCACCGCTGAGGGTCACCCTCCTAAATTCATTTCCAGGCCATTACGTATTCCAAGCAGGCTACTGGAATGCCTATCCAGAGCATCTCCACTTTGGTTATCTGCTGCCACCCGGAGATCATAAAGCGTCAGTTGTCATACTCTATCCTTCAAAAAACCTTTGGGTTGTACTCTCAAGATCCCTAAAGAAAACCCAATTATGGCTTATAAGCCCTACTTACTTGCCCACAGCTGCTGTCTACCACGCCGGTTTGCCCCACCGGTCCTTCGCTCCAAAGGAGAAAACTCGTTTTAAAGGTAATTTGGGGCCCCTTATCCGCCCTAGGGCTTTCCTCCTAGCTACTATCTCCCGTCTTATTCTATATTTAATCGACCGCCCCTCACAAAACCTGGGTATGTTTATATATGCGGAGCTTCTAATTGACCTTGAGGTTCCTTTGGTTTGACGGATGTAGAGTTATTTTGACATCCACATGATCGCTTCTGCCCGGCGGACAGTGAACCTGGAGTTCTGCCTCATCGGTCTTATGAACTTTCATCACAAGTTCCAGCAAGGACGGTACATAGCCATTTTGTTATCTGGTATATCCTCTCGCGTATTGGAACAGGGCTTTCAGATGCATCCACTATGAATATCCCTACCCTTGTGTCCCCGGTGTACGAACCTCGACAATCAAGTCTGCATGGTAGGTTGAAGTTTCCAACCATAATGGTCTTGTTCGGTTCCTAAACTAGCTCAGTAAGCACCTGCACGGGTCGAATGTCCCTATCCAGGTTCGCACCCGGGGTCCTATGCAAATGGACCACAGTTTCTTTCTAGTTTGGGGGTATGAGCCTAACCGCGCATCTTTGTATTCTTCAGTGCAAAGCATGGTCTGCTATTCCGGGTAGTTTGAACCTGTCCCAATGAGGGCGGCCACTCCTCCCCCTAAACAGTCATGCCGCCTGTATTTTCTATGGAAGAAAACCTATTCTGTAGCACTCCCGGCGCGAGGTCATCTTCGAATGGCCATGCTTCCGTAAAGACAGCTATGGACGCGTTGTGCTCCTTGGCCGCCTTGAAGAGCTCCGTCCACTTGTTCCTTATACGACATGCTTCGGTTTATACCACCATCCCACTTGCTCCGACTCCCGTGACGTTTTCTTCAGTAATGGATTGGTCTCAGGCGCAGTGCCCGAGGAGCTGGCAAGTCTTCTGCTGTGGTGTCCATTACCGGGGTGAACGGAGACAGCCGATGACTGAGAATTACCGCAAACTCCTAATCCGCCCCTATCGGCACAGTCTTGATACCAAAGATGACGAAGGTCACATAGTCCTCTACCAGGTAGCACTGCCGATTTTCATCTAGCTCATCATCAGTAGCCACAAACTCCGACTGCCTTTATGGCATACTTATAGCTACAGGAGAAGTAGTCTGACCCTTGATTGAGGCTTTCTGTTGTCTCGAGAACCTTCCGTTGGTGCCCTCCGGGTTCAGTTATCTTCATACCCATGGGCAGACCGCCCGACACTTTTTCATGCTCGTCAGGGTTAATGTGACATCTACTCTTTAAGGAGCTGGCTAATGATGCTGCCTTGGCCAACAATGTCTCTTGAAAGCTCATTAGTAAATTTGGCCATCAGTGGTGTGTAAAGTCTGTGCTGCTCTCGCAAGCAGAGGTTTCCGTGTCCCCATTCTGCAAACTCTTTGAGAAGAATTCAGCGAACCTGCAAGCTGCTGCATGTCATACACGCGACTTCTGTCTAAATTCCCTTTTTCCGATTCTGATGTGTACGGTTCCTCCTGAGTTAGTATCATCAGCCTATGACTTGATATCGGTCCCGGAGTTTGGATGTGACTCCAAACGTTCCTCAGCTGGATTTCGAGGGTACGGTATCGGGGTTCCTCTCTCCGCGATGACGTCCGCCGCCCCTTTACTGTCACCTTTCTTCTTACCTTGATTCTTACTAGGATTCTGCTTCCCTACTCACTCTTAGTAGTTTACAGCACCGGAGCGGGGGCAGCCGCCACGGGGCAACAGCCTGTCTAGCCTCTTAAAAGTAATGATATTATTAAGGGAATATTTTTCGGCATGTTTGAGAAGCACGCGCAAAAGCATGGTCATGGTGCACAACTGTACTCAATAAGATGAGACATCCACAAATTTAAGAAATTGAAGTCAAAAGTATCAGCAACAGAAACACACAGCCAGCAATAGTTTGAATGTATCCTCCAATAATGATTTGGGCTGCAATCTTGAACCATTTTCGGGTTCGAGTTGGGCGATGGTGCTCCACGAGGATACCGAGAATGTCCCTAATACATAGTGCCAGAGAAGCATTATAAACCAGAATGGTGCAAGTCATGGTAAAAGGAAGGGGTATTGGGGCCCTGCGAACAGAGCAAGCTCTGAACAGGAAGAAATGGAGGAGAAAAAACTGGTGTGGAAGTACGCTGGGGAAAATCGACGAATGCTAAGGGGGTAGAAATTCATGAAGATGATGCAAGCCCTGAATAAAGGATCTACCTGGGTTCTGTAAACGGATTAAGTTCTGAAACGAGGAGACATGAAGCTCTTTTACCACCGTTCTCTCAGGCCTTCCCGGGACTTCCGCATGTAAGCCTGCTAAAGCACGGCGAGTTGGTGATTTGCTCTCAGCTCCTCTGCTGTCTTCAGGCAAGAGTTGAATCTCCCGCTATTACCGTTTCAAGTGGGTTAAGCTGCAGCCTCCTAGACAAGACCACAAGCCCACTCGACCCAGCTGGTGCTACAGGATAGCGGACACACATATTTACCAATCCCGGAACAATCTTCGTAGGCCCACCTACTGCAAAAATCGCAGGCAAAACTTCGTCTACTGACATTTTGCAGCTGGTGGTCGGACAAGTGTTCATCCCAAGCATCAAGGTACACTACAGGAGTAGCAAGCATAGACCAAAGCCGGCACTCGTTGCAAAAACGGTCGCCAATAATGAGTGCCTGATTGAACACGTATTTCGCACTACAAAATAATTCTATAACACTTAAGGAGGAATAAGAATAGAAAGCGCACCCTGATGTTACTCTGATACTCAAGATAGAGCAGAGTAACCTTTGTTATTCCAGGGCACACTTCAAAAATTAGTTCTGCGGTGTGCTTCTCAGACTCTCAACCGGCGCAGGAATTAAATGCCGACTTACAAGGTATCATAATAATTTATCGGGACCACCCGGCAGTTTCCAAACACCAAAGACCTTTGTGCACCGTCCCAAAAATACCCCCCGTATGTCCTCTGAACGGCCCCCTCCATACAACTTAGTCCTGTGGGGAGGACTCGATTTGCTTAGAGGATTTTGCTCGCAGTTAACGGAGCAGATACCTTATATTCATTCTAATCTGTAGGTCATTTCTGGCTGTCACAAGAGAAGGCATCTGAACAGGCCTAACTCAGTGGTTGGGATCCTCTCGGACGGGAGTGGGGTGGAGCAGTGATAAAATGCAAGCCTCCGACGTGAATCTGCCCGGGTTCAAACCCAGGATGTGGCGAAGGGCGAGCATCACCAATTAGCTCCAAAAAGAAAGAAATTTCAGTCTGGCGACAGAATTCCCCGACAGCTTCAAATGGAGGTGCGGCACCTGCCCGGTTAACTCCTATCGAATGGCTTCCACCAAGTGACGTTTTCTCCAAAGGATGGGGCCAAAATATCCGCGCTTTAGGACTTGCGCCATCCGGAGTATACTGTAGTCCAACCCCGGTAAACTTCCATCTTCCTGAATATCATTTCCTTGGTGATGTTTAGGATCTTCTCTGGAAGCCTATTCCTAAAATGTAGCTCTCTGTTCGAGAGGGCCACATTTTCTGCCGCCATGTGCTGCTTAGAATGCCTGAAATTATTAGCTAGCATCAGGCCCAAATCTATGACCCAAGAGACCATTTTGCAACTATCCAGATTCATTCCCAATGGCTTTTTCACCTGAGGCCATACGTTGGCACTGACGAGGTTTAGCGGAAGGTCACTTTTGTTTGACCAGTTCCGTATGGCTAGCAGGTCAATCTTCACGCCCACCCCAGCCAAGTTACCGTCATCGGAAAACATGAAAGTAGGGTAGTAAGAACTCGTGTTCGACGGCTAGTGAGGGTGAGTGGGAGCAGAGAGCCAAGGACCGAGCCCTGTAGGACTCCGCTCGCTTCACCTTTGGATTTTGGGAAGTGACTACCCACACTGACAGTAACTGGTCGCCACGTCAGGTGGATAGTAACTCATTTAATTCCTCGATAAAATACTCATAAACGGCAGCTTGAAGTCTAAAAATCTGCGGACAGTGAAAGAGAACACCTTGCTGAAGTCCATTTAACAGAACCCGGCGAAATATCCCCCTCCCGGGCACCTGTTTGCTTCGTCAAAAAAGGCTGCAGATGCCCTGGACAAGATCGTCATGTCCCAAAACTGTTCTGCAAGCCAGATATGGGCTTATACTGAGCAAAAAGCCTGACGTTGTTCCCGAACAATATTGTCCCGGAGCTTCTTCAAGCACTGAAGTTGAGCTAAGCAGCCGACAATTTCAGCCTTTCTCTGAGGTCCGGCAGCTTACGTTCCCAATACTGTCGCCCAGAGATCCTGAAGCCTTCAGTCAGTTCACGAGTGAAACGTTTTTCCTAAAGTGTTTTTGGTTCTTGCATATGTCTTCCTTTTCTTTGGTGCCATCGTGTTGGAGTGGTGAACTAGACATAAAGGAGCAGTGAATTTTGCTGAAGAGGAATTTGCATAGAAGCAAAAGCTTCGGATTCGTTACTAAAATTTGAATGAGTAAACCCGAATACATCGATGCATCAATACAAGTTCGTTGTTTTTCTCATTCAAAAAGAAAAGTAACATGCATCGTTTTGAGTCTGGATTGAATAGTTACACACACTGCACGGAAAGTTGCCCACCTCAATCACAATCACTTACATTTGTTGCAGTTTAATCATCCTACGTTTTTCGAGTGGTCAATTCCGCTCGGCCTCAAATAATCGTGCTCAAAAAGACGTAAATTTGCTCTAGTTCAAGACTACAAATTGGCCCGTCTACATTACCCTCGTAACCTGCACAAGCTCAATTGCATGCGGCCTACCCGCCGGCTATAGCCAGGTTCAGCGTTTACGTCTCCGCAAATGGATGCAGCAACACCAATATGTGTTCGTTCACTAGGAATAAGCCAAACTCACGTTTCCCTACGAGAGAGGAAAATAGATTGGTCTAGATTTGCTTACGCGCACTGAAATAAGATAGAAAACGGAACGTGCACATACAGGAGAGAATATTCCACGAGTATAAAATCATAGAACGGGGTGAACCCGGGCCACTTTGAGTAAATGTTTATTCTGGACCCATATGCTCCTTGTGGGGATGCTTTAGCTACCTTTCGTGGAAAGGAATTGTATGGAAATATTATCGGAGGCGAGAAGAAGTGTCTTCCAAAAAACAAACGCGGGCCGGGTTTAAAAGTTTTCCCGGTTTGTCCCCCAAGAGTCTTCAAAGTCGAACGAGCGGAAAACTGATTGGCTAAACCCCATGAGCACGGTGGTATAACCAAGAAGAGATCCACCCCGATACGGATCATCTCGAACGGATGGAGATTGAGTAATTTTGAACGGAAGAGGCCGTGGGTGTTTGGTGGGCTATGTTCATTTTGCTCTCCGTTCGTTCTTCCCCCCCCCTCAAGTATCTCTGTTCCTAAAGACTCCGGCGTGAACTATCTGGGCGCTGTTTTTTAAAAGAAGTCGAATATACGTTCAACATAATACAGATAATCACTCTTTTGAGACCCTCGGAAAGGTCCGGTTAATTAGTCAGAGAGATGTGAAGGCAGATTTTCCGGGTTTATTTCAGTGGGAGGAGGACAAGAAGTTACCGTAGCGCACGTTTACAGACTCCTTACGCATCGACTGTCACAAACTTGCACCACAAACTTTGGGCAGCTTATTTGTTGCTCGCCATAAAACCCACAGTACAGATCAACCATCACATTTAAGTAAGTATTTAAAGCTTGTTCATGCATGCCATGACATTTTTTGGTTTGATCTCTGAAAGCCGTAAAGGCCATACCTGGTGGTGAGTCTTGCAGAACTTTGGTTCTCGGTGGTGGTCTTAGTGGCAGTACAGATGAGGCTTTTCATGATTTGCGTGTGCATTATTTGTTATTCCGGCACAGAAGAATCTGTGAGTCGACTTTGTTCTGACTTTGGGGTCTGTTAATTCGGCTAAACACCACTGGCTTGCCCTAAATTTGGAGTCAGGGTACAATAGTCACCTCGGAATATTACGCAAAAGCCGACCGAAAATTTCGCAAAAACTCAACAGAAAACTAGAGCTGGACTGGAAATAGCTCGGTAAGTCTTCGCCGTATTTTTGGGTGAAACTGATCCGCCTGACATTACCAGGTCAAACATTACTGCAGGCATAGTTTTGTGCATTTCGGGTGATACCATAGAGCTTTACTTTTACATATTTATAGATTAGGAATTCTGGAGCTGGGAAGCTGGCCTGTACTGGTTGGGAGAGGAGCTGAGTTAGCATGAAATGAACAACTTTGATGATGGAAACGCGATGTGGTCCCGATAACTACGGAGTATAGGACCATCCAGCATAATAGCATTATGGGACCACTGACTCAGGGTTGTGCAAGCGGAGCGTACGCAACTGGTTTACCTAAAGTGGAACCGGCTCCTTTCGATGCGAGCGAGGATCAGTATTGCAGTTTCACGAAACGATATGGAAGCTTCCGGGAAAGTGGGGGTATCTGATCCAGGACAGAGTTTCTTGTACTTGCAGCATTACTGTCGTGAGAGAGTCATGCCTGAACAGCAAGAAGTCGTCAAGGTCGCATTATGCTTGGAAACATCGAGCTGCCTAGGGCCACAACACCGTCACAGAGCTGTACTAAATATTCCAGTAGAGTTCAAACAAGAGCAGGCACACAGGCTATATCCCACGATGGTGAAAAGCAGCCAATATTGTTTGTGTTTACGCCGCCCAACAGCTCCCTATTTCCCGGCTCTTAAACGTCACCGAATGCTGGAAATTGGCTACAAGCTTGTAAGTATGCTTTGTTTGTCCTGACAACTATCATCGGGCAGTGGGGTTTTCAGTGAATATGAGCAGCTGTCTGGATGAAAGCATCATCACTTACTGCACAAAGCTAGAAAGAGGAATTCCGAGGAAACCCTGAAACTGAGTGAGGCCTGCCCCACACCTCGAGCTGTTGATAAATCCATTGAAGTGGGAGTATTAACAGCCTGAGTAGAAAACGAAGTTGGGGTAAAAACTGCCTTGGTCTTCGTAAACGGTAGCTTGGATGCCGCTCTGGTCAGGATGGAATTTCCAGAGGGATGTAAAAATACGAGGGAAAGAGCCTCCAATGGCTGTGAGCACATCGGGTTGTACCCGGAGTAATTTCTAGTCGCAAAACCCTCCAAGAATATCACGTTACCTCGGCTTCATGAAAGTACACGGTTATGAACATTATTTTTGTGTTTTTTACCTCCCTAATATTTGTGTTCTACCAAAAGTTTATTCGATTCTAAGGTGCAATTTCATCATAATTCGCTAAACCCGCGTGGTTCACTCGCTCGCCTTCTAGCGCCCTGGGTCTGTCTGTGGATTTGAGTCCTTGTGATGACATATATGAAGCTAATATATATTTATGAGGTTGTTCATTCCGTGGAATTTGCGCAAGCAATTAAAGAGTAGGCGGTGGTGAAGAATGAGCATTCGAACCAGCAGTTCTAATATCTCAGAAAATGAAGAAACGATATTTAAAATAAATTATAGCCTATGCAGGGAGGAGAGAGGGGATAGCCTGAGGTACTATGAGCTTTCCTCATCAGTTTTCTCCCTAAACGTGGTAAAAGGTGTAGTGAATTGTCTCCAAATCTTTTCTTATACTTGCCTGCCTCGAATTAGATTCGAACTCTGGGCCTGGACATAGCTTATTATGTGAAGCCTTACGGGAGTCTCGCACACCGGGAGAAGCGTCCACGACCTCCCGGAGTTGATTGTTCGACGGAGCCGATAAAGCTCCCTGGAAACGGTTTTTGCCGCCTTTCTTACTGGGCCCTGGGCAGAAGATCAGACCTCACCAAGCCGTCCCAGTCCTAAACCACACCTTTTCCGGTGTAACCAACAGCTGAAAAAGTCCTTCCAAAACACTGATGCGCCCTTATTGCGTCAACATGCTCATCTATACATCCCTCCCTATCACACTGCCTCTCAGTTACTCACCTCAGCCCTTCCCCGCCACGCTCACCCACCAGCCCCATACTAATCCTGTCGAACAGGGAAGTCAGCCACGGTCAACAAATTAAATTTTCGGAACGATGCCTTCCACTTTCTTGGCTGTATCCCTACTTGCCCTACGGACCCTATTGATAACCTTACAGAAGACTATTATTGATCATCCCACCCCCGATACCATGCTCCTACTTGAATCGCATCGCGTCATCCCTCCTAACAGCCCCACAGCAGCCGATACTCCCAAGCTTTAACCATGCGATATCGTGTCCTGTTCATCCGCACTACGTGACCGTCCTTCGACTCTTATCAACGGTCACCTGCACACATTTTATTGATCAACCATAACGACCGGAGGAGCCCCATATTAGCGCTCCGCCTATCTTATGTCCCCCTTACAACATCGCCTCTCCCATCACTTTCGATGACGCTTTACCCCCATTGAGAACCGTTTCCTATCGCCATGGCAATGCCAGCAGTCATGTACATGGCGCCGTTTTGGTCTGCACCTCGACACTGAAGTCCTTTCTGCTAGTTTCTATAAAATTTCAATCAATTTTTAGGAAAATATCGGACTTGCGATCCCCGGCATTAACCTCAACCCTGATATATTACTAGCTACTGAGTTGTGGTTCTCCGACGGCATCTCACTCGACCTTGTTCCCATAGCCGGGTATCAGTACTTACCCAAAGTTCGCCGGTCCAGGCGCGGTGGTGGCTGCTTAGTCCCTGTCAAATGCACTACACAAGATAGCCTCACTGACCAACCCTTTCTTCCCTTTACTGAAGATCCACCACGGCCATCATTTCACGCCTTCTGCCAGAACCTCCTAATCGGCTGCCTCCAATTCCCTCCGAGTTTAGAGCTCGCGAAAATAGACTCTGTCGCTGGTATGCCTAATGCTGTACCTGAATACCCCGCCGGGGTGAAACTTACTTCGGGTGGCCTTAGCCTGCCCCCATCCGCTGGTACTTTCACTCTAGCCATCCCGCTCCCTCTACCTTCCTTTCATGTGTCAGCCTTTGTGGATGGGCCCAATGCGTCTCCTGACCCACAAAAAGGGGACAAAGTCTTGGACTTAGTATGCTCCATTATTATCCCTGATATCGCTACTCACGTCACTGACCTCTTCCCGGGTAGTGACTACCGTATTGCTTCTTGAAAATTCAGTTGCATCACCTATTCCAATCCGAACTAAACTTCTTCCGTTCCGACTTCCTACCTTTTATGGGAATGGCCTCTGGTACCAAACACGACCTTTGTGCTCGATTGAAACAGCCCTTTTCTCTCCCCAAGTCCTCTCATAGTTGGTAACTCTCTCCACTCCAACCTCTTACACTGATTTTTGCCAATAAGCCATACTTTGATCCATATCTCAAGTCCTGCAGTTCCCCCTGTAGTTTTCAGAAAGTAAGCTGGCTAGGCTGTAATTTACCCCAACTAGATCACGTGAATTCACGGTTCTTCTGAGCATCAACCAGTCACAACCCAAATCGTATCTAAGAAGAAAAGAGGTCACCGTTTTGGTGCATTCCAAAAAAACTGGCTATCTACCAAACATGCTTAGTAAAAGGTCCAGCCCCCTTAATCTTACCTCAACTCAATTCCCCATCTGCGGAACATCTACCACTGATACCTCAGCGTCTACTTCTGAGGCCCCCGATTGGTATTTTTCTTCTCATATCACCCGCACTGGCATCCTTCCCCCTACCACCCATTCATGCACAACAGCCTCTCCTTCATCACTGCCCCTCACCCGTCTACTAATTGACGAACTAGTCTCCGGTCATCACTTATAGTACAAACAAACTTCACGATAAACAGCTTGGCCCTCCTCTAATTGGAGAACATCTTCTATCACTCGGCGACTCAAAAAAGGATCACAGCATGACCCAGAATGTTATAGGTCAAATAACCACACCCCGGTGGTCTACAAAATCTTGAAAATCATTGTGAAAAACAATATTTAGTATCTCTTAACTAACTGTTTGATGATCCCTGGTCAGCATGGTTTTATGAGTTCACGCTTTTGCTCCTCCCGCCAGCTGGACTTTCGTAGTGTCCCTTATTCCGCAACTAAAGCCGGCAAATCCTTAATTATTCTGTACCTTAATATGTCATTGGCATCGATCGTACTCTCCATGCGAGCCTGATAACCGAAATCCCATCCTTTAGTATAACGGATCCCCTCCTCTCCCGCCTACCCCTATCCCACTCAGATCACAAGCTGTGTTAGTTGGTGACCACTTACCTTCTGCCAAATCCATTATTTGTGGCGTCATTCAAGGTAGCGTCTTAGGCCGATTGCTACTTCTTGTTTATATCAGCGACACTTTCTCATCATTTCGCACGGCACCCCATTCCTCTTTGCCGATGGTATAAAAGAAGCATGCTCCTTAACCCCAGTGACCTATCCGCGACAATGAGAAACATATCGGGTGACTTACTCTCTCACTGGACCCAGCGCACCTCGTGGTTGATGAAATTCTCTGCGGAGAAAGGCACCCTCCTACTTCACAAATGCACTGTACCGCCCGGACGATAGTCGCATCCCAACACGCCCCACTGGTAGCGATCTTGGCGTACGCTACGTCGGTTGCTATAGCTTCTCAAAAACAGGCTTCGTTTTAAATCGCCGAGGCTAAACGAACTCTAGGACTGACACGTCGAAGTCTCCTACTGCCCACCGGTCGCCCCTCCGTATACCCCTCGTATGTGAAAACACTCCCAGAATGCTGCAAAATTACCTCCACCTCCTGGCCGCGTTCTTCTTTATATCCTCTGGGAATGCCCAACTTCCTTTCGCCAAAGAACTCTTGTGCGCATCCGTTCATCTAACAGAGCACCGAAGCTGTAAGCCCCTACACAATGGGCCTCCGTGTACTCTCTGCTTAAGTTTCAACCCAGTCTTCCCATTTGACCTAAAGTATACCCAAGTCTCCACTTCGTGTCATACCTAATTCTGTGCCTCCTGCCATTATGCGTTCGTCACCATGTCCTTCCTTCCCATTTGCCTCAATCTAACCTCGACCTGAGGACCTGATTCTTCCCGTTGGCCTCCTCCATAATCTGAACTAAGCTGCTCCTAAGCGTACGCAGTGTCTCTTCACTGCACCATTTTAAGCGTGCACTCCTTATCCACTTAGCTGACCTCAATGCTACATTGCTAGCCAACAAGTGCATCTCCGCAGATCTGGCCTTTGAAAGGAGCCTCACTCTCTAACCGGGATACCTTTGCGCCTTAAGCTGATGCCATCATTCCAGGCCTGACCCCATTTTCGGCCTCAGTATCACGGAATATTACAACTGCAGCCCCTGATCTGCCGTGAACCGACCTCACACTTTCGGAGCGATAAGCGTACCCCTAAACAACATTCGTCTGCGCTTCCGTCGTTTTCTTCCTATCCTGCGCCTTTGAGTCGACCACATCACAGTTCACTGCTACCTACCTCCATGCTAATGAGATTGGTTGTGGCTTCTCACACCCTCTACCATCTCTCGGCTTGTCCTAGGGGTGTACTCCATCGATAGGCTCTTGTTTCACCCCTTATTTACCTTATTCCTGTTCGTCCTCCGTTGGTTCTCAGCCGGGGTATACCCAGGAGGCCCTTTTCAGTCTCATTTCCCATCCCGGTGAACCCCAAAGACGACCAACCGCTTTGGTCACTGTGCTGACCGCTTCCCTGCCCGGTTCTCCTGGATAATAATTCTATAAGGCCACATTCCAATTACTTTTCCCACTGGCTCTACTCTTCAAGTTCCCTCATAACCTGGCCAGTCGATCTTGGACCATATAACTTGAACGTTGTTACCATGCCCCTGTTCAATCGTCAATGGTCACCCGCATCAATCCCAACGACTTCAGCAGCGATCAGACCAACCGTTTTGTCCGATGCACCTCGGGTGTGCAGGCCTACTGCAACAAATTGCAAGCGGGCTTACCTCACGAAGTAATTTTTTGGGTTGGATGCTCAGCGCACGATCAGCCACACCCGCCAGCACTGGTTAAAAATCGTGCTCTCTAACCATCCTCGCTCCGCAGCGTCCGATACCATCCGCAGCGGATACCACGTTTCCACCGTTTTTATGCTGCTAAGTTAAGCCCGCCTATCTTTCTTGCCATGGCCGTTATCACCTTCCACCTTCATCGTTCTGCCACTGTATGTATTTTTAATTATTCCGTCCTTGCTCCTATCGTTACCCATCATGACAGCTACCAGAGCATGATATCACTATAGCCATATCCACTTTACCCTGCCCACACCCACCAATACTCCCTTTTCCACCCAAGTGTCACCTCCCGACTCCCTGTCTATATTCCCTTTGTACAACCCCATGCTTAAACAGCTCGCTAATCACATTTTAAACGGCTTTTCAGTGTTTGTTCTATATCATCTGATCTAACCCTACCCGTCTCTTCAAGTCACCACTGTTCCCTTGTTCTAATGCCTTTCTACTCTTTGCTCCTACTTCCCTTGTATAAACGTGATTATGTAAACACGTACTCTCTGCTTCCCACAGTCCTCCTCCGGCCTTCTCCTGTGCTGTCATTACTCTGCCCTATCTGATAAGCGTCCACTCTCTCTGAATCTGTGCCTCACTTCCACGGTATATTATTTCTTCCAAATAAGTTTGCCATCCGACACACCCTTTACGACCTGCTTTGCTCGCTCCCTGTTTTACGACTAGTTTTTTACCCCCCCGCTGACCATATATTGTATTTTGGCTATGCCTCATTTCCCTCCAAACCATTATCATGCAAATCGATTTGTTCTTCAGTGTCTCTCGTTAACACAGTTGCTTATATCGAATTTCAATCTGTCTCGTGAAAGTCCCTCAGCATTCGGCTATCTCAAACTGGCTCAACTAGGTTATTTATCTGATCTTGACTTTAGAGCCCACCGGACATTCGTTCGAATCCTTCATAGAGTCCACTTAAAATCCCTCTTTCATTCTCTTGCGTGCGTAAATTTATCAAACATTTGTCTCATATAATCCCCGTTACGAGTCTGCCTATCCCACGTTCGTCATAGAATTTTCTCTACTTTCACGGAATATCTCTCCATCCTTTTGCCAGTGGAAGTGTAATCACGCCTCTGACAAGCTTCGAGCGTCACCCAAATAAAGGATTATTATTGTTTGTGTTTCCCACCGTTTACGGTTTTACAAACTGGACTTTGTTTACTGGCTTCCGACTCGCGACTTTGACATATTCCGGTGTAATCTGCGTGACTCACATACTCGTGTGTCTCACATCGATTGCGTGTTTTAGGCCTACCTATGGCTTATGGGGTTGTTTGTTTAATCATTTTCTATCATGGAAACCGCGGATCGATCTTGTGCCTTGTCTAGGGTTCGTGCGAACTTGGCTGAGCTTTGCTTGAAGGTGCGAAACCATATTCAAATTGATCAGCTTTTAGCGAGAAAGTGCTAAGTTTGCAACTTGAAGGGTCAAAACAACAGGAAGCTGGACAGCAGTTGAGGTGACTAATCACCGGGGATAAGTGGGGGGTAAAGCCCGAGTCATTCTTTAGGTACCGTTAGATCTCCTAGTCTTTTCGGTGCAAGCTGATGTTACAACGACGATATTCTTGGCTGTGAAAATATTGACATTTTCATGCCGGTGACATTAGGGCTAAACCAAGACTTATTCTCTGCTAGGCAGCAGGTTCGGAGTACTGAGGAAAAATTGGACAGAGCAAAATAGAGCGCAGAGCTAGTGAAAACAACTTATGCACTAAACAGAGACATCTAAAAAGAGGAATACTTACTCCTATCGTCTAAAGCCTTGTGGAGGTGCAATAATCACTCAAACTACCAAGAGTGTAGCTGACGGTCTTCAAGAGACTACCACGAAACCGCAACTCCTGTAGATAAATCGGAAACGATTTCGAAGAGAAGGTGATCAACCAGGTCAGAGGATGCGGCACCGAACATAGTACCGCCGGCGGCTAGCTAGAAGGGCCATCGATGTTCGTAACGTATTCCGACCAGGCCAGAGCCAAGAAAGAGAGAAAAAAAGAAAGGAGGGTTCCTTTGTTAAGCCGCTGAGAGCTGTCGGCATACTGAAAGAGGCAGCAATTCCAGAACCCTGATCTTGCCCTGTGCATGTGTATTGACCACGGTCAACAAATACACTATAATAATTGTATATATCGGATGCGCCCGAAGCATGCTAGAATGCATGATCAGATGATTATAGTGATGCCGGAATGACAATTCACAAAAGGGTACAACAAGTGCATGCAGAGTATCAGAGATAGTGTTACAGTGAACTAAAACTGTAGTAATGCCCGGCAATTTTGAAGGTCAAGGTCGAATGATGTCAGTTGGTCTGGGGTACATGCATAAGTGGTATATGAAATAATTACCACTAGTGGAAATTCGAACATATTGAAAGGAAATGTTTTTGGTGCGCTACAGAATATGAGGGGCATATGGATAGAAATCTCGTCGAAGCGGCTCCCTGCTTCTTGTGAAAGATTCACTTCTGTTACCACCGCTGAGGGTCACCCTCCTAAATTCATTTCCAGGCCATTACGTATTCCAAGCAGGCTACTGGAATGCCTATCCAGAGCATCTCCACTTTGGTTATCTGCTGCCACCCGGAGATCATAAAGCGTCAGTTTTCATACTCTATCCTTCAAAAAACCTTTGGGTTGTACTCTCAAGATCCCTAAAGAAAACCCAATTATGGCTTATAAGCCCTACTTACTTGCCCACAGCTGCTGTCTACCACGCCGGTTTGCCCCACCGGTCCTTCGCTCCAAAGGAGAAAACTCGTTTTAAAGGTAATTTGGGGCCCCTTATCCGCCCTAGGGCTTTCCTCCTAGCTACTATCTCCCGTCTTATTCTATATTTAATCGACCGCCCCTCACAAAACCTGGGTATGTTTATATATGCGGAGCTTCTAATTGACCTTGAGGTTCCTTTGGTTTGACGGATGTAGAGTTATTTTGACATCCACATGATCGCTTCTGCCCGGCGGACAGTGAACCTGGAGTTCTGCCTCATCGGTCTTATGAACTTTCATCACAAGTTCCAGCAAGGACGGTACATAGCCATTTTGTTATCTGGTATATCCTCTCGCGTATTGGAACAGGGCTTTCAGATGCATCCACTATGAATATCCCTACCCTTGTGTCCCCGGTGTACGAACCTCGACAATCAAGTCTGCATGGTAGGTTGAAGTTTCCAACCATAATGGTCTTGTTCGGTTCCTAAACTAGCTCAGTAAGCACCTGCACGGGTCGAATGTCCCTATCCAGGTTCGCACCCGGGGTCCTATGCAAATGGACCACAGTTTCTTTCTAGTTTGGGGGTATGAGCCTAACCGCGCATCTTTGTATTCTTCAGTGCAAAGCATGGTCTGCTATTCCGGGTAGTTTGAACCTGTCCCAATGAGGGCGGCCACTCCTCCCCCTAAACAGTCATGCCGCCTGTATTTTCTATGGAAGAAAACCTATTCTGTAGCACTCCCGGCGCGAGGTCATCTTCGAATGGCCATGCTTCCGTAAAGACAGCTATGGACGCGTTGTGCTCCTTGGCCGCCTTGAAGAGCTCCGTCCACTTGTTCCTTATACGACATGCTTCGGTTTATACCACCATCCCACTTGCTCCGACTCCCGTGACGTTTTCTTCAGTAATGGATTGGTCTCAGGCGCAGTGCCCGAGGAGCTGGCAAGTCTTCTGCTGTGGTGTCCATTACCGGGGTGAACGGAGACAGCCGATGACTGAGAATTACCGCAAACTCCTAATCCGCCCCTATCGGCACAGTCTTGATACCAAAGATGACGAAGGTCACATAGTCCTCTACCAGGTAGCACTGCCGATTTTCATCTAGCTCATCATCAGTAGCCACAAACTCCGACTGCCTTTATGGCATACTTATAGCTACAGGAGAAGTAGTCTGACCCTTGATTGAGGCTTTCTGTTGTCTCGAGAACCTTCCGTTGGTGCCCTCCGGGTTCAGTTATCTTCATACCCATGGGCAGACCGCCCGACACTTTTTCATGCTCGTCAGGGTTAATGTGACATCTACTCTTTAAGGAGCTGGCTAATGATGCTGCCTTGGCCAACAATGTCTCTTGAAAGCTCATTAGTAAATTTGGCCATCAGTGGTGTGTAAAGTCTGTGCTGCTCTCGCAAGCAGAGGTTTCCGTGTCCCCATTCTGCAAACTCTTTGAGAAGAATTCAGCGAACCTGCAAGCTGCTGCATGTCATACACGCGACTTCTGTCTAAATTCCTTTTTTCCGATTCTGATGTGTACGGTTCCTCCTGAGTTAGTATCATCAGCCTATGACTTGATATCGGTCCCGGAGTTTGGATGTGACTCCAAACGTTCCTCAGCTGGATTTCGAGGGTACGGTATCGGGGTTCCTCTCTCCGCGATGACGTCCGCCGCCCCTTTACTGTCACCTTTCTTCTTACCTTGATTCTTACTAGGATTCTGCTTCCCTACTCACTCTTAGTAGTTTACAGCACCGGAGCGGGGGCAGCCGCCACGGGGCAACAGCCTGTCTAGCCTCTTAAAAGTAATGATATTATTAAGGGAATATTTTTCGGCATGTTTGAGAAGCACGCGCAAAAGCATGGTCATGGTGCACAACTGTACTCAATAAGATGAGACATCCACAAATTTAAGAAATTGAAGTCAAAAGTATCAGCAACAGAAACACACAGCCAGCAATAGTTTGAATGTATCCTCCAATAATGATTTGGGCTGCAATCTTGAACCATTTTCGGGTTCGAGTTGGGCGATGGTGCTCCACGAGGATACCGAGAATGTCCCTAATACATAGTGCCAGAGAAGCATTATAAACCAGAATGGTGCAAGTCATGGTAAAAGGAAGGGGTATTGGGGCCCTGCGAACAGAGCAAGCTCTGAACAGGAAGAAATGGAGGAGAAAAAACTGGTGTGGAAGTACGCTGGGGAAAGTCGACGAATGCTAAGGGGGTAGAAATTCATGAAGATGATGCAAGCCCTGAATAAAGGATCTACCTGGGTTCTGTAAACGGATTAAGTTCTGAAACGAGGAGACATGAAGCTCTTTTACCACCGTTCTCTCAGGCCTTCCCGGGACTTTCGCATGTAAGCCTGCTAAAGCACGGCGAGTTGGTGATTTGCTCTCAGCTCCTCTGCTGTCTTCAGGCAAGAGTTGAATCTCCCGCTATTACCGTTTCAAGTGGGTTAAGCTGCAGCCTCCTAGACAAGACCACAAGCCCACTCGACCCAGCTGGTGCTACAGGATAGCGGACACACATATTTACCAATCCCGGAACAATCTTCGTAGGCCCACCTACTGCAAAAATCGCAGGCAAAACTTCGTCTACTGACATTTTGCAGCTGGTGGTCGGACAAGTGTTCATCCCAAGCATCAAGGTACACTACAGGAGTAGCAAGCATAGACCAAAGCCGGCACTCGTTGCAAAAACGGTCGCCAATAATGAGTGCCTGATTGAACACGTATTTCGCACTACAAAATAATTCTATAACACTTAAGGAGGAATAAGAATAGAAAGCGCACCCTGATGTTACTCTGATACTCAAGATAGAGCAGAGTAACCTTTGTTATTCCAGGGCACACTTCAAAAATTAGTTCTGCGGTGTGCTTCTCAGACTCTCAACCGGCGCAGGAATTAAATGCCGACTTACAAGGTATCATAATAATTTATCGGGACCACCCGGCAGTTTCCAAACACCAAAGACCTTTGTGCACCGTCCCAAAAATACCCCCCGTATGTCCTCTGAACGGCCCCCTCCATACAACTTAGTCCTGTGGGGAGGACTCGATTTGCTTAGAGGATTTTGCTCGCAGTTAACGGAGCAGATACCTTATATTCATTCTAATCTGTAGGTCATTTCTGGCTGTCACAAGAGAAGGCATCTGAACAGGCCTAACTCAGTGGTTGGGATCCTCTCGGACGGGAGTGGGGTGGAGCAGTGATAAAATGCAAGCCTCCGACGTGAATCTGCCCGGGTTCAAACCCAGGATGTGGCGAAGGGCGAGCATCACCAATTAGCTCCAAAAAGAAAGAAATTTCAGTCTGGCGACAGAATTCCCCGACAGCTTCAAATGGAGGTGCGGCACCTGCCCGGTTAACTCCTATCGAATGGCTTCCACCAAGTGACGTTTTCTCCAAAGGATGGGGCCAAAATATCCGCGCTTTAGGACTTGCGCCATCCGGAGTATACTGTAGTCCAACCCCGGTAAACTTCCATCTTCCTGAATATCATTTCCTTGGTGATGTTTAGGATCTTCTCTGGAAGCCTATTCCTAAAATGTAGCTCTCTGTTCGAGAGGGCCACATTTTCTGCCGCCATGTGCTGCTTAGAATGCCTGAAATTATTAGCTAGCATCAGGCCCAAATCTATGACCCAAGAGACCATTTTGCAACTATCCAGATTCATTCCCAATGGCTTTTTCACCTGAGGCCATACGTTGGCACTGACGAGGTTTAGCGGAAGGTCACTTTTGTTTGACCAGTTCCGTATGGCTAGCAGGTCAATCTTCACGCCCACCCCAGCCAAGTTACCGTCATCGGAAAACATGAAAGTAGGGTAGTAAGAACTCGTGTTCGACGGTTAGTGAGGGTGAGTGGGAGCAGAGAGCCAAGGACCGAGCCCTGTAGGACTCCGCTCGCTTCACCTTTGGATTTTGGGAAGTGACTACCCACACTGACAGTAACTGGTCGCCACGTCAGGTGGATAGTAACTCATTTAATTCCTCGATAAAATACTCATAAACGGCAGCTTGAAGTCTAAAAATCTGCGGACAGTGAAAGAGAACACCTTGCTGAAGTCCATTTAACAGAACCCGGCGAAATATCCCCCTCCCGGGCACCTGTTTGCTTCGTCAAAAAAGGCTGCAGATGCCCTGGACAAGATCGTCATGTCCCAAAACTGTTCTGCAAGCCAGATATGGGCTTATACTGAGCAAAAAGCCTGACGTTGTTCCCGAACAATATTGTCCCGGAGCTTCTTCAAGCACTGAAGTTGAGCTAAGCAGCCGACAATTTCAGCCTTTCTCTGAGGTCCGGCAGCTTACGTTCCCAATACTGTCGCCCAGAGATCCTGAAGCCTTCAGTCAGTTCACGAGTGAAACGTTTTTCCTAAAGTGTTTTTGGTTCTTGCATATGTCTTCCTTTTCTTTGGTGCCATCGTGTTGGAGTGGTGAACTAGACATAAAGGAGCAGTGAATTTTGCTGAAGAGGAATTTGCATAGAAGCAAAAGCTTCGGATTCGTTACTAAAATCTGAATGAGTAAACCCGAATACATCGATGCATCAATACAAGTTCGTTGTTTTTCTCATTCAAAAAGAAAAGTAACATGCATCGTTTTGAGTCTGGATTGAATAGTTACACACACTGCACGGAAAGTTGCCCACCTCAGTCACAATCACTTACATTTGTTGCAGTTTAATCATCCTACGTTTTTCGAGTGGTCAATTCCGCTCGGCCTCAAATAATCGTGCTCAAAAAGACGTAAATTTGCTCTAGTTCAAGACTACAAATTGGCCCGTCTACATTACCCTCGTAACCTGCACAAGCTCAATTGCATGCGGCCTACCCGCCGGCTATAGCCAGGTTCAGCGTTTACGTCTCCGCAAATGGATGCAGCAACACCAATATGTGTTCGTTCACTAGGAATAAGCCAAACTCACGTTTCCCTACGAGAGAGGAAAATAGATTGGTCTAGATTTGCTTACGCGCACTGAAATAAGATAGAAAACGGAACGTGCACATACAGGAGAGAATATTCCACGAGTATAAAATCATAGAACGGGGTGAACCCGGGCCACTTTGAGTAAATGTTTATTCTGGACCCATATGCTCCTTGTGGGGATGCTTTAGCTACCTTTCGTGGAAAGGAATTGTATGGAAATATTATCGGAGGCGAGAAGAAGTGTCTTCCAAAAAACAAACGCGGGCCGGGTTTAAAAGTTTTCCCGGTTTGTCCCCCAAGAGTCTTCAAAGTCGAACGAGCGGAAAACTGATTGGCTAAACCCCATGAGCACGGTGGTATAACCAAGAAGAGATCCACCCCGATACGGATCATCTCGAACGGATGGAGATTGAGTAATTTTGAACGGAAGAGGCCGTGGGTGTTTGGTGGGCTATGTTCATTTTGCTCTCCGTTCGTTCTTCCCCCCCCCTCAAGTATCTCTGTTCCTAAAGACTCCGGCGTGAACTATCTGGGCGCTGTTTTTTAAAAGAAGTCGAATATACGTTCAACATAATACAGATAATCACTCTTTTGAGACCCTCGGAAAGGTCCGGTTAATTAGTCAGAGAGATGTGAAGGCAGATTTTCCGGGTTTATTTCAGTGGGAGGAGGACAAGAAGTTACCGTAGCGCACGTTTACAGACTCCTTACGCATCGACTGTCACAAACTTGCACCACAAACTTTGGGCAGCTTATTTGTTGCTCGCCATAAAACCCACAGTACAGATCAACCATCACATTTAAGTAAGTATTTAAAGCTTGTTCATGCATGCCATGACATTTTTTGGTTTGATCTCTGAAAGCCGTAAAGGCCATACCTGGTGGTGAGTCTTGCAGAACTTTGGTTCTCGGTGGTGGTCTTAGTGGCAGTACAGATGAGGCTTTTCATGATTTGCGTGTGCATTATTTGTTATTCCGGCACAGAAGAATCTGTGAGTCGACTTTGTTCTGACTTTGGGGTCTGTTAATTCGGCTAAACACCACTGGCTTGCCCTAAATTTGGAGTCAGGGTACAATAGTCACCTCGGAATATTACGCAAAAGCCGACCGAAAATTTCGCAAAAACTCAACAGAAAACTAGAGCTGGACTGGAAATAGCTCGGTAAGTCTTCGCCGTATTTTTGGGTGAAACTGATCCGCCTGACATTACCAGGTCAAACATTACTGCAGGCATAGTTTTGTGCATTTCGGGTGATACCATAGAGCTTTACTTTTACATATTTATAGATTAGGAATTCTGGAGCTGGGAAGCTGGCCTGTACTGGTTGGGAGAGGAGCTGAGTTAGCATGAAATGAACAACTTTGATGATGGAAACGCGATGTGGTCCCGATAACTACGGAGTATAGGACCATCCAGCATAATAGCATTATGGGACCACTGACTCAGGGTTGTGCAAGCGGAGCGTACGCAACTGGTTTACCTAAAGTGGAACCGGCTCCTTTCGATGCGAGCGAGGATCAGTATTGCAGTTTCACGAAACGATATGGAAGCTTCCGGGAAAGTGGGGGTATCTGATCCAGGACAGAGTTTCTTGTACTTGCAGCATTACTGTCGTGAGAGAGTCATGCCTGAACAGCAAGAAGTCGTCAAGGTCGCATTATGCTTGGAAACATCGAGCTGCCTAGGGCCACAACACCGTCACAGAGCTGTACTAAATATTCCAGTAGAGTTCAAACAAGAGCAGGCACACAGGCTATATCCCACGATGGTGAAAAGCAGCCAATATTGTTTGTGTTTACGCCGCCCAACAGCTCCCTATTTCCCGGCTCTTAAACGTCACCGAATGCTGGAAATTGGCTACAAGCTTGTAAGTATGCTTTGTTTGTCCTGACAACTATCATCGGGCAGTGGGGTTTTCAGTGAATATGAGCAGCTGTCTGGATGAAAGCATCATCACTTACTGCACAAAGCTAGAAAGAGGAATTCCGAGGAAACCCTGAAACTGAGTGAGGCCTGCCCCACACCTCGAGCTGTTGATAAATCCATTGAAGTGGGAGTATTAACAGCCTGAGTAGAAAACGAAGTTGGGGTAAAAACTGCCTTGGTCTTCGTAAACGGTAGCTTGGATGCCGCTCTGGTCAGGATGGAATTTCCAGAGGGATGTAAAAATACGAGGGAAAGAGCCTCCAATGGCTGTGAGCACATCGGGTTGTACCCGGAGTAATTTCTAGTCGCAAAACCCTCCAAGAATATCACGTTACCTCGGCTTCATGAAAGTACACGGTTATGAACATTATTTTTGTGTTTTTTACCTCCCTAATATTTGTGTTCTACCAAAAGTTTATTCGATTCTAAGGTGCAATTTCATCATAATTCGCTAAACCCGCGTGGTTCACTCGCTCGCCTTCTAGCGCCCTGGGTCTGTCTGTGGATTTGAGTCCTTGTGATGACATATATGAAGCTAATATATATTTATGAGGTTGTTCATTCCGTGGAATTTGCGCAAGCAATTAAAGAGTAGGCGGTGGTGAAGAATGAGCATTCGAACCAGCAGTTCTAATATCTCAGAAAATGAAGAAACGATATTTAAAATAAATTATAGCCTATGCAGGGAGGAGAGAGGTTATTCAAACAAAGCAGAAAAACCAATGACCCAGGATACAGGTTATTAACTTCTAGCGGAAACCTGCAAAATGCTCTATAGGGTGTGACGTAGATGTCTAATTTGGAACCTGGTGGAATGGGGTGGCGGTGTTTACCATGAGAGTGAAGTGAGTTTCGAATGACGGATTTGCTTTGGTGATTCAGTTACTGACAAGAGAGGAATGTATATTGGTAGCAAAGTAAACACGACAGACGAAAATACAATTACCTGGTAAGATTATGGATAATTAGCACATAAGTGAAACTGCCAAGAAATGCAGGTGATTGCTTGACCGGATGTGCTAAAGAAAATGGGGCTCGGGACAAAATGAGACCAGTCGGAAGTTCAAGAGTCTGTAACGTAAATAACTGATCAACTGTAAGACCGGTACAAAATACGGATTCCAGATTGACTGGATATGCGGGAGAAGGGTCGAGATGATACAGTTATCGAATGGTGTCGGGCGAGTCAAGAGCTGAATCGGCGAGTGATGTACTTGGTTAGGAGTAAAATGGGGTGCAAATGACGGCTTTTATTAGGTAAATCGCATGGTGTCGTACAAGATAATCAATGGAGTATCGATCCGAACATGGTTTTTTCTGGGTTTGTTTTGTTTTAAACTGAGATACCTGAATAACGAGACCTTTGTGTGTTTCGGGGTATGGAATTCAGTGATTCATCGGGGTAGAACAAAGATATTATTTTGGTCAAATCGGAAAGTTAGAAGAGTCAACCGAGATGAATGTAGGTGATTGGAGACAATAACGTTTTTTCCAAGCCGATTAGAATTTTGAGCACTGATGCACATTTCGTGTATTTGCAGAAAGATATATAGTGACCCTGGGGGATAAATGAGTGATGATTTAATGCGCATGAAAGAATGATGGAAGGAGTTTTGGTAAACCCATGGATGGATTCAAATGTATGCCAGCTGAATTTGCAAGTCTAGGTCAAGTGGTAAATTATGGTGTCCCAAATACGGATAAATGATAACCGAAAGTTTTGCATGAGAAAGCCTGGAAATCTGTGGGGGTCACTGTAATTAAGAAAGACGATGGACAGTAAACCGACTTGCATAGAAAAGTGTTGAGCAGCAATAGGGTATCTCTACACTGCAATAAATTGTCGGTGATAGACTGCATAACTCGATGTAAAGAAGGGAGCGAGTGACGCAAATCCCGGAAGGTGGGTCAGACAGGGGAAATGTTTTGGAAGGTACGGTAAGCAGTGTCTATGAGACACTGATATAGGCAGAGTGGACGCGTATCAAGAGAGGTAGTGGGACGATGGCAAGGGGGATGGCAGGCGAAGAACCGAAGTATGCAGGACGAATATATATACATATATATATGTGCGTATACATGCATATATATATATGAGGGAAGCAGGAGCGAAGAACAATAAGGTGCAATAAAACAAAAGTAGCAGGGTTTGGGAGTGGGAAGTAGGGTTGAGTAGAGAAGTACAGAATTGCTTACGAGAATCATGGTAAATTTTCCTGATGCTGGTTGAACATGGTGGATCGGCAAAGAGAGAGAAAAGACTTTACAGACGCAGAAATGATGACGGCTGTGAAGGACTACCCATAAAAGAAGAAAAGTGAAGGATGTGGTCGTAGAAGACAGGCAAGAGTGGACGCAGTAATTTAACCAGTGCTAATGCACCTCGTGATGAAGGTTGAAAAAGAGATAAGCTTTGATAGATGGACATTCACAGTGCGGCAGGAAGAGGATGGTGATGAAAATGGCTGGGAAACGCGCAACAAAATACAGCTATCGAGTGTCCAGAGCAGTGGGGGGAGCTGGGAAGCAGAACTGACTGTGTTGCGGAGATGCGGCTGTTTAAACGGAGAATAACGTGCGGAAGAAATGGGTATCTGCAAGACCCGTGAGGACAAGTACGGACAGACCATACAGCTGGGAGCTGGTCGTTAATTCATCGTTTACGTTTTCGTCAAAACAGATGAAACCTAGAGAGAAGGAGAAACCTGAAAAGCACAGACGAGGTGTCTGTGGTGAGCTGCATGCAAAGCGGATGAGGGAAAGCTGACTGAAGGGATTCAGGTAAAAGTAACTAGATAAATCAATTTACTACAGGTAAAAACCTAGGGAAAAAAACAAGGACGAAGAAATTTGCAGTAGAACAAAAAGCACGAGGAATATGTGCCTAACGAGGTTGTGACGACGGAACAGGAGGTCCGCATTCTGCAGGCGATCGCACGGGTGGGTTCAGCAGGAAGGTGTCGATCGAAGCATTGCCCAGTGGAAGGATTCAAAGGGACTTGCGGATTAAAGCAAAGCGATTTGATGACGATGTATGGATGATAAATGTGGCTCTTTATTTTGCAAAGGTGGAAGCGGTGACTTCTAACATGGGGATTGGTTATGGATTCGGATGAGGCTGGTGCGTAATGGCGTGAGGGTTGGGTAGGAACTATAGGGGAGGATGCGACAAAGCTTAGGTGTTCGGTAAAAAAGCGATAAGTGAGCTGTTTGAACGAATGATAGAGATAAGAGAATGGATATTAGGGCCGGCAGGGCAGACATAGTTAAAAAGTAAGTACCGGCGGGCTTGAAAACGGTAAAGAGGATAAGGCAACAGTGACATCGTGTAGAGAGAGTCATCATGATCAGAAACGGTAGCAGCAAGTATAAAGTGGGTAGGTTTGTATACAGTGCTAGAAGGACAAAAATGGGGAGGTGTACGAGCGATGGAAAGAAAGACAGGCTAGCACACACTGGCAAAGCAAAAATGGTGGAAGCTTGTGGCCAGCAACCGACCGTTTTGGATAAGACAGAGCGAGGAGAGCCAGAAAGTACGACCCCTTACCACAGCTGGCGAGTGGGTCTGACCGGGCTCCGGGCACCTAACCCAAAGATCACTTCAACCACTCTCCATAGTATTATCATGGAGGTAGGCGGTAGTAAAATGTCATGCGGTCAGCTCAACAGTACAGGAGTGAACAAGACGGATACAATCAGACTGACCTCTCAGGCTGACGCTGCACAGGGGTATGTTGTCGCGCCGTAAGTGAGAGGATCAGGAATAGCAGTGGACATAGTTCGTGGCGCTGAAGCGATGAACGGGGTCGGACATGGAATGATGGCATCAGCTTAAGGCGTAAAGGTATCCCGGTTAGAGAGTGAGGCTCCTTTCAAAGGCCAGATCTGCGGAGATGCACTTGTTGGCTAGCAATGTAGCATTGAGGTCAGCTAAGTGGATAAGGAGTGCACGCTTAAAATGGTGCAGTGAAGAGACACTGCGTATGCTTAGGAGCAGCTTAGTTCAGATTATGGAGGAGGCCAACGGGAAGAATCAGGTCCTCAGGTCGAGGTTAGATTGAGGCAAATGGGAAGGAAGGACATGGTGACGAACGCATAATGGCAGGAGGCACAGAATTAGGTATGACACGAAGTGGAGACTTGGGTATACTTTAGGTCAAATGGGAAGACTGGGTTGAAACTTAAGCAGAGAGTACACGGAGGCCCATTGTGTAGGGGCTTACAGCTTCGGTGCTCTGTTAGATGAACGGATGCGCACAAGAGTTCTTTGGCGAAAGGAAGTTGGGCATTCCCAGAGGATATAAAGAAGAACGCGGCCAGGAGGTGGAGGTAATTTTGCAGCATTCTGGGAGTGTTTTCACATACGAGGGGTATACGGAGGGGCGACCGGTGGGCAGTAGGAGACTTCGACGTGTCAGTCCTAGAGTTCGTTTAGCCTCGGCGATTTAAAACGAAGCCTGTTTTTGAGAAGCTATAGCAACCGACGTAGCGTACGCCAAGATCGCTACCAGTGGGGCGTGTTGGGATGCGACTATCGTCCGGGCGGTACAGTGCATTTGTGAAGTAGGAGGGTGCCTTTCTCCGCAGAGAATTTCATCAACCACGAGGTGCGCTGGGTCCAGTGAGAGAGTAAGTCACCCGATATGTTTCTCATTGTCGCGGATAGGTCACTGGGGTTAAGGAGCATGCTTCTTTTATACCATCGGCAAAGAGGAATGGGGTGCCGTGCGAAATGATGAGAAAGTGTCGCTGATATAAACAAGAAGTAGCAATCGGCCTAAGACGCTACCTTGAATGACGCCACAAATAATGGATTTGGCAGAAGGTAAGTGGTCACCAACTAACACAGCTTGTGATCTGAGTGGGATAGGGGTAGCCAGGACGAGAGAGTATCTGATAAACCAAGAATTCGAAGTTCGGCTAGTGCATAGGTGGAACAAGGTCAAAGGCCTTAGAATATCAGGGTGAATGACTAGTACGTTGCTGCCGGACCCAATTTTGACAATATAACACAGATGAAGCTCAGATGGCAAGAGGAGGAAGAGCACAAATTCATAAAATGAAGCTGAATAGGGTTAAGCCGACAGTTGTATGGGAGATACTGAACAGTATTTTTAATCATTCTTTTCAAGATATTCCAGGCTATTAAGACGTAGTTATTGGGCCGATATTTATTTGGGTCGAGTTAGTGTACATCTTCGAAACGCGGGGTGATAACAGGGGCTTTCCATTGAGGAGAGACAAAGCTACAAAGAACAGAAAATTTTTTGCCTCAAATAACTGCTAGGATACCTCAAAACCATCTAAAAAAGAAGAGCCCGTGAAAAGCCGTCGATGCTCGGCTTTGGAAGAGGTTCATTGGAGGAGACTAAATTTTTGACCTCAGTATCGGCAAAAGGGAAATAGCACGGGGACAAGCTGAGGTGCTGCAGTTTATGGTTCGCTGTCCATAGCATCATACCGTGACTAGCTTAGCTCCTCAAAGCGAACAGACAAAAATAATCACTACTAGAACTAAAAAATACTTTCTAATTAGTCAACCCAATTCACTGTGCAAACGCGAATTCACGAAAAAAACTACTTTGAATTTCCTCATATTACACAAACCTGATCCTATTGGATAGAGAGAGCTGCTTTGAGAGTCACGTTAGAACAGAATAAACCAAGGAGGACCTACCTGTGGAAAGCTGTACAGAAATGCTCAGACTCTGCTCTTTAAATATACAGTTTAAACTAGACGTTATTGTCCACAGTAAGAAAGAAGGTGAATCACAAATTTGCAACAAAACTAGTCGAGAATGAGCCAGAACTTCTCCCGGATGTCATCAGCCCGAGAGTTGCTATTGTGTACCCGTTTAACACCCTGGACCATTTTCTAACCCTGATAATTTTTAAAATACTCTTGTGTGTGTACTGCACTGGCCTGATGTGAAGTACAAAAACGTCGAGCTGTGTTCGAGGCCTCGAAAAAGCAATTGGCCTTATTGAGTGATAAGCAAGTGGAACAGATTTTGCGGCATTTAGGAAAGAGGAGCCAACATGAACAAACGTCGTCCGGGTAGGGGAAACAGCTGTCTGAATGCCAAGAATACGGTCAGGCTAGACAATACTGCAATATGCTTCAGGTCCTGTGGGTATATCACTTTCCGTGAAAATATAACGAAAACCTAAAACTGATATGTATTTGGGGGGATCGAAAGAGTGGGAAACACTGAACCCAGATGTAATGGTGAGAAAGCGGGATTTATGAGTCGAAATAAAGAATAACAACTGGCGGGCCTGTCACAGTCAAACAATCGATCGGATACGGTATGGTATAGAAAAAGCTGAGATGCCGAATATTCCCGCTTCGAAAATTGGCGAAGACGGATAATGATCTCGTCATGGTGTGCATGAGGCTAAGTAGTCCATTCAGAAAGCTGCCTTGGATGACTCCACTGGCGATAGGCTTGTGTTGAAAGGCTGGCCTTCTTATAATAATAAATTGGTGTTGGTTCGAGGAATGAGAAGATAACTTAGCTAAGTGAGGAGTCCGCGGAGCCATATGATTTCACCTTTGATGTTTATGGAGTGCTTGGGACCCGTTCATTCTGCGTTGCAGTACGAAATCAATGACCGGAATCCAGTCCTCGCCGCTGCGTTCTCGACCTACTCTGCCCAGTTCTTTAACCCTGCTCCGTTTTGCCTACTACCCTCACCATTCTACCTGCCATCACCTGCAACCAGGGCCTTTATGAAAAGAAATACCAGCAATCTTTAGCCAACCCGAATTTGGATACTAATTTTTCTGTCACGTATATGGAAAATTTTATCTTTACACTCTTCCAGCTACTGCTTGGCTGCTTCATTACAGTTTGTCTCTAATAGTCTCTTCGTTCGACAGCCCCTCCTTGAAATTCCATTTTGAGTTCGTAAATCATTCAAGCTCAGCAAAACCTCACCGCTTTCCTTGTGAAGCTGTTTGCCTCCACGCGAATATGCGTATGACACTGAAATCACCCAAACGAAAAGGCCCATCTTATCATCAGGTCTGACCCACTTGCATTTACTTCACAAGCTTCCTCTACAATTAGCTACCCAATTTTGGATCAATCTCCCATATTCCGCTGGCATCTCCGACTGCTTGTTGATAAGCCCCAGCAAACTCTATTTTTAACTGTGTCTTTCGGTAACTCTTCCACCACGTTACTCGTAACTGATCGTCCAAATATCAATTTGGCAAACCCTTGCATCCTTTTCTGGACGCCCTGACCCGTCGCAGCCAGTTTTCTGCACCCATAAGGCACACTGTGTATTATTTTTGCCTTCACTCTCCGTCCATGTCGTGCTGCCCAACGCCTGCTGCCCAACGCCTGCTGCTTTGCCGGTCCTTGTGATCACTGCATCTTTTAACATTCTCCAGTATCGTTTATATCGGTATTCCCGCGTTCATCCAGCTATACACAACGCCCTCCCAGACTTCGAACCTGGTTTACCATTCCCGCTCCAACCATCCCTAATTTAGTTCACTCAAACACTGATCGGCTTTTCTGTTTTATTTCTGCTGTTGTGTGATTCCTAAATTTCATAACTGTGAGTGCCCCACACTGTTTTGTACTGCCGCTTTCTCTGAGCTTGCCTTGGGCATGTGTCTTGACCACGGTCAAGAAACATACCATTATCACTATCATTATCAATATCTCCTCCCTTTCTGGGAGGAAAGCTACCATGGATGGGCCATGATCAGCAGCTTTTGTTGCTGAACTCAAGAAGCTATCTTGACGGTAGATCACTACCGAGTTCTCAGAGAACCGTGGTAATCTACAATAAGCGGGCTGACCATTGAAAACTTATCCATTATCTTATTTCATCATAAGAGAGATGATCAGTGTGGCTGGTAGATCTGCAGTCCTCAGGAACTTGAAAAGAAATTTTTACGCAAATGTATGATCATAAGGTATCCCATCGTGTGATGAACGAGCTGGATTTTATAGTTTGGTTTAGGGTCTTGGGTTAAAAGGTATGAACAACCAGACTTATTAAAGTAAAGAAGCCTGTGGAATACCATCCGGGCCTGGAAGGCAGGACAATTTATGAGAAGCTCGGAGTGGAAAAATATCGCGGGGTTTAAATGGTGCTGTGCACGGTGGCGTTGAACAGACGTGCAGAGAGTATTTCAGAAGTGGGTATCCTGGGCTCTGAGGCGGGGGCGGAAAAAGTGTTGAATGCCACGGCTGTTTCTTCCCTTTTATTCGGATGAAAGTGGTCCTCGAAGCCCGGGCAAGATCTGGCAACGTCACGGGGCTTTTGACCTCGATGAAAACGTCCAGTTTAATGCGCTGCCAGCTCAACAAACCCCCGCTTTGCTGTAACTTCTACGACTAGGGGTCATATTTGGTATTTTTGAATTTTTGCTATCCGAAGGAAAAGAAAAAATACGGGTTCGACCTGGAGAGCAGCCATCTGAAGATAATTTCGGTTCAGAGCCACAACACACTATTGTGCCCATGGCAGATAGTACCCGTAGTCCTTGAATATGTTAAGGTGTGCAAGTGGGCTGTTGGTGCTTGGAGTGATGTGAAGGCTGTTAACATAGTCAGGTACAGTAAAGAAGCACCAGAATGTTGGGCGGCAGCATGAGGTGATTAGGGTATGGAGAAAGATGAGGAGAAAAAAGGGGCTTTGAATGCTCACGCCCGAAATGCATCCGGACTGTGCTTCATCGAAACCACTATGGCGGCTGCTACTTAGTGCGGAGCCGAACTGTTCCAACGGTTTATGGTTGGGTGAGAGAGGAAACGTTCTCACGTCCTTTCTTTTTTCTTTGGTTTGCCCAAGGACGTGACAGCGAGTCAAATATGTCTTTCCGGTTGTGGCTGTTCCCATGCATATCTCGTAGACCGCTATTAGGTCCATCTTTGGCCCACCCCGATCCAGGAAGAATAGATTTAGGGCCTTCTTCTATCCCGGGAGGACTTCCCCTGCATCTCGCTAGTCCTCCGGTTGAACCTCCTTTGGAAGTCTTTCAATTTATCTTTAACCTTCACTAGACTTGAAACCCAGGCCTGCAGGAAACCATCCGAGCAAAGCCTTACAGCCAGTTCATATATGGGCCGAATTACGCCATCCTTCTGAGACTCTACGGTCCTTTCAAGATGAAAAGTGCCCTGTTTGCCCTAACCGCTGCCCGCGTACACCGCCCAGCAGGTTCAAGCCCTTAGTGCAAAAGCACACCTAAGTCTCTTACGACAACATGGGACTCAATATTTGTCGAGGTGGGCATGTTTGAGTACTAGCGGTTTCTGATTCCCTTACCAGACAGCAAGCGACTTCATTTAACCACATTCAGTTGTAATCCCACCTTCTCGTCCACTCGGTGGTTTTGTCCAAATCAGTCTGAAATTAACCTGAGGCCCGCTCCCCTACCAATCAGATATCATCTGCTAATAGAAACCCCAGGGCAGTTCTGTGTAGCTGCCAGATCATTAGCGCAGGGAGCAAAGCAGCCCACCAATGCTTCCCTGGGCCGGTGTGGACCCGGTGTCCTCGGTCTTCACAAAAAAGCTCCACTACGTGAGTAACCCCCGGTTCATCTCACAATACCCAGGGCTACCCTACGACCCTCTCGTTTGCCAGAAAGAAGTAATGGTTTGCCAAGTCAAAGACTTTTGGAAAGTTCAACCCAGCGTAATATGCTAGTTTTCTCATAGAAACCTCACAGCAGGTTATTCAGCCGAGGAGTAAATAAGTTCCGGCTACCCTGCCCCGTTCACCAACATTCATATTACAAACGTTGTACAACTCGTATCATAGTTAATTCCGAATGTTTGTTTTATTGCATTGAATCTTTTTCACAAATTGGACCCTCATCGTTTGTAAAGAACAAACACTGAAAATCCCTCCAAATGTTCTACATGCTTAGTGCATTTGGCTATGTTATATATTGCTTTGAAAAGCCCGTCAATACATCAAACTCTCGCACCTTTTTTTATTCGTGTGAGACATTTTAACTTAGCCTTGGCTAGGGCTGAGTCTTTGCCAGATGAGCTGAAGAAGGCAGGTTCGATAACAGTTAAATCTGAATGAGCAAAATTAGCTTGTGTAGGTGAGGATTGAGGCTGGAGTGAGAAAAACTTCTTCTGGCACATGCCGAGGAAGAAGGCGTAGTCACCGGAGGCGGAGTCAAGGAGAAGTAATAGGCGATGAACATCCTGCTTGCTGCCTGGATGTCTGTCATGGACAAAAAGATGCACCACGAACAACACCCGAATTTCCACTGGTAAGATCTGAAGTGGATTGTCGTTTGAATTTTACCAAAATGGAACTAGAACCATTTTCGGGCCTTTCTTCTACCTGACGGAGTTGTGTGAAACACTTGGGATATCACTCTGAAGACGGGGTCCGGGACGACGGACAGCTTTTACTCCATCTGATGCAATACTGCAAGGGACAAGCAAGAAATACGACTTCGGAATGTGTCTCTTTGCCCCCCAAAAGTTAAAGGTAGCACAGGCCTATTTTCCTCTAACTTCTCTCAGGGCTTGGCAACCGCCAGCTCTTGCCGAACTCTGAGACATTTTCCTTTATTTTTCTCAGAGCTTTTAAATCCCGCGCAAGTTTCTATTCAGGGTGACGTTCCATGAGCCCGAACACAGACGGATTAGACCTGGAACAACGACTTTGCCTGCGGGAGCCCATGACCTTGGAGCCATGAACACGAAAACTATCAGGAGGGACCTTCCGGGTCCCAGTAATGAACTGATCTACTTTGATCCCATCTATAGATGATTTTGACACTGTAATCATCTTATTGCTCCTAGTTTTTTGCATAGTCCGGAGAAAATTCTTAAGTATCGATAAGTTCAAGACGCAAAAGTCCTGGCCCGGACGGAGTATGATCAACGATTCAAAGTTTGATCCACCTAACAACAAACCTCAATCGTTGTAGGTAGCATTTTGAAGCCTCAAAGTGATGAGAAGCTTCAGTCGATGCAAAACCCGAATCAAAAAAGGGACTGCTCTGCAAATTCTCCGGCACTTTTCGTGGGTCAAAATATGGATGCCTGAGGACCATTTGTTTGACAGTGAGTCACGGTGACGATCCAGCCAAGAGGTATTTAGGACCGGGACAAGATTTTACACGAAGGGAACAGTTGGCCGGAGAGGATGAATTAAAAGTATCTGTCTTGTGGCCCAAGCGAATAGGATAAGCTCAGCTCACCTAACCAGGCCCAACAAACAATTTCCTGAGAGTGGCAGCCACAAGTCAAATTGAAAGGGCTAGTTTTCCACGATTTGTCGACGTGGGCGAGAGATGAAGCCAGACCGTCATAATACAAAGCTGCTTTGAGTCAGATTGACTCACTTTCATACCGCAAATTTATCTCAGAAGGGAGGCACAAAAATATGAAAGGAGGAAATACATCTTCCAAGAGTAGACCGAGTTTCGAATACAAAACAGTTTTAGCACGATTACATTTGGGGAATTTGGTCCTAAATCAGTCAGGATTTATATGCAAGTTAGCAGATGGGGAATTTTTCATTAATGTGGTTATTTTAATTCGATATTCTGAAGTTCAAGGGTCTTCACCTACAGTCTCATTCAGACTATTGAAGGGTTTCCTCGAGGCCCTAGGATATGAGCCTTGAGAGTCGGGACCTAATAGCCCTCGCCCGTTTGTTTGGAACTCCAGTCTTTTATAGTGCTATTCATCTTTCTACTCCTGCTGCGCAGACATCAGTTAAGTTGATGAGTTCACAGTCCTTGACAAAAGTTCCATATAAATTCGTTTTCACTGAATCTAGTATGGACGGTAAATCAACAGAGCCCAGAGAGTTTGACTTTTTAACTAGGGGAGCTTTCGCTTTCATGTTCACCGAGATTGCCCCAGTTTAGCCAATGCCTTCTACAGGCTGGCCGAGGACAGAGTGTAGCCAATAAACTACTATCTAGAGGATGAGGAAAATAACGGAAGCACCTCAATTTTGAGTTCTAATGGAGTTTGAGAGACCTCAGAAGTGGGCTAAATGATGTTTTCGGCGGATGGATTGAAAACAACAACAATCTGGGCACGAATAAGCCGCTTATGGCAGCTCTAAGATCTTATTCAAAGAAGTCTTGCTCTACTTAGGTAGCCCCTTGAGCAAGACCTTCAAAAGGTAATATCCGTGTACTATTCTTCCTAATAGGTAACGGAACATGTTGAATCCGAAAAATGAGGTGGTCTGTCCAGTGAAACGAACTAAGACGGCCTTCGTTGGAGCGGTTTGTTCGAAAATTGCGGTAACTGACGGCATTCTCGGCGACACATTTGGAGTAGGGCTCTACTTTTGATGCGAGGAGCACTTTGAGGTAAACTGTCGGCCAAACTGCCGGCACAAAAGTTTGATCTAGATTTGCCCAGACAAGAAGAACACCATTCTTTAGATAACCAAAGATTTGCGTTCGAAAAAACACCAGGGAACAATATACTCATCGAGGAACAAATATCGAGGCACTTGCGGATCCTACTGCTACACGGGTTTATATCAGAGAGCCCGTACAAGGGGTTGAAACCAGTAGGAACACAAACAACTCATCCTGGAGAATCACCAGGGATTCACAAGTGTGGGGTTACTCTGAGGCCCATTTTGTGCACGTAAAACTCATCTTACCACATACTTGCCCGACAGTCAGTCAATGTTCTTGATCTCTTTCGAAAAAGCCTGAATTCTCATTGCTTGCGAGATACATCTAAACTCGCGAATATTCTTGACTGTTTTTTCAGTGAAGACTCACAGAATGTACCCAACGTATGATGAATTTCTCTTTATCAAAGTATCCCCACAAGAACCTGCCGATCATCTTTGTGGTTGTCTGTTTATCCGAAACGTTTGCTCACTCTGTCTTTGTTGGTCACCTAAGTGACCTCGTACTTTCACGCACCGAAAACAACCTCTTCAAGCATGGTAGAAAGGTGTACAAACAGACTGATGGAGTGGCAGTTGGAAGACCCCTCGGTCCCACACTAGCAGATATTTTCCTGAGAAAGGGCGAAAACCGGCAGATTGATCAAACGTCCCGGCTTCCTTCATACGAAGTTATGTTGACGACATTTTACCGCTTTTAATGTCAAAGATTTTATTCGGTTTTCCAGTATGTTAAATCCTGTGCCCAAATTCATTTCTAACTTGTGGGAAAGAATCAAACTGGTGTCTGCCTTCCTAGAAGTTTCACTCGCAAGGCTTCCGAGCGGCATTCTGTAAACGGTTAGTCACAGAAAAGCGTAAAAGGGCGGAAATTATATACAGTTTTCCAGTTTCACGCCGGTTGCTCACAAACACGGTTTGGTCAAAAAGCTTTCCCTAAGGGCCCGAAACATTTGCACTCCTGACCAACTGCAAAAGATTTTATCAAGGAATCCCTATTAGTCAGTGGTTATCCGGAAACTTTCACTGAGCGCCAAAACAGACCATGGTACAAAATACAGCCCATTTTCGAAGCTGAAAGAAAGCAAGTCACTTTTTTCGTTCCTTTCGGGGGTGATCACAATTTAAATCATTTACTTCAAAACTTAGGCTTCTCTCAAGATCGAACATTCACGGCAGCCCACAGGTGAAAATTACTAGAGGATCAAGACTAGAGGATACCTCCGGCGGTCAAACCGCTCTTGACGCCTTGAATGTCGTCTTTGAGTCTATTTGCATTTGCAATGACACGTACATTGGCAGAACGGAACTATAATTGGCTCCAAGAGTGACTGAACACATTTCTCATTGGGAATAAAGAACGTGGCTCACAAGTTCGTTTCCAGTTATTCGTACTCATACCAATACATAACAATATATATATATGACTCACAAAATAAGAATGGAGAATGACAATCCAAATCTGTCTGTGCACGTGCGTGTGTGCATGTGAAATTGATCACAGTGTGGAATATTCAAGTGGTTGCACCTGTTCGGGACCATGACGTGGGCCACGGAAGCTTAAGTGCTTGCACGACTTGTTTCTGAGTGCACAGGGGAGGATGGTAGAGACGAATGCTCACGGATTCGGCTGTGGCTAAGATGCAATACTTCACAAGTCTTGATTGCTTTCTCGGACTTTGTAAATGGTACGAAAAGCGTTTATCACCTCCACTGAGTGGTTTGACTCAACAAGGTGTGAGCACACAGCACTCGTAATTGTCTTAATTGCTCCGGTGTTCAGCCAGGCCGATGTGGTGTTCACAAACGCGTTCGGATAAGCGCCGAGTCGTGCTACCAATGTACCTAGTTCCACAGGAACGGGTGAAAGAATACACACAAAACGAGGTTGTACAGTTCGGCACTGTGTCCTTCAATCGAAAACACACTATCAGTTTGGAAACGAACAGGATTTTTAACTGCGCAGCGTAGAATGTTCCGTTGATTACTCCCGATAATCTTCGTTGAATAATTTCGGCCTTCGTGTCGCCTTTGAAAGGCAAACGCACATACAGTACCTACTTAGCGGCTCCTATCTCCTCTGATTTCCCTTCATTTTCAATCAACACTTGGGAAGTATTGCATCTTAGCCACAGCCGAATTCGTGAGCATTCGTCTCTACCATCCTCCCCTGTGCACTCAGAAACAAGTCGTGCAAGCACTTAAGCTTCCGTGGCCCACGTCATGGTCCCGAACAGGTGCAACCACTTGAGTATTCCACACTGTGATCAATTTCACATGCACACACGCACGTGCACAGACAGATTTGGATTGTCATTCTCCATTCTTATTTTGTGAGTCATATATATATATTGTTATGTATTGGTATGAGTACGAATAACTGGAAACGAATTTGTGCGCCAGGTTCTTTATTCTCAATGTGTTCTGTGGGATTTTTCAGGCATATCTAATTGGCCTTCCCACTCAACGACTCATTCAGGATATACAGAGCAAATCCCGGCATAAACCTCAGCATCTGCTATCGCCAGATATTAGGTTCCATTAGATTCTCAAGTTTGCTTGACCCGTTAATTTAAAGTACAATTACCCAACCGAAATGCAAGAATGCTGACGTTTGGCGAACCTGTGTTGACGAAGACTAACCCCTCCCCATTGGTGCACAGAAAAACCATCGCGAACAATCTGTTTTCCCTGGTCAGCCACAAACCCGAAACAAATTACGGTATTTTTTGTGATAAACACTGGTCTTATTTTTACACTGTGTATCCTATGTAAGTATCATATACAAACTGATGTTTCACAGAGGTTATCCACAAGAGTGAACGGAATTCGTGTACCTCAAAATATATCTTCTTTCCGTTCTTATCATCTTTTTGGTTGATCGGTATTTTTGTTTCGCCACTAATTCGCTGCCTCAGTACCCTATACGATTTATGTCTACCTCCACCTCGTGCACTGCAGCATCTTAATGTTTTGCCACATTTCCCCTGTCAAAATCGGTTTCTTTCAAAGTAAGCATTGTTCCCATTTTTCTGTCCACTGGCTGCAACTTATTTTCCTGCATGATGTTTGTATTCAGCCAGTTCGAATTTACTCCGGCCGAACTGACCTTCCGACCTTGACTCTTACTTTTGCTGGGGGCTATTACCAGTTGAGTCCAGCTTACTCAACCTCGCTCCGTTACCCGGAGTTTTAAATACTTATCTGCCTTTTCAGTGTAAGCCATATCGTTGGGGCACAAGCCTGCCCCGAGCTCAACCCAAAAAAATTGGTGCTTCTATTAAAAGTTAGAATAATGGTTTTACCAATCGGTGAAGAGTGGACAACCACGTCCATACAATATTTGTCGCTCGTAAAGCTAGATGGAGCAGGGTCGGATTAAGGCTGCCACGACATCTAGTGGGACCAGAAGCATGCAGTAACCATGATTGTTCGAATTGAAGATTTCCATGAGTCCCGGCAAGAGAGTTTTTAGACGGGTAACGATCCCGGTCCACCCGTTGGTGCCAAATTCATCCTTTGTAATAGAAGAATGGTGGGAAAGTTAAAGTGCTTCTATATGATCTATGGGAGTTTCTGAACCTGCCAGCGGAGAAGATTGAGAGTAGTGAATTAGCCCAGTTAGTATAGTGGATGTTTGGGACTTGAATGCCCACAACATTTTCTGCGAAGTTTACGAAGACAACGGTAGAGAGATTGGTGCTAGAAGGCTGTTAATACCGTAAAGAATAATCCCACTAGCACGGCTCCAAGGCAAGTAGGATCTCAGTTGAGTGTACCTCTGTTGGGGCATCTCGCCATCAAGTCGTGCCGATGTGAGCTAGGTCTCTGTGGTAGCCCCCAAAGGGGTCTTCTATCTGTCAGACTGGGGCAGTTGGAGTAGAGAAGCCTTGAAGCCCATCCATCAGAAAGGACAATATGGAAAAACGGAAGTGGGTCTGAAAGTAGGAGATGAAAAGAGCATGGAAAAAATCTCAAAAAGTTGACCAGAAACAGGGGTGGATACGGAGCGACTGCAAGACTGCGTAGATTTGATGGTCGCGTATTACTGGTGGGGGCCCAAAGAAGGATCTTTTGTTCGGAGTAAACCTATCTGGTACACTAGCAGGACTGTTTATCTTGACCGGTTCCATCATTTCAGCGTTTGTCTTAACGTCTATCTTACATTAATCGAGGACTCTTTTGCCGGCCGAGGGACTTCTCATTAGACCAAGCATACCCTTTACCTCCGCACATATATTTTCGCCTTGTTCCTGAATTCTACTTTTCTCTTATGATTGGGGGCTTCCGGTCTAGGGTTGAGGTGGAAAACAATGACTAGTTCTTTGACTTCAGCTCCATCAGAACTGACCCTGTGAAAGCAATGGGTTGCCAGGTTCCCCAGAAGCGGAGCTGCCATAAAAATTGAACCAATTCAGATCGGGAAGCCAACTGGAACGGGCACACTAGCGGTAAGCCTTACGGCATAGCAGATGATCTGTGGCCTCAGAGGAAAGGCAACCAGCTTTCTAGCCAGTTTGCGTTTTTAATATGGTTGCTTTGAGTCTACTGTAAGGAGCTCTCGCTTGAATCTTCTTGGAACCCCATATAATATTGCTCTTTCTATTTCTTAAGCTTTTCTATTCCAACAGCTGTGAGTACCGCCATATTAATCGCACCGGTAGATCAATATTTCAAAAAGTATGACTGCAAGCAGGCCCTGCACTGAGGAACCACAAGTAGTACTTCCTTAAGCTGCAAAATTTGAGGCAAAAGTCGGGTTTCCGTGCAATATTGAGCCCTCTTCCCAGAACTTCAAGGATTGCTCGAGCGATGAAATATGCTTCATTTGCATTCATTTTGTGCGCGGTTGAATACAAAATTAGACTACTACGCTCTACGAGGGCCGCACAAGCCTAACTCTGGCGTGCTGAGAGAGTAAAACAAGCGATAGAAAAGCCACGAGGTGGACCAAATTTAAACCTGATGAATTGTTTGCAATAGAGCCACAGGGGAGAATCTCAGGCGAAGAGGAGCACCAGAAACAAACTAAAATTGTTTATTGGGCTAGCACAGCTCAGGTCTCATTCTGGATGCTGGAAAGTGAGGCAACCTCCATTCGCTGAAAAACGGTTAAGGGAAGCGTATCAAACACCGAGTTATGCGGTGCCTTCAGGAGTCGGGTTGAGCTAAACTGAGGAGTTTGTATGATCTATTTCTGAGTCGGGCCGTTCAAATGGAACACCCGCGAGCTCAGGCTTTCTCTTATTACTGATTTTATAGCACTGGACAGAAGCAGAAGCTTATTTATAAAAGGACGCAGCAAACCGGTTTGTGGAGATACGGCAAAGGCGTCACCGTTTGCCACAACGAGCTCCCGATCTATTACTACTATGTGGGGCAGAACTGCATGCCCTGGTCAAGACAGTGCTACGTCCAGAGAGGTGGAGAGAATGTCATAGGCCGAGCATCGGGAGAGGCTATCCCGGTAGAGCTTGGAGGTCCCAGATGTCGAGAGTTGTTTCTTGCTGCAGCGGATGGAAAGGATATGAATTCCAGTAGGGCATCACGGCAGAACCGCATGACTCCGTGCGCTGGAAGGTCACTTTAGGCCCTCGAGATGAGGGAGTGCCCATATTACGCCAACTATGGAAGGAGAAGCGGCCTTGTTTCTCGTCCTCTCTTTTGTAGTGCTCTTCATGCCGATGGTCGATCATAAGACCCAGTCCATGATCGATGATCAGGTGCTAATTCTTGCCCCGTGGAAAGCAGTGGTGCGAAGGGCTTTTAGTGAAGCCCAGTTCAGAAGCCCCAGCAGAACAAAGACGTAGTGGCACTTGGACACGGAACTCTAGTGCGAAACGAGCGTACTGCTGCCCGAGAACAAAGAGGACCGGGGATGAGCAGCGCTGATACAGTGTAATTACTCTGGTACAGTTAAAAAATGAGGGGAAACTGTGGTCGAGTCTGGGGGAACCGACTGAACAGTTACCGCTAAATCATGCCTACCAGACAGTGATAGAACAAATCCGGAGCTCCCGAGATGTCTGAGTACGTACAGGGCTAAATGTTCTGATGGAAGAAAAGGAGGTAGAGTTCCATTACTGGTAGCATTTAAAGATTCTGAAAAAGTGTTTAGTATTTGATCCCTTCTATAGAGGCAGAGGCAGCAATAAACAACGTCGTAAGTAGTAGGCGGTGCCAGTGCGTTCATAGAATCTCTTCCTCTGACACGGATGAAGATGAGAGCCCTTTAGATACCCATCATCGTCAACCAGAAAAGCAGGAAGGATTTTAACCCTGAGAGATTTTATTGCTCCCGAGATAGGCTGGCTGTCTCACTGGTCCCCAACGGTATCATCAGACTAAAGATCGCTTGACCACCTTGAGTGAGAGACACGGGTACATCATACCCGCTGGCATGTTAGAAGTGGGGGTGGGGACATCGGTGATCCTCGATCTGGTGATCTCTAAAGTAAATGAAGTCCGAATCGATGCCCCCCGTGACAAAGCGTTTGATAAACACTCAGGCTCCTGCATATCAATCAGAGGGAGAATCCGTCGGATGAAAGGCCCACTAGAAGAATAGCAGAGTTGCTAGTTTAGGATGAAGAAAGCAGAGTGGACGAAGGGTCTATAGACACTAGACTCAACTCGGTAAGTATGACCGAGGAAGTCACTTCGTTACGCAGATTTAGGAGGAGAAAAGTACAGCCGAGCTGGCGTAGCATTACAAACCCACCGCTGAGGCTTGGACGCCAAGCAATAAAACTCCAGAAAAACGATGAGCACAGAAGCCTTATCCAGTACACGAGGACAGAGGATGAGGCAGTCGAACTACGGGGGTCTGGGAAATCATCATGTGAACTGAACACCACCAAGTTTTGCAAAACACCCAAAGTTTTTCTACAAGAGATTTCAGGCTAAAGCTGCCACGACGGCCCCAACTGATGAAATGAGGATTGTAAATAAGCATCAAGAGGAAGGCAGGATTCAGAATAAGGAAGAGTGTTGGAGGACCTTCCGTCGAACATCCAACGATAAGCTTCCAGAGAGGGTGAAAATCTGCAGAACCGATGACCTGAATGTGAGTGGTTTTTCCTTATTCTAACTTTTGAAAATGGCGGTGCACGCCGATTGTATTCTATCTCCCTTCTGACCACTAATCTGCAGAGTTTTTCAGGGTTGTGTCCTGGGCCTTTTACCTCTTCCTGTGTACTTAAAAGACAAGTTACCGCAATGAACGAAGGTACCGTGACCCTTAAAGATGGCATTGTAATTATGTACATTTTTGCCCTTGATCTTCGGTTTCTAATATTTCTGACGTGAGGCTCTCCTGATAAATTACTGGGGTAACCACAGGATGATGAAGTTTTCCGTTGCTCAAAGTAGTACTCCCGTGTTGATTCTTTTAATTCACTCAGGAAAGTTCAAAATTATCGCTCAACCCAGCCCCAACAGTCAGAAAGCAGGGATCGAAGTATTCATGTGGCCCCACTTTCTCCGAACATCCAGTTATGCAACTTTCTAAGGCCGGACGGTTAACCGGTGCGATCAACAGGGCTCTCGGTTATCCACAGAACAAAATATGCTTTTTTAGAATGCACCTCAGGCGGATTTCGGATTATTGTACTGTCGTTCATTCTAACATGCAGGACATGGACATATTTGCAACTGAGAATGTACTAAGTAAATTATTAAAGCAGTCACCGGAGTGTTCTTTACTTTCGTAGTATATTGGCCTTTGTGAACTATTGCATGTATAGCCCTAAAAGACCCACCATCTGCTCAATGAACCGTCTTCCTCTCGCAATTTATCAAACTTTCAACATTCTCGGGTACCGCTTATATTAGCATTTCCACTTTTGCCCATCTATTTTCAAAGCCCTCTTCCCGAATTCAAAGTTGATTCATAATTTCTCGGTTAACTATCTCCACTTTGGTTCCTCAAACGCGGCTTAGCCTTATTGTTTTACTTCTGCCACTGCGTTAATCTTAAATCCAAAAATTTTGAATACCTCACATTGTCATACTCCACTGTATTCCCTGATCATGCGCCGGGCATATGTCTTGACCACTGTCAAGAAACGTATCAATACTGTTATTGTTATCGTTATTATTGTTATTATCACTATTGTTATAATTACGTCTTGTGATTCAGTCCCTGAAACAAATTTGTCTACAACCGTCATTTACGAAGCACGGACTCCGTGGCCCGGGTTCCGGTATCTGGGACTACAATGAGGACCAATTCCCCAGATTTATCACTCTCCTCCTTTTATTAAGCTTCCACAGCGGATTAGATTTTTATCTTTGGGCTATCTAGCCCTCGGAGAAGGAGGAAATAAACTTTAAAGTTACAGTGCTTACTCTAGTGCATGACGTTTGCATGTCCAGCTCTCTAGCATACTGACTTGGTCTGGAATACTTGCGAGCAACTTGATAACCCTTGTTTCTGCAGAAAGTTTTCATCCATGGATCCTCCGCAGTATTTCGATTCACTAGGCTCTGGAGTAACCAGACCCAGGAAATAGAGCCCGTGCCCTATGGGTGTCAGTAGCAATCTCAGCGTGTCCGCCAATCCCTCTTTATTTTCAACGTCGTTGGCCGCGACACCCTTGTTGAAGAAGGCTCTTGTTCCACTACTTCTTGAAAGCTAGGGCAGAACGGCTCACCTTTGGCAGTTTCCAGCATATCATGCGAAACGTTACAAAGTGGCCCGAGGAAAATTTATAGGAAATTTCTAAACGGGCCCAAAGACGCCCCTAAAAAAGGAAAAAGCTTGAGCACCCCATTACCACCGGGATTCTTTTATGAATGTTGCTCCATAATCGGGCTGTGAAGGTGAGCATCCCACCAAAGAGGACCTCCTACTACTCAAATCCTAAACCGATCCCAAAGCACAGGACTCCCGCAAACCATCCGATAACAGTTCCCTAGTTCCGCCTTTGGTTATTCCTCCGACCATTTGAGGGATGATGGCGCACCGGAACTCCAGTTTAGTTGTCGACTCCGCCTTACTGTTCTTTGCAACTTTCCTAATAACCCTACGTGGACTTTGGCGCGCAAGCCAACAGCTTTTTGCAGTGGCCAAAGTACTCCCATTCTATCGGCCACCGTAGCTCTGCTAACTCATGGTCCATGCTGTTTGACTCTGTTACAATCGGCAACATCCCCTTCTGTTTATAGATTTGCCGCTATTTCTACCACAGTATTACACTAAAAATTTCATCAAACTTCACCTAATATTAGAAACGCTCTATGCCATTGAACAGTTGGTGACATACAGTGTCATTTCGGAGTTGTACCGGTCTGGCGTTTATTTCATACCTCTCCAACAGCATTAGAACTCACCTCCACCCTGCACAAGTAAACTGTATTAGGTGTGACCTTTTCTAACTCTACGTAATTGAAAAGCCCCGGGTTATTTTATCATCTGAGCGCTACTAAGCTCACGCAACCTCAGGTTAGAACGGCTTCCAGGCAGTTTTTGCCCCATTTGTTATACTCCACCGCTGTGAGCTACCAGTGTTTCGTCTCGAATTCCTATCACTTCATCGGAAGACCCCTCCTCCACGCAGTGTTATTGCCATTCTGTACACACGGTGTACAGTCATAGCTTATCGTATACCATTGTCTCCGCTATCCAACGAAAGCGTCCAAAGCAACCACCTAAATACAATCCATCCGTTATCATGATATAGGTGAAGCTCTTTTGTCTCGACTGCTCTTACTTCGTAAGTCGATAACTCCTCCCACCCCGACCTTATATCTCACCGTAGCCAACCCTGTCACGTATAAGACGCTCTGCTACCCCGTCCACAGCATGTCATCATGGTCCTTCTACAAATTATAATTTTTTCTATATGCTCACTCACGGTGCTTACTTCCTTTTTTAGCCGAACTTAAGGAAAGGAGAGGCCACTTTATGCAACTAGATCGGGAGGAATTACCAAAAGGCGCAATAATTGGTGTAGACCACTGCCCATACCACTGAAAGAATTCTGGGGGCTTTATTAACCCTGGCCTTTGCCATTCCTGTGCAGACTGACCTGACTTGCCCTACCCTATAACCGCTAACCAGAGCGCCTGCGGGAGTGTGATTTGGCCCCGGTGGATAATCCTCCGTGCAAGCCCCTGCTATTGAACCTAGTGACCTGCAGTCCTGATTAGTACACTAGGAGTATGCTGCTGATCGATAAATGAGGCCTCTATTATCTCACGTTTATATAAACCCACTTCAACCCTCTCCATACATTCCCGGTCCCTAAAACCCGGCCATCGCTCACTGGACAGCTTGACGGAAATCTACAGCTGAAGCTTCGGGGTGAAATGATCTCGAGTTGATTGTTGGTTGCACTCCACAGTGTCAACTCCCACATTTCGGACTCGACTTCGGTGGCGCAACCTCTCACTAACCATACAATCGTCTCCCATACGGACAATTCAACACGTCTTCCCACCTTCTGGTGAACCGACAACGAGGTGCATACCTTATTCGACACACTCGAACTCAAAGCCCGACCTAGCCAGAAGTCAATGATGTAACACCAACCTCAGGGCGCCTTCAACCCAGCATTACCAGGTCAAGCGACACCAGGTCGTATTGCGTGTTGTTGTCGATATAGTTTTCCCTCACCTTTCTCGGGAGATATTCAAATTACAGCTTCTCAGGGCAATCCAGTAACTCAGAGAAGTTCGGACAATTGTTTCTCAGCGGTATATTCTAGGCGGGCTTTAGCTTGCCTTTACTGTTCCGCCTCACTCACAGTGTCTTTTTGATACCTCAAAATGCAACATGTAATAAAGAAGACCTTCAGTGATACCCCATCTACGCGCACTCCGGGTTCTAGGGAAAATAGGCCTCCTCAAACTCCCGTGGCCCTAAAACAGTGCTCTGTTGACCTCAGTGACTTTGTAGGCTTGGCGACTGAAAGAACAGCTGTTTTAGATCGAGGTATTTTAGATATGAAGTCTCGGCTCCTAGCTTTAAAAGGTACGATATCTAAACTCGCCCCCTACTGTGCGTTACCGAAAACATCGAAAGTTCTACCCCACAGGACCTGACAGCTGCTGGCCGCTTTACAGACTCCACCTCATCTAAAGTTCTCATAAGAGTGAGAAACTCCCGTAAAGCGGTCGTGTTTGGTGTCTAAGACGGAATAACCCCCGAGCTTGTTAGGCTTACATTGTTGAATGCTTGTGGTATGGACCACCTTCCCTGCCGAATATCAAGACGCCTTCAGAGCTTCAACTGTCCAATCCTTATGCGATTTGTAGATGATCTATCTGCAGAGTTCATTGGAATGCCTAACACTATGGCTTCTAATTCCTTCTATAAAAACGTAAAAACAGCTGAAGACAAATCCCCCCCTCAAAAAAAAATTACTAGATCTCTCTCGACTACCCCCACTAGGAAGATGCCTGGTAGTCCTGAGCCTTTTTCACAGACATCTGACCGCTACACCGGTTCTTCTCAAGCCCCCACCGCTCTATCTTAACAAGCTCCTTCCGCTTCTTCACAACCACCAGCTGCCACCTCATCTGTTCCCGCACTGGACTCTTTAAAATCTGATCCGATCCCGGTAATCTGGACATTTCGGCTTCACTTCTCTTACTGCCACCTAGTGGAAGTCGCCAATTATTGCCTTGCTCTCCTACTCCATCACCTGTTGAGTACACTCTCAAATTTTATTCGCTCTCTGTCCCCTTCAGTGATAAACTACTCGCCGTCCAGAGGAATAGGCCTACCATTCCCACACTCTCTTCGAAAACCTCTCCTTCATTTAACTGTCTCTTCTTTAATCCATTCTCCTCAACTCACCGCATCCGGCTTCACCCTTGAAAAGTATTCCTTGCTCCTACGCATCCGTAGTCCCTACAAATTCACCTCGTTTGCTGCCTGCCAATATCAAAATAAGGCCTCCACATGCCGGAAACTCTGCCTCACGTCGTACTCCGCACATGATAACAGTCTCTGCTGCTCCCGATACTGACTGCTCCATATTCGGTGTTCCACCCAACTTGCCATACCCCTCCCATAACATGTAGCTTAATCTACCACCCTGCACCTCTATTCCTCATGCATCTTCAACCCTGCCCTCTGCGCCCCCCCCCCTCCAGTCAATACTCAATTCCGACTGGCCAGTGTTTCACAACTTCCGCTAATCACCCCTGCCTGATATCGGCCCGCCAAATTCCACTGGTTTTTCCCTTTTCTCCGACAATTTTTCCTCCGTGGATGACCAGTTTCTCTACCCCTCAGAAGCCCCTCCAACTGCAACGTTTACTCCAACTTGGCTAGAGACAACCCTATCTGAACCTTCACTAGTTTTTACTTCAATATATTCCCCTTAGACCTCGACCTCTACCCCTTCCAATGGCGATAGCCTGCCTTCTTTCAACTTACACTGTCTCCCTGATGTGCCAATACCCCATCCCACAAAAGGTACATCTTTAGTCTTAGTCAACTCTCGTCCTAGTCTTGGTAAACTCCGTCACCCAAAAAAACTCTCCCCCAAGTGTAATTAGAACATCAACTTGGTAACGGGATCCTGGCTGTCTGAGGGCACTCTCAAAGATCAAATATCTTTGGTAGGGTACAATCTTCTAAGGACCGACGGGTTGAACCGGCTCAGTGGTGGATGCCTTACCTAAGTCAATGGAGTCTGCACCAAGGCCACTCTTTTACACACCGTGCCCGATTCCAATCCCGATTCTCTTTGGTTAGCTGTCAGTCCCCAAAGCACCGTTCTTTACATTGGCTGCGTGTATCGCTCACCCAATTCCCCCGGTTCCTTGTTTCCACTTCTCATTAGATCTCTCTAATCACTCTCCTTCCTTTATTCCGAAACCAAGCTAATTGCAGATGACCTTATTTTCCCTCAAATTTGTTGGACTACCCCCCCGGCTCTTCCCAATTCCATGGACCTGATCACTAGTATTCATCTTGGTGGCTGGCGCATGTCTTCGAACCTACCAGAAAGGGGAACACACTAGATCTGGCATTTACCCAAAGCATGGCTTTCATCGACGAGTCAGTAACACAAAATTTCCTCGGCAGTGACCACGAAATGGTCATCTGCCATCTGCCCTTTAGTGGCCCACCTAATCCCACACACCCCTCCGTCAATACATTCCTATGCAGAAATTGTGCCTTGCTAGTCACGCTTATTCGCCACCAAGACTGGGGTGAGTATTTCTCACCCAAGACCCTCAGTTTTCTGCGGATATTTCCTACTCCTTCTTTTCCGACCGTCTGTAAAAATTGTCTAATACTTCTGAGGCCGTACCCAGAAAGAGGTCCCCTGTCTAGCCACTCCATAAAAAGTATCATAAAATTATCAGACGACTGTATAACTCTAACGACTTTTCAATTCTTATTCGCTTGAAGCGCCTCTCCTCACTTATTCAACGACAGGATAGGTCGCGACTTCGTGACCGAGAAGCTAAAGCATTGGGTTATCACATTATCTCGCTGCTTCTTTCCGTGTTGCATAAGTCTGAAAAATCGCTGATATTAAGGCCGACTTCCAGCTCCTGATTCTGAATATTAACTCATTTATCACCTCCCCACCGTGAGTAGCCGAAGCCTTCAATGCATCCTTTGCTTCAGCCGTGGCTCCAGCTTCTGTCATTGCCCCTCCCCCGTCTTTACCAATTACTGGTTCTGTCCTTTCTACGATACCTTTCTGTGCCAGGAGTATTTCTAAGCTACTGCCCAATAGCAAACACTCCTCTCGATTGGGCCCCTGTGGCCTACCTCCAGTAGCTCTTGCCGATGGCGGAGCGGAACTCCTCCATTTTGATGCCTTACTTCTCCACTCTCCCACTTACCGGCAGCACCGTACCTGTCAATTGGAAGCGCTTGGTAATGGTGCCTATTCATAAAAAATGACCTATACACGAGGTATTCAATTATCGCCCTATAAAACCGTACCCCTCTTTATCCAGAATAATGGAAAAAATAGTCAAAGATCACATTATTACCCACTAATTAGGCCTAAACTCTAATAATGACAACCAACGTGGATTTATTCATTCACGGTCCTGCATGACTTGTCGGTATGATTTTCAGAATTTTGTCACCAACTCCCCTGAAAGTGAGAAATCTTTTTCTGTTCCTTATCTTGATTAACCTAATGCATTCATTCGTGTACCTCACCCCCACCTTTTAAAAAAGCTACTATCATTTGGCGTTATCGATCCACTACTTTCACGGTTCTCGTCTTACTTATCTCATCTTTCAGAGGCGGTCTTGATTAACGGGCACACCTCTAACGTTAGGCCTGTTACCAGCGGTGTTAGTCAGGGAAGTGTTTTACGTCCCATTCTTTTCGTTCTTTATATAAATGATACCTTTCCGACAATACTTAATGGCATGCCGTTCTTGTTCGCGGACGACGTTAGGATAGCCCACACTTTTTCGCCTGGCAACCTCAGTGCTACTATCCCCAAAATCTCCGCCGACGTAGTGGCTCTTGATGAATGATGGAATGATGAATGGCCATAAGACACTCCGCCGATAAGTGCATTTTTCTTACTTACAAATTGTGGGTTCCTCCTGGTTCCTCATGCATCGGCGGTTCACTCACCCACAGCCAGCCCTTGATGGGAGACCTTGGCTTAGGTTACTCTTGCTGTTCCAACTTCTCCGAACATGCTGCCTTTCAAAAGGCGAAGGCCAAAACGTGTCCTGGTCTTCCCTTCAGAGCCTTTCGGCTTAGGGAGATCATTCTCCGAGTGTACAAAGTTCATGTCAGGCCTCTTCTCGAATATTGTCCCTTAATATTCTCTAGTATGCGAAAATCTGACAGGATTATTATCGAATGCATTCAGAAAAGCTTCACAGGCAGCTTATCGGTTGGTCGTCAGACCTAAACTGCAGAGAACGATGCTTGTCCCTCAAAATCGAACCATTGTGGCTTCGTCGCATCAAGCTGAACCTGGTATTTCTGTATAAGCTACTGATTAAGCAATCTTATTCCTCCAACCAGTTGTGCTTCTCCCCGGGTACCGTATATTCACTCCGTAATAGACAGCACACTACTACCACACCCTCCGCGAGGACTGCTCTGCGCTCTAAGTCCTTTCTCTTCATGTACTCCAGAACCTGGAATAAATTTCCTTTGCACATCCGATCTCCTCAGCCAAAGTATGCATTTGTACATTCTATTGATATAGTCCCTTATGTCCCAACTCTATAGCGTTAGTTCATTTTTCGCAAAGATGACAGGCAAGCTTACAAGAAAGGCCTCGACTTTTAGACCATTGCCCTGCTTTCTTGCATTGCGTTTCCTACCAAAATAATTTCCAGTCTTTTGAATTCTGAACGCTCTGTTTTCGACAGCTTCTCTTTAGATCTCGCCATCTACCTATTAAAAGCATGTCTGCTTCCGCTAATTATTTTCCCACGCCATCTTATAAAACCTTGCCAATTCCATTTTAAAAAGAGTACTTCCAGACACGTTTGCATTTTTAGAGAGGCCGCCGTGTTACTTCTCACGGTTTGCCAATACGCCTCACCCGCTCCAAGGCTTGTCACCTTTACTTAGTTAAAGTTATAGTTATAGTATATTTCTTGACCGTGGTCAATACACATGCACAAGGCAAGATCAGAGTATACAGCAGTACATGTCAATGTGAGGTATTCACAAATTCTAAATTTATAAATCACAGCAACCGAAATACACCAGTAAAGTCATGTAGTGTTTGAGTGAACAAAAGTGGTAATGGTTGAGGCGGAAATTTCGAATCGGTTTCGAAATCGCTGGGGGCGGTGTGGATAGCTGGACGGTCGTGAAATTGCTGATATAAGCGAAAAATGGACGGTCACTAACAAGTAACCGGGCGGAAGAGATGCAAAAGAACATTGTTAGAAGTGAAGCAAGCGTGGGGCTTTCAAAGTGCAGTCAGAGATACCAGCGGGATATTGGACACCGATCCAGCATTGGGTAACTAATTGTGGGGGAAGCATGTGAAATAAAGGCAAGTGATTCAAAGGTGATAATAAAACGGACCTTTTGTGCAGGTGATTACAGTGTCACATGGAAATTCAAATGAAGGCGAAAAGCTTCGCAGGGACTTCAGTGAACTTTTGAAGAGCATGAATGGTGTATGGACATATAACGGACTATTAAAGAAAAAAAAGCCGTCAATGAAACGGATTAGTGGAGACAAACGTCAACGGTTCGGCTAGGCAGGAGTTGGAAGAGTGTAAAATGTTTTTTTTGTGTTTGATAGAAAATTGGTAATCAAATTATGGTTGGCTGCAGATGGCTGGTATTCTGTTTCATAAAGACCTTGGTTGCAGGCGGAATGTTGTGGGAAGCAGGTAAAAAAGGGCTGGTTTGACGAAGTTGACAGCTGCGAAGGCTGGGTTCCGGCCATTGATTTCGTACTGCAACGCGGGAAGAATTGAACTGTTGGGTTGGATTATTTGAGAATAGACGTTGAGCGGATGTGTTGATGGTTGCTGTCAGGAATCACCTCTGCGATCCGGTGAGACTTTCATGAGGTTTTGTTAATCCATGTACGGTGCCCCATGTAACGTCAGCAGGCGAGAGTATAGGTTTAAACCATTGATCAAATCGTCCAGTCCTTACGGTAATCCGGAATAAACGTCGATTTGGCCGATGGATACCCAAGTAACCAATGCAATCTGGAAGAGATCAGGAGTGCGGCAGTCTGGAGAGTGTTCCAGCTGTGGGTTATGATGATCGTTTATATGGAAGCAAGAAAATAAACATTTTGTTATCCGAACAGTTAGTTATCGTTTGGCTAGTGGACAGGTCTATTAGGGATCCCTAGACGGAGACTGGTAGCTTTCTAGGGTAGTTGGGTGATGGTAGAGATTTGGGGCGATATCAGGTAGGCGGTGGATGAGGAGAGGGTGTCCGTTTGGGAACCAGGAATAAAACAATAGTAGATGGTATGGTCTGGAAGAAGAATGCGAAAATAGGAAGAAAACAGTCTGGTCAGTTCACCAGCTGTGGTAAAGGACGGCAAACAGTAAAAAAGTAGAAAAACACTGAGTGTTAAAATGAGGATTTTTCATGTGGGGGCAAACGTGCTGGTATTCGGCAGGGGCATACGGATTCCGGTTGGAATGGGGTCTTCACTTACCATGAGCATGTGCGTAGAGAAGTGAAGCCTAGTTACTAAGGAATGGTAATCCGTGTGGCAAGTACGAGAAAGGCACGTCTATGGCCCTGAGACCAAGTTCAACAAAGCTGGACGAACTGCATCAGTAGCTACTCACTGGTCGGCTACATATGCATATACATATATACATATATCTGTGAAATCAAGGCCATCTAGATGTGAAAATCAGGTTGCCCCATTTCCAGGACGTTTTCATCTTTTAGCCTCTGTTTTTGCCATTTCTAGCAGGAACTTCTATCCACTTCAAAACGCTGTATTTTTCGAACTGTTAGCTGCATCACTCCACCGTGAGTTCGTAATTTGCTATTACGAAACATTGGCACAAGCCTTTTCCAAGAACTTCCGGTCCAAACCTACCTAACCTCACCATTAGCCACCCTGTCTGTAGAGCACCTTCTGATCCTCGGCTGGATCACTTCATTTAGGTATCTACCCGTACCTCGCTGTCAATTGTTAATCCCCTGCCTTATAGGTTATTCAGTGCTTGGTGTGGCTTTTCTGTGGTAAAGCATAGTCAATATACTCAGAAAATTTCATTAGTTTTTTCTGACACCCGAAGTTCCCCCAGACTTCTGCTGAAGCTATCACTGATCTTTCAGCCAACTTTGAAATCCGAGTCCCCAGCCCTCTGCTACTCTCCTCACACACAGTTGCGCAGCAAGCGCATCAATCTTGATCCGTCCGAGCAACTATATTTATTGACGGAGTGGCTTGGTGATCCGTCTACTTACTTTACCTTCCGGAGTGTAGCAGCCCAATAAAACCTCTGCACGGGCCAGATGTAACCTCCATGCTCTCCACAAACACGACTGCCTCTGTTTTGGACCCAAGAGAATGCCTAAGTCTGTATTTAAACAGTATTGTCCGCCTAGCCCAAGAAAAACAAATTCGGGCCTCCAGAGTGAAAGGAAACACAAAAGCCGACGTAATGGCAGCTGTCAATACATGTTCCGTATACAGCGGGGCCAAATATAGGTCAGCGACTTAAAACAGAAAATAAACGACTTATATGATAAATGGCAATCGATTGAGTGTGCTTTATCAAAGATTTCTCCACTGACAATCAATATGAACAAATAGATTAAGCTGGCCCCAAAATCGTATCCAAAGCCGGTCGTTATATGGATACAATCGCCTCAGAAACTCACAGGAGAATAAAGAGTGCTAACAATGCTAGTGGTAAACGACCCGGACAAACTACCAACACGGCCCGTTAAAGCCACAATACTGAAGGCATGCGACATAGCTCATCACATGTGCAACTGCACCGGGTTGCGGAAACGGTCACCACGGTTCCCCGCCCTCTGTCGTTTCAATTTTCCAACCAATTAATAGCTGTTGAGTTCATCGGGAACCGTCAAAGAATTGCTGTAGCTACGTCATATAAAAAACATCAAGATATATACCGATAAATCTTCTCTACAGAGAGAGATGTTCCGCATGCGGAAAAACAAACCAATGCCTTCTACTGGCCCTGATCAAGCGGGACCCTCAAAAGCATCACCACATACTCCTATGGACGAGACTTCAGCCAGAACACCTACTACTCCTGTTGCCTCTTTATCAGTCTAGTCCCCAGGATCCCACGCGAGTTTCGTGCAATTTATCCCAGGGTGCGGCACAGCCTTCCTCCGACAAGCTGGAAAGGCCAATACAAAAATTTCCTGTAAAACCCATCAAGCAAAGGTTAACTGCGGAGAAAGCCCGGGACAGCAAGTCTGCAATAAAAAATGCATCGGCGTTAAAGTCGGCGCACATAACGCCAACAGAGACCGTGGACTTCGACATATTGCCGTATGTGTCACCGACCCAACCACCAGGAAAACTTCAGCGCCTTGCCTCCCGACCTACCACGTCCGCTAGAATGAATAGTAGAAGACAACCTCATCAAACCTGCAATTTCACACTTTTAGGGTCTTCCACAAATCTACCCAGCAGTTCTCCATCTCCGCTTAGACACAAGACAAATGATCCACCGATGACATCATCTCTACGGCCTAGTACGTCTACCTGGAGGCCTCATGATGTGACTGCGACAGTACAACCGCCGCGTATACCTGAAACTATGGTGACTAAGCTCAGTAAGCACTGTTCAACAGGCATGCAACCAAAATAACCCTGGCCACTAGCAACAGTTACCGCCCTTCCCCCAAGTCAGCTACCAGGTCATCATCCCGCTTCACAAGCCTCCCTATTCAGATGCCAGCTGTGGAGTTCAGGCGGGCACCGGGCTCTACAGCCACAACACAGTCACCTCGCCTCAGCTCCCTCCGACTAACAGACCTTCAGCCCTTATGAGCACACAAACCCCGATCACGTTGGAGGCCCTATCGAACCCACTTACGTCGAACCAACCAGGGGGAAAATATGGCAAGCCCCACTATTACTTAGAAGCCCTCTCCAATGGACAAGTCCTCCAAATCCCTGTGATAATAGAGCGCCATATAGTGGCCATTGTTTTCTTAGGCACTTTTTATCACCATCTGCGCCCTACCTTTGACAATGCCACAAGTCAAAGCTGCAGGTTGCCCATTCGTTACCTCTAATTTCGTGTGAAAATCTGTATCCAAAACCGCAGCTGTTAAAGGACTACACTGTTATGCAGTCTCGCTTCTTTAACCCTCTCCGGACAAACGAAAATGTCAATAACCCAGACTCTCCAGTTATGCCTCACTTCTGATATGGTTCATCTACATCGGACCTTGGCACCGCCAGACACAATAGCGTCACCAGCTCTTCCTTTGCCTATAGTGCAACATGATATGAAACAGCTTACATGCCAAAACTTCCAACTCTCGGTGTTGATTTGCCACCCACATATGGACCCTCTAGTCAAACCACCAATTTAGACTACTTCTCACTACACAACCTAATTGACCAACCGAATTCCCCAAAACTGAATACCAATAAAATTATCTCGTTGGTTCTTTTCGTTAGCCGATCCATCACAAACAAAGTTTAGCACTTGCTATATCTGGTCACTAGTTCTGATTATGATATAATCTTGATTACTGAAACTTAGTTAACCAATCACAATTCAACGGATCAGATTTCTCTTGTAGGCTGTAACTTTTTAGAGTAAATGAGAAAATTGGACTCAGTAGAGGCTGTTTGGCATTTGTCAAGCAGACCCTTATTACAACAGCACTTCATCAACCTCTACTTGGCTCTACTCCTGACTCACTTTGGCTAAATGTCCACATTCCTGGCTCCGAACTTCATGTTGGATGTGTTTACCGTCCATCAGGAGAAAATTTACCCGGGCTGCCACACCTAATTGATGCATCTGAATACCTATCCTTACTGCCCTCATGTATAAAAATCATTGCTGAATAATTCAACCTGCCTAAGATAGCTTGGTCATATTTATCTGCACCCTCTAACCTTTTATCATTTGTAACAAGTATTACTGTAGGAGGGTGGGTACAGCATATCCGCTCTCCCAAAAGGAAAAACAGCTTCTTGTAACTCACTTTTACCCATGGCGCCCCTCTGATATTTGCCCTAATCTCCCAGAGTTATCCCGGTAGCGATCACATTACGGTTAACTGCCGCATTCCCACTCACCAACAGCCTACTCTGAAATCACACTGCATCAAGCCCTCTTCTCTCCCTGACTGGAAGGTTCTCCCTACGGTCGTCCAACAAACGGATTGGAGTGAGTTTCTCTCTCTCGTGATACACAACAAGCCACTGATATTTTCTATGTGCAGTCTTCCATATGTCCTGATAGGATTACCTACCAAACAGAATTGGGGTCGATTCAGTTCCACGCAGATTTACTAAGCGACTAATTGGATGGAACTCATGCCTCACTTTTGAAGAATGCTGCTTATTTTTTAAATTAGGCCGTTTATGGCCTCGCCGTATAAAACTGAACCTTACCTTTTGTATAACATTCTTCACGGCCAGACATATATTCCTAATCCATTGCACATTACGCCCGTTTCTAGGGACCCACTAAGTTCTAGGATTCTGAACCTTTCAACCCCTATTACCAACGACAGCTTGAGTTCACGCTTTTCAACACAGTGTACTCTAACTTACAGAATAAATTACCGTTAGACATACGCATTTCTACTTCCAGCCATCGGTTCAAAGGTGCTTTGGATAAATTCCTCACTGTTACCCAAACCTCACAGATCCTCAGTGTAGAAACACCCAATGACCAAGCCTATGAGAAGGGTCTGGACTTTTGAATCGTGCCAACACCGGCTGTCTATGACAGATGAAATTGAGTAAAAATTCTTAGTTTTTCTGCCTTCTGCAACCGCAAAGCTAGTTCCAGAGAGTCACTGTCTAATAACGTCGCCTCTTTGTCTCGACACTCATTTATCCTCAGCTGGGAGCATCCCAGACTGCGCCCCTCCACTTTTTCTCTATTTCCGGACCCTCACTCGTGCGTAACTTTCTCTCGATGACTTTTATTACACAGGAGACCACACCGGTCACTAACCTGGCATATGCATCTACCCGACGATCGGCTATTCGTACGCTACCCGACCGATGCACCCTTGGTTACTTTCCGGGATCCCCTGGTGCCTGGTCGCGGACTGCCTGATACCTACAGCCGTTTGGCCCCACCAAGAAAATTCATGTCGATCCCAAAGGTGCTGGGCGCGGTCAGATCCACCACTTTGGCCGGAGCCCATCGGGCATACAGGCTGTCTGTAACGGTCTGCGGGCGCCACTAGGCTGGTGGATTGCACCTCCTGTCACCAGAAGTTTTCTCTGGCTAGGTGTCCAGAGCACGGCCAGCCCCACCTACTAGCACCAGTTGCGGATTAAAAAACAACGTCCCCTGCATCGCTTTGCTGCCACCCATTGCCTCCTGCAACGTTCCTGAACAAGATTTATCATACACTCGGTCAAGTTTCAAATGAAAACTGTACATATACTCGCTGGGCTCGGCAATTTACCCTGCTATTTGCCACCACTGACATTTATCTCCATCGACTTGTCTTCTATCTTTCTGAACTGATCCCATGTTTACCTTCATTCTACCCTGTCCAGTTACCGGATTCTCTACATCGAAACATGAAACAGTTTTACTGTTCAGATGTCTTTATAGTGGATATTACAATTCCTGAAATACTCCTAAAAAGACCATTTATCCACTTGTTAATTTGTATGTCATTAATCTATTTATCTAAGCAAAACCATCATTTAAAGACTCGTTTCCCACATGCCAACGATACCAAAAAACATGAAATGGTCTTCCTTCCAGCGTTTCATCTGTGTGACACCAGCTCTATGTTCCATCGTACCCTTCCGTAGCATCTCTTATCATTCAGCCATTAGCATTACATGAGAGCTGTATTGGAAATGAAGCGTTCAAAATCCAGGACGTGCATAGTTCAATTGCCTCCCCGGATTCGCATGTCAGACTTCAGCATTTCCAGCCGTGCAATCACCTACACTTCCGGAGAGCTGTTCCTATGAACTAATTTTATACGACAGTATCAGTCCACTATATGTCCACTTCCCGCGTCTGCCTTGTTACCAACTTAAGATGCTCCCGTGCTATTCACCAACAAACCCAGACAAACCCATAGATGTATCACACTTTGCTTATCTATGAACTACTGCCGCCGTTCCACTAAGACACCGTGGTCGGTGTAACGGTTATTCCGACTGTGAGTAGCGCGTAGCCAATTAAAGCGAATCCAAAACCAGAACAAGACTGATTCGTAGTTTCTACGGTACTCAGTTATAAGGCCACGACTTCTAGCAACGGGGACCAGAATTAAACAAAAGTCAATGTCAGGTACCACCGTCATGGCAGTTCAAGTTCGAATAAAAATTATGCCACTTCACGTGAGCAGAATATAAACAAATGTCGAAGTGTAGTGATTGATGAATGCTGTACTTGTTCAAGAGTCAATAAGATAAAGAGCATGATCTCAACAATACAATTATATAACAAAGGCTAGGGAGGACTTCCAAGCATGTACCTAACCGTCGACCACCTTCACAACATTCCATTGAGTACCTTTTCTATATCCTAAGCTGAAAATCAACTACATATAACTCAGGCTGCCTTTAGTCTCTTCGTCTTTCCAAGGTTTTAGGTTGGGCTTTCCTCAACTTACCCAGTCAAGCAACCGGTTAGCACATTGACCACCGTCACATTTCGGTAACGTGCCGGTAACAAGAAGGCAAGGAAATATTCGACAATTTATGACAACAGTCATATTATTAGTCTTCAACTAGTCTCAAGAGTAAAGATATGGGAGTTGACTCATGTTTTTGTCCGCAATTGCGGTACAATCGCGGGGTTTTGTTTCAGCCGAGTGAAGGCCGAATTTGCATTTCAAAGCGGTTCTACTTTGTCGCGAGTGACACGTGCTTCCATCCGTGAGTTCATAGTCACTTTAAGTGGCTGTGGAAGTTGCAAAGTTCATTACTTGATGCGGTGAATAATAGGTTTGTGTTTTGTTGTCAGGCCTTCAGTGATACCATGTAGTAAATGGCGATCGAAGTGGTGATTGCAGCTGGCTTTATAGAAACTGCAAAAGTAATTATTTTTCGCTCACACAATTGGGCTTCTATAATGGACAAACACTAACTGAGCATGAGGCGATGTTAAATAATGTAGCTCATGTTTTGAAGTAAAAAAGAGATTATTTTAAAGGCCTAGCGAGGGGTCCCCTGACTCAGCGGATTTGTGTGGAGTCTCCCGTACACTCACCAATATCTTCATAGCCAGTTTTTGACTTAGCCCACCCCTAACCAAAGTAAAGTAAACGCAGCTTCCTTCATCACGCCTCTACGTAGTCCACCAAGATTGACGGACGAAGAGAACCGTGAAGTACGGAGAAAGGGGCCGCATTGAACACCCCAAGGTTAGTGGTTTTATAGTTCAGGCGATAAGAACATTTCGTATGGCTCGTCCCACCCATTAACTACCAGTCAGTCGGCCGGCCAAAAGCAGGATTTCCTTCAAAGATGGCAAGGTGGTTGGTCTGTCGCCCACACTTATGACATTCAGACTACGTGAAGCGTATTCTCTCCTGTTTGAATGGTCTGCGGATCGACTATTCTTTGCTAATAAGGAAGGATGGCGGCTTCATTAGCCGTGTAAGGGAGAGGTGGCCTCCACCTTCGGGCCATTCCAGGTTCCCAATGAAGCCCAACTGAATAAGTTGGGAAAAAGACCTGGAAACAGTAATTTCAATTGCGCTCTGATTTGCACGATTGTTTATGCTTACAAAAGAAGGCAAAATCCCTACAGCGCCACTTTGGCACCAACCTCCGATCAACTGTGCGAAGAATGTTGTCCTTGCTAGTTGAAGAAGATCTGGCGCTCCAATGTAACTGGACCGGAAAGCCCGGAAAATTATCCATCGGAAATTATCAATTTCCCTACGCTGTGATAGGTTAGGCTGTTTTATCAATACCACAAATAATTTCACAAAGACCATCAAAACGACTGCTCGGTTCCAAGAGGTGCCACCTCTGGATATCGAGCGCATTATGAAAAGGTGGTTGACGGATACCCGGGATCGGGGTTGCGGCCGTCTTATTGCCGGGTAGGCTCAAATTTCCCCGTGAAATACTCCTACAAAAAAATCTGATACTTCATTTGTGTGCCACAATTTACTGACTTCACGTTCTTCGTTTACATTGAAACTTACGCCAAGTTACCGTATATACACACATATCATTGTTCACGCTGCCAAACCATAGTTCGTTTTGCACTTCCCACTCCACTTCTCGCCGGCACACAAAAAGACTTTGGGAGTGTATGTGCCACTTTTTCTAGCAGAGTGATTTTCATAAGCATTTATCACTTGCAGAGACTTCCCCATTTTGTTCCCGCTGGAGCTTTTATGTGAATTTGCTTCCGACCTCGGTGGAGCGTTTTAGGCACCAGCTTAACATAAGAGGTTAATAATGTACATGGACCATCGATGGAAGAGTCATTAGTAAGGCACGAAATTAATTCCTTTTAGCTAATCTAGTTTTCTGAACAGTGATAGCAAGCACCCTCGGATAGCGGCTAGCAGAGTTTTATTATCGTGGGAATAAGGTTTAGAATCGAGAGGCATGTGTAGATGGGGTATGAGTTGGAGCTCGTCGATTTTTTACTTGCCCATCGTTTACCGTACCGGTACCGGTAGATCACCGGCATACTGCCGGAGAATTAGCGGAATCCTACCGGCACTTCACTGGTACCGGTCCAGTGCCAGTCCAGATCCGGTGTGATATTAGTGCAATCATCCGCGATATTTGAAGGTTCCAACGATGTACCACTTCCAGTTGATTCCGTCAGATATCAAACATATATACCACTATTATGCTCACTTCGTTGTAACTTTGTATTCCTCATCTGTCAGTTTTAGAGTCACCCCTGATGAACCAATTGTTTCACATCATTTCACCCACCTCTCACCTATTGCCTTTTTTCCATCGGTCTTCCACGATTGGGCATCTGTGTCAAAGACAACTTCGAAGGCAATTTCTCTAAATCTTTGCTTGAAATGAACCATACGTATACCAAGGTATTGACCTGCCGGTTGTTTCCCAGGTACCCCATGTCAAACTCTTACCAGCTTATCCCGTTAAGCGATAGCCTACATGTTTTGACAATATCATTTACGCGCCACCCCCACATGACCTAATAAGGCCGTCGTATATCAACTTCTCTGTCCACCCTGTTGATAACTTGTGTTCACCATTAACCCAAAACGAACCCTTTGATCGAAAAGTATTTCACTCACCGGTCAGCTTTCGTCACTCTGCTGCACCCAAATTCCAGGCTTCGGCATCTATATACACTTCTTTATGAGTGTGTCCCCCACAACCTCTTGATGAGTGGTAAGTACTAATTCAGTGGTAAATAGGGCTCCGTTTCATTTGTGCAGTTCCCCCCCTACAGACAACACCGCAACTCCTTTGATATTATATTTCTGCTATTCTTCGGATCGTTCAAGCGATCGGTTCAAGTGTATGTCCGTCATCACCAAGAATTTTTCAACTTTTTGTTGGTGCTTCTTCGGAGGTCTTTTGTCAGTTTACTCACCCCTGCAGCTTTACTTCGATGCTATAGGAAATACTGAGCATTTTTACTTCACCGTCGCTTTAGTTCATTACGTATCTCGACCGCGGAGCCCATTTCACTCACCACTGGGCGGTGCCTGCCCGACCTTCAAATTCAAATTTGCAGGGCATTCATTGGTGCGACCACCGAAACCTATGCGGTTTTGTGCTGCGTTCACCCGAAGGAATATCCAAGGAACCTTCCTATGACCTCACTTCTTCCGTGTGATCATGTAATCAAGCAGGATTGGAGTGTCTCCAAAAAACACCACAATTATTATTACTATCATTAATATATTTCTGTCCTGTAATTAATAGCACAAGCATGGAAATTAACGGAAAGCTCCTCGATATTTCTTTGCTTACTTTGCCTCTTTTCCACACCAGGTCACACCACATACACTTTCATCACAGTCTCTGCAATTTTGAACCGGAAAATTCGGTCTCACTTCTCTTCTTTAGCCGGACTCATCAACTGAACCCAAAATCTAGTTATGACGTCACCATCTCTGCCCCTACCCTAACCCCCCGCTATGCTTCATCCATAACTTCATGCAGAGCTCAGTCTTTTCCACTAAATGACTACTCTGTTAGAAAAAATAACCTTTTAACTAAATTTTCTAGCTCCCGATTTTGCGTCTCCTTTTTTAGTCTCACATTCCATGGCCTCAATTTGTCCTAGAGATCCGCCGCATCGATGAACCCATGCTTAACTTTCGTTCTTCCCTGTATAAACCGTTGATCCTCAGCTGGGCCATACTCAGACTGCCTTTCTCTATCACATTTCCTTTTCCAGTGATCCTCAATGCCGGGAAACCACCTCGGGCACTATACTGATCACATTCCTGGCTGGCGCACCTGGATAATAATACCGAGTGGCCACCTACCACCGGCTGTTCCCGTTGGTTCTGTTGCCCAAGTTCCCACAACCTGACTAACTGGTCCTAGAACATATGCCCTCATCGTGGTGTCTCAGCCCTCTATATGACCATCAACGAAAGCTCACGCCAATCTCAACGGTGTGGGGAGCGTCCGGATCTCCCGCTTTGGCCGGCGCACATCGGACATGCAAGCCGTGTGCAACGATATGCAATCGCAATTAGGCTGGTGGATCACACCTCCTGTGTTCACTTCAAAGTGTCCTTCGAATTGGCTGTCCACAGCAAGGCCAGCATCACCCACTAGCACCGGTTGCTGAATGTATGCTCCAAATCTCCTCGCTCCACCGCATTCATCACTGTTGGTTGTGGATCGTATGCTCCTACCATTCTCCTTCCACCGTTCGCCCATCTATCGTTATTTTCCACATTCTTATCACTTCCCTTCCGTGTCGTTCCACTTCTGTATGTACGCCTATTCATTCTGTTTTTGTTCTTGTCGTTTTTCATCATAACAACCCTGACTGCGTGATGTCACTCCCGTCCTATCCACTTTACTCTGTCCAAGCCAGAAATGCTTTCTTCTCCACCCATTTTGCACCTGTCGTCTCCTAATCAGTATTCACTTAGTACCTCCATATACTTATAAAGCTCACCGGTTGCACACCTCACTAGCTACCATTTTGCGATATCATTTTTTGCCCATCTTATACCTTCCACCATTAATCACCGGACACATCCGTAACCATGACCAATCGCCACATAAGAACTCGCCTTTCCAACCTTTGCTTCTTTTACAGCTGATTTTATTACCTTTCCATCACCACCATATTTTCTCTGATTGGCATCGCAGTTCTTTCTTGGATCTTCCTGTTAGGCAGCGTCCCGATTACCAACTTCTGGCTCAATCCTTTTGCGTAGTCCCTGGAAGCAAGCAGCTTCCCAGTCCCATTCTCCCAACTGCGAGGCACAACCACTTCTCGTGCCGTTTGTTCCATCACAGGTTTTCCCGTCCGAGAAATTTCCTTCTTCTCGGTCTTCATTCCGTATCATCTGCAGCGAAATGATCTGATTTGTCATCTCCTACCCGGTTTTCTTCAGTCGGCACTCTCATCTGCCTCATATATTGCTCACCACAGGCCTCTTCAAAGTGCCTTTTGGACTGCGCTGCTTTTCCGCGTCCCATTTAGTGTAGGGTCATTGTAACGTAATCATCTTCACCTACAATTTCAAACCATGTGATCTGCTAACACCTGATCTTCTTTACCCTCCGCTTCCTTATGTATTTCCTATGATGTTCTCTGTTACGAAGGCTGCATCTTCGCACCACAGCTCTTCTAACCTCCAAGTCAGCGTTCTCCAGGGACTCCTCACACCTATCCAACCACCCTGCACTTCCATTCGCTCTGCGTTCTCCAGCTATTTTCACGTCCATCTTCCTGCTGCATAAAGTACCCATTTTTGACTGTCTCCACACGTCACACCTGCACCAATCAGATCGTCAGATTCACTCTTACCTGTTTTCGTCGATCCTTTTCCTCGCATCCCCCAGCTTATCAGCTTCTGCTGATAGCCATCATTTCTGTGCATCCAAAGTAGTTTCTCTCTCTCAGTTGATCCTTCATGTTTACCGGTCATAAGCAAATTCATCAGGGTTTATCCAAGTTAACTCCGTACCATTTGACCTAACCCTACATATCTCTTCCAAGCACCGCTACTTCCGAGTTCCGCCCCTGCACTGCTATTTGCCCCTGCTCTGATATATATTTATGTTTATAAATATATAAATGTACGAATATATATATCCACATATTTTCTCTGCCTCCTTCAGTTTTCCGCCGTCCAGCTCTCTTGCCAGCAGGCAGCCGCCCCTCCAGATTTGCGTCCATTTTGTCGAAAATTATGCCTCATGTTTACCGTATATCGATCCTTCCGCGCCATTGCCGCCATCCGACCCACCTTTTACTTCTCGCATTGGTTGCTCTCCGTTTTCAGACTGACACCGCCCACTTATATCCATAAGGCATAGCTCATGGCTACCTGGTCTCCAGCCATACAAATCAATTTTTTGTTCTTCCTTTCTTTTTTCTTTCTTTCTTTTTCCTTTTTTCTTCATCTCTTCTCGTAACGATAGTTTCTCATGCCGACTTTCGGCCCTCCTCACGTAAAACTCCCAGGATCCGACCTCCCTACTTGATGCAGCCAGCTACTCCATCTGACCTTGAGTTTCATATTTGCCGGGCACGTATGTGAATCCATCACTGGGTTCACTTGAGCTCCCTCCATCACTCCTTGGTGTGCAAAAATTTATCTCCCTCTCATCCCTTTCTTCTTCTTCTTAACTCTCCTTTTTCTTGCGTATTTCTAGATTCCTCATGAACTTTGTCTGTCAAGTTTATCGCTTGTGAAAATTTTGATCGTGGGAAAGGCATGCCCCGGGCGCCTCCGAAATAAACTATCATTATGATTATTATTACTTTGGAGGGGGCTCCTACGCTGTGAGCAAGACATCAACCTGTCCAGCACTGCACCCACAGACATGCAAAACTGTCCCACTTCACTAAACTTCACATGCTAATATAAGTGAGGAACAAAATACTGAACTATTTGACCAAGTCGTGGTGTTTTATTAAAGAGTTTCTTCGTGCTTTGCCTTCTGTTCTTTGTGAGAACACAGCAAAGTCTACTTTGTGGCCGCAGCTTCCTTCATATGGACGTCTTTCGATATTTCTCCATTCGTGGCTATTCAGTGATGGGTCCTGCGGCTCTCAGTCCCACTCTCGTTCATGAAATCACCCTTTATTTCCCCAAAGTGAAAGCTTAGATACCCCAAGCTTTTTCTTCGTGCTGATATAATATATCCTGCGGCTGGATCATGGACCTCCTGGCTTCTGTCGCTACTGGTTATATTGAACGTCTTTGGTTTCTCTTCGAATATTGTTTTATTCATCTTGTATACGACTCCTTGTTTGTTTTCCAAGCAAACCCTGCTTTTATCATATTTGTGAATGACATAGGCCTTAGCACCGTTCATGCCTGAACTCGAAGTTGATTCTTATTTGCAGCATAAACCCAAGTAAATTTACTTCGTTTAAACTCCATCCGGTTTTACATTATGGATGCTGGAACCTGCGACTCCCTTTTTGCAAATATGCAAATATCTTATCCCGTTCGTAAAAGCTGCACGAGCTGAGCTTGCTCGCACGCGTGCATTTTGATCAGAGAAGGGAATACCTATACTATTACTGTCAGGTAGTTTGAGAGCTCCAGCAGGATGGACAAGAGAAGTATACTGCTGCCTCTAGTATGAGCTGGGCTTAGTCCAATAAAGAAGCTGGTAATATCGCCAAAAGGCATGTTATCAGCCTTGGGAGTTATCCTCTAAGTAAAATCTGCAGGAACAAACGGCTTTCACCCCACAATCTTGGAGCTCCTGTCCGGGATGCTCGTGTGGCCTCTGGCAAAGTTGTTCACCAGATCCATCAAGAAAGCAAAGTTACCTGCTGGCAGAATTACAGTGGAAATCGTACGAATTTGCAAGGGTGGTGGAAAAGACAACCTGGAGAAATACCGGCCCTTTAGCTTTCCATCGTATTCATCAGATTGGTGGGAGTGTTCTCCGATAATGCGCCGGTGGGGCGCCTTAATATGTATAACCTGGTTGCAAGTGCTTAGCATGGCTTTTCGAAGGGAAAGCCCTGCCTCAGCAACCGCCCGATATTTCTTGACGAGTAGACCTGGAAGCTAGATTGGGATGGATAAGCAAAAGTGCGCTTTGTTGACTTCTGAAAAGCCCTCGACGATGTGAACCATGAGCCATTGCTGCCTCACAAAATAAGTGAGCCAAGAGGCCAGTGGGTTGGCTACAGACCCACCCCTATGACAGCGGGATCCACGTCAGATTTGGCGACGCTTAGTCCACAATTTTCTCAGCAACCAGCTGTGTACCCCGTGAACAAGTGCTGGCGCCAGCACTCCCAGTATACGCAGATAGCCGCCCGGGAGCCTTCAGAGTGCCATGGTTTTTGTTCACAGAAGGCGTGCAAATTCTGAACTGCTCCGGGTCTATGAAGGTTTGTGAGGACCTAGATACTCTACATAAAGATGCCGTATTCTCGAGCTCACTTTTGAACCGAGCTGGGTGCGTGTGACAAAAGGCGTTTTTGTCCGTAAGTACCCGCTGTCAGAATCCGGACAACTCTGATCCAAAAGCACGGAAGGCGAAAATCCGAGACCAAAGAGCGGTTGTAGCTAGCAATTCCCAGCTGCGGGCGCAGCATCTGTCAAAATCCAGTGTGGCAAATAGATCTGTGTACCAGCTGAGCAGGACAATGACTTCAAAGACTCGCGAGCCCTGTCACACCTTTACAAGTCCTTAAAGCGGCTCCATCTAGGGTACGTGGTAGGTGCCTGGGGCTCCCGGTCAGCCGGAGACACCAACAAGTGGGTGTTCAAAGGAGGTTCACGGGAACAACTTCCGATCAAAGAGGATCACAAGAAGAGGATTGTCCAGCATCACCGGGGCCAGGATGAACTACGGGAGACTCGATGGAAACGACGGAGTAAGGGGCTGTAGACCACCAACAAAGTATTGTTTGTCCGCGGCAGAAACCTTGCCCTCAGGGGGCATGAATTGAAGCTCGGTGAATCAACAAACAGCAAGACAATCACGGCCAAGTTGTTTTCATACAGAGAAACAAATGGCCGGAATAAACCCTCTGTAGACGGAGTGACAACAAATACCTCCACAGGTTTTAAGAGGTTAAACTAGGCTTGTACTCATGTTTACCCGGATTTTCCGTGAGACTGGTGAGAGCTCCAAGAAGAACCTCGGTTCCGAATTCTTTTCCGTTGTTATTCAACCCATAGCCACCTGCATGCCTCTTGGTCCATTTGCATTGTCCTTTACAAAATAGCTGACATTTTGGTGGCTTGTCGTTTGCATGACCAGTCAGTCTGCTGGTTGCCGAAGATTTACTCCGGCAAAATGTTGCCCTAGCTACCCTTTTAACAGCCGGTCGTGGAAAATCCCCCTTTTTCCCTCGCGATTCAGTGTTTTTCCTAACATCACTCATTTGCCTACACTATTGACTTGTCTTTACGAACTGGTTGTTTTTCTGGTCCAATTGATGTTTGTTCGCGCTCAGAGCGCTACTTTGACACATCCTTGTTCAGGACCCGCGTGACGCACGTGCTGTTTTCTCACACGCTGCTATTCGGTTTCTCGTTGTTGAGTCCTTGTGATCGTATTATTGAGGTTTGTATATTTTTTATGTCATTGTTTATTGTAATAATCTATTATCGTAGAATATCACGGATAATCGTCTTTTGATTTCAGGATTCGTTGCGAATTTGGCTACGCATTGCTAACGGTTTTCGACGGGCGAGCTGAGCAATACTGCGAGTTTGTCAAGCAGTTCGAGACGTTCGTTGAAAATAAGGTAACCGACCCTGGGCAAAGACTTCTCTACCTTACTCACTACTGCCGAGGCCGAGCAAGAGAAGCTATCGACGGGTGCACCATGCTCGATCCAGAACAAGGCTACACAAGGGCAAGGAAGATTCTAAGGGACTTGTTTGGCCAACCTTTCAATGAAGCCCGTAACCTAATAGAGGGCGTGATGGTTGAGGCAAAGAGAACCAAGGGCGACGTCTACACCATGGCCGACCTGGTGATTAAGATGCAGAACTGCTCAATAGCCCTCGACCATTTAGGTTACAGGGCTGACCTAGACGCTATGCACACTTTGGAAGGCATAGTCCGTCACCTTTCTCCCGAACTACAGGGTCGGTGGGCGGAAGAAGCAGAACGGATAAGCCGAAGCGACAGGGAGGCTAACTTCGAAGACCTGACCGAATACTTGGACAGGCAAACGAAGGTAGCTGACAGCAGATTCGGCCGACTCATCCGGGGAAGCAACCGAGCAAACAAGCCCAGTACTAGCCGAGTCCAAACCCCTGTACGGGAACATCCAAAGTATCAGCCTTGGACCACTACACACGTCATTTCACGAGATGCTACGGGGCAACCAAATTGCAGATCTTGTGGTACTAGCCATGGCCTACCAGAATGCCCCAAGTTCGGCAACGCCACAAAAGACGAACGGTGGGGAATGGCGAGGATGGCAGGAGCATGTTTTATCTGTCTCAACACCACGCACCGGGCAGCAGCCTGTAGGACAAGGAATCGATGTGGTTACGAGGGCTGCACGGGCAGACACCATCGGCTGCTGCATCAGGCGAGAGTAACCATATCCGAGGCGAGTTCCAAGCCCAGCGTGATTTGTTCAACTTCACAATCTGCCAGTAAACCGGTACGTTTAGGCGTAGTGGCCGTGGGGGTAGTGACTCCGACTGGGATAGTCAAGGCGTTGGCTTTCGTTGATAGTGGATCCGACACCACTTTAGTGAAAGAGCGGTTTGCCGACAAACACCAACTGGCTAAAGGTGCGACGTCGTTAGCAGTGAGCGCGGTGGGCGGAACACAGGTAATGACTGCCGGTAGATTGAGGCTGCAACTCATCCCCCTAGACACTAACGAGGAAATTGAACCAACGGAGGCATTCACGTTAGCGGAGCTCCCCATGCGAGCACCAAGGTCGGTGAACGCAATCTTGACTCGGTGGCCCCACCTGCAGGATGTAACCGTTGTAGACTGGGAAGATGATGAAGTGGAACTCCTCATCGGCCGCGACGTGCCAGAGGCGCATTGGGTGCTTGACCAGAGAGTGGGCGACCGCCAGGCACCTTATGCCGTACGCACGGCGCTGGGATGAATGTAATACGGTCCAGTAGGGGTACGCGGTTCCGTGAATTACTTATCCGCCGAAACGGACCGCATAGAGTATCATCTGCAACGGCTGTATGAAAAGGAGTTTCATGACATTGGAGACGAAAGACCGACGTTGTCTCAAGAGGATCACTTCGCTCTACAAACGGTGCAGCAAGGCACTAGAGGCCTCAAAATCAGTTCGAGGTTCCCATCCCATGGCGCACATCGGTCGACCCGTAGACTGACAACAGAAATTATGTTCTCCAACGATTACTACGACTAAAAGAACGCTTCATTCGAGACCAGAATCTGTGGGAACGATACGCGGATTTGATGAAGCGAAACGAGGCCCTCGGTTACGTTGAAAAGGTGCCTGTTAACACCGACAGCAAAAGGGGTATCTGGTATCTGCCTCACCATCCGGTTATCAACCCCAAGAAACCCAATAAACTGCGGGTGGTTTTCTACTGTGCGGCCAAGTTCCAGGGCAAGTCGTTACACGATCGCCTACTACGAGGGCCTGACTGGATCACACCACTGATCGATGGTTTGTGCCGTTTCAGAGTGGGTAAAGTGGCTTTGTCTGCCGACATTAGGGAAATGTTCCATCAGGTGAAGATTCCGGTAGGAGAACGAGATGCTTTGCGTTTCCTGTGGTGGGAAGGGAGCAACCGGGACAACGCAGTGGTGAATTATAGGATGACCGTTCACCCCTTCGGAGCCATATCGTCACCATTTTGTGCCAACTACGCCCTCCGAGAATCAGCGAACAAACATGGCGATCTAGTTCATCGGACGGTGGTAGAAAGCGTCAGCAGGAACTTCTACGTCGACGACTACCTTGGGTCATTCGATGATGTGGAATCAGCTCAAGAGCAGTTCAGGGGTCTGACGAGATTGCTGGAAGAGGGCGGCTTCCATCTAACCAAATGGATGTCGAACGCTTCAGAAGTGCTGAAGGTCATCCCGTATCACGAAAAGGCCGAAAGGGTAAGAGATTTGGACGGCTCTCCACTTCCTATCGAGCGCACCTTAGGGATACAATGGGACGCGGAAACGGACGATTTTGTTTTCGAACTAAACGTTCCCGAGCTGCCAATAACCCGTCGTGGCATACTATCTGCCGTCTCAAGTTTGTTCGACCCGCTCGGTTTCGTCTCACCATGGCTGCTACCCGGAAAGATCTTGTTGCAGCGGCCGTGCCGTAAGAAAGTTGATTGGGATCAGTCACTGGACCGAGGGGACCGGCTGGACTGGGAAGAATTTCTGAACACCTTGAAGAAATTTGGGGGACATAAGAATCCCACGATGTTTGACTCCTGGCCATACGACACGGACTGGAGAACTACATGCCTTTTCCGATGCATCCGAAGTCGGTTATGGAGCTGTGGTGTACGGACGATGGTGCGCAGGAGATGGACAATATACCACGAGGATCCTGTTCGCCAAAGCCCGTGTTGCTCCACTGAAGTCGGTCTCAATCCCACGCCTTGAACTCAGCGCAGCAGTGTTGGCAGTCAGGGTGGTGCAAGCTGTGAAGAGATGTTCCGATCTCTACATTTGGTCAGTGAGCTTCTGGACGGATTCAACGATAGTACTTTACTACATTAACAACGTATGGAGCCGGTTCAGTACTTTCGTTGCTAACCGGCTCACGATTATCCACGATGAATCAGCCACTCACCAGTGGAGTCATTTCAGGTCTGGCGATAATCCGACCGACCTGTGCTCCCGAGGTGCGAACAACTTCAGGCAACTGGACACGTGGACGAGAGGGCCAAACTTCCTGCAATTGCCCAAACAGGACTGGCCCGTGTTCGAATTAAAACTCCCTACGGAAGTGGAACTGGAGATCAAAGGCGTAGTGATAGCAACCAACGTCGTCGAAGCGTCATCCATTCTATCGCGACTGGTCAGGTTTTCTTCCTGGATGAAAACGCTTCGTTCGCTAGTTTGGTTAACCAGGTTCAAGAGACATTTACTAGTCATGAAAGGGCTACGGCCCTCAGGTCGGATACCGGTCGGCCCGATAGGTCCCGATGAGCTACAAGCGGAAGAGTACGATATTTTCAGAATGATACAACGCGAGGCTTTCGCCCGAGAACTCAAGAGGGCGGAAGAAGTGGGGCCGACTAATAAAGACATGCCGTCTCCAAGAGGCGAGCTGAAGCGTTCAAACCCCAAACTCATCGACGGACTGCTGCGGGTGGATGGTAGGCTGACCAACGCCCACCTGAACTTCGACACAAAGTATCCTATACTGCTGCCTGCGAGACAACCTGTAGTAGAGCTAATGATTCAACACGTCCACGCCGTGGAGGGACATGCCGGGGAAAGTCACGTGACGAGCGTCATCCGAAAGCGTCTTTGGTTGTAGAGAGGACGAGACACCGTAAAACGCGTAATCCGACGGTGTGTGCAATGCAGGAGACGCAATGTCACAGCAGGCAAACAACTCATGGCCCCACTACCAGAATGCAGGGTGACTACGGGCTGGTGGCCGTTCAGTGACACCGGGTTGGACTATTTCGGGCCCTTGTGGATCAAGTGCGGGAGGAGATTAGAAAAGCGATACGGATGTATCATGACGTGCATGAAGTCACGTGCGGTACACCTAGAAGTCGCACATTCGATGACGACCGATTCGTTTCTACGGGCCTTGCAAAGATTTATCAACCGAAGAGGCGTACCGGCCGATATATACTCAGATAATGGGTCGAACTTTGTGGGCGCTCGCCGTGAATTGCAGCGTTGGCACAAGAACATAAACAGGGACGAACTGCAGGATCGAACCGTGGCCTACGGCATACGATGGCATTTCAACCCCCCACAGGCCAGTCACCGAGGCGGCATATGGGAACGCATGATCCGGTCCGCCAGACGGATATTGCTGTCAATCATGGAGCAGCAGCCGCCCGACGACGAGACGCTGAACACCGTCATGACTGAGGTGGAGCGAATCCTGAACAACCGCCCCCTGGTTCCACTTCTGAACGGCGACCCCACCCACCTGGCGCTCATCCCGAACGACTTATTGACGTTAAGGTCGAACGAGGGTTTCCAAGGGCCGGTAAACCTTCGTGGGAGCTACCTCCACGGATGAAAGCAAGCGAAATATCTGGCCAAGGTCTTCTGGAGGCGATGGCTGCGGGAGTACCTACCGGCTCTGCAGACTCGACAGAAGTGGCTGGCCAAAACAAGACCATTCAGAGTTGGGGACGTGGTTATGATCGCCGACGAACGCGCACATTTCAGCACTTGGTCTTTGGGAGTAGTTACGGAAACCATCAAAAGCACTGACGGAATGATAAGAACGGTGAAGGTGAAGACAGCTAACGGAGTGCTCATTCGTGACATACGCAGTATTAACCTACTCGAGAGCGAAGACGGAGGAGCTGATAACCCCGAGGCCTAGTAAACCTTTTCACACCAGTCATCGAGGCGGATAAAGAAACACCATATTTACCACACGGCCTCTGGCAAACACGTTACAGTTCTCGCGGTCTTTCTTTGACATTACAGAAGCTTCTTTCAGATATGTGTTGATGAATGCGATCCCATTGTATATCCCGATACATACACACATGCTACATTTGACTCGTTTTCTTGCCACACGGTCCTTTTATTTGACATTGCAGAAAGTCCTCCTTTGATGTGTAGTCATACCTGTGATTTCATTGTAACCCCCGCACACACACACGCGTTCACACACACTCATGCACATACATCCAGGACCGGACGGCCATTTAAGAGGACAACATTTATGTGACCCTTCACGCCCGCCATCGGTTATTTGGTCTCGTGGAAGACGTGGACTAGTCTCACGTCTATGTAGCCAATGGGTTAGGTGCGACCAGTAGTAGAACGTTGACGACGAGCATTAGACGCGCGCACTGACAGCAGGGCCTAGGCAGGTAGAAAGAATCAGTACCTTTATACCGAATCTTTGACTCTGGTAAGGATCCAGGAGGATTTTGGTGGGCGGTGTACCAGCCGGTCGTGGAAAATCCCCCTTTTTCCCTCGCGATTCAGTGTTTTTCCTAACATCACTCATTTGCCTACACTATTGACTTGTCTTTACGAACTGGTTGTTTTTCTGGTCCAATTGATGTTTGTTTGCGCTCAGAGCGCTACTTTGACACATCCTTGTTCAGGACCCGCGTGACGCACGTGCTGTTTTCTCACACGCTGCTATTCGGTTTCTCGTTGTTGAGTCCTTGTGATCGTATTATTGAGGTTTGTATATTTTTTATGTCATTGTTTATTGTAATAATCTATTATCGTAGAATATCACGGATAATCGTCTTTCGATTTCGGGATCCGTTGCAAATTTGGCTACGCATTGCTCAAACGCTCGTTACAACCCTTTCCGACAGCAACTCTCAAGCATCTTCAAATTCCCATCACAGACAAATGAGAAGGGATTCCAGGAAACCGAAGCGTAGTGGAAAGTGAGTCTCACAGGTAAACGAACTGGACTAATATTGGCGCCGGCCGCCAAGCAGTGCTTGGTCTTGAGACAACGGCAGACTTAGAAGCAAACGAGATCGATGCCCTGACGTGATTCTCTCTCTCTCACTGTGGATTCCGCAATGACCATTTCACCAGTGGCAGAGCCCTTTATTGTGATTTTATTTTTCACCTGGAAGAAAATATTGGGCGACTACCATCTCCCGGGTCCTGTCAGCCAGCCAGCCTGGCAGAATTTACTCCCTGGTTCGGTGTAAATATCTGTATAACTGCTTTACCACCCTTGGAATGCTGAGCTCCTCGCGGGAGCAGGGAATCTACCGCATGACTGGAAAGACTATTGTTGTTCCGCTGTCCAGGGAAGACGACAAAACCGCGGGCACCAAGTACCATCCGGTGGGTGTAGCACGCCGTCTCTGAGATCAATAAATCCCCATAGCCAAACAGGTGTATGGATGTAAGAAAGCGATCACCTGCTGAGTTTCAAAAAATGCTCCTAAAAAGCCCGTTCCTGCCTATTCAGGCTTTGCTCGATCATGAGCCCTGGACTAGAGCGAAGGCCGAAGGATATTTGCTGAAATTTACCCTCGTGAATTTTAGCAAAGCCTTTTGGAGAGTTTCACGTGACCAGCTTTTCGGATGCCTGGCTTTTTGCCTTAGCTGACCCTTACTTGGGGGATGGAAGACTTACTACGGGGGCTGTAGTGTGCGGTCAGAGTCTCAAAACAATATCGAGGTGGTTCTCAGCATCAGGTGTTATCCTCCAAGGGCCCTTTCTTGGACCACGGTTGATTTGCACCTACGCAAGCTTCCTCCTCTCGGTTTGCTCATCCTCATGCCTGCTCTATGCAGAGGAAGTGGAGCTGTAACGAGCTCTCCGTCGCAGTGCAGACAGACAAGTTTACGGTACGATCAGGAGGCGCCCATGGGCCGACCCGCACAGTGGATGCTTCCACTAAGTCCCATGAAAAGCATTCACAGGCTTGCGGCTCGTTCTCAGCAGCCAGTGACCCGCGTACTTTCCCGTAATCTGCTACGAAAAACGAAAAGGGGGTGATCTAGGAGTTTTTATCGTCTCTTTGGCTAAAATCCAGGGACTACAATGGCAGAATGTGTGCCTGGGCTTGAAGCTTACCTGTTAAAATTCGCCCATCGTTTAGCAAAGCAATTTGAGACGTTGTCCAAATGAGTGCTTCCTCAGAGGTGTAGCGGCTACATTTCCAAGTACAACTGCAGAGAGAGTCAAGTGAGAGATTGCACGGGCCTGTAGCGCTAACGGAATGATACACGACTACGAACAATGAAAACTTTGTTTACCTGAACAGTCTTCGAGTTTGGCTACACCACTTGCTCCGCCTGTGTACATCATCTGCACGCTGTTGCGTTCCTCCAATACAAATGTTCTCCCGCTCCAACGTTTTGAGTTCTCCTAACTTGCACGCTGCTGAGTATATTCGTTAACGTGTCACGAACTGAGGACCAGGGGTTAAAGACTCTATGCGGAAGCACCGCATCGTTGGGAACGGCACTGATGTTCACTGGCGGTTATGCACGTGGGGCTTGGTTCGAATATGAAAGTATAAGGTCCGCGATCAGATGGCCAGGCAGCCAGAGGTCACAGAGGGCGGAGCCAGAGGTTAGCAAGTGACCATACAGCAGCGTTACCTAGGAGTGAATGCTAACGTCCCGGAGTAGAATGCACATGAGGGAGAGCTCGAAAAGGAGAAGCAGGCAAAGAAAGCTAGCCACGATGTGCCCCTGCAGTGGATTAAGGGTTAATGGAGGCAAATAGGAACCAATAAAGGACAAAGCGTAAGGGTAAGTTAGACTAGTGGAGAAGAGAGAAGCAAGCTGTATGAAGATAAAGGTATTTCAGTCGGGCTTATTCATTGCGGGAAAGGCCACAGCTAGTCAAAGTTTAGGATTCAGTCAGATAGGTGAAACTCTATCCTTGGTTGTGTCCGTAGTTGGAGGGAGCGGAGTCTGCGAAAGGGATGGTCTTGGAAGTCGAGGCCCCTCTCCTGTGCTACATCCTCAGCTATGCAGGTAAAAAATAACTGAAGCGCACGTGTAACGCTCAGATATGGGATGAGGGCCCATGGAAATTGGGACTTGCTCTGCAAAGCTCGAGCCGTGATGAACAACTTCTTCCGGAACTTGGAGTAGCTAAGAAGGAAAAATATGACCTTATGGCCAATTTAGCCATGCTGGGATAGACAGTAAGAGGCCTGTGCAGAAGCGATTGATAAGTTTTACAGGAACAGCATACTGGGCTAAAAGGAGGGAGACCGGTTATGGAGCGGGTTATACAAGTACAGTAAATTTAATCTTAAGCGGCGGAGCCAGAGTGGGTCAAGATTCAGATGTTGGTATCGTTCTCTATAGCTTAAAGACGTGGACCAACCGAGCAGTTCTTTAGTAAAACGCCTTTGTATGCTTTCCAGCGTGAATCTGTCGAATTTCGTCATGTTGGAAAATATTATTGAACAGTGTTCAAACGAAGGCCTGATGTGGGGTTTAAAGATGCTGATGATAATGTCACGAAGACGAAGGGAGCCGGAGAGAAAGGCCGCACTTCTCCTAGACTTGGCCGATTGGATGTCGGCGTGCTCAGAGAAGATGAGGCCCAAATCGTGGGTGGTAGGTCTACTGGCTATTGGGGACCCATCAAGAGTTAAGGATCCAGGGGGCAATTGGAACTTGTAGACTAGGACCTCGCGCTCATCAACGGAAAACTTCATCATCCAAAAGTGCAGACAGCGGTCAGGTGCAGACAGGTCCGCCGGAAGGTTGCAAAGATTTGGGGTATAATCACTGAAACTAGAAGAGTGGACTATTTTTTATATCGCCTGCAAACGAGAATGGCGTGCCATGGTGTACTGGATCCAGTGCGTCACTAACATACATTAGAAATAGGAGAGGACAGAGTACACTGCGCTGCACAATATCACGTGTGACAGGTTTCGGGTTAAAAGTACGTCCGTTGGTGAGGACCACTTGCAAACGATGAGTGAGACAAGATTTCAGCCAAGAAAGCAGCGGGTCAGCAATGCCGAATGAACGCAATTTGGAGATAAGATGGGGATGTGAAACGCAGTCGAAAGCCCTCGACAGATCCGGGTAGACAATTACTAATGACTGCCCGCTATCAACAGCATTATTGACTAGGTTGTGGAAGTCACACTGACATGTGGTGCATGATAACGATTTGAGAAATTCGTGCTGCCCATTGCTAAAAAGGTTCTAGGCGAGAAGATGGGTGGTAATGCCATCTTTGATAATCGTTCCCGTTATTCTGGAAATGATAAGGGTATGGTTGATGGGACGGTTATTAGCGAGCTCAATAACTGGCCTTTTATTGTCTTGTGGAACTGTAGTGACCTCGATTGTTTTGAGAAAATGACTATTTTCTTGACACTTTTTTTTTGATCTATTTCCTCCACAATCTTTTTTGACGTTTGACGTTAACCTCATAGTGTTCTCCGGTTGCGTACGTTTTACTGGACTGACTTTTCCGAGGTTTCCGTCGACCTCGTTTTAAATCACTTCCACTTTCGGTCGTTCGCCGATTGTGCGCGCTCGCGGTTCGCTTTCTGCTCAGCCGTTGCATTTCGTTTCGTTTTCCGTTCGGTGTATCTCTCGTATCGGTACTGTTTCGGTGCCACGATATGTAGAATACACCTTGCATCTGTAAACCGACTCGCGTCTTCTCTATTCGTCCGATAGGGGGGATATCGTTGGTATTTCGCTGCTAGACCCAACAGGGGACACGTTCACCAGCAGCCCTCGAATGTCTTCTATAGAACGACGACTGGAAGCTTCCAGTTCAAAGATACAAAACTGGGTTTCAGTGAGAAAGTAAATAGATTTAGTAGTAGGAGTGGAAGGTCCGATGGACTGTCAATGATTGCAACTTGGGGCAACCCATCTGGTCCAGGATGCGCGGTTGCTTTAAAGCTTGAAATGAGCCTAAAAATTGTGTTTGCTTCAGGTGTAAGTGTAAATAGAGACAAGCTGGTGATGGCAAAGGGATTCAGAGGACTTTGTGTGAGGCATGGGTCATGGTGCTGGAAAAGTAAAGGATAAAGGCCGCGGCGATATCGGAGGGGGGATGGCCGAAGTTTCTTCGATAACACTACATACTGGATAATAGTATCTGTCGCCAAATTCCTCAATTTATTTAGGAGTGACAGTTTTAATGCATTATTGGGATTCTTTAGAGCTTCGGCCTATTCGTTGCTGAGCTTGTCATCCTTTGGTCCCCGGGTAATATCAGCAAGACGCGATAATCTCGTGAGAGAGAGAAGTCGTGGTTTCGGAGATAAAGTATTTGCTCCTTGAGGTACTTTGTTGGAGGGAGGCAAGTTTGGGCTTCCTAAGGGGAGGGGTTGGGGCAGTTGGACTAGGCTCAAAGAGGCAGTTTCCCATGGTAGGGTAAAAGTGATCAGCCGCCTGTTGGGGAGCCAGTCGTCGGAAAAAAAGGCTCCAATCTAGGTTACGGAGGAAACTGGGCGAAGAGTTCCAATTTAAGCGTTCAGAGGTGTTGGCTGGTGTCAGATAGACTGATGGACAGGGATGGAATGAAGGATTACCTGCTACTGTCGTATGGTCGCTACCCGGAAATGTATGCGGAACAGAAACCGAATTTTAGGAAGCCTATGAGTGAATATAAGGTCTAGGATGTTGGTGTTTCTGGTGGGCTCTTCACCATGTAGAACCCAACCCTCAATGTAAGCGTCTGAGGTAAACTCTACTAAGTTGGGAGGTGCCGTGAGACACATCAAAGATATTTCAGACCAGTTTAAATCACCGGCTACTATTTTTGCTGTCAAAGGTAGTGGTGGAACATAATCAAAGGCTCCGATTAAAGGAGATAAGTCTGCAGTAGTAGAGGAGGGAGGTCAACGGACACAACCAATGTGCATGGTTATTGTAGAGAACCGAATTGTGAGCCATGAAGAATCAGGAGTAGAGATGTAGCGTACAACTTTGTCTGTGAGGCACACTAAATTATAGTCAATATTATCTAGGACGACACCAGAAAACTAAGATGGACGGAGGAGGGTGCTGTGACAAAAAGGTCAAAAGGGTATATACAGGGTATGTACAGCTTTTCCCACTTTTCGGTTTCCGTTCTGAATAAATTTCCGGGTGGCGACCATAAGATAGTGGCCGATAAATTTTCATTTCATCCTTATCCATCGGACTATCCGACCCCAGTCAACAATTCAGTCCGTTTAAATTAGAGCCCTCTGCCCAATCCCATCCGCAACCAAGATTGGAGCAGTTTTTTCTTACGTCTGGCCCCCAACAGTAGGCCGATCACTTTTACCTTAACATGAGAAACCGCCCTCTTAAACTTAACCCAATATCCCAAAACTCCTCCCTTAGGAAGTCCAGACTTGCCTCCCTCCAACGAAAGTTCCCGAAGATGCAAAGGCTTTATCTCCAAAACCACTACTTTTCTCTTCTCATGAGACTAACACCTCTTGCTGATATTATCCGGGACCTAAAGGAAAAACAGCTCCGCTACGAAGAAGCCAAAGCCTTAAGGCATCCCAATAAAGCATTGAAACTCTCACTCCTACAAAATCTAGGAATTCAGCAACGTATATTACGATCCAATACTTTGTGCTACCGAAAGAACTTCGGCCACCTCCCCTTCTGATATCGCTAAGGCCTTCAACCAATACTTTGCCAATTCCATGGTCCCCGCCTCAGATACAGCACCCCCCCCCCAAAAAAAATATAATCTGGCTATTACCAGCTCTTCCCTATTTGCCCTAACCCTTGAAGTAAACGCTATTTCCAGACTCATTTTACGCTCTAAAGCATCTGCCCATCCTGGACCAGACGGGTTGCCCCCAGCTGCCATCAATAACGGTAGATCGGACCTTCCACGTCTATTACTAAATCTATTCAGCTTGTCACTCAAATTTAGTTTGTTACCGTCGAACCGGAAGCTTTCAGTCATCAGTCCACGACACAAAAAACGACCTGTCCGCGAACTCACTAATAACCGTCCCATCAACCATACCCTTATCATTTCCAGAATAACGGGAACGATTATCAAAGATGGCATTACCACCCATCTTCTCGCCTAGAACCTTTTTAGCAATGGGCAGCACGAATTTCTCAAATCGTTATCATGCACCACATGTCAGTGTGACTTCCACAACCTAGTCAATAATGCTGTTGATAGCGGGCAGTCATTAGTAATTGTCTACCCGGATCTGTCGAGGGCTTTCGACTGCGTTTCACATCCCCATCTTATCTCCAAATTGCGTTCATTCGGCATTGCTGACCCGCTGCTTTCTTGGCTGAAATCTTGTCTCACTCATCGTTTGCAAGTGGTCCTCACCAACGGACGTACTTTTAACCCGAAACCTGTCACACGTGATATTGTGCAGCGCAGTGTACTCTGTCCTCTCCTATTTCTAATGTATGTTAGTGACGCACTGGATCCAGTACACCATGGCACGCCATTCTCGTTTGCAGGCGATATAAAAAATAGTCCACTCTTCTAGTTTCAGTGATTATACCCCAAATCTTTGCAACCTTCCGGCGGACCTGTCTGCACCTGACCGCTGTCTGCACTTTTGGATGATGAAGTTTTCCGTTGATGAGCGCGAGGTCCTAGTCTACAAGTTCCAATTGCCCCCTGGATCCTTAACTCTTGATGGGTCCCCAATAGCCAGTAGACCTACCACCCACGATTTGGGCCTCAATTATTCCTGCTCCTCCAACTTCTCTGAGCACGCCGCCATCCAGTCGGCCAAGTCTAGGAGAAGTGTGGTCTTTCTCTTCGGCTCCCTTCGTCTTCGTGACATTATCATCAGCATCTTTAAACCCCACATCAGGCCTTCGTTTGAACACTGTTCAATAATATTTTCCAACATGACGAAATTCGACAGATTCGCGCTGGAAAGCATACAAAGGCGTTTTACTAAAGAAATGCTCGGTTGGTCCACGTCTTCAAGCTATAGAGAACGATACCAACATCTGAATCTTGACCCACTCTGGCTCCGCCGCTTAAGACTAAATTTACTGTACTTGTATAACCCGCTCCATAACCGGTCTTTTTCCATTAATCCAATAAGCTTCTCCCGTGAAACCCCTTACTCACTTCTGCACAGGCCTTTTACTGTCTTTTCTGTTATGGCTATATATATATATATTATTATTATTATTATTTATTATTATTATTTGTATTATTATTATTTTATTATTTTATTATTTTTTCCTTCTTGCCTACTCCAAGGTCTGGAACAGGTTGCACTTCACTCTTCGAGCTTCACAAACCAAGTCCCAATTTCTGTCGGCACTCATCCCATACCTCAGCCTCACCTGTGCACTCCAGTTATCTAATATGAGCATGGCAGAAGATATAGCTTACGAGACGGGCATCGACTTCTAAGACCCACTCCTCCGCTGACCCTGCTCCCTTCAATTAAAGACACAATCAACGATAGACGGTTTCATCTATCTGACTGAGTTCTCGACGTTAGACTAGCTATGGCCATTCCCTTAGTGAATCAAACCAATTAAAGTACCACTATTTTCATTCACTTTGCTTCCACCTTCTCCAGTAGTCTTTGTCACTCTTATGCCTCGTCCTTTGCTGGTTTATATATGCCTCCATTGACCGTTGATCCACAGCGGGGGTACACCCCGACTGCTCTTTTTATTTGCTCCCCTTTTCCAGTTCTCTCCTTACGTGCATTTCATCCTCAACGTTGGCATGCGCGCCTGGATAACGCCGCGGTTTGGTCGATTATTGACCACTGGCTTGGTCCTCTGGAACCCCTCGCAACCTAGCCATCAGATCGCGGAACTTATGTATTGTACCTTCGTAGATGAACTACGCCCCACATGCATAACCATCAATGAACATTAGTGCCAATCCCAAAGGTGCGGGACGCTGCCAGGTCCACGGTTTTGGCCGGCGCACACCGGGCGTGCAGGCTGTCTGCAACGATGTGCGAGAGCAATTAGGCTGGTGGATCACACCTCCTGTGTTCACCTCGAAGTGCCTCCCAGGTTGGGTGTCCAGCGCACGGCCAGTCCCACCCATTAGCATCGGTTGCGGATTGCACGCTCTAAAGCTGCCAGCTGCAGATTGCATGCCCTGACTGTCCTTGTTCGCCACTGTATGCACACCTATCACTCTTGTCATCACCCTTATCACATCCATTTTTTCGTTCTTCTATGGTATGCACACCTACCCATTCTGTCCTTGCTCCCATCGACTCTCACTGTGTTACTTCTCACTGCACGTCACTATCGTCCTACCCACATTACTCTGCCGACGACCGCCGATATTTTATTTCGTCACTCATATCGGCGTTGCCGGCTTGTAGCATCCATTCATTCGATATCACCCTAAGCCTGTAAAGCTCACTGGTCGCATTCTTAGGCCTCACTGCCTACCGTTCTGTCAAACCCTCCCTCGTTCTCCCTTCTTACGCTTAATACCATCACACACCAGCCCCACCCTCACCCATGACCAATTTCCATATTACAACTGCCGTTCCAAACTCTGCATCTCTCTCAGCCACATTTATTATCTAGTCACTAGCACTCTATTTTCCTTGCCTGGCTCCGCAATTCCTCTGTGGATCCCTCCACTTGGCAGTGCTCCGATTAGTATCGTCCATTTACATCTACTTGTAGAATTGCCGGCATGCAAGCAGCTACCAATTTCTATGTCCTCGACTCCGACGCACATCCATTGTTCATGTGATATGTTCGTCCACCGGTTTGCCTGTCCCGGTGCTTCTTTCCTCCCTGCCTTTTTCGTGTTCCACCTGCAATGAAATGATTTTACTGGTTATGTCTCACCTGTCTTTTTCGGCCCGTGCTCCCATCTCCTGTTTCGTCGACTGTTTGCCACAGGCATTTTATGCGTGACTTTCAGACTGTTCTGCTTTTTCCCTTGCCACCTAATGTAAAATCACTGTTTCGTCACGGTTCTCATTCACAGCTTCAGTCCGTTTGATCTGCTATCACCCTCCGGTACCCCTTTTGCTCATTTCTCTCCCACGCTGTTTGCCGTCACAGCTAGGTATATTTCCTTACTTTGTATGCACAGTCGCTCTGCTCTGCTTAGCCATCTCCACCGCCACCATCTTCCTGCCGAATAAAGTAAGCCCATTTAATAATGCTTCTCCCATTTTTGACCGAAACCACATGTCTCACCTATATCAATCAGATTATTAGATCCATTCTTACCTGTTCTCTTCGGTACTTTCCTTCATCTCCCTTTTTTGAACTGCCCCTCAGTCGTCGTCTTTTCTGTGCTTCCGCATTCTTTACTCTATCTGTTGACCCGCCAAGTTCACCTGTCATGAAGATAACTCACCACGATATTCCAAAGTGAATTCTACAAACACTCGACCTAACCTAACCTGCCTCCCCCCTAATAACCGATAATTCCTTTCTAGGAATCCATTGTTATTGATCCGGCTTTTCTTATGTGTATATGTATATATATATATATAAACAAGAGCACATATGTATATATGCATTCGCTCTGTATCCTGCAGTTCCTCACAGGCCATCACCCTTGCTATCACCTCGCTGACCACCATGATGTTCATCCATTCCTTCTACGTCTATGTCTCACATCTGCTGTGTCCAATTCCTATGAACTATTTTTTTACCTGATTCTCCCTTCAAGTCGTACTTTTCTCGCTCCCCGTTTTACAATGAGTTTTGTGCCCTGTTCGCCGACCACCTATTGCAGAGTGCCAATGCTTCGTCGCTACCTAATCCTTTGCAGTGAGTCTAACTTTTTATCATCGTCTCCCGCTACTACAGCTTCTCATGCTGATTTCTAGCCTTTCTCATATATATCAGTCAGCTTTCAGATGTCTCTATACTGACCAGCCGGATCCCCCACCTGACCTTGACTTTTCGTACCCACCGGGCGTCCATTTTAATCCGCCCGTGGGTGCACTTAAACTCAGTACATTCTCCCTAGTGTGCGTACGTTTGCCATACTTTCATCCCACGTTATCCCCTCCCTTCTAAGCGTCTTTTTCCAACTTCTGTGATGTATATTTCCACATTTTCAAGGGTTTTGTCCGTTTATTACATCACCTGTAAACAACTGATCATGCACCTGGCATGCCTCGGGCGTCTCCGAAATAGGCCAATAATAAACATTCAATTAAATTAAATATTAAAAACGGTGCGACACAAACTCACAGTTGTTCGCTGTTCTTTTGATCAGAAAATGAGCGCCAAAGAGCCAATATCCGCCAATATCTTCAGTCCAGTTCGGTCTGACAGCCAGTCGCTGAACAGAACAGGATGGTATTGAGCGAAGTGCCAAGAGACGCTGTGGAAGCTTCTAAAATGTTTTGTTTCTCACAGTTAGTTCCGACTGATAAAATTCCAAAACAGTCCAAATCAAAAGATGAGACTGCTCCAGAATGAAAGATTTATTGGCAGCCTTTTTGTATTGCGTGGTGAGGATATTCGAAAAGTTGTGTGTGTTTTACTTTAAAAAGTAGGTACAACAAAGGAGTGTTGCACCAACGGACTTTGAGAATCATGGAAAAAGTCTGAAGTGTGCAGGTAACTACGCGGTCGAGTATGACACGTCCAATTGGGAGTACTAAAAGGGCTTGCAGTGCGTGCACTAGGCACCCACCTCCGCTTGCGTCAATCCTGTTTGCTCTAAAAACCTTGTACCCCTCCCGCAGAATTTGGCTTGTGAGAGTGTGTTCCGTGAATCAAGTTTCAGTAATAGGGATGATATCAGGAGTTGACTTTATAACAACGTTTTGAGTAATGAGGCCCTTTTAGGATAGACCGGGAGTTGAATAGGATCAAGACTAACCCATTTATGTGGACGTCAGTGTCTGGGCTAGGTAACAAAGGGGAGTTAATGGGCGAAGAAAGTGTACAGGGAGGTGAGTGAGTTGAAGCTATCACGGAAGAAGAAACGTGAGCATTGGTCACCTCCACGATAGCATCAGAGGGCTCGGCCGCGGACGACCAGGAAATGCTCAATTTCGGGATAATGCCAGGTGACCGAGAAGAACCTTGGCTAAGCAGCCGTGCCACAAGCCGCGATTCATTGGGATCGGTCGATGATCCAGCGTGATGACAGAACGTAGGCCTTTGGAGTATATTGGCTTTTCTACGTGACAACCTTAGTGGTGGTTGGTGTTGTGTATAGAGGTGGCTTCGCCGCTGTCTATGCGGCTTGCTCGGGTGGAGACGGATAGGAATTGGCGGTTGGTAAAGGGGTATATGAAGGCTATTTTGGAAGAAGGTGGTGGGAATACGCGGTGTTGCATCGTTGGCCTCTGGAGTTCCGTGAGCTATCAAAGTTGTAAGCGACTGGCAAGGTGATGGTATTGGAAAGTGATTTATTAAGGCCGGAAGAACTGAGAGATTGTGGGATCGTATGCTGCTGGGTGGTGGAAGTTTACACGGAGGGGGTTTTGTGGATGTGTTCTGCTGGCAGAGGGACTATGGTGAGATGGGCAATGGTGGGGAAGTACAAAAGTTTGGCACGGTAAAGGAACAAACAGGATAAACGGTGGAGGCACGGAAAGTTTAGGAAGTGATGGTTTAGGCAGACGCAGCTTTGAATATAAGCTGTGAGGCGGGTTGCGGGTGACGTCCGTATAAAAGCGCGTAGAGCTGGGATTTTGCTGGGGAAATATACGGTTTTAGAAACTACCTGTTTTGGGAACAGAAATTGTGGGCTCTGGAATAAGTGACATCCTGCTAGGTATCTTTTTGCTTCTAATTTTTGCATGACCATCTGAGCGTGGCCTGGTGATATAAGGCTGTTGCTGCAAGTTAACTCGACGCTGGGGTTTTCAATAAAGACGGGAGGTGGGTTGCCAAATTATGGATTTGCGGCAACGGGTTTCCGTTGATATCGACAATCTGCTTTGGGGGCTGAGTACAAATTGGTGACAACTTTCGGCCCATTGGTGGCAAGTCAGATCGCAAGGACGAGATTGCATCCTTAGGTACGCCACTTCATGGCAGTTTGTCTGAGGGTGTATGTCCTGAGGGTTCTTACGAGAATGGTCTGGCAGAAGTATGGTACGGTCCAGTGGATAGGTTTTGGTGGCTGCAAGAGGATGTGGACAAGAACAACTTTACCTTGTTTTGGGTCGCCTTGAAAGAATGACGCAACGTTGTTAGGTCAGGGAGGCTGCGCGACTGAGGTAGCTGTTTTGATGCGCGGGGCTAAGCTGCCTGGCAGGACTCGGTGGATTCGAGCCTCAGGCGCCCATGACATTACTAGCGAGTCTAGGATGCTTGCAGACCGGTGAATTTGGAGAGGGTCCCAGCGTCGCATACGTTAGTTGCGTAGAGTGCATTGGGGGAGAGTTGCGGAAGCAATCTTTTTGGCCAATTCCTGCCCAGGTTGTTTGAGAGAGTTCAACTTCTTCAGCACTTCTTGTCGTAGTGGCGTCTTGTCGGGTGCTGTTCGAATGTTTTTTATGGTGAGTTAACAGCCATAACGTTTTCGTTATGTATAGACTCACTGGCTGTTAGCTAGTCCGAAAGCTAGAAAACTGGGGACATTGTTGTCGTTTTGTTTGTTTTCGTAGTCTGCTGCTACGGCATATCACCTGTTCCATGTTAGGTGCCCTTAGCAAGGTACTGCTAAATGGGGCCCTATCAGGAATGGTGAATACAGTGGCGTGGTTATGATGTCGTTTTCATTCCGAAATCTCTAAGTATGTGGTGTCAATAAAGTTACACGTGGCTACTAAGGTACAGGCCGTGGTTACCACAGAGGCCTCGAGAAGCTGAGCCAGTTGAGTCGGAATTCCGGTGGCACTGTCAAAAGATTTATTTCGCGATTCGAGCGAGCTTACTTGCTGTAAGAGGCTGTCATTCTTGCTGTATGAATCATTATGGATGGTTTTAAGACGGTGCACGGGGCAATGCCTGGGAGACATAGGGCTACGAGTGGCAAAAGCTTGCTGAAAGGTCCGCTTCTTTTGGATTTTCGCATTATGACGGCCGGCTCCTGATAAGCAACTAATTTTGTTGGTTATTTGGAGAAAGCGAAGAGCCTACCAGTGAAATAAAGATGAAATTCTGTAGGAAGTCATTTAGGATAACTACCAACGGGGTTGACTGGGTGCTTGCTCTGTATGGACTAAAAAGGATTGGGGGTTTAGCCTATGAGGAGACGGTAACTAAAGCGGGAGGTTTGCCCAACCGTCGCTAAGTAATTATAGACGGACTGGTGAAGGTTGATTTGTAGTTTTAACAGATCTAGATTTACTAGTAAATGGCTTTGTTGAATTTTCGTGGTGATAAATTACGGTCCCACAGTGGTGTGTCGCAGTTATTGCCACGGACAGTTTGACGCTTCCCTGTTAATAACCATTACTACTAGGTAAGAAAAACCAGGCCTAAAGGATGGAAAAGGGGGAAAAGCGAGACAACCTGATTTTTGCGTCACGCTGACCCTGACCTGTCGGCAGGCATGTCAATTCCCCGTGATCACTCACCACATTTATAGCTTTCATGGATTCGTCCGAATACTGACAAGCTCATTTTTGCTATTCATTTCTGTACCACGATCTCCAAACGATGCTTCACCGCAAATTTTTTTATCCACAGCATTCTAGCAGTCAGCTGGTTGATAATTATCAGCTGCCTCCATCAGTTAGACTTGGCTCGGGTGGGACCGCTGCTTTGCGCTTCCACGAAATCACTGTACCCTTCACATTGTGAACTGCCGCAAATGATACTCTAGTCGTGTCACATCTAATTTATCAAGATGGACATCAAACTTTGTGGCCAGAAATTCGTGACTTGACCCTAGTGGAACTGAGAGACTTAGCATTACCTAGAGAATCAGTAACAGCCTGACAACCCTCAGAGACTTGCCAAGTTGATTCCTGTTGACCCACAAAGTCCCTGACTTCTCATCTGGATGCTTCCAACGAAACTTCTATTCAAGTTCCCACTTTAGAGCTATAGGTCACAGGAATCGCAACTTGAGCAACAGGTATCCATTTCACAAGGATCCCAAAACGGAAACAAGAGTTATTCGCGGTTATTGCGACAGCTAGTGGTACGAGTACATACAAACCTCAATTATCCCGCCAAGTAGACCTAGCCGCAAAGCCCAAAGGCTCAAAGCCCCAAGGACTAAGCACGACATTCAGAGATGGTCGGAGGCTAAATTTAAATGTCTCGCAAACAAACAGACGCGCAAACCCGTTGTGTACGAACGAGCTTAACAAAGTAACATCAAATATATTCACGTTCTCAAAGCATGTAGAATCTTCGAAAAGGGTTTTCGATAACGTCCTTTTCACCACCAGCCAAAACCATTCCGCGGATATCCCTGTCTAAAGTTCTCGGTGGGGTCATGAGTCTCACCCTGCCTACCTGAAGCTTACTGTCAGTGACTGCGGTTGATAAACGCGTCGGTTGCGTGTACCACAGGCTGCCATCGTAGTCATTCCTAGCAAATAAACTCCCAACTCCGCTTCGCAATTCGAGATCAGCATGTTCATCAAGAGATTGATGCAAACACTTGGACGTACGATTCGAAAGTGGAGGTTCCAGGAAGGAACATTAGGCTGCAACAGAATACGCACCATATTCCAGGCAGGGATCCAACTATTTCGAACGGGCATGGAAGTGATGGGAATACAAGATGCGCAAAATAAATGAGCGTGAGAGCTTCTTTCAGGTGACGGATCGATATCACCCAAAACGAAAAGGTCCAAAAGCAGAGAAACTACAAAATAAAGGACAACTTTTTGGAAACAAATGGAGGTAGGTTTCTGGTCTCAAATCAGATTTATAAGTGAGTGTACAGTAAAGTGTATCAAAAAACACACCAACACGAAAACGGGTAGAATACCAGCACGCATAGAAGGCTTCAAAATGCATCCGCTCACGAAGGATGCGTAGTGGCCTCAATTGTTCTGAGAAAATGACTATCTTCTGGACACCTTTTTGGATCTATTTTCTCCACGATCTTTTTTGACGTTTGACACTAACCTCATAGTGTTCTCCGGTTGCGTACGTTTTACTGGACTGACTTTTCCGAGGTTTCCGTCGACCTCGTTTTAAATCACTTCCACTTTCGGTCGTTCGCCGATTGTGCGCGCTCGCGGTTCGCTTTCTGCTCAGCCGTTGCATTTCGTTTCGTTTTCCGTTCGGTGTATCTCTCGTATCGGTACTGTTTCGGTGCCACGATATGTAGAATACACCTTGCATCTGTAAACCGACTCGCGTCTTCTCTATTCGTCCGATAGGGGGGATATCGTTGGTATTTCGCTGCTAGACCCAATAGGGGACACGTTCACCAGCAGCTCTCGAACGTCTTCTATAAACGCAAAAGGACTACTTTATGATCAGCCAAAGAAAGCTCTTCCCCAAAGACCAGGGGAACTCCACTGGGTATTTCCAAATGATAGCCCCTTTTTGAAGGGTTCAAGCTGGATTTTGACGAATTTTTCTGGTTTGCCTTTGTGCAAGTTGCACATAAAATTGAAACTGAGCATATTTCACCTATCACTTATGAAAACTAAATCCACTTAAATAGGTGAAATGGACAAAATGGAATAAAATATAGAATCGCTCAGTGCGGGATGATCCTCGATCTACTTCATCCGTTTGTACATGGTTTTTAATTATGCTCAACAAAACGGCTTTCATCGCTGTCTCTTATTAGCAAAATGGCGGTCTGATATTTCGAACACATCCTCTTTTTCTCCAGTTTTCCCCGGTGCACCAAAACTTAGAGATCCATCCAGCACACCGAACCCCGTTCAAACGGTTTCTAAGTGCCCATTTCAAATCTTCACCACCTGCGGGGTCAATATCAATACAGCCATTTCGGATCTGTGTAGGCGAACACTGAGTAAGCTCGCTTGTGTTTCTGTGCCTGAAGCTCTGTCCTATTATATGGAAACCGAGTTGGGAGTCGTCGATACAAATTCAGGGGCAGCTAGGAAGACTGTCAAAACAGACGGTTGCGGATCAGGATTACCGTCGTGGTTAGCCACAAGTGCAACTGTATATCAAGAGTAAAAGAACATATGGGGGTTCCTTGAGCAACCTTGGAACGAAACCCGTATTATGGATACGATAAAAAATGAGACCATTGTTGTAGCAGAAATGGGGATTCACAGTCTGTACGGCGGAAAGATGCATATGTATATAAACCAACAAATGTGATTCAAGGAATAACTATGGCCCTTTGGTCAAGGAATTTGTTGTTCGGGCTCACCAGTTTGGGAATGCTCCTAAGGCAAGTCAAGACCTGCTTTGTATAGAGTCTACAGCCCCTGGTCCTCAGTTCGTGACAGGATAATGATAACACTCGGAAGCTCGCAAGTAAGCAGAACTCAAGATTTCGGGGCGGGATAACACATGTATTGGGGGAATGCAGCGGCGTGCAAACGTCGTACTTAGATCGAAAAGTCGAATGCCGCAAGCCAAATATTTACTTGTGTTACTCACACTGATTGCCCGTACCACAATAGCCCGTGCGGTAGAATTTCTGCCCGGTAAGCGGCTTTTCGACCGTTCGTCTCCGGCTCGCGGCGTTCGGCTTTCCGATGTGAAAAATTCAAGTGAATTTTCCACTAGATAAGATTCAGGCTCCCAGTGCCAACAATACACTCTATAACATGTGATAGTCTTTGTAACCGTGTGTCACATAGGTAGTACTACTCTGTCTTGAATAGGCCCAAAGGCTGCACACCCGTATGGTGAAGGGTTAACAAGGAAATACCATGTTCCAGAGACTGCACAACATGGGGCCTAAATTTCTGATAAGAAAACTAAGAGGGGACTTCAATGAGGCCTTTAAACTCTGTAAGTTTTAACAGGGTTATTAGTCGAAGAAATATTAGTGGTGGATCCTGACGAAGATGCAGGGGTAAGTGGTTTGAAGCTATGGAAGGCGCGCTCAAAACTTAACTCGAAGGCCAGTAGGGTAGTAGGATGGTGGAACGGGCTGGTCAAGTAGCTGACAATTTTGGACGACGTAGAATCTTTCGTAAAATTCTCGGCAATAATTTGGAGATATTCTCGGTGGTCAAATTTTAAGGCCTATAGTGGAAGGCCGGGGGTGTGATGGGGCTGGTGTACTGCAGACCATAGAATGACTTGTTTTTATGAGCATCTCTCACGTAAAGGTAGTCGTTCGCCTGGAGTGTAGGAGACGCTTCTATTCTGCCCTGTTTTATCAGAACCGGATCAGTGTATCATTCTACCAAACTGAACGGAGAGAAAGAATCTACCGAATTAAGGCTGGTGCGTGTAGAATCAGGTGGATGCCGCCAAAAGGAACCTGAAAGCCCGACTTATCTCGGGCAGAACCAGACCTGTTGCAGCACGGGAGGGTCTTGAGAGCCTCGAGTGCAAGAAACTGGAAGTAAATTTGGCTCAAGTCTCCATACCCTGCGATCTGATCCGATCTGACCTAAAACTGAACTGAAATGAAAATCATCCGGACCTATGTCTGCGAGCATTTACTAAACAATTCTATTCTTTGTCTAGCTCAGCTTGTGTTTCTGAAATACATATGGTGATTGGCCCATCACTTGAGCCTCCTAGACGAAGTCAGTCGAAGAGCGGATGAAGATAAGCAGGTAGAAGTGCGTTGCCTCGACTATAGCAAGGCACTTGACCAGTTAAACCCTGGGCTTCTACTAATCAAGTTGAAACCATTTGGTACTAACGGGCAGATTCATGAATGGTTAACGGACTTCCTTACCGGTAGGATGTTTTACGTGAGAGTAGGTGACAAGAACTCTGAACTAGAGAACACCAGCAGTGGACTACCACAGGGCTCCGTGCTGGGCCCCCTACTACTTCTGATTTTCGCTGATTTGGCCTCAGTCCTATAGTCTCAAAGCTTCTTCCTCGCAAATGACGTGAGGTTAGTGGGAGCTCGGGAGAGAAAGAAGAGCTGAGCAGGGACGTACTTGCCGTTCCCAAATGGGCACGGAAGTCGGACTTACCTGTCAAAACTGGGGAGAGCCACTTGTTATCATGGACAGCGACAAGCCCGACGGTTGCACAAGACCAAGGTTCGTTTACTGTAGAGGCAGTAAAAAGGGTTAAAGACCTTGGGATTGGGGTGACTTCTGATCTTAGGTGATCGGATCAGCGTGCAGCAAATGCAAATCGTCACGGGATGAGCTTTCCAGGTTGGGATCAGTGTTCTCGTGCAGATAACCTGGAGCTGTCATGTCGGCGTACACGTCTATGGTTAGGCTTCTTTTGTAATGCTGTGTTCAGGCATGGTCACCTTTCTGCAAAAAGGATGCTACCTAAAAGAGAACATACAACGTCTTGCAACGTGCTTGTTTGATGGTCGGAGGGGCAAGAACTGTGAACGGAGACTCCAGGAACTCCGAACTTCCTCCATGGAGAGAAGGAGATTACCAGGGTGTCTCGTGGCAACATTTGAGATAATAAAAGGCTTTTCTGGGCTTGGACCGGAAAGTTTATTCCATATGGCAACAGAATCCTGGGGAAGGGGGCATGGGAAGAAGCTGGCGAAAGCTCGATCTAGGTTGATGGATAGATTTCACTTCCCTAGCAATATGGTGGTTAACTACTGGAATAGACTGCCGGAAAAATAATGGAATTGGGGACCGTTCAGTCATTCGAGGTTGCCCCAAGTCGTAAGAGGAATGAGATCATTTCTGACAGTGGAGTTTTAGCATGTTACTAGATAGAGGATATGATGTGCTTGATTGTTGAACATCTCCATTTGCTACATTATGGCTTAGTGAGCGCCCACGATGCACAATGACTCTCGCAGTTGACGTGCGGTGAGGTTTTACGTTTGCCTCCTTTTTTAGGGAGGAATTGAAGAAATGTGCTGCGCAGAGAGAATACCATCGAAGGAATTCTGGACGTTTGAGTGCCCGTGGTCATTATCTGTCTTGTGCAATCTGTACTGGCTGTGAGTGCCACGCGGTTTGGATTCATAGTGCTCCTGCCTTTGAAATCAGTTTTTGAATAGTTTAGTGAAATGACCCAGTTTAACTCACATTACCGAGCGTATCGGAATTGCATTTAAGATACGTTTTATCTGGAGAATATTTTTATTCTCCTTGTAGTATTGCCGAGTAGTGTTCGGTGTTTTTTTAAGCGATCTCTTCTTGCCTGGAGTTTTTCTTTTTGTTCTTCCGTGTTAGTGGGCTGTATTTGCAATTCAGAGTGTTAATTTTGTGTTTGGTCAGAGAGCTCTTGAGTTGTTTTCCCCTCGTTTTGTGGTTTCCGGTATGACATGGGCCTCTGGCCAGTGTCTCGCACTTAAGTGCGGAAAACGTGTGGTAAATGGTATAGAGTGCGAGGTATGAAAGAGTTTGGCTCACTCAAAGTGTTCAGAAATAGCATATGACATCTTTTTCCTTTATAAACCGAATTCCTGGGCTGAACACGCCTGTGCTCTTTACAAGGAGGTGGCCAATCTGGCCTTTAAACTGCAGGCCCAACGGCAGGACCAAAGTCCACCAAGTAGTACCACAGACATAAGCCCCAAAAAGCTGCAATCAGGTTGCAGGAGGTCATTTTCGGAAAAAGATGACACACCTGGAAGGACAGTCATTAGAGCGAGCGGGCCATTTCCGACAGCTTGCCATGCGGTCGCTGCCTCAATTCCCTTGAAGCAGACCCATGAGGGCCAGTAGACTGAGCAGAGGCCTAGAAGGACGAGAGAGAGTGACCGTGATGTATCGAAGGATGGGCCAGCTAGAGCGGACGACTCTGAGCTCCTGATAATGGAAAACAAAGTGAAGGATCTGCAAAGGCAGATCTCGTCAATAGGCGCGGTCTCAAGCAGCAGGCCCCTGATCCTAAATCGGGAAGAACCTTTTATAAGGGAATCGAAAGCTAGGTGGGACATAGATAGGAAGAGAGTCTACGACATACTGCGAATTGCAGGTGTTCCGTACATTACTACTCTAAGAAGGGTGCACAGAGTGGGAACATGGAGGTCACCACTGGGGAACAAAGGCGAACACCGTGCAAAACCAATACCAGTGAAGTGGTGAGGCCGTCAGGGGTAGACTGCCGGCGAGGGCAGCAGTGATGGCTCACACCACCAAGGGTAGACACCAAGTTGTGCCAGACAAGCTTGGAGTAAGGCCTAGTGGTCTAGCGCTTGAGAGAGCCTGGCTCGAGCAGCCAGGGCGCAAGTGAGAAACCAACAAGTTCAGCGGAATGCCGTACTTGGCTCTCAGGCCCCAGCCCTGACAGTATTAAGGAAGCCTCGTGCGGGGTTGGAAACAGTTGTAATTGAAGACGTGCTGAAAGATTAAAATTGGTAGTATCTTCCGGAGGTGGGGGAAGGCGCGACCCTTGTCAGCCTGGATGTTATGGCAAATCCTATAGAGGTGGATTGGTAGTCGTCGGAAGTTCTGGGTCGTCAGCCGGCGTCATGTACACCAGCTAGGACGACTGGCGCGAAAAAAGTGTCATCGTCTCAGGCGCTGCGCCTGAGAACCAGACAGGAGCAAATATAAGGGACACCTAACTGGCGGAGCAAACGCGCTGGTGTGATATATCAACGCATGCAGTTTAAGAAACAAATGGACTGAACCCGCCAAAACCGCTGACGAGCAGAAAGCGTCAATAGATGCCGCTACCGAAAAGTGACTTTCTAAAGAAGGCCATGTGACAGTCCCAATAAGTACCGGTTTTGCGGTCTATAGGCAGGGTAGATAACACGATCGCCCTGGTGGAGGAGAAGCCATCCTCATTAGGTCAGGTATAAACCACCTTGAGTCCCAGACTAAGATGTGCACTCGCAATATCCAGTTATGCGCCGTTGCAATCATCCTTCCGGGCAGAAGGGTTAACGTTGTCCGTGTCTACAGGGCACCAAGCACTAACCACGAATAGGACGTTCGTTCACTGCGGACTTTGACTGAACTAGTTAAGGACGCACAAAAGACCCTCATAGTGGGTGACTTCAATCTTCCGCACATCGAATGGGTGGCTGAGGCCTGCGTGCCGGGATCGGAGGGGCGAACCTACTTAGAGTGGTTGCGTGCCAATGCTCTGCGCCAGAATATTAAGGAAAATACCAGATATAGGACTGGATGCGCTGCATCCTTGCTGGATCTAGCAATAATAATAATAATAATGGTATGTTTTTTGATCGTGGTCAAGGCACATGCATAACGCATGATCAGAGAACATAGCAATCCACAGTAATGTGGGGTAATCAAAATTTTGATCTTCATGGTTCACACAATTGCAGTAATAGAACGATAAGCTTGGAAGGTGTTTAAGTGAACTAAAACGGAGAGGATCGGCGAGGCCATTGTAAATCGGTTTCGAATTCGGGACGGGGATGAAGTGGTTAGCGGGATGGGCATAGGATGCAAATAAAGCGATACTGAGGAAAGGTAAAAGTGCAGTGTTTGCAAGAACCCATACAGCAACTGGTGTCGACACCACAACATGAACACGGAGTTGAGGCAGGGATAATACACAACTTGCCTTATGGGTGCCGAAAAATGCCTACGAAGGATTCGATAGTCCAGAATGGACTACGGCGATTTGTGGGATTCGGTGTGCAGTCGATGAAGATAGGGAGAGAGTGAAAGAGTGAAAGAGATTCAAAGAAGAGTCGGAAAGTGTAAAAGGAGACGCGGTTTTGCACCAACCGGATGTTTGAGGAATCAATATCGAGAAACTGGTTCAGCGTTACCAAAAGAAAACTAAAAGTAGAGTTGACATGGTGTTATCAAAGTGCAGCCAGAGATGCCTGCAGGATAAAGAGAAGATTGGTCCTCCACTTGATGACTCATTGTGGAGGGAGCCTGCGACACAAATGCAAATGAGTCGAATGGGATAATCAGATTGGCCTTTCTGTATAGGTTATTCCGATACTATATGGAAAATCACATGGAGGCGGAAACCTTCACCAGGAATGCAGTGTGCTTTTAAGCCGCGTGAAAGGTAAATGGACACAGAACGGGGAATTTCGACGAGGAGCCATCGAGGAAACACTCTGTTGGAGACAAACGCTGCTGAAGCAACCAAGCAGATACGCACGAGTGGTGAAGAGAAAGGAAGACAGCTGTGACTGGGAGGGGCCAGACCCGAAGAAACAGAAGAAGTGGAGTGTAAAAGAGAGGTTTTCCGAACACGTAATAAAAGAATGAACAACCAACTGGTTGGTATTCTATTTCATAAGGACATTGGTTGTTATTAATGGCAGGTAGTGCATGATGAGGGTAGCAGTCAAAAAGGGCTAGACTGGAGAATTAGGGAGAGTAGGTACGGAAAGCAACGGCGAGGGCCAGATTCCGGTCACTAATTTCGGTAGTGCAAGCAGAATGAATTGAACTGTTCGTGTGAAGTGCGGGAAATGGGTTCTGATGAGGTGTGAGGTGATGAATGAAGTCAGGAATCCGTCCGGCGGTCCGGCGAGACTATCATGATTGATTGTAATCCTGGCTATGGGATTGCGATCGCCGGTCAGCAGTGTAAGGTGCTCCATATAATGCTTCTTCAGGCGTGAATATAGTTTTAGCCATGGTCAATCCGATCGATCAATTCGTTTAGTCCGTTAGGTAATCCAGGCGCAATGTCGATTTGGTTGACGGGCTACCCAGGTAGCCAGTGTGTCACGCACTAATAACGAACCTCCCCAACAGTATGTCTGGACTGCATTACCGTGCACGGCTGGGCAAGAGTGACCACGTGTGTGTCAAAATCGCCCTTTGCATGCTACAATCCAAGGCACTCTGAAGGCTGGTCAGACATTTCGGTAGTATGGACATAGATAGGTTTCGTAACAGGGCAATGGGTTTGACCTGTGACGCGATAGAGAGGGGCTAATATCGAGGAGCGCTGACAGGTCACAAAGGGATTCCTTATTGCCCTCCGGGGAGCGTTCGCACCCTTAAAACCAGGGACTGGGGGGGGGCAAACCCATGTGGTGGAAGGCCGCAGTAGCCAAGGCCATCAAAAGTAGAAACCGCAGCTGGAACCAGTACAAAGCTTCCGGCAGTCAACGAGCCTGGAACCGCTGTACAACGCTGGGAAACGAGACTTTGAGTCTTCTGAGAACTTCCAGGCCGGAATTTGAGCTCAAACCGGCCCAGTGCATAAGACAACAGCCGGAAAAATTCTACAGCTTTCTACAGTCGAAAGGCCCAACAAAGAATGCCGTAGGTTCACAATCCACTAGAGACCACGGTATTGTCACTGATGACCAGGGCAAAACAGATGCCCTGGGGGAATACTTTGGTAGCGTACATAGGGTAGATAGAAGGGTACGAGTGGATCTGGCTCTGGTGCATCCTGCTCTCCAATTAACCGAGCTAAATCTTTTAGAGGGAAGCGCGCGCAAGTACCTACAGGAATTAAACAGCCACAAGTCGGCTGGCCCAAATGGATTCCACCCAACTACCATCAAGCCACTGGCGGATATCATATCTCAGTAGGTAGGCAGGTTGTACGGGTCCAGTTTGGATCACAGTAAGCTGCCTCAGGACTGGAAAGTCGCGGCAGTCATGGCAATACATAAGAGTGGACCCAAGTCGGCCATGCATAGCTACAGACCGGTAAGCCTAATTAGCACCCTATGTAAAGTCCTTGAGGAGATCATCCGTGCCCACATCTGCCAGCACTTGCTAGAGTACTCCATGCTAGGTCCAGCCCAGCATGGATTCCAGAAAAGCAGATCTTGTCCGACCAATCTCTCGTGCTTCTTAAATGGAGTAACTCGACTACTGGACGAAGATAAGCAAGTTGAGGTATGCTACCTCAACTTTAGCAAGGCGCTCGACTCGGTTAATCATCGTCTTTTGCTATGCAAGATGGAGACTTTCGGTATTGGCGGGCCAGTATATGGGTGGCTGGCGGACTTCCTCTCCCACGGGGCGTTTTACGTCAAAGTGGGGGACAGGCGCTCCAGTTTGGCGAGTGTCACCAGTGGAGTGCCTCAGGGATCCGTTCTAGGCCAGGTCCTATTGTTGCTTATTAAAGACCCGGCATCAGCTCTTCAGTCGCCTAGCTTTATTTTTGCGGACGATGTGGAGATCGTTGGATATGAGGGAATGGTGGACTTGAGCAGGGATATAGGCACCGCCCTGGACTGGGCATACAAACGAGACTCACCCCTGAAAGATGAAAAAAGCCATTCGTTGTCAAGGGCAAAGGAAAGCCTAACTGTCGCTCATGATCAAGGGTTGCTTACCATAGAAGCAGACAGCAGGGTTAAAGGCTTTGAGGTCATCATGAGCAGCGACTTTGAATGGTCGGAGCAGTGCGAAGCTGCTGCACAGAAGGCTCGTGGTAGGCCCTTTAGACTGACGCCAGCATCGTCTTGTCGGCAAATGAAAATATTCGTACCTGTCTACATGGCTATAGTACGATCTCACTTAGAAGGTAGCGTGCAGACTTGGTCACCCTTCTACAAAAAGGGCGCAGCCGGCCTAGAGAAAGTCCAAAGTCTCGCCACGCGAATGGCAGAAAGGCAGGGAGGTAAGGCTCTGTGATCTGAATCTTTTCTCGTTGGAAAGGAGGAGAAGTCGAGGGGATCTTATAGAAACGTCCAAGGTAACGAAGTGCTTTTCTGGCCTTAGACCGGATAGTCTATTCCAAGTGGCTTTAGATTCCAGAACAAGGGGACATGTAAAGAAGCTGATAAAAGCCCGAGCTAGGGTGATGGCTGGATCGCACTTCTTCAGCAGCTGGGCAGTGAATAGTTGGAAAGGTCTGCCTGGTGGAATGATAGATATGCAGGCCGTCCAATCCTTCAAAGGTGCCCCAGATCGCAAGTGGCACGACATATTTCCTCGTCGTGTGCTTTCAGTATGTTAACTAGATGGATGACGGAGGGCACTGTGGTCCTTCTGGAGTGTGTTTTATTCGACTTTTTTGCACATAGCACACTTTCCCAGTGAATTCTCACGATGGCTTATGTCTCTCGCAAATGATGAGCGATGAGGTTTTCCGCTTACCTCTAATTTTTAGCGAGGATTCGACCAAATGAACTCAGCATTGGTGAGTGCTTAACTGTTGTGCATACTGCTCGATTGGCCGTGATCATTACTTGTCCTATGCACACTAAACTGAACTGAACTGAACTGATCGAGCGCACTTTTGAATACGGAGGGTGGCTGTAGGATCATTGCTCAGACTGGCGGTTAGTTTGGTAGTTAATGTCTTTTCGTCATTCGGTTTTCTTTTTCCTGATTCCACATTCATACACTGGTTTTGAACACAGCTTCTCGTTCCCTGGAGTACCCAAAGGGGATATTATGATATAGAAAAGTCCGAATAGGCATTCTTTGTACACTTAAATGGAATACGGGTCAAGTAAATGCACTAAGCATCTCGAGAGGTGAATGCTCAGCTGTGACGTTACCATAGATTTTGAGGGCGAGTAAATATAAGAAAATCCAAGAAAACAATGCCTTCAACTCAGGGAGGTTTGGTAATGCTTGTTAAGGAATCGCGCAAAATTGTGGTATAACAGGATATTTATGGGCATTTGTACGAGCGACTGAGTGTTTGTAATTTGCCGGATTAAAGGGTTTGCTGCTGAGTAGATGAGCGGTGTCAGCCAGTATTTCTATAGACAGTTTGTGACAATATTAAAATGTTTTAACAAATACTTGAAAAACTGCACGCTGGATATGCCGCCGCATCTTCAAGCATGCTTGATTAACCTGAAAATCAGTCTGAAATTCTATGTAAGCAATCCAGGAGGAGTTAACGAGGATCTTAAAGACAAAGTTGTAGAATACCGGCATTCCCAAAACGTTGAGTGAAACAAAATGCTATAGAACATTATTTTAGCACAAAATATTAGCTTCCTGCGTTTTACAAAAACGGGGGAAATATGGTCAAATCATACCAGGTTTCGTGTTAGAGTCACTCCAAGGTAGTTCACGGACCTAACTCGGAGGATGCTATTTGCTTTGATAAATACAGTTGGAGTAGATTGTACAGTGCTTTTGTACCTGCCACTTTTTAGAAGAGGAAAACTGCGGCGCATTTGAAAGGGTTAACAGTCAGATTGTGGCTCGAATGCCACTCGGCTATGCTCGAGGCATCTTGCTGCAGAATAGAAAAAATTGTCATTAGGGTAGGATAAACCAAATAGCACATCGTCAGCATATTTAGTGACCACTGAGTCATCGAAAGTAAGAATTGTGGGTGGATACGTAGTTTTAAAAAAATAGTAGGGAAATGGCACCTTCTAAAACATCCAATTTTGAGGTCACGAAGGAAGAAACCGTACCTCGGTTATGCGCGATTTGTTGGCGTTTGTCAAAGTCACCAGGTAATATTACAATGGCGGAAGTTTAAGCAGCACCTGCATAAAGGATGCGGAGTAATTGCCCTGTTTCAGCAGCTGAAAGCGTCGCAGTAATCTAAGAAGGAGATTCTGTCAGCTTTGCTTTTGTTGTTTGGGGATGACAATGTAATGGGACAATTAGGCAAGGACATCCAAAGTGGAGTATGAACGGCGACAGGCAGACTGGTTGGGATTAAGTGAGTCAATTTGTGATGCCATCCCTTGCGGTAGAAGCTTCTGGAGTATCTTTAGGACGACGGATGTGCAAGCTGTAGATTGAAATTTAGAGGTGCCCCTCTTTGTTATGGGTGTATTAGGGTGCTGTTCTGGCGCAGGAACTGACCGAATAACCGAGGCGAGACCGGGGACAAGGTAGATACACATTCAGTACTGTCGGAGATACGCCATACGGTCCACTAGATTTCCTTGAGTTCAGTTGGGCCTCATTATGGTCGGGGGTGAGTCTATCAGGCTCCGAGATGACTGCTCGTTCTGAACCTCTCGAAATGCTCCCAAGTGACCGTGCGTCTAACACAGCCTCGGCCGAGAAAGCCCTACTCACTGTCTTCTCGTGGCGGAGGTGTTCCTACTAAAGTGAGAGAACAAAAACGAATACCCGGCGCTCTCCACCGGGTTGACCGACTGAAAGTCAGTCTAGGGCAGTTGGCTAAACCCTGATTCCAAACCAACTGTGGGTGGCGTATGAGGCGTAAAACGGTGGGCTCACCAGCATCAGTGGCGGAAAGGTGTTCTGGGCACCCAGGATGTTTGGCCTCATCCGAAGGATGTACTAACTGAGCAATCAGTCACTGACTGCCGGTGGGTTACAAGCCCCATGCTCCGTCCCGCTGCCTTGCGGATTAAGCTTTGGATAGCTAAAGGCTCCGATTGTGGCTCCCTAAGGAAACCACCTGCTTTGGTCTGGGCAGCCTGACAGTGTTGCGCCCACAAACGATTCATGGAATTACTGGATTGCATTCTACGTCGATGGATAGCTCACAGAACCGGTCTGCTCACTGTCCGTTACATGCACAATCAAACAAAACACCTGTTTCTCTATCTTCGTTTCTTACCACTGATGCAGAATCGAGACACGGTCCAAGACACGCTAATAGGTCCAACCATCCACTCTCAGATGCTGCACCCCTCCAATTACACTCAGCGTTCAGGCTTGCGACGTATAATGTGCTCACGCTGATGCGCATAGGTCAGCAAGCTGGGCTAGCAAGGACTTTTGAGATGGTTGGTGTTGATATCTGCTGCCTATCGGAGACTCGCATTCAAGACCCCAGTCACATAGAAAGTTATCGCCGACCGAAAAGGACGTTACTTTTCATTTACACTGTTCTGGGGACCCTGAAGCTGAGGCCTCTGGCCTAGCAGGCGTTGCGGTAATGCTGAACGATAGAGCCGAGGCTAGTCTTCCGCAGTGGATTCCGGTTAATAGTCGACTATGTGCTGTACGAATCAGAGGTTCATGTTAAGTAAGCAAAAACTAATAGGCTACACCTGTTTGTGATTTCTACGTGTGCCCCCTTAGATTGTAGTCCGGATGCCGTGAAGGACAGGTTCTACCAACGTCTTCACGACCTTAGAAGAACAGCGCAAAACACGATCATCATCGTTCTAGCCGGAGACTTGAATGGTGCTTCCGAGTGCAGGTTGGTCGGATGACCTGAGGTTTGCGCGTGAAACGTGGAGTCCAAAGGACAGTCAACCAAACAAGGAGACTTGAATGCCAGGGTCGGTAGTATCGCGCCCAGTGAACAGCACCTAGGAGGTCGCTTTGGTCTTAATTGTCGCCGCTCGAATAATGGTGAAAGGCTTTTAAATCTATATCACCGACTGTTTCTATCCAGCATCAGCTTCAGCAACAAAACGCTGTTCAGCCACCTGGTGACCTCCTTCGTCAACTCATGATTGGGCTCAGATAAATCACATTGTAGTTAGCTAGAGATGGCGAGGATGTATACAAAACTTCCATTCATACCGGGGAACCAATATTGATTCTGATCACGCACTGGTATGTGCCACACTATCTATGCGCTTTGGTGGGACAACTGGAAAGATGTTGTCGCACGTTGATGTCCTAGACTATCGGAGTCGAACGTGTTGGGTAGATTCCAGAATGAAGCGGAAGATAGATTGAGCACCATCCCACCGTGCCCCCTAGAGTAGCGCTTGGCTCATGAAATCAGCCCTGCATTCCGCTTGTCTAGGTAGTTGCGACATTACCGCCATATTAGTGAGTCATTGGATAGAGGCAAGCTCCCTCTGACTTCTAGATATTCGCAATTCAATCCCCGCGGATTTAGCTGCCAACGAAACTTGTCTGGCCCTAAAACGTGAGTTTACTGCAAGCTTAAAGGACGATCGTGAGAATTGGTGGTCGGAACGCGCTGCTGAGATGAAATCAGCTGCTGCCTCCGGGAACTTTCAAAAGTTGTTCCGCATTATCCGCAACACCGGTACCAAAAGAGTTTCAGCGAGACAATCTGCAGAGCCGACGGGACGCCTATTCATAATCTTCATTGATGCTTAGATAGATGGGCTGAAAACTTCAATTTGTAATTCAACTGGCCTGCTGCACAAATTGCCATACCTCTTGATGAATGTTGTGCCTCATGGTCCGTCTCCCTAGATCCGCCCAGAAAAGCTGAAATTTGTAGCGCAAATGCACTCCTCAAGCATCACAAGGCTCCAGGTCCAGACGGCCTACCACCAGCTACATTCAAAGAGACAAGTTATGATATGGTGAAAGAGTTAACGCATATGTTCTTTAAAGTATGGGAGGAGGAGGAAGTTCCTATGGATGGGATGGAATCGAACGTAGTCCCTATCCTCAAGAACGGACCTCGAACTATCCGTGGCAATCATAGAGGAATCAGCCTAATCCAAATTGCGTCTAAGATTTTAGCGTCTGTCGTTCTTCGTAGACCGTCATCACACAGAGAAGAGCAAATCCCTGAGGAGCAAGCAGGGTTTCGCCCTGGTCGAAGCTATATTGATCAGGTATTCATCTTCCGTCAGTTGCTGGAGCATCGACACACTTGCCGATGGTTGACCATTGCGTATTCCTGGATATTAGAGCAGCCTTTGACTTGGTTGACAGGACTGCTCTGTGGAAATGCCTGCTGAGAAACGGCGTTCCTGAAAAGTATGTGACAATCATCAAATCACTCTACCGCCATACTTTAGGACGAGTAAGAGCTTACGGCAAGCTTTCGCCCACCTTTATTGTTTCCAGTGGAGTTCGACAGGGAGTGTTTCAGTTCACCGTCTCGCTCTTTTCTATTATATGCTTGCGCATGAGTGCAGTGGAAGGGGTATATACCCCATAGCCACTGCACTATTAGGTATAACCGGCAGCCAGATCGTGAGACTTGGAGTGGAGAACCACAAGGCCCCAATAGGTCAGGCGTGGTAGCGATCCGGACGACAGTGAAATACTGTCTACCACCCAAGTAACCGGTGGTTGCGGGGATTCGAACCTCGGACCTCCGAGGTGGTAATGAAACGCTCTAATTCACTCAACCACTACTTCGTCTGAGTGTAAGGTGCTACGCCAGAATTGGCTGGAGCATGCACCTACGATCTACTTAGGCAGCAAAAGATGCCCAGTACATCCCTCCGCGACAGATGCTGGTAAGCATACCATTGTACGCCTCATACGCCACCCGTGGTTGGTTTGGAATCAGGGTTTAGCCATCTCCCCTAGACTGACTACCAGTCGGTCAACCCGGAGGAGAGAGCCAGGCATTCGCCTTCGTCCTCTCACTTTAGTAGGAACACCGCCAACAGGAGGCAGTGAGTAGGACTTCCTCAGCAGATGCACGGTCATTTGGGAGCATTTCGAGAGGTGTTCAGGACGAGTAGCCATCTCGGAGCCTGAAGCACCTACCCTCGACCATACTGAGGCACTTGGACGTTACAGAACGTTTTGTCTACCTGGGCAGTTGTATTACTCGAAACAGCGACTTGGGAGAGGAAATATCTATGCGTATTCCAAAGAGCAGACTAACTTTTTCAAACCTCAGGCATCTCTGGTGTCGACACGACATCAGCCTTTCCCTGAAAAGCCGAGTGTACAGTACCGCTGTGCGTCCCTTACTGCCGTATTGTTGTGAAACATGGCTCCTCCGAGTTCAAGATATCCATTGTCCGGCTGTGTATGCTGCCCACCGCTTACGTAGCATTGCCCGTGTTTGGTGGGAGCGACGCGTGAGCAATAATCAAGTGCGCAGGCGAGTGTTTGGTACAGCCGACTCCAATTTTGAGAAGGCTTTATTATAACACCGTCTCCGCTGGCTAGAATGTGCATTAAGGATGCCTGCCCAGCGCCTGCCCCTTCGCTCATTGTTTTCGCTCCCTGGGCCTGACTGGAAGAATGAGCGTGGAGGACAAGCGATGACGTGGCGCAGAGGGATGAAGAAACTGACGGAATGTCTGTCACGTGTAGGGCCATCTCGGTTTACCAGGTTGGAACGGTAGAGATGACAAGGAACGCTGGCTTATCTCACTAATGGACATGGCTCGAAACCGAAATCAGTGGCGGGAGTGTATCCGTTTCTGTTGTAATCATCAAACATAAACAAGGACAAACAAAAAATAGAAGCCCAGTGATTAAAATCAGGACAGTTGCTGTGTATCATTCTAATAGTGGTTCGCGCATCACCGATTATTCACTTGCGTTATTCACACCCGATTGTCTGGACAGCTATAGTTCAGCTGATGGAGCATCCGCCTGGTATGCGGAGGGTCACCGGTTCTATTCCGGCTCGCGGCGTCCGAATTTTCGATGTGAAAAATGCAAGTGGATTTTTCACTACAAAAAAGAACCTTGTTTTTGTTTTTCACACAGCCTGAAATCCGGCACGTGTAAATATATATATATATATATATATATATATATATATATATATATATATATATATATATATATGTGAACGTATACACAGTCTAACGTAAGTGTGGGCCTGTTCTGTGGAAATGTCTCCCGCGCCTTCGTTGCAAACTAGACTAGTGACTAGTAAAACTCTGATTGAGCACTTCTACATTCACCTTTGGCATGCGGCCGGTAGATGAAATCTAGCACAGGCGCTTTAACATGTTTCACACTTCCCGACAGCTTTTGCGCTTAGTATTGGTTGAGTATATATCGCACTAAGTCTGTTTGACTCTGTACCTATTTGTTTTGAAAGGACTTTCGTGGATACGTAGTCCTTAGACTTATAAGCTTAGTTGTTTAAGGCTGGGGGAGGGAAACTGACCGCTTCGAATGTAAACGGTCTCCCATGGACAACATTAGTCGTGACGGAAGTTTAAATAGCTACTGTATATGTCCAACTAACCAATGGACGCACAGATATCAGCACATACAAACAATACTTCCATTTTCAAAATCTACACATGCTTTGCTTAGTCAAAACAGACAACTCTAAGTGAATAACATTTGGAGCACATTTAAGATCCAGGGATCATCCTCCCAATTCCACTCTTCACATTACACAAACCTAGGTAGGGCGAGTCCGCATTCCCGGTCGATCACAGTACGTCGGCGGACTCGAGTGTGAGGATATACCCAAATCAGACCGCAGTCATTTCTCGGAGTCTCACGAGAGAAGCAGAGCCACGTTTCTGTCTCCATGGTTTACGACCAGGGCTCTGTGCAAATAGTTTGTAGTTCGTTTTGCAATAGATCGTAGGAGTAACTTCAACAATTGCATGCCTAAAAGCCCCAAAGGGCAAGCAAAGCTTTACGCGAGACATTTTTGTTATCTGCAAAATATAAACTTGATTTTGCATCCACTCTGGTCGGAAAAATTGCAATGTTTAATAATCCCAACATAGTTAGAAGCTAACACCGAATATGTTTAAATCTGCGCACATTATGCACAATGTGACATCAGTATTTTCCATGAGTGTCGTGGCGAATGTGCCGAAGAAATGCTCGAACACATTAAAGGAACATAAATGTAAGAAATAGATGTTTGCAAAGACGACAGACCTGTGGTTACTCAGGAATTTAAGTTTGCATTGGTGCGTAGGTGCACTTTTATGGGAGGTAGAGCGTTCTTGCACTTGTACCAACCTCCAGTAATGTATGTGGTGGCACTCGCTTGCCGCAAGGGACACGATGATCGACGCGATAACCGGCAAAGCCTTCTAGTTTAATAATACTGCTGCCAGTATTTTCGTGGAGCCAGGTTTCTTGGAGGAGAAGGGCTTCTAGCTGTGCCTATTTCCGACGGTGTACAACTTCACTCAACTCTGTTATATTTCCAATAAGGGGAAAAAACGTTGCTCCTGATGAGAGTTAGTAACCACTTGTGGCAAAATTAGTGTCCTTAAAGCCACTCTATCCCGGCCAGTATTTCTTTGCGTTACCAATAATTTTGCAATAAATCCTTTTCAATTTTTTATGCAGGGTTTCTTCGAAAGAAGCGACTCCTAAATTATCCATGGTGCGCTTGAACGATTTCAGGATTTCGATAGGGTACTTGACAGAGTTAAACCTGTTAGAGTTATTCGAATAAGGATTGCTACAAAAACCACACGAGGTGAAACTTTAGTGAAGTCATCATCATCATACAGCGTTGAGCAGTAGGGCGAGCCCCACTGACCACTGCCTTTCTCACCATCTTGCACGTTGAATAAGAATGCCCTAGTAGCCAACAAACGGAATACACAGTCTAACTGTACAAACGCACATCGATCAATCATTCTCATTCGATAGAAAGTGACAACACAATCGCCACTGTTTGCGGTTCACTGCCATATCCTTCAGTGTCTCCAGCCAACTGGTAGACGGATCTTTTGGACCCCAACCACGAAGACATGAAGCACCTACTTTTCCTAAGTTTGCTGTACATTTCCTCATTCCTCGCTGCCACGTCATCTGTTGACCTCCACGTGGTTTCTTCTACTCCCTAGGAGGGGCGGAGAATAGGACACGGTATGGTAGACGTATGTTTGCCATACGTAACACGTGCCCCAACCAACGAAGTCTACTAAGCTCGATACGCTGTGATAGGACGTTCTCCGAATTAGTACCCAATACTCGCTTTCTGACCTCATCATTGCTCACTCGGCTATTCCACCCAATCCTAGCGATACTACGTAAACATCGATGGTCGAAAACCTCAAGGCGACGAATATCTTCAGCACGCAGACTCCAAGTCTCGCAACCATACAACAAAACTGAACGCACTGCGGCACAATACACACGACCTTTCAACTTCAGTGAAATATCAGGTCGGCACCACAAGTGCTTCAGTCCAGCGTACGCCGCTCAAGCTTTGGATATGCGCGTGCTCACCTCTACTACAGTACTCCCACCCGTCATCACGCTGCTGCCGACGTAGGTGAAGTGGTCGACAACTGACAGCACCTCCCCATCGAGCATCAAGCTCGGAATGGTTGACGTCCAGTCTTGCAACATCACCTTAGACTTTCAAGGCGCAAAACGCATAAAAAATGGAGCTACAGCTCTTGCGAGTCTATCTAGTGCACGTTGAACATGGTCCGTGGATTCGAACAAGCAAACGAGGTCGTCGGCATTATCTAGGTCACAAGCTTTCCACTATTTCCTAGTTTGATGCCCACGTCCTGAATATTTTGCAACGCACTCTCCATTATTTCGTCCATGACGAAGTTAAACAAGAATGCAGACATGGGATATCCCTGTCGAACATCACTGGTCGTTTCGAATGGACTGGATAGTTCACCGTAAACCCTTACGCGGCCAGAAGTATGAGAATACAATGATCTCAGTAGGTTCACGAACTTCTGGGGCATACCTTTCCGATGAAGAGTACTGAAGAGCGCTGCTCGATCAACTGAATCGAAAGCACCTTTCAAGTCTAAGGAAATCATTATTGTCGGTAGGCGGTACGTGTGACGCGTTTCAAGTAGCTGACTAAGAATTAGAATCCGATCGATTTATCCTCGAACTCGGCGGAATCTTTTAGTGAAACAGACAGTCCAGATAATCAGTGAGGGGTGTGTTATGTGACGAAATTCCCTTTAACAAAATGAGCAACACGGCGGAATTTGAGCGGTTTTCTTATGTGCACATTTTTTACTACATGCTTTGCATGGGTGCAATGGAAGAGGTATATATATATATATATATATATATATATATATATATATATATATATATATATATATATATATATATATATATATATATATATATATATCTGGTTTCAGACTGTGCGCCAAACAAAACATGGTACAATCGGGGAGGGGTAGACACTCCGAGTCCATAATTTTTTTGTGGGCGCGATACTGCCTGGTCGCCCAGGCCAAAGCGGGTGGTTTTCCTAGGGATCCTCAACCGGAGCCTCTAGCTATCCAAAGCTTAACCTACAAGGCAGCGGGACGAAACGTGGGCTCCGCAACCCACTGGGGGCCGGTGACCGATTCCTCGGTTCATTCACCCTGCGGATGAGGCCAAACATCCTGGATGCCCAGCACATCACTCCGCCCCAGATGCTGGTGAGCATACCGTTGTACGCCTCATACGCCACCCGTGGTTAGTTTGGAATCAGGGTTTAGCCAACTGCCCTAGACTGACTACCAGTCGGTCAACCCGGAGGAGAGAGCCAGGCATTCGCTTTCGTCCTCTCACTTTAGTAGGAACACCTTCGCCATGAGAAGACAGTGAGTAGGACTTCCTCAGAAGAGGCTGTGTCAGACACTGTCACTTGGGAGCATTTCGAGAGGTGTTCAGGATGAATAGCCATCTCGGAGCCTGAAGCACTCACCCCGACCATACTGAGGTATTTGGAGGCCTCCATCATTTGCACCAGGTTATCGGTGAACTATATATATATATATATATATATATATATATATATATATATATATATATATATATATATATATATATATTGATAGTAAGCAGTATGTAAACGTGTCGATAGAATTCCCCTGGAAGCACACGACCGGTTTCGCTGTTGTTGCCGCTTATCAGGTATGCGTACCCGGTACTTCCTGCCCACTCGTCTTCGTACTTGCACAATCTGATGTTATATGTTCACTAGGATCTAATTTGAATCGTCTGGAGTGTGAATCGATACTCTCTACTGAAGAGCCCACAAATGAGTCACAATTGTGTGGCGAAGCTCAAGTATAAAACGGATGGTGAGAATTTGGTCGATACACCTTCGGTTGGGTCGAAAACCGGATTGTTCTTCACCAACCTGTTGTTCGCGCACTTGGTATAATCGATGGCATATTATTGAGGCTAACAGCTTCGACGTCACCGAAATGAAACTTATCCCTCAATGATTGGAACAGATGTTTCTCATTTCAGTCTAGTTTATTCAAACTTTAACCTCACACTTCTGTGCTCTGGTCTCTGTTGCTACCTTCCAACACCGTCCAATAAACGGTAAAAAGAACGGAAGCATAAAGTGAAAGATCCAGAAATTTTAAGTAAAGGGCGTAAATCAAGAGGACAAAAAAAGAGTCCGTTACGATATCGCGAGACGCATTCGTTGAGCCAGATCTCGATGAAGATGCTGGTGAGTGTTTCGGAGGGGGGCATACTACCATCTTTCAAGAGGGCCGAAGATTTATTGCGCTTCGGGATATGGAGCGCACGATCGAAATCTTCGGTGAGTAGGACAGTACAGACCGTCCATGGCGCATGAATTGGTTCAAACAAACTACTGTGTAGAGGCGCTGGCTCTGAAGACCAGTTAAACTGCTCCTCAATGTGCTCTGCCCATCGACCCATGCGCAGTAGAAGCTGGTGAATTGGTTGACTGTTTACCTTGCAGGTCATTTTGCTCACTCCAGGCCTCTTGATCCTTGTGGATTCAATGAGTTGGAAAAGTCTCCGTGCATTGACAGTGGCAGCATCCTGTTCTGTTTCGGCCGCCATCAATTCTCGGTCTCTATGCAAGCCTCTAGTCAACTTTCTTCCTAGTTGGTCCCAGGCACCGTGGTTTTCGCTTCCGGTAGGGATATTCCGGTGGCTATCTAGCAATTCCAGAGAATTCGATGAGATCCAGTACACGGCTGCATGCCGTGCACCTACTCCGCAAGATGTGCTACTCGCTGCTTTTATAGCGTCTTGGATGTATTGCCAGCGGTTTGACAAATCCTTGTTTGTGGCTACCTAATTGGGCGGTAAGTTCATTCTAATATCCTTCCTGGACCGAGATCCGGCAAAGTCGATGTATGTCTGTCCGTTGACTGTGAACTCGATACATACGAGGGCGTAATCAGATTCTAGCCGTATGCCACGGTACAACTTACAAGATTTGACTGAGCCGGCAAGTGGTAGCTTACGACTGTGTGGTCTAATTGTGTCCAAGATTGATTAGTCGTCATGTGACTGTGCGACGTAAGTTGCGCCGTGAGTTCGTGCTGTACAAGAATAAGCAATGTTCTGTACATAGACGGAGCAATAAATTGCCGTTATCCATGCGTTGATGGTCAGAGCTGCTTCGGCCTCTAACCGTCCGCCCGCTTGGATCTAAGTGGCAGATCCGGGTTTCCAGATCTCCAGCCATACCACTGTGTCTCTGTAAGATGCTTTCTCAAGAAGTTCATGGAGGTGCTGGCGTAATATTTTTTTGGTTGTGTCCGGACTGTAATCAGTAGGGGCGCAGGAAGCGACAATAAACAAGCAACAGTTGCCGTTGCCATTTTCATTGGCACTAAACAAACTCTCCATGAGGAGTGTATGGGTTGGCCGAAAGGAGTAGCACCTTTGAGTTGGTAGACTGTCGTGTCCCTTGGTGCATTTCCCATCTCCCTGGTCCCCATCGGTTGCCCAACTACGACCTGTGGCTCTACGAAATTGAAGCATTCCTCTACGGCCGCACCCCGGTAAACCGCTCAACGGGCGTTGCAAACCAAGTTGGAGAGTAGCCGGAGCCTTAAAAATTTCGATGAAATGGTGCTCAGCATGTGAAGGTAGCTGTTCCTAAATGGGCGGACGAGGTCTGCTGCGTGATCCAACGGCCAAAAAGGAAAACTTCAACCACTAGCTTCGCATGAACCCCTAGGTCATGGTCAGTTCTGCCGAAGGGCGAACGAGCCCTTAGAGAGCCACCAGAATCCATGCACCAATATCACAGTTTATGCGTTGTGCGTCCCGGATTAGTAGATCAACATCCAAGAGGCCTATGGACCGTTCCATCGGTCACCGGTTTCCAACACACGAGTTTCCACTTGCCCGACAGGCAGCAATTGGCTGTGCATGAATTAGAGGCGCAACTTGGTACAAAAAGCCGAGTGACGCGGGAGACGTCACTTTGTACATTATGCCCAAGACTCTTCGTGGATTTTACCGCTACAGTGCAACGTTGTACCCGGGAAGCGACGCGCCTCACTTTATTCCAGCGGCGGAGGTGTGAAATATGCTAGCTGGGGACTTCAGTCTGCACAGGCACATTCACATTGCCTGTTGGAACATGAGAATGCTCCTTGACGTCAATAGTCAAGCCACCACAACACGCGTTGCATAATTACCAAATAGAAATGGCATGTCTCCGGAATTGGTCTGCCTAATTCTGGCGCACGGAGTATTGAGGTCCCCGGAATGGACGACTGCTACCAACTCTACCACAAAAGACCTACGGACAACTCCGGTCCTGATACTGCCGCGATAGCTGCCAGTAGTAGGGCTAATAAGGCACTGCTTTCAAGAAACCCGATATTCCCTCGGATTGCTGTGGCTCGTTTTGGTCCGTCGCCTATGAACATATCAGTTGTTGCAATCTACTCCCCGACATTAATATGCGAAGAGATAGCGAAAGATGAGTTCTACGACAGGTTACAGGAAATCGAGACACACTTGTTGCGGAAGACTGAGACGCCCGAACTGGTCCTTCAAACCAATCAGCCAGACGTCTTAGGAAAATATGACCTCGAACAACAGTACTACAATGGTGCTCGTTTCGTCAGTTTCGCAGACTTCAACAGACTACCGTCTACAACACTTGCTTCTAACACACTGTGAGATGCCTTCTGACGAGGTATTCAAACGACTGTCGCACTGCACCATATATAAATTTTAAACCCCATCACGACGAAACTCCACCTTAACGCGGGGTGATGGCTTGCGTGCCTCTATAACCCAAATAGCTAGACAGGGCGACTTCCTTAAGCCGGAGATGCAATCATGCCTGACGGGTCAATGGGTAGAGGCCAGACAAAGTCCAGTCTCCTAGTCCTCCAGGTTGGGGGTCCATTTGAACTGACAACTCGGTCGGTAAAATCAGAAGAAGAATAATTGATTCAAGCAAATGGGCTTCCACTAAGCCATCCCACTGCTTTGCGGACAGGTTCTCGTTAGAACTAAAGGTTTTGGTACTGATAAGTGGGCTACTGCTCAGGATTCCCTCTCTTTTATTCAACTTTTGTCTTTTGGCCCCAACCACTTCTCTTTGCCTCCTCTATCCACCCATAATACTCTCAATGATAATACGCTCGATACTCACAGCGGTTCATTTTCAGGTAATGTCGTTAATAATCCACAATTGCATAACTCACATTTTCTCAAGCCTCGTTGTGCTTTACCCGCTGAGCGTACAGATGACGGGGATAGGTATCTCCGGTTTTTCGCAGACAGTCGGTTATTCTTGTCTAGTACCAATTTTCGACATAGCTCGCATCGCACAGTGACGAAGCGTCCTAACTCTACAGGTACTCTGAGCGAGATCGATCACATCGCAGTAAGCCACGGGTGGCGCAGTTCTGCATAAAACTGGAAAACTTACTGGTCCTCGTACGTAGAGTCTGACCATGCATTAGTTTTAATGCGATTATCTCTTAAGCTCCATGATAATCGTCGCAAACCGCAAACCCGGTTAGCTGTGCAACGTTTGTGTGATCCAGAAGTTCGCACCAGTTATGAACAGAAATGGGACCATGTGCTAGGATCTACGAAGAACAGTAATGTAGAAGAGTACCGGGCCCATGTCCTAGATCCGATATCCATCAAAGACACTGGATTTTGTAAGAGTCGTTGAGTCTAATTCGAGAAAAAACGTCACCTCTAGAACTGTAAAAAGATGAATAAGATACGAAGACGTCTACAGAAGCAAGTTACGAAAAGCCTTAAGAAGGATCGCGAAAATTGGTGGTGGAAATAGCAGCTGCTTCAGGTAACAGTCAAAGACTGTTCAAACTTATTCGCGACACCAGGGGACGATGAACTCCAGTCAGTGAAACGATATGCAACAGAAATGGAGACCCTGTTCACAGGAAACAGCAAAGGCTGGACCTCTGAGCCGAATACTTCAAGTAGCAGTTTAGCTGGCCGCGTGGTAATGAAGTTACTCCTGTGTCAGCAAGTGCGATTTCTTGGGGAGTATCACTTGACCCCCGTCGGAAAAGAAAGTTTAGTCATGTATTCGATCACTAAAGCGAGGGAAAGCGGCCGTTCCAGAGGAATTTTTCCCCAGTTCCTCTCAAACTGAGTGGAAATGCTTTGATAAAGTCACTTACCACTTTGATCCGTGACATTTGGAAACGAGGAGCGTATTCCGTTAATGTGGAACGAGTCTTTGATTGTTCCCATCTTCAAGAAGGGAATACGCAATGACTGCGGTAATCATCGTGGGATTAGCTTAATTCCGATAGTCACCAAAGTGTTAGCCTCGATTTTGCTGCACGGTCTTACACCCGATCGCGAGAGGAACACCCGTGAACAGCAGGCCGGATTCCGCCGAGGTCGAGGATGCATCGATCGGATTCTGATTCTTCGTCAGCTACTTGAAACGCGTCACACGCACCGCCTACCGACAATAATGATTTCCTTAGACTTGAAAGGTGCTTTCGATTCAGTTGATCGAGCAGCGCTCTTCAGTACTCTTCATCGGAAAGGTATGCCCCAGAAGTTCGTGAACCTACTGAGATCATTGTATTCTCATACTTCTGGCCGCGTAAGGGTTTACGGTGAACTATCCAGTCCATTCGAAACGACCAGTGATGTTCGACAGGGATATCCCATGTCTGCATTCTTGTTTAACTTCGTCATGGACGAAATAATGGAGAGTGCGTTGCAAAATATTCAGGATGTGGGCATCAAACTAGGAAATAGTGGAAAGCTTGTGACCTAGATAATGCCGACGACCTCGTTTGCTTGTTCGAATCCACGGACCATGTTCAACGTGCACTAGATAGACTCGCAAGAGCTGTAGCTCCATTTGTTATGCGTTTTGCACCTTCAAAGTTTAAGGTGATGTTGCTAGACTGGACGTCAACCATTCCGAGCTTGATGCTCGATGGGGAGGTGCTGTCAGTTGTCGACCACTTCACCTACGTCGGCAGCAGCGTGATGACGGGTGGGAGTACTGTAGTAGAGGTGAGCACGCGCATATCCAAAGCTTGAGCGGCGTACGCTGGACTGAAGCACTTGTGGTGCCGACCTGATATTTCACTGAAGTTGAAAGGTCGTGTGTATTGTGCCGCAGTGCGTTCAGTTTTGTTGTATGGTTGCGAGACTTGGAGTCTGCGTGCTGAAGATATTCGTCGCCTTGAGGTTTTCGACCATCGATGTTTACGTAGTATCGCTAGGATTGGGTGGAATAGCCGAGTGAGCAATGATGAGGTCAGAAAGCGAGTATTGGGTACTAATTCGGAGAACGTCCTATCACAGCGTATCGTTGGGGCACGTGGTACGTATGGCAAACATACGTCTACCATACCATGTCCTATTCTCCGCCCCTCCTAGGGAGTAGAAGAAACCAATTGGAGGTCAACAGATGACATGGCAGCGAGGAATGAGGAAATGTACAGCAAACTTAGGAAAAGTAGGTGCTTCATGTCTTCGTGGTTGGGGTCCAAAAGATCCGTCTACCAGTTGGCTGGAGACACTGAAGGATATGGCAGTGAACCGCGAACAGTGGCGATTGTGTTGTCACTTTCTATCGAATGAGAATGATTGATCGATGTGCGTTTGTACAGTTAGACTGTGTATTCCGTTTGTTGGCTACTAGGGCATTCTTTCCTTTTCCATCCCATGCAGGTCCAGTCCTTGTCCATCTTGTATATTCATACTTTCTAATTCAAGGTGCAAGATGGTGAGAAAGGCAGTGTTCAGTGGGGTTTGCCCTACCGCTTAACGCTCAACGATGATGATGACGTCGCACATGTTCGAATAAAATTAGGCTTGTAGACTTTGGTGTTTCATCGAAACGTCATCCTCCACCCATGGTTGCTTTTGAATCAGGGTTTCGCCATCTCCTCTAGACTGACTGTCAGTCAGTCAATTCGTTGGAGAGCACCAGGCATTCGCTTTCGTCCTCTCACTCTAGTAGGAACACCTTCGCCATGAGAAGACAGTGAGTAGGACTTCCTCAGAAGAGGCTGTTTCAGACACTGTCACTTGGGAGCATTTCGAGAGGTTTTCAGGACGAGTAGTCAAATCAGAACCTGAAGCGCCCACCCTCGACCACATAGGCATTTTGGTGACTCGTCCCAACTAACTGCGATCGACGAGAACGGTTGCGTCGATGAGCAATGGACGGGGCTGAAAGTGAGCAATCCTGCCCCCCCCCCCCTTCCTCCCCTTGAACAGCTAGGTAAGGCAAAGTGGCTTGGAAAAAATTGGATCTCTGCAGAAACCCTAACCGCTGTTCTAAGGCTAGGGACTCCGCGATTCGACAATTACCACAACCTTCACCGCAAAACTACACGCTCAGTAAGAAGCGACCGTAAACGCTGTTTTTGTGAAATTGCAGGCCGGATGGAAGCAGTAACTGCTGTAGAGAGGTTTGGGAGGCTTTTCCGACTCATACGCTCCTCTTCGTGGAAGGCGCAACCTCCTCCTCCCACTATACGTGACGATAGAGGTCACCTAATATCGGGCTCCTACCAGAAGATTCAAAGATGAGTCGAACACTTCAGTCAGCTGCTCAACCGCCCTCCTATCCATTCCACCTCTTTAACGATACCATGCGACACAGAACAACATGCGATCGACGTCGAGCCTCCCAACGAACCAGAAGTCGTGTCCGTAGCTCAAATTATGAGAAACAAGAAGTCACCGGGGGAGGACGGCATCTCACTTGAGGTCTTCAAATCCTGTTTGCCAATTCTGTTGGATCCACTATGCACGCAGTTCCGTCGTATCTGGGTCACCGAAGTTTTCCGCAAAGTCTGGTCAACCTCTGTCCTATTCCCTATACTGAAAAAGGGCGACAAGATTGTCTGCGCGAACTACAGGGCCATCAACCTCATCGATATAGTGGCTAAACGTTTTGCGACCATTCTGCCAGATCGCTTTGTTGCTGTTCGGGTTGGGCGAGCACGCTCTAGCCAGTGTAGTTTTCGTCGAGGATGAAGGTATGTTGACCAGATCTTCACGGTACGCCGAATCCCTGAACACTACTATAAATTCCAACAACTCACCACAGCGTGCTTCATTGACTTTCGACAGCATCCGACTCCTTTGACAGGTAGTCACTCTGGAGCGTACTGCGAGACGACTGAATGCCCGAGAAGTACATCAGATTGATAGGATCATACTACTCGGCAACACAGGTGCGCGTCGTCGCCTACGGCGAAGAGTCTCCAGAGTTCCCAGTCGACTCCAGCATTCATCAAGGATACCCTTTATCGCCAGTCCTATTCAACCACGTTATTGACTGGGTAACGCATCGCACCCTCAGTAACTTTCGAGGAATACAACTTGGCCACGACTCTTAAGTTATAGATCTTGAATTCGCCGACGACATTGTCATTCTGGGAGAGGTTCTCGGAACTCTGCAACCGGTTCTTGACCGTATTGTATGTGAAGCTAAGACTGTTGGTCTGGAGATAAACACTAAACAAACGAAACTTTTTACGACTTCGCAAGACTTAACACACTCTATACGTTCCAATGGCGAAAATCTGGAATAAGTGCGCCATTTCTAGTACCTAAGTGCTACTATCCAGCCAAACGGTCAGGTCAGGGACGAGGTTAAGCTTCGTGTAGACCGCACAAGGAGAGCGTTCTTACAACTTCGCGAATCATTGTGGTCTCTCAGCGAAGTAAGCCTCCACACGAAGCTGCGCGTATTACCGAGCTGCCATCCGCCCCGTTCTTACGTACACCTGCGAAACCTGACCGTTGAGAGTAGACGACACGAAGACGCTGGAAAGCTTTGACCACTGGTGCCTCCGCTACGTGGCCAAAATCAAGTGGTATGACTGCGTCACAAACTTCGCTGTGCGTCAACACTGTGCGAACGCAGAACGACTTTCTTCTTTCCTCCGGCGACGTCGCCTATAGTGATTTGGTCATGTTCCACGACGACCCGAAACGGAATCTACGAAGAGGAGCCTACTGCGATCACCCTGCTCAGACTGGAAATGTCGCCTTGGTGGCCAACTGAAAACGTGGGTTAGCATTATTAAAGCAGACATGGATCACCTAGACCTTCGGCGGGTCTTTGGAGTACGCGACTGGTGCAACAACAGGGTTTTACGGCGTGCAGACCTTGCTGCAGACCGGAACGCGTGGACAGCTACCATCAGAGACATCCAAAAAGCCGATTTATCCTCTGGCAGAAGATGGTCGCATGAAATTAAAAGTAAAGGAAGCCTTCGTCGTGACACTTTGAGATGAACACCGCCAAGAGAAGACAATGAGCAGGACTTTCTCAACAGAGGTTGGTTGTGAAGCACGGCCATTTGGGAGCTTCTTAAGAGCCGTTCAAGACGAGTAGCCATCTCGGAGCCTGAGGCACCCTCGATTGCCTCTTTTTTATTATATGCTTACGTATGAGTGGGATGAAAGAGGTATATGCCCCATAGTCACAGAGGCCCAGTGCACTATTAGTTATAACCGGCAACCAGACCCTGAGACTTGGAGATGAGAACCACATAAGGTCCTAATAGACCAGGTATGCTAGCGAGCCGGACAACAATGAATTACTGTCTACCACAAATAGTCGCACCACTTTTTGTGAAATTATAAGAGCCTTGCACAAACTAGGAGGGATGATATTTATCGTAATTCAATCTCGATAATATAGTAACTTGTAGAAATCCAAAAATTTGCCTGCAAAAGATTTTCGGATTACACTTCATGGTAGCTCCTAGTGTATCGAGGCCATGAGCGATGCTGAATTTGTAGATCTTTATTCACCAGCTGTTGTCTCCTTGTTAGCCAGTATGTCAAATGTAAATAGTGAGTCCTACTAGTGAAATGAGTAGAATGCCGATATACAAGGGTTCTGTCAGGAAGTCATCCGTGCACATTTAATCTACAATTGTTATCTTAAAACATCATTGATAAAAAATTTATCACAATGGAGACCCCTCTTTGTCCATCCCACTTCGGGATTTGCTGGAACAAATTGAAAAACCAGGAATACAGATTATTTTACTCGGCATTCTCATTGTAGGACAATTTCTGCGTCCACATGTAAAATTTAGGTCTTAATGAAACCGTAGGAAAACGGAACACCACAGTTTCTGTAGCGAAGTTTGATATTTGGCTGCACATTGCCAAGCAGCTTTCATCTTTGGACGCTGATTTAACGAGGCGTTCAGATGACCATCCAAAATTATTTACGAAAAGGTAGCATATAGTGAGCGTTTGTAACAAAGTCACGTACCTGGCACAATAAAGCACTTGGTATTTGTGCTCAGACGCGTGCTTCAATGATACTTCGGATCAAAGTAAGTGATCCAATATGTTTCATCAGAAAAACTAAAGTCCCGAAAGATGTATCGAGGTGGGCATAGGCACGAAATGTCGATTAGTTCCAGGTACAAGTTTATAGCTGCATAAACCAAAGCTGAAATTGTCTGATTTATTCTAATTATTTTCTGTTTATTTTTGTAGTCATTCTGCCATACGCGATTGAGATTCGTGCGATTCGTCTGTTTTGATCAAATGCTTACTAAGTTGAGAAATTATTAAGTGGCATAAAACGTCAATTTTCTGGTCTCATTCAGAATTAATAGTCTCATGTTTCAGACGTCACACTGGTGCACCGCAAATATAAAACCACTGGTAGATGTTGCCCTGATTTTACTCAGTCAAATTGGTCACAGGTTGCTATGATGTCCAACCATCCTTTCATATATCATATGAAATGCATTATATTCATGATTATCCTTTTTATATTAAAATGTTTCAGGTGCTTGTACGATCACTAAAGGCACCTGTATCGATTTTTTTCGATTTGCAATGGAGGCGGTAGCCATACATTCATTCAAACCCACAGAACCTGACGAATTGGGCTTCGAAAAAGGCAGCATTTTACATGTAAGTTCAGTCATGACGGTTCAGTTTTTCTATGCACTTATCCTCGCCTGTCCTTTTAGATTATCGAAATGGAGGAGGATCCAAATTGGTACAAAGCCAGACAGAGTAATCGTGAGGGTATGGTTCCAGCCAATTACATCACACTGTATTCACACCCGTGGTACATACCGAAATGCAGTCGCCGTGAAGCTGAAGTCCGTTTGCTCGAGGTGGACCCACAGACCAACTGTGATCTGCAACCAGATGGTGCATTCATACTCCGGCAGAGTGAGAATGATCTTGGTCAGTTCAGCATCTCGGTCAAGTGAGTACGAATGTCAAGTCTTCCTCCGCCCGCTACTTCTGTCAGGTCTGGTCGCGTTACACTTAGTATATTTAGCTTCTGTGAAATATGCTTCTTTCATTGCTAATCCAAATAAACCTCATGTTGGGATTTACAAAAGCTGCATCAAGTAGGAGTTGAAGCTCTAATTCGTGAACCTTGGTAAGACAAACTGTGTTCTGATTCATGAGAACTATTTATATTTCGTTTTCATTGTTCCATGTAGGTCGAACTTTGTAGCCGATGAGCTCAAAAATGACTTTTGCATTAAGAATAAAAAATAAAAGCTTCTGTTTGATCCACAGGACCAACAGCTCTCAGTCTTAGCTAGGCTTACAATCGTGTGAGATTTTCGAATGTTATGCATAGCCTCGCTGGGTGCAAGCGACTCAAATTAAGTGTGCTCTTCAAGGGAAAAGAAATTCAGATGTTGATTTCTTCAATTTATCATCTAGACTCCGTTGAACAAAACCCGTTTTCCCCGTGCTATTTTCAACTTGTGTGCCCGCAGTTGACAATAGGCGGTGGTTCCATTCAACAAGTCGAACAGACCGATAACGTCAATATTTTATTATCTCGACATCAAAATAAGACTTGTTAATAAGCCTGGTTTTTCTACGGGTAATTCAGTTGAACATTTTTTCGTGAACATGCGCGAACATGCAATGAGTACTGACAGTCAAAGCCGAGTTTGGGCTTATGGTAATCTTTCACCCGAGTTCACCACGGGAAGTGGTGTGCCTCATGGTTGCATCCTCCTTTTCTATCTAACTTCGTAATTCATGTAGTCCCAGAGACTGCCTTTGTGTACTTTGAGGATGCTTATATCAAACTTTTCCTATTTGGAGAACTGTCACTACCCGAACAACATACTTCTGAATGAATATCCAGGTAAGTTGCAAACTTTCCCAAGGAGTATGATAAACTTCGTCGCAGTGTTTTGAATGCATTTTTCACCTCAAAAGTGCAATATATATATCACTGCAAGACTGGAATTAGACCTAGAGTCATGCATTCGATCACTAAAGCGAGGGAAAGCGGCAGGTCCCGACGAACTTCCCCCAGTTCTTTTCAAACTGAGTGGAAATGCTTTGATAAAGTCACTTACCACTTTGATCCGTGACATTTGGAAACGAGGAGCGTATTCCGTTAATGTGGAACGAGTCTTTGATTGTTCCCATCTTCAAGAAGGGAATACGCAATGACTGCGGTAATCATCGTGGGATTAGCTTAATTCCGATAGTCACCAAAGTGTTAGCCTCGATTTTGCTGCACGGTCTTACACCCGATCGCGAGAGGAACACCCGTGAACAGCAGGCCGGATTCCGCCGAGGTCGAGGATGCATCGATCGGATTCTGATTCTTCGTCAGCTACTTGAAACGCGTCACACGCACCGCCTACCGACAATAATGATTTCCTTAGACTTGAAAGGTGCTTTCGATTCAGTTGATCGAGCAGCGCTCTTCAGTACTCTTCATCGGAAAGGTATGCCCCAGAAGTTCGTGAACCTACTGAGATCATTGTATTCTCATACTTCTGGCCGCGTAAGGGTTTACGGTGAACTATCCAGTCCATTCGAAACGACCAGTGATGTTCGACAGGGATATCCCATGTCTGCATTCTTGTTTAACTTCGTCATGGACGAAATAATGGAGAGTGCGTTGCAAAATATTCAGGATGTGGGCATCAAACTAGGAAATAGTGGAAAGCTTGTGACCTAGATAATGCCGACGACCTCGTTTGCTTGTTCGAATCCACGGACCATGTTCAACGTGCACTAGATAGACTCGCAAGAGCTGTAGCTCCATTTGTTATGCGTTTTGCACCTTCAAAGTTTAAGGTGATGTTGCTAGACTGGACGTCAACCATTCCGAGCTTGATGCTCGATGGGGAGGTGCTGTCAGTTGTCGACCACTTCACCTACGTCGGCAGCAGCGTGATGACGGGTGGGAGTACTGTAGTAGAGGTGAGCACGCGCATATCCAAAGCTTGAGCGGCGTACGCTGGACTGAAGCACTTGTGGTGCCGACCTGATATTTCACTGAAGTTGAAAGGTCGTGTGTATTGTGCCGCAGTGCGTTCAGTTTTGTTGTATGGTTGCGAGACTTGGAGTCTGCGTGCTGAAGATATTCGTCGCCTTGAGGTTTTCGACCATCGATGTTTACGTAGTATCGCTAGGATTGGGTGGAATAGCCGAGTGAGCAATGATGAGGTCAGAAAGCGAGTATTGGGTACTAATTCGGAGAACGTCCTATCACAGCGTATCGAGCTTAGTAGACTTCGTTGGTTGGGGCACGTGTTACGTATGGCAAACATACGTCTACCATACCGTGTCCTATTCTCCGCCCCTCCTAGGGAGTAGAAGAAACCACGTGGAGGTCAACAGATGACATGGCAGCGAGGAATGAGGAAATGTACAGCAAACCTAGGAAAAGTAGGTGCTTCATGTCTTCGTGGTTGGGGTCCAAAAGATCCGTCTACCAGTTGGCTGGAGACACTGAAGGATATGGCAGTGAACCGCGAACAGTGGCGATTGTGTTGTCACTTTCTATCGAATGAGAATGATTGATCGATGTGCGTTTGTACAGTTAGACTGTGTATTCCGTTTGTTGGCTACTAGGGCATTCTTTCCTTTTCCATCCCATGCAGGTCCAGTCCTTGTCCATCTTGTATATTCATACTTTCTAATTCAAGGTGCAAGATGGTGAGAAAGGCAGTGTTCAGTGGGGTTTGCCCTACTGTTTAACGCTGTAGGATGATGATGATAATGGTTCACAATCTTCGTGCCAACATTTAGGGAGTTGGGAAATACAGCCACGCAAAAGAACGAGGGGTGATATTTTATATCTTACTGCACTGTTTGATGTTGAGTGTGAAATGTCCGGGGTTATCGTCATGGTTTCTTAGCTCAGTTGTTATTGTGCACGCAGCATTTCACCGTGGTTGGCATCCATGCATGCGTTCAGACCAGATCTACTCTTTCATATATCCGAGTTGTGTAGGCAGTATGCAACTCACCACGGAAAAAGTACAACTTACAGGCAAATTTCCCATCATGAGGAGACTGCACCTTGGCGTGGTGTGGTGGCTTGCGTGCCTCGATGACCCAGAGAGCTATACAGAATGGCTTCCTTATACCGGAGATGCAACTATGCCTGACAGATTAATGGGTAGAGAGCAGACGAAGACCACTCTCTGAACCAGCTGATGGGCAACATCTGGTTCTAATAACTATCCCCATGGACAGGGCGCTCCAGCGAATAAACACGGAACGGAACAGTTTACCGGTCTGAAAATCTCCACTAGATGGACGTGGAAGTGGGTTACCTGGGGTTTCCCTCGACAGTGAGAGATGTCATCTTACTTCATTGAGCAACAACCCCCTGTCTAAGCTAGGCAGTCCCCAGCCCAAAGGATGCTGCCCCGTCCAAGTTCCGCTTGTCCCATTGGATGCATGGGATTGAGGACTGAATCCGAAATGCGGATCAATAACAAAACACTAGCGAAGACAAAATAGCATACCTGGAACAATCAGGTCTCAGGTGACACATCAGGAGAAGTTCCTTCATGGGTTCTTCGGTCACGTTCTCGCACTGGGTTAACGTCCCACTACCCTGTAGGTCAGACTTTTGAGTCGAATGCTCCGGTCAGGGTTCCTAAAGAAAATCCCCTTCTGTGGTGTGAGCATCCGTGAAGTATAATTCGCTCAGAAACCTCCAGCATGTTTGTTGTAAAAGGCCTCAACAATTTTTCTTCCCCTAATTTAAGGTCGATACAAAACGCCACGGGTAACTGCGGCTCTGGAGGAAGTAGTAGTTCAGGAGTGGGGCATAAATCAAAAGCACTTCTTGAGCCTAATTGTTCACTTGGCTGCCCTTACCGTCTGCACACCATATGAGAAAGGACAACAGTCTTCCCTCACTAGAACTCTTGACACTTTCAAAACAGATATGTGTTGTGTATCCAAAACGCGTATACAAGACCCCACCTCTGTCATCACTTTTCGTACCCCAGATACAACAGTCTCGCATTACTGTTCGCGTGTCTGGTGGTCCAGTGTCTAGGGCTTGTGGTCTGGCTCAGGGGGGGGGGGGGGCCGCTTTGATTACGCGAGCTGGGCGTGCACTGCTAGCCTGTGCGGTTCGGTTGCACGGTTCTGTTCGTGCCGACAGCAACAAACCGAAGCGTCGGTGCTTATTCTTCGTGTCTGTGTATGCACCCACTGACTACAGTTCATATGAAACCAAGGACGAATTCTACCATGAATTGTCTCAACTGCTTCGAAGCGTGCGTTCAACAGACGTGGTGGTCATTGCTGGTGGTTTCAGCGCCCGAGTTGGCCTTTTGGGAGATTCCGGAAAACACATTGGAGGCCCACTTGCTATCCGGGCCGGTCGAACCGATAGCGGCGATCCAACTGTACTCTGACCACAGATTGTTTCTGACGAGCTCGAACTTCTTTTGTGGTATGAGCAGCCGCGAAGTATCCTTGAACCAGAAACCTCCAGCATCCTTCCTGCAAAGGGCCTTACCGATTTCCCCTCCGTTAATTTGAAATTGATGCTAAATATCTCGGGTAACTGCAGCTCTGAAGAAACCAATAGTTCAAGAGTAGGACCTAAATAAAGAATTTCTCTTGAGCCTGCATGTTCACTCCACCTGGATGACTTCAACGTTCGCACACTATGTCAGATGAGGCAACAGTCTGTCCTTTCTAGAACTCTTGCTACTTTCAAGATGGATATGTGCTGTTTCTCCAACACGCGCATACGAAATCCCACTGCCGTGATCACTTCGCGACCCGGATACAACCTCAGACTCTCGCATTACTCTTCGCGTTCCTGGTGATCCAGTGTCCAGGGCTCGTGGTCTGGTTCGGGTAGGGCTCGCTTTGATTACGTGTACTGCTAGCCTATACAGTTCGGCTGAACGGTTAAAATTAAAGTCACGCTCACTACGCGGACAACCGATCAATATTCCTCTCATGAATGGCCATACGCCTGATTTGTCTCGATCTTTAACCATGCTCCAGCGCCAGTAGTATTGACTTATCGACTTTGCTATGTACTGATTGGTCCTACTCCGTTGTGCGTGAGGGCACATGTAATTTAGTTCTTTATGCTAACCTACTTGCGTGCTTACGGTTTACTCGCCGGTTACGATCGGGTTTTGTGTTTACGTTTGTACAAGCAAATGCAGTGCCAACATTACGTGTTTTACTACTAACTACGGACACAACAGTTCTGTGCGTGTCATTAGCAGTAGAATGAAGTGTCGATGCTTCTTCGTCGTGTCTGTGTTTGTGCTCACCCATTGCAGTTTCTCCGAGACTAAGGATGACTTCTACCAGGATCTGTCTCAGCTGCGTTGAGGCGTGCATTCAACCAACGTGGTGGTCACTGCTGGGGATTTTCAACTACCGAGTTGGCTGTTTGGGTATTCCGAAAAGCACATGGCTGTCCTTCATAACATCGATCGTCTCATTTAGATGTGCTCTGACCACAATTATCTTCCGAAGAGTAAGAATTTCTGCCATTACACGCGGCATAAACTCGCATAGCGTCCTCCTACGTCTTCACGGCTTTGGACTCAGTTTAACCATAATGTCATTGATCTTCGCTGGCTTGGATCAGTCGAAGATTGTCGTTCATTTTATTTCACGTCCGTGGACTCAAATCACTCACTTGCACGTGCTCGCTTTTGTTTACGTGTCGCCAGTGCACCAACACTAAAATCACCCCGTCCTGCATGGCTGTCTTTAGACGACAATCGACGATGTGCTTTCCAGGCAGAATTGTCTGCTTGGTTATCGATGCAGCCCGATGTCCAGGACCTGAACGAACGTTGACAGTAGCTCAAGAAAGCCTTGCATACCGATTTCAATGCCACATAAGACTCCGGTTGGTAAAAGTCCCACAACCGATGGAAATCTTCGACATCAGTTGCTCTGTTGGATGCTCGCAGATCCGTCCCTCCGGATGCCACATTCAACGAAGTGCATAAATCCCTGAGAGGCCAAATGACTAGGAGCTTGAGAAATAATCGCGAGCAGTGTTGGATTGCGAAATGTAGGAAAATGGAGAAGGTTCTGTCTATTAGCAATACTCGCAACCTTTACGGTTTGATTAGAAATATCGGTCCACGGAAGCCCGATGTAAATGAGTTAAGGAATCCGATGACTCACCGATTCACTCTCAGGTACGTAATTTTGGATCGTTGGGTGGGGCACTGTAAAGAACAATTCAATTATTCCACTTCAACAGTGGACGTTGCGTATGTACCTGTCAGAGAAACGATGGAGGTAGATATCACTTCTGCATCAGAAAAGGGGTTATGCGGGAGATAGGTTACCTGAAAAGATTCAAGGTTCCTTAGTCGGATAGGTTTTTGGCGATCATTTTTCAGCGATGGAGACGTAGTTTTGATTTCGGGTAATCTAGAACAGTGGAAAAATTCGTGGAGAATGGTATGAGTCGGTGATTGTACCGATTTAAGAGAAAGTCGAAAGGTGCTCTTGTAAAAACCAAAGAGGAATTAAGTTGGTAAATATCGCATCGCCGATTATGCAGCGCGCGCAGAATGTGTACGCGTGAGAATCGAGCCGGTTTCAGACCCGATCAGTATTGTGTTGGCCACATTTTCACCGTTCGACAAATTTCTAAACACATGTATACCTTTCACCGGTTTTCGACACCTTCTCTAGCACTGCCTCTTATTAAAGGGTGCGTCCGTAAGCTGTCTGACTTGTAATACGTGGACGATGTCCTTCTTCTGAGTGAAGATCAACGTGAGTCGCAAGCTCTCTTAGATAGCCTAAACAACAGCGTAGCGATGTTTGGTATGCGTTTTACATCTTCAGAATGTGAAATGCTTCTGCAGGACTGGGTTTGCTCTACACCAAATCTTGATTTAGCAGGGGATCCTGTAGCTGAAGTAGATAAGTATTTTAACCTGGAAAGTTACATCTCACCAGGTGGACGGATATCGGATGAAGTGTTGTGGCGTATACAGAAGGCGCGTTTGGCTTTTACCAATCTCAGTAATATGTGGCGCTAACATAACATCCGATTGTCTGTTTGTTACGAACCCCGACTGAATATCGCTGAACTGATAGTACGCAATTCCTCGATTCTCGCGCTACGACCGGTGAATCGTTTCCAGGATAGCCCGCTCACACAAGGAGGAACACAAAAAACAAGACCTTAAGCTCAGCCTCAAATTCGGTGCCGTACCAAATACGATTGCGCATTGCTATGTCGCTGCTTATGTACAGTTTTGTGTGACCTTGAAGATCAAAACAACGCAAAGCGCTCCCGCGAAGGTGAATTGTGCGGCTTTGCATAACGTACAACCGCGCGCCATTCAACTCCAAAGTTGATATTGAATATCTCCAAAAGAGATCAAGGTAGGTAAGAACTGACCGTGTATTCGAATTCCTCAGCATCGATTTGTCGGCGAAGAAATTCGCCCAACACTGTTGAAGGTCGAGTATACAATGCGGCAGTTAGGTTCGTTGTTCTATGCGGCTCAGAAACGACCGGCGAGGTGTAGAAGATAGACGAAGACTGTCGGTGTTCCAACATCGATTTCTCCGTAGCATTGCTCCAGCATGATGGGAACACTATAAGGTGTTGGGAACCAGAGGTTTTTCTCTGGATCAAATGCTGAATCCAAACAGGTTGCGATGGCTGTGACATGTGTTGCGCATGCCCGCCAATAGACTTCCTCGATGTCCACTGTTTTTCGACGCAGGTGGTGGTTGGAAGTTAGGTCGAGACGGTCAATCCATGACATAGCAGACAGGTATGGAAACTTTGCCAATGGACTTGACCACGTAGGACATGAGACTTCCAGGTTGGGGTCCACGTGATTCGTTTAAGAAATGGTTGAAAATTTTAAGTGATATGGCTAGGTGTTGTGATCAGTGACGTAGCAGCATTTTGACCGTTTTTTTTTGTCTTCGCGTTTTTCGCTTATCACATTTGATAGTCGGATATTTTTTCCACTTAATGCTTATATTGTTTCTGCCCTTGACTGGAGGGTGCTGGAAGGTAGCAACCGAAACCAGAGCACGAAAGTGCGAGGTTAACGGTTGCATAAATTGAAACTGAAACTTCTGTAGTCAGTATGGCACCATTCGTTTACTCAGATGACAGACATTCGGTCAGTCACAAAAGGTTCGCGGAACGATCATTCTACGCAGCCCCTTCTCCACGGACCGAAATGAGCGCAGAAAAGCATAGTTGGCCACTTTTCTTCCCATAGTAAAGGGTAGTTGGTAACGGCAACTGATCTTTGTACCGACAGTCTGGCAGCCTCGAGCGTTAATTCATCATCCGAATAGCCCATCTCCCTCAGATTGGCTTCGCTTAACTCGACTGAAAATATAGTCTTTAGCCCCAAGCGGAGTTCACTGGTTCTCAAGCATATAACTTGACTCAACTTACATCGTAAGACCCGGGAGAACCCAACGAATCAAGAATCGTCTAACCGAACGGGGTTAAAGCAGCCTGAGGCTCGTTCGGACCTCCCGTGCGGCTATCTGAAACCGAGTGGGCGAGATGTATATCCATCCCGATTAACATAGATATCGATTGATTGTCCGTATCGTCTAAAGGTAGTCCGACTAAGTGTTTCCGACCAGAAAGCTGTTTAACATCGGGTATCTACTGAGTGATGGGCGGCAATCGATCTACAGCTCAGGCTTAAGCGAAGGTCTCTTAAGGTCCCGTTATCACAATGCTGACATAGAACTCAACTTTACTGGTAGCTAGGACGGAAAGGCAGTTCAGAGTAGTGACTTTTATTTTAACTGAGCTGCTTGTCATTCCTAATCTTTCTGCGACATCTTGTAGGATCGACATAGAGTCCGAGCAGTTTCCCAATAAGGTATGTACGACGCATTCGGTGTTGAGACCATAAAGCCTTAATTTCACGACACCTAACGAGATCAAAATTCTGGCTATGACTGAATTGGTGTTTACATTGGCGGTGGCTGTACCGCTTACTCCGCGCTACATAGTCGAAGGTTCATTCATTACATGCAGCAGAGGATGATGCGAAACTCAGTAACGGTCCACGCCGCACAACCTCCTTACACCGCATCGACTAACGGTACGTTTTGGTTCCAAGCAAAACTCACACAGAGCGCACGTCTTCATATAACGATGGCTAGCCGACGTTTTCATGTTGGGGAACTTGAAGGTAATGATTCTGGCCACAACATGTTTAGATGGGCCCAATTGAATTGTTGGTTACCTGTGGCTGTTCAGACCGGTGAGTAGGCTGCGACTCTCCTACCTGAGTTATCATTGTGCACACATTTTTTTCTGTGCTGGTCTGGCTGTCAGAACGGTCAGATCTGTTTGGAGACTGCTTTGATGGGTACATTGACTTGACGGTTGCTACATCAGGTTTGTCTCTCACAGACTGCGTTAAGTCAGAAAATGTAGGCTCCCTGTCCATTAGGAATATATTGACGCTTGATCAAGCCAGTCGGCCGGCTACAGCACCCAAAGGTATTTTGGATGTTAAGCCCGGCGTCCATTCATCTGGGCGAGTGTCAACCCACATGCCTTCGTGGTTTCAGTGGGTTTTACTAAGCCCTTGTCGTTGTTCTGTTTTGTCGCAGGGCAGTCTGTCACCTTGGCTAAGTACTCATATCCTACAACGCCCGATTCCCCAAAACGTCGTCGTAGAATCGTAAGCTTCCGCGGGGTCTAGAATGGTACAGTAGTCAGTTGCCTCGCGAGCCTGCCCATCACAGTCCCGATCATCTATGGATCCTACATGCATTGGTCCCTCAATTAAATCTTATTACGGCTTGTGATGGATATCAATTTCAGGGCAAAACTACCTTTATTAGCAACCCATACTCATTTTCACGTTAAGGTTTGGACTTTGGATTGACAAAACATTCCACTAGTATTAACTGTATTTTCTGACAGACGCAATAATGCAATACATTATGGGCTAAGGATCAAATGTCGTCACTGGTGAAGCGTGTTGTGCAGTTAATGATAAAATTAATTCGTGTTTTCATTTGGGTCCATAGTACCTTTCTCATGGGTGATTTTTTTTGCCCTGACATGTGCTATGTCTAATTCTGTTTCCGAATGGAGTTCAAAAATTTCAATTCAGACTGTGCGAACTGTGCTTAGTTGGATCCAAAATCATCAGATCAAATTTCCACATAAATGGTCTTTGGTTATCTCCAATCAGCATGCTGTCCAACTGAAAAATTGCTTTTCTTTCTGTCATCTTCTATCATAATGTGTGGAACACTCGACCGCTGTTTTGATCCGTTCGGATTACGGGCTCTTCATAGAAACTGTATGTGCTCAGGTAAATTAACAAACCGTTACTCGAGATCCTTACGGCGCTCCATAGCACCAAAGCCCTTCTTCAGAAGAATTGCAGAAATAATATGTGGATCGTATTGACGAATGCAGAGTATGACGTTGAATAAACCAGTCTTACAAATCAAAGATTATTGGTGTTAATTTTGGACAAAACCTCACAATGATGATCGGAAGTATCACTGCAATTTGGCTTAACACTACGCCTAATCCATTACTTCATCGATGTCCAGATTCACGGATCTCTTTAGCACAATTCAGTGCACTTCTTGCTAGAGATCTCATGAGTGAGCCAGGGTAAGACTGAAATTTATGTGTGGTAACTGTCTACTCTGCGTACCATTTATTCGTCATCCCGGTCCCACCGTTTCAGACTGTGAAGAGAAGCAATTGTAACCAGGTTGTTTAAGCTCGAAAGAACTATGTTTGCCTAAGCAAAATTGATTTGAAATGTTAAGAGACATCCCGGTGCATTCAACTGATAGACACTGGTTGATTCACTGGGCAATTCTGCTGTTGATAGTCAAATTCAAAGCTAGTTTACTGTGTGCGGATGCCGTTGGCTAGCGTGATTTGGTCAGGTAAACTGTATGGTCCCTATGCGGAAAGTCCGAATCCGTTCGGCGTGGCCTCATAACTCTCTCTGTTGGTAGAGCACGTGTGCTAGAGCTTGGGTGGAAGTCTTGCGTGGGTTCGAATTCCGCCGGGGTCAACGATTTTTAGCTTTTGGATAGCTTAGAAATGCACGAATACAGTGCGTGCTTTCAATTGACTCGTACAAACGAGGACATGGAGAAAATTAGTTTGTTCCGGTTTGACGCTAGACGTAGATGATGCCCTATTCCATCTTATCGATGTTGTCGCTTTTTTAAACTACCCAATGTAAAAAAGTAAGAAACGGTTTCAAATTACCGTCCAAACGAAACAAATAGATGCACTCTGACCATTTCGTTGTTTGACAAGTCAGTCGCACGTCTACTAATCCGGTTCCTATAGCTGAATCTTAACCTAAAAAGCAAGTTTATCTGTGATTTCACCGCCAAATTGTGGTCCGATCACTTGCCTGATCACACATTGGTCCAGTTTACGACTTATTCTGATCTTTCACTGAAGCCCCCTGCACCCCATGGCTAATCTGTTTACCATGAGGAATAGAGAGAAAGAGATTTAGTCGATATTCTCCGAAGTGACAGTACTGTTGTTGTACTGTGCAGACAGGCTAAACGTGAGCCTTAAACAAGTTGTTTGGACAGGTAACATGCTGATGAAATACGACAGTAAAATAGGTGGATTTCCTTTGTGCACGCTATTGAGTTTAGATCTCGTCAGGCTGATGTACCGATGGTGTGTATGCATACTGTTGTAACTTGACTTCTTCAAAAGCTCGTAGCAACAAAATGGCTATAATCATGTACATATATTCATACCTTGGTAGGCAACTTGGCAAACACATGTATGGAATATTATGTATAATTGTGGGAACTGCTGCATTTTGATGTATACGATACAACCATCACGTTGGCAATCGTTGACAGGTTTAGTCGTTGCGTAATCGAAAATGGGATTTGTTAGAATCGGGGTGGGGGAGTGGTAGTAAAATTTCGTTTGTTCTAGATGGACGGTGATGCTTCCCTTCCCTGTTAGCCGGTGCAACTACTTTATTATTATATCCGACTAGCAGTGCGACAAATCGATTTGGTTCTATACGGCTTCAATTGCACCCTCGTTGCCACGTTTAAATTGAGTGTAAGTTGTAGGAGATTAGATTTTACATGTGACTCATCATGCATTGTGAACGCTGCACTCACCATCAAAAACCATGGAAGCACTACTGTGCAACTGTTTCAGCCTTGTTATGGACCATTAGCAACGCACGTCCACCGAACCCCCACTAAGACTCGAACACTACGGATAAGTCGTCCGTCACAGGAGTCGATCGCTGTGTGCGAAAGGTTTTGCTAACAATCATAATAAAAGCCAGTGACGGAAGGGCGCTATATCATGTGGTGCATAAGTTCAAGAAACCGTTGAGAGCCAGCCCGGATAGCCCGGTGGTTGGGTGTCCGACTCACAGTTGTTCCCTTTTAAATCGGCTAATAATAAATTTGTGACTGATTTTGAAATCATTGCTATACCTAGAAAGTTCAAAGACCCCGCACATTCTAGTTGTTTGTTCCCTCCGGTTTTTCTCACCTATCTCTAGTATCCCCGTGTAAAACCATCCTGGTAAGAAATGCACTCTTTTGTCTCCTGTTTGAAATTTATGTTTACCCACAAACAGCATGAGATGGGAAAGAGAGCCATCATCGGGTCAATAGGGAATTGTGTAGTAAAGTTTGTCTGATGCTGAGTACTATGGTTATCCTTTTAAAATTTCGTTTGACCTGATGGGTTATATCGACAGAACATCCATATAGCATGGTTTGCGGATATGCTGACATGATACTAACCGCAGAACTTGACTGCTTGAAAACCTTTCTTTCTTGCTTTCTTTCGTTCCTTTCTTCTTTTTATTTCTTTCTCTCTTTCCTTCTTTCTTCCTTTCGTTCTTTCTTTATTTTCCTTTCTCTTTTTCCTTTCCTTTCTTTTTTTCTCCTTTTCTTTCTTTCTTTTCCTCTCTCTCCCCCCTTTCTTTTTCTTTCTCTCTTCCTTTCTTTCTCCCCTTCTCTCTCTCTCTCTCTCTCTCTCTCTCTTTCTTTCTTTCTTTCTTTCTCTCTTCCTTTTCCCTTCTTTTCTTTTCTTTCTTTCTCTCTTTCGTCTTTCTCTCGCCTATATCGGCGGGTTATTGACATAGAAAATAATCCCAAATGAAATTGGCAACAGTTAAGACAGGCAGCAGTTAAGACATGAAATAAGTGAGAGATAACTCAATAGTAGGAGGTGGTATTCACTCATTTATTTGCTATAGCAGTCTTTTGATTACAAATTATGTTTCGCTAAGCGATCGCTTGCAGCTCTTCTTGACTCCATTTCGAACCTTACTGTCTGCCGTTCATCGCATTTTCAGAGAGGGTTCCAATGTTCTCCACTATCGTGTTTTTTCCGATGCCAACGGGAGATATTACATTTGGAATAACAAATTTCAGTCAATCAATGAGTTGATTGAGTATCATCGACACCAGACTATCTATGGAATCAAAACCCTGCTGCTCCGGGACTGTGTGCCTAGTAAGGTATGTCATTTTTACGCTGTGACATGGGTATGATATATAGCCATCATTTTGTGATCGTGTTTAGGCGACTGTATCACTCTGGCTAAACCCCAATTTAGTCCGCTTGAAATGCTCATTTTCAGTCCTTGATTTTTTCTCTACATCACCACAGTCATTCCACACCCTTCCGTATTGATCCATTTTGCTCGCAAAGATCAAAATGGGAGTATCTTTATTGTTGCTTCATATATAAGGCCGCTTTTTCATCGTAAACATTCGTTTTTATCATTGCTAAGCAATACAGTGTTTCATGAAGAAAAATTCAATGTTTCTTTTTGTGAAATAGTGATGTTGACGATGTGTCCGTTTGTTGTTTCCCGCTTGAAAGTTAGTTCCCTTTTCGTCCATAGGGTTCCGTAACGGGACTACAGAACAATCGTGTGATCATACTGATTAACGTGAACCATCGAATATAATAAGTATGCAGGCCTGTGTGGGATGAATATCGATCTTACAATTCAACCTGTATGTTACCACTAAACTTGTAAGTGTACACTCTTCACCTTACACGACCTACGGTCACATCGACACAGACACACAGGTCACAAAGATAATAAACGGTAAAAAATGAATCAGCAAACCCCTAGGTCATACTTCACGGTGGTTTGGCATCATGTATGTCTTAAATTCACACCTACAAACATACACCTATCATTTTTTATCCCCGGTATTCATATCACATAAGTTTCAGCGGTGTGATTATAAACTTTCCGAAACAGAATTGATCCTAAACCCTAGATAATTTGACTTTAGATATGATCAGTTTATTGACATCAGTTGTAACCCTCATTACTCTAACGGACACTTTCCGCTTCACTTTTTTTATAAAATGGATTTAATAGTTTCAAATGCTTCACTTGATTTTCGATGGTTAGTCTTCGTTGTTTATCCGTTACACTTTGGCAATAAATGCCGGATATTTTCCTTTACGCATTTCTTTATTTTCAAGCATTTCCCCTATAAGGTGACGTAGCTTTGAGCCGGCACTTGATCATTCTTTCCGATCTAAAAGTAGAGTGCTCATCTGTTCTGCATATTTGACGGTTTTATCTGTCGATATTTTTCCATATTTCATCCGTTTCTTCATCTACATTCTTCAGCGAGAAAGAATTGTGTTTCTAGGATCCGTTTGAAAATATTTCCCCTATAGGTTTGAATAATTGTGGTTGCACTTGGGGCACTGTAAAAGACGTAAATTGCCACACTGAATGTGTTTTTTGATTTCACAACAGCACTGCACAAGGTCAAGGCCATCCGTGCTGTTTGGTGTTTATAAAGACTGACAATATCGATCGTTGGGATGGCGAATGACAGCCGGTTACCGTGGGGTCAGACAGACTAACCGTTTCTCGTGCAAGATGTAAGGGTGAATCGAGTTCACCATTCGGCATGGTCGACAGATGATTGATCTCAGTATAAATCGAATGGAATTAACAATAAAACAATTTGAATTCACACGCGCAAACAGCATAGATCAAATTCTGATCATAGAAACCGATGTCCTTGCATCTGCCAACACACACACACACACGCACACACACACACACACACCGTCTAGCACCCACTGGATTTAGATTATTATCCTAGAATCATTAGATGGTAGACAACTTGAGAGAGGCTATACGCGGTAACCGTAACACTTTGTTACTGAATATCAAACATGCTCATATCGCATGGTGCGTCATATTGTCGATGCATTCTGTTGGTATACACCAAGAACAGCTCACATTGCTATTTCCGCGCCGTTTCAGTACAATTCCCATTCGCTACTACCGATCACACTTGGGATCAAAGGTTTTCTATCAATTTCATTCACGTTATACCATTAGCCTGTTATGTTCTGCTTTCTCGATCGACCTTTTGCATACATTGGTAACCGATTTTGACTTTGAACTGTCGTCTGTCTGGACTCCAAGCACTGTTAGAAAATCTTGGAAGCGTAGTAAAGATGTTTCGTGGGGGTTGAGACAAGAGAATCACTTGCTTCAATGCATGTTGACCGAACCCTTGCTGTTTGACTCGAAGGCCACGAATATGGAATTGAGTCCAGTACACATTTACCGTTAAGCTATCCGTAGTGACTCTCAACAGCCTGATTCATGTAAACATTCACATAGCGTCAACGTGATATCCGTTCATCTATCAAGAGTCGATTGTACGCTTCAGCAGTTGGGTCAGTCTTTGTGTTTGGTTCAGAAAAATGTCCCTTACTGGCCGAAGATATACAGAGGTTATCGGTATTTGAACACCAGTGTCTTCGTTATATTGCTTGCATCTGGTGGGAACGTCGTATAAGCAGTGCTGAATTTCCGTTCAGAGTATTAGGCACGCGGAAAAAATGCTCAAATGAAACACCAAAGTTTACTAGGCTAATCTGGTTTGAACAAGTGCTACACATATCCCCGGATAAGGTTCCTCGACGCGCAGTGTTCTGTGAGGCAGATAAGTGGTTGGAAGATGAACAAGGTTGATCGGCCGATGACGCGAGAAAAGTTATGGAAAGCCTTGCAAATGTAGGGCACATTGGGCTTCCTGGCTGGGGTCCAGGAAATCCCTCCACTCAGAGGTTAAAAGACATCAGAGTATATGGTCAGCTGTCGCGATCAGTGACGCTCTTGTATTCACATACCTCATTGATCGTCTTCATACTTCTGTTTGTATTTCTCGTCCTACTCTTCTCTTACTCTTGTTCTTTCTCCGTTATTTCCGACTGAGGTAGCAACAAGGACTACCGCTCTCGGGGCTTGGTTAATGCTTGTTGGAACTGAACTGACATAGCGTCAATCAGTCACTGGCTTTGTATTTTACTTTCTCCCCCGTACACGGCAACCTACTCCTTGTTTGACATCTTTGTGACAGTGTTACAGCCTGTACGAACAGTATGATGAGCTTGGTTAATTCAGTTATTCATTTCAGTAGAGAGTGATTTGATTCATTATCAAGTGACTGATTATGCAAGTACCATCCATACTCCATTGAGTATTGATTTCGCTGACTAATAATATACATGTTTGTTGCTGAATCACTCGTAGATTGGAGATGAGGCGATGATATGGTTAGTAATATGAATGACCAATTTACAGTTTATGGCCCCTTTTGTTCCGTGTTTGTTTGATGGAAGGAGCTCAACGTTTGACTTTTTTGTTTACTCATTCAACGTTTTTCTTCTCTAGGGGTAGGAATGTGTGTTCCGTATTGGCTGAGGGAAGGGGAAGGGTTTGGGTGGGGGAACCACACTCCGTTTTCCCCTCGTTGACCGTCGATTTCCTTTGAGTGTTTTTTCACGGCATTTCTTTAGCCGATAACATAGACTTCCCTAGTTTTTTTGTAGTTACCGCCTATTTTTGAATAGCTAAACCTCCGTGTATTACAATCACTTTGAGAGCATGTGCTCTAATATAAACGGAACTCAAAATTCATTCAGTAATTGGTGGTCTAATTATCGTAAAAATAAGTCAAAATGTAGATACGAATATAGAAGCGAAATCACGGTAAAAGTTGGCGTTGAATGCATTCACTACTTATTCCCAAAGTTGTACCTGTATGAACTTTTAGTCATCGAATGGCCTGTTGAGTGACGTTGAACGTACGATGGACTCACTGTTCTGGATTAATCGTATATTTAATTGATCCAGATAGGAGAAGTTGGTGACCTCGGCGGGATTCGAACCGACGTACGGACGCCACCCCCATGCCGTAGTACCACTTCTGTTTGTTTGTGTGATGTCAACGTCTTTTTAGATTTGGATAAGTTCGGAACTATTTAAATGTATCAAATCATATTTCATGATCGTGTTGTCTTTGTTGCACTCATGTGAGTTTGAATCATAGTCGGTGATTCGAAGATCCTCATACCAGTTTAAGTGACATTTTCCAGATGAATCGCATGCTGATTTTTCTGCCAGGTACTCACTCACATCAGTTACACAGATTTGACTGAGTTGAACTTCGGCACCATGTAAACCCAAGCGAAATATTTTCACATTCCATGATTTTGTTTGAGATTTCGGTTATAGCACTCTAAAATTTCAGCAAGCGCTAAAGTGAAGAGTTTACATCTAGTTGTGTGAACGCGTCTAGACGTTGGCACCTATGTTGATTTTTCCACGATATGAATTGTTTTGAACCTCTTGATTTTCTGCGTGGTCACGTATTTATCATTTTTTTCGTTGCTTTGGGAACTGTTCTGTATGCTCTATTTTGTTTATAAGATACAAAGTCTTACTAGCTAAGAGTTGCAATTTTGTCAAACCATTTATAGGATGCACATCATGTGTTTTATAAATATCGGTAGATTCATTTAATGGAAAATCGAATGAAATAAAGTTTACTTTCAATTAAACAATTCGGAACCACTCATTTATCCTTGTTGGGAATCATCAGCAGTGCACATCCACCGAGCCCCCACGGGGACTCGAACCCGGGGTGAACGATTGTGAATCGAACACCTTAACCGCAAGGCTATCCGGGCTGGCTCTCAACGGTTTGTTGAACATCTACAGTTTTTCCCCAGCAGTAACCATCGGTTTTGATTAACAGCATTTTTCTGTTTCACTAACGTTATGTTTCATGATTGTCAAAATTATCCCTTCGGAATCGATTTTCCTAAATGTAACAACTGCGTGTGCATTCTTCGTTGTCACCCAACTGGACGAGGTTGCGATCTGAAGGTCAGTTGTTGCACCAGATAAAAAAGGACAGAAAACAACAAACAATCAGGTCTCACGTGACAAAACAAAATCATTCCCCGTACATGCAGTCTAACGACATTCCCACACTAGGTTGACATCTTACTACCATGTGGGTCAGACTGTTCAGTTCAAGGATTGGTTCTCAGGAACGACTCTCGGGTTATCCAAAAAGGCTAGAAACACTCTCCTAATTAATTACCCAGACTTTCGGGAAATCGACGACAAACTAACCGTTCGGCTATGGGCGTTCACAACAGATACTGACCCGAAACTGGAGACTGTGACTGACTGCGGTGACTTATCAAAGCTCCTCCGTTTAATCCGTGCTTCATCCAGCATGAAACGGCCTGTGAAGTTCCTCCGGGATACTCATTCCTAAGCAGGCTAAAGCTACCACGACGAGTTTGCAACTTGACGCTGTGTGATGTCTTGCATGCCTCCATGAACCAACGAGCTGTGCAGGATGGCTTCCTTATGTCTGACAGGTTGATGGGTAGAGGCTAGACGAAGTCCAATCTCTGAACCAGTTGATGGGCAACATCTGATTCTGCGCTCCCGAAGAGCATTCTCCAGGGAATAAACACGAAGACAAACAGTGTACCGGTCTAAAAACCTCCACTAGATGGACTTGGAAGTGGAGTACCTGGTGTTCCTTTCAACGGTGCGAGAATTCATCATCGGTGGGTTGTTATCACCCGCTTAAGCTGGGAAGTCCCCGGCCCACTTTCCGCTTGCTCCATTGGATGCATGGGGCTGAGGACTGAATCCAAACGGCGGATCGATAACAAAGCGCCAACAAAGACAAAACAAAATGCGTTCAACAATTAGGTCTCATGTGAGACACCAGAAGAAGTTCCTTCACGAATGCTTCGCCCACGTTCCCCTACTGGGTGAACGCTTCACTGCCTTGTAGGTCAGACTTTTGAGTCAAAGAAAGAACCCGTTCTATGGTGTGAGCAGCTGTGAAATATGATATCCCCAGAAACCTCCAGCATCCTTCCTGTAGAAAGCCTTACTAACTTCTCATCTCTCCCTTAAGATCGATGCTACACGCCATTAATTACTTCGGCGAGTACTGGCCAGTACGAACTTCTGCCACGAGAAGCGACAAAGACTCACACTACATCCTCCTGCGTCTTCACAGCGTTGAACTCAGCTTAACCATAGTGTCATTGATCATCACTGGCGTGGGTCAGTCGACGATTGTCGTTCATTTTGGTCTACGCCTGTGGACTCAAATCACTCACTTGCACGTGCTCGCTTCTGTTTACGTGTTGCCAGTGACGTCGGACGTCGGACGTCGAGGAATTAAGACTCCAGTCGGTCTACGGTGTTCGCAAATGAAAGCGGAACTGGATTTCTCTATACTCAGATCTGACCTCCAGTCGTCGCTCATAGACAGGTGCTGTTCGTGACATCCATGTAGCCGACCCATCTCGCAGGATCTAGTCATATAAAGGCAAAAGTAAGTAGGTTGGTAGGTAGTAGGTGTGCGACCAATAGCGTTATTCTACTCACATACTTTCTTCATTCATTTATTACCGTTACTTGTAGTTTTGTTCCCATGTTATACCGACGATTTTTTACATTTCTAATTGAGGATCCACCCTGAGAGGTGGCAACCGGAACCGCTTCACCCTGTGCACAGTTAATCGTTGTTCGAACGAAAATGAGCGTTTTCCTGTTTCAAAACCGTTCTGTGATATCGGAATTCTCCTTGAAACAAATCTATTCTTCATTGTTCTTCCACCGTATTCGGTACCACGTTTCCATTTCGTTCATCGATATCTGCATGTTTTCATTGATTCGGAACTGAGCGCCTGACTATTTAGTGTTTATGCACAGTTACTGTTAAAGGAGCACGCCTTTTAGCCACAATGGTCTGAGTGTCCTCGGACCGCTGTTCACCACCAATCATGGCCGGCAGTGGTGTAGCTCGAACATCGCGTCAGAGGTCCAGGTCCACGAAGTTCAGTACCACCTGACGCTAAGGCACACCCCACTTGGCCTTGTGTGTTCTGTCACTCTGTTCATAGTACAAAAATCCACCGATCCGTGGTTAGGGCAGTTGCCCTGGCAGATGGCTGTTAGATTCACCCGTTTTCTGATCTCCAACTAGTTCCTTTTCGTCTGCCTTAATCAAATTCTCCCGCTGAACACTGTAAAATGTCATGAAATTTATGTAATCAGTTGTTCTTTTGTCCACGCTCTATTTGACCAAATTCACTGTGACATGAACGGCTAGATCTAGAAATTCTACTGAGATGTTACCAAACTGATGATTGCCACTATTCATTTGTTGTTCTGCTCTTATCTAGCAATCTACTTGTCTGTCCATGATTCCATTTTCCTGATTACAAGAATCAAATGATCGCTTTTTCGTTAATGTGATGTAATTTCGTTGCCGATGCGTCAAATATGTTGTGCGCACATTGGATTGATTAGGTTCAGTAGACTGTCCATCCCATCCTACCCCTACCTTCGTCTATCGTATCATCAATATCCGACACTAACGTATCAGTTTGACGGATACAATCATTCATTCCTTTTGTGGGTTTGTGGGCTGTTTTGTTGCCGGACTGTTTTACCTTGCAATAGGCGCAATTTTGCAAGTTCAGTCATCAAAATGGATTGGCCTATCAAAATATTGAGCAGTCAGAACAGAATAATCACCCGTTCACAAACGTCTGCGACTAATAGAACCAGAATGCTTTCGTGCCACCTTTTAAAATTATGTCAAACTTGGCTGGCGCAGCATTCCGTCGGTTTTTCATGTTCACTTTAGATAACGTCAACAGGTAATAGAAATCGATGAGAACAACCTACGGCAACAGAACCTCATGCCTGCACCGATCAAGCGGGTCATTCAATCCCTAATCAGGCTGTTGGTTAATTTCGTCTACTCTGGGCTTGATTATGTCCGATAAATTTCGATGGATATTCTTGATAGATACGACTAGTTGCTGTTATCAAAATTATCAATAAAAGAAACAATTTCCGGGTCTACAGTTTCCGCAGGATGTCTCCCTAGGTTAGTCAATTCTCCAAGTGAATAGTTCTCGGTTGTAGTGAATTTCAAAAATGAACTTGCTTATGTTTGTGTAAACAGAAAAACGTTCACCCGAGGATTAGTGTTGCGGTATTTGAACCAATATATCGGGATAGAGTGCCAGAAATGTCCGGGTTCCCAAACGGAATCGCTTCATTTCCACTGGAAAGCACGTTTTCTGCGTATTGCACGTCTCTGGTATCCACATCGCATCTGTGTCTTCATTGGTGCCGTAGTGTTAAACACTCAGAGACCCGTCAATTACGATTTGAAGTTGACCATGTTTGAACAGTGTATTTGCTGTTTTGATTGTACATAGTGAGAGCACTAAGCCATCAATGTAGGAGTTGAGCACTGTGTCGGGTATTCCTGATAAGTCACTGGAGCTCACACATTAGACCCGGACGCGTTACACCGGTTTGGACATTTTTTACGCAGCCGGCCAACTACACTTAAATAGGTGGTTGTTGAACGATGGATAGGATTGGTCAGTACGTTTTGTAGAAAAGATTCATAGACACGTTCATCAGTAGGCTTCGTCGAGAAAACTTCTTCGGTGGGATTCACACACCTCATTTTCTCAGAGATCAGAAAGTCCCTAGGGGCTATCGATGGCGCCCGGCCTCATTCAAGGTGTGATAGCTGACAGCTCTTTTATTTCAAGCGAGGTCAACAACCCTTCGGGCGTAAATGCTTCCGCTCCACCATAAAGCATTTTTTGCCTTTCTAAAGAAGTGTCAGATCTTCACTAATCATTCACGGCTACCGTAACATGAAAAATTTTTATTCACCAACTGAATCAGCAGGTGACAAGTTGTGTTTGCCTATTCACTCCAAACTTCGTTTGATACTTTGCATGGAGCATCTTGCGCAAGCAACAGTGAATAAAACATTCTTTTTGGATGTCCTTAGTATTGTGTGTAAGTATCTGGTATTCAGTAACGGTGTATTCGGAAATGTTCTTAATCAACGTCCGCTAAAAATTTGTCAAATAAAATGACAGTACATGATTGATGAATTAACGTTTCAACGACCACAATGCCTTTTCAATCGCAAATGACCCCGCCACTACTGACACTGATAGTGGAAACGGAACTCCAACCTCATTCTCTGCCATACACATGAACCTGCACCATCTCGCAACCATTGACTTTAAATTATCATCCGAAAGTTGTTTAATTGTCTACCTGGCTTGAGGAAGACTATCCACATTCAATAAAACGTTGAGTGAATAAACGTTTCCAACAACCCTCTGTTACTGACTATCAAACACGGCGTTCCGTGCAATCCAAACAGTACTCGGATCCGATACACTAATTTCATTATTGTCTTTTATGGGTTCAAACACTGTGAGATTTGATTGGTCGCAGAACCCTCAATCATGTAGTATCAGCACCCAGCCACAGAAATGCCGTAGATCGGTTTCATCTGGCTGACTAGTGATTATCGGCCGCATTGGAAATCCACCAAGCCCCAACTAGAACGAGAACCCGATCGCGCAGAATGGTGAATCCAGCACACACACACACACACACGCACACATAGCTGTTATGCTGTCCTCATTGATTCTGTAAGATTTGCTTCTCACTACAGGATGTCAACAACACAGTGCGCACCCGCGAAAATGTTTAGATCCAGTGTGGTCATGTCATACCGAAATGTTCGTTATGGATGGCTTGCTGAATTTGCACCATACTGATGGTGGCTGACTGATAAAGCTGCACGAGCAGCCTGAATCTTATAGATAATGGGAAATCCACTTGCATTTTTCACATCCAACGTCAGTGCACATGCACTGACGATGTCACCTCGACTGGTGATGAAACGTTTGCGATCTAAACGCCAAGCTCAGCGATTAGAACATCATGACATACCTAAAGTCCTTTTTCTCGAGAAGGGACGTCGTCTTGCCGTTGAACACAAACCGTGCGTTACCTAGCCCAGCACAGGTATATACGATTGTGCTGAGTCCTCACTATGGCATATGCGGGCTTAAGTTTCAGTTTAGACAACCACTGAACCTGGCCCTGATTTTTGTGCATCATCATCATCATCATCGTACAGCGTTAAACAGCAGGGAAAACCCCACTGACCACTGCCTTTCTCACCATGTTGCACGTAGAAGTAGAAAGAATGAATATACAAGATGGACAGAGAGCGGACCTACAGGGAGATGTGAAGCACCTACTTTACCGAAGTTCGCTGTACATTCTCTCATTCCTCGTTGCCAAGTCATCTTTTGACCTCCACGTGGTTTCCTTCACTCCCGAAGGGAAACAGAAAACAAGACACGATATGTTAGATGTGTGTTTGCCATACGTAACACGTGCTCCAACCAACGAAGTCTACTAAGCTCGATACGCTGTGATGGAACGTTCTCTGAATTAGCATCCAATACTCGCTTTCTGACCTCATCATTGCTCACTCGGTTATTCCACCCAATCCTAGCGATACTACGTAAACATCGGTGTTCGAAAACCTCAAGATGATGAATATCTTCAGCACGCAGACCCCAAGTCTCACAACTAAACAACAAAACTAAACGCACCGTGGCACAATACACGACCCTTCAGCTTCAGTGAAATATCAGGTCGGCGCCACAATTGCTTCAGTCCACCATACGGCGTTCGAGCCTTCGATATGCGCGTGCTCCGCTCGACTACCGTGGTCCAATTCGTTGTCACTTTACTGCCGAGGTAACTGAAACAATTGACAGTTGCTAGCAACTCCCCATCGATCACGAAGGTCGGAACCTTTGACGTCCAGCCTTACAACACCACTTAACACTTTGAAGGTGTAAAAGGCATGACCAATGGAGCTACAGCTTTTGCGAGTCTATCTAGTCCACGTTGGACATGTTCAGTGGATTCGAACAAGGAGATAACGTCGTCGGCATAATCTAGGCCACACAGTTTCCCACTATTTCCTAGTTCGAGGCCCACATTCTGAAGATTTTGCACGCCTTCTCCATCCATCTCGTCCATGACGAAGTTGATAAGGAGTGAGGAAAGGGATACCCTCGTCGACCATCATTTCTAGCCCACTGGATAGTTCACCGTAAACCCTTACACGGCCAGATGTATGAGAATACAACGACCTCAGTAGGTTCATGAACTTCTGGGGCATACCTTTACGATGAAGAACATTGAAAAGCGATGTTCGGTCAACTGAATCGAATGCGCCTTCCAAGTCTAAGAAAACCATTATTGTAGGTCGACGGTGTGCGTGAAGCGTTTCAAGTATCTGACGAAGAGTGCAAATCTGATCGATGCATCCTTGACCTGGGCGGAATCCAGCCTGTTGTTTGCGGGCGTTCCTCTCGCGAGCCGGTGTGAGACGAGGCAGCAAAATCGAGTCTGATACCTTGATGACTGTCGGAATTATGCTAATCCCTTGATGATTACTACTATAATCATTGCCTATTCCCTTCTGAAAATGGGTGCAATCACTGACTCGCTCCATATTAACGGAATACGCTCCTCGTTCCAAATGTCACGGATCAAGGTGGTAAGTGATTTATCGATGCACCAACACCCATTTTGAAAAGAACTGGAGCGAGTTCGTTGGGACCGGCCGCTTTCTTTTGCTTTAGTAGGCGAATGCTCGACTCTGCTACTGTCGATGGGGGCTCAAGTGATGCTCCCGAAGGATTCGCAGATGTTGACACAGGAGTAACTTCAATCATCATCATCATCATCGTACAGCGTTAAACAGTAGGGCAAGCCCCACTGACCACTGCCTTTCTCACCATGCTGCACGTTGAATTAAAAAGTATGAATATACAAGATGGACAGTGAATGGACCTACATGGGTGGGAAAAGAAAAGAATGCCCTAGTAGCCAACACACGGAATACACAGTCTAACTGTACAAACGTACACCGATCAAACATTCTGATTCGATAGAAAGTGACAACACAATCGCCACTGTTCGCGGTTCACTGCCATATCCTTCAGTGTCTCCAGCCAACTGGTAGACGGATCTTTTGGACCCCAACCACGAAGACGTGAAGCACCTACTTTTCCTAAGTTTGCTGTACATTTCCTCATTCCTCGCTGCCACGTCATCTGTTGACCTCCACGTGGTCTCTTCCACTCCCTGGGAGGGGCGGAGAATAGGACACGGTACGGTAGACGTGTGTTTGCCATACGTAACGCATGTCCCAACCAACGAAGTCTACTAAGTTGGATACGCTGTGACAAAACGTTCTCTGAATTAGTACCCAATACTCGCTTTCTCACCTCATCGTAACTTCAATACCACGCGGCCAGCTAAACTGCTACTTGAAGTATTCGGCTCAGAGGTCCAGCCTTTGCTGTTTGCTGTCAATAGGCTCTCCATTTCTGTTGCATATCGTTTCATTGACTGGGGTTCATCGTCCCCTGGTGTCGCGAATAAGTTTGAACAGTCTTTGACTGTTACCTGAAGCAGCTGTTATTTCCATTTCTTCGGCTACCTTGACCCACCAATTTTCGCGATCCTTCTTAAGGCTTTTCGTAACTTGCTTCTGTAGATGTCTTCGTATGTTATTCATCTTTTTACAGTTCTAGAGGTGACGTTTTTTCTCGAATTAGACTCAACGACTCTTACAAAATCCAGTGTCTTTGATGGATATCGGATCTAGGACATGGGCCCGGTACTCTTCTACATTACTGTTCTTCGTAGATCCTAGCACATGGTCCCATTTCTGTTCATAACTGGTGCGAACGTTTGGATCACACAAACGTTGCATAGCTAACCGGGTTTGCGGTTTGCGACGATTATCATGAAGCTGGAGAGATAATCGCATTAAAACTAATGCATGGTTAGACTCTATGTACGTGGTCCAGTAAGTTTTCCAGTTCTAAACAGAACTGCGCCACCAGTGGCTTACTGAAGTGTAATCGATCTGGTTCAGAGTACCTGTAGAGTTAGAACGCCATGTCACTGTGCGATGCGAGCTATGTCGAAAATTGGTACTAGAGAAGGATAACCGATTGTCTGCACAAAACCGAAGAAGGTTATCCCCGTTTGTTGTGCGCTGAGCGGATAAAGCATAATAGCTTCCTTAACAAGATTCTGGCGCACTGAATTTGCCAACTTGTGCATTAAAATCATCTGCTAGCACTACAGTGTCAGAGTCTTTGCTGCTGCGAACGAGGGTGGCGAGTTCATCATAGAACTCATCCTTCTGCGTGTTTGAGCTGCGGTCTGTTGGAGCTTATACCGGGATCACAAATAGACTGCGTTCAACGCGGCTATCTTTTCGAACGCCGGCTGATCCCCGAAGTCTCACAGCACACAAACGACTGGTAACAGGAATCCAGTCTAAGAGAGCAGCTTCAGCTTTGTCAATCAGGACTATTCCTACACCACGTTGACCCACAGCTCTAGCTGCTTCGTCTCCTGAAGTGTGCAGAAAATACCTCGATGAGATACCAGGAGCAGTTAGTTTAATCACACTGCACGAATCTTGGATACGCATATCACTTGCACCGCAGACATTGATCTTTAGAGAATCTATTGTGAGGGCTCGGCACACCTGCTGACCGGCCTGCATGAGTGTACGTACGTTAAAGAAGCCGAGATTCAGAGGCTGACGAGGCTTGAGAATATGCAAGTTGCAGGACAGAGGAATAATACCGACTATTCGACAATGAACCGTTGAGAGTATCGAGCGTCTTATCAGTGGGAGCATTATGATTGGATAGAGGGGGCAAAGAGAAGTGGTTGGGGCCAAAATACAAAAGTTGAATAAAAGAGAGGGAATCCTGAGCAGTAGCCCACTTATCAGTACCCACCCCGCTCAATGCAATGGGCAGCGCGGTCCTGATTATCCTGCGCGACGATCGATGTAGTATGGAATTCTTTGTATTCGTGCAGTTCATGGAAGATGTTGGACCGGTACTGCTAGGGTGTCCAGCCGCAAGACAGGAGAACGATTAGGGTTCTGAACCAAAACCTTTAGTTCTAACGAGAACCTGTCCGCAAAGCAGTGGGATGGCTTAGTGGAAGCCCATTTGCTTGAATCAATTATTCTTCTTCTGATTTTACCGACCGAGTTGTCAGTTCAAATGGACCCCCAACCTGGAGGACTAGGAGACTGGACTTTGTCTGGCCTCTACCCATTGACCTGTCAGGCATGATTGTATCTTCGGCTTAGGGAAGCCGTCCTGTATAGCTATTTGGGTTATAGAGGCACGCAAGCCATCACACCACGTCAGGGTGCACTCCCATTGCTTCCCATCAGTAACCTTGTACGGTCTAGCGCGGCAGTTTATCACTAAAATACATTACAAACATACTGTACTGGCCTGCAGTAACATGCCGACAAGTAATAACATACTATTAAAGAAACCTGTTGGTTGTAAGTTTCTCCTATTGATCGGTTTTCATCTTTCATGTTTCCCGAAGTCGTGATGTATCATCCTTCATATAGGTAGTATAAATCATTCTACTTTCTCTATTGTCATTCTTTATATGGTCTCTGATACAACTGTCAATGTCACGGTTGCTGATTCTCTTTTCGTCTTTGTTATCGATGTGCGCCCCCCCCTCCCCCCCCCCTCCCTCTCCCTTCTTCCCTCATGCACACATTGCACCAAGTATAATCACTAAATATCGATAAATGGCGATTCCTGTCTGCGGTTATCCGTTGCCAACCAGTTAAACTTCAAATATAGGCTCTGACAACATTGTCTTATTGTCTCAAATCGATAAAACTACTCTAAGTATGCAAGTCTTACTTCGCAAATAACCATATCGTGTTAGTATTGCTCATCGCCACTGGGTTTTGATGCTGGTTATTTTATCTCTATTTTTATTTCTCACTGACCGATCACTGGGGATTCTCTATCGTTCATAAAGACGAATCCAGGTTTTTTTGAATGCTTCACGCCTATGTGCTAACTGATAAAGATGTTCTTTAGGTTTTGTCTCATGTGGAGATTGCCTAATCCACATACTCCCATAATACGTTATACATTTCTTCGATTTGGATCGCATTTTATTGTGGACCAAGAGTGTTAGCATAGTATCTGCTCGGAGATTGCAGGGAGGATCAATGCTGATCTAATTTTCATTCAAATCTACCAACTGTTTTCTCATACTGACAAGAAAACGGGCAACTCAACGATTGCCTAATGAAAAAGCCAACGAGCCCACTAGCGTTCATCTACTCTGCCACGTGAATAGTAGCGATTGATTTACTATCAGCTCTTGTCGCAGCACCGCCTTGATACCATGAAGAATGTCACAGGTTATATTCTTACTTATCCACTGACGAACAGTGTTGGTTGTCATTTCATTTGTTCATTTACTCCCAGTGGACCTGCACTGAACCGCCGTTTTTTGGCAGAATTACTTGAGCACGTCCTAGTACAGTCAGCACCCCCGGATCATGGTCTCCTAGAGTACTCGCAATTTCTGAAGAACCTCTTATTTTTTATATGCCCCAAATAATGCTTATGAATACTTGTTTTCATAGTTTAAACACTGGACACTTCCGAAAATATACTGTCAAAACGTCGTCATTTAATTTCAGTTGGTTGTTTATATGACCGTTGCAAAAGGTGGTAAAAATAAATCCTTAACCAAAACAGTACTGCAGTGTTAGCAGTGTAAGATAACGCTATAATTCATGCAAGTTCATCTCCTTCGATATGAGCACAGTAAGAAAAGTAGTAAGTTAGCCTAAAGAATACTGCGAAGGCTTCAAATACTTTTCTAATGCATCAAAATGTATGTGTACCCAACAATTATGAATGATGAAGCTGTGTGATATAGCTACGAAGGGAGCCTGACGATGTTGCGAGGGTGTTCGCGAATTATTATTAGCTAGGGGAAAAATGCACGAAAAACTGGTCGCGAACTCCGTACCGCGGCTTCTCGGGGATCGACTGCATACTCTTTTCAACTCGTCCACTGTAATGTGCCACCAGCTTTTTAGTCCTTTGCGCATGCTTTATACAAAATCGTGAAATTGATAGGATTCAGTTACGTTGGAACTACAAAGCCACTCCGCGGTTACTCAATTTATTCCTTCTGCGAACCTTAATAGCAGCAGGTTTCGTGACAGTTTGAATGGCCATTAATCAAGACTAGTTTGATCCGCTGTCACTCATACTGAAGTATCTCGCACGCGATCTCTCAACTGTACCGGTTACTGACATTTGTAAGTATAACTGAGTGAATTGTTGTAGACCTAAATGTGCATGGTCTGATATTTTTCAAAACTAGTTACCAGCTGTAATGTAAACATTGTATCGATGTAAAATCCCAAATTTGAATGCAAATACCTAAACAAATGCAACTGGTTGGTGTTTATTCTTTGAAAATGTACTCAAATCAGTAATATTTTTTATTTAAAATATGCCACGCAACATTTTGCTGACATTGAACGCAATACTGTGATATTCTGGTTCGTATTATCACATTACCCCCTGTGGCCGCCCAATTGCTTTGGATTGTTCTGCAACTGGATCGGTTTTTTCGTCTTATACTTTTACTGCTCCAGTGCGGATTCCATAGATTATTGGGTGTTCCTGATGTTTTTTCTCTCAATGGTTACCTATACCATGTCACCTTGGTAATGGTTGAAAACTGCCGCTGCGCTTGTCATTTGGTTCCAAGACGTCAAAAACACCGATTACAACCGCTTGCGTTTTCCTTCACCGTGACTTCTGAGACTCATTGAACTACCGTTCTGTTCTGCTGGTGGGCTCACGTTAATCTCAGATACTGGCTCCGCTGAAGTAACTGGAAATCCGGTAGCTTCTTTGGCTTCCTCCATATTAGTGACTCATCAGCTTGGAAGATGCACCCGTCGGTAAATAGATAAACTTGTCATGTTCTTCACTCAATAATGGAAAATCCACGTGCATTCTTCACAACCAGAAGTCCAGCGCTGCGAGCCGGCGACAGTCCACTAACCGGGCAGATGCTCTACCAAATGAGCCATCGCGGTACGGCCAGTCGGATGGGAATAACCCAAGTGAATATCCAATGATGTGAGAACCACAATTCCAATGATACACGGCAACTGTCCTGGTTTTAACCACTTCCCAATGGGACGAACAGCACACGGCTGAACGTGACCCAGTGGGCATTGAAATATATTCATAGAATGTCTTATTGATATGAGCAGCCTGAATCTTATAGATAATGGAAAATCCACTTGCATTTTCCGCGTCAAAAAATCCAACGCCAGAAGCCAGACTTTTGGATGTGAGAAACGCAAGTAGATTTCCCACCATATAAAACTCAGTCTCCTCGTGCCAACGATACGTTCAATAAATCTAACTTGTCTTGAGAGGGTTTACCCGTGACAACCGAAACGTCGAGTGATTGAAAACGTTTCCAACAACGCTGTGTTACTGAATATCAAACATATACATGTCACAGGATGCATCTTTTTATCGATACACTCCGAAGCACACTCGGTATAGATCCATAAAACGCTAGTCTTTTTTTTCATCAATGGATGAATTCCCTTTGGTATTGTCATCAACTAAGATTCAACCTTCGTGTCACGAAAACCCGTTTAACAGCGTCCAGTGTCAATCGTCCATGGCGATTCTGCGTACACATCGTCGAGTTAGTTATCCGGGAGATTTCATTTGCAATGTGAAACGAAGTGTGTAATATGTCAACTTTTTAGTCCTGTCGGTCATGGTTTACTAGAAAATATTGGGCAATGAAATCATTCAGCAAGCGAGTCTTCTTTTATCGGAGACTGCAGACTGTCCATAAGAGTTGGTTTTAGGCGCCAAACCGAACCGAGATGTATCAGTATCGGACTTTCAAGGTGTTTGAGTATATCTTGGGTATTTCACTCCCACTAAGCAGATTTATGGTATGCGTCTTTCAAAGACCGTCCCATTCCTAAACACAATACGATCGTCGACCTTAACACACCGTGACAATGTTCGATCGCTACCAGATCGAAACACGTTGCTAGTAACATTCAACCGAACGACTGATACCAATAGGTTTGATGCTTCTGAGGTTGGGCTTGGATTATCCGTGATGGACACGAATTTTTATCACTTCATTGTCGCTTGACCGTCAGAGGTCAAACTTCGTCCAATTTTAGACCTTGTGGTCGTGCGTTCAATTTCCGCAACCGTCGGCCGCTGCACTTTCGACAGCCTATAGTTGACCACAAACCTTCTTTCTGAAATATTGTTATATATGCGTGGTAATTTGAAGAGACGGTAAAGTTTTATTATTCATTGTTTGAAATTAATTTCCCAACAAAGCATGAAGGGAATGGTAATTCGTTCAACCGCTTTAGAAAAACCAGCTACACGCATGAATTAGTCCTTAAACGTTCTGGCTAGTTCACCGGATCGAACGAGAGATGATGTTTTTGCAGTTTGTCCGAAATATCCACATTTTTCTTTTCTGTAATCCATCGGTCTGTGTGTTTGTTTGTTTGTGTGTGGTGTGGTGGGGGTGGTGGTGTGTGCGTGTGTGTAATTCAGCCATCTCGGATGCACACTGAAAGGATCTGGGTGATTAGATTTTATATCCACAACTTTTGTCGCTTCTGTGACAGCCGTACAAGTTCGTGTCAAAACGATTCCTAGATTACCTATGTGATTATGCAAGCAGTGTCTATTAGAGCCTGTTCGCACGCGTTTACTCCTCCGAAAAGTTTGATTATCGTGTCCTTGCTCCCCTCAGAACTGAGCTGGCAAACAGTGTAGATAATGTTACGTGCTTTCACCACTACCAACAGCGGAGTCTGATTGGTGCTTGGAAGATAAAGCAGTACGGTGGCATGTTGACAACCTAGGTTTCTAGTCACTGTTTCAAGATATTTTCCACCTGTCGTGGAAACCATCATCACTGTCTGTGTTCCCATTCTCAGCAGCCTGTATGAAAGTGCACCGGAGTGCTTCTATCAGTCTATATTCGTATATATGTATGTCTGTGGTGTGTATGATGTTTCAACGAGACTCTGGTGTGTTTCACATGGGCATTTGCGAATACTTTTTAAATCCATTTATACGTGGCATAGAACAGTTCCCATCACAACGCGCACATGCACAATGTGGTTGCACTGTTAGCTTATTTTTTGTTTTTTCATTGACGTTTTGCGACCACCATAAGAGAGGACGACATTAATGGAATGGGTGTTGGTTTATGAAAATATTCATCCCATCCCGGCCGTTCGGCGTGCATGCACTATCTGCATTTCTTCAGTGCGATTCTCTCTCAGCCGCTGACCTCGCACAATTGTGTTCTAGTTTTGGTTGGTATCTCGCAGCACCGTCTGGTCGAAAATGAAACGAATGGAGACATAAGGGGCGAACAAGCAAACTGACGAGAAAGTTCTAACTGGAAATCATGTAAGCGACGAAAGATTTTGAATGCAGCTGTGCCACTGACCGCGGTACCTAATCATGTCACCTAATCTCTCCGACCATCCGGCGGTGCTTTTGATCCGTGTTGTCCACCGATTACGTTTTCACTTTCCTCCGCTCGACTGTTTCGTTTCGTTGGTCATCCGGATGAACGGGAACCCAGGCTACGTTTATCATGCACCATCTGTTCACCGCCCATGATGATGACAACATGGAGTATCCACGCGATCAGAATGATAACTTAAACGCAAAGAAGCGCACAAATTGTTGAAACTATCCTTTGCTATCTGCTTGCACTTATGTCAGCGTTCACATAACTACGGGATGTTGATTTTTTGCGTGAAAGGATCATAAGAAACGAGCAGCCTAAACTTATAAACTAATGCCCATCCTAATTTAAATATATCGGGTACTTTGTGACCTTGAATAGGAAATTCTTTCTCGTTTGCGTTTTTCCCCACGAACGCATCGATGCTGTATTTTATGCTTGCCTAGATGTGTGGACGATATTTGATAGGATAGTGTTGTTCGTAAGCCGTGAAATGGGTTCGAAATAGACTAGTGTCCAAAAACGTGCCCAGTATTCCACTGTGGTCGTTTTTCTGCACTGACTGCAATTCACCTTGGTCTCTTGATAGCCACAATAGTCGAAGCATATGTCGTGGCAGTGGGAAGTTCGTCGGCTCAAAAAGCACAGCGATACCCGTCGGGATCACACCTTGTTTTCCAGCCGTCGAGAAAAGAATGAAGAAAGCATTCTACACGGCAAAATGAGTTGGTAGTTCAAATAAACCTTCATCTTTGTTTGGTAAAAACGAGCAAGTAACTGGGCTACAGAACTTCTGTACTGCGATAATCTTGAAGCAAGCGGTCGAAACATCGAACCGGTCAACGTGTGTTATTAGCTAAGCAAAAGGTCACAATGTAGTAGGTGTAAACGATCCGCGATGATCTTTTCTGTAAATGCAGTGGTTGCTGTTATGTGCTTATCACTCAAATCTGACATGAGGTCCCTTAAGGCCGTATCAGAAACGACAGATGTAGTGCAAACCTATACGAAGAGTGATATAATCCTTCTGAAGTAAACCGAGAAAAATAATGGGAGAACAATACAGAATTTGTGTGCGAGGGAAGAAATGATGAAGTACGCAGCACTGAACTGTCGAAGTTTGCAAATTTGAATGGATAATCGATGCAGTTTTCCAGAAAGAGCTTCAATATACAAAGATTACTACAAGTTCTGTTTTGAAGTTACGGCGAGGTATTGCATGTGGTTTTCGCGTGCAAGAGATGTCTTGTTCATGGTTATAGTGTCTTCTATGAAATGCATTGTAAAGAGGAAAAATGCATTGTTGACACATTGTATTGGTCAACAAAAGACTCCGCTAAACAGAAAAGGTTTCCATTTCTGAAAGATTTTTGGTAAGCTCATCTTTATTGGACTGCTGAGACACAGACCGAATCGAAGCAAAGTCACCGACATACTTGAAAAAACAAACTGAGTGAGTTACGGCTGGGCCGCTAACGTAAGCGAAGGATATATATATATATATATATATATATATATATATATATATATATATATATATATATATATACTTAACAGATATTCAGAGGCTTTTCTTCCGACTCTAATACTTTGTGCTCTTTTTTTGTAAGCGTGGAAACTGAAATATTCCAGTTTCTTGAGAAATAAGAATGCTACCAGACTACCAAACGTCACTGTGTAATCGAGGAAGATACACCTACGTGATTTGTACGAATCAATAATGGGTTTCGCAGTGAAATGCACTACGTGTGCTGCTGCATCAATGGTCGAATGCCATGGTTTACAAGCAAATTGGTGTCCGTCAGCAGGCATTCCGACAGTGGCTCAAAGACGTATCTAACGGCCTGAGTAGAGGTAGCCATCTTGTTCGATCAATGGAAGTGTTGGTGCTTATTTATGCACTTACTGAGCCTTGGCTCACGGAGTTTTTTCCCTGTGTTTTTGCAGATTGAACGCGCACAACCCCCTTCGGAAGAGCATTTTCCTTGCGTGTTATTCTTTTGGCACCCACGGCAGAATCGCGTCGGATGAGGAACCTTAGGCATAGACCTGATGGGGGCCTTGTATATAGGTCTTTTGAAGTAACGTACTTGACGTGTGGTTCCCAGGGATTTAGTACTGCTGTGGTGTATGTTGAAGTAGTGCGGAACACTGAGGCAGTGTTCCTCCGTTGGGGGGAGCTGTGCAACGGCCAGAGTGGAGGTGGCCGTCTTGTTATTCGAATAATGTAAGTGTTGGTGTATTCTCAGTGCCAGTGAAGTAAGTGCCATTGGACGGATTTTCTTGGTTCTTGTTTGGTTATATAATCCTTTGCGTATGGGTTTGATTGGGACAGGTCGCCAATAGTTGGGAATAAAGAATGATTCAAATAAACAGGTAATTACAGAAGTCACCTGTTCACAGAGAGGTCTATCCCTGTCCTTCAGTTCTGCCGATGGTACACTGTCTGGCCCAGGAAATTTGGTGGACGAGAAGCTTAAAAACCTCCCTCCCGTAAGATTTTTCACTTTCAGAATTGTCAGAATGTTGAAAAACTACGACAGGACCATTCGAGTTACGAATCAATTGACCACTGAGAGGGCCCCTGCGTCCACGTCGTCAGAGTAGAGGCTTTTCTTCTGACCACATAGTAGATTGATCCCCTGTCATCTGTTTCATGCTTCAGGAGAGCGTAAATCGTTGGGGGAAGATGTGATTCTGTCTGATTTTATTCTTGATAAAGATTGACAGTCAACGAACCTCAGCCGTGCGGCGCGTTTTGTACGCTAATTCCTTCCTGAAACCACTTTTCCAAGACGGAAGTAAACCATTTTCATGGGACCTTGGAACTCAAAGATGTTTTTTATAATTCTAGTTACAAAGGACACTGAAAAAGGAATGAATAAGGAGACGTTGTAACCAGGAATTGTCAAGAAACAAAGAACGGCTAAACAGTGGAAAGTTTTTTAGACGAATTCCGATGATAGAGATGGAGTTGTTTGGTCTGTGTAAGGTAATTGACCGTGTTTAGAATATATTTTCGGACGAAGATGAAAGATGCACTGATCACTGGTACACCTGATCCGGAGTGAAAGAGTTCTGAATGATTTTTCAGGACACAATCCAACTGCGAGCTCTCACGAGTTGGGGTGAGACAAATATTACTGAGATTAAGAAATGAGAGGCATGGTTGAAGTCTCCTTTGGTGATATGCAGATTTTTATCAATCACCGGTCCAGGGAAAGGTGCTAATGAAATGTAGAAGGAGTTAACTAAGTTTTGTTAACTTTGCTGTGCAATGCAAACGTTCGTGTTAGTGATGTGGCCAAAACGGTGAAATCCAGGATGAAATGAGGTATATATAGTCAATTCTACCACTTGGAATTGATATTGGTGACAACAACAGAACCTCTCCTACATGTCACGTAATGTGCCGGATGTAACCTGTTAAACACTGGCTTCGTCAACCAAACAGTGCAACCCAGGGGACTGATCATTGTCTACTATGCGTTCGCATTACAGGCCAACAAAATAGAGCATTCTCAGTAATGGTGGTTCCACGCATTTCAATAGGTAATAGTGTCTCGTACTACCCATTATTCGCATACTAAACAACAGTGATCCTTCAGGGCTGAGGATTCTAGATTGACAACAAAAAAGTTTTTTTGTACCTGAAGCAGGTATTTTTTGAAGCCAAGTGGGTCACAGCAGCACAGCAATCCAAGGATGGTCAATGATATCTGGCCTCAAAATGCAACCGAGTTGTCATGCAAAACGTTCCGGGCACAGATGACAAACACGATAAACTGGTCTTGTTTTAGATGAAAGTGATTGGAGTTGTGGTTTCAAAGCAGATGCGTGGAATACTTCCTGGACGAGATATTTCTGACATATCAATCAAAAATGGCGGAAATTACGACCCGCATAAAATCGGTTATTTGACTCATCGGATGTGTTGTGTACAGGTCCCCGTGAGCTCAAAAAATCTTACCGGTTTGCGCCCTAGTTTTATTGTCACAAGCAAGGGCGCGATTTCCGGTTCGACCAGTACCGCTGACCCGAGGAACCGAAGGTTGGTCGCTGTTTGCAAGCCAGTTGTTTATTGTACTGCATGGATGCCAAAAGGAGCTAATCGATTTTGTCTTGTCCATGTGTAGAGTTACCTTACACACAAACACAACTAGTTACACACGAGTTAGACAGTGCCGTTTCTGGTGTTCTTAGACTACCTATCGACGCATAACAAAACCGGTCGCTTTTCACCCTGATTTCTGTCTGGCATTAAAACAACATGCGGCTGTAACATCAAGGCCTGTACGTCTATTCATTTACACGGATAATACCGTTGTCATGCTGTACGACGACCAAGCCCCAGATAGCGCAGGTGTCTGTCATGTATGGTGTAGCAAATTGCCGTACGGTTTTTTCGAATATCCTATTAGTAAACTCTTATTGCAGTACATTTGTGAACTTCTCACTACCGTGTTTTTCGAAGGACGCAACAGGGAATGATTATTGGCGTCACGAATACGAAGACCTCCGATCTGACCACACCACAACTGTGTTATATGATCCAGAGATAGGTGTTTATGAACTGATCTATCATGATGTGCCAGCGCTCAACGCTATCCTTTGAATCCAGCAATAGATGGGAGCCTGATGACAAGTAGTGTTGGCGCCAAAAGACCAGTTAGGGTAACCTAGTATTGTAACGTATGTGTGTGTGTGGCTCACAGCCGTGCATCCCGAGTTCGAATCTCTGTTGAGACTTAGTGGACATACACTGCACTGATGACTGCGAACGGACTAGTTACAGTGCTTCCGTGGGTTTTCAATGGGCAGGTGGTGCGCTGGTACTCCATGATGAATCATTTCATGAACAAACAAAATATCCCGCTAATCAAGCAGTAATATTTTTCTTCTCAGCCTTTACATCTACATCGGATGTTCACTGACTTGTTACGGTGAATTTACGAAAATGTTTTTTCTTTTTCCAAAGTCTTCTTCCTATTCGCAGAGTTCTTGGGACAAATATCTCATCGCCTAAAGTTAATGGTCCAGCACATTCGCTCTACTGGTTTGAGCAGTCTTTTGGTCGGTAATTACCTGTATACTGTCTGTTGTTCCCCAGCGACTTTTAAAATTTGGATCAACTCCAAATCTGCCGAACATCAATACATATTCGAGCATTCCCAATGCACGGAACTGGTGGACGCCGGTTAGAACAAAGAGAAAACCTGCTGTTGACAGTCAAATACCAAGCGAGTTCACTGTGTCGAATGCTATGTCCTACTGTAATTTGGGAGCGTATAATGTATGATCCATATGCGAAAAGTCAGAAGCCCATTGGCGCGGCCTCGTAGTTTAGCTGGTAGAGCACTCGCGGTACTAAAGCGAGGGTGGCAACCATGCGTCGGTTCGAATCCCGCCGGGGTCAACGATTTCTAACATTTGAATCATCTTAAAATGTTTCCCATTCTGCCGGCTATATTATCTAGTCATTAAATTGCTAGACTTAATGTTTGCCCCTCAATTAACCGAATGGAACATTCGGCCATCACAGCCGTGCGTTCTAGTCGTAGTTGGCGTTACACAGTAATCCACCGTCGACCGGCTCGTAACCATGCCTGATCTACTTGGACCTTGTGTGATTCTCCACTCCAAGTTTCAAGGTCAGGTAGACCGCTATCCCTAATAATTTAGTTGACCTCCAAGGTTTTGTGGTATATAATCCTTCCACTGCACTCGTACGTAAGCATGTAACAAAAGAACTTAGTTTTTTTCCTTTTCGAGAAACCTGTCATAATGTGCACTAGTAGTTCGTTACCTTCCCATGTTGTCTAACAACTTCAGTTATTAAACGACTTTCAGTACTCTGTCTCTGTGGAAGATTCTGTCAAAGCGGTCACACGATATCCATAACTTGGATCGTTTGCTAGACTATTTGTGCTCCGTACTCAGCTGAGTCATTCAGTTAGACTCCTTCCGTAACACCGTGCTCTGTCTCCCTTCCTCAATGGTTCTCACTCTTAGCGCTAGCTCATACTGCATCTTTTTCGCTTAGCTCGTCAGTTCGTGTGTTGTTTACTTTATCGGGCATGTGCGTCTGTGTATCCGGGATCTCATCAATATGACTCCAAAACACTGCAAACACGGAAGCAGTTTAGACTGTTGGTCACTCAATTATGTGTGTGTGTCGGCGCATGTGGAATTGACCTGAAATAGTTTATGGCGGGGTGAGATAGAGTGGACTACTCGACTCGAATTCCATTATCTGATATATTTACGCTGCAAACGAGCACATCAAATTACAAGCGCATCGGTTTTAGTTGGCTGGCATAAGCTATCGTTCGTGCGTCTTTCGATCGATAGTCGTCGTCTGTGCCATATCTTGGACAGACCCGCGTCTTCGTACGTGTGTTGATGATAGGACGGGATTAGAGAATGCTTGTGATTGGGCTTTGAGTTGTATAGATAGTATCCTGTCACACCACGCGTTTTCCAACAGCTCGGTGATTGAATGGGCCTTACTGACTGTTGTCTTTTGTTGTGCTAGAATTCGACCACTAGGGTGTACTATGCTTTTTGTTGTTCACTGGCTTTGTGTAGACTGAGGAAGTTGTGTATGTATTCGTGGCTTTGCGTGTGAACGAAAGCCATGTTATAATCCTTACGTCCTTACTCGCTTACAATAATTCTCACTGAAGTGCTCGCATTCCTATCTTAAACAAGTGACAAAGCTATTTCAGTCCAGCGGTACTGAATGAGCTTTTCTGCTATGATAGTGATGGTTACGGTGCTTCCGCCCAAATTTGCTTCGTGTTAGAGAACTAATTTCGTCTGTCTGATCATAACTATGAGTATTATGCTGTCTTATATTCTTTGTTAATCTCGTCAGAACTGTTCAACTGTGACGTTCTACAAAACCCCACAAAAAATGCGTGCATATTCAGAATTCGATCTCTGATCCTGGAAAACTAAATCACAACTTGCTATGTGCATCATGCATGTGCAACACGTATTCCCTTTTGATATTGCCGTACGCATACTTCGGCGGTGACATCAAAATCCAACTCTTTCCTGTCTTCCGTTTCCGAGCTCAATATGTAAGTTTTCACGAGTCTCTTCTCCGTTCATAGTAGCACTATGGGTGAACCGAACAGACCGCTTGTTGTTTATTGTAGCCGGTGTTTCATGGGTAAATTCACGCACGACGCATGCGCGTACTAATCTATGTGTTGGTTTCAGTCGTTCATCCCTAACAGCTCAACCAATAAATAGACTTCAAATTCTCTGTGCGTTTGCAAATAATGTTTTTCGCTGGCCCCAAGCTTGAGTGATGTTGTTTTTGACCAATTGATTATCATGAAACGTATTTTGTCGTCCGGAAACGATTTCAGGAATATTTTCGGAGACGACAGGAAAACTTCATCGAAATAAAGGTCACTCCTTTCAAACCCAGTTTCCTACTGATTTGACTTTCTACTGACTGGTTGTCATTCGTACCAAATGCATGATAAAACGGCCTTTCAGCTGATCCACCTTAGGCCATGTTTCAAATTGCAATATCACTTTTCGAAAATGAGATTATAGAAGCTCACGCTATGTTTTGTTCCTCTTGGTTTAAGCTGTAAATGTATCGATTTTACGATGACTACTTGACGCTCACCGCTGTCGATATATAATATATATATATATATATATATATATATATATATATATATATATATATATATATATATATATATATATATATATATATATATGATAATCATTCGAATACAACAAACGAACCGCCTTGTGAGAGCATTCTCTTCTTTACCCTCAACATTCTTTTGTCTCATGCCGGCGAACTTTACGCTCACAGCAACTAAATTTCAAACCCGTAAAGTAAAACTGATCTTCTTGGTACAATTTTCCCCTCACCCATGGCGGACCAACGAATTGCACATCGAAATCATAAATGGATGTCTGAAGTTGTCCCCCGGCACGCTCATTCTCCATACGCGGTGACATTTCACCGGCTATCTGGCCGTAGAATAAGATTTAGTAACTAATTCAAAAGGGAGATTTCCTATTTTGGCGTTGACTCCACTTGCCAGATCTAGTATTAGACTCTGATGATACCGACAACGAACACGGGTGCACAATCGCTTCTGCCGACCAAGTAAATTCACGATGTACCTTGCTCTTCACTGCGTAACACAACTTCTCCCGTATTTTGTACATCAAGCGCGTTTGGTCCGAACAAAAATCACCAACGAGCCGTTTTGGACGCAGACTAATCCTATAATGTAAAAGAATTTAAGCAACCCTTACGTACATCAATTTTCGGCGTGAACGAAAATCCATTCACTCGGTTCACAAAGTTTATACCCTTTATGCGATGTGTAATCATGGTTGGGGAAATGGGCACATTTAATTTGCACTATTCTTACGTTCACGTCACTTTTCTACAGCCTGAACTTAGTGGTACGATTTGCTGAGGTATAACATAGTTGCTACCGCAGTTAGAGGTCGTATTATTGTTTATTGCCCGTTGGGACTGTCATTGGCCGCCATTCTCTAACAGTCAATGGGAAATTCCTTTTTGGAAGTTAAACTTTTCGACTTCCGTGTAAACAAACTGCTCCGTTCTAATTGCTGAATTCTGAAACATATTTGGAAGTGCAGGCTATGCCGTAGGCATCCCAACGTACATGGAATCCTTTTTCACCAACGAACACATATTAGGGAGTTTTGTTTACATTTGTGACTAAGTAGAAACTAACCGATTGCTAATCAAAATGCCGCGGAAGGATCTGAAAGAACTCTTCATAGGTACCTTCTACATCCAATTTTTGTTAAACGAAAAGCTATATCGTCAACGAGATGGCGTAACCCAGTTTTAAGAGATATGACGAAACTGGAGAGCACAACATTACAACAAGAGAACCAAGAAATGAGCTCACATCAAGGATACCTAGATCACATATTCTGCCTCACAAGCACATAAGGCCATTCAGTTCACGTAAGAGACCCAAAAGAACGGTACATTGTTTTTCCTTGATGTCGGAACACTCAGGAGGGTGGACGCAACAGTCCAGAGGAGGTTGCACAGAAGGCAAACGTGAACTGGAAAATACGCTAACTTTCACATCTTTGTACCTATGGGAGATGAAAGAAACCTAGTTCGATGCTTTCTTCGCCACTTAGGCAGATTAACCTGCATGAAATCATAGAAGAAGAACTGGACGTAGTTTAAATCAGAAAACAGTGACCCTTCGCGCTTCATAGAGCAAAAGCCAACGGATAGACCGAAGTGTGGCCCGAATTACGGCGTCCCTAAAGAGAAGCTGTTCATCCACTTGCCATTCAAGGTGGCGTCATATCGGACTTTTCCAGCAGGCATTTAACGCGTGCTGTTTGGGGAACATTCAACACAGATCATGTTTTCAAGCTCTCTGATGATCGGGAATTCTGATAAATGTGTTTCCAGAACTGACCGCCTCGGTGGTAATCTATTCGTTCAGGTGCGCACGCACCGCTACCTACATTGATCGTAATGTAAGAGAACTATCTCAAAGGATTAAGGAGCAATGTCTACGATAGCTTGAACGCGAAGTAAAAGAAACCATCGTCCTGAAAATGTGTGCTCCAGGGTTCGCACCAATTTCGCATCGTATGTTTTCCCTTTCTCTCCAGTCTGATGCGTTTTCTGCTCCATGTGAAGAAGCCGAACGCGGCAATCCCAACAACTACGGTTCTGTTACCCTAACTTCTGTCATTTCGAAAATTATGGAGACTATAAATTCTGACCAGCTGTGACTTCCTTGAACGTGAAGGGCTGCCAAGTGGTCGTTAATACAGATCCCGGCGTCGACAATCCATGGGTGATCCACTAGCTGTAACCTCGCACTCCTCGTCAGCAGCACTCGATGACCAAAGAGAAACACATCTGGCCTCACTAGACCCATCGAAGGCTTTTCACCGTATCTGGCACAATGGATTACTGTCCGAATTGCCCAGTTTTGTGTTGTTGACGTTGAATTTTCTCAGAAACCGGATCATCTCTGTTTGAGTCGATGAGAGTAGAATCACAGCCCTTTCTGGGAAATGCTGAAATTCCTCAAGGTTCTGTACTCTCGCTCACCCTGTTTCTGCTTTTTAATAATTATCTCTTATCGGTCACTTCCAGCCCTATTTGGGCTTTTGCCACAATTCCGCTCTGTATTACTCTCTTTCGTACCCCACCTCTTGTCATGCGACCATCAATATCGACTGTGACCGTTGTGCTCGTGTCACACCGCTCAGTTCAGACATTGGGTAGATCTCCTCTTGAAGACCTGAAAATTGTGTTCTCTTGGATGTTGTTAAAACTTCTCTCGACTTCTCCCAAATGCCATTCCTTTTCTCTCCACTTAAATGTTGGTTTGGATCCCCCCTGTTTCTTTTACTCGACACCTTTACTGGGTCTTTAGATCGTCTCTTCTGCGTCTTGGTCTCCATGTGTACTGCTCGCAAAATTGATCCTCCCTTCCGCGCTAGACGTTTCCTCAAACCCCGATCTCTTTCCACTATACAATGCTAAGATTCGTCCCACACCTAAATACTGCTGCGAGGTGCGGGGTGCAGCTTCGTCTTCTTTATCTCTTCTCAACCAGGTTCAGCGTAAAGCCATTTGTCCGGTACATTACCCAGCGTCAACCGAGCTTTTCTGGGCTGTTCTAATTCCCCATATCTTTCAACACTAATCATGAGCGGAGGTAGTTAATCATCCTTATCAAGTTTCTGTCCCTAGATATCTCACCTCACCCTTCCAAACTTCTTTTTTCCCCGAATGCTTTAGTTACAGAACATCTCCCTGTTTTTTTCACCCACTTACAACCTTTCTCTTTTTATCAGAAGCGGAACCAACAAACTGGTTCTGACATGAATGTTCCCAACGTACTCCTCTTATCATGTTTTCAAACTACGGAGTTCATCCCTTTTACTGCAATTTACTTTGTATCTAATAAGAAATTAGAACTGCTTTTCTCGGGCACCTGGTCATCAATTATACGTATTCGGCAATCCAAATTGTGCATCGAGTGCTTCATAATCCCTGCAAACACATCCGTTTAGACACACTAACCACCTCAGAGGTCGTCAGCATTCGTATTTTCACACATGCTTTATGCACACTGGAGAAGTTTTTCCAGGCCCTCAATTACCCGGGCCTCAAATCGACCACCCCTACACTAATAACTCGGATCCAAGCCATGTGACTGTCACAACCTAGTCGATATTATCCACAACCCCTCCCACAAACACACGCTCAACTAAAGAGTTTAGGCAATTCTCTATTCCTTTTCCGCACAAAATTAATAAATGTAGCAGAATGGGAGGAAAAAGTTAAGCAACTGTCAGCAAGCATCACTCCACATATAGTTTGCATGGAATCACTGGAAATCCGATCATGAATTTTCTTTCCGGTCACTGATCTTAATGGACGTCAAAATCACAATGGGATCAGACGAGACAATACAAAGTTCGGTCCACAGAAAAGCTGCATCGCGCAAGCTTTGCTTCCATGGCTATAACTCTTCAGTTTAATAACGGAACAGCTTGTTCACCCGATGTACTCCGAAAAGACGAAAGCTTTCCTCTGAAAATACTTGTTCTTTACGGATACCCGGCTAAATCCATGCATGCGTATGGTCGAAACACAATTAAAGGCGATTCAACCCGTGAAGCTCTGAAAAAGATGACCAGTATTAGAATAACTGTTATAGGTGGTCACCTAGCTGACAATGTGTCACGAAAGCGGATTGGCCTACGCACGTAAATTCCCTTGGGATAGGTCGGTTCAATGAGTGCATATAATCTAAACACTGCTGGGAGTGATCTGAAGCTCACTACTTCAGTGCTTATTAGTAGATAAATAGTGTTTCAATAAATAGCGTACAGCTGCAAACTAAGTCTAAAAATCTTGCCTTACGCTGAGCTGAGTTCGCATTAGCATTTTTGGTGACTTTTGTATTGGCTCGGCAAACCAACGATTTCAGAACGTATTCCTAACTGGCTGACAAAATCAGTAACTCAAGTTGCGTCCGGTGATCGTCTTGACCGAACTGTGGAGTCATTCGTAGCGACTTGCCTGTTCGCAAGCCAACTCATAGTTGAATCAATTTTCGCAATCAACCGTTCTTACGTAAACCTAGTCCGAAATTATTCGTATTCAGCGAAGCACCCTGTTGATCAGTTAATTTACTTAGCTCAGGGTTTTTCATCCCAAATGTATTTGCACAATAGGTCCGCTGTAAATTTTTCGCCCTACCTATACTCGTGCATTGCATCTGATAATGCCATTTCGTACAAAAGCGATATTGTCCTAAATAGACGATTGTGAAGAGCAACTTTATATATATATATATATATATATGTATATATATATATATATATATGGTACAGAGAAAGAGAAAAATCAGTGCGCAAATTTGCCAAAACAGACTTGTTCGCATCAGTGATGTTACTTAGGTTTCCCATGAATACTTCGACATTTTACATAATTTATTTCCGTTTCGTTGCATCGAATTGAATTCTAGTCATTGTAACAGTTCCAACTGTAATTCTAGTTCATTGTTTAGTTGATATTTTGGACAGTCTTTTAGAATGCAGAAAGGACCTAATATATGATTTCTCAAGAATTTAATCAACGTTTCCAGCCCAAATAGAGGATCGGCATGTGTAGCTACTCTGTGTACATCAAAGGCTTTGCACCAAAGCGTTTTCACCAGTGATCGAGCGATCACCGATGTTTTAATTTCATCCGGATTAGTAACATGGTGCCTGAATCACTATGTTTCAGCGAATCAGGGCACAGAATGGATCAGCTCGCGGGTTCTGGGGCCATTGTACTAGTCTGTCAATGAAATCAGTATAGCAAACTGGTTATCGATACCTCATCTACGATCGTTCACTGAGCGTTTAACTCTCAGTGCATTAGGATTGTTCACGAGGCCACATTAAGGATCACTGTTCGTTTGTCGGATCCTGAACAGGTCCTCTACACACCGCTTAAAGGGGAGGTGCCATTCCTGACATTCATGAAACCGGTTCATCCTCTCACAGGAGCTAGCCACAACAGGGTAAATGTCGAATCACAAGCCTTTCAAACAGAGGTGATGTGTTCAGAATTTTATTTTTACTCCAATTTCCAACAGAGCGTGTACCTTTATTATCAGAAACTCATACACTTACTGGGTCGTTTGGAATCAATCTTTGGACAACTTTCATAAAAATGTTGTTCACGTTCTATCAGCCCAGTTAGGTCCCAGAACATTCATTCCTCTGGCTTTCATTGTAATATAAGTAAGCTCCGCGAGAAGGCAATTAGTGGGGTGTTCTCAGCGAATAAATTTCGAGGCGAAGACAATCTCTTCCATCCTCCGAGTAGCCGTAACCCTGGAGGATCGTAGGAGGTAAAATTCAATTCCGTTTGTTCACATCTATATTTCCGAAACACTCCTTATTCATATAGGGACAGTAATTCGTTTTTTGCCTCACCCGACACCGCCTCTTCCGACTTCCTTCATATCATCAGGCTTTCGGTCCGGTCGGATCTGGGCCCAATGCTGAGTTCAGTGACCCGCGTGCACAGGCTACATCTTCCGTAACCACTAAATCACGAAATCGTGACCCACAGAGCTCAGTATCCCCAACGGATGCCAATCGAAAAGACCAGATGAACGGCGCTGGAAGTTCTTCATTCCCACCTGGTATTCAGTCCACTCACCTAGCGGGGCGTTATTGCGTTTCCAAATTTGATTTCTCTGCGGAGTTCGAAGGTGAAATGTCATTCCGACGAGGCGATCGAATCCGGATTCTCGGTGAGGAAGATGACAATTGGTGGTATGCGGAATTGGTACATCCACCCTCAGATAACTCAAATCCTGTCCGTGGTTTAATCCCGGCTAACTATGTGGAGTTGCTTCCACAAAATACGTCTCGTTCCGGTTCTGGCGCTCATAGATCTATGCGGGCAAATTAAAGTCATCATTTTTCCTCTTCCCCGGTCACGTTTTCCAATTCTGTACATGCCTTCTCGCACCTGTCCTTCTCCATTCCCACACTCATTTTCCTCTGGGTCGGCCCTAACCCATCATGCGTGTTCGTTCCATTTCTCCTCATTGTTGTGTTTCGCTCTACCCGATCGACTTATTCCATATTTCACATTGTTCATTGTGCTCACAGTAATGTTTACTATCATTGTTCCTATTGACTTTGTTCAAGATAGTTTCACATTTCCCAATTCTCACTGGGACTCTCGTTCTTTCGTACCCACGTGTGCCACCAACTGATCTCTGTTCGTTAAACCGCACAAAACGAGTTGTTTTGCCTTTTTACTTTCTGGGAGTCACGCAAACAATATTGTTTCACTTTGGGCATCGTGCTGTTCTTTCTTTGAACTGTCAATACACATCGAGCTGTCTTTCCTATATCGGTTTCCTGCTGTGGGAGTGTGCACTTGTTTCTTTCATTCAAGAACCATCCGTTCACTGTTAGTCATTTGGTTCGGAATACAAGAATTATGTTATTTAGCTTGATTTTTCCCCAAAATTTCGTCACTCACAATTGTTTTCCAGAATGTGATATTGGTGCAGATTTTAGCCTTATCACTATAGGATGGTTTCCATGTAAACAGCGTACTGGGTGTGGTTATCATATGAATCAACGTAGTGACTGATCATTGACGATACATGCGCAAATTGCGCCTTTCTTTTTATCTGTCTGGTCTTAACAGTACTTGATATTTCTTCAATTATCTAATGGGTTATATATTTTATATTATGAGCACGAATGTGAAGTGGTGAAGCCCAGGGGCTGTATGACACACGATTGATACCTAATTCAAGCATGTGCTCGAATTCAGCTCGCGCGACTTTAAGCTTGTCGGGTGCAAGCCGACGTGCCCTAGCAAAATCTGGACGGCCTGAAGTGGTAATGTGATAACCTACCGAGCTGGTTACGACAGGTAGTACGGACGGTGTGTGCAACACTTTTGGGTATACACTTAGCACGTCACCGAACAAATGCTAATTGGTCGTTTTAAGTAGAACAGGACTGATCGGGCTAGAATCAACCGAAATGCCATTCATAGACAGATTAGTGACACAGTCCACAAGACATTTGCGGTGAGAATGAACCAAGAGGTCGATGTGATGCAGGAACTAAGTACCAAGTGTAGCGTTCTCAACGTCTACAACCAAGAAAATTCAACGAAGTGTGGCGAAAACCAAAATCTAACGTTATCGAAATTTGCCTATAACTTTGTGTAGAAGAACGTTTAGCAGCACAAGTTGGAGAAGGGGTATCTGTATAAAGTTTGACCTGAAAGTGGGAGCACACTCAGTTCGGCATCTGTGTCTACCAAGTAGCGTGTCCCTGAATTATGATCGATTGTGTAGAATAGACGACTACCCAGGCCAGTAGTGTCCGTCGCAGCTACACACTGGAGTCCTCGTTTCCCCGACTGGCTGGGGCCATGGAACAAGGCGGAGTGCAATAGCGCGCCTTAGAACGATACCTTTGATTATACCAACAAAGAGCAGTTGATGATGGCTGAACCGGGATTTTTATACGTATGCTACTGGGAGATCTGTTTGGGCAGAACTGTCTGCTAGATGATGCTTGAGTTGGGCGTCCGACTGTCGACACATTGAGTGCCTCGACCTTTTTCGTAAGATTGTATACAGTGGCTGTTGGAGAGGCAACGGCGGACTCGGTTTGTGAAGAAGTCGTCTTACTGAACCTCGGCTCGTAGGTTTCCCTAATTTTGTCGGCCGTCTCCGGAAGCTTTTCGAGACGTTCCTTTGTGGGCACGCAAAGAACGTTCCGCATATCGCTGGGAAGACGTTGGAGCCGTATCTCTTTCAGGGGACTATTATCGACCTTAGAAGTTCCTAAAAGAGTGTGCGTGTGCCGAGGTGATTGTAAAGGTTTGCGACCTCCGAGCTCAGTGTGTGCAGACAAACGGACAATTCGCTGTTTGTCAGACATTCCAGTCCGGCTAATGTCCGCTGCTGTTATGCGTTCGTAAGGGTTCGGTTCTGATTCCAACACATCTTGCACTTTGTTGGCGATGTGCGGAGGAAGAACTAAGACCACGTAATGAAATTTACCGCTTTTCTTAGTCACATAGCGTAGAGGTAAGGTTGATTCTAGCTATGCTAACCAAGCCTTAGGGTTACTTTCCCTGAACGGTACAAACGGGACGGTAAATGCATTTACCTCAACGTCAAAACATTCAGGGTCGCCCACACTGCAAATGGTAAGATAAAGTGGAATGATTCGAAAAAGGGAAAAAACAATGAAGTTAATAAAAATGGAAAAACGGGTTAAAAACTGAGTTGCCGCCGACTAAATTTAATGAGATGGTTTACCGGTACTCGAGGATCTATAAAAATAATTAGGAAAGACAAAGGGCTCGCCAGCTTAGTACTCCGGATACCAGGTACTAACTAGATCCCGAGAATGGCCTGAGGAGCGAGCGACAAGACGAAAGATCCAACGATTGCCAAAAGACGGTAAAAGTCAGTGTGATAGGTGAAGGACGATATGTATTGAAATAATGTCGAGCACGTTTACGTACCAGAACGATACCGGACATGATACTGGCTAAGGGAGCTAATGGATCATCCGTCCGCAAGCACAATCGTCAAAAGTATTTTTCAACTGGCGGAAATCACTTGTCCTTACAGCAGGCAGACAAACAACGAACAGCCGTGCGGCGTCGAACAACACACAGACTGCTTAGAGCTAAGTACTAGTTAGTTACTTTTTTCTATGGTATTTTGGTCACAAATTTACACATTCAAACTCAATCGTCTCCAGGTCGCTACACTTCCACCTCAGTGGTTGAGTGATTGCTCCAATCGTTCGCTGCTATAAGGTCAGATGAGTCTGCGTTCATTCTTTGGTAATCCAATCGCCTCATGAGATTATTTTTATGCCCTCGAAGTGCTGGAATTCGTTTGAGGCGAAGTATCAGTTGACCCGGTACTGACAAGCCGTTCAGTTACTTGATGGCTTCGATTAGGTCATCCCACTTATCTTTAACGAGAAAAGTTCCAAATGGTCTAGTCTGTCTTTATATGGCATGTGCTTAAATTGTTTTACGTGTCCGGTAAGCCTACGCTGGATGTTCTCCAGGAGGATTTTTTCACGAACGAGTGTCCTTGCCCAGGCTGGGACACACTGATCCATATGAGGCCTCACGACATACTTGCATAGCGGCACCAGTATCTCCGCATCCCTGGATTTGACCGTGCGTGTGCGTTGATAAAGGGTCCAGGACGCCTCGACTGCGGCAGCGAAGCGTTGATCATCAGAGGGTTTTACGCACTCCACAATGCAAGCCTCAGAATAAGTCACCTTATCTACGGACTCCATAACGTCAGAATCTTCGGGGTTAGTTGTTGAATGGGAACGGAGACTAGTGCCAATTCTCAGTTTCTTGCACTTTCCCTCGTTCAGGGGCAGCTGCCACCTAACCGTCCACTGGCGGATGCGAAGTAGGTCTCCGTCTATCTGCATATCGGTGGGATACCCTACCAGTTTTAAATCGCCGTTCAGGAGGAAGCTGCGGCAACAAAGGTGGCTGCCCAGGTCGTTTAAATCAGGAAGGGCAGTCGCCTAAGGACGGACCCCTATGGAACGCCGCTTCTCGCCGTAGCTAGATCCAGTTTTGCGCCCATCACTCAGACGGAGTGTGACCTATGCCCCATTATCCAAGACGCCAGCCGAGCGATAACGCCTAGCCCTTCCACCTTCAGTATCAATAAGCGTAGTTTCACGAAAAAAAGCTCTCTGGAAGTCTAAGCAGCATAATTTGACACTTAAGTACCTATCTAGAGATCCCTTCACCTAGAAATGATAGCAGCGTTGATGGGCAGGAGCGGTTTCTGATTCTTCGTCAAGTGGTTGGATATACCCTCCTAGATCTCCTTTACAAGGGCTTTCGGCGTTATAGGCAGGAGGCTAATGGGTCTACAGTTTTTACGCTCTTTTTTACCCCGTACGCCCTTTCTTAGGGACGGTGATGACTTCCGCCAAATTTCATTCTTCGGGAATAGATTCCGTTTCAAACGACAAACAGTTTTGCCTACGCCATTAGAATGATATCAGTCAATGACCTTAAGATGGTCAGGTATATGCCATCTGGTACAGCAGCTCTGTGTAGGTCCAGCTTCTTCAGGGTAGTTGCAACTTTATCATTGTGGATCACAAGATACGGCCTTGTGTCGCTAGGTTCATATATGATTGCCTCCGGACCCTCGATCTGGCTGAGTGCTACAGATCACCTCCCACCGATGTTTACGTAGTATCGCTAGGATTGGGTGGAATAGCCGAGTAAGCAACGATGAGGTCAGAAAGCGAGTATTAGGTACTAATTCAGAGAACGTTCTATCACAGCGTATCCGGCTTAGTAGACTTCGTTGGTTGGGACACGTGTTACGTATGGCAAACACACGTCTACCATACTGTGTCCTATTCTCCGCCCCTTCTAGGGAGTAGAAGAAACCACGTGGAGGTCAACAGATGACGTGGCAGCGAGGAATGAGAAAATGTACAGCAAACTTAGGAAAAGTAGGTGCTTCACGTCTTCGTGGTTGGGGTCCAAAAGATCCGTCTACCAGTTGGCTGGAGACACTGAAGGATATGGCAGAGAACCGCGAGCAGTGGCGATCGTGTTGTCACTTTCTATCGAATCAGAATGACTGATCGATGTGCGTTTGTACAGTTAGACTGTGTATTCCGTTTGTTGGCTACTAGGGCATTCTTTCCTTTTCCCACCCATGTAGGTCCATTCACTGTCCATCTTGTATATTCATACTTTCTAATTCAACGTGCAACATGGTGAGAAAGGCAGTGGTCAGTGGGGCTTGCCCTACTGTTTAACGCTGTACGATGATAATGACCTCCCACTAGGACCCTGTTTCAATAACTGAGGCCTACAAATTGTTTACGCGGAGGGAAAATTCGAGCCTGGCTTACTCGATCAATAAAATTATCAAATTATTCAGTTGAGCCCTACTGCAGTGTATACACGGACGAACTGGGAAGCGAAAAGGCCTGTGTTCTGCTAGCGTGCTTTGCTATCTGATCAGGTTTCTAAGCCCCATACCGCGTATTCCCCGCAGTAAAATTTATTTGGCCATTGTGACCACACAATACTCGTCATTATGCTTTCGTTTCATCTAATCACTGTAGCTGACGCATTCACCTAGGGCACATTTTGAGCTTAAGGCTAACATTAAGATAATCCTAAAAATTCTAGCCAAGGCTTACCATTGAGTCGGGTCTTATTATTGATGAAACACGGCAACTTTGAACGATGCAAGAGAAGAAGTCTGTGAGGGTGAGAGTGGCGCAGAGGCTCTGAGTACGTTCTTTGAAAGCGCTCATCTATGATTGGGGACAGGAAGAGCTATTAGGATACCCGTAAGGCGCACCTAACATGCCACATATGCCCATAACGGAGGAGGCGGTGCAAAGAATACTAGAGGGGCTGGACATAAATAAGTCAGTGAGGCCGGATGGTATACATCCATTCCTCATATACCAATGGTTGCTGAAATGAATGGTCATGTCTGTTTTTGCTTCATGCTACTGTTATTCGAAGCGTACATCTGAGCGACTGAAAATGAGCGGCAGTAGCAGCTATCGTAGAGGAGAACCACGCTTGCAGTGGTATAAATGCAGATTTGTAAGCCTTACTTTCATCCTGTGCGTATTCTTGGGAAAGCTGGCAAGGGGACACCTTATCAAACATTTGGCGGAATACTTGCGGCTAGGTAGAGCATAACACAGGATTTCAACGGTAAGCACTGTTCAACCTTACTCCACAGACCGCCTCATTCAGTCCGACATCGAGATGGCCGCGGCTAATAAGACGCCCATAAAGACTAACGGTAAGCGTTCACTCACAGTGAAGTTCAGTATATGCCGTAACCTACAGTGGGTATTTAATATCGCTGGCCTTCTTCATTTGACCATCGTCATCAACTGTCTTTGACTTTTCAACTACATGGTTGATCCGTCTGCTTTCTGTTTTGTGGATTAGACTACCAATGTCTCAACCAGCAGTGCACGGTCGATGGAACCACCACTCTCCCCAGTTCTCCTCATTGCTTTCGTTACAGACCGCTACCAGGGGCTCCTGCACGAGTTCCTGTGGTATTCCAACCTACCAACCTGCTACCACAGGTTTCGATCGACGTACTATACTATATGGTCACAACTGGCAGACCTGTTCACTGCCGCTCCAGGCACTTAGTACCCGACAAACTGAAAATAGCCAAGACTGAGTTTCAGCATATGCTCGATCCTAAGGATGTTTTTAAATATTTGTTTAACCTTATTGCATAATAGATACGGTTACTTCTGGTATTCAGGCCGGCAAAGTAGCGCAAAAAGAGTTGCAGCCAGCAGCGGAGTTGGAGTCTCTGGGTATTTTAGTGGGGGTCTACCCACTACCAGCACACTAAAGTCAATCATCAATACAGGTTATATATTTGTGAACTATTTTAATTTTTCAGGCCAGTCAATAAATAACTATTGAAAGAACCGTGTTCACATCAATGTGGATACACTTTTGCAGTCTTGTCCGATGTTTTATAACCTCCAAATCTAGTACAAGGCAACGCCTTGGCGTGATGCTCGCTTTGAGCTACCCGATCCTAGGTATTCCATGTGACCCATCCACAACACTTCGAAAACCACGGCTGTGTGAGGAGTTGTATGATTCGTCACTAAATGACATAGATCCTTGGTTTATCAGAACTACAAGTCACAAGACGAGAGTGTGGGTGAGTAAACTATCATTTTCTTTGAAATAAATCTAAAAATGCTTTTCCGATTACAGTTGTTTTACTCATCTGACGTAATCAGCACCTCTTAAGGTATTCTGGTGATTATTGAAAAATCACCACAAATCGCAACTCTGTGTTCCTCAGATTTGCTTCATAGTTATATGAATGTTGTAAAACAGTCCTATTTTTCAAAGAACAATCATCCACGTTGTCCAACATACCTCCTAAATTTTCTATATTTTTCTGTCTCACTGAATGTAGCTGCTCAGGTACACAAATTACCAGTTAATTCTCCCCTTTGTTGAAAATAGTTCCCAATTGAACTTTCTTTGAAGTTTACACGCAAAGCTTTTTGTTGTTTTACCCCTGATAACACACCGAAGCCGGACCGGTTCCGGTGATGTGACGGTAGAGTTCCGGTAACTTTCCCGTAGTATGCCGGTGACGTTCTGGAAACGCTTCCGTTACCGCACCGATACCGGTACGGTAAACGTTGGGCAAGCAAAAACTCGACGTATCCCAACTAATACTCCATTCCTGGATACCTCTAAATTTCAAGTCACCCCCTTCTAACGGTGCTTGCAATCACCGGTCACGAAACTACATTATCCTATCGCACAAAATTTTCTGTTTTATTACTAACTTCTTCATCGATGGTCCACGTAAGTGATGAAACTCTTATGTATGGCTGGTGCTTGAGGTGCTCATGTGCAATCCGAAACAAATACTTTGCAGAAGCACCAATGGGTACAAAATTAAGAAGCAATTGAAATTGAAGAATATTTATGAAAACCATTGTACACGAAAAGGTTGTAGTGGTTCTCGCAATGTCATACTGTGTGCCGGTGAGATCTGGAATCAAAAAAAGCAAATGAAACAATGGTTTACCAATATGAACAGTATGATAAACATGAAATTCACATAGATTGCAACATAAATAAAGAACTTGAAATTTGATATGTTACGATATGTTACGCAGGCCATTCGTTTTCAGATTCTGGAAATTCGAATACATTGATGTGTCTGAATACACAATGTGGAAGAGGTGCCGGAGTCACAAGAAGGCCCTCAGTGCAAAGAAATGCCTAATTTGTGACGAAGCTACATTGCGGGAGCACCGGAGTTCGTGTCCTGCGTTGCAGTCGATGGGTATGCTAAAACAAATTTGATTGTTGGTAAGTACTTCTGTCTTGTTGCATATAAGATACAGGTACTCCTGGTGTGGAAACTGTTGAATAGATGCCACTAGAGTTGCGGCGAGCGACAAATTCGTGGTCTGTGGTTATTTAAGCGGGGATCTACCCACTACCAGCACATCAAAGTCGATCACCGATACAGGTTAGTATGCTTGTGAATTATTTTAATTTTTTAAGCCCGCCAAGTAATCCAACTTTGAAGAACCGTTTTTGCCGAAATAAACGTGGATGCACTTTTACATTCCTTGTCGGATGCTGTCATAACCTCTATGTTAACTATGAGGCAAAGTCGTGACGTGCTGCACGCCTTGAGTCACCATGGGACCCAAGGACAACATCTCATACTACCCGGTGGTGTGAGAAGGTGAAGCTGTCGGGTGACTCATATATTCACGTTAGACTTCGAGATGTTTTAATTCGCTGCATACGTGACATGCCAAGAGTCCCGAAATCCATCGATTTTCAGCTCAATGTGAACCCATGAATGCAAGAAAAATGTGTTGTGATGTACGACTCGCTAATATTGGAGTGGTCTTAGAAAATCTATCAATACCAGTTTGGGCGTGACGGTTGCAGAAAGATACACTGTCCCCCTTGGAGTAGCGGAATGATTTCATGGTATCACGCCAGTAGAAATATAACTAGAATCTGTGCTTCCAGGCCGTGCCATGTGTAAACACCACGATAACCACGGTTGGTTGGGATTACCACTTAATGAACTCCATGACTGAAGGTTGAGAAACACAAGAACGATGGCAGCCTGTGGGGAATTTATCGGTTTCTAGTTGTGTAGCTCCATGTTTGTGAATAGGTGTTGATGAAATAGCCGCCGGTCTGTTCCCGCATTTGGCAGCCTATAATTGGTCGCGACCCCCTTCCTGAAATATTGTACTATTATCACAAAATAAAAGGAAGTAAATAAAAATAAGATAAAAATATAAGGGTAATATTGTAGATGATCAAAACTGATGAACTGTGGACCAGTTGTCTCACACCTGATCTGCGGCCGCGTTTTCCAGTCATTTCACTATTAGAGCAGCTTTGTCTCTGGCCCATCCAGTAGTGTACAGACAGGAATACCAATATATTGAGGTGAATGGGGATGGGTAGTAGCTTGTTCGACAATGTCTTGCAACTCTTGGTCAGTGTCCTTATTACGAAACGTATTCTGTGTGTTTCTATATCCCGTACTGCTACCGATATGGTCGGTTTAAACAAACAAAATGACATTGTCATTCAGAAATGCAGGCGACTACACGGTTCATTAGGACTGCCTGCTTCTAACACCAACAGATTACCACTTTTCAATTTCCTCAAGTTACATCAAACTGTTGTGTTACTCCAAGATTGGTTAAGCAAAGCAAAGTGCTCCTCTGTCAGGAAACTGCTTAGTTTAGGGCGGGCGTTACCATTATATCGTGATATAACGTTGATGAACCTTCACAAACTGAAAAAATCCTTTACTAGAAGGCCGGCAAAAATGATGGAGGAACAGTGAGGCCAAATACGATTCCCGATTTGTCCAAGATTTTCAAATTTTACCTGAAACGCTTTACCAAAACGATCGAAGAACTGCTCCATTATGTGGTCACACGAACTATGTGCAAGTTACACCATACACGCAAACGATCATGCACACATTAAACGCGGAACAAACTGAAGTGACTTCCATTTTTCTTTGTCTGACAGCTCAATAAAATCTTTTGAATGAACTTATTGCAATCATAAGATCAAACATTAGAGATTCAACCCGTAGTCTGATTGGTGGTTGGTTTGGCAGATAATTGTATACCACTTGTCAGAGATTATATCAAACGTCACTAAGTGATCAGTCCGTAGCACGGAAAGGAGGTATCAAAAGCTGAGCCAGTGCACTTAGCTATTCAGAGCGTATCGGGTTTCCAAAGTGGGTTACTCAACCACGAGGTCTATCCAATCAGTGATCATACGCGGGAAGACATGACAACGTGACATGAGAGGTGACAGTTGTAGTTGCACAACCTAACATCCAAAATGACGCCGTTGTTCATATGTTTTACCCCCAATTTTAAATCCTGATTAGTATTTTAATGTTCAAGTTAGACTGTTGCTGAGACGTAGGAATCAGTGAACTACCGCAATCAATGAACTGTTACTTATTGTTACAAGGGAATATGATCCACTAAATACGCGCGAATTCAGGAGACCAATGCGAACATACACGACTGAACCAGGACCAGGTTAGCGATAAATACTGGGTCAATGGATGATATACTGTCGAGCGAATGTTACTTGAATTGCTGTTTTACTCGGATTTTCCATACCGGCGCTTCAAAATTGACCACCACGACCAGTTCATTGGCAATAGGCGCATCCAAATTAGTTGATATATCACTCACAGTACGGTAGGAGTACGTTGGTAGATTTGTGCGATCACTGCGCATTAAAATGAACCATTTTTGAAATTTTGATTAGCAAATCTTGGTATTGGTCATTATCATCTCAAGCAGCAATCCAGAGCGTTTTTTCACCGGATGTCAAAATTTAACTACTGCTATCGTTTCCAGTAGCATATCGAGAAATTCGACCCTCCCGGGGTGGAACCACATCCATTGAACACACTGTGCATGTTCTCCAGATTCAGCTAATAGTTTGTTTGATATTTTCCTATTTCATTTATTATATTTGTTATGATTCATATATTTTTGGATATTAGTGTGTTTTGTTGAAAACAGTTTTCAGTCAAACTATCTTTGAAATCTACACAGGAAAACTATTATTGTCCAATGTTTTATTGGGTGCAACTGTCTGACATCTGTGTATATTAACACTTCAGAACCGGTAACCACGTTACACAAAAACTACGAACACTTCCCGAAAATTCTCAGTGAAGTAGTCATCAGATTTCAAATTTCCACATATTTTCAATACACCATTTTATAATCAACTTACAGATCTTCGAACCGTGTTTTCTTTAATGGACGCAAATTAATGGTTTCCATCGTAACGATAGATAATGGGTAAATAGTCCAAGAAACGGACAGCTGAGATGGATTGAGAAGAGATGAGGTACCCATTTCCAGCGGTTTTTTCGCGCTTTGGGCGTAGCCTAGGATTTTCAATGATGTAGCCCAACGTTAGTCCAACGCGCGCCCAATTGGGAGCGCGTTGAGCGTGCCGCTTGGGATCCAGGCTGTAGCTTGATCACAACTGGATAATTTAGTTTGTTGTTTGACATCACCCAGATTCGGTCCTGAATTAGTTGATATGAATATTTGGGAGACAATAGGGGGTTGGACGATGAAACGGATTTCGGTCCCATGCCGAGAATATCCCACCGGGTGACTGAAGCAGCTTATGGAAAGATGACGGTTACTTCATGCCGTTCGAATAACGTGGTTTTAGTAAAAACCGACTACAGATTGCGGTAGGTATAAGGAAGGACCTATTTATGATTAAATACTTCGTCAGTTTTCAACTTCTTCCACAAAGCGACGCCCTCAAGTGCATTAGAACTTTACTGCTGGAGGACTTGGATCCCCTCCAGTGAATTTCAGTGAAAGAGCACGCTGCTGGAATATGGTGACTGCATGGTTTTCTACCCCATACACAGTTGGCACATATAGTTCGGTGACTCCCATCGTTGCTGTGAATCAGTTGTTTTACCTAGTAATTATTGCTGCCATCACAAACGCTACTTTTCGCGGAAATCTGTCTCAGATGTTCGTCGTCATTTGGCTTATTGTCGACGGAACTTTGGCTGTATTGCACCCCACTCGGGTGGAAGGAGGAAATGAAGCCGTGATAATAACGTCACCGGCAAAAATGGGGATATTGAAACAAGGCTTGCTTACTCCGCCAAACTGAAACGCTTCTGAACTAATAGTCCACAAAATCACCAGTGAGGTAAAATATCACTTATTGCTTTCAAATCAATCGAAAAAGGTTGTGAAGTACTCAAAAATGCTCCAACAAGTCTCAGAGCTACCGTCGACCGATACCGTGGTTTTAATTGGTCACAACAACAAAACGAAACGGTATGTGCTTATCTCAGAATAAACTTCTTTTAGAAGAAAACTCGCACCTCTTTGATTTCATCAAGGACGAACAAAAACCTTTGAATGAAACACAAAACATCCAGCGCGACATAGGTAAAACACTATCGCCACTTCCCATGGACTACGTTTTTTTGCGTTTGCAGACGAACAATCAAGCGAGAGTGGACCAATTTTGAGTTACGTAGTAAACAAGCGCTTTACACTAGGATTTGTGTTTTGAAATTCCGTTGAAAGATTTAGGGAAATATTGGCCGACAAACCCAAACTCGTTTCCGTGGCACTGCATGAGGTCTCATTGACATTGTTTTACTATCTTTAATGCAGCGAACCTTTCACCAATAGCAACAGAACCAAGGCCAGTTCCATTGTTCAATCATCGGAGGAACAGCTTAGCGAACTCTGACGAGTTCAGACTTCTGATAAAACCAAAATGCTAGGCACCGTTTTATGTGGGATCACAAACTTTTGAAATTCGTTTAAGTGGTCGTCGAAAGCTCCATGACTAAATTCAGCAAGTATCGCTGGCAAATTACGAAAGAAGTTGCCAAGTTGCACAGTCAGGTTTAGATATTTCCGGTCAGTCCTCCAGCAGGAAACACTGAAAGGTATAAACAAGGGGACGGACGGCAGCAGGTTCCCTGTTGTAAGCCCTGTGAACTCCGATGTCGCAGAAGCATAATTAGGACGAGGGAGCCTGAGCCAACTACTCATCATTCGGAAGAATTTTCGTGGTCGGTTTAACATCAAGTGTGAATGAAAGTACCCTAACCTTTAACTGATATCTAACCCCTCACGGACATCAGCCTGACCACTCCTGCATTACTGTTGTTTTATGTTTCATTTTCTGTCAGACATTTTCCCTTTTTTCTGCTACCGAATCCTTCGATTGAGGTAACTTTGTGAGCATTTTGGGTGATGGTGAGACCAACTGGCTCGGCTCAATTTGTTTTACTACCTTTTGATTTCCTTTTTCTCGCTCGTATTGACGGATCGTAGACGTTTACTTCGTTTACGGTGACTTGTGGCTGACACACTGGAGAAATCGTTGATTGGGCCTGATCAAGCGAGCAGAATTCATCTGAATTATTAGGACCACAGATCCGTCACTTTTGAACTAATCTTCCTGATAAATTGGTCTCTCTGTACATGTTGGTACAGTTGATATTTCCTTGATATTTATAGTAAGAATAAAAACACTGATTGTTGCTCGTTTCATAAACGTGCAAATGTCCATCACGAAATCCTGGGTTATTTTGCCGTAGTAAAACAGCGCGCTGCTAAGCAAACATTTGCCTTTCACGTTGTCCTTTGTCTCTCGCAGGTGATGAAGTACAGGATCAAGGGAACATACTCTTGTCCTCTCGTTTGTAACTGTATCTCATACAAATCTGTTCAGTACAATGTTCCTTGCAGTTATGGATTTCTTACACTGCAGTGTGATTTAAAATGAATGCGGTATAGAGATGCGAAATTAGGTCGACTGGAGATAATGTGCTATATTTTCTTACAAAATATCGAAGTATTTGAAGTCCGTTACCAACAAGACCGCGCAGAAACGCTCGGACCAAAAACTCTTCACGAGATTTCCGGTGGATTTTCAAAGACAAATTCATTTTCGCCACGCAAGACGTGAACCTGACCCCACTCCCTTTGTTCAGTGGTCTATCTCTCCGCTCACCGTCAATGCCGGAAGCAAAGTGCTATCAAGATCTGTATCCTGAGCCCCTTTTTATTTTCTTATTGTCCAGTTATCCAGCGAGCTATATTTCAGCTCACTGGCAACATTCAGATAACAAGATAAACACAAGACCCGTTAAATTTTTGGGCTCTAGACTCATACCCCTGAATTATTTGAAGACCTCAACACACTTTTCTGAATAAGGCTAGCGATAATACGTAGTCTCTCATTAGAAATTACCATTTTTAATTAGTTATTGAGAATAAGAATGGGTAGATGGACTACTCCTCCACACAGAACAGTACAAGCTAACACATCGATTAGAATTAAGGCAAATTAAAAAAAATGTTTTTTGACTTACAGGAGTACACAAGATTATTATCAAGTACTAGCAAAAACGAACAGGGCCAAGATAGTGAAATTATGCCAAGGATTTCAACAACTACCAGGTGATCCTAAATTTTATTTTTCTGAATGACCATTGGCGTTCTTTTTTGTTTTATTTGTGACCATTCAGTGGTACGGTAAGGGAACCGTAAGGGTATTCCCATGAGACACCCAAACGGAACCTCGTGCAGCCTGTATTGCAACCGGACAAATAGGGCCAGTGACATAGGAGAAGCATTGTTGTTTTTTGAGATCATACCATTTGTTTCCCAAATCATCATTCAATACGGGATTCTGTGTTTCAATTGCAAACACAGGCCACCAAATGCAATTTCGGTGCTCAACTCGAGGTGCAGTTACGAGACAGAATAATTGCTGGTATCAACCGTCCTGAGTTACAACAAAGAATTCTTCTCCACGAATGCACCTTCCAATCCGCTGAACTTCTTTGTGAGCAACATCAGGACGTTCGTGGCTTTGGTACTAACGGGACCCCAATTTGTGTTCAGCGCAAAAAATCCGAAGTCCTCTTCTAATCTGCCATCGAGACAAATGAAGTACATTCCTATGGGCAATCAGTTCGGCCAGAATTCTCACTCCCAACCAGTTCAATCAAGCAGCGGTGGAATACTTACAATTCTTGTGATCAGAACCACTCGATTGACCTGTAGATTTCGTAATGCGAAGTGACACAGCTGTGGTAAAGTGGATCATATTCAATCCTTATGTAGAAGTAAAAAGACACGCTTTACTGCACGTCCGTCCGGAAATTGTCATTTATCTTCAGATTTTCAATCTGTGGCCTTAGGTGCTGTTAGTTCCGATAACTCTGGTCACACTACCCATTCTTTTATTGGTAATCACCCCTTTCGACATTCATTCCGGTAGTGTTGATTAATCCGTTCCTCAGAAGATTTTCCAGAAAATTAATCCTCCTTTACAGCTTTAACCTACATCCATTGCAGTTAAAGGTATTACTGGTCACCCGTTACAGGTGCTTGGTTCATGTGAATTGTTTCTTACCGATGAACAGTCCCATACCTATAAGTGTTCTTTTCTTGTAATGGACACGGAAGTTTCCACCATCGGTTTAAATTGCATGAATAGTATGTCTTCCATTGAGTTTTTGTCCGATTATCAACATTCGTGTATTCGGCGTTTACTTCCTGATTATTCTAAAGTTTCTGGTGGTATAAAGATAGGTCCTGTGCAACTCGAGGTTATCGGCTCTCCTAATTTTACGAAGCGCCAGCATTATTCTTCTCGGACTTCGTGAGCCCATGAAAAAGGTGTTAGACGATTTGGTTCGTGAAGGTGTATTGACACTGGTGAGTCCTTCAGCGTGGGCAACCCCAATAGTGACTCCCCTAAAACGTGATGGCAAAACTCCCAGAATCTGTGATTACCGTGTTACCTTGAACAAGTTACTGAAACAGTTCAGTTGTGCCACTCTCAAACCTGAGGACGTTCTCCATCAACTCCACGGTTCTAAGTATTTTTCCGAAATTGACCTGAAGGATACATTTTTACAGATTCCACCTGACGGGCAGTCCCGTGAACTAACCACCATCAATACGCCGTTTGGTTTGTATCAGTGTACTTTTCTGCTTTTTGGTTTTAGCTTTTCCCCTGCTATTTTTTCAAGGAACTATCAATTCTTTGGTTTCGGATGAAGAAGGTGTTTGTGTTTACCAAGATGACATTAATGTATACGCACCTACCAAAGATGTGCACGATGACCGTTGGCGTTCATTGATGGACAGATTCCTGAAGCGTAATGTAGCTATGAACTCTGATAAGTGTGTTTTCTCCACTTCTGAGTTTACTTGCTTGGGTTATTTGGTTGTTGCTCACGGTTTTTGCCCTGACCCCAACCGTTTTGCTTCGTTGTCCAATGCGCTCTCTCCCGAATCATTTGTTCAAATACGTCCTTTACTAGGTTCTCTTCAGTATCACTCTAGATTTATTCCCAGTTTCGCCACTAAAACTGCACCCTTATTCTATCTTCTTTTCCAGCAGACTTCCCCGTCGTCTTCAGTATATAAGTAATGCTTACGGGGTTTGTCAAAGTTTATGTCAGCTAATGCTGCATTTCGTACGTTTTCTCCTCATGCATCTTCCACTGCTATTACGGATATGTCTCCTACCGACATCGGCGCCGTGTAAGAACAAGAGGGTCATCCAGTTTTGTGCATTTCTCGCCGACTCAATACAACTGAACGCGGATATTCACAAACGCAAAGTGAGGCATTGGCTGTTTATTAGGCCTTTACTCGTCTGCACAAGTACTCGTTCGGTACTCACTTCACTATTACCTCTGATCACGAAGCATTGAATTTTGTCTATATTCCACACCAGCCATTGGGTAAATCCCCGGTAGCCATTGTTCAGCGCTGGAGTGCTGCTTTATTGGCATACTTTTATGACATTCAGCATTGCAAAGCACATTCTATTCCACACGTTGACTACTTGTCTCGCTATGCCATTTCCGAAGAACCCTCTACTGCCTACTGTTTGCTTACGCAGCCACCACCTGTTAGTAATGAAATCATATCTTGTGTTCAACGTGCGAGACGAGAAAATGCTCGGCGTCGAATCCCCGAATTCTATAAACGACTAGAAGAAATTTCGATGACTTGTGACGGTATTTTGTGTTGTAACGACAGAATCATTGTACCTCCTCCATTGCGGCTGTGGTTTTGTGGGATTTGCATTCCGGACACTTAGGCATTGCAAAAATGAAATCTCTCGCCCGTCTCGCTTGTTGGTGGCCAGAGCTGAACGGCGATTTGTGCCGCATTGCTAAAAGCTGCCGTGACCGTATACATAAACCTCACACGCAACCGTCGAAATGGACGCCGTTGTCTATTTCCGGAGAGCCCTGGCAACGTGTTCACGCTGATCATTGTGGTCCATTTTTAGACAGCTACTAAGCTCTGGTTATCAGCGATTCTTACTTCCGTTGGCCGCAGGTATATTTTATTACTTCTCCTAATGCCGATTTCACGGATGCAGCCGTACGTAAAATATTCAGTCGAGAAGGTGTTCCGTGTGCGTTGGTTACCGACAATGGAAGCCATTTTGTGACGATTGTTATTCAGAGTACTTCATGTTGTTGTATTGTATCTGTATGTTTATGTATAATGCGACTGTGGTCAGCCGCCGCCTCAGAGGAAACCTCCTCTAACTTTTTGTTGACCCAGCCCCTTCCTCTAAACCGACCCTATCCAGTTCATAAAAACTCGGAAGTATTATCATTCCATTTTGTCTTGCGTTCGACATGGTAGGAAAGTGAATATCAAACGTCGATTCCCGGAGTTTTGCAAATGTCGCGAAGGCATTTCTGTGACTTGTCATGGTACTTTGTGTTTCAAGGATCGCATTATTATACCACCTACATTGCGGTCAGCCGTTCTGGCTGATTTGCATTCCGGACATCTTGGTTTTGAAATGATGAAATCCTTGGCCCGACTTACCTGTTCGTGGCCTTGAATGAACAGTGATTTATGCCAGTTTGCTAAACGTTGTACCAACTGTGTACACAAAATTCATTCCCAACCTTCCAAGTGGACTCCGTGGCCCATGTTATGCGAGGCCTGGTAGCGTGCTCATGCTGATTATTGCGGACCATTCCTGAACAAGTACTACGCTCTCGTTACCATTGATTCTTATTCCAAGTGACCAGAGTTTTATTTCACTACTTCACCAAACTCTGTTTTTACTATAAATGCATCTCACAAGACATTTAGCCGAGAAGGAGGACCATATGCATTAGTTGCCGATAATAAGAGTCATTTCACTGCTGTAAAAGTGTCAGACTGGTTAAAGTCCATAGGTTGCCATCAAGTGTTAACTCCTCCACTTCATCCGCAGTCAAATGGCATTGCTGAAAATTTTGTGCGAACGGGAAAGGGTGTTATCAAATCCACAAATGCAAGAACAGCCGGTGAACTCGAGAGAAATGTGGACAATTTCCTAATGTATTGTCTCAAATCTGTCCACTCAACCACGGGTAGTAGTCCAGTGAGGCTGTTCAAGAGTCGTACGCTACGCACTAGGTTACTCCAACTCGAGTCCTCGGAAGTAGCCTACCACAAACGGAATGATTTGAGACCCTCAACAGGCTTTGTCATTGAGCAACTTGGGAAAAGACTTTGTCAGATTTCGGATCTCAATAATGGTTCCATTCATCGAAGACATGTAGGTCAGATTGCCTTCAACTCTGTTTCCGACTGTAATCCGGTTGATACTAATTCTGATCTTTCCGAGTCTTTTCCAGATATAAATGATCCCAGTTCAGCAGAAACAATCCGAAGATCAGAACGTTTGCAGAACAAAGAACGCCGTAATTACAAAAACCCAGAACTACATTCATGCTGCTGCGGATGTGACGATTGCTAATGACAGTACTTCATGTTGTTTTATTTTATCTGTATGTTTATGTATATTACGACTGCGCAGAATACGAATTCGAGTGTATGCCCATCCAGTGTTTTTAATCTTCATTTGCGCGTAGTTTGGACAGGAGCTAAATTGCCTTCATTGCGAATAGTACGACTTCTCTAGTTCGGTTCTTGGTCATCACACAGTTCGCGGCGAAGAAGGTGACTGACTGGCTGACATCGTTGGTGTCGGTTGTCACCGTGTGTTAACTCCACCTCGACACACACAATCCAATGGTGCAGCCAAAAACTTTCTTCTCACCTTCGAGAGTGCCGTTGCATTTTTTGGTTTTAGTACGTTTGACGAACTCGACAGGAGTGTTGACAGTTTTCTACTGCAGTACCGTAAGTCCGCCCATTTGACAACCCGAGAGAGTCCATCCAAACTGTGAAAAAATAGCGTATTGCGCACAAACACACGCAGTTTGAAATCAGCTGAGATCACTTATCATCGAGGAAATTGAACGAGACCTTCTCGCGGTACTGTTCTTAATCAGATGGGTAAAGGTTTGCGTAGGATTCTTGATTTGGATGATGGCTCAGTGCATAGTAGGCATTGAGACCAAATTACGGATGTGATGACAGTTACTGACATTATTTTGTGTTGTATTATTTCATCCCCGAAAGCTTGTACATAACGATTGCGTAGAGTACAATTTCGAACTGAGTTCCAGTTGAACCGGTGTTCCAATTCCTTAAGTGCGCTTAGTTCGGTCCGGAGAATTTGTTGTTCTTTGCGATGATACTAGTTCTCTACAACCGATCATAACGAAGTCCCAAGTTTGCACCATGGAACACGTATGGGGCTTCAAAGGTTGGGGCAAAGTGGGACTTGACAGCATTTTTATGATAAGCTAACAGATTTTCACAAACGAAGCTTTTTATCAGTGGCAAAATAGTGGTTTTGATCCGAAAGATGAGTAATGGGCAAATTGACTAAGAAACGAGCAGTTTAAATGGATTAAGGAAGGAAACGTTACTCATTTCCAGCGATTTTTTGAACATTGGGCTGGCCCAAAGCGCTCTCGAGTGGCAACAGGTAGAGCTGCTCGACGTTTGAAATGCTGTAGTCCACCGTTAGCCCGTAGTGACCTCGATCGTTCCGATAAAATGACCGCTTCCTGGACACTACTTTAAATCCATTTTCTCTATCATCTTTTCTGACGTTCATTTCCCGCCTCATCGTTTTGTTCCTTTGTGTAAGGTTGACTAGACCGACTTCTCCGAGGCTTCCGTCGACGTCATTTTTGAATTACCTTCACTTCCGCTTCCTCGCCGAATGTACGTTCTCGCGGTTCACTCTCTGCTCAGCAGTTGCGTTCATTTTCAATCAGTGTGTTTTTCATATCGGTACTGTTTCGGTGTCCCGATGTACAGAATACACTTATAGACGTTCGAAAACGGCTGGTGAACGTGTCCCCTATTCGGTCTGGCAGCGAAATACCAACGATATTCCCTCTATCAGACGAATAGAGAAGACGCAAGTCGGTTTACAGATGCAAGGTGTATTCCATATATCGTGGCACCGAAACAGTACCGATACGAGAGATACACCGAACGGAAAACGAAACGAAACGGCTGTGCAGAAAGCGTACCGCGAGGGCGTACAATCGGCGAACGACCGAAAGTAAAAGTGATTTGAAACGAGGTCGACGGAAACCTCAGAAAAGTCAGTCCAGTAAAACGTACGCAACCGGAGAACACTATGAGGACGATGTCAAACGTCAGAAAAGATTGTAGAGAAAATAGATCCAAAATGGTGTCCAGAAAACGGTCATTTTTTCAGAACAGTCGGATCACCACATCAGCCCTCCTCTAGAGGGAGTGGAAAGCTTTCGAAAAATGTCAACGATGTAAAGGCATACAAATGATACTCGTGCGCGTGAATGCGTGCAAAATACGTGAGTGTAGCTGTGCTGTAGGATGCGGACGGGCAGAATCCGTGGTACGCGGGAACCGTAGAATGATGGTCAAGCGGTACCCAGGTTCGTTGCCAATGACACTGGTTGCGTGAATAGTCATCCAGGTATGCCACACCAATAACGTACAGCGTCGGGTAACCATTAACCAATATGATATCCAGAAGCCAAATCGGTAGGTTCGTCAATGGCAAGAAACGAGAGCGACAGGGACGATCCAGAATGCAAACGTTGGTGCCAGAATTCTCCAGATTTCGTGGGACTAGGGAAGCGTACCACGTGGCAAGGTTCTATGAAACTAAAAACACGGAAAACTGGTGTAGCAGCCGCAATGGACTTGGTTAGAATACGGTAATAACTGATGAGGTACGTTAAATCTTGTGGAAACGATAAACACGAAAGTTATTACTGCGAAGCGCAATGATTAAGATCGTGTTTGACCTAGTCGCGAAAACGTGCTAGGCAAACGATCTTCCGACCGGAACGTGAGACGGGAGCCTCACTCACGGACGGGTGCGTAGGCGTGCTTTGCTGATTTGAACGTGAAACAGTATTGTTATTCGAGGACGTAGCAGGGTCAACGAACTGCTGACTTGAACGTGGGGCGACAGCCTCATCCGAAGCCGTATCAGGCAACGCTAGCTGCAGAACTTGGTGTGACACAGAAGTGTCGTCAATAGGTAGTGCAGGGTTAACATCGAATCTAATGTCAGCGGGCGACACGCTGTCATCAACGTACGCGGCTTTGAGACGATCGATGCTAACTGTATCGACGCGACCGTGTGGATCAACCTTAAAGGTCTTATCGTGACGAGAAATCACACGAAATGGACCTTCATAAGGCTGATGTAATGGTTTCCGTACCGAATCAACACGAATGAATACATGCGAACAAGTTTTGAGTTCGATCGGAACGAAAACCTTTCGTCGCTGTATTCAAGTCTGTGCCGGAGCGAGATTTTGCATGTACGTAAAAACGGTGAACGTAATTCTGTACGGCAAGTGAGTCCGTACTCCGTGGCGTAAAGAATTCCCCAGACAGTCGTAATGTAGTGCCGTGGACAAGTTCTGCGGCGAAACATTGAATATCCGCCTTTATGCAAGTCCTGACACAAAGGAGAACTAGCGGTAACGTTTTGTACCAGTCGGGGCTCTTGTGTGCTCCAAGAGCCGCTTTGATTTGGCGAAGAAAATGTTCGACTAAACCATTTGTAATGACCTCGATCGTTCTGAGAAAATGACCGTTTTCTGGACACCATTTTGGATCTATTTTCTCTACAATCTTTTCTGACGTTTGACATCGTCCTCATAGTGTTCTCCGGTTGCGTACGTTTTACTGGACTGACTTTTCTGAGGTTTCCGTCGACCTCGTTTCAAATCACTTTTACTTTCGGTCGTCCGCTCGCGGTTCGCCTTCTGCACAGCCGTCGCTTTTCGTTCCGTTTTCCGTTCGGTGTATCTCTCGTATCGGTACTGTTTCGGTGCCACGATATATGGAATACACCTTGCATCTGTAAACCGACTTGCGTCTTCTCTATTCGTCTGATAGAGGGAATATCGTTGGTATTACGCTGCTAGACCCGATAGGAGACACGTTCGACAGCCGCTCTCGAAAGTTTTCTATACATTCGGTGACGGATGGTACGCGGTCGTGAGAATGCATCCCGTACCCAGCATGTGAGTTTTTGAAGAGAATAGTTCGGACTCAAGTTAATGCATTCAGTCGGTAGTGATTGTGGAACGAGGACCGTATAAAGCTGTCCATCTTTCTGTCAGATGTCGAGCCACTGATTCGGCCGTGACGACAGAGACGGGAATAGCCTCGAAGCACCTCGTAAATCTTTCGATGCACGTTAATAAATAGGTATACCCGTGTGAAGGGGACAATGGACCCAGTGTCTGCGTGGATATGACTGAAGCGAGTATCAGGCGTAGCAAAAGCACCGATAGGCGAAGCTAAGTGTCCATGCACTTTAGATCGTTGACATTGTGAACACTGTTTTGCCCACATACGAACATCTTTATTCATGGACGGCCAGACGTATCGTGCAGCTACTAATCGGAGACTGGCTGCAATACCTGGATGTGAGAGTTCATGTAGGGTATTGAACACGAGACGTCGAAATGTAGAGAGTAGGACTGGCTGAGATAGGCCAGCAGAAATGCCGCAGAGTATAGTCCCAGCACTGGTGCCAGAGGTACGGACTGACACTGTAGCGACGATGACTGGGCTGCTTCCATACATGAGGAATCCTGTGCCTGTGCTGCAGCCGTGGCAGGGATGTCTAAAACCGGAGATATAATAACATTAAGTGGAATACGCGACAAAGCATCTGCAACGCAGTTCGACTTAATTTCAACTGGTCGTAGGTCAGTCGTGAACTGGGAAATATAGTCCAAATGCCCGACTTCCCGTGAAGAGTAAAGGTACGCAGTGCGTCCGTCAACGGTTCATGATCGGTACAGAGGATAAAATATCGACCCTCGACTTTGTGGCGGAGATGCTTGACGGCTTTATATGCAGCCAGCAGTTTTCGACCGAAGGCTCTTTATTTTGTTTCAGCGGGAATGAGGCGTCGATAGAGAAACTAATGGCTGCCATATCCCAGAAACAGACTTTTGCGGGGCCGCTCCGATGACGAAGTCGAATGCATCCACCGCTATGCTTGGCACGGCGGACGAAACTGGGTGCATCAGCAGTGTGGTTTAGGCTTATGTCGCTTCAGAGTCCGATAGTGCCACTGGTGTGGCATCTGTGAGCGATAACTTACGTGGATTGCCATGAAAATCGTCGATCAACGGAAGCAAACTCTCGGCACCATGAGGTACAAAATGACGACGGAAGCCATATAACCCGAAAAATGCCTTAATTTCATTGATTGAGGATGGCAAGGCGTAATCAAGAATAGCGCGCACTTTATTCTTGCAAGGCCTAATACCCTCTTGAGTGGTTTCGTGACCGAGGACAACAAGTTCTGGTTTGCCAAGCTCACAATTATCGGGATTGATTACTGTTCGGTGTTCGGACAAACGTTGAAATAGTAGCGTCAAATGTTGGAAACGTTCATCTACGCCCGACGACGCGATCAGCGAGTCACCGATATGGACGATAACAAGTTCCAAGTCTCGTTTGATGCCATCGATAAACCTCTGGAATATCTGAGCAGATTTTTGTAAAACCTGAAGGCGTGCGCAGGAACTCAAATAACTAAAATGAGTCGTGATAGCGGTTCTCTCGATATCTTCGAAGGCGACTAAGATCTGGTTATAGGCTGACACCAAGTCGATCTTAGAAAATACGGTCGTGCCGTGAAGTGACTCCGTTATGTCGTGTGTATGGGGCATCGGGTATCTATCATGACGGGCAACCGAGTTCAGTGCGCGAGATTTACCGCACGGTCGCCAGCTAATGCCATGTTTTATCGGAACCAAGTGGAGAAGTGAGGCCTACGGACGGCAAGAAGGGCGAACCATACCTTTAGAAATTAGTGTCACGCTCAAGTTTGGCAAGAAGCAGTTTTTCCGGCTCCAGTCGGCAAGGACTTGCCATGACTGGTGGTCCGCTGGTGGCAATATGATGTGCCACGAGATCGGCCACTGTATCCATGTCTTTAAATGGTTTAGTCGAAATGGGGAATTTAATAAATAAAGACTAAAAATAATGAGGAATGATAGAAGTGAACCGTTGTCGCAGTCCTAGGTTGACCGTGTGCTGTCCCGGCCTGCAAGTAGGAATGAAGGAACCGTTAGTTCTTGAGAATGTTCAGCATACCTTTACCGAAAAGCTCTTGGGCGTATCCGTAGCCCCTACATACTGCCAACGCTGTGAGCTCCTACACTTTGAGCCTCCGCAGAATTGCCGCATGAGGCCCAACCTAGTCTTCCCCTCTAAGTTACTCCCAAACCAAGTCTACAAATCCTGTCATACCTCATTTGCTGCCCCTTGCTCGTATCCTCTTCGTCACCGTGCCTTTTACCTCCCTTTCCCTCCGTCTAGTCTCAGTCTGAGGTCCCGATTCTTCCTGTTAACATATTCTAAAATCTGGAATAAGCTCACCCTCATTGTACGCAATTCCTCTTCACTGCGCTTTTTAGGGCGTGCACTTCTTATCTACTGGGCCGCCTCAATGCTATATTGCTAACCGATGAGAGCCTATTTAGCGATCTGGCCCTTGGAAGAGGCCTTACACTTTAACCTTATTACTTCCGCGCCGCAAGCCAACACCATACCTGACCCTTTTTTCTACCCAGCGCCACAAAATGTAGTCACTGCCACCCCTGATTCGCAGTAGATTTGTCTCCTGCTTTCGGCTCGATATCTCTACTCCTTACTAACATTCGTCTGTGTATCCATTCTATCTCTGTCCGTCTCCTTCTATCTTTCGTCACTAGGCTGGTCCCACCACAGTCCCCCCGCCCATACGAACGCTGATACGAAAGGTTGTAACTATTCACACCTACTACTTTCCAAATAGACCCGGGGATCTATTGCATCGATGAGATGTTTCACTTTTTATATACATTTTCTGTCCGTTATCCGTTGGCCTTTAGCTTCAGCATATCCAGATGGTGTTTTCTCATCTCATTCACTTCTCCAGTGCTCCTCAACGACGGCCAATTGCTTCGGGCACCATAGCGGTCACTTCTCTGGCAGATGCATTTAGTCGGTAACGCCACACGGTCATCTTTCACTCACTGTTCCAGTAAATAATTCATTGATCACTTACCGGCTTTCTTCTGGCCATTTCCTCCATCTCCGCTCTTGAAAACTCTCCCTCCATCCATCAGATTTGTTGTCCTGTTTCTTTGTGATCGACTCCGTCAGCATCTCTCTATCAAAATTTTATCATCATACTGGCCATTGATTCGTTGCACTTTTTCTCTGAGCATGCATTCTTTCACATTGTCGATTTTCTATCCATTCTTCTTTCGCATCCTGCAGGGCACAGGTGACTCTTTAAATTCCCCTTGGTAAATTATTTAAAGGAGCTTAACAAGTATCGATCGTGTTCGCTGGAACTTCTGACATCTTGGTCATTTCCGGGACCATCCACGCACATAATCCCCTTTTGAACAGACGCCAACCACCACTAGCTGAATAGACCATTTGACCTTGACCTTGGAATACGCCGGGCACTGTTATCGTCTTGGTTCAGTTTACCACTCTCCCTAATAACATGTGCGCACATGTTGTACCCCTTTGAAAATTCCGATCCTGACATCACTTGAACCATCTGGTCACACAATCCAGCATGCTTCAGACTCATCCAAAGTATACAGTCATTATCATTATCAATAAAACACTGCACGCACCACCTGAAACAGCCTACGGAATAGAACGGAAAAGTAAACTGCCATTCTACGCGCTGCTCCGCCATCCCAACACGATGATTTCCTAATGTCCATTGATTTTATGCTTACGTAGCAGCCTGGTAGTCAGCAACGTATCCATAAACTGAACTTAGTCGTCTTTGAATTACCTTCACTTCCGCTTCCTCGCCGGATGCACGCTCTGGCGGTTCGCTCTCAGCCCAGCCATTGCTTTCATTTTCAATCAGTGTGTTTTTCATATCGGTACTGTTTCGGTGTCCCGATATACAGAATACACTTATAGACGTTCGAAAACGGCTGGTGAACGTGTCCCCTATTCGGTCTGGCAGCGAAATACCAACGATATTCCCTCTATCAGACGAATAGAGAAGACGCAAGTCGGTTTACAGATGCAAGGTGTATTCCATATATCGTGGCACCGAAACAGTACCGATACGAGAGATACACCGAACGGAAAACGAAACGAAACGGCTGTGCAGAAAGCGTACCGCGAGGGCGTACAATCGGCGAACGACCGAAAGTAAAAGTGATTTGAAACGAGGTCGACGGAAACCTCAGAAAAGTCAGTCCAGTAAAACGTACGCAACCGGAGAACACTATGAGGACGATGTCAAACGTCAGAAAAGATTGTAGAGAAAATAGATCCAAAATGGTGTCCAGAAAACGGTCATTTTCTCAGAACGATCTGGGTCACTGCACACTTTCGCATCTCTCAACCGACTCACGCCTTTTCTATTTTCCGATATTTTGCTGTGAGTCCAGATAGAAGACACTTTCATTTGCGGCGCATGTACGTGGGATTTACTATTCAGTCTATATGGTACACCAAGTTAGTGACAGCTCTGGCTAACTAAAATAGGCGGGGGAGGGTGTCGAGACAAAATGCACAAATGTCATTTACATTAGATGGTAAAATGCGATAACAGGTATTTCACCATCACGGCGAGACTGCAACTAGGCGTAATGTGATGGCTTTCGCGCCCCATGACCTAAAGAGCTATACAGGAGAGCTTCCGTAAGCAGGAAATGCAATTATGCCCGACAGGTCGATGGTTAGAGGCTAGACGAAGCCTACTGTCAGAACCAGTTGATGGACGTCATCCGGTTCTGACCACTATGCTCCCAAAGAGGACGCTTCAGAGAATAAACACGCAGAGAAGCGGTTTACCGGCCTAAAACCCTCCACTAGGTGGACTTGGAGGTGGGTTACTTGGGGTTTCCTTCGACAGTCATCGTACTTCATTGGGCAGCAATCCCCTGCCTAAGCTAGGCTGTCCCCAGCCCAAAGAATGCTGTCTCGACCACGTTCAGCATGCTTCATTGAGCGCGTAGGGTTAAGGACCGAATCCGGAATGCGGACCAATAACGAAGTACCAGCGGAAACGAGACAGAATGCATGCAGCAATTAGGTCTCACATGCCAGACCAGGAAAAGTTCCTTCACAGGTGCCTCGGTCAAGCTCGCGTGCTGGGTTAACGCCTCACTGCCTTGCGGATGACCATTCCGAGCCAAAAGCCCCGGTGAGGTTTCCCAGAGAAAAATCCCTTCTGCAATGTGGACAACCGCGAAGTATGACGTGCCTAGAAATCCCTAGCAATCAATCGGGAAACACTGCTTGTCTCTCTGCTCTTCATCCTTCATGTTCCAATTCTAAATGCGTACGAGTAGCCACAACGAGCCATGGCTATGAACTTGTAGCTCTCGGAAAAGGCAGCAAATTAGAGACATTAGGAGAATAAGAATCCACTCTTCGGCCTTAGCATCCTCTTCGGCTAGCTGCTTTCAAAGCCCGCACACTTTGCCAAACGGGGAAAAAGCCTTAAAACCTTTACCATACACTTGCGTTGTGTCTCCGAAGCACATGTAAAAAACCCAACTTCAATATTAGTACTTCGCTCTCCTGATACAAGCTGGTCTTCTTGTTTCACTCTTCTCGCGTCAGGTGATTTGGTGTCTAGTCTTCGTGGTCAGGCTGGCTTTGGTGTCGTTCTGAGCATGAAGGCTGAGCGTGCACTGCTTGACTGGATCCCGGTCAACAGCCGTCTGTGTGAAGTTCGGTTGAATGGTTCTGTGATTGTCGACAGCACTGGACTGAAGCGCCGATGTTATTTGTCGTTTCCGTGTACGACGCAGCTGACTTTGGCTCTCCTGAGGCTAGAGTTGATCTCTACCAGGATTTGTCTTAACTGCTCGGTATGGTGCGCCCCCAGGGCATCATGCTTTCTGCTGGTGATTCCAGTGCTCAATTTGGGATCATAGACCAGATGGAGAAGATTATGAGAGGCCGATGTTGCGTTCCAGCCGACCAAACTGATGACAGCGATCGACTCATCCAATTATGTCCTGATCATGGACCATTCATAGCGAGTACAAGGTTCTCGCACAAAAGGCCACACCGGCTAACCTGGCTTCCTCCTGCGGCTTCACAGCTTTGGACTCAGATTGACCATATTGCTGTCGGTTACCACCGGCGAGAATCAGTTCAAGACTACCGATCAGTCTGATCCAGGCTTGTGGAGAATGATGACGCTCTTGTCCGTGTACGCTTCAGTTTGCGCCTCGCTCGTAGCCGAAACAACGCCAAGGCGAACCTTCCCCCGCAGCTGCTACTGACGGTAACCAAAGGTCTGCTTTCCGAACAGAGTTATCCACCAGGTTATCGATGCACCCAAATGCCCAGGATCCAGAACAGCGACGGACAGAGATCAAACAGGCTCTGCATGCGGCTGCTGATGCTATTCAAGGTCCAACAACTGGACACACACAGAAACGATGGATACCTGCATCCTCAGCTGCACTGTTAGATGTGCGCAGAACGATTCCTCCGGATTCCAGATGCAACGAGGCAAGAAGGAGCCTTAGAAGCTAACTGATTCAAAGCCTCAGAAATAGTCGTGAGCAGTGGTGGATTGCGAAGTGTAGGGCGATGGAAAAAGCTGTAATAGTTGGCGACGGCAGCATGCTTTCCGTCTGGTTAGACAAATCGGTCCACGTGAACCGGGCGTTAGCGAATTGATCAGAGAAGCGAACGGCTCACCGATTCAAACTCAGGAGCTTCGTCCAATTCGCTGGGCGGAGCATTTTGAAAGGCAGTTTACTTGGCCTTTATCCCCTACATGTGTGGTCATCAGCTCAACGGGTACAACTCTTGTTGCAGATGCCAGTCCTTCGTCAGAAACGGAACTGCTTCTCCAGGTGAGCTATCTTAAACGACATAAAGCTGCCGTACCCGATGGGTTCCTTCCTTCTTTGTTCCAAGACGGTAGCTCAGCAATTTTACTGGAGTTGACAAAACCCCTTGGTTTGATATGGAAGAAAGGACAAGTTCCAAAGAGTTGGTGTGAATCAGTGGTCGTACCGACTCATAAGAAAGGTTGCGGGTATTCCTGTGGAAACCACAGGGGGATAAGTCTGGTTGTCATCGCATCCAAACTGCACCCTGGTATTATTCTTCACGGCTTATCCAAAGCTCGCGAACAGCGCTCGCGTGGGAATCAAGCTGGGTTTAGACCTGGTCGAGGTTGTATTGGTAACGTCTCCACTCTCCGACAAATTTTATGACATAGACATACTTTCCGTAGACCCACTATCTCCATTTTTGATCTCAAAACTGCCTTCGACTCAGATGACCACACTGTTTTCTGGTGCCAGAGAAGTTCATTTCCATCCCAAAATCCCCTTACAATAATAGCTGAAGCCGAGTTCGGGCTTACGATGATCTTTCATCCAAGTTCACCACAAAACATTGTGTGCCTCAGGGTAACCTCGCTATCTTTTCTCTTTACCTTTGTGATTGATATGTTCCCAGAGGCCACACTTTTGTCAGGTAAGGATAGTGGCTTTGAATTTTTTCCGGGTGGGAAGGTATCAGACCTTGGGTATGCGGACGACATAGTTCTTCTAAGTGAGGATCCAGGTATGTTGCAAGGTTTTCTAGACAGCTTGACGGATGACGTAGCAGTGTTCGGTATGCACTTTGCATCCTCAGAGTGCAAAGTGCTACCACAGGACTGTGTTGGTCCAACTCCAAACCCTTCAGTGTCTGGGGAGACTATAAGCGTGGTAGACAAGTTCTGTTATCTGGTGAGCTGCATTTCACCCGTAGGTCAGATATCGGATGAGGTTTCTGTGCGTATTCAGAAGGCTCGTTTGGCATTTGCCAACCTGAGCCATCTGTGGCGTCGACATGACATCCGTTTACCCATCAAGGGTCGAGTATACGCTGCTACAGTTAAGCCTGTGCTTCTGTATGGTTCGGAGACATGGCCACTGCGGGTGAAGGGCACACGAAGATTGCCAGTATTTGAACACCGATGTCTTCGTAGTATTTCTCGAATCTGCTGGGAGCACCATGTGACCAATGCTGGGTTCGGCGGAAGCTTCCAGGTTCAGGGATTTAGGCATCAGATGAAGCATGTAAGCTCACCTTTCTAAGATCATAGGGACATGTGTTACACATGTCCCCTTACAGGATCCCACGGCGTACTATTTTTGGTGAGGCGAGTACCGGTTGGAAGATGTATGAGGGTGGTCAGTCCATGACGTGGAAGAAAGGTATGAAAAGCCTTACTAGTGGACTTGGCCATGTAAGGCGTGTTAGACTTCCTGAGTGGGGTCCAAGAGACCCTCCCATTTAATGGTTAGATATGTTGGGGGACATGGCTAGATGTCACGATCAGTGGTGCTCTTGCATTCACAAACTTTCTTCATCGGCCTAATGCCATAATTGTAGTCTCCTCTTACTCCTTTCATACTCTTTTGTACTTCATAATTTCCTTTTGAGGTTGCCGCTAGGAGATAGCAACCAAAGCCACCGCACCCAGTGCATGGGTAACGGTTGTCTGAACTGCGCTGAAAGGTATGACACAAACCCACAGTTGTTCGCCGTTCTTGTGATTGGTATGTGAGCCCTAAAGAGCCAACATCCACCAGTATTTTCAACTCAGTTCGGTCTGACAACCATTCGTTGAAGAGGCCAGGGTAGTATCCAGATGAAAGCCGAGCGATGACTTGGGAGCTTCGGAAATGTTTTGTTTCCAGCGGTTAGTTCTGGTTGATATAACTTCAAATCAGAAGTTGACACCTTGTAGGGATGAAAGATGTTTTAGCAGTGGTAGTGTTCAAAAAAGTGTGTTAGCTTGATAAGAAAAAGTCGATAAAACAAAGGAGTATTGTACCAAAAAAAATTGAGAATATAGGAGGAATTTAAATACTGACGGGTACCTACACAACTGGCCGCCAGAGTGTTTGCTGTAAAAAATAAATGCTCGATAGCAAAATAGATGAACAAAAGGGGCTCGCAAAGAAAACGTCAAATATTACAGTCTTGAACCCTGACAGGATGCCAAAAGTGTCTGCCAGGAAGGCTGGTTGCTGGGGCTAGTTTTTGTTGTGGTTATGCTTGCGGGTGTGATGTAGTATCTGGTGTGATGGCAGAGCGAATATCATCAACAGAAATTGTTGCAAAATATTTGTCTGTGCGGCTAAGTACCTTAAATGGACCGTCATGCGATAATGTGAGTGATTTGCATACAGCTTTGTTACGAATAAAAAAGAATGGCGACGTGTTAGGGTCACTGTGTACGAAAGCGTGTGTGGAGGTTGAGCGATTGGGTGCTGGGCGTAGATGTGACCCACGGTCCTTGAGTTGCTGAACAAACTGAGATGGGTTAAGACTGTTCACAGTGCTGGGTTGAACGTACTCTCCTGGGAGGCAAATGGTGGTATCGAAAACGAGTTCAGCCGACGTGCTGCGGAGGTCACTTCTGACTGATGACCGGAGACCCAAGGGAACTAGTGGCAGGTTGTCGCCCCAACAACTGAGGTTTAGCTGTGATATCAGTGATGCTTTGAGTTAACTGTGTGGGCTCTCTGTCATGCCACTGGACGAAGGATGGTATGTCGTTGTTATGATGTGCTTACGGCCAAGTAGTTTGGTGAATTCACGAAACAATGTCAATTGGAAATGGCTGCCGTGGTCTGTGGCGACAATAAGCGGTACATCAGATGTGGTAATCCAGTGTTTGAATGGTACTTTCGCAATATTTTCTGCTGATGTGTCGGAAATAGATACTGCCACTAGCCAATGTGTGAAACGATCGACAATGGAAGATATGTGGGTTTTTTCCTTTTGACGGCGATGGTGGGCTAACGAGATCGACGCAAATATGTGTGAAACCGACATCGAGAAAGGTGAACGTACTAGGAGGAGAAAACGTATGACGGTGGACTTTGTTTCCCTGACGGTGCAAACGTTTCCTGGTCCATGCAGCAGTGTCAGAACTCATACTGGGCCAAACAAACCTGGCAGGAATAAGCTTCTGAGATGCACAAATATCAAGATGGGATAGACAATAGAAATGAACGAAAAGGCTTTTCCTGTAGAAAGTTGGAACTATATGGCGAGGGTTACCAGTAGGCCAATCACATAGGATTGTGCCACTGGCTAGAGATAGGGCAGAATCTTTCAGATTGAGTATGGAGGATGTGCGCAGTTTGGACAAGGACGGATCATCACGCTAGAGGTTTGCCAGTTCCGAAAGATCAGATTTCGCCGGCACCGTGTTGACTTCGGATCTGGATAAAGCATTAACCACTGCATTACCAACTCCATGCACGTAGCGGATCTGTTGTGGACTGAGACATGACCCAAATGTTGGATGCCTCTGGTAGAATGTCTATCAGGCTTGGCACGGAGTGCTTGTGCCAGGAGTTTGTGGTCAGCTGCACACGAAATTGTAGTCCTTCAAAAAGGTGACGGAAATGACGGATGGACAAATAAGTAGCCAGGGGTTCTCGAAAAAATGTGCCGTGTCCTGTCTGTGCAGCCCGGAGTTTTTGCGAGAAGAGCGCTAATGGTTGTAGTTAATTGTACACAATTTGGTGGAGTACTGCACTGGTCGCAGTATTTGATGCACCCAATGCTAGTATTAGCTCGGTATTCGGACACGAATATGGGTGATGCAGCACGATGGAGTCTTCGAGGGCTTGTTTGTCTCCTGCCAAAGCTGTCCCAGCCTCGACGGTGATATCCATCCTCCTGAAGCTGGACTTGAGTAGATCAGTTAAAAGGGTAACGATGGTTGCACAACGGAAAATGAAAAGGCGTAATTGTGTGACCGTCTCTGGTGTATTAAATGAGAGGATACAATGCACCTTGTCTGTGAGGGATGTCAAACCGTCTTGATCGATATGGTGTCCGAGGAAGTCGAGGGACGGGACGCCGAACATGCATTTACTGAGGTTCACGTAAAGTCCGTATTGTTGAAAACGCTGAAGGAATTGACGCGGATGAATGGCATGCTCTGATGGAGAGGCGCTGGAGATCAAGATGTCGTCAATGTAGACAAACTCGAAGAGTGGACCACGAAGCACTTCATCGATGAATCGCTGGAACCTCTGAACAGCGTTTCGTAATCCAAATGGCTTGTGTATGAATTCGAACAGGCCGGAAAGAGTGACAATGGCTATCTTGGGGATTTCTTCTCCGGCCGTAAAGATTTGATGATATACCTTTACGAGGTCAACCTTGGAAAAGATGGCCTTCTTGAGGAGATTATGTGCAAAGTAATGAATGCCCGGGATCGGGTTCCTGTCGGGGACGGTAATGTTGTTGGGAGCGTTGCAGTACTCACAGTGTCTCCAGTCATCAGATGGCTTAAAAACCACTTGCAAAGGCGAGGCCCACGGGCTTGAAGGTGGTCGAATGATGCCAAGATTCATCTTGTTTCCGAATTCAAGATTGTTATAAGGAGTTTGTCGGCTTTAATTCGGCGCGGTTGAAAGTGGATCGGTTGGAATTTTGTGGTGATGTGGTGACGCATTGCACGAGAGATCGGGTTAGTGGATTGCCAAGGTTTAGATAGGAATGGGAACTCTTTTAAAATGTCAGCAAACAGTAATTATGGGATCACTGGCCTAACACCCAGAGAGTTGGTGCGTTAACCAGTACAGGCTGCACAAAGCTTGGTTGTGGTGTCTACCAGCTTGCAATTTTTGAGGTCCACAGTTAGACCAACGTTTGAGAGGAAAACCGCTCCGCTGACGGAAGTATGAACGTCTGCCTGGATAAAAACCTACTGGAAAGATATTTGGAGGCTGAAGTCGAGAGTGGTTGGCCGCTGGCCGGATGTTGCAGTTCTTGCTGTATTTGCCGCTTGCAACATGAACCGAGATGGTTCGTGGCTATGATGTTTGGGTGGGAGGATAACACCGGCCCCGGCGCCGGTATCGATGGGGAATCGAAGGCCGCTGGACCGGTCGGCAATATAAAATAGGTGATTTTTTGTGTGTGGGGGCCAGCCGTATTCGTCGTTTTCACTGGCAGGCCTGATCGTTTGACTGCGAGGTGGAAGTGCGGAAAGAACATGGGGGATCAAAGCTGCGTGCCTGGGAGTCGAATGCGCAGGTGGTACCAAAGCCAGTTTTGTGAACGGCAGTTTATGGACCGTTATTCGGGTCGATGAGGTGTTTTGGAGGACGCATGCCGATGAGTGGCCCACGCGTGGCTTATTGAGCTGACCTGAATGGGCAAAATGCGAATGGTTTCCTTCAGGTCCGCAAGGCCTTTAGCAACAAGAGAGTGATAAGTTGAGGGATCAGGACTGTGAGAACCACCGCCACGGCCACCTGGGGAAAGTGCTAGTGATTTCGCCGTGGATTCGTATCTCAGTGGTTTCTGCGGACGATGTCATATGAACAGACGGTTTGCCAGCCGGGTAACGTTCCACTATCCTATCGGCATATTTCTCTACTGCGTCAAGGGAGCTGGCGGGCTCCAGCGCAGGCAGGGCTTGTTGCTTCGGGAGACGTAGTTTACGGACCCACATCTCCCGGAAAATGGCGTCGTTCGTTTGGGGTCCAGCCGACAGAGACCGCATATGGCGCTTAAACTGAGAAGGAGTTTGGTCTCTGAGCTCCACCGACGTGAACCGTTCACAGAGGTTTTTCCGGCTCATTCCTTGGTGAGCTGAATGACTGCTTCCCGGAGCTTCGTGAAGGTGGCTTCTGATGGAATGTGATCGGGAAAGTCTTCGACGTCGAAGTCGACGTCAAAGGGAAGAGCTTGGATGACGTGAGGATATTTCACGTGCTCGCTGGTTAATCTTCGGGTGGTAACTTCAGCTTCTATTTGTCAAAACCACACCCAATGGTTGGTTGGGGAAAAAAGGACAGTTTGAGAGCAACCGAGTGGATGTCAGCAGATTCGTTGTCAGACAGGGTTAGACGTGGGGGATTCGCAAAAAAGAGTGAAAGCTCGTGTCAGATGAAAAAGTTCGGGCTCGCCTATATTGTAGAGTAATACTCAATCTATGCTTTACACCAGGTTAAGGTTACCGTCATCTGAAACGACACTAGCAATTTAGGTAGGCGGACGAGCTCGTTTCGGGTGAAAGGTCAAAGGGGTATGTAGAAAACAAAAGATGTGACGAAAACTGGCTTTGGCCCTCCCTTCTTGTGATCGGGGTGTGAGTGCTAAGGAGCCAACATCCGCCAAAATCTTCAACTCATTCCAGCCGTAAAACCGTTCGTCGAACAGATCGGGGTGGTGTTGATCAATTCCCAATCTTTATTCTTCACAATTAGAGGCAGTAGTATAGCCTCACGTATAAGCTTTGTCATCCCAACTATGGGGCATTAACTTGGGTGTACTTGTCCTGCCACCATTTCCGCAGAAGGACATCCAGGCTTCGCTTGAATACGTAGTAAATTCCTCTTTCACCACCTCTGCCGGCTGCGGATTTGATAGACTCGTCACACTACTTCAGAGGTGGTTCGCCAGCGGCGAGCCAATTCACTGCTGTTTTATAAGCATCCGCGAATGACCCCGGGTGCCCGCACGGGAAAGTATGCCATCATTTCTGGTCCTAAATCTCCACGAAGAATGCGCCTGGTGTAGATGAGGCTACGATACAGCCCAAACATATGGGCTCAAAAGTAGCTTGAATGAAATTATGGCACCATAACGCGTGAAGCGGTTAAAACTGATGAATTGTTGCCTCTATAAAATGAGAATGACTTGAAATGTCATAGTACGACTTTCGTTTGGGTGCTTGCCACAAGGGTAAATATAAGATTTGTGATCAAGGTTATCACCGTCGTTGACCACGATGGCTGTTGGTGTTGCGGGTTCAGCTTAGTTCATGGTTCTGTGACATTTTCTAGCTTAGTTCGCGATATGTAAAATAGTTTTTCGGATTCTGAAAATGATTTCGGGTTTTTCAATAAAACGTTTGGTTATATAGTAACCGTCGACCGTATACTTCATCAAACTGAGTATCAGTTATCGCATGTGCTTGAAAGACGCACCAAAAGTAGCATTTTCAGGCGCACGGATGTTTGGTTTATACCGTGAGGTCACTGCGAATTCTCAGGTATGCTCCTGGAAACTGTCTGGTGGATTGGAGATAGCCTTCATAGCTGATATCACGTAATCTAGCGACGAGGCTAGTGGCAGTTAGCGGTACTCGTTCTAGCCTTACGACTTCCTTGGCCGTAAAAATGAAAGTCACAGGTTCACCGTATTCCAGTCATGGATGTACGTGGGGAGCCTACTGCACTTTGAAGGATGACTAAGACAGATGTCCAAAGGACCGGAGTGCCAAGTGAAGCCGTAGGAGCTTCCAAAGTGCTTTGTTTCCTACAATTAGTTCTGGTTAATATAATTCCTAGACGTTCCAAATCTGGGGGTGAGACCCTTCCAGAAAGGAAGGTTTACAGAGTGGTGCAGGTTTTACCTACCTGCTTTTGTGCAAAGCGGTCCCTACGTACTGATGGGTTTTTGCCAATCCCTCCGCGGCCTATTAATCAGCCGATCACACCCGGATTTCATACCGAAAGATCCGGAGGTGTTCATCACCATCCTTGAGTCTCGTTTCCAGGAGGCTCGCAAACCTAGTCGGCAGTCCAAATACAATGAACGGCTTTCAGCGATCTCTGCTACTATGATCCCACAAATCCGGGATATCATTATGAACCCACCGGATTACAGCCCGTACGGCACACTCCGAGAAGCTCTTATTAAGCGCGTGGCGGCGTCGAAAGAAAACATTGTCCATCACGTTCTCCCCGAAATCCAGCTGGGATATGTGTCCCCATCACGGTTGTTACCGAAGATGAGTCCATTGGTAGGTACTACTTCAATGGATGACGCAGTCTTGCGTCAGCCTTGGATGCAGCGGCTTCCACCCCACAGCTCCTAGATGTAGACTCACCCAATGACCAAGCCTGTGAGAAGGGTCTAGACTTTTGAATCGTGCCAATACCGGCTGTATATGACAGATGAAATTGAGTAAAAATTCCTAGTTTTTCTGCCTTCTGCAACGGAAAAGCTAGTCCCAGAGAGTCACTGTCCAATAATGTTGCCTCTTTGTATCGACACTAATTTATCCTCAGCTGGGAGCATCCCAGACGGCGCTCCTCCATTTTTCCTCTATTTTCAGACCCTCGCTCGTTCGTACCTCTCTCTCTCTCGATGAATTCTGTCTTTCTGGGGACCACACGGGTCACTAACCTGGCATATGCATCTACCCGACGATCGGCTATTTGTACGCTACCCGACCGATGCACCCTTGGTTACTTTCCGGGATACTGTGGTGCCTGGTCGCGGACTGCCTGATGCCTACAGCCGTTTGGCTTCACCAAGAAAACTCATGTCAATCCCAAAGGTGCTGGGCGCGATTAGATCCACCGCTTTGGCCGGAGCCCATCGGGCATACAGGCCGTCTGTAACGGTGTGCGGGCGCCACTAGGCTGGTGGATTGCACCTGTCACCAGAAGGTTTTTCTGGTTAGGTGTCCAGCGCACGGCCAGCCCCACCCGCTAGCACCAGTTGTGGATTGAAATCAATGTCCCCCGCATCGCTTTGCTGCCACCCATTGCCTCCTCCAACGCTCCTGAACAAGATTTATCATACACCCGGTCAAGATTCAAACAAAAACTGCACATACTCGCTCGGCTCAGCAATTTACCCCGTCATTTGCTAATACTGACATTTACCTCCATCTACTTGTCTTCTATCTTTCTGAACTGATCCCATGTTTGCCTTCATTCTTCCTTGTCCAGTTACCAGATTCTCTACACCGAAACAAGAAGCAGTTTCATTGTCCAGATATCTTTATTATTGACGTAACGATTCCTGGTATACATCCAAAGAGGCCATTCATCCACTCGTTAGTTTGTATGTCACCACCCCACTTATCTAAACAAAACTATCATTTAAAGACTCGTTTCCCACATGCCAACGATATCAAAAACATGAAATGGTCCTCCTTCCAGCGTTTCATCTGTGTGACACCAGCTCTATGTTCCATCGTACCCTTCCGTAGCATCTCTTATCATTCAGCCATTAGCATTACATGAGAGCTGTATTGGAAATGAAGCGTTCACAATCCAGGACATAAATAGTTAAGTTGCCCCTCGGCTTTCCATTTCAGACTTAAGCATTTCCAGCTATCCAATCACCTGCACTTCCTGAGAGCTGTTACTTTGAACTTTTTTTATACAACTGTACCAGTCTACTATATGTCCACTTCCCGCGTCTGCTTTGTTACCAACTTTAGATGCTTCCATGTTACTCACCAACAAACCCAGAAAAATCCATAATTGTATCACACTTCGCTTATCTATGAACCACTGCCGCCGTTCCACTAAGGCATCGTGGACGGTGTAACGGTTATTCCGACTGTGAGTAGCGCGTAGCCAATTCAAGTGAATCCCAAATCCAGAACAACGTTGATTCGTAGTTTCTGCGGTACTCACTTGTACGGCCACAACTCCTAGCAGCGGGGACCAGAGTTCAACAAAAGTAAATGTCAGGTACCACCGTCATGGCAGTCCAAGTTCGAATCAAAATTATGCCACTCCAAGTGAGCAAAATATAAACAAGTGTTGAAGTGTAGTGATTGACTCACGCTCAACAATACAACTATATCAAAACGGCCAGGGAGGATTTCCAAGCATGTGAGTTACACTGCCCACCAAATCCTCCCATGAAACGGTCATCGCCCCTACGCGTAGTCCCGAAGGAGCCACCCGACGACTGGAGACGGTGCGGGGCTATCGCTCGCTCAACCGAGTGACTGTGCATGATCGATATCCTATTCCGCATACCACGGATCTCACAGCTGGTTTGTCGGGCACGATAATTTTTGATCGAATGGATTTAGTGCGGACATATGACCAAATACCAGTAACTGACGCCGATATCCCAAAAAACAGCCGTGGTGACTCCTTTTGGTTTTTTCTAGTTTCTACGAATGCCGTTTGGACTTAGCAGCGCTGCGCAAACTTTCCAGCGTTTCGCTGATATGGTATGTAGTGGTTTGAATGTTGCATTCGCTTATCTGGGCCATGTCCTGGTTGCTAGTTCGTCTAAGACAGAACGTCTAGCGCATCAACGCACGCTTCGCGACCGCCTATCTAAACATGGAGTCACCGTCAAGTGTGTAATAGGTGTCGACACCATCGAGTTCCTAGGCCACCAGGTTACTTCTGCAGGGATAGTACCATCGCAGGACAAGGTACAGGCAATCCTGGACTAGCCAGAACCTACGTCACTTCGGCAACTACGGCTCTTCTATGGGTTGGTCAACTTACATCATCGCTTCATCTCACGACGAGCTCAGCTAATGCAGCCGCTCACAAACCTGTTGAAAGTCAAAGGAAAGCAGCTGATTTACACAGACTCCTCACGATATGCCTTCGCTATGCGGAGGCAAGCTATCGTCAACACAGCCTCCCTATTACACCTCAAACTACCGTCCCTAACGGCATTATTCATAGACGCATCAGACAAACCCGTAGGCGCAGCGTAGCAACTATACTCAGCCGACATTTCGCAACCCTTTGCATTCTTCTCCAAAAACTGCAACTGGCTGAATCCAAGTCCAGCACCTTTGGTCGAGAAATTCTCGCCACCTGCCTAGGAATTCGTCACCTTAGACACATCTTAGTGGGACGCGACTTCACTTTCTACACCGACAATAAACCGATCATCTACGCGGTGCGCACCGCCACGGGCAGATACTCTCCCAAAGAGTCCAGATATCTGGATTACGTCACTCGGTGCATGAGTGGTAAACGTCATATCTCAGGTGTCGATAATCCTGTCACAGAACCGCTGTCTCGTATTCACAACCTTGGCCTCGGCACCCCTGGCCAGATCAACCTCGAGACTGTCACATCCGCTCAAGCAGACAATCCTGAGGGAGAACAGCTCCGTGGCACTTCATCGTCGCGGATCCAGTCTGCTTTCATTCCTTCAGCAAAAGCTACATACTGTTTGACATGTTCAAAGGCCACCCAAGGTCAGTAGTACCGTCAGCGTTTAGGCGACAGGCTTTCTAAACCCTACACGGCTTGTCCCACTTGGGTAAAGGAGCCTCTACTGAACTCGTCGGTGACTGCTTTGTTTGGCACAATATGAACAGTGACGTTGCTGCTTGGGCCTGCGTCCAGTGTCAACGGCGAAAAGTTCACAGACACAAGAAAAGCCAACTATCAAAATTTCCAGCTGCCCACTCATGTTTCCAGCATGTGCAAGTCGACCTAGTATGGCTCTTGCCTCCTACAGAGAGAGGCTTATATCTGCTGACTTGTGTTGATCGTCTAACCAGATGGCCGTAAGCTGTGCCTTTGCACAATGCAGCTAGCGAAACAGTCGCTCAAGCTTCCTTAGAAAGCTGGGTGGCAGCATCTGGTTGTCCAGTCGTGGTTACCGCAGACCGCGGCTTGCTTTTCGGGGGAACCTTCAGTAGTCTTCCACGACGGTTAGACATCCTTCGCACTCATTCCACCGCCTGCCACCTAACAGCAAGCGGTATGGCAGAGTGTTTTCATCGGCAACCAAAGGCAGCCTTGGCTATCCACAAAAATCCAGACTGGCGGGAATCACTACCACGAGTACTTCTGAGATGCCGCAACGCCCCTAAGGCCGATCTACAAACCACATCAGCCAAACTCACCTTCTGTTGCGCTCTTCGACCTCCTGGCGGCATGGTGTCCCCTCAGTTCGCTGTCACTTTAAAAATAATAATAATAATAGTTTATTTCGAATGCGCTCGAAGCGCGCCAGAGTGCATGATCAGATGTTTGTATTGAGTTCGGAATGAGAGTTTACAAAAGAGTACAACACTTGCGTACAGAGTAATAAGGATAACGGTAAAGCAAACTAGAAGAGTAAAAAGCCCGGCAAATGTGAATGTCGAGGTCAAATGGCCAACCCGGCTGGCGGTGTTTGGGCCCGGGTAAAACGGGGAGTAAACGCATAAATAGTACCGGAAGTAACTACGACATTAGAAGTTCCAACTGGATATTTCTTACAAAAAACGATGAAAGAGGAAAAAAGAGTTCGTCAAGGGGAATCCAAAGAGTCGACTGAACGTAGCAGGGCGTGAAAAGCTTATGGATAGAAAACTCATCCATGTGCAAGAACGGATCTTCGGACAATAAGTGCCATGAATCAACGGCCAGTGTAACGGTTGAGTCTAAGGGTGAGATGCCGAAGTAGTCAATCACTAGGAAAGAGAGCAGCAAATCGGATGGATAGAGGGAGGGATTTTAGGATAAGTGATGGAAGAGGTAGCCAGCAGTAAGCTGATAAGTGTTCAGAGGTTGATTTTCACTGATATAGGTATGCCATGAAGTAAGAGCAAGGATATGGATTTATGGCAGCAAATCAACTTGAACTGCGTTATGTCGCGATCGCATGGGCGAAGATCGTGTGGAAGCGGTAGTGGAGTAGAGAGTAGATAAATGACCTGGTGACCGTTTTGATAGACATATCGAAGGGCAAAGTTGGAGCGCCAGCTGCGGAACCAATGAGTTTGGTACGAGAAAAGAGAACGGGACATCTGATTCAGAACAAAATGAAACATTCGGTACAGAAGGCAGTAGAAATCAAATTTGCAAGTCAGGTGATCGCATAGCTCAATGACGAGCAAAGTGGACTTCGCGGTCGAGATACGTAATCAAATGCAGCAGAAAAACGCACAGATGCAAGGTCAGAGTTTACATTAGGATAAAATAAGTGCACACGGAGGACTTAAGGAGAACGCTGAAATGAACTATAATGATAACAAAGCCCGGAAAACAGAAGACTTATTGTCGATTATTCCGTCTGGCTATTTTTGAGTGATGTCGGCTGACAGTCTAGAGTACATGCATGAAGGGCATAGAAGGTAATTGCCCGTGGCGAAAACTGGAACATGTTCAAGGAATATGTTGTTGGTCTTCATAAAGATAGGAATTTATCAAGCGGAATAGAGTTACTTAAGGGCTGCAGAATATGGGAGGCCTATGGATAGAAATCTCTTCGATGCGTCCGGCGAATTGTTCACTTTACGACAGGTACGTCAACAGGTAATAACATGGAAATATACCAGTCTGTAGGGCTGGTGGTACCTAAAGTGGTGGCCGGATACTGGAGGAATCCGAAATGTAGCGAACTATTGCGTATTTCGTGGAAGGGAGACTACCGGAGTGGTGGTGGGAGGAAACGACCAAAAAAAACAGGTGATCGTGCAGCGAATTGCTTACTTTATAGAGGTTTGGTAAGAAATGCCTAAGCGAAAGTGGAAGGCAAATCAATATGAACTGCGTGTTACAGCGATTACACAGGCGTTTAGTCTTGCAAGTGCAATGGTAGGGTATTTCACAGGTAAGTGTACGCCAATAGATGAACGCTGCGTAGTGTGTACCATGCAAAATTGGCAGATAAATAAAGCTGCCCAGGTACGTTGCGGAAGGCGGCAATGGATCAACGACTATAAACTAAAATGCATCAGCCGGTGTAGATATGGGTGGGATTTTGAGGCTGGACACAGTGCCAATTTCGGTAAAATGACACACGGATGCAACATCTGGCGGAAGAGAGGAACTGCCAGAATGGCCACGCTGATTAAGCTGCCAGGCTTACGTATCGGAAGCGTAAGTTACACTTTCCTGCGGCTCGTGATCAAAGAACGATGGTTTACTTACACACAGACCTCCAAGACTGTACGCACGTTTTCCCCAGAACAGCCGTGCATCCCTCTCTACAACCTGCCTACTCCGGCCCCCACAGAGTCCTACGCCGCCTGCAGGTTACATTCGTTATGCACCACAACGGTAGAAAGGATACGGTTACCATGGGTGGAGTCGAACCAGCATTTTTGGCCGAATCCATTCCTTCCGATATATTTCCATCGATTTCTCCAGGACCAGCTCCAATATCCCCGGAGTCCTATACGCCGGCCGTACCAACGCCGATGATGCAGTTGCCCGGCCGTCCTGGCACAGCCCTCAGCAAACAGCCACATCCAGTGACTTCCTGTTGCGGACGGATGATCAAGAAGTTCGTTCGTTTCTCATATACGGAATGTCGGATGGCATGAAATAAAAGAAAAACAAACAGACAAATAAACGCTGTTGTGGCTGCCCATTCGAGGTTTGTTCTCCATACTGAGGCTATCTAACCTTTTTGCCACTAAACGTCCTTTTTGATGTTTTGCTCATCCGTCATCTATGGACTCTATCGCTTAAAGCCTGCAGTTTTACAGGGACTCACACCACTTCAAAAATGCCCATTCTCTAACGACAGGATACCCACTGCCCTCCGGTAAGTCTACGCATCCATCATCCACTGTGCCCGCACTAGAGACCCACAAGCAGGATACACGCGTTTCCCAAGGGACAGAGCACAACACCTCTTCATCAAGCCGAACTTATACTAGGTCATTCACTGGGAGTGAGCGGAGAGGAAACTTCACTGACACCTTCGCCGTGAACACCGGACAATCCTACCTCCCGTGTTGAACTCACGAGGATTTTCGGGTTGGGTAGGGAGCTACGGCGGTTTTTCTTAGTGTCCCCCTTCGAGTGTCAACCGAAAAATTATATTTCATGTAACTTTCTGTTCCCCCATTTTTCTGTTTTCCTCCTTGGGGGACCTATGTTTTCAATTCATTATTTTATCCAAATGAAATGGTTTCTATCAGTTGTTTATTTTTACTTCTCAAAATAATTCATTCATTTCGGAGTAATTCCGCACGTTTTTTTCGTTGTCATGTTTGTTCTGCCCATCAGGTGACTGGATGTCATACGCGGGCGATACCAGTGGATCCGAGGACTACGAAGCTGCAATCTGAACCCACGAACGGTTGCAAAGACACACAGAACGGCAATATTTATTTATTTAACTAGCGCAATCACAGGCGACACACCGGTTTGCTCGCCTGACTCATAAATCGAAGCCCTTCTTGCGGCCGGTCTTCTAGGAGGGTGCCTCTATATTGATCAGCCGATCACACCCTGTCTGACACTTGTTTACCTGTGCCTTTCGAGCTCGCGGCAGCCGCGAGTGCTACTTCCGACACACTTCCCCGGCACACCAGTTTGCGGTCCCTGTACTCAGGCCCTGTGAGAATGCACGCGGTTGGCAATCCACGGTCTCGCCCCGTTGACTTCCTCAACGGAGGCGATCGTAGAAGCTGGGGGAGCTTGCCCTCCAATAATGGCTCATAAGGACTCTAACTGCTTGAGGATTTGCTGCCGCCCGATGGTATAGTTATTACATGCCGGGTAAAAATTGCTTGTGTTGATGAAACATTGATAAGCTTCTTTGAAGTCATTGATCAACGAGCTCGTTACATTAGGTTGACACAGTTGTCGTGCATAAACTGATGCGAGGGCGCTGATGTTCACTGCTGTGCTGTGGCTTGTGCGGCCTGGTTATTGCGGTTCCTGTCGTTTCTTGGGTGATCCAGCCTGGGAACGGCCGCTAGTACCCAGGTTTGGAAGCATTCAGCTACGGCTTTGACAACCGGCTGGGGTAACCACGCTTGCGATTCACGGATCAATGAGTTAGACTGAAAACGAGCTCATGAGGCACGGGTCCTGCACGCGTTCGGTGCAATTGCAGCACCACCTCCGGAGAATTCTTGTAAGCGTGCCATCTCTGGCGGGATGATGGACAGCCGTGGATGGGATAATGTGAAACCGGCCTCAGTGGGCCTCTCATTTTTGAATATTACCAAGAGATGTTGTCCCCCTCAGGTGTTTTCACCATCGCTCACTAGAAACGTTGGTACGTGCGTCCTCTTTCACGTGCATAGCAGCCAGCCACTGTAGTGTGATGGTTGACGGGGTTAGCCGAAATGGCATGTTCATCTACAAAGCGGGTAGTGGAGAGTACCGTTTGTGAAGTAGAGGTCACTGGGTTCATCGTACTAATGACTGCCATGATGCCTCAGAGGGTGTACTATCTGAGCTGGAGTAGAAGTCAGAAGTTTGGGCTCCTGCTGGAGGTAGGTCATACTAACTAACAACGGATAGTATAAAAGCCGCTACCTGAACTGCATGAGTCCGTGAGTCGCACATACCATTCCGGCGAGGACGTGTGTGTATATATTTGACGCGAAACCTAGCCACGATTTGAGTGAACAACAACAGAAAACATGTGAGCGACATTAGCAGCCGTCGGGAGATGAGTATGAGGCATGCCCGAATGCTTTGAGTTCAGTTTATGCATACGTCACTAACTACCAAGCTGCTACGTAAGCACAGAATCAATAGACATTAGGAAATCATCGTGTTGGGATGGCGGAGCAGCGCGTAGAATGGCAGTTTACTTTTCCGTTCTATTCCGTAGGCTGTTTCAGGTGGTGCGTGCAGTGTTTTATTGATAATGATAATGACTGTATACTTTGGATGAGTCTGAAGCATGCTGGATTGTGTGACCAGATGGTTCAAGTGATGTCAGGATCGGAATTTTCAAAGGGGTACAACATGTGCGCACATGTTATTAGGGAGAGTGGTAAACTGAACCAAGACGATAACAGTGCCCGGCGTATTCCAAGGTCAAGGTCAAATGGTCTATTCAGCTAGTGGTGGTTGGCGTCTGTTCAAAAGGGGATTATGTGCGCGGATGGTCCCGGAAATGACCAAGATGTCAGAAGTTCCAGCGAACACGATCGATACTTGTTAAGCTCCTTTAAATAATTTACCAAGGGGAATTTAAAGAGTCACCTGTGCCCTGCAGGATGCGAAAGAAGAATGGATAGAAAATCGACAATGTGAAAGAATGCATGCTCAGAGAAAAAGTGCAACGAATCAATGGCCAGTATGATGATAAAATTTTGATAGAGAGATGCTGACGGAGTCAATCACAAAGAAACAGGACAACAAATCTGATGGATAGAGGGAGAGTTTTCAAGAGCGGAGATGGAGGAAATGGCCAGAAGAAAGCCGGTAAGTGATCAGTGAATTATTAACTTTGTTATATTTATGTCACAAAGCATCAGAAAGGATATTTAACCACTGCAGCAAATCAGTGTGCGGTGCGTTATGTGGCGATTGCAGAGGTGAATGGCTTGCTGAGGCGACAATGGAGTGTAGGGTGAACAGGCGACTTGATGACCGTTTTGATAGGCGGACCACACTATAGCGGTAAAGAGACGGCTACGGGACCAGTGAGCCTGATACAAAAATCGAGAACGGGATATCGGATGTGGAGTAAAAAGGCGGTCGACAGGGATGGCCATAGAAATTGTTGGTTGAATAATGGTGGAGTCAGTTGGATAGCGAACGACTGGCACCTCTGGAGGTATAAGTAGGCCACTAAAATGATGGTGAGAAGAAGGCTGGAGGCAAAGGGAGCGTGAGGCAAATTGCCCATGTTGGGTTGATCGAGAAGCATCGTGCGAAAACGGAAGATAAATTATTATGTGGAGCGCATAGCTACGATGACTACAGAGATGGATAGTTCGCAGAAGAGATGATAGGGCGGATGACAGGTAAGTGTACATCAGTTATTAAGCATTGCATCAAGAGCGCCTCACGATAGTACCAACAGCGGGGCTGCATGATAAATATATCTGAGACGCACCAACGTGGAAGAGACTAGGTGCTCTGCAAGATCATAGTAAAGCATGTGGGAGACCTTGAACAGCGAGGCCAACTGGAACAGTGAGTGAAAGATGACCATGTGGCGTTACCGACTAAATGCATCTGCCAGAGAAGTGACCGCTATGGTGCCCGAAGAGATTGGCCGTCGTTGAGGAGCACTGGAGAAGGGAATGAGATGAGAAAACACCATCTGGATATGCTGAAGCTAAAGGCCAACGGATAACGGACAGAAAATGTATATAAAAAGTGAAACATCTCATCGATGCAATAGATCCCCGGGTCTATTTGGAAAGTAGTAGGTGTGAATAGTTACAACCTTTCGTATCAGCGTTCGTATAGGCGGGGGGACTGTGGTGGGACCAGCCTAGTGACGAAAGATAGAAGGAGACGGACAGAGATAGAATGGATACACAGACGAATGTTAGTAAGGAGTAGAGATATCGAGCCGAAAGCAGGAGACAAATCTACTGCAAATCAGGGGTGGCAGTGACTACATTTTGTGGCGCTGGGTAGAAAAAAGGGTCAGGTATGGTGTTGGCTTGCGGCGCGGAAGTAATAAGGTTAAAGTGTAAGGCCTCTTCCAAGGGCCAGATCGCTAAATAGGCTCTCATCGGTTAGCAATATAGCATTGAGGCGGCCCAGTAGATAAGAAGTGCACGCCCTAAAAAGCGCAGTGAAGAGGAATTGCGTACAATGAGGGTGAGCTTATTCCAGATTTTAGAATATGTTAACAGGAAGAATCGGGACCTCAGACTGAGACTAGACGGAGGGAAAGGGAGGTAAAAGGCACGGTGACGAAGGGGATACGAACAAGAACACTTATAGGTATGGGACCGTTCATCAGTAAGAAACAGTTCACATGAACCAAGCACCTGTAACGGGTGACTAGTAATACCTTTAACTGCAATGGATGTAGGTTAAAGCTGTGAAGGAGGATTAATTTTCTGGAAAATCTTCTGAGGAACGGATTAATCAACACTACCGGAATGAATGTCGAAAGGGGTGATTACCAATAAAAGAATGGGTAGTGTGACCAGAGTTATCGGAACTAACAGCACCTAAGGCCACAGATTGAAAATCTGAAGATAAATGACAATTTCCGGACGGACGTGCAGTAAAGCGTGTCTTTTTACTTCTACATAAGGATTGAATATGATCCACTTTACCACAGCTGTGTCACTTCGCATTACGAAATCTACAGGTCAATCGAGTGGTTCTGATCACAAGAATTGTAAGTATTCCACCGCTGCTTGATTGAACTGGTTGGGAGTGAGAATTCTGGCCGAACTGATTGCCCATAGGAATGTACTTCATTTGTCTCGATGGCAGATTAGAAGAGGACTTCGGATTTTTCGCGCTGAACACAAATTGGGGTCCCGTTAGTACCAAAGCCACGAACGTCCTGATGTTGCTCACAAAGAAGTTCAGCAGATTGGAAGGTGCATTCGTGGAGAAGAATTCTTTGTTGTAACTCAGGACGGTTGATACCAGCAATTATTCTGTCTCGTAACTGCACCTCGAGTTGAGCACCGAAATTGCATTTGGTGGCCTGTGTTTGCAATTGAAACACAGAATCCCGTATTGAATGATGATTTGGGAAACAAATGGTATGATCTCAAAAAACAACAATGCTTCTCCTATGTCACTGGCCCTATTTGTCCGGTTGCAATACAGGCTGCACGAGGTTCCGTTTGGGTGTCTCATGGGAATACCCTTACGGTTCCCTTACCGTACCACTGAATGGTCACAAATAAAACAAAAAAGAACGCCAATGGTCATTCAGAAAAATAAAATTTAGGATCACCTGGTAGTTGTTGAAATCCTTGGCATAATTTCACTATCTTGGCCCTGTTCGTTTTTGCTAGTACTTGATAATAATCTTGTGTACTCCTGTAAGTCAAAAAACATTTTTTTTAATTTGCCTTAATTCTAATCGATGTGTTAGCTTGTACTGTTCTGTGTGGAGGAGTAGTCCATCTACCCATTCTTATTCTCAATAACTAATTAAAAATGGTAATTTCTAATGAGAGACTACGTATTATCGCTAGCCTTATTCAGAAAAGTGTGTTGAGGTCTTCAAATAATTCAGGGGTATGAGTCTAGAGCCCAAAAATTTAACGGGTCTTGTGTTTATCTTGTTATCTGAATGTTGCCAGTGAGCTGAAATATAGCTCGCTGGATAACTGGACAATAAGAAAATAAAAAGGGGCTCAGGATACAGATCTTGATAGCACTTTGCTTCCGGCATTGACGGTGAGCGGAGAGATAGACCACTGAACAAAGGGAGTGGGGTCAGGTTCACGTCTTGCGTGGCGAAAATGAATTTGTCTTTGAAAATCCACCGGAAATCTCGTGAAGAGTTTTTGGTCCGAGCGTTTCTGCGCGGTCTTGTTGGTAACGGACTTCAAATACTTCGATATTTTGTAAGAAAATATAGCACATTATCTCCAGTCGACCTAATTTCGCATCTCTATACCGCATTCATTTTAAATCACACTGCAGTGTAAGAAATCCATAACTGCAAGGAACATTGTACTGAACAGATTTGTATGAGATACAGTTACAAACGAGAGGACAAGAGTATGTTCCCTTGATCCTGTACTTCATCACCTGCGAGAGACAAAGGACAACGTGAAAGGCAAATGTTTGCTTAGCAGCGCGCTGTTTTACTACGGCAAAATAACCCAGGATTTCGTGATGGACATTTGCACGTTTATGAAACGAGCAACAATCAGTGTTTTTATTCTTACTATAAATATCAAGGAAATATCAACTGTACCAACATGTACAGAGAGACCAATTTATCAGGAAGATTAGTTCAAAAGTGGCGGATCTGTGGTCCTAATAATTCAGATGAATTCTGCTCGCTTGATCAGGCCCAATCAACGATTTCTCCAGTGTGTCAGCCACAAGTCACCGTAAACGAAGTAAACGTCTACGATCCGTCAATACGAGCGAGAAAAAGGAAATCAAAAGGTAGTAAAACAAATTGAGCCGAGCCAGTTGGTCTCACCATCACCCAAAATGCTCACAAAGTTACCTCAATCGAAGGATTCGGTAGCAGAAAAAAGGGAAAATGTCTGACAGAAAATGAAACATAAAACAACAGTAATGCAGGAGTGGTCAGGCTGATGTCCGTGAGGGGTTAGATATCAGTTAAAGGTTAGGGTACTTTCATTCACACTTGATGTTAAACCGACCACGAAAATTCTTCCGAATGATGAGTAGTTGGCTCAGGCTCCCTCGTCCTAATTATGCTTCTGCGACATCGGAGTTCACAGGGCTTACAACAGGGAACCTGCTGCCGTCCGTCCCCTTGTTTATACCTTTCAGTGTTTCCTGCTGGAGGACTGACCGGAAATATCTAAACCTGACTGTGCAACTTGGCAACTTCTTTCGTAATTTGCCAGCGATACTTGCTGAATTTAGTCATGGAGCTTTCGACGACCACTTAAACGAATTTCAAAAGTTTGTGATCCCACATAAAACGGTGCCTAGCATTTTGGTTTTATCAGAAGTCTGAACTCGTCAGAGTTCGCTAAGCTGTTCCTCCGATGATTGAACAATGGAACTGGCCTTGGTTCTGTTGCTATTGGTGAAAGGTTCGCTGCATTAAAGATAGTAAAACAATGTCAATGAGACCTCATGCAGTGCCACGGAAACGAGTTTGGGTTTGTCGGCCAATATTTCCCTAAATCTTTCAACGGAATTTCAAAACACAAATCCTAGTGTAAAGCGCTTGTTTACTACGTAACTCAAAATTGGTCCACTCTCGCTTGATTGTTCGTCTGCAAACGCAAAAAAACGTAGTCCATGGGAAGTGGCGATAGTGTTTTACCTATGTCGCGCTGGATGTTTTGTGTTTTATTCAAAGGTTTTTGTTCGTCCTTGATGAAATCAAAGAGGTGCGAGTTTTCTTCTAAAAGAAGTTTATTCTGAGATAAGCACATACCGTTTCGTTTTGTTGTTGTGACCAATTAAAACCACGGTATCGGTCGACGGTAGCTCTGAGACTTGTTGGAGCATTTTTGAGTACTTCACAACCTTTTTCGATTGATTTGAAAGCAATAAGTGATATTTTACCTTACTGGTGATTTTGTGGACTATTAGTTCAGAAGCGTTTCAGTTTGGCGGAGTAAGCAAGCCTTGTTTCAATATCCCCATTTTTGCCGGTGACGTTATTATCACGGCTTCATTTCCTCCTTCCACCCGAGTGGGGTGCAATACAGCCAAAGTTCCGTCGACAATAAGCCAAATGACGACGAACATCTGAGACAGATTTCCGCGAAAAGTAGCGTTTGTGATGGCAGCAATAATTACTAGGTAAAACAACTGATTCACAGCAACGATGGGAGTCACCGAACTATATGTGCCAACTGTGTATGGGGTAGAAAACCATGCAGTCACCATATTCCAGCAGCGTGCTCTTTCACTGAAATTCACTGGAGGGGATCCAAGTCCTCCAGCAGTAAAGTTCTAATGCACTTGAGGGCGTCGCTTTGTGGAAGAAGTTGAAAACTGACGAAGTATTTAATCATAAATAGGTCCTTCCTTATACCTACCGCAATCTGTAGTCGGTTTTTACTAAAACCACGTTATTCGAACGGCATGAAGTAACCGTCATCTTTCCATAAGCTGCTTCAGTCACCCGGTGGGATATTCTCGGCATGGGACCGAAATCCGTTTCATCGTCCAACCCCCTATTGTCTCCCAAATATTCATATCAACTAATTCAGGACCGAATCTGGGTGATGTCAAACAACAAACTAAATTATCCAGTTGTGATCAAGCTACAGCCTGGATCCCAAGCGGCACGCTCAACGCGCTCCCAATTGGGCGCGCGTTGGACTAACGTTGGGCTACATCATTGAAAATCCTAGGCTACGCCCAAAGCGCGAAAAAACCGCTGGAAATGGGTACCTCATCTCTTCTCAATCCATCTCAGCTGTCCGTTTCTTGGACTATTTACCCATTATCTATCGTTACGATGGAAACCATTAATTTGCGTCCATTAAAGAAAACACGGTTCGAAGATCTGTAAGTTGATTATAAAATGGTGTATTGAAAATATGTGGAAATTTGAAATCTGATGACTACTTCACTGAGAATTTTCGGGAAGTGTTCGTAGTTTTTGTGTAACGTGGTTACCGGTTCTGAAGTGTTAATATACACAGATGTCAGACAGTTGCACCCAATAAAACATTGGACAATAATAGTTTTCCTGTGTAGATTTCAAAGATAGTTTGACTGAAAACTGTTTTCAACAAAACACACTAATATCCAAAAATATATGAATCATAACAAATATAATAAATGAAATAGGAAAATATCAAACAAACTATTAGCTGAATCTGGAGAACATGCACAGTGTGTTCAATGGATGTGGTTCCACCCCGGGAGGGTCGAATTTCTCGATATGCTACTGGAAACGATAGCAGTAGTTAAATTTTGACATCCGGTGAAAAAACGCTCTGGATTGCTGCTTGAGATGATAATGACCAATACCAAGATTTGCTAATCAAAATTTCAAAAATGGTTCATTTTAATGCGCAGTGATCGCACAAATCTACCAACGTACTCCTACCGTACTGTGAGTGATATATCAACTAATTTGGATGCGCCTATTGCCAATGAACTGGTCGTGGTGGTCAATTTTGAAGCGCCGGTATGGAAAATCCGAGTAAAACAGCAATTCAAGTAACATTCGCTCGACAGTATATCATCCATTGACCCAGTATTTATCGCTAACCTGGTCCTGGTTCAGTCGTGTATGTTCGCATTGGTCTCCTGAATTCGCGCGTATTTAGTGGATCATATTCCCTTGTAACAATAAGTGACAGTTCATTGATTGCGGTAGTTCACTGATTCCTACGTCTCAGCAACAGTCTAACTTGAACATTAAAATACTAATCAGGATTTAAAATTGGGGGTAAAACATATGAACAACGGCGTCATTTTGGATGTTAGGTTGTGCAACTACAACTGTCACCTCTCATGTCACGTTGTCATGTCTTCCCGCGTATGATCACTGATTGGATAGACCTCGTGGTTGAGTAACCCACTTTGGAAACCCGATACGCTCTGAATAGCTAAGTGCACTGGCTCAGCTTTTGATACCTCCTTTCCGTGCTACGGACTGATCACTTAGTGACGTTTGATATAATCTCTGACAAGTGGTATACAATTATCTGCCAAACCAACCACCAATCAGACTACGGGTTGAATCTCTAATGTTTGATCTTATGATTGCAATAAGTTCATTCAAAAGATTTAATTGCGCTGTCAGACAAAGAAAAATGGAAGTCACTTCAGTTTGTTCCGCGTTTAATGTGTGCATGATCGTTTGCGTGTATGGTGTAACTTGCACATAGTTCGTGTGACCACATAATGGAGCAGTTCTTCGATCGTTTTGGTAAAGCGTTTCAGGTAAAATTTGAAAATCTTGGACAAATCGGAAATCGTATTTGGCCTCACTGTTCCTCCATCATTTTTGCCGGCCTTCTAGTAAAGGATTTTTTCGGTTTGTGAAGGTTCATTAACGTTATATCACGATATAATGGTAACGCCCGCCCTAAACTAAGCAGTTTCCTGACAGAGGAGCACTTTGCTTTGCTTAACCAATCTTGGAGTAACACAACATTTTGATGTAACTTGAGGAAATTGAAAAGTGGTAATCTGTTGGTGTTAGAAGCAGGCAGTCCTAATGAACCGTGTAGTCACCTGCATTTCTGAATGCCAATGTCATTTTGTTTGTTTAAACCGACCATATCGGTAGCAGTACAGGATATAGAAACACACAGAATACGTTTCGTAATGAGGACACTGACCAAGAGTTGCAAGACATTGTCGAAAAAGCTACTACCCATCCCCATTCACCTCAATATATTGGTATTCCTGTCTGTACACTACTGGATGGGCCAGAGACAAAGCTGCTCTAATAGTGAAATGACTGTAAAACGCGGCCGCAGATCAGGTGTGAGACAACTGGTCCACAGTTCATCAGTTTTGATCATCTACAATATTACCCTTATATTTTTATCTTATTTTATTTACTTCCTTTTATTTTGTGATAATAGTACAATATTTCAGGAAGGGGGTCGCGACCAATTATAGGCTGCCAAATGCGGGAACAGACCGGCGGCTATTTCATCAACACCTATTCACAAACATGGAGCTACACAAACGGTCAACTAGAACCGATAAATTCCCCACAGGCTGCCATCGTTCTTGTGTTTCTCAACCTTCAGTAATGGAGTTCATTAAGTGGTAACCCCAACCAACCGTGGTTATCGTGGTGTTTACACATGACACGGCCTGGAAGCACAGATTCTAGATACATTTCTACTGGCGTGATACCATGAAATCATTCCGCTACTCCAAGGGGGACGGTTTATCGTTCTGCAACCGTCACGCCCAAACTGGTATTGATAGATTTTCTAAGACCACTCCAATATTAGCGAGTCGTACATCACAACATATTTTTCTTGCATTCATGGGTTCACATTGAGCTGAAAATCGATGGATTTCGGGACTCTTGGCATGTCACGTATGCAGCGAATTAAAACATCTCAAAGTCTAACGTGAATATGTGAGTCACCCGACAGCTTCACCTTCTCACACCACCGGGTAGTATGAGATGTTGTCCTTGGGTCCCATGGTGACTCAAGGCGTGCAGCACGTCACGACTTTGCCTCATAGTTGACATAGAGATTATGACAGCATCCGACAAGGAATGTAAAAGTGCATCCACATTTATTTCGGCAAAAACGGTTCCTCAAAGTTGGATCACTTGGCGGGCTTAAAAAATTAAAATAATTCACAAGCATACTAACCTGTATCGGTGATCGACTTTGATGTGCTGGTAGTGGGTAGATCCCCGCTTAAATAACCACAGACCACGAATTTGCCGCTCGCCGCAACTCTAGTGGCATCTATTCAACAGCTTCCACACCAGGAGTACCCGTATCTTATATGCAACAAGACAGAAGTACTTACCAACAATCAAATTTGTTTTAGCATACCCATCGACTGCAACGCAGGACATGAACTCCGGTGCTCCCGCAATGTAGCTTCGTCACAAATTAGGCATTTCTTTGCACTGAGGGCCTTCTTGTGACTCCGGCACCTCTTCCACATTGTGTATTCAGACACACCAATGTATTCGAATTTCCAGAATCTGAAAAGGAATGGCCTACGTAACATATCGACTAGTACTCAATATCGTATGAATTTCACAAAAAACAACACTTCAAAACAGCTACCTCAATGTCCAAGGATATATGTGCGCGCATACATGTATATGCATATACATAGATGGGATAATGTATTCGGAGAGATAGCAATATGCCGCAGTTGAAATAAACTGTAAAAAAGGGCGAAAGTTGTCTTTATGAGTGATGCACCATTTTCCGGAGCAGAAAAAACGAGCAGCACATACAATCAGCAGCGAATTATGAAAACCAGCACGGCGCCGCCTGGTTACAAGAGTATTCAGCAACAAATATGCTTCTTTTATAACGTGGGTATAGTTTAATAAGTACTGCGGTACTCTTTTTATTATATTCCCTGGAACACCTCTACAATAAACCTTATATTTGATTTGTGTATGAAAATTTACCAAATTTCAAGTTCTTTATTTATGTTGCAATCTATGTGAAGTTCATGTTTATCATACTGTTCATATTGGTAAACCATTGTTTCATTTGCTTTTTTGAATCCAGATCTCACCGGCACACAGTATGACATTGCGAGAACCACTACAACCTTTTCGTGTACAATGGTTTTCATAAATATTCTTCAATTTTATTTGCTTCTTAATTTTGTACCCATTGGTGCTTCTGTAAAGTACTTGTTTCGGATTGCACATGAACATCTCAAGCACCAGCCATACATAAGAGTTTCATCATTTACATGGACCGTCGATGAAGAAGTTAGTAATAAAACAGAAAATTTTGTGCGATGGGATAATGTAGTTTCGTGACCGGTGATTGCAAGCACCGTTAGAAGGGGGTGACTTGAAATTTAGAGGTATCCAGGAATGGAGTATTAGTTGGGATACGTCGAGTTTTTGCTTGCCCAACGTTTACCGTACCGGTATCGGTGCGGTAACGGAAGCGTTTCCAGAACGTCACCGGCATACTACGGGAAAGTCACCGGAACTCTACCGTCACATCACCGGAACCGGTCCGGCTTCGGTGTGTTATCTGGGGTAAAACAACAAAAAGCTTTGCGTGTAAACTTCAAAGAAAGTTCAATTGGGAACTATTTCCAACAAAGGGGAGAATTAACTGGTAATTTGTGTACCTGAGCAGTTACATTCAGTGAGACAGAAAAATATCGAAAATTTAGGAGGTATGTTGGACAACGTGGATGATTGTTCCTTGAAAAATAGGACTGTGTTTTACAACATTCATATAACTATGAAGCAAATCTAAGGAACACAGAGTTGCGATTTGTGATAATTTTTCAATAATCATCAGAATACCTTAAGAGGTGCTGATTACGTCAGATGAGTAAAACAACTGTAATCGGAAAAGCACTTTTAGATTTATTTCAAAGAAAATGATAGTTTACTCACCCGCACTCTCGTCTTGTGACTTGTAGTTCTGATAAACCAAGGATCTATGTCTTTTAGTGACAGACACCGGTTCTTCTACGAACCCTACAACTCCTCACACAGCCGTGGTTTTCGAAGTGTTGTGGATGGGTCACATGGAATACCTGGGATCGGGTAGCTCAAAGCGAGCATCACGCCAAGGCGTTGCCTTGTACTAGATGTGGAGGTTATAAAACATCGGACAAGACTGCAAAAGTGTATCCACGTTGATGTGAACACGGTTCTTTCAATATTTATTTATTGACTGGCCTAAAAAATTAAAATAGTTCACAAATATATAACCTGCATTGATGATTGATTTTAGTGTGCTGGTAGTGGGTAGACCCCCACTAAAATACCCAAAGACTCCAACTCCGATGCTGGCTGCAACTCTTTTTGCGCTACTTTGCCGGCCTGAATACCAGAAGTAACCGTATCTATTATGCAATAAGGTTAAACAAATATTTAAAAAACATCCTTAGGATCGAGCATGTGCTGAAACTCAGTCTTGGCTATTTTCAGTTTGTCGGGTACTAAGTGCCTGGAGCGGCAGTGAACAGGTCTGCCAGTTGTGACCATATAGTATAGTACGTCGATCGAAACCTGTGGTAGCAGGTTGATAGGTTGGAATAGCACAGGAACTCGTGCAGGAGCCCCTGGTAGCGGTCTGTAACGAAAGCAATGAGGAGAACTGGGGAGAGTGGTGGTTCCATCGACCGTGTACTGCTGGTTGAGACATTGGTAGTCTAATCCACAAGACAGAAAGCAGACGGATCAACCATGTAGTTGAAAAGTCAAAGACAGTTGATGACGATGGTCAAATGAAGAAGGCCAGCGATATTAAATACCCACTGTAGGTTACGGCATATACTGAAGTTCACTGTGAGTACTTACTTTCACTTTTACGCGACTATCTCCTGCGAGAGAATAAGTCGGCTCCATGGATATCACGAACCATTGCTGACCACGCGCGGCGGTCGGAGGCGAGCTCCGTACAGATCTTGATCCAGTCCTTTTTCCATCGCCGGGCTCCATAGACTGACCGAAGGCCTAGAAGCTCTACGTCTTTCTCGATTGTACTGGTCCACGTTTTGAGCTGTCCATCAAGGCGACAACGCCAACCAGGACAGGGAGTGGGGCAGAGTGTTTGCTTGGTTAGCTCTGACTCGGGTCGCCGAAGCGTATGGCCGAACCACTGAAGTCGTCGACGTTGGAGGAGGACAGGGAGAGCGTCGATATCACAGCATCGTCTCCTTACCTCGTCGTTGGACACCCTGTCGCGCCACTTGACTTTGAGGATTTGCCTCAGGCACCAGTGGTCGAAAACCTCCAGCCTTCTGGTATCCTCAGCTCGTAGTGGCCAGGTTTCGCAGCCATAGATGAGTACGGGGCGGGTGGCAGCACAGTAAACACGAGCTTTGGTTCTTAAGCTGGCGTTCGTTACTACCTGCCAGTCGCGCTTCGTGTGCTCTGGTTGACAGCTGGAGCGTGCTCTCCGAGATCTAATCTTTTGTCCGCCTTTTCGTTCTCCCGAGTACTGTCCAAGAAGCTTCCTTGATTGTCGTCATCATTCGAGTCCACTACCCTCCCACAGAAACTTCGTCTGCCTGTGCATCGATTGCGCTGGTTAGTCGGGTTGTGATTGCTCGTGACAACGCTTCTCGCTTCTCTTGATTTCCTAGGGCAGCAACGTTTATCCGAGAGAGTGCAGACACTTTAGCACGTGTAGACAGATGAACTTTGAAACATGCGCGTAGGAGGACATGGTCGGTGCCGTTTGTGTTGCCCGTTTTTGCACCTCGGTACGCTCGGCAATCCTCCACAGACGAGGCCCAACGGGCTCTCACCAGGATGTGGTCGAGTTGGTGTGCAGTGTGACTATCATTGGAGTACCATGTGAGTAGATGCTTCTTGGGATGTTGAAATCGAGTGCTGCAGACAACCATTCTGTTGATGTCGGCTAAACCAATCAGTCGGCCACCGTTCTCGCAGCGTTGACCAAGGCCGAATCTCCCGAGAATATGGCTAGTAGATTCGTCGGCCGTACCTGTGCGAGCGTTCCAATCTCCTGCGATGATAAGTACATCGCGCCTCGAAACCCGGTTGATTACCTCCTGCAAATTAGTGTAGAATTCGTCTTTGGTTTCGTCATCAGCTGAATTGGTTGGAGAATAGATCGCGATCACCGTCAAGTCGTGCGGGGAGCCTTTAAAACGTGCCAGGGCGAGTCTGGATGAGACTGGTTCCCAAGAGATCATTGCATCATTAGCTGCTTTCTTCAGAGCAAACGCGACACCGTAGAGACCGAAGTTGTCTTTCGGGCCACTGTGATAGAGCCAATAGGATGTATCCACACCCGGGACCTTTATTTGTCGGCTACCTGAGTCGTAGTCGTGTAGAGTTCGCATTGTGATGCACTGACTGCCGACGTCTAGAAGTGTCCTGACATTCCAACAGGCTATGAGTGTTCTCTTCCTGCAGCGAATAATCCCAGCTTGTAGTCTTATCACCTCGACCGCCGGGACACGAGGCCCGTCGCTTACCGGGGACGCCGTAGCATGATGAGATCTTGAGGTTTCGTGAATAATCACAGAGACCTGTGAGTGAACGCCTACCGTTAGTCTTTATGGGCGTCTTATTAGATGCGGCCATCTCGATGTCGGACTGAATGAGGCGGTCTGTGGAGTAAGGTTGAACAGTGCTTACCGTTGAAATCCTGTGTTATGCTCTACCTAGCCGCAAGTATTCCGCCAAATGTTTGATAAGGTGCCCCCTTGCCAGCTTTCCCAAGAATACGCACAGGATAAAAGTAAGGCTTATAAATCTGCATTTATACCACTGCAAGCGTGGTTCTCCTCTACGAATAGCTGCTACTGCCGCTCATTTTCAGTCGCTCAGATGTACGCTTCGAATAACAGTAGCATGAAGCAAAAACAGACCTGACCATTCATTTCAGCAACCATTGGTATATGAGGAATGGATGTATACCATCCGGCCTCACTGACTTATTTATGTCCAGCCCCTCTAGTATTCTTTGCACCGCCTCCTCCGTTATGGGCATATGTGGCATGTTAGGTGCGCCTTACGGGTATCCTAATAGTTCTTCCTGTCCCCAATCATAGATGAGCGCTTTCAAAGAACGTACTCAGAGCCTCTGCGCCACTCTCACCCTCACAGACTTCTTCTCTTGCATCGTTCAAATTTGCCGTGTTTCATCAATAATAAGACCCGACTCAATGGTAAGCCTTGGCTAGAATTTTTAGGATTATCTTAATGTTAGCCTTAAGCTCAAAATGTGCCCTAGGTGAATGCGTCAGCTACAGTGATTCGATGAAACGAAAGCATAATGACGAGTATTGTGTGGTCACAATGGCCAAATAAATTTTACTGCGGAGAATACGCAGTATGGGGCTTAGAAACCTGATCAGATAGCAAAGCACGCTAACAGAACACAGGTCTTTTCGCTTCCCAGTTCGTCCGTGTATACACTGCAGTAGGGCTCAACTGAATAATTTGACAATTTTATTGATCGAGTAAGCCAGGCTCGAATTTTCCCTCCGCGTAAACAATTTGTAGGCCTTAGTTATTGAAACAGGGTCCTAGTGGAAGGTCATCATCATCATCGTACAGCGTTAAACAGTAGGGCGAGCCCCACTGACCACTGCCTTTCTCACCATCTTGCACGTTGAATTAGAAAGTATGAATATACAAGATGGACAGTGAATGGACCTACATGGGTGGGAAAAGGAAAGAATGCCCTAGTAGCCAACACACGGAATACACAGTCTAATTGTACAAACGAACATCGATCAGTCATTCTGATTCAATAGAAAGTGACAACACGGTCACCACTGCTCGCGGTTCTCTGCCATATCCTTCAGTGTCTCCAGCCAACTGGTAGACGGATCTTTTGGACCCCAACCACGAAGACGTGAAGCACCTACTTTTCCTAAGTTTGCTGTACATTTTCTCATTCCTCACTGCCACGTCATCTGTTGACGTCCACATGGTTTCTTCCACTCCCTAGGAGGGGCGGAGAATAGGACACGGTATGGTAGACGTGTGTTTGCCATACGTAACACGTGTCCCAACCAACGAAGTCTACTAATCTGGATACGTTGTGATAGAATGTTCTCTGAATTAGTACCCAATACTCGCTTTCTGACCTCATCGTTGTTTACTCGGCTATTCCACCCAATCCTAGCGATACTACGTAAACATCGGTGGGAGGTGATCTGTAGCACTCAGCCAGACCGAGGGTCCGGAGGCAATCATATATGAACCTAGCGACACAAGGCCGTATCTTGTGATCCACAATGATAAAGTTGCAACTACACTGAAGAAGCTGGACCTACACAGAGCTGCTGTACCAGATGGCATATACCTGACCATCTTGAGGTCATTGACTGATATCATTCTAATGGCGTAGGCAAAACTGTTTGTCGTTTGAAACGGAATCTATTCCCGAAGAATGAAATTTGGCGGAAGTCATCACCGTCCTTAAGAAAGGGCGTACGGGGTAAAAAAGAGCGTAAAAACTATAGACCCATTAGCCTCCTGCCTATAACGCCGAAAGCCCTTGTAAAGAAGATCTAGGAGGGTATATCCAACCACTTGACGAAGAATCAGAAACCGCTCCTGCACATCAACGCTGCTATCATTTCTAGGTGAAGGGATCTCTAGATAGGTACTAAAGTGTCAAAGTATGCTGCTTAGACTTCCAGAGAGCTTTTTTTCGTGAAACTACGCTTATTGATACTGAAGGTGGAAGGACTAGGCGTTATCGCTCGGCTGGCATCTTGGTTAAGGGGGCATAGGTCATAATCCGTCTGAGTGATGGGCGCAAAACTGGATCTAGCTACGGCGAGAAGCGGCGTTCCATAGGGATCCGTCCTTAGGCGACTGCCCTTCCTGATTTAAACGACCTGGGCAGCCATCTTTGTTGCCGCAGCTTCCTCCTGAACGGCGATTTAAAACTGGTAGGGTATCTCACCGATATGCAGATAGATGGAGACCTACTTCGCATCCGCCAGTGGACGGTTAGGTGGAAGCTGCCACTAAACGAGGGAAACTGCAAGAAACTGAGAATTGGCACTAGTCTCCGTTCCCATTCAACAACTAACCCCGAAGATTCTGACGTTATGGAGTCCGTAGATAAGGTGACTTATTCTGAGGCTTGCATTGTGGAGTGCGTAAAACCCTCTGATGATCAACGCTTCGCTGCCGCAGTCGAGGCGTCCTGGACCCTTTATCAACGCACACGCGCGGTCAAATCCAGGGATGCGGAGATACTGGTGCCGCTATGCAAGTATGTCGTGAGGCCTCATATGGATCAGTGTGTCCCAGCCTGGGCAAGGACACTCGTTCGTGAAAAAATCCTCCTGGAGAACATCCAGCGTAGGCTTACCGGACACGTAAAACAATTTAAGCACATGCCATATAAAGACAGACTAGACCATTTGGAACTTTTCTCGTTAAAGATAAGTGGGATGACCTAATCGCAGCCATCAAGTAACTGAACGGCTTGTCAGTACCGAGTCAACTGATACTTCGCCTCAAACGAATTCCAGCACTTCGAGGGCATAAAAATAATCTCATGGGGCGATTGGATTACCAAAGAATGAACGCAGACTCATCTGACCTTATAGCAGCGAACGATTGGAGCAATCACTCAACCACTGAGGTGGAAGTGTAGCGACCTGGAGACGATTGAGTTTGAATGTGTAAATTTGTGACCAAAATACCATAGAAAATGGTAACTAACTAGTACTTAGCTCTAAGCAGTTTGTGTGTTGTTCGACGCCGCACGGCTGTTCGTTGTTTGTCTGCCTGCTGTAAGGACAAGTGATTTCCGCCAGTTGAAAAACACTTTTATTTGTTACTATTTGTTGCTATTATTAGACTGCTGAGAAGTCATCAGGAAGAAGATCGTTCTGAGAACGAAGTGACAGGACTGAATGAAGTGCGCGTACGCACCTTCAAACGAACCAGCAAGGTTAATCAGTCGGACCACACAGTATGGCGACTCGCGAGACAAGCTGGCAGGCTGGATCGCAATCGCTGAACTGATACGGTCAGAAAACACAGTAAACCGACGGTGTCTCGTATGACGGAAGGAAAGGCAGAACGAACAGGCTGCACTGTTAGGACGAACAAAGCAATTCACAGAAAGAATCAAATGAACTGGGACGGCATGAACGGAGCGATTGAACCGATTTAAAGACCGATCCGACTGATCCTTTGATCGGAGCAATTGAGATTCATAGCGGATGCGGTATGCGCAAATCGATGTTGTGTAGATGGGCTGAAGATAGTGGCAGGCAAATCCCATGAACACTGGACCCCGAAAGCGATGAGAAGAGCCTGAGAAACAAGTGTGGTCATTCAAAATCAGGCGTGTTCGTGCGAGTAAACGAGAAGACTAGTTCCGCGTAGTACGGTTGAAATGGGTGTACGCGGAGAAGCCGCCAACTCAGCATAGTTGCCAATAGGTTTGAAAAAATGATGGAAATCAAGCGTACGTTCCAGATGCTGATACTGCACCTCGATTTCTGTCCATGCGACGTCCTCTTAAAGGACGGGAACCCTGCCTGCCACGTTCATAATCTCCGTGCTGACGGGCGGCATTTACGGGAGCCTTTGATCGTGGAACAACGTTTGGCTGTCCTCCATTTTCTCCGGGTTCGTATTCGTCGCTGGCTCGACAACTATCATCTGCATCCTTTCTTGGACCACCAGATTGAATTTGGTCGTTCCGGTTCCGTGGAGGATGTTCATTTTGAACAGGTTGATGATCTGTTCTCTCATCGTCAGTTGCGAAACACATGCCAATCTGATCCCAATCCCCGGAGCCTCGTCGACGATCAATAACATCGCCATTACTGCCCGTCTGACGATGCCAGTCGTGGTGGTCACCTGAAAGACGATTTGAACCACGACCGCGATCACGGCCACGAGAATCCATGTTGTTGGGGCGCGCACCGTTTCGTGGCGGTCTGCGACCAGTTGCATAAACACATGCTCCATCAGCCTCCCGTTCGGAGGGATGATTGGAATTGAAGGAATTACCATCTGTGGAACCCTGAGAATAGTTCTGACCGCCCCGTCCAGTTGGTCGCTTGCTAGAACCGCCTCGATCCATTCCTCGACCACCACCGCCAAATCGGCCAGGGCCGTCGGGGTAGCCAAGTGCTGTGTGTCCGACACCACCGTCAGAGCCCAACGAGCGCACGATTTCCAAGTTGTTTTCCTCCAACTTTTCCAGGTCCTTTATGTAGTCTAGTTAGAAATTGATGAGTAGTTGGGCCTCCTCTACCGAATCGCGGGTTCCGGAGAGAATAAAACCACAATACCGCTCATCCGTTGGTGGTTGTGTCAACGCTTGCGAGGACCCAGCTCGTAAAAATATACGTCGCATATCTGATGATGGAGGACCGGGATAGTTCAAATCTAGATGACCCATATTGAGCACTTCTTCTTCATCAGAGGGACAACTGAGTCTCATTATCCATATGAATGCTGACAACACCCGGTTTATCGACGACCGACGGAATATTGGCTGTTCGTCGACCGATGAGTTGGGCAACATAACGCTGAGGGACAACCAGATATAGATCGACAAATTCCAGTTTTGCTCGGGCTTGTTTGGTCGCTTCCGCGTTCTTGGCCCCCACGATGATGAGCGCGGCGTCTTCGTCATCACAAACAGCATCCACACCCGCAGTGCCGTCGCGCCAATTGAGGCCACTTGTCTCTCGCACACGGACCGAGATAACACCAGGTATTTTGCGAGCAGCTCTAATATCGGCACCGTGATAACCAATGGCCAAGCCCATTAGACGTTGGGGAACGTAGAATTGTTCAACCACCACCGAAGGATCAGAGTCCCAATCACCACTGCTTCTAGAGTGAGCTACTGTAGACCGTAAATTTTCCGGACCACGATTCACCTCAAGGGTTCGCATAGTCTGCCGCAGACCTTGTGTGATAGCCCATTTCTGTCTGAGCATCTTTAAATGTGTATCTCCCAGGAGGACCACATTGTCTATCGTATCTTTGTCCGTGCTCAGCACAACCAGGCACCCGGCTTCAGCATCATAAAACAAGCTGGCGGGCCCACCACAGTGTTTGACGAACTCCCCATGCACTGCAGTATCTAAAGCGAAGTCAGCCAATTCTTTGGGGATTTCAATGCAATGCCGAAGGATTGTATCCGAGGTAAGGTGGGACGCGTCTGGCACCGGTTGCCTGAGAGAAACTCGGTTAACGATATCAATGATGGTAGAAAGCTGACTGCAAACAGCTTGGTCCGCCGGCGATGCATTTGGCAAGGGTTTCACGTCCAGTTTGACCGCGGCTACATCGTCACGTACACGTTGAACGTGGCATGGCCACCAGGCTGGGAGTTCTAGATGGTTGGCTTTGTAACTGGAACCGGACGCCAAATGTATATTAGAGTCCTCAGAAACGGTAGCAGACAAACTGCTATCGCCACCGGGGGTCTCCTGAACAGAGAATAGTACTTCCGCACCTTGATCGACAGAGACGTTTTCACTCTCACTGGGTGGCAGCCGCGCCTCTGTGAGCCGAACGTGCTCTTCTTGCTGACTTTGAGGGTAGGATACAACTGCTTCATCATTCACAACATTGCACAAAACCGCCTTAATGTATTGTCAAAAACGACCCCTAACTTCTACGTCAATCATTCTTGACGGAATCCAATGTGAGAAAATTACACCACACCGCCGGTTGCGCCGATTATGCTTGCGGACGGATGATCCATTAGCTCCCTTAGCCAGTATCATGTCCGGTGTTGTTCTGTTACGTAAATGTGATCAACATTATTTCAATACATATCGTCCTTCACCTATCACACTGACTTTTACCGTCTTTTGGCAATCGTTGGATCTTTCGTCTTGTCGCTCGCTCCTCAGGCCATTCTCGGGATCTAGTTAGTACCTGGTATCCGGAGTACTAAGCTGGTGAGCCCTTTGTCTTTCCTAATTATTTTTATAGATCCTCGAGTACCGGTAAACCATCTCATTAAATTTAGTCGGCGGTAACTCAGTTTTTAACCCGTTTTTCGATTTTTATTAACTTCATTGTTTTTTCCCTTTTTCGAATCATCCCACTTTATCTTACCATTTGCAGTGTGGGCGACCCTGAATGTTTTGACGTTGAGGTAAATGCATTTACCGTCCCGTTTGTACCGTTCAGGGAAAGTAGCCCTAAGGCTTGGTTAGCACAGCTAGAATCAACCTTACCTCTACGCTATGTGACTAAGAAAAGCGGTAAATTTCATTACGTGGTCTTAGTTCTTCCTCCGCACATCGCCAACAAAGTGCAAGATGTGTTGGAATCAGAACCGAACCCTTACGAACGCATAACAGCAGCGGACATTAGCCGGATTGGAATGTCTGACAAACAGCGAATTGTCCGTTTGTCTGCACACACTGAGCTCGGAGGTCGCAAACCTTTACAATCACCTCGGCACACGCGCACTCTTTTAGGAACTTCTAAGGTCGATAATAGTCCCCTGAAAGAGATACGGCTCCAACGTCTTCCCAGCGATATGCAGAACGTTCTTTGCGTGCCCACAAAGGAACGTCTCGAAAAGCTTCCGGAGACGGCCGACAAAATTAGGGAAACCTACGAGCCGAGGGTCAGTAAGACGACTTCTTCACAAACCGAGTCCGCCGTTGCCTCTCAAACAGCCACTGTATACAATCTTACGAAAAACGTCGAGGCACTCAATGTGTCGACAGTCGGACGCCCAACTCAAGCATCATCTAGCAGACAGTTCTGCCCAAACAGATCTCCCAGTAGCATACGTATAAAAATCCCGGTTCAGCCATCATCAACTGCTCTTTGTTGGTATAATCAAAGGTATCGTTCTAAGGCGCGCTATTGCACTCCGCCTTGTTCCATGGCCCGAGCCAGTCGGGGAAACGAGGACTCCAGTGTGTAGCTGCGACGGACACTACTGGCCTGGGTAGTCGTCTATTCTACACAATCGATCATAATTCAGGGACACGCTACTTGGTAGACACAGATGTCGAACTGAATGTGCTCTCACTTTCAGGCCAAACTTCATACAGATACCCCTTCTCCAACTTGTGCTGCTGAAGGTTCTTCTACACAAAGTTATAGGCAAATTTCGATAACGTTAGATTTTGGTTTTCGCCACACTTCGTTGGATTTTCTTGGCTGTAGACGTTGAGGACGCTACACTTGGTACTTATTTCCTGCATCACATCGACCTCTTGGTTCATTCTCACCGCAAATGTCTTGTGGACTGTGTCACTAATCTGTCTATGAATGGCATTTCGGTTGATTCTAACCCGATCAGTCCTGTTCTACTTAAAACGACCAATTAGCATTTGTTCGGTGACGTGCTAAGTGTATACCCAAAAGTGTTGCACACACCGTCCGTACTACCTGTCGTAACCAGCTCGGTAGGTTATCACATTACCACTTCAGGCCCTCCAGTTTTTGCTAGGGCACGTTGGCTTGCACTCGACAAGCTTAAAGTCGCGCGAGCTGAATTTGAGCACATGCTTGAATTAGGTATCAATCGTGCGTCATTCAGCCCCTGGGCTTCACCACTTTACATTCGTGCTCATAATATAAAATATATAACCCATTAGATAATTGAAGAAATTTCAAGTGCTGTTAAGACCAGACAGATAAAAAGAAAGGCGCAATTTGCGCATGTATCGTCAATGATCAGTCACTACTTTGATTCATATGATAACCACACCCAGTACGCTGTTTACATGGAAACCATCCTATAGTGATAAGGGTAAAATGTGCACCAATACCACATTCTGGAAAACAATTGTGAGTGACGAAATTTTGGTAAAAAATCAAGCAAGGTTTTAGGAACCCCTTGTACCATGGAACGAGGGACGATGAATTTGGCTGCGTAACTGTGACCGAAGTGGAAAACTAGAACATTATCAACAATGCTCAAATGACTCCAGAGGCCCCATAGATGCTTGGTCCTAAACCGCACCCCGCCACCTCTAGTTGACTAGGTTTCTCATTTCTACCACACCTTTAAGTTTTGCCGATGCGGTCGGGCCGACATTTTTAAAGTCGATCGTCCGAAAGTCTTGCATGTAGACGATATCATCTCGCCCGCTGACTTTAGGTCCGATGTCAACCCTGCACTGTCTGTTGACGACACTTCCGAGTCACGTCATGGACTGCAGTTGGCTTCACCTGCTACGACTTTGAATGAGGGCATTGTCTCACGTTCATAACGGCACCCAGTTGGTACTGCTATGGCTTCGAATGAGACCGTCTTCTCAAGTTCAAGTCGGCAGCCCACTGGTCCTGCTAAGTCCTCGAATGAGAACACTGTCTCACGTTCAAGTCGGCAGAGCGAGCCCATGAACCCGCCAGTTAACAAGGCTCCCATCTCACGTTCCGGTCGGAAGATTGTTTGCCCAGCATTCTTCAGCGACCTGGTCAAGCACGAATTTAGTCATCGCAGTTCGCAGTAAAACTTTTGAGTTTATAGCTTCAACACGATTCAGCACACATCATTGGTTATCACCGTGGGCTGCTGCTGTTTTTGCGGTGGCTACACCATCTTCCGTCTTTTTTTCTTTTCATGGAACCTCGTCATATGGTACGCTTCCCTGGTCCCACCAAGTCCGGAGAATTTTGGCACCGAAGTTTGCATTCTGGTTCTGCCCTAGCCCCGCCTTTTCTTGTCACTGAAGAACCTATCCATTCAGCTTTCTGATATCTTATAAGTGAATGGCTATCTAACGCTGGACGTTATTAGTGTGGTATACCTGGATAACGATTCACGCAACCGTCTTCATCCGCAAAGAACCCGGTCTTCGCCCGGCCACAGTTCTACGGCGCCTGCACACCACGGATTCTGCCAGTCAGCATCCTACAGCACAGCTGCATTCACTTATTTTTCACCCACGCCCTCGTACGAATATCGTCTAAATGCCTTCACCTCCCTGACGTTTTTCAAAAGCTTTCCACTCCTTCTAGAGGTGGATTGATGTGGCAACTCGATGTTCCTGAGAATATGACCGCTACCGGGACACAATTTTAAATCCATTTTCTCTACCATTTTTTTTCTGATCTTCAATTACCACCTCATCGTTTTTGTTCCGTTGCGTACGGTTAACTGGACTGACTTCTTTGAGGCCTCCGTCGACCTCATCTTTGAATTACCTTCACTTTCGGTCCCCCGCCGAATGTACTCTCTCGCGGTTCGCTCTCTGCTCAACCGATGCGTTCATTTTCAACCAGTGCATTTCTCGTGTCGGTACTGTTCCGGTGCCCTGAAATACAGAATGCACTTTTGCATCGGTTAATCGACTCTTGTCTTCTCTGCTCATCCGAGCGAGGGGCCATTACTGTGGTGCTCTGCTGTGGGACCGGATAGAAGCCACTTTCATTAGCCGAGCTTGAATATCTTCCATTAGCCCATCGAGGCCCAGAACGAGCTCACTGAAGAGCGCGTTCAGCTTGCTGCTTAGGAATTGGCGGTCAATGAGACTCTATCACGAAAATAATGAAAATAGATCGGCAGAGTTTTGTGGGAACCATTGATGACAAACATCAAGATAAGAAACGGCAATGACTGTGCCTGGAGTAGCTGCTGAACAATTGATGTAAAAGCCCTCTTTTTATATATTCCAGCACACCAAGGAGTAGTTATACGTGGTTCTGGGCGAAACGGTGCGTAAATGTATCTGTTGCGGTCATGACTGGAAGAATAGCCCTTTGTGTACTAAATGTCGCGTGTATTGTAGTTGCTTTTAGAAGGCTTTGACCGGAAAAGTAACCTGTAGAACCGCATTTCGCGGTGAAAGTAGGTGCTTTTCACCTGCACCCTAAGCAGGCTTTATGCGCATCTGCTGTGTGCAGGCAAGAATGGTGAATTCAGCTACGTCAAGCATCTTCTGTGTCCTACTTCAGCTGTCCGTTTGTTGGAGAGGCACTTTATTACCTCGTCAGTTTTCCATCAATGATCCATTTGCTCCAGCCTATGCAAAAGGCTCCTCACTATTGTTCATGGAGTAACAAGAAAAGTCAGTAAGAGACAAGATCAAGGAGAAGAAGAGGGACCAAACCGCCGTCGGGAAATGGTACCAGCTGTGGGTTGGGGCAAGACATAGGACATCACTGTCACACAATGAAATTGATGTTGCAGGGGACCAGCAATTGCGGCGACAGGACCTTTGTGACAGTGAAGGCTACAGAGTAAAATTACTCGGCTAGAAACGATGATTGTAGGTCGGGCCTAGGAAAGACTATCTTTGGGTCAGAGTTCCTGATGAGACAAAACGGATAGAACAAATTAAGTTGAATGCGAACTGTGGCTTGTACACCAAATATGGATACGACGAGAAGGATGGCTATGGCTAAGGTCCGATACCAACTAGTGTCATGGCTAGTGGTTAGAGACATGAAAGGCTACCGATAGAAGTAGATAGGGTTTTAGATAAACCCTCTGACGAAAGCATTAAACGTTTGGTAACTTCCTGCAATGGCGGAATTCGAAGTCTGGGCAATGTAGAAAGAATCGAGCGAAAAAAGCTTTTATAAAGTGCGGTTTCACCGCGATCGGCCAATAATTGAACCCAATTCGGAAGTACTGGCCTCTGACATGAAAGCAGCAACCAGCCTCAAGTTTTGTCTCTGGCGGGATAATGTTTCAGTGAGGTTTCAGAAAGAGAGGAGTGAATGTTTAAAGATATCAATGGGATGTTTGTCACGGGGTCTAGACTAGTTCGGCGAATAGAAATAAATCCCGAAGTTAGTCTATATTTGAGAAGTGCAGGGAGTAAGGTTTTTTACGGGCAGGAATAAGAAGTGGTTGAAAGGAAGCGTCAAAACGAGGAAGTGCAGTGCAATGGGTAAGGCTATGAGGAGAGGAAGATTACTTCCCATATGCTGTGTGATAATCATTGGTAGGTGTCGGCCGGGCTGGGGGCTTGCTAGGCAAATGATCTGATGATTTAAATGATTATATGATGGATATTTAGCGATACTGTAGATAAATGTATGGCAGACTAAAGAAAATGTTTGGTTACCGCATGATAATTGCATGAAAAGTGTTCACACCAAAGCTAGTAACGGAAGTAGCCCTTCGCAGACAACTGCAGTGGATTTGCATTCAGTTCTGGCTACCATTATCATTGCTTGCCCATGTTTAAACTGTGTTTTATCAATCCGAACCAAGCTGTTCCAGGTTCAACCGCCAAACACACTTTTTTGAGAGTCCTTCTTGATCGTTTCTCGTTGTGTACTCTTTGCTCTGCAGGTTCGCCCAAACAACTCTGTGACTAGACTTTGGTTCTCTGAATAATAATAATAATAATAATAATAATAATAATAAAGGTTTATGTCGAAGACCCCCGGAACATGCCGGGTGCATGATTATGTTTATAAAGGTGATGGAATGGACACATAATTTATGAAAATGTGGAAATTTGCATGAAAAAGTAGGATAGAGAGGCTCAGAAAAGGGAATAAGGTGGGATGAAAGTACGATAGGCTTATGCACACCACGGAAAATATAGGGGGTTTAAATGAACTCGAGGGCGGATTTGAATGGACTCCCAATGAAACTGAAAGTCAAGTTCAGGTGAGGAGTGTGACTGGTCCGGGTGGAAACATCTAGAGGTCGGCTGATGTAAATGAGGAAGGCTAGAATTCGGCATAAGAAACCGCTGTAGCGGGGGACAATGGGCAAAAATGTGAGATGCACTGCAATGGATTAGATGTCAATGAAGCATTGGTACACTGCGGTGGATGGTCGGCAGACGGCGAGAAACTCATCGTAAAACAGGGAGCTAGCAATACAAGGTGTAGAGGGCGGACCGGATGAGAAAAATGATTCAGGAGGATTGGATACTGTAGATCTGAGGCACAGATGTAGGAGAAATGGATGCATATCACGACGGTTGGTGGAATGAAAGCAATAGAAATGGCCGGTTAGGAACTGCAAGATGCAAAGCCATTGCAGATATACACATATGTGCTAGCATACATATATAATGTATATATATTTATACACATAAGGGGAGCAGGAGCAATAACAATTGGGTCCTAGAAAGAAATTATCAATCACTGGGAGAGGCCGGTAAGGTTATATAAAATGGTTAAAAATTAACTTTGGAATATCGTGGTGGATTATCTTCATGACAGGTGGATATGGCGGCCCAAAAGAGAGATAAAAAGGAATGCGGAAGCACAGAAGAGTTGACGGCTGTGAGGAGCAGTTAGTAGAAAAGGGACGATGAAGGATAGGACCAAAGAGACCGGTACAAACTGGTCTAATTATGTGATAAAAGCAGATGCAACATTTGTTGATGGACCAGAGGAATCGGGTAGCGGCAGATCAAACGATTTGGAACTGTAAAAGAACGTCATGACGTAATGTTGTCTTTACAATCGGTGGAATATAGAGATGCAGCCCAAACTGAAAGGCACACAGAAAATGACTGCAGCGAGCAGTATACGGAACAGGAGATGAAAACAATGACGGAAGAGACACAGGTAAGACATGTTCAAGCAGATCATTTTACGGCTGCTTAAACTCGAAGGAGGCAGAGAAGGAGAAAGCAGGAGACCCCAGGATAGGTTAACCAGGAATAGAACAAAAGGCCCGAGAAATGAATGTGCGACGGAGTTGGGGCAACGGGACTGGAGAGCTGCTTGCAAGCAGTCAATCGAACAGGTGGGTTAGGCAGGCGGGTGCTAATCGGGACGTTGCCTAATGGAAAAAACCACAGACGAACGGCAGAGCCAAGGAAGGAAAATATGGTGGTGGTGATTAAATAATAAATGCGACTGTAAAAGATGCAAAGCGAAGCATCATTTGACTCGAGACTGTAGTCGCCTACCGCGTCTGTACGCCATTTTATCTGACTGGCCCTGCGAGCTAAATTGGTGGACCCGAAGTGAATTCAGGAAGCAGGCTTCGTTTTTGAATTTCCTGCGGAAGTTTTCATCACCGACACGGGTCCTTCGCAATATCCTACATTTGCGTCTCCAAGCGTCGTTTGATAAAGGTTTATCAGAATCCTTTCGAATAACCTCATCACGAATAATTTCCATTCCGATTTAAGCTAAATTCGTTGCTGAAATGGCTGATTTGCAGTAGACTTCAGTTTAAAGCGTTAAAGATGTAGTGGAAGTGGAACAGCCCGGTGCATCCCCCATACGCATGAGGGTTTCCGAGTTCTTACCCGAGGATCCCCAGTTTTGTCTGGTTCAAGTTGAGACACAGTTCAGAATGGCCCAACGCACCCAGCCAATCTACCAAGTTTACACATCTGGTTGGGCACTTGCCACCGGCCCTGGCTCCGGTAGCTATGTATATCCTAAACGACCCATTCAAAGAGGGCCCATAAGATGAACTGTTGGGCGCCATACTGCAAAGACTTGTTGTCAGCTGAAAATCGGCCAAAACAACCGGTGTCTTGAGTCACGCTCGGTGACCACGGCACCCAAACACCAACGCAACTTCTCCGTTTTTGCGATGACGGCTGTCTACCTCCAAAGTGAACTATATAGTGTTACTCGTGCTTCCCAATAACGTTCAGGCGGTATTGGCTGCTTTGTGGGATGAGCCAACGGTAAGCTATTTGACGGGACAAGCTAAGCGAGTGCACGCACATGCCTTACCCTCGGTGTGGCACATAGCCAAGGGCCCTGAAGTAGATCACGTTTACACCATGGAAAGTTTATCTGAGCGGGTAAAGTAACTGTCCCTCCAGGTAAAGGAGCCAAGTACATCACCATCAGCTTCTGTGTCTAGCAGAGAAAGCCGCCCCAACTGTTCACAGAAAGGTGGTCCTACAAACCCCGGCGTGTGCTGGTACCACCGCAACCACAGTGATAACGCAGAAAGGCATTAAGCCCCGCGGGTACCAAAATGACCACCAGGGAAACCCGTAAGCCGACCAGTGCATGTGACAAGCGCGTCAGGCCTTGTCGCTCACAGCCGCCTTCTTTATAACCGACAGATAGTCCGGAACAACTTTCTTGGTAGACACTGGCGCACAGGTGAGTGCTACTCGACCTTGCTCCATAGACTCCCTCAGTCAGTCCAACATCGAGATGGTCGCAGCTAATAGGACGCTTATAAAGACTTACGGTAAGTGTTCACTCGCACCGATTTTCAGCATATACTGTGACCCACAGTGGATATTTGATATTCCTGACCTTCCATATTCAATCATTGGCACCCTTTTTCGTCGACATTTCAACCTCAGGGTTGATCCGCCCGCCTTCTGTCTAGTTTATTAGACTGCCAATGTCTCATCTAGAAGCACACGATCAATGAAACCATCTCTCTAGTTCTTATCACTTTTGTCACCACGGACTGCTACCAGGAGCTCTCGCACCAGATTTTTGGGCTATTCCCACCTACTAACGTGTTTCCACGGGTGTTGACAGATTTACTACACCACATAGTAACAGTGAGCTCACCGAATTGCCGCTGCACCGGGCGCTCACCACCCGATGAACTAAGATTAGTCAAACCCGATTTTTCAGCAAATGCTGGATCTTGGCATTATCAGGCCACCTTCAAGCTCATAGGCTTCTCCGCGGCATACGGGCCAGAAGAGTATGCTGACGATTGGCAACCTTGTGGCGATCATCGGGCGCCAATCGATAACACCAAGTCCGATCGCTACTCAACCCTACATATCCATGACCTCACAACAAGTTTTGGCAAAGGCAAGACTTTGAGCCGCATGGATTTGGTTTGCTCACACGACCAAGTTGCCTTAGCCCCAGTGACGTGCCAAAGACAGCACTCACCGCGCAGTCTAGCTTATTTGAACTTCTCCGAAAGCCATTCGGTCCACGCAAAGTGGTGCGAACATTCCAGCGATTTATAGATCAGTTCTGCCAGGGTTTAGAAGGGGTTTACACCTACCTAGATGAAACGTTAGTCGCCAGCGCAACCCTTGCCGACTGCAATGTACATTTGCTAACTCTTTTCAAACGTTTATCTCAACATAAACCAGTTATCAACGCTGCGAAGTGTTCGTTCGGTCAAGAAAGTATTACTTTTCCTGGACACAAGATATCAGTTACAAGTGTTTCACCCATGGAGTATAGGGTGCAGGTGATTCCCGAATAACCTGAAACTTCATCCTTTAAAAAGCTCCGACTATTCGACGGTTTAGTCACCTTCTGTCATCTTTTTTATTCCTAAGTGTGCCCGGACCATGCGATCTCCAACAGATTTGCTGCGCTTTAAGATCAGAAAGTTAGAACTTCCAAAAAAAGCCCTTTCTGCTTTTGTCGAGCTGAAGTAGATTATCTCCAATGCGGCCACTTGCACATCTCCCCCAAAATGCTCCCACGGCACCATCAACCGATGCCTCAGACTTGGCTGTTGGTTCCATTTTACAACAGCAATTTCAAGGCACGTGGAAACCTGTAGCTTCCTTCTCCAGGGGTGTGCGGGAGGCCGGACTTAGGTATAGTACCCCCTGCAGGGAACTTCTCGCAGTTCACTTGGCTGCCCGTCAACGCCGGCACATGCTGGAAGGCAGACAATTCACAGTCTTCAAGGGACTACAAGCCAATCATTTTCGCTGTGAGGTTCATCACAGACCGGTACCCACCCAGGGAACCCTTCCACCTAGGTTATGTCATTCAGCTCAAAGAGGATGCACGACACATCACAGGTGGTTTGACCCCTTGGCAGATGCTCTCTTTCGCGTCATTATCAATCACCGGTGGAACACGGACGAGAAAACAAGAACCTTACGAGTCAACAGGAATTAAATCGGCAAGTCTCTGAGGATGGTCTGGGTTCTACTGATTTTATGGATAATGCTAAGTCTATTAGTTCAGTAAATGCCAGGTCATATATTTCTAATCGCGATGAGTTTGAAGATATGAGCACTTGTAGAATGAGAGTGATTGAACTGGAGAGCAAGCTGCGGTTAGCTAGAAGGGAATCAAAGCCTCTTAATTAGTCAGCTAATGTCATTGAGCCAGCAGGAAGTCCGTGTAATTTACAACATGAGAGTCGAAAAGGTGTCGTGAATGACGAGCTTAAACCCTTGAGACAGCCTGAAACTTCAGAGGTTTTAGCATTAGACCTGCCGAGGGAGGAGCTAACCCCTTTAGAAGGGCATCCCGAGCAATACTCTATACTCATGAGGAAATTCGAAAATTTTGTTGAGTGCAAGTTGCAGATCCTGGGCAAAGGTTTTTGTATCTAATGCATTACTGTCGTGGGAGGGCCAAAGGTGCTATCGAAGGCTGCGCCGTGCTTGATCCACCAGTGGGGTACAATAAGGCAGGCAGAATCCTTGAAGACTTGTTTGGACAACTATTCGGGGTGGCCGGAAACTTGATTAATGGGGTCTTACCGGAAGCAAAATGGACTGAGGACAAAGGTGAATTACTGTCAGATTTGGTGATAAAAATGCAGAGAAGCAGTACAACTCTGAAGCGTTTAGAATACCAGTCCGATCTGAATGCATTGCACACACGGGAATGAACTATCTGATGTCTGCTTATTGGCTTACGGAGACGATAGGCAGGGGAAGATGAGAAAATAAATAAGCCTGAGCGAGAATCTACGTTCGTCGATTTGACGGAGTCCATGGGTCGTCAATCCCGTATGGCCAACAGCCGACTTGAACAAATCATGTGCGGGAGTTGTAGGCTGGTGCGAAAGGAACCAACAACGGCTCAGATTGAATGGAATGAAAGTACCCGAATCCAGTCCTTGGCCAACATGCACACGATAAGTCGAGGGCCTGAGAGGTCAACTAATTGCAAGCTGTGCAACCCACTTCATAGGCTACCAGGTTGTCCTACCTTCCATGAAATGAGTGTACCCGATCGGTGATCTGCGGTAAAAAGGAATTGATCTTGCCTTAACTGTTTAAACAACTCAGGCCGAGCCCCTGGATGCCAACTTGGGGTGAAATGTGACCGGGACGGATGAGTGGGTATTCATCACACTTTACCGTGTGGCCCCTTAAACGATAGGTCTGCCCAGCTGGATGAACCCAGGATTGCCTCTTCAAAGGAATATGATGACTTCAAACCGGCCGGGTTGGGCATCGTACCTGTCGGCTTCGTGACACCTAAAGGATTGGGGATGATCATGGCGTTTTTGTACGCGGGTTCGGATTCCTTCGCTGATTACGCGCTAGCTTATGGAATGCTGTGAACCTCTACCTCACTCACGACCGGCAGGATTACAGAAGGTAGCGTTAACAATTCCTTGGGGCTGACCCCGTGGTTAACATTTTTAGCTGGTAGAGGAAGAATAGACGTTTAAGAAGCCTTGAAAATAGACAGCTTACCAATAAGACCAGTCGGCTCTGTTAGATCAATTGCCAAGAGATGGTCTCGTTTCAAAGATGTAGTGTTCGAGGAAGTTCATGGGGTCACGTTGATGCACCAGTTAGGTGCACAGTTCCCGGGGCTATATGACGATTGAACATTGCGTGGGCAATCGGAAGGTGACACTTGCTACGAGAACAACGATTGGTTGGGCACTTCTTTGACTTGAGAAATTTGAAACACTGGGTCCCCTTTATCCAATTCATGAGAACAGAGAGAAGACATAAGTCGCGAGATGCAAGCATTTCGTCTCCTCTTGTCAACCGCGGAAGTAAAACGTGTCCGTATATATACATGGTACAGTAAGGGGGGGGGGGGGGGGTAATTGCAACAGTAAAGTAAGCCCGATCGAAATCTCTCACAGTAAGTACGCTGGGGTAAGTGAAGTCTGTCGTGTGAACGCCAGGGTAAACAAACATTTTGGGTCAATCGTTTTTATGCACAGTGTTGGCTGATGCATCATGATTAGAATAGCTTCACTGAACGCCAGTAGTTTCGGTACTGGATTGCGCAACAATGTTTTGAAACACTGGGTCAGGTCAACTTTGTGACCTGATGCAATCAAGTGTCTTCCAATCGAAGAAGCTGGCGGTTTCAAGTCGTTGTGTATTGCCCCAGCAGGTTGCGTCATCAAGTTTGACAGCCATTCGGGTATGTGTTCTGACACTCGCTGATTCAAGAGACGATCCGGAACACTGGGTCAGGCGCGTATCGAATTCCTTACTGAATGCGTAATATCTTGTCGTTTTCCAAACCGATTTGTGAAACTTTTGTCAAAAGAGAATTTGCCAAGGAACAACATCAATCTCGTAAGAATCACAAATGCCCACATTGAAGCCGCACGTGAGAAGATGTTCAAGCTCATCGAAACACAAAAGCGTTTCGTGACCTTTCTCGGCACGTTATCTTCATTCTGTCGAATCAAATTTGAGAACTTTTCAAGAGAAGTGGTACGAAGAACCAGGGTGAAGGCAATCAAAAGCCTCGAGGGCAGCATGTGCTAAACGCAACAGTGGTCATCATTCCCGACAGACACAAGCGCATTCATTCACAACCTTCCCGGTTGTCAGTTGACTACAGCGCAACGTGAGGTCTTGTCGTTGAGATTAAATTTCAAAGTTTCGCCCAAGCAAGTGAGCCAGCTACAAACACGCGTTCAGTTCGAGAACCTTTATGATCAAGTCAAAGATCTAGTGCCCACGTCATCCGACAAAGTCGGCTGGTTCAAGACCAAGCTGGTTGATATTTCTGAACAATACCTCTCTGCTCCCATACGTCAGTGGTGTTGTTTATCACAAGAACACCGGGTGGTGGTTGAACAACTAAAACAAATGAATGATTTGTTGTTTCTACGACCGGACAAAGGATCAGGAGTCGTAATTATGTAAAGGAAAAAATACATGGAAAAGATGGAACAGATACTTTCCGATGCGCAGCGCTTCAAACTGGACACTACTCCAGAGAACAATATGCTGATAGAGAAACAAATATCAAGACAACTCCAAGTGTTACTCCTACATGGTTTCATTTCTGAAACTACGTACAAGAAGCTCAAACCACTTGGAACACAGACGCCCTACTTGAGAGGATCACCCAAAGTACACAAGCCTGGAGTCCCTTTGAGGCCAATATTATGCATGCAAAACTCGGTTTATCACAAACTTGCTTGATGGCTTGTCGAGATTCTTGTCCCCATTCGGAAACACATAACACCATTTTGTCTACAAGACTCATTTGAACTCGCGAATTTGCTAAACAGTATTGCAGTGAGTTCTGATAAAATGTATTCCGTCGATGTTAAGTCCCTTTTTTCAAAGGTTCCTCTTCGTGAGACGATAGATTATCAATGTGATTTTATTTCTTCGCACAACTTTCACTTGCCTATTCCTGTTAGATACCTTAAAGAACCCATTCTTTTATGCACAGAAAACATTCGGTTCAATTTTGAAGGTAAAGCTTACAAACAAACGGATGGTGTGGCCATGGGAAGCCCTCTGGGCCCAACCTTGGCAGATGTATTTTTGGGTATGATCAAAAAACAGCTCTGTGATAATATTTCCCCATTTCTATTTTACAGACGATACGTGGATGATATTTTAATTTTTACGACTAAAGAACGTTTTATCCCTTTTGTTAACGTTCTTAACTCCATTCACCCGAACCTCAGTGTACCTCACGAAGAAGAACGTGATAATATAGAAAACACGAATAGCGAACAAGCTCGTTTTCGGTAACATCATCCTCGTGGCTAATACAGTTACATTTATAGGTTAGAAATGCATAAATTATGAACAATGTCTATGTGCTAAAGTGTGATTGGATGGTCATCAAAGTTGGTGTTGCGTAGTTAGGAAAGATAGGAGGGGAAATGTTGTTGTTTCGTGGTTGGGAAAGGGGGCCCGTGAAACAATGAACAAGGGTTTTTGGGGATTATCCATTTCCGGTTTGAGCCAAAGGGTCAACGTACAGGTCACACTGAGCTCCAGGGTCGGTCTCTGATCGCGGCCAGGGTAGTTTGAGTGCCCTAACGAAACGTTTCTGAGAACAAAGCGATGGATTGAATAATCTGATTGCCACAGCCTCTGCCGTTGCTAGATGTTGTTTCCGAGCGGCCTTCGGCGCGTTCGTAGGGACTCTGTAGACTATTTTGAACGCGTCGTCGTTTACGCGATGTCCAGTGTCCGCAACCACGAAACAACAACATTTCCCCTCCTATCTTTCCTAACTACGCAACACCAACTTTGATGACCATCCAATCACACTTTAGCACATAGACATTGTTCATAATTTATGCATTTCTAACCCATAAATGTAACTGTATTAGCCACGAGGATGATGTTACCGAAAACGAGCTTGTTCGCTATTCGTGTTTTCTATATATAACGTGATAATAGTTTGTCCTTTCTAGATATTCTATTAACCAGGCGTCAGGACGGGACTCTACAGCACAGAATCCACCAAAAAGCAACGTGGGGCGGTCGTTATCTACAATTCTCCAGCTTCGCCACAGTGACTTACAAACATGGATTGGTCAGAACTCTCTTCAACAGGGCCCAGAAAATATTTACAGAGGATCAAATGCAAAACGAAGAAGAGTTCATAAAAAGAACGCTGCTGGCTAACGGTTATCCGGAGAACTTTATCAGACAACATCAGAGGCCGAGACTTGTGCGCGAGAAAACAATTAACGAGGAAAAGAAGTAAGATTTTATCACTTTTCCTTTTAAAAGAGATCATTTATTCAATCAAACAAATTGTAATCTCAAGTCAGCTCTAAGGCACACGTACACAGCGGCGCAGTTGCGTTTGCTGCAGACGACCAAAAGGTTGTTTTCAAAATCACTCAAGTAGTCTTGTTGATCCCAATGTCTCACATATTGTCTATCAGTTCACTTGCAGTTGCGGTGACGTATACATTGGCAGGACGGATCGTTGCTTGACTCAACGAGTGTCAGAACACATACCCGAATGGCTGTCAAACTTGATGACGCAACCTGCTGGGGCAATACACAACGACTTGAAACCGCCAGCTTCTTCGATTGGAAGACACTTGATTGCATCAGGTCACAAAGTTGACCTGACCCAGTGTTTCAAAACATTGTTGCGCAATCCAGTACCGAAACTACTGGCGTTCAGTGAAGCTATTCTAATCATGATGCATCAGCCAACACTGTGCATAAAAACGATTGACCCAAAATGTTTGTTTACCCTGGCGTTCACACGACAGACTTCACTTACCCCAGCGTACTTACTGTGAGAGATTTCGATCGGGCTTACTTTACTGTTGCAATTACCCCCCCCCCCCTTACTGTACCATGTATATATACGGACACGTTTTACTTCCGCGGTTGACAAGAGGAGACGAAATGCTTGCATCTCGCGACTTATGTCTTCTCTCTGTTCTGATGTCTTCATTGACTTCCGAGGAGCGAATTTCAGCAATCGCATCACTAAATTGCTTAGCGGTGACCGAGAGAAGTGCCCACATAGAAACTTCGAGCCGATCTCGTTCCGGTTTTGGGATTCGTTTGAATCGGCTCCGCGCTGCTAGATGTGCGAGAGTTGACTTGAAGTGACGCTGACTTCGCGGCAGCTGCCTAAGCGCAAGAGCATGATCCCGAGGTCGAGCAGCCACGTCGCAGCAGCTTTCTCCAACCCGAGCCAGTATCACTCCCTCCACCGGAGGGCAAGATCTTGCGCTGCTTGTCTCAAAGACTCCCCGTGCAACGAAACCACTTGCCTTTAGGCAGACCGCCTTTAGGACACTGCACCATGTGTCACACCCCAACATACTTGCCACGGTCAAACTCGTAACTGAGCGTTTCTTTTGGACAAAAATAAGTAAGGATATAAGTTTATGGGCAAGTAGTTGTCTGGAATGTGAGCCATCCAAAGTACGCGGGCACACAAAAAGTCCTCTTGGAATGTTCACTACGCTAGATGCAAGTTTTTTTCATGTGCGTGTTAATCCGGTAGGTCATCTGCCTCCATCCGGGGGACTCACTTACTTGTTGATTTGCACGGAAGGTTTTTCCAGGTTGATGGAGGTAGTACTAGTGGGCGGCGGCTCATTCAAAGCAACTGCGCGAGCTTTCCTAAAGCGACGGTTAGCCCGGTTCGGATGCCCCGCAGTCGTCGGCTTCTCTGATGAATGTGCCAGGATGTACACAAGTGAGAACTACCGCGAACCATCCACCTGCTAACAGTTTGGTTGGACGTTTTTGGAGGCAACCTAAAGCAGACCTAAGGGCTCATGAGAATCCGGCGTGGCACGAGACTCTCCTTTTTGTCTGATGAGGTATTCGCATTTCAGTGGAAACCCACCTGTATTCAGCTCCGAAAGAGTCGTACAGTCCAGCCACTGGAAATTTCGAGCGACGCGTAGCAGCTAACTTCGACACAATTCAAAACAAAGTCGATTCCAAGTGGCTACGGCATTATTTACAACAAATTAATTAGTTTTTCAATAATCAAACCTCATTAGTGTTCCTTCTGGGCTCCGACATCCCAAAGTTGAACAACAAATCAACAACTTCAGCTGAATTACGGCAAGAGGTTGGGTGCAGAAGATGACATTACCGACAACAGTCACAACGAAGTTCAGGCTAAGCAACTCACGCTCGAGATATCGGTGGGTGTCCGGTTGTGACAAAAATTTGGAGCAGTGAACAAACAATCGGGATTCCGGCAAAGATAGTTCATACTAATGAAAAATGTCGTTTGTAACATGAATGCTAATGCTTGGAACGGGGTATCCTGAACTTCTTTACACGAGTATTTATTTGGGTATCCTCTTCGGTTGCCTGAAAAGCTGGTTGCACCAAACCTTTACAACCATTTTACCATTCCGACTACATCCAAAGCCATACCCTTCAAGTGATTGACCAGCAATTGGCATCGACAAGGGAACAGATCATACCGGAGCGCGTGCTCAAGAAGCCATCCACGCGCAAACACGTTTTCTCGCTCACAGACGGTACGAGGCACTTGCTTTACGTTCCCTATTCAGGCCCAAACCAAAATCCGGAGCGAAAGGAAGTGTCACACCTACGGACAAACACGAGAATTTCACCATGGATAAATTAAACCGGCCTTAAAGGAACTAGGGACGCTTTTGGGCTCAGCCCACCCATGTACAGCGCTTGCCGTCATGCCCACTGCTTGGTTTCCATCATCATCAAGCGCGGATCTCTCAAGCCACGAAACCCCAGTTCACAAAGACGGTCCAGGTCTGGTCGTGCGGAGACCAGAACGTTTTGAAGACACTGTTTCTGTCGCACCTGACTGTTTTTAGGATTTTATTTTTATCTTTACTTTTTTCTAGTCGCTGTTACAACTGTTGTATCTTTGCACCAGTTTGTCCCACCTCCATGTTACCGTTCTCCGCTGATATTTTACACTACTCCGACCAATCTGTATCTTCATCCGTTCTGCGTTCTCCAACTGTTTACACAGCCCTTCTCTTGCTGCATAATGTGCGTCCATTTATTACCGGTTTGCTCATTGCCGACCGCCGGCACATCTCACATTTGAGTTTTTCAGACCTTTCGGTTCATTATTACCCTTTTTTGGTCTTTTCCCTCATATTCCTCCGTTTATCAACGTCCGCTCACAGCCATCACTTATGCGCTTCCAAAGTCGCTCCACTCTCTATTGACGCCGAAATTTCAGCTATCATAAACAAATTCTTCAGGATTTATCTAAGCCAATTCTTTACCCTTTGATGTGACCCTACCTATCTCTTCCAAGCACTGCTACTCCCGCATTCTACCGCTTCACTGCTCTTTGCCCCCTCTTCTTACACACATATATATATATGTGCGTGTATATATATACTCATATATATTTTTTCTGCTTCCTCCAGTTCTTTGCCAGCCAGTTCTCATGCCTCCACCCACAGCTCCTCGTGATATGCTTCGGTTTCGTCCATATCTAAGCCTCTCACTGGCCGTATCTCGGTTCATCCAAACTAATAGTGCCATCTAACCCACCCTTCACGTTTTGGTAGCTTGCTCCCTGTTTTCAAATTGATATCTCCCTTTTTTAGTACAACGTAGAATACGTCATTGCTGTCTAATCCCTTGCCATGTAACTCAATGTTTTCGTTCTCCTTCCCTTTTTTTCTTCGTCGTTTCCGGTTATCACGGTTTCCCACTCCGATTTTCAGTCTTCCCCATGTAAAACTCCTAGGTTCCAATCTCCTCCGCTTGGCTCAGCCAGCTCCTCCACTTGACCTTGACTTTCAGATTCACCGGGCACCCATTCGAATCCATCCCTGGGTTCGTTTGAACCCTCTCCAATATTCCTTGGTGTGCAAACATTTATCTCCCTCTCGTCTCCCTTTTGAGTCTGCACACCATACGTATGTCAAGCTTATTCCTAAATTTCCCACAAATGTTTCTGTTCATTCTATCTCTTGTAAAATCTTGATCGTGAGTCTGGCATGCCTCTGCTGTCTCCGAACTAAACTATCATTGTCAATAAAAAACCACTTTTACAGGTTCTTTCAGCTTTGCATGCAAATCGAGCCACCTAGGACAATCACGTACGCACTCATGTTCTTTTTCTCTCTCGCCCCTAGAGTTTCTTTTGCGGATAACGATTTTTCTGTCATTAGTCCATCTATCTAACATAAGGATGGGTGTGGGGAGAGGCAGGGTCGCTCGCATCTCGCCTTTTGTGCGTGTGTCAAGGTTTGAGCATCCTTAGTCTTATTTCTGACAGCCCAGCCCAGTTGTTTTACTGGTGAGCAACCTGCTACAACGGGTCCGCTTACCTGACTCAAGGAAGAACATATTTATCCACCACAAATATCGGGGCAAATTTCGAGCCATATAGCTATCCTGCGGAGGAACAAAGGCACTATTCAGAACTTCTTCACTCTATCTCTAACACACGATAGAACACTGGTTGTCCGCGTCCTGTGGGTTATTACCGTTTTTTTAATCAAGAATCTTTGTTCGGGGGAAACGAACACTGTCACAGCTTAAAATTTCGAAGTTATTTGCGACAATCTCCTTGCGGTGGGTTTGTGCAGTGACATAGCTTTTTTTCTGCTGCCATCATCATTGCCATGTTTAAACTGTGTTTTATCAATCCGAACTAAGCTGTTCCGGGTTTGACGGCCAAACACATTTTTTTGTGAGTCCTCCTTGATCGTTTCCCGTTGTTTACTCTTTGCTTTGCAGGTCCGACTAAGCAACCGTGTGGCAAGGCTTCGGCTTTCTGACTACTAGCGAGACATCATTTGATTCTTGATTGTAGTTAACCACCACGTCCAAAGCCTTTTTATCTATTTAGCCCCGCGTGCCATACACCACGTTTACTGAAAAGCAATCGTGGACTTATAGCTCATTTGTGCCTTGCTCATAAACAAGTACCTGTTCTTGAGTCTATTTAGTATTGATTACCGCTCTTCAGGAGCAGCCAACTCCGGTACCAGGTCTTCCTCTAGCTGTGGGTAATCTTCCTCCTCGAATTATTCTTCTCAGTTACATAACGTGGTTTATAATTGGGGGGAAGCTACTACAAAGTACTTTACCACTTCCCGGAATCGCAGAGGTTTGGCGATAGCATCGGTGGATTATACAAGAAAGAAATTTAGTACCTCGATCAGAAAGAGCATATGAGGGTAGACGGCACGGCTAACAATTTTACCCAAAGATCGTAGTTTCATTTTCCCTGTGACGGATGGAACGTGGTGGGACGGAAAGAACAATAGAACAAAACGGCGCAGGAAGCACATGAGAGATGGTGGAAGTGGCTATCAATATATTGGAAAGGAGACTGAAGAAGTTCCCAAAAAACATGTAAGAGTTGACTGCTCAGATCATTAAGCTCATTTCATTACGGATGGCCTAAGTAATGGGGACGGAAAAAGAAATTGGGAGGGACTGTTAAGACAAGTATTTCCGTAATGAAACAGTGGGAAGGAAAAATATATGCTCCACAGTTTTGGGACGATAACGATGGAGAGCTTCACGCCTGTCGGCAGATGGATGGAGAGAGTGAACCAAAAGACCCCGATCAAGACACAGACAGATCAGAATATCCGGAAGGGTTGTCTGAGCTGGGCAAACAATCTACGTTGGAGACGCACATTGACAAAAAAGCGGCTGTGAAAGAAGAGGGGGTGAAAACTCTGAGATCTGACATGAAAATGGACATGGTAAACATGGGATTGGTGGGTATTGGCTTCAGGCATAGGAACAGAAGAAAGAGGTATTCGAAGGAACAGACAGTAAGGATATAACAGCGCTATCAGCTAACCATATAAGCAAGGGGTTTTGGCTACAGATCACAAAATATGGATTAATCGGGGAAGACATGGGTAAAGAATGAAAACAAGTACATCCAGGCATGCGAGGAGCAGCTGCACAGGGCGATGGTGGCATCATGTAACGAGAGTTGAAATATATTAGATCTTCTGATGAGAAACAGCAGAACTACCGACAAAATAGGTAGATACGCACGCGGTGGTAGAACGACAACATTTGCAATACATGCAAAACGGTTGAGCGAGCATACCAATGCAGCAAGGTGAAAATTTCTAGCGATCGGAGTATGGATAAAAACCCTAGGTGGGCTTACAGTGCTAGGAAGGAGAACATAGAAGAACGCGATCCGGAAACGGCTCTATTGAATGCGGCACGGCGGTGACTGTGGGAGCATGGGATCCACAAGCAGCATTAGTGAGTGGAACTGACCGGACACTGGACACCCAACTCGAAAAATACTTCATGGAGTGGACATTAGTGTGATCCGCCGGACCGGTCTTGCCTGAACACCGTCGCCCAGGGCCTGTAAGCCCGATACGCGCCAGACAAGGCGGTGGGTCTGACCACGTCCCGCGCCGTTGGGACCGGCACGAGTGGCCGTTGATGATTACACGCGGGGGCACTGTATGAAAAACGAAGTTGTATGGCCCAAGATCAGGTGGTCAGTTGGTAGGGAGTCTTGAAGGGCAAAGCCAATGAGGACAGCACTCGGTAGACGACCACGCAGAGCTGTTATTTAGATGTATCTATCTGGAAGCGACCCCAACGGCGTCAGGGAAGTTGATCCAGGTTGGGATGAAAGGCCCATGGACAGGGGAGTAGGAGGGGAAAATATAGAGGAACACGGTTTGTATGAGCCTCAGCTGTGAATCAACGGTTTAAGCAGGAAAACGGAAAGTACTACAGGACAAAGCGCAAGGGTGATGTAAGCTAAGGGGGAGGAGGGGAGCGGAGTATAAGTGGAAGGCAGGAGGTTAACGGTGGCCAATATTGTTTGCACGGTACCAATAATAGCCACGGCTAAACAGGCTTCCAGAATTCTCTCTGAAAGTTCAGGCCGCTTATCCGCGATCGATGGGCTTTGTGTTTTCGAGGGGGTTGGCGTGACTAAGTAGTCCAGCCCCCCCCCCCCTCCCTTCAAATAAGATATCTTCGGATGTGTACATATTATATGACTGAAGTGGGAGTCCGAAGTTAAGATGTGCAGCACGTGCCGATGGAAAAGGTGGCTTGGTCTGAGGTGCTCCGACAGTGGTGCGCAACCCATTCCAGATCTTGGAGCAGACAATAAGGAGGAAGTGTGACCATAGGGTCGATTTGGATAGTAAGAGACTGCCAAAGTGAATATCGGGTTTAGCAAGCAGAAGTTAGTTGGTCTAAGGAAAATGATCGGTTACGGAGCAAGTAACGCGGGAATACTAAGCCCAGTCTCAAGCAAGGGGGCTAGAGGGGATCGAGATTCAGACAATAATAATAATATTAATATTAATATTAATAATAATAGTATATTTCTGGACCATAGTCGACAGGCACGCATGTAAGCATGATCGGAGTTCACATCACTGAATGAGTCGGAAAGTCCACAAATTTCAAAGGTGTTCGCTCATCATAGCAACAATGGAATAAGACTGAGGAGAGTTTAAATGAGGCAAGGCGATGCTGGCATCCTCCTCAAATTCAGTCACTTCGGTTTTTCACCCAGTGGCCTTGCACCCCTGTGCTCTGATTTCGGTTACTACCTTCCGGCATCGTCCAGTAGAGGGCAAAAAGAATAGAAGCATAGCAAAGTGTTCCCGAAAAACGAAGTACCAGGGGGCAATCAAGAAGACAGGGCCAGAGCTTGGATGCAACTGCGCCACTGACCGCGACACCTAACCACATCACTTAATGTCTCCAACCATTTGGTAGGCGGATCACGTGGACCTCAACCTGGAAGTCTAACACGTCCTACTTGGCCAAGTCCACTGATCGAGGTTCTCATACCTTTTTGCCATGTCATGGACTGACCACCTCAACTCACCTTCCAATCACCACTTGCCTCAGAGAACAGTGTACTCAGAGGAAGTCTATCCGTGGGCATGCGTAACACATGTCCCAACCACCTTAACTTGTTTAGATTCAGTACTTGATCCGGAGACTGACCTCTGGTTCCCAACATCTCACGCCGAACCTCAGCATTGCTGATACGGTGTTCCCACCATACTGGGGCAGTGCTACGGAGACACCGGTGCTCGAACACCAACAGTCTTCGCCCATTGCCTGCCCTCAACAGCCATGTTTCTGAACCGTATAGGAGAACAGACCTAACTGCCGCATTGTACACTCTACCCTTAACAGACAATCGGATGTCACACCAACGCCATAGATGACGGAGGTTGGCAAAATCCAAACGCGCCTTCTGTGAAAGCGATGACACTTCATCCGTTACCTGTTCACCTGGTGAGATGTAACTACCCAGGTAACAAAATTTATCCACTTGAGCTAGAGTTTGCCCTGCCAACACGAGGTTTGGTGTTGAGCCAACCTAGTCCTGCAGAAACATTTTACACTTTGAAGGTGCAAAACGCATCCCAAATATTGCTACACTCTTGTTAGGGCTATCTGAGAGAGTTTGAAATGTACCTGGGTTTTTATTCAGAAGAACAATATCGTCTTCAAATTCCAAGTCAAACAGTTTACTGTGTGAGCAAAGGTCGACGTCGCTATTCTTACACGAAGATGGGGCTATCTCAAGAATCAATTCAACTACAAAAATGAAGAGGACGGGTGAAAGAGGTCAACCGTGACGAACACCACTTTTCGTGGTGAACTCGGGTGAAAGATCACCGTAAGTATGAACTTGACTTCGGCTGTTTGCATACAGGTATTGGTAAAGAGAAATGATTTTTCCTGGCACACCCTTCTGTTAGAGGCAGCGCCAGAGAATTGTGCGGTCGACTGAATTGAAAGCCGCTTTCAAATCAAGAAAGACAGAGATTGTGGGCCTACGGAAGATATGTCTGTGCTCTAAGGTTTGCCGAAGAGTGGTGATGTGGTCGATACAACCATGACCAGGTCTGAAACCGGCTTGATTTTTGCTCTTACTCACCTTGCCGGTGCTGGACGATTGGTCGGGAAAAAGCCGGTTCAGCAGTTTGGACGCGATACATATCAAGCTAATTCCTCTGTGGTCTTCACAAGAGGACCCGTTTCCTTTCTTGTAAATCAGCTCAATCACCAATTCACACTATTCCGTGAGAACCCGCTCTCTATCTCAAATACCGGGGGTTGGTAAATCCGAAACCAAAGCTTCGCCTCCATCCTTAAAAAAGATGGAGACAACCCATGCGGTCCAGTGGCTCTATACCTTTTCAAGTACCCTATCTCCTGTATATTCTCCACTTCTGATGGAGAACTGATATTCACCTGCATTTTTTAGCTGGCAGGTATATTTGGAAGGTCCACCGTTGAAGTAGGCCAACTGAATTGTTCCCTAAAGTGCTCCGCCCATCGCTCCAGACGACGTCTATGAGAGTGAATTGGTGAGCCGTCGAATTCCTTGACTAACTCACTTAAACCAGGCTTCCGTGGACCGGTGCCTCTGACCAAACGGAAAGGTTGCAAGCATTTCCAATGGGTGCAGCCTTTTCTATTTCCTCATATCTCGCAATCTGCCAATGCTGGCGATCCTTTCTCGCTCCCAGAGAGTTGGAGTCTCAGGGGTTTGCACACTTCGGTAAATGTGGCATCTGAAGAGACGGATCTGCGAGCATGCAACGGAGCAACCGATGTCGAAGATATCCATCGGTTGTGACACTTACTCAAACCAGAGTCTTTTGTGGCATTCAAAGCCGCCCGCAAATCTTCCTGGACTTGTTGGCAGCGTTCATTCTGGTCCTGGATATCTGGTTGTATCAATGACCGCGTAGGCAGCTCCACCTGGAAGTTGCTTCGCTGGTTGTCCTCTTAAATCAGCTGCTTTGGACACCTGACAATCACTTCTGTGCGACCACGGACGGGACGCAATTAGAAGCAAGTATGTACTAAGGCGTGATCTGAGTCCACAGGCGCAGACGAAAATGAACGACGATCTTCAACCGATTTACTCCAGCAGTGGCTAATCACAATATGGTCAATGTGAGTCCAACGTTGTGAAGACGGAGGAGAACGCCATGTGAGCCTATACTGCTTTTTATGGCGGAAGTCCGTACTTGTCAGAAACAATCAATGGTCAGAACACATCTAAATGGGAAGATTGCCGTTATCGGTACGATTGGCCGGGATAGTATACGGGCCCCAGATGTGCCTTTCGAAACCTCTCAGTAAGCCAACTTGGGCGATGAGACCCCCAGCGATGACCACAGCGTCCGTTGAACACACGCCTCGAAGCAGCTGGAACAAATCCTGATAGAACCTGTCCTTGGCCTCAGGGAAGCTTCAGTCAGTCGGTGTATGCACAAGCAAGACGAATAATTATCGGCGCTTCAGTTTGTTCCCCACAACCTGAAGAGGTGGATTCCCCAGGTAATGTTTGGTGAAACGCCTTTGCAGGCTTTTTGACGCAACTCTAACAGATGTTGACACGTCAGAACAAAATATAGAGCAACATTCGAGCAAAGGCCTGGTGTGAGATTTGTCGGTGCTAATGTTACTGCCCCGGAGGAGAATACGGCTGAAAAGAAGGGCCACGATTCTTCCAGCCTGTGTCGCTTGGATCAGAACATGCTCAAAAATGCTAAAGGTGCTGGAGTACATGGGATCCAGGTCACGGATAGCAGGACGATGGGCAACTGAGGACCCACCAAGAGTTACTTATCCGAGGAGCAGTTGAAATTTGTTGGGTAGGAATTCGCACTTATCAACGGAAAAATTCGTCATCGAGGAATAACACCAGGGTCGAGTGAATAGGTGTCCGTGGAAACTTTGCTTAACGTAGAGGTGTCACAAATAGACTTGAAAAATTAGACCAATTCATAACACCCTCAGATAGGAACGGTGTTTATGAAGTGCTAGATCCAGTGGGCCAATGATATACACTATAAATAAGGGACCCAATAAACTACCCCGTATAGCTCCACCTGCGGCGGATCTCGAGCCACGAGTGAGACCGTTGGTGAGGACCGCACGGATTTTTTAGTGCAACAGAAATGCAGCCAGGAAAGGCGTGTATCCGTGAAGCCAAATGAACACAGCTTAGCAACGGTGTGAGTGTGGAAAACTATCAAAAGCCATCATCTTATCAAGGCAGACTGCGGCTGATGCCTACCCACTATCAGCAGCCTCAGTAACTGGTAAAGAAATCGGGCTGGCATGTGGTGCATGACAGGGATTTCTGAAACCGGCGCTGCCCCTTGCCAAGTAGGTTAGAAGAGAGAAGACAGGAAACAGTCGCTTCCACTTTCCTGGAAATGATGGGGACGTGGCTGATTGGATGATAATTGACAAAGTCGTGGGAGGGTCCTTTTCGTGCCATGGCATATCGGCTAAAGGCTTTCATTCCGAAGGCACAAAACTGGGTTGTAGTGGAGTAGATTGGTTCCGTGATAAAAATGGCGGGCCTGATCCACTGCTTGCTATTCCAGCTGGAAGCAATCCACCTGGTCCGGGATATGCAGATGCTATATGAAGTAAATTGTGCATGTGAACATTGTTTGCATCGGGTGTTGGAATAGATGAAGAGGATATCTTAGTAGCAGAAGGATCCGGGGGAGCTGTGCCAGCTGCAAGGGCCACAGAAGTAAAGGAGTTGGAGTTAAAGGCTTCAGCGATATCGGGAGCGGAGTTGACCGAGTTTTCATTGGGTCACTCAATTTACCTAATGTCATTCCCCTCCTTCCAGTTCCTAGATTTATATAGGGGTGGGAGCTTCAAAGCTTCATTGCAATGTCTGACTGCTTTAACCTCTCAGGTACGAGGGTAAATTTGCTTTTGACTAGTTGGCCTGATGAGGAGGAAGAAGTCATGGATTCAAGGGTTAAGTCTGCTTCACGGGATACTTTTATTGGAGGGAGGCCAGTTTCGATTACCTAGGGGGGGAGGGGCTTTGGACAGGAGGACTGGGCCTCAAGAGACCGTTTCCCATCCTAAGGTAGAAATAGTCAACCGTTAGAAAAAGCTGATTCAGTCTTGGTTGAGGGTGAGGTTGTGCAGATGGTTCTAATCCAAAAGAACAGTGCCGTTGATTCGGGTCAGTTAGCCTGATAGACAAGGATGGAATGAAAGATTACCCGTTATCATTTCGTGACCGCCACCTGGGACATCAAGCAGAAGGGGGTGGAAACGTTTAAAAAGCTATTAGTTAACGTGAGATCTAAAAACCTGGCTTTTATTTTAAGGTTTAAACTTGTTGAATGCAACTCTAAATGAGAGTTATGGAGACAAAGTCCAGTACACTGGGAGGCGGTAGGAGTGCAGACAAGGACATTTTAGGTCAGGTACAATCACCGGCCACGGTTTTTGCTGCCGAGGGTGTTAGTGAAAGGTGGTCGAGGACTTCGGTCGAATGAGACAAGTCGGTAGTACCAGATGAGGCGAAGTACATGACTATAGTTGACAACCTAAATGTAGGACATAGGAAGATCGAGGTTGAGTCTAGTGCGGTGTATCTAATGGGAGGTGCAGAAAGAGCACACTTTACTTGCACTAGGCAGTCGTCTCTGCGCTCAGCAATTCCATTTTCCATCCTCAAATAAAATGTCAGTTGTAAGAGCGTGATCCATGATCCAGGTTTCAGTAGCAATGACGATATCGTGATTGACGCTGTGATGTGTGTTTTGAGTGGTGAAGCCTACCTGACTTAGACCAAGAATTGAATGTGATCAATATGACCCATTGGAGTGAAGATGGTTGTCTGCTCTGTTGACGTACTGGATTAATTAGAAGATGTGAGGAACCAATCAGGTTGCGACGGACGTTGTGGTATCTAAAATGGATATGGACCACGGTCATCTTGAGTGTCTGGAGCTGGGCCGTAAGGTGCTTCGAGGGAGCCAGTCCGATGGTCATTGATCGAACTATCGACTTTCTGACAAGCGCTGACCGACTCAGATGAAGAGACGAAATACCACCAGATAAAGACTGTAGGGAGAGATCAGTTGAATAGGTTTTTACAAGTTATCGATAAGGCCCGTATTGAAGGTCGCAATAAGGCCGGGGTATGGAGGGTGCCAGTCAGGAAAAAAAGATTTCTTGAAGGCGGATAACTTACCCACTAGGCAGGACCAGTAGAGGGCTGATATTCAGGCTTGGAGGCAATGAAATGTAAATGAGTTACCGAGAGATGGTGTGAAGTGACAGTAGAAACGAGTGGCTAGATTTGGAGAGGGCGGGAGGCCCAGGAGTTATTTTGGGGGCCGGAGCATGAGGCCCGCGGGAATCCGGAGTGGGGAAGTGGGACTTAGTTCTGATCAAAGACCTGCTATTAAAATATGTAAATGGTACTCCAAGATTAGGCGTAGGCCAGCGAAGGGGAGCAGGGAGAAGCGGTGGGGGCACTCGGGGGCTGTGGTATGGGGGGGGTGGTGTCAGGGGTACAAGAAGGGGTAGCTGGGGAACGGACGAGTAGTACATTTTGATCGATTGGAGTGACAGAGATATAGTGAAGGTGAGAGTGAAGCAGTGGAGGGACTAGTGGCACGAGCATATCTCTGACGGTTACTTCGACGCATAGAGCCAGTGGAGTTAGGTGCAGCTGGATGGTAGTGAAGTTGGTTGGCTCGGACGGGGGCCGAGAGTAGGCTTTCAGGAAATGGTCACAAGTGGTGGAGGCTTTCAGGTGTGGTAACTGGCTGATGGGAAGCAGCCCCGGGTGGGGTGGCAGAAAGGCTCATGGGAGGCTTAGAAAAGCACCTGTAAGGAGAACGTAAATGTGGAGGATCCGAGCTTTCATCGATTGGGTGGTTTGTAATGCAACTGGAGCGAGAACCGCGACAGGGTCCCGGTGGACAGGTGCTCGTAACAGCATCCCTTTCCAACCTTGTAGCCACGGTCGGGTAGCGTGGCTTTGATACTAATGTGAAGTACCTTTTAAGGCATGTGGTCTGGGGAGGCTGAAGCTACTGGAAGCAGAAGCTACCGCGGGAGATGATGGAAAGGGGCATTTTGTAAGGGAGTGGGACCGGTGATGGGAGGCAGTAAAGTCTGGATAAACAGTCTGCAGTTGGACAGCACTGGGTGTCGGATTTGTTGGTGGCTTCTTGCCTGCCAAGCACTGAGTGAGCTTCGCATCAAAACCAATGGGACGTGCGTGCACGGGCAAGAAAGAGTTGCTTTTGAGTGATCCAGGTATTTTTTAACTGAAAAGGTGGTTTGTAGGGAAAACTCTTTATATCTTTTAAAGTTCAATTGACAGCAATTGTCGTCCTGTTGATAAGGAACTTGCTAGCCATTAGGTCATCCATGAACCGGAATAGGGAAGGGCAGTTATTGCACTGGGACCTTTTTTGTAGCCTGATTTGGTGGCGTCTATAGTGAGCCACATTGCGGTAATGGAGCATGTTGCGTTTGACCAGCGAAAGGGGTAGTACTGGGGAAATACCCTTCCCCATAAATCAGGGCCTAGGAATTCGAATCTCCGGTCAGGTTCCGCCTACTTCAAGTCTTTAGAGAGGTAATTGAATATCCATTTTGAAATTAAATGACGCGCGGTTGTATTTGTGCTGAAACCTTCGCCGGCGCGCGCTCTTGTTGTAATCTGCAAGGCACATAAATTTCATATGAACAGCCGAGCTGCAATGTACAACCACCTTTGGTCCAGAACCAAATACACGGCTGAGCTGAAGGTCTTGTCTTCGAAGTTCTTACTTCCTTGTGTGAGTTGTCCTGGGACGGAGTACCGGTAATGGCACGAGAACTGGGACGGTGTGACACTGACCGCTCGATACTTGCTTGGGGGCTCGTAACAAATTTTCGGCGGGGGGGTCTCCCCACTTGGTCGTTGTGCTAACGCTTGACCCCGACCTTAAGGGCTTGCCTCAGACGCAATCTAAGCTTATTGTAGCCTTATTAGACCGTCTTGCGGCCCAGTCATCTTCGGTCACCACTGTGCAGGTGGTTCTTGTGCTCCTTAACATGTGCGGTTTTGTTTATGATCCCATTCCTGGCGTGACTTCCGACTCTTGGTACAAACATTACGAGGACATTTTTGCCGCTGAAATGAACTCCCATGACGATGCTACTTGTGTTTGTTTACTTCTCAGTAAAATTGGCCCGGCCGAGCATGTACGATATCGCAATTTTGTCACGCCTGATATCCCGCGTGCCCGCCCCTTCGAGGACACCACTGAGACAATAAGTAATATTTTTTGGCTCGCCCCGTTCTCTTTTCCACTTCCGTTTTTAGTGCCTCCAGCCATCAAAACGGGATACCGACAATGTTGCGCGGTTCGCTGGGAACGTCAATCGAGAATCAGCCGGTCCCCAATAGGGCTCATTGCCCGAAGATCAATTCTGCTGTCTGGTCTTCATCTGTGGCCTGCAGTCCCCAACTGAAGCTGACCTCTGCACACGACTCTTGGCCCTCGTTGACCAGAACCTCGCCACGAAACTGCTCAAACTGGTGACCGAGTACTGTCGCCTGGCAAATCTCAAATCCGACTAGGCCGTTATCGAGCAGTCCGACCGAGCCTCACAACCTATAAAAAGTTCACCTCCAGCGGTCTCCAGGCGCAACCAATGCCGGCCGAATCCAGTAACCTCCCTCTCCGTGTCGTCACTGCGACGAATGGCACCTCCACAGCTACTGGCCCTTTCAGGGCAACGGCTGTTACCTCTGCCAACAATTCGGTCACAAAGACGGCTAATGCCCAAGCTACAAAGCCGATGACTACAATGCGCCACCAGCCCCGCCTCCTGACTTCTAGTGGCAACTTCCCACGTGGATGCCGCTGAAGGCCGGCGGCATGTAACAGTCGACGTCAGCCAACACGCCGTTGGGCTGTAACTGGACACAGCCTCCTTTGACACTTGTTGTCCTCCTGGTTCCCCTGCTTTCAAAACCTCGTCGTTGTCCGCGACGAGCGCGTGTGGCTGCACCCTTCAGCTTTCTGGTCAGCTGGAGTGCTCGGTGTCCTTTCGTGGCGCGTCCATACCTGGGGCGTGCTACTTGAACCAAGCTGGGCTCAATCTCTTGGGAGCCCACTGGATCGATGAACTCGAACTGGCCGGGTTTCCAGTGAACGCCACTTGCAACGCCGTCGAATCACCTGGAACTCCGACCAAATTGACCGCCGACGTTATCGAACAGATCGCCCCAGTTCTTCGGGACGGTCTTTGTCATTTTACGAGTGGAAAAGCTGCTTTGGAACTTCAACCTGAAGCCATCTCCGTCTTCCGACCAAAGTGCCTAGTACCGTACGCGGCTCTTCCGCTTGTCGATGCTGAACTGAAACGCCGGGAAGACCTAAGAGTGCCAGTTCCTGTGACCTACTCCGCATGGGCTGCTCCAATTGTTGTGGTTAAAAAATCTACAGGAGCAGTTCCTACCTGCGCTGACTTTTCCACCGGTCTAAATGACGCCCAGCTCCCGTACCACTCCCCACTACTGGCCCCAGTGGTAGAAAGTAATTTGCGAAGCTGGACCCGGCTGAGGCTTATTTCATGATCCAGCTGGCCCCGGCCTCTTGAAAGCTTTTGGCTATCAGCACTCACCGAGGACCCCATCAATTCACCAGCTTACGCTTCAGGGTAAAGGCTGCACCTGCCACATTTCAACCAATCATGGACGTTTAATTCTCCGGTCAGCCGGGCTCGACAGCATATCTGGATGACGTCACTGTGGTGGGCAGTTCGGTGGGGGAATTGAAGGATCGCCTTATTTCAGTCCTAAGTCGCGTACAGGAGACTGAGTTCCGGCTACGACCCGACAAGTGCCAACTTTTCCTTCATACCATCAGGTATCTGGGGTTCATATTCGATGCCCATGGCCGTCAGTTTGACCCAGAAAACATTCGCGCTATCCAGGAGATGCTCTCCTGCTCGGATGCCCCAAGCCTCCGCTCCTTTTTCTGGCATATCAGCTACTACAGCACGTTCTCGCCCACACTTCACAGCGTTCGCGGGCCACTAAACGCCTTGCAAAGAAAGACATCCTGTGGAATTGGTTCCCTTACTGCCACTGAGCTTTTGACACACAGGAGTCCATGCTCACGTCCGAATTGTTACTCACTCACTGTGACCCGCAAATGCTGATTGTAGCGGCCGCTGACGCCTCGAACTTCGGAATGGGTGCGGTAGTCTCCCAAGTTATTCCGGGCGGATCGTAGAAGCTTATTTCCCACGCATCCTGCGCGCTGACACAGGCCGGAAGAAACTAAGGAAAAGTGGAGAAGGAAGCACTGGCAATTATTTTTGCCCTCAAGCGACTTCGCAAGCTGATTTTTGGCCGAAATATCACCCTACTGACGGACCACAAACCACTCCTGTCCATCTTCGGGCGTTCCGGTCCACTCCGCAAACTGCCTTTTTCGCTGGGCAACCTTACTCCCAGGCTACCGGCGAACCACGGACTTTCGCCAAGCCGATGAATTATCGCGTCTCATCTCGGAACACCGTTAGGCAAACGAGGGCGCTCAGATCGCCAGCCTTACTCTCGAAGGTGGTGTTTCTCGTCACTTAGCTGATATTGTTCGGGCCCTGCCTGTTATGGCTATCGACATTTGCCGCTCCACCCCCTGGACTCCACACTGGGCGAAGCTACCAAATTTACCCAACCCTTTTGGTCGTCGACCCGCCTCGCCGGCGAAATGGACCTCCTGCATCGCCATTTCCCGTCGCTGTCTGCGGTGGACTCCTACCAAATATACCGGGAATGGATTGCAATTCTAAAGTCATTGCTGCGCACCGTCCTACATCAACTTCATACCGGACACCCCGGCGTGGCCCGCAAGAAATCCATTGCTCGCAGTTAAGCCTACTGGACCGCTATGGACACAGATATCAAAGCCGTTGTATGCCAACGCTGAGGATGTGAGCTAGCCGCCAAATTGTCAGCACACCTCACCCCTGTGCCGTGGTCCACTCTAGAGCCCCCCTAATCTTGTCTTTACCTAAATTTTGCTGGGCCCCTCGGAGGTGTGATATACGTCGTCCTTGAAGACGCTTTCCCCAAATGTCCGGGGATCGAACCACTAACACCTCCAACGGCTCTGACCACCAGCGAGGCCCTCCAGGCGATTTTCTCTACTCCGGGCCTCCCGGATGTGCTCATCACAGACAAAGGCTCCCAATTTACGTCCGCCCTGTTCGATGAGTTTTGTAAACAGCACAACATCCAACACGTCCGTTCGCCACCCTACCACTGGCGGTCCAACGGCCAAGTGGAACGATTTGTCGATACTTTCAAACGGGAAATTCCGCAAACCACACTGGGAGGGGAAGACACGGGAAATCAGCAGGACATTCCTCTTACGTACAGAACGACCCAAACCCAACGACTTCAGGCTGCCAATCACCATCTGAGTCGCGTATGAAAAGAAGGGAACGCCCTATTCACTAGACATTACTCCCAATAACAGCCCAGTCAATCACTGGAGAAGAAAAAGGGTTTCCCACTGGAGGTATGGTATATGCTCGTGACTACCACCCCTGGAAGCCAACATGGAGCGAGGCAGTGATGGCCTAAATAGTGGGACAAGTTACCTACGAGGTCAGCACCACAAATGGAATGTGGATAAGCCACCGCAACCAACTGCGCACCCGGTGGGCTTCCGTGGGGGCCAAAAACTACGAAGTACCATTACCTTAAGACATTCCACTGGACACATTCCAGATGCCGACAATCACCAGAATCGAAGTTGAGCCAAGCCTTGCCCCCAGCAGGTAGACAGATCGTCGGTGACGCCCAGTACAGCCGTTGCAAACTAATCCATGTGCCAAGGAGTACCGTTAACTTCTTCGGGGGGTGTTGGAGAAATACCTATCCCTCTAAATCAATGCCGAGGAATTCGAATCTCCGGTCAGGTTCCGCCTACTTCAAGTCTTTAGAGAGGTAATTGAATATCCATTTTGAAATTAAATGACGCGCGGTTGTATTTGTGCTGAAACCTTCGCCGGCGCGCGCTCTTGTTGTAATCTGCAAGGCACATAAATTTCATATGAACAGCCGAGCTGCAATGTACAACCACCTTTGGTCCAGAACCAAATACACGGCTGAGCTGAAGGTCTTGTCTTCGAAGTTCTTACTTCCTTGTGTGAGTTGTCCTGGGACGGAGTACCGGTAATGGCACGAGAACTGCGACGGTGTGACACTGACCGCTCGATACTCGTTTGGGGGCTCGCACCTGGTGAGCTGTGCGGGACAATAAAACCACGGGGTTTTGGAAGTGGTAATGCGGCCGTTTATTTCAGTCTTAACAGAGGCAAGAAGGTGTCTCGCCGGAACTAATTCTAGGGGGTGTAATGTGCGCGAGTTCAAGTAGATTAGCCGGAGGAGAAGTCTTTGCAAGGGTTTCATCGATCACCTCGACCCTATCTCTAGTCCCAATGATGCACCTTTTGGGACAAGTTGAACCACTGGAATTCTAAGCTTTACGCAACGATAATTGGCCCCTCGCCAAATAACGTAATGGATCCGATGGCACTCCGTAATCCATAGGAAAATCATCAGACTGACTTACTTTTCACTGGTTTGGTAAGTCTGTGGCCGCAAACGACTGTCCTGTCACTGTCATTGGGCCAGCAGCACTTAAGTGAGACCCCATTGCTGACCACAGCATGAAGCTTTCGTTCTACAGCTTCTTGAATATTTCTACTTGCGTGCCAAGGGAATGTTCTGAGGCACCATCGTTGCCTGCTCGTGTAGTAACATACCGTTTGTTCAAAGCTTGGCCAGTTCGCAGGACGTCGTGTAAAAGGTTCAGTTCATCTAAACTGTCAAAGCATGTTAGTTTCTGCGGCGTAGCTTGAGGAAACGACGTTCCAGAAGTCGATGAAAGGGAATCCATGGAAGCAGTTGGTCCTTCCAGACTTCTTTTAGGACTTCTCACGGAGCGGGAAGTTTTGTCTTGGTTTGACTGAAACAATTTCAGCCTCCCTTTATGTGAGCTTGGCTGGCGTTTGACGCAAGTGGGGGGGCGAGTTTACCTGCACTGCTCTGCTGCTTGAACCGCCTTTTTGACTAAATCTGTAGAATGAAACGAAGTATTTCCTGATTGCCCTGAGGAAGTGATCAGCAACCGAGCGCTAGCCAGTGGAGAAGTGGTGGCCTGCGAGAGTAGTTGAGGCTGGCTAATGTAGGGTTTCGAGGGTACGAATGAAAGTTAACCTTTGTGGTTTCTTAGGACTTCGAACTCCGGCGTAGGTGAAGGTGATAGGTCCAGCATAATTGTTTTTGTGACGACGCACTGTTTGGGGCCTCTCGTTGAGGAAGAATTTAATAGAACCCTCTTAACATGTGAACCTTAACAAATAACCTCCCCTCCAGCTTTGAACAGTGCTGTATATGTATGTATATGTTTCATCCACGGACGATTCACTTTACCCCTCCAACAGCTGATTCTTGAAGCCAGTAGCTACCCCAAGCTGACCTACATAATTTTTGTTCTACTTCTGAATTACTTGCAAAGTACATAGGTCCAAAATATTGGTCCTTTCAGGAATCCGACAATGACTTTCCGGATAGAAGAAGACGCCCGTTTTCCGAAATGGTCCACGTTCGTCGTCAACGAAGGTGCTTCTAACTGACCACCAGATTCCTGTCCACCAAGGCGTGCGAATTCTAGTCGTCGAAGTGAGCATTGAGTTACATCTAAGAAAAAGCCCTCAATTAGGACTTGTCCACCCCGGACACGGTCACACTTAAGTGCGTACAGAAACACCAAAGCTGTGAATATGGTAACAACGACATGTAACTAACCAATAATACGTAAAAACAAAAGGAATTCCGTCAATAAAACCGGGGGAACAGACGACGATAATAAGAAAACGACAAAGTGCGAACAGCTCACTTCAACGCAAATGAAGATAGTGGACAACTTTCGTCTAGCAATCACACCGGCGCCAAAGTCACACCAGTTTGTCATGCTGATTCGCGAAAAGAAATTGACACAGAAAAAGAGCTGTTAGATTAAATCTTTTTTTACGAACACTTACGTAAAACTGGAATAATGAGGGGGGCACAGTTACCACAAGAAAATACATATGTATGACGGTGTGAATTGGTGGCTCGTGCGAAGATAAACCCACATCGATTGCGTTTGTGACTTGCAGATGCTATGGACGTAACCCGTAAGTAAAAACCTTGCTCAAGAATTGCACTATTCTAGAAAAACGTCGTCACTCAAAATTTGACTATTATTGCAGGACGTCCAATAATGATTAATGCATTGTTCAGTTTTTTCAATGAAAACAGAACACCATTCAAAATAACGAATGGTCTGCCACGAGAGATGCAAGATATTGAAAGCGACTCACCAGTCAAGAGGATTCCGGAAGTAGAGTCCACCTTTGGAAATCATTTCTCGCAGCCCCTTGTACAACTGCTCAGCTGGTTTAGGGGACCCCATTGTGAACGATTTCCCTTGAACAGAAAGCATTAAAATACTCCGGCAAAATCAGAGTACCGAATTTGTAAACAAGAACGAGAAAATATGTAAAAGGAGATGAACAAAAGCAGGAGACCCCTGTAACGTTCATCAGAAGTCGGTTATAACAAATAAATGGGGCCCAGATAAAAACTATCTACACTCAGGAGCTTTCTTTTGTTCCAATTCTTGAATGTGACGGCAGTACCGCTGAAAACCACAGGGATATTGCGATGGATATGGGCAATACGATCCAGAAGACCAGTGGCTGCCTTGGAACTGGGGCGAGATGGTCGTGTGCGGCTGCTTCCAAGAAATGCACAGGAAGGCTTAATAAGTGTAATCCAGTGAAAACTTTTCCATCATGTTGGCTGAGAGTAAAGTGGATAGGCATTTTCAATTTCCGCTGAAGAATGTCGGCGTCGATCCACCTTCGAGCTTCTAACAATAAAGACCTTATTCTCCCAGCAATACTCAAGCCGGGCTTTGTACGCTCACCACCACCGAAATAGCAGGTAGAACTTTAAACCCGACTATCAAAAGCCGGGAAAGGTTGGTGGCGTATTATTAACGCACGTTTACTTAGTATCGGTATCCCATAGTAATTGACTCGGCTAATAATGATATCTCGCAATATGAATATTGTTTCCTCCAGAATTGCTTACCGAATGCGGTTTCGTTGAATCACAATAACTGCTAATCGGGAACACGGGCAGACATCTCGGAAGCACCACAAGCGCCAAAATACGCTTCAAATTAACAGGTAAATCACGATAAACAGAGGAACAAACGACATTCAGTAAGAAGTCGGCGGATTCCGGGATGAATGTCAGTCTACTGACCAATAGAAGCAAACCTCCAGGGGGCCCAATATGAATATACGGACCTCATCATAGCATCTTTTTGCAGCAACACTAGGATGCTTGGGGCAAGATCCCCTGTTAGATCTACAATTCTGGCTAGAATTTGTTCAGAACTTTGCGTTCGCTTTTCAGTTTTCGCATCGTCCATCATCAATAAAATAACATCCGCAGCCGACCGTAAAAACGCCCCCATGCCGATCTTCTTGGATGGGATATTTCCAAGTTCAGTACTGACAGCTGCAAAGCAAACTTTTATAACGTCACAAAAAAGTATACTCACCGATGCCACTGGTCAAGTTTTGGTGTTGACCCTCGTAAATTCGTTGATGGTGACCAGCTCCAAGGGTGTGGTTGACACCCTTTCGGACAATCATCACTGGATGATCTAAACACTGCAGGCTGCATGTATAGTAAACACGCCATCATGCTGAAAACATTGATTGTACAGACCCGCTGACGTCTTCTTTGAACAACGACACAGACGCTCCCGCCTGAAAGCTAAGTCGCATCTAGTAAGCTGTAGAGTACTGGGTGTTACGATCCTCTGGTATGTTGGGAGTTCGCTTCAATGGACCAGTCATGAATGTCTGTCTGCAGTGTTAGTGCACAAAAACTCTAGCTGTTCGATAATATCTTATGAGTATTTTTTTCTTTCCGCTTCTCACCTCTTCCTGTATGGCTGATTTTCTGTGACCCCTCTGTCTCTCCCCCCCCCTATTATAACACCGGCAACTGTCAACCAGCCCTACTTTTCCCCCATGTTAATCTGTTATTCTCCTGCAGTTGATAAGACCGCCCCGTACCGTGTGCGCCCAACGGTTTGACTGCTATTTATGCGATCTGAACACTCACCAGAGACACTCATCTCCGCTCTTGTTCTGCTCTTTTGTTTCCATTCCCACCGTTCCCCCTTGCCATTCCAACTTGATTCAGGCCTGCGCGTGACCATTGTGGCCCGGACGTCTGCCACTTTGCCTCTTCTTCTGCTGGTTCTGTAAATGCCTGTCACCGGCCAGTCCCCCTTGGGGTAGCAACCCTCCACTGCGCAAGAGCCTCATCGCTCCGCCACCAACTGCTGAAACTTGTGAGCTTAATCCATAACTCATCTCGGATTGGCTCGCTTTGACAGTATATCTTCCTGCACCTTCCCAGTTACTGCAAACAGCCCCCCTCCCATTCCTGGTTGAGCTTGCCTTGTCAAAAGAGTCGTCAGTTTACAGCCGGTTCCCATTGCTCGACCATTCAAAACTTAGGTATGCAAATGCAAGTTGTTTGACTTTGCTCTCGTGGTACAAGCAGATTTTGAACAATATGTATTACAGACTGAGCGGGTTACCGTTTTCCTGTAAGTCACTGAACAACTGACTGGGATTCCGTAACACTCGGCGCCCGCCCACACCAATGATAACTTCGCCGCCTGCCTAGATGGTCCATATGGACCGGTCGCCCATGGTTCAGGCAGAAAAGTGATGAACACATGGGTGTATTTTCCATTTTGAAGCCTAGGATGATATTGAGCAAAAAAATAATTATTGACGTCAAAGATGGGCATAGCAGGTATACGTTTACCCATGGGTACCGGTACACCTATAGCTAAGTTATAAAAGGCGAATATATGGGCTTATCTCACGGCAGTTCGTTAACCCTAGACGAGTGTAATTTTTATCACTGAATGGCGACTGATTATTCAGTCGCTTTTAGAAGAACATATGCAGGGTACTTCAGGGACATCCAGTTTAGGTCTAGCCCCGGATTTGCTACAGGTTCACTCGATGGGACCGCCTAAATTGTGGATGATCTACGGCTCGCCACTTGGCACGAATATAAACATGCATAGCTAATGTACTGAAAGCTTTTGGTACGATGCTCATGTTCAGCAGGCACAGCGTGTCTGTCAGAGGAACTACACCTGCAGTCAAGCAGCGGGTGAGATCACGACTGAGGAAGTTATGTCCGGGTCACCACCTTCAGTTATGTAAGGAAACAAGTAGGTCACCAGCAAGACTGCCTTCACTTGCTAGTGATAATGATAGTGATAGTGGTTTATTGTCTAACTTTTGTCAGGAGGTAGTCATGATCTCACGGACAATGTAAAAAACTACCCAATTGAATGAATCATTTACAACTGTTAAAAAGGGGGCAAGTTATACCAGCAGTGAAATAAATCTTGGTGGTGTTTGAATGAAGTAAACTGAAATCATTTTTCCCGGTGAACGCCGCTTGGTTTCAGTGACGGGAAACTCTGCAGCGGCGTAAGTTCCGACCTAGAGAAATTTGAATTCGCGCTCAATCCCGGATTCCTGGGGCGCAAATTTTGGAAAAAGCGAAGTCGATCTGCAAAAGGCATTGTGGAATAGAGGGTACTTGCTGGGTTTAAGTGACTTACCTGTTATATGCATAGTGAGAAAAAACTGGACAATTTTTCATTGGTAAAAGTATTTTGGTCCATCAAATGATCATTTATGTATACGGGACTATAAAATTGGGCTGCAAAGGCTATTCATATCTTCTGATGGCAAAAAGTGTGTGAAACGTTTTGAGAACATTTACCTGTTTTCCCAGGCAGCACAAAGGGGCACTCGACCGTCACCTGAGCTTCCCTCGGGGGGCGTCCTCAGAGAAGTAGTGCAGTACCTCAAAAAACGATCGAAGTCTATAAAAATACCGGAGGATCCATCACGAAGGCAAAAGTTTCCAGCGAGAGTCGCTGTTTAGCCACACTTCTGAATATGTATTAATTTGTTTCCGATTGGCCCCCGATATAGAAATCTCTGCAACCTTGAATGCATTAGTTTTGAAGCTGATATTCTGTGGCCGAAAGCCGTAATAATAAAAAATATTGATGTTAAATGCCCAGTAAAATGTGTATCATGAACTTAGATTTTTCGTTTGTTTTGGTGCTTTTCTATCATAGATACCGGTTTCTGGATGTGGCTGTTCTTCTTCGCCGCTTGGGCTATGCAGTTGAACATTGCATGGCGTCAGTCGCATTTTGCGGTTCTCCGGTGGGTACTTGCCATTTATTTTCATCTACTTCTTCATTTGTAGATAAAAAGGATTCACCAAAAATTGCCTGGCCGTTCCAGATCTACTATATGGAGGCGCAAGAAGCAGATTGCAGTCCGCAGAGTTAACAGGGGTATTTCAACTCGTCCCTCGTATGGGACGATGATGTACGAAGTTAGCTGCTATGAAGTTTGTTACAAATCCTTAGGCAATTGTTCCCGTTCAACGAGTAACGAGTCAGATGATTTAATTGATGACATCGACAGTTACGAAAAAAGGAAAGAACTCATTGGCATAAGTTGCGGAGCAAAGTGTCACAGCTTTTACCAACTCTGCCGCTGTTACGCAACGCACGATGAATTTTTAAATGCGGATAGCTGTGAGAGTATGATGAGTAGTACACCGTGTGTTCCAAACAAGAAACTAGCCTCATCTGACTTGGCAGCGACCAACTTCACGAACGGCAAGCCTCATGGTGGTCAGCAGTATTGCAACAAGTTTATCAGTCAGGGTTAGAGAAATCAAATTTAAGACTCCAAGCAAAATAAGGAGCAAGCTTGAAGAAAGAAATTGGGATTGTAAATTTATAATTTCCAGTCTTTCTTTTCCCGAGTCAATCTGCAAAACAAAAACACTTATCGCTGGCCGATTTAGAGATTTTATTACGAGCTCTGAGACAATTATAGATGACTTGCCATCGGATCCGAGATCGTTGGTGGGGGCACCAAGCAGGATCCAAAAGAAAATTATTTGCTCCGATGGATAAGCACATTTTTGGCTAAGTGAAAGACAGTGCATAAAAAGGTCATGCAGCTGTCACAGATGCACACGACGTGGCTATTGCATCCCACGCCGGTTCATTTTTTCGTCCACCACCGGTAGGGTACACTGTGATGTCGATTCTCAAAATGGTCTCCGGGGCAATCACTATACGGGCAGTACTTCGTTTGAAGTACTACTGGTGGACGATAGCCCTGTTTTCCAGCGAGTACGTACACAGCGTTTGTCTCGGAATAATTCATCGAGTAACAAGTGTTCGTCATGGATTCACTTCTGGAAGTAGACCCATTTTGGATGTCACTGGTGCGTGACAAGTGAATGAATACTAGAAAACTGTAGAAGAATGACTTTTGTCCAACTGGCACTATGTACGTATCCATTAATTTTAATAATTCCTCAGGTCTCACGCTATAAAGCACTCAGTGATACCAATTACGTCAACTCCCATGAAGGAAGCTGCAAGACCATATTCAGTATGCATAAGTATAATAAAAACTGTGACATTCTGTTTCCAGCTATATGCATACAGTGAAGAAGACAAAACATGTAAAAGACCAGGTTTCCAAAAGTAGTACTGATGGGAAAACTCTGGTTTGTATGTTTCAGTTTTGATGTTGTGTCCAATGTTTTCCGTTGTGATGAGCGATCCCACAACCCTTGTCGTCGATCTACAGAGAATGTTAGAGAATCTTGAGCTTTAATTTGCAAGTCAGAGCAATGCGGATGCATCGGTGCGGCTGTTGCACTGCATTATTCCTGTGTGGATTGCATGGGAGTTCCAAAGAATGAATGAAAAAAATTTGAGGGTGAAATCTTTAGCAAACAAATAGTAACTTCCGTTATTCTAATTCTGGGATTCGCGGTTAAGATTCCTGTTTGCCACGGGAATGCGTGCGTCAGATTACGCAACCGTTGATTTAGAACTCTTGTGGAGGGATTGCTCTGAAACCGATCGGTTCTTGGCCTATTTTGAGCTGTTTTTACTACTTCACTGAAAGCTTTTAGGCTGTTTCTGAGTAGTTTTTGTCCGGCTTCTGGAGGGCTTCCGAGCGGTTTGTAACAGTCATTTAAAATATGGGGCGTGCTTCATTTTACGATGCTTTATTTTTTTCTGTTTTCTAGGTTGTGTTTTTCCAAACAAATGTCTTTATTTTACCCATTTTGGGAGCATAAAATGGAGTGGTCTTTAAAGACGTTTTTCAGGGTGCTTCAATGAATTATACCAATATACTTGAATTAAACGTCAACTAACCACAGTGCATTACTCCAGTCGTCGGCTTTCCTCGTATCAATTCAGTTTTGCTTCATGTAAGATGGCTGTCAAACAAACCGATCAAAAACCGATGACATAAACGGGCTGTGCGGTACAATGGTTTGTCTCCTGCAAAAATTAAATTGGCTGAGTGTTCTTTAGCGATACTCATTTGCAAATACAAAAGTTTGCGTGACGGTTGTCGGTGAATTTAGCCGTCCGTCATGTTATTTTGTATTTTAAAAGACTCCAAGTAAGGACAGTTTTCCTGGGACTACAATCCCTTTCATCAACCAAAAAAATACAACGATGAGTATAGCGGAGTAGACCGAATGAAGTTCCGAGCAACGATCCGCCTTTTCAAGGTGTTACGGTACAAACCAACGGCGTTAAGGTCAGTTGTGATTCGATTAGTGGTAATTTCTTATCCTTTGCTTAACCATCCTACAATTCTGTTAGTAGCGTTAAAAGTGATAACCACGTTTTCTACTCCCCTGGTTCAATAAAAATTTCTATCATTTCCTTCATTCCAGAATCTGCAAAGCGCACCACGAGAACACATGGACGAAAACCAACTGTTCCGTGGAAACCGTAGTTTAAGTGCGTACTTCGAATCGGCAAAATATACCTGCCCCGTAAAAAGTTCATTAGAACTTATTTCCCTAATATAATAACTGTTTTAAAACGTAGGGCTTTATATGCATTTTGAGAATTATTATCGCTGAAAGGTGTGCACGGGATTTATGGTTAAGGTTATTGTTACACCGGTGACGAATTTTCATTATGCCGTAGGATAATAGCACACAGATTGGGATGGATACTTTTATTTGGGTGTATAAAGTCCAAGTTGGTATTAAAAACTAACTGGTAGTAACGGGGTCCGATTTTGGTCATTTTCGGTGACCGTCACCTAAGTGTCCATTTTTCTGTTCCAAAGGGGGCACTCAGGTGACGTCGAAGTGAAGCTCGGGTGACGGTCGAGCTGCTGGGGTCTTAATTATTTTTCGGGAATAAGATCCTCACTTCCCATTGTCCCGAAATCCCTGTTTTGTGTAAAAACCATGGCGCCGATGGCGATGAGTTTTGAGGAGGATGACTGGAAGATGTAAATACTGAGACAGGTGTCTAAAGTTTTTGGGCACCGTGTACTATCCCGTGAGGCAAGGATTTCACTATGGCATGACGTAGATACAACAATGCAGATGATCCGGTCCAGAGAAGTTGGGCGAAAAGAATAACCGCTAGAAGACGATAGTCTTTCTTTTACCTGCTGGTACACCGTTGGCATAAGAAGTTCCGTAACTGTTCGGTGGAATTCGAACAGGTGTCATGAGTTATGATAGAATGAGGGCTCTTTTCAAGACTGAACTTGGTCATATGCCGTAAGTTTGGTTTTGCTTCAGCAGGTCGCCCAGCAACAATATATATATGCATAAATTAGATCATAGGTCCCATGGTTTTGTGTCTAATAGACAGATGTTCGATGAATTCAGGTGGTTTCATGTCTTCTATTATAGCTCCTTGCACAATGGGTCTCCAGCAGCAAAGGGTCACTGAACTAACTAGCTGACCTTCTAATCTGAGCATGAACCGAAACCCCGCTTCTGCTATCAATGCTTTTCATATATATGACTATTGTAACCTACGTGAAATGGCTAGCTGACGGAATCGAATGCAACTTTTTCCATCTTTTGAGGCTGTCAGACGCCAGTCGGTCTCCATAAATTGTTTAGCTTATCACGGAGTTTTCTGTAAACCACACCCATCCAATTCATTTCACACGAGAGAGTATTCGCGCAGATGATCGCCACCCTCCCCATCCCCACATATGAAGCTGCTATACCCAAGGTTTTGCACGTGAAATAAGACCCATTAGCAAAGGGACTTAGAAGGCAACAACAAAATAGCTTCGATGAAGCGATGCCGCAACCAGAAAGTGGTGGCCCCATAGGGACCGCGTTAACAGTCACGTCGTCCTCCGCGTTGGTCTTCGGGCCGGACAGTGCACGCACTCGTAATTGTAGTCCAGCAGCTGTTTTGTTGCTAGTGCCGCCTTCGTTGAGCATAAAGGAGTACAAAGTGCTGTGATCTAAAATGGTATCGTCCGCGACCATAAAGCGCCACAAGACATACCCACCTTAATTTAATTGATGTGCGGCATCGGTCAACATCAAATTACCGAACCTGCTGACCAGCTTGCTGCCTACAAGAGAAACAAACAGAAAAAACTTAACCACGCTGTGGTCAGTAATGACCTGTGAATATCTTCGATCCCGCATCAACTCACCTATACGCGATGCCTCCTCAGCGATATCAACGGAACTATTTCTTTTCCTTGTGGAGCTAAAGTCGCGACCGCGAAGGAGCCGGCTAAACATTTGCCGGGTATAGTTCCTTAGCTCGGCAGTACTGCGAAAACTTTCCATCATACTAAAAACTGACTCTCTCGGTCAATGGTCAAATGGCGGTTACGGACCTAATAACCCTCGGTCTCTCGTAGGAAGTCGTTGTTTTGAACTATTGCCCGCTGGGACACCATGGGGAATGAGCCGAAGGCACAAGCCGAGAAGGAGGCTTGGCAGCCGAGGATGGGGTATCTGTTGACAGTTTCCATAAGGAATAAATGAGGAAGCAAACTACCTCCCTTCAGGGCAGTTTCTTCTCCGATGAAAGCAGCAATATTTCATGGAATGGTACTGCGTGTCGGGTGGTAAAATAATGCCACTTTTACTAGCCATTTCCCTAGTTCATTAATCGTATATGTAAAAACTCAAGCAAGTGGTTAACTGGAAGTCCCAAAAATAGGATCTGAATGTGCCCAAGTTCGGGTGCATCTTAACTTTTTCACAGAACTGGGCCGAATCACCAGCTGTGCTCCTTTCCTTATCGAAAACCAGTCAGTGCGAGAAAGAAACGGCAGGTGACCACTGAACTTGTAATAGTGAATTATATATGACCATCAACCCAATCAACAATCAGCAGCGGCTAAGTCAATAACCAAAAAGCTAATTACCGAAATGTAACCGACAAAAACGTGCCTCTCCAAAAATTACCAAGACAGTTTTATAAAATTCGCCCCCATAAGGCACGCCTTTGCTATGTTTTTACTCCATTTAAACGCAAAATCTACTCGGTCAGCTGTTTGAGGTCTGCGTCATGCTAAGCCCGGTCGGAACTTACTCCACCCTTCGGAAAACCCATAGAATTGTGGAAAATAGAAATGACGAAAGGAGCAACCCTGTGGAGTGCGGAGTGCGCCTATACAGGGAGACGATGCAGACAATGATTGCCGAATGCTTAGTCCAGCTCACTGAGCGACGCAAGTTGAAATGAAGCAGGCGGACCTTGTTTGCATTACCCAAAGAAAAGTTGGATAAAGTTTAGCGTGAAACATCAGGAAAACAGTAGATTGGTGACACTGGGGAAGAGATTTTGTAAAACTGATAATGGACATGGTTTATTTTGTTGTGGAGTGGATTCATCACTTGAGATATTCCGAGTTGGAGCAGATGGAAACTCAAGAAAGCCCAGTGGGATCCGTGATACTTGACATTAAAACATTTGCTAATGATCCGCATTACAAAGTAGGCAGAGAAAAAATTCAATTTCGACCCAAGTTTCAAGGCGGAGAGGTGGAATTAAACCGTCAAAATCTGGAAAACGACTAAAAGAGAAGCAACAATCTGGCTACCGTGCCAGCTGCGAATGATGATGACAAAGTGAGATACAACTTTATAAGTAAAGACTATGGAATGCTATGTAAATAAACTTTTTGTTTGGCTGCAGTTTGTCTTTTGGTATTCGCAAAGCTTTGGTGGTTTGATCGTAATGGTGGGCGTAAGTAAGGGAAATAGTGGCTTTTTAAGTAGGTGGGAATGCTGGGGGAATTTATCGACGGCGTACGCGACATAAGGCTAAACGGACCATGAAAGATAACGGTGGGTATTTATGAATCTGATGGGGTATAAACCGCCTAAGACGGTACATGACAACAAGAGCTATCAGGTGAACCACACAGGATAGCCCAGTATAAAAAGGGATGCAATCTGATAGAAAGGGATGAGCCGCCTTGAACTGTAGAGAGACCGCGAAATGTTCGGGAGTGGACGGGAACTAGAACACTAATTTGGGCGGCTGGCAATAACATCAAAGTGCTGTAAGCCTGCATAAAACGATAGAGTAGGATAGTAAGTTACCGAGGGTAACTACTGAAAGGGTCGACGGTAATGTACCGGTGAAAAGGGGACACAATAAGTTTCAAAATGCTACTTTTGGGGTCTAGAAGTAGCACTCCGCCACAGGGTTGAAGCCCAAATTGTCCCACATCTTGCGATTATGTCGGCACTTGGATGGCATCCGTGTAGGTGCCACTAAATTTCCAACATTTTCCATTATTCTCAACGTCCCCTGGTGCAACACTTCTTTGTTCTACCGATGTTTTTAATGCAAAACTAACACACTATTTTGGATATCTCCACCGCGAGATATGAAAAGGCTGTCAATAAATCTCTCATTCTGGCACGGTCCCATCTTCTGATTTAGAGTGTCTTGGAAGTATACCAACAGAATTGCCTGTGAGAAACAAAACGTTTTAGAAGTTTCCACAGTGTCCCCTGGCACTCATCCCGATACTAGCCTGATCTGCCCAACAAGTGGTTGTCAGACCGAACTGAATTAAAGATATTGGCTGATACTGGCTCTTAAGCACTCATACCCTAGTCACAAGAGTGGTGAACAACTGTAAGTATGAGTCTTACCTTTAGCTGCTTTTTAACTTCTAATGTGAACACCCTTTTGGCCTTTTATCTCAACACGCTCATCCGCCTATCTTGGATTGCTAGTGTTTTCTTAGACCTTGTTGATATGAACTTAGTGTACCAACAATACTGAGTAGTACACTATACCGGTGAGCTGTGATATAATTCACTAAAATAACGAAGCACTGGGCACAGAAGGGCTCAAATTGTAAACCTTGACAGTGCTTTTCGTCTGGTTCTGCAGCTGGGCTTGAAGATAGATCACGGGACGGTGGAAGAGAGCATTCCTCTTAGTTTGAATAGCGCAAGCGATGCTGTCTGAAAATCATTCGGACGCCAAAAGGCGAGTTTTCGGGCTTAAATTACCCTAATTGATAGAACTACTGTGAAAAGCTCGATTTGCAAGCTTCGCGATCATCGAGAAATATTTTTATCGGGCAAGTCATTCGGAACAAATGCCATATTCCTAGCCCGTTTGGTTCTGATCCTGTGGAAATATACGGATGGATCAGCTTAATCACAGTAGTTTGGTGTATAGGGTACCGCATAGCTTCTGGTAGCCGGATGCGCAGAAGTAAATAAGCAGTTGCTCTTCCAATCAGCTCTGACATTTCTTCAAAATTATTCTGTACTTTCGACGACAATTGATGAAAACAATAAGACAATGTTTTAGGCAGGGTCATACTGAGAACATAAAGACGTGGAGTATTTTTCCCGTAACTTGGCTTACCTTTATACGAATTCTACGGGTTCTTTCTTCCTATCTGCCAGGAAGATAAGTTATATTAGTATTGATGAAGATTTATCTCGGGGAAAGCCCGAAGCGTGCTTGGTAGCTTGATCATATGGTACCTGTGAGGTCAGTATAGCTTACTTTGAGAAAGTAGATGAATAAGTAAAATCGGAGTGTGAGGGCAATACAGGGTACGCCGAGCTAGCTAGTTAATAGCCCCGGGCGAAAATGAGAGTCACGGTCAAGTGCTTGACTTGGTCGGATTGAATAGGGTTTTCTGACACCTCGGAATATCAACGTAAGTCAGACAGAATTAGAAGGTGCCGGTCGGGAGTCAAATGGGAAAAACGGAATTTTTCAGAGGACCAGTGGTCGTCACGAAGACTGACAAAAATCAATGAGGCTCTGTACTGGATTAGGGAAACATGGCTAGAAATCAGCCAAGGAAATGGTATAAAGAATCAGCTGTGAAATAAAGAAAAACTGATCAGCCGGTCGATCGGTGAGGATTGACAGATGGCGACTGAAAAATGCACTCCATCCAAAGTTGATTCCACGTCAGAAGAGAGGCTGTAAAATTATTGAAAAGTAAATGGGTCTGTGCAGAGAGCAAACTAGAGTGATGGATATTTCTGAGATGCTAACAGCTTTTGACAGCAAGCATGCTGAAGCGGTTTGGCAGTATATATTGGCACCGGAAAAGACACAGTGGTAAAAAAGAGGGAAGAAGAGCGCGTCAAAGGAATTGAAAATGGGTCATTTATCCTTGTTTTTCATAGAACCATCGAAGGAGCTTATACATAACGTACTGCTGAGGGAGTTGGTTCATGGAAGCGTAAAAAGAGAGGGCACGAGGCTTCATGAGACTGGCATGATGCAATGACTTATCCCAGAACGGACGATTGGGTGAGCCGATGAGCGGAGAAAATATTCATCAGGCAGCTCTTTGACAGGTGGAGGTGTACGGAGGTGGTTTCCGAACGTGACGTCAACCTGGAATTATATTGCGGCAGCGCAAGTGATAATGAAGCTGGCACTGCATATTGTAACGAAGTGGTAATGCTTTCGGGGTTTGGGAATAGAGATGACTACTCTAGGGGCTGGTGAATCCCATGGTGATCGCGGCAATAAAAATGGGCCGAGAGTGATATAAAGTTGCCCAGAGAGAAGGGGCAAGTGAAGCTTCCAAATCTCCGTTCTAGGTGGATAACAGAGTAACCATAGGGAACGGGATATACTGAACGATTTAACTTATGCTGGACAAAAGTGGAAAGGATATGGTTCCTTACAAGATCGGGAGGATGACAACGATAACGGTTTATTTTGGGGACACCCAAAGACTAGTAATATACGGTAAAGATCTCAATACGGAAATCCCGTCGAAGTGGTGAGGGGCAAATGTTCACCAATCAATTATGTGACCGCTGGGAGGAAGCAGAGACACAATTCAGACAGTGACGGCCTCCGCGGTCGGTATTGCAACAATGCGTGGCAGTGGTTGAAGTGATAGCGAACATTATGACGAAGATTATGAGCAGCTCTGAATTGGGAATGGAAACTGCTATGCATCCGTAAGAGATCGGTGACTAACAAAGCGAAGAAGATAGAGTTCTATAAATGAGTATCGCCGAGGGGTGAAATAGGGGATTATTGTAGAGTACAGATATCGTCCATCACCGAGGAAGATATACGGTGGCAATAGCTGTGAAAGTAGAACAAACAATATTCAATCGGTGTATTTTGCCGGGCACTGAAGGACTTAGCAAGTATAACGATAGCAACACAAATCAAACGAGAGCCCAGAAATCGATGAAAGTAAGGTAAGTCATGCCGAAGACAGCGTGTGAGAAACAGGGTAGCAGGAAACTTGGTTCTTAGCAGACCATGGGCTGGACACACAACCTGAAAACGCTTCGAGGAATGAAGGCAGGAGGTGCGATCCGTCATCCTTGTTGCACCCGCACACAGTTGCAGATGCCCTGCACCTTCGAAATTTTGGCCTTAGTCGAAGCGGATCAAACAACTTTTTGGTAAAAAAGAGAATTGCCGATAAAATCCGACTAGCAAAAGGCCCGAAGTCGTTAACTGCTAGTACCGTAAGCAGAATTCATGCAGTAGCTGGTGGTCAGTTGAGATTGCAGCTCGTCTCCCTGGACACCAATGGGCAAGTCGAGTCAACATAGGCTTTCACATTTGGCTGATCTCCTATGTGAGTGCCAAGTTCCGTGAATGCAAATGTACCTAGATGGCCCCTTTTACAGGACTTAACCGTCGTGGATTGTGAACATGAGAAAGTGGACCTTCTTATCGGTAGCGAAGCGCCAGAGACACACTGAATGCGAGACCAGACCACCCCGTCAGCAATCACCACTCACAGACGTATTAGTTTGTTGGTAGACCTTGAGTTTAACAGATCACGAACAGTTTCTGTGCGATATGTCTTTACTTGTCTCCTCTGGTCTTTTATGTACACATTTCGCTCTCACTTTGTTCGCCGTTACAAATACTGCTTCCGTGCAAAACAGTCTGTCTTGACCATGCCTAATCCCCAGGTTAGAAGTTGCTGTCCGCTCTCCGAATCTCTCATAGCCCCGTTTATTACGGAATAATGACCTCCATGTATTTCGTGCTCCTCTCTGTGGGCCCCTCTTGGTCTCTTTATCAGAAAACGCCTTGATTGGTACTTTTGGTTCATTCAACTCACGCAATTGCCTGCAGGCATGCAGCTGTCCGGTCCAACGGTCCCGTCTTTGCTTCAAATATGTACTTCTCGTGATTCTGCCTCATCTCAGGTTTTCTTTTCCTGGAGTCTCCTTTATCCTTAGTCCACGTCGTGCTTCGCCTGCTGTAAAATGTTCTAGCTATTCACCACTTATTTCACTTCAACCAGTTCTCCATCTCCTGTTTTATATTTTGTACGCCACAAGCATCTTGTCTGTGCTTTCCCGGTTGCCTTGTTTCCCCGCACTTCATCTGCAGCGAGGAAACCACTACACCACGAATTTCACGAACGGTTTTTATGTGATCTGCTGTTACTCGGTCGCTTTGATCTTTCATATGCACATTTTGCTCCTACATTGTTCTCCATTACAAATGCAGCATCCATGCCCCCTAGTCCAATTTACAGCCCAGTTCACCCTCACAGCTGTTAGTCCTCTCTACTACGGCCAATATGTAATCAGATTTTCTCCGTCTTTCCTAGCCATCCGCATCGCCATCACGTTGCTGCTTCATATTGTACGTCCACTTCCTACTTCTTCCCTCATCTTATACCAGCCATACAACCTTCCACACAATCATGGAATATTTGTCCATGTATTCGTCTGTGACATTTTGATCATGTCTCTGGCACGCACCGGACCTCTCCGAAATAAACCACTATTAGGTTCTGTGTTCACGTCTGACGTAACTTCTTTTACCTCATGAAGAAGTGGATGAAGTCTGTCTGGACAAACTTCGCGATCACATCTAGCTTTCGTCGGGCAAGCCGCTGCTCGCAGTGAACTGCTAGGACGAATGAAACACGCTCCAGTCGTCCTAGTCGTTTTCCAATGTCCATCTGCTGTAGCTTTGAGGAACTTCTGACAGTCTGACAAAGCGCGATTGGCTTCGCAGGTTTTGCAGCTTGGGTTGGATACAGCCTCGAGTAAAACGGCATGCGTGCTTGTCCAGATCTGTTATTTCGAGTGTTCCCGTGTGGCTTTTTGAGCTTGGCTGAAGCCAGGTCTATCAGTTCTGTTGCTACTTGAAATTAGTTGACCGAATCTGTTTTTGGCCATTTTTGTTCACCTACTTAAATAATCAGTCAGGTACTCGAAACTGGCCTCGCGGCCACTGTAACACGCCTTTGAGCAAAGCGTAGCCAAATTCGAGAAGGACCCCGAAATCAGAACACGACTGATGCGTAAATTCTACGATACTGGATTATTAAATGCACAATAACACGAAACATATACCAACCTCAGTTATGCGATCACACGGGCTCAGAAAACGAGAACCTAGTTGCGGCTTGCGAGAGAGAAGCAAGTGCGTCACGCAGGTCCAAGATAATATGTGACGAAGTGGCGCATTGGATGCGGATAAACAAAGGCGAGATCACAGAAAAGTAGGTGGTATGAAGCACGCCAACAATGTACATAAGCGGGTATTTTCAAGAAATCACAATATGATAGCACTTTCAAACGATTTCCCACAACTGATCGTTACAACCCGGAAGTCACAGTGCGGCTGGAACTCCTGGAGCTCGCAGTGCAGGAAACTGAAAGTTCATTGGCTTAAGCCGTAAGTCTGAAATGTTAGAGATGCGTCAGAAATTTAACAGGCTAGAAGTAGACCTAGAGGCTGTCAGGGACAAGTTGAACATAGTCACACTGGCTCTTGGCAAGTTACCAAAGAACACGGAAACAGCACTGGATATGCACCGCAGTGCAGTGGTGGAAGGCATCTCTGAGCCTGTATGTCAAGCAGCCAGACAGAGGAATGCAGATGTTCTATACCACGTGTCAAACCAACTACGAATAGCTGGACTTCTAGGGGAAACTGCACTGAAGACAGCCTTCGGGCTGGATAAGTGGAACTACGTCGAGGGTGACCAACAACCCCCTGGGCCGGCTCTCATCGAGGGGGGGTGCGTTCCCAGCATCAGCAGAAGCGATTAGTACCACCACCCACGGAAAGTTGCTTGGGAGCCGGACAACTCGGCCAGTTGGTGAATGTCCACCAGTAAAATGAAGGCCGTATTGACACTGAGAAGCGCACAACCCATTCAACAGGTCGGCACAGTAACCTCATTCCCAAAGGACGCTTTAGAGAGCCAACAAAGGCGGTTGCGGCTCGATAGAGATTCAAGGCGAAAGGAAGTGCGTCACCAAAATACTGGAGTACAGAAACAGATGCAACAGAAGTAGAAAAAGGTGACTCACAGTATTCCCACAATGTTCGGCGAGTTGGCATCAAGCCGGCCACATGAAATTGCCCCTCAAGCTAGATTAGAAGCGGCCTTTGGACAAGCAGTTGTGCATCGTCTGAGTAGATCCCAATCATTCCACAGTTGGGTGCCAAGTCGCGGCAGGTACGCTAAAATAGCTTTTGGGGTTGTATGGATTCGATGTTCACTGCCGCAGGTCACACAAGGCTTATGGGCAAAGCAGAGGAGAAACTCTATGGTAACCACTTGCGGGCCAGCTGAAAATGCTGGCTCACTGAGTTGATGAAACAACAAAAGGTGCACAATTCAGTAAAAGGAAAGCGGTAGAATGGGTGCAATGTACAAGGTACCTCATGCCCCTCAACACTAGTCAAGAGGAACAGGTAGAGGATAAAACCAAGCCAGCACTCACAACCTAGTTCCAAGCGCCACCGCTGCCAGCTCACAGATGGTGCACGAAGAAGGCTAGGCAACCTGGCCGTAGCCTACACCAGTGCTAGCAGCTTTGGAAATATATGGCACGAAATGGCCTCGGAGGTTGCCAGCGCCGATCGCACAGCCATCACCTAAACCTGGCTGGAAGGTGGGAGTGAAATTGGTGCCTTCCTCCCTTCTGGCTACTGCGTCTATTGAGCTGATAAGGTGGATGGAAGGAATGGTGAGGGTGCCATGATATTAGTCTCGGAAACAACAAAGCAGATAGCCGAGGAATGCACCACGTCACCAGATATACAGTCTGTCTTCTGTGACTAGGAGCCCCACCAAGCTGAAGTACGCTTTGACAGCGTGTACCGAAGCCCCTCTGGTACCCCCTCCAGGGGATCTAGCCCTGCTGAGCTACCTTCACCAAGCAGTAGCCGGAGCAATCGAGCCCATAATTCTCCCCCAGATAGACTGGGTGAGTCACTGGGTGATGGTTTCCCTACCAGACTGCTAGACTCTGTACTGAAGAAGGCGCTTGTCCAGTATGTTCTACAGCAAACCAGGTGGAGGGAGGGACAGACCCCGGGATGCTGGACCTGGCAATCACCAAACGCACCGACGACGTTGGGGGTCTACAGGTATCAGCCCCCCTAGGTGGAAGTGGCCATGGAGTGATCCGCTGAATCTACTTGGCCGTGAAGGATAGGGTGCCCTACTAACTTGGAAGATGCCCTAAAGATTTCGATATACGGGGTCTGGTCATTGCAGCCCAAGCACGGATATGGGACCATCATAAATACAGTGTAATGGAAGAATGAACGGTGTTCAGGAACAGTCTTCCGTTGATCGCAGAGCGCTTTGCCCCAGCTCGCGGAATCCACATGAGAAGGGCTCCGTGGTGGATCAGTAACGCAACTGGAGCTCAAAGCCGTAAAAATATGGAGCGGTGTCTGTAAAGTACATGCGTGGAAATCCTCCCCAGCCTTGGTCATATACTTGTATTGTTGAGACTACGCTCTCCATTTTATTAACCCTCGAACAAGTACAACTTGTGTCAATCGCTACACTCCCAGGTACGTGACTTGGGTCTACACTGTTCATGTACATTTGACTTTTCGGAAAATGCAGCCATCCAGGTGGCTAAAGCCCGCCGTACGATCCAGCTCATAAATCAAATATTTGCTTTGCCAGGAAGTAAACTAAAAGTTTTTAAGTCCCACTTCTGACCTCTTCTGGAATACTGCTCATTCATTTGTTCCAACATGCGACAAAGGGACCGAATGGCGTTTGAGAACGTAAAACGGGCATTCACAAAACAGCTCCTAGGTTTTTCTTCGACCTCAAATTACATGGAACTTTGTGATCTGCTGAAAACCGATCCCTTACGGCTATGCCGTCTAATAAATAACCTTCTATCCTTTCACAATATCTTAAAGAATAGATCATGTAGTTCAGCACTGCAGGCGAGAACCCTTTCTAATTATCCCTTATGTAACAATGAGTTCTTGGTTTCTGCCCCTTTGCCGAAGCTTGCACTTAGGTCAGACTTCTTCATCAACAAGTACGCTTCATTGTGGAACAAGCTACAACGAATTCGGGCATTATCATCGACATCGGTGGTCTTCAAACAGGAAATATACATATCCCTAACGATGAGCACGCCGACCAGGAAATACAATCTCTATATTTCAAGAGCTCAGGCCTTTGAGGTAGGAAGAGGGTACTAATAGATCGACTAACCGCCTTAAGCAACCTAGCCTCAATTAGACCCGCATAGGTTTGGCTTCTTCGCAGCAGCAATTAGGGAACTCAGCGGTTCATTCACACGATCTAGGACGGCAAAACAATCTCAGTTTTTACCATCAAATACCTTTTTGCGGCTGGCCAACATAGCGGCCTTTGGCATACTCAGGTATAAGGGCATCACGTTGTTAGGGCTGCAAGAAGTGCCCTAACCTTGTGCAAACTGGTGTTTCAGTGAGCATGCACCCCATCGAATAATCGAAGGCTGTGGTTGAATCTGCCTTCCCCTGCGTTTTCTGTCCCATGTAAGCCGCCTTAGGGATCTGACTTCACGGATATTGCGAGTGTTACCGCGGCATATTTGTGAGCATTCCTGGCTGTAATTGTCTCCCTGCCGAGAGCTGACCACCGATGAGAGGACAGGAACCTCAAAAAGTAAGGGATTGAAATAAAAAAGAGAAAAGAAATACCCGGCTGTTTTGTCTTCCAGGCATATCAGCCCTGTCACGTGAGACATGTCTCCAGGCTGCTGTGTTGCTACAGACTGACTGGTGTCGTTGACTTATTCCCAAAGCGGCTTGTTACACGCGGTCCATGTTTCAGTCGGGGCTTGGGAGCCGTGGTCACACACCAAAAGCAGCTCCGCCTTCTCTGACAGCCAGATATCTGACTGTGATAAAACTAAAAGATGATAAAAACGTCTAAAAAGTTTGGGTCACTCTTGGAGCGGCACGAGCTGGATGCCAGTGGATGTGTATCGTGCTACCTCCCTAACTGAAGCAGGCCCTAGTGCCGCCTACCGTGAGCACAGAATGTAGACGGTTAAAGTTTGACTCCCTGACGGAAACTTGGCCCCATCCCGTTCCCACCTCTCACGTTTTTCCGAACCTTTCCCCGTTGTCCTGCTTGGCAATATAACGACGAGAAAGACATCACGGCAAACATGTAATCACCACTATATCGGATATTCTTGCTCTCACTCAAGTATAATCTCAGCACACTAGGGCCATCGAGTACGAGCATAGACGAACTTACGGCCACGCTTCTGGGCACGAGACCAACTTTCTTTAGTGCGTCATCACTGACGCCATCATAGTTTATTCCACTCTGGGGCCCCTCAGGAACAATTCAATATGGAGTAACCACTATGCTGGAAAGGACCGTAACAAATATGGTGCAATGCGAGCAGGGTGCCAGTCCCATTACCTCATATACTGTTCTTTTAAACCTACCTTACCTCCTCGGTGCTGAACTGCAGTCTGCGCAAGCAAATTGTATTGAGGGTTACCATTTCTAGATCCTCTTAACCGTAAAGCTCTAGGTTTTTCTTAGTATCCCAACACTGTTACACCAACTTGCGAACCCTTAATCCTTTAGAATGCATACAAAAAGGCCCAACCGGTGGATACAACCCTGCTGGCCTGCAGCATTATAGCTCAGTCCCCGGCGAGCCTACTTCACCCAGAACGTGGGGTAGGTGCCACTGACCGATCAAAATGGAACTTTATCCTTGCCTCATTCACATAAATCCAACCAGTTCATTGCTGTTGTCGTCATATATTGTCCTAACCCACAGCTGGAGCCATGTCCAGGCTGCAATCCCTATTTATTTCAGGTTCGTCGCCTCCCACTTTCTCAGTCGCCAAACTGGATAACTGACTCGTGCTGACAGGAACCCAAGTGGAACCTTTCATAGCACCTGGGGCTGCAATCAACCCACGCAACAGAAAATACCCCCAACTGCCTATCATAATAATTAGGGTTTCCTAAAGCAAAACCTCTCCTGCGGATATCAACATTACAACCAACACAAGTAACAGTTCATGCACAACTTGCTAATATACCAGTCACCATTTAAATCCGTCATATCTCGCCACACTGGACTGGTTGACCGACACATCCTTTACCCCGCCAGACGAACCATACCCACAGAATGTTGTACATTACCAGTAATGTAGGTGAATAACACTGAGTCTCAATACGTCAATGTATATATATATATATATATATATATATATATATATATGTCAGTGAGATAGCATAATAATGCTCAAGTCAATGCGGAGATTTTCCATTTTAGTATCTGTTGCAACAGTCCTTTTTTCCCTCGATCCCTGTCTGGCTGTTGATTCCTGTTGATGATCCACCCTTTATCGTCACACCAGACACTACACCACACCCGTCAGCACCACCACAGCAACAACCACCCCTGATAACCAGCCGTTTCGGCAGAAACGTTCGACATCCTGTCAGTCTTCAAGACTTTGTTAGTTGACGTTTTCTTTCGCTAACCGTTTCCTCTTTCTATTTTTCTATCGAGCGTTTATTTTGTACAATAAACGCTCTGGCGGAGGAGTTGTGTAGGTACCTGTACATTTCCGACCTTTTCAATGATTTTCAACGCCCCTTGGTGCAACACTCCTTTGTTGTACCGACGTTTTAATGTAAAACACAAACCTTTTGGTCGTCATCACCGCACTATACAAAAAGGCCGTAAATAAATCTTTCATTCTGGCACGATCTCATCTTCTGGTCTGGAATGTCTTGTAATTATATCGGTCGGAACTAACTGTGAGAAACAAAACATTTTAGAAGCTTCAACGGCGTCTCTTGGCACTTCGCTCGATACCATCCTGTTCTGTTCAACGGAAGGCTGTCAGACCGAACTGAACTGAAGACATTGGCGGATGTTGGCTATTCGGCGCTCATTTCCTGATCACAAGAACACTGAACAACTGTGAGTTCGAGTCACACCTTTTGTTTCGTTTTAATTCTTAATGTACATACCCTTTTGGCCTTTTTATCACCGCACGCTCCTCCGCCCATCTTGGTTTGCTAGTGTCGTCTTAGATATTGTTGGCATTAATTTGGTGTATTATATAGACAGGGTAGTACGCTACAAAATTGATCCTCCACTTTTCCAGGACCTTCTAGTTGTACTTTCGAATTTCTGAATGGTACTGGTTACTGATCCGGAAATTAAACTCACCTTCATATGGCCTTCTGTTCCTTCCACACTCACCGAAATTCCCAAATGTAAATTCATAAAGTTGGTTTCATGTCTCCTTGTTTCATAACTTATTCCTTTTATTGAACCCCGATAGAACCGACATTCAGGGTTTGCATCGGCTTCAAAGTTTGCTATTCTCTTCGCATGCATCGACTTCCCCGAGTGTACTTCCATACAACCTCTTCTTCTTCCTATTCAAGACTTCGCTGTACGCAGATCCTCGGTAAACTGCCGTTTTTCATGGCATGCATCGTTCTCGTTGATAATGCACCCCTAGCGTTATGAATGAATGACCTACCCGGTATCCCCGCGGTGCGCCACCGCCCATAGAGAAATCGAAATCGGTTCAAAGTTGCCGCGCAAACTATTATTAGATTGATCCATATAAACTATCGCTGGCTATGTTTTTCTACCGCTGGTTGTTTTGACTTCTATACTTCAAGTTTGTGAATATTTCAACTAGCTGAGTAAAGCTGTACACCATGATCATGCCCCTGCGCGCGTCTCGACCATAGCCGAGAAATATACCATTATTATTACTTCAACATTTGTTTATATTTTGCTCACGTGAAATGGCATAATTTTGATTTGGCCTTGGACTGCCGTGACGGTGGTATCTGAAATTGGCCTTTTTTAACTCTGGTTCTTGTTGTTAGACGTTGTGGCCGCACAGTTGAGGCTTGTACATATTTATGTGCGTATAACTTGTTGATCCAGTACAGTAGAAGCTACGAATCAATCTTGTTCTGGTTTGAGGATTCATTTTAAATTGGCTACGCGTTGCTCACAGTCGAAACAACCGTTACAGTACTCAACTTGAAATCACCAGGGGGAGGTCAATCAGAAATGCCAAGAATAGGACAAAGACAAACCGAAGCGGGACAAGAATTAACCCTGCAAGTCCTTGGGTTATTTTCGGGTGATACCGATTCCTTAGATATTGCTAGGTCTACTAGTCCTGTCAGCGCAATTTCATGTACTTCAGGTGATGATATCTATCGATTGAGAACAGTTGAATTAGAAACCCAGCTTAGGCTGGCCAGGGAAGAAGCTGAACCTGCCAAGGAAGATCAACTCTGAAGAAGGGAGCAAGAGGTGACTTAGGAGACCACGGGGCATACGGCCATTCAGCCTAGCAGTTTTGTGGAACGATTGAAGTCGATTTGTACCAGTGTAACCCACGCTATTGACTTACCAAGGGTGGAATTGTTCCCATTCTAAGAGAGAGCAGAACAGTACTGTAAGTTCGTTAAACAAAACGAGAACTATTTAGAAAGGAGAGTATCCGATCCAGGGCAGAGATTCTTGTATCTACTATATTGCTGTAGTAGAAGAGCCAGTGAACCAACCGACGGGTGCTTGATGCTGGGCCCCGAAGAAAGTTACACTCGGGCACATGAAGTCCTGAAAGACCTACATGAGCAGCCATTTAAGTTCGCCTGGAATTTCATCGACGGTGTAATATCAGAGACAAAACGCTCCAAAGGCGAGTTGGGCTCTCTAGCCAGCCTGGTAATAAAAATGCAGAACTGCAGCATCGCACTGAACCACCTAAATTACCGATCGGACCTGAAAGCACTGCCTACATTGGAGACCATAGTGCGCAGTTTACCTACGGAACTACATGGTAGGTGGGCCTAGGAGGCCGAAGGTATCAGTAGATTTGGGCGAGAAACCACATTTGAAGACCTGAAGCAGTTCATAGACCGTCACGCCCGAAAAGCCAACAGTCGTTCCGGTCAACTTGTGCGCGAGGCTAGCAAACTACCTAGGATTACGACGACGCAAACCTGGACCGAGGAACCAGGTAAAAGCCAACCAACCACGCTTTATCTGGCAAAGGTGAAAACTTGCCGGTGTGTAAAGTTTGTGGGGCGCTGCATCGCCTAGTGGAATGACCTCGCTTCCGCAAAGTAGACGTCGAAAAACAATGGGATATGGATAAAAGAGTGGGCGCGTGCTTTGTCTGTCTCAAAGATTTACATCAAGCACCGGGTTGCCGAAAGAAACCCAGTTGTAGTCGGGATGGATGCCATGGGAAGCACCATTACCTACTACAGAAATGCCAGAAATTGAATGTCAAAGAAACCCCGAAGTCAAGTGTGGTCTGCTCAGTGTCCCGGTACACTAGCAAGCCCATTTACCTGGGAGTAATAGCAGTCGGCATAAAAACCCCAGTTGGGGTTATAAGAGCGTTGGCCTTCAAAGATAGTGGCTCGGACACCACTCTAGTAGGGAAGGAGTTCACAGAGAGATACGGGATCAGAGGGAATCAATCTCCATTAACGATGAGCACAGTGAGTGGCACCCAGGTCATCCAGTTGACCAAACTGCACCTACAACTCGTTTCCGTGGTCAACAACGATAGAGCAGGAACTCTAGAAGCAATCACCATAAAGGATCGGCTGATGGGAGTACCTCAGTCGGTGCAATCGATTCTGACTCAGTGGCCGCATCTCGACGGGGTTACGATCGAGGAGTGGCAGAACAACGAAATTGATCTGCTGATTGGTTGTGATGTACTGGAAGCGCACAGGGCCCTAGATCAAAGAATAGGAAGCCGCAAAGCACCCTATGCAGTACGCACTATAATCGGCTGGACTACATATGGTAGCACAGACGGAAGATGCGGCGAACAAATCCAAATCAACTGCAATTCGGTGGAAACGGCGAGCATTGAACAAGCATTCCAACAGCTGTATAACACCGAAATGGCTGACTCGGCCATTGATAGGGACGCCCCATCACGAGAAGATAGGTCGGCTTTGAAAATGGTAGCCAAGAACGCTAAGTATGTAATAGGTCGTTTCGAGGTTCCCGTCCCGTGGAGACCCAACATGAAACCTACGCCAAACAGCCGAGAAATGGCTCTGAATAGATTATGCTTCCTCAAAACCAGGCTAATTCGAGAACCACGATTAATGATAGAATACTCGCGAGCCATGCAACATAACATAGACTTGAGTCGCAAAGAAAGAGAAGATACAGAGGTAATCAGCGCGAACTCGAGGTGGTACCCACCTCACCATCCGGTCGTGAACCCAAAGAAACCGGGGAAGGTCAGGGTGGTTTTCGACTGTACCGCAAAATATCACGGTGTGTCACTCAACGACCATACACCACAGGGCTCAGAATGGACAACACCACAAGTCGAGGTTTTATGTCGTTTCCAGCTAAGAAGAGTGGCCTTCTCTACGGATATACGTAAAATGTTTCTACAAGTAAAGATGCCCGTTGAAGATAGAGGTGCCTTTCCTCTTCTCTGGTGACCTGAAAGCGACGCAAGTCGAGCATCAGACGACTTTGGGTGAAAAAGGGACCAGCGACGGTCAAGCGAGCTATAGGCAACAGCATCAATTCTCGTCGCCGGAGGGCGGTAGCAGGCAAACAAAAGACGCCCCCCATCCAGCTGTGACAGTTCAACTGAGATGGTGCCCGTTCGTGGAAATTGGAATCAACTGCTTCGGCCCGTTACTTGTACGACAGCAAAGGAGCACGCAAAAGAGGTACGGCTGCCTGATAGCATGTTTACAATCCAAAGCAGCCTGTGAGGTGGGTTAGACCTTACTTCTCTGTTTCCTGGGTTAACGCTTGCTTCGGCCCTTTGTACTGTGGGGACCAGTCGCACGTTACTATAATGCTCGGCACTACACGAATTTGTCAGCCTGAATGGTATTCTCCACGGCCCGTGGGAACGAGAAGGCGGTTGGGAGAGATAGTGGGTAGCGTGTATTTGGGAGCGTGTGTGATAGCGTGCGCAAGAGCAACGGTCAAATGGCGACCGCGCTTGGCGGTCAGCGTTCAGTTAAACAATAAACGTGGTAAAAGTATGGACGAAGATGGCTGCTGCTACAAGTCCATCTTGAAGTAGTGCGTAATATGACTACAGATTCACTCCTAATGGCTATTAAAGGTTCATCGCGAGGCAGATAGTCCCTAAGAACGAACACTTAGACAATGGCTCGAAATTCGTTGGAGCTCACAAGAAGTTAGAGAAATTGTGGGACCGCCTGAACCACGCCAAAATACAAATCAAGACCGTGGCAGATGGGATAGAATGGCAGTTCAACCCACCTTATGCCAGTCATCGCGTTGGCGTTTGGGAAAGGCTGATGCGATCGACTAGGAAAATACTCAAGGCCCTGACCTCACAACAAGACCTCGATGACGAGACGCTGACTACTTTACTAACAGAAGTAGAACGCATACTGAACAACAAACCCCTGGCACCGATCGTCCCGGGCCCGGAAGGCGAACCGACTCTCACTCCCAAGGACCTGTTATTATTGCGGTCAAACGTGGGAGCAATCACACCGAAAACTCTACGTGGAAAGTACATCACAGGATGGAAACAAGTGAACCACCTGGCACAGGCTTTCTGGAAACGATGGACGAGGGAGTACTTACCGACACTGCAGCTCCGGCAAAAGTGGATACCAAAACAGAGGTCGTTCAGACGTGGCGATGTGGTCATCCTCGTGGATGGCCACTTACACAAAGACGACTGGCCGATTGCAATGATCAAGGACTGCCGTACAGAAATCGATGGCCTCGTGCGCACAGTGGAGGTGAGAACGAACAAAGGAGAAGTATTGCGAGATATCCGTAAGATATGTTTGCTTGAAGGTGACAATGGTGAGGGCGACGTCGACGCTACAGATCAGGCTTAAACCACGGCTAATGATACCAAATGATGCTGAATTTATTTATCCGGCGTGCATTCTCCGGTGGGTCCCAGCCCTTCACACCGTCTTTGAAGCATATATGTGTCTAATTCCATACGGTGTTCACGAATTACTATGGAGTTGGATGACGAAACCCTAGTTTATCACACAACACGACATTGTTTGTGAAGTAGTGGAAACTCTTGAACAAGCACTTGTTGACCTTTTGTAGAAATATCTCTTTTACCGTGACCTATCTGTGTTATCATTCAACCTGTGTCCAAGTGGATATAAGCTGTAAGTCAAACGTACTTCTAACATGATAACACCACACGTTGAGCCTCCGATGTTCGAGGGCCCTGTGGCCAACTCGATTCTTCATCACGAATTCTCAGTCTTCATCTTGCCACGTACTTTACTCTTGTCCGGACGGCCTTATCCTCCACATTCCGTAATCTGTCTACACATCCCGATCACATCGAAGTCTTTTTCGTATACGGATAACGTAATATCATTCTCAGAAGAAACTCTAAGGCGTCGAGAGATGGAGCATAACCTCAAGAAAACCTGCAAGAGTATCTTCGACTGGCCAACGATAGATGAAGCCCATGGCGACCTACGTGTGCACTGACTTTGGGGTCTAGATAAGTTAGGGCAAATCAGTACCCTCATCTGCTCCTTGGATGTTGACCGTTTCATGGGAGAATTTTTTGGGCGGTGTAACGTACAGGAGTGGAAATCTTCCCCAGCCGTTGCCATATACTTATATTTTTGAGACTACGCTCTTCATTTTATTGACCCCCGAACAAGTACGGCATGCATCAATCACTACACTTCAACATTTGCTTATATTTTGCTCACGTGAAATGGCATAATTTTGATTTGGCCTTGGACTGCCGTGACGGTGGTATCTGAAATTGGCCTTTTTTAACTCTGGTTCTTGTTGTTAGACGTTGTGGCCGCACAGTTGAGGCTTGTACATATTTATGTGCGTATAACTTGTTGATCCAGTACAGTAGAAACTACGAATCAATCTTGTTCTGGTTTTGGGATTCATTTTGAATTGTCTACGCGTTACTTACAGTCGGAATAACCGTTACAGTGTCAATACCAGCAGACGGGAGGCTGCAAGAGGTACCTACGATTCAAAATGACTCGACAAGTAGTCATTAGGGTCCAAGGGCAATATATATCATCTTATGAGACCGCCCTAGCTAGAAGTGCTCAGCGGTGCCCAAAAGCGTACTACAGCTATGTTCATTGAATAACGGCCATGCGAGTAGCAGTGGGTTCTGCTGCCGACAGGAATGGTAACCATGCGCTCGACAGTAGCTCCAAGGCCTAGATAGTGCGAGAGCACTTCCAGTCAGTGCACTAATGAGACAGTAGGATGGACCCGGCCCACGAACCCACCCTCCTCCCCCCACCCACTAGACTACAGTTAATGTCGTCAGCTTCTGTTTCTGCGGGCGAAGTAGAAAAAGCCCCTAGGGGTCTTAACGTAAAGGGGCAGCCGGATCAGGTTGCACCCATTACGCTGTTCTACGCCCCCTCGCCCAGATAGAAGCTGCCTCTCTTCCTCGGTTGTTTACTGGGTCACTGGGCAGTACGTAGTTGGCCGAGGACTGGCTGGCAGTCGGAGTTCTCCCATTACAAGTGTTGGTTGAAGGAATGGATACGAAATCATCGGCAGGTCAGTTTGCAGCCTGTGCCAATGAAAAAAGTGGAAAGACTGATCAATAATAGCGTGGCGAGCCACCTGACAGAAAATAGGATAATTTTCAACAGACATTACGGTGTTTGTCAAAAATGGGTCCTGCTTGTCTAATTTGCTGTCCTCTTTGAACGAAGTACCGGCCAGGCTTTACAAGGGTGAACGAGTCGAGGTCACCAATTTAGGTTTTCGAAAGGCCTTCGACTCCGTGAAGCATCGGCTTCTATTGCGCAAAAATGAAGCTCTGGGTTTGGCACCGGTAACGATGAATGAAACTACCACAATGGGATTTGAACGGGCGCCGGTGAGCAAGGTCACCGAACACATCACCCCGCTAAATTTGAATGAGGCAATGGCGGTATTAGTCTGCCGCCAATTCCGCTCATATCTGCCTAAATGTTGAGTCTTGTTCCAAAATGTATACCCCCTTGGAACCGCAAAAATAGCAATTTACGGTTAATGCCGTAAGGCCTAATAGGTCGTAAAAAAATTATGAAATTGGTCTACCGACTGTTTCTTATGTATCTGCCAGAATGTCCATTTGTAGTGCAAAACGGATAACTTTTTGGAACTACATAAATTGGGGAATGTAAAGAGATATCAAACGATCCTTCGTAGATGTGGTTCGCCAGGAACAATACAAGTCTGGTACCTTAAATATTATACACTAGGACTTGGGCTACTTGGCTGCACCGTCATACATACATACATATCTATGAATATATATATATATATATATATATATATATATATATATATATATATATACGTACACTTAAATGGTAACTTTTCCGGCCATCGCTGGACAAACGTCCATATGTACATATCTATATGTATTTCTATATACATACATACACAGGTATAAAGATATACATATATATGTATGTATATGTGTATGTGTACATATGTATAAACATATGCATGTATATACTTAAATGGTAACGTTTCCGGCCATCGCTCGACGTACGTCCAATAGGACTGGGCTGTATATATACATACGTACACTTATATATATATATATATATATATATATATATATATATATATATAATCTACCATCCAGTATTCACTAGCGCCAAAGAAGACTCACGAAGTGAACACCTGCCATAACGACCTAGTTGTGCTAACCCAAATAATAAATCAACAAGGAAGACAAATGCCAATATGGCAGGAATCATAATGCGGCGGCCCTGGATAGGGCCTTTTGTCAATCTCTTTGGAACACGTTCACCTCGCTAGACAATGCACACAAGTGTAGTCGTCCTCGTTGGTGAAACCTGCGCACTGATAATGTGCCCATCGACCACAAGTTTGGCATTGAACCCATTGAACGTCCTCGTCCAGGTCGACCGTTGGATCCTCTCGCCGGCAAACGCTGCAAACGTCCTTGTTGATTGGAGACGCCGGCCTGTCCAGTTTTCGTTTCTTGTTTGCTATCCGGAATTGGTTGGCCGTAGTTGTCCGATGTTGGCGGAACTGGATACGCTGCAAAGGGTTTCCTATAAACTGAATATCGCTCTCGTCGGTAAACCGAACTTCCATTAACGGTTTCCTTCTAGACGTTGTTCCCTGTTCTACGGTTAAATCTCTTATCGGCGGTTCCGACCGTAGGACATACTCGTAAGCTGTACTGGAAGTTGTGGGACATTCTAATATTTCTCGGGTCTCTTTCTCTCGGCCGAACATAGTGGCGATATCCGACCGGTGTGTTATCCGTTCTACGCCTTATTTTTCTGGATGCTCGTATCACAGTCTAACGTTTGGCCACAAGCCTATTACGTCTGGTTACAACCTTAGCTGGGCTTTAGCCGTTCTGTAGTTTTCCTCCCCAAGATTTGCCAATGCTGCGGCAATATCTCTACCGATATCTTCGCAACCCTTAAACGGCATCCACGTTCTTACTAAGTAACCCATTGCCTCAGAACTGCGGGCCTGAATAGCAGCCCGAAATCGTTCGAATGCTGACTCGCTGCTTGCGAACACCATGTTACGCATCCACTGAAAAACACAATCCTTTTTTTGAGTCGTTGCTGCAACTAGATGGTTGCACCGTTTCCGCATATCTTGCAGCACGTGAAACCGGCAGAACACTATCTGGGCTTCAGGATAGTGAGTCTTGAACCCGTTTAACTGAGCGAGACTACGATCTACCACTATTGTTTTACATTCCCCAGTTGCGGGCATGTATTCACGCAGAAAACCCACGGCTTGTCTGTAGCTTGCAGTGCTTTCATTGGACAGCAAAGCATACAGAATGCTACGGCCTAAGCCTGTTTCATCCACCATCATTACGTGCCATAATGCGTAGCCGCCGCAGTTCATTTGATGAGTAGCGTCAGCTAGAATCATCTGGCTGCATCTGCGAGCAACCGGAATCACCTTCATGGGTATGAAGAAAAGGAACCTAACTATATTATACTCGTGTATTACCTGGCTAATGCCTTTACCTTCCAGCAATTCTTTAACCCTAATTACGTTACCACGAACATCGTGACTGTGACGGACACGTATAGACCGAAAGTCCATGCTATTCAGACGCTTATTGAACATGCGACTAGTATATTCCCTTAATTCATCAGTATTATGGAACGTATCCACCAAATTAAACACCACCGACTCTTGAAAAGCTGTCAGCCTTCGGTTAGCTACATATAAACTAGGATTTCCTATTTGGAACCGATGACTATGGACCATGCACCACATTGCGACACGATATCCAGTTCCTTGGGCGACCAAAGTGACGAATACTCCGCAATCCAGGTTTTTGTATCTACAATGAAGTCAAACATTAACAAACAATTATTCTAACCTTGAACCACCCCCACCTTTTCGACGCCGATGGACACAACAATATTTCACGAAATAATATTTCAATCCGTCGCTAATTGTTAGCCGACGCCTTTTGGCCTGTTTCCATGTTCGGGCATTGTAATTGTAAAAGCTGGTACTTGTGCATCGCTGGAACTCTCGAATCTCGGTTGCGAATTCATCCAGACCTTCGTAAAAGTCTTTTCTCAATCGGTAAAACGTATCGGAATTGTCAACGGTCATGGTCGTTCACGTGACTAGCGAGCGAGATGGGTGCTGACATTTTGTAGCGCTAGGCCTTATATACCAGTGTAATTTTGATGATATAAACAATATTTTGTAATATTCTTTGCCTCTGGTTACACCCAACAGAATTTATTTCACCTTCTTTTATACGTATTTTATTTCATCACAAAATGTCTATTTCAGCTGATAATACCGTTTCATTTGTGGTAGTTCGATCCTTGACTTTCTTTGGCACCCCAGGTGCTGGAACGGAGAGGGGCATATCTTACAAACCGAACGGAAAACATTGCGGCAGGCTGAAGCAAGTCCACGAGGGTTACGGCAACCAGTGGAGTCCATCAGGGGCTAGTCCTGGGTGTAACGGTTATTCCGATTGTGAGTAACGCGTAGCCCAATTAACGAATCCCAATGTCAGAACAAGATTAATTCCCCGATTCTACGTCACTGGATTAACAAATTGTACGCATATAAAGTTATGTACAAACATCAACTGTGCGGCAATAACGTTTGGCAAACAAGATCAGAGCTCAATAAAGTTCTCTGTCAGATACCACCGTCACGGCAGTCCGAGTTAGAATCAAAAATATGTCATGGCACATGAAAAAATATAAACAATTGTTCAGGTGTATTTATTGATGCACGCTGTGCTTGTCCGAGGGTCAACAGGATAAGGAGCATAGTTTCAACAATACATGTGTGCGACAACGGCTAGGGAGGATTTCCATACATGAATGTTACAGTGGTCTCTCGCCTGGATGTTGAGAAGAGCGCTTCTTCTACTCCATTTTTCAACCAACGGAAGAAATAAATCCATTGTTGTAAAAAAACTTGGAAGGAATTACCAAAGTTGCAGTAGTGGGTGCCGACGTCTTTGCATGCCACTGAAAGACTTCTAGGCGCTCGATCAGCTCCGGCCGCCGTCAGTCCTGTTCAAGAAGTGGTCCAGCGACTAGCCACTCGGATGGTAGAAGGACAACGAGGGAAGTCATATGAACAGCCACTCCAGGGTATGAGACCCTTCTCAGTTGGGAAAGCAGGACTCAGGGAGACTTCAGTGAAGCGTTTAAAATCCTGAAAGGTTTATCGGGTGTAAGTTCAGGGGATTTATTTGAACAGGCTACCGATCACAGAACGGGAGGAAATATTATAAAATTGTGGAAGCCAAGCTCTGGACTAAATGTGCGAGCGAACTTCTCCAGCAATAGAGTGGTGGGAATGTGGAATAGACTAACGGAAGAGGTAGCTAGCGCACAATGTGTAAGGCATTTGAAAAGGATAATGAATGGCAAGTAGGACGAGTTATTCACGGAAGTAGAGTACTGAGGAGTAGGGAGAAATTGTAGTTTACCCCGAGCTTTTCAGTATCCTGTGTCCATGCCTACGATTCTGAGGCACTAAGTGTGATGGAACGGTAGCACCGTGGTTGTCTCCAGCATGTGTGGTGAGAAGAGCGCTTCTTCTACTTCTTTTTTCAACCAAATGAAGGAACGAAACCGGAAGGAATAATCAAAGTAGCTGTAGTGGGTGCTGACCTCTGTGCACGCCACTGAAAGAATTCTGAAAGCTGGATTTTCCCCCACCACTATCAGTTCTGTGCAACCTGACCTGACCAGACCTGAACCTCACCTGACCTGAGGTTAACCCTGTTCCATCTGTAGAGTAAACAAAAGAAGCACAAAGCAAACTCAGAAGACGCAGCCAGATAGAATTCATCTCGGCGCTCACTCGTGCAAGAAATTGGACTGCTTTATTGGCTGGAGCCCCAAGTTCTGACCTGAAGCGCAGGTAAAAGGCTTGGGCTTTATAATGGACAACAACCTCAAGCCGTGGAAGCAGTGCACCTCAGCAGCCAATATGGCCAGGAAAGAACTCTTTCTAGTTAGATACTTAATATCGTGTAGGGAGCCGGAGATTTTCGTGCCCATATATCAGGCCATAGTTAGGCCGCATATGGAGTACTGCGTGCAGGCCTGGGCACCGTACTACCGGAAGGATATAGACTTTTTGGAGAAAGTGCAGAGGCTAGTAACTAGAATGTTGTCTGGGCAAGGGGGTTTAGCTACACAGAGCGTCTCTGAGCCCTAGATCTGTTCTCGATGGAAAGACGGCGCATTCGCGGGGATTTGATAGAAACCTTCAAAGTAATGAAGGGGCTGTCAGGAATAAGTCGAGAAGACTTTTTCTCTCTGATCCCCGAGAAAGGCACAATGGGGCATAGCCTTAGATTACAAAGGAAGCATTCGAGGCTCCAAATCAGGGCGAAGTACTTCTCGAACAGAGTGGTGGTAGCGGTTGCCATCTTCGTTCATACTTTTACCACGTTTATTGTTTAACTGAACGCTGACTGCCAAGCGCGGTTGCCATTTGACCGTTGCTCTTGCGCACGCTCTCACGCACGCTCCAAAATACACGCTAACCACTATCTCTCCCAATCGCCTTCTCGTTCTCACGGGTCGTGGAGAATACTGTTCTGGTTAACATATTTGTGCAGTGCCGCACATTAGAGTAACGTGCAGGTGGTCCACGCAGTACAAAGGACCGAAGCACGCGTTTACTAAGGAAACCGCGAAGTAAGGTCTAATCAACCTTACAATTGGTGAGCCCGACGTGATCCTCAGGTCACGTGAGTTTCCTTGTTTTCTACCGTTCAAGGTCCCGTCTGCGTACGTTTTTGTGTGTTTTATTGTTTCCCTATCTTGATTTTTTTTTCGGTTGGTTTACCAAATAATTTTTTTTTCGTCCAAACATATTTTGTGTGTCTAATTTGTCGTGATTTTTTTTTCGCGAAGACTATAGTGCCCCATTGGTCGTTGATTTCTTTTCCCGTCGGTATTCCATAAAGTAATCGCTATGTCTGCCGAACGGAAATCCTGCTCAGACCCCACCGTTGGGGCGATCACGCTGCACATACCGGCATTCACACCTGCTGATCCAGAACTCTGGTTCACGCTGGTCGAGTTAGAATTCGAAAACTGCCGTATAACCAGCGACGCCAGCCGTTTCAGGTGGGTAGCAGGCCGCCTCCCGTCAGAAGTCACAATGCAAGTAAGGGACGTAATAATCTCTTCCCGAAGCTATGAGGCTTTAAAGGAGGCTGTCATTGCCCGCACGACCCCAACGCAAGACCAACGTATGCAACAACTTCAAAACGTTGAGCTTGGAAGTAGGAAGCCCTCCGAACTGCTGCGTGAGATGCAGCGCTTGAGAGGACCGACAATAGGTGAGGACCCGCTCTTGAGGGAACTTTGGCTGCAGCGTTTGCCGCATAACATTCCAGTTTTACTAAGTGCCACACGCAAATGCTCGCTAGAGGAAACTGCAGCGATAGCTGATGACATTATGTCACGATACAACCCCGCTGTAGCTGGAGTAACCAAGCCGTCCGTCGCAACGGTGCCTGCCTTGCCCACATCTAACGATCTCGCGTCAGTTTTGTCTAGAATTGACGCGAGCCTGCAACGCCTAGCAGTTAGAAGTGGGTCACAGGAGCGGCACCGCGCACGCTCACCTAGGCTCCATAGTCCGTCATTGCGACGCCGTTTCGTCGGTTCTTCAAAAGAAGGATATTGTAAATACCACAGTCGCTTCGGTGAGGGAGCCAAACGATGCGAACGAGGGTGTACGTTTCCCGGTGCTCATCAGGGAAACTAAACCCCCGGCCCGTGGTGGCGACCCACGAAGCCGGGTATCACACCAATAGTCGTCTTTTGAACGTAAGGGACATTATTTCAAATAACCTATTCCTTGTAGATACCGGTGCCGAAGTGAGCGTCCTCCCCCGAGCGAAAGACGACAATAGCACACCGCAGGCCCAAACACTACGCGCTGCCAATGGCACGGCCATCCCAACGTTTGGCCAGCGGTCGCTCACCTTAAACTTGGGTTTAAAGCGTAATTTTCGTTGGGTATTCATCATCGCCGACGTCCCGTACCCAATTCTAGGCATTGACTTCCTGCAGCACTTTGACTTGTTAGTTGATGCACGGCGCCGCAGAGTGGTGGATCGTCAGACCACTTTCGCTGTTGCGGGTCATAATTCGCGAGTGAATCACGTCACGCCCTTTTACGTTCGAACACCGGCACACCAACCTTATAGCGAACTCATCGCCGCCTACCCAGCCATGTTTCGGCAGGCCGGGCCTCTCCCAGCAGTGACGACCAGTGTCACTCACCATATCGACACTAAGGGACCCCCAGTGTTCAGTAGGCCGCGTCGGTTAGCACCAGACAAGCTTCGTGTTGCACAGGCCGAATTCGAACATATGCTAGAACTAGGTATAATACGCCCTTCTAGTAGCCCTTGGGCTTCCCCCCTTCATATGGTTCCTAAGGCTAGTGGCGACTGGCGACCTTGTGGTGATTACAGAGCACTTAACAAAGTCACCGTCCCGGACCGATACCCGATTCCCCATATACAGGATCTTACTTCGTCTTTATCAGGTTGCTCCATCTTCAGCCGTATCGATTTAGTTCGTGCGTACAACCAGCTCCCGGTAGCAGAGGCCGATATCCCTAAAACTGCCGTCACTACACCTTTCGGGCTGTTCGAGTTTCTGCGAATGCCGTTTGGACTCAGCAATGCAGCCCAGACCTTTCAACGGTTCATGCACGAGGCAACCCGTGGTTTGGAAAATGTCCACGTATACCTGGATGATATTTTGGTGGCGAGTTCTTCAGAGCAAGAGCACGCTACGCACTTACGAGCACTTTTCGAACGCCTTAGCCAGCACGGCGTTACGATCAATATCGCGAAATGCGAATTAGGCCGGTCTGATATCACGTTCATAGGACATTCTATTTCATCCTCGGGTATCCGCCCTCTGTCAGATAAAGTTTCCGCTATTCGCGACTACCCTGAACCCCAATCTTTTCGCCAGTTGCGTCAGTTTGCCGGCCTGGTGAATTTCTACCGCCGATTTATTCCTCACTGTGCGGAAATGATGCAACCCCTCACCGACCTGTTGCGCGGAGGTAAGCGGAAGTTCGTGTTTCCCGACACGGCACAGGCCGCATTCGCCTTGGTCAAAGATGCTGTCGCCAACACAGCACTCCTGACACACCCCGACCCTTTGGCTCCTATTTCGGTAGTGACGGATGCCTCGGACACAGCGGTTGGAGCAGTACTGCAACAGTTCGTAGATGACTCTTGGCAACCTTTAGCATTCTTCTCCAAGCGCCTACAACCCGCGGAATCAAGGTACAGCACGTTCGGTAGAGAGTTATTAGCCATCTACTTGGGAATCCGTCATTTTCGACATGCACTCGAAGGCCGTTCGTTCACGGTGTTTACAGACCACAAGCCTTTGGTTTACGCACTGAAGTCAGCTTCGGATCGATACTCACCACGCGAGATTCGCCACTTAGACTTTGTCTCACAGTTTACTGTGGACATACGACACGTCTCTGGGGTACTTAATCCCGTCGCAGACGCCTTATCGCGCGTATATCAACTAAGTCTGTCACAAACGCCTAACATCAATTTGGACGCAATGGCACAGGCTCAAACTATGGACCCTGACATCGAACGACTTCGGCAAAACGGTTCTTTGAGTTTAACCACAGTGCCTATCCCAGCTTCCCAGAATACCATCGTGTGCGATGTATCGCAAGGTCGCCCTAGGCCAGTAGTTCCTGCTGCCCACCGTTATCCTACGTTCCTGACACTCCATAATCTGGCTCATCCGGGTGTGACTGCCTCGGTGAAACTGATAACTGAGCGTTTTGTTTGGCACAATGTCAAACGAGATGTCCGTCAATGGGCTCGTGCTTGTCTGCAGTGTCAACGTGTTAAGACCCACAGGCACACTAAGGCGGCGTTAGCCAGGTTCCCAGAACCTGAAACACGTTTTCATCATGTGCACATCGACCTCGTAGGACCACTCCCACCTTCGCTTGGGTACGTTTACATACTCACATGCGTGGATCGTTTTACTCGCTGGCCGCAGGCCATCCCTATCCCTCGTCCCACCTCGGAAGAGGCCGCGAAAGCTTTTCTGACCGGTTGGGTTAGTCATTTCGGTTGCCCGGCAATAGTGACCACCGATCGCGGTCCACACTTTGACGGCGCTTTCGGCAGCCTACTCGCTACGCTCGGTTGCCAACACGTTAAGACGACAGCTTACCACCCTCAGGCCAATGGTATGGTTGAGCGTTTCCACCGGCAATTAAAAGCCGCCCTTCGAGCAAACGGTAACCCCCTTTGGAGTGAAACACTACCATTAGCACTCTCAAGCCTGCGTAGTACCGTTAAGGAGGAGTTACACACAACACCGGCCGTACTAGTATATGGCTGTACACTTCGTCTGCCTGGGGAGTTGGTAGCCCCCTCACCAACCGTGACTTTCGACTACGGTGACTATGCTCAGCGCCTTACGCAGCACATGCGAGTGCTCAAGGCCAGTCCGCCGCGTGAACAACAGTCTACAAGTTATGTCCCAACTGCGTTAGGAACCGCTACCCATGTATTCCTTCGCGTCGATGGCGTTCGATCACCACTACAAGCGCCATACACTGGCCCGTTTCGGGTGATAAAACGTAGGGCAAAAACATTTGTCATAGATATCAACGGACGACACGACACCGTATCTATCGATCGTCTCAAACCTGCCGTCATTGAGTGCAAGCCGCTCGGCCAATTTACGCCCACTCAAGTCGCTCAGTCACCTGCATCGAGCGAGTTACCACTCGAATCACCCCCAATTACGCCTAGTGAGGACTCGGCAGCTAGTCCATCAGATTCTCCAACCGTACCCGCAACGCGAAGTAGCCGTCGCGGTCGCCAACTACGAAATCCCGTCCGCTTCGCCGATTTCGTGACGATTTTTACAACCGACTGTTAGCAATAAGTTGGGAAGTTCGCCATGGATTTACCAAACAACAGACCCGTGAAATTACAATCGGTAGTTATGATTTCATTTTCTTCTGGTCTCCTAGCGACTACAACAACACCGAACATCGTTTGTGTGTTGTTATTACGGTCCAACATCCGCCGGCGCCCTCAGGCGCTATTTTGTTCCAGTTTACCTTGCCCTCTCTCAGACGGATCTAACAAGTCACATTGGCTTCATCCGTAGCCTGGCTGACTCCCGTGCACGTTCAAGGAGCCAACCGCTCACTGGACAACGGGACGATTGTTCAGCCTGGCACTGGAGACGGCAACTGGACGCCTTTTTGGATGGACCTGACGAGGCATTTTCCGGCTTGCATTCGTATGAGACCCGCGGGCGCCAAGACACAGTTGGACCCACGCACATCGGATCTCGAGAGTGCAGGCACCGGTAAACTCATCAGCAGTCGTTCGACGTCAACAACAATATAACGGAGAAGCTATGAGGAGTTCCTGGACAACCAATAATTCCGGCTTACCATCACGATCGAAGCCCAACTCCGTCGGACTTCTAGGAGGAGGCCCCTGTAGCGGTTGCCATCTTCGTTCATACTTTTACCACGTTTATTGTTTAACTGAACGCTGACTGCCAAGCGCGGTTGCCATTTGACCGTTGCTCTTGCGCACGCTCTCACGCACGCTCCCAAATACACGCTAACCACTATCTCTCCCAATCGCCTTCTCGTTCTCACGGGTCGTGGAGAATACTGTTCTGGTTAACATATTTGTGCAGTGCCGCACATTAGAGTAACGTGCAGGTGGTCCACGCAGTACAAAAGACCGAAGCACGCGTTTACTAAGGAAACCGCGAAGTAAGGTCTAATCAACCTTACAGTGCCCTATTGGAATAAGCTCCCGGAAGAGGTCATAAATACCACAACAGCGAGGGCTTTTAGGAAAGCAGTAGACTCATGTTGGGTGGCAGTACACCCCGAGTTATGTTAAGCAGCCCTTAGGGTCAGAAACAATTTACTTATTGTTTTCACCTTTCTCTGCCAGGGCTGATACTGCACAAAATTTCTGCCTTTCAGAAAAAGATCACACAGTGTTGGGAGCTACGGAAACGCGTCGAAAACTCAACTATCTGGACACACGATTGGCTCTAGCCACACCAAGTCCTGTGCAAACTGAACTGAACTGAACTGGTGTTTGTACTCATCAATTTCGAGGTCATTGTGGGTGACTCTTTCTTGGGCGCCTCGGTCGGCGAACTGGTTGCGTCGTAAAGGTTGTCCTATTTACTCCGTAACAATGATTGGAATACTTGAATAAGCTATTGAGATGTGAAGAATTTTTTTAACTCACCACTCAGTGACACATGTTACGTGCTGTATCCTAATAACAGCGATGTACTTCAATCCCACCCGGTTTGCACAGAGCTCTGTGGGCCCAGAGACGATTGTTATGTGGTTGAAATGCTTTCGTTGCTCCGAGCATTGCGTGGTTTTTTCTTTTCCTTGGAAGCAGAATTTTGTGCAGCATTAGATCTGGCAAAAGAAAAGACTGACGCATGGCAGGTAAATGATCCCTGGTCCGCCGAAGGTCTCTGTAGGAATAGATTGTATTCGGACTGTGAAGTAGTGCGCGGTGTCTGGTGTGACACACGAAGCATGGTTCCACGCTGAATGCGGGGAGCTGTCTGGGGTGTGTTATCGGTCATACCGCAAAAGAGGGTTTGGTCTAGATTTTGCCTATGTGAACAGATTTCTTTCGCATTGGGGGTCCAAGGAAAATCTGTGTGTATGCTTAACTAACGTAGTCCTGACCTAACCACTCGAGATAGGAAACTATATGCTAGGCGAGGTTAATGTAAATATCGAGGTAAACTGCTGTGAGTAGTGTAAACAAGTGGCTTAAGGGCTCCACTTTGTTCCGCCTTTGGGTGTTGACCCGGTGCACAGTAGACAAAGAGGGGCAGCTACAAGATCTTCACTGACGGGGGAGTTTGCGCACAAGGCGAAGTACACAATCCTGTGCTATATAAGGGAAGACAAGGAAGAATATGGAGGGTGGGGTAAAACATTAAAAACAGCCACAACAATATGTATTGCAATCTTCCGCGGCGATATTCTCGGGTTGGACTGAAAGGTCAAAGCCCCTAGAAAAAGAGAGAGTTATCCTCGACACTCCCCTGCAGGATCATTCTGAAGCAGCCTCAGGGAGGCCTAGAAACGTAGTGGTAATGGGATTATCGGAGCCCATCATGAAAGAGTAGGCTGGGGGAGCGGTCATTGGGGTTTCTCCAGTGAACCTCTCACGAGTGATCGGCTTGCCAGACCACTTTACCACTAAGTGAGTCCTATGGATAAGCTAATGGACCGCGTCGGAAGAAAGTGAAACCCAAGTGCGCAGATCAATAGTTGCACAATTTGTTAATTCCAGGCATAGGGATATCTGGCCGCAACTGGTCGTACCAGGGCCGCCACAAAGTTTAGTCACCGTCAGGCCAGATTGTTCGATTTTTTTAATCTCCCAAATTCAACATTCTTCAGAGCATCAAGGCCAGCTTCACCGATGGTGAGAGTTCCTCGTCCGACCTTGTCACCCTCGTTGGCTTGGGTGGCGAGGGATGAACACCCTCCCAAGCAGGTAGTCCTGAGGAGGAGCAGGAAATCACAAGAATTAGAGCGCTTTCGAGTATAGGCACTCCGGTCGGGAGACTTACGAAGCGGTCGCAAGTAAATGCCACCGGGGCCTCCACAACAAGTAGCCTATCCGCAACCCCGATGCAAACTCCCAAACAGTTGGAGAGTGACTCGGAATCGAGTTCAGGTAAGGTCCCCAGATGTGGTGAGTTTCTCAAGGGTTTCAGGAACTACTTTTTCTGTGTACTAACGCAACCAGTGTAGGAAGCAGGTAGTCGATACTGGGGGTCCGTACGCGTGAAGTTGATGCAATTGCAATCACGGAGATCCCACGAAGATATCGGAAGCCGTTGCCCGCCGAACTACGTTTTGAGCAGGATGGACAGGCAGGAAACGGAGTGGAGGCGTTCTACTGCTCATAACAGAACAATACGTTCAGCGTGAGTAGATCCAACTCTGCCTGTGCAACGTGCGAGCCATAGCGATCGGATTTAGTCTAAACAGCACAGATCTAACAATAGTTTTTGTGCTGTAGTCTGTCCTTCAGAAATGAGGAAGACGCGTAACTTTTGCTGTATAAATAACCTGATGAACTTGCCTTCTAAGATCCTAGTATTGTGACATTTTGACGTGCCTAAAGTGGGCTGGGTCAGCGAATTATCACCCAGGAGAACATTAGGATCACTGGTAATGGACTTACTGCAGAGGAAGGGTTTGACGCAGCACGTTAAGGAAAAAACAAGGTAAAGACAGGGTCAGAGGGATTCCACCTTAGATTCGGAAATCACCAGATATTGCAAATCTAGCCGTGGTTCGCTTATCTACGAGGACTCAGTTATGAACAGCGCTTCATGAAACGATCTGTATTCATTGGAACGTAGAAGGCGTCGGGGTGGCCTCATCCAGCCTTTCAACATAACGAAGAAAATGGTTGACGTGGGTGGAGGAGTTAGTTCATCATTGATACCCGGTAGTTATACCGTAGTCCAAGGGTATGCTCCTAAGTTGCGGAAGGAGAGAGTGAGGACTCGACCGAGAGCAAACTTTTTCTACTTTAGATCAATCAATGAATGGAAGAGACCAGGGGACGAATTTGTTGCAGCATCGATGATAAGGGATTTTAAGAAAAAACTTGATTGCAACTGGAACAAAGCGTTTAGCGGAAGGGATGCATTGAGTGGCACCACACCCTTCTTATCCCCTCCCCTTCATTTCTCCTCCTTCAACCGCGCCTCTCCATCGCTATCTACCTTATTGCACTTCCGCCGCCCTCCATACCTTAGCACTTTTGAGTCGCTTGGCCATGAGCAACATCTCGTAACCCGTGGACCTGTGGATGACCGCCCACCAGCTGCTAGCAGCAAACGACAAGGACTCTGTGCACGCTTGGGATTGGTGCAAAGTATCTGGAACTCTTTTCCTCTCAGTTTTTCCTACCAATAGATTGTAGGAAGCATGGCCTTTGTGTTTGTTTCAGCGCCGAGAGATCCAAGCAACTCAGTGCAAGAGACTGGACAATTTTGGCGCACTGTCGTGCACGTCCGGTGAACTGAGCTAAATTGAACTGAACTGGTCCTCAACTCCATCTAACGTACTTCGGAGTATACGACCCCCCCCCCCCCAAGCATTCGTTTGCTGCTTTCTCCAGCACATTCGCTGTCGTCGTATTTATGACCTTCGTTAGCTTGTTCCAAAAGACTAACTGTGTTGTGAAGCACTTGGGCCTGCGCTGGAGCCTTGTGTGCCCCCTTTGCTGTTAAACGGTGTTCCTTGTGTCTCTTTCTGGGATCGGAGCGAAACTCTTTTGGTTTATACCTAAAAGCTTTCTTACTATCTTCAATGTTTGTTCCCTAAGCATGTACCGCCGTCTCGGAAAACAGGTTCAGAGCTCCAAGACGCTCTGCGTAGGTGTTCCCCTTGACCAGTCATCGTCGTATTGGCTATTCTTCGTACTTTTTCTAGGCACTTCGTTTACTTCTGGTAGTTTGATGCCCAAACTTGCATGCCGTACTCCAGGTGCAATCTAACTATGGCTTTATAGAGGGGTACTTCCACATTTTATTCTAAACTCCATTTTGGACGATAAACATCCAGAACGTTGTGTATCTTTCTAGTCTGAATTAATTCAGGTCATTGTCAGAATATAATATTTTCATTCCGATTGATCCAGACCACCTCCCAAAGATTAGTCTTTGATTTTCTGAACGCGCCCTGCACGTTTCTCTGTGTTCCTCAGCAATATTACCAAATGATGAGTGAGTCCAGCACAACAGTAGGTAATCAGACTTACTTTCGAAACAAACACACCGTTCTGGGACACAAAAAAACAGCTTCAAAAGGAACAAACGGCATATATGCGCAAGTAATACAATAGTTATTAGACCGGCCAAACGAATCGGGTACTGTATGGTCTCCGGGGTGGGGGTGGAGAGATGGGGACGTAAAACAGTATTCTAATTCAGTATTTTATATAGTCAGTATTTTCACTTTAACCCCTTTATCTATCGCTCAACCAGCACAAACCAACAACGGACTGATTTATATTAGACTAAAACGAAATCAACTTTGGTAAATTAGCAAAACTAAGCGGGGTTAGCTTGCACTTTTGACACCTTACGATTGTCACAACTACTGACCAACGGCGTGGGTTAGCTACGTGCAGCACTGTGAGTGATGGTTGCACACAAGCCTTCAACAGATTGTAGACGTAAGTGTATGGGATCATCAGCAACTGAAACAAACCACAAAAAACTATAAGCTGCGTTCAGTATTGAAATTCAGTTCACTTGTTTCAAAGGATTGACAATCACAAGGAACACGGAGCAGACAGAACTTGACTGAAGGCAATGGGTTAGTAGGTGCGCGTGTGCACATGCTAGGAACAGTAACGAAGTTCGGCGGGGCTGTTGGTTGGTCGTTATGGGCCCGTTGATTACCATGATCAAGGGGACTGGATACTGCCAACTATTAATCGACAGCCAACCGTTTCTTCCTTTGTTTTAGTAGCCTACATACAGTTGATGATACTATCGACTTGCTTTTTTGATATTGCCGTTCCAAAATATCTGCAGCAATGTGCAGGGAAAAGCAACATATGCCTAATTGCCAACTACTTGAACTCTGTTGTACTCCCCTAATTTTTGTACCTTTTGTTGTGTTGACACCATATTTGGTTTCAATTCGGTTTAATTTTATATATATATATATATATATATATATATATATATATATATTGATAGTAATTAGTATGTAAACGTGTGGACAAAATTTCCCCGGAAGCACACGACCGGTTTTGCGGTTGTTGCCGCTCATCAGGTATGCTTACCCGGTACTCCTTTGCCCACTCGTCTTCATACTTGTACACTACGATGTTATATGTTCACTAGAATCTGATTTGAATCGTCTGGAGTGTGAATGGATACTTTTCATTGAAGAGCCCACAAATGAATCACAACTGTGATTTCTCATTGTTATTCGTGTCTGGGTCACTGCTAACCCAACGAACAACGAGGCTGCATGTGCAAGCGCTCACACGAATAACTATGAGAAATCACAGTTGTGATTCATTTGTGGGCTCTTCAATGAAAAGTATCCATTCACACTCCAGACGATTCAAATTAGATTCTAGTGAATGTATATATATATATATATATATATATATATATATATATATATATATATATATATATATATATATATAATAGGAGGCAAATCAGCTGAACCCTTTCAATTTTGCTAAGCATTGTTGCAATTAAGAACGCAATGACGGTCGATGGTCTTTGTTCTGTAGTGATGTTTTACAGTCTTTCGCCACGGTTATGAGGAGCATAACATGGAACTTGTCAGATTACGAGATTTGGTGGACACTTGCTCACAAACTGTTAATTATAGCTACGTATACTCTGTTTTACCCATTACTGTGTAGATGCCTGAGGTGATATATCTAAAAGAATTTTTCGTTTCACAAGCGTTTTCAATAGAGAATTGTGATAATAAATTACAACCTGCGGCGATAGAAGTGATTGCAATCTCAGTCAGTCGAACGAGGTATCAGCTGCTGGTTGCCCTATTCTCCGTTCCTCCTAGGGTGTGGAAGAAACCCCGTGGACGTCAACAGATAACGTGGCAGCGACGAATGAGAAAATGTACAGCGAACTTAGGTTAAGTAGGTGCTTCACGTCTTCGTGGTTGGGGTCCTAAAGATCCCCCAACCAGCTGACTGGAGACACTGAAGGATATGGCAGCGAACCGGGAACAGTGGCGATCGTGTAGTCATTCTCTGTCGAATCAGAATGACTGATCAATGCGTGTTTGTGCAGTTAGGCTGTGAAATCCGTGTGTTGGTTATTAGTGTGTTCTTTCCTTTTCCCACCTGTGTAGGTCCACTTCCTGTCCATCTTGTATATTCATAGTTTCTAATTCAACGTGCGAGATGGCGAGAAAGATAGTGGTCAGTGGTGCTTGCCCTACTGTTTAACGCTGTACTATGACGATAATGATGATGATGCTGGTCGCATCAAATAAATCACACGTGAATTTGTTTTGCTACTGCTTTTCTGAGTGCATATCGTACTTATGTGCCAATTCGGCCAAGTGGTTTATGCTGATGCGTTGCGTGCACATTATCACTGCCAGTAATCGAGTATCAAGAGTTTCATATGTTTCACGGAGCTCTGAAACCCACTACCACCGGTCATAGTGGTGGTGGTAAACAGTCCTCCGCTGTCGCAGGACCTGCTTTCAAACTTCAGGTACAGGAAATTATGATCTCCGCTTCAGGTATCAGTCATAATTGGCGATTGTCCTCGATATCTCAACGGGCCTTTGAGGACATGGGATTATTCCCGTCCACTACGCTCGTGCGCAAGCATGGAACAAAGTACTTCAGAGTATTCCAGGTTGACAGCTCTTCCCCAGCTTGTTACTGTACCTGAATTATTGGGGCTAAGTGTTCCATATTAAAGGTACACTTCATAATCCAATGTCAGTTGCAGACACCAGAAGGAGTTTCTTCACTGGTGTTTCGGTCACGTTCCCGTGATGGGTTAACGCTTTACGTCGTGAGATCAGCTTAATTCCAATAATCACCAAGGTATTAGCCTCGATTTTGCTGCGCCGTTTGATACCGACCCGCGAGAGGAACTCAAGTGAACGACAGGCGGGATTCCACCCAGGTCGAGGATGCATCGACCAGATTTTTACTCTTCGTCAATTACTTGAGACTCGTCATACACACCGTCGACCGACAATAGTGGTTTTCTTCGAGTTGAAAGGCGCCGATTCGGTTGATCGAACAGCGTTACTCACTTCTGTCCGTCGAAAAGGTGTGCCACATAAGTTCGTGAGTCTATTGAGACCATTACATTCTGATACTTCTAGTCGCGTAAGGGTTTACGGTGAACTATTCAGTTTATTCGAAACGACCAGCGGTGTTCGACGAAGATGTCCCGTTACTTCATTCCTGTTCGACTTGGTCATGGACGAGATAATGGAGAATGCCTTGCGAAGTCTTCAGGATGTGGACGTCAAACTAGGAAATAGTGAAAATTTGTGTGACCTAGATTACACTGACGACGTTTTATGCTTAGCGGAATGTTTTTTGAACCCCAGTAACAGTTCTGAGCCACTGTCTTTAAGAATAGGAGGAAACTCATCCGGTCTAGGAGCCTTACGTTGTTCAAGGTAGCCTGTCTCACGGAGAACTTCCGATTATGACTGTTAGATCAACAATCAATCAGATGGTTTGAGTACAAAAGGAGTAGGCCGAATCAGAGGCTTTAATGATAAATGGAGTGTAGTGCTACAACAAAAATAAATGTGAATACACATGATACATGAAATGGCGAGTAATGCGAAGACTAGCAGGTAAATCAAGGTTCCAATTCATAGCAATTACCTCCGCCAGTAACATTGTTTTGGAAACTGCGTAGCGGGTAAAAGATTCTAATGTACGGTAAGAGTGCGTGTGTGTATGCGAAGGTTTGTGAGCGAAGATGGTTGAGTTTAGAGAATGGCAATGTGACTGCACAGGGAGTTACACTTCTCCGTCTCAACGAGTATGGGTAAACCCGTTGCTGTTCTGTATGAGAGTCTCGACAGAGTTCGGTGTGACGTTTGGGTCGAGTAGACCTAAAGGATTAGATTCCGGCAAGTGATTGAGCATCTGCGTAGATGACTATTGGTCGGGTGTAATTTCAGAATGTGAATTGTGATTTAAGTGTGGGCATCTTCATCTGGCATGGGAACTAGATGACGAACCGATACTGTCTCTTCTTGCCCGCCAGGAAGAATTACGCGAGCATGATTTGGATTGCATTCGACCAAATGAGCTTCATCGACCAAGGGATCATACTTCGATGATCGATTGTGCCGTCTGTACAGTACGCGATCGGAATACGCCAGCCAGCTCGGCAACGAGTACCTGATACAGCTTTCCTGTTTTGCCGGGACATTCGTTCGTGAGGTGTCGTTGGTTGCCGTAGATAACAAAGACCGTATGGAATGGAGAGCACCGATAAGGACCCCTTCCCAGCGACGAACGTTGAATCCTTTTGTTTTTAGTGCCAGAGTGATGGCTTGCCATGACAAACCGTTCGAGCTTTCAACTTGTCCGTTGGCTTGTGGTCTGTAAGCCATAATTCGACTGGTCGCGACGCCTTTGATGTGCAAAAATCTTCGAGTTCTGACATGAAAGATGAGCTACAGTCGGAGTGAAGTGGGCTGGTAATCCAAAAATAGAGAACAGTTGCCAGAAGCATTTGATCACCGTCGTGAAGGACGTGTCCTGACAAACGAATGCGAACGAAAAACGGGGGTGGGTATTCATCAGTGATGGTAAAGAGATATTTGTTGTGTGCACGAGGAGAACGGTCCTTTGAACGCGATACTCAACCATTCAAACGATTGTGTTGCTTTGATGAGTAGTGCATCCGGAGGTTCATAAAATCCAGTTCTGATCTCCACGCACACGTGGAGATCACTTCGTCCAGAGAATGACAAGTTCCGAGAACGGACGAGATGGAACATACGAGTTACACCCTGATTGCATTGATTCGTGTAAATCTTCCAGAATAATAGGATCTAAAACCGCTGTACAGTAGCCGCGTGAGAGCTAATCGGCCTCTTGGTTATCACACCCTGGGCGGTAGACGATGTCATATCGAAAACAGATAGTTCAACTCGCCATCGTCGAGTTTTTTCAATTCTGATCTTACTTTTTTGCTCGTTGCTGATCGTCGCTGATCTGTGATTAATCTGAAATAATTCCTCAGTAGATAGTGTCTCCACTTCCTCAGTGACTCAACTATAGCGCAAGCTTTTTCTCGACGGCGCAATAGTATCTTTCGATTGGTGTCAATGTTTTAGAGAAAAACGTCATCGGTCTACCATTTTGGCTGAGTGTAGCAGTGATGGAAACGTCTGAGACATCCGTCTCCACAACCAAAGGCATACCGGCCTCCGCGGTCACTACCACAGCGTTTTCAAGTTCATTTTTTTAGTTTTTCGAAACACTGTATGGTGGGTTCTGGCATTGGGAATGTGTGATTTCGGACCAGTGAGTTTATCTTGTCTGAGAAGTGCGATGTCAACTGCGAATAATATACAAACATTTCTGATGCGCGTTTTTTTTCCCTTTGGTATTTCATGGAAGGCCCAAATCTCAAGGGATTGAGTCTTTCCGGATCTTCCAAGTCTAAGGTGTTTATTTGTTGTACGGATGTAATACTCTGAGTTTCGTCAAATGTGAGACCGTATTTTTTGGCCACGTTTCCAGGTTTTGGTCGTGCTCGTTCGACTCTGTGCAGCAGATTATGACGTTGTCCACGTAGGCAAAAGTATCTTAAAATGTCTCGGTATGGTCGGGGGTGGGTGTCTCAGGTTCCAAGACAGCTACTCGTCATGAACGCCTCTCAAAATGCTCCCAAATGACCGTGTGTCTCAGACAGCCTCTGATGAGGAAGTCTTACTCACTACCTTCTCGTGGCGGAGGTGTTTCCACTAAAGTGAGAGGCCGAGAGCGAATGCCCAACGCTCTCCACCGAATTGGCTGACTGACAGTCAGTCTAGGGAGATGTCTAAACCCTGATGCTAAACCAACCGTGAGTGGCGTATGAGGCGTACAACGATATGCTCACCGGCATCTGTGGTGGAGGGGTGTATTGGGCACTCAGGATGTCTGGTCACATCCGAAGGGCGTGTGAACTGAACAACCAGTCACCGGCTTCCAGAGGGCTGCGAGATCCTCACATCGTCCTAATACCTTGCAAGTTAGACGTTCTGACGAGGGTAGGGCTCCCTTAGTGAAACCTCTGCTTCGGTCTGGGGCAACCAGGTAGTATTCAACCCACGTGCTTACATGGAGTGGAAATGACAACATGGAGGCTAAGCCATGACACGGCACCGTGTCTGTCAAAGTATTAGCTCGAAGTCGTACTCTGTGGTGGTTATGATGTGGCAGATCGTTCGAACTTCAGAGAGATTTCCACTGTGAATCTACGTTTACTTTTCCGTTTCATGTTTCTACATGGCGTCGTGCCTTTGCACTTTGTGCCAATTTATTGGTGAATATATATATATATATATATATATATATATATATATATATATATATATATATATATATATATAGAGAGAGAGAGAGAGAGAGAGAGAGAGAGAGAGAGAGATAGAAAGTACCAAATAGTTTTTCCTTGTTGACAATGTTATCGAGAGTCAGCTGGGAGTGCGCCACGCCATTGGTGACTCCAAACGAGATACGATAAAACTGGTATAGCTTTCCACAAGCCTCAAACGCGGTCTATATTTCTTTTCAGATTTGACAGGAATTTGGTGGTAAGCTCTTTCTAAACTAAGTGTAGTGGGCATCACAAAGCGCGCAATCTGCTCATTTAGCTGATCCATACAGTGGGACGGATATGCGTTAAGATACGTGAATCGATTTATAGTTTGACTGCAGTCCATAACCATGCGTTTCTTGTTTTTCATTGGAGATAACCAGGACCTCGAGGATTCGATAATACCGCTATCTAATAGGCTCTGGACTTTAACCCGTAAAAACTGTTCATCTGATGTTGAACGGCGTCGAGGTCTGGTTGCTGTTGGCCGGCATTTAGGTGATAGTTTATCAGACAGAGATTGTGGCTCCATCGAAGCCACAAGAAGCACGCACACGGAGAAGGTGTAGGTGAACACGGATTTCACAGCCTAACTGCACAAACACGCATTGATCAGTCATTCTGATTCGACAGAGAATGACTACACGATCGCCACTGTTCCCGGTTCGCTGCCATATCCTTCAGTGTCTCCAGTCAGCTGGTTGGGGGATCTTTAGGACCCCAACCACGAAGACGTGAAGCACCTACTTAACCTAAGTTCGCTGTACATTTTCTCATTCGTCGCTGCCACGTTATCTGTTGACGTCCACGGGGTTTCTTCCACACCCTAGGAGGAACGGATAATAGGACACGGTACGGTAGGCATGTGTGTGCCATGCGTAACACGTGCTCGAGCTAACAAAGTCTACTAAGCTGGATATGCTGTGATGAAACATTCTTTGAACTGGTACCCATTACTCGAATTCTGACCTCACAATTGCTTACTCGGTCATTCCACCCAATCTTATCGATACTGCGCAGACACGGTGGTCGGAAACCCCAAGATGATGAATATCTTCAGCACACGGACCCCAAGTCGCGCAACTATACAACAGAACTGAAGGCAGCGCGGCACAGTACACACAACTCTTCAGTTCGTCGCGATGCTTTTCCTTCGAAATAGGTCCGTGTCCACAGGTTTTGACAAGATCCGTCTACAATTCTAGATGGTCCAGTTTCTGACCGTTTTGTTGGGAAGTCGTAGATAAAATTTGCCATGAAAAGACCTCCTTTTATGGTCGAAAGACACTCAGGTGACGTTCAGGTGACGGTCGAATTGCTTAGGTGTTTACTGGGCCGTTATTTGTATGGTACTCATTGTACCGGACTCGTTAGCAGCGATGGAGCGTGGCTTTATTCGCAACCTGTACTGGGAAGCACCAGACTCGAGTTTCGCTCTAGTTAGAGGTCATCAGTGGTGCATATCCTCTGCCACACCCAGGGTTTGAACCTGAGCCCTCTCACCTAGAAGGCGAGTATGTTACCACTGCGCCATCCCGTACCGTACGTGGAGTCGAATCGTTTGATTCTTCTCCCAGTAGAGCCAACAGGCCCATAGATACAGTGCCTCCTCGCCCGTCGGGGAATCGAACGTAAGCATAATTAGGGTTGCACTCAACTGGATCAACTTCTTCGACAAGTTGGTCATGCTTAGTCGCGCATTCTTACGTATCGGGACTGCCGGGAGTCATTAGCCAACCAGGTAACGACGTGCTGAATGTCGATCTGCGATTGTGACGAAAGAACCTCGTGCGGCGTTCAGTTGATAAGTGCAGAGGAGTGACCTAATAGAATAAAAGGCGTCAGGTAGAACGTCCTCCCAGCAACTGATCGGCAATCCTCGATATTCAAGTCTTGGGGAGACTGCTTTTCATAGCGTCTCGTTTAGGCGTTTCACTTAGTCGTTGGCCTGAAGGTGGCATGGGGTGGCTTGACTGGTGGCGATGCCTTTACTATGTAGAAAGCGTTTTGCAAAGTTGGACATGAAAGAGGGGCCGCGGTACGAGTGAATGTATAATGGTAACCCAAATGTCTGTGTGGACAGACATGTCTGAACATGGGAAGGCAAACGTAAAACGAAAATATTCATCGATGATGGTAAAAAGATATCTGTTGCGAGTGACGAATGATAGGGGACCCTTAAAATCAACATTCATTGAATCCAAGGGTTGTGTAGCTTTAATGAGGGTGCTCTGAGGAGGTCGATAAAATTGTGGTTTGACACTGGCACAAGTACGACGGTTCGAGACAACAGATCCCACTTCTTCAATGAAAAGTGGAAAGTCCTTCAAATGCACGAACTGCTGCCGACGAGTAACTCCTGGGTGACAGTGTCTCATGGAGGTTTTTCAGGTCATTGTGTCTGTAAGACGCGGCACACGTGACAAGGCATCAGCAGCTAGATTTTCCCGTCCCTGGCCACAAACAATATCAGAATGGAAAGGCGAAAGCTCTGATTTTTACCGTTAGCTTTTATCTTTCTTTATTCGTCCTTTCTGTTGCATTCCGTACATGAAAAATACAGATCGTTGATCAGTAACCAGTTTGAATTGATTTCCTAGCAGCTAGTGTCTCCACTTTCTAATAGGCTCGACATTAGCGTAGGCTTCCTTTTCAACAACCGGATGATGTCGCTCACTGGGTGATAGAATGTGTGAGAAAAACGCCATAGGTTGCCAGTTCTGATTTGGAATTGCTGCTACAGCGATGTCAGATGCGTCGACTTCGATTAACTGGGGAATGGTAGGATCAACAGCGATGATTGCCGCGTGTTGAAGGTCGGTTTTCAACGATTCGAAGGTATCTTTGACATGCTCCGGCAACGGAAAGATCGAATTATGTACCAGCGGATGAATCCGATCTGAAGATCGAAGAGCCCACTGTGAGAAATACGCAAATAGTCCGACGGCGCGCCGTTGAGCTTCTAAGTCCTCAGGATCAGGTTCGGTGACCCCTTTTAATACTTCATAACCGATTAGCGCTACTGAAGTAGTGCGTAGTATACTTTTGTTTTCGTCTTGAGTCAAACCATAACGGCTAACCGCCTATCTGAATCGTGCTACATTTCCATCATGTTTTTTTGCGGTATGTTCACAAACAGTAATGTTATCAACATAGGCGAAAGTATCGCTCAATAACGCTTCTCGAATGGTATGATCAACAGTTCGCTGGAAGCGGGCGACTCCATTTGTCACTCCGAAAAGTGTATGGGGTGTCTGAGAGGAGTAGCACCTCAGAGTTGGTAGACTATCGTGTCCCCTGAGGCATCCTCCATCTTGGTATCCATTATTCACTCAGCTCTCACCGGTGGCTCCACGAAGCTAAAGCATGCATCAGCGGCACACCCCGGCCAACCGCTCGACAGGCAGGCCAAACCAGGTTGAAGATAACCAAGATCTAAAAACCTCGACGACATGGTGTTCGGCATGCTAAGACAGATACTACTGAATGGGCGGACGAGGTCTACTGATCCAATGGCTTCAAAGGAAAACTGTCCAACCTAACCGACCCGGTATTCCGGAAGAGGTGAATGAGCTGCACAACAGGCCAACGGTTCATCTGGAATAACCCTGCTGTCTTGTAAGCTGCACCTCGTGGATCGGTATTTTTAAATTATACGGAAAAGCTTGCGGCTGTTGCCGATCGCCGCAGCTTCTCTCATCTCCCCACAAAACGTGTACGGTAAAAATGTTAAAAAAATTGCTTTCACTCGATGGAATCGTTTCTGTGCCCAGTTGTTGGACCTTGTGCAACATTGTCAGCTTCCAGTAGGGCCTGCTTATTCTCTGTCCATCGCTCTTCTGAATTCTGGTCATTCGACTGCATCGATAAACTGGTGGATAATTCTTGACAAACAGACCGATGGTTACTGTCCAGTAGCAGCCGCGGGAGCGGTAGACTTTGGTTTTGCTTCGGCCACCGACGAGACAGGTTGAAGCTCTCAGGCAAAAGCGTGATCGGTGTTTACAAACGGACCAAAATGATCAACAGTCGAATTGATCCGCGCCAGCTGTAACCGCTAACATTGGTGTCCATCTGAGTCCAACGCTGTAAAGACGAAGGAGAACGCCAGACTAGTCGGTGCCGGATTTTGTGCGAGAAATTAATACTCGTTGGGAATAGTCTGAGGTCGGGACATAGTTAAATGAGTCGATCACCGTCATCGGTTCGATCGGTTGGAACGCAATATCGGCCTCCCATATTCCTCTCTGTCTCGTCCAGGCTTTCGATTTGAACACTCAAATCACCAGCAACAACCGTGATGTCCGTAGAGCTCACGCTACGGAGCAGTTGAGACAAATCCTGGTAGAATTCGTCTTTAGTCTCAGGAGAGCTACAGCCATTTGCAGGGTACACAGACATGGACATTTTAGTCTAGTGCTGTTGGCGTGCACCGAAGTTTCGGTTTCAGTTTATTCAACCATTGACCTCGCACTCCTGTGCTCTGGTTTCGGTTACTACCTTCCGGCATCGTCCAGTAAAGGGCAAAAAGAATAGAAGCAACAGTGATAATGATTCAATAAAGTCAAAGTATCAAGCGGAAATCAAGAAAACAAGGGAAGAGTTCGAACGCAACTACGCCACTGACCGCGACATCTAACCACATCACTTAACGTCTCCAACCATTTGGTAGGCGGATCACGTGGACCCCAACCTGGAAGTCTAACACGTCCTACTCGGCCAAGTCCACTGATCGAGGTTCTCATACCTTTTTGCCATGTCATGGACTGACCACCTCGACTCACCTTCCAATCACCACTTGCCTCAGAGAACAGTGTACTCAGAGGAAGTCTATCCGTGGGCATGCGTAACACATGTCCCAACCACCTTAACTTGTTTAGATTCAGTACTTGATCCAGAGACTGACCTCTGGTTCCCAACATCTCACGCCGAACCTCAGCATTGCTGATACGGTGTTCCCACCATACTGGGGCAGTGCTACGGAGACACCGGTGCTCGAACACCGACAGTCTTCACCTATCTCCTACCCTCAACAGCCATGTTTCTGAACCGTATAGAAGAACAGACCTAACCACCGCATTGTACACTCTACCCTTAACAGACAATCGGATGTCACACCAACGCCATAGATGACGGAGGTTGGCAAAATCCAAACGCGCCTTCTGTGAAAGCGATGACACTTCATCCGTTATCTGTTCACCTGGTGAGATGTAACTACCCAGGTAACAAAATTTATCCACTTGAGCTAGAGTTTGCCCTGCCAACACAAGGTTTGGTGTTGAGCCAACCTAGTCCTGCAGAAACATTTTACACTTTGAAGGTGCAAAACGCATCCCAAATATTGCTACACTCTTGTTAGGGCTATCTGAGAGAGTTTGAAATGTACCTGGGTTTTCATTCAGAAGAACAATATCGTCTTCAAATTCCAAGTCAAACAGTTTACTGTGTGAGCAAAGGTCGACGTCGCTATTCTTACACGAAGATGGGGCTATCTCAAGAATCAATTCAACTACAAAAATGAAGAGGACGGGTGAAAGAGGTCAACCGTGATGAACACCACTTTTCGTGGTGAACTCGGGTGAAAGATCACCGTAAGTACGAACTTGACTTCGGCTGTTTGCATACAGGCATTGGTAAAGAGAAATGATTTTTCCTGGCACACCCTTCTGTTAGAGGCAGCGCCAGAGAATTGTGCGGTCGACTGAATCGAAAGCCGCTTTCAAATCAAGAAAGACAGAGATTGTGGGCCTACGGAAGATATGTCTGTGCTCTAAGGTTTGCCGAAGAGTGGTGATGTGGTCGATACAACCACGACCAGGTCTGAAACCGGCTTGATTTTTACCCTTACTCACCTTGCCGGTGCTGGACGATTGGTCGAGAAAAAGCCGGTTCAGCAGTTTGGACGCGATACTCACCAAGCTAATTCCTCTGTGGCTTTCACAAGAGGACCTGTCACCTTTCTTGTAAACCGGCACAATCACCAAACCACACTTTTCCCTCGGAATCTGCCTTCCAGCCCAAATAATGCGGAGGAGCTTTGGTAACTCCGAAACCAAAGCTTCGCCTCCTTAAAAAAGATGGAGACAACCCATGCGGTCCAGTGGCTTTATACCTTTTCAAGTGACCTATCTCCTGTATATTCTCCACTTCTGATGGAGAACTGATATTCACCTGCATTTTTTAGCTGGCAGGTATATTTGGAAGGTCCACCGTTGAAGTAGGCCAACTGAATTGTTCCCTAAAGTGCTCCGCCCATCGCTCCAGACGACGTCTCTGAAAGTGAATTGGTGAGCCGTCGAATTCCTTGACTAACTCACTTAAACCAGGCTTCCGTGGACCGATGCCTCTGACCAAACGGAAAGGTTGCAAGCATTTCCAATGGGTGCAGCCTTTTCTATTTCCTCATATCTCGCAATCTGCCAATGCTGGCGATCCTTTCTCGCTCCCAGAGAGTTGGAGTCTCAGGGGTTTGCACACTTCGGTAAATGTGGCATCTGAAGAGACGGATCTGCGAGCATGCAACGGAGCAACCGATGTCGAAGATATCCATCGGTTGTGACACTTACTTAAACCAGAGTATTACCACTGGAGTTGGGTCTTGTATGCGTGTTTTCGGAGACACAACACACGTCTATGTTAAGGGTTTCAAGAGTCCTAGGTAGGGTAGCCTGTTGCCCCATTTGACAAAGTGTGCGGACGTTCAAAGCATCTAAGTGAAGAGGATGCTTAGGTCGTAGAATGGATTCTCTTTCTTCCCCTGCCTTAATTTGCTACCTTTTCCGAGAGCTGCAAGTTCGCATTCACGGCTCATTGTGGCTACTCGTACGCATTTAGAATTGGAACGTGAAGGATGAAGAGCAGAGAGATAAAGTATGCTTCCCGATTGACCGCTGGAGATTTCTGGACACATTGTACTTCGCGGTCGCCCACACAGCAGAAGGGGTTTTTCTTTGGGAACCCTAACCGGAGCCTTTGAATCAAAAGTCTCACCCACAAGGCATTGGAGCGTTAACCCAGCACGGGAACGTGACCGAAGAACCCATGAAGGAGCTTCTTCTGGTCTGTCATGTGAGACCTGAGTACTGCATGCGTTTCGTCTTGTCTTCGCTGGTGCTTCGTTATCAATCCCCTTTTCGGATTCAGTCCTTAGCCACATACATACGATGGAGCAAGCGGAACGTGGACGGGGAAGTATTCTTTGGGCTGGGAGCTGTCCAGCTTAGGCGGGCGATAGCTGCCCAATGAAGTGGTCACTTCTCCCACCGTCGAGAGAAACCCCAGGTACTCCACTCCTACGTCCATCTAGTGGAGGTTTTTGAACGGTAAACTGTTTCTCTCCGTGTCCATTCGCTTGAGTGTCCTCTTCAGGGGCATAGTGGTTAGAACCAGATGTTGCCCATCAACTGGTTCTGAGACGGGACTTCATCTGGCCTCTACCTATCGACCTGTCAGGCATGATTACATTTCCGGCTTAGGGAAGCCGTCCTGCGCAGCTCTTTGGGTCATGGAGGCACGCAAGCCATCACACCACATCAACGTGCAGTCTCGTCGTAATGAGCCTGTTTTTCTTTCTTTGTGAGTGAGAGACGCTAAGACAACCCGATCGGAGCGTTGCCTATTCTAGCCTTGTCCGGCACGCGCGGCTAGAGCACGAAAAGGTAGACGATAAACAGACATTCGCAAAACATGACCAAGCCACCGGGGACTCTAGAGCGACCACTTCAGTCAGAGGGGGGATATCCGTACTTAACACATGAAGATAAACCTCGTCACCACTGATTCGATGTTCCCACAATGTGCGAGAAATGCTTCGGAGACACCAGTTGTCGAACACAGAAAGACACCGAGCATCTTCAATGCGAAGTGGCCAGGTCTTGCAACCATAGAGCAAAACACTACGAACCGCGGTGTTATTCATCCATCTCCTAAGAGAGAGCCGGGTGTCACGGCGATGCCAGAGGTGTCGCAGGTTGATAAAAGCAACTCTGGCTTGTTATTCGTGATGTGATCTCTTCTCTAGCACCACCTCCAGCTGTAATCAAGCTCCTGAGGTACTTGAAGTTATCGACTGATTCTAGCTGATCACCACAAAGAGTGAGTGCAAGCACAGGCTCCTGCAAGTCGTGCATAAGTACTCCGCACTTGGAAGGCGCAAAGTGCATACCATAGGTGGATACCTCAGTTGCCAAGCGGACCAAAACGTGTTGCATCCCTTGTGTGTTACCACTCAGCAAGGCGATATCATCGGCATATTCCAAGTTGAAAACTCTGTTACCTAGGCGGAGTTCAACTTCGCCGTTTGAAAGACTAGACAGGGCATTCCGCAAAACATCCTCTAGGGCAAAGTAGGAAAGAAATGAGGATATAGGGCAACCTTGTCGTACTCCACTAGAGACAGCGAAAGGGAGCAAAATCTGGCTATAGGTTTTAACCAAACAGGAGTACTGGACACCGCGGATCACTAGGCATGAGAAGAGTGAAGCGACGGACTAGGATTGTATCTGAGGTGTAAAGTCCAACGGCAAAAGTATGTCTATTATTGTATCACTGGCTATGAATGTGGGGCATCGCGGCGGCAAATTGTGGATCGTTACCAGACACAATCTTGTCTTGTAGTCCATATCGTGCAGAAATTCTCCGTAGTGCTACGCTTGTGCCGTATATGGTTTCTGGATTAACGGAGATAATTTCGGGACATTTGGACAGTGCATCGACGACGATCAAGTAGTGTGTTCCGTCAGCAGGGTCGGCAAAATCGATGTTGAATTTTGCCGATGTCGGTCTAGAGTTGGCCACGGTGTTAACGGTTGGTGTGGGGCGATCTTGACTGCCTGTTAATACCTAGAACACCGTCGTACACTTGGGATATCTTCCTCACGTGGATTAATGCTTTATGACGTCGATTGCTTCTCTGCAGCTCGATTTGTTTAGCTAGGTTATATGCGACATGAAGTCAAATTTATTTTTAACAATCGTTGTCTGATTTGATTGGAGGTCAGCCCACAGATGAATGAGTTGCAAATGAATTCGTAGCGGTATTTTTTATGGGTTACTGCTTTGAAGCCACAATCGACAAGAAAGGATTTTAGTTTCCGGAAGAACTGGTCCATCGTCTCTCCGTGTTCCCGTCTGGCGGTGGGATAGCACGTGTCGTGCAAAGATTGTATTTTTTGGTTATATATGTCGGTCCGGAAGAACCGTGATGACATATCGTAGCCTGTGCGATCGGCTGTATCTGTAAACTTCTGGAGTGGTATAATTTGTGAGAGTAGTGAGTTTGTCGACATTCAGGTATGCAACGGAAGCCAGTAAACCAGTTGGACGTTTCTTCCGCGGTGGGTCCATTTGTCTGCGGTATCCGGCGAGTGGGGACCTGTGTCTTAACGGTCTGGTCGTAGAATGTGCTCCATGATTTACAAGTTGTTCAAACTGTAGTGATCAGAAAGTACCTTATTCATAGCAAAAGTGCTAATAAGTAAGCAATTCAATGTTGAGCTCCAGTCAGCTTGTAACAAAGCCATTGTTAAACCATAAGCAAGGTATCACAAAACGTCGATACTTACGAGAGCAAACAACGGAAAAAGCCACTTGCAAAATAATCTCAATCTCATCACAACGACGTAGAAAGTATCCTCCAAATGCCTCAGAATGGTCGGGGGTGGGTGTCTCAGGCTCCGAGGCAGCTACTCGTCATGAACGCCTCTCAAGATGCTCCCAAATGACCATGTGTCTCAGACAGCCTCCGCCACTACCTTCTCGTGGCGGAGGTGTTCCCACTAAAGTGAGAGGCCGAGAGCGAATGCCCAACGCTCTCCACCGAATTGGCTGACTGACAGTCAGTCTAGGGAGATGTCTAAACCCTGATGCTAAACCAACCGTGAGTGGCGTATGAGGCGTACAACGATATGCTCACCGGCATCTGTGGTGGAGGGGTGTATTGGGCACTCAGGATGTCTGGTCACATCCGAAGGGCGTGTGAACTGAACAACCAGTCACCGGCCCCCAGTGGATTACGAACCCCACGTTTCATCCCACTGCCTTGTGGATTAGGCTTTGGATAGCTGAAGGCTCCGGTTGTGGATCCCTAAGAAAGCCGCCTGCTTTGGTCTGGACAGCCTGGATGTATCGCGCCCACAAACAAGTCATGAACTCGGACTATCTACCCCTTTCCCCCCGATTGTACCATGTTTTGTTTGGCACACAGTCTGAAACCAGACAATTTTGATATATATATATATATATATATATATATATATATATATATATATCCACGCGTTTACATACTGCTTACTATCAATATATGCTTGCACATGTGGTCTCGTTTTTCGTTGGGTTCGCAGTGACCCAGACGAATAACTAACAGAAATCACAGTTGTGATTCATTTGTGGACTCTTCAGTGAGGAGTACCTACTCACACTCCAGACGATTCAAATTAGATCCTAGTGAAGATGCAAAGTCGGAGTGTACAAGTATGATGATGAGTGGGCAGAGGAGTACGGAGTAGGCATACCTGATGAGCAGCAAGAACTGCGAAACCGGTTGTGTGCTTCCGGGGGAATTACGTCGACGCGTTCACATACTACTTCCTATCGCTATGGTGACAACATAGAGACGGCCATGGATTGGTTTTCATAGCTTTCTTGAGTCTAGCCGAGAGATGCGGTTTCTTCGTTGTAACTTTCTGAATTGAATCAGGCGTCTGTGCATTTCTGATCATTGCGGAATCATTGAGTTGTTGAGTAGCATTTGACACTCAGCAGCTTGTCCTTGGAGCGTGACTTAGTTTTCTACTGCATTTTGGATGGGAGACGAGTTCGGGTTTCTGAATCGTTGGAAGATGAAAGACCGGAACTGAAAATGGTTCCTTTAAACCGGGCTAATGTTAGAGGACTAAGCTCAAAACGCTCGTAGTCGCGATTACCAATGCTAGCATACGTGATAAAGTCGGCGTGCTCTTGGTTCGATAACTGGAGACATTGCAATTGGGCACTGAACATTGAAGGTTAGTCACCGAAAATCTGCGATGAATTCTTGACCGTTCTAGAAAAAGTGAGTTCCCTTGAGTAGTATGAATTTGACACAGCATTCGCGTTTAGCAGGGCCGAGTACACAAAGGAAAAGCCGGACCTCCCACGCATCATCCTGTATAACCAGATCCGTAGAGAATGTCTTCGTATCGTTTGAGCCAGGAATCAAAAGTTACTCGGGATTCCAGTCGTATGATGATCGATTGGCTTTGAACCACCAGCCGCGGTAGAATGGCAGTTTGATGAGCTGAACAGTGTTTGTGAGCGTCTCCATCAGCTTCAATTGTGATCACAACTTTTCCTTAAGATTGGGATGTTTTCCGGCCATCGTGCTCGAGCTCTGTCAATTGTTATAACTTCGTCAAACTCCTGTTACCCCGTAGCCAGTTGTAGCGTACAACCTAGGCTCAGTTTCCTAGCACAAGCCCCCAGTCAAATAGACACAGTAGACAGTCACAGGCTGATTGACACATTTCATTCGAATTTAAATGTGCTTAAGTTTAGAATGCGACTGAATAGACCGGGCTTACCTTCCTTCCTTTGAATCAACAGTGACCTGTACATCATGCATGTCTCTTGAATCATTTGGTCTTAAGTTTCTCGTCAGGTTACGTTGAAGGTATTCAGTAGATGCAGAAAGTGAACACAAGAAAACCACTGGTCGGGACTTCCCGCCATATCTCTTTCTCCACTACGTAGGGGTAGTTTTGTTGATCCCAGCCAAGAAGCCTAACCCACAATACATGGCTAATTCTACCAGCTAGGTCTTCACTCATTTTCTCGTATCAGACCCGGAATCCTTGCTCAGTTTCAACCCAATGTGTGCGGCCTGTAAGACAACTACATACGAACTACCGTTTTCCGAGGTTTTCTTACATCTCGTTCAAGAAATTCACAGTCTGTTAACGTTGACCAAAGCCCGATGGAATTTACATCTCAATGGTCGAATTATTGTAGATTCATCAATTGATATTTAAGAACGACTACAGCCATTCAGTAACGCTCATTCGGCAGTTAAATTCGCTATTGAGTTAGGAACGGGATAATTTATAGGTTAATGCATTTTGATTCTGAGCTTTGTTCCTCTACACCATTAAAATACCAACTTTCTAATCTGTGGAATTGGTGTTATCCACAGCTACCTTGGATAAGAAGCGCAGTTATCTAAGGAACATTCCAAAAAAATACATTTGGGTCCGTTTGTTCGCCGACACATCTCTTGGTATGACGTATCTAAAATGCACACAATTAAAAAGAAAAAGGTTCTTCGCAGTCCCATTCATTGTTAACAAGCTTATGAAAATACCAAAGAGACGGTTGTATACAGCACTCTGGACTGTTATATTAGAGTTTTATACAATGTGAAGAAGATTCTTCACGAGTTTTACTACCGGCTTCCCGCAGGCATCAACAAAGCGATCCCCGGGGCTGGCACATTCAGATTCGAAGTACCATCTATAGCTTGATTCTAGTTACTTCATATTATGCGTGAAAAATCGCCGTCTGCAATAATGTGTTGCGTTTTTAGTTAGAGTTTCTATGGTAACCTTTTTACTTTCCAGGTATACCAGAAGCCGTAACCGTCGAATGTATCCGCTGATCGTCTACTTCTGCACGTCGTACGCTGGCTAATTGGCACTTGTGCAGCGACATCTTTCCAAACTCCCACGTCCCTGTGGAATTAAAATCTCACTAACACAAACTTCATTAGACACAAACCGTGTCACCTGTACATAGTCACGCGTCCTCACACCCATGGAACCGACACAGAATTCGGACGAGGTTGCAAACGGATCTGTGAAACGTCCAACCACACTTAATTTATTGCTTAGTCCCATGGACTCTTCGCTCCGCAGTTCGTTTGATCGAACACCACAGAGATCCGTGGTTGAAATCATCGAGGCCTTACTACAGTCACCACAAAACCTGAGGGGATTCCTCGGTACGGATGAGGCAGAACAGCTTGGCAAGTACGTTGACCTAAGCATTTTAAATATTTGTGTTGGTTGTAGCTCAGGTTGTTGATTGCCATTATGTTCTGATCGCTTAGCTTGGCGTTTAAGTCGCAAACGTTTCATCACCAGTCGAGGTGACATCGTCAGTGCATGCGCGCTGTTGGTAGTGACCTTTTGTATCTATAGATTTGTCATTAGTCCTGACCTTGAGCCTCGTAGACGACCTTGTGCCCAAAGCTCGACGTTTGTTTCGACTTTGTCTCTACTAAGTTGACCTTTGACGGTTGACGTTCCGTTTGGGGAGCTTGGCCTCTTGTGCTTCGTGCTGTTGTTTCCATTTTTGATATTTGAATTCTCAGTGATTCAGTTCCGAAGTTGTTTGAATGTGGAACACTCAGATTCAGTAATATGGGCTGCATGATTTGGGTCCACTGATTCCATTGTAACCGTATTTTTTTTAGCTGTATGTTCGTCCATTTCGTCGTTATTTTCATGCATAAGGTAATATTTCTAACACTCGCGAGGTAAGGTTCCAGAACATGAATGTTCGGTACGAGTAACAAAGAATAAAAAAACACTTCTTCAGGGTTTTTCGATTGTTCCACAATTTCAGCCACGTGTAAAGATCGCAAATGCAAACTTATTAGTTTCGTGTATACACGAGGTATTCTTATGCTCACTTTTATTGAGGTGATCCAAAAATTCGAGTTTTTCGGCCTTTGAGGCATTTTAACACGGACGCGTTTTGTCGGCTCCACCAGTTGGACTACAAGGCCGAACTATTTCGCAAGTAAATCACATTGGTCTCGTCAAAATTACGAAGGCGCATGATATCTTCCAAGGGGCTTGTCAGTTAACTGCATGATATTCCAATTCATTAACTGGATTTCAGCAGCTGAGTATTCATTGGAATGTTCGGAGTTTCGGTATTTCCTTTATCGAAGAATAATTCTCTCAAAGTGATGCTAGTGCCACAATATTCACAAAGTTTATCTATTCAGTAGATACTGTGATATTCTCTTTCTTCCGTGTCGGTCGATTTAAAATAAGAATCAGTTCACAATAGCTGTTAAGATGGTCGGCTACATTGCTCTGCTTAGTACATGCGATTGGGGGTAATGTGATGTTTGCCTGGTCGATTACAGTTCACGATGTACGTAAAACAAGCACAACTCTAACTGGAATGAATACCGAACAAACGCCGGCATATCCCCATAGACAACACGATATTCACAACAATCTAATTTGTGCGTTAGTAGTATCAGTGGATGCTCCTCTTAGAAGAATCCAGTGAGGAATCACAGCGGTGATTTGCTGATGGTTCTGTGTGGGTTAGTCACAGCTAACCTTGTGAACGACGGCAGTACGGTCGCGAGTTGTAATTTTTGACTTATATAGCATCCACTGACGGGTGGACAAAATTTCTCGAAAGCAAGCAGCTGACAATCTGATTAACGGTTGTTGCCGCGAAACTAGTGTGCTTCCACTAAGCTTTGTACGGCTATCTGTAGATGCCTCTCCAAATGCTTCAGTATGGTCGGGGATGGGTAAGTCAGGCTCCAAGATGACTACTCGTCATGAAAGCCCCTCGAAATGCTCCCAAGTGACCGTGCGTCTAACACAGCCTCTGCTGAGGAAGTTCCACTCACTGCCTTCTCGTGGCGGAGGTGTTCCCACCAAAGTGAGAAGACGAAAGCGAATGCCCAACGCTCTCTACCGGGTTGGCTGACTGGTTATATATATATATATATATATATATATATATATATATATATATATATATATATATATATATATATATGCACGCACTACGTAGACCAAAAATCACAGCTCGCAACAGGGCAGAAGAAGTTCTTTCACGGATGCTTCGCTGACGTTCCCGTGCTGGGTTAACGCCCTACTGGCCTGTGGGTCAGAATTCGAGTCAAAGACTCCGGTGTTGACAGCCGCGAAGGACGATCCGCCCAGAAACCTCCGGTATTTTTCCTACAAATACTTACCAACTTTCTTCCCTCTAAAATGCTGAATCACAGGTTATTGCGGCTCTAGCAAAGTGGTCGTTCAGGTGTCGCGCATAAACAGAACACACTTCATCGTACACGCTCACTTCACTGGGCCATCTCCTACGTTCGCACATTTTGCCCTCTCTAGAACTCTTGCAACTTTCAAAATAGATGTATGCTGTGTCTCCGAAGCGCGCATACGAGATCCCACTTTTGTAGTTGGACTTTACACCTCAGATAAAATCCTAGTCCGTCGCTTCACTCTTCTCATGCCTAGTGATCCGCGGTGTCCAGTACTCCTGTTTGGTTAAAACCTATAGCCAGATTTTGCTCCCTTTCGCTGTCTCTAGTGGAGTACGACAAGGTTGCCCTATATCCTCATTTCTTTCCTACTTTGCCCTAGAGGATGTTTTGCGGAATGCCCTGTCTAGTCTTTCAAACGGCGAAGTTGAACTCCGCCTAGGTAACAGAGTTTTCAACTTGGAATATGCCGATGATATCGCCTTGCTGAGTGGTAACACACAAGGGATGCAACACGTTTTGGTCCGCTTGGCAACTGAGGTATCCACCTATGGTATGCACTTTGCGCCTTCCAAGTGCGGAGTACTTATGCACGACTTGCAGGAGCCTGTGCTTGCACTCACTCTTTGTGGTGATCAGCTAGAATCAGTCGATAACTTCAAGTACCTCAGGAGCTTGATTACAGCTGGAGGTGGTGCTAGAGAAGAGATCACATCACGAATAACAAGCCAGAGTTGCTTTTATCAACCTGCGACACCTCTGGCATCGCCGTGACACCCGGCTCTCTCTTAGGAGATGGATGAATAACACCGCGGTTCGTAGTGTTTTGCTCTATGGTTGCAAGACCTGGCCACTTCGCATTGAAGATGCTCGGTGTCTTTCTGTGTTCGACAACTGGTGTCTCCGAAGCATTTCTCGCACATTGTGGGAACATCGAATCAGTGATGACGAGGTTTATCTTCATGTGTTAAGTACGGATATCCCCCCTCTGACTGAAGTGGTCGCTCTAGAGTCCCCGGTGGCTTGGTCATGTTTTGCGAATGTCTGTCTATCGTCTACCTTTTCGTGCTCTAGTCGCACGCGCTGGACAGACCTGGAAGTAGCGACTCGATGGTCCGACCATGACTTGGCGTAGAGGCGTGAACAAGCATCACCACTGTCTTCGGTTGCTGCTTCCCGCCTTTCTGGTTGGGGCTCAAGGGACAAGAATTGCCGCTGATTAGAGGCGTTTAGAGACATGCGTCGGAGTAGAAACCAGTGACGCGAATTCTGTGCCATCCGTCTATCGAAACCTGATCCCCATAAAGAAAATAGCCTTCAAACAAACAGAATGATAAAGTACATCATATATTATACACTATAAACGAAAAATCGCCTCTTTTTGCTAGCTGCCTACTATACTCCCCCATCCCGTTTTTGTACACAAACGGCTGCTGGCTGGAATCCAGGGCGGGCTGGGCTGCCGTGCTCAAGGTGAGCCCGACACCAGTCTGATTGTGAGGCGCTCAAGAATAATGTAGGGCTCGGGACGTAAATGAATATCCTTTCCAAATAATGATGAAATTTTAATTTCTCGTTTGTTCGTCTTATGCTGGCTGTAGATCCGCCGAAAGGTGAATCGGCTTGCTTACCCTCAAGGTTCTTCACTTTGGAATATGGGGATATACCGAGAAATCTCAGTGTTTATTTCCCTTAGAGCATTCTTTTATTTATCAAAATGCCGGAAACATCTTTATCCAAGTCCAGTGTGTTGACTTTTTGTCCACCTCGTCTTATCATAACACCATGTTTTACATGAGTAACGTCAAATAAGTCTATTCATCTATGGAGAGGTTCTGAGAAAAATCTACCACAGAACGTGCAAAATGCATTTTCATAACGTAATCTCACTACTGTTTACCAAAGTAGTGCAAGGTTCCGTTCTGTGTTCATTTCTCCATCATCATAACCGTTTAACGAAGGGCCCTCCTATGACCTCGATTTCAAGGTTATGGCCTCAAAATACACCATTGGTTTTTTCTCGTGAGCTTACCGTCAAGCGGAAAATTTATGTTAAACCGCGATATCTTCAGAGTGTGTTCGCATTGTTTTAGCTTGTTTCTGTTGAGTACAAATATAATCGACACTTCAGTAAAAAAAGACAGCTCCTGACGTTATCGGTGCCGTAACCATCTGCGGTGAACTTGACCATCATAGTTCTAAAAATTAATAACATCTGACCGTTCGTTGAATTCGGTTGTTCGAGCTTAGGCTAGTTTATCGTGGTGACCAAGATTGCATAATTTCAACTTCGCGGGAAACACTGCAGAGCTAACGTAAGCAATAGTAAGTCATACAGAGTTTCACATTCCCAACCCCTGTGCGGCACAATATTAAAAAATTTGGAACGTAAAGCTTATTGCGAAGAATATTTTTTCATCCGGATTTGGACACTCTGTACACGGTTATCGATGCCGTCCGATATCCTTGACTCAAACGGATGCTAATAGCATCTCAAGGAAGCGTTGCACGCCGCTTCCAATGCCACATAAGACTCCAATTCAAACACGCTTCGCAACCGATAGATATCTTCGACATCAGCTGCTCTGTTAGAAGCTCACAGATCTGCCTCTACGGATGCCACATTCAGTGAGATGGGCAAACCTCTATAGCGTTGACTCACTAGCAGTTTGAGAGCTAACCACGAGCACAGTGGTGGGTTGCCCAGTGAAGATAAATGGAAAAAGCTGCGTCTGTTGACAGTAGTTACAACCTTTGCGGTTCGATTAGAAGTACCGGTCCACGGAAGCCAGGTATATATAAGAAAAAGAATTCGAAGGCCTGCTGATTCACTTTGAGGTGCGTCGTCTGGATCGTTGGGCGGAGTACTTTAAGGAACACTTTAGTTGGCCGTCTTACACATTGGACCTTCTGATAATACCTGCGAGAGAAACGATGCAGTTAAAGATCGCTTCTCCAGAAGGTTTGTCGCGAGATAAGTTATTTGCAGAAATACAAAGCTGCTGGGTCGGATGGGTTGTCTCCGTTCTTCAAGGATGGAGGCGAAGCTTTGGTTTCGTCATTAACATAACTCCGGGTAATTTGGGGTAGCCAACAGATTCTCCGGGAATGGTGTAGAGCGGTGATGATGCCGATTTACAGGAAAGGTGGCCGTTCCTCTTGTGCAAACCACAGGAATTAGCTTGGTAGGTATCGCTTCAAAACTGCACGCCGGGACTATCCTTCACCGACTAACTCCGGTAAAGTGTGCACTCGTGAGAGTCAAGCCGTTTTCAGACCCGATCAGGTTTGCATCGGCTACATCTTTACCGTTCGATAAGTTTTAGAGCACAGGTACACTTTCCGCATGCCCACAATCTGTGATTTCCTTGATCTTCATGTGGCATTCACCTCAGTCAACTGCACAGTTCTCTGGCGCTGCCTCCCACTGTGGAGCGTGTCAGCGAGATTTTTGAATGAAGATCCAAGTGGATAGTGAGTTTTTCTTGACAGCCTAAACACCAACGAAGCAATGGTTGGAATGCATTTTGCACCATCAAAGTGTAAAACGCTGCTGCAGGATTGGGTTCATTCTACACTAAACCTAATTTTTGCCGGAGAATTCCTATCTGAAGTAGATAATTTTTTTTTACCCGAGCAGTAAAATCTCATCAGGGGGTTAGAAATCGGATGAAGTGTCGTCGCGTATACAGGGGGTGTGTTCGGCTTTTGCCAACTCCGGTCATCTGTGAAGCCGGCGTGATATCTGGTTATCTATCGCGGGTCGAGTGTACGTTAGATCCGTTCTTTTATACGGTTCAGAAACGTTGCCGTTAAGGGTAGAATATAGGCGAAAACTGTTGATGCTGGAGCATCGATATCCGTAGTATGGCTCCCATATGATGAGAACACCGAATCAGCAGTACTGAGATAAATCATAGTGTGCTGGGAACCAATGGTCAGACACTGAAATATGTATTGAATCTAAACTGGTTAAGATGGCTGAGATGTGTTACGCATGCCCACCAATAGAATTCCTCGTGGTACGCCGTTCTCCAAAGTAGGTAGTGGTTGAACGATAGGTAATGGTGTTAGGTCCATTTCATGGCAAAAAGGTATGAAAACTTAGATCAGTGGATTTAGCCAAGTAAAATTTGTGAGACTTCCGGGTCGGGGTCGACGAGACCCGCGTACCGGATGGTTAGGGGCATTAGGTGTCGGATCGACGGTGCTGTGAGATAGCAACCAAAGCCAGGGCACAGAAGTGCGAGGTCGATGGTTTAATAAGCTGAACTACTACACAAAGATTCTTCATCCGATGTCTGACCTCCAGGTAAAATGCAGCTGCCTGGAGAACAGAACTTGTCCACTTGGTCTATAGTCACCGCAAATATCAAAACGTTTGGTGTTGGATCAAATCAGTCCTGCAATAGCTTCTTGCACATTGAGCGCACAAAACTCATACCGAGTATTGCAACAAAGTTGTTCCAGCTATCCAGAAAAGTTTGCAGCTTACCTGGATCTTTACTTCGAAGAATTACGTCGTCCTCATATTCAGGGTCTGACACTTTTCCACTCGGAAAAAGTTTAATATTAATATCTTCATAACAACAAACCGGCGGTCATTGGGACTATGTCCATAACGAAATTAAGCAAGAAAGGCGAGAAAACTTCTACCACTTCTCGTAATAAACTCGGATGAATAGTCGTCATAAGCTGGAACTCAGCTTCAGCTACTCATGTACAGGGCCGTTATGATGGAAATAAATTTATCTGGTACACTTTTCGGCAGGAGACAGTGTCAGTGAACTGTAAGGTGGACTGAGTCGAACACCGCTTTCAGAGCAAAAGGTCTGCTGAGGGTTTGTCTGTGTTCTGAAATTTTTTGAAGATTGTAGATGTGACCAACACAACAGAGTGCGCGAATAACATCTTTTTTTATTTTTCCGGTAAGCACAGGTTTAATGACTGCTTTTGCCTGTCACAACTGATCGATCGCGTCTTGATCTTCGTTCTTTCTACTAGTTTTCCTAGATGGTTCTCATTTTTCGGTTTTATTGACATTTATTCCTAAGACGAGAGAATAACAGTGTAATCGTGAGATCTCGGCCCCGACGGTTTCAGTGCCGTCACGGTAACTGTGTTGGTCATACAGGTGATTGAGACACATTAGCGCAAATAATCCGTACGCACCTGACGATGATTTACATGATCAAATCACCCTTTTCAATGGACAATGCTTTGAAGTAGCTCTACCGTCAACTGCTTAACAAGTTCATAAATCCCCGTGTAACAAGTCTCCAGAGTCGAAGATACACCCGCTTGCTTTAAAAGTCATGGGCGTAGCATAAACATATCTTTCGATTTTTTTAATAAGGTAAATCTTCGGTTGATGAAGTTTTTAGTATTAATGTCGTGCTATAATCAGCGGAGCGAACTGACACCTTTGAATAATATTATTTCTCCTTTCGAGGCCGTACTGTTCCTCTGAATTGCGTTGTTGTCGGATGATCCCGGTGCTGTAAGATAAATGTGTGCATACTGCGGTTTTTTTTTCGAACAGCAATCTGCTTCAAAAATTAGCAGAAAACAAAGATTTTGGCTGCCTGACCCCGATCATTCGTCCCACTGCTTCTATGTCGGGAACTGAGGAGACCAGTCTGGCCGATATTGATTCACCAATGCTGTACAATTTTGTTTGCCAACAAGCGGCTGCTCAACAGCAACAGTCTAATGTGTCTACACCAATCATCCTTTGTTCTCCCACAAATCTTTCACAACCGTTGACGGAAGCTTTAAATAAACTGAGCACTAGCGTTGCTACTGACCAATCAATCACCATTGACACATCCACGTTGAGCTGTGATTTGAATGCTGTCCAGACAGCCCTTCAGAACGCGCTGTCCATCGCACTTCCAGGTGCATCTAAAGATTTGTCCAGTTTGCAGGTGTGCAACGGCGGGCCACATCAGCTCGATTTGGGCAATACTCCTGTCGATAATGCCAACATCGCGGGGACCCTCTTGTCCCAACCGGCTGGACTGAAACTGGAGCAGATGGCTGCTGAGTTAAGTTCCACTCTGTCTGCTGACCAGAGTCACTCCCTCGCGACCGATCCCCTGTTTTGGCGATTGCTTATCCAGACTTCGATTGCAAACGACCACACAGTCTCCCACCAATTTGACACTCGTGGTGCCACTACTACTCTGCTGGGTTCCTCTCCACTGGACGAACATGATACTACTAGACCGTCCTCTGTGACCAATGGCACCGATCCGGTAGGTGAACTGGACCGCGTGACTACGGCAGCCGGTACATTAGCTTTTCGTTCCTCTTCTTCTCCCGTGTCCTCAAATTCCTCGTTGTCTCAAACACATGCTCCAGATTCAGGTTCACGTGATACACGACTGGATCCCACTGAACAGTCTCGAATGCGCCTGGAGCGCAAGCGTGCACGAAACCGCGATGCGGCCCGCAAATGCCGAGAACGGAAAATCGTTCTAATTAAACGGTTAGAAAAAGAAGTGGTTCATCTAACTGAGGAAAATAAGGTCTTACGCAACCGTTATTTTCGGTGCATGCGTGAGATCGATCGACTGAAGTTGTTTGTTGTTCAGCATTTGCGAAATCAGTGTCCAGTCATGGTAAACAAGCATGGTTGAATTCTTATTCCCTCGTACCCTACCTTTACTCTCCCATACTTGATAGTTTCGGTTGTTTTGTGGTTATTATTTTTGTAGTGCTTACTCATCCACTATACGGAAATCCCGTTCTTTCATTCACTTCTCTCTCTCACACCTGCCCCCAGTGCATATATATATATATATATATATATATATATATATATATATATATATATATATATATATAACGCATTGGGTTGTACATGCATGCATACCCGTCTGTCCATCCTTGCCCGCTTGAACGCATACCCGAAACCATATATGTACACATACAAATACCAGATACCGATTTCTATCGAACTATTATGATACTAACAATTGATCAGATGCGCTGTCGAGCTCAGCGGCTCAGTCTCCATGATAGAACCCACGCACAAGAATCGATACTTTTCTGTGAGCGGGATAACTCGACTGTGATTCGACGTGTGTGCATGCCGAGTTTTTTCTCCCCTATGACTCATCCTCTTCCAACTTTCATGTTTAGTGACGGCACAAAACTCCAGGTCTGCAAAAGGGAATAACACGGTAACGGCAACACGTCATTAAAGCACTACGTGTTTGGAATTACTTCTCGTTCTGGCGCCACTTTTCTTGCACTTCACAAATGCACATACGCATGCGCATTTCTTCCCCTTCGTCCGCTCATTTTCTTATTTTCAAAGAAAAAAGTCGATGCAAGAGTATTCGTCGACTATATAGCCAGTCATCCGTTACTATTAACATCATCCTCATTTACTTGAAGCTCATTGTCTTTCCTTACACACAATCATCCATCTACCTCACACTCAGTTTACACTTGCACTCTGGTTTCCCAAATTCTGTCAATAAATCGGTCGGCTCCCTCTGTTCTCTTCTGTTTACACATGCCTGATCACTTACGACCAACGAGAAGTGTGTGTTTGTGATTATTTTACAGATTTCACTATCTCCTCCGCCCTTCCCGAAGAAATAATCTATCTTCTGCATCCCTGTTTCACCCACTCTCCTATACAAACTTTACAAGCTGTTCGCTATTTTCATTCATGAGATAACTACGACTATCACAACAACTACCTAATTCACAGACAAACTGTTGGTGCATTTTTTGCTTCAACCTCTTTCCCAGTTCACATTTTGACGGAATTGTTTGTTTGTGTGTGTGTGTGTGTATGTGGAACTGGTCTCAATTCTCAATGCGATCCTTGGTTTTCTGTCATCATCGCTTATCCTTACTCTTTGTTTTGGGCTCCGTTTTCTGCTCTCTCATTTTCTGTCTTTCTAGTCTCGTCTGGATGTTCTCTGTCTATGTTTGACAGCGAACCAGCACAGTGATATATACACATAATCATAAGCAAATATACATACATACATATATATATATATATATATATATATATATATATATATATATACTGCATTCTTGTTTCTCATATTCCATATGCATTACTCAGCTTACGGTTATGATGCCCCGTGCGCAGGCGTTACTTTAGTGTTATACTTACTTATGAGAAGTCACTAGATTAGTACTATTTGTTGGGTTGGTCACCCCAGTTGATGTCATTGTTTTTTTCTCATTAATATGCATTCCTTTAACTCGTGCCGCAATGAGGACCGCTTTCTTTGTTGCAGTACCTAATCTGTTAGTTGGAAAATCAACCGTCAGCTTTGTTGTGTTAAATGTCTGCGAAAACGATTGCACTGAGAGGCATCACTGCACAATGATGCGATAGTGTGACGATTCGGTCTCGTACTCGAGCCCAAACTGGTCGTTGTGTCACAGAGGACAAAAGTATTATCGATACCCTGATGAATACGATGACTCAGCAGTTCTTCGAGGAGCATCTTCTGTTTCGTTTTCGATTCATTTCTTTAAGCATCGCCATGCGCTGACTGAACGTTTCACAACGCGTCGCGTCCGATTATAGCCGTTGTGTGAGGAGGAGTATTGTTGAATGTTCGTAATAAGCTTAGTCGGGTCACCTGATTACTAATTGCATGTGGGTGCGTACAGCGATTTGGAGCGCACTCACCACTGTGTAGTATTACCATAGAAACCAAGCAGCGATGACGACGCGTTTTTGCCTAAGCAACCCTCTCAGGACGCGCGCAAACATGGCTACTGACTTAACTATCCTGGGTGGTACTACCTAAGCAGATGAGAAAGTGTTGGGTGTGACCTGGACAGTGTCCTTCCTAGTTTTTTTTCAGGTGAGGACCCTGGAGACTTATTTAAGTCTCTGTGGTTGTGTCTACGACGGTGGGGTAGACTGGGATAAAGGGGTGACGCTATCCTTCTCTAGCTTAGTCGAGCAATTAACGTGCTTAGGCGGGCGGGTTGAGTGGTGGAAAAGGAATCCTGGTTTAGTTTTTTGCTGGTTGTTGCCATAGATAACAAGCAGAAGCGCAACGGAAGCATTCGTTGATCAGAACGAGGCGGTCAAAAGTGCCGGTAGAAAACTCTCATGGGTCATAATAGAAGGTGAATGAAGTAAAGAATTGTTTGCGATTATTCATTCGCAAGCTTTAAAAGTAATCTACGGGGCAAGAAACAATGTAGCGATTGCCGCTTCACTTAACACCCAAGAAATGTACCCGGTAAAATGGTGGTCGGGGTCGGTTTCATAATCCAATATCAATGGGCGGTGCAGCCTCGTACGTATAACGACTGGTTTTGTAACAATATGGAACACTAGCGAGATCGTAATAGACATATCTTCCACTACTTGGTAATATCTCTTGAGACCCTTTCAGTTAAATGTCTCTAACGTTTCTGTTTCTACTGCAAAATACCAATTGCGCAGCACACCCCTAGCTAATTAGTTTACTCAAACGGTACTGGATTGCTCCGTTTAAGAGCTGTCAGAACCGCAATTACCTCGAAGGCCAATGTAGATACCGTTCATGCTGGATGTCCTAGATTGGGCCAATGGCATCTCGTTGAAGTTAAATGATTGGATATACATCATAGTATGGGAGACACCATTGGGAGGACAAGTTTCGCATCAATGGAATACCGGTGGCCCACCAATCGGCCTCAGGATTCGGGCTGGAGCTGCAAAATTCAACAGGAGTCCATCCATGTCTGAGTAGTAGTTTGAAACACACCGTGATGCTCATCAACTCACTTGGACTTCCTCTCCGTAGTGGGAAGACTGGTTGAATGTAGTTTTGTCCTTCCAAACAGCTGGACCGATTGAAATTCAGTAGGAGACAACCGTGGGGAGATTTGTCGGGAAAACTTATGAATTAGTCAAACAGGTCCAGTAAATCCTAAGAAACGTTTTTGTCTGATATAACAGTCAGTCTTACGACATTTGGAGACAACTTTACCGTGACATGTCGACTGAGCGTGATAAATAGAATGATTCACTTAGTTGCGACCTGGTCAAGCCTGAAAGAAGGCAGACTCGAATTGGCATTTCAGTCTTTATTGTCAGTAGGGAAACAGTTGGTTCAAAGAGACAGTTCTGCTCTCGGTCACAACCGTCGCTTTTAAGTCGTCGCCATTATGATGCGTCCTTCCTGTCATTCCAACCTAGCCACCCACAAAATGTGCTTTAGTCTACTTCCCATGAAGCACTGGCCACTATCTCGTCCCATTTTCCGATTCAGGTTCTTGCCTGAACCCTGGGCATTCTCCTGAATGAAATCCGTTGACCATTTTTTCCGTTCATTTCAATGAGCATAGGAATAAATAAATGAATTGACGCTGGCTTAGTCGTCCAGAAGGATAATCAGGTCAGCATTGCTCATTACTTAAGTTGACAGGATTAGCGATGTTTGAACTACTCAGTTTCCTCTCATGTTTCATTTTGCGTTCTGTCTTCTGCTTTCAGCTGTTCCCGTTTGCCAAGCAATGCTCTGTTGGAACAGTCAATCAATCTTCATGACTTGCAGTCACGTAACTTTGTTAGGCCAACTTTTCACAGTCCTGTGGATTATACTATTGAGACAGGATCGTCATAGGGTTCGTCAACAAGACATTGTGCAAACTGTGCTTCTACCCGCTTCTGCTATGTATATTCGGATAAAAACTCGTAATCTTGAGCAGCTCTATTGTTTGCTGTATAAAATGGTGCTGAACGCTGCTCAGTGGATTCGTTGGCTCAGAGGAAGTAGATCACAACACTGCTTTAAAGTCAAGGCATTCTCTCTAATAGGCTGCCTCAGACACTATATTTTTCCACTAGGAGAACGAATTGACCCTGAGACACGTCGTGTAAGTTGTAGAATAAATTGTGTTTTGTCTCAACAACGTCCGCAAGATATGGTCTCAACTCCAGAATTCATCCCTCGCGTGCCAGTCGGTATGATGTCAAACGCTCGTGATTCGATTGATGTTAAGGTTCAGCCGGAAATCGATCGTGTTAAATTCGATCGGCCGGTTCTGCGTGTGTAAAACTCCATAGACCGAAACACTAGGGCCTTGCGAGGTGCGATTTGTGGCGACGGGGTTTTCCCGCATTCCACTGCGCAAAGGAAATGCATGAATCTATCGTATGCTATATGAAAAGTACAGGTACTGGAGGTCCCGGATTTAGTAGATAAGACTTGGATGATGACAACTTACTGGGTTCTGGTTGCAGACGGAAACCACAACTTTAGCATCTTGATTTGTGACAATTGGTTTACTGAATTGTCCTAGTCGTATCAGTATGAAAGTAAATAGAACGGAGACCAAGGGATCTAAAAGCCAATAAAACAAATTTCGAGAGGATCCGGACGACGGTATTATCACGCATGTTCTCAGCGATACCAAATGAGTTTTCTGGCAAGTTGATCAAATGGCATACAACCTGATTAGTTCTTTTACCAACAACCCTTTTACACAAAACACCTAAACTAACATGTAGGATTTATCATTCCTCTTTTATTTTGGAAAAACTAATGCGTGTCAGAAGTACCTCGCCGATCGTGTGCAATTGATGCTCCGAGAAATGCATACATCGAAGTATTGGAATTCGAACTACGAATGTAATCAGTATTGTCAGTTGTGTTCAACAGTATTTAAAGCAAAAATTTAACGCTCACGATGCGACTAGGTCGATAGTCCAACTACCCGAGTCCGGATACCTCTTTTTATTATAAACACTGAGTCGATTGTAATAAAAGAGATAAACCCCTTGGTTCGCTAGCTAATTGCAAGAGGAATTTCCGGTGAGAATTCACGTTAAGATCAGTGTATTGATCCTGTTTTTGAGTAAAGAATGAAGATTGAAAGGTTGGAGTCCGACATCTGAGAACACGGAATTACGGCACGTCATGTTGTCATGCATGCTTTTTCGCATCACCAGTGTTCCTTCGTTCCACTTATCCATGTTGGTTTTATCAGAATTCCACCATCGTTCCTGCTGACATTACATAACCCACCCCCATTTTTACTGGATTTTGTACATTCTATCTTCTTTTTAGGGCGTTATGGTTGTTCGTACAGACGCACTCACTTTATTGAAAAATAACCTAAGGCACTGGGTCGCTTCGTCCAACTCACCAGAAAGAATATATTTGTGTTTGTACGGTAGACGTATGCAAGCATTATGCTGACATTGTCGCGAGATGCAAGCATTTCGTCTATACTCGTCAATTGCGAACGTAAAACGTCAGAACGGGTCACTATTTGGCTCAATGAGTATCAAAGCCCGTACCCGAATGACTGTCAAAATCGATGACTGAACCCGCTGCGGTCACTTATAGTGACGTGAAATCGCCCCGTCGTTCGACTGTAAAAACCATTTAACTGCATCAGGTGGCAACATTGACCTGACTTAATCCTTCCCAGTGATTTTGCACCAATCGGTACCAAAACTATTAGCATTCAGCGAAATGATGCATCAATCAGCGCTCAGCGCACAAAGTTGTCTGACATAATGTTTATCTATATCACGCAATGGCGAGTAGTGTGTGGGATTGATGAATCTTTGTTTGGTTGAATGTCCTTTGGACTCCACGTTTCACGCACAAACCTCAGGTCATCCGACCAACCTGCACTCGGATGCACCAGACTCGAGTTTCGCTCTTGTTAGAGCTCATCAGTCCTACACACTACTCGCAAGCAGTTGCGTGATATAGATACCAAACGCGAAACAAGTTTAAAAATGTGGGTACGTTGGCCCCATCCTGTGGAGAAGACCTGATTTGGTGGGAGGCATTCGCTTGGAGTTTACTGATCAGGTACCGTGTCTCCGTTTGAAGCTGTCGGGCATTCCTGGCTATCATAGAAGACCACATCTGACCAAGCTTAACTTGGTGAATCGAATCAGCTCGGACGGGAGCGGGGGGGGGGGCGCAGTGGTAAACACACAGGTCTTCGAGATGAAAGAGCCCGGGTTCAAACCCTGGGTGTGGCGGAGGATATGCACCGCTGAGCAAAACTGGAGTCTGGTGCTTCCGAGCGCGGGTTGGTCGGGTGACCTGAGGTTTGTGCGTGAGACGTGGAGTCCGAATGACAGTCAACCAGACAAAGATGATGTTTATCTCCCTTCGCACTAACCCCGGGGCCTCCCTCTCCCACCGAACGTACTGTAGGAACTTTCAAGAAAGTCTACTCCGTGATATTTCTTCCTTCTGTAATATCATGGAAAACGTTGATGGTGAAGTGGGCCTTCGATACAAGACTAGTCGGACTTCCGGTCGGTATCACATTTTATTCTGCAACGGGGCGTTCGATGCTGAAATGAGACCGACTCAGTTCGTTGTGTACCATTTAAGAAGAAGGACCAAAGCGGTTTGCAACCTCCGGCTTAGATTGGGGTGGGTGTGCTCGGCTAATTAGTTTCAATAAGCGGTAAATAACCAAACTCGATTTCAGGGTAATTGATGCTGATCAGGATGATCATCCCCCCCCCCTCACTCACTCACTATACGAGTGAATAGTTGATGTGATTGGTCTTTTTATAAGAAGCGCAGGATGAGAGGGTATTTTCGTTTCGTTTTTGTGACGTCAGCACTAACAAAATGCGCGGGTGGATACTATGATAGAGAAAACCAAGATCCTTAGTAACTGTCTGTATAGATTACTTTTATCCTCCTTCAGAAGTCTTTTACTCCCTAAAAAAAATTGTTCATGCTACCATTCATGAGTTTAGATTCGATGCTTCGAGGCAGTAGTTGTCACCTGTGCTATCGTTGGTTGTCATTCGTTTACCGAATTCCTTACATTTCAGTCCGGCATTACCGCTTCGTATTGACGGACAATAACGTTGTTCAAGTACACGACTACAAGCTACTGCATAAAAGTGAGCCCTGTTGCCACAGTGCACTGATTTATTTGACTGCAGTGTAAAGATCGCCGTTGGTCCCAGTCATCTTGAGACAGTCCACTAAGAGATTTCATACGACGGTAATTAAATCCGACCGTTCCCCACATGCGGTGAGCACAATGAACGGTCTGAAAAAGTTAGACTGTAATTCTGAAAAATGCGTACCGTCAAGGGGATCATGGTGATGACGCAAGTTTGACCAAGTTGGTGACCACATTTTTAAGTAGGGGTTTTCACGATCAAGATTATAAACGTTTCAGCAATAAAATGTATACCATTGGGTCATGCTTCGTCCACTTTAACGTGGAGAGTTTTGACAGATCAGTTACATGTTATCGAGTTTTCTGAGCGAGCAACAGATCAAGGTGTTCCCACACTCGCTGTCCTTTCTCGGGCTGTAAACAGTAAACAGTGTAGAACGGCAGAAAACCGAGAGCCAAGGGACACTGCTCATATTCAACACTACCGGGGAAACGGCACAATTCCTCCGAAATCCGTGGCACTGTTTCTGAGGCAAATAAGTTCTCAAAACTGACAATTTACTGAACATTTGAACAGTTTTGAATTTGCCAATGCAAGTCACTTCAATTGGCACCATTGTGAGATTCGCTTACTACTTTTCCCGCTCGTCCATTTTATTAGTCCGGCGAAAGACCACTGGATCAATAGAACAGCTCGTCTTTGCTCAAGTCGAAATTAAAGTTGGGCTGAAGGCCTTGTCTTTTGACTTCGCCCTTGCGTTAACTTGATTTCTTAGGGCCGGGAATGACAGTCGATACTGTGAGGGTGTGGTCTGACGCATCGTCTAATGGACAGTCTAGTCAAGCTAGCAGACAGCATATCAGCACCAGTCCAGAATCTAGATGAAGACTTGAGCCAGCGGATTCACGATCGACAAGAAGGCGGATCCGTAAGAGGAGAAAGGATTCCTGTCAAGTGGTGACTGGTAGTATCACCAATCAGGAGAATGGTTACCCAGTGTGAGTTTGGCCCAAATAATCTTTGTCTACGAAGATTGATGACAGTGATTCTTTTTTCTCACATAAACAGTGTGTTTCGAACTACTAAACTGAGATGATTTGAAGGCAAAAAAGTCTTCTCCCCGGTAGCTAGTCGGACTAATCAAACGAATGTGGCAGAGCAACCAGCAGAGCGCCGCAGTTGTCTGCAGACGAATATGCCAAGGATACAATATTGTTCCCGACGCTGCTGAATATGGGCAATCAAAATCATCTGGCAGGGGAATGGAGGCTACGGATGCAGAACTATCCAGATTTTATTGTTTAATAATGGTCTTCACCATGCATGGGTAACGAGAACGTGTCGGGTAGTCTTGAAGAAAGTGACTTTTAATTTTACAATTGTGATAGTAGTTTGACGGTGAGATAGTAGAATTTATAAATGTGTCGTTTGAAATAATTTCTTGGTCCCAAAATACGCATTACCACTATTCTGTAATTTTCTACGGATCAGATCAGTCAACCTGGAGATTCCATTTCAACGACTCAGATCAGGTTCAGTATGTTCGACAGACATGGTAACCCATTCGGAGTCACACACCAGTGCTTGCATTTAGACTCGCATGCTATCGCGCCTCCTGTCTCGTCCATAAGCAGTGTGATTTGTTGACCTGCAAGCAACCTTTCAGCGAGATGCTATCCAATTTTGTAAGTGGTTAGAACTCGTCGATTCTTCGCGTGCGGTTGTAGCGAGATGGTAACCACTTTGTCCAACCGCTTAGCCGAGGGAATAGCACAAAACACCAAGGCTGTATGTGGCATGTTTTCCGGTTAGACAGCGGTAAAATGTGTGAATACAGGCGTGAACAAAATGATAAATTCAAATTTTGAGTGCATGTGTATATACGCCCGTGGTCTGGAGTAAAACAATTACAGAGAATCAAAATGAGAATGTTTGTGTTCGTGTCTGTGTGTCCGGTAAGAACCAGCGCGTCAGCGTTTAGGGATGTTTGAATGTGTCACGTCGATAGACTATCCTAATCAATAGGATGACGCATTTATCAACGAATCGATCGAGCTTTGCAAACATAAAAACGAGTTGAATAAATGTCAAAAATGCAAAAATCAACGTCCACACTACCAAATATTGACAGTGAAGCATGATTAAGATCAATGAAAATTCGCAATGTAGGTGCATAAAAATTCCTTATTTATGTCAACGAGCGTAGTTCTAGTCGGTTTAGGTTTTTAACTCGGACGGCTATATGCGTCAATCTGAACACCGGTCAGATCGTGTGTTCGAATCTTGATTGCCCCAAACCTACGTAAATGCACACACCAAGCTAATGGACAGGAACTGGATTTTTGCCCAAGAACTATTCACCGGACATTCGAGTTTTGTCCAGTTCTAACGACCGATTGGGTTTGTCAGTGGATCTCAGTCTGACTGGAATGTGGTGGTCGGTCTCGACGATTCATACCACTTTCTTCTGTCCCGTATTTCGATCATTACTCCTGTGTGCGCTATCAAAACTGGATTAACTGACGACATTGGTTGGCTGTGGTGGTGGTGGCGGGTATATTGCTCGATTGTCCATTCATCATCATTGGTTGTGCTTTAAGGTCGGCATGTATGCTCTCCCGGTTCCAAAAATCGACCATGAATGACCGATTGAACCAGATCACGGCTTATCTGGATCGAACGAATCGTGTACACTCGCATACACAAATACCCATGCGCACACACGCTGGAGTGGACCACACATTGGATTTTGACTAGTGACGTGACTTGACGTGACGTGATCCGAATAAACTGGGTAGATGAAGATACGGTTGATCGATGCGATGAGTGTGCGATGAATAATTGATCCATTCGCAACCACTCAAAAACAGCCTGCCAAAACCGGCCAGTTAGTAGAGGTGTTGAGAAATTTAGAAACCATTTGACAAGAATGAATTTGCATGGTAAATTCCATCCTTCAGTTCACTTCATTTCCCGCGTGCAACAAGCACCACTGGAATCCGGATGGGAAGCTTATTCGTGCAGCTGAGGTTTCCCAGTCAGTGTACGCGAAAAACATTGGTGACTGAAATACTTTTCCCCACCCGGTGCAGGACACATTAAGTCCAATTGGAAGAATAATGATATCCCTTTGAAATCTGGCCTGGTTAAATCCCACGGTCACCTTTTTCCTGTTTCTAAATCAACATTTGGCGCGTGCTTTATACAAAAAGTTGGATTACGTTGCTTGATTCGATAAAGTCAGATTGGAACTGAGTCATTTTGCCATTTTTCGTCTCCGGTAAATCCAATCGGATCTGTTCACCATACTGTTGAAGCGTGGAGTCGTTATGCAAATTGACTGTTTCAACCGTACGATGACTGTTGCTTGGCTTACTAATGCCCCTCGATGGACACCGTTCATTTCCGCGGTGACAGAATTCTGAAGCGGTAAGGCGGTCCGGTAATGACGTGATTTAATCGGTATTGCTGTTATTCGCTTAGCATTAGGATGGACAATATATGTATACTACAAGAAAAAGTTACCGGAAAATCTGTCGAATTCATAAAACGCTCGGAGGTTAACCGAACTCACAGCTTGCTTCCGCGTCACGGAAAGGTGGATGAATTGAAGTTGTTGACAGATGGCGATTCCCGATCGAAGGGCGTGTCCCTCTGATCAGCCCCCTCATTTCCTAGCCCTCGGTGTAATGTTTTGATTCTTGTCCGGTCATCAAAACATTAAACGTGCAAGAGAATTTATCTTTTCCACACCCAAATGATCACAGTATTAGTCGCTTGCCATTACCTTCCTCAAGATGGGACAACCGATTAGTCAGTATGATACTGCATACCACCAGGTTGAACAAAATGTTCCTCTCCATTCTAGAAGATCGGGGATTTCTTCTTCCTAGTTATAGCCCAACCATGCTTCAACGCTGAGGGCGTCACACTGGTGTGCTGATTCAACAGGCGTCATACGGGATGTGGCCGCTTCCGCATCGTGGCAACACGCTGGGGAGCCCCAGTCAGTCAGAATCACCGCGATCAAGTACAATAGTAGCTCGCTGTGATTAATTAACATGTAATCTACTAAATATTCCCCTTGATTTCACTTATTTAAACAGATCAGTTCTGTGGTCAAATTTACGTATTAGTTCCGCGGTCTTTGCCTTCTCGCTATTTCGGCTTCTGTAGCTCTACGTTAGAGCGATTTCAGTGCGCCTTCAGTTCAGGTATTGCAAACAGTAAAACTGGTTTGCTGAATTAGTTGTGATCTGAACACAACTAATGTTTGTGACATAAGAATTAGGTCCATTGTGAATACTATGAAAAGAAATTGGTTCAAGGAAACTGCTCACCCGGTTTTTACCCCGTATGGTAATCATATGCAACGAAACTTCACCTCAGAAGAATGGCTGTCATCGTTCCTGACACCGAATTGTGAAAGTCAAATAGGATTTTATGAGCTTAGAAATCTCATAATATACTGAAATGTACCACGGTAAGGTACTTGTGAAGATGTTTAATAGCCTGTATGACGGCAAGTGCTTCCTTCCGAGCACGCCGATATCCTCGTTCTGTTTTGTTCGATCGCCTCGAGGCGAATGCGGCTGATCTTTTCTTCTATACCCAAACCGGAGTCTGCAGTTAATCTGCCTTCCTTTGTTCTAGAAAACGCTGTTAGAACTAATTGACTGTTACTCAGAGAAACTGGAGAACGAGAAATGGACTCGTGCCAACGAGAAGATGATTATAACGTGATTGGAGGCTCAGCTTAGTTTGTATTTGTATGGAGGAGGAGGACTTGTGCAGGCAGTGTGCTGATATTTCAGTCATCACACGCAAAAATAAAACAAGAAAAAATAAGCAATACATCGGAAATAGCAAAATATTCGAGTAAATACCTACAGATACTTTTTAACTGGAGTGTGTTCCTGTAGGTGAGAGTGTAAAGAAAAACGAAGTGGGTTACGAAGTTTTGTGAGCAACTCAGCCTCTGCCTATATAGAATGAGGAAGTTTTGCACAGATTTATTCCAGCGGTAATGCAGGACGGGTGGTGGTGAATTGGGGACGACAAAAAGATAAATCTGCATGCAATGGATGAGCAGGGTCCCGGATTATCCTGTGCGCAAAGGTCACACAAGACTCAGCAAGCTGATCCACGAGTTCGGTCAAAGGTGTGTCAACGAGAACAGATGAGACGTGGCTTGTAATAAGCAAACCAAGGTCCAGATCCTTAGGTCCTGTTTCAGAAGATTGGGGAAGGTTGCACAGGAACGGTATAGAAGAGTAAGAGGAACGTATTAAAAGAACTTAGCGTGGAATGTTAGAATAATACTGAAGGCAGCCCACAGGGGCTCGCAAATCCTCCTAATCAGTAAGGGAATCAACAGCACCGGACGGTTTGACTCTGAAACTGAAATTTGACCTTCTGCCTGGGCAAGCAACTCTACTATGAAACACCAAAAGTGTAGTTTTCCGGTTTCGTAGTTGCAATTCGGTCGTTAAATCTTCGTAAAAGAGCTAGAAGCCTCACGGTACATCCGTTTTGGATGTAGGCATAGTGAGTTAAGTTCGTAGTATTTCTTAGTCTTTTAGCATTCCATCGGTGACAGGTCGAAACATACTGCGGAAATGTGCAGACAAGAGAGTTGAAAGTCGAACCAATAGAGCCCCGAAGATCTTTTGGTAGTAGCCAATCACTGAAATGGATATCGTCGATAGGAATCTACAGCTGGTAGTTCGAAAAATCAATCCACAAGAAAACAGTGGTACTCTCTAGAACCTCTTTGACTTATTCTGGTCTTTTTCGAAGTGCTGCACTTTGATAGAGTTTGCGAGGTTCATTGTAATGCGATAATCCCAACTGATACGCAGTTATCTATCATCTGATTTCACGGTCTTCGCAATAGGCATAGTTTATGAAGACGACTGTACGGGTGTCAGTTAACTGCATTTTATCAATGGCATTTTTCAAGGCCTAGCGCTGGTCATCTGGTTTGATACGTCGGATCACAGAAACAGTACGACACCCAGATGCACTGGCATACTATTCATTCAATTGGTTTTTGTGGACAAATTCACTATCAAAGTTCGGAGATCGTGTCGTAGCTGGACCCCTAGCTACTGACTTATTGGCAAAAATTGAATCACTAAAGGATGGAAAGACTAGAATCGTATAACATGAACTTAACGATGTACACATGCATGAATTCATTGCACTGCCACTTATCGTCTGGAGGTGAATGTCTTTTCTGCCCCAAGCAAACTTTCCGAACGTGGCCCGGATGTCGCCGTTATACGACATATTGAGTACTTTGCAGATGAAAAGAAGGACGCAAGACAAGCGGTGATTCGGCTCAGGTGACACATCATTTAGTTTTTCGAAAGGTGTCTGCTTTCGATGGGATTTACACATAGTTTTTTCTTTGGAATCAACAGCTTCAGACTTTTAAAGTTATACAAAGAAATGAGCAGCCGGGGTGGAAGACATATTCTCGGATTAGGCAGAAATCGTTTACACCCTAAAAATGTCAGGGCCGCTTTGGAAAAGGCTTCTGCTGCTCTAGACAATTCATGACAGCAATTAGACGATCTCTTAGCTGAATCGCCAAATGACCATCAGAAACATCTCAGTTTTCTTAGATTCAAAGTGTGAGCAGGGAATCACGAGAAGTGACGTTGAAAACGTGAACGAAGGAATAAAACCTCGTTCCTTCAACAAACTGGAAGTTCGTCGAAACTGACTGACCCAATTGAAGCTTCTTCAGTTCCGGATGGAGGCTTGGGCCCTTCAGAAAGCTAAACAGCTCGATAGAGAGTAATGTCTGATCACCCGTGGCAACGAAAAGTGTCGTTTTATTCTCTTTCTCAACACCTCTGCGAATTGAATGCCACAGTTTGAATCACTTAGTCCGATGCTGACATTCTGACGCCCCGAAGTGATTAACTGGCCCAGTTGTGGATAGCTGCATGCTGTGACGCCAGTTGTACTGCAAATTATATACTTGTGCAAATGAGAAGTATTGATACACCGATTCATAAACTCCAGCAATCGAACAATGGTACGCTCAGCTAACGGAACACAGTCAGAATGCCACGGAAGTCGATAATATTCATGTGTCAACGATAAAAACCACTCATGAACAAGATGAACGGGACGAAAATAGCCATTCAAGTATTAGGATGCTGAACCAGGGCGTGTGCGAATGCCAGCTCTTCGTAGAATATAAAGAACTTTCATTTTCTGATAAGATGCCCGATAGTCGTGTATATGTGTATGTGGACGAGTGTGATTACCAAAACATCAGTAAGAGTGAATGAAAATGGGGGAAAGGTATGACAGCATTTGTTTAAGTGCTTATCGGAACGTGGGAAACGTGAGTTGGTGAATATATTACTGAGATAAACGAGTTAGCGGGTTATCATACCGATAGTTAATCTGATCACACAAAAACACAGTGTTTTCGTTGCCCCCGGGCAAATGTCAAACCTATTTGACAGAAACAAAAACAACAGGAAACGGTGAAACCAGGAATCGTGGTGGTCGGACGCTTCAAGTATCTCATGTTGTGAGGTGTAGAAGCATAAAATCCAACCGTTCTGGGTACAATTATGCACTACTGTGCTTGGCTGACCGTCCTTTGGACTCCACCTTCCGCGCACAAACCTCAGGCCATCCGATCAGCCTTGCACTCGGATGCACCAGACTAGAGTTTCACTCTTGTCAGAGCTCACCAGTGGTGCATATCCTCCGCCGTGCTCAGGGTTTGAACTCGGACCTTTTCATCTGGTAGGCGTGTGTGAGCCACCCCGCTTCCGTCCGGGATGATACAAATCACCTCTATGACGGCCAGCATGCAGTCAAAATTTGTAGTTTAAGTGCCAAGTATCGTCATTTGAGAGTTTTGTGTCACAGTTAATGAAGCTTGTACAAACGCTACTGGTTCCCCAAAGCCTGCAAAAAGCCCCATCACTTCTGACAGTATAGCAATAACAGACTGGATTTGTCAAATCCGTCGTTCTTCACTGGGTGGCAATCACCCTCGTGTAGTCGATTTTGCAAAAACAGATGACAACAAAGATAGGCAGTCAAGTACACATCCGACTCGCTCCTTTGCGTATGGTGGTGACGACGATAATAATAATACAATAATAGCAATAATAATTATCTCCTTTATCTGCTTCCTTTCATTATGTAATAGTGGTGCAATATTTCAGCAAGGGGGTCACGGCCAGCTGGAGGCTACCAACTGGAGAAGATGACTGGCGGTAGAACCGGGACTTGTGTCCGGGTCAGAAGAGTTGAAGGCCCGCCAAGATGACCGCTTGACTAGCCGCGATACGATAATAGTCGTTAATATTACTATTAATATAATCTTCTACTTTCTTTATTCATTATGCAACAAAGTACAATAATTCTGGCAGGGGGTTGCAGCTAATTAGCGACCGCCGAAGGAGGCACAATTCGAATTCGAAACGCCACGATCTAAGGTTCACGATGATGACCATGCGACCACCACCGAGGAATTCTCAATGAAGAACGCGGTGATGTGTGTGCGTATTTATTGTTTATTAACACAGCGCTATCGGTTACCGCGGACAACCTTTGTCGACTGATTACCATCACTTCCGATAACGCTGCCAGCGAAGGTTAAACGCTGACATATAACATATCACCTGGTGCATCATTTTTCTGATACTCTCGGGACCGATTTTAGCTCCGATGCATTCAGAAAAAAGTGCCGTCGTGGGGTTTATGCGTTTAGGGAACACAACTGCGTGCTCAGAAATAAAAATCTCATCCATCATCTAGAACAAGAAGTAGAATGTAACAGACACAGTAGCATATCTTAATATCCTAGTTTGAGCGTGTGTTGATTTTTGTGCCATACAGGACTGCTTCAGTCCGGACATCCCATCAGTCAGAATTTTGTCCCACCTCTGCTACACTATCCACAAATGTGTGCTTCGTATGTGTGTCAATTCTTAGTCAGTCGACTACTGAAGTACATACACGAGCCAACGAACCTTTTGCGTACACGTTTGAACGTTCAATTTTCTGATGAATGTAAGGTACATGAAGTGTACCCCTGCATTTAAATAAATACAAATCGGGATCGTACATGAACATTCAGCCGAATAGATCTTTCCATAGCAAAAAGCGCTTCGTTTATTTCGCACACATTAAGACAGACGATAGGATTTGGAGCACGAACAGCATTGATGAATGGAATCGTGACTTCTTATCACCACCGCACTCACGTTCTAGGGAGTTGGCAAATTGCTATATCGAAATCGTACAGAGGTGACTAGTGGTATGTGCACGATCTCCAGTGTTATGCTGACCAACACTGAACCATGAACATACGAAAATCAGGGGAAGTTCGAAAATGTGTGGAATGTGATCAGGAGATGGAATGAACAATAGAAAAACAATATTGACAACGATCACACATCAGCTAGGTCGTTGGACCTACGCTGTCATCAATACGATTTAGACCGTTTTGTCATTTGTCTCATTTATCCGTCGGGAGGTCAGTCGTTTCCGCTAACGCACACACGGTTGCACTAATTGTACCTGATAGTGCCGCATAACTTCGAGTTAGTTCCGAACAGGCCGACGAGAAGCAGAACAGGTAGTCGGGCAGTTGGATTATGAAATTTATAGTACTGAGTACGTTTTGTCTGAAAGTATATTTCGGGAAACCTTTGTGCACAATTCAATGTTTACATCAATAATTTTAAAAATCAGTTCCATAAAAGTGATCAAGGAAACACGACGGATTACCGTTAGATCATGCAACAAAACGTTGGGCTCTTGATCCAGCACGTTGCAAGAAGCAGTGGAATCTTCGCCCATGCACACTCCATACGATTCAAATAAGATTACAGCTGTAAACCAACTGTGAAGTGCCCAGACATTTGAATGATTGATCAGAAGAGTACCCGGATGCGCATACCCGATGAGCGGCAGCAACCGCGAAACCGGTGGTGCGCTTGCGAGGAAATTTGTCCCGTCATCCAGATACAACATCATACTACTCATCGGATTCAGCAGTTCAAGGAATTGTTGAATACAGTACACAGTAGCATTGTAGAACGCAATGCAGGATATCCGCTTGTTAACGCACGATCGAACAAATACGGAAAACTGAGCAGGCGCAAGCTGTACATGCAATCGGCACGACCAGGCAGGGACGTTTGGCGCGTAGCGAAACGTGATTGGATGAATGGTGCAGTCAGGTGCAAGGTGCGTGTGTGTGACTGATCATGGCAACGCGTAAGCATGAGTCAATAGGCACCAGTGAAGGGTTATTCTGTTACCGATCCAAACACCGATGAAGCCACACAACATCATTTCCCTCCTCAAATTTTATATGAGGCTTGGATTCGAACAAGTTTCAAGCCAGTACCGACTGGACTAATCCAGTCAGCAAAAGTGTACAGTTAACCAATTCGTGGACGACCGATACGTACTACAAAGCCAGACGTTCGCATCCAAGCTTCACGTAAAATTTGAGGAGGGAAATGATGTTGTGTGGCTTCATCGGTGTTTGGATCGATAGCGGAATAACCCTTCATTGATGCCTATTGATTCATGCTCATGCGCTGCCATGATCAGTCACACACACACACACACGCACCCTGCACCTGACTGCACTATTCATCCAATCACATTTCGATACGCACCGAACGTTCTTGCTTGGTCGTGCCGACTGCATGTACAGCTTGCGCCTGCTCAGTTTTCCGTACTTGCTTGATCTTGCGTTAATAAGCAGGTTTTCTACATTGTGTTCCGCATTAATGCGGGACACGACACCCAGCACGTGTGAGTAGAAAACGTAAAAGTAGGCTATGGGCACGCATACGCAAAACATCCGAGAAATCGCAGGCGGTGTAGAGCGATCACTTAAGTTGGAGAGCGGCTATCCGTGCTCAATACACAACGACACAACTCGTCAATAATCACACGATATTCCCACCATGCGCGAGCAACGCCTCGGAGATATCGGTCGTCAAATACGGAAGGCCGTCAGGCATCCTCAACGGGACTTGGCCAGGTCTCGCAAACATAGAGTAAGACACTATGAACCTCTGCGTAATACACCCATCGCTTAAGAGTGCGCGGGGTGTCATGGCGGTTCAACAGGTGTCACAAGTTGATAAAAAACCACTTGCTCTCGTTGTTTGTGACATGGTCTTCTCTTTAGTTGTGATTAAGCTCCTGAGGTACTTAAACCTGTCGACTAACTAGCTGATCACCACAAAGGGTGAGTGCACGCACGGGCTCCTGCAAGTCTTGAAAAAGCATTTTTCACGCGGGAGGTGCAAAGCGCATACCGTATCTGGATATCTCAATGGCCCAGCGGATCAAAAGGTGTTGTATTCCTTGTGCATTATCACTCAGCAAAGCGATATCATCGGTACATTTTAAGTTGAAAACTCTGTTCCCTAGGAGGAGTTCAATGCGAGCGTTTGAAAGACCAGAGAAAGTATTCCGTAGAAAATCCTCTATCGTAAAGTTAAAAAGAAATGATGATATAGGTCAACCTTATCTAATTTCACTGGAGATTACGTGAGGGAGCAAAAGCTGACCGCGGAACCTAATCCGACCTGACGTGTGCCGGGTACTCCATTCCTGAACAAACAGGGCAGTCCTATCATCAAAGTCAAAGACCCGCCATTTGTGGCTGATTGTGGTGTGGTCGATCCGGCTCCATCGCTGACTCAAAGTGGGTTGATGCCAGGTGGCGCAGCGGAGATTGGAAAGTCTGAAGTTCTTATTAGCGAAGAACAAGCGATAACCGGAACACAGAGCCAAGACTTAACCCCTCCCGCATAAATGTCCATCGCAACTCTACGATGCCTTGCTTATTGCGTGTTCTGTTTGACAAGATGAAAGTCACAGAGGAACTTCGCACGAACCTCGGTGGCTGAACAGGTTTCATCCCTGAAGTAGTTACTGTTATGCTTATTTCAGAGTGCCAGTGATCATTTTCCCTCCATTTGGTTGGAATGTGAGTTTTTGTTAACTTGCTGAAGTCTTCAATGCAATATGATACAATCGTTCCCTGTTTTCCCAGCTACAGGAATCTAGCACAAAATGGTCTCCTGAATACTCCTCGTTCGATGACATTCGACTGACTCTAGCATTCATACCTCCTGCTAAAAACACGATATCGGCCCGGCTCCATTTACATAAGAGGTCGTGGTACTTTTGATAAAATTTATATTCGATTGTATCAAGGCTGCAATCGGTGGGTGCGTACGCCGAGGCAAAAAACACAATGTCTATCGGAACGGCGACCGCTTGCTTTGCACGAAAAGACTGTGGACTGGGATCCATTATGCAGCTTAGTCTCAGCTCTTCCACTGATAGCAACGCAAACACGAGTAAGACCAGAAATCGCAGCCTCCGCATTCCCGGAAAGGCGTTAAGGAAACTTCACAGATGGATTAGACGGGGGTCTTAATCAGCTGATGGAATTAGATTCTTGAATGTGAATCTCTTGTGAGAAACACACATTGGTGACGAGAGACTCGCGAGTACGAGCTAAACCCGCCTGTTATCTCATATGAATCAAGGTTCGCCCGTTGAAGGTGGCAAATTTGAGAATCGGAAACTAGTCGACGAAGGACGAGAGAGCACACACGGGCAAGATTTCCACCGGAGACACTGCGGCTAGTACGGATGACTGAAGCTCCCGTTGGTCGCGGAAAAGGAACAGAATGCATGAAGGAAGTGGAAATGAGCGAGAGAGTGAGAAAATAAGTTGTCGTGCACGGTATGGGAGAACTATCGTGTGCGTACACAAGGGAACGGTCAGTCACTACGTTAGATATATCTTCCCTAGGTATATGTGTAGTGGGTTATTATACCACTCAGTCACCCAACCCGGATTAGACCTTTTTATTTGAGGATAAACCTATGGGATTTGCTTAGCCAAGCGCATCCTGCAACGCAACAGTGTTGGTCCAGACCAGCCAGTAGCCAATTGTGTGGTTCATTCGCCTCTTCTTGAAACCTTGTCGGGGAAGTGAACATAATAAGGTGATATCGTCTTATTTAGTGGCCTGCCGCACTGTAGTGATTCAAATGCCTTCACACGCGGTCCGCTAAGCCAAAGCTTCATTTCCAGTATCCAACCAATAAGTTGAAGCCGGACCGTGACTGTTAGATCGTATAGATAAAGCAAAATTGCTTTGTGATTGATCACCACGTTATCTGTCAATAAGTGCATGCCTCCTTTCGTATTTAAACGAGTTAGCACCAACCATGTATGACAAAATACAGTCCTATTGTTTGTGTCTTTTCTTATCGTTTCCCCAGTGCACGTAGTCCGGGTGCGCGTCATTTCGTTACGTGCGATTAGCCGGGCAGATACAACTCTCACGTCACAATGCTGTCAGCAGATTTATAGCCTTTTAGAGTGGAAACCGCTGGCCAAGTGTAACTCCCACCACATCCTGGAGCACTGCCGCTGATCGTCCACGATGGCTTATTTGGTAAGGCCACCTCACTCACTGTTAACTACGGGAACTATCATTCCTCTATGAATGTATAAATCTTTCTTCTTCACGGTCACTACCGCTTATCTCGTTGCCCTTTCTGCTATGTTCTTTTGAATGAAGCGCTCGGGGTATCCGTTATCCAACAGCGTTTGCTTCAAAATATCTAATTCTTTACTAACCGTCTCATTCGAAAAAATCATTCGAACGCGGGCTGCGAGTGAGCGAATAACGCTACGTTTACATCCGATAGGTACAAAGCTGGCGAAATTGGTGTACTGGCCTGTCCACGTTGATTTGCAATATACGCGACGGAGCAGTTTGCCATCGCCACCTCTTAAAAGAAGCACATCAAAAAGTGGAAAGTGTTCCTTTCTTCTACTTCCAACGCAAAGTCAACCGCATTTTGTGCCTGGTTGAACTCCTCCACCAATGACTCCAGCCGTGTATGACTGTCAGTTAGGACAAAAATATCATCTACGTATCGACAGTAGATGGATAGACTTTCTATCGTATCGATAAGTTTCCCGTTTTCTAGCTTAGCCATGAATAAATCAGCAAGTAAGAGGCCTAGAGGTGACCCCATAGCTACTCAAACTACCCTGGCCGCGATCTGAGACCGACCCTGGAGCTTAATGTGACCCATACGTTGACTTTTTGTTTGAAACCGAAAATGAATAATCCCCGAAACCCTTGTTCATTGTTTCACTGGCCCCTTTCCCAACCACGAAACAGCATTTCCCCTCCTATCTTTCCTAACTACGCAACACCAAATTTGATGACCATCCAATCACACTTCAGCACACAGACGTTGTTCATAATTTATGCATTTCAAACCTATAAATGTAACTGTATTAGCCACGAGGATGATGTTACCGAAAACGGGCTTCTTCGCTACTCGTGTTTTCTATATATATATATATATATATATATATATATATATATATATATATATATATATATATATATAGAGAGAGAGAGAGAGAGAGAGAGAGAGAGAGAGAGAGAGAGACATTTCGATCCAACCTAGGACTCGCTGTATGTATGGTATGGCTCGTTCCGCATGTTTTTGGTGTGTTGTCCGTCTGTCCGCTTCTCGATCGTTAGACTCCGGATTTGCCAGGGTGACGTAATGCTTATCAACCTCGACGTATCGGTTGAGCGGGTTGATCAAATGGAGGGCTTCGAGGATCAGGCGCTGCCCTTTCTTCTTCGTTCGGGTGACCACCCCTGAGCTATCGATTTTGACCTCGTGACCTGTCTGTGAGCAGTGGTTAAAAATCTGTGAGTGTGGATCGGAGCGTCGTAAAGCTAGTCTGTGTTCGTGTAGGCGAGTGCGTTGTTGTTTGCCTGTCTCACTTGTGTATTCCTTATCACATCCTAGGCATGGGCCATAGTAGACCACCATCGGTTGACAATGAATTGACGAATTCGCATGCAACCCGGTTGTTTCATAAAGATCTTATAACCGGGTTCCGGATGGGTCTGGTTGATTGATTTATATTCTCATGGATGGACCCGAGGTCAAGGTGCGCTACACCATATACAGTTCAATTATCACATGCTCCCGTCTATCAACGACACTCATCGTGTTCATACTTTCCCATATTGATGAATTTGGCGGTAAAGCAAGATATAACAATATGGGAAAGAATCTAATCACACTACCAACCTAGTCAGCAGTGTTGTGAATCATCGAGTCAAACAGGGTTTGCAGTTTGGTGTTCGTTCTCGTACCGAGCTGACAAACTGTATCGTAAACGTCTCAGCACCAACTAAGGTGGTCATCAACGCAGACACTCTAACTCAGACCTGTTGCTTCATCAATTGTTGATGACAGCTGATCTATTGTGGAGTTCTACAGTTGTAGTATGCGGGATGCAGTGTCCTCCGTGGGGGTTGCACGTGTACGATCTGCAAAGACAGAAAGAAGACTCGGTGAGCCAGAGCTCAGTAAGTGCATCAACAAGCATCAACACTTACACCGATAAAGATGGGAGTGGCGATCTGTCTGAGCGTATTACACTGCTCCCCCCCCCAACGAAGGAACACTGTCCTCAGTGTTTGTACATTAGTTTAGCTGGTCAGCTGGCAGGATCTGTCGGTGTGGTTTGTGTGAAACGCTGGATGACAGGGATCCAGGCAGGGTCGCCAAAAATGTAGTATGCGGGATGCAGTGTCCTCCGTGGGGGTTGCACGTGTACGATCTGCAAAGACAGAAAGAAGACTCGGTGAGCCAGAGCTCAGTAAGTGCATCAACACTTACACCGATAAAGATGGGAGTGGCGATCTGTCTGAGCGTATTACACAGTGAAGGATTGCATCTCATTCGCGCCAGACTGAGAGAGGATAAACGATACCCATGTTGTCTGGCTGCTCTCGATCGCTGTTTGTTTACAATCTGGTTGTGCAGCTCAGCTCAGCGAAGAGAAGTAAAACTAAGCTGCTGGACCAGCTATACACGAAGGATCATTCTCGATTGATGACTGAGACCATCTCTCAGGTATGATTCTAATACAAAAAAACACTAAGTGCGGATTTATAAAGGAGTTATGTGAAAAATTCGAAGCAGGCTCAGTCAGTGAAAGACAAACTAGAAAGAAAAGCGGTAGTCGTATGCGCAAAGTCTACGTTTCCGCATGAAGAAGATGCATCACCAACACATCCAACAATTCCACCCGATTCCAAAAACTGGGTCTCATTGAAGTGCTATCAGTCAGAACGCCACGGAAGTTCCCCACAATAGTCCTGGTCACACTCAAGTCACTATGGTACAGGATTGACGCTGACTGGTACATTATTATTGGACATGACACGGTTTCGTGACACTCTCCATAACTGTCGGTTTGGATACTGCAGCAGGAACGGACCTTGTGGATTGCGGATGACAGAATGTGTGCGCTTCAAATCAGAGGTGAAACGTGGCACTATCAGTCTCAGTTATTGAATATAAGTTAGTGAAAATAATGATTTGAATAAATTTACGATTTATATGCAACCTTTTCATTTCTCCCATTGATTGTTCGACAATATACAGAAATCCTGGAAGGAGGCCGCGGACAATCGAGGGCTGTCGAATGAAGAAGTGGCCGTCAGTGGGACGAACTGAACTCAGGACGTAGATGTCTAAGGTCCACGACGATGACCGTTAGACTACCGCCGTTTGAATCGACGACTGCGATGGTTGCCTTGAGTACATCATTTTGGGGACGAAACGAAGTTCAAAATGTGAAAAATGTCCAGTTGATTAGGGTGTATGGCGAGATGAGATAACAATGACTGGCTAGTGTTGTCCATGTCGACATGTCACCAACCATTCTGTATTAAATGTGGAATATCTTCGCACGTTATAATATGCGTGCGATGTAAGAGACAGGATTCATTACAAAATAGTGATTACTGGCCCTGGGAAATGGAAAAGTGAATTAGTTTGGATCCAAATAAATTCGGTGTGAATGATTTACAAATCTATAAGAGGCTCAAACCCCGTAGTCAAAATGCCATTTGTAATATAAAACAACCACTCACGAATTCCGTTTCTGGTGAGAGGAAGATAATCTGAAGGCAGAGAATTCTATATTTATCGAAATAATTATGATTCATATAGCACTGCTCGAAAAATTTCCAAATGGACCTGAGGGGTAATACTCCGTGCATGTGAACGACATTTACGAAGATAGACCCTGATAACAGGCAACAGAAAATTTATTCATAATTGCAAAACTTTCTGTAGTAAAGATAAAAAAGGAGAACGAATGAGAAGTGTCTACCCGAGGGTGGAAGGGAGACTGCAGATTCGTCGTTGAGGGTGGATCGGTTATAGGGATAATGGTTTTACGCTAGACCTAACCCACACCAGATAAAAAAAGAGAAGACCCTGCTCCGAATGACCGGCAATATGATCATGGTATCGTCAAATTTTAATTAAGCAAACTGATGCAATGATATAAATCAGCTATGCTTCAGATTGCTTGTACTGATTCGATATGCAGTTAACGTGACATCCTACGGTGCAGTTTACGGACCACGAACAGTGAGAAGTCTTAGTGCAATATTCGCAATGCTTGAACTGAGAAGGTTTTGAAAACGCTCCAACCCAGAACTACACAAACAGAGATAGCAAAAAGGCCACGTTTGATGTTGTATGGATTGATGAGATATTAGCACGCACAGGATATCACTCGATCAGAACACAATTATGGCACACCACATATCGTAACATTTTTCATATTGTGTACAAGTATATCCAGTATTGTGACATGAATACAATAGAGACGCCAAGAGTCACACGCACAATCAGTCGATGACACCAAACCAAGACTGTACGTTACTTTTAATGCAGAACTAGTTACTTTGAAGGTTATATCAAAGAAAATAACTGGGAGATAAAAGTTAACCAATCACAGTGAGCCCTTGTTGTACATGTCCATAGCGATTCTGATTGGCTATCCTTCCACAGCATGTAGCCACGAAGCTGTATCGAGCCGAGTCCCATGAAATGCTTGCTGAATCACCACAATCCTCCTCCCTCAAGAGCTACTCATCAGTTCGGCTTGCCTTATGTTGGGACTGGAACTAGTGGATGTGGTTAGGTCTCTTTGGTAGTCCTCTCTGCTGGGGAACGGGTGGGTCATCGACTTCAAAACTATGGTCGTTCGCATCTCCGGTTACAACTCTCAATTGAATCTGATAGGTGACCAGCATGGTCCGCTTAGATGGTGCAAATGGGGTTAGTATCGGTCGGTCAATAATATTCTGAATAAGACCGCGTAGTATCTGTTCACACTGTTCGTTCCACTGCCACACATCGGGCGAATGAACCAGAAATAATGGTTGGATTCTTGTTGAAAAGTTCGGAATCAATCTGGAGTAGTATTGCAGGTATCCAAGAATTGATCGTAAGTGCGCCTGAATTTTTGGTCACTCGATGCCAATCAGGGGTTTGAAACGATCTGGATCAGGTCGGTATCCGTTTGCATGGACAGTGAAATCAAGGAAATCTAATTCAGCAATACCGAATTTGCACTTTGTGGCTTTGATTGATACGTTTCGTTTCACGGACCTCTCTAGCAGGTGTTGCAGTCGGCGGTTATATTCTTCCTTTGTGGATCCAAAACGAAACAAATCTTCCTGATATGCTAGCACCCCATGGAGACCATGCAACGCTTTGTCAATTGCAGCCTGGAAGATCACGGACGACACATGTAGGCCGAACGGCAAGAAATTGTATTGGAAAATGCCCCACGGAGCGTTGATGGCTGTGAGTGGTTTAGACTCAGTGTGCTGCGGAATTTGCAAATATTCATCAGCCTGGTCGATTTTGGAGGAATAGTTGCTACCGGACATGCATTTCATGAAGTCCTCCGGCTCCACAGCAGTTGCCGCGCATTTCAGTAAACGAAGATTCAAGGTCAATCGGTAATCACCGCAAATCCGGGGTGTCTGTCCGTCACTCTTCATTGCCACCACAATCGGGATCGCCCAAGCGGATGAGATCACACGCGCGATGACGCCGTTTTGTTCCACTTTGGTAAGCACCTTTAGAACACCCTCTGGCAACACTCGTCGCTTCAGGAACATCGGATCACCATCAGCTCCGAATTTCGTGGGTTTAACCGCCATGCCGCCCTTGTTGTTCGAGTATTGCACGATCCGATTCTGGAGAATAAGCTGATCAACCGGAATCTCTGACTTTGATTGAAGAGTTATCGAACAGTCCAGTGCTTGCTGAGCCTTCAAACCCATGATCGACAGGCTTTCCCCTGAAATTAGGAATCGTGCCGGAATATACTTGTTTTTCAACCGAACCATCGAAGTGATTTTGCCCAGCAATGCAAGACGATGACCAAAACACCATGAATGAGCACTTTAGTAACTTGAACAGACACACTGAACTGAAACACATTGTACACTGCTTTTGGACTGAATGACTCACAGCTCCCGGTTTCCACAATGAATTGATGCTGCAAGCAGTTTTGAACTGAACCGTTTACAAGGGAGTTGGTTAAAATAACTTGCAGTTTTCAGTGTGTACACCGGAATGACATCGTCCATCAAATCATCAGGGGTAGCACTCACAATATTGCATCTATATTGACGGCACACCTTGCAGACATAACCAGTATTCTCACGGAATACTATGCTGTATTGCGGAAGTGGGACGTGGGACGGAGATGGAATTCGCCACACGGACAGCATGGATCCAGGGGCGTTGATCTTCGTTCAGTAACAACTGTGTTTGTTAGCTTCCAAGGGGGGTTTACGACAATGAACTGCTTGGTATGCGGGAAGGAACGTGTTGGTAAAGCACCAAGGTATGTCCGACTGTCGCATCGGAGACGCGATCGGATTGTTCACACATTAACCGAGTCTCACAGAACGTCAGGTCTGGAGTTAGCACTAGCTTGTTCCGCAGTTGGGTCTCCAACTGATCACCGAAATTACACCTCACAGTCAGTGCTTGTAGCACAGAAATGAATTCACGGAAAGTCATGCTGAAGGCACGGGCCAGCGAATGGAATTTGACACGCTCGGTCGCCTGGAAATTAACTGCAACAACGTGATCTAGGAGCAGAGTCTTCGACTCTGTTACTGGAACTGAAGCAGGTGCCCTCGGATACGCAAGATTTTTCATCGATGAGTTCACTTAACGGCCACCAGCTCTCAAGAAGAATGCAGTCTGATTCTCCATCTTCACACCCCTGTGTGTGCTGCACAACATCCTGAACCGTTCAATCCAGTCCTAACTTTCAGATGCATCCGCATGATAGTTCAGCTGTTCGCTACTTAGCTCTTCCATGATGTGACGCCAAATGGGCCATTCGTAGCGCGTGTAGTGAGAACATACCGAGATCAATCCAAACCAGAATTACGCATGAATGTCAAGGCTGAAGAACTGTATGTTAATTTTCCTGCAGAACTAATCTGTGTAAGTATTATATGGAAGAAATGAGTTGGTAGATAAGGAGTTAACCAATCACCATGAGCTTTTGTTGTACCGTTAAACAGCGATTCTCATTGGCTGCTGTTACACAGAGTCTGGCGACGAAGCTGTATCGGGCCGTGCCCCGTGAAACGCGACACCGTACGGAAAGCCTTAGCCAGTTAGAAGCTCCGGGATCAAGCGCAACGTTTTAGGCCGCTTCCCATAGTTTGGGCATGTTTTGCGAATGCCTGTCTACCGTTAACCTTTCCATGTTCTATTCGCACCTGTTGGACAAGGCCGGAAGAAGTAACGCGCTGGTCAGGTCATGACTTGGCGCAGAGGTATGAAGAACCTAGTATCAGCACTGGCTTCGGTTGATGCTTCACGCCACCGTGGTTTTGGCCCAATAAATGAGGATTTCCGTTGGTTAGAGAGGTTGAGGGACATGACTTGGAATAGAAATCTGTGGTGCGAATACTGTTCAATCTGTCTGATGGACACTCGTGTCCGTTGATTACAAAAATTTCATTCCGAGGAATAAAATGACGAAAAACATCAGAGACAAAATGTTCGGCGAAAGCAACGGAAAAACAGCATCTTTTTACCAACTCCTTGTTATCTTCTGTGGTACTCCTCTCTCATTTATATGTAAGGTGGTGTACACCTCTCAGAAGCGCTCACTAGCCTCTTCTCTGAGATTTGGCTCCACGAACGCGGCCCAGAAAGTTGGAACTGTGCATCCATCATCCCCATCTACATAGAAGTGGCTAGAAATATCTGCTCCAGTCATCCAGGGGTAAACTTGATCTCAGTCGCATCAAAATTGCTAGCTTCGGTAATCTTCTAAAGACTGTCCCCAGTGCGCGAACTACAAGTCCGTGAAGAACAGTCCGATTTCCGTCCCAACGGCGGGTGCATCGATCAAATTTTCACCATCCTTCAGGTACTTGAGCTCGGCCACACATATCGAAGACCAACGGTAATCGTAATCTTGGATATCCGAGTAGTTTTTGATTCCGTTATTAGGACGGCCCTCTGTGTTGTCTCGTTAAGCAGAGTGTGGGAGAACGTGTTAACTCATCGTTGGCAGACAGCCAAGTGAGTGACAGGAGAGCCGATCGGTGGCGCAGGTCGACAGAAAGAGTGATGAATCCTGTCTGCGGTGTTTAAGTCTCAAAGTATGGTTGTCCTTACCACTAGGACCAATACGCTTAAAGCTACGACTGGGTAAATGGACCAACACCCTACATATACATTGTTTTGCAATAATAAACGAGGTGATTCGGAGGCAGAAAAGACTTCTCATTAGAGTTAGTGGGACCATTTACAATACACGGAGTGCCCAGTAAGCATGTGAAAGTCATTCTAGTGCTATACCATCTCATTTTAGGCCAAATACAAGCATATAGATCATCGTCACCTTAACTTCCAGTTGGAAATGACGTGCGTCAAGGTTGCTCGCTCTCACCCTACCTGTTCAATTTTGCAATCGACAACATCCTAAGAGAAACACAGGGAAATCAAACGAACAAAGTGGTTGACCTCCTACCTGCTAACAGACTTTTAGACTTAGACTATGCAGATGACATCGCATTGAATTGCGGCAATGCTATTATGGCACAGTGCGTTCTAGGCAACCTCGCGTCGTCTGTATTACGGTATGAGATGTGCGTTTCAGCCTCCAAGTGTAAAGGGCCTCCAGAAGACTGGCAGGAGTCCACTCCAGTACTTACACTCGGTACTAATAGGCTAGAAATTGTCAACAGGTTATTCAACTTGGGAAGTTGTATAACTGTTAATAGACGGATTGGAGACGATGTAGACAACCGAATAGAGAAGGCTCAATCGTCGTTCTTCAACCTACGTCACCGGTGGAGACGTCGTGACATCTCTCAACGGCTGAAAGGCAGGGTGTACAACGCTGTTGTGCGTAGTGTGCTCCTATACGCTTGTGAGACATGCCCTGTTCGAGCGGCCGATTTCGAACAGTTGTCCGTGTTCAATCATCGATGCCTGAGGAGTATCTCGCGAGTTTGGTGGCAACGGCGAATAAGCAGTTCCGCAATTCGAAGGCGCATCTAGGGAACCGGGTGTGCCGCGTACCCAGTTAGTGCTACCGTATCATTCTATCGGCTTCGTTGGCTGGGACCTGTGCTACGTATGCCACCTCATCGGCCTCCCTGTCGCACTCTATTTACTGAGCTTAAGTTTGGCTGAGGACGACAACGTGGAGGCCGTGCCATGATATGGCACCGGTGTGTCAAAGTGTTGACCTCAAAACTTGCATCTGTCGGTTCCTCATGCTTGCATGTTTGGGGACCTTAAGATCCACCACACAGCTGCCTGGAAACTTAGTCGAATATGGTTCAATGACATGCTCAGTGGCGGTTATGTTGTTACAGCTTGTGTTCGAACTCCTGAAGAACGTTCCCATTGATTCTTCATTTTTATCTTTTTGTTTCATGTTTTTGCATAGCACCACTCCTCTGTACATTGAACCGGGTTATCAGTTAATCGATATATATATATATATATATATATATATATATATATATATATATATATATATAATGTCTAGACAGGAGGGTTGCCCACCAGAGGGCTCCGGATACTGTAGGCCCGTAAACGCTCAACGTCAGACCGGTGGTTATCAGAAATCCGCCGTCTACCTCACTTGCGCGTGTGTATTGTGTTGTAAAACGAATTTTCTGGTTAACTCAAGTACTCAGTAAGCAATCAATGAGATCTTCGGGCAGCAAAATGATTCTGCTTGAGTCCGCGCTTAGCGAACACAGCTAGTATGCAACCCCGTATTCGGAAAGGTTGCCCGTGGCAAGCAAAACGGTAACCAACTAGAAACGTTTCCGACAACGCGTAATCTCTGTCATTTGAAAACAGTGAACTGAGGGGTAAATGAAATAAGTAGGCAATTAACAAAATATACGGGTACAAACTTAAAACACCTGGTTTCGATTAGTATTTACGTTCCAAATCTATTGAACAATATTTCTTCTAATGATAATATAATAATAATATGACACAGAAACGCATAAATATTTATTTCCACGAAAATTTATCTGTTCACCTGGCTGTGAGCAAACATTCATAATTCAGATAAACTCAGACACTTCATTTCAAATTCAAAACAATTTTCAAAATATCATTACACTCCCTAACTCTCTGTTTGGAACGTACACTGCATTGGACCACACTCCCGCTTGCTGATTGGTTTTTTGTGCATAAATTTACCTGTGCCGTTCGCTGGACGTGTGATGATGACCCAATATGTGGTCATCACCGAATCGTCCACAAAATCCCTCTAAGTCAAATCGTATTTTCCACGTATTATCATTATTCTATACCCTTGCGTCACAATTTAGTTGATACCTTATTATTTTCCTCGTCGCAATGTGAATCTAACAACTGCACAAGTTTCATAATGAAATAAAATACTCCCATTTGATGCAAGCCGATTCGAACAATTTCCAGAATCCGATGTGATGCAGTTTTGGTGCTAACCCCTTTTGGTCGACCGAATATCTCTCTACTCTTAGCGCTGCTGATTTTCTGTCTTGGTAAAATGATTGCGGATCAATATTCACCAAATGAGGCAGTTTCCTAGCCGATGAACATGTAATCATCAAAGGTCTCACGCATCTAGTGCTTTCTGGTGTGCTAGTCATCCCGTTCGGTTAACCGAATTTGTTTACGGCTATCAATCCCACTACAAGCGTGACCACAGAGACAAGCTCACTTCAGTAGCTCAATCGAGGCTTGCCCATCAGGCAGTTTTCGAGGGGAACACATGTGTTTGTCTCAACTGCGGTCTGTGCAAAATCTGCGTAACCCTGTTCTTAGTATGACGACCACTTCTGGACTTACCTGAACTTCTGTTTCGCACCAATCGATTTGTTCCATCAGATGCCTGGTACAGAAATCACTTTCAGATCCAATTTCATTGTGAAATGATAATAAAAGATCAGCTAATAAAAAGAACTGAATTAAGGTATTCAAATGATAATAATAATAATAATAATAATAATAATAATAATAACGACAAAAACGAAGATGACAACAATGACCGATGGATTTATCGCTGATGTGAACCGTGCCGCTCTGGTGGTAGCCCGTTAGATTTTCAACGCAGTTCAACTGCATACAAGAAAGTTAAGCTAACATCAAAAGCGGAATTTGTCTTGGTTTAATTAATTCACATTTTCGATGAACTCAACTGAAAGACGAAATGGATGACAATGACCAATATCACACCGGATGGCAAGCCGAATAACTGACTAATTGACTGTTCGATTGATTCATACAATTATTTACTCGCTTTGTGGATCACCGGATTCACTTGTCAACTATTTGTTCATTATCAATGACACTAAGACATCTTATCCACAGAAATGAATATTGCAGTAAGAGTACCAATGACTATAATGGAACCATTATTTCGCCAAACATGTGATACGGTTCACTTAACTTGTCTTCCCCGTCCCAGCCCATCCACGACAAGTCCCGGTCATTTTGCTGTCATCTAACCGTATCATTTTTCGTCATTCGATCGATGGCAGAGAACGAATACGACTGGACAGTCAGATCGACTTGCCCTGTGTGAACCAGTGCGAGCTCAGTCAGTTTGTGGGTCAACACTCGTGCATGAGCAACACACAAACCTCTCCCTCGCTTCCGCTCCGTCATGAACAGATGAATGCAATGTCGTCTACTAGAGTTCGATATTTTATTGTCCACGGAAGAGTACTGGTGAATTTCCATTGCTCTTTAAGATTTAAAATCGTGTAATTTCTACACAGGGAGTCGACAGAGCATCAGATCAGTGATAAGTAAAGTGCACGTTTTCCTCTAGTTCTCTAGTTCTAGGTGAGGTTTCGTCTACTTCTCCTTCTCTTGATCAGGTTCAACAAAGGGCCATCCGACTGTTCGACTTCCCTTCTTTAGCCTCCAATCTGCGATCACGGGCCCATAGCTGGACGGTTGCTTCGTTGTCTCTCTTTTACTGGCACCATTTTAGATGTTCTTCTTCGGAGCTTGTTTCGGCAGTTTCTCCTCCCAAAACTTTTCCCCAATCATCACGTACTCACTTAGATAGCCATCCCTTTCAAGTTTTTTCACTAGATATCGTATTTCTATCTTTCAGTCCTCTTTTTTCTCCCGGACTGGTAACCTGTGGAACACTCTCCCTCCTTCTGTCTTCCCACCCACTTACAAGCTCTCTCTCTCTCCCTTCAAAAGCAGGATCAATAAACTGGCTCGTATGTGAATGTTCCTCCACAACCCACTTCACATTGTTTTTAGATTGTGGGGTTTACCCGTTACACTGTTATTCACTTTACGTGCAACAAAGAAATTCTGTGCAATACTGAACGTTAGTGCACTCTTATTGATTAGATAATCCTCAGCTGAATTAAGACACAGAGCTTTTTGTTCATCTTGGACATGTGCTAAACAAAGCATGAATATGTCCAGACATTTCAACCGTATTCCCACTTTTGGTGTATATTTTATATCAGACCAAGAAGCATGTGTCCGTTATTGCAATGCGGGTCCTTTAATGCATACGAAGAAGGAATGAGAATCGAGGGACGGATAAACGTCTCACTGCGATAAAAGAATTTGTCTAATAGTTGCACAACAAAAAGAAGGGTATTTAGACATATAAGAATGCACAGTTATATTGGAATGAAACGGAATATTCCAAACATGGAAAACGGAAACCAGAATGATGAAGAATCGCCGCAAAGGTCGATCCATTCTTCTGAGTGTAAAGAGCCTCAAACCGGCACTAAGGTCAGCAACCATCTGATTTGGGGTGTACAGAATTGTGGCGGAAAACCCGAACTGACACGGCCCTAACTAGTTATTTGCAGACAGACAAATTTGTAAATCGTACTTGAGTTGGTGAAAAGTGAAGGGTGGTTTTTTCTTGCTGTCACCGGAACACGTTCGGTCTACTGGCGGTTTAGTATTCTGAAGTCAATATTAATCTGATGGTGGTCGATAGGCGCGAATAGGCGGTGGTGGATACTTCATCACTGCTTAGAGTGATTGTTTCTTATGGTAATAATAATAATAATAATAATAACGAAAACAGGAATATTACTAACAACCACGATATAGGGTGCGGTAACCAAATCTTTCTCACACGCTCATACTGCACAAAATTGCACAGCTGTTCATGCGGCTCGCACAAGGCTACTCATAAGCAATGTGGCCTTTGAGGAATTGGTGTGCCGAGAAGGCTTGGTTAATGTGCCACAGGCCGTGGTCGCTAGATAAGCGACAGTGGCCCCTAAAAGATCGACGATGGCTACTAAGAACAAGGAACACCTATACGACACAATGTAATCAAGTTGTGATTGAGTTACACGATTGATTGCATTCCGCAAAACACATTCTGTAGTTTCGAGGTTTTCTACCTGTGTGCACGCTAGAGTGAGTGAGTGAGTGGGTGAGTGAGTGAGTGAGTGAGTGCGTGAGTGAGTGAGTGAGTGAGTGAGTGAGTGAGTGAGTGAGTGAGTGAGTGAGTGAGTGAGTGAGTGAGTGAGTGAGTGAGTGAGTGAGTGAGTGAGTGAGCGAGTGAGTGAGTGACGGCCCACATTCACATGTTAGGTGGTTCAGTGTTATCCTCAAAACATGTGACTTAGTTCACTTCGCCCATCTTTCCCGCTCCAGCCCATTCACAGAAAATTCCGGTCATTTTGAGGTCATCTAACCCGATCAGTTCTCGTCATTCAATCGATGACGGAGAACAAGTATGGTCAGACGATCAGATTGACTTATCCTCTGTGCACCGTCACCAGGATTTGTTCATTCGCCTCAACACCCATACATACACAACTCGAGTCCCGTTTTCGTTTTGCTGTGGCGAGGGAGAGAGGTGCAACTGAACTTACGCGTCTGTGGACGTGCACATCTCGTTTGACTAACAGTCGTCCCATTTTGGACAATCTAAATCGGGACCTACATAAAAGTGACCGGATCGCGCCTGGTAGTTTAACGAATCAGGCTGACTAGGTTGTACGGGTGTTCTGACGCATTCCAATCCAGCGCATCCGTACACACACAGACACACACGTACATCGATCTACTGTCAGTTACACATATACAACGCGCATTTTGGGGCTGGTCAAGTTAGGTTCTGGGTTTGCCCAACTGCAATGTGGATAGACAGGCGTTGTTACGTGAACAGAAGCAGTACTGCCATTCATGACTGCCTATGGGAAGTTCGTGCGTGTACTTGGGCATGTGACTTCAAGGTCAGCTGATCCGTGTGCGTATGTCCGCTTGCGTAAGTGGTCTCGGACGTAAGTGTTTTTGATGGAGAGGCACAATAACATTGTAAGGAAAAAGGACAGACAACGTGGTGGTCAGGCCACCACTGTTTCGGCATGAACTGGTCCGCCACTCTGACGTGATTGGCTGTTGGTGTTAAAGTCCTCGTTTGAGGTCATTATCAACATTCGTGTTCCGACTGGGAACGGTTGGCAGCGTTCCATCCCGTGCGATGGTAAACCATGAACCAAGAGGTTAACTTCCGCTGATTTTACTCCTACATGCAGCCATACGCACGGTCCAACGGGCTATCAGACTACTGGTTTTTCGCAGTTTAGGACAACCATCAGTTAAAATCACATTCACACATTCTTAATGTATTACATCCAGGCTGGCAAAAATACTTCTTTTCTATGCTTCTTATCAATACATATAAGGAGAGGAGAAAGTGATAGGAAATAATCTGTGATGTCAACTGAATAATGACTCCGTTGCGTTGGTTTCCGTGACTTCTACCATGGCAATGGTTCCTCCGACGGCGTGTGTTTCTGCTACCGTTCTCGTCCTCATTTTCCCCAAAGGAATCGTTCCTTTTGGCAGACTGATTTGACGGGCAAGTAATAACTCGGTGCAATCCGATCGCTGTCGCCTCGGCAACGGATAGGATCATAGTTGTCCACAGTGAACTACTGGTGTATTTCCATTGCTCTTTAAAATTTGGACCGAGCGATTCTTACACAGAATCTATATAACATCAGAGAAGCGATGAATAACGTGCATTTTATTCTCCAGTTCATTCAAAAAGCTCTCAGTTGATGGTCATAGCTAACTGTTGATTGTGAAGGCATGCTTATGTTACGGGGGATTGGCAAAAGACCATATGAACCTGGAAGAACCACAAACGGTCGTCCTCATTAACAAAGGTAGGATGTACGGGTATGGTCTGACAAATCGTTCGATAGACGGTTTGGTCTGACTGACAGACGGTGTGTCAGTACCTGTCCGGTACCGAGCCCACGAAATCACGAGCGACAGGACAGCCGATCGATAGCGTGGATCGATCGAATGAGAGATGAATTCAGTCAGTGATGTTTAAACCTCAAGGCTTGGTCGCCCACACCAGTAAGACCAATGCACTGTGTGCAATGAGTGGGTACATTGACTGAAAACCTATATATTCATTGTGTTCTACAGCAACCAAACGAGATGATTCGCAGACAGAAGAAAAGTCCTAGAGTTCGTGGGTCAGCATAAGACGTTGATTAGTTGCCGCTCCCGCTCTACCTTGGATGCTACTTCTTCCTTGACTCATAATGTCGCCGCTGAACAAGAAATCAAAAGCTGTGCGTACCTGCTTCATAAATTACAGTGATGCATTCAACAGTGTTGATAGACAAAAGTTTCTCGACATAATCCCAAATAACGGAATGCAACCCTCACTCATTGGACTTTTGTCTGATTATTTCTCTCATCGGCAACAGTTTTTAAGATACGGGGGCAACACCTCTTCCATCTCTGTTTCAAACCAAGGCGTACTACAGGACTCAATCCTCCCCCCTTTTCTATTCTCCGCCTACACGTCTTCCATGCCTATCAGTGACCCTTCCTTCATTATAAAGCATGCAGATGATGTTACGACTGGGTTACCTCATCCTGATGCATCAGCTACACCTGAGCTCCAATCTGGTCTCTTAGATAGTGACCACTGGTCCAAAACCCATAACCTAAGCTTGAATCCCTGTAAATGCTCAGACTTTGTCTTCTCTCTTCTCAAAGGCTCTAAGTATGTGAACGTTCTGGAATCCTTTCCAGAGGTTTACATAGGAAACATCTACGTTCGTCGCCAACTATTGGTCGTGTACCTTGGGATTACGATCACCCATAATCCTTGTTGGACTGAACATGTTTCCTGCGTTTTCACATAAGTGAGAAGACTAACCTACTATGTTTTGCGTCTAAAAGCAATGTCTGTATCCCTTTACATCATTCAAAGTCTTGTCCTTGTATGTATATTACCTCACCGGTTGTATTCTTCTCCCGTCTTCTTCCCTGGCCTACATGCTAAATATCTCACCATAATAAAAAGGTCTTTCAAGCTCTTATCCTATACAAGTGGTATTCCTCGTAATGATCACACAGACTCCATTATATCCCAACATCATAAAATGTGCAAAAGATTCGCCGAGAGAGTTCTGAATGGCTCACTTCACCCGCTTCACAGGGATCTCAGCATTTGTGCTTCCTCCTGTTCCACCCGCAATAGTCATAAAATGATTTATGCGCACACGACTGCCTACCGGTCCTCGGCTGTCCCTTACCTCGCTCGATTCTTATGTAACCCAGCAAGCATCGATGCTAAACTTAGACAACATTTACTGTCTTGGCTACTAAATCATCTCTTAACATTGCGTTTTTTTCTGTTTTATCGGCCGAATTCTTTTTCGTGTAGTTCCTGTGAGTATAGCTATGTACTGCTGATTATTCATCCACCGGGGTGCGTGAAACAAATGCTTGACTTGACTTGAATTAGGCACAGAGAACAAGTGGAGCATTGTTCTGTTCAGTTGCACAGATTCAAAAAATTATCAACTCATTGATCACCATTAACCATCGTTATTATTCGAAGCTGTTTTCGTCATGTAGTGTTCCAAGCGATTTCCCCATTTTTTCTTTCTTCAACTCTAGCTTTAAGAAAGCAGCCTCCCTGCATTAGCAACTACAATGATGCGAACAGAAAGCAAGCATCTAGTGTGCGGCAAATGAAAATCTTCGATAATCACTCTATCAATTCAGTGCTGGTCAATCTATTTCGCATGATGTACAACATTATAATAGCGTGATGATGCAGGTTGCAACTTGGCCCTACCAAAGATTTGTTCTCGTCGTTTGTGAACACGAACAAGCAGATATAACCTAATCAATTAACAAATATATTGACGAAATAAACAGATTTGGATGGCTCCCGGACTTTTTGTCCCCGGACTTTTGATCGCTGGACACTCGATCGCCGGACGTTTGAATGACTGAATTACGCTATATTCATTTAAGTTTGTCAAATGTGAAGACGTAGCGGAAACCCAGCCCCAAACCTTTTTTCACTGGTTTTCAACCTTTAAGTGTATTGCTTCCAAAATGTCACGGTCTGTACAATGTTCCCATTGTTGCCCAAACCAACCTCAGTCTCTCAAAAGTAGCACCCCATTGGTTAAGTCAAGGCCAACGATGAATCCTGTTTTGCCTGCTACATGTAACCGTTAAAGTGAGTCTTTTTGTTCACTTACTGAGGTAGTCAACTGGACCAAATGTCTATCACCCCAAAAAGGACAGAGGCTTGAATTCCATATTCACCGGGCACTGTCGTGGTAGACCGCTCTACCATTTCAGCTGATCTTAGATTCAAGCCTTCGGCTTTAGGAATTCCGGTGTGAAGCTGTTATGAGGTCACAAAGGTTAAAACAATTTGATTGGGGTGCATTTGCACTTTGCGTCTTCGAGACGGGATCAAACAGCAAAACATAATAGCAAATAGCGCAAGCCTTTTCGCTTACCGATTCGCAATCAATGTATGCCTTCATAACCATGGATTACCATGTGTTAACAATAAATCCCGAGAATGGCCAAGGGGAAGGGGCACTCCAAACCCACTTTCTGACGGTGTGACATTTGACAGACTGTAATAATCGTAATGAACTGAACAGACAGGATGTATTGAAATTGCCCCCACCCAGAACTACGTGAACGGAAGTACCAAACAACACCAAGGCCGCGAAATAGCACGTTAGTTGTATTGCAGAAAGTGTTTGTATAAATATGTTCAGTTAGAGAATGTAGTTGGTAGACTTGAAGATGATCAGTCACAGGGAGCTTTCGCCGGAATTGTCCTCGGTGATCCTGATTGGTTGAGGCTCGTCCACGTGCGTGACTACGAAGGAGTGCCTGACCGTATCACGTGTGACAGCTGCTGAATCACCGCACAAACTTAAATGAATATAGCGTAATTCGATCATCCAAATGTCTGGCTACCAAATGTCTATTCGACGAAATATCCGGCGACCAAATGTTAGGACACAGATTTGGACGGGTAAATATTGTACGTTTTTTTTACATTCATTGCAACGGGGTTGGTTTAGTGGTAACAAGTGATGTAGATATTATTTGGCTACGTAGTGAGTCATATGAAAAATTCATTTGCCAAAATTCATATGTTATGCAGAGTGCCATCGGGTCATGAAACAAACTTTGCTACCAGGAATACCAATTCAGCATTAGAGCAGTTGGTTGAATTTCGATATTATTATAAGTTTGAGATAATTAAAACTAAATAATTCACGTATGGACAATAATATAATATAATGTAATATAATATTATAATAATATTAATAATAATAATAATAATAATAATAACAATTATATATATATATAATACGGCTAAATGGGTGGAGGCAGCTCGAATCTTCCTCCCTACAGTGCCTCGTATTGAAGTAGTTTGAAATATGTTACAATTCTGAACTGTTACCTTTCTCATCCTTTCAGATACATACACTTGATCTTTTAGACAGAACATTCTTATTTTCCCATCTATTCCGACGGGGATCATGAGGTATGCGTCTGATTTCCAAGCTTGACATAGGAGTTTCCAACTTTACCATAATCAGCTAACTTTCGCATAGGTTAACTGTTTGCAAGCTCTCAGATATTTACTACACTTGACCTATTGATGCCCTAGGAAGTCTTTCATTTCAAACATCATGCTCATACTTGCCGGTTCTGTAAGGTAAGCCAGTGAACCTCCGTGATCATGTGCGCTTTACTTCCCCCTTTTTTGTACACGGGCTATGTATGATAGTAATCACCTTGACTCCCGAATAACTCGCATCATTTATAGATCCATGATCTGACATCGACTCATTAAAACGTGATCACAAGCCAAGCACCTGTCCGTTAGAGAATAATTGTTGTGCAAACTTGACCACTTTATGGTGACCAATTTTCTCTGGAGAATATCTGCTGTTATAATGGGATGTAATTGTAATGCACAATCGTTTTACGTTACACATTTTCAGGTGCTAGAAATGCATCCTTCTGTGAGTGAGTGGGTCAGCTTAATGCTGGTATTCTCTATCTGTTCGCTCAGTTATTGAAACCATAATTGGGTTTACTAAGGGGGAAAAGTTTTCCTTCGGAAGTCACTCACACGCCGTGCACGCTAGCACCTGCAAATCGTTGATCTAACCATGGACGCACAGGCACTTACCCATATCCATACATGTGACTAGGTGCATCCACTTGTGACCTACCATATTGTAACGGGGAGTGCTGGATCAAGGGAACGACGTGAATATCAAGGCGAGCGGACGAACCGAACGAGGGCCACGGACAACAGAACAGACGGCGAGTATGTACGAAGCATCCCGAAGCAGACTAAAGGAGGCATACAGACGACCAGAGAGGAAGCAGCGGGATCTCCGACAACCAGCAAAATAGCCCAGGTGAGGGGTTGCCAATCGAGCCGTCAACTGAGACAATCGGACCAACCGAATAGATATGACGCCCACGAGAAGCGAGCTATCGGCCACGGGCAACTGGCCAAAAACGCATCCGAAGTACTCAAGCAGCCGCAAGAGCAATGTTGGTGCTGCGCAGTCTGCAAAAGGGCCTATATAAACGATTTTATGTGTTTCATGGCTTGACTTGTTTGGCCGTTGGAACACAAATATCCTACCGCGTGTTGCCGTCCTTGTTACAATATCACCAGCTACCTTGAGGCTCGTCTGAATCTGTCCTGTGGCTGTGGCTGTGACAGATTTACATTGACCGTTGCCGGGTACGTGCACCCGACCACCTGCGTTTGTATCGGTATACATGCAAAAGGTTAACTCCGCCTTTTAAGATTTTTTTGTTTTGGATGCAACAATGTCGGAATTGTATGGCCGATTACCGATGACTGAACTTCTGGCCTTCTACTGGCCTTCTGCCGATAATCTATGTTGGTATCTTGATCAGCCTCAATAATTGGACGTAATGAAGTGAACCAAGCTCAGAACTTAGATAATCTGTATGAATATACAATATCAAAGTTGGTAATTGGTAGATCATCAGCGGACCAATCACAGCGGACTTTGTAGTACCCGTTCATCGTGGTCCTAATAGGCTGAGGCTTCTCACTGTATGGGACCGTCAAGCTGTAGCATCAGGTGTCCCGTTAAATGTATGCTCCACCACCATATCCGCGTTGTATTCCAATAGATCGCAACAAGGAAGGGACGACGGACGACACTGGACTGTTGTTGCCTACCACCACCAATCTGAAGGATGAGGGTGAGGCTCAGACTTCATACCTCAGCGGGGCGATAGAGGCTAAGGCCTCTCGATAATTGTATTAAATAATGTAAAATGGTCAGAGAGGATAACAAGAAGACCACAGCAAACTGACTCTGCAAAGCAGCCCAGTAATTCATCGGCTCGCATACGTAAATGATCGTATCAGTTTTTGGACACACTAATGGATCGTCCACTAGATCTATGAAAGTATTTCCGAATTTTAAATGGGGGCCGTATAAATCAGTTGTCCACGCCATGGTAACTTTCCCGCATGCAGCTGTGGCAGTTGGAAATCTGTAAGTGTGTGTGTGTGTGTGTGTGAGTGTAAATGAACGTACGTACGCTTGTGTGTATGTATGCATGTATGTATGTATGTATGTGTGTGCAGCACGATACCCCATAGCATCACGATCATCCCACAGGATCTGCCGTAAACAGTCACATAATTCAGAAATAATGTAATCTTATCATCTTATTTCGTTCAATTTCTCTCAATGGGTTCAAGAACACTGTGTTCGTTCGCCATTGTGCGCGTGAATCACTTCTTCCCCTGACGAAATACCCAACATATGGCAAAGCCGTAAACGTACCAGTTGTCTCGGATTGTATACTTTCAGTTAATTTCCAGCCAAGAGTCGATCATATCCTTCGTTATCAATTTATTTCAAAATATTCCCTCTTCACAGTCGACGATGGACAGTCCCCAAAAAGGGTCCGACGGACGATGAGTTCAGGGAAAGATCAAGGAAGTTCCAAACCTACATTTCCAATAATACTCGTAAAAAAATTTGGTCTTTAGTTTCATGGATCGATGCAGAATGAACAAAATTATAACGGTAGCAACAATGGCATAGGCAAAACATAAACAATTTCGAACTGTACTCGCAGTTGGGCACTTTAGATAGAAAGCATTCGGTTAGACTGTGCACTTATTAGATGTTTCGATTAGATGACTCTGCGGAAATTTGCTCACTCACTGTCCTTTGAGATTGTTGATTTTGTTCCAGAATTCGATTTCGTTATTTTTTTGCATTTGTCCTATATTTGGTGATACTCATAGAAAAATAAAGTGACGTCGATCTATCGGAGAGAAAAACCATTTTCCTGACACCATTTTTGACGTTGTTTCTCTCCACAATTTGGTCTGTCGCTAGTCCCTGACTATGCCACGTTCATTCGGTTGGGCGTTTTACTGAACTCAAAAGGCACCAAGTTTCTGTCGAACTGAGTCTGAATTGCTTTTGGATTTTCCCTACCCCAACGCACCAGTGCTGTGGTTTGTCACTCATGTGTTGGTCTTATCGGGACGGTTTCGTTTCTGCAACGCATGCAATACACATTTGCATCTGTTTGCCGACTCGAATCTTCTCCGTTCAGTTAACTGAGGGTATTTCATTGGTAAGAATCTTCGAGATTTCATAGAAGATACGTTTGGGAGTCGTAGGCTGTCCGTCTACCATAAGACACATAGGGCTATGCTTCCTTTGGTTCGTCGAAAGTCAATACTGTTGATTAATTTTTAAGGCCATCCTTGTTTGAGAAGCAGCGTCCTTCATTTAAAGTAGACTGTCTGTCAAATTGAGGTCCAAAGATAAGATATACCTTGAACACGATAAACACCTTGTAGCCGATCACGGCAACAATGGCATGGACTGATGAAAATATCCGTAATCACACACTTTGTAAGGTGATCATCCCCGATCTCCAAATACTTGAATATGGTATCACAGGGTATAATCAGATGAAACTAGCGGACTAATCCAATTCCCCCTTAAAACTGACGCATTAAAATGTAAGAGCCAGCCTGGCACTGTCCGCGTGATACCCATCCAGGACGGAGAGTTAGGCCAACCTCTCCCAGGAACTAGGTCTCTGCGTATCTAAAACGCATAGGACTGACTATTGTTAGTCTGTAATTGTCGTAGAGGTATCGCGCTAATCTGTGCGGAAAACCGAGCAATCAGCGCTTTGGTAGGGGTTGGAAAACTGGTGAAGCAATTCACTTCGCCGGCAGTCTTTGCTGAGGTGCACAACGATTGAACGACAAATCGACAGTAACTTCCCATGACTTTGCAGAGCGGAAGTAAAACTTTGGCCAAATCGAGTGATCTTTTGGATCATTTTAGAGCTTTCTGTTGGGGTCTATGAGATGCCCTACTTATAGACGATGCAGTATGTTAGAGTGCCCTAGTAGACGTTCGGTAAAATAAAACGCGATATGACACTTTGTAAACTTTTCGAATCACGTGTGCCATAATTAACCTACAGAAAAGCCCTTTCGAGCCTAGCTCGATCACTGTGATAAAAGCAGTTCCCCTATTGTAAGTATTATTGCTTTCTTTTACCAGACCAGCAGATTCAAAGGATCATCCTATGATAGCAACCGCTGGTCATCCTTGATAATGGTATCATTTGAGGGGGGGGGGGGGGGGGCGGTGATTGACTGATATTCTCCTCTTTCTCTCTCTCTCAAGTAAATGATAAAAACACTTTTCCAAACAGAAAGCTAATAACGTTTGTAATGTGGACACTGACTTTTGAACAAGTCAGAACTGTTTCGTGTTCTATATTCAATCAACCCTTTTCTAACGATAAAAAGTAGTGTCAACAAAAAGGCGATTTCGATGGATAAATTATAAACAGCACACTTTTCGGTTACCGCAATAACCTTTTTCAGAACAGATTTGCAATCTCAGTTCGTAAAATTTCGATCGATGCGCTCATAATTGCTCTAGCCCACTGGCCCAGGTGTCGATCTGACAAGTCCACCGGGCCCCACAAGCAAAATGTGGATTTTTCGTTTACTCACGCTAGTACCCCCCTCAAATCCAAATCAGCCTCCGATACTTTTCGGGTGACAACATTCTTCTCCTACGAAAGTCCCTTTCCTATGCATCTTCCTAGTTTTCTGTGGTGATTTATCGATTATCTCACGTGATACTGCCTGGTACAGCCTCGTGGCTACGTACGCCGAGGGACTTCAACCGATCAGAATCGCCGAGGACAGGTACAGCAAAAGTTCTATGATACTGATCAACTTCTAATCTCCCAATTATTTTCTCCGATTTAACATATTCATATAAACCAGTTCTACAATACAAATAACGTGCTATTCCGTAGCGTTGGTCTTCTCGCGACTTCGGTTTGCTTCGCTGTGAGCTGGAATGATTTTAGTACATCCTTTCAGTTCGGATATTGCGAATACTACATTTTCCTTCGAATCGTCACTAAGTATCAATGTCAAACCTTCCTTAAAGATGACCCATTTAATCTTCAACTTGTGCTGCCCCCCAGAAACATTCTTCATCTGTAACGGTCATTCCTCTTGTCCTTTGTTGAAGTCCTCAAGAAGACCGTAGGAATATTTCTACAAGATCCAACACAGTTCGAAAGCAAGATCAATTTCTCTTTTAACAAAGAAAAAAACCAAGCACGCTGACTGGCTGTACGCTACTCGACTCCTATGCAGCTAAAACAGTAACTGCCAAGGGCAACGTATTCGGCTGCTGCGGGGAACTGAAAAGGAACAAGAGAACTTTTCTGCGGACTTTGACAGTATAAACAGTGTACTCATCCACCCATCAAATGACTCCCCAATCGCATTTATTCCAGAAGATGGTATGCTTATCATTCCGTTCTCTATAGAAGTGATGAAGCTCCTTCGTAATTCTAAAATAACCTCCGATATTGATCCTGATGGCCTATCGTCATCACTTTTGAGACACGATGATGTTGCTTTGATCAATGTACGTACTCCTCTTCTAAATAAATCTTTATGCTCGTATTCTACTCCCGACTGCTGCAGATCGGTCACTATTGTTCCGACACCCAAACCCAGTGATTCTGGTATCATAGATAATTGTTTTCGTCCCATTGTTACGACTTCATCTGGTCTCAAACTTACATAGCGTTCCATTATTTAACGTCTGAATTTTTCCATAAACTGTTCCGATAACCCCTTGCGGTTTGCCTATAAACCAAACGGGTCCACTGTGGATTATATCGCTTCCCTAATTTGTCATTTGACCAAATCCTTGGATTAATCAGCAAAGTCTACTCATTCTATTCCGCGGTATCCCTCGTAAACTGGAAGTCATCGGCTGTCTCACACCATTACTGATCTGTCTATCTGATTATTTTACTAGCAGAGGTCAGTGCACACGACTGGGTTTTAAAACATCCAAGCATTTGGTAAATAACACAGGAGCAATTGAGGGAGCTGTCTTTTCCCTCTATTTATTTTCCACCTATGTTAGTGACCTTTCATCTGGTTCTCAGACACATTTACTTAAATATGCGGGTGATGTGGCTCTTTGTCAAGCTGTTTCTGTAACCCAGGATTTACTACCTTTCCGATAATCTGTCTGTTTTAAACTGTTCCACCAACTCTAGTGAGAAATCTTTTCCGCTTGAGAATAATCACGTTTTATTAGAGTAAAACAGAATGAATGTATAGGTTGTCAGTCAATGTACCCGCTCATTGCACGCAGTGCATTGGTCTTACTGGTGTGGGCGACCAAGCCTTGAGGTTTAAACATCACTGACTGAATTCATCTCTCATTCGATCGATCCACGCTATCGATCGGCTGTCCTGTCGCTCGTGATTTCGTGGGCTTTGTACCGGACAGATGCTGACACACCGTCTGTCAGTCAGACCAAACCGTCTATCGAACGACGTAACAGACCATATCCTCACACTCTCATGCTTACGACTTTTCTGTTCGATCCCGTTCAACTTTAAATTTTTCTAGATGTTTTGAATGCACATTTTGCTTTTCTCCATCGGCTTATTCTTGTAATCCGTCTGTCCTTTCCACAGAACCGTCAGCCAGAGTAGGTTCTGTCAAATAATCAGGAATCACCGTCGATGCAGATTTGAAGCGGCGATCTCATAATCCAAAATTTGTGAAGAAACTGCACCTGCTATGTTCCCGAATCCGAATGCCCAGGCACCTGAACGTAAACAGAGTGGTGTTTTCCCTTTTCTTTACCAATGAGTTTTCCCTGTTCTCCTTTACTGTCCCCCTATTGTTTTTGCTGGTCTAGTGAAGAAACACTTCATAATTCTTTGTCGAGATATATCTACTATCAGTCGGGTATCTTTCATATCCTTAACTGAATTACCCTCCAGAGTGTGTGCAAATTACTCCAGGCAGCATGTGAAAAGGTTGCTTACAAAACCCTTGCAGACAGAACTCACCCTTTAAACACTGAGGTATCCAAGTGTAGCTCTCCCGCTTCTACACCCTCCTCTTTTCGATCCATATCCTCTCACAGTAACATCTACAAAAATTCTACTGTTCCTTATACGGCCCGAATCCACACAAACCTGGCGAGAGCATCAGCCGAATCTCTTCCGAATTATGGTACGTAATCGTTCTTTTTTTCATCCGCTCGATTCGATGAGTCGTTAGGCCTAAATATTTTTGAGTGAAATGCGGACGTCTGGTAGAATACAAATACGTTCCATGAATAGATATAAATCTTTTGGGTAAACGAGTGCCCAGTTGTGAAACAACATAATCCGAGGTGTGACGGTTTTAGATTTGTGTACGTGCAATGGGATTGCGTCACACCCATGCAGAAAAGAGACTACTTTCACCCCTATCCTTGCCACTTAGGATCCGCCTTTGTCGGTTCAAATTTCGGACGTCCGAAGTGGGAGGATCGTGAGTCAATCGAGTCGTGTACATTCACAGACGCGTAAGTTCGGTCGCACTCACCCTCCATGAGTGTTGTACATGCATGAGTGTTGACTGACAGACTGACGGGACTCAATGGTGCCCAGAGGATAAGTCAATCTGATCGTCTGACCATACTTGTTCTCCGTCATCGATTGAATGACGAGAACTGATCAGGTTAGATGACCTCAAAATGACCGGGATTTTCTGTGAATGGGCTGGAGCGGGAAAGATGGGCGAAGTGAACTAAGTCACATGTTTTGAGGATAACACTGAACCACTTAACATGTGAGTGTGGGCAGTCACTCACTCACTCGTTCATTCATTCACTCACTCACTCACTCACCCACTCACTCACTCTAGCGTGCACACAGGTAGAAAACCTCGAAACTACAGAATGTGTTTTGCGGAATGCAATCAATCGTGTAACTCAATCACAACTTGATTACATTGTGTCGTATAGGTGTTGCTTGATCTTAGTAGCCATCGTCGATCTTTTAGTGGCCACTGTCGCTTATTTAGCGACCACGGCCTGGGGCACATTAACCAAGCCTTCTCGGCACACCAATTCCTCAAATGCCACATTGCTTATGAGTAGCCTTGTGCGAGCCGCATGAACAGCTGTGCAATTTTGTGCAGTATGAGCGTGTGAGAAAGATTTGGTTACCGCACCCTATATCGTGGTTCGCTAAGTAAATCTGCAGTTGTTACTAAACGGTCATCAGAGTCTAAGACACGATAGCCAGAAGCTACTAAACGGTCAATAATGGATATAAAACCACATGAAATGGTCATTTTCACTTGTTCCAGGCTAGCAGTACCACACTGGATGAGTCGGGGCATATAAAGTGGGCGTATTTGACGTATGAACGCTACTGACTTAGGTGAATCGTGTATTTGGGAAAATGTCGGATAAATCGCCGTTGTATTATTGGTACTATTATTCCGGTTCCGTTAGTATAGTTATTGTGATTACTATTAGCGAGTGTTCGTATTCACCTACTCCCTCTCCCTCTCTCTCACTCACTCACTCACTCACCCACTCACTCACTCACTCACTCACTCACTCACTCACCCTGGCCTGAATGCAGGTAGAGAATGTCAGGTAGTCTGAAATCTCACTGAAAACTCGTCATCCGCGAGACTGCAGTCAGCGGACATGGTGCTTTGGGAACATCAATCAATGGCAAGGCCTGCATATCCGTCATAGCAGTGCAGTCGTGATACGTGTGCTCATGAATCAATCACATCGATAAATTACAGACAACCTAGTGCCTACCCTTCACTCCATCCCGCCAACCAACCAGACTTTTGACATACTGTGTTCTGACTTAACCAATCACTTCTTTGCACTATCCTGGGCAACCAGTAACAACACCACGTGTGTCCGTGTATTCCTTAGCCCACGCTGTATAAAGTATTCACTTTTGGTTACAGTAGAATACAGTTTCCGCACTTGTTCATGGTTACTTTTCCGTTGTGATTGCTCGATCGAGGAATCACTGATCGGGGATAATTCAGAGGTTTGCTCACCGACACAACAGAGAACCTGGAAACCATAGAACGGTTTTACAGATTTCGGTCAGCAGTACTTTGCATAAATCCTAAACTAACATGCAGGTGCTCATTAGAGTACATCCTTTTCGTTTCATCTTCTAGGTCCTGCACATAATTATTGAACGGGACCAAGCGAATCATGGTCGAAACACCCTCGAACCGATGAACCCCTTTTTAGGCCTCGTATATTTTACCGAACTGTAACAAAATCCGCTTAGACATGGCTGTACCCAAGTGTGGTCCGTGACGTAACTTCTTCGTGCCGCTAGGCTGGGACACCGCCCTCCGAGATTTCACGATAAACATTTGTTCAGTACCGTGCGTTCTTGTAATTTGCATTCGCGAGTCTGATCGTCGTTGTGTGTGCAAGACTGCAGACATCGACTGTCATTCATCTAATTTCAGCTTGATTCGAACAGCTTTGCTGTCGTGACTGGAGTGGTGGACCAAACGGCTTATTCGCTGGTAACCGATCATTAAATAAAGCAATGATAAAACAATCACAATTCGTATGCATCGGGTCCTAGTGTCACGTGTTTCATATTTGGAGTAACTGCAGTGATTCAGCAGCTAACACACGTGATACGGCCATGTACAGCTTCGTAACCACGAACACGGATGAGCCTCAAACAATCGCGATCGCCACGGACAATTCCGAAAAAACTCCCTGTGATTGGTCATCTTTGAGTCTACCAATTATATTCTCTAATTAGACATATTTATATGAACCTACTCTGAAATACAACTAACGTGCTATTTCGCGGCCTTGGTGTTGTTGGTACTTCCGTTCGCGTAGTTCTGGGTGGGGGCAGTTTCAATACATCCTGTCTGTTCAGTTCATTACGATTATTACAATAACACGGCTGATAAGAATGAGCATAGAAGGTGTATCCGACGTGTGAAGGCCAAAGAATCAGATGTACTGTGCTATTTGGGAAGACGAGGGAGAAGTTACTGTAGCAACGTTGTTTCCATTATGGCTGTTTATTATTATGACTGTTATTATTATCATAAGAACAAATCAATCCGAATATTTCTAAACTACCGGCCGCCATTAACTAATGCCCATCATCCACCATCAGCTGAGTACGTACGGCTATTGTCGTCGGTGCGTCTGTCGTTGTTATAGGAATAAATCTATTTAAAATGAGACAGTGTCAGTCACCGTCAAATAACGCGTATCCTCCACCATCAGCTAAAAACGTACCGCAATTTAGTTGATTCTTCTCAAGGAGACCATGCATATGCCGGTGACAGCGAGAAGAGGCCCCGTCGAAAGATGCTTTGGTGGCACAACGAAAATCCGGTGTTGTCCGTTTTATCTTCTGCGGCCGTGCGAGAGAGTCGTATAAGACTTTAAAGATTTATATTCATTCACTATGATGCATTCAGTGATTGACTGATCTAGGCTATCTGCAAGAATCGTATCTAAATGGCTAATCGTACGTAATGAAAAAAACCCGCACTCCAACTACGAGGACGGGAAGAATGATAAGACCAAACAAAAACTGCACGAATGTATTCTGTCACATTTGGTTCATGCTAACTCGTTTATATACAAAAAATACGCATGTACTTATTGGGAGATAACGTGCTGACCAATGTCACAGTGACTTCGTTTTATCTACACCATCTAACAATTACGGTCTGACTTCCTCTGATTGGCTGGATGCTGGAAACGAAGCTATGGCGCATTGGACCGCGTGGGGAGACAGTCGAATCACTACACTGTCTCACGAAGAGTGAGTAATACTTTATGCAGTTGAACTGTTGATGAGTGACTGAGCGACTCTATGCATGAATCGATATGGTAGTGCAGCAATCTATCGGCCAGGGTGACATTGGTCATTCTCATTCCTTCCGTCCTTCAGTTAGGTCCTTGGAGGATTTTACATAATTCGATCAACTTCCAACGACGACCGGAAGAAGGGAAGCTTGATCGGAATATTCGGCCGCAAGGTAGAGTTAAAGAGATAAACCGTTCTCTTCACTTATGGGGATCGGGGTTTTGATTGCGAATAAACAGTGCGTACAGGACTGTTGTCCCGTTATTGAGTGACTCGCGGATGAACGAAACCCGAGTCCCAAGGCAGAGAACACAAGCTCGATTCATTACGTGTACTATGGGACAAATTACCAAACAATAACAATTACGTACATCAAATTGTGGGCAAACCGACCGCAAAATCAAGACAGTCAACAAAGGCTTCGAAACGCTCAAGAAACAATAGACATGAAAAGCTCGAGATGGCAGTACAGGAGCGAGTCAAGTGATTTACAAAGAAAGCCCTTGATTATGGAACGTACTGCTACCAATTAATGGTCAGAAGGAAAGTAATTGTCTGAGAGGCACATACCCAAGCGTGGTGAAGACCAAAAGGAATAGCATGGCTATGAGAAGACTGCACTATCATAGAGGGATGGCTAAGTTCAGTCATTCACAGAAATAAGGCGGATAGAGAGGGAGAAAGAATAATTACGTCCAAACTTTTTGGGCTTGTCAAGTGACCCAGGGCATTGTGACGTAATAACAGAACGGGTCATCGATATCAGTGGGTGTTGTGATTCAGCAGTTTCCACGCGCGGTCCAATGCGCCATAGCTTCATTTCCAGCATCCAGCCAATCAGAGGAAGTCAGACCGTAATTGTTAGATGGTGTAGATAAAACGAAGTCACTGTGACATTGGTCAGCACGTTATCTCCCAATAAGTACATGCGTATTTTTTGTATATAAACGAGTTAGCATGAACCAAATGTGACAGAATACATTCGTGCAGTTTTTGTTTGGTCTTATCATGCTTCCCGTCCTCGTAGTTGGGGTGCGGGTTATTTCATTACGTACGATTAGCCATTTAGATCGATTCCTACAGTGGGTCAGTGAGCATAGTTTCCAAAACAGGGACGAAAGGTTACGTAAGCGAGAAAATCTGCTTCCAATCAAAATTCGATAATTGAAAATAAAATCAATAATTAGACAAATGACTACTAAGTTGGACCAATACCTGTTATTTAAAGAAGGCTGAAATTGTGTGACGCAGTGGAATTGAACAGACAAATTTTCATGCGGGCGTGGAAGGGAGGGGGTGGTAATCGGTGTGGAAACTAGTGGCCTCAGCGCATGGGCAACAAACGAACTGTTTGGTGAATTGTAAGAATCTACCCGGCTAATCACACGTAATGAAATAGCTCGCACCCAGACTGGGAGAACGATAAGACCAGACAAGAACAGCAAGTATGTATTGTCTATTTTAGTCGGTGCTCACTCGTTCATATACAAAAATAAGCATGTACTTATTGGGAGATAACGTGCTGACCAATGTCACAGCGACTTCGCTGTATCTACCTGATCTAACAATTACGGTTTGACTTCCTCTGATTGGTTGCATATTGAAAATGAAGCTGTATCGCATTAAACCGCGTGTGAAGGTACTTGAATTTTTACATAAATTGTGATAGATAGCATGGGATCTGGACTAAATCAGTTTATTGGAGTTTATTCATTGGCGACCAGATTTTGCATGTCTATTTTCAGTAAATCTCCACACAATGCCTCTACGTAATTGAATGATGTTTGTTTGTGACCACGAAATATCTTTAGAAGAAGAGGCACTGTGTCATTGCATGCGACACATTTGAAGCCATCTACTTTAGTAACAACTGAAGACTGCCTAATTATGCAGATGGATTGACCATCCTCAATCAAAACCCCGATTCACGCAAGTAACGCGAATGGTTTATCCCCTTATCTTTTCCTAGGTAAGGAACATTCTGATTAATTTCCCTATGTCCTCCCTTATCCTTTGTAGTTGTTCACAATTTTGTCTTCTGATGTTTGTTCTTCTTGACTAATGTAGACAATTGCCGTGAATGCAATATGCTTGTTGTGTTCAGAATTCAAAGAACAAGGTACGTAATAGATCCGTTTATTAGCACAGCAGTAAACACGCACGTAAGTGGACAAGCGGGCAAACAAGTGCATCATCCACTGGCATGTATGCAAACATAATAATGTGTCAAAAGGACAGGAACAACGAATCAATGTCAGTCACACGCTCAACTTACTGCATGTGATTGGTAAAGTGGAACGAAGCACAGCGTGGGATAGACAGGCATCGCGCACGCGAGTGCAAGGTCAACGGGACCAGAACGAATCACGTGCGAATGCTAATGACACATGGGTTGGGGACACAACAATGCTCTATACGAATAAGCCATGAAACGATTCTGAATACATTGTGCGAGCCAGAAATTCTGACTTCCCCATTCAAATTCGTGTCGGAAACGAAGCCCATGGTTTCATTTGCTTTCGTTTTGCAAAAGTTCAGGATGGTGGTCGAAGGTCAATTGGATGCCGCCAATTGAGGAAAATGACCGGCAGCGACGGGATTTGGACCCGGCAAAGAAGGGTCTAAAGTTCACCATGATAAATGTTTGACCAATGCAATTTTATTGGATCAAGATAGATCCCTTGTACCACGCGAACTTAATTTCTACCCAGGCGGTTCAACCGCATCAAAGGTTTAACAATCCACTACCAGATAGATTTAAGTGGCTAACTTTACACCAACCACAAATTCAAACATTGTTGTTGTTCGTAGCTTTTGTTGAATAATTTCGTCTTATTCCAATGTAACTAGCATGGCATTCTATCTGAATGGTGGGAAAAAATTTACCCGAGAGCACACGACCGGTTTGCGGTTGTTGCCACTCAGCGGGTATGCGAGCCCGGACACTCCTCCGACCAATCATTCAAATACCTGGACACTCCACAGTTGGTTTACACCTGTAGTCTCATTGGAATAGTATGGAGCGTGAATGGACGAATGGTCCATTCTTAGAATCACACTGTTGTGTTCGACTTGGACAGTCATGTATCTTGGCTGACATTCTCGCACGTAAACGCGCACTGCATACACTTGACCATAATATCCTGCACTCATGGACATACGTCTGCAGTCGTATACACACGTATGTAGTTGACGTTTGCCGTGCTTCGTCCCGGACAGCGCTGACCATTCAGACCGTACCATGTGTTGCACGACCTTGCACGGTTTAATCAGACTGTATAGTTGTTTTACGCTTTCGATTGCAGACATCGTTGATTCACGCACTTGCATACGTGTTTGCGTTTTCAATTGCTTGCCTTTACTAGCGCTTGTCATACGTTGCTACTGTATACGCGTTCACCTGTACAAACGTGCCTTCCCTCTACTTACTGAATTCGTGATACAACATACACGGTGATTCTTCCAAAGTTATTTCGTTGGTTAGCACGGTTAACCGTCAGAACGAGGACACATGGTCCCAAGAATTGATTTTCGATATGAGTAGTATGGTATCTGTATCTATACTAGCCTCTATGTTGATGCCAATTAATACAACTGATGAAGCAACCGAACTGACAGGAAAATTAGCTGCGCATGCCCCTATCCTGCTATGTTCGATACTTGAAAACCATCGACACACACAAACCCGACGCGTTCCTGCTGCACTCTCAGCACAACCACAATTTTGGGACACACGTTAGTTGTCGAAAAGTAGTGAACGAGTGTTTCAATCCAAATGCACCCCATTCGATTGACTCTAGATGACTTCTCTTTGGTTCGGAATGAAAGTTGTCAAACTGACTTTATGACTCACTTGTGGGTTGGCAACCATACATAAATGTTAACCAAGTCGTGTACATTGACAGAAGATTGTCATATAATGAGAAAATTAAGGCCGTTTGCGTGTCGCTGTTTGTGCAATTCTGAATGATCTGCTAAAAAACTTGACACGCAGTTATTTGAGATTATGATACTGTCGTGTTTACAAATTCGGCATCAGAAGGAAGACGCACATGTATGGATAAACTTATACGCCGCAGCAGCGCACCGCAGGCATCGGTGCAAGCGAGCAAATGAAAACGCAAACAGGGCATGCGTGTGCGTGAGTCAGTCATGTATGTATTCGGAAGTGTAAGACAACGGTACAATCGGATCAAGCCGTGCAAGGTCGCACAACACGTGATACGATCTGATTGGCCAGTGCTGTCCGCGACGAAGCACGACAAACGTCAACTGTGTACGTGTGTGTAGGATTAGAGACGTGCGTCCATGATTGCACGGGATGTAGATCATGCGTGCGAGTGTGAGCACGTGACTGTACGAGCCGAACACAACAAATACAGTTCACTCAGTTAAGGAGGTCGCACCAGCTTGCTCACCGTTGTCCATGTACTGTGGTTCAATGAGATTGCGATTAATAACGTCTGACTAAACATCATACACTTATGTAATAATCTTTGAACCGAGCATTACAGTAAGCTAGATGACAAAATGCTTCCAACAAGAGGAACTACTTGGCCGAAGAACAGGTTGAAGTGCAATCCAGCTGCATCATTCTACTGGCTGGCGTGAGGGGAATCTAACGATAACAGGTGGTTACCTCCGTTATTTGGGACAGGTCTTTCTCTTTTTCTCTGTCCCTTCTGGATCGGGATCACCGTATCACCGACTCGAATCTGCATCCCATCCCCACTTCCCCTTCTTTCTTCTGCTGCTACTCAACTGGATTTCGTTACTCCAAAATGAATTCTTTAGTACCTCATTCAGTGATTTCTCCCACCGGAATAGATCTCATCGGGTATCCAAAAACGCGTCAAAGAGTGCTGTTCAATCCAAACTTGTTCTCAAAGCCACGGATTTCCAAGACCAAATATTGTACGCGTTTTTCCAACTACTCACTCACTTTCTATGACCGAGCGCAGCACCAATGGATTTTTCTTACCGTTCTGGTAATTTCCTTAGAGCCCTATGGCCAGCACCTCTATTTCATTTTTCATAAAACGATTTGCATATCTTTCATACAGAATCTGTTTGAACCTCCATTGATTCCATACTGTCTCCTATCAATAGCAAGTATTTCGCGGTAATAAACTCCGCCTCGTGTGTCATACGCGTACCACGGCATGACCAGATATACTCCTAAAAAAGTTTCAATCTCCTCCCTACGTATGTGTGGTGATTCCGCAGCTAACACACGTGATACGGCCACGTACAGCTTCGTAACCACGAACACGGATGAGCCTCAAACAATCGCGATCGCCACGGGCAATTCCGATAAAAACTCCCTGTGATTGGTCATCTTTGAGTCTACCAATTATATTCTCTAATTAGACATATTTATACGAACCTACTCTGCAATACAACAAACGTGCTATTTCGCGGCCTTGGTGTTGTTGGTACTTCCGTTCGCGTAGTTCTGGGTGGGGGCAATTTCGATACGGACTATCAACTCAGTTCATTACGACTTTTACAATAAACCAAATAAAGATTGTTCATATGCACATATGGAAATGAAGACGCAGTCATTGAAAATCACTTTCAACGGAGAAATGCTAGAACGGCCGATGTTCTGTACACCACCTCGACGTCTGTGCTCAAATCGCGTCCCGGAGGACTCCGTAAAACATTGAAAATTCAAATGAGTTCGTCAATCTCTCAAGCAATTCCATTCAGGGCACGAATACTGCAAGATTCTTCGCAGTGCTTTTTTGAACACCTCCAGCGCGCAATACAAAAAGCTGCAGTAAATCTTTCTTTCTGCCACAGTCTCAGTTTCTGGTTGGGCGTGTCTTTGAATATGATCAAACAGATGTATCTGTGAGAAACAAGCCCTTTTAGAATCGTCAACGGCGTAGCTTGGCATTCGTCTCAACACTACTTTGATTGAAACGACGAAAAATTGTCAGATTGAACCAAACTAAACATATTGGCGGACACTGGTTACTTTTTCTCTCACATCCCGTTTACAAGAACCGGGGACAATTGTGAGTTTGTGTCATACCTTTTTGTTTCATTTGGATTCCTACTGTACACACCCTTTTGCCCTTTTATCTGAACACACTCCTCTGTCTATCTTAGTTTACTAGTGTTGTCTTGGATAGTGTTGAAACTAACTTAGTGTATCATATAGACTGAATAATATTCTACAAGTCTTAAGTTGCCTTCCTGCTCATCCTATGATCCTTCGATTGGAGTTCTGATGCATATCTGATCAATGCATCTTCTATGAACAGTGTTATTTTTTAACCCCATAATCCCACAATTTGCGATCCCCGTCTGTCACGCAGATGGCTGAAGTCGATCGCCACGAAGACAGGAAATGTCCGCTGCATCCGAGCACTGCGAAGAATCTTGCAGTATTCGTGCCCTGAATGGAATTGCTTGAGAGATTGACGAACTCATTTGAATTTTCAATGTTTTACGGAGTCCTCCGGGACGCGATTTGAGCACAGACGTCGAGGTGGTGTACAGAACATCGGCCGTTCTAGCATTTCTCCGTTGAAAGTGATTTTCAATGACTGCGTCTTCATTTCCATATGTGCATATGAACAATCTTTATTTGGTTTATTGTAAAAGTCGTAATGAACTGAGTTGATAGTCCGTATCGAAATTGCCCCCACCCAGAACTACGCGAACGGAAGTACCAACAACACCAAGGCCGCGAAATAGCACGTTTGTTGTATTGCAGAGTAGGTTCGTATAAATATGTCTAATTAGAGAATATAATTGGTAGACTCAAAGATGACCAATCACAGGGAGTTTTTATCGGAATTGCCCGTGGCGATCGCGATTGTTTGAGGCTCATCCGTGTTCGTGGTTACGAAGCTGTACATGGCCGTATCACGTGTTAGCTGCTGAATCACCACATTCACTCATTTCGTCTCATGGCTGATCATCTTCAAACACAGTTGGCTAGAGATTCAGACATTCATTTGTCCTCGAACCGAGCGTGTATTGACTGCATTGCGAAACGGGAAACTTATGTGTTACCATCTCATCATTATCCGTCCTTACATCTAAATTATATTCAACAGGAAGTTCAAACTGATGACCGGTTACACCAAGTATTGAGCTAGCTGTTTCAATAATTCCTAAATTTGGGACAAGTCTGATCATAATGCGCTCGGGAATAATCGCTTCTGCACTGCCCGTTTTCTTCATGGAATTGCGTATAACGCCAGATTTAATTACAATTCTTATGGATGAACTGTTAGTCATCCCAACGTAAATAGAGTGATAAAATTGGTAAGGTATCATCATCCGGTCTAGTCTCAGTTAAACTGCAGACTTTCTTCCGACAAACCCTTTCAATGTGATCTGTCTAACCGCAGGCATGATAGATAGCCTTTGCAAATCGATGGGAAGAACGTAAGCGGAACTCACCACATGACATGCATTGGTTGGTGGGTCTGTCGTTCATGCCGGTATTGCTTCGTTTCATGGGGTGTATCTGGGCTAGGCTTTCTTGGCTTGGGTTTGCAGCTTTGGCGGTAGTTTTGTGAAATAATATTATGGTTTTCGTTTCGGTAGCTGCTTTTGTGTCGTCGTAATGCTCTCATATGCTGCGGGCCTCAGCGAATGTCAAGCTTTTTTGCTCCTGCAGCCTGCGTTGTTAGGTGATTTTTCAATTCCGGCAGTCAATCGATTACACGGTAGTTCGTCCAGACGATGGACACAGCTGCACCGGGAGGCTTGTTTGTTCAGCAGTAAAATGAATTCTTGATGCGGCATGTTTTCACTTCGGACTAGCGAACAGGTTGCATCTAAGTTAGTTTGGAGAACATGGTTCAGAAGTGTTTTCACCTCCTCAAACGGTAGTTTTAAGGGTGTATTTGGGTATGCTAGATTCTTCAGCAATGAATACAGATAGCGTCCACCAATAGTGAGGAACACAGCTGATTATTATGGACGGATAATACACCAAAGTTCACAACTTTCCATCCATTCTTCAATCTGAAAAGGATAACTTTGGAATTTCAGATGCTGAACTGAGAGTGTTTCCATACCGCGACACCACTTGTGATAACCGATTATTGCGAAATGAAATCAAAATACACTCGGGCTGGCACTAGAATTTATCGGTCAAAATGGAATTTCTCATGTTGCATGCAAGTAAGACACATAATCTCCACACTTATTTTATTCATTTGGGCTCTCACACTTGCTCCAGTAATTCCGTCTCGCGCCATATACTAAGGGGTACCATTCTAAGCTGAAGTACTGGATTTCAAACAAAAACCTTTCATTGGAGTGAAAAAATTCGGAAAAATAAAAAAGTTAACCAGGACAAAAGTATCCAACCCAATATTAAACCTCTGAAAATTGTCGTTTTATGGCCATTGTGTTTGAGGAGCTCAATACCCCTCCTCGACATGCCTTTCACGAGGAACCGGACCACATCCTGACCGATGTTGCTCTGTTCTCGTTTCAGTGCGGTCGTGAGTTCAGTTGACTACAACTTGACATCTTTTTTATTTAACGAGCCAGAATTCCTCAAAGATACTCCATAAGGTTGATGTCGGGGCCGTACAGTGGCCCTGACTTAGCGTTGATTCCACTGAGCTGCAACCTACTTTTACTCACACGTGAATTGGTTAGCAAACCCAGAACTACGTGAACGGAAGTAGCAATAACACTAAGGCCGTGAAACAGTACGTTAGTTGTATTGCAGAGTGGGTTTGTATGAATATGTTTAATTAAAGAATATAATTGGTAAACTTGAAGATGACCAATCACAGGGAGCTTTTATCGGAATTGCCCTCGGTGATCCTGATTGCTTGAGGCTCGTCCACGTGCGTGACTACGAAGGAGTGCCTGACCGTATCACGTGTGTTAGCTGCTGAATCACTACAATTTCCCTAACATTTTTTAGTCGTCAACCTAAAACAATGTGAAATTTATACAAGAACTGTGATGACAGCTACAATGAACGGATATGAGGAATTAACAATAAATAGCAAACAACTGCATCTATCTCCTTAGTAAGTGGATTGATTGTGAGAGTAATTTCCCCGAGCAAAGAACACAGTTTTGTGAGCAGAACAGCAGAGCTGCTCTGGTCGCTAACGCCTTTGAGTTAGAACTACGTGTTTCATTTAATTTCAGTTCAGTTCAATTTACCACTAACTATACACTGGGTGCGGTAGTTTCGGTTGTTATCTCTCAGCCAGCAGCTAAATCAGTTACCCCGATCATACATTGACCAATTTTCGATGATATCCATTGACGAATGCGGATCTTCCCCACGGAAATGAGAAACATCTGATGAACCGTGACACTGCAAAGGAATCCGTAAACGCTATGTTTTAACTAACATGCCAGAGGTTTTGTTTAGTGGTAGAATGTGAAAAAGTGGTAGAATCTTTGTGCTGCAAAAACTAGCGCAAAACTTTACGATTTCATTAAAAGATCAGAGATCAGCTCGAGTACAGCTTTCAGTTTCAATGTAGAACATGCTGTGTTGGAGGCTAGATGAATAAATCTCCCTTTGTTTTAAGATGACAGTACTTCAGGGCGTCCTACACGTTTTTAGTGGAGTTCCGTAATTCCGTCGTATGCTCTCCCTTGATTTGCTGCACTTCCTGGCGAATTGATACAAATTGCATTGTTCTGGTAAAACGATGATATCCTCCTTTTCTCGATCTCATTTAGTCTTTCCCAGTGAGTCAGGGTAACCAAAACATCAATGAGCTCTGATTTCCTTAAGGTCACCTTTACTGGAGCATCAGTCGTGTGATTTGCCAGTTGGTTTCGATTGATGTGCGATCAACATCATGCCTTCCGCTGGAGCCTTTGTGGTGGAGACCATGAGCTACCATGAGAAGTCTCTTATTTCGAATATTTCTTTATCGTAACTAGGGCATTTGACCTTAGTCTTTTGTGAAAGGAATGCCGATAAAGTATCCTTGAAGAGAATGACCATGGAAGGCGGTTATGTTGGGATTTGAGGGTTTGGACCTTTTTGTTGCTGAGTATACTTCAGATTTTATACAAATTGATTTGGTGACTTATTAACTTGAAAATTGTTCGCCATTTGGTCCTGTCCAGTATTTTCATGACCATATCTCCTAAGCAATTGAAAATACTTAACAATTTGAACTCGATTGCATCAAGGAGATGGTACACCCAGAGCAAGCACCAAAGTCCCCGATTCTATTCAAAGCATTATCTTTCACCAGCCGAGGCCGATAGTGCCACATATCACCTCAGGTGTTGAAACCTACACATTTGTTCACTAAGATTCCACTTCGTTTCTTCCTGTTTCAATATCAAATCCGGCAGGGTTAACGGGAGTGGTGCGAAACTATACCATGTCCATTGATGTGTCAACTGTACCAGTCAGCATCAATCTTGGAACACAGTGATTTTAGTGCATTGTCTGGTCCTACTATTGGTCAGACTATTGACTGCGTCATTAGTGACGGCAAGCTTATTGATCGGACATTCGATATCGGCTACTATCACACACGCAGGCACATCACTGTGGCTTCACCCATGCCACGGGCGGCTTGCTTTAACAAATCAGACTTTGGCCCTGAGTCATGCGTGCTTGTCGATTCGTTACTGCTGATCGGCCCTGCCTGACCGCACTCAATCGCATGTACTGCCCGCGCTTGCCTATTGATGATTCACTTGCTGGCTTGCTTGCTCACTTATTTCCGTGCTTACTGATGTGCTAATGAACGGATCTGTTGCGTACTGTTCTCCGTTAATCGTGAACACAGAATGCGACCGGGACGGTGTGTGGAATTTCCGTGTCGTTCTGAATTGACTACACATTTTTGAGATCGGGTTTATGGAATTGGATAGGACGGGCTGATGGTTCTGCTGATGACTTTCTTCATGCCCGGAAGCTGGTTTAGAGCAACAGAAACAGTGAATTAATTATCAACTAATGTACATGGAAGACATGAACCACAGTCTCACGCTCAAAAATACTGGAGAGTTCCATAAACACGTGCAGACTTGTACCAAATGCTTGATGCATCAGTGATCGCAGTTTAATTCGTGAATAGGTAGAAGAAAACTATTTCAGTGAAGCTTTCATTCTTAACCAATTCCTCGAAACTACTTGGATATCTGGATTTCACGGATAATCAAGGAAAACTTCTCGGTAGAAGTTGGTAAACGCATAACATTGTTTTCAATGAATCTTATACATGACCGTACAATTTATTGGTTAGAAACAATTGATCGTGTGTGACCATGGCCATGGATCTCGTCAAATTCCATCGGATGAACAGATCGTCGGACACTCAGACCCGAAATGGTTTTATCCAAAGTCTACAATGGAATGAAAATTGTCGTGCAAATAAATGAGCGTCAAAATGCCACTACTATTCTCGATACCTCTGATAATTTACCAGTTCTATCGTGACAGATCGATTTCTGACTGGTTACGAAGTGATCGGATGTTCATCGCACAGTCGACGCATCGATCAACCGCATAGTCATTCACTCAGTTTATTTCGATCGCGTCCTATCACATCACGTCACGTCAAGTCACGTCACTAATCAAAATCGAGTGTGTGTTCCACTCCAGGTCGGGTGTATGAATGTTTGCATATGTGAGTGCACACGGTTCGTTCGATCCAGATAAGTCGTGATCTGGTTCAATCGGTCATTCATGGTCAATTTCCGGAACAGGGGAGCATACATGCCGACCTCGAAGCACAACTGATAATGATGAACGGACAAGCGAGTAATATACCCGCCACTATCACCACAGCCAGCCAGTGACGATAGTGCACACAGGAGAAATGACCGAAATACGGGACAGAAGAAAGTGGTATGAATCGTCGAGATCGACCACCACATTCCAGTCAGACTGAGATCCACTGACAAACCCAATCGGTCGTTAGAACTGGACAAAACTCGAATGTCCGGTGAGTAGTTCTTGGGCAAAAATCCAGTTCCTGTCCATTAGCTTGCTGTGTGCATTCACGTAGGTTTGGGGCAATCAAGATTCGAACACACGGTCCGACAAGTGTTCAGATTTAAGCGCGAGCGCCTACGGGATAAAACCCAACTTTGGCTTCAAAAAAACCGGCTAATATAAGTAAAGCCGGTCAGTTCATGGAGATGTACGCGTACTGCGGAGTTGGAAACTGCCTTTGCTGACTGACCACTTAACTGATGTGTTGTTTAGGTGAGGAGCTGAGACTAACTCGAAATTCCGTACGGACCGACGCGAAGTGAGAACCGAATAGACCAGAAAAACAAAAGTAATTTTGTCGGTTTTTTACCTACAGATTTGTTTGCATGTGTAGTGAGTTGTGGCATGGTTGAAAAACAGTTTACTGATCAATCACAAAGCGATCTGAGTGTATCATAGCAATCCAACTACCAGGTTCTTAGTAATTCTGACCAACTGAATACTGGGTACAAAGCTATGTTGGAGCGGGCCTTGTGCAAAAGTGTTCAAGTGACCGCAACAGCGTCCTCGAATAGAATAGGGTTGCGCTTATCCATGGTTGCGCACATGTGTACGTATGCATGCATGTGTGTGTGTGTGTGTGTGTGTGTGTGTGTGTGTCTGTGCAATGTTTTGAGCGCTTCCACAAGAGTCACTGTGAAATACAGCTTCTTCCAGAGATTCAACCAATCAAGCGAAGCCAGATCTTAGAAGTCCAATCATCCAGATACAGTCAGATCGCTTTATGATAGACCAGTACATTGTCTATCAGTAGTATCATGCCCAACTAAGCCACTCCACTAATATAGGGTTCCACAAACCAGTCGAAAAATACACGTCACGCAGTGATTTCCATTTCAATTCAACGTGTCAGTTGCCTCAAGCCGTACGCCATGCATGTGAGAAAACTCGTCACGTACGACGGGTGTGCCGAGGATCCAAGTACAACATGTTGAAGGTGACCGAGACGAACAAAACCAAAGGTACCAAACCTACATATATATATACACACACACACGCACTAACTGGGCACGCCGCAACCCGGGTTCCTTAGACGCGCAGTCGAACTGTGGAATTCCTCATTCTCTGTTGTCCCCAACCGGAGAGGTACTACTCAGATGTCGACGATAGAACAAGAAAAGCCGGTCGATATCGGCCCCTCGAACAGGCCAGGTCTCACAAGCGCATACGAGCATACTATGAACGTCAACGTTGTCCACACCACCTTGAAATCAGAGAAAGATGTCACGTCTTCCGCACAAGTGACACAAAATACAGAACATCTCTTGAGCCTTCGCTGTTCTGTTGTTCACATCGTCTCCAATCCGTCTATTAACAGTTATACAACTTCCCAAGTTGAATAACCTGTTGACAATTTCTAGCCTATTAGTACCGAGTGTAAGTACTGGAGTGGACTCCTGCCAGTCTTCTGGAGGCCCTTTACACTTGGAGGCTGAAACGCACATTTCATACCGTAATACAGACGACGCGAGGTTGCCTAGAACGCACTGTGCCATAATAGCATTGCCGCAGTTCAATGCGATGTCATCTGCATAGTCTAAGTCTAAAAGTCTGTTAGCAGGTAGGAGGTCAATCACTTTGTTCGTTTGATTTCCCTGTGTTTCTCTTGGAATGTTGTCGATTGCAAAATTGAACAGGAAGGGTGAGAGTGGGCAGCGATGATCTATATGCATGTATTTGGCCTAAAATGAGATGGTATAGCACTAGGATGACTTTGACATGCTTACTGGGCACTCCGTGTATTGTAAATGGTTCAACTAACTCTAATGAGAAGTCTTTACTGCCTTCGAATAACCTCGTTTATTATTGCAAGACAGTGTATATGTAGGGTGTTGGTCCATTTACCCTTTTACATGTATGAATGTCTAGCTCCACTCAGGCTTCCAACTATTCGCTTGTCGGGACCTAGGTAACCAATGTGAGTATTCAGATCTCAAGCCAGCACCACCGAGTCTCTATGAGATGCCTTTCAAAGAAGTTCGTGAAGTTGCTGGTAGAATATATATTTGTCTGTATCCGGACTGCAGTCAGTAGGGTGGTAGGCAGAGACGATAAACAAATAACGGTTGCCTTCGTGTCCTTTTATAACTGTGAACGAATCCTCCAAACGAATTGCCAACAATCTGCTGCTGACCGGAATCCAGTCGCATAGCACAGACTCAGCTCTGGTGCTCAAAACGATTCCCACACGTGCACGACCAGATGCCGTAGCCGCGGCATCTCCGGGTAAGCGCAGAGTAGAAGCATGTCCTGAGGGTGAATTCAGACGAACTACGGTGGTTGGGCTCTGAATGCGAGTTTGCGACAAGCAACAGACTTCAGTGATCAGTGTCTCGAAGGTGCATGCTAAAGCTGCTTGTTTGCCTACTTGCTCCAGAGTGCGTAATTTAAAAATTGAAAATTTTTAGTGGCACATGTGGTCTCAGTAATGGTTTTGAAGAAATGCATACAAAAGAAGGAGGAATCTCATTCCACTCCCAGCATCTTCGTCAATGGTGGCCTCAGAAGCACACAGAATAGTAGTGTTAGTTTTATTGTGGTTAAACGAGTGAGTGAAAGGTGACGTTGTGGTAATAGGTATATGGTTCTGTCCTGACCACCCCGGTCAGATCTTGTGTGGCTTGAATGAATAAGTAAAATCGAGCGCGAGAACGAGTGATCATAAATATGCAGAAAGTTTAATGTAAGTGAGTAGGCTGGATACTACCCAGTTGCCCAGACGGAAGAAGAGGGCTGACTTAAGGGGCCCTACACCGAGCCTTTGATCAGAATGTTTAACCCGAAAGGCAATAGGATAATATGAGAATATCGTAGGCTTTTGAGAGCCAGTGATTAGTTTTTCAGTTCATAAACTATCGAGGGTCAAATGTGCACTGCAGCTTTCGGACCGGTTCTGTTATACGGCTCAGAAACATGGCCAGTAAGGGTAGAAGACAGGCAAAGACTGTCGGAGTTCGAGCACCAATATCTCCGTTCCATAGCTTGAATATGGTGGGAGTACCATATTATCAGTGCTAAGATTAGGCGTAGGGTTTTGGGAACCAGTGATCAGACACTGGAGCAAGTAATGAATCTAAACAGGTTAAGATGGCTGGGATATGCGTTACTCAGGCCCAATGACAGACTTCTTCAGTGTATGTTGTTCTCCGCTGTAGGTAGTGATTCGAAGGTAGGTCGAGGTAATCATTCCATGACATGGGAGAAAGTTAGGAACATTCTGACCAGTGGACCTGGCCATATGGGACGTGCTAGACCTCCAGGTTGGTATCCACGTGACCGGCCTACCAAGTGGTTGGAAATACTAGGTGATATGACCATGTCGTCGTAGCCAGTGGCGTAGTTGCATTCGATCTCCTTCTTTTTCTTCACGATTTCCGTAGATTGCTTTGTTTTCGGCCCTTTCGCACTTTATGATTCTTTTATTTTGCCCCTGGTACAACGATGATGTGAGATAACGACCAAAACCAGAGCACAGAAGCACGAGGTTAACGGCTGAATGAATCGAAACTAAAACGCCATTCGGATGAAGCTAGATTTCCTGGGTGCCCATTACACCCGTCCGTCACAGATGCCGGTGAGAGTAATGTTGTACACTTCATACGCCGCCTTGGTTGGTTTAGAACCAGGGTTTAGTCATCTCCATTAGACTGATTATTAGTCAGTTAACCCGGTGGAGAGCCCTGGACATTCACTTCGTCCTGACACCTTGGTGGGAACAACTCTGCAATGAGAAGTCAGGGAGTAGGACTTCCTCAGGAGAGGTTGTTTAAGACTCACGGTCAATAGGGAGCATTTCGAGAAGCGTTCAGGATGAGTAGCCTTCTCGGAGCTTGAAGCACCCATCCCCGGCCTTACCAAGTCATTCCGAAGTCTGCATGTGTCATATTCTAGTGTGATTTGTCGTTCAGGTTGCAATTGTTTTCAGGGGTTTTCAGGCTGCAACCGACAAGATGATTCACAGTAACTACGGGGCGATGGTATATCAGGATGGCGTGCATATCTTAGGATCCACAAAGTAAGAACATCATCGCCGACTGAAATGAGTGCTAAAGAGATTTGTGGAATGAAACGAGTCAAAGTGCAAGTTCGGTGTCAACGAGTTAAATTTTCTTTGATTTTCCGTGTAATGCGAAAGGGTAGCAGGCGGATCGGGATCGCTTCCGACCACTAGTTGGTATTGCGACCTGTGGATCAAGCGCATCTACGATCAATACTGAGATGCTTGCGGTACAATTTTTGATTCATCCCGAACTTTGCGACACGAGCACAACCGTTGTTCCTGACTCGGTCGTCGAATGTGTGACAGTGAGGTGAGAAGTGTGGGATAACACTAGGCGGTCTTGTACAAAGTATCGTCGGCCGACCAAGACTAGTCCCGTTCGTACCATCTAAACAAACCATGCTTATCACCGACGAGTCCAAAGTACGGACAAGAACAGGATAGATTTCCGATCATATGCATCTCACGTATTCGTCACGCCGCGGAGACGAGATAATCACAAACACCGAAGGAAGTACTGACCATGTTTTGAACGGTGCGTCAGCTGCACAAGTATCTATTCGGACTATTCTCACGGACCATTAGGCTCTGCCTTTCGTGTTCTAAGCAAATAAATCGATGGACATGATTCACGTAAGCAGCACTCTGCTGACTGCGAATGATTACAGTATTCTGCACCAACCCCGCAGAACGATCCCACAAGCTGACTTCTTATGAGGATGAACGAGCTTCGCATCGGCTGAGCAATGCTATTCTATTTCATGTGTTACTCCGGTGTCGAGATGGAAGTCGATGAAGTATACTAAACGTGTTCTATGCCGTCCCACTAACTCTAGTGAGAAGTCTTTTCTGCTTGCGAATAGCCACCTTTTATTAGTGCAAAAAAAACGATTATATGGTTTGTCCGTTCATGTATCTACTCGTTGCACACAGCACATTGGTCCCACTGGTGTGGGCGACCAAGCCTTGTGGCTTCAACACCACTGACTGAATTCACCTCTCATTCTATCGATGCTCGCCATCGATCGGTTATTCTGTTGCTCGAGCTTTCGTGGGCTCGGTTCGGGGCCGGTGCTGACGCACTGTATGTCAGTGAGATCAAGCCGTCTATTGAAAGATGCGGCAGACGATACTTTTACAAAACGGTCCTATTCAGTAGTGATTTTGGCTGTCAAGAGGGAGTGGCAACCCATTCCTGCTGCATCTAAATGAGTTCAGTATACTGCCGGACCAAGTTCCATATGGCGGTGACCGACTAGGTGTACGTCCTCCATGTTGTCAATTCAGTTAATGGCTGGGATCTGAATAAAGCATCCGTCGACCGATGCCATCTCAGTCATATCCACTTCAGAGTGGCGATCGAGGATACTGACGAGAAAGATGCTGAGGTCGACAGCCCACCTGTTCCGCCAGAAGTAACTGCCAAGGAGCCCCAATAGTAAGAATCAGTTCCGTTTCGGAGACCTATGAGACAAGCGAGTTAAAATGATGACGAACTGTTGATGGAGGAACGTTGTGGTGATTCAGCATACAGTTCACGGTATAAGGTGTGAAAAAGCTTAGCAGCCACGTACGCTGAGGAGCCTCAGTCAATCAATATCATTGTGATCAGGCATTGTAAAAAATGACGGTCACTGGTTGACTCTAATGTTACATATTTATACAAATGGGCATTGCAGTAAAAATAACGTATAGTTATACAACCTTTCTATTATTGCGTATTTCCGAGATGGATCCATTTGAATTTTCCTTTTAGTTCAAATGTTTCGAGTACCACAGTTATACACACTAGTCAGCGTGGTGAAAATAATTCTGAATGACCATCCGCTGGTGAAGATAATTTCTGATCCTAATCGCTTTGCCGCTCTGTAATATTCGCAATACCCGAACTGATAGAACGTATTAAAATCGCTCCCACCTGGAACTACACTAACCAAAGTAGCAAAAACGCCAAGGCTGTGGAATAACACGTTAATTTTATTGTGAAACTGGTTTGCATAAGTATGCTGAATCAGATAAAACAATTGATAGATTGGAAGTTGACCAATCACAGGAAGCCTTTGCTGTACCTGACCGCCGCGATCCTGATTGGTTGAGGCTTATCCACGTGCTTGGCTCCAAAGCTATATCTGGCCGTATCACGCGTGACGGCCGTTTAATCTCCGCACGCTCTCACACCACCACTGCCGTAGGGAACGACGCTGACACCTCAAAGCTTTTCAAGCGCTGAAGACGAGAGAATTATCTAGTTTATTTGTTCCGATTTCATTGGATTAACGAGTACATGGCAACTCTTCTCGTTACAGCAAAGTTTCTCAAACAGAGGGGAAAGCTTTTGCAGTCGTGGTACTAGTTGGAAACGTTGGAACCCCAAGAGGATATTCGCTTGAAGGTACTACTTTTTGGGCAGATCCGGGAGCATATCCTATCACAGGAAGCGACTGTGTGTACTAAAAATAATAGGTTCAGACGTTAAGTTCGGCAACAGTTTCTACTGGAGGCCTATGTCGATTCATCATGCAAGACTGGAGAATTACCAGAAGTAACGTGGTGTTCGTAGTACTCTGCGAATTCATTGCCGGGGGAGTTCCGCTTCCCCCGGAAATCGAAGGTGAATCTTATTTGATCACCCACACACATGAGCACGCATGCATACGCTGTCATGTGCAGTCGTGCTCCGATTATCCGACAAACTGTATGTGGATCATCAACTAATTGGTTTTAGTTCACCCAAAGTTTCCTTATGATACAGAAGGTTGCATCGTGATTTGATGGATAAAATGAAAGGCCTTTCGAAGTTGCATTGCCGGTCCGAAAGAACTGGTAAACAGCGAGAGGCTTGGTTAACTAGAGACCAGAACCGACGAACCAAGGAGCACCAAATTTTTAGAACCAGAAACAAGAAATGGACGTGAGCCGAACACGGACGGAGCCAGATGGACCTAAACAAATAAACTTCAAACTACCAGTCGATTTCTAACAATAAATCAAAAGTGAATTGCTACCTTAGAGAAGACCGCTGATCAGCACTGGACAGCCCAGTGATCTGCGTATTAAGGTGTGACTGATAAGAGTTACTGGTATTTTGAGTAGGCATTCCGTGAATGAGCTGCCTGCCGTCTAGTTACAGTTAATTATCTTTGCGCCTGAATGTGAGCCGCTCTCTTAGACTAGACAACCTAGATCGTAAAGACTAGTGAAGACCAATTGAAAACTTGATTCCGGGTCTGGGTGACCTTCTGCGGAGCAGTTATTGTTCTGATTGCAGACCGTACTACAAAAGCCCACCTAAGAGAAGGCGCAACCCAAGGTCTAAACTTGAAAAATGAATTTGTCATTTTGGTTTCAACGAAGTGCAGCTACTTGATGACTACAGCTGAATGTCGAGTCTGCTCGTTTTATCCCGTTTTCCCATGCACACTTGGGTATGACAGAGGCTAGTCTGTTTTGACCGCAGTTCATTTTTGCCTCCGCCTAACTGGGCTTCTCATGCACGTGCATGACAGCTTCGCCTTCAGTCCGATTGGTGAGTTCCCTCTCACTGACCGATACTGATGTCTTTGTGCGGTGACTGTTTTTGCCCCCCAGTGACCCGAACTCACCGGGATAGATGAGCTGACTGATTGATCACGCTTCATGTTCCCCTGACTTTCCACTGCATCCACTTCGAGATTTCGGAATACGGTATCCTGACACAGCTGGACACCTGTTGACATGGGCCTATTGGAACACACCACTATCTCTTCCGATAACGCTGTTACCGAACAAAAAACACTTACCTACACTAGAAAAACAGTGAAAAACGGAAGCACCAACAATTACTGAGACCTCTGTGGTCGTCGTGCACCATGTGTGATCAAAATGGCTACTTGAGGGTGCAAGATTCCTGCTAGAATACGAACTATCGGTGTTGTGTGACTTTATCAAAGTTGGGATCGACAGCAGTATTCACCTCGCCTGACACTCTGATTGCCCTGTACTGATCGGAGCCTTTTGGCTGCCCCGCTCACAGATGCACGTTGCTTCTGGCAGAACAACTTCATCCTGACCACATTTCACTAAGCACCGGACGGCCTGGTCAGGTCCGGCCCGGTTGTGTCTACACCCTGCACTTGCTCGTTTCAGCACTGGTTTACCTTCGTTCAACTAAAACGGATTTATTATGTATCGTGAGGTACAATAGTGGAGTATGTAACAAACGGAAAGTTATTTCATTAAACTCGAGGTTGATTAAGTTTGGAACGCGTGCACCGAAACCATCCACAAAAACTAATTGTTATTGAGTGACGTCGACCTCTCTGAAGAGAATTAGATCAATCACGAGCACATTTGAGACACCATGTTGCCTAAACTATCAAGATACTCAACGAAAACAAATACTCGGCTGTTACCTCCGCTAACTTCAGAAAGAAGCAAGGGAATCAACCTGTTACGCAGAGGTCATTCTGAGGTCAAATAAGCTGAAGAACTTTTTTCTTCGATGACCAATAAGATTGAGTGTGCCCAGTGTAAAACCAACCTCATAGTTGTGACTATTAGGAAGCACAAGACGTCATGAAACTCAGTCCAGAAGAGGACGCTTGTTTCCAACGGACTTGTACATGTACCTCAGAGAGCAGCGAAACAAGTTCCACTGATTTCCCGTACCTGCAAATTGCCGGTCAATCGATAATTCTCGGCGAGTTTGACAGGAGCAGTGTACCATGAAACCGATTTTTTTTTGTGTGTGTATGACTGAAGTGATTAATGATGATATTCAGGGTCAGCTAACCCCAATCGATTGTCTGATGCCTCGTTTTTGAGTAATGAATCCTGCTTTGTTGAAGATCAACTTCACAGGGATACAATTGAACGTGCTTCCAGTTTATACTCGTGATTCATATCTGACTGCAAACCCGGTGTGAGAAACCTGTTTCCAGTCGAACGAAACACGGTTGACTAAATGCTGAGCTAATTCAATCAGCTAATCAAATGCATCTTCTCGACTACCAGTGCCTGATTTCACCATTTGATAACCTAAACCTCAGACTGAAAGTGGAACCAATTTAGGGCAACCAACGATCTACGGAGTGCTCAAATTATCTGGTAAAGCCAGTTCACAAAAGCATGGCCGTATTCTTGTTGTCATACTTGTGATACTGGGTCCCTTCATGTCATATTGACTAGTTTGACGAATATTTTTAACTATCTTGTCAAACGGCTTTTGCTTTCTTTACAAAACCCATTCTATTTTATTCTAGACATGTTGATTGTGAAGGGAAGCTATTATTTGACTCGACGTTACTGTAATGAACTAGAGACGATCGATCGCGTGATCCGTGCAAGCACGGAAAAATAGATCGTATATGAACTGGAATATCAATGCGGTTGTAGCGAAAGCCTCTTTCAATTCAAAGATCAATTTCTTACAACTTAATGTAAGTCCACAGGCTCCAACAACGTTGCATTAGCAGTGAGGCGAAAGACGCCTCCTCTGATTGTCTTAAACGCGCGATCTAACGTTTCAGCAATAAGCGTGATTACAGTGAACCGTTTGGCGAAGACGTAGAACGTGACAACCTAACAGATAGATGACACTAAGAATTTCAATGACTCAGCTCCTTGTGTGTGTGTGTGTGTGTGTGTGTGTGTGTGTGTGTGTGTGTGTGTGTGTGTGCAAGCGGACGAACAAACATGTTTATAACTTCAAACTGATTTTAAACTTATAATCTTCACGGTTTATCCTACAAGTAGGAGAAGGGTTGGCGGGAAATGTGATTTCGTCATATCACCCCTTCGATGTGCACTTCTAATAGGTTGCACGCAGACCATACACTCGAAAGAACTAGTAATACCAATAAGCTGCATCGACGGCTTTGTGTGAATGACCAAAAAGATTGCCTCAAGAGGTTGGCAATAGCCGTCAGTAGACGATTTACTGCAAAACCACAATATAATCTGGTTGTATCGGAATGATCTAATTTTGCAATTCCTGAAAGAACCAGAAACAATTAGCAACTAAATCTATGTTTATGACTTCAGAAATATGACTATTACCCTTTACTTTGAGAGGTACACGGCAGTCAACTGATCTCCCAGATCGATACAAGATCTGCTCTATTAGGGCCTTATGTGATCCGTCACCTCAGGTTTAAGAATAATGATTGTTGGCTAGCCCTGATTTTACAGTGGCCTTTCCACTGCACTTATGTGCAAGCATGGGATAACGCACAATAAGGGGAAATATTTTGTCATCTCATAAAATACCTGGGGAAAAGTAATTTATATTCACATAGAAATGGTTAAATCACCCCAAATTAAATCGGGATATAGTTGAAGTGGTAGTGAAAAGTGTTTTGCATATTTTCTGCATCATACGATATCTGTATAGGTAGCGCAGTAAACCGTTGACAGCCAAACGGGATAGTCTCACCGAGGGTTGAAATCTCATTTGGGGCTCGGTGGAAGTGCACCACAACTGATGATTCCCAAGAAACCGCATGAAGCAGCTATACAGTGAGTGCTGGCATGGTTTTCAATGGCGATTTGAGAGTTGGTGCTACGGGATGAATTACTTCACCAATAATTAAATCCCCTTCTACTGAAACGGTAGTAGACCTTGCTGGCGAGGTCTGCACACTGTAATAAGTTAGGCCCACAAAGTGCTACTGGTTGTTTTTGAGAAAGCACGGATCGTGACGAATACGTGCATTAAAACATATGAACTATGACTGATCGGGGTTTGATTCGTCGTTTGACGCAAAACCACTACAATAAGTACCAATCCCCAAATACGGTACCTAAATACACGCACCACTCATTTTATTCTTTTATTACTCATTATTCATTTTTTTATTATGTAACATTGGCAAATTGTTTCACGAACGTAGGGGAGTTCAATTAGGGAAAGTGACCGTCGATGGGGGCAGGATTCTAGCTCGGGACAGAAGTCCACCATAATGACCGTTTGAGCTCCGCGGACGGAAAATACGAGTAGACCAAAATATTTGACGGATTTCTAGAAGAATCGAAATTTGCGAACTTGTGGTGATTCTGTCCCATTCATATGCAGTTTGAGGAAACCCATTCGGATTAATCAGTGTTCATTTGTTCAACAAACATTCGAATCAGCATCCATGTATTTCCACACACAAACAACTGCGTCATGCGCGCATGACTCATCTCAGTCCAACCATGGATATTTATCATCGCAGTACGCATGTCTCACGCGCATGATCTAATTCCATACCACGTGACAGTGCCTGGTAAGTTTGTGCCCACCAATCACGTTGCTGATGGATCAATACTTATGTGTGAATGCCTGCCCTTCAGTATTTCATGCCTATATAAAATCCGCATTTTATGCGCTAAACAACAATACATTTCTGTCCCAGTTGATGTGACTTCTAATTTCATTTCGGTCAATCGGGTTATCACATAACTTCAATCTCAACTACGGTACATAAAAAGCCTCAGCCTATCAACAGTGTTCTTGACTTAGGTGGTAGTGGTGTTGTCTACATCTACATCAGGATTGGATTCAGTAATGTGATGCACATTTTTCAGCAAGAATTATTGCAGATAAACTCCACACTGCTCCTCGCGCCACACTTTGAGTTTGCTGAGCAGTGTCAAACCCGTCGTCCTCTGCTAGTTCGAATCGAATCAGCGTGATGAAACAGCTGTATGGTGATTCGAACCAAACAATTTGCTGGAAGCGAAAAACCACAATGAAAATCCATCACATCGTAACTATGACAATGGAAAATTCAGGAAAGAGTGTGCCAGATTAGCTAGGGTGAGAATGAATGAAAGGGCGCAGAATGCCGGGTAGGAATGTAAAGAAAACGAAAACTTGTGCAAATGTATGCGGGTAACGTAAAAGAAAAGATCTTGAAGACAGAGACTTGTATTACGGATAACTAATAATCTGTATTCTGATAACTCTGATAAATTATGCGTGAGACTCAGTTCGCCATTCCATATGGCTATCTTTTGGACCTTATCTATGAACAGGCATTCGAAAACAGAATACATAAAATGATCGTAGACCTATCTTCGATGCATGGTGGGATTACTGGTGTTAAATGCCTAGCTTTAGTTAGGAGAGGAAAACAAAAAGAGAAACGAAGAAGAAGATAATCTTTTGTTGGCTCTGTTCAAGTATGAGTTGCAAACCGAAGGTATCACGTGTGACACTTTCGCATGAAGGCTTGTGCTCACGTTAGCTGAGGAACTCCAACCAATCATGATAACTTTGAACTGGTAAAAAAGCTCTCAGGTATCGTCCGAGTAGTGATCTACCAATAAGTTCACTTGAAGTAACATTTACAAAAGTCACTTCTAAAATGAAATTAACGTGCAGTTTGTGGCGATTCAGCAGCTGTCACACGTGATACGGCCAAGTACAGCTTCCTAGTCACGCACTTGGATGAGCCTCAACCAACCAGGATAGCCGCGAACAGGTACGACAAAAGATCCCTGTGATTGGTCATCTTCAAGTCTACCAATTATATTCTCTGATTGAACATATTTATCCAAACCGGTTCTGCAACGTGTTTTTTCGCAGCCTTGGTGTTGTTGCTACTTTCGTTTGCGTAGTCCTGGGTGGGGGTAATTTCAATACGTCCTGTCAGTTCAGTTCAGATTACTACAAGTTTCGCAGCCTTGGCCTTCTCGCCATTTCAGTTTGCGTAACTCTGGGTTGGAGCAATACCAGTACTTTCTCAGTCCAATTATTGCTAGTATTACTAACAGTTATCACAATTTTGTTGGGTGAGGCAAGGATGTTTTTTTCTAACTAAGAATTGGTGGGTATCCTGGCTCTCTTACCACTGTGACAACCAGATAGGAAGCATTAGGTCAACATTTACCCATTTCGTGTCCATAGGGAACAACAGTTTACCTCAGTGTTAAACCGAAACAGGTCAGTGACGCTCAGCATATACGGAGCAAAATCTGACTGAAAAGAAGACACCATGTTGATGCACTATCTGTGTATCACCTATAGACCGCAACACCGTCGACTAAGCTCTCCAGTCCACTTCACAGCATTCACGTATTATCTTATATTTTCAAAGAAGTATCAGCTGGACCTATCGAATGTTACTACGTAAGATGAACAAACACAATTGGGTACTCCACGCGATGACTCAGATTGGGTAACAAATAAGTTGGGTCATACCTGATCCACTTTGGTCACAGGGTGGACGCTTTCTCCCTTGCTTCATATCGCTACCATCCACACAGCTTTGAGGCATTTGAAGTGCCATAGATTACCCACGGTACTGCCGTTCTTTGCGACGAGAAGCGTAACACCTTCATACTCAATCTGACGTGGCTTTGACTACTAGCCTAGACGTAGACATGCCAGTATAAAATATGTCACCGCACTAGTGGTTTCCGTTTTTTCCGATATTTTCAAGTGTGGCCGATTAGAAAAATGAACAACAGCGCATGCTTTCGTTGTCTCTGACTACAGAAGACTTATTCAGATCAGTTCAGTGCTAGGAGTTGATCACCGAAGTCAATGGTGAAATATAACAGACAGTCAAGTGTCTTGAATAATAAACAACAATCTGGGTGTGCCCGAAACACATCCGGAAACGAACGTAAAACAAAAGCAGATTAGAATTATTTTGTTTGCGTACTTCTGGGGAAGAAAATATCGCAGAAAGGATATACTGAAAAGATGTAGACACCCAAAGTATAATAGGATGAAACATTTCAATATACTCCGAACCGAACTCGGTTTCGATAGCATAAAATTACAGAACTGCAATGATAAGTGATGCGGTACACTGCGGGCAGATAAACTTCCCTTAACCCAGAAGTTAGCTCCGGCGGCAGTGATTGGAACAGATCATCTCAGAGAAAGCACAGAATGGATTGGAATAGTATAACGAGGGAAGTAAGTCCCCAATGAATGCCAGCTTTCTCTGCGCAATTGGAAGTGAGCGCTTAGGCACTGATGAATAGCACAAACAGCAGTGTGAAAGAGATATTGGATGCTTCGTTGTGTTTTAGTGTTCGGCTTGGCATTTAAACTGTACTCAAGGTTCCCATTATCTAATGAGAAACAGAATAACCAAATTTTGTAATAGCTTTGACTGTTGGTTGTATCCTTCGCGTAGCTTTGTTGTTTCCACCAGGTACTGAACACCAAGCTACGATCTACCCTCAAATCTGGTGTGGACTAATGTTCTCATGCCCTCCACTGTATCCATACAAGAGCATACAGTAAAATGTAAACACAATACGGGTCAGAAAGACTCCACTGTCCTTGCATTCCTCAGGTGCACGTCTAAACAATACGACAGTTCCGGTGACTGTTGCTGATCCTTCCGCATTTGCTTATGAGAAACAAACACAGGACTGAACAGACAGGGAGAGATAGAACGAGATAATTCGTGTCTTCTCGACGACGAGGTGATTTGGTGGTTAAACTCACAGGATGCTGATTCATTATCACGTGCGCTCCCAAGTGCACCAGCGCCAGCACAACAATGCGTTGTTCGATGACGCTGACACACACCAAAAAGGTTTCAGTGAGGCGGTACTAGACCTAGGATATTTTCATCCAGAATATCTCGTCAGCACTTAGCCACGTAGACACACGTGACAACTTTCCAGGTTACAGCACATCCTCATCAACATACGCAACAATCATCCGTCAAACGATGTATTAATAGTGATGAATCACTCGTTCATTGATCGAGGTGAATCGATCTGATTGACTCGTCATACTGAAACACGCTAGCTCTTGGTCGCGTGCATTCACAAACATACACAGGTACAGAAAAGCAGTCAGGCCGTCTGAGTGACGCTCTTCATCACTTGCGATCGCACAAGGTGACGCCGAGGCGATGGCAAAGTGAACCAAAGTGTGTATGTGTGTGTTTGTCTGATTCTGTGTTGACTGGAAGTGTCAATGCAGAAACAACGTGTCACAAGTGGAAGGGGGTTCACGATTTTCCGCAAGAATCAGCTTTCACGGAGGATCTACTTGAGCAAGTAATGGTTTGTTTGCGAGTAGTACAAATCACCATTATAGTCTTTGCGGGCAGTTCATCATGGCAGCATCAGACTACGTGCGACAAAACCTATCATTCACTGGGGTTTCGAGTTCCACCTCCATCTGCGCGTGCTGACCATTAAGCTGTTGCCGTCCGTAAGGTGATCGTATAGTATAAGCCCTCTCAAATTCACGTCGGTTATACCCACACTATTCAATGAAACTGTTTGCATTGTTGAGCAGTTGTTGTAGTCCTGAATCCAATTGGGGAGTGTAACTGGTGAATGCAAATGACTACAACAACGCAGAGAAATCAGCTTTTATAAACTGAGGCGCCTGCTCCTATCTGCGAATGGGTTGCCTGACCGAGCGATGCGCTTTTTGTTAAAGGTAACTGGAATTAGTGGCCTGGTTATCGCTTATTTTCGAGTTGCCGTTTGTGGTCCAAAGCCCCGTGTGCAGAAGATGAACTGAAAATCTAATTTGACAGGTAAAGGGAACCATACGACTGATTCCAAACGTTATAATTTCCATGTAACATTTGCAAAGGAAACAAGAACACAGTCGGTTATAGCGAAGACGAGTTATGTTGACCGGTGGTGAAGAGATTCTAACCCGGAACCTCATGATCCTCAAAATGAAGAGCTCGCTGTTTGATTCTCACTGATCTCAATTTTGACAGAGACGAGTCGAGGTCACGCATGTGATATTTGATCCCCTCTCCCCCACTTAAATGTTGACTCATCGCCTTATCTTGATTTCTGTTTTGTTCACCTAACACTGTTCATATAAAATGTGATGTAATGACATGATTACGAATCACTGAAAACCAGCTTGTTCGCCACCTTGTGTTGTTCTCCATTTGACATTATTGTTGGTCCTCTTCAGTCCTCCCTCGTCAATTATTACTAAAAGGTCTGTGAAACCCTTGGCATTAGTGGACATAATGAGCGAAAGTCAAAACCATATGAATGCAATAGGTACTAAAATCGCAAGCCTGCTGTTTCTTGTCCCTCGCCGACAGCATATAAAACGGTGGTGAGACTTCATTGGATCCTGATCCCTCCTTGTGGGATCAACAAATGTGGCGAGATCACAGGAACCGTTGACCGGACTCTAGAACATTCTATCACCTCGTCAATGTGACGAAATGTATCATCTCCTTTTCTCTCTCTCCATGTCTCTTCAATCTTGTGTTTGTTTCTCACGGGCATATACAGTCATCAGAACAGTAGACCGATTTTTCATGTAGAAACGTATAATGACCGAATGCTAGGGCCTACCACCCTTTCCGATCCATATCGCGTTTATCTTTTACTCTGAGCTTTTGCATATATGCATTGGAGCAGGCTTTTCAAATGACGAAAATATCACACAACAGAGTTGAACGTAGCCAGTTTACACGACATTGAGATTAGCAGTGATCAGTCTTCAGTCTTCAGGTAAAGGGCAGTAGAAATTCATCCCATTTGAGTCCCATCGCATTGTACTCTATTGACTGGGCAAGATGTCGGTGTTCTGCAATAATCCTTCAGGGTATGGTTTAATTTACTCTTGAACATTGTCTCATTTTACTCTTCCATCACGTCGGTCGGTAGAGCGTTCCAGAGATTGGTCACTCTTCTCGATAATTGATAGAGGGCCGACAAGCCGGTAGAATACACCGACTGCAGGTCTGGGCCCAAATCACCGCGGATGATTCACCTGGCATAGATGAGGTCACCTCAAATACATCTATAGGCAATGGGAAACAACCCAGTGGCTTCCAGGCGTTCGTCATAGCTGATTCCAGTTAGTCCGGCCACGAGGCCTATGACAGCGCGTTGCACTCGTTCCAGTTTGGCTACCTCCGCCGCCGCTCAGGGTTAGACAGTCAGACCTTCGTATTCTAAGCGAGGACGTACATGCGATGCACACAGCAATCGAAAGGTCTCCGCGGTTAGATGCTCAAATGAACGGCGAATTGGACCAAGTATTCTCCACACTGAGGCGCAGGCTCCCTGTGTATGCTCGTGTCTTGAGATTGTGGGTGACGAAACTCCGAGGTCTTTTTCTTCAAGCGTGAGACGGAGTACGATATTCCCAAGGCAGTAGTCGGAAGTATCATTGAGGATGCTAGTCCTCATGCACGCGCATTTCCCCAAGTTTACGGGTAGACCCCAAGTGGTCGACCAATTTACTATTGCATGGAGATCCTCCTGTAGTATCCCACGATTCCCTGCCGATCAAATGGTACGCCAGATCGTTATGTCATCGGCGTTTATAAGGCTTTGGGATCGAAGGGTCTGTGGTAGGTCGTTCATAAACATTAATAACAAAGGGGGTCCCAGCATGATACTCCACCGCTGACTGGATACCACTCGGACGGGGACTGTACAACTCTTACGGAAAAGGTTCTCTCGGCCAAGAATTCCTCTATCAAGTGATGCACGGGCAAGGAAATGCCGATGGTCCGAAGCTTCAGCACCAGCTTATCACGAGGAACTTTATCAGACGCTTTACCGAAGTCCACAAAGATGACGTTCGCGACATTTCAGCCGGCCTTGGCGTTCGACCAACTTTTGCGAGCAGGTAACAAGTTTGTCAGACATGACCTGTTTCTCCGAAAACCATGTTGCTGTGCGCACAGCAGTTGGCAGTGCTCCAGATGTTCACATGTGCTAGAAGCCACCAGCCTTTCCACGACCTTTCCAGCTACAGAAGTGAGGCTGACAGGGCGGTAGTTGGCCGAGGCGGATTATTTCCCACCCTCATACAGCGGAACGACCCCTGCTTTCAGTTAAACGAGAATCCATCAAGTAACACGTGGTAGTCTGACTAACACCAGTGACACTATCTAACAGCTGTGCATTTAGTGGGAGAATTGAACATTGGCGAACTTGTGATGATTAGGAAGACTTTCTATGAGTACGCGAATGACTGTTCGGAACGGTGGATCATCTTGGGATGATTCCACGGGATCATGGATTTCGTTCATCAATGTTCATCGGCACTGGTAGGCGGTCCTGCTGCCGCCCTGGGTAGTACCACCGCCTTTCCTACTGGAGCCTTATGTGGTTCGCCACTCCTAGTTCCAGGGTTACGTTGTCGATTTCATAAAAAGACTAATGAAATTCACAACTCACAGAAAATCATCGCTGATGCCCATTCAGCGTTCACAACAAGGAAAACCTCTAGCTCTCGCCAAAATTCGCGGTTTGAACAGCAATATCGATTCTATGCATCCTTTTCTTCAATCTTAGTGTCCCCTTGCCTCGTTCTTATCTGAGACACAAGTCTCTCCCATGTCGGATATTACCCATCTCCAGTTTCCGAATTACTTTCTTCATTCCTCATTTTCATTTGAAGCACGCGCCTGCGTCCACATCCACCAGTCAGTTGCTAACTCCTGTAAACCACACCTAGAATTTGTCAACCGCGAGTTCCAGCTGATGTGGCTGAAACTCCGGTTCCCTTCTCTTGACCATTCTGAACCGTTTATCGCTCTCCCAACAGTAGCGACCACTTGACTTTGATTTATTGTCTACCGGTATTAAGAACTTGTCCGTATCAGACCCCATCTGTCAAGATACTGCTTGCTGTGTTCGGATTGCACAGCCATGTGCTCACACGCGCACGCATGACCTACACCCCGTGCAATCGTGGACGCACGCCTGTAATCGTGCACACACGTACACAGTTGACGTTTGCCGTACTTCTACTCGGACAGCACTGACCAATCAGATCGTACCACTTGTTGCACGACCTTGCACGACTCAATCCGATTGTACAGTTGTCCTAAGCTTTTAATTACATACATCGCTGACTCACGCACCCGCATACACGTTTGCATCTTCACTTGCTCGCCTGTACTGGCGCCTACGGTGCGTTGCTGTGGCATATACCTTTACCCTTTCAAGTGCACGTTTCTTCTGATTACTGAATTGTGGGATACAACACCGCTCTCGGTGGTTTTAATGTCCAAAATAAAAACCGGCTTTTGAACTCCTCTGACACTACGGCTGAGGGACGCGAAACAGAAGCTTCCGCTTTGGTCGAAAGTCTAAGTCAACTCATTGACTCCCTCACACGCATTCCGAATCGGGCTGGTGATCGTGCACATACCCTCAATCTCCTCACTTCTTTTCCCTCCATTTCCTCTGCTATTAACTCCCTTCCTCCGTTTGGCTCATATTAACCACTGCCTTATCTTCTTCTCCGCCATCTTTTCTCGCCCTACTCCTTTGTTAAACTACAGACGCACCTTTTGGCATTACGATTCAGCCAACTCGGATGCTTTTCGTAATTTTCTGTTCTCTTATCCCTGGGATGACTGTTGCTTCACTTCTGGCGCTTCTTCCTCCGTTTCAAACTTTACTGAGACTGCTCTCCGAGGCATGCTTATTTTCATTCTACACTCTTCCGAACCTGACAAGCTACGTTCTCCTGAGTGATTTACACAAGCCTGCAATCACTCTGTACGCTTGAAGAACAGCATTCAAAGGGTGGTGCCGCTCCGATACTCCCCAATTTCGTGATTTTTTCAAGCAGGCCTGAAATAGATGCTCGCTCTTCATTTAGAAAGCCAAGGATTGTTTCATCCGCCACAAATCCGAATGTCTAGCTTCTTCCGCTACTGGTGGTCGATCATTTTGGTCTCTCGCCAAAGCCGTTTCCTGTAGTTGCTGCACTTCCAGTTTCTCCCCCATCTCTAACGTCTCTGGTTCTTTAGTCTATGAACCTCTTGAGAAATCCAAGGTTCTGATTCCCGGTTTGCCTCTATTTCCGCTTTACCCAACTCTTCTATTCTACCCCTACAACCACTTTTACTAGACACTCTTCTATTCCTCTTATCACAACCAGAAAGATCCGTCATACCTTACAGTCACTCGACCAAAAGAAACCACCAGGTCCGGACGGTATTCCATCCATTGTCCTGAAAATGCATGCCCCCGAGTTGGCACTGATTTTACGTTATCTTCTTTGCTTTTCTCTCCAGTCTGGTGTATTTGCTACTCTATGGGAAGAAGCCGTAATTTTCCCCTATTCCCAAACACGGCGACTCCTCCGACCAGAGCATTTACAGTCCTCTTTCCCTAAATTCTGCCGTTTTGAAGGTCCCGGAAGACATAATTTCCAACCGGTTGCAACCGTTCGTCGAGCCTGAAGGCCTGATAAACCATCGTCAATACTGATTCCGACCCCGATGTTCTACGGGTGATCTCCTAGCTATGGTCTCGCGCTCCTCGTCAGCGGCACTCGATAACCACAGAGAAACACACGTGGTCTTACTAGACACATCGGTGGCTTTTGATCGTGTCTGGCAGAAAGGTTCACTGTCTGAATTGCTCACTTTTGTGTTTCTTCCATCCCTTGTCTTGTGGACGTCCAGTTTTCTCAGTAACCGGACCATCTCCGTTCGTATCGACGGGGCACAACTACAGCATTTTGCCGTGAATGCTGGTGTTCCCCAAGGTTCTGTACTTTCACTCACTCTCTTTCTGCTTTCTATTAATGATCTCCAACCCACCATTTCCAGCCCCATCCACGCTTTTGCCGATGACGCCACCCTTCGCAGCTCTTTTTCGTATTTCACCTGTTGTCATGTCACTGCCTACATTGACCGCGACCGTTGGGCTCTTGTAACATCTCTCAGTTCGGACCTTGAAAAAATCTCTTGGGGACCTCAAAATCGTGTTCTCTTCAGTGCTTCTAAAACACCTCTTCTCGCAATTTTTCTCAAACACCACTCCTTTTCTCTCCACTAAGTTTTGATTCCTTTCTCCTTCGTTCCTTCAACTCGACGCCATTCCTGGGTTTTTCGTCATCACCTCACTGTCTTGGTCTTTATACGTATGTTCGCTTGCTTCCCTTGCTATGCGGAAGACTGGCTTTCTGTTCCTCGCCAGACCTTTCTTCGAACCATCCCATTTCCTCTAACTGTAAGCAGCTCAAATTCGTCCCACACTCGAATACTGCTGTCACGTGTGGGGTGGATCTTCTGTTGTAATCGGTGCTTGCGCTCGAGAACTAGTCCTATCGCAACGAACGCAGTAAACGCTCCTACCCGAACTGAGTGCACTGAAAGAACGAGAACACTGGTTCAAATGGAACTCAGTTCGACATTGTACTCTGCGCAATCGTTATGTACAAGCGTTTCGAGGATGAAATGAAACAATACAAGGGAATGTCATTAACAGTCATTACAGCTTCGTCTTCTTCTTTATCTCTTCTCGACCGATTCCAAGGTAAAGCCATTCGGCTGGTAGATGACCCAATTTTAACATCCAGTTTTCAGTAGCTTGCACATCGTCAGGCAGTTGCTTTATTGTACCAATTCTATCGCGATTATTTTGAGCTTTGTTCCTCTGATTTTTCTTCTGCTGGTCCTATTCCCATTAATTTTCAACGTCAATCCCGAACACAGGCTGTCGGTCACCCGCATCAGATTTCTGTCGATCGATCTGGGACCTCAACCTTTCAATCTTTGTTTCCTGCAGACGGTTAAGTTATAGAACAACATTCCCCTCTCTGTTTTTCCTCACACCTACAACTCTTCACTTTTCAAAAGCGGAATATACAAACTGGTTTTGACTTGAATGTTTCCTACGGAGTCTTCTTACAGTACCTTTTCGAACTACAGGGTTTAGCCCTTTTACCATAATTCACTTCTTGTGAAATAAGAAAATGCAAAACATTTACCGAAAAAGAGTATACTTCTTTCCCAGTTCATTCTCACCCGTTCAGCTTACCATTTTAACCTCGCTGAGTTTTTGTGGCTCACTTACATTGTTCCGTACATTTTGGTTTTCGCTTCTACAATGTATGGTAGTGTAAATTCAGAACTGTTTAAAAAAGGTTGGTGGGGTATGTAGTGCGAGTTCTGCAGAAATTTCGATGTTTTGCTTCAAGCCACTTTTGCGATTTACTGATTGTGCTTGTATTGACTAAATTGGATCCGTTTTAACTCCGTCAAGCAGCTAAAGGCTCGAGTTTCATTCAGGACTTTGTGGATATACATTACTGATCGTTCCTGACAAGTAAAAAAGCTGCTCCGTTTCTTCAAAGTTATCTTTGCCGAGTTGAATAAAGATAGTACATGATGTTACATTTTCTAAAAAGTTTAAATATCCTATTTCCTATTTTGAAAGTTAATAATAAAACAGCGTTGTTGGTGGATCTTGCTATTAGCCAAAATTTCCTTTGTCAGGTAATTTTACAATCAAATAACTCTGAGGGAACATTCACACGTCAACCATTGTTTGCTTTTGTGAAAGTGTGTATGTACGTTCAGTTTTTGTGGCGGATGAGTGATTTTCGTCTTTCCTACGGTAACCGAAACCTTGGTGAATTACGACATCTACCAAAAACGCTGTGTTATTAATATGACAACTTTCACAATAAAAACAACACATGGCACATCGAATTTTCGATACACTCCTTACACCATTCGGTCTGGATATGTACCAACCCAACGAACAGAAATACAACGCTGTCCGTGTATGCAGTTCAGTGTCCGAGTAAAGATAGATGTAGATATTCGTGTAGGAGGATAGGACCACTTCTTGGATCGTTTCGATTTCAGCATTTCAACAAGAGAGTGACAAAGGGTAACCCTAATTAGCACCGTTCCTCGTAGCGAATTCAAGAGAACCATAGACACGAACTAAGCTTCTGCAAAGCTTGGAAAAGAAAAATTAATTTATCAGTTGAAAGTGACAATGAGACTTTGTGCTATAAAACAAGGGATATGCGAGGGTGTTTATTGATCAGTTGCCAGTACGCAGCCTACCTTTGCTAGAAGATCAGAGTCGTCCCGATGAGCCAGCGTCAACCGTCCAGGTCAGGGTTGAAGACAATGGAAATATGGGCGACAGGATAGCGGATCCATGGGATGAAAAAGGCAATTGCCAAGCGGTGTTTGGTCATATAAGAAACGAACAGAACGCGACCCAGAACATGTCTTCTGTTAAGCCCTGAAGTAAATTACCAACGAAATCTCCTCAGTCCAATAAACAGAGAAGCTTCGAGTCGGTAGACAGGTGGGTAAATTCACTTTATATATCGCGGTACCAAAAGTGGTACCGATACGATCAACACACGTGAGGCAAAACCATTGCAGAGGCGAAGCGGAAGCAAAGGGTGCTCGTTCAGACGGCGAAAACCTGAATTGTGTAAGAATGAAGTCGATGGAAAATGTCAAGCTTTTTTATTTCAGTAGTACTCATACAACCGAATGACCAACGTGTTCAAAATGGAGCGTCAGGTGTGGCGGAAAAACAAGTCCAATATATGGGCCACTACAGTCGTATCTTCAGCCAATCAGAAGAGCCTGTTCCCAGAAACCGTTGGACCAATTCGTTTTGTGCAGCAATTAGTAACGCTTATCCAGCTTCCCGTATAAGTATTTCGTTTCTCAATAATAAACCCAGATGGCTCGGAAGCAGCGAGATCTTCTTCCTAGAACTGGCGAGCCAGCACAGAACAGCATAACCATGACAGTAAACGTATGAAGGGTATGCTTGTTTTCCACCTTGATATTTGGCTCTGTAACCAGCTTGATCCTTACACGTAGACCGTTCAAGACGCTGTATGATCTGTGGAGGATAATGGTAACAATGGATTTGAATGGTAATTCCTCGGTGTTTTCCACAACTGAGTGCACTCAGTTTTCCACAACACCTGCAGAACAAGGGTTACGAGGTGCCGTTCGAAAATATCCACAACCAATGCTATCAAACCAACTTTTCGAATTGGTTTTCGTAATTACACGTAAGGTGAATTAAAGCGCAAGGGGTAAACCCCGTAATCAGAAGACATACTGTAAAAGTGGGTGATGGGAGAACATTCACATACGAGCCAGTTTATTGATCCTGATTTTGAAGGGAGAGAGAGAGAGCTTGTAAGTGGGTGGGAAAACAGAAAGAGGGAGGGTGTTCCACAGGTTACCAGTCCGGGAGAAAGAAGAGGTCTGAAAGATAGAATTACGATATCTAGTGACAAAAACTTGATAAGGATGGCTATCTAAGGGAGTACATGATGATTGGGAAAAGGTTTTGGGAAGAGGAACTGCCGAAACAAACTCCGAAGAAGAACATCCAAAATAGTACCAGTAGAATAGGGACAACGAAGCAACCGTCCAGCTATGGACCCGTGACTGCAGATTGGAGGTTAAGGAAGGGTCGCCGATCAGTCGGATGGCCTTTCTTTGACCCGATCAAGAAGAGAAAGAGCAGTAGACGAAGCAAAAACTTGGGAATGAATATCAGTAGCTAGCACTTGTGAGATACCCTGATGACTGAAGCATTTGTTCAAAGTCTGAGTCACGAAAAACGTGATAGGCGGGCATGTTAGACATACCTCGGGTCATTCTGAGTAAGAATCAGTGATTACGAGGGTATGGTATCTGCAATTGAGTAGTAGGAGATTAGATTTGTATATAATATGATTCATCATGCAGCTTGAACGCTCAACTCACCATTGAAAACCATGGAAGCACTGTACAGCTGTTTCATCCTTGTTGGGAATCATCAGCGGTGCACATGATATCTGTTCAGGAACAGACCTCTGCCATAGAATTTGGCTGTTAGGTCACGGATTATAGTTCTTTGGTTTCGACTTCGTTTTAAAAAACACACATTGCCGTTCCTGACTGTAGTACATATGTCCGCGTCCGATTCAGACCACAAACATATTTGTCGAGTCAAAGACTTCATCTTCTCTGCGACCAGATGATCCTTATGAAAATCTTCCAGAATTTTTTTACACAAACGAGAAGGTGTGCCTAACCGGTCACTACGGGGAAGAATTCCTCTTGACGCACGAAAAATGGCGTGTACTTCCGTTTGGTCTCCCGTTTACCGCTCCCTCTCGATCGTACGAATCACCAGAGAGTAGTGTCGTTTGGTGTGCTTTCCTATCTCATCCCTAGACATAAGAGCGGTCAGTATAATGGAATTACACTGCTCATACGTTGTAAATCGTTAGTAGCTTGACGGCAAATCAGCGTGCGAGATCTAATTGTCGTACCGACCTAAATGTTATTAATATTTGCGGCTAGCGTACTGATTCCGCGTTGAATCAAGGAGACTGTCGACTTCACAACGGACTTATTGGGAGTAACCAGAGCTTGTAAGGCCTGATGATCAGTGGTAAGCATACAATTCAAACCAAACAAGTACTCATGAGGTCGACTTACCGATGCGAACACAGCTAGCGATGTCTAAAGTATCTGCAAGTACCCCCTTCTTGTAGTGATAACTTTTGCACAACGAGGTCGTCTGAAGGGGACACTGGCTCCTTGTAAAAATCCAATAACTTTTTGTTTCCCGTAGCAGTCCTGACGATTAACTCCGCTGGAATCTATCAATCAGTTCACACTGTAGGAACTCCCAAAGTCGCCCTTATGGTCAGAAGAACGAGGTATGAGCCTGAAAACTGGTGGTGGTTTGTGTGGTCTGATCCTTCCTCACACTGTCTGAAAACCAAGTCTCAAACTTGCTTAGTTCACCCGATTGTACCGATTCAACTCACTACACTGGCATGGCAACTGGGCATGCTGCCGTTAGTGTTAGAAGTCCCTGCTCTTCATGACAACGCACCGAAAACCCACCATTCTGAGTGTGAGAAGTATATAGTCTATTTAGATCACGGTAATTGAGTTGCTTTTGGCCGGTGACTCATCGCAGAATGTATTCAGCTGCATTCTCTTCGTTCATAATGTCGACGTGGGTTGTGACTCTACAGGAACCGATGCGGCTAACGTTTTTGGGGACGGAAAACAGACAACGTGAACCGCAATACCCGAGTAGTTTTATTTCATGACTAAACGAATGCTACCTGTTGTATTCGCTGAAACAAGATACGATTGGATAAAGTTGTCAATCTCAGCTGCGTCAGAAAATTCGTGGAATCAAGGCAAACAGGTACAACAAAAGCCCACCCTGAATGGTTGCCTACGATTGTCACAAAGCACCAAGCTCTTGAGTTCTTCTCCAGCCCAAAAAAATCTGCCACCAAATCAACGGATGCCATGACTCAGCGATGCAGCAGTGCCATGGCTGTGTTTGACTACGACTTTTTTGCATCTTCCCGGTAAGACGATTCCACAAGCAGATTTGTTGTCAAAGTAATTCAGCCTCGTAGCTGCAGAACAGTGTAATTTCATTTTCTCGGTTGCTCTTGTGTCGAGGAAGGAACTCAGAAGGTACACTTAAAGGTAGCTCTCATTAGTGATTTTGGCGACAATGAAGGAGTGCCAATCCGAGGTGAAACTGAAGTATCATCAGTTCTTTGTGCTCCGAGAAGAGGTAGCCTACAACCAGATGGAGTCCTTTGCCGTGTAGATACATACTTACGCGCCAATGAACTCTGACTACCTCGATAACTCATTAATACACAAATTGGTCAGCCTTCGGTAGAGATTCCTGATCTGGATGATGCGTTTGTTAATCGACGTGATCTCAGTCAGATGCACTTCAGAGTGGCGATCGAGATGACTGGGAAGAGACTGAAACCAAATCCACCAGTTCCAGTTGGGAAGTCAGTATGCCAAGTGCCCCGAATTGGCGAGTAACTTTCGAGCGAGGATGGTTGTGGTGATTCAGTAGGCACTACTCGGGACACGACTCTATACAGCTATGTGACTGAGAACGCCTGCCAATGAGAATCCTCGTGAACAAGTTCAACAAAAGGTCTCCTAGCTATTTCGGTTTACGTAGTGCTGGGTTGGAGTGATCCCGATACCTTCTTAGTTCAAGTATCGCGAATACTACAGGACCATGGGAGAAATAATACAGGCATTTCCATATTTCTACAACACTATACTAAAACCAGTATCTCCTAGAGGTGTTCCTCCTATTGAAACACTGATGGACGGGAAACTGCTAGCAAATCTGAACACGCTAGTTTCCTCGGAAACCCAGCCTTTACAGATTAAATTGCATGTGAAGCCATATACAGAGCTGGCCACTAAAAAAAGGGGGGGGGGTGGTTAAGTTTCTTGTCAGGGCACTCCAAGTGTTCAGATTCGTCCCACTAGCTCATACTCTTTTCTTCTTCATGATTTCCTTCTGAGGTTGCTCTAGGAGTTAGCTACTAAAGACACCGCACCCAGTACATGGTTAATGATTGTCTGAACTGAACTGAACTAGCTCTAATGAGAAGACGCTTCTGTCTTCGAACCATCTCGATGTATTAGTACCAAAACAACAATCTATATAGTGTACTTGGTGACCATAGGCGAATCATGACCCATATATTTATTGGTCCACCTGTTATTCAAAGCAAACTCTTGTGAGTAGTTGGCCAAGTAACAAGCCCAGATGAAAGTTGGCGTTCGATTGGTCCTTCGGTCCGTTTCAGTGGCTTCAACCATGTCATCAATTCAGGACAGAAGAAGACGCACTGATTGCTCGTCAAGCCATCGTGCTTCCAACTAAACGAACCAAGCCGGCGTTTGGCAATGGGCACTCGCGCTAAGATTATTGGATTGGAAAACAAACCGGATGCTCTGGTCGACGGACCGAAAACCCGACAAAAGCAAAACGGAAGCTCTAATCTATCCGACCTTCCTGTGGATTGGACCACATTCCTATTTGATTATACTGCTTGACTCAGCTTGCTATCGGGTTCTGTTTGCACCTGATTGGAGACCCTGCGATGGGAGACTGAGTTTAGTCCGCATGTAACAACGAATGTTGAACGAATGTAGTGGAAACAGCGGGCTGAAGGCACCGCATTTAGATTAGCAATATCAAGTAGACACGATGAATTTCTCTGGGTCTAATGCTATAGTTCAACATGCTGTACTGGGCGGGGTTCGCTGAGAGTTGTTAAATTAGTGTTATTGACATTTTACGACTTTATTTCGCTTGAACACAGAAGTCAATAGCATTAGATTGCACGATGTACTCCTGACCATTTCGCTGCATCTTCTCTAGTGCATACTACAGTCAAGGTGATCATTTATAAATGGTAAATTGAAAGCTCTCATGAGACCAAGGGCCATGGGTAGTCCTCTAGGACCTTTTCTGGCAGATATATTTGTTTCACACCTCGAACAAAAAATGAAATCAATCATAGCTCAAGCCACCCTCTATTGACGCTATGTGTACGATACCTTCGTCATTGTGAACACGAAGGACAAGTGTGAAAAAATGTTTCATCCCTTCAACACCATACACCCAAACATTCAACTAACCAAAAACGGGGAAGACAACAACGGTATCGTATTCCTAGATGGATCAATCCGAAGATCAGTCCATCGCAAAACTACTTGGTCAGGAAAGTAGCTGCACTTCACCAGCTTCGCCCCCACAAAGTATAAAATCGGCCTCGTCTGTACCATGTTCCACAGGGCATGCGAAATACGTACAACTAACACGCTGGAAGAAGAGTGCCATACCTTGTTCAAAACTTTTGAGGCCAACGAATATCTAAAATCATTTGTATCCAAACACTCACAGCCACCTGCGCACAAAACAAAGGTTGCCACAGTCCCAAAACTGACGACCTTCCTACAGTTACCTCACAAAGGTGATGACATTAATACCTTACTCAGCAGACGCCTCAGCTGTGCCGTTAATCGTACGTATTATGTCGCAAAGATCATCATTCTCTATACAACCTCCCGGAAAAAACTATCATCGATAAGAGAACCGCTGCTTCTCCACGCCAAGCCAAACTGCATTTACCAATTTAAGTGTGGGTGCTCAGCCACCTACATTGGCAGAATGGAGAGACAACTGTGTGATAGAATGGTTGAACACATTCGGGTTTGGTTACAAAGAACAATGAGCGGTCAAACGCAATCAGTGACGTCATCGAGTGCACGCAGAACACTCGAATCAATCACTTGTGGGAGACAAACCACTGTGTTAAGCTGAGCACGGCTTTCACCATCACTTTTGTCACAAACAATCAACGACTATTGAGATACGCGGAGGCACTATCAATTAACCTACATCACCCTCAACTGTGCAAACAGCGAAAATGGATAATTATGTTAGCCTTACCTTGGTAAGGTGTTTTTATCTGCTATCATTAGTTGTGTGCGTTTGTACTTTTGCCTTTGGTCTCATGAGAACGTTCAATTTACCATTTATGAATGATTACCCTGACTGCAGTATGCGCTAGTGACGATGCAGCGAAATGGTCAGGAGTACATCGTGCAATCTAATGCTATTGACTTCTGTGTTCAAATTTGTGTCGGGAAAGTTGTTTTTAATTTCTTTCGCTTGTCCGCACCATACATTATCCCGTATTCAATGGCAAATTGCATGTGTTCGTATATCAATGACAGCTAATGATTGCCCGATACATGATTTTTTTCACCCTTCTGCACATGCACAGGCCCTCTATTGCCCATCTATGATCCAACACGACAAAGGTTTTGGTTTAGAATCCCTAGGTGTCCGGGATTCACCGAGCGACCATTGATGAAATGATTTAGAGTGATCACCTCGTGACGTACCGGAAGCTATCATAACATTCGTTGGCCTAGGCCATGCAAGGAATTTTAGACTTTGTGAATGGGATTTACGTAACAGTTGAAAGAACCGGACCAGATGACTGTGTGTCACCACCATTAAGACTGTCGTGTTTTTGCGCTTGATCCTTTGCTACATGAACAAATTTCAGAAAAAGAAAGCAACCGAAACCATCACGCACAGGGATAGGGATAACAGCATACCTCTCATGGGATCTCCTGGAAGATTAGTCTTGTCATGATTAATGTAGTAAATTAGTAAGTCAATTAAATTTTAGTCGCATAATTATCCTTCTCAGCATCAGTCCAGTAAATTTTATTTTCATCATCATAATTATTATTGCTATCATCATTATCATCATCACTGCCTCGTTGTCACATTATGATGACACAAACAAAGAAAAAATTCTTCGTGTCGGTCGGTAATCGTTGTAGAAGGTCACGCTAATCAGATCCTGCCAGTAATGAGCAAAGCGATCACATACTTACATTCAGTCACGATAATGCACTTAGGGTCATATCATCCCACTGCGTCGAGTTGCATTGCGGCGAAATTTATCGAATATAAATTTGGATAGAATGAACTGGAACATTCACTCATTCAGTAAGTGACGAAACATGAAAAAAGGACCCATTTGTCCGGGAGGGTGAACATTCGCATTCCCGTGAGAATCTGAGATTGGACCGGGTCAGGTAAATATGATCAAATTTCATCATCGAACATATTGTGCCATCAGCACAAACTTGGGAAACAGGCTGACACGGTGAATCCCCAATAACGAATAGTAGGTAGTAGTGTCACATGCCAACAGCAAAACAATTCACAATTCTGGTGCGTTCATAGCATCCGTGCAGTTTCATGCAAAACTCGTTGGGCGTGGTCCGACCATGACGGATCGGATCCAGGCTATAATCACCTCGCGATAAACCCCAGTCCTGAGTATTTCGATCCATGGTTGACTTCTTCGGCTCATCACATGACCGATCAAGCCGAGTAAATGTGTGCATCCCTATACAGACCACCATGTGGAATTTGTTCGACCGTGATCGCATAAATTTGCACACGTACGCACATGGATTCAGACAATTCGGGTCACGTGATTTTCGTCACCCACTTATTCATACAGGAACTATCGAAAGGGACGAATTGACCAACAAATTGCAATTCGAATGCACATCACGTTTATGAAACTTGGTGAATTGATACACTCTTAGATTACTCGACAGTTGACAAAGATCACGATTGGTGTCACCTCTATATGTCCGTCCTTGGGGAGCGACTTGATCGTGTAGACAGACCAACATGCGGCTTCGAGTGTGTCTGCCTCGAGTGCAACGTACCAAGCCATTCTTCGTCATGAATACAGAAGTCAGACAAAACACGAACTGACACAAGGCTATTGCATGTGTAATGGCATCGAATGTTCGGATAAAATGGAACATTCCCGAACGCCATTTTGAATGCACATTCTTTACTTATTAAACTTCCGACTGACTTTCACCGCCACTCTTTTTTTTGCTTGCACGGGTTCTACTAAACAGGAATTCCAAGCGGCTTCAGCGTTAGCACACTTTTTCCTCTCGCTTACGCTGATGTCCCGCTGGTGCCTACCTGAGTTTTGTTGTAATTTACGGCATAGTTATTGGCGCTATCAGTACTAAAATGGGACCACGACAACTACAGTACATTTTTCTTACCTAGAAACGAACAGCGGTCATTTTTTCCCGTCAGCTAGGAAATTTCATTGATTTTCCGCTATAAGAATGCATAGATAATACGCTTGAGGGCCGACCGTCATACCCGTTTTGTCAGGGCCTACGGTTGGCTACCATGAGATACGCAGCTTCGAGCCGTCCCACTAACTCCGACGGGAAATCTATCCTGATTGCGAATCATCTCGTTTTGTACGCGCGAAGCAGTGAATATTTAGGTTATTGGTCAAGGTACCCATCCGTTTCACCCAGCCCATTGGTCCTACTGGTGTGGGCGATCAAGCCCTGAGGCTTAAACACCGCTGATTAGATTTATCTCTCATTATATTGATCCACGCCATCGATCGGCTGTCCTGCCGTTCGTGATTTCGAGGGCTCGATACTGGGCGGGTGCTGACGCACTGCATGCCAGTGAGACTAAGCCGTCCGTTGAACCACGAATCAGATCGCAGCCTCATAGGCATGAAAATCGGCATTTCGGAGAGAATGTATCCAGGGTCCATCCGATCCGTTCGGAGCTTTGGATACCATGGCAAAATTTGCATTTAGATTTCCTACCGAAATTACAGAAGAGTAAAAAGGCAGATGCCGCGACCACAACAGTTTTCTCCGTGTCCCACATGTAAGAACCGACAACTGTGCGTCTGGGTGGTTAGCCACATTAATCCCTGATAAGCTAGGCATGACAATCAAGTAGGTGATACCGTAACTTGTTGTCACCACAGCCGAATGGTGGTAGCAAGCCACAGGCGCAGATGTGGGTGATGTCGAAAATTCAAATTCAGAATGATTGTTTAAACAAGGAATCTCTGGAGTCTAAATTCCTTATGGTGTACTGAACAGAGGTTGTAAATATAAAAACCTATACAAATTAATATTGTTCACGTTAGTTCTATTTAGATAAGTGGGAAGTTAAGATTGTGTGAGCTTAGTTACCACGAAAAATTGGTCGGAAGCTTTAAAGTTCTACACTTCAGGATTTTCTGTTGTTTATCTGCCATTGGTGGTCGTTGGGTAGTCTCCGGTCATGGTAAAGTAACCACTGACGGTTATCTGGTGTCATCTGCAATGCAACCGATGGATATCCCACAATTCGATCGTTATGCTCGTCAAAATCATGCTTGCTCTGACACTCTCACACCGTGTACACCAGTTGATTCCCCTACTTCCACACATCACCCCCGCACACACACATTTTCGTATTCTTCGGCAACTGCAGTGGGCCGTACTTATGTTAGTGTCTCTGAGGGAAGTCCTGTTCCTGTTCTCTCGCGTACTTCTTCGTCTAATATCCAAGTCTCACCGAATCCGCTTCCACCAGCAGACGCTCTGCTTCGCCCCAGGCGTCCATTTAAACTGGCCACGTTTAATGTGCGAAGGCTGATGTGTATGGAACAACAGGCGTGTTTAGCTCGTACACTGCAGACCCTTGCAATCGACATGTGCTGTGTTCAAGAGACTCGCATCCAAGACTCCAGCTCGGTCGTTCGATTGGCGTCCCCATCCAGTCCTGCAAGGTTTCACTTGCGTCTGTCTGGGGACCCTGAGGCTACGGCTTCTGGTCTTGCTGGCCCACGTGTAGCTTTCAGTGAGAGGGCTGAGGCTACGCTACTTGACTGGATCCCAATTGACAGTAGGTTGTGTTCAGTGAGACTTGGAGATTCATGCAAAGTAAGCAAACGCCTTCTCGATAGACGCAATTTGTCTGTCGTTTCGGCTTATGCCCCTACAGACTGCAGCCCAGATTCAATCAAAGATGTCTTCTACCAAAAGTTGCACGACCTCTTACGTACATCAGAAAGGGGCGATATCATGATTTTAGCAGGAGACGTGAATGCTAGAGTCGGCCGGCTGTCTTCGAACGTGGCGCATTCGGAAGGCCCCTTTGCCCTCGATTCCTGTCGTTAAGAAAACGGGGAACGGTTGCTGGCTCTGTTTTCAGACCACGGCCTGTTTCTCGCCAGTACGAACTTCAGGCTCTCCAATCACCGGTATGCCACGTGGCGTCCGTCCTTTTCGAGTCAACAATGGACCCAGGTGGACCACGTTGCAATTGGCTACAAATGGCGAGGTTATATACAAGACTGCCTGTCGTACTGGAGCACTCTCCTTGACTCCGACCACGCGTTAGTCTGCATTACAATGTCCATGTGCTTCGGTGGGTGTGCCAAACGCATTATGCAGTAGCGGTTAGACAGTGATATGCTGTCTGATCCGTCTAGTCTCTCAACTTTCTAAAACGCTGTAGATGAAAAGATAAGACCAACGCCACCAGATAACATCGACCAAAACTAGTCGCTTGTTAATAATGCTTTGTATTCTGCTGAAAAAGCGAGTTATGGCCTGACTCGTTGTGTCTTTATGCCCTCGATTTCTGCTGAGTCTCTGTGCCTTTTTGATGTAAACCAGTCCATTCCGGCTGGTGATGTGAGTGACGCAACACGGCTCACAACGAGACGTGAACTGAACGCAAGTCTGCCTAGGGATCGCGAAATCTGGTGGTCTCAATAAGCATCAGAAATGGAATATGCTGCCGCCGTGGGAAATTCCCGCAAACTGTTTCATCTCATCCGAGCCACCGGTAGAAAGCCATTAGGTGTGAGCGACACGATCGGCGAAGCTGACGGTTCACCCATCCACAGTCTGCAGCGGCTTCTTGTACGCTAGGCGGAGCAATTTAAAGCAGAGTTTAGTTGGCCTCCAGTGTCAGATCCTCCTATAGCTGTTCCGGCACACGTCATGTGGTCTGTTTCGACTGATCCACTTTCTGAGACGGAAATCCACGAGGAAATTCAAGCCCTAGGAAGTCACAAAGAGTCGGGCTCCGATGGCCTTTCCTGGACCCTATTTAAAGATGGTGGAAAAGAGCTTGTTGAAGAAATTCAAGCTTTGTTCTCCATGGTCTGGCACTCCGAGAAAGTCCCCTCTTTGTGGGTAGAATCTATCGTTGTCCACCTCTTCGAGAAGGATTAGCCTAGTGACTGCGTCAACCAAAGGGGTATAAGCCTAATCCCGATAGCGTCTAAGCGACTGGTATTTATCATTCTTCGCAGGTTATACAGCACTCGTGATGAGTAAACTCGCGAGGAACAGGTTGGGTTTCGTGTCGGTAGTGGATGTCGCGATCAGGTCTTCACCCTACGACAACTGTTAGAGCACTGTTATACCTTCCGAAGACCGACGGTCGTTTTGTTTCTAGACATTCGAGCGGCCTTCAACTCTGTCCATAGGTCTGCACTATGGCATTGTTTGCTAGGGAATGGTGTACCTGAGAAGTGTCGGTCCTCAAAAAGTTGTACCGTCATACCTCAGGTTGGGCTAGGGCTCATGGCCGGCTTTCGCTACCTATTGGCGTCTCAAGGGGAGTACGACAAGTTTGCCCTATATCCACGTTTCTTTTCAACTTTGCTATGGAGGATGTCCTACAGAACGCTTTATTTGGTCTTCCAAAAGGTGAGGTTGAACTACTCCCAGATAAAAGAGTTTTTGGTTTAGGGTACGCGGATGGTGTGGCCTTGTTGAGCAACGGTGCACAGACAATTCAACGCTCACTAAACCGCTTGGTGATTGAGGTGTCCCGATATGGTATGTGCTTTACGCATTCGAAATGTTAGGTACTTCTTCAAGACTGGCAGAAGCCTGTGCGTGCACTCACTCTTAGTGGTGATCAGTTGGAGGCAGTCAATAGCTTTAAGTACCTGGGGGGCTTGATCAAAGCTGGTGATCGTATTGGGGAGATCACATCACGAATTTCGGGAACCAGAGCAGCTCTCGCGAACCTGCGTCATCTGTGGCGTTGCCATGGAACCCGGCTTTCCTTTAAGGGAAGAGTGTACTGTGCCACCGTTCGTAGTGTTCTTCTTTAGGGTTGTGAGACCTGACCCTTCTGCGTTGAAGATGCCCAGCGGCTTCCTGTACTCGACCACTGGTGTCCCCGAAGCTTTACTCGTGTCTGCTGGGAACATCGAGTGAGCAATGACGAGGTTCGTCGTCGTGTGCTTGGTGCTGATAGCTGTCCTCTGACCGAGATAATCGCTCTACACCACCTCCGATGGCTCGGACGTGTTCTGCGAATGTCTGTCCATCGTTTACCCTTTCGTACTCTTTTCTCATGTGCTGGACAAGGTTGAAAGAAACGACGCGGCGGTTAGGTTATGACGTGGAGCAGGGGCATGAAGAAGTTAGTTTCGACAGCGACTTCGGTTGGCGCTTCCCGCCTTCTCGGTTGGGCTCAAGAGGTGAGGACTGTCTTCGGTTAGAAAAGCTAAGAAGTATGGCTCGGAACAGAAACCGGTGGCGCGAATGCTGTTTGGCCTGTCTGTAGACTTCCCGTTCCTCATAAACAATTGAGAAACAGACGAAAATGATTCACAAAAGGTGTACGGTGAAAATATCAAGAAATCGTTTTTACTTGTTGTAATCTTCATGCAGATTCTTAATCCCCCGTCCCCAACTTTGTAATTTTTCTCTGTCGTTGTTGCGTTAGCATCATACTTGTTCTCAAGTCAGTGTAATATATATATATATATATATATATATATATATATATATATATATATTTGGTGAGCACGGACTGGGGTAATGTAACAAAATCTTTCCGATGTACTCGTACCGCTCAAGGGCACATCGCCTTTGAGATTTCGGGCCCAGCAACGGAACTTGGTAACATTGTGAAACTCACTAACGTAAATACGAAGGGACTACGACGAAAAATCTCCAGGTTAATAAAAAAAATCACATCGATTGTCAAAGAAGAACAGGTTTACAAATCCGACAATTTTTTGGAAGGTGTAATAAAATTGAAAATGTGTGTCAAACAGCACACAAAGTAGGCATACCTTCACCAACATCCGGAACCTGAATTCTTCGATGGTTTGACCCTCCGGAACGACGTGGATTGCGATGAAGCCCCGTCACTGGGGCGGAAATCTTACACGTGATGTGCCCTTGCGCAGTACGGATACTGTAATCTAAGTTACGGTTGCTAAGTGATCGTCAGTGCCTACTAGGTGATCACTGAAGCCTACGAAGTGACAGGAAAACCTGTAGTCACATGTCGAATAGGAATAATTCACCCCAGGTGATTTTCAGCAATATGGAACAAATGCTGATCGGGTCAGAAACAATTCTCTTCCACTTAATTGTGGGAGATCATATGAATGTTTCACAGAAAGAAGTAAAACCAATTTAATAGATGTGAAGAATGATATAACTCACGGCACAACGGTAAACTCTTGGTGGATGGTAGGCTTACTGGATGGCTTTCTCAAGTGAAAGATGCGATAATGCCTGAAAGGTAGGTGGATAAAAGGCGCATGAAGTCCAGTTACTGTGAATCAGGTTTTTGTCAACATCTGACTTTGTTCACTACGCCCTTGGAGAGGACACTCCGGCGAAAAAACACGGAGCGACGCACTTCACTGGCTCTATCAGATGGACGTATGGGTAGAGCACCTGGAGCGTCCTCGGACAGCGGGAGAAATGGTTGCACTTCTTCAGACGGCTATCGACCGGAAGCTAGGCAGCACCAAGCCGAAAGGGATTCTGCCCCATCCACTTTCCGCTTGCTCCAATAGGAAAAGTACAAAACCCGAAAAGAATCGATAAGAAATCAACAGCGAAGACAAGTCGAAATAGGATCAATAATCAGGTCTAACATGACAGACCAGAAAAAAATTTACTCAGGAGTGCTCCGGTCATATATTCGAGCTGGGTAAACACCCTATTGCCTTGTGGATCAGACTTTCAAGTCAAGGCTCCCGTTAGGGTTACCAAAGTACACCTTTTATGGCGTGGACAGCCGTGAAGTATGATTCGGCCTGAAACCTACACCATCCATTCCTGTAAAAAGCCTTATCAATTTCCGCTCCGCTAATTTGAGATCGATGCCAAATATCTCCGGTTACTGCCACTCTAAAGAAAGCAATCGTTCAGGAAGAGGACATAAATCGAGCACACATTTTGAGCCTACATGTTCACTCCACTTGATTGTCTTCAACACTCCCACTCTATGTCAGATTAGGTAACAGTCTGTCCTATTTGGAATTCTTAAAACTTTCAAGATGGATGCATGCTATGTCTCCAACACGTGCATACGAGATCCCATTTCTGTGATCACTTCGCAACCTCAGTCTGTCGCTTCACTTGCACTGTAAACAATAATTTTAACTACAATCTCAAATCTCATTTTTTCTCATTTATTCAACCCTTTTTTCTGTCCACGATTTACGGTCGATACGACTGTAACGACGTCACAGACCGCCAATCGATTGTACTAACCCACACGGTCATTTCTATTCTTCGCTTTATGGTGTTTCGTTCAAACAGTCACACGCACCGTCAAGCCGTCTCACTCACACACAATGCCGCCAATTAATTCAAATCCTGCCCATGTGTAGACACACAGGCACATACAAGGTTGACGCTAGCCATACTCCATTCCAGAACGCATTGACCAATGAAGCATTGGTCTTTCGTGACGTGTTCTAATCCCACGTCTGCCTTGCTTTTCCCGTAATACGTGACTCTGACTCGTGTATCCACCCCCTGATTGCGTCCCTGCTATGACACGTGCGCTGATGCCTGCCTCACACGTGTTCTGTACACCTTTGACTGTTGACTAGCCCAGAAAATACACATTACCAAACAGACTCGGCGCTGTGTCGTTCTCTCGACCTAATGGGTTGGGCACATAAGCCATACAAATTCCGTCACACAGTCTGCGTGTCCCCTGATTCGCTGTCTTGTAATCACGGTCAGGTTGTCACCGGGATCGCCTACAGCACGACGGCTCGGCGTGCACTGGATTTCAGTACACAGCCGTTTGTCTGCAGTTCGCTGGGACGGTTTTGTATGTGTCATTGGCAATACAATGAAGCGTCGATGATTTTCGTCGTGTCTGTGTTTGTGCTCACTCATTAGAGTTCCTCTGGGACCAAAGATGAATTCTATTCGGGATTTGTCTCAGATGCTTCGAGGCGTGCGTTCAACCAACATGGTGGTCACTGCTGGGAATTTTCAATGACCGAGTGGGCTGTTTCGGGTATTCCGAAAAGCATATACAAGGTCTTTCTGCTATCCCGACCGATCACATCAATAACGGCGATCGTGTCATCCAGCTGTGCTCTGACCAGAGATTATTTCTGAAGCGTAAGAACTTCTGCCATTGGAAGTAGCATAAACTCGCATAGCGTCCTCTTACGTCTTCACAGCTTTGGACTCAGATTGACCATATTCTCATTGATCATCACTGAGGTAGATCAGTCGAAGATTGTCGTTCATTTTAGTTCACGTCTTTGGACTAAAATCACACACCTGCACGTGTTCGCTTCTGTTTACGTCTGGCTAGCGGTGGCACCAACGCGGAAGTCACCCATCCTGCGCAGCTGTCTCTAGACGACAACCGATGATCTGCCTACCAGGCAGAATTGTCTACTCGGTTATCGAAGCAGCCCGGAGTTCAGAACCCGAACGAACGTTGACAACAGTTCAAGGAAACCGTGCATACCGATTTCAATGCCACATAAGACTCCGGTTCCTAAACGCCGCACAACCGATGGATACCTTCGATATCGGTTGTCGTGTTGAATACTCGCAGATTTGTTCTTCCCGATGTCACATTCAGCGAAGTGGGCTAATCTCTGAGAGGCCAACTGACTTTGAGTTTGAGAAATGACCGTGAGCAGTGGTGGTTTGCGAAATGCAGGAAAATGGAGAAAGCTACGTCTGTTGACAATAGTTGTGGACCTTCCTAATATACCTGCCAGAGTAACAATGCAAGTAAATATCACTTCTCCACCGGAAATACAAACTATCCAGGAGTTGGGTTATCTCAAAAGATACAAAGCTGCTTAAGTGGATGGGTGTTCTCTATCTCAGTCAGGGATGGAGAGGAAGCTTTGGTTTCGGAGTTACCAAAGCTCCTCCGAGTACTTCGGGTTAGTGAGCCGATTATCCGGGAATGGCATGAATCAGTGACTGTGTGACTGTGTACGAGATAGGTGATAGGTCATCTTGTGACAACAGTGAAGGAATTAGTTTGGTGAGTCACGCATCCAAACTGCTCGTAGGTATCACTCTTCACTGATTATCGAACACCCGTGAAACTTACGTGTAAGTCCACAATCCCTTTGCTGTTTGGCCTCAAAGTGACATTCGACCGCATAGTTCTCTGGCCCTGCTTTTCATTGCAGAGTGTTTCGGAGAAATTTGTTTCTCTTTTCCAGTGCTTGTATGTGTACAGTCGGAGCTGAATTCGTGTTTACGGTGATCTTTCATCCGATTCCAGCACGAGAAGTGGTGTTCGTCAGGGTGGCCATCTTTCACCCTTCCTCTTCTGCTTTGTAATTGAAATTGCTCTTGAGATAGCCCTGAGCAGCCAACTGTCTGACTTGGAATACGCGGACGATATCGTTCTTTCGAGTGAAAGTCCAATGAAGTTTCAAGTTTTTCTCGATTGCCTAAACAACAGTGTAGCAATGTTTGGGATGCGTTTTGCGTCTTCAACTTGTAAAATGCTACTGGAAGACTGGGTTGGCTCTACACCAAACCTTGTATTGGCAGAGAAAGTCCCTACTGAAGTAGATACTTTTTTTTTAACTATGCAGTTACATCTTACCGGGTGGTCAGATAAAGTATGAGATGTCGTGACGCATACAGAAGATGCGTTTGACCTGAGTCATCTGTGGTGCCGGCATAACATCCAATTGTCTATCAAGGGTCGAGTGTACACTACGCCGTTAGACCTTTTATTTCTCATTGTTTGAAACATGGTCATTGAGGGTAGAAGATAGAAGAAGACTGTCGGTGTTTGGGCCTCGATGTCTCCGTGGTATTTCTCGAATATGGTGGGAGTCTCGCATCTGCAATGATGAGGTTAGCCATGGAGTTTTGGTAATCAGTGATCAGTCACTGGAACAAGTGCTGATTCTAACGGGTTAAGGTGGCTGGGACATGTGTTACGCATGCCCCTGAGGTAGATTTCCTCGGTGTTCGCTGTTCTCCGAGGTAGGTAGTGGTTTGAATATAGGTCGAGGCAACTTATGCATCACATAACAAAGTGGTATGAAAACCTTGAGCAGTGGGATTGTCCAAGCGGGACGTGTGATACTTTGTGTGGTGGTGCACAACACCGGCTTAGGGCATGATTGGAAACAGCTGTTTCGCGACCAGTAGCAAAGTTGCATTCGGACTTTTTCTCCGTCTTTGTGATAGACCATACTCTGAGGTGGCAGCCAAAAACAGAGTAAAAAAGTGCGAGATTGACGGTTGAATGAATTGGTACCGGCACACTGCCAGGCCCAATATGAGAAAAAAGGAAATGGGATCAGTGCTCTATTCAGCAATAAAATTTACGCTTTTTAAGTAGCTAAATTTGTCTCTGACAGGTTAAATGGAAAGGGGAAAAAGTCTAGGAGAAGGGAAAGAGAAACTGATTTCCACAGGACAATACATCCTAGAACATGTTGTAGTCTATTTCTAGAGACAACCTAATCCAAGTTATTCGTTTGATTCTCTTGCATCTCACATGAATAAGCCCCTTCAACGGCTGCCGGTAGGTTAGCATATTGAATCTAGGGCACTCCCTAATTAGTCATGAATAAGTTTGCGTTTTGTCTCACTTTCGGTGCAGGTGCATAACTTTTTTTCCTGATCCAGGGCATTGCACTAGAGTTAACAGCCCAGGAAAACTCAAAGGGCAAATCTAACGAGGAAGATACTGTTTTCTGTTCAAAATGAATAGATGATCGGGATTTCGAAAAAGTGGTCCTTCATGTTACTATGGTGTGGTTGCGATCACCCGTTTTACAATCGTATCGCCCATTGAAAAAAAGAAACACCAGATATTAATTATTAATCATGAATTATTGTGCCAAGAAGCTGTTAGTGTTCCGGTCAGTAGGGATGATCCGTTGGTAATGATTGTTAAAGAACTAACATTCGGGCCCTTACTTGAATATTTCCGAGGGTCGAAAAAATCCCGAGGGAATTGTAGTGTATTATGGTGTTGAAAACGTTTTATAATGGTTCGCAGAATTTGGTGTACAAACAACCAACCAGGTTATCTGCACTGTTTAAACTCCAAACAAATCATACTGTAGTATGGAATTTAAAATAGAAGGATTCCTAGAATCACTTTTCAACCGAAATAATGTGATTAGTATAATCTGCAGCTATTCATTTCTCACATATAGAAGACATTTTTACATAGTGATATCTAATCTTTTCAAAGATGAGGTCAACAATAATGCTTAAGACAATATCAGATAGCAATATCCCATGCTTATTAGTGTAGTAGGCAAGTCTAGTGTCTTCCAAAGGAGTTACAAGTATCCAGTTTATAAAACAACAAGAAAGCCTCCATGAGCCGAAGCCTGGTAAGTGCATCACAGGATTATACACTTACATTATTCGAACACCAATGAGGCTGGCGACAAACAGCTCATGACACTAGTAACGACTACAACAAGCGGATGAGCCCGACTGTCGTTGCACAAAATGTTTCCATAAAAAATACCGATAGCGTGAAATGCTTTGTCTAACAGCTCCACAGGAATAAAATTAAACAGGTAAAAAAAACACAGAAGAGCAACCTCATTGAAGCCGATGAGGGTGAAGAATTTAACAAATGTGTGTAGGATGGCGACACATTGATCAGCGTCCAGATTCGAACTGTTGACAGTAGGATTCTGATCTGGAATTCATTATCTGATCAACGACATGATGGAAGGTTGTTGCTTGCATAAATTGCAGGTCAGTCTGACTGACTCAGCTTGTTCGTTTCACTATATTAATCCTCATTTCTACCACTCAGGCTTTCTCGAATTTTTAATGGTTGTTTTTATATCTCCTACGCCCTTACGAAAACCGAAGCACACAGGTTTGCTTACGAATTGTTTCCAGTGTCAGTTGGTTTTTCGTTCAAACAAGTTCGACTACTCGCGTCCGTACTGAAATGGCTTCGGCAGTTTCACAGTAGTTTTAGACAAAATTTCACCCAAGATCATGACACTTCAAAAGTTTGGTAACAAGCACACATAAGAATCATGAAATCTGATATTCTAGGACGAAGAATTCAATCCTTCTGAGGTGGTAAACTCAGTGTAAAAAAAAACGCTGTCAAATGGTGCACTCACATTGTCAGTATTTTTGTTGTTGTAATGTTTGAAAAAGGAAGAGTGTTTTTCATTCCACTAACGTCCAATTGGACATGAATTTCGAATACGTGCAGTGTGCATGCGTTTTCTAGTTTCAGTGCATGCAGTAGGTTCCTCCGTAAGTAATCAGATGACGAAAGCATCATCCGCATAAAAAAAAATCAACTATTAGAAGCACATATACAACGTTCATTTAATAGGTCAAACATGTCAACTTCCACTCTCGAATGTTTTTGTAACGGTGCGTGTCGCATGGAAGGGGAATAGTGTGAAAATTTTGTTTGTTGCATTGACAGATTATTGCGTCTTTTTCAGAAATAAGGTTCTGTGGATGAACCATAGCTGAATCAATCCCGATATTATCATCACTTTACTATTTCCGAAAACCGCAATCATCACTTGTGGGTTACATGGGTAGCAATATATTGACAAGCTTTGGTTGAGACCTCGAACGTAATACGTCGAATTATCTACACTGTGACCAGTGTTTTGTTATGCAAGGATTTCTGTCCATTTGGACAGTCAGGAATATCAGCAGCGATTATCATGTTGTACGAGTTGAGCAAACCATAAAACCGGTTTCAAGATTGCGTCGTTTCAAGTTACGTGAGTGCAACCTAACCGCAAAATTAATTACAACACTGAAAAACCCAATTAAATAGTTTTGTTCACTTCATGGTTCGGTAAGCTAAAATGAAACTTCACAATACTGTTTTCAGAACGGGTGTTGAAATCTACCCCTGGAACCAACACGCCACATGCGTTGCTCATACCAAAGATGAACGCGCCCCAAAAACCAGGTAAACTTCATTTAACAAAATGTTAACTCATAACAATACTTCTAACAGTAGACGAGATACCGGACAAGGTGATACAATAGGAGACAAATGTGACGGAGTAACACAATTTTCTGACACTAACAACGCTACAAACATTGATCGCACTCGGCTTCATTGTGACCGATCGCCATGAGTGGTGTGCAACCATAGGTAACAATTCGATGAAGATGAGGGAAGATCTGCAGATAAATTGTTATGTACTTTGAACAGAAGATGCACGTATGCAGCTTGTGGACGAATTACTGATCCAATGAATGTGACTCAGTAGTCTTTTCCGTTAGTCATTGGTGCTTCTACTACTATTCAGTTCGTTGGTATCTGTGCTCCCAAATGGCTTCACTTCCGTCTGATGTGCCTTTGATCTCCAAAACGACTTGTGCCATTAGCCCAGGGGAATCTATGGATGACTGAGAAAGGACAATTGTTTTGTTCGGGCACCACTGTCATTTAGATGAAAACTGAAACACTGCATTATTCAGTATTACCGGAACATACAGTGTGATTCAAAGGAAAAAAGGAGAGAATTGCTCCGTAGAACTAGGAGGGATGAATTTTTACAAGTAAAATAAGTCCACAGCCAAGGTGCAGCTTTGTGTACATTTTTTCCAGCAATGTAGTAAAGCATACTCAAATTGAAGGAACACATGAACGGTGGTATACAAGGCGACAACGAGGCAGCAAGCAATCCCATTGGTTGTTGGTTTGATCAGTGAACGCGTTGAACGTAAAATTATTCTTCACTACAAGACCGTTTTTTGAAAGTGGTAACTCGTTGTTCTTGTTTTGTCTAGTCCGAGTGATATACAGAGCTCTCAAAGCTCTGGCTGAATGCGGTTATTCAGGCACATGCGATTTTCCACGATTGCGTTATCCACAATTTAGCGTATAGCGATAAGATCATAACCCCTTCGTGAGATAATCAACCGAAACAAAAATGCATCTGTGACGCATGGAGGCCCAATATAAAAGCCTACACTCGCCATTTCGTTAGGGTACCTTGTGGTTATGGCTTGCCGTGGTACCTGAATAGTAGGGGTTAACGACTGAAGCTTCCGCAAAAATCAAGAGTTGCAAAAGACTATGATATCTCTGTGTTGGTACGGTCACCAAAACCGTTTTCGAGTGGCGGTAATCAGCTTATTTATACTAGCATAGCCCAACTCCTTGTGTAGATCGTGGAACAACTTTGGAATAGTGACTGGGTCCTGAACCGACAAACATAACGCCCGGCGACATCCACAGACATCGGTTTTCATTGATCTTCGCCTCCATCTCTCTGCTCACCAACGCGCAACCAGCCTTGTCTTGTGGTTGAGGTGACGACCAAAAATCGAATCACAGTAGTGCGAGGTTGTTGGTTGAAAGAACAGAACTGACTTTGGTCAGACTGTGGACGAAACATGGGTGTTGACAGCGCTCGACCAATCAAGTCATCGAAATGGAGATAATACAGGGTAAGAATCATGATGATGCCACACAACGGACCGAAGTAGCTGATGGGATCTCTTGATTTCACACTAACGAATCACTCGACGAGAAATCCTCATTCTTAGCACTTTAGATCTGTAATCTCATAACTGTGCCCTGTTGGTAGATATCTGTTTATCGCTGTTGATTTTCCGATGTACTAACGTAGGTTCATAAAATGTGACACTAATGGAGCTTGGATTATGAATTTCCGGGCGATATGGATAACATTGATGATAGTCTGAGTACCCAGAACAAGACTCCGGATTACAAATGCCTCTTAGCCAAGTGGAATGGACAATAGAACCTCTTAGTCACAACAGACGTATGCAATAACAAAAACCGCCGGAGACTGAACAAGTGGTGTTGTTGACTCCTATTCATATTAATGCGGACCCTTCGTCAGTGACCCAAACGTGTGATGCCGCTTGAGGACAGTGTCATAGTACTAAAACAATGAATGACCTTTGATTCAGTCCAACCTTGATCAATTTCAATGTATTGCCACCTAATATGGCCTGCATCAATCTGAACAGAAGACAACGGAAACAACCCTGCTCCCTACAGCGTGCTCCCTCGAGACTAACTTTTGGGAAATCTTATATTATCTGACGGACAGACAGTAGATTAGGTTCAAAGACTGACATTAATTCATTTCTCAGTGAAACCGTAGAGCTAAAGACGTGCGCATAGAGCAAATTAAACTTTTGTATCGCACTACCCATCGACTACAGGTCATAACCTCTTCTTTTTCTTTCTAGACGCAGATTCCCGATATGACTGAACACTGAAAACAAATAAGTTCACACGGGTCGCTTACATTGATGTGCGACAAATTTGTAAATGCGTGGCACACTAAATTAGTCCTCGAAATAATCACGGCGATTATATCACTAGATTCGAAAAAACAATGTGAGGAAGCCACACGTAGATTGGGAGATCCGCATTTCCGGCGCTTAGTTCAATCATTAAGTCGTTGATCTACAAAAAAGATTTGAACCATCAAAATTCGCCCGTATTCACTACAGACTTTCTCACAAGGTAACAACACTGGAATGATCTTCTGACTGATTCGGAGGGGCTTATTTTGTTACTTTCGCAGTTAATGGCGTATTTGTCAAGGATGCAAGACGCATGTACTTTTCGTACAAGATTTGCTGCGTATGTACTCGACTGATCGAATGTAGTCTTCGGTGTTTTTGTTTCCAATCTGAACTTTTACTTTAATCAGCGGGAAACCGAAATAATTTTTTAAAACTGTTTATGACATGCTTGCGCATGAGTGCAATAGAAGGTTTATACTCTATTGCCACAAAGGCCAGCTGCACTATTAGAGATAACCACCAAACAGGACCTGAGACTCGGAGTGGATTGCTACATAAGGTCCAAATAGGTCGGGTGTGGTAAAGGGCAGGACGACAGTGGATTACTGTCTACCACCAAAGTGACCGGTGGTGGCAAGGACTCGAATCTCCGACCTCCGAGGTGATGGTCAGAGGCTCTGAACCACTCCACCACCACCGGCGGTTTCGCCAAGTCATAACAACGCCTCAGCTCCGATGGCAGGACTTGACCAATCTTTCATTTTATCTGGAAACATCTGCAAGGCATAATTAACTGATTGTGCGAATGGAAAATGTTATGCTTCCTAGATCTTTGTTTGGCCTCCTAACCAATCAAATCAACCTAAAATTTGATGAATATTGGTCATGAAGGATGACACTAGTAACGCAAGTCAGACGGTTACAAATAAATCTGAGTTATCGCGTCAAGCACAGTTCTCACGTCACGTAATCTGAGAAAACCAGGATGTTTTTCACCTACCCAGATTCCGCTAGCCCCGAAAGTGCACGATCGGACGTGTGTGCAAGCGAGTCAGTGCGCCAGTACACAGGAAAATACTTCTGGACCAGACAAAACAAAATTGAAGGTCAACTACATAGGTTATCATCACGACCGAATTTTTCTCACCGTGTGACGAAAACAAATACAACCGATCAGCGTGGGCAATTGACTTTGGCGGTATCTGTTTTGGTGTACTTTTATGAATTCCATTTGCACCGCACAATTGTGTGTATGCACGATTTTTCCTCGTTGGCAGATTGTTGATCCCAAAGTGACCAGTCAGCTGGGTGGATCTATTTACTTCAAAAGTCTGATGTCTACGTTAGTAGAAAATTGGTTCAATCTAAACAAGGAAATTACTCAATCCCATGTTTATCAATGAGTTCATGACCAAAATAAATCAGCGTTTTTATCGACAGAAGACTACGGTGCCGAGGTTGCGGCAAATCAAACGGTACATCCGGGAAGTAGGACCGGATGAATTATTGGTTTTTCGCGATGTAATTTCTGCGTCGCGAGCCTGTTTCCATCAGCTGTATCTCGTCATAACTTCGGACGATCCAACTTTTTCAAGCTCCACAAAATGTGCGCACATAATGCTGCAAATCAAAGTTGACACTTGGTTGAGAAATTCTGCAACTTCTTTTCACATAGTACTCAATAGCTGTATTATACTTCCAAAAATAAAGAAAAAAAAGGCTTAAGGCAGCTGAAGGAGGACGTTGACCGTTGGTGGCACGCCCCGGCCCTCAAATCTAAAAGCCTTCCATCCGCGATGTCGCTTGTTTGGTCACCACCGGTCATTACTATCCCTTTACTACGGAGAGCAAAAATGATAAAACGAATCGTGACAGGTTTACGTTATTTCAGTTATTTAATCAGAGGTGATCTTGTTTTCGTGGATTCACTTGTATGGTTAAGCTACACTTTCATTTTTCAAAAGATACTATATTTTGCGACACCTTCTTCTGGCTTCCCGAAACACATGATGATCCCCATTAGATAACTTGTTGATCCTCCAGCGATCCACATGAAGCAAATGACGACAGTCATGCTAGTAACCTGGCTTCCCGCACTTTCTGAGGTTCGCCAATAAAGTAGTTTTCCGAAATTACGGTGGACTGTTTTATATTCTTAGGCACAGCTGTTTCCGTGCGCTCAGTATTAGCAACTTTAGGAAAGGACAATTTAAAGCGCTGAGCAAAATGCGTCCTCCATCCTTTCGGTTCTTCCAACCACCAACCTCGCATTACTGTGCTCCGGATTTGAATCCTACCTCTCAGCAGGGAAAAATAAACTGAAGCATGAAAGGAGAAGCCGAAAACAAATAGAATAAGCGGACACACGGAAGACGAAGAAACAGTCCCATGCAACTAAGCCACTGTCCACGACACTTAACCAAGTCACTTGCGCTCCACAATTCAGAATCAGGAGAAGTCCTGCTTGGACAATCCCACTGCTCAAGGTTTTCATACCACTTTGTTATGTGATGCATAAGTTGCCTCGACCTATACTCAAACCACTACCTACCTCGGAGAACAGCGCACAACGAGGAAATCTACCTCAGGGGCATGCGTAACACATGTCCCAGCCACCTTAACCCGTTAGAATCAGTACTTGTTCCGGTGACTGATCACTGATTACCAAAACCCCATGGCTAACCTCATCATTGCAGATGCGAGACTCCCACCATATTCGAGAAATACCACGGAGACATCGAGGCCCAAACACCGACAGTCTTCTTCTATCTTCTACCCTCAATGATCATGTTTCTAAGCAAAGAAAAAGAACAGATCTAACGGCGTAGTGTACACTCGACCCTTGATAGACAATCGGATGTTATGCCGGCACCACAAATGACTCAGGTCAAACGCATCTTCTGTATGCGTCACGACATCTCATACTTTATCTGACCACCTGGTAAGATGTAACTGCATGGGTAAAAAAAATTATCTACTTCAGTAGGGACTTTCTCTGTCAATACAGGGTTTGGTGTAGAGCCAATCCAGTCTTCCAGTAGCATTTTACAAGTTGAAGACGCAAAACGCATCCCAAACATTGCTACACTGTTGTTTAAGCAATCGAGAAAAACTTGAAACTTAATTGGACTTTCACTCGAAAGAACGATATCGTCCGCGTATTCCAAGTCAGACAGTTGGCTGCTCAGGGCTATCTCAAGAGCAATTTCAATTACACAACAGAAGAGGAAGGGTGAAAGATGGCCACCCTGACGAACACTACTTCTCGTGCTGGAATCGGATGAAAGATCACCGTAAACACGAATTCAGCTCCGACTGTACGCATGCAAGCACTGGAAAAGAGAAACAAGTTTCTCCGAAACACTCTGCAATAAGAGTCAGGTCCAGAGAACTATGCGGTCGAATGTCACTTTGAGCCCAAACAGCAAAGGGATTGTGGACTTACACGTAAGTTTTACGGGTGTTCGATGATCAGTGAAGAGTGATACCTACGAGCAGTTTGGATGCGTGACTCACCAAACTAATTCCTTCACTGTTGTCACAAGATGACCTATCCCCTATCTCGTACACAGTCACACAGTCACTGATTCATGCCATTCCCGGAGAATCGGTTCACTAACCCGAAGTACTCGGGTCCTGAACTCCGGGCTGCTTCGATAACCGAGTAGACAATTCTGCCTGGTAGGCAGATCATCGGTTGTCGTCTCGAGACAGTTGCGCAGGATGGGTGACTTCCGCGTTGGTGCCACCGCTAGCCAGACGTAAACAGAAGCGAACACGTGCAGGTGTGTGATTTTAGTCCAAAGACGTGAACTAAAATGAACGACAATCTTCGACTGATCTACCTCAGTGATGATCAATGAGAATATGGTCAATCTGAGTCCAAAGCTGTGAAGACGTAAGAGGACCCTATGCGAGTTTATGCTACTTCTTACTCTTCAGAGATAATCTGTGTTCAGAGCACAGCTGGATGACACGATCGCCGTTATTGATGTGATCGGTCGGGATAGCAGAAAGACCTTGTATATGCTTTTCGGAATACCCGAAACAGCCCACTCGGTCATTGAAAATTCCCAGCAGTGACCACCATGTTGGTTGAACGCACGCCTCGAAGCATCTGAGACAAATCCCGAATAGAATTCATCTTTGGTCCCAGAGGAACTCCAATGAGTGAGCACAAACACAGACACGACGAACAAGCATCGACGCTTCATTGTATTGCCAATGACACATACAAAACCGTCCCAGCGAACTGCAGACAAACGGCTGTGTACTGAAATCCAGTGCACGCCGAGCCGTCGTGCTGTAGGCGATCCCGGTGACAACCTGACCGTGATTACAAGACAGCGAATCAGGGGACACGCAGACTGTGTGACGGAATTTGTATGGCTTATGTGCCCAACCCATTAGGTCGAGAGAACGACACAGCGCCGAGTCTGTTTGGTAATGTATTTTCTGGGCTAGTCAAAAGTCAAAGGTGTACAGGACACGTGTGAGGCAGGCATCAGCGCACGTGTCATAGCAGGGACGCAATCAGGGGGCGGATACACGAGTCAGAGTCACGTATTACGGGAAAAGCAAGGCAGACGTGGGATTAGAACACGTCACGAAAGACCAATGCTTCATTGGTCAATGCGTTCTGGAATGGAGTATGGCTAGCGTCAACCTTGTATGTGCCTGTGTGTCTACACATGGGCAGGATTTGAATCCATTGGCGGCATTGTGTGTGTGTGAGACGGCTTGACGGTGCGTGTGACTGTTTGAACGAAACACCATAAAGCGAAGAATAGAAATGACCGTGTGGGTTAGTGCAATCGATTGGCGGTCTGTGACGTCGTGACAGTCGTATCGACCGTAAATCGTGGACAGAAAAAAGAGTTGAATAAATGACAAAAAATGAGATTTGAGATTGTAGCGAAAACTAATGTTTACAGTGCAAGTGAAGCGACAGACTGAGGTTGCGAAGTGATCACAGAAATGGGATCTCGTATGCACGTGTTGGAGACAGCATGCATCCATCTTGAAAGTTTCAAGAATTCCAAATAGGACAGACTGGTACCTAATCTGACATAGAGTGGGAGTGTTGAAGACAATCAAGTGGAGTGAACATGTAGGCTCAAAATGTGTGCTCGATTTATGTCCTCTTCCTGAACGATTGCTTTCTTTAGAGTGGCAGTAACCGGAGATATTTGGCATCGATCTCAAATTAGCGGAGCGGAAATTGATAAGGCTTTTTACAGGAATGGATGGTGTAGGTTTCTGGCCGAATCATACTTCACGGCTGTCCACGCCATAAAAGGTGTATTTTGGTAACCCTAACGGGAGCCTTGACTTGAAAGTCTGATCCACAAGGCAATGGGGCTTTTACCCAGAAAGGGAACGCTACCAAAGCACCCCTGAGGGAACGCAATAGCTAGTTGTTGTGTGAGAGACTCAGGGTTTCGTGGAATGTGAGCAGTTGTCGTTCCGACAGACGTAATCTGTCTGCCATTTCGGCGTATGCATCCAAAGATGACGAAATCCCCACGACCTCTTACACAAAACCAGCCAGGCGGATATCGTGATTCTGGCAGGAGATATGATTACCGTCATCGAACGATGTGTCAGGGTGCGTAGCGTTTACTCTGTGGTTGCGATACATGGCCACCTCGCGCTGAATATGCTCGGCATCTTTGTGTTCGACAGCCGATGTCCCCGAAGAATTGCTCGTACATGGTGGGAACATCGAGTGAGCAATGACGAAGTTCATCGTCGTGTGTTTGGTGCTGATAGTCGTCCTCTGACAGAGATAATCGCTCTACACCACCTCCGATGGCTCAGACATTTTTCGAATGTCTGTCTATCGTGTACTTTTCTGTGCTCTAATCGTACTTGCTGGACAAGGCTGGAAGTGGAAATGCTCCGGTCAGATGATGTCTTGGCGTAGAGGTATGAAAAAGATACATCAGCATTGGCTTCGGTGGGTACTTCCCGCCTTTTTGCTTGGGCTCGAAGAGATGTTGTCTTTGATTAGAGACGTTGAGGGACATGGCTCACAACCGAAGTCAATGTCGCGAATACTGTACGATCTATCGGTTGAATTCCCGTGCCTTACATCCACAAAAAATCAAGTCACGGCCCAACGGCCGTGTCCAGCCCTGCCCAGCACTTGCGAATAGAGCACAGAAAGGTAAACGATAGATAGGCATTTGCAAAACATGTCTGAGCCATCGGAGTCGGTGTAAAGCGATTATCTCTGTCAGAGGACGACTATCAGCACCAAACACACGACGATTAACTTCGTCATTGCTCACTCGATGTTCCCACCATGTACGAGCAATGCTTCGGGGACATCGGCTGTCGAACACAAAGATGCCGAGCATATTCAGCGCGAGGTGGCCATGTATCGTAACCACTGAGTAAATGCTACGAACCGCGGTGTTGTACACCCGTCCCTTAAGAGATAGCCGGATGTCACGACGATGTCACAGGTGTCGCAGATTTGTGAAATCTGCTCGGGCTATCGCTATGCGTGAAATGATCTCCTCCCTAACATCGCCTTCAGTTGTTATCGAGCTCCCAATGTACTTACAGTTGTCAACTGAGTCAAGCTAATCACCACAAAGGGTGAGTGTAGACACAAGCTACTGTGAGAAAATTGGACGCGCCAGGAATAACGATTTCCCGTAACAAATTCGAAAAGCGAAGTGAGAAACAAGTTTGCACAGTGTATCCCGGATCATTTCGCTGCATCTGTACACGAGCATACTGCAGTCAATGTGATTTTAATATAGTCAGTAGAATAATCAATGGAACTGAGACAAGATGGAAGTGGATGAAAAGTTTTGGGAGCGAACAAGAATGGGATGGGGGAGGTACTAAATGTTAGGTCACCATCGATGACTAATCAGTTCACAATGATGGCGTCATCAACGAAACCAAAAGCAATCGGTCATCAATTACGCCACATCTGATGGAACAAAAACACTTTGTAAATCCAAGCAACTCGTTTAAGATTATATACAACACGAATACGAGGTTGCTGAGATATGCTCAGGCCCTAGCCATTCTCAGTTATAAACCCAAACTGTGCAAACAGCGTGAATGACTCATCCGTTTGGCTTTACCCTGGTGACCTAACATTTAGTACCCCCTCCAGCCCATTCTTGTTCGCTCCCGTAACTATTCATCCACTTCAATCTTGTCTGTTTCATTGATTATTCTACTAACTATATAAAAATCACATTGACTGCAGTATGCACGTGTACAGATGCAGTGAAATGTTCCAGGTTACATTGTGCAAACCTGTTTGTCACTTCTCTTTTCGCCAGAAATAGGCCATGGTCGGAATTTAGTTGGATGAGTCGATTACGCTTATCGCTTCTGTCGGCTGGAATGTCAAATCAGTCTCCTATATTCCTCTCCGACTCGTCCGGGTTTCCTTTTTGGTCACTGAAACCACCAGAAACAACGATCATATCCGTAGAGCGCACACCGAGGAGCAAATTAGACAAATCGTGGTTGAAGTCATCTTTGGCCCCAAGAGAGCTACAGTCGGCTGGAGCATTCACAATTATCGGCGCCTCAGTCTGTTACTGTTCATACTCATCGAACCATTCAGCCAAACTGCACACAGACGACCCCGTCGACCAGCGCCTACTCAGCTTTCATGCAGACAGTGCGATGCAAACGCCAGCCCGACCGCGAACACGAGACACCGAGCGTGTATGTGAGGTGCGAGCTGCCGTCACTGAAGTCGGGACCTGTATTCGCGTTTCGGGGCACAATAAAAACATATTTCAAAGGTTTCAGAACACCCAGTGAGAGCGGCCTGTTGCACAGCCAGGTAGCCGAAGAACACGACTGCAGACTGAGTCAGAAGTATGCAATCAGAATCTAAAAATGGCTAGGTTTACAGTACGGCTGGAAATGTAGTGCACGAAGTTTAACTAAACCTACAGGTTTCTGCGATTCCTTTACAAACAAAACAGTGGGGACAACCGAATCCGGCATGCTGATGTTAGGAATAACTGTTGTTTATCTGGAAATTGTTCTGCGTGCCTGTCCCAGACTTTGTATGTGAGTATTTTATCTTGTTCCAGTTTAGACAACCTCAGGTCCTGTACCATTCCTCTTTATTGTCAAATGAGGTTTTCGCTTCCAACCAGAATGTATAGTCTGAGTAAACATCGTACACGGACCGCCAGTGACGTGAACATCGTTCAATTAAACACAATTAAGCCCCCACGAGTATTAGGAGATATTATTGACACAGGTCGTTTCATTTGCAATAGATGCCATCCGTTCAGAGACGGCTTTATCAGCACTTCGTACTGTGCGAGACACATAATCGGGGATAATCAATTTACCAGGGTAATTTTCAAAATCAGCGTACATGTCTCACATAGTAGTGCGTTGACATATCTGAATGCCGGATTTGGTTTGCCTAACTAGGTTCTTTGAAAGGGAATCGCAGAGAAACAGGATGGACTTAATAATATTTCGTGCACTGCGGAGATTCTTCCGCTTCCGATTGATAGCTTGCGGATCCGCGGTGGGTCGGTTGTTAGAGCACACCACTATGGAGGTTTATTTGGGATTCGGGTTCCGACGGTGTAGTAAAAAGTTCTAGCATGCAAGTTAAATGGAATGCCTGCACTTCTGTTATTCATGATAACCTGGGGCACACATCGGTTGGCCGTGGCGACCCGTGGGGTCATATCTTTTGCTAAGACTGACTGTATGGTGGGCGTCACGGCAATCTAACAGGTCAGGAGATTCGAGAGGTCCTTAATCTAATTGTCCTCAATTAGTGCACGCATATGCTGAGATTGAATACTGATGGAATTTCACTGCACGAGTTAGGTTTGACAACTGAAGCGAGACAGAACACCTCTCGCGCAAAGAAAAGTCTGTCTGAATTCAAATTTTGGTACCACTCGATTATGCGTCTGGTTAGCTGCTTTAGCACGCGGTTCATGTAAAGCAAAAAATCACCCCAACGTTGTTCTACCCCAGAATTCATTTGACACCCGACAAACATGTTATCAGCTACTCGCAACTGTTATTTATTATTTTCAATGATTCATTCTCAAGTCTTTACAAATCATATAGGAGATGGTTGTGCTGGCCAACTCAATGGTAATCTATCTGTTCAGGTGCAAATGTAATGCAACCTACATTGGCCGAACGGCAAGGCAACTATCCCAAAGAATTAAGGAACACTGTCCACGATGGCTACAACATGGAGGAACAGGAACCATAGGGAGTGCCATTCTCGGACATCTGGTAGACTCAGGTCATCAAATAAGCACAGATTCAGCATTTAAAATCGTCTATCGAGTGCCCCCCCAATCCCCAGACACATCCGCTTACACACGCTGGCCACCGCAGAGGCGATTAGCATCCGTCTTTTGGCACTTGCCCTGTGTACACAGAAGTTCGTCCAAGCCCTCCAATTACCCTGGCCGCAAGTGGACCACCCCCACCCCTGTCACTCAGCGCCGAACCATGTGACCGTCGCGACCTAGACGTGCAGATGGACACGTCGATCTAACCTCAACGCGTCTCCCCCACAAACCACGTCCAATCCGAATGACCCTTAACCATTCCAGCACAACCATCTCCTATATGATTTGTAAAGACTTGAGAATGAATCATTGAAAACAATTGCTTGTCTCTGAAAACGTGTTCTGGTGTTATTTATTAGCTTGAGCAATCGTTTACTGGTTCTCGTGATGTCTAATACGCGAACTTATGTGGTTGAAATACAGAACGCAGGAATGAGTGGGTGAATTATCAATGTTGCATAACCGTCAGGTTTTGCGGTATTTTGGTGGCTGTTCTATATATTTGTCTTAGACATGGAAAAACACTGTGTCGTAGCGTGCCACGCATAAGTATGAGATACATCCAACACCTCATCGGTACAACCGCGTTTTCGCCCTATTTATGGGATGAGAGAAAATTGATGTCCGCGACGTTTGCATGGAACATAACCCGACTACTCATGAGTAGTATAAAACAGAATACTGCGTAAAATGCCTTGCCTTGTCCGAACACGTGACCAAGGTCATCGTCACTCAAAGACAGATAAACGGTACACTGTGAAATTACTTTGTTCCAGGTGACAAAAATATGTGCTGAATACAACCGGAAACAAGAATCTCAGAAAATGATAAGCCATGGATTCAGCGGAACCCGGAACAACGATAACAAAGCTGAGGGACTCCGAAAAGCTGGCGTTCAATATTGTCCATTTCGAATCTGCCACTGGTAGAAGAGTGTAAATGTGCAACAGCAAAGGTAGTTTACAACACATGTCAATCCGTTTTTCCACGTTTCATAGATTTCAGCACAGAACCCAGTTTGGACAGCCGCGGGTGGGTAGCAGTAGTAATCACAGAGGAAGGAGGAATCGGTTCCGGAATGCCATCCGTTACCTTTGTATTTAAAATCTCAGGAGAATATTCACGCGAATGCTCTGTCACGTTGACGTTATGAGCACTGCTGTCCGACTACAACACAGGTAATAGAATACAAAAGCAACAACAATGCGGTTAGCCTTTTTTAATGATCGCAGCATAATTGTTATCATCATCGTACGGCAGTGATGAACGCTACCCTACACATCATTGATAAAACGGGACGATTTTCTTCTATTGCCGGGAATGACATAAAAACAATACTACTTTTACCAAATCGTACCTAAAGACTTTTCCGTACATATATACGTTATCGTTGTTAAACTATTTGAGTCAACAGTATAAGAGAAGATAACAACTGTGCCTAAGTATTAGAATGACTTGGAAGTCTCTCAGACGGTTGAATTAGCTTTGATGAAGAGAATGGGTATGAGTTTACGGAAGGCTTGCGAGGAGTTTCATCGGAAGCACCCTGATTAGCCAAAAACCCCTATGAAGTTTTTGGTGTCATTCTGAGACTAACGAATTACGGAAACGTTCGGCACCGCGCACCACCCGAAAGCAGCCACTAGCGTGAACTGGACTAGAATATTTAATTGCAACTGGCCCAGTGACGTCTGTTCGAGCAGCCTCCAACCAACTCAGCATGACAATCGGTTCCGTAATGAACATCCTTTGGAAAGAAAAATGCAAGAGCTACAAACCGCATCCGGGATCATTGAAAGTTGAGATAGAGAGTGCGTACCACAATGTGCGGTGTTCTATGCACGACAGAGTCTACCGAAGCATCGTTGAATGAATGCAGGCCCGCTTGGCAAACAATAGTGGTATTTCTGAACACACATTGTGGAAGGATATCGGAGTCGATCAGGATCAGGGAACGACAGTGGTTCTTTTCAGAGCCCGAGGACGACAATTCGGTCTTTTCAAAGACTACCACTATCTGGTCGTCCCGACCTTCATTTGTTATGTTCCCAACGGGAGAGGGTAGTGCAACAATTGTTATTTACCGACCTCGCTTTGCTTCCAAATGGATAAGTGAGAACCGGATTTGGTCTCTTTAGCTCTACTGTGTAGAATGAAGGCGCGCCTAGAGTATTAACACAGATCTCGTATCGATCAGAAAAGCTGGGCTTTTTTACTACACGTGTGCACATGAGCGCAGTGAAAGAGGTATACTCCATAGCCATGAAGGTCCATTGTACTAATATTGATAACCGGTAAACAGACCCTGAGACTTGGAGCGGCAGAGAACCGCAGAGGTTACCAATAAATCAGGTGTGGTTTTGATCCGGATGATATTGGATCACTGTCTACCACCCAAGTAACCAATGGTCGCGGGGATTCAACCCTCGGACATCCGAGGTGGTAAGCAAACGATCGAAACCACTCGATCACCACCAGTGACGACGCCCCGATGAGCAAATACGGAGATATTTGAAGTGGGTATTTGCAATTTAATTTACCATGTGTTCACCCTGATGACCCTGGAACACAACAACCCCCAATTTCATTCGCTGCGGTTTCCTCCGTTAACCGTTGACAGCATTATCAATACATGCGATCTTTCATCTCTCCATTAATCTTGGGATAAAATCATCTTTGAAGTCACGGTATTCAGGACCATGGGTCTTCTTATTATCACGTGAATAAACCCGATACCCAGTAAAATACATCAATTCGCAGTGCTAGGGGATTCACTGGATAACAAAAGACCATGGGCTGCATAACGTTTATCACTCAAGTTATCGAAATTCAATGTTGTTGCGAAAGGAACCAATTATGTGGACACCAAACTCTAAAATTACGAGAGAAGAGTTTTGGTTGCTACCTACAGTATCAGATAGGACCAGACTGAATTGTCATATGCTGGAGTACGCAGAAGTTAGGATCATTTTAAACTGCTGTTCACATGATACCAAAAACTTCATCCCATCTTGCTTCTTGGGATATAGGAGGAACGCGTCACCTAGCGCACTCGATTTCGTTCGAAATGCTCCACTCAGACGTCTTATAAAGCGATTGCACATGAATCATACATATGTGGCGTCACCAACTGAAACAAAAGATCTCATCGTTCAAACTACGTAGATTTCGTGAAAATGGTACACAAACAGTATATTTGCCTCCATTTCATGCTTTCTATTGAATCAATGTAACTATGTGTTTCGGTACCTCTATAAGTCGTCCAATCCTGTGATCTTTGAACTCAACTGATTAGGTATATAACGCTGACACTCCTTCATTTTCAATGATATTACCTGTCATAAACGGTCTTATTTCTTAACGCACTAATCAGTGTTTAAACAGAACCCTAGACGGACGACTCCCATCTTCCAGTTCTCCAGCACTAATCTGCCTACTAGCTGGAACTACAGTAGTTAGTTTGACAATTCGATCCCCGCCGTGTTTTTTGAATACCCCACGACTCGCCACCAAAGTTCCCAATGCCTTCACGGTCTTTTCTTTTTTCATGTGTAGTTTTGACACTTTTTTAAATCCCGAAACAGGAACTGTGAAGAAGATACGGACAGATAAGTGATGGTGCGTTACTGCCTGCCACTATAGATGGCACATCTTCGAAACTGTCCTGTCCTGATTCTGAACATGCAGATGTAAAAGAACCGATGCTAATTTTTCTACGGGCGATGGTCACCAAACTGGGGGGGGGGGTGAAAATTATTCTGCGACAAGCTATATAAGTCAAGTAATTGCTTTATGCACCCCCCTTTCACATATTTGAAATCAATCAAGTAACAGAATACAATATAAACAACAAAAGAGAACTTTCAAAAGTAAAAATACGGGACACTGCACGTTGCACGTGTTATTCCCTTATTTTACACTACTTTCTATTGACGGTAGACGAACGCTGTTTCCTAGATTTCTGTTATCCGTTAAATCTGAGTTTTCTAATGGACTGATCGAAAGCTGGTCGCATCGGACTGTGAAGTTCTCACGCCTAAGGAGAATCATTTGACGTTTTTTTTACCCTCATTGTCTGCTCCTTTGAAACCACGTGTTCATTTCACAGTTCGTCCGGAGTGCCATATGTTTAAATCTCACATTCATTTGTCCGAGTACTTTCGGCGTGACTGCCCAGAACCATTGCTGTCGGTACATTTGGAGAATTCCTTTTTTTGCTATTTTATTTGCTGACGTTCATTGATTTGAGAACCGTGTTCATTGCCAGTCACGTTTATTGACCGTGCGTCTAGTAAACGGGCGGGGTACAGAGTAAACTGACACGAATAGAAAGAATTCAATACTACATCGGTCGTCGCGCAGGATAATCAGGACCGCGCTGCGCATTGCATCGAGCGAAGTGAACAATGATGAGTGGGCTACTGCTCAGGGATTCACTGAAGTTGAAAGTTCGTGTATACTGTACCGCGGTGCGTTCACTTTCGCTGCATGGTTGCGAAACTTGGAGTTTGCATGCGGAAGACATTCGTCCTCTTGAGGTTTCCGACCACCGATGTGTACGTAGTATCGCTAAGATTGGGTGGAATAGCCGAGTAAGCAACGATGAGGTCAGAAAGAGAGCATTGGGTACTAATTCGGAGAACGTTCTATCACAACGTATCCAGATTAGTTCTCTTCGTTGGTTGAGGCACGTGTTACGTATGCCACACACACGTCTACCATACCCTGTCCTATTCTCCGTTCCTCTTCAGGAGTGGAAAAAACCACGTGGACGTCAACAGATGACGTGGCAGTGAGGAATGAGAAAATGTACAACGAACTTAGGAAAAGTAGGTGCTTCGCGTCCTCGTGGTTGGGGTCCAAAAGATCCGTCTATGAGTTGGCTGGAGACACTGGAGGATATGACAGCGAAATGCGAACAGTGGCGATCGTGTTGTCACTTCGTGTCGAATCAGAATGAATGATCAATGTGTTTGTTTAGTCAGACTGTGTATTCCACGTGTTGGCTACTAGGGCTTTCATTCCTTTTCCCGCCTCTATAGGTCCATTCCCTGTCTATCTTATATTTTCCTACTTTCTAATACAACGTGCAACATGAAGATAAAGGCAGTGGTCAGTGGGGCTTGCCCTACTGTTTAACGCTGTGCGATGATGATGATGATGATGACAAGCGAAGGAAACCTAGGAAGGCTAAGAAGCGGCTAGGATCATAAGAACGAAGTGGGAGACAGTAGAAAAAGCTTTATCAACGGCGGTCGAATTTTATTCTACAGACGCAATAAGACAAAACTGTCAATGCCATGGAATGCACGTTATTTAGCAAGATTGTTTTTTAGATAACAAGGACCATGAATCTCAGTAGCTTGCTTGACAATCGTGTAGAATATATCTGACCTCCTATCCAACGTGAGTACTTCTCGAGATATTTTGTCAGTTTTGATACCAAAGCTTGCTCTCCATTATCGAAAATGGATGGGAAATACCCATTCGGTACAGCAGACCTACGCCTTTTTGAAATAACCCATCTTGCGGATAATCCTCTTTTCCTGCATTGTTTTATCTCTTATTATTTCCGTAATACTTACTGGAAAATTTGATCAGATGAGCTGCTAGTCAAAATACCCAACCAAAAGCTTCAGATGGAGTTAACGATAGTGAGCTAATAAATCATCTCACTCACGTCTATTTCCGTACACCGAATGATGGCAAAGTATATCTATTGTTTCCTATATTTAGTACACAATACCGCAGCAGGCGAAAGTACTACCTTCATTTCCATGTCCACTGGACATGGAAAATGCTGACCTGGCTTTTTGATTGGGCTCAGTCTCGAAAATCTTCGCAGAATGTCCGCAATTGCAGCAGATTAGTCAGACTGAGGAACAACAACCGACTACTACATACAGACAGATAGCATATACCTTGCATTATCATATTTATGGCAGCACACGGCTGCAGTGGACAATGCAAGTCTCACGAGACAGTTTTGACCGGGTTTCTGAAAAATAATACTACGTACACTATAATGGTTATAACCTAGGGTCATAAATAGGAACAACACAATGATCTCACCGTCTGATCATCTGACTCAAAGGTGGAACACGGAGCTCGCGATCCGGGGACATCACGTTCGTAGCGCCTGTGCTTGATAATTTTGGGCTGAACACAAGCTATGAGGATCAAGAGGAAAGAGGAAATATATCAGCAACACAAGTGCTAGATGAAAGGGTGAAACCAAAGCAACAAAGAATCTGGAATTACGCTTATGTGAGGAAAACATCTTCGATTTGATCTGATCAATATATGCACGATACGTTACGAAGTGTTTTAACCAAATGTGATCTATTCAATGATGCCGTGTTGATCATCAATGGCAACTGGTGACCGAAACGGTACTCATGATGAAGTGAATAATCTTCAGAATTCTGATAACTATTCCATAACTAGTAAAGATATAGTGCAAACGTGATTACTCACAAACCACCAACAATAGCTTGATTTCAATACTAATTCTGTCCCGGAGTAGGCCGTATTTGTCAACTACGCGCTAACCGAATAGCATAGAGTTACGTCTGAACATGGGCACCACGGCTTGCTTCTTAAGATAAACCTATGCGATAAACGGATAGATTCGGCTCCTAAACTCCGGAATAGGCATCATACAACAGTTTTTGATGGCTGACGTCAGAAAAAGCGTGAATGGTCTAATCAAAGGTTAGATCACTAATGGGAAGTAGGATAGGCCAAAGATTACATTTTTCTCGTCTAAGGTGAAGATGGATGAAAGAAAACTGATTTAGCAATCCAAAGTGACACCGTAACTGCGGAGTTACCGTGTCAAAATGTTCTGGCTCGGAAAACACGTGATGCACAGGTAGCCGCTGACCTAGAAACTGAAGACCCGATAAAAGAATTAAGGTACCTCCAGTCTATCCGGTCGTACTATAAACTTAACTACATTCAAATTTGAATATACTTTGTGACTCGGCTTGCGGTTGGCTCATGTTCTTACTAAATTAGGGGTCTTACGAAAGGAACGCGCGATAGGAAATTGCGTCTAGGCCGTACGATGATACCCCATACTTGTTTAAGGCTTTCACGTTTCCAACCAAAACGAAAAGTTCAGCCTGAGCTATCAACACCGTTAGCAATCGGACGTGAGCTCACACAACGGCAGTCCACCGCGCGCCGAAAACGAAATTCCGCCGCGTACGTGTCGAACTCGAGTTGATGCAAGTACAATATCACAACTCCAATCGCTGCGTTCTAGTATATTGCTTCTCTGCACAACGATTGTGACATTAAGTCACGCCGATAGACGCTAACGCGAACCAGTAGAAAAATTTCGTCAATTCTTCTGTAAGCACTTCGGTCTCTTCAGAAGGACAGACAGATCGGTGTAGGACTATAATCGACGAAGCAGACATCATGAATTCAGAGAATCACATGATTATTGAGTATTGTTGTGCAAAATAAATTCTGGAACCAAGTGATTTGTTTTTCAGCTTTACTTTGCCCCGTGTACACCCTTCGGTTTGGGAATACGGTTCGATTTGCTGTAAGTTTAATCTTCGCAATTTTTGCATTGATGTATTTTACGGTAAAACTCGCAACCGCCATCTGGACGAATCTCGGGTATTACCTCTGGCTAAAGGGATACAAACCAAACTGGACGGAAACAGTATCCGGAAACGGGGAACTAAGTACACACTTACCGACTTCGTGCATTCCCGCCGAACTCACGGACTGTGTGCATAAAGTGGCCGGATGACGACAAATCACGGGAATGGTCAGGTCTGTGACGGGTTCAAGACTACGATGTATTTCAAGACGGTAAAAACGTGGGGTATGAGTTTGGCTCAACCCGGTAAGCAGGACTCGGTTGCTACGACGGACCGCGCTGTGACGTGTAATCCCTGGTGTGTCACCGGTCGCGATGACTTTAAAGTAGTAAATATAGGGGACAGAATAAGACAGAACAGTAGAAATCAGGACACCGAATCATAGAGCATTTGTGCATAGATACCACTGAAAAAACGATTCACGAAAGGAAAGGAACTTCACACATCCGACTCAAAGGAAAACGCAGTAACTGAAGATGGGATAAAAAAAGTTGATCAATGTTCTTTCATGCAGACTGCCGGTTACTAGGTTCTCAATCCTTGCTTCAAATACATGTAAGTTCAATGTTTTTACAAGTTGGCGATAAATGACCCTGTCCGATGGAGTGTTATCGTAAAAGCACCACAATCATAGGATGCTAAATTACAAATATACCTATTGTACAATTATCTGATTGGCTTATCAACCTTACGCTTCTACTCTTTTTGCATTCCAAACGGCATTCTTCGGTTGCTTGTTCAATAAAGTCTAATTCCTAGATCTTTGATTATTCTTATTCGGAAAGTTGCGACGTCGTTCTAGTTCACAACAATATATTCAACAAACAAATGGACCGAACTCCCGAGCGTTTCAACAGCGATGGATTCATGCGGGCGGATACGTTTACCCACTATGTGGACAGTGTCGAGTCATTCAATCCTAATAAACTCGGAACACTAGCTAATTGCCTTCCAATGTGTATGATTATGTACGAGGATGGGCAACTCACGAATCAGCAACAGAAGTTCTAACGAAGCCGAATATTGAACCAAAGAACGAGATTGTCACTCACTATATATTAGCTACATGTAGGCAACAAACAGGCGAAAATCTGGACCAATTCTTGTGAAAGCGGAAATCGCTGGCCACACTGCAAATTCAAATCGATAACGGCAGAAAAACATCAAGAAGATGGCATCAGATATGCTTTCATCATTGAACTCCAGTCCCAGGTTATGCGATAGCGCCTCTCAAAAAACATTTTGCTCGATCGACAAACAGCGTTCAAGAAAGCGCAATCACGAGATGGTTCAACGTCAGTCCTAATCGTACAAAACAGATGAGTACACGGCTTCTGCAATTAATTCATCGGACTGGGAACGAGCATTCAACGGATCGAATATTGCATCTTCTGCCGCTTTTTACGTTGGCACTTACAAGTAACTCTTCTGTGGATTCAGAAGACACACAACAACGCTGTCCTGCACGCGACGAAAGTTGAAAGAGATGTGGTAAGAGGATCATTACCAGAAGGTATATCGCTCTTGTAAGAACACTGCGTCTTTGGTACGCAACTACTTGTGATCAGTGACTCTCACTGCTGTATCCGACAATTGCTCTCATGTAGTAGCCGATATTCTCATAAACAACGCTTTGCTGGAGGCTGTGACCAATACAAGAAACTCTGAAAGTTATATCGCTGCGTCTGTTGTCAAGCAATTCGATTGGCAGATGATAAAATCTCGCAACTAAATTATTATGGTGAGCACACATCTGACGAGTTTTACTAATGGCCAGTGTCAGTACACAAACATTCTAACTCACAAGTCTGGTGTTCTTCTAGTGAAAATCACAAACGACGAATGGTTATTGGTCATATCCACGCGACCAACCGATATACCCACCTAGACGCTTATCCTGTGCCCGGAATTGATTGCGTCATCAACGACTTATCCCGCTACCAGGTATATAGCATACTGGATCTACGAAGTGCGTAAGACCAAATACCAATAAAAGCAAACGAGAAGTTCACCGTACACGAAGCATGCAGTAGCGTTACGATTCCGTCGCATACCTGATGGTGTGAAAAAACGGTGTAGCCTGTTTCCAACGAGTTGTCAAGATAACTTAAGATCATACCCTGACAACATAAACGTATGCGGGGTTATGGAGGATGAACATTACTTTAACCTGAGAAGATTGTATGAGAATGCTCGCAAGTATAACCTAGCTTTCAGTGAGAGCCAAAGCACTATTCGTTCTCGAGTAAAACGGTTATTAGTGTTTGAAGTTTTAGCCAGAACTGTTTGATGTGATCCTGACTAACTTCAAATATTACGTAACCTACCGTTACCTATCGACCCTAAGTCTAAGAAACGGAATGTGGGACTGTTTGCTTATTATTCTTCCTGGATCACACACTTCCCAGAAAAAACCAATCCGCTTGACAACAATCACTATTATTCTCCCCATCTACCCATCTATAACTTGTTAGAAGAGATTAAGGAGATCGAAAGGTCTGTTAATGTAACCGTTCCTTTTGTTGTGGAGACAAATGCTTCTGACATTGTTATTGCGGCTAGTCTGACAGAAAGTGGACGACCAGTTGCCTCCTTTACCTGATGTCTATAACTATAAAGCGAAATCATTCAGCGATTGAGAAGTCCATCCGATTGTTGAATCAGTCAGAAACTGTCGTCACTATCTTGCTAGGTCTAGAATTACTATTAGTACAAACCACAGATCAGCGTATTTATGTTCAGTCACTCACACAAGCAAAATAAAAAATATAAAATCCACCGATGGCGTTTTTTATCTGATAAGTTCTTTCAGGGAAAGGTGTCAATCGGTGCTTGCGCTGATTTACAAGAAAGGTGATAGATCCTCTTGTGAAAACCACGGAGGAATTAGCTTGATGAGTATCGCTTTCAAACTAATCACCGGTCTTATTCTCCACTGACTATCCAGCGCCCGCAAAATGTGTACGCGTGAGAACCAAGCCGGTTTCAGATCCAGTAGGGGTTGTATAGACCACATCTTTACTCTTTAACAAATGCTGTCTTTCTTGATCTGAAAGCGGCGTCCGATTCAGTCGACCGCACAGTTTTCTGATGTTGCACGTTATGGAACGATGTACCACATAAATTTATTTCTCTTTTCCAATGCTTGTATGCAAACAGCCGAAGCCGAGTTCGTACTTGTGGCGATCTTTCACCCGAGTTCACCATGGAAAGTGGTATTCGTCGGGGTCACCCTCTTTCGCCCTTCCTCTTCCTAGTTCTCGAGATAGCCCTATCCTCGTATGGAAATAGTGGAATCGATCTCTGCCCAGAAACTAAACTGTCTGGCTTGGAATACACGGACGATATTGTTTTACTGAGTGGAGATCCACATTAGTTGCAAGCTTTCGTAGATAGCCTGAACAACAGCGCAGCAATGTTTGGGATGCGTTTTGTATCTTCAAAGTATAAAACGATGTTGCAGGACTGGATTGGCGCAACACCAAACCTTGTCTTGGCAGAAGCTCTGGCTGAAGTGAATAATTTTTGTTACATCTCACCAGGTGGACAGATGTGGGATGAAGTGTCATCGCTTTCACAGGAGGTGCATTTGGCTTTTGCAAACATCCGTCATCTGTGGCGCCGGTGTGACATCCGACTGTCTGTCAAGAGTCGAGTGTACACTGCGGCGGTTAGGTCCGTACATCCATACGGCTGAGAAATATGGCCGATAAGGGTAGAAGAGAAGAACACCGTCGGTGTTTGAGCATCGACGTCTCCGTAGCATTGCCCGAATATGGTGGGAATACCGTAACAGCAATTCTGAGGTTAAGCACAGCGGGCTGCGAAATAGAAGGTAGACTTTGGAACAAGTATTGAATCTGTACAGGTTAAGGTTGCTGGGATAGGTGTCACGCATGCCCATCGACAGACTTCCTTGGTGTACGCTGTTTTTCGAGGCAGGTAGTGGTTGGAAATTAAGTCCAGGTGGTCATCATATGACGACCAAAAAGTATGAAAACATTGAAAAGTGAACTTGGCCAAGTAGGACGTGTCAGACTTCCAGATTGGGGTCCACGCGACCCACCTACCAAATGGTTGGAGAATAAGTGATATGGCTAGGTGTCTCTACCCTAGTGGCGTAGTTGCATTCAGTTCAGTTCAGCTCAGACAACTATATACCATGCACTGGGTGCGGTGGCTTTGGTTGCTATCTCCTAGCGGCAACCTCAAAAGGAAATTATGAAGGAGAAAAGAGTATGAAAGGAGTAAGAGGAGAACTACATTAATGGCATTAAGCCGATGAAGGAAGTTTGTGAATGCAAGAGCACCACTGATCGTGACATCTAGCCATGTCCCCCAACGTATCTAACCATTAAGTGTGAGGGTCTCTTGGACCCCACCCAGGAAGTCTAACACGCCTTACATGGCCAACTCCACTAGTAAGGCTTTTCATGCCTTTCTTCCACGTCATGGACTGACCACCCTCATACATCTTCCAACCGGAACTCGCCTCACCAAAAATAGCACGCCGTGGGATCCTGTAAGGGGACATGTGTAACACATGTCCCTAAGATCTTAGGATGGTGAGCTTAAGTGTTTCATCTAATGATTTGATCATTGAACCTGAGACTTTCCGCCGAACCTCAGCATTGCTCACACGGTGTGCCCACTAGATTCGAGCAATACTACGAAGACATCGGTGTTCAAATACCGGCAATCTTCGTATGTCCTCCGCCCGCAGTGGCCATGTCTCCGAACCATACAGAAGCACGGGCCTCACTGCTGCAGCGTACACTAGACCCTTGATTGGTAAACGGATGTCATGTCGACGCCACAGATGACTCAGGTTGGCAAAAACCAAACGAGCCTGCTCTAAACGCAAAGATACCTCATCCGATATCCGACCTACGGGTGAGATGCAGCTCACCAGATAACAGAACTTGTCTACCACGTTTATAGTCTCCCCAGACACTGAAAGGTTTGCCGTTGGACCAACGCAGTCCTGAAACAGCATCTTGCACGTTGAAGGTGCAAAACGCACACCGAACACTGCTACGCAATCCGTCAAGCTGTCTAGAAAACTTTGCAACTTACCTGGACCTTCACTTAGAAGAACTATGTCGTCCGCATACCCAAGGTCTGATACCTTCCCACCCGGAAAAAATTCAAAGCCACTATCCTTACCTGACAAAAGTGTGGTCTCTAGGACTATTTCAATCACTGAGTTAAAGAGGAAAGGAGGGAGGGGGCAATCCTGACGTACATCGCCTTCTCGTGATGAACTTGGGTGAAAGATCACCGTAAACCCGAACTCGGCTTCGGCTATTACCGTAAAGAGATTTTAAGATGGAAATGAATTTCTCTGGTACACCCTTCAATGAGAAGCAGCGCCAGAGAACAGTGCGGTCAACTGAGTCGAAGGCCACCTTAAGATCAAGAAAAACGGAGATAGTGGGCCTACGGAAAGTGTCTATGTTATAAAATTTGTTGGAGAGTGAAGATGTTACCAATACAACCTCGACCAGGTCTAAACCCAGCTTGATTCTCGCGCGAGCACTGTTCGCGAGCGTTAGATAAACAGTGAAGAATAAGACCAGCGAGCAGTTTGGATTCGATGTTAACCAGACTTATTCCCCTGTGGTTTTCACAGGAGGACGCGTCGCCCTTCTTATAAATCGGTACGACCACCGATTCACATTAACTCTTTGGAACTTGTTCCTTCTTCCATATCAAACCGAGGAGTTTTGCCAACTCCAGTAAAAGTGCTGAGCCACCGTCTTGGAAAAAATAGGGAAGAAACCCATCCGGTACGGCAGCTTTATGTCGCTTAAGATAGCTCATCTCGAGAAGAAGCTCCGTTACTGACGAAGGACTCGTATCTACAACAAGAGATGTGCTCGTTGCGCTAGTGATCAAACCTGAGAAGGATAAAGCCCAATTAAACTGCCTCTCGAAATGCTCCCACTGGTAACACGCCCGATACTCGCAGCGGTTCATTGTCAAATAGCGTCGGGAATAATCCTCTGTCCTATAACTCACATTTTCTCAAGCCTTGTCAGCCTCTGAATCTCGGCCCTCTAACGTGCGTACTCTCTGCAGGTCGGTCAGCAGGCGTGCCTAGCCCTCACAATAGATTCTCTGAAGACTGATGTCTGCTGTGTAAGTGAAACGCGTGTCCATGATTCGAGTAGTGTGATTCAACTAACTGCTCTCATCGAGGTATTTTCTACTCATTTCAGGAGACGAAGCAGTTCGAGCTGCAGATCAACGTGGTGTAGGATTAGTCTTGACTGACAAGGGTGAGGCTGTCCTCTTAGACAGGACTCCGATTACCAATGATTCATGTGCTGTGAGAATCCAGGGGTCAGCCGGCGTTAGAAGGGATAGCTGTGTTAAGCACAGTTTGTTTGTGATCTCATCGTACACCCCAACGGACTGCAGCTCCGACACGCAACAAGAGTTCTACGATGAACTCACCACCCCCGTTTGCAGCAGTAGAGGTTCTGACATTGTAATGCTAGCAGATGATTTTAGTGCACAAGTTGTCAAACCTAGTGCGGGAGAAGCTTGTTTAGGTGGCCGTTGTGCTTTACCTGCTGAGCGTACAGATAACGGGGATAGGCTTCTCCAGTTTTGTGCGAACAATCAATTGCTCTTGTCTAGCATCAATTTCCGACACAGCTCGCGTCGCACAGCGACATGGCACTCTAACTCTACAGGTACTCTGAGTCAGATTGATCATTTCGCAGTTCTGTTCAGAACTGCAGATCTCACTGGTCCACTTACGTAGAGTCAGGCCATGCATCAATTTTAATGCGGTTATCTCTCCAGCCCCATGGTCATTGTCGCAAGCCACAAACCCGGTTAGCCGTGCAACGTATGTGTCATCCAGAAGTACGCACCCGTTATGAACAGAAGTTAGCAAATGAGCTAGGATCTACAACGAACAGTAATGTAGATGAGCATTGGGCACATATCAAACAGGCGATGCACGTGGCAGCAGGTTTCACCTGTGGTCTTAAATCCGATGTCCACCAAAGACATTGGATTTCGCCAGAGTCGTTAAGTATGATGAAGCAAAAGCATCACCTCTCGAACTGTAAGGAGATGAATAAGATACGAAGACATCTACAGAAGCAAGTTACGAAAAGCCTTAAGAAGGATTGCGAAAATTGGTGGGTCAAGGTAGCCAAAGAAATGGGAATAGCAGCTGCTTCAGACAACAGTCAAAGACTGTTCAAACTTATTCGTGACAACGGTGGATGGCGCACCCAGGTCAGTGAAATGATATGAGATAGAAGTGGAGAGCCTGTTCATGGCAAAGAGCAAAGCTCGACCGTTGGGCCGAATACTTCAAGGAACAGTTTAGCTGGCCGCGCGTTGATGTAGTTTCTCCGACGTCAAAAACTGCGATTCCTTGAGGAGTATCACTTAAGCCTCCATCGGAAATGGAAGTGGAGTCATTTATTCGATTACTAAAGCGAGGGAAAGCGGCCGGTTCCGACGGACCTACTCCAGTTCTTTTCAAACTGGGTGAAAATGCTCCGATACAATCACTTACAACCTTGATCCGCGACATTTGGAACGAGGAACGTATTCCCTTAATATGGAGCAAGTCGTTGATTTTTCCCATCATCAATAAGGGATTACGCAATGACTGTAGTAACCATCGTGGGATTAGCTCAATTCCGATAGTCAGCAAAGCATTAGCCTTGATTCTGCTGCACCGTCTTACACCGGCTTGCGAGGGGAACACCCCCGAACAGCAGGCTGGATTCCGCCCAGGTCGAGGATACATCGACCAGATTTTTACTCACCACCAATTACTTGAAATGCGTCACACACACACACACACACACACACATCGTCGATCGACAGTAATGATCTTCCTCGACTTGAAAGGTGCTTTCGATCCCGTTGACCCAACAGTAATTTTCAGTGCAGTTCACCGGAAAGGCATGCCACAAACGTTCGTAAACCTACAGAGACCATCGCACTCTGATACTTCTGGCCGCCTACGAGTTTACGGCGAACTATCCAGGTCGTTTGGAACAACCAATGGTGTTCGACAAGGATGTTCTACCCTCCATTTCTGTTCAGCTTGGTCATGGACGAGATAAGTGAGAATGCCTTGCGAAACCTTCAGGATGTGGGCGTTGAACTGGGTAGCCGTGAAAAGATGTGTGAACTGCATTGCGCGGACGACGTTGTCTGCTTGTTCAAATCCACGGAACATGCTCAACGTGCACTAGATAGATTCGCAAGAGCTGTAGCTCCATTCGGCATGCGTTTTGCACCTCCAAAGTGTAAAGTGATGTTACAAGACTGGAAGTTAACGATTCCGAACTTGGTGCTCGATGGGGAGGTGCTGTCAGTTGTCGACCACTTCACCTACTTCGGCAGCAGCGTGACGACGGATGGGAGCACAGTACTAGAGGTGAGCAGGCGGATGTCCAAGGCTCGAGCGGCGTACGCTGGACTAAATCACTTGTGGTGCCGACCTGATATTTTACTGAAATTGAAATATCGTGTTTACTGTACCGCGATGCGTTCACTTTCGCTGTATGGTTGTGAGACTTGGAGTTTGCATGCGGAAGACATTCGTCCTCTTGAGGTTTCCGACCACCGATGTGTACGTAGTATCGCTAAGATTGGGTGGAATAGCCGAGTAAGGGATGATGAGGTCAGAAAGAGAGTATTGGGTACTAATTCAGAGAACATTCTATCACAACGTATCCAGATTAGTTCTCTTCGTTGGCTGGGGCACGTGTTACGTATGCCACACACACGTCTACCATATCCAGTCCTATTCTCCGTTCCTCTTCAGGAGTGGAAAAAACCACGTGGACGTCAACAGATGACGTGGCAGTGAGGAATGAGAAAATGTACAACGAACTTAGGAAAAGTAGGTGCTTTACGTCTTCGTGGTTGGGGTCCAAAAGATCCGTCTATCAGTCGGCTGGAGACACTGAAGGATATGGCAGCGAAATGCGAACAGTGGCGATCGTGTTGTCACTTCGTGTCGAATCAGAATGACTGATCGATGTGCGTTTGTACAGTTAGACTGTGTATTCCGTGTGTTGGCTACTAGGGCATTCTTTGCTTTTCCCACCTGTGTAGGTCCACTTTCTGTTTGATCTCTGTCCATCGCTGTTCTGGATCCTGGGCATTTGGGTGCATCGATAACCTGGTGGATAATTCTGTTCGGAAAGCAGATCGTTGGTTATCGTCCAGTAGCAGCTGCAGGCGACGGTTCGCTTTGGCGTTGTCTCGGCCACCAACGAGGCACAAGCTGAAGCGCGCACGGACAACAGCGTGATCAGTGTCTACAGACGTGGACCAAAATGATCCGCGATCTTTAATTGATCCGCCTCAACGGTAACCGACAGCAATAAGGTCGATCTAAGTCCAACGCTGTGAAGATGCAGGAGGACGCCAGGTTAGTCGGTGTCGCTTTTTGTGCGAGAAATTAGTACTAGTTAGGAATAGTCTGTGGTAGGAACATAGTTGAATAAGTCGATCGCCGTTATTAGTTCGATCGACTGGAACACAATTTCGGCCTCCCATGTTTCTCTCCGTCTCGTCTAGACTGCCGATTTGAGCACTGAAATCACCAGCAACAACCGTGATGTCCGTAGAGCGCATGCTACGAAGCAGTTGAGACAAATAGTTGTAGAAATCGTCTTTAGCCTCAGGAGAGCCACAGTCAGTTGGGGCATACACAGAAACGACAAAAATGCATCGGCGCTTCAGTCTAAAGCTGCTGACATGCACAGAACCATTCAACCGAACTGCACACAGACGGCTGCTGACCAGGATCCAGTCGAGCAGTGCACGCTCAGCATACACGCTCAGAGCGATGCCAACGCCAGCCTGACCGCGAACACTAGACACCGAATCATCCGACACGCAAAGAGGGGAATGAGAAGCCGAGCTAGCATCAGGGGAGCGAAGTATTACCACTGAAGTTGGGTGTTGTATGCGTGTTTTCGGAGATACAACACACGTCTATGTTAAGGGTTTCAAGAGTCCTAGGTAGGGTAGCCTGTTGCCCCATTTGGCAAAGTGTGCGGACGTTCAAAGCATCTAAGTGAAGAGGATGCTTAGGTCATAGAATGGATTCTCTTTCTTCCCCTGTCTTTAATTTGCTACCTTTTCCGAGAGCTGCAAGTTCGCATTCACGGCTCATTGTGGCTACTCGTACGCATTTAGAATTGGAACGTGAAGGATGAAGAGCAGAGAGATAAAGTATGCTTCCTGATTGACCGCTGGAGATTTCTGGACACATTATACTTCGCGGTTGCCCACACCGCAAAAGGAGTTTTTCTTTGGGAACCCTAACCGGAGCCTTTGACGCAAAAGTCTCATCCATAAGGCATTGGAGCGTCAACCCAGCACGGGAACGTGACCGAAGAACCCATGAAGGAGCTTCTTCTGGTCTGTCATGTGAGACCTGAGTACTGCATGCGTTTCGTCTTGTCTTCGCTGGTGCTTCGTTATCAATCCCCTTTTCGGATTCAGTCCTTAGCCACATACGTACAATGGAGCAAGCGGAACGTGGACGGGGAAGTATTCTTTGGGCTGGGAGCTGTCCAGCTTAGGCGGGCGATAGCTGCCCAATGAAGTGATCACTTCCTCTACCGTCGAGAGAAACCCCAGGTACTCCACTCCTACGTCCATCTAGTGGAGGTTTTTGACCGGTAAACTGTTTCTCTCCGTGTCCGTTCGCTCGAGTGTCCTCTTCAGGGGCATAGTGGTTAGAACCAGATGTTGCCCATCAACTGGTTCTGAGACTGGACTTCGTCTGGCCTCTACCCACAGACCTGTCAGGCATGATTACATCTCCGGCTTAGGGAAGCCGTCCTGCGCAGCTCTTTGGGTCATGGAGGCACGCAAGCCATCGCACCACGTCAAGGTGCGATTTCGTCGGACTCTTTCTATATCCTCTTGATTTCCGCTTCTCACCTTTCTTTCAGCTCTTCTTAACTTCATGCTAGTATTCTTTTTGCTCTTGACTCGACTATGCTGGAAGGCAGCGACCGAAACCAGAGCACAGAGCTACGATGTTAGTGTTTCAATGGACTGAACTGTCTCTGTGCTTCTGCGCTCTTCACATGTATCCATTGACAGAGACAAACACAAATGTTAAGCTGTTTTAGAAGTGTACATGGGTCAGTCATTCAGTAAATGAGATTATTCGCATCGTTAAAAATTGAAACCTAAGACGGTCGATCATTACCGTAGGTAGGCCAGTGAGCAGCTGCAGTAAGGCCAATCGAGGCTCTGAACACGAATGCACGCTGTTCACACAATATTCGCAGCCAGTACTACAGTAACAATAAGCTAACCTTCAGGATGCACCTTCTTACGACCATCCGAAGAATCTGCGACTGCTGATCACATGTATGCAAATCACACCAGGTGCTACAGCACAGCTTGTCATGCAGAACCTGATCCATGCTAGCAGTAGGGTTCCCGCGATTAGTTTGGATAACCAGCTTACAGCAATTAGTTGATGGGACTGCAGCCACCTTGTTCGTTATTGTCTAAAACTCCAGTAGTTATATACCCGAATGGACTAGCATAACTTCGAATGGTGGCATGAGTCGGACCATTTTAGTGGTCAACAGTTCTGCTGCCACCAAAAAGTCAATATCAGGTTTGACTTAGTTGGGCTAGGATCAAGAGTTCTATTTTCCCAAGTCTGTGGTTATGGGGTCAGCTATTTTCAGTGGTCATGCGTGAGCATGTATCAAAATAGTGAAAACTTGTAAAAATTTCGAAAGATATCAGTTCGTTTGGTGGAGGTCATTTCCGATTATCAGCTATTTTGTATGATCATTTCAGACGAAGAAATTATTTTCGCCTGATAGGACGTAATCAACCGAATTGGCGCGAAAGGCTTTCTTAAGCGGCAGATGTTTAGCGTTGAATGACATTTCCATGGTGGATCGGCACATTGGATTGTTCTAGACAGTTTTACATCTCCAAGTTTAGGATAGTCACCTGGGTTCTGACTGACAGATTCTTCATGGCCAAAGCGGTGCTGATTCCAGGTACACTGATAGTAACAATCCGATGTACGGATAACTGTTTGTCTCCCAACCATGAATTTCTGACGTTCTTGTCGACCAACAATAATATGGCAACCGTCTGGTATAGCTTATCGGGATCCGACACAAACATGCCATACGACCGACGGCTCGGCTAAATCGAATAGGTCGTACCGAAGCCTATACCTAGGCTTTGGCTACATTCTGACGCACAACGAGACTATGATACGTTTGGCGGTATGCCAGAGACGCCGAGGAAATTCGTGTAGCTCAAAAACTGCACAGGTGTACAATGGTAGTGGTCATGCATAAACTTCACAGAGGTAAAGCGAGAAATTGTCCGGCAATTTTTGCGAACCGAATCAATCAGAATGGAGTTTGAAAGAATGCATTTGGACAACGCTTACGATTATGTTTCGGCAGTAATATTTCAGGTGCATGGGAGATGTCACAAGAAGTTGAATCGAGGATGTTGTTCCTCTTCGAATCTTTAACGCCGAGAGAACCGTTGCACATTACGTTTTCGTGAATGTGTGGGGATGGGGGTTCCGGAGTGGAGGTCTCACTGGAATCAATGGTGCGCAAATGTGCAACTTGAATGGGAACGGGGTTGGGTGATGAAATGGCTGTAAGTGAAATGAGAACAGACATTGGGAATATTTTATCTGAATAGATTACAATAGGTTTCACGTACAGACGTGTATGCACATTTTAAAGTGTTCTGACAAACAGGTTGTCTGGTCAGTTATTCACATGTTCAAATAAGCAACTGAGCGTGAGTAAGAGGACTTGAACTGCGCTACTAAAGGGCGGATTTAGTGGTTGGTAGCTTTATTATTATCCTGTTAAATATCACACTTGACGCATTGGTTTCTTATTCCAAGCTTCGGACACAAGCTCGACAGTCACCTTACATGACAGGACAAGCCCTATTTGGTTGTGGGAACTTCTCTTTCCGCTAAATCCATGCCTATGCATGGAGCCAAACGCACGAAAGAACGGCCACAGTCAGAAATGCGATACTGACAGTTCCGTTCCGTTCCGTTTTACTCCGACAGCAATCAAATTCGCACAACTGACGGTGTCTGTCTCAGCAAGACCCTATCAAAAGAAGGATAATCGTAAGTGTATTGAGTAATCACAGGTGAAAAAATATCTCTATGCAAAACTTTCCCTGGCTGAAAACGTTGAAGTACCGACTGTAACCCATCAATGGATAGTTCTCGTACTGTATTATTGCAGATTTTCAGTCAAATAAACCACACTATTTTACCGACTTCCTACGGTACTGATCATTTAATACAGTTACTTTGGAATTACTCTCATGTTTCGTTCAATTATCAAGCACATTATTGTGTGTAACATACAACTGCTTCAGCCTATTGCCACGAGTTGAAGTTATTTTCCCTTACTGATAAGACCAAGCACCCAGCTCTGCTTAAAAGGTTTTGTGGTTTTGCCAAAAAAACACGGTGCTCAATCGATTCCAAGCAGGGCTGAAACGGCAGAAGAGTTTGTGCTTGATACAAATGCCCAATTGATTGAACGTTTCATGAATTCATGCACCAGTCTTTGTGCAGTTCACCACTTGAGTACTCACTGTGGTGATGTCTCAACGTTCACTACGAGCAGAAGAAAAAAATCGTTGTGGTGCAGTGCACTGCTGTACTTAAATGCATGTTTATGCATGCATGAATGCTTTCTTGCCGAAGTCAGCTGCCTCCCAATCCCGGTGAGTCGACAAAGAATAAGCAGAATTTCGAAGTATTATTGCTTCCGAATCAACATAAATTGGGTCAGTTAAAAGCTCCGAAAAATAAAGCCTAATTCACAAGCATACAACGGCGCGGCAAGCAGCAGCTGACCCTCTCTGTGTTCTAAAAAGTGAAGTACCTGCTACAGCGCAATCGACGGAATACACCGATGAACACATTTCTCCATGGAAGGATAAATACAAAACATCCTTTACCATCAGTGACTACCACGGTCAACAGTGACAGGATGTCTGCATTGTGGGCTAAATAGAGGAGAATGATTGAGTAGACTCAAACAATGCGTCCTCGGTGAACACGTGAGCAAAAAATCAAAACTATTCAGGTACAAGGAGTCGGACACTTTTTTCTCAGAGCTACGTTACCCAATCACCAGCCCGTTGGGATCTCATGAGATCCGCCACTCCAAATCTCAGGATCTGATTGCCAGCTATATCTAATAGTACAATGGGCCTTTAAGGCAATAAGGGAAATTATCCTGCTTCAGCAATATACAGAATCTGTTGCATGAACAGCGATGGTTAAACAGCTGATATTTCGGATCGATCTTGCTACCTTACCGCGGTGACCGGGTCTACGTTCTACGATGCCTCTGGAGTCTATGCCGATTGGAGCGCGAAGCGCACCTCCAGTGCTATCCATGTCAAACAATCCAAGAGCGAGCAGGCAGACAAAAGAAACAAGGCGTTGTTAAAGAACGTGGCGGGTATTTCATCTGGCAACAAACTTTGTATATAACAGTCACAGAAGCCCATAGACAGCAGCGAGACGTGCACGAATGTGGCCCGCCACCTTGTAAGATCATTGCCTTATGCCTGATACTGTTATCTTGAGTGAGGTATGATTCACTAGGGTGCGTTGGGCATCTTCCTCGACTAACAGACCACCATCCGAAAGGCATACGAACCGCTCGTTCGGTCACCGGCTCCCAACACAGAAACTTCCTGCTGTTCGAAGTCACCTTCGGGAAACAGTGTATTACAAGTGACTGACAAATATGAGGGAGTAAATGAGTAATAATAATAATAATAATAATAATAATAATAATATTAATAATAATAAAATCATAGTAGAATGTTAGTATCGTGGCGATAAGCGCGTCCAACTACTTGGAGTCGATTTCGGACCAGCTTAGTTCGAAGAACTATTACCGACCCGTTGGGATCGGCGGTTTTAGTTACTACTTCTCAGCAGACTCACTCAAAAAGAAAAGACTAGAACATTATTAAGTAAACGAAGAAAGCATGCGAATACAGGGACGCTACTGCTCCATAAACCCAGTTACATCATTCAATTTATCAAATCACGTAGTGGGCGGATCTCTTGAACTCCAGTCAGGAGACCCAGCACACTTTACACGGTCAAGTCCATTCGTCGGGTTATGCAAACAGTCAAGGTCTGACATTCTTCCAGCTGGAAAAGTCAAATAATGCTATCTTTAGATGACAGTTAGGAGGCCCTCTAGGACCAATTCCATATTAAATTTAAACAGAATAGGAAAGGGAGTACCCGTGGCGTACACTGACGAACACGGCCGGTATCTCCTGAACTAACACTCTGATGTTATCAATTGTTCATGAATGACTTGTGAACGGGTGCTACGACGGCATAGAGAACCATTTGAATGTGATCATATGGAATGAGTGGTTAATATAACTCACGACCACACCTCTCACGTGAATTGTTCTAAACATAGGGTGTTTAAAGACAACTGTGAAACAAAGGCGATTGTTAGACGTTCGTACGTTACGAATGAGTTACGAATTTTAGTACGGATGGACTGGCTCTCATCATGATGTATTTACAGTATAGTTAGGACAATTTTACCATTATTACCGTCATCGACGGTCAACTGCAACTCTCCACCTTGAGTCTATCTGTTCTGGCTTTCAGCCTTCACAACCAATAGGAAACACACCACGTTACACAACCAGTTTGAAGTAGCACCATAAGCGGCCAGCTTCAGCCGAAAAAAAACAAGTCTTGTAGGAACGGAAAATGACGTAACGCAAGAGAACGGAAACCAAGTTGAACTGGCACAAGAGAAATGCTACGCGAATCCGGGTAAATTAAAGAACGGGTGAAAGAAAGCTTTGTTACATTTATGGGTAACTTACGAAGGGGGTCAGGTACATTTGTAACCGGTGAAATTTGAAGCAAATTGTTCGATGGCGTGTGTGTTTCTGGGGCTAAAGAACTGGACTTCAGCGATTCGGACGTTCTTCGCAGTTGTTCAATTCGGTGTTCCAATTGGGACATTCTTTCGTTCAAGCTGGCAATATCTAGTTCACGATCAGAAGTCTCGACCGATTTGGGATTTGGTTCATTAAACGCGAACTCCGTTGAAGTAGCAGAGGGGACCGTGGAGGTGGACCAAGCCAGGCGAGATTCCAACTCACCAAGGCGATCAAACAAAATTTGCTTTTCACTGGATAATTTTGCCAGCTGATCGACTAAACGACTGAGAGCCAAACGATTTGTGGCATCTCGTTGCCTCAGAAGAGTTAGCTGTAATTCCGCTTTGACGAAAATGTGTTTTACAGCGGCGTACTGTTGTATCATACCTGTCAACGTTTGACGGGTTAGAGAGAGTTCTTTCGTGAGAGTATCCTGGGTGACACGATGACGTTCCTCTAGGGCCTGTACGGTTGAAGCGAAATTACCGGATTCCGCAGCCAAAAGCGACTTCAAACGTTCAATCTGAAAGCGGCACACATGAACTAAAAACTAGTTGTCAGTAGTTGAGAAAGCTTTCGCTCAATGAAAATAAACGCGAAAAAAATCCCGGTGACCATAAAACGTTTCGGTGACCCGAGTATCTGAAAGAAAAGCGCGCCCGAAAAACCCGGGATCACCTCAATTCGGTGTAAATCCAGATGAATAGTCGAATTCCAGTTTATACAACTTGCACTACTCTCAGTCGCCAGCATGTACAGCAGACACTGCTTTTAGCGCGCGCGAGAGAGAGAGTAGCATCAGTTGTATAAACTGGATTCCAAACGTGTCAAGATTTTGACTGAACTAAGATGATCCTGAATTTTTTGGACCAACCGTACATTACCAACTACAAACCCGGGTTTAGACCTGGTTGAGGTAGTGTCCACCATACCTCCAGTTATTTCTACACGACTAGCTCATGCGAGGGGATGAGCCAGCTTCATGGACGCCCCGAATGACACCTTCCCATAAGCGATGTGCGCAGAGGGACTGTTCATGAGGCTTCTTGGGAATCAGGTGAGAAACGGCGTCCCCAGTGTCACACGGCCTTTTGTTTAAAGTAGCAACTCTATCCCACGCAAAGTCAAGTGCTACCTGAAGAACAACAGGACGTTTCTGTATTGGAAGCCGGTGACCGAACGAGCGGCTCGTATGCCTTTTGGATGGTGGTCTGTTAGTCGAGGAAGATGCCCAACGCATCCTAGTGAATCATACCTCACTCAAGATAACAGTATCACGCATAAGGCAATGGTCTTATAAGGTGGCGGGCCACATTTGTACACGTCTCGCTGCTGTCTATGCGCCTCAGTGACTTTCATCTATACAGATCGTTGCCAGAGGAAATGCCAACCATACCATCTAACAACACCTGGTGAACTTGAACGTGTTCTTCAAGCTTGAATAGGCACAGTTCTCGGAGACATCGTAGAAAGCAAAGCCGATCATCACGGAAAGGTGGCAACATCGGTCAGAAAACACCTGGTCATATCATCACTCAGAGAAAAACTTAGAACACAAGCACACCTTCCGCAGACAGACCATCTCTGCTTTTCTCGATCTGAAAGTGGCGTTTGACTCAGTCGACCGCACAGTTCTCCGGCGCTGCCTCTTGGTGAAGTGTGTACGAAAAAAATTCATTTCCATCACAAAGTTCCTATACATGAACGGCCGAAGCTGAGATCATGTTCACGGTGACCTTTTACCGGAGTTTACTACGTCAAGCTTACCACCCCCCCCCCCCCATCTCTCTCTCTCTCTCTCTCTCTCTCTCTCTCTCTCTTAACTTTTATCTTTAGCTCTGTGATTGATATAATCATGGTGACTGATCCTTTACCGTGTGAGGAAAGCGGTATTGAATACTTTCCAGGTAGAAGAGTGTCAAACCTCGAATATGCGGACGACTTAGTTCTTCTAAGTGAAGATCCAGATAAGTTGCAAGCTTTTCTAAACAGCTTGAACGACCGCGTAGCAATATTCGGTATTTGTTTTGCACCTTCAATGTGTAAGATGCTGTTTCAGGACTGCGTTGATCCAACACCAAACATTTCGGTATCTGAGAGACTACAGACCAGGTATATAAGTTTTGTTATCCAGGCAACTACACTTCACCTGTGGGTTGCATATCGGATGAGGTGTCTTTGCATTTAGAGCAGGCTCGTTTGGCTTTTGCCAACCTGAGTCATCTGTGGCGTTGACACGACATTCGTTTATTTATCATCGATCGAGTGTACATTGCAGTAGTCAGACCAATGCTTCTGTATAGTTTCAGAAACACGTCCACTGCAAGTAGGGGATACGTGGAGGTTGTCCATATTTGAACACCGGTTTCATCGTAACATAGCTCGAATATGGTGGAGAATACCGTATAAGCAATGCTGAGTTTTGGCGGAGAGTCTTACGCTCACGAACAGAATCATTACATGAAATATCCGAAATCACTAGGATAAGATGGTTAGGACATGTGTTGCGCATGTCCTCTGACAGGATTCCTCGGCGCGCAGTGTTTGCTGAGGCGAGTAATAGTTGGAAGATGAGTTAGGGTGATCAGTTCATGAGGTGGAAGAAAAGTATGAAAAGCCTAAACTAGTGGGCTTGGCTATGCGGTGCATGTTAAGCTTTCTGGATGGGGTCTAAGAGATCATCCTTTTCAATGGTCAGGTATATTGGATGATATGGCTCGATGTCGCGATCAGTGGCGTTCTTGTATTTACAAACTTTCTTGATGGGCTTGATACCACTATTTGCAGTCTCCTCTTCACTATCCTCTTATTTCTGCTTTTTTTTATTACCTCCCTCTGGGGTGCGGGCTGAGAGATAACAACCAGAGCCATCGCACTCAATATACGGTTATTAGTTTTTTTTAAATCAACTTCAGAGAATGAAGTAATCTCAATTTTTATGCGAGTTCGTTACCTCCCAAGCAGCGTATGAAAGCTGATAAATGAAAAGAATTCAGTTCAGTTCTTTCAACTTTCAACCTCACACTTCTGTGTTATGGTTTCGTTGCTACCTCGAAGCACCATCAAACGAGAAGTGAGACAAATCGAGGCACGAAGAATAGACACACACAGAAAAGAAAGTCGAATATGAAAATCGTGTAAAAGAAAGAGTTTAGATGCGCGTAATCTACTGACCGCGGCACTGGAACATGTATTCAATCAACCGGTAGGCGGATACCGTAGACTCCAATACGCATACTTTAATCGTTCTACACGGCTAAGCTCACTAGTTAGGGTTACTGTACCGTCTCAGCTTATACTCTATCCGCTACCTGACTCTGAAAACGACGCATGCCGAGAGCGTTTGTCTGTGGTCATGCATGGGCATTCCTATCACCGGAATTTGTCAAGATCCAGTGTTTGGTCTACACGGACTACCTGAGGTAACACAACACAGATCAGATGAACTGTTTTCTGTCGTCCGGTGACCACACACCATGTTACCATCTTGTTCAATGTCGTACTCGAATGCGAATGATAACAAACAGCTCAAAAATTAAATGAACTTATTACCTATCCTAAACTTGTATTTATTAGAGTTACAATATGCTTCACATAAAAACCCGACGGCGAATAAGTTTTTTTCCAACGGCTTCATCCTTTCGAAAGTATAGTTGCACTTTACCGATGGCAAAGTATGCAATGGCATTGATGATGGTTGGAACGTAGTTACTTTTAGCGTCTTTCAGTGGCATAGACTGGAAAAATGAGTGTAGTGACCCGTACACTTTGGTTTATGGCATAAATGAGGAACGAACATCGTAAGAATCACATCAAGGAATTGAAAAATGGTTATGATTTGCGAATCCGAAGAAGAACTAATAATGGTTCCCACCAAGCGTGCATCCCATTATATATATATATATATATATATATATATATATAATATATTATATATATATATATCAGTATGGTCGGAGGTGGGTGTCTCAGACTCCGAGATGGTTACTCCACCTGAACGCCTCTCGAAATGCTCCCAAGTGACCGTGCGTCTAACACACCCTCTGCTGAGGAAGTCCTACTCACTGCCTTCTCGTGGAGGAGATGTTCCCACTAAAGTGAGAGGACGAAAGCGAATGCCCGGCGCTATCCACCGGGTTGGCTGACTAATAGTCAGTCTGCGGAAGATGGCTAAACCCTGATTCCAAACCAACCACGGGTGGCGTATGAGGCGTACAACGGTATGCTAACCGGCATCTGTGGTGAAGAGGTGTACTGGGTATCCAGGATGTTTGGCCTCATCCGAAGGGCGAATGAACCGAGGAATCAATCCCCGGTCCTCGGTGGGTTACGGACCCCACTTTTCGTCCCGCTGCCTTGTGGGTTAAGCTTTGGATAGCCAAGGGCTCCGGTTGTGGATCCCCAAGAAAACCACCTGCTTTGGCCTGGGCAACCTGACAGCATCGCGTCCATAAACAAATCATGGACTCGGACTATTTACCCCTTCCCTCCCCCCTCCCCGATTGTACCACGTTTTGTTTGGCACACAGTCTGAAACCAGACAAGTTTGAAATATATATATATATATATATATATATATATATATATATATATATATATATGATTGGGGTAACAAATAATGTCAAACAAGACTGTTTAAGTGATTCCATCGCGACTTCGGGCATCACAGCAATGAAACTGTTGAGACAAGACCTACTGTTAGGGCGGCAAAGTCACAGTCGTTTGTAGAGATCAATTGAGTAGTAAACTTTATTCCGTTTTCCCAGGTAGAGCTCAAAGAAGTTGACACTTAAAACAACGCGACACACGTAAACAAGACACCACATACAGAGCGGACTTCTCATACTTGGTCTCATGTTGATCCCCCGTCTACGAAATAGAGTGTCTTTTACCATGTGGTGAACGATACTCTTACGAGCCAGCTTTTCCTCAAGTTTCTCTAGGGGCTTCACCGACTGTGGAGTTGAACAAGGAGCGACAAGAGGATCAACTTTGACAGACGCTACTTTCAAATACAACGCAGGATGACATTGAGCTGTTTGATCGCACTCGACCTGATGTTTGACGGTAGGCTGTTCAGACGATTTAAACATACTTAACAGACATTTTCTCATGAAACAATATTAGAGGGCCGTTCTGTTAACGGAGTTGAAGCGTGAAAGCTGTAGCGCTGGATGTTATCGTTCGGCGTGTACAACAGCTACATTCTGCGCCACATCTGCAGTGTGGAAAGATAAGGCCAGTGCCTTGGATGACTGGTCATCACGTTCAAGTTGGAGAGGTACGGACCAGAGATCACGTCACTTGAAATGTGGAAAACAATGATATGATGTTTACGAATGACAGAGTTTAGTCTCCATGACTCTGGTGGGATCATGTACTATTATTATGACCTCGGGAAAAAAACAAGATGAAATTCAGTCATGAGACCTTCGGTGGTGGTTCCGTGATTGTCTGTGCACAATTTCTGGGGGCGGAAAATCTCAGTAGGTTTGCGGGAAAAGAAGACATCAGATTATTGAATGAATTTCTCCTGATAATTATGTAAGACTGACTAAAGCCTAGAAGGTTTATTTGTCTGCAGCAAAGTGGGTTGAAATCAGATTTCATTCTTTTTCGTTTCACGGAAAACAAATCACGACTTACGTCTCCTTTCTTTCCTCATGAATTGGATAAAGGGGACCAATTTCTTTACATTTTTGATAGGAAAACAAATCGCCAATAATGCATTCGATCACACGAAAACCTGTCTAGAAAGATAGTCGCATTTTTGGCAGTGAAATTTCCGTAAGCAATACGTCTGCACATCGCCGATGAGCGCGCAGTGATTACCAAGGCTTTGAAAGTGACATTTTACAAAGCGCTCGGTAGATATTCGGCTATCAAAAACCTTCGTTTCAATGGTTATTTACTTATCCGTAAGAATTTTGGGACTGAGGTATTTTGGAATGACAAGGCTATAGCACAGAATAGTACGATGAAATCTGCTGAACAATAAACGAATGGGATTATCACTTTTTTAGTGCACCGATAGTACCAAATCTCAGGAGTTGGGGGGGGGAGGGGCTGTCAAAGCAATATTTTCGTATGTGTACACGATTTCGTAGGTGATGACGACTGAGGGAGGTAAGGAAATCTGAAGAATAAATGAACGGTATTGCTGATCACTACAGGAAAAACTGGCACTCCCATTACCACTGACTACGCAAGCCAAGGATACCGGACAACAGCGGAGAAAAAAGGTGTCAAATACCTCCAGATAAAACAGGAGGGCCTTTCTTGTAGATATCTGCTTATCATCCATTTACACGCAAAGGAGGTAATTTAGTCACAGACAGTGGTAAAAACCAAGCTATTTTGGTCTAAGGTCATTTAATTGTCAAACGGCCAATGTGAGCCACCGCTGTTAGTGCTACGCTATCGCAGGCTTTCCAGTCAGTCAGTTGCCTCAGAACATGGCTTGAAAACCTCCGACGATTGTGCAACAGCTTATGGAGTTAGTGTATCGGCCAACACCTTTACACGGACCGAAAACGCAAGGTTTCATCTCGCTATCAGGCTTACCATATGTGCGCCGAGCACTTATGTAGGTTACGAGAACGGTCGTCGTTCCATAAAGCACACCCTTTATTCTTATCTCATTTCAATCTCAATCAGATGGATTTTTTTGTCAAAATTTGAATTTTCTCGGCCGACCAACCCAAGAAAGATTTAACTGCCATTGGGGACAAAAATCGCCTGATCAAACTGATAGATTCAGTCATGCGTAAGAACAAGTCTAACACAGTGCATACAATCCATGATATCAAACGAATTCGTCTATTTATCGATTCCGTGCGAACCAAACGCACTAGCCATGACTATAAACAAATGTCATGTGAATTGTGTCAAAAATGTATAACACATCACTGATCTGTTCACTTACCACTTTGAACTTCAGATTTCTTCTCGTTGGATACGGCCTCCTTCTTAGTCACCGATTTATTTTTCTAAATCTAAGTAGCAAGATGTCTAAACAGTGACTTCGTTAATCACGCAGTACGAATAAGTGCTTTATTCACGGGGGGAAACGACGGTATTAAGGAACAGTTTTGTGTCCGATATATATGACATTGTGAATTCAACATGTTATTAACTGTCAGATGTCTTTTTCAGGTCCATTCCTAGTAGTCTGCTTCATGCTTTTGTGAAACAGGAAATACTGATCATGACTCCAGACCCCTGGCTGAGTGCGTTCCGGAACACCATCACGTTTATTGATATGAAATCTGAACATTTTGTCATGCAGGTGGGACTTAATGTAGACACAATATGCGCATACAATTTCACCTTATCAGAAAACCAAAGAACACTGTGACTTTTGTAACCAGACTGGCACAGGTCTGGATGGCACTATTACTGGACCGTGAACGCGGACGCACAGATGATTGGGAATCACCTGGTTGTTTATTTTATTTTATGCAGAGTATTTACTATTGCAGTGGAGTTCGCATACTACTTACTGAATGAGTAGTTGATTGCGCAAGACACAAGTATGGACAGTAATGGAGCGATAATGGACGTGATTACCACACACAGACTGAACGGAACAAGATGGAAAAAGGCATACAAACCATATGGTTGCATTTTCCGATCGGATTACGACTGTCCCCAATTGGACTGTACTGTTGTTATGCAAATAAACATTGTTGTTACATTTGGTTGATTTTAGTGGCATCTGAACGAGTGGTTTTCAACAAGCAAACCATTTACCGGGCACATCTTCTGGACTATAGCACTATGACAGGATATGCAAGCTAATAGTAAACGGGGAAAATATTACAAAATATCTATGAAACTAAACTCAGCATGAGAACGCAGGTTTTGTGCCAAGATCTGCCGGAAGAATTTGTCAAATATTTGAACCGATGTCGCAATTCGGGGTTTGAAGAGTAATCGCGACATAAATATTTTTGAGGATCATTTTTGCGTATAATGAGGTATTTTAAACATGGTTTCCGATTTCACTGGAATGGTAGTGTCCTGCTAACGAAACACTGGCCATCGACTGTCGAACGCAGTCCAGCCCGCCGATATTGGCTAAGTTATTCAGATTTCGTATCGCTCATAGCAATTCTTTCACCGTAGACAGCTTAAGTAGCTTGCCCATAGCATCGTGGGGAATGAAATGGTCACAATCACCGCCCATTTGGACCGCACTAAGCACCACCATGATGTGTGAGTCGTATAGGACAACCAACGTAATCATTACAATACATCTGAAAGAGATGAAGTACGCGCTACCGAGGCGATTGTGATCAGACTGAATAAGTTTCATCAGCGCGTTCAGAAGCAGCCCGCCAAAGCACTAAACCTTTCAACATGCAACCAATTGATTAATTAGTACTGCTGTAAAAGCAAATGAGGATAACGGTAACCTCGGAATACAGGGCATAGCATGACATAGCATAGAAGCGTAATGGATGGGAAACCCGTGCATGGACACAAGGCACGGGCAGAGTGTTAATCGATACCTACGTGTCTAGCTTGATTAATATGCATCTCGGTACACAAATGTTCACATTTATGCGTCATTCACATGTTGAAAAAAATCTGTTTTGACGTATTAGATCACACAGTGGCTTTCGTGACTGATTTTCTGAGTTCTTTTTACAAAACAACAAGAGTCTAAATGAACAGTAGACTCCCTGCGAAACCATGAGTGATCCCCAAAACAGTGTGTAAGTCACAGTGTATGTGAAGGTAGCTAGGAGAAAATTCACCAAAACTTCCAAAATACTTCGCAAGAACATAGGTCGCTGACAGTTCAGTTTAGCTGAAATAACCATTAACATGCACAGCGTACGGTGACTTCGGTTTCTATTTCTCTGTGACAACCTCAATCGGAATTAAGTGGGGGAAACAAGAATACAAAACCAGGAGGGAGAGTAAAAAGAGGACTACAAATAGTGGTATCAAGCCCATCAAGAAAGTTTGTAAATACAAGAACGCCACTGATCGCGACATCGAGCCATATCATCCAATATACCTGACCATTGAAAAGGATGATCTCTTAGACCCCACCCAGAAAGCTTAACATGCACCGCATAGCCAAGCCCACTAGTTTAGGCTTTTCAGACTTTTCTTCCACCTCATGAACTGATCACCCTAACTCATCTTCCAACTATTACTCGCCTCAGCAAACACTGCGCGCCGAGGAATCCTGTCAGAGGACATGCGCAACACATGTCCTAACCATCTTATCCTAGTGATTTCGGGTATTTCATGTAATGATTCTGTTCGTGAGCGTAAGACTCTCCGCCAAAACTCAGCATTGCTTATACGGTATTCTCCACCATATTCGATCTATGTTACGATGAAATCGGTGTTCAAATATGGACAACCTCCACGTATCCCCTACTTGCAGTGGACATGTTTCTGAAACCATACAGAAGCATTGGTCTGACTACTGCAACGTACACTCGATCGATGATAAATAAACGAATGTCGTGTCAACGCCACAGATGACTCAGGTTGGCAAAAGCCAAACGAGCCTGCTCTAAATGCAAAGACACCTCATCCGATATGCAACCTACAGGTGAAGTGTAGTTGCCTGGATAACAAAACTTATATACCTGGTCTGTAGTCTCTCAGATACCTAAATGTTTGGTGTTGGACCAACGCAGTCCTGAAACAGCATCTTACACATTGAAGGTGCAAAACAAATACCGAATATTGCTACGCGGTCGTTCAAGCTGTTTAGAAAAGCTTGCAACTTATCTGGATCTTCACTTAGAAGAACTAAGTCGTCCGCATATTCGAGGTTTGACACTCTTCTACCTGGAAAGTATTCAATACCGCTTTCCTCACACGGTAAAGGATCAGTCACCATGATTATATCAATCGCAGATCTAAAGATAAAAGTTAAGAGAGAGAGAGAGGGGGCAAGCTTGACGTAGTAAACTCCGGTAAAAGGTCACCGTGAACATGATCATGTGCTAAAATCTATCAGTGAAGATGTGATCAACACAGCGTCAGCCAGGTCGAAACCTAACTTGATCATCGCGCGAGCACTGTTCGCAAGCGTTGGATAAGCGGTGGAGAATAACAACGGCGAGCCGTTTAAATGCGATAGTAGCACCAGAAGTGCCGGAAATAATAACACAAGAAAGTACCACAACAGACAGACATGCAGCACCCATTATTGACCGCGCACTACAAAAAATTCGTTGTAAGTGGTTTTCCTACCTACGTTACATGATCACATCAGTCGCTAACATGAAGACACCTTCGATTCCACGCTGTCTGTGTGGAAATCGGTCTGACTTCTGGTCAGCTAATGAGAACAAAAGCACCTAACTTGCCAAGATTGTTGTCTGGGGTGAGCATGAAATGTGGGCGCCCTTGTCCATAGAATCAATTGAAGAAGCAATGAACAGCGTGAAGCATACCGTTATCACTGACAAGGGTTTTTGAATTCTTGTGGCGCAATTCACTGGGTAAGATTGTTATACTCCCGGTTTATGTAATGCACCTTATCTTATGAGCAGTTTTTTACTGTGTAGACTTAACGACATTCAACCATGCACTACTCACTTTTAAACGTCAAAACTGTGAGTCACCGGCAATTATAATTTACTCAGTTGTCACGTGTCAGCCTGGATCTATCCAGAGTGATCGAAAATGTCTTCTCTGGCTTGAAAAAGTGAAACAGTTGACTGCGGTAGACATTCCAAAGGAGATTTAACCACATCAAATGTGGATTAGGCAACACAGCTATAAGACGAAGTATTAGAAGTTAATATCACAAATTGTCAGACAACTTCCTAAATAGTAGGAGAGGAAAGTTACGCACCGTCACACACATTCGCGCACATTTAACTTAAATATGTAGATGTTCTTTTTATTTCAAGCGAGATAAATCCGGGAATCCAGACGACATTTCGGGCGTCTTTCCTGTGAATCTCGGTTTTATGTTGGATGATGCAAATTTTAACAGAGAATGCGACGTCTCACGGTTTGTCGAAGGATGTCCCTTTCACATTCAAGTGAGCTGCAAAAGATCGTTTGCCATTCAGATGTACCTTTTAGATCCGCTGCGGTAAAAATGCGCCAGCCACAAATCGTTGAGACGACGCACTGAGAAAATAGGGTACTAAATTCGTTATTCAATTTTTCTTTCTCAAGTGATTGAAGGTTTTCCAATTCTACCGAAGACAGAAGCAACAAAACTTTCCATAATCCTGGGACGACTAATTCTAAATAAAAATGTAAATCTAAAGGATGACAGAAAACAGTATTCGACGTTCATAACAGTTACATCAACTACTAATCAAGCATTCAGTGTGGCAGTTCTGATTGTCATCTGTCCATAAAAACGATCAGGAAGTGAAAACTGAAGAGCATGCAAACAAGAGAGGACTACAAATGATCGTATGAGGTACGTGAAGAAAATTTATGAATAAAAGAACGCCAATGCACTCAATCTCCTAAACCCACCCAATTACGTTCTAAATGACCGAGTTCACTGGTTAGGGCGTCATGTGTTTCTTTCAGGTCCTGAAGTTCAGTTCAGTTCTTTCAACCATCAACCTCGTATTTTTGTGTTCTGGTTATGGGTGCCATCTCGCAGCATCGTCTAGTCGAGAGCAACATGAATAGAAGCATAAAGAGCGAATGAGCAGAAAAGAAATTTGTCAGTGAAAACCATGGAGACGAAGAAAGAGCTTTAATACGATCATGCCACTGACCACAGCACCTGGCTGTCACCTAATGTCTCCAGCCATCCAGTGAGCGAGTTTCGTGGGCCCCAACCAGGGAGCCTGATATGTCCTACTCGGTCTAGTTCACTGATCAAGGTTCTCAGACCTTTGTTTCATGCCATTGACTGGTCAACTCGACCTACCCTCTAATCTCTTGTATTGTGGGTATTGACTTTTACTACAATCTCAACTATATCATTTTTGACCTTTACTCAACTCGTTTTTCCGTCCACGATTCACAATCGACATGATTATGGCCGCATCAGACTATCCACCTGCAGCCTGTCAATCAATCGTACGTATCCACACAATCATTTTTGATTTTAATCTGCGGTGTTCGGCTCAAGCGATCACATGCGCAGTCAAACCGTCTCAAGCACACAAAGTTTGAGTCCAGCGTTCTCACGCATATGCACCAAAGACGCTTGACTACTAACTAACCCAGACAACACACGGCAAGAAATGACTAGGCGTCCTGTCGTTTTCTCGACTTATACGGTTGGGAACATAGGGATTACAAATTCCATCACACTAATTGCCTCACAGAACAACGTACACCGAGGAAGTTACCTGCGGACATACGTAACGCAAGTGCCAGCCATCTTAACCTGTTTGGATTAAGTGCTTGCTCAAGTGACTCACTTCAGAATTGCTGAGACAGTTTTACCAACACATTCGAGCAAAACTGTGAATATATCGGTGCTCAAATACCGACAGTTTTCGTGTATTTTCTATTCTTAACGCCGTCTTTCTGAGTCGCATAAAATGATGAACTCAACAGCCACAATGTACACTCCACCACTGATAGACAATCGGATGCAACGCCGTCACAGGAGAACCAGATGAGAGCTTTCTATACTCGCGACGACACTTCATCCGATATCCAATCACCTGGAACAATGTAAATGTCTAGGTAACAAAACTTATCTACTTCAGCAAAGGCTTTGCTTGTCAGAACAAGGCTTGCTGTAGGAACAACCCAGTTCTGTAGCAGCAGTTTACACTTCAGAAGTGCAAAACACATCCCAAACATTCATACACAGTTGGTTAGACTGTCTAGGACAAGTGTGTCAATCATGTGGCCCGCGGGCTGCACGCGGCCTTCTGCAAGCACAATTGCGGCCGCAGCCATAGGACAGTGTACTTGTTGCTATTGGATATGAATGTTAGAGTTTAAAATTGTCTCCTTAATTTTGCTGAATTAATTCATTACTTTGCACTTATGAGTGTGGTCTTATAAGTCGAACAGTTTACTGCCTGAGCAAAGATCTGTGCCGTCATTACTACACGAGAATAGGACTATCTCAAGAACCACTTCAATTACAAAGCTGAAAAGGAAGAGAGACGAAAGGCAATTCTAACAAACATCACATCTCGTGATGAACTCGAGTGAAAGATCGCCTTAAGCACGAACTCGATTTTGACTGCTCACATACAGTGGCACGTCCTTCAGTGAGAGGCAGCGCCAGAGAAATGAGCAGTCAACTGAATCGGATGCCGTTTCCAGAGAGAGAATGTAGGCTTACGGAAGGTGTGCTAGTGCTCTAAAATTTGTCGAGAGGTGCTAATGTGATCGATATGAACCCGACCGGGTCTGAAACTGGCTTTATTTTCACGCGAACAGTTTTTATGGGCGCTGGATAATCAGTGAAGGATAATCCCTGCCATAGTTACCATGTTATTTGCCCTATCGTTTTTACGGGAGGACATGTCGCCTTTATGCACAGTCACCAATTCCCACCATTACCTTGAAGTCTGTACACTCCCCCAGACTGCACAGAGCTTTTTTAACTCCGAACGCGAAATGGTGAGGGTGACTGATGTGCCGGTCTTCAGACCAATCAGGAGGAAATCTCAAACAGACGATTGAGTGGCATTTTTGAATAATTTTGATATAATTCCGAAACAATGTAGAGAATGGTGTGGTGTGGCATAGGAAGTCGCGTAAAAGGCTTCCCTGATCTGATACCAGTGTTCACCTGGATGCTAATCATCTGGTTGTGTCGATAACCGTATTGAAAGCGCTGCCTGAAAAGCAAATCGTCGGTTATCGTCTAGAATTAGCTGCGCCGGACGAGGAGCTTTATTGTTGGTGTAACCACAATCGAACGGTAAACAAAATCGAGTGCATACCAATGTGTGACTGCAATTATTCAGAAAGGATGAACCGTAATGTGTTCAAACTTGCGCTTTCATTTCAACTCCAATGTGCCGAAGTTTCGGAGAGGTATGTGCACAGCCAAAATCTGCCTTCTCTGCTTTTGCCTGAGTGGTAGAGGTTTTTATGCTATCCGGGATAAAATGCCAAAAATGCAATCCCAACCTGTTAATCTTGAAGGCACAACGAACCGCCCGCTGCCGAAGAGTGGCTAGGAGAATTAGTCCGCTCATGAACTGTATGGAACCCCGGCGGTTCGGAAGGTAATAAACTTATGATGGATGCCCAATTCTAGTGCTTTCGAGAGGTTTTCTGTTGGCACAGGTTACAGCAGGTGGGAAGGGTGGATGGTGGCAAGTACTTCGATATAACAAGTGGCCCGCAGAAGAGCAGCAGGGGATTTGTGTCGGGCCTGTTGGTTGTGGAATCCCAAGATATCGTCAACGAAGCAAACGTCCTCAATGGTGGCGACCGTGGTTAACTTTTAAGCAGGTTTGGCGGTGACTGGACGCTCCTAAACATTTATCTTTGTATCGGTATGAATTCCGTGGGAGAAAGCAGCTGCTGAGCGGAGGCGCAAGGTTCTTTGGTCGCATGCTTCAAAAGCTGGACCAGCCAACCTATCCAGGCCGGACGCCAGGTGAATCTATGGCACTTTTTATGGCAGAAATTCGTTGTCAGCTCTATTGGCTGGAATAGCAAATGAACGTTCTGTGCCCTTTCGGTATCCCACAAACAAACAAATTGGGCGGTAAAATCACTAGCTATGGCCACAACGTCCGTTGAACGCAGGCTTCGAAGCAGTTGGGACAACTCGTGGTAGAATTGGTCTTTAGCATCGGGAGAATTGCATCCAGTGGGTGCACACGCAAGCAAGAAGTCAGTTTACTGTTGTTGTTACATAGAATTTAGCTAATTGCGCGGCCACATAAGGAAATACAGCAGAACCAACCGTATTCCAGCCATGGACACACATGGGGGAGGCGCAAAGCACACTGAAGGCGTCTACAGATAGTCTTTCAAAATATCGACGAATGACTCCGCGCATAACTGAAGCAGAAACAGACCTTGATTGTGTTATCCTTTAAAAACTTATTTTTACCTTAGTACGTTGAATTACGGGAAGTAATTTCTTTACTGCAACTCACTTCGCGCAATAAAACATTACCAGATATGCAATAAATTCCATCGAGTATCCACAAATACATACATGTGCCCCCAAATGTAACACATAGTGAGCAAACTAAATTCAAGAATACCAACATCCTGGGACGACAATTATCACTGCAACTGCAGTTTTAGATTCAGAAACTAACATTTTTTTATTGATCCATGAAGTATTTCTATTTTTTCGTTTATCTACTCATATAATAACACCGAAAAAGCGGGTTTGAAGTATACATCGAGAGAGTGCGCTACATACCACGAAGTCTTTGCACGTCATGAACTGGATAACGTACGATTTCGAACACAAGAAATAAGAAGACAGAAGTTCGGCTTTTCTGAACAGCTTCACCCAAAAGTCGAATGGATACTACATTTATCGGCCTAACTCGCAGTAATGTTCAGTATGAAAAACTGTTCTACTGTGAAAGACAGCCAGCACTGGACGTTTAACGGTGAGACGCCAAATTCATAGCACTGCTCGTGCAGTCACTTGATGCACAACAAAGGCGAGTGAAACGGCTGTCTCTCAAATGAAACCAAGGTGACCATTCAATAAATAAGTATTTAAAAAACTAATGAATGCAATCAATTCCGATCCTTCTTTAGAAAAACACGATAACTGATGGGGTTAAAAACTACCCTAATAGCAGTAGCAAAAATGTAAGGCGTTCAGGAGGATTTCTCTCCACTGAAGGATAAAGCATCAGTACAAAGAGGTAAAAGGTAAGAGGGTGGGTATCCAATAATTGTTAATACCAGTATATTCATAAACAAAAACCACTTACTTCTTGCTCCGCGGCGATTTTCACGATTCTCGTTAACTGCGTTTGTTCCTTTATTTGTTGCTCTAGGGATACTAGTTGATAGTCATCCTGTAGATTAGCTGAAATGGATCTGTCCGATACATTCAGTGTAAACGAATCCGTTTGAATGCCTATTTCACCAAGCTTGTGTCTTAATCCAAGTTTCTGAGTAGAAAGAACACGAGCACAATAATTAACTTACTGAGAAGCTGCATAGCACCGGGAAATAAGTCGAACAAAAGTTTCTTTAATAGCCATTGTTATCGATAACCGATTCGGGCAGCGATGTGTACCAAAAGACATAGTTCTTGATCGGACCTGTTAAGTGAATGTGTTTCCTACTGCTCGTACTGTACATGCGCAATCATGGTCCTCTTATAGTTAGAACCCCCAATGGATTGGTAGTTATAAATACACTATCACTAATAGTATAAACCCTTACGGTAATCCACTGCATAACTAAACAGCAATTTTCGTAATCTGCTTTGTTTACCACAGTACCAGCTTGCATACGCCAATTGTTTGCAGAATACGTCCTTCGTAAAAGAATATAGGCAAACGGTGTACGTTTGTACAGTTAGACTGTGTATTCCGTGTGTTGGCTACTAGGGCATTCTTTTCTTTTCCCACCCATATAGGTCCACTCCCTGTCCATCTTGTATATTCATACTTTTTAATTCAACGTGCAACATGGTGAGAAAGGCAGTGGTCAGTGGGGCTTGCCCTACTGTTTAACGCTGTACGATGATGATGATTTATTTTGCTTCATCCTCGCACTGTTGATTCCCTTGATTCTCATCAATACCATCGTGCAGCGTTAAACAGTAGAGAAAGCAGCACTGACCACTGCCTTTCTCACCATCTTGCACGTTGAATTAGAAAGTATGAATATACAAGATGGACAGGAAGTGGACCTACACAGGTGGGAAAAAGAAAGAACGCCCAAGTGGCCAACACAGGGAATACACAGTCTAACTGTACAAACGCACATCAATCAGTCATTCTGATTCGACAGAGAGTAAAAACGCGATCGCCACTGTTCACGGTTCACTGTCGCATCCTTTAGTGTCTCCAGCCAACTGGTTGACGAAGCTTTTGGACACCAAACACGAGGATGCGAAGCACCTACTTTTCCTAAGTTCGTTGTACATTTTCTCATTCCTCAGTCACGTTACCTTTTGACCTCCACGCGGTTTTTTCCATTCCCTAGGAGGAACAGAGAACAGAACACGGTATGGTAGACGTGTGCTTGCCATACGTAACATGTGTCCCAACCAACGAAGTCTACTAAGCTGGATACGCTGTGATACAACATTCTCTGAACTAGTACCCAAAACTCGATTTCTGACCTCAGCGTTGCCTACTCGATCATTCCATTCAATCTTAGCGATACTACGCAAACATCGACGGTCAAAAACCTAAAGACGACGAACATCTTTTGAACGCAGACTCCGTGTCTCGCGACCATACAACAAAACTGAACGCACCGCGGTACAGCAAACACGAACTTTCAACTTCGGTGAAATATCGGGTCGGCACCACAAGTGCTTCCGTCAAGCGTACGCCGCTCGAGCTTTGGATATCCGCCTGCTCACCTCTACTACTGTGCTCTCATCCGTCGTCACGCTGCTGCCTAAGTAGGTGAAGTGGTCGACAACTGACAGCACCTCCCCATCGAGCACCAAGTTCGGAATCGTTGACTTCCAGTCTTGTAACATTACTTTACACTTTGGAGGTGCAAAACGCATGCCGAATGGAGCTACAGCTCTTGCGAATCTATCTAGTGCACATTGAGCATGTTCCGTGGATTTGGAAAAGCAGACAACGTCGTCCGCGTAATGTAGTTCACATAGCTTTTCACGACTACCCAGTTCAACGCCCACATCCTGGAGGTTTCGCAAGGCATTCTCGATTATCTCGTCCATGACCAGTCTGAACAGGAATGGAGGGTAAAATATCCTTTTCGAACACCACTGGTTGTTCCAAACGACCTGGATAGTTCACCGTAAACTCGTAGGCGGCCAGAAGTATCAGAGTGCGATGGTCTCTGTAGGTTCACGAACGTTTGTGGCATGCCTTTCTGGTGAACTGCACTGAAAAGTACTGTTGGGTCAACGGGATCGAAAGCGCCTTTCAAGTCTAGGAAAATCATTACTGTCGATCGACGATGTGTGTGACGTATTTCAAGTAATTGGTGGAGAGTAAAAATCTGGTTGATGCATCCTCGACCTGGGCGGAATCGGGTCCGTTGGTCGCGAGTTTTTCCATCTTTTGTCATCTCATTGTACACTGATTTCCCACTATATCAGCGAATCAAATCCGTGTTTATATATATAAAACAATATGTATATATATATATATATATGGCCGCTAACCTTCTCGCTGTCGGAAAGCACTCGCAAAAGCTGGTTGCGATAGTACCGCGCCAGTGTGAACCCAGCAGCCGAACGCCATTGCAATCGAAGTCGGGAACGCTTAGCTTCGGAGAGATGAAGCTGAGTGAAATTGGCCTCTCGTGCATTACGATTCGTTTCCTGAGTGGGACAAGTAAATGCTGGATGCAGTATCCGAAACTTGGACACAGAATCCATGCTAGGCGGTAGCTAAAACAAAAAAGTCCAAAACATAATTGTTAGACCACATATGATGCACAGACTCTCTAAAACACACAGGTTATTTGACAGAACGGTGTTCGAATGATGTCGCTCACGACACGTCTTATTTTCCTTCCCCATCTTTGTTTACTTTAACTGAAAACCATGTGAATTTTTATTTTTATTGAAGTGTGTTCCTTACGCCATGTTATGATGCAGTCACTGGAAGCCCGTAACATGACATTTTAGGACTAGTCGCGGAAACTTAAATGAAAGATGGCTAAATACAAATATAACGGGCAATACAGTTCCTAATTCTTTTGACGTGCTGCCAGGCCGTCCTTTGTTGTCACGACTGCTGCAGACAGGAAGATGCCCCTGTTCTCCATTTTGGTCAAACAGAATATATATATATATATATATATATATATATATATATATATATATATATATATATATATATATATATATATATATAAACAGCCCGTTGACTGTCGTCTGGTGAACCTTACCTGCACTGTCGGAAAGCTTGTGGAAAGACTCAAGTCCCTGCGTATTCGGGACTATCTAGACATCCACAGATGCTCACCATGGATTCTGCCCAGAGAGGTCGTCTCAAACCCTTTCTTGGCCAGAGAACAGTGGGTCCTCAAAGTACAACACTTCACCGGGTAGCTGCGTTTCTGAAATGGAGAACATTTTCCGTGATAGCTGACCGGTCGATGTCAGACTGGTATGATATTACCGGCGATGCACTTCAGAGCTCCGTCCCTTATCTGCTGCGAATTTCGGCTCAAATAAATGACTTGTTGTCAGTTCTTCAGCCATCTTGCACCGTTTATGCTAATGATCTGAAGTTTTGGCATGTTGTACATTCGGGTGTGTTCGGAAAAATCCTTCAAAAAGATTTGGGAAAAATACCACGATGGGCTGAAGTCTGATCACCGATTAATATATCGAAATGTGCGCATATGCCCTTGGGGAGAGGAACGTTCAGTGTGACGTATCTCGTCGGTGACCAGCCCTTTCGCACGCCATACTGAGAGAGACATTGGGGCTGTGCTTCTATCGTCTCTAGAGGCTCGGACTCACACGGGTAAGATCTGTACCTTTGTGGAGGCCATGGTCGAGGCAATCCACCAGTCCTTCGGCCGGTTGAGCCACGATTTCTACCAATTGTTATATTCTTACCACACCCACCGCTGCCCTGAATAGTTTCTTGCACTATAAGCTCTTTAGACCTCGAGTACCGGGGTCCCGGTGCTGCGAAAAAAGGAAAGAGCCAAACCTTCTCTGACAAATTGGTGGTGAAAACGGAGAAGGGGGCATTCAGTCACTGTTTCACGATTCTAAGGGTGTAGAGTCCTCGCTGCTAGTTGCTACGCAAGCAGCACGCCCATACGGGGCTCATATGTGACCGATTAGCCCAATTAGACGCCACCCCTTGTAGAAAATAGCCCGTTTGTAAGATCGGTTTCTAACCGGTTCCCGGTCGTTTTTACTTAGACGCCATTCTCCCACAGACTAAAAGTAAATTGATAAGGAAATTGACAACCACGGTATTGTGCATTTATATTGAACATTTTATTCCCATTAATACCTTCTAGTACCAGTTGGTATTGGAAACAACTCAATTCACAAGTAGTCCTATTTGCTGAACTTCAATTGGGTGAAATGGGGGTGACAATTAGGACTTTGTCGTTTAGTGGACAAAAGAGGGTCGGTCTAAACCACTCGGAAACCGTTCAGAAATCGCTCGAAAACCGAACGGCGCAATAGCACAGCCCACTCGAAAACCGACCAAAAACCACTCGGTTTTGGAGCGGTTGTGCTACAAGGGATGAGTTACGAGGAGTTAGGGACCTTCAAGATGATGAAAGTGAGATGAGATGAGATGAAATGAGCAAGGCAATAGAATCGGGAGCGTAGGCTTAAACGATAACGTGGGGGGGGGAGGATGAAATCATAAAGGAGGAATATATCTCTTGAGCTTCGGCTCGTAGGGTTTCCAATAATGAAAACCATGGTTTCCTGTGCATAGAGAGAAGTCTTTCTGTGCCCGCGCAGATCGTTAAAGTGCAACTCTCAAAAGAAAGCGTTCTATCCAGCACTCATCCGACGGCCCCGTCAATCTCTGTGTCGAGCCGCTGTCATTGTCATCATTGTCGTTTCCGTCGTGCAGCGACCACGGTCTTTATCGTTTAGTCCAGTATACACAGGACAGGTAATGACCACTGCCAATTGAGCGTTTAGAATTCCTTCGGCGGTACGCACGCAAGTTATGCACCCACCACCGCGCAGTGTATTTCGTCGAATCCCCGCTAAAGATAAGAGGGAAACGCAAAACCTCATCGCACATCAACTGCGATAGACACTATGCATTGTCAGCGTTCACGGAGTAGTTGTGCAACAAACGAAAATGTTAACTAGTAAAACACCGTAGACGGACCCTGATGGTCACATCTGTCTGGTGAGCATACTCAAAGCTCACCGTCAGAAATGATCTCACTCCACTTATAATCTGGAGCTCCCTTAAATTCTTGGATAGTTTTTAGTTCTATCGCTTCTTCTGGCAATCTGCTTCAGTGGTTCATAAGCCTATTACTAAAGAAGTGAGAACTACCAGCCGAGATCGCACTTTTACCAGTTTCTTCTCGTGATCTCTCGTGCAGGATTCTGAGGCCATCTGGAATAGACTCTCTGGTCTGAGCTCAGAAAATCCGGTAACCTTAAACGCTTTTAGTAGATCCCTTCGTAGTTTTGTCCTTCCTACAGAGAAGAGTCCGAGGTCCTGGAGTCTTTCTTCGTATGTCTTACACCTCTGACTCCCAACCATACGCGTTGTGAGGCGTTGTACTTTCTCCAAACAGGCGGCGTCCCTTTGTGGAACCTCAAGCAGCACGCACAGATGGGCGAACGTTGGGCATATGATGGGCAGTCCCATTGGAAACGATGAGCACCGCTACCGGGGTCCCGATGGGTTCGGTCCGTCGCCCCATTGTTTTGCCGCAAATGATGGCCCTTTTTCTATTTTCCACTCCCTTGATTCCCGTCTCATAAGTCCCTACTTTATTCTAGATTACTACAAATACATGTGTAATAATTCGAAAATTTTATGAAAGTCCATGTGGATTTATCCAGTAAGTACGATAAAATGATCCGTCCAGCGCTAGCCCATTACAGCCCACCGTTCACCAAGCGTCAGCTTATTTGTCCAGCGTCTGTCTATTTTGTCTAGCGTTTGCCCAGCGTAGCGCTGGGTAATGTGCAACCTGGAAAAGTGGCCAAGACTGAACACAATATCCTAACTATAGTCTAACTATAGTCACGTACATGGGTTTGAAAACCGCTGGTCGTCGGCACGGCAATTTTGATATCAATCTGTAGCTCCCTATTTGTTTTCTGTGCAGCTGCTGCATACCAGCCCGGCCACTTAGATCCAGAGTCACCAATATCCTTAGCCATATTTACTGCATCCATAGTGTTGCACGTGTTACGTGTTCCGTCACCAAAGATATCGTCATAACTTTAACATGGTTCCTTGGAGAATAGCCCACAATTCATGTGAGAGGCCTTACGCCAGATGGTTTCTCCTGCCTTCTTCACAGAAAACTAATTATTGGATAACATCGAAAACAAAGACAGAGGCAACTAAGCGCACAACGGGGCCAAACAATGCACGCGCCGTTGGTGCAACATATGTGTTACTGCACAGTTTAGTTTGGCTCAGTTTGAACAGGACGGAAGTGGTCAAAGCCAATCGTGCTTCCAGCTAGTTACGTTTCCGGCGTTCTTCCGTAGCTTCAAACTCTGCGTTTTTTAAGACGGGAGCAGGTTCTCGCCGATCCAGATTTAGGCTCTGGTGGGTTTACTTCAGTGCGAGTTATTTCAAGCTTTCAGATCGGATCACATCAGATCTCAGGGTATGTGGACTTGAGCCAGGTCTGTATCCAGTCCCTTGAATCCGATGCCCCGAAAATTCACACGTTCTTTAACAGAAAAACTAGGCAGGACTCGTTCCGGCGGTTACGACGATGCCGCAGATTTCTAGTCTTTCTACCACCCACTTCCTTCTCCCCAAAACAAAAGAATCCCAGAAGCAGTATAACCAACCTTGACTCCACCAAGCAATGAGGCATGGTAGCACGACAAGCAGCTCGCGTCGAAGGTGAGTCCCAGACGCCTATGTTCTTTGGTTCTCTCTCCAGACTGATGTGGTAATGCTCGCGTGGATGACACCGAAGGCTTTCAGTCTTTCCTCTGCATTTACAGACATGACTGGGAGATACGGTAGAGAACCTGAAAGACAAGAGAGAAAACAAGTGTAAAGAGGAGAAAACGGGGAAAGAAGTTCGACGATTTGGGAATTGGTCAGATGTAGCAGCGATGGTAGCTTCGGTAGTGACCTCGATCGTTTTGAGAAAATGACTATTTTCTGGACGCCATTTTGGATCTATTTTCTCTACGATCTTTTCTGACGTTTCACATCGACCTCATAGTGTTCTCCGGTTGCGTACGTTTTACTGGACTGAATTTTCCGAGGCTTCCGTCGACCTCGTTTCAAATCACTTTTGCTTTCGGTCGTTCGCCGACTGTACACACTCGCGGTTCGCTTTCTGCACAGCCGTCACGTTTCGTTCGTTTTCCGTTCGGTGTATCTCTCGTATGGGTACTGTTTCGGTGCCATAATATATAGAATACACCTTGCATCTGTAAACCGACTTGCGTCTCCTCTATTCGTCCGATGGAGGGGATAACGTCGGTATTCCGCTGCTAGACTCAATAGGAGACACGTTCACCAGCCCTTCTCGAACGTCTTCTATATTGGTGAGCCCGGAACTTCCAGAACCTCCTGGATTATTCGCCCGCCCGGTGAGTCTGTGATTTTTCGATGTTTCGCTTCCTCTTTTTGTTGCATGATATACATTTTTTACGATATATTATCTCAACGTAACCATGTCAGAGGATAAGATGCAGCTCGACACAGATCTCACTTTGTCTGCGGTCGCTTTTAAACCCGTGGCGTTTATCCCACATGATCCTGAGGTTTCGTTTGCAGCCTTAGAGCTGCGATTTGAGGAACGTAGGATTTTCGGCCAACGCTAACGATTTTCCTATGCCTTTGAAGCAAGCCCGGGCGATGTTATCGCTTCATCGAGGGATTTAGTATTAAAGCCTCCTCAAGAGCAGCCGTACAATCGGCTCAAGGAGGACATACTGCAACATTTTCTTCCTTCGCCGGAGGAACTCTTACGTCAACTACTTGCCCGGCACCCCATAGAATATACAAGACCCAGTCGCCACCTAGCTCACCTCCGGTCCCTGGCAGGGCCCGCCGATAAGGATTCGGAGATAGTTAATGAATTGTGGTTGGATTCAAAACCCTCTCATTTTCAGACCACCGTAACTGCTCTCCTCGAAAACTCGTCCTTGGAACGAGCAGTCGCCGTGGCTGACAAGATTGTCGCACGTGTCGGCAGTGGGGCTAATCCTCTCATCGCCACGACATCGCGCAATCCTCGGGGTGTTGACCTGGATGAATCGCCGGAGAGGCCTCGGCACTCTCGATCCATCCAGCGCCGACTGTCCTTCAAGGACAGAGTTAAAATACCTACACCTCGCAGTAGCCCACGTGAACAACGGCACGGACGGGCGCCCTCCACTGCCCACGTCCGCCCTGAATCCGACTCACCTGCCTCGTCCAAACCAGATCATCCTACCAGCGGCTTTTGTTGGTTCCACCGCATTTTCGGACCAGCCGCCCGTAGGTGCAGACAGCCGTGTTCATAGGCGGCGGGAAACGCCACTGCAGGCGACTAGAAGCGGCCGTACTCGCCGGCAATCAGTCTCAGGTTGGCCGTTTATTTTACTCCCCACGAGAAGCCAGACATTTAGACTATATTTCCCAGTCCACGACTGACCTTCGACCAGTTGAAATTAAGTCGAACTGCGTTGCAGATGCTTTATCGCATATTCCGCTTAATGCAATTAAATCTCCGGTTTTAGACATCCCTGCCATGGCTGCAGCACAGGCACAGGATTCATCATGTATGGAAGCCGCTCAGTCATCGTCGCTACAGTATCAGTCCATACCTCTGGCCACCAGTGCTGGGACCATACTCTGCGACATGTCTACTGGCATACCTCGACCAATCGTACCCTCTACATTTCGACGTCTCGTGTTCGATACCCTTCATGGACTCACATCCAGGCATCGCAGCCAGTCTCCGGTTAGTAGCTGCACGATATGTCTGGCCGTCCATGAATAAAGATGTTCGTATGTGGGCAAAACAGTGTCTGCAATGTCAATGATCTAAAGTTCATAGGCACTTAGCTTCGCCTATCGGTGCTTTTGCTACGCCTGATGCTCGCTTCGATCATATCCACGTAGACATTAGGGGTCCATTGACCCCTTCACACGGGTATACGTATTTATTAACGTGCATCGATAGATTTACGAGGTGGCCCGAGGCTATTCCCATCACTGTCGTCACGGCCGAATCAGTGGCTCGACATCTTATAGAACGATGGATAGCTTCATATGGTTGTCCTTCCACAATCACCACCAATCGAGGGCAACAATTTGAGTCCAATCTATTCTATTCATTAACTCGCATGCTGGGTACGGAACGCATTCGCACGACCGCGTACCATCCGGCATCGAATGGTTTAGTCGAACGTTTTCATCGCCAACTCAAAGCGGCTCTCAGAGCACACGAGAGCCCCGACTGGTACGAAACGTTACCGCTAGTTCTGCTTGGTATCAGGACTTGCATAAAGGCGGATATCCAATGTTCCGCCGCGGAACTTGTCCACGGCACTACATTACGACTGTCTGGGGAATTCGTTACGCCACAGAGTACAAACTCGCTTGCCGTACAGACTTACGTTCACCGTTTGTCTACGTACATGCAAAATCTCGCTCCGGCACAGACTCGAATGCAACGACGACAGGTTTTTGTCCTGACCGAAATCGAAACTTGTTCGCATGTATTCATTCGTGTTGATTCGGTACGGAAACCACTACATCAGCCTTATGAAGGTCCATTTCGCGTGATTTCTCGTCACGATAGGACCTTTAAGGTTGACCTACACGGTCGCGTCCATACAGTTAACATCGATCGTCTCGAAGCCGCGTACGTTGATGATAGCGTGTCGCCCGCTGACATGAGATTCGATGCTAACCCTGCACTACCTGATGACGACACTTCTGTGTCACACCAAGTTCTGCAGTTAGCGTTGCCTGCTACGACTTCGAATGAGGCTATCGTTTCACGTTCAACTCAGCAGTCCATTGGGCCTGATACGTACTTGAATGAGAATAGTGTCTCACGTTAAAGTCAGCACAGCGTGCCTTGGCACCCGTCCGTGAATGATGCTCCCGTCTCACGTTCCGGTCGGAAGATCGTTTGCCCGGCACGTTTTCGCGACTAGGTCAAACACGATCTTAATCATTGCACTCCGCAGTAATAACTTTCGTGTTTATCGTTTCGACACGATTTACATAAACCATTAGTTATTGCTGTATTCTAGTCAAGTCCATGGAGGTTGCTACACCAGTTTTCAGTGTTTTTCGTTTCAAGGAAACTCACCATATGGTACGCTTCCCTGGCCCCAAGAAATTTGGAGAATTTTGGCACCTACGTTTTCATTCTGGATCGTCCCTGTCGGTCTCGTTCCTTGCCATTGGTGGAATTACCGATTTGGCTTCTGGATATCATGTTGGTTAATGGTTACCCGACGCTGGACGTTATTGGTGTGGCACACTTGGATGACGATTCACGCAACCGATGTCATTGGCTACGGATCTGGTTTACGCTCGACCATCATCCTACGGTTCCTGCATACCACGGATTTTGCCCGTCGGCATCCTACAGCACAGCAACTTTCACGTATTTTGCAAGCATTCACGAGCAAGAATATCTTCTGTATGCCATCTCCTCCATGACAATTTTCGAAAGCTTTCCTTGCTTTCTAGCGGGGGCTGCTGTAGTGACCTGAATCGTTTTGAGAAAATGACTATTTTCTGGACGCCATTTTGGATCTATTTTCTCTACGATCTTTTCTGACGTTTCACATCGACCTCATAGTGTTCTCCGGTTGCGTACGTTTTACTGGACTGAATTTTCCGAGGCTTCCGTCGACCTCGTTTCAAATCACTTTTGCTTTCGGTCGTTCGCCGACTGTACACGCTCGCGGTTCGCTTTCTGCACAGCCGTCACGTTTCGTTCGTTTTCCGTTCGGTGTATCTCTCGTATGGGTACTGTTTCGGTGCCATAATATATAGAATACACCTTGCATCTGTAAACCGACTTGCGTCTCCTCTATTCGTCCGATGGAGGGGATAACGTCGGTATTCCGCTGCTAGACTCAATAGGAGACACGTTCACCAGCCCTTCTCGAAAGTCTTCTATACTTCAGTGGAAGTGGAACTGTGCTAACCCAAAACGTCAGACAGGACACTTCACTGTAATAGGACTCTACCTGCAACACAACATAAACCAATCTCTGCTACACATTCAGTTCGATTCCAGAACAGTTTGGTGAACAGTCGTGTGTTCGGCGATTGTGGATAGCATGCCGCGGCGTGTTGTGTGATGCCAGGGAAGCAGATCCATGCGCTCTTTTGCCCAGGAGCTGAAGTTACTTTCTCTGACCCCGGACTTCCAGGAGTTAGGCTTCCCTAATATCTTCCGGGGCGCTTTAAACCCATATATTTCTTGGCAGTCTAGTGTCACATCTCACTTGGATGGCTTCCACTGCCGATGTTCGGTGGCTCTCTTCATCATATCACATTCTGATCACAATTGACCGAGATAGGAGCCAACCGGAGCATAAAATACATCAGCCTTTGTCATCTGGTTTTGCAGGAACCTTCCTCTAGGCCAAGGGTCGCTGCTCCAGTAATAATAATAATAATAATGGTTTATTTCGGAAGCGCCCGAAGCATGCCATGTGCATGATCATGTAGATACAGGTGATGAAATGGACAGATATAATTCATGGAAATATGGAGACTCTCATGGAAATTTTGGGTAAAAAGGCTTAGAAGGGGGAATGAGGTAGGATGAAAATAGTATAAACGTATGCACACCATAGAGATTGCGTGGAGTTTAAATGAGCTCAAGAGCGGATTTGAATGGACGCCCGGTGAGTTTGAAATTCAAGGTCAGGTGGACTGAATGGCTGGGTAGCGTTCTGTGGTCCAACAGCGCGTTATTTGATAATTTGGCGTCGATTTGATTGGGTGCGCGATAACTCAGTTGCTTTTTTGGTCAAGGTACAGCAATTTGGGCTAAGATACAGCTCACGGTAACCGATACCCAAATGTGGGAATTGTACAGTAAAACGGGGAACTAGACAGCTAAATTGATCATAAGAAGGAATAAGCTCCAATTGTATTTGTATACCTAAATAACGTAGATAGGTCTGGTGTATTCCCCAAATAAGTATGTATACAAATGTTTATATATATTTGTATATGTGCACACGTAAACGCATATTTGTATATATATATATGTTTATAAGCATATATGCACACGTAAGAACATATTTGTGTATTTATCTATTTACTTGTATATATATTTATTTAGGAATATATATATATATATATATATGCATACGGATCTATGCACACGTAAGTACATGTGTAGATCCGTATACACACATATATTTCTAAATAAATATATATACAAGTAAATAGATAAATACACAAATATGTTCTTACGTGTGCATATATGCTTATAAACATATATATATATATATATATACAAATATGTGTTCACGTGTGCACATATACATGTATATATACCTATACAAATATATTCAACAAAAATGAAAGTCCGATACGTATGGGGATTACTTTTCTGGATCTAGCCGATCAACTCCTGCCTGAACGATTTTGCTTCCGTGACCGCTACTAAGCCAACCTCCAATTACGCGAGCTGAAGCACGACGCCCATTAGGCGCGCCTACCTACACATAAACCACCCACATCGTAATACGTTGCACCTAACGGACAGACCCATTCCGTAACGAATGCAAAATGGAGGACAGAATGAAGAATAAGAGTTGTATTAAAAGATGGTTGTTCAATGGTACAAAATGATCCTTTCATGCACACTTCCGTACCGAAGTTCTACGGTCATAACGGTGGATCGAACAGCGTCCAGCACCCTCGACGTCGTAATGTTTTGCCGTGTTCTGTCTGTAAAGTAGAAATGGAAACAATTATTATCTGTTTTTACTTTGTACAAGGCGAAATGAGAATCGTAATTTTAACTCACTTATTTTTCATCAGCCAGACAGTGGACGCAAACGTAGTGGCTGTCCTATTTCGGCGTCGATTGTGCACGCAGCCGGATGCGTACGAAGCCAGTTCTCAGCACTTACACTCTCATACACGTAAAACGAGGCGAAAGTCTGCTGCTGAAATAACCGAAAGTCTTCCTCGAATCTTGAGAACAATTTATAGGCATCTTTTACATGTCTGGAGAAATTCTCAGTCATCAACGAAAGCACGTGCAACGGCCATGACAGTCAGCAGGTCTGAGCGGTAACAGCCTTGCGCAACCCTTATATACTACAAAGTGGCTAACTTAAACAAAAGTCGCCGCAAAAGTAGGAACACCATTCTTATTTTCCCTAAAAATGACTTCATCAGTTCGAACCATTTTCTTCAGTATCCCCGAATAACGCCAATTTGGCCATCATTAAGGTTGGACCACAAGACACTATCGAATGGCTGGTCCCGGGCAATTACATATAGAGTCAGACTGGTAAACATGAGAAAGGCTGGAAATCGGTATAAGGAACTGCAGTAGCGAGGAACGATGGAGAAAAAGGTGAGGTGCACTGCAGTGGATTAAATGACAATGAAGCATTGGTACTTTGCAGTTAATTGTCGGCGGACAGGACACAAAACTCACCGTAAAACAGGCAGCGAGCAATGCAAGACGTGGAGGGATGATCAGATGACAAAAACGATTTAGAAGGATTGGATACGGTAGATGTGAGGCACAGATGTATATTTGCTGGATGCCTATGATGACGGTCTTTGGGATGATAGCAAGAGAAATGGCAGGTGAGGAACTGCAAGATGCAGAGCGCGTGCACATAGATATATATGCGTAAGTTTATATATATATATAGACTTATTATATGTATGTATAGGTTTAAGAGAAGCAGGAGCAATAACAATGGGGTCCTAGAAAGAAATTATCAGTCAATAGGAGGAGTAGGTAATGTTAGATCAATTGGTTGTAGGATTAACTTTGGAATTTCGTGGTGGATTAACTTCATGACCAGTGCACGTGGCAGCCAAACGGAGAGAAAAATAGAATGCGGAAGCACAGAAGTGATGAAGACTGTTAGGAGCAGTTCATGGAAGAGTGAAGATGAAAGACAGGATCAAGGAAAACAGGTGAGAATGGGTCTAATTATTTGATCAATGCAGGTGCGAGATGTAGTGACGGACCAGAGGAATCGGGTATTGACAGGTCAAACAATTTGGAACTATAAAAAAACGTTACGACTTAACGTTGTCCTTTACAATGGTGGAACATGGAAAAGCGGACCACACTGGAAGGTACAGAGAAATGCTTGTAGCGAGCAATAAACGGATCAAGGGATGAAAGCAATGACCGAGGAGACACAGGTAAGAAATCACCAATCAGATCATTTTACTGCAGATGAAACACGAAGGAGGCGGACAAGGAAGCGGGAAGCCCCGAGATAAGTGGACAAGTAATAGAGCAAAAAGGCCACAAAAAAACGAATGCGCAAAGGAGTTGGGGCAATGGAGCTGGAGAGCTGTGTGCCGGCAGACAATTGAACAGGTGGATACTAATCAGGACACTGGAAAGAACCGCAGAGGAATCGCGGGGCCAAGTGATGAATATATGGTGGTGGTGATTAGATAATAAATACGACCGTAAAAGATGCGAAGTTTGGAGCGGCAAGTTCTAATATGCGGATTGGTCATGAGTGCGGGTGCGATTGGTGCATTATGGCATGGGGCACGAGGAGGGATTAACAGGGCGACAGGTTTAAGGAAGCTATCAATGGGCGTTCTGAGCAAAGGGTAACACAAAGCGCATAGATGATAGAAGCCAGCAATGACGGCAGGTGGGAAGAGTTATTGGCGAGCGTCGACAGAGAAGAGTGGTTAGGACGATAGTGACTCAAAGCAGTGAAAGTTGATGTAGAGAGAGGCAATGGGAGGGAGGACAAAACGGGAAGGTGTGCATACCGTGGTAGGGCGACAAAAACGGGAAGTGGAAACAGATGATAAGAGCTATAGGTGAACAAGCTGTGGCGGAAAAACGATGAGGAGCATGCAATTTTCAACCGACAGCATTGGATTCGGTAGTTCAAGAAAAGTTAGGGCGTGCCATCCGCAACCGGTGCTAGTGGGTGGGACTGGCCGTGCGCTGGGCACCCAACCTGAAAAACACTTCGTGAAGTGAACACAGGAGGTGTGATCCACCAGTCTAATTGCGCTCGCACATCGTTGCAGACGGCCTGCACGCCCAATGTGCGCCGGCCATAGCGGTGGATCTGACCGCGCCCCGCACTGTTGGGAGTGGCACGAGTGATCATGGATAATTGTACAGGGGACAAAACGACCGCGATGGGGGTGCGTGAACCAGGAACAATTGACTGAGCCGTGAGACCATGGACAGGAGAGCCAACGGAAACAGCAAGTGGTAGACGACCGTGTAGCAATATTATCCAGGTGCACCTGCCAGGGAGATGGTAAGTACAGTGCCCGAAGCGGTTGGCCGTCAGCGGGGATCACTGGAGAGGGAAAAGGGATAGACAAGCGCAGTCTGGGTGTGCCCCAGCTGAGAATCAACGGATACTGAGGAGAAAAAAAGTTAATATGATGGATAAGAGATGAACGTAGGTGAGCAATTGGGTTACCTTATGATGACAGGCGGTAGGTTCGCTGTGGATCAGTGAAGGCAATGGCCTTAGTTCGCGGGGTGTACCTAGTGGCTTGTGACGCAGAGGTAGTAGAGTTACAGCGTGAGACCTCTTTCAAAGGCCAGGTCGGCGGAGACGAGCTCATTGGTGAGCAATATAGCATTGGGGACTGTTAAGTATGACAAAAGTGCGCGCCTAAAAGCGAACATTGAGGAGGCACTGCGTAAGCTAAGGGGCGGTGAAGGTATATAGACTCGGCTTTGCCCGAATTGTCAGCTACGAACATCCCCGTGGCTTGCCCTGTGCTTCGGTTCTCATTAGCCATGAGAGGGCACTGTTACCCCTCTTTGCGGCTTCAAGGCATTGCCTCCGGGGTTTAAAACCCGTGGTCATAATTACCCTCAAATCTTTGGCAGTACTCTTCCTCTCTAAACGTACCTCAGTGTCACCTCCCCTAAGTTCCCTCAGGCTGGTCTGAGGAATGTCTTCGGAGAGTCGCCTGCACTTTTTATTGTTAGGTGGGAGCTCATACCCTGTGCACTACCCTATTGAGGTCACCCTGCAGAGAACTTTCCGTAGGGTTTCCCGCCATCTTGACGTCGTAAGAAAACGCGAAGTACGGGCAGCCCAGTTCATGGGCTAATTCATTCACACACAACAGAAGCAGGAGTGGCCGAAGCACCGACCCTCGCGGTACTTCACTGGCGACGTCACGCACACTGGACCTGTCCCCCTGCCTCAACATACAAACTCCTTCCTCTGAGAAACTCCCCCATCAAGTCGCCCAGCGATGAATCAATTCAGCAGGCTTGAAGTGTGTGCACTAGCGGCCTGCGATTTACCGAGTAGAAGGCTTTCTTGAAGTCTGAGTAACGGGTCTTTACCTTCTCGTTATCGCCAAGTCCCCAAGTAACTTCATCCAGGGAGCACACGGAGCTCGTCGTGAACGAGACCTCCAGCATAAAGCCAAGCTTCCATACACTATTCAGTCCACTCCCGGGCAGGGCGGCGACCATTTGGTTTCGTAGAATCCCTCCCGAAGCCTTGAACACCACAGGTATCGGGTGCACTAGTCTACAGTTAGAGGCTTCCTCCTTACCTGTAGCGACCTGTCGTGTAAAATCCCCCCAAAACTACCGCAGTTCCGTGTTTTTCTGAACATCACTCACTTGTTTACACGATTGGCTTGTTTTAAGTCACTGTTTTTTTATGGACCAACGTTTGTTTGTTCGCGTCCAGCCCGCTGCTTTGTCATATTCTTGTTCTGGACCTGCGTAACGCATGCGCTCCTCTCTTGCCAGCTGCAATTCGCTTCTCGTTTTTGTGTCCCTGTGGCCGGATATTTGCGGTTAGTATCCGTTTCGTGTCATTGTTCACTCAATAATCTAGTATGGTAGAACTTCACGGATAATCGCTTCCTGACTTCTGGACCTGTTGCGAATTTGGCTGCGCAATGCTTAGACTAGTGTAATGGTACCACATACGCCAGCTCCCAGTCGCCTAGGGTGGCGGGTTGCACCTCCTCTCACGAAAAACGGTTTTCAATCAAGTTGCCCAGAGCAAGGTCAATCCCACCCAATGGCACCGCTTGTGGATTGCGGCACCTCATCGTCACGCTCGTACTGCTGCCGCAAACTTGTCATCTGCTCTGACATCTCCAACGACTGTTCGTCCATCAAGCCTCCTCTCAATATTAGGATTGCAACTTATTTATTCAATCCCGCAAAGTTTGTCGGCTCGGCTATGTGCCAAATAGCACGTAGCGTTCACTCCCACCCACCAACCCTCTCCCCTCCTTGGAAACCCGTAATAACCAGTATAACAACCATCGATTTTTGCAAGCTCCTCTCCGCCTGCATTCTCTGCATCCTGCAGCCCGCGGCTACTATCGGCCCGCAAGCACTTCTGCTGTCACTGCTCATTTCATCACCAAAAACCGCCAGAGGTTGGACTTTGCAGAAATACATTCCGTAGTGCTCTAGAAGTCAAACATGTGATCCGTAAACGTCTGCCCTCTTCATCACTTCAAATGCTCGTTTTCACGGTACCAGTCGATCTCTATGTCCGGACCTCGGCAGGCCGCTTAACCTCTTCACATGTGTACGTCTCGGATTTGTTTTTCATGCAGTTTTGCCGGTGTCATACCTCAAGGTACCTAGCAAATGGCCTACAAGTTGTACACTTGTCGTCCACCTGCAATAAGACCACCGTTTCGTGCTATTCATCCACGCAATCAATTCCAACGCATCCAAGATTGGTTCATTACATGGTTACCTTCCTTGTGCTGATAAATCATTATCCACCCGTTGAATGCTCACCTGTCCTCCGTCGTCCTTTCTTTCATCACCTAGCCATTGCCCCTCCCACAAGATGTGTCACTCGCTCGAGATCTGTGAATTATTTCTCTTGATATGATGTATATATACGATTTCGTGAGTGAATGGCATCCACACTCTCTTTTGTTACACCCCAGCCCTCTCAGTAACGTGTCATACAGCTTCAGTTACATTTCGTCATGACAGGACACACCTATAATAACTTTGAATAGAAATAAGTACCTACCATTCATCCATTACATCATCTTCTCTGTGAACTATACATCTTCGCAACCCCTGCACCTTCCCGCACTCCGCATTGGTTTACCTTCTATTTTCACATTGTTATCTCTGAATCGCACGACCTACGCGAACAGTTCGCATCCAATCACCTGTAATCCTCTAGCCTTCCCGTCAACTACACTTGGTTGTCCCCCAACCCGCCTCCGGACTTCCCGCTATTCAGCTGAATTCACCGGTATGGGACCTCCAAATTCAATTTTCATGTCTGCCGACTGCTCCCATGTTACTCCAAATCTTATGTTCCGATCCCGTTTCCTTGTCTAAACCACTGGTTCTCTACTTCTCCCCATCACTGTCGTATTCTCCATTATTTATCACGGCCACCCGGACAGTTGCCTACTACCCACTTCATTTCCACTTCTGCACGATATCCGCCCCTGCTGCCGCGCTTCACACGGGTCCAGTACTATTATTCCATCCCCTCTTGGTTACTTCGTGACACACCTGCAATAATGTGGATAATCTGCCCGATACTTACCTGCTCTTCTCTTGCTACTTCTACCATCATCGCACCTGAAATCGCACCAGCTATCATTCCGATCTGCTGCACGCTGTTCCTGTGGTTGCACCCGCTGGCATGTCTTGAAGTCTTGAAGTACTACACGGGTTCGAGACTTTGAGCCCAATTGTCCCGGTTCTTGAGGAAATCTTTGATCTTCCGTCGGATTCACCGAGCTGAAACAAAAGTAAAAAGAAGTGGGGGGCGGGAGTGGCAGAGAAAACAAGATACACATAATATCATGCGGTGTCACACTGTGGACAGTGCCTTAAGCTGAGTGGGGTGCGGCATTCATGAACATATATGCGATAAAATACATCCATTTTGTTTGTTTTTTGACAAAGGAATTATTGGGAGAGACCCAGGTAGAGGTCTAGCTTTTTCTTGAAGATAGTTTTGTTCTGCAAGAGAACAATATCTTCCAAAAGTGCATTCCACATATTAATAACCCTATAGCTAAAAAGATAATCCTTGGTGAAGTGCGTGGCCTCGGTTTGAAAACTTTTCTGCTGTGACCACGGAGAGAAGAGGCTGGACAGACGGAGAAGAAGCAATCGCTTTGACCTGTTTCAAAAAGGTGGAACATAGAAAAAAGATCACCCCTTACGCGTCTGAAGTCAAAGGGGATAGAGGTTGAGGAGTGAGAGGCGGACGGGATAAGGTAGATGGGATAGACCCCTTACTGCCTTGGTGGAGGCCCGCTGAACTCCTCCTAGGATCTCACGGCCTCGGACTACCGTACTCCAGCAGAGGTCGGATATACGTGCCGAAAATTATGGGGAAATCATCCTTAGATATGCGCGGGAAGGACCTTCAAATCATGTTTACAACTCGAAAGTCAGTCTTGCTCGCGAGTTGGTGATGATGAGAGAAGGACGAGTTAAAATCTAACCAGAAACCGAGCACCTTGTGTCGGTCAACCCTTGGCAGTGTGGTTGCTCCGTTAATGGAAAACGTGTGACCAGTCTCTCTGCCGAAAGACATGCTCACGCATTTGTCATCATTACCTGGGAGGTTCCAATCCCCGGACCAGCGTTTTGTTTCATAAACTGCAATTTGCAGGTCTTCAACGCTTGAACTCCAGAGGGTTACATCATCTGCGTACATGGCAATGTTCGTAGGAAGGGCTGTCGGTAGATCGTTTATATAGATCAAGAAAAGAAGAGGACCTAAGACCGACCCTCTGGGGACCCCAGTTGTTACTGGGGACGGTTGAGACAAAACATTCCCGACTTTAACCACAAAGGTGCGGTCGGTAAGGAAGCTGCGTAGGATGGTCAACATGGAGCCCGTGATCCAGTATGTCTGCAGCTTATAAAGAAGAGGGGCATGGCTGAACTTATCGAAGGCCTTAGCAAAATCGATCAATGCAGCGTGTGAGAGCTGGCCGTCATCATAGGCTTCCGTTAGACTGTCCATGACAGTAAGCATATTGGTGATGCATGATCTGCCAGGAAGAAGCCCATGTTGGGACGGGGAGAGTATCTTATTTCTATGAAGATGAGAAAGAATCTCACTCTTGAGAATTCCCTCAAAAATTTTGCTGGGGATGCTAGTGAGGCTTATGGGTCTGTAACTAGAAGCAAGGTGTCTGCTACCCTTCTTATAGATGGGTGCGATCACTGCTTTTTTCCAGTTACGAGGGAAAACTCCATCGTCAACACATTGCTGAAAAAGCGGGGCATAAGGAGCAGCTAATGTATCCGCGGCTTCCTTGAGAATACGGGGGTGGATTAGGTCAGGACCCATAGAGCAATATTGGTTGAGCCGTCGGAAACCTTGAGCGACTGCACCAATGGGAGTAGTTACGCGGTTAAGGGTAGTGGTCAGAGATAACGGGTGCATAGTAGGGTGGGATGATATGGGAAAGGAGCTAAAAATTGTACGGAAGTAGGAGCTGAATGCCTCGGCTACTTGGCTAGGGGAAGTGATTGGAGATCCGGCACTATCTTTGAGGGCTAATGGCATCGGAGCTGTACCCCTAAGACGGCGCATGTACTGAAAGAAAAATGCCCTACTGGTCCGTGCTCGATCAAGTACAGATCGTTGGACTGCATCCTGATAGGACCTAATCTTGTCCTTGTATATGTTCCTTATGATCCTGAAGTCTTCTGCATCACGGGCAAGGCCTATGGCTTTATATCTAGCAAAGAAACGTGCGCGCTCGTCTAGAATGCGCCTAATGGGGCGACGGAGGGGTCGCTTAGCGGTCTGTGGGCGACGAATTCCGGGGACAAATAGCCTATCAGCTGAGATTAACTCTCTGAGATTCTCTGCCATTTCATCCGCAGAGTTACCTGCGTTAGTTGAATTTAGCTGGGAGCGAAAAAATGCACAGACTTGGTCGAAATCGGTCGTTTTGAAGGATCTCAAAATTTTACTTTCTGAGGGAAGAGAAGGCCATTTCACGATATAATCGAATCCAATGAGAATGTGATCACTTTTGCCGAGGGGCGGCAAGTAATGCACCACATCTATTAGGAACCGATCATTGGTGATGACCAGGTCTAGTAGGGACGGGACGTGGCCTGTGCGATATCTAGTCGGATCTCTTACTTCTGCACCCATGAGTTTTTCAGTACGAGATCAAGGAGGGGTTTACCGAAAGTGATATCCGGGGCATCAGCTCTTTTCCAGTTTGTACTTGGAGAGTTGAAGTCACCAGCGACTAACAGATGGGTGAAGTCTGTGTAGATTTTCAGGGAGCCTAATAAGTCTATGAGACCTAGGCCATCAGTTGAATTGGATGCGGGAGGACGGTAGACAACACCAAGCAATGGGGTGCCTGTCCTAGAGAGGTTAAACACAGCCCACAAACAATCAATACATGAAAAGGTAAGGGTTGTCAGTAAAGTGGGAGGAGGGATCGAATTATCGTAGTATATGATGACCCCGCCGGCACGACCTCTACTGGAGTCCTGCCTTACTTTGAAGTATCCCGGAATGGATATTTCGGCATCAAGTATGTCAGGGGTGAGCCAGGTTTCTGTGAGGGCTATGATCTGAGGCTCCTTATCCACTGCAAACTGCCGAAGCTCCGGGATCTTATTCAACAAACTCAGGCAATTGCTGTAAAAACACTTGAGCACATGTTCAGGAGTTGTTGCAGAATCGCCAGAGGCAGCTGATTTTGGGTTTGGGGGGTGGGAAAGAGGGAGATTTGGGGATGGAAAGGAGGTCCTGGGAGAGTCGGGGGCTGAAGATATTAGGGGGCTAGAGGGTAAGCAGACTGCTGGGGGGACCGATATGTTTTGATGTCTAGTAACCTGGGGCTATCATACCAGGCGGACGGTCTACATCCTTCGGTCTCCGAAAAGGGTGGGCTGCTTTTTGTGGTTTGCCCTTCTGCGCACTGCGTGATGCCCTGTCCTGAGGTTTTTTGTTGGTGAGCTTGCCTTTCATGACAGCACCAGATATAATATCTGGTGCGTTAACCTCCTCACTGCTTCTTTCAGTAGAAACAGGTTGCAGGTTCATGTCTGGGCTCAAGGACGAGTGAGTCTCGTCCGTTGAAATAGTCTTATTGGCTATGATGGGGCCTGGGATACTTTTCGTAGGCGACAGATGTTTAGTGGCACTAGGCCTACTACTGGGAGTACTTTCGGCGACGGGCAATGATGTCAGTAGGGAAGCGAGGGATGGTGGGCATGCAGCTCGGTCCTCAAGGCGAGTTACCTGGACAACTGGCAGCGCTCTGAGCTTAGGATCGGCCTTTTGTGGAATTTCTGGCTTAGCCTTCTCACTGCGGAGCCTCAGATGAAATGGCTTATCAATGGATGCGCCCTTGGGCCCTTCAATTTCCTCCTTGAGCTTTGCGGCCGAGAAGACAATTCGTTTGGCTGTATCTGTGGAGCCCATTTCAGTGAGAATACCGTGGACCCGGTTGGTGACCTTGATTACCAACCAAGTGAACCGACCTTTAAGTGGGAAAAGGAGCTTAAGGCGATTAAACACCTGGGTGTAGGTGTCATGAGGGTGATCCGAACTGAGGAAGCGGCCCCAAAGAATGACTCGCTTGGAGCAATTCTCGGTATCCTGTAAAATCTTAGCGGCATCAAGAATTTGCTGCTCAGAAACTCTACAAGCCTGATCGGCTGCCTGGGACGCCGGGAGGGATTTGATTACCAAACTCCTCAGGCTGGTCAGCCCATCTTCAAGGGTGCGGACGGTGGCCCTTAGCTCGGCGATCTCTGCAGCCTGACTTTGGACTGCACATTTTAGTGCATCCGTTTCCAGCGCATTATGAAGGACCGTTTAGTCCGGATTGAGGAGTGAGGCATTGACCACAGAGGGGGAATCGCACTGCCTAATGGGGAAAGTAGCCTCATATGAGCAAGCGGTTATATCAATGGTGAGGGGCATCGACATTATTCAGGATCCAGTCAGCACAAATAAAGACGAACTTAAATGAAGGGGGACGAGCTGTGTGTTCTAAAAATTTCAAAAACAGCTACACTCACCGCGGGAGACGACCGCGCCGCTGGTGTACCGCATCATGCCATCAAGACTTCCAATTTTTCACCTGTGCATTCTTTCAGTAACTTTCTTCGGCATACTTTCCCCTGCAACTTTGCGTACCATATCTCAATTTCCGGGCTTTTTGCTTCGATTCTTGCTGCATTTGGTTACGTATCTTAACTACGTGGCCGACTTTGCTCATCACTGAGCAATGCTACATCCTGAGGTTCAAATTTAACCTCTACCGCCTTCTCTGCCGAATGTTCCATTTTGTTCTGAATGCGATGGCCCGTTCTCGTTTCTCTTGTCTGACTCGTTGGTCTCGTACCAGTCGCCCTACCTCTGCCGCATGATCTTCCTATTGTAACAATCATCAGGTCACTTATCTACCTTCTACTCCTGTATCGCCTCTGCACGCTATTCACCCCTGCGATCGCTGCTTACCGCACTGCACGTTGATTTACTGCCATAATTTCATATCCTTATTGTTACTTCGCGTCATACCTATGCCAATAAAAACTAACCGCTGAACACTTGCCAGCTGACCGCTGGCTATTTCTCCCATTGCCGCTCTCGAAGTCTTTCCCTCTATCCATCGGATTCATTAGTATTCTTACTTGTGATTGACTATGTGGGTATCTCACCATCAAATTCTACCACCACACTGGCCTTTGATTCATGGCATATGATATCTGAAGATCCATTCTCGTACATTTTCGAGTTTTCCACCCACATATATCGACAAAGTGCTACGTGCAAACTGCTCTTAGAATTCCCCTTGGTAAAGTTTTTTTCTTCTTTCTACCTCATTTTTTTACACATGTCGTCTACTCCGCTGGAATTTTTATTGTTGTGATTATTTCCGGTACTATTTACTAGTACACTCCTACTTTTCTAAACGACTCCAAATACTGCCGGCCAATCAGATCATTTAGAACTGACCTTCAAATTTGCCGGGCATTATCATAGTTTGAGTCCATTTTGACACTCTGTTCATTAATCTGTGCACACCCATTGTACCCTTTTTTAAACTCCGATTTTGAAATCACTCAAATCATGTGATCATCCACCCTGGCATGCTTTGGACGCATCCGAAATATACCATTATTATTATTGTTATTATTTTCTCAGGGTATTAAGCACCGAGGTGGTGGCATATGAAAGCGCGCAGCTGGACAAATATCGCCATAAGTTCGGTGGACTAAAGACCCCGGTGCCAGTGACAGCAGTGGTGGAACTAAATTGAGAAAGCATCCATGGCAAGATGGAAGAGAAGCGAAGCCATGTCAGAGGATCCTTAAAGCACTTCTGGATGCTTTCGCGCAGTTACTTATGCGAAGTGACGTGCCACCATGGTGGAAGCCCAGGAAGAGGAAAGCACAGGCTAGAAAGCATTGGGCCTAGTGCCGGTTGAGAGAGTGAGAAGCCTTGGGAAACTACCGAAGTATATGACGGCTTGCGGAAAAGTTGTCAGAACCCCATATCAGTGCAGACGCCAGTAAAAGGGAGACTGGCGGAAGAGGGGAAATGTAACCCAAAAGCATATTTTAGCTGTCTATTCAAAGTCAGTTCCAAAGGCTGCGCTTGGCCATGTTAAGGACTAGAGGGGCATGAAAACTGGAACGAGTGACGGCAACGCCAGCGTATTGCTTCGTCCTTTTCATGGTGTGGGTAGCAACAATAGCGGCAGAAGAGCACCTGGTCCCCCATTCTGTGAGATGGGGTTGCTGCCCGGTGAAATTGAGGGAAGACACTGGCCGGGAGCTAGGAGTATTCAAAGTAGGCAAGGCAGCTTGACCAAGTGAAATGAGTTCAGCCCTATTGAAGCTATTGGCCAGCCTGTTGGTCGAATCTCCCTCAAGGCCAATCAACCAGTCTCCGAGAGGCTGTCAACTAAAAGGTGACTAAAAGCTAGCGCAAGTGGTACCACTCCACAAATGTTGGCAGGGAGGAAGCTCCTAACTATAGACTAGTGCACCCGATACCTGTGGTGTTCAAGGCTTCGGGAGGGATTCTACGAAACCAAATGGTCGCCGCCCTGCCCGGGAGTGGACTGAATAGTGTATGGAAGCTTGGCTTTATGCTGGAGGTCTCGTTCACGACGAGCTCCGTGTGCTCCCTGGATGAAGTTACTTGGGGACTTGGCGATAACGAGAAGGTAAAGACCCGTTACTCAGACTTCAATAAAGCCTTCTACTCGGTAAATCGCAGGCCGCTAGTGCACACACTTCAAGCCTGCTGAATTGATTCATCGCTGGGCGACTTGATGGGGGAGTTTCTCAGAGGAAGGAGTTTGTATGTTGAGGCAGGGGGACAGGTCCAGTGTGCGTGACGTCGCCAGTGAAGTACCGCGAGGGTCGGTGCTTCGGCCACTCCTGCTTCTGTTGTGTGTGAATGAATTAGCCCATGAACTGGGCTGCCCGTACTTCGCGTTTTCTTACGACGTCAAGATGGCGGGAAACCCTACGGAAAGTTCTCTGCAGGGTGACCTCAATAGGGTAGTGCACAGGGTATGAGCTCCCACCTAACAATAAAAAGTGCAGGCGACTCTCCGAAGACATTCCTCAGACCAGCCTGAGGGAACTTAGGGGAGGTGACACTGAGGTACGTTTAGAGAGGAAGAGTACTGCCAAAGATTTGAGGGTAATTATGACCACGGGTTTTAAACCCCGGAGGCAATGCCTTGAAGCCGCAAAGAGGGGTAACAGTGCCCTCTCATGGCTAATGAGAACCGAAGCACAGGGCAAGCCACGGGGATGTTCGTAGCTGACAATTCGGGCAAAGCCGAGTCTATATACCTTCACTTCGGCTCCCGTTTTTTTGCATGACGCCACTGCGGTTTGAAACGTCCATGGTCGGGCATATATCCCTTTCGCTGCGGCAAGTGACGTCAAACTGTATGGGAGGACACTGGTGTAAATAGAGAAACAGGGCAGCTAGAAAATACTGCCCTCCTCCCCCCCAAAAAAAATTAAGTCGCCATACTGGAGCAGTGACCCTTGGCCTAGAGAAAGGTTCCTGCAAAACCAGATGGCAAAGGCTGATGTATTTTATGCTCCGGTTGGCTCCTATCTCGGTCAATTGTGATCAGAATGTGATATGATGAAGAGAGCCACCGAACATCGGCAGTGGAAGCCATCCAAGTGAGATGTGACACTAGACTGCCAAGAAATATATGGGTTTAAAGCGCCCCGGAAGATATTAGGGAAGCCTAACTCCTGGAAGTCCGGGGTCAGAGAAAGTAACTTCAGCTCCTGGGCAAAAGAGCGCATGGATCTTCTTCCCTGGCATCACACAACACGCCGCGGCATGCTATCCACAATCGCCGAACACACGACTGGTCACCAAACTGTTCTGGAATCGAACTGAATGTGTAGCAGAGATTGGTTTATGTTGTGTTGCAGGTAGAGTCCTATTACAGTGAAGTGTCCTGTCTGACGATTTGGGTTAGCACAGTTCCACTTCCACTGAAGTATAGAAGACTTTCGAGAAGGGCTGGTGAACGTGTCTCCTATTGAGTCTAGCAGCGGAATACCGACGTTATCCCCTCCATCGGACGAATAGAGGAGACGCAAGTCGGTTTACAGATGCAAGGTGTATTCTATATATTATGGCACCGAAACAGTACCCATACGAGAGATACACCGAACGGAAAACGAACGAAACGTGACGGCTGTGCAGAAAGCGAACCGCGAGCGTGTACAGTCGGCGAACGACCGAAAGCAAAAGTGATTTGAAACGAGGTCGACGGAAGCCTCGGAAAATTCAGTCCAGTAAAACGTACGCAACCGGAGAACACTATGAGGTCGATGTGAAACGTCAGAAAAGATCGTAGAGAAAATAGATCCAAAATGGCGTCCAGAAAATAGTCATTTTCTCAAAACGATCGAGGTCACTACCGAAGCTACCATCGCTGCTACATCTGACCAATTCCCAAATCGTCGAACTTCTTTCCCCGTTTTCTCCTCTTTACACTTGTTTTCTCTCTTGTCTTTCAGGTTCTCTACCGTATCTCCCAGTCATGTCTGTAAATGCAGAGGAAAGACTGAAAGCCTTCGGTGTCATCCACGCGAGCATTACCACATCAGTCTGGAGAGAGAACCAAAGAACATAGGCGTCTGGGACTCACCTTCGACGCGAGCTGCTTGTCGTGCTACCATGCCTCATTGCTTGGTGGAGTCAAGGTTGGTTATACTGCTTCTGGGATTCTTTTGTTTTGGGGAGAAGGAAGTGGGTGGTAGAAAGACTAGAAATCTGCGGCATCGTCGTAACCGCCGGAACGAGTCCTGCCTAGTTTTTCTGTTAAAGAACGTGTGAATTTTCGGGGCATCGGATTCAAGGGACTGGATACAGACCTGGCTCAAGTCCACATACCCTGAGATCTGATGTGATCCGATCTGAAAGCTTGAAATAACTCGCACTGAAGTAAACCCACCAGAGCCTAAATCTGGATCGGCGAGAACCTGCTCCCGTCTTAAAAAACGCAGAGTTTGAAGCTACGGAAGAACGCCGGAAACGTAACTAGCTGGAAGCACGATTGGCTTTGACCACTTCCGTCCTGTTCAAACTGAGCCAAACTAAACTGTGCAGTAACACATATGTTGCACCAACGGCGCGTGCATTGTTTGGCCCCGTTGTGCGCTTAGTTGCCTCTGTCTTTGTTTTCGATGTTATCCAATAATTAGTTTTCTGTGAAGAAGGCAGGAGAAACCATCTGGCGTAAGGCCTCTCACATGAATTGTGGGCTATTCTCCAAGGAACCATGTTAAAGTTATGACGATATCTTTGGTGACGGAACACGTAACACGTGCAACACTATGGATGCAGTAAATATGGCTAAGGATATTGGTGACTCTGGATCTAAGTGGCCGGGCTGGTATGCAGCAGCTGCACAGAAAACAAATAGGGAGCTACAGATTGATATCAAAATTGCCGTGCCGACGACCAGCGGTTTTCAAACCCATGTACGTGACTATAGTTAGACTATAGTTAGGATATTGTGTTCAGTTTTGGCCACTTTTCCAGGTTGCACATTACCCAGCGCTACGCTGGGCAAACGCTAGACAAAATAGACAGACGCTGGACAAATAAGCTGACGCTTGGTGAACGGTGGGCTGTAATGGGCTAGCGCTGGACGGATCATTTTATCGTACTTACTGGATAAATCCACATGGACTTTCATAAAATTTTCGAATTATTACGCATGTATTTGTAGTAATCTAGAATAAAGTAGAGAATTATGAGACGGGAATCAAGGGAGTGGAAAATAGAAAAAGGGCCATCATTTGCGGCAAAACAATGGGGCGACGGACCGAACCCATCGGGACCCCGGTAGCGGTGCTCATCGTTTCCAATGGGACTGCCCATCATATGCCCAACGTTCGCCCATCTGTGCGTGCTGCTTGAGGTTCCACAAAGGGACGCCGCCTGTTTGGAGAAAGTACAACGCCTCACAACGCGTATGGTTGGGAGTCAGAGGTGTAAGACATACGAAGAAAGACTCCAGGACCTCGGACTCTTCTCTGTAGGAAGGACAAAACTACGAAGGGATCTACTAAAAGCGTTTAAGGTTACCGGATTTTCTGAGCTCAGACCAGAGAGTCTATTCCAGATGGCCTCAGAATCCTGCACGAGAGATCACGAGAAGAAACTGGTAAAAGTGCGATCTCGGCTGGTAGTTCTCACTTCTTTAGTAATAGGCTTATGAACCACTGAAGCAGATTGCCAGAAGAAGCGATAGAACTAAAAACTATCCAAGAATTTAAGGGAGCTCCAGATTATAAGTGGAGTGAGATCATTTCTGACGGTGAGCTTTGAGTATGCTCACCAGACAGATGTGACCATCAGGGTCCGTCTACGGTGTTTTACTAGTTAACATTTTCGTTTGTTGCACAACTACTCCGTGAACGCTGACAATGCATAGTGTCTATCGCAGTTGATGTGCGATGAGGTTTTGCGTTTCCCTCTTATCTTTAGCGGGGATTCGACGAAATACACTGCGCGGTGGTGGGTGCATAACTTGCGTGCGTACCGCCGAAGGAATTCTAAACGCTCAATTGGCAGTGGTCATTACCTGTCCTGTGTATACTGGACTAAACGATAAAGACCGTGGTCGCTGCACGACGGAAACGACAATGATGACAATGACAGCGGCTCGACACAGAGATTGACGGGGCCGTCGGATGAGTGCTGGATAGAACGCTTTCTTTTGAGAGTTGCACTTTAACGATCTGCGCGGGCACAGAAAGACTTCTCTCTATGCACAGGAAACCATGGTTTTCATTATTGGAAACCCTACGAGCCGAAGCTCAAGAGATATATTCCTCCTTTATGATTTCATCCTCCCCCCCCCCACGTTATCGTTTAAGCCTACGCTCCCGATTCTATTGCCTTGCTCATTTCATCTCATCTCATCTCACTTTCATCATCTTGAAGGTCCCTAACTCCTCGTAACTCATCCCTTGTAGCACAACCGCTCCAAAACCGAGTGGTTTTTAGTCGGTTTTCGAGTGGGCTGTGCTATTGCGCCGTTCGGTTTTCGAGCGATTTCCGAACGGTTTCCGAGTGGTTTAGACCGACCCTCTTTTGTCCACTAAACGACAAAGTCCTAATTGTCACCCCCATTTCACCCAATTGAAGTTCAGCAAATAGGACTACTTGTGAATTGAGTTGTTTCCAATACCAACTGGTACTAGAAGGTATTAATGGGAATAAAATGTTCAATATAAATGCACAATACCGTGGTTGTCAATTTCCTTATCAATTTACTTTTAGTCTGTGGGAGAATGGCGTCTAAGTAAAAACGACCGGGAACCGGTTAGAAACCGATCTTACAAACGGGCTATTTTCTACAAGGGGTGGCGTCTAATTGGGCTAATCGGTCACATATGAGCCCCGTATGGGCGTGCTGCTTGCGTAGCAACTAGCAGCGAGGACTCTACACCCTTAGAATCGTGAAACAGTGACTGAATGCCCCCTTCTCCGTTTTCACCACCAATTTGTCAGAGAAGGTTTGGCTCTTTCCTTTTTTCGCAGCACCGGGACCCCGGTACTCGAGGTCTAAAGAGCTTATAGTGCAAGAAACTATTCAGGGCAGCGGTGGGTGTGGTAAGAATATAACAATTGGTAGAAATCGTGGCTCAACCGGCCGAAGGACTGGTGGATTGCCTCGACCATGGCCTCCACAAAGGTACAGATCTTACCCGTGTGAGTCCGAGCCTCTAGAGACGATAGAAGCACAGCCCCAATGTCTCTCTCAGTATGGCGTGCGAAAGGGCTGGTCACCGACGAGATACGTCACACTGAACGTTCCTCTCCCCAAGGGCATATGCGCACATTTCGATATATTAATCGGTGATCAGACTTCAGCCCATCGTGGTATTTTTCCCAAATCTTTTTGAAGGATTTTTCCGAACACACCCGAATGTACAACATGCCAAAACTTCAGATCATTAGCATAAACGGTGCAAGATGGCTGAAGAACTGACAACAAGTCATTTATTTGAGCCGAAATTCGCAGCAGATAAGGGACGGAGCTCTGAAGTGCATCGCCGGTAATATCATACCAGTCTGACATCGACCGGTCAGCTATCACGGAAAATGTTCTCCATTTCAGAAACGCAGCTACCCGGTGAAGTGTTGTACTTTGAGGACCCACTGTTCTCTGGCCAAGAAAGGGTTTGAGACGACCTCTCTGGGCAGAATCCATGGTGAGCATCTGTGGATGTCTAGATAGTCCCGAATACGCAGGGACTTGAGTCTTTCCACAAGCTTTCCGACAGTGCAGGTAAGGTTCACCAGACGACAGTCAACGGGCTGTTATATATATATATATATATATATATATATATATATATATATATATATATATATTCTGTTTGACCAAAATGGAGAACAGGGGCATCTTCCTGTCTGCAGCAGTCGTGACAACAAAGGACGGCCTGGCAGCACGTCAAAAGAATTAGGAACTGTATTGCCCGTTATATTTGTATTTAGCCATCTTTCATTTAAGTTTCCGCGACTAGTCCTAAAATGTCATGTTACGGGCTTCCAGTGACTGCATCATAACATGGCGTAAGGAACACACTTCAATAAAAATAAAAATTCACATGGTTTTCAGTTAAAGTAAACAAAGATGGGGAAGGAAAATAAGACGTGTCGTGAGCGACATCATTCGAACACCGTTCTGTCAAATAACCTGTGTGTTTTAGAGAGTCTGTGCATCATATGTGGTCTAACAATTATGTTTTGGACTTTTTTGTTTTAGCTACCGCCTAGCATGGATTCTGTGTCCAAGTTTCGGATACTGCATCCAGCATTTACTTGTCCCACTCAGGAAACGAATCGTAATGCACGAGAGGCCAATTTCACTCAGCTTCATCTCTCCGAAGCTAAGCGTTCCCGACTTCGATTGCAATGGCGTTCGGCTGCTGGGTTCACACTGGCGCGGTACTATCGCAACCAGCTTTTGCGAGTGCTTTCCGACAGCGAGAAGGTTAGCGGCCATATATATATATATATACATATTGTTTTATATATATAAACACGGATTTGATTCGCTGATATAGTGGGAAATCAGTGTACAATGAGATGACAAAAGATGGAAAAACTCGCGACCAACGGACCCGATTCCGCCCAGGTCGAGGATGCATCAACCAGATTTTTACTCTCCACCAATTACTTGAAATACGTCACACACATCGTCGATCGACAGTAATGATTTTCCTAGACTTGAAAGGCGCTTTCGATCCCGTTGACCCAACAGTACTTTTCAGTGCAGTTCACCAGAAAGGCATGCCACAAACGTTCGTGAACCTACAGAGACCATCGCACTCTGATACTTCTGGCCGCCTACGAGTTTACGGTGAACTATCCAGGTCGTTTGGAACAACCAGTGGTGTTCGAAAAGGATATTTTACCCTCCATTCCTGTTCAGACTGGTCATGGACGAGATAATCGAGAATGCCTTGCGAAACCTCCAGGATGTGGGCGTTGAACTGGGTAGTCGTGAAAAGCTATGTGAACTACATTACGCGGACGACGTTGTCTGCTTTTCCAAATCCACGGAACATGCTCAATGTGCACTAGATAGATTCGCAAGAGCTGTAGCTCCATTCGGCATGCGTTTTGCACCTCCAAAGTGTAAAGTAACGTTACAAGACTGGAAGTCAACGATTCCGAACTTGGTGCTCGATGGGGAGGTGCTGTCAGTTGTCGACCACTTCACCTACTTAGGCAGCAGCGTGACGACGGATGAGAGCACAGTAGTAGAGGTGAGCAGGCGGATATCCAAAGCTCGAGCGGCGTACGCTGGACTAAATCACTTGTGGTGCCGACCCGATATTTCACCGAAGTTGAAAGTTCGTGTTTGCTGTACCGCGGTGCGTTCAGTTTTGTTGTATGGTCGCGAGACACGGAGTCTGCGTTCAAAAGATGTTCGTCGTCTTTAGGTTTTTGACCGTCGATGTTTGCGTAGTATCGCTAAGATTGAATGGAATGATCGAGTAGGCAACGCTGAGGTCAGAAATCGAGTTTTGGGTACTAGTTCAGAGAATGTTGTATCACAGCGTATCCAGCTTAGTAGACTTCGTTGGTTGGGACACATGTTACGTATGGCAAGCACACGTCTACCATACCGTGTTCTGTTCTCTGTTCCTCCTAGGGAATGGAAAAAACCGCGTGGAGGTCAAAAGGTAACGTGACTGAGGAATGAGAAAATGTACAACGAACTTAGGAAAAGTAGGTGCTTCGCATCCTCGTGTTTGGTGTCCAAAAGCTTCGTCAACCAGTTGGCTGGAGACACTAAAGGATGCGACAGTGAACCGTGAACAGTGGCGATCGTGTTTTTACTCTCTGTCGAATCAGAATGACTGATTGATGTGCGTTTGTACAGTTAGACTGTGTATTCCCTGTGTTGGCCACTTGGGCGTTCTTTCTTTTTCCCACCTGTGTAGGTCCACTTCCTGTCCATCTTGTATATTCATACTTTCTAATTCAACGTGCAAGATGGTGAGAAAGGCAGTGGTCAGTGCTGCTTTCTCTACTGTTTAACGCTGCACGATGGTATTGATGAGAATCAAGGGAATCAACAGTGCGAGGATGAAGCAAAATAAATCATCATCATCGTACAGCGTTAAACAGTAGGGCAAGCCCCACTGACCACTGCCTTTCTCACCATGTTGCACGTTGAATTAAAAAGTATGAATATACAAGATGGACAGGGAGTGGACCTATATGGGTGGGAAAAGAAAAGAATGCCCTAGTAGCCAACACACGGAATACACAGTCTAACTGTACAAACGTACACCGTTTGCCTATATTCTTTTACGAAGGACGTATTCTGCAAACAATTGGCGTATGCAAGCTGGTACTGTGGTAAACAAAGCAGATTACGAAAATTGCTGTTTAGTTATGCAGTGGATTACCGTAAGGGTTTATACTATTAGTGATAGTGTATTTATAACTACCAATCCATTGGGGGTTCTAACTATAAGAGGACCATGATTGCGCATGTACAGTACGAGCAGTAGGAAACACATTCACTTAACAGGTCCGATCAAGAACTATGTCTTTTGGTACACATCGCTGCCCGAATCGGTTATCGATAACAATGGCTATTAAAGAAACTTTTGTTCGACTTATTTCCCGGTGCTATGCAGCTTCTCAGTAAGTTAATTATTGTGCTCGTGTTCTTTCTACTCAGAAACTTGGATTAAGACACAAGCTTGGTGAAATAGGCATTCAAACGAATTCGTTTACACTGAATGTATCGGACAGATCCATTTCAGCTAATCTACAGGATGACTATCAACTAGTATCCCTAGAGCAACAAATAAAGGAACAAACGCAGTTAACGAGAATCGTGAAAATCGCCGCGGAGCAAGAAGTAAGTGGTTTTTGTTTATGAATATACTGGTATTAACAATTATTGGATACCCACCCTTTTACCTTTTACCTCTTTGTACTGGTGCTTTATCCTTCAGTGGAGAGAAATCCTCCTGAACGCCTTACATTTTTGCTACTGCTATTAGGGTAGTTTTTAACCCCATCAGTTATCGTGTTTTTCTAAAGAAGGATCGGAATTGATTGCATTCATTAGTTTTTTAAATACTTATTTATTGAATGGTCACCTTGGTTTCATTTGAGAGACAGCCGTTTCACTCGCCTTTGTTGTGCATCAAGTGACTGCACGAGCAGTGCTATGAATTTGGCGTCTCACCGTTAAACGTCCAGTGCTGGCTGTCTTTCACAGTAGAACAGTTTTTCATACTGAACATTACTGCGAGTTAGGCCGATAAATGTAGTATCCATTCGACTTTTGGGTGAAGCTGTTCAGAAAAGCCGAACTTCTGTCTTCTTATTTCTTGTGTTCGAAATCGTACGTTATCCAGTTCATGACGTGCAAAGACTTCGTGGTATGTAGCGCACTCTCTCGATGTATACTTCAAACCCGCTTTTTCGGTGTTATTATATGAGTAGATAAACGAAAAAATAGAAATACTTCATGGATCAATAAAAAAATGTTAGTTTCTGAATCTAAAACTGCAGTTGCAGTGATAATTGTCGTCCCAGGATGTTGGTATTCTTGAATTTAGTTTGCTCACTATGTGTTACATTTGGGGGCACATGTATGTATTTGTGGATACTCGATGGAATTTATTGCATATCTGGTAATGTTTTATTGCGCGAAGTGAGTTGCAGTAAAGAAATTACTTCCCGTAATTCAACGTACTAAGGTAAAAATAAGTTTTTAAAGGATAACACAATCAAGGTCTGTTTCTGCTTCAGTTATGCGCGGAGTCATTCGTCGATATTTTGAAAGACTATCTGTAGACGCCTTCAGTGTGCTTTGCGCCTCCCCCATGTGTGTCCATGGCTGGAATACGGTTGGTTCTGCTGTATTTCCTTATGTGGCCGCGCAATTAGCTAAATTCTATGTAACAACAACAGTAAACTGACTTCTTGCTTGCGTGTGCACCCACTGGATGCAATTCTCCCGATGCTAAAGACCAATTCTACCACGAGTTGTCCCAACTGCTTCGAAGCCTGCGTTCAACGGACGTTGTGGCCATAGCTAGTGATTTTACCGCCCAATTTGTTTGTTTGTGGGATACCGAAAGGGCACAGAACGTTCATTTGCTATTCCAGCCAATAGAGCTGACAACGAATTTCTGCCATAAAAAGTGCCATAGATTCACCTGGCGTCCGGCCTGGATAGGTTGGCTGGTCCAGCTTTTGAAGCATGCGACCAAAGAACCTTGCGCCTCCGCTCAGCAGCTGCTTTCTCCCACGGAATTCATACCGATACAAAGATAAATGTTTAGGAGCGTCCAGTCACCGCCAAACCTGCTTAAAAGTTAACCACGGTCGCCACCATTGAGGACGTTTGCTTCGTTGACGATATCTTGGGATTCCACAACCAACAGGCCCGACACAAATCCCCTGCTGCTCTTCTGCGGGCCACTTGTTATATCGAAGTACTTGCCACCATCCACCCTTCCCACCTGCTGTAACCTGTGCCAACAGAAAACCTCTCGAAAGCACTAGAATTGGGCATCCATCATAAGTTTATTACCTTCCGAACCGCCGGGGTTCCATACAGTTCATGAGCGGACTAATTCTCCTAGCCACTCTTCGGCAGCGGGCGGTTCGTTGTGCCTTCAAGATTAACAGGTTGGGATTGCATTTTTGGCATTTTATCCCGGATAGCATAAAAACCTCTACCACTCAGGCAAAAGCAGAGAAGGCAGATTTTGGCTGTGCACATACCTCTCCGAAACTTCGGCACATTGGAGTTGAAATGAAAGCGCAAGTTTGAACGCACTACGGTTCATCCTTTCTGAATAATTGCAGTCTTTCAAACGAGCAGTGTTGTTAGCCCCTCCTGCCCCCAGTTTGCTTGTGCAAGGCTTAAATGACAAGCTGAAGCGTAGGAAAAGAACTATTATTGAGGCAAGCTGTGCTCATGTGAGCTTCCAGAAGTTCATTTTACGCAAGTGTTCTGAGCCCTCCTTGTGGCTATGGTCGCCGGTCGCCAAATTTCTTTCGCCCGAACCTTTTTGAAACTCTGGTGCCTAGCTTGCAATAATCGCTTCATGCATAGTGCTGCCAACCGCAGTTCGTGAGACCGTTACACTTAGCAATGTCCGAGTTCGATGTAGATAGCTTGAAGTCTAGGATAATACTTGTTACCGGGCTGAAGCCCAAATATTCTCGAATCTTATTTTCGTTCTCATACCTGACATCTCCCAGTGATCTAGGAGATAGTTCAATGGTCACGAGGAGGTGTTTCATAATCCAATTGTTGACAATATATTGATTCTGGCGTCGCTCGTGAGCTTGAAGATAGATCGGTACAGCGTAAGATGGGTCTAGGATGCTGGTCTCAACTGCGTCTAGTGCATTATACTGATAACTGGCCGGAAAATAGATCAACAGACTGCCGTTTTTCTTTAAACGGGAATTACGCAAGGACATTTTCAAACAGCAAATGGGCGGGTGCTTAACCTATGTGCATTTCTCAGGGGGAAGGGGGATTCTGATGTCGGATGGGACGTGGGAAATATCTATCCTCTGAAAACCTAACTGGCACGGCCGAGGCTGTGCTCGTGTTACCCTTGGACCTCGCGCGGTTCAAACCATGCTGGATTTCCAATACCAAATCTTTCCCGCTAAAAAGCTTGGAGAATTGAGCTACTCGGTAAAGTGACGCCGAGTGAGGATCGTATTCTTTGGAAAAGTAAAGATCGGGAGGAGAGCAAGCGAAAACACCCGGTAAAACTCGAGACTAAAGTAAAGGGACAGAAAACTCAGTCCTGCCATCGGAATAAAAAAATTCGCCGCGCCGTTGAACCCGGGTTGTCGGGTTCATTTTGCTCTTTCCGCTAGCATGGGCTACTTGGCTATTTCTGTGCGACTGTTTGGATTCGTGAAAATCTACTTGAACTGTGCATCGCTGTTTAGTTATATTTAAAGTGTGGTATACCGTTTGACATATAATAATAATAATAATGGTTTATTTCGGAAGCGCCCGAAGCATGCCATGTGCATGATCATGTAGATACAGGTGATGAAATGGACAGATATAATTCATGGAAATATGGAGACTCTCATGGAAATTTTGGGTAAAAAGGCTTAGAAGGGGGAATGAGGTAGGATGAAAATAGTATAAACGTATGCACACCATAGAGATTGCGTGGAGTTTAAATGAGCTCAAGAGCGGATTTGAATGGACGCCCGGTGAGTTTGAAATTCAAGGTCAGGTGGACTGAATGGCTGGTCCCGGGCAATTACATATAGAGTCAGACTGGTAAACATGAGAAAGGCTGGAAATCGGTATAAGGATTTGCAGTAGCGAGGAACGATGGAGAAAAAGGTGAGGTGCACTGCAGTGGATTAAATGACAATGAAGCATTGGTACTTTGCAGTTAATTGTCGGCGGACAGGACACAAAACTCACCGTAAAACAGGCAGCGAGCAATGCAAGACGTGGAGGGATGATCAGATGACAAAAACGATTTAGAAGGATTGGATACGGTAGATGTGAGGCACAGATGTATATTTGCTGGATGCCTATGATGACGGTCTTTGGGATGATAGCAAGAGAAATGGCAGGTGAGGAACTGCAAGATGCAGAGCGCGTGCACATAGATATATATGCGTAAGTTTATATATATATATATAGACTTATTATATGTATGTATAGGTTTAAGAGAAGCAGGAGCAATAACAATGGGGTCCTAGAAAGAAATTATCAGTCAATAGGAGGAGTAGGTAATGTTAGATCAATTGGTTGTAGGATTAACTTTGGAATTTCGTGGTGGATTAACTTCATGACCAGTGCACGTGGCAGCCCAACGGAGAGAAAAATAGAATGCGGAAGCACAGAAGTGATGAAGACTGTTAGGAGCAGTTCATGGAAGAGTGAAGATGAAAGACAGGATCAAGGAAAACAGGTGAGAATGGGTCTAATTATTTGATCAATGCAGGTGCGAGATGTAGTGACGGACCAGAGGAATCGGGTATTGACAGGTCAAACAATTTGGAACTGTAAAGAACGACACGACGTAACGTTGTCATTACAATGGTGGAACATGGAAAAGCGGACCACACTGGAAGGTACAGAGAAATGCCTGTAGCGAGCAATAAACGGATCAAGGGATGAAAGCAATGACCGAGGAGACACAGGTAAGAAATCACCAATCAGATCATTTTACTGCAGATGAAACACGAAGGAGGCGGACAAGGAAGCGGGAAGCCCCGAGATAAGTGGACAAGTAATAGAGCAAAAAGGCCACAAAAAAACGAATGCGCAAAGGAGTTGGGGCAATGGAGCTGGAGAGCTGTGTGCCGGCAGACAATTGAACAGGTGGATACTAATCAGGACAATGGAAAAAACCGCGGCAGGCGGCAGGTTCAGAATTCGTTCATCGCCATAAGTTAAAATCATGGCGCTTGCAATCACAAGGACGACTAGGAAGGACAAAGATGCCCAAACGGAAGGAAAGGCATCACGCGGAAACTGGAACCGTGGGAAGGATGTGGAGATGGAGGATATCTTGTGACACTTGTAAGCTGTGGCACCATAGGGCTTTCTGTAGGTCTACTAAAGGAGCCCGAATTATTGTAGAACACGCTTGACGAGCCTCACGAGTGGCTGCGCCGCATTACATTGTGAGCCTGGTGAAAGTCACACTCAAGTCTTTCCCAACATCAACACGTCACCTAGAATCCGCTACTCGGAAGAATCATTCTCTTGGATTACGGGCACGATAGGTTCGGCTTCGCGGCCCACTATTTGTTTTGTGAAAACAGGCTGAGACCGTGTTGGACTGGAAGAAGCAAGCAAGCAGGTTGGCAGGCAGCTCTTTGTTGTCCAACGCCAAAAAGATGACAATTCCTGCGGTGGTCAGTGTCGAAATTCGGTCTCTTCTTGGAAAGATGTCGCTCCTAACTAATGTCCTGAACCTTCGTGTGATGCAAACACCTGTGTAATCTGTACCCAATAGCCTTTGGTAAACGAAAGTATTGAAGACGAGCTGGTTTTTTCCAGAACTTTCACTGCTTTCGTCAAGGCAGAAAGCAGTGCAAGAGGGAGACGGGGCGATTTTGTGATTGCTTACGTCATCTCCGAGTGGTCTGGCAGGCCTGAATTTGTTTTCATTTTCTCTTGCAGTACTGCTGACTGCGTGGTCGTTAAACACCACCGGTAATTTCCACCCTTTCAAGGTTCTATAATCAGTGACCCCTACATAGCCTTCCTTTGCTCTCGGAGGGGCATGAAGATGTTCTTTGACGCTTTCATGCCAGTTCCCAAGGCAACACTGTCTGACTGGTTATGCAATTCTGTCGATGATTTTGATCATGCGCCTACGCATCCCCCACTTTCTTTCAACTTAGGTAACTTCTGTCTACTCCCAGCTAGAGGATATGCTGTTTTGGATAGAATCATCACCAGCCACTCCGAACTTTTCCACTAGCGACTGAAAACTCCTATTTCAGGGAATGATAAGTCCAGCGTTGACGCCAGACCCTAAATTTATCGATGTTTGGCCCACCGTTCGCCCGTCGGGATAAAACTAATCTGTCAGCCTCCAGAAACCGTTAGCTCACATATTTATTTCTCTTCAGACGTCCCGTTGTTCTGGTACTTTGTGAATACCCTCCGACGGCTCTCTTCCCCTGCTCGACCTATTTGAAGAGGTAAGGAGCTCCATGTTCAATTCGCGTTGTTCCTCGGAGGATTTATGTCCTACTAATTGCAGAATAGCTTCCCGGCTCCTGAAGTCTCTGAAGGGGCAGAAGAAGCATGCAAGTACACTTCACGACCAGACCTTCATAAAACAACACTCCATCCCGAGCGGACAAGGGACAGGACTGCCGGACACGACACATGCCCATCAGTTCTCACATGCTACCAACAGCAAACGTCTCTAGCACGGTATCTAGCTTCTACTTGGGCGACGGGCCCTTTCAAAAACTACGATAGCCTGAAGGTTGCTTTTATTCATCCTGTATCGGATACCTCATCCTCCCATTTTCCTTCTTTCCCCTCGGATACGGAACCAGTTCCCTCATAGGTCTTCAAGTTTCTTCAAACTTCAGGCTGGGCTTTGTTGTAAGCTCGGACTGTTTATACTCCGCTGTTCTTATATTGGAAGTAAGGCAACTACTCGGAATCATGACCTCCTCCATCAATAAACCTGCTGGTACTGGCACTGCTACCGCATCCCGGAAGCCCCCAGCTATAATACCTATTCCAAAACATTCTAATTCCAACACCGCCAAAATGTTCTCGTCTCACAGCCATCATTTCTGCACTCGGGTTGACTGAGCGAGCTATCCTAATTCGATTATGTTCTTCTTTCGTTGTTTCAATCGGTTGGCATGCAAACCCACCGGCTTCGCACTGGATGCAGTTGCTTCGCTTTGATGTTTCATCTTAAATCCCCTAAATAGCTCCATTGAATCCGTTCGATAACTTTTCCTCGACCGTTCCTCCGCATTCGATTCGAATCCCAGCTCTCTACTTCCTTAAAAGCTGGAGTCTTTTGACTGTCCCACCTCTTCACTCTCGTGGCCGAGAGACTACTTTTCCAGCAAACCTCACAGTACCGAATTTAACACAAGTTTACTGAGTCCTTTGGCTAAAAACCTTGGTGTCCTTCAGGGTCCCTTTATTGTCCCCTTCCTTTTCACCACATAAAAAGGCGGCTAAGACACTGCCCTACCTGCACGACTTCCTAAGTACCCCGATGACGTCCTGCTCTGCCGACCCATTTTCATCTAACAAGTCTTTGGCTCTTTCTTAGAGAAGTTACAAATTGTTCTGAGCTTCCGTCCCAATAAGGGCTACGTCTCAATACTTCTGATTGTTTTGAGTGCACTCGGTCCCCTTCGCGGTTGTCTTGCCCAAATGATGGACCGGTCATCAACATGGTCACTATGTCCAGAGTAGACTCCGTCAAATATTAAGTTGTTACAATTAGCATCGATTTACGGACGTCTTCTCACATTTCTGATTGTGTTAGGAAGCCGCATAGACTTCCTCTGTGAATTCGTAGGCCAATGCAGTTTCTGTCCACAAAACTGTCATTTTTTCATTTGTCCACCAGTTTATTCTCCAAGCCCTATTCTATAGCTCTACCGTAATCTTCGCTGGTATGATTTGGAGGAATTTTATTACACTCTACCCCTGGTCTGGCCGTAATCCCTTCGATTCTCGTAGGCACTCATCTCCAGGGTTTGAGATTCGTGCATTATAGCTTGTGGAAAATTCGTCAGGATCCTTGCTGACCCTACACATCCCATGTGCCATGACATATCTGTAAGCCGTTTACGTACATAGAGGCTTCACACATGCAGACCCAGTGCCGCAAAACTGATGACAAGATTGAGGTCGAAGGGGAACTTCACACGAATCTCAGAGGCTGAGCAAATTTTATCCCGACAAATTTTTATGTTTATTTCAGACTGTCTGTGATCACTTTTCCTCCATCTGGCCGGAATGTAGATTCGCTGAATTACTGAGTTCCGCCAAACAATGCTACATAATGCCCAGGGTGGTGGTGGATCGACAATCAACAATAACAAGGATCGGTTCAGAAGAACTAAGGGTGGCCGGAGGTGGTAAAACTGGTAACGAAGACTTCCAAACACATTCCAAAATCGAGTGCGCCAACACGGAGGGAAAATGGAAAGGGAACCCCATCGGCAGGGTGGTAAAGTCGGAGAAAGGCTGAGTGAGGGTGAGGCGAACGAAGGAGAGAAACCAAGGCGGACCAGGAAGCTAGCCTGGAAAAACACCAGTCCATTGTGCGAGATTTTGGGGTGAGTAAACCTGCAAGCTATAGGGAGTCCTCTCTAAAAATCGAGTTAAAGTAATACGGAGTTTACTGGAACACGGGACGAATCTGAATCAACGGAATGGAAATCTAGAAAAACTTTAGGGCGACATAGAAGTGCGGTGAATGTCGGAGTTCCGGGACCACATAAGAAGGGGAACCGAATGGAGATTAGCGCCATGAGGAATCACATTGTAAGCTGGCTAAAAGACGTCGGCCTGTTAGACCAGGCCACGATAAAGAAAGGCCCGCGGTAGGGAGAATGGATAGCGGAAATATTCAAAATTGACGGATTAACAAGACCCACCTTGATGGAGTTCATGAGCCCAAGGCATAAACAAGGCTTTGTCTGCCTCGAAAGAAACTAGAAGGCCCCCTAAAGGCCGGGACCTCATCAAGCCGAATGATGTGACAAGAAAGTACATAACAAGAGCAGCTTTTAAAGGGGGTATAAAGTCTGCTGGTCAAAACGTCCAAAGCTGGCAGTCAGCCGATCTATGGTACAAACCGCAGGGCTACGGAGGACAGCAAGTGCACTAACCCGGAAGATGAGCGAAATCATGCGGAAAGTGGGACACTGAAGAGGGAACGAAATTTCAATCACAAATTTCGTGAACAGTGATGAGGAAGGCGCAGTCAGTACAGCGAGAAAAGAGACGGCATTCAGGTCCATTATTGTCCGGACTAGTGAACGGTGGGCCAAACATCGATAAATTTGGGGTCTGGCGTCAACGCTGGACTTATCATTCCCTGAAACAGGAGTTTTCAGTCGCTAGTGGAAAAGTTCGGAGTGGCTGGTGATGATTCTATCCAAAACAGCATATCCTCTAGCTGGGAGTAGACAGAAGTTACCTAAGTTGAAAGAAAGTGGGGGATGCGTAGGCGCATGATCAAAATCATCGACAGAATTGCATAACCAGTCAGACAGTGTTGCCTTGGGAACTGGCATGAAAGCGTCAAAGAACATCTTCATGCCCCTCCGAGAGCAAAGGAAGGCTATGTAGGGGTCACTGATTATAGAACCTTGAAAGGGTGGAAATTACCGGTGGTGTTTAACGACCACGCAGTCAGCAGTACTGCAAGAGAAAATGAAAACAAATTCAGGCCTGCCAGACCACTCGGAGATGACGTAAGCAATCACAAAATCGCCCCGTCTCCCTCTTGCACTGCTTTCTGCCTTGACGAAAGCAGTGAAAGTTCTGGAAAAAACCAGCTCGTCTTCAATACTTTCGTTTACCAAAGGCTATTGGGTACAGATTACACAGGTGTTTGCATCACACGAAGGTTCAGGACATTAGTTAGGAGCGACATCTTTCCAAGAAGAGACCGAATTTCGACACTGACCACCGCAGGAATTGTCATCTTTTTGGCGTTGGACAACAAAGAGCTGCCTGCCAACCTGCTTGCTTGCTTCTTCCAGTCCAACACGGTCTCAGCCTGTTTTCACAAAACAAATAGTGGGCCGCGAAGCCGAACCTATCGCGCCCGTAATCCAAGAGAATGATTCTTCCGAGTAGCGGATTCTAGGTGACGTGTTGATGTTGGGAAAGACTTGAGTGTGACTTTCACCAGGCTCACAATGTAATGCGGCGCAGCCACTCGTGAGGCTCGTCAAGCGTGTTCTACAATAATTCGGGCTCCTTTAGTAGACCTACAGAAAGCCCTATGGTGCCACAGCTTACAAGTGTCACAAGATATCCTCCATCTCCACATCCTTCCCACGGTTCCAGTTTCCGCGTGATGCCTTTCCTTCCGTTTGGGCATCTTTGTCCTTCCTAGTCGTCCTTGTGATTGCAAGCGCCATGATTTTAACTTATGGCGATGAACGAATTCTGAACCTGCCGCCTATAAATCAAAAGAAGCTTGGTCGCAACTAGACCCGCATTGGTTATTCCTGCTTCCGACAGCATTGAGTGAACTCAACGGGTCATTCCCTTGATCTTGTGTGGCAAAAACGCAGGTTTTTACCATCAAGTATGTTTTAGAGGGAGGCCGGCATATCGGCCCGTGGAATACTCACGTAAATGGGCATCAAGTTGTTATGGCAGCAAGTATTGCCCCACCCATCGTGAAAACCGTTGTTTCGGTGAGCATGAACCCCATCGAATAATACAAGACTGTGTTTGACTCTACCTCCCCCGGCATTTTCTGTCCCGTGTAAACCGCCTTGGTGGTCTGACTTCACGGATATGGCGAGTGTTACCGCGGCATATCTCTGAGCATTCCTCGTTGCGTTTGACTCCCTTCACAGAGTTGACCACCAATGGGACGACAGAAACCTCAAAAAGTAAGAGATTAGCATAAAAAGTAGGGGAAAATATTCCACTGTTTTGTCTCCCAGGCATATCAGCCTTGTCTCATGTGACACATGTCTCCGGGCTGCCGTTTTGCTACGGATTGGCTGGTGTCGCCGACCTATTTCCAGCGAGGCTTGTTACATGCAGTCCATGTTTTGGTCGGGGCTTTGGAGCCATGGCCACCCACCAAAAGCAGCTCCGCCTTCTCTGGAAGCCAGATATCTGACTGTGATAAAACTAAAAAAATAACCAAAACGTCTAAAAAAGTATGGATCACTCTTGGAGCGGCATGAGCTGGATGCCAGTGGATGTGTATCGTGCCACCCCCCTACCTGAAGCTGGACCTAGTGCCGCTTGCCGTGAGCACTGAATGTAGACGGTTAGAGATCGCTTCCCTGAGGGAAATTTGGCCCCATCCCGTTCCCACCCCTCACTTTCTTCCGAACCAGTTCTCATATAGGCGTTGTCCTGCTTCGCGATATGCTGACGACGGCAAAAGTATCACGGTAACCATGCAATGACCGCTACACCAGATATCCTTGCTCATAACCAAGTATAACCTCAACCCGCTGGCATCATCGAGAAGGAGTGTAGACGAACTTACGGCCACGTTTCTCGGCACGAGACCAATTCTTCCGAAAGAGTCATCACTGACACCATAATAGTTTCTTCTAATTTAAGGCTCCTTAGAATTCATTCAATATAGAGTAACCCCTATACCAGAAGAGACCGTAACAAATACAGTGTTATGCTAGCAGGGTATCAGTCCCATTAACTCACATAATGTTCCTTCAAACCCACCTTACCATCTCGGTGCTGAACTGCAGTCTGCGTAAGCAAACTGCATCGAGGGTTACCATTTCTAGACCCTCCTAACCGTAAAACCTTAGGTTTTTCTCAGTACTCCATCACTACCACACACACGTGCGAACCCTTGATCATTTGGAATGCATACAGAGTTGCCTAACCGGTGTACGCAACTATGCTAGCTCGTAGCATTATAGCCCAGTTCCCTGCGAACCTACTTTATCCAGAATGCGGAGTAGGTGCTACTGACCGCTTGAATGAGTCTTTGTCCTTGCCCCATTCACATAAACCTAACCAGTTCATTATTACTGTCGTCATGCTTTACCATAACCCATAGCTGGAACCACGTTCAGACTGAAATCCCTATTTGTTTCAAGTTCGTCGCTTCCCACTTTCTCAGTCGCCAAACTGGATAGCCAAAGATGCTACTTTGACTCGAACCGACAGAGACTCAAGCGGAACCGTTCATAGCCTCTGGGACTGCAGCCAAGCCACGCTGCAGAAAAAACCCCAACTGCCTATCATATTATTAAAGTTTTCCTAATGTAATACCTCTCCTGCCAATATCACCATCGCAACCGACGCAGCAACAGTTCACTCGCAACCCGCTAATATACCAGTCATCAGTCAAATGCGTCATAACTCGCCACACCCGGCTGACTGACCGACAAACATCTTTTACTCCGCCAGACGAACCACACCAATAGGATGTTGTACATTACCAGTAATGACGCAGCATAACACTGAGGCTCGATGCTTCAATGTATATATGTAGATTTGTCAGTGAAACAGCACATTAACGCTCAAGTCAATGCGGAGATTTTCCACTTTAGTATCCGTTGCAACAGTCCATTTTTCCCTCGATCTGTGTCCGGCTGGAAATTGGTCCTCAACTTTTCCAGGACCCTCCAGTTGTGCTTCTTCATTTCTGAATGGTTCAGGTTACTGATCCTGAGAATAAACTAATCTTCATGTGGACTGCTGTTCCTTCCACACTCATCAAAGTTCCCAAACGCACATTCATAGAAATGGTTTTAGCTGACTCACGTTGGCTCGCCTACAAGTTTGATATCATCCGCTAACAAAAGACCCGAGCAGCCTAGTGTGGTTGCCAGATAGAATACATGTGCTAGGAACATTAGTGGTCCTGACACAGACGTTTGTGGCACACCACTGCATTCTTTGGCCAGCGTGAATCTGATGTTCTCGACCCGTACGAAAAAGCTCTAGTACTTAGGTAACCATCAATCCGTCTCACAATCTTTGAGGCCATTCCAGATGTCTTCAGTCCGCCCAGCAAGAAAAGGTAGTTTACTGGGTCAAGGGCATTTTGGAGGTCCAAGTGGAACACATCCACTCTTCTTCTGTTTTGATCTGCTAGTAACCTCATCAAAAACTGGTAGCAGGTTAGCGAAGAGTGATCTTCTTTAACGAGCCGATATTGCTGGTTGGCAAACAGACCGTGATTCCGTAGATGCCCTGTTGGTCGACCTCCGACCCTTCTCCATAGGTTCAACTTCACCATCGCCAGCTGTAAAGATTCATTAAAATCTGACAGAAATTCTCCCCTTCATGTAGAAAACTCCGTACAACTGGTTTAGTACAGATCTCATGATTTCTATCCTATTTCTTTCTTGCACTCACCAAGCTCTGTGATACGGGAAGAGGAGAAAGAAGCGAAAAGCGCGGAAGATAAGTCATAGAGAACGGCTTGTTTTCCGTGCGTGTTTTACAAAACATGCAGTTCCAACGACCAGGAGCAGGAAGTGAGCTAGGAGATAGGGGACCAAGGCTGATTTAATAATAATAACGATTTATTCCAGGGACACCCGGTGCTTGGTTGCATGAATATATGGTACGGGTGAGGTCACACGAGGGGTTATTGGATATACGAGTAGATATACGCGGCATAAACGAATGTAAAGGTTTTTGTGGTCGCGTGAACGTGTGCCCTGTAAAATTAAGTTTAAAGGTCAGGTGGACGCACCAGGCTGTAGTGAACTACGTGGGCTATCTGGTCAGGATACGTAATCCGGTAATGCAGGGATGGAACAGAATAGCGCAAAAATTCGGATAATATAGATTCAAAGTTGCTCTGGAGAGTACAGTGACAGGGGAATCTTGGAATATACGCTGAGGAAAAATTGGAAAATTTATTGGTGATGACGGGTATGCATCTGAACCCATAGCTCAAATGACCCAGGAAATAGCAGAAATATAATACCAGATGAATTGCAACGTGTCATTTTGGGACAGGAATTGCGCAAATGAAACAAAAAGCCCGACTTACCACGGCATTAGCTCTGACTATCTTGCAAGGGGCTGTGAAAAACTCACTCATAAAGGGGTGTATGTAGATTCCGGAACCTGGAAATTTGGTGGAGCAGAGTGACAAAGTTGACAAGTGTGCAAAGTGCGATTCAAATTAACGATTCGTCTTAGGTTTATTAGTGAACACAAGCTGATACCTAAACGGGCGGATGAGTTGGTATACGGTGATCTCATGAGGTCTTATAGGGGCAGTGCGTAAGTGATACTGTCAAGACTTTTAGAGAAGCTCCAAAACGGGGAATGCTAATAAAGGTGTGGCATGAAGTATTAGGGACACAAATGGACGGCCATTAACCCGATATACATTTAGCCCCTTTCCAGCAAAGGGTTAGAGAAATTGCGTTCCAAGTGGTATTCGGCGTAGATGCCCAACCGTCGAAAATTGGTGGAGAAAGTAGCAATGGTTAAAGGGTGAGTGAAACGGTGTTCAACAATCGATTCATCGGAGGTGACTCCAAGACTAGAATATGAGGAACAAAGAGTTCAGACGAAGTGGGCACAATAGCTTTGGATATGTTGCACATCCGGCGGCACCAACCAGAAGCAAAGCTTTACTGAGACCGTCAAAACGCACAGATGACTGTTCGAATGGGCACGCAGAGGAAGGTCTTACCTCAGACTTTGGGGAGACAAACGGAATAACGGCAACCTGTATTATAGATGGCTGACTTCCAGCTAAAAATACAGAAAAAAGCGCTCAGTAGATTGTGGCGCAGGTGCACTACCATGATAATTTGGTGGAACAGAGACAGGCGTCAATAGACGAGCGAAATGTGACGCAGCAATGGATTTGTCTGGGATCTTTGGTAAAAAGAAAATATGCATCAAAAGTTGATAACACAATGAGCGCGAGAGCTGGAAGTATAGTGGAATGTGGGTTACATAGGAGTAGTTCATATTCAAAGCTGTCAGGACGAGCGGGCGATTGCTTGGCTATACGCGCTAAAAAAGGTATGGCATGGGACCCTGAGGGAGCAATCAAACGACTGGTCTCCTGGACTGTGGATAATCCATTACCAGTGTGACTGTCGGGAAATGCAAATGGCCTAATAATCGGTGATGCTAGAGAAGGATACAATGAAATAGGGATCTGGTGCCAAGCAGATGAAATGCTGGAAAAAGGGCCATTTTGTACTTTGTGATGTTGTTAGCAGGTGAAACAAGCAATACTTAAATGACGGTTTTACTAAGATAGGCGGAGTGGTGACATATACATTGTCCAGTAAATGGATGACCTTTTCAAGAATTTATGAAGAATAACAGTGTTCACGGTAGAGATATCTAAGCAGTGAGAACGTTCAATGTCTCGGGGCACAGAATCCGGTGGCTGGGCGAAATAGAATGGAGGTAAAAAAGGATCAAGTCAGACAAATAAAAGGCAAGTCAGTGGTAGCCATTGGTAACGTACTTTCCTGTGTTTAGCAAAAATGCGTACATATATTGGTTTGGAATTTGACCAAGTGTATGATGAATCCTGTTCAGGAAAGTCAGAGGAGGCAGCGGGAGGCTGAGACACGATGTAGGGGAAGGCATTTTTCATTTCTCAACTGGTGCTGGCAGGTGAGGCTGGCCGTGCGCTGGACATCCAACCTGAAAACCATTTCTGGTAACGGGAGGTGCGGCCCGTCTGTCCAGTTGGGCCCGCACATCTATGCCCGGTGTGCGTCTTTCGGAGCTGTGGATCTAACCGCGCCCCGCCCCATTAGAATTGGTACTAGCTTTCTTGAGGAGGGGGGAGGCGAAATTGCCGTAAATATCAGAGGGTCCGTGATCGGGAGACCGGGTGTCCGGCGCTTCCGGAAAATAACCAAGGAGGCGTCAACTAGTTAATGTGCGAAGATCCGATCGACTGGAGAGTTTATAGGCCATGTTGATGACCAGTGTGGCCTCCAGAGAGGTAAAGGTCATCGCGAGAAAACAACGTGAGAATGAAGGTCAGGAAACAAAGAAAAAGTAGGGAAACACAGTCCGGGATGCTCCAAGCTGAGAATTAAAGAGAATCGATATAAAGAGGCCACTTTAATAGACGGTGAATCTCTGGGACTAGTTTTTGATTGTAGAAGGCGGACGGACTAAGAGGTTTTACCGAGTTTAATCTGTCATGGGCTGCCGGTGTTTTGCAAGATCCAAAGGTCCAGGCCTTTCTCATAAGCTTTGCAGTCGGGTGTTTTTACTTTGCCGAGCAACGGGGTTTGGGTAACCTTGAAGAACTTTTCAAACGCACTTCTAAACCGATGGCTGGGGCAGAACTGCATACTCATAACGGTAGTTTATCCCATAGATTACAGTACACTGTGATGGAGGAGCATGAGTGCTGGCTAGTGTTGGTATCTGGGATTGAAAGGGCAAGGACCTTTAAATTTAATAGACAGCTAGAAATAAGCGAGAGGTGCAACAGATTGGAAATATGTGACTGGTTGTGAAGGACGTTAAACAGGGAGATAAGGTTCAGTTTGGTACAGCAAAGCCGCAAAGAATCTAGTTTAAGAGTATGCATCGTTCTTCATAAGTAAGAGGTGAGCTTCATCCTGTCAGCTGCTTAAAAAACTCAGTTGGATAGACCGATAACAGTTCGGTCTGATTTGCGCATACAAGAAGGGATCAACGGGAGTTATTCTGATAGAGTCCGGACATGAGATTTATAGAGGGAGAGAATGCAGCCTCGAGGTCGTAGAAGCGAAGCATTAGACCTAAACACTCTTTGGCCTTAGCACTTTGGGTACCGAATATATGAGGAAATTAGGTGTGCAGGAGTAGCTTAAGCCGGGGTTTCGAACAACTTGTTTTCCAGCAATGGATGGACCATAAATGGCTGGAGACCCTGGAGGTAGGTTGCTTTCGTATTTAAGCACTCCACATCTGTCGGCAGAAAAATTCATCCGCTAAGAGGAGAGTCGTGTGTCGGGTGGAGGTATCTCCTGGCTTATGCTAGGTAACCCTGCCAAGTTGAAAAGTACTTTTTTCATGCTGAGTCTTGTAGGGCTTTTCTGTTCTGCCATCTGGCGTGGCAGAAGAGAGTGATAAGCAAAACCGCCTTTAGGAGGCTTAACTGATGTGTTTAAAAAGCCTCTTTACTCGCAGCCCCTTCTTGTTCATATGGCATAGCTTTATTCATTATAAATCTAAGATGCTTGCAATACACACCTGCTTGTTTATGTGACAGATCCCCACATACTTGAACTTGGTTTTGGTTAACCTGACAACGCTTGCACACCCTTGTTGGATTGGGCCTTGGCTCTCGGCTTGAGTGGATCGTATTCACATTTGAGGCTTGTATACGATGCGCGTTCGTTACCTTGATAATCCAGTACCGTGAAATTTGCGAATCAATCTTGTTTTCAGTTTGCGATTCGTCTGATTAGGCTAAACATTGCTCGACTTACAATTCTTGTGACTTACAATACTGATCCACTCAGATTTGGAATGAGGGAAGCTTTGAAATTCCAGGAAAACCAAACATGAACTCTGGAGAAATCCGGTAATTAAAGCAAAAAGTGCTTGAATCAGTTTTGGCCATCTGCTTGTTGCTAGGTCTGTTGGCTCCATCAGTGCTGTGTTGCCTATTTCACCAGGCAACCTGTAACACAAAGATAATACCATCTGCAAGTTCGAAAAGTCCGAACTAGAACACCAGTTTTAGTTGTTCGAAAACACTAATGAGGTCGGAGAAAATCCTACCAAAATGACGTTCGACAAAATTTACTCCGGATGTTTTGCAGATTCAGAGGTTCATGACGGAAGAGAAATACAAAAGCCGGTAGTGAATCAAGTCGCGGGAACTCCACCGGCCTCCGATCTTTCGAGAGTGGAACTGATGACGTTCGATGGCCATCCAGACCAGCATAGTAGATTCATGGAACAGCACGAAACTATCTTTGAGGGCAAGGCACGAGGCCCTGAACGGAAGTTCATATACCTAAAGCGCTTTTACCGTGGATCTGCCTGAGAACCAGTGGAGAGATGTGCCGTCCTGGACACAGAGTAAGGCCATGCCAAAGCCCTGGAAATACTAAGGAAGCTTTTTGGACAGCCATTCATAATTTCACGAGACCTGTTTGAAGGCGTACAGACGAAAGCTAAGCGCCAGGGGTGGTGCTTTCTCCTTGTCAAACCCACCGATAAAAAAGCGAAAGTGTAGCATAACCTTGAAACACCCGAATTGTTGTTGGAATCTGATCCCGCTGCTTGAGCTTGAGTTGGGCTTTTGTTTTCTACCTGTTGAAAAGCTGAGTGGCTGGGCAGGGAAAACAGATAGAACCAGCCCGGAAGGAAGAGAAGTCATGTTCAAAGGGCTCACCGAGTACATCCATCCGCAGTCCCGCATTGCTGACTTTGGGTCTGGGCAAATTCTGAGGGGAAGCAACAAGACAGTCAGACCGGGATGGAAAGGTCCGCTAATGGAGACAAAGAAGTGCCCAAGGACCAAACAGTGGGCGAATACACATGCTATCTCCCTGAGAGAACGAGACTACTGACCTGTAAGCTCTGCTGATCAAACTACGGTTTGTCGGAGTGCCGGAGTTTTCTGAAATCGAATACTGCTAGTCAGGGCTATGATCAAGAAAAAAGGCGCCCGCTTCATTGGCCCGAATGGGTCAGTTCGAGCTTTGGGCCGCCGCAATCAAACTAGGTTTAGTCATGAAGGCTAAGAAGCCATCTATAACCCTTTGCCTCTGCAACTCCGGACCGTCTGGAGTTCAAAAACGTGTGCCCTCTCACAAACATTCCAAGCGAGTCAGTGAGGCTAGATTTCAACCCTGTAGGAGTGGTAACCCACAAAGCAATGGTGACAGCCCTGGCATTTCCGGGCGCTGGATGGGACACGACGTTAGCGACTCGCCAATGTGTGAAACAGCTTGGCCTAAAATGCAAAACCACTTCGGTAAATGCCATCTCTGTCGGGGGTGTATATACCTCTAAATAGGGAAAGGTTAAGTACAGCCGGTGACCCCTGCGAATTCGCAAGTGGTTGAAGTGCCACGGGCCTTCATAGCAGATAGTGTTTGAGCACGACCAGTGAACCCTGTTACAGCAATGACCATTTAGCGGCCTCAGCTGAGAACAGCCTCATTTGAGGAACTGACATGCACACAGGTCAACATACTCTTTCGCTTCGACATGCCTGAGGCCCACTTGGTACTTGACCAAAGGATTGGTAAACGTAAAACAACATATGCAACTCGGGCCTTTTTGAGATGGGTACTGTGCTGCTCAGTATACCGTGAAGTTCACGGCTTAGACTCTGTGAGTTTCCCTGTTTGAGCGAGAATGGATATTGAACCTCAGTCAAAACGAGTGGATGATTGCGGGATTTGAGATGTAGCCGTGAACGCGAGGCTCCGTCCCAAGAAAATTACACTGAGCTGGCCACTTTTCAAACAGTAAACCAACTCAACGAACAATTTGTAAAACACGTACCTGGGGGGTCTCGGATAAATCGATCATAATAAAACAGGGAGATTGTTTTAGAAAAGTCAAACCGTCCCCAAAAGCGACGGCATGGCAGGCCGTTACTCTCTAGGGGAACGTTGTGACGCATGCGGGTGTTGATCTGGAATACGTGAAGAAAGTATGCTTCTGCTCAAAGGATGTAGACTGTTTGTGCTATCGTAAAAGCCATGCATTGATAAACGACAGAAGGCCGGATAAGGTTCAAATAATGCTAATAATATGGACGATAACGGCATTCTGTTTCGGGAGAAACCCAGGGCATGCTTCATGGCAAGATCGAATGGTACACACGAGGTAAATATCTTTTGAGTGCATGAAGACGGGTAAGTGTGTTAAATCGCAGCATGAGTGAAAGATATGGTGCACTGATGGGGAACGACAATGCAGCCCGGAAAAGTTAGAAATTAAGGTCAGGTGGTAGAGTCGCCCAGAAAGGTCACAGGTGGCTGGAAAGTAGGGGTGTAAAAGAGAAGCAGGCAAATAAGACGACACCAGAGGAGAGTCAACGGGGAAAAACGGAAGCATAGTGGAGCCAGCAACCGTTATGAAGAATTTTAGAAAGCGCAAAGACGCTGCAGTGGACGAGATGGATGTGACCAGAACTCGACCAAGGACGAGGGAGAAGGAAACAGCAGTAAAATAAAGAAGGCTGAACAAACGGTTAATTGATAGCCCTTGGAGAAAGGCAACTGAAAAATTAAAAAAATATCCGAAAACGATTGCACGTCAAGAAAGGGGAAGCTAAAAGGGGACAAAAAGGAGGATAGTAAAATTGGAGTATTGAATATTCTTGAGGTGGTGACAAGTACTTAAAACTGGCGTGGTCAAACGACCTGGCAAGCCAACAGTGGCACCGGAAAGTCCACAATATCAGAAAGGGTATGTACAAAGGGGATCCCATAAAAAGGAGTTGAAGGTGGATCGATTATTTTTCCCCTTATAGGACAATCACGGAAGATATATGTGTGACGATCCGCCGGAAGAGTTAAGTCGTGGCGGGCAAAAATTGAGAGAACCGGTGCTTCTTGAGATTAGGATGATGCAAAAAGATATCCCAAAATGGATGATCAGTTGAACTTTTGAGGGGAGCAAATATTTGCCAATCAGAGCACCGGCAGCTGGAAGAATACGGAGATTGCTTTCGAGGAAGAAACATCGACTTGGGTTGGTATTACGGTAATGCATGGAGACAACAAGATGTAGTGAAAGATACTGTACTTAAGTGGTAAAGGTTTGTTTATGGGAACGGGATTGCATGCACGGAGAATTGATGAAATACAAAGACACCACAGCAGTAAATAATGAGCACGATGGATGAAAAGGAGCCCAGAGAAAACACGTAAACAATGGTTCCAGTATTTCTGGTTTTTGGTGGTCCAAGGGGTGCTAACAAAGAACACACTCTGCCGGACTAGTTACCGTTCTGTGAACAAGAGCGGAAAGGTCACAGTGATTTTCAACATCTAAAAGGCGCGATGAAGGATGTTGATACGGATGACCAATTGAACTAAAGAGGAGGGGGGAATTCACCAATGAAAACATGTGTCAAAGGAACGAAAACGGAGATGGTTTCCAGACAGTGACGTCAACCGTAGTCTGTATTGCTACAATTCACGGCAGCAGTAGTAGTGGTAATGAATGCAATAAAAATCGTAGTAACATGGTCCGATTTTGGGACAGCAGGCGGAAGTTCATCTGGGAGAGGCTGGTGAATGGTAGGGTCCGAAGTGTCAGAGAGCTCTACGAGGGGATGTTAAAGAGGAGCGAAGGCAGAGAGGGTGAAAGAATGAGAATAACGTCCACGGTATGGAACTTACACATAGTGATAGCCGTAATGAATTGGATAAACAACAATTAAACGATATATAACGTTTTGCATAGAAGGAACAGCTAGCTATGGCGATGCTTACAAGTATCAAAAGTGAGCACAATCATCAACGAGAGCAAGGCAAGCCACACCCTGGGGGTGCGCGTGAGGAATCGAGTAGCCAGAAATTCGGAAAGAAGCAACCCTCAAGAGGTGCCAGCGCTTCAGGGGGGAGGGGGCTGGCTGTGCTCTGGACACTCAACGTAAAAAATGCTTCAATGAGTGAAAGCAAGGGGCGCAATCCGCCACCCTAGTTGAGCCCGCACATCTTTACAATAGTCATGCGCTCCCGATGCGCACCGGTAAAGGCAGCGGATCTGACCGCGCCCCGCATCTTTGGGACTGGAAAGATTGTACATTGTTTGGTTCATCAGCCCGATGCTCCGGTCGAGTTGGGAGCGGACAGTCTTGGGATCGGTAACATGTCATCAAGTTTGAGTAGAGCAATTTGAGAGTATGGAAGGAAAACAAAAGAAAGACCCAGTCTGGGCGTGTCCCGGCCGACGATCGACGAGTATCGGAGAAAAGCGAAGTTATGAAACGGATCCAGGGTAATATTGTGAGGACATAAAGCGCACAGAGGGCTGCCCTGTAATATATAGGAAGCAACCTACTGAGTGAACATGTGAGCACGGTGAAGGCCTCCAGACTATGGTCTGTGTGTGGCCGACAAGGAGACTTGAGGGACGCTTGGGGACAGTGGTGATGAAAAAGGGCCATCTTGGCTGGAGGCGAGATCCGTAACAGAGGCAAGTCAGGCAAAGTTATTAAAACAAAGGTGCGTACAAACTCGTGGCGAGGGTTTGAGGCCAAAGGGATAAAAAAAGTGTAGAAGAGAATTGAGATGAACGGATGAAACGGAAAAGACAAGGCACTGGTGAAGTTGCTGTAGTGGGACAAAAAAGGTGGGGATTCTTCGAAAGAGTAAAACCTTCAAGGTTTGGTATATAGTTGAGGATTAAACCAGAGAAACGGGAAAGGTGGAAGAAGTAACTGAAGCGAATGGTGGAATGGATGAACTTCATTGATGGTCGATAAGTAAACGGATTAAGGTGAAGCTGGTGCTTTGGCACGTAAGGCCGAAAAGAAAAGGGGGAAATTTGGAAGAACAAAAGCCAAAGGATTCAGTAACGCTGTTGAGATAGGACGGTAACCGTTCTGTAGAAGAAAGAAATCTCGCATGGAGCCGTGGAAGCTAATTAGCTGGGGTTTGGATTGGGAATCGAATGAGATGCATCATAACTGGGGTTTGAGTTCATTTGGTGGGCCACTTCCGGTGATAAAAGGGGGACCGTATGTTTCTGTCTAGAGTTGCTGAGAAAGTGTTGAAATCCTATGTGGTTAGACCTAATTCGGAGGAGAGGCATGGCATGGCATGGCATGGAGCTTCGATATGGTGACCATGCTGGCTATATACTTCTGTGCCCCAGAATATCAGAAGCTGTCGTGGAGCGAATGTTTTCCGAGACACAAATACACTGAAACTTTTACAACGATAAAAGAATGATCCAGAAAACAGGTGAAGGAGTATCTCTTGACACACGGTGCTGCCAACAGTCAGTGTACGCCGGAGCTGGAGGTAAATAAAGCGGCGAAAAGAAGGTACATGGTGGCTCTCGAACACCTACGGAAACTTTAAAGGGAGTAAAATGCAGAACTTGCCCGTTTGAGGCGATACGAAATAAACTGGCTTCTATTCGTTTCCCTCTATCCTACTACTTTGTCTCATTCAGTTTCGAAAATAGTCCTACTTCGTTCTATCTGTAATCATTGGTCATGGAAAATCCTCCAAAGACACCACAATTTTGTGTTTCTCTGATATCACTCACTCACGTACACTACTTGCAGGTTTCTCATACACTTATTGTTTTTATGAACCAACCTTTGTGTGTTCGCGTTCAACGCTCCACCCTGCCGTATCCCATCTTGGACCTACGTGAAGCTCGGGCTTTCCTCTCGCAAGCCGCAAATTGGTTCTCGTTTCCTGAGTATGTATGATCGCAAAATTGAGGTTCGTATATGTTCTACGTTATTGTTCATCTAATAATCCAGTATCGTAGAATTTACGGCTCAACCCTGTTATGATTTCGGGATTAGTTCAAATTCAGCTGCGTATCACTGAAAAGCGTGTTACACTACCTGTGTTGTTTTCTTGGGACCATTGTCAGGCTCCTTTTTATGGTTCACTCATCCTCGACAATTTTCTAGGTAAAACCTGAATTCTTCCACAACTGGTCCCCTTACTCTTGCAAGTTGCGGTCAGATGTACCAAAAGTACATTGTAGATTCCCTCAGGTCTATATTCTGTACGCTTTATTATCTCGTATGTGCATCGCCTTTGTTGCTGTTTCTTGGATATTTTATGTAGAACTACCAAATTATTCCCTACAGTTGAGAGACTATGTTCTACCTGGCGGTATTTTGAGCGCTCTCTGATTCACATACGTGTTCCGTGGATTCAAAAACCCAACCCTCCGTTTTCTTGTATGCCGTGTTTACTTCGACTCTTCTGTGAATAATTATTCTTTATTCGACACTTACCTGGAAAGACTTGATTTTCAGCTAGTATCCGTATCTATAACCAGCGTACAAAACATTTAAAAGTGAGCTGGTCTGAAATGCTTTTTGAAGCCTTGAAAGGGCTATCCTTGGAGACGAAGAGTCCTGAGCGACAACCGGAAATCCGAAAAACGAGAGTTATGGAGAACATTTCTGAAAGTTGCAAGCGAATAATTGTCAGTTGTCGTCCACACGGTCCTTTAGGCATTTCCAAGTTGGAGTATTTTTCTTCAGCAATGTTCAAAATATATTCTTCTTTATTTTCCTTCGGCAATCGTACAGAATCACAGGGAAGGATGTCGGAAAATTCTAAGTAAAATTTTCAAAGTAGGCACATTACAAAGTTTTTCTGGCTTTTGGAGGAAAGCATTTATTTCCAGGCTTAATGGTGTTCCTGTTTGCATCCCTTATACGGAAAGTATTGCTGCAATGCTGCCGTTTGTATTTGAGGTCAAACAACTTAACTGTTGAGGTGTTCTCTTTCACTGTACATCTGACGATAAATTTTGGTGCTAACTTATGACAACTAGCTGATTTTTCATTTTTCCGAGAAACTCAGTTATTTATTCCTCCATAATTATCTGCTTCATGACCCCCGTTGATTGCGCAAAATCTCATTGCTATTTTGACTCTGTTTATTCGCATTCAACATGTCCGCGCAAGTTGAAAAATACCACGCCCACTCGTTGTTGGAACATTTATTTTTCCGCGTTGAGTAGGTAACCTGCGCATGTGGAAAATAATTTCTCGTATGTAAACTTTGAACCTTAGCAAACGCCTCGATTCTTCGGTAGACGTATCGGCCGCGATAGGCTGGACTGGATGTTTGGAGAAGATTAAGGAGAAGCAGCCAAAGTGGTGCCTGAAACTACTGAGAAAAAGGCTCTTTGACCCACCCCTTGGATTGGTAGACCGGTGAATAGGAGTGATAGCTGCTTGGACGGAAACTAGGGAGCACTGGCTGTAGGGTGAGTGCGCGGGCCGCGAACCGCAAGACCTAAGAAACCTTTGGTGAAATCTACCCTAGGAGGACTTTGGCCGGCGACGCATCTGATGTGTTTAAAATCCTTCTTGACGCACAGCCCCCTCTTTTCCACGTAAAATAGCTCCATTCATTATGAAGCAATACACGCCTATTTGTTTATGTGACAGATCCCCACATACTTGAACTTGGTTTTGGTTAACCTGACAACGCTTGCACACCCTTGTTGGATTGGGCCTTGGCTCTCGGCTTGAGTGGATCGTATTCACATTTGAGGCTTGTATACGATGCGCGTTCGTTACCTTGATAATCCAGTACCGTGAAATTTGCGAATCAATCTTGTTTTCAGTTTACGATTCGTCTGATTAGGCTAAGCTTTGCTCGACTTGAGATACTTCTGACACACGGAAAACTTATCTGTACACCATCTGGAATGCTGATTTTATCATTTTTGGGTATGCCTGTTCAAGACAGTGGGTAGCCTTGGGCAGAAGGATTTCATCACTAACTCTGGGTCGTTTATCGTTGTAATCTTTGTCCTTATAATTTAGATGATAACTAGGATTTGGCAGGCTGGAGGATCCGCAAGATAAAAATATACCTCTGAACCTTCCAAACGAAATATTGGGTTATTCGAAAGGGGTTCCAAGAATAATCCTCAAGCAACGTTTATTGGCAGTGTGCATCCTCCCGTGACTATTAGTCATCCATAGGAATAAAGCTTTTTAAGCCCTGCAAAATTTACTTTCGTTAGTGCATAATTATCGCACACTTGGAGCTACATCAACACGCTTGTCTCGTTGTTCCCGGTCAACTTCCCCGCGGTTTTATGACATAATATTCACCGGTCTTATTCGTAAACTTAGCCATTTCACAAGATAAGTCTCACTTGTTTTTGCCACTTTTACCGATATACTCGAAAACTAACGCATTTATCGATGCCGTTCACTTCCGCACCACGATCTTCAAACAGCATATGACACTGCGAAATATATCTCTAGAGATTCCTAATAATCGATGATTCTTTGATTGTTTGCTTTCTGTGTCAGTTCCGCTGTTCACTCACTTAGGCTGTTGCATTGCAATAACCTCATCTTGCGAGGTATCATGTCCCACGTATGCATATCTGACAAGCTCTTGTACCACCGGGTTCTGTTCTGTTGCCATAAAATGGTCCACCTTGTGTAATAAACACAAATTTGCAGTCTCCTGCCCGTTAATTTATCATTTTTGCCAGCTGTGTCTTTCCTACTGTTGTAGTTGGGCACCACAGATCGATCTTTCGCCAGTTCTCAGTCTCATGTTGATGCATGGCATTCCTTTCTTCTGAAAGCAAACAATCCGCTCAAAGTCTACATGTTTTTAACCGGCCACGTCTTTCACCATCACTTTGGCATTCACGATCCAGGTGTTTATTCCTTCTAGTTTATCATACACTCCGCCCATATCCAGCTGCCGAACTTTGCAAATCTATTTATCCGTTGTTCCATCTGTTTCCTTCCCCCTGCTCTATTCCGATAGATCATCTAAGACCCTTCCGATCAAGTAAAAACTCTTTGCACCTTTAGTCAAATTCGCTGAGTTGTATCACAAAAATGGACTTGAATGCTTTTTCTTACATTCAATCGCGTGCACACAATTGTACATATCTCCTGAAAATCTGGTTCAGTTTTCAACTGTACTGTTCATTGTTGAATGGCAGTAAGCTTAGGAGTTATCCGAAGTAAACTATTATTTCATGTGTTGCCAAGCCACGGGGTGTGAGACGGGAATGAGAGGAAAGAGAGGGGGTTCCAACCCGGTCGTCGTACGAGCTGTGGGTTAGGACGGCAATGATGATGATTAAAAAAATACTTGGAGTAATGGGACGGCTGTGTTTTACGTGGATTTGATCGTACTGCTTTTCCTTCGTGGTTGTGAGAGGGCGAGTAAATTGGAATCTTTAAATACTACGAGCCTTCGCGCAGGCCGCCAAGCATTGATTTTTGGAGACCCTTGTAGTGTTACCAATGCGACAAAAGATTACAAAGATTGAAAAATTAGTTTTTCTGAAAAACTACTGAACTCGGTGGTATCATTTGCTCCGCCTGTGTACCCCGTCCGCATGCCGATGCTTTCCTGCAATACACGCGCCGTCCCGCTCCAAAGTTTTGAGTCTCGCTCTTTTGCGCGCTGCTGATTGTTTGCTAACGTGTCACAAACTAACACCAAGGGGTGTAGACTCTATGCGGGAGCACGTCCTGACTTAACTTAGGAAAATCCTAGAACGTCGCCATCGAATTGTCTAGAAGGAAAAATCGTAATAAAATCGTCTGTCCGACTGGCAATTGCTCTACAGGTTTCCCCCTCTCTAAGCTCTTCAACCCACTGTTCTCCTGACCTAGTGATTTGTCCAAGTTACATCCATGGAGATAAACTTATCTATGCGTCATCGATATCACCGCTTATTGCTTGAAGATCAGATGCTGGTTCTATTCTGTTCCATGACTGGTTACTAGTTGATGAATCTCTCCCTCCTGCTCTCGATATGGAACCTTCAGATACCCAGTAGGTGCATGCACGTTTTCTTTCCTTTTTTCTTTCTCCGCACACCTCCGTTTTTCTGACCACTCCAGAATTGATTGTTTACATGATTATCATACACAATGCATGTTCCACGCTTCAGTAAGGCTTTTTCAGTGGTTGCTTGCAAGGCTGAATCACTGCAACACCCCGTTTTCGAAGCCGAAACTGGTTTCTATCAAGGGCCTTGAGCTTACCCATTTCAGCCCATTCAAACACACTCCAGATTCATTATGCAGTTACTAACGTGTTTGAATCCCACCTCCAGATTTTTCAAATATTTCATGCTGCAGGGCAGTTGTACTCATCGGTCATGCCTTTCGCATGTGTCTTGTTCATGGCCAAGAAAACACCATCAAATTATTAATACTATCATTATTATCATTATTGTTATTTCGAAGGTTTCGTGTGTCAAGTATCACCATCATCGCTTCGAAATCCCAACCCGCTTTATTTTTACAGTGCATTTTCCTCCTACTGAGCATGGAGCCTAAGTTCCATTATGAAACAGGAGACCAAGCAGCCCACACGAATATGCCGGATTTCATACTGGGCGATCCGGAGGCTATCTTCACTGCCCTCGAGTTTTGAGCTCGCATATCCAGTCAACAACTCAAACACAATGAACTGCCCTCGGCAACGGCAACCAGTATGACACCAAAACCCAGAAATATTTTCATGGAACCTCGGTTCCATGGGGAGCCCCTATTGGATGTATGGCTTCTTCGGAAGAGAAACGTATCCGGCATCCCCTCTCCGGAACCCAACTGGGAGATATTGCACCGCCAGAGTTGTTGCGGAAAATTCCTCCATTAGTAAGCACGACTTCCATAGAAAACAATCCTGTATCGACTACGGATGCCGATGCCGATACCATGTGCTCAGAGCAAATCTGCCCTTCTAGTAAATGGCCGGAATTTTAACAAGTGAGCCCAGGCTGCAGACAAGGTCATCGGGCAGGCTTGTGCCTTTCCTCGCAGTTCCCCGCGTTATAAAATGTCACGGTTACTTTGCCTGGATCTTTCGTTGAACTAGAGTAAGAGACGGTGGAACACAATGCTTTCCGCTGCAGCTCCGACATACAGGCATTACATCAAGAGGCTCGCCGTTTATTGCAGGTGGTCGAACAGCACGGAGCCGTCCTCAATATCTTGCGCTGATGTAACCAAGGCAGCAGCCGTTTATCGCCTAATGCGCCGACGGCAAACTCTCAATCCGGAGATTGTTACTGTCTTCGCCGTCTCGGTTCCCATGCGGCAGAATGCGAGGCGCCCTGTACTCACCGCACTTGCTACGGAAACCAATGAGGCGGAGGCGATGGCGATGGCCTCTTCGGGTGCCCCTGCTCATGGGGGCCTGATTTACGTGGAGGACTAGACTGCCTGTGTGCTTGTCTCAATCGACACTAGAACGCAGGTCAGTGTAGTGACGGTTTCAAAAACGGTCCGCCCTCTATCACACAGCCCTGACACCGCGAGCAGCCAACGGCACGCTCATCCTAACCTACTGCGGTCAATTTCTTACCCCAGATCTCAGCTTGCGTAGCTCCCCGTAGGTTTTTGATGTAGTTCGGGTGCACCGGGCTATCCCATACCAAGGTTTTTCAGAAAATCACACTTTAGCAGTCGATCTCGGTGAGGGACAAATGCAGGTTGAGTTGCATCAAATTTTGTTGTTGGTTCCCCGACCCAAGCTCAGTCACCAGAAATCCTCGTCCTAATTCCCACTTCCGATCCAGGATTTGGCACCCCATTCACTGAACACTCTGGTTTTCTCCACTCAAGCAACAACCTGCCTCGAATCGCTACAACGAACGTCGGTCCGCATTCAGCCCCGCGGGTTAGCCCCGGACAGGCTCTATGTGGCGTGCTCCAAATTCCAACACATGCTCGATCTGAGAATCAGCCAGCATTCCAACAGCCAGTAGGGCATTACCCAAACACAGGTATTGGAAGAAGTCACCCGAAGACTGGGGTCCGTGAGGAAATTATCGTCCACTCAACCGAGTGACAAAGCTCGACCGGCGTCCCATTCAAAGTGTCGTGGACCTCGCGGCTCGTTTAGTTGGTAAGTTAATCTTCCGTCAAGTAGATTTGGTGTGGACAAGCTACCGAATCCCGCTAGAGGAAGCAGATATAGTAAAGACAACAGTAACGACTCCTTTCTTTCTCCTCAAGTTTCTACGAAAGCCGCTTGGACTCACCAGTCCTGTGCCAACTTTCCAGTATTTCATAGATATGGTATGCGCTGGTTTGGATTTTGCTTTGCCTATCCTGAAGACTCCTGGATTGCCCACTGGTAAAAGGCAAAAGATGGAGCTCGCGTACGCACTCTTTACGACGGCCTGCCTCAGCGCGGGTTCACTGTCAACGCGAAAGGTTTGTAACAAACATCAAGGCCAGCAGATCTCTAGCACATCAGAACGCATTCACAGCGATCATGTCACTGCAAAATAAACTTTAGTCTATCCTAGGCTACTCGGAACCCACGTCACTCAAGCCGCTGCAGTGTTCCGACGGGCTTGTCAATTTTCATCGGCTATTCACTCCGTAACACTCTTGGTTAATGCAGCCTCTCACAGACCTATTTAAAAGATAAAGCTATGCAGCCGGCCCTCCCGGGCGCCGCATAAGAAGCATTTATCAAACTGAAGCAGGCTGCCGGCACTGTAGCCTAAGTATCACACCTAAAACCTAAGGCTCAGATTGCTTAGGTCACCAGAGCGTCCGGTTAAGCTGAAAGTTTGGCACTGCAGCGATATTTAGTCGACAATTGGCGGCCAGCTGCCTTCTTATCCGAAAACTGTAACCGGCCGAATTCAACTGTAGCGCTCTTGGCCGCGAAGTCCTCGCAGTCCTCCTAGGCATCAACCTTTTTAGGCCAACCCTAGAGGGCCGCGATTCATGGTCTACTGCGATCATCAAGCAATCATCGGCGCAGTGCTCTACGCTACGGACACACACCCTTCCAGAGAATCTAGACCTCTGGATTACATCACTCAAGTCACTGGGATGCGCACCATATCTAAAGTGTCAGTAATCAGGTCGTGGATGCTCTATCTCACATTACCAATCTGGATCCCAGCACCTCCGGCTGTACCAACCTTGAAGCTGTTGCATCCGCACAAACAGGAGATCCCGAGGCATAGCAACCCAGTAGCTCTTTGTGGCTGCGGCTCCAGCCTGTTCCCACTTCTTCAGCCGAAGCTCACAGAATCCGCGATATCTCAGAGGTCCACGCAAGGCCAGTCGTGTTGTAGGCTTTTGGGCGACAGGTTTTCGAAACACTACACTGGCTGACTCATCCAGGTATGAAATCCCGATCTTATACTTGACCGCTGAGTATGGCACAACATGAACCGTGACGCCACTGTACGGGCCAGTACCTGAATTAAATGCAAAACGTGGGAAATGCATAGACTCAGAATAGCCCACTGGTTACGTTTCCGGCTGTCGACCTACGCTTTCAAAACATGCATGTTGATGTAGCAGAGCCGTTGCCTCCGTCAAAAGTGCCATGTATCTTCTGACTTGCCTGAATCGTTTCACCGGACGGCCGTCAGCTGTACCTTTGCGCTAAGCAGCCAGCGAAAATGTCACCCAAGCCCTACTAGAACTACGGGTAGCAGCTTTCGGTTGTCTGGTCTTGGCAACCACAGTCCATAGCTTACGCTTTAAGAGAGCCTCCGGCAGTCTTCTGCAACGATCACGCATCCGTCGCATCCATACAGCAGCCCAACACCCGTCACCAAACGGGGTGGAAGGACTACGTCATCGGCAGTTCACGGCAGCCTCAGCGGTTCACAGAAACCTAGATGGGCAGGAGTCACTATCACTAGTACTCCTGGTTGCAACGGCTCTCTTGGGGCCGATCTACGAACCACATCAGCCAAATTCTCGTTGGGCTGCTTGCTTTGACTTCCTAGTGAAGTAGCATCTCCAAAGTCCACTGTCACTTTCCGTTTTACTGTTGAGCCGCCACGTTTACACACCAAATTCATAAGATACGCCGTTCAGCAGCCCGAAAACAAAACAGTGAATCATTATGAGAATATAGCGAATGCTAAAGCATTTGTACTCTTAGTGCTGGGGCTATTTCGTGGCTTACCTGACACTCTATTTGCACTCTTATTGTAAGAAAACGGCTTTCAGATACTGCAGCATACGCTGAGGTCCAAAGTCTGGTAGAGAAAGCCAAGCCTTCCACTTTGTCGTATACGCCTTGGCGGATTGGCCTATCCCACACGGTGATTTCTCCAGTATTCTGGCGCATCTGAACGGAGCAAATCATCATCCTATCCGAGGCGTATCGAAGGACTGTCAACACTGACTCATTCGATGTTAGTAAACACCCAACTCGATTTTGCCTGCTGCTTACCTGGTCGCGAAATCATCCAAAATCACGAGGTTTCTTCGTGTTCTACTTTACGGCAGCCAACCCTCCGTCGGTCTCTAGCTGACCATATCCATTACTAGTGGCATCATCCAATGCAGCGTCCTACTGCCATCACTATTACTCTTTCATGTCAGCGACATTTTCTCTTCTATTTTCCACGGTACCCCACTTTTTTTCGCTGATGATATAAAAATGGCTTACTACTTCCACTCTAATGACCTATCCACGACCCTGTGCAACGTATTGAGGGACCCATCCTCTCCAAACTTGATGCACCTCGTGGTTCTTGGAATTCTCGGCAGACAAAAGCTTCTTTCTACCTTACAAAATTCACTGTACCGCCCGGTCAAATAAGTCCGGACGGCCTTCCCATCCCCATCCACCCCACTGTTATTGATTGTAGCACAAACTGCTCTCTCTCCTTTAACTTATCGGAGCAAGCATCTTTTCAAATAGCTAAAGTTAAGTGAACCCTAAGCCTGGTATATCAATGCTGCTTACTGCCCGCCAATCACCTCTCCATATATCTCGCGTATGTGAGACCGCCCCTTGAGTACGGCCCCATTAACTCCAGCCAGTGGCCATGTTTTTCTATTATATCTGAGAACGTTCGGCACACCGCAAAATCTCTTGGGCGTATCCGAAACCCCTACATATAGCCAAAGCAGTGAGCTACACAATGAGCCTTCGTGGATCCTCCACATGAGGCCCATCTGAGTCTTTCTTTAAGGTAGCCCAAAACTGACTCTACATTCCCTGTCATATTTCATTTTCTGCCTACTGCTCCTATCCCCTTCCTGCTCTTCCTTTCTCTCCCTGGCCCTGAAACTTATTTCCATATGAGGTCGCGACTCTTCCAGCCAAACCAATCCAAAATCTGAAAAGTAACCTTCCTTTTGATGTACCCACTGCCTCTCCACCGTATTCTTTTGGGCGTGCCCGTATTGCTGCTTCTAACGCGCCAACCTCCCTGTATCCCCCAGGAAATGTTCTTTCTTCCGCCGAGCTCGCTCCAAATACTGTCATAATAACTGACACTTTCATGCCCGGCAAAGTTTATTATTCCTTTTTTGTACTAAACTGTGTGTAAATTTCATCCTCCCCCACAGGCCTCTCTTTTCCTTGACGCGCTATGATTGTTTACTTAAATACTCATCAACCTTCGCAAGTACCCCATTGTCTACCCCCCCTGCTTTTCACGTCAGCTTACCCTCTTGCCCCTTCGGTAAAATTGTCCTTTCCCCAAGTCATAAGTTGCTGTTGCTACTCGTTCATTGGCACATTTACTTCGCTGTTCCTTTCCTCACCACAGTCACCAAACCATTTTCTTCCATGAAGTATATTCCGCTGCCTCCTATCACTCAGCAATGTAAATACCGATCATCTGTCCTCCTCAACAGTCCAACTGTTGGCGTGAACAGTGTCCTTTTATTGCTTTATCCTGATCTTGCAGAGCACCAAGACTCTTCCACGTTGGTACGTCTCGGATGTATTTATCGTGCAGCCCCACCGTTGCCATTATCTAAAGACACCTGTCAAAATTGTCGTCAAAAGTTAGTCACTTACCGTTCACCCACTATAACGTCACCTTTGTGCGCCATTCGCCCATGCAGTCACTTTTCAACGCATCCCAGATAGATTTATTACCCAGTTATCACCTTAATATTGGTATATCATCATCTATCTATAGTACAGTAAAAAAAACCAGCTGAATGCTTTCTTGTCCTCCGAGGACCTTTCTTTCATTACCTCGGCAATCTCCCTTTCTCTCAGGTTGTGCCACTTGTTAGACTTATTCAATATATAAATAACTCCGTAAGTACGCAGCTTCCACTTTTTTCAACTGCCTTCGATGCTTGAATTACTTTATGCTGTTGCTGCTGTTACACCTCCGTCTTCTCAGGTACATGTCGTGCACCTTTTTTCTCTTGTGATTATCGAATGGTACGCTTGACGCAACTTTTCCTCAACTGCTGTGCACTTAACTGTCATACACTCTATCATCTCTTCTGCGGACCCCACTTGTTATCTCTGTAACTACGCATACCCCACATTGATTTATCTTCCATTTTCACAGGACCCTTCTCCTCCAGCTTAATATAGGCGAACAATTTGCCTCACAATCTGCTTGCCTCCGGCCTTCCGTCCATCATCTGTTTGGTAGTCTCCCTATGCCTCCAGAGCTAACACTCGTTCGCTTTGCCGCGGGCCCCACCGGTATTCAATCACAAATTTCTACGGCCATCTCTGTCCATCATCTTTAGTCCAAATCCAGTATCCCAATCCCGATTTTTGTATCGGGCTCACTGGTCCCGTAGCCGTCTCTTTACAGATATAGTGTGGCTGGCCTATTAAAAAGGTCATCAGGTCACTTGTCTACCCTTTACTCCACTATCGCTTCTCTAAGCTATTCATCTCTGCTATCACCGTGTGACGCACCTCACACTGATTTACTGCCATGATTTCATACCTGCTGATACTTTGTGACAAACCTATACCGACATAAATAATTTGCTGATCACTCACTAAATTTCCGCTGACTACTTCTTTAATCTCCGCTTTTGAAATCTCCCCCTCTATCCATTGGCGTTCTCGTTCTTTGTGACTGACCCCGCCAGCTTCTCATAATTAACATTTCAGCATCGTACTGGCAGTTGCTTCATTGCTTTTTATCTCTGAAGATCCACCCTTTTACGTCGCCTGGAAGGAGGCCACAGGATCCAAAACCGGAGGACCATGCGACCACTTCCTTTTTGGAGAACAGTGATTCCCGGGCTTTATACTTTCTGGGAGTCTCAGGTAAAGGACAAGAACATTTTCATGTAAAACCTCAAACATTTGAGCATCTGAGCTAGCCTTCAGATATTGTGCCTGAGCTAGCGTGGAGTGACAGCTTGCTGTAGGAGTCCCGCACATACTCTGGCTGACCCCGCCTCCCTTTGTTTCAAATCTGTTGCTTTCCCTACGGAGCCCATGACTTAACTTCTGATGTTCCATGTCGATATGCTGTCCAGAAAAATGAGTCATTGCACCTCTACTCTGACGACTTCCTGGCACTGATACACTCGGGGTTCACAAATATGGGCTACTCCTATCCTGCATTTGATTGTAAAAATGAAGAATTCTAACACCGTCAAATTTAGTTTGCTATCCATAACTGCTTCCTCTGTGTCCTGCTTGGGCTTACGCACCAAAGGCGAGTTGTTCAAGGACAACGATGGGCTGTCTGCTGAGACACTGGTTCATCCGAGTAAGCTAAGGGCCTCGTGGCACAAGTCATTATCGAACATTACTCTTCCTCCGTGGGAGATGTTAACCGCTACTTGACTCTTTTGTCCCGGACTCTGGATCAGTGGTCTCATCGTTCTTACTTGCACTATTTTGCAACTCTAGTTTGCCGCGCTGGTTACCACTGTCCAAAAATCAATGCTTGGCGGCCTGCGCGAAGGCTCGTAGTATTTAAAGATTCCAATTTACTCGCCTTCTCGCAACCACGAAGGAAAAGCAGTACGATCAAATCGACGCAAAACACAGCCGTCCCATTACTTCAAGTATTTTTTTAATCATCATCATTGCCGTCCTAACCCACAGCTCGTACGACGACCGGGTTGGAACCCCCTCTCTTTCCTTTCATTCCCATCCCACACCCCGTGGCTTGGCAACACATGAAATAGTAGTTTACTTCGGATAACCCCAAAGCATGTTGCAATGCAATATCCAACCCCACCTTTTACTTACGGCGCTCGATTCCATTCCCGATTCTCTCTGGTTCGCTATCATCCTCCAAAGCACTGTTCATTACATTGGCTGCTTGTATCGCTCGCCAATTTCCCTCAGCTCATTGGTTCCACTTGTCACTAGATCTTTCGAATGGCTCCCTTTCCTGTCTTTTGTGCCCAAGTTCATTGAGGGTGACTTTATTCCCCTCAAGTTTGTTAGCCTACATTCTCGGCTCCTCCCAGTCTTATGTACCCGATCATCAGTATTCCTCTTGGTGGCTGGCACATGTCTCCGAACCTACAAGAAACGGGAACATACTAGATCTGGTATTTACTCACAATATGCCTCTCGTAGGTGTTTCAGTAAAATAAAACTTCCCCCGGCAGTGACCACGAAACGGTTATCTGCCATCTGCCCCTTAGTGGCTCACCTAGTCCCGCACACCCAACCAACCATACACTCCTGTTCAGAAATTGGGCTTTGCTAGTCACGCTTATTCGCCAAAAATACTGAGGTGATTATTTTCTCACCCATGACCCTCAGCATGCGACGGATATTTTATACTCCTTCTTCTTCGACTGTCTTAACTAACTGTCTTTTACTTCCCAGGCTGTACCCGAAAAGAGGCCCCCTGTCTCTCCACTTCATAAGAAGTATCATAAACTTCTGAGGCAGCTACATAATTCCAACGCCTTTTGAATTCTTATTCTGTTGAAGAGCCTTTTCGCACTTATTCAACGACAGGATATTACGCGACTTCGTGACCAAGCAGCTAAGGCATTGAGTCATCCCATCAGGACGCAACTTCTTCCTCTGTTGCATAAGCCTAGAAGTGCTGATATTAAGGCCGAATTCCAGCTTCTGATTCTGGATATTAACTCATCTATCACCTCCCCACCTTGCAAAGCCGAAGCCTTCAGTGCATTCTTTGCTTCAACCCTGGCTCCATCTGCTGTCATTGCCCCTCCTCTATCTTTACCAGTTACTGACTTTGTCCTTTCCACGATACCCTTCGATGGCAGGAGTATTTCTAAGCTACCATCCAATAGCAAACCCTCCTCCGATTGGGCATTGATGGCCTGCCACCAGTTGCCCCTTTCATTGGCCGACCGGATTTCCCCTTTAATGCCTAACCTCTTCGCTCTTTCACCTAATGGTGGCACCGTACCTGCTAACTAGAAGCGCTCGGTAATCGTTCCTATTCATTAAAAGGGACCTTCACATGAGGTATCCTATTATCGCCCTATAAACCATACCCCCATCTCATCCAGAATAACGGAACAAATAGTTCAAGATCTCATTACTACTTACTTACTTAGCCTCAACCCCATGATTCGCAACCAACATGGATTCCTCCGTTCACAGTCCTGCACGACTTGTCAGCATGATTTTCTGGATCTCATCACTGACCCTGCTGGAAAGTGGAGATATTTTTTGCTCTTTATCCCAACTTACCTAGGGCCTTCGATCGTGTACCCGAACCCCGCCTTTCAACGAAGTCACAATCATTTGGCATTATCGATCCACTGCTTTCTTGGTTCTCATCTCACTTATTTTATCGTTCACAGGTTGTCTTGGTTAAAGGGCACCCCTCTCACTCGAGGCATGCTACTAAAGGTGTTATTCAGGGCAGTGTTTTAGGCCCCCTTCCTTTCCTTCTATACATGAATGATATTTCTGACAACACTCAATGGCAAGCCGTTCTTGTTCGCGGACTACATTAAAATAATCTATACTTTTTCGCCTGGCACCCTCAGTACTACTACCCCTAAAATATCCGCTGACTTAGCCGCTCTTGATTTGTAGTTCCCAATTCGGGAGATGAAATTCTCCGCCGATATATGAATTTTTCTTGCTTGAAAAAGCCAGGTTCTTTCAGGTTCCTTATGCATCGGCGGTTCACCAGTCGACAGCCAGCCCTAATTATTCTTGCTTTTTCAACTCCAAATGTACTGTTTTTTAAGCGGCGAAGGCTGAAAAGTGTCTTGGTCTTCTTTTTAGATCCTTTCAGCCCAGGAAGAGCTTTCTTTACACGTACAAGGCACATGCCAGGCCCCTTCTCGAACACTGTCCCTTAATCTTTTCCAGTATGAGAAAATCCGACAGGATTGTTATTGATTGTATTCAGAGAAGCTTCACAAAGCATCTTATCGGTTGGTTGCCCAACTTAAACTACAGGGAACGATATTTATCTCTCAAAATCGAACCATTGTGGCTTCGTTTCATTAGGCTGAACCTGGCATTTCTGTATGAACTGTTCGCTAAGCCATCCTATTCATCCGACCAGTTATGCTTCTCTCCGGGTACTGGATATTCACTCGGTAATAAACAGTATACTATTACCACACCCTCCGCGAGGACTGTTCTACGCTCTAAGTTCTTTCTTTTCAGGTACCCTAAAATCTAAAATAAACTTCCCTTGCACATCAGACCTTCTCAGTCAAAGTATGCATTCGTGCATGCTATTGATAAAGTCCCTTAGGCCCCAACAGTTTTGCGCTTATTCAACGTTCACATAACCGAAAGTCAAGCTTACGAGAAAGGCCCCGACTTTTAAGCCATTGCTCTGCTTTCTCGCTCTACCTTACCTTCCTAAATAACTTCACCGCTTTTGAAATTCTGATTGCTTTGTTTGACCGCTTCTCCTTAGACTTCGCTATTGGCATATGTGAGGCATGTCTGCATCCACTAACTGTTTTTCCATACCAACTTATAAGATCCTGCCAAATTAACTTTGAAATAAATCCTTTCAGATGCGTTCGTATCTGTAGAGACCGCCGTAATACTCCCCACAGATTGTCAATATGCCTCATCCGCTCCACCATTTATTACCTTCATCTAGTTATATCGCATCTGCGGCCCTGAAACCAGCCTCAACATTGCTATAGGAACTGCACCAGTAACTACAATCTGGTCTACCAAATATACGTATACATATGTATATATATATATATATGTATACATAAATAAATATGTATGTATAATTACATACACTTTACTTTCCCGTAATCGTTAGCACAGCTTGGCAAGTAACTCAAAGCTCCTCGATATCTCTTTGCTAAAGTTGCCTCTGTTCCACATCAGGTTCCACGACACATACGTCCATCATTACGTCTGCGATTTTGAGCTGGAAAATCTAGTCTCATTTCTCTCACTTAGCGTGGCTCACAAACTGAACTCAACATCCAGTATGACGTCATCAATTCTGCCCCCACCCCATCCCTCAGCTTAGTTTCTTCCATAATTTCATGCATAACTTAAACTTTTCTTTCACTGAATGATTACCACAGGTAGACTATTAACCTCCTCATTGGTTTTTTAATTCCTACTTACGCGTTTTTCTTTATAGTTGCATGTTCCGTGGCATCAATTTGTCTCGGGGTTCTGCTGCACCGATGAGCCCGTGCTCCATTTTTGTTCCTCTTTCCAATAACCGTTAATCCTCAGCTGGGCCGTACCCAGACTGCTTTTCTCCATCCCATTTCTCTCTCCAGTGATCCTCACTGCCAGTCATCCACCCCGGGCACCATACCGGCCACCTCCATGGCTGGAGCTCCTGGATGACAATGTCGTATGGCCTTCTGTCGACTACTGTTCACGTTGGCTCTGTTGTCCAAGTTCCCACAATTTGAATAATTAGTCCTGGACCATACATCCTCATCGTGGTATCCCAGACCCCTGCACAACCGTCAGTGAACATTCACGCCAATCCAAACGGTGCGGTGCGCAGTCTGATCCCCTGACCTTGCGTTCGGGCCGTCCGCATCGATGTGCGAGCGCAATTAGGCTGGTGGATCATGCCTCTTGTGTTCACTTCACGAGGTGTTTCCAGGTTGGGTGTCCAACGCACGGTCAGCCCGGCCCACTAGCACCTGTTGTGGATTGCAAGCTTCGACTCTGCTCGCTCTATCGCACACATCACTGTCGGTTGCGAATCGCATAATCCTACCATTCTTCTCCCTCCACGATTCGCTCATCTATCGTTCTTGTCAGCATTCTTATCACTTCCCTTCCGAGTTGTTCTACTCCTGTGTGCATATCTGTCCACTCTAATTTTTCTGTCGTTTTTCTCCATGACAACCCTTACTACATGATGTCCCTCTCGTCCTTTCCATTTTACTGTGCCCAGGCCCAAAACATTTCCTTTTCCACTCATTTCGCCCTTGTCGGCCCCTAATCAGTATTCATTCGGCACCTCCGTATACCTTTAAAGCTCATTGAGTGCGTACCTCACTGGCTGCCATTTTGTATATCCTTTTGTTCATTTTATATCTACCACCATTAAGCATCGGACACATCCTTAACCATGACCAATCACCATATAAGAACTCGCCGTTACAAACTTTCCATTTTTTGCGGCCAATTTTATTATCTTTTCGCCACCGCCATGTTTTCCATATCTGAATCCGCAATTCTTCCGTGGATCTCCCTCTTAGGCAGTGTCCCGATTAGCAACTCCCGGCTCAACCCATTTGTGTAATCTCTATAAGAAAGCACTTCTCCATTTCCATTCTTCCAACTCCGAAGCACAATCATTTTTCGTGCTATTTGCTCCATCACAGGTTTTCTCGTCCGGGTTCTTTTCTTCTCGTTTTTCATCCTGTGTCATCTGCAGTGAAGCGATCTGATTTATCATCGCTTACCTTGCTTTCTTCGGTCAGCTCTCTCATCTGCCTCGTTTATTGCTGGCCACAGGTATCTTCAGTGTGCCTTCCAGGCTGCTCTGCTTTTCCGCCTTCCACCTGGTAGAAAGTCATCGTGAAGTCATCATTTCCACCTACATTTTCAAACCGTGTGATTCACCGTTACCTGATCTTTCTGAACCCCCACTTCCTTATTTCTCCCTAGTTTATTTGCTGTTACATCCGCTGCATCTTTGCACCACAGCTCTTCTAACCTTTAAGTAGCCGTTCTTAATAGAAGATTCACGCTCCTCCAACCACCCTGCACCTCCATTTGCTCTGCTTTCTGCGGCCATTTTTACTGCTATTTATTTGCTGCAAAACATACTTCCATTTATTGCTTCTCCACCCATTTTCGACCGTCACCACATGTCTAACCCGCACTAACCAGATCGTTAGATTTGCTTTCACCTGTTTTCGTCGATCCATTCCTTCGTATTTCATCGTTTATCGACCTCTGACCACAGCCATCACCTTTGTGCATCCGAAGTTGTTTCCCTCTCTCCCTCCCTCAGTTGATCCTTCGTGTTCACCTGTCATAAACAAATTCATCAGGGTTTGTCCAAGTTAATTCCAATCAACCCTCAACAAAAACAATCTTTCCTGGAGGTCCATTGAACTAGGATTGAACTCAACCGAAACCAAAGCTTCTACGACCTATCCGGGCCCGACAAGTCTAAAACTACCATCACTGACCTAACGACAAAATGAGTCCCTTCATTTAAATACCCTGGCTTAACTCTGCTTCTGGACAGCCGGGCGGAAGATGAGGTCGTTTTACGGATTCACAGCAGCAGGTGAACCTTCCTCCAGCTAAGAAGAAAGCTGCTGACTCGCGGCGAAATCACTTTGGGGAGCGAAGTTCGGGTTCACTGTGCCTCCGTCCGACCAGCACGCAGCTGTGGCCGCGAAACGACCATTACGAGCTGCAAACACCAGAAGACTGCAGACTTCTGATAACCGGTGCAAGCTGCAAGTCCTGGGAGTCAACTGATACGACAGGGCATCCAGCAAAGAGTTGAGAAAAGGCTACTCGCATTGTTGCGGATTCCCCATCTTGTTGGTCCTCGCTGGAAGGAAAAAGCTACTCTATAGCTTTGGTTGAATTGAGGTCAGTCCACGAAGCAAAAAAACATCGATTGAGCGAGGACTGATAAATCGTTTGCGTTCGAAGTCGTGCGAGATCCATAAAAATGATTCATGAATAGAAAAGTATGTGCACAAGCCCCACTCGACAATGCTCTATCTCAGGTGAGTTTTACAAAATAGCCTTCCAAGGTGGCCGGAAGAACAGTTTCAACCAAACAATGAACTAAAGGAAAATAGCGAGGCAATCAACTTCTTGCCCAGCTGAGTAAAACCGAGAGTTACGACGACTGCCTCCAACCAGAGTTTTCATGTGGGCGCAAGAATGAAGCAAGAACAATGATAAAGAAGGGAGTATAGATTTTAATCAGGATGGATGTCTTCCAGACAACCTGCATCCGGGAAGGATCAGTTATTACGGCGCACCAGCAGCGGTAGTACTGACTTTGATGCGCTCGCACTCATCCAGCTTCTGCGATCGCCGTGGTTTTTTCATACCCTTCGTGACCCGAGTCAGAGATTACCAGAGAAACACCGTGACCAGCTTTTGCCCTGGTTTTCTTTGTCGCGTTGGTGGGTAGCTCAAAACATGGATCAGTACAATATGAAAGGACGCATAGCCTCTTCAGTCTTCAGTCGGTCAGTGAGGTCCGGCGATGGAAAAAGGATTGGGTCATGATCAGCAACGGGTTCACCGCCGACCCCCGCGCGTGTTCAGATGTGGTCCTTGATATCCATGAAAACGACTTCTCTCTCGCAGGAAGTATTTGTGTAAAGTGGGAGAAAGTACGTTTTACACGAAGCTTGGAGTTTTGCCCTCTATATTGATGGTTAGCTGATCGCGTTGTCGAGCGACGGTGAACGCTTCCAAAATTTGGCATCACTATTCGAATGTTTGTCCGAAAATTTATTAGTATTCAATCCCAACAAATGTGAGTCTGGCAAAATAGAACTCGTGTTCCTCGAACACAAGATCACCCAAGAGGGTAATAAACCTTGCAAGGACAAAGTACGTGCTGAGCTAGGTTAGGCCGTACTGTCCTCAATTGAGGACCTTAGAGCCTTTTTGTGGTTAGTTATTTCCCCCCGCCGTTCCGCACCCAATGAGGCTGAGCCTTTGATTCCATTAACCGAAGTATTTCGTGGCAATCTGTGCATTCTTCGCCTACGGATGACGCACGGGTAGCTTTCTCACAGATTAAGACTAAAGTAGCACTGATCACGCCCCTTGTGCACCCGGTTCCCCCCGCCACGGTTAGCATAGCGGTGGATGTGGTGGGCCTTGTCACGGGAGCGCTTCTGCAACAGTCTTCTAAGATTTGGCAACCACTAAATTTCTTCCCTCGACGCCCCGGTCTCACGGAAACGAAATATAGTGCCTCCAGTCGCGAAATGCCTGCCGCGCTTACTGCCATGAAAACATTTCTGTCAAGCAGTTCGGGGGTCGACATTTTATCCTCCCCGCCGGCCACAAGCCCCTGACATGCGCTTTGTAGGCTAAGTCAGAGAGTCAGTCCCCAAAAGAAGGAGGGCAATCGGACCGTATTTCCTGCTCACGACTGACCTTCGGCAAGTTAAAGATTAGTCGAACCGCGCAACAGATTCTTTGTCACGTATTTCACTTAATGCTATTGAATCCCCGGTTTCAAAAACGCTGGCAATGGCCGAGAAACAAGCATCGATAGATCGTGCGCGGAAGCTTTTCAGTCGTCGATGCCACTGTGCACGCAAGTGCCATTCTACACTGGCGCCGGTACCATACTACAACTCGTCAGTACTGATACTGCGCTATACCTGGACGGAACTTTCATCCTCATGGTGTGTTATTTTTATGGGTTTCAAGGAATTTACTCGGGCATTTTGCCGAGAATCATCCCGGAAGGTAACAATTTTGGAAGATCTATTTTCAGTACTGGTATTATGTCGGTTGCTCAAAGACCCCGACCAAAGACTAGAGCTGAGAAACCAATAACAAAACTGAAACTGCTCCATGTCATTGGCAGACATATTGGAGGACGCCCGCCCGTATTAATCGGGAAGTACAAGACTTCCAAACAAGATTCACGATCCTGGATGGCAACATCGCCAAGCACGCTTCATTATTCTGCCTAATAGTCACCAAGGCAAACTCTACGTAACCTCGACTTAAATCTGCGGGGTCTTCAATAGCGTATCAAACGGAAAAAATGCTATAGCATTTAATCCTCCGGGCAAGACTCTGATATCATAATTGAAGTCCGCCCTGCCGAGGCCCGCTGACACAAAGCACCAACCACGCACGTGCGCACGGCTACGTAAGCTTTCGCCACGCCGCCCATGTTCTATCTTCCTCCAGTTCCTTTCCGATCAAATGGCATAGGAATTTATCAGAGAAAACTCTTTTCTTTTCTACAGCACTCAACGTTAGTCAGTCAGAATTACGGCCGGCAAGACTTCTCTTCAAAGGAGAGCTTCAAGGGTAACCACCCAAAGAGTATCTTCCACAAATATCCCACAAATGTCCCCCGGCAGAGAGAAGCCCTTACCATGCCATCACCAACCCTCCCCCCACCCGCCATGTTCTCTCCGCACCAACAAGTTCACCTGTCGACCCTGACTGTTCAACCCTGTCGGATCCCCAGCCAGCATCCAGCGAGCGACCAGCACCTCTGGTTGCAGCTTCCATCCCCACCTGCTCCTTGTTTACCCTCATTGTTCGTAAAAATATCGCCGCAGATCTGGTGCTGAGAACATCCTCATCACCGACCATACCCTCCGTCGAGGGCGAACAAACAAAGGTTGGTTCATAAAAACATAGAGTGTATGAGAAACATGTAAGTAGCTTATGGGAGTAAGCGATATCAGAAATGCGAAATAGTAGTGTATTTGGATGATTTTTCACAACCGATCTTTACACCGACCACCAAAATCCTCCAGAATCTTAGCAGAGTCAAAGGTTTGGAATAAGGGTACTGCTTCTTCCCCCTACCTAGAATCTGCTACCAGCGAGCGTACCTAATACCTTGTTGTCAACGCTCTACTCACGATCGCGCTTGATCCGGTGACCAATCCGACGCGGGGTTACTTTGCGTTGTCCATGAAAACTGCCGATCGTGGCGGGCTTGAGGAAGGAACATAGGTGCTGTCCTCAGGGGTGCAGTTGTTCCTCGGCCGCGTGTATTTGTGTGATTGGGTGTGTGCGCCTGTGGGTGTCATGGGTGAGATAGCTTTGTGGTATACGGGCAAACAGTAACAACCATAACTTACGGGGGATATCTTCCACGAAGTCAGCGATACACGGGGAACACTCAGCCCTGCGGCGTGTTTTGATGGAGGTCATGAAGTTTAAACATGTATTATGTAAGTGTGATTGGTGTGTGTCTGGGTGCATCAGAATCACAGCTACTACCACATATGCCAAAAGCCTTCTGTACCGCCAACGAAAAACGGTGAGCACCGCAACGTGTCCGACGGAAGTCATGGGGCATAAACGTGTACCATGTAAGTGTGTGTGTTAGGGTGTATGATATTCCCGTAGGTCAGCATGTTGTAAATGCCTCCACACATAGGGGTTCCTTTAACCACCTCAAAGACAAACGAGGAATAGTCTACAGGGTTTCCGTGTTACCAGCTCCTCCGTCTTTGCTCTCGAGGAGGCTGATACCGCGTACGACGCGGGGTAGCTTTCCGTTGGCGGTCTTCACCTTCACATTTCCCAGCATCTCATCAGAGCTTTCGATGGTTTCCATAACCACGCCCAAAGGCCAGGTACTGAAATGCGCGTGCCCGTCTGCGATCATAACCACATCCCCAACCTTGAATGGTCTTGTTTTGACCAGCCACTTCTGTCGAGCTTGCAGAGCCGGTAGGTACTCCCATAGCCATCGCCTCCAAAAAATCTTGGCAAGATGGTTCGCCTGCTTCAATCCGTGGAGGTAGCTCCCACGAGGGTTAGCCGGTTTTTGGAAACCCTCGTTCGACCTTAACGTCAATAATTCATTCTGGGTGAGCGCCAGATGAGTGGGATCGCCGTTGGTTACTGGAACCAGTGGGCGGTTGTTCAGAATTCTCTCGACCTGAGTCATGACGGGCGGCTGTTGCTCAATGATCGACAGCGATATCCGCCCGGTAGACCGGATCAAGCGTTCCCATACGCTGCAGCGAAGACCTTCCTGCGGAGGATTGAAGTGCCATTGTATGCCATAGACCACGGCACGCCTCTCCGGTTGATAAATCTATGCAAGGCCCGTAGGAAAGAATTGGTCGTCATGGAATGAGCAACTTCCAAGTGTACCGCGAGTGATTTCATGCACGTAATGATGCATGCGTTTCGTTTTTTCAGTCTCTGCCTACACTTGATCTACAAGGGCCCGAAATAGTCCAACCCAGTGTTGCTGATCGGCCACCAGCCAGGAGTCACTCTGCATTCTGGCAGCGGGGCCATGTTTTGATTGCTCGCTGTGGCATTGCGTCTCCTACAATGTGTACAGCGTCGGATTACGCTTTTTACAGTCCGTCTTCCTCTCAGCAACCAAAGGTGCTTTTGGGTGACGCTCGTCACGTGACTTTCTCCGGCATGTCCCTCCACGGCTTGAACGTGTTGGATCATTAGCTCTATCACAGGTTGTTGAGCCGGCAGGAATATGGGGTACTTCGTATCAAAGCCCAGGTGGGAGTTGTCATCCTAACATCTACCCGTAGCAGTACACTAATGAGTTTAGGGTTTAAATGTATCAAGTCGCCTCCCGGAGATGATATTTTTTTGTCGATTGGTCCCACTTCTTCCGCCCCCTCGAGTTCTCGAGTGAAAGCCTCCCGTTGTGTCATCTTGAATATATCGTGTTCTGCGGCTCGTAGTTCATCGGGGTTTATCGGACACTTTCGTATCCGGCCCGAGGGCGGATCCCTTCCATAACTAGCGAATGGTTCTTAAACCTGGCCAACCAAACTAATGAACGAAGAGTCTTCATCCAGGAAGAAAATCTAACCAATCGTGACAAAATGAATGCCGCTTTGAGGACCGTGACTATCATCACTACGCCTTTGACCTCCAGTTCCTATACCAGAAGGGTTTTAGTTCGTACACGGGCCAGTCATGTTTGGGCGTTTGCAGGCACTTCGGTCCTCTCGTCCACGTGTCGAGTTGCCGGAAATTGGTCGCACGCTGGGAGCACAGATCGGCTGGAATATCGCCAGACCTGACATGTTTCCACTGGCTCATGGCCGATTCGTCGTGGATGATCGTGAGTCGGTTAGCTACAAAAGCACCAAACCGGCTCCTGACGTTGCTGATATAGTAAGGTACTGCCGTTGAGTGCGTCCAAAAGCTAACCGACCAAATGTTGTGGTCAAAACACCTCTTCACCGCTTGCACAGCCCTGATTGCTAACATGGCTGCGCTGAGTTCAAGGCTTGGGACCAAAACCGACTTCAGTGGAGCAGTGCAGGCTTTGGCGAACAGGATCCTCGTGGTATATTTTCTATCTCCCTTGCACCATCGTTCGTACGCCACGGCTCCGTAACCGACTTCGGATGCTTCACAGAAGGCATGTAGTTCTCCCGCCCGTGTCGCATGATCAGGGGGCAAACGTCGTGCGATCCTTATGTCCCCTAGTTTCTTTAAGGTGTTCAGGAATCCTTCCCAGTCCAGCCGGTCTTTTTGGTCCAGCGGTTGGCCCCAACCGAGGTTTTTACTGCAGAGCAGCTGCAGCAGGATCTTTCCAAATGACAGCCCAGGAGAGACGATACCGAGCGGATCGAACAAACTGGAGACAGCAGATAGTGTGCCACGACGGGTTCCTGGCAGCTCGTAAAAGTTTAGCTCGAAACAAAGCCGTCCGTTTCCGCGTTCCATTGTATTCCCAGAGTGCGTGCGGTAGGGAGAGGATAACCGTCAAAATATCCAACCCTTTTGGCTCCCCCGTATCGCTCCTAAATGGTAGACGGTCAGCCTATAAATTGCCACTGCGTCGTTCCGGTCGTTCTCTTCTCACCACAGGAAACGCAACGCATCTCGTTCTTCTACCAGTATTTTCACCTGGTGAAACATTTCCCTGATGTCGGAGGACAAGGCCAGTCTATCCACTCTGAAACGGCACAAAACTTCGATCAGTGGCGTGGTCCAGCCAGGCCCTTGTAGTAAGCAACCGTTTGACGACTTGCCCTGGAACTTGGCTGCACCGTTGAAAACCTCCCACAGTCTTTCGGGTTTATTGAAGTTGATAATCGGGTGGTGGGGTGGATACCAGATCCCCTTCCGGCCGTCGGAGGTAGCAGGCACCTTTTCAACGTGGGTGAGAGTTTCGTTTCGCTTCACTAGTTCTCCATGTCTTTCCCACAAATTCTGGTCTCGAACGAAGCGGTCTGTTAGTCGAAGTAGTCCTTTCAGAGCATATTTTCTGTTATCAACCCGAGGGTCAGCTGGGGTGCGCCATGGAAAGGGAACCTTGAACTGTTGTTTAAGGCCTCTATATCCTTGCCGTGCCGTTTGCAAAGCGGAGGAGTCCGCTTGAGACAACGATAGCCCTTCGTCTCCGATGTCGTGAAACTCCTTTCCATACAGCCACTGCAGCTGATACTCTATGCGGTCCGTTTCAACCGATACATAATTCACGGAAACACTTCCCTCTACTGGACCATATAATATCCATCCCAGAGCTGTGTATACGGCATAGTGTGCCTGGCGGTTGCCCACTCCCTGGCAAAGTACGAAACTTGCCTCGGGTACGTCGCAGCCGATGAGGAAGTCCAATTTGTCGCCTTCCCAGACTGCAACGGGTACATCCTGCCGGTGAGGCCACCTGATCAAAATTGTGTTCACCGACCTTGGTGCCCGCATGGAGAGATCAGCTAGTGTAAATACCTCCGTTGATTCGATTTGCTCGTTGGTGTCTAACGAGAAGAGCTGTAACCTTAACCGGCTGGCAGTCGTTACTTGCTTTCCGCCCATAGTGATCACTGCTAACGACGTCGTACTTTTAGCGAGCTGGTGCCTGTCGGCAAGCCGCTCCCTCACTAAAGTAGTTTCCGACCCACTGTCGATGAAAGCCAGCACTTTGATTACCCCAGTTGGGGCCATGACCCCCACGGCAGCTACTCCTAGATGTACCGGTTTACCGGTAGACCGCAATGTTGAACAAATCACACGGAGCTGGGTGTTTGTCTCTGTTGTAGTTTCTCTCGCCTGGTGTAACAATCAACCCTCGTGACCACATCTGGTCCTTTTTCGGGAAGCTGCCGCCCGGTGCTTGATGTTGAGGCGTATGAAGCACTCTCCTGTCGTCCTCGCCGTTCCCCAAAATTCGTCTGTTGTGGCGTTGATGAACTTGGGACTTTCTAGCGGCCTATGGCTAGCGTCACAGGACCTGCAACTTGGATGCGCTATAGCCTCGGGTGAGATGGCGTGTGCTTTGGTCCAAGGCTGATATTTCGGGTGTTCCCGGGCAGTGGTTTGAGCCTGGCTAGTAGTAGATTAGTTTACTCGGTTACTGCCCCGGATGAATCGGCCGAACCTGCTGTCAGCTATCTTGGTTTGCCTGTCCAAGTATTCGGTCAAGCCTTCGAAGTTGGCCTCAAGGTCGCCTCGGTTTGTACGTTCTGCCTCTTCCGCCTACCAACCCTCTAGTTCGGGACAGAAGTGATGGACTATGCCCTCCAAGGTGTGCACTACATCAAGGCCAGCCCTGTAACCTAAATGGTCGAGGGCTATTGAGCAGTTCTGCATTTTGATCACCAGGTCGGCCATTGTGTAGGCTTCGCCCTTGGTTCTTTTGGCCTCTAATCTCACGCTTTCCATAGGATTGCGGGCTACCTTGAATGGTTGGCAGAACAGGTCCCTCAAAATCTTCCTTGCTCGTGTGTATCCCCGTTCCGGATCGAGCACGGTGCACCCATCGACAGCTTCTCTTGCTCGGCCTTGACAGTAATGAGTCAAGTAAAAAGCCTTTGCCCGGAGTCGGTAATCTCGTTTTTGACGAAGGTTTGAACTGCTTGATAAACTTGCAGCAGTGTTCAGGTCGCCCGTAGAAAACTGTCATATCTACTCTTGGCAGACCGATTGCTGGTGGCGTTAGTGTTTTATGTTCGAAGACCGGAGTGGAGCTTCGTATTTTAATTTGTCCTGATCTGTCAGGCAGTTCTCGGGCTTTGGTCTTACGCTCACGATCGTTCCGTTTACACTTCTTTTCTGCTCCCTGTGCCTATTGCCCGGCCGCTAACCGTTATTGTTCTAGGTCTAGTATGCTTAGCTAAATTAGATGGATATTCTTGCAAACCCTATTACTCCCATTAATGCATCAGCTAGCACTGTCAAGACTAGGTGACCTAGCACTAAATAAAGAATCAAACGTACCCAATACCTCCCCAGTGACTTACCGTATTAATTCCTGTCCAGATTCCAATGGTTTCGATCCTTTTCTTGGCATGCTGCGTATTTTCTTATTCCAGATTGATCATTTGAGTGTTATGAGGCACCTCAGAGCAACGCGTCGCCAAATCCACAACGGATCCTGGAATCAGAAGACCATCATTCGTGAAATTCTGCCATACTAGATTAACAAATGAACAATGAAACGAAACAGGTACAAACCTCAATTGTGCGATCAGAGGGACTCAAAAACGGGAGCCGAATTGCGGCTTGCGAGAAAGGAGCGCGTGCTTACGCTAGTCCGGGACAGGGATATGACGGAGCAGCTCGCTGGATGAGAACGAACAAACGTTGGTTCGTAGAAACAGTGCACAAAACAAGTCAATAGTGTTAATAAAAGTTTGATGCTAAGGAAACATGGAACTGCAGCGTTCTTGGAGGGATTTTCCACGACCTGTTGTTAAATTCAGTGCTATTGTAGCTTTATTCGCTGTCGATCATTGAGCAACAGCCGCCCGATGACGAAAAGTTCAGCACCGTCATGACTCAGGTCGAGAGAATTCTGAACAACCGCTCACTGGTTCCAGTAACCAACGGCGATCCCACTCATCTGGCGCTCACCCAGAATGAATTATTGACGTTAAGGTCGAACGAGGGTTTCCAAAAACCGGCTAACCCTCGTGGGAGCTACCTCCACGGATTGAAGCAGGCGAACCATCTTGCCAAGATTTTTTGGAGGCGATGGCTATGGGAGTACCTACCGGCTCTGCAAGCTCGACAGAAGTGGCTGGTCAAAACAAGACCATTCAAGGTTGGGGATGTGGTTATGATCGCAGACGGGCACGCGCATTTCAGTACCTGGCCTTTGGGCGTGGTTATGGAAACCATCGAAAGCTCTGATGAGATGCTGGGAAATGTGAAGGTGAAGACCGCCAACGGAAAGCTACCCCGCGTCGTACGCGGTATCAGCCTCCTCGAGAGCAAAGACGGAGGAGCTGGTAACACGGAAACCCTGTAGACTATTCCTCGTTTGTCTTTGAGGTGGTTAAAGGAACCCCTATGTGTGGAGGCATTTACAACATGCTGACCTACGGGAATATCATACACCCTAACACACACACTTACATGGTACACGTTTATGCCCCATGACTTCCGTCGGACACGTTGCGGTGCTCACCGTTTTTCGTTGGCGGTACAGAAGGCTTTTGGCATATGTGGTAGTAGCTGTGATTCTGATGCACCCAGACACACACCAATCACACTTACATAATACATGTTTAAACTTCATGACCTCCATCAAAACACGCCGCAGGGCTGAGTGTTCCCCGTGTATCGCTGACTTCGTGGAAGATATCCCCCGTAAGTTATGGTTGTTACTGTTTGCCCGTATACCACAAAGCTATCTCACCCATGACACCCACAGGCGCACACACCCAATCACACAAATACACGCGGCCGAGGAACAACTGCACCCCTGAGGACAGCACCTATGTTCCTTCCTCAAGCCCGCCACGATCGGCAGTTTTCATGGACAACGCAAAGTAACCCCGCGTCGGATTGGTCACCGGATCAAGCGCGATCGTGAGTAGAGCGTTGACAACAAGGTATTAGGTACGCTCGCTGGTAGCAGATTCTAGGTAGGGGGAAGAAGCAGTACCCTTATTCCAAACCTTTGACTCTGCTAAGATTCTGGAGGATTTTGGTGGTCGGTGTAAAGATCGGTTGTGAAAAATCATCCAAATACACTACTATTTCGCATTTCTGATATCGCTCACTCCCATAAGCTACTTACATGTTTCTCATACACTCTATGTTTTTATGAACCAACCTTTGTTTGTTCGCCCTCGACGGAGGGTATGGTCGGTGATGAGGATGTTCTCAGCACCAGATCTGCGGCGATATTTTTACGAACAATGAGGGTAAACAAGGAGCAGGTGGGGATGGAAGCTGCAACCAGAGGTGCTGGTCGCTCGCTGGATGCTGGCTGGGGATCCGACAGGGTTGAACAGTCAGGGTCGACAGGTGAACTTGTTGGTGCGGAGAGAACATGGCGGGTGGGGGGAGGGTTGGTGATGGCATGGTAAGGGCTTCTCTCTGCCGGGGGACATTTGTGGGATATTTGTGGAAAATACTCTTTGGGTGGTTACCCTTGAAGCTCTCCTTTGAAGAGAAGTCTTGCCGGCCGTAATTCTGACTGACTAACGTTGAGTGCTGTAGAAAAGAAAAGAGTTTTCTCTGATAAATTCCTATGCCATTTGATCGGAAAGGAACTGGAGGAAGATAGAACATGGGCGGCGTGGCGAAAGCTTACGTAGCCGTGCGCACGTGCGTGGTTGGTGCTTTGTGTCAGCGGGCCTCGGCAGGGCGGACTTCAATTATGATATCAGAGTCTTGCCCGGAGGATTAAATGCTATAGCATTTTTTCCGTTTGATATGCTATTGAAGACCCCGCAGATTTAAGTCGAGGTTACGTAGAGTTTGCCTTGGTGACTATTAGGCAGAATAATGAAGCGTGCTTGGCGATGTTGCCATCCAGGATCGTGAATCTTGTTTGGAAGTCTTGTACTTCCCGATTAATACGGGCGGGCGTCCTCCAATATGTCTGCCAATGACATGGAGCAGTTTCAGTTTTGTTATTGGTTTCTCAGCTCTAGTCTTTGGTCGGGGTCTTTGAGCAACCGACATAATACCAGTACTGAAAATAGATCTTCCAAAATTGTTACCTTCCGGGATGATTCTCGGCAAAATGCCCGAGTAAATTCCTTGAAACCCATAAAAATAACACACCATGAGGATGAAAGTTCCGTCCAGGTATAGCGCAGTATCAGTACTGACGAGTTGTAGTATGGTACCGGCGCCAGTGTAGAATGGCACTTGCGTGCACAGTGGCATCGACGACTGAAAAGCTTCCGCGCACGATCTATCGATGCTTGTTTCTCGGCCATTGCCAGCGTTTTTGAAACCGGGGATTCAATAGCATTAAGTGAAATACGTGACAAAGAATCTGTTGCGCGGTTCGACTAATCTTTAACTTGCCGAAGGTCAGTCGTGAGCAGGAAATACGGTCCGATTGCCCTCCTTCTTTTGGGGACTGACTCTCTGACTTAGCCTACAAAGCGCATGTCAGGGGCTTGTGGCCGGCGGGGAGGATAAAATGTCGACCCCCGAACTGCTTGACAGAAATGTTTTCATGGCAGTAAGCGCGGCAGGCATTTCGCGACTGGAGGCACTATATTTCGTTTCCGTGAGACCGGGGCGTCGAGGGAAGAAATTTAGTGGTTGCCAAATCTTAGAAGACTGTTGCAGAAGCGCTCCCGTGACAAGGCCCACCACATCCACCGCTATGCTAACCGTGGCGGGGGGAACCGGGTGCACAAGGGGCGTGATCAGTGCTACTTTAGTCTTAATCTGTGAGAAAGCTACCCGTGCGTCATCCGTAGGCGAAGAATGCACAGATTGCCACGAAATACTTCGGTTAATGGAATCAAAGGCTCAGCCTCATTGGGTGCGGAACGGCGGGGGGAAATAACTAACCACAAAAAGGCTCTAAGGTCCTCAATTGAGGACAGTACGGCCTAACCTAGCTCAGCACGTACTTTGTCCTTGCAAGGTTTATTACCCTCTTGGGTGATCTTGTGTTCGAGGAACACGAGTTCTATTTTGCCAGACTCACATTTGTTGGGATTGAATACTAATAAATTTTCGGACAAACATTCGAATAGTGATGCCAAATTTTGGAAGCGTTCACCGTCGCTCGACAACGCGATCAGCTAACCATCAATATAGAGGGCAAAACTCCAAGCTTCGTGTAAAACGTACTTTCTCCCACTTTACACAAATACTTCCTGCGAGAGAGAAGTCGTTTTCATGGATATCAAGGACCACATCTGAACACGCGCGGGGGTCGGCGGTGAACCCGTTGCTGATCATGACCCAATCCTTTTTCCATCGCCGGACCTCACTGACCGACTGAAGACTGAAGAGGCTATGCGTCCTTTCATATTGTACTGATCCATGTTTTGAGCTACCCACCAACGCAACAAAGAAAACCAGGGCAAAAGCTGGTCACGGTGTTTCTCTGGTAATCTCTGACTCGGATCGCGGAAGGTCTGTGGGTCAATGCTATGTCTTGAGTTTGAAGCAATCCTGCAGTGTTTTGATGCCGCTTTTGATGTATGGTATAGTGAGCCTACTTCTCTGATAGAGGTGAATAATTTAATCGTCTACTGGCCGGCCAAATAGCGGATACCGGGTAGGCAACTGTGTACGCATCCAAAAAGATTATCTGTTTGCAGTATGGAGTGTTAGTTTTCGGATACCCAAAACTCGGGTCTTTAGCTCACGCAGAGTGAAGGCCAGCCCCGAAGCCGTAAGTTAGGTCCAGAAGAGCATTTTGCGCGTACACGGGACTGGTGCTCTGCAAGTACAGCGCCATATTTTTTACTTTTTCCTTCCACTTTTGCAGTTTTACAACTCTGGACAAATCTGAGAAGCCTTAAAGCAAAAAGGTAGAAGGAACTACGAAGGGTTATGGTGGTGATGCACTAGGGAAAAGTGGCCTCACAGAAAATCGTAGACGTGGGCTCGGCTGAGCTCCGGTTTGAAGGCGCTGCATACCAAGATTACATTTGAATGCGAGCAAGGTAGTCTCATGTACCGGCGATTTTGTGGTTTATGTGATACCGTGTTCGCCGTTAACACAATGCAAGACAGGATAACTTCGGCTTGAGGACTGATTAGAAAGCAGTGAGGAGCTAGAACTGGATAGGGCAGGGATATTTCATCAGCGAAACGAACTAAAAAGGTCCACTCTTAGTGCTAATGGTAGGCTGCACTAAGGCCCGCTTGAAATAGACAGGTATCACGGCAAATATCTATCAGCATCGAGCTCTTCAAGATCGATCCAAACCTTGTTGTACGTTTTCATTATTTTTATAATTTTATCACACTCAGACATCTGGCTGTCGGGGGAGGCGGAGCTGTTTCTTGTCGGTGACCACAGCTCTAAAGCCCCGACCAAAACAAGGAAAGAATGTGACAAGCCGTCCTGAGAATGGATCAGCCACACCAACCACATCGTAGCAACAAAGCAACCCGGAAACAATGTCCGTATGTGACAAGGCTAGTGCGCTTGGAAGGCAGAGTAGTAGGGGATTCTTCTCGCTTCTTTTTTGCCAACCCCTTAATTTTTGATGTTGATCTCGTCTCTTGGGGGGGGGCAGCTCTGTGCTGGAAGACTGTCTCAGCCAGATGTGTCCGTTGATGTGCCGTGAAAACACTCACCACATCCGTGAAGTCAATAGCGTCGGAGTGGCTTACATGGGACGCGAAGTGTAGAGGCAGGCAGGGTCCAACAAGGCCTGAGATTATTCAAAGGGATTTATGTTCACCGAAACACCAGTTTGCACGCAGGTGGGGCACTTCATGCAGCGCTAAAAACGTGATCAAAACACTGGCTGTATTTGATGGGTTTATTGAGAACATTAAGTTGATTTGGGCTGGAAACCGAGGTTTATGGACTCTAGTATTTGGGGCCTTAGACCTTTACACAAGATAGACCACTGTTCTGGCTTATTCCCAAGAGGATATTTATTGGTAGAGAATTTAGACTGCATCGCAGTCCTTGAGCATGGAAATGAACTAGTGAGTCCCTGTGTCATGTACTCAGTTTCCTGAGTGTGGCCGGTAAGAGGCGAATCATATGTGAACCTAATTAAGTCTAGGACTCTTGAACTTAATGCTTGCTTCATCAATTCCCTGGTCCTATCTCGTAGGCCTGAACCCTTGAAAAATAACGACAGCAAATCCCGATCAGCTTGCTTACCGTTAGGGTTAGGCTTATTTCTTGTTTGAACACCACAGGTAGTAGCAGTGATGCCAGAAAGTGTTGCGGTATATTGTTCCACATTGAAGAGTACTTATTGATAAGGAAGATTTGGTCCAATAACAAGCTCAGACAAAAAGAGCTCCTGTTTACGTAGGGATCAATAAGAAATGGTTCTCACCTCAGGTGCTGAAACGCGCGATCTAATTTCAAGGTGCTGTGAAAGAGAAGAGTTTTAACTCCTAAGCTGCGCAGCCATAGAGGGCTGACGTTTAGAAGGTCACAATCCAGGGAGGAAGAATAACCTAGGAGCTGTTAGACGAAAGCACTTTGTACACTCCGAGATGCTATTCGGTCTCTCTGTTGCACTTTCAAACAACTAATTGAGCCATATCTCAAAACAGGGTCTGACGTGGAAGTTGAGGATACTTAGTTTGCTTTCCGGTTACATGAAAGTTTGTTATTTGAGCCCGATAGTTTGAGGTGCTTTAGCCACTTGGATGGCTGCTCGTTCCTCAAAGTCAAAAGCACATGAATGGTGTAGACCCAAGTTGCTCACCTGAGAGTTGTCGAAAATGAACTGTTCGTCAAGTCCTAATGTTCCAGTAGGGACATAAAACACACCTCCGAGTACTGCTCTTTTCGAAAGAAATCTCACCTTCCAACCATAGCTCCAGGTAGTGAGATACAGTGATTCCCTGTAATGGCATCCAAGGTAGAATCCAATGCCAAAAGCTCAAATCGGCATGCGATTTTAACGTCGTCCGCGAACAGGAGGGGAACTTCCTTTTGGTAGACATTAGAAATATTTACGTAAATTAAGAAAAGCTGCGGGCCGCATACACTACCTTGCATCACACCGCCAGTTACCTGTCAGAGTTTGGACGAAGTTCCTCCTACATTTGCCACCCAATCTCGAGCCGATGAATATGATTAGAATAAAGCAGGTGTCGGGTTCACAATTCCATACGCTCTGACCTCCGATAACATGACGTGCAATACTCAATCGAAGGCTTTTGTCACGTTTAAAAAGATCACGATCGCAGATTTCCCGTTATGGCTAGCCTCTGTGACTAGTTTGAGGAAATCTGACATACATGTCACGCATGATCTGTTTTTAGAAAGCTTTGCTGACCACCGTGGATTAGATTTTGGTTAGGCAGGCGATGATCCAAAATTTCCCTGATGACGCTCTCCATGATTCTGTACACGACTGCAATGTTTCACCGGTCGATAGTTATTCGGATTCAGAACTAATCATTTTCGGTGCATGGGTATACTAAAGGAAGTCTTCTACTGGAAAAAGAAAACATTGCACCCTGGTGACAAGCTGAATATATTTGTGAACAATGTCGGAAAGTCTACGCCACCTCGACTGAAAATAGCCCGCAGCAGGGCATCCGCACTTGGTCCGTAGGACGGCCTCTTTTTTGCAACCAGCGCTGAAACCTCATAGGAGTAAAAACACCACTGTCGAGAAGGTTACCGATGTCACTGGATTTGAAAAGAGGATGGATGTGGTGTTACCCTTCGGTAAAGAGGAGGCAAAGTAAGTAATAAAAGCCCCCGCGATCAATACAGAGCTATTCAAGTAAGTGTTGCTGTGGCTCAAATATGGGATGGCTTGATGAGATGCTGTTATGTCCAAAACTAAGTAAACAGAACGAACGTACACACGCACTGCACAACTCGTATTCAGGCTCAACGTTCTGGAAGTACAAGCGTAAGCATTGAAGTGGGACGAAATCAATTGATCTATATTAGTCACACATTGAGCTGGCTGCATGTGACTGGCAAAGAAGAGCCGAGCAGAGCTTGATACAGACAGGCATCGCATGTGCGAGTGCAGGGCCACTGGGATTAGGGCGAATCACGAACGAAAGTCAGTGCCACTTGAACTAGCGTCTCAACAAATTGCTTGTTTTTACCTCCATCCGCCCAGCCAATGCTTCCATCTTGTTTAAATGGCTTAAGGCTTCTAGTTCCTATATTTTTCTAGAAGAATCCGAACGCAATTTTATCGTATGGGATAATCGTATTATTTGGAGACACAACGAGAAGTCCCCTTTTTAGTGAAACATCACCGGAGTTTGGCTAGGTTATCGTTAAGACTGTCTAGAGGGCTTGATTGGTTGCATATTATGGATCCTGAGGTTGAAGTGATTTTATCGAGGCAGCAATGAAGATCGAAATACAGTTGAGCATCCTCTACCTCTAGGTCATTAGATTAAAAGGCTTAGTCCCGGCTTTGGAAAGAGGGTAGACTATTCCAGCATGTTCTGTGGTATTGCTTACTGTTGGTCGGAAAATGTGTTTCTGCTGACTTATCGGTGTGAAGCCAGAGTGCCGTGGAAACACAGGATACTATCATACCGTCACTACTGGTGAAGCGACTTAAGATTTGGGTGTCTAAATTCTTGATACCAATAGTGAAGATAAGGACTGGTGTATTTTGCCCTCGAGTAGGGATAAAATGCGTTGTGCCCAGTCACCAAAAAGGCTACCCGAAAGAAAACCACGAAAACTTGGAGGGAATGTCAAGGATCGCCATCAGATTTCAACGCGATAAAACCAGCGGCTGAGACTTTAGCGGGTAAAGGGAGGTCAGAGACATGGTCGAATGCGTCTATTATTGCTCTTAACTCGTACATATCCTGATTCGGCGGACGATCGAAGCATCCTATGAGTAGTTGTTGACCTTCCTTGATAGTGAGTCGGGCCGAGTCCGAATGATGTCAAGAATGGGATGACGGAACCTATTCACTGTAAATATGTCTGGTATGGATGAAGCAGCCGCCTCCGCGTTGGTCGGATCCACTGTTGATGGTGGTTTGGTAACCCGGTATGGAATTGCGGTTTTATGGGGTGTGACCGGTCGGCAATGTCTTGGTTACTAGCAAGATATCCGGCTGTTTGTCTAATGCCAGTGCTCAAGGTAGGGGCAATTTTGAAGGAGAGAGCGGACTTTAAGTGGAAGGAGCGAGGAGGAGTTCTTGGTTGGGTTCTCAGTAGATAGAGCTGTGGTTTCATCGTGTTGGATGATGAGAAGTCGTCGGATGAAGGTTGGTTACGATGAGCAGTTGAAACGTCGTCCAGGTTAACTGCGATTCTGATGAGGAGGAACTTGGATCCTTGGCCAGTTGTGCTTTTAAGCTTCCAAGATAGGCTTGTCCAGATGAGAAGTTAAAGGGTTCTGTTTGAGAAGGCCGAATCCTAGAGGAGGTAGGGGAAACCCAGAAGAAACTACCGGGGACAGTCGAACTAATCAAGAAGGTCAGAAGCTGAATTATTGGACCAAAATCATTCACCCCGTATAATTGAACCTGAGTTTTTCACAATCATACACCATTGGAACTGAATCTCCGGGAATTCATATACCAGAGGTAGAAACGGCAGCACGAAGCAAGAGAGTTCGAGCTCGCATAACGGGACGTCAACCATGAAAAGTAAGAGGTCAAGTTTGTAGAGACTAAACCCAAAAACAAACCTCGAGCTTCGGGCACAACGTCGTCTACGAGGCTTGAGGTCAGGGTTAATGACAGACCTATGGATGTAAGAGATCACTGCTAACAGCGCAGCCGCAATGACCATGTAACCTCGACTGATGATGAAACGTTTGCAAACCAAACGCCAAGCTCAGCGATCAGAACATCGTGGAAACCAAAAACCTGAGCTACAACAAACAGATATTTAAAACCAATGAAGCCTTAGCTGTTTGGGCTTTCGAATCAAAACCCAGATCAGAAGATAAAGCTGGTACCTTTACCCATCCAAATGAAAATTTATTCTTGCCGCATTCATATAAGCCCAACCACTTTGCTGTAAACTGCCGTCATTTATAGTCATAACCCACAGCAGGAACCATATCCAGACTGCAAACTCAATTTATTTCAGGTCCTTAATACGTCGTCTTCGACCACTATCTCGGTTTTCATACTGGATGACCAAGCGGTACACCTTGGCCGGTGGTGACTGAGGCCTACTGGAACCTCTTATGGCAACGGGGACTTCAGTGAAACTACCCGACTTTAAATACTTACAAAGACCCCACTGTTGGTCGATTATCGTCTTCCGACGCAGCTCCCCCTTTACCGGTATCATTATTGCGGTCCACACAAATGACAGTTCAAAATCTGCCTGCCACCACACCAACCACCAACGGTCCTCAGTTTTAACCGTCTTGCCTAGCCACACCAGACCGCTTTGAGGACATACCCCCAACCTTGCCATACGACCCATACTTACTGGAAGATGCCCGTCAGCAATAACAGTTGCCTCATTATTCCTGAATCTTATCTGAAACAACCCCATATCACAGCTAGAAAGAGCAACACAGAAATTTGTCGTTCGTATAATTTTGATACGCAATCCGAGCTCGAGGTCAGTTACCCTACTCATCCGTGGTTCCCAGTAATAAGGCTGAATAACACTGAGACTCAGTAAGACGAGATATTCGTCGTAGTGACGGCTTAACAGGGCTCGAGCCTATGCGCAGATTTTGCACTCTTGTATCTTTTGCAGGATTTCATTTTTTCTTCGTACCGCGTATAACCACCGAATATGGAAAATCAACCCAGCAGCACAGCATTTTAATGTTTCATTGACATCACACATTCGTGCACACTATTTGCCTGTTTTTATGCACTGTATGTCTTCGTGAACCAACTTTTGTTTGTTTGCTTCCAGGGCGGTACCCTGTCATATCCTTTTTGGACGAGTGTGAAGCGGGGCTTCTTTCTCGCAAGCAGCAACTTGATTCCCTTTTCTGAGTCTGCGCGATCGCGTAATTGAGGTTTGAGCCGGTTTTACGTCATTGTTCGTTTATTTATCTAGTATCGTAGAATTTCACGGATAATCGCATTCTGATTTCGGGATTCGTTTGAATTCAGCTGTGTATTGCTTAAAATCGCTTTTCCCCACTTGTAGTGTTTTTGGGGCAGTTTTCATGCTCCTCCTTATGGTTCACTCATCCTCGTCACCTTGCTAGGCATTTTGGCTACTTATTGCTCAAATACGGGTTACACTATGTCGAACTTGGAAATAATTCTTCACTGATCCAGGATCCTCCAGTTGTGCTGTCTCTTCTCTGCACGATACCGGTTATTGACCCTGGATCTAAGGTCACCTTTTTGCGCATCGCTGTTCTTTTCACACTCCTCGATGCCCCCGATTGGACCCCCATGCAATTTATTTATTGCCCACCTGTTTCATGACTCACTCCGTTTACTGAACCCTGGTTAGCCTACGTTATCCATGCCTTGTATCATTTTTGCGCACAAAGCATCTTTACCATTGTACATTACCAGTTCCTGGCATTCCAACGGGAGGCCATTACCTAACTTGAACTGGAAACCGGTTTGCACTAGCAGCCTAAACCATTACCGGCCTGATCAGTATGAACTTTTGCTAGCTGTGTTTCTCTGTTGCTGAAACTTCTGACCCCTTTCCCTAGGTTAATGCGCAATTCATCGTGCTGAGTAATGTTGCACACCATGATCTTGCTCTTCCGAGTGTGTCTCGACCGTGATAGAGGAATATACCGTTATCTTATTTTTATTATACTCTGAGAGGTGTCTACCGACTGACCTCTACCAGTCGCACCCTCTTATTATCAGCGTCTCGTGTTCGAAACCCGGCATGGATTTCCACATCCGGACACTAGCTAGTTCCCGACTGGTCGCTACCCCAAATATCTGCCTTTATGGGTAAAAACATTCATGTTTCGGCAAAACAGTGTTTACAATATCACAGGTTTAAAGAGCACAGGCATGTAGCTTGACCTACGGGTACTTTTGTCACGACTATTGCTTGCTCTGGTCAGAATCAAATGGCAATTGTGGGTGTAACACGCCTTCAATCAGTACGAGGCTCATTCGCACGAACCCTGAGACCAAAGCCAATAGCTCCGCAATTTCTGCGGCACTAAATTACCAAGTGAATCACATCGCAAAATGCACAGAAGCCTCAAATATGTGACCACAGAGACTAAAAATGGAAGCCGAGTTCACTGCCCGAGACAGATGAACACGAGAGTCACATAGGTCTGAAAGGGGTATGGCTAAGAAGAGCGGTGGAAGCGAGTAAATTATTGTCAGTTCACAAAAATGTTAATGGTGCGAAACATTTTCACAATGAGTATAATTGAGTATTTTCATGAAATTAGGGTATTATGTAGTCCCTGAAGGATTTTCCGAAACTGGTTTTTACAGTGAGTCCTTCAATCCCATCACAAGGGGATACCCATTTGCCAAAGCGCGCCGATGGGCTTGCTTGGCGGAGCACGAATATTCTAACCCCCATCGTCGCGGCCAGACCAAAAGTCTCGGCATCTGGCAAAAGGATGGATAGCTTTATATGGTTGTCCTTCTACTGCCACTGCAGATCCTGGGCAACAATTTGAGTCTGACCTATGCTCTCCGCTAACACACACGCTGAATACGAAATGCAACCGCAAGACCGCGTACCCTCAGACATCCGCTGGTTCAGTCGAAAATTTTCATTGCTCCTATAGCACACTAGAGCCTCCATTGGTACGAAGCTTTACAGCTAGCTCTGTTTGGCATCAGGACTTGCTCAAACGCAGACATCCAATGTTCCGCCGCAGAACTTGCCCATGACAAGAGGTTACCACTGCCTGGGGAATTTTGTACGCCACGGAGTGCAGATTTACCTGCCGTGCAAACTTACTTTCACCTTCTGTCTACGTGCATGCAAAATCTCGCTCCGGGTAGACTCGAATGCAGTGACTACAGGTTTTTATTCCGATCGAACTCAAAACTTGTTAGAATGTATTCTTTCGTTTTGCTCCGGTACGCAAATCATTACAGCAGCTTTGCGGACGTCCACTTCTCGTGATTTATCTTCAATATAAGACTCTTATGTTGGTCGACACGGTCGCGTCGATACCGTTTGCATCGATTATCTCATAACCGTGTATGTTGATGGTAGCTCACAGTCTGCTGACATGAGATCATCTGATAACTCTGCGCTGTCTGCTGACGATGGCTCTACATAGCATCAGGGTCTGCGGTTCTTGTTGCCTGCCGCGACGTCGGATTAGGTCGTTGTCTCACTTTTGGGACAGCAGACAGTGAGTAGAGCTTTGAACTTAAATGGGACGGTAGCCTCCCATCCAAGTCGGTAATCCGTTGGCTCCACTGCCTCCTCGAGGGAGAATAACGTATCACGTTCTAGTCAGTAGTGCAAGCCCATAGAACCGTCCACTAGGGGGAATGTCGTCTGACTTTCCGGTGGAAAAATTGTTCCGCGGCTTGCTTTCGCTACTGGGCCAGACACAATCCTCACGATTGCACTTCCCGGTTTTAACTTTCGTGTTCACCATTTTGAGGCAATTTGACAAGACCTGCTAGTTATTACCGCATACTTGCCACTCTAACGGCTGTCACTGCTCCAGTTTTCCACCTCTCTTCCCTTCATGGTACCAAGCTATAAAGTCTACTTCAGTGACTCCATGAAATCCGGGGAGCTTTGCTCGAAAGTTGCCTTCTGATACCACCCTATCGGTGTCGCTTCTCGTCTCGACGAACCCTCCAAATTGGCTTCCGGGTATCACCTTGGTTAAAGGTTGCGTGATAATGGACGTCATCTGCGTGGTATACCTGGATGACGACTCACTCAACGGATGTCTCTGGCAAAGAACCTGGATTACGCTGAACCATGACTCTACCGTACCACTATCCCAGCTATTCTGCCCATCACAGTTACACTGCACTACCACCTACTTGCATTTTGAAAGCGTCCGTTCGCAAGACTATTGTTCGTATGACCTCATTGCCCCAAGGTTTTTGAAAGACCTTCACTCTTTCTAGAGGAGACTGCTCTAGTAAGCACGATCAGACAGAGGAAAAGACCACTTTCTGGGCACCATTTGGGACCTATTTTCTCCAATGTCCTTTCGAAAACTTAGTTCAAACCCCACCGATGTTTCGGTGGCACGCGTCCAACTGAATTGACATTCCCGGGGTTCTGCCGACACTGCTTTTGACCCGGTCTCATTTTCGGTTCTTCGCCGGCTATTCAAACACTAGGTTTGCTTAAAGCTTTGCGTAGTTTTCGTTTTCTCTCGTGTATTTTTCCTATGGGTATCGTTTCTGTTCCACGATGTATATAGAGTGCCCCCCCCATCTGTCCACCTACTCGGGCCTTCCCTATTCATTCGATAGAGGAGACTTCGTTGGTACACCGCAGTGAGATCTAACCAGAAGTTCATAGGCTGCATCCAAACATCTTCAAACGCATCAGTCCCACTGGTAAAAGTTGACCGGTAGCAGTTCCTTCCTTTCGGGTTGGATTGTAACCTATTTCTCCCCCCCCCCAGTTATCAACAGCTTGGGAGCAAGCCTGCACTTTGTTTCGCGAACATGATTCAAAGGTCCTTCTCATTCGTCTCTTGAGAAAACTTCCCATAATTTTTGGTGCGTGCATCCCTCTTCTGATGAAGTACGGCAGTCAAATAATGCGTTTTAGTCCTATCCAAGACCGTGAGATCGTAGAAAGGGCTCAGAGGGTCTTCCCTAAAGCAAAATTGGGTCTGTTCCACCCAGTAATATTATGAATGTTTGTGGAGTCAAGGATCAGTCCAAGCTAACCTGTGACATTTGGTATAATGTGACTTATGGAAGCCACCCAGACCAGTTCGGCACTTCGTGACGAAGTTGCCTCTGCGTCAGTTGTGCCGGTGGATGGTTGGTGCCTGACTGTGAGCCTCCTCCGAAATCCGGTAACCTAGTGATCCTAGTTGCGGCGAGGTCGCAAACACCACTGGTAACCGGTGCTCGATGCTGAATCTGGATGAGCTCCTGGGTAGGCTCTGGACTTCCAGCGCCATCAAGAACCACTGGCCAGAATGAGTTATTCAAATATTTTGATTTTTGTATTTGCGGGGGTCAGCTACAGGAGCATAACCTGAAAAATCGTGTCTATGAGATAAACCGTTCAACGTGCGTTGTTGGGAGCCCAGAAATTAACCTACAACACAAAGATTTGGAAACACGATTGGCCTCGGTCTCCTTCAAATAATGCTGGCCGGAATGAACTAAACTGAAGCCCGTTAAGCGGAGATCTCCGTGGACAGCCGCTCTAAACGGCGGTCAGGGTTTGAATTTGAATATTTTGGAATTACTTATTTTCTGCTGTAAAGCATCGGACAACAAAACTCAAACCGGTATAAACAATAAAACTGAATTGACAACGGTGTCGTTGGTCAAAGAAAGTTTTGTGCTGCTTCCCGGTGAGGCTCCATATACCCCAAGTATACAAGCTTTTTATGCTGCTTACCATCTCCGGAACACTTTTGCGTCTTCAGAAGAGGACCTCAAAAAGTTTGAGTGTTTAACCATGATTGCCTTACAGGCATCCCGGATAATAATGGGGGGTATTTCAACTCGACCGAAACAGATTGGGAGGGCCTCACTTCTTCGACCGACACCCAGTGCTTCAGACAATTATTCGAGCTGGCCAGCTGCATACCAATCTTACATCACGTGGCCCAGCATACCCGGTTGAGGGAAAAGCAAACTCCGGGAGTACTTGGCGCAGTGTTAACCAGACACTCGGAGAAAGCAACTAGGCTAGAGTTCACCGCTTTATAGGGAGAAAGTACCTCGTGGTCATCACTTTTCCGATTAAAGGGGCTCCTCCTGGGGTGCTAAATGGGGAACGAAGTAATTTCCAGAGACCGATTGCCACTGCGATCAAGGGAGCAGCAGGTAGGGTTGGCCGGGTTGCTCACTATCAGATGGCGAAAGGGGGACGGACCGCAATCAGGAACCACCTCCTCTGGCTGATCGATGAAATGGCCCACTCAAATGCAATAAAAGATTGGGTAAACCACTGTGGTGTACAGGCTAGCACGCCAAATTGCAACCGACGAAGTGCAGTGTTTGATGTCACTATCGGTCAACAGGCGGACACCAGAGTTTTCTGCAGTATACTAGAACTTGTGTACATGCCATTAAGGTGCTAGAAGAATGTAAAGGAGTTCAGGAAACCCCGTTCCATGCATTAGCGTCCATGCTACAAACGACATTTATCATTCGTATGAACTATCCTTGCTGGAATTCCGACTGGTTGTTTTATTTCTCTAAATCTTTGTCAAAAACCGGACTCCTACCGTTGCATCGAGCGAGAGTCACTCAGCTTGAACTTTGTTGTGACTGTATTTGGTAATCTCACCTTCTGTATCTAACCTTTTGCTGTAACCCACCTGCAGTTGTTGATTTTTTGTCCAATTTGGAGCGAAAGGGCCCAGAAGGAACATTATTGATGTTTGATTACTGTAAAATTAACTAATTGCTGTATATAGTACAGTAGCTATTTGGAATCGACTTTGTTTTGAATTGTGTCGAAATTGGTCGCTACGCATCGCTCGGACGTTCCGGTGGCTGGACTTTGCAGAGAATGTCAGGCGAGGCAAGAGGCAGCGTTAGCTTGCGGAGTATAGATGTGTCCCAAGGCTCTATAAGGCTAATCCCAGCCTGAGGCTTCTGCAAGAGTCTCTGTGGGACGTGTAGTCAACGAAACTGGATAGCAGTCAACAAAGGCTTGAGAGGAAGCGCGGACACAAAGAACCTCTTCAAAAGTGCGCTTTGACAAGACACCTGGAGGCAGCAGGAGACCCCCAAAAACCCAACAGGCCGTCACAGTGGATAAAGCCGCGGCTAGTAAAGTTGGAGTTGAACTGCGACTCAGCAGCTCGAACAGTTACAAGGCTACGGGACCGGATGCAGTGCACCCGACCACTGTGAAAGCCCATGCAACATTACAGGTGAACAGATAACCCAGTTATTCAAAGTATCCATAGATCCCGGTGGACTACCCGCCGCCTGTACATTGGCAAAGTTGTCCCCGTTCTTAAAGGAGGAAGGTGGGAGGTGGATCCTGACAACCGTCCCGAGAGCCCACTAACAGTCGCGCTGAAAGTGCTGGAGGGGCTGGTCAGAGGTCGACCAACCGGGCATCTACGGAATCATCATCTGATTGCCAGTGAGCAATATGGGTTCGTCAAAGGAATATGCCGCCCCACTAACCTGCTACCACTTTTCGATGAGGTCACTAGCAGATCGAAGCGGGGGAAGAGTGGATGTATGCTACTTGGGCTTCTAAAATGCCCTTGAGCCAGTAAACCGCCGTTTCTCGCTGTGCGGACTGAGGACACCTGGAATGACCTCACAGATTGTGAGACGGATTGATGGTTACCTAAGTACTAGAGCTTTTTCGTACGGGTCGAGAACATCAGATTCACGCTGGCCAAAGAATGCGGTGGAGTGCCGCTAAGTTCTTTATTAGGGCCACTAATGTTCCTAGCACGTGTGTACGATCTGGTAACCACGCTAGTAATAATGGTAATAGTTATTTCGAATAACCCCGAGGCATGCTGAAATGCAAGATTGAACAGTACCGTCGAAAGCTGGATCAGATTCACAGGGAGATTGTTCAATTATATGAACGAGATTTAATGTTAGGGAAAGCATCCAAGTCAGTTGTCGAGGTACTGCCTGGCGAATTTAAACTCAAGGTCAGTGGTCGAGAAGGCTCAGGGTGGGGTGTAATTATTCTGCCAATGTGTGGAGTGGATTGGAAATAATAAAAAATCACACATATCTTACGGAAGGAAGACTGTCCTGCCGGAGAACCAAACTGGATTAACGGATACATGGATATCGTGAAAAAGAAACATTACCGAAGGAGACATAATCAAGCAGTAGAGCTTTGCAATGTATGAGAGGGGTTACAATGTAAAAATAGACGATGAAAAGTGGTGGCATTACACATAAAGACTAAGAAAACCAGTAGAGGACTACAGCTGTGAAGTTCAATGACCATTTATCGAATGAGCCAGTTGTATAACCAACGGACAACAAACCGTACTGTGGTTGTTGTAGTGATGGTGGAAGTAGTGGCCGGATAAAAACATATAGTCTTTGAACGGATTGTTTGCTTTCGGAAGAAAGGAATATAATGCATCAACATGAAACCTGGAACTGTCAAAAACTCGATGTGTTGCGTAACCAGACTGCCCGGGGTTTTATTTGCGGGTGATATCAAACTCGTAGGCGAGCCAACTTGAGTCAGCTGTAAGCTCATTTAAACAGATTTGGTGCGTGGACAGAAAAGTGGAAGCTGCCACCGAATGCAGCCAATGGCAGGCACTGGCCGTCAGGTGGGGAAGTAGGGAAGACGGGTACGTAGGGCCACTCGTCTCAGCAAGAATAGTGTCTGCTTCTGCAGTAGGAGGCTTAGGGGCGTTTGTGCACGAGTACTTCAAACCTGGTGAGGGATGTACGTCAGCAGCGGTTAAAGCAAGCGGACCGCTTTACAACTAAGAAGAATGATGGTGTCTGGAATGTCGAGAGTAATCCTGTCTATGTATGAGCTGACTATAAAGCATCACTTGGAAGCTTTCGCACAAGCGTGAACACTGAGCCCAGCAGAAGACAAAAGGTTCTGGAAGGCTTTCAAAAGAGGTTCACTCGAGCGACAAAGGGGATGCTTTGGAAGCCGTCCCGGGAAAGATAAAATGCCCTCAAATCGCTTTCTCTTGACCATCGTATGCGAAGGGGAGACCTTACAGAAAGCTACAAGTTTTATGGGGAATCACCAAGGCAGATCGACCATTACCTACCCCTTGCAGCAAAGTAGCTTCTTTTCCCCTCTCGTCTCAATACCCTATACTACCATTAGTAACTCTAGCAATTATTTACCGTACCAGTCTCAATAACGGCCTCGTTATCACTTTGCTCATGGTTATTCCATAAATTTGTCCTAATATCATCCATGGAGTTGACGCTTGTCTCCTACTAGGAAGCGGTGAGTTACGGCCTGAAGGTGACCTAACCTAACCTCACCGGCAGCAATAACAATGGCCCCTGTTATATCCAGACACATGAAAGATTTCACGAGCCTGAATGTACAGGCTGCACTCTGCTAGAGCGACCAGGCAGTAATTTGCCACAAGTACAGCCTTAGGGGTATGACGGTTCCAGTAAAAAACGGAGGGGTTTTTCCAAGATGAATGAAGATGACCTCCCGAAGAAAACTCCACTACTGAACTGTGAAGTGGTCTCTGAAGAATTCTCAAGCAAAACAAGAGAAGGTGAAGGGCAACGTCTTGGGGTTAACGGATGGAGTCGCCCCAATTCAGAGCGTCCGCAAGACAGGAGTACAACGGTGGTGGAGGAGAACGGCACGAAAGAGCAGAACGCAGGAGTCAAGTGGCGTGGAAAAGATACAGGGTTAGGGAAGAGCACAGAAGCCTTCAGCAGCATTTGGCTGATAAGAAACGAGCCTCCGAGTTCCAAATTAGTTTAAGGGGGACTATGAAGAGACTTTGGCCAAGAAAGCAGAAAGGAAACCCGAGGCATACTATGGAAAAGTGCGGTCAAAGTGCGGCCTGCGAATCGAGGAAACGGGAGTCGCCGATAAGCAGGGATTCCCTTGCGACGACAGACCAAACAAGGTTGGTAGCTTGTGTATATTCTTCAAACGGGTGTAAGCGGTAGGCTCAGGGTGAACTCGTCCGGAGGATTCTTCTCTGGCAACCGCTGCGGTGCAGGACCTTTCTATACAGGGAGATACGGTCATATGCAGTATCAAAGTGCTAGTCAAGACCAAAGCTGCAAGTCCTGATGATATCCGCCGAGCGATCCTGAAACTGCTAGCACTAGCCTCAGTAGGGTCACTGAGGGAACTATGCAGTGCCCCACTTTTGACCTGGGTCTCGCCTGAGGAATGGTCAACTTCAGCAATCATCCCTGTTCACAAGGAGGGGGGTGGCAGAGGTGGTTGCGAAAACTACTGTCCAGTGAGCCCACCCCCATGGTGCTGAAGGTCAAGGATGGGGTCGTTCGGGACCGGATGTGTTGCAACTAAAGCAACGTCGTCCTGCCTGGGCACCCCAGCAAGGGGTTCGTGCAGAAAAGCTCCTGCCTGTCCAATCTCCTGCGCCGCTTGCTGGGAGTGCATAGGGGACCAAACGATTGGGAGCATATTGAGGACTTTTACCTGGATTTCCGGGAGATTTCCCACTCGGTGGACCACCTTCCGCCTATGGAGAAGCTTCGAAGGTTTGGACCATCGGACAGGGTGGTGACATAGGCTAGGGGTTATCAGTTTGGCAGAAACTTTCTGGCAAGAATGGGAGGAAGCTCTCCTTCAGATGGACACACGTGGAGTGGGGTACCCCCAGGGTCGGTCTCTGGAGCCCCGTTATTCCTTCTTTGTGGTAATGACTGAGAAGAGGGTTTGGAAAACCGTTTCAAGTTTTCCGACGATGTGAAGATGGTAGAAGTGGTCAGCTGTGGTCAGCTCAAAGCACCTGGGCAGAATCCAAGAATGGGCTGCAAAGTGGGAAGTGTCACTGAACACGCACGAGTATGTGCACCTGGCTGATGAGAGGCCACCTTACAAAATAAGAGTAATAGAAACGGCAGGCGTGACAGTAAGTGCCGGTGAAGAATATACACAAGCTACCAACCTTGTTTGGTCTGTCGTCGCAAGGGAATCCCTGCTTATCGGCGACTCCCGTTTCCTCGATTCGCAGGCCGCACTTTGACCGCACTTTTCCATAGTATGCCTCGGGTTTCCTTTCTGCTTTCTTGGCCAAAGTCTCTTCATAGTCCCCCTTAAACTAATTTGGAACTCGGAGGCTCGTTTCTTATCAGCCAAATGCTGCTGAAGGCTTCTGTGCTCTTCCCTAACCCTGTATCTTTTCCACGCCACTTGACTCCTGCGTTCTGCTCTTTCGTGCCGTTCTCCTCCACCACCGTTGTACTCCTGTCTTGCGGACGCTCTGAATTGGGGCGACTTCATCCGTTAACCCCAAGACGTTGCCCTTCACCTTCGTTTATTGTGCTTGTAACGTTACCTATCACTTAGCTCTAAGCGATTGGGATGTTGTTCGACGCCGCGAGGCTGTAAGTGGCTCGCCTGCTTTCCTTAAGCGCATATGGTTTCCGCAAATAAAAGGCACGTTTTTCGCTGCCGTGCTCACGGGCAGTTGAACCCTCAGCTTCATTAGTCAGCATGACGTCCTTTGTTACTACCAAACTTAAAGTTGAATCGCTTTGTTTCAGTACAAACCGTTATTCGCCTATTCCGCCTACTTTTGCCGTCTTCTGGAACTCTCCGGAGCATCCGGCTCGCTGCCCGTTCCATAGACCTATCTCGGGATCTAGTTAGTACATGGTATCCGGAGTACCAAAACTCTTTCGGCCTAAACGTGGGTGACAAGTCTGTCCACATGACGGTCCACTGTTCTCAGTTGTGTGCTGTGTTTTATTGGCACAGGACCTGGAGCTGCAGTACCTTGTCGCCAATATTGTTGCAGCACCGAGGGGTCCGTGCAGTCGACTCGTGCAAGAATCTGGACCTCTTGGTCACCTGGCGCGCAGCTCTGGACTCAAACTTGAGCTGAACTTCCCGCGACTTGGAGGCAGGAGTGACGTTCGGGCCGCGTGCGCTGTTCAAGCGGGATCTCCAATACGAAATCTTTTTGGCTTAAAAAGCCAAACGAAATCTCGACGTCACGGGAGCTCAAAAACCCTACCGGTGTCTACCTCCGGACAGGCAGGAGCCGGATGCAGTCTCAAACAGGTAGTGTTGTGAGTTACGAAAACGCTGTGGCAACACAGCCATCCGGACATATGATAGGATTTAGCCACTCTGGGTCCCATGCAGACAAAGTTGAGTTGAACCTCCCAACATGGGTTTCTTCCTGGCAGATTATGCTTCACGATTGCGCATAGTGTCATGGATAGTCTGACAAAAGCCTACGATTATGGTCATCCCTCACACGCTGCATTCATCGATTTTGCTAAGGGCTTCGACAAGGTCCAACATGCAATCTTCTTGATATGCTTTAAACATACGAGATGGCGAGACACTACTTGTCAGTCTATGCTCCTGGACAGAGGCACAATCGTCCTCACACATTGCCGGGGGAGCCTCCCAAATGTCTTGTCAAGAACCCACCGAGGAAGAAGTGGCGGCAACCATGTGCATCATTAGAGTCAACCAATCCCCCGGACCTGATGGTGTTCATCCGTTGGTGGTAAAGGAACTGGCCGCTGTGTTAACTCAACCAGTCACACGACTGTTCAACGCGTCTTTAGCAGCGGGAAAGCTCCCCCAAGAATGGAAGAAAGCGATCGTCATGCCACTGTACAAAGGTGGGGCAAAAGCTGAGGCTGTCAACTACCGACCTGTCACTCTAACACCGGTGATAGGAAAGGTTATGGAGCGCCTCCTGGCAACGCGAATCCGGGACCATATTGGGGTATACGACCTACTTAGCCGACAACAACATGGTTTTTGGAAAAGCAGGTCGTGCTTACAAACTTGGTAATCGCACGAGAACGCTGGACGATAGCCAAGGCCGAAGGGCACCCTACGGACGTAATCTTCGTGGATTTTAGCAAAGCTTTTGACAAAGTTCCGCATGACCGTCTATTAGGTAAGCTTAAGGCTCTTGGTGTAGTAGATCCCTTGATTATGTGGATAGAGGACTTTCTAAAAAGCCGAACCTTTGCAGTACGAGTAGCACAGTCACTGTCAACTTGGCAAGTGGCAGCTAGTGGTGTTACACAAGGATCGGTTCTGGGTCCGCTCCTCTTCCTGGCCTATATCAATGACCTACCACCAGTTTTTCAATCGCCGTGCCTCATTAACGCAGACGACCTAAAGATCTGGCGCACGATTACGTCATACGCTGACGAGCTCGTTCTTCAGGAGGACATCAGAGCCCTTGAGAGATGGTCAGATCGGTGGTCACTATAAGTCAACACGGACAAGTGTGCGCATATGCGAGTAGGAGCACCGTCCAGCAGTGGGATGTACAATATACACGGGGCACCCCTCCGGCGCTCTGTCTGCGAAAAAGATCTGGGAGTGATGGTGGCCTCGTCACTAAAAACGAAGCACAATACTGATAGAGTCTGCTCTTCAGCGTGGAGTATCCTGGGGCCGATTACTCGTTCATTCGGCCATCTCTCACTCAACGCCTTCAAGGTGCTGTATGCAACCCATGTGCGCCCCAGGCTGGAATACGGGGGGCCAGCAGTTTTCCCTTGTACGTTGGCAGAGGTGGCAAAGTTGGAAAGAGTACAGAGAGGCGCAACCCGCCATATCGGAGGGCCACGTGGGATCAGCTACGAAGAGCGGCTGAAGATCACAGGGCTGTTTCCAGTGGCATATCGGAGAGTCCGGGGAGACCTGATCTTCACCAGGCGTGTCATCAGAGGCGACTTCGGCCCAGAACTAGGTGCAGAGCTCCCTCTCCGCGGACATGGCCGTACGAGGGGACACCCGCTTACTCTAAAGAAACTGTACTCGGTGGGCCTCCCTCTGGTGTACCATCTATCTCGGAGGGTGACCAGTCTATGGACTTCGCTGCCAGCCGAAGTGGTGGAAGAGCCCAACGACACATTGTTCAAGCGACTTCTGGACGTATTTCTAAAGAGGTGGTGGGAGACACACATGAGTCTACATCACTGAGCTGTGGTGAGGAGGCTTACACGGGAGAGATACCCTCTGCAAGTGGTCTCGCAGGTCAAAGACTTGGGCGTTATAATGGACAACAGCTTCAGGCCGTCAAAGCAATGCACCTCAGCAGCCAATACGGCCGGGAGAGAACTCTTTCGAGTTAGATCCATTATGTCGTGTAGAGATCCGGAGATATTCCTTCCGATATATCAGGCCATAGTTAGGCCGCATATGGAGTACTGCGTGCAGGCCTGGGCACCGTACTACCAGAAAGATATCGACTGTCTGGAGAAAGTGCAAGGGCTAGCCACTAGAATGGTGGCTGGGCAAAGGGGGTTTAACTACACAGAGCGTCTCCGTGCCCTAGACCTATTTTCGATGGAAAGACGGCGCACTCGCGGGGATTTGATAGAAACCTTCAAGGTAATGAAAGGACTGTCAGGAATAAATCGAGAAGACCTTTTTTCTCTGATCCCCGAGAGAGGCACAAGGGGGCATAGCCTTTGATTACAAAGGAAACATTCGAGGCTCCAAATTAGGGCGAAGTACTTCTCAAATAGAGTGGTACCCTATTGGAATAAGCTCCCGGAAGAAGTCATAAATCCCACGACAGTGAAGGCTTTTAAGAAAGCAGTAGACCTATGTTGGATGACAGTATACCCCGAGTTATGTTAAGCAGCTTTTAGGGTCAGATGCAATTTACTTATTGTTTCCACCTTACTCTGCCAGGGCTGATACTGCACAAAAATTTCTGCCTTTCAGAAACAGAAAATCACGCAGTGTTGGGAGCTACGGAAGCGCGCCGACAACACAACTATCTGGACACACGATTGGCTCTAGCCACACCAAGTCCTGTGCAAACTGAACTGAACTGAACTGAACTGATTTATTACAGCTGCGCTACACCGGGCGTTGGGCCAGCGCGGTAGTTGTTTGTGATATTTTTGGACGAGCTCCTCAAAATCAGGATAGAAGAGATTAGAAATCACCGGTAAACGAATGAACCGAAAGGCGTATAACGCTAGAGATAGGTCAATCCTAAATATTGAAAAAAAACAGGAAAAACTGAAAAGAAAGTGGGAATATGGGCAGTTTGCATACCAGTAAACACTGACGTACGAAACAGAAGCACAACAAACTGAAACAGACTACAGTGAAGGGCGAGATTAACAGACATGGTCGTGACAATCTGAGGAAGTGAGAACGTAAGCCCAGAGCTTTTTGTGATCGGTTCTTACCATTACGCCGATCGTTTTTCGGGCGATTTCTGAGTGGTTTGCGGCCGATTTTCTGGCCGGTTTTCGAGTGGCTTTTGCGAATCGTTTGAAATGTGATGATTTCTTTCATTAACTCAAATGACGTATCACGAAGCTCATTTCTATCTCCTAAAATGTGATTTTATAAATAGTTATCCTTATTTTACCCATTTCGAGGGAATAAAATTTAGCGATCTATAACGAGGATTTCAGGACATTTCGACGAATTAAACCAATACATTTAAATAAAACGCCAACCAAGCATTGCACATTTCTTCGGTCTTCGATTTCCTTCGTATCAATTCATTGTTCATCCGTGTAAAATCGCTACTAAAGAAGCCGACCGAAAATCGATCGGTGTGATAGTAAAAACCAATCGAAAACCGGTCGGTTTCGGAGCGGGTTTGAACCGATTTTGCTGCGAGAGTAGAAATAGGGATGTGAGTATAATGTGCGGTATCTGTTGTAAGTGGTACCACCAGAAATGTGGCGACCTAACAGATGAGGTTTTCGGTCTTAAATGAACGTGGATGTTTCAAATGTGCATGCACCAGCCGTACGAGGATGGGAAGTAAATCATTCATAGATAAGACGGAACACAACCAAACGATGAATGCTTCGATAAATGAAATCTCATCCGATAAGGAGTGACAACCATATAGAAAAAACCAGGCGCTCTGAAATTGCAAAAGACCCTGAGGAGTCCCCTAGCGACGTCAAACAAGAACCCACCGGGTAAAGTTTTCCTTTGGTTGAATGAACAAGAAATGGAACCTGTCGGTATGAGAACAAAAGTAGATGCCCTTACCGGGTCTCCAGCCAGAATAACCGCTTCCTAAGATATAGTCCTTGGGAGACCTCGAAATGTAGTAATAAAGGGCTTTCAGTAACCTGTGTGCAGAATATCCAAAACCCACGATAGGGAAGTAAGGCCAATAATTTTTTAACCTACTGAGGATAGCTGGGTTACCAAGGGCAGTGGGGCTCAAAAGGGTTTTTATTCTGGGTAAATGGAGGTACTTGGTTTTTGGGATAAAAGATCCAAGGCTGGTCCTGTTTGAATTCGGAAACCCACGACTCGGGCGGCATCTGGGAAAGTAAGCCTAAGGACTGGCGTTGAGGTGATGGTTGAACCTAACATCACGTGAAGAGCCAACGTTGGGGTTGATGATACCACAACCACAGGCACCGACAAAACCCAGAGGGAACTGAAAGTCAAGCTACCCAAGCTACTGTCGACGAGAACATTTTTAGAGGCTTTAGGTGCCGTACCTCTTGTCTCACCCGTCGCTGGGCCCACGATGATTTCATCGCCCGTTCTTCCCTCTGTCGGGGCGGAAAACAAGGTGGGCACTCGGGAGTGACTTCTAAGTGCACGCGAGCCAGGAGGGCCAGAGCAGATAGTAGTATTCAGTTCCAACGATTGCAGCATTTGGAACCAATGGAAGTAGGTTGTATCTGAGGCGGACAAGATCGATTGCTTAGCTGTTACCCAAACCTGGCTAGAGCGTCTGAATGAAGTATCCCTGATGTCACTTCGGGGCTTCAGCATTCATCAGGTGGGCGAGAGAGAGAAGAGTAGTAATGCTCCTCATTGCGCAAAAGCACAAGCAGCTAGCGGACGAAACCCTTTTAACGGGCAGTTTTCAAGGAGTTTCGTGTAGAATGAATACACGCGCTGATTGTCTGAGGCTTGTCTGCATTTGCAGAAGTTCATCTGGAAAATTGTGAGAACACCGTGCTCCTAGAATATTTGCACGAGCAAACCTCCGGGGTTGAAAGGGTAGTGATAACTGGGATCTAAACTGTCCCGAAATGGACTGGGAAGCTCTGTGGGCTTCAGGGGATGCATTAGCAGCCGAACTATTGAGCTTTGTCCTCGACCGAGTCCTGATAGAGCATGTACAGGGGCCGACTAGGTGGAGACGTAAATTTTTAGCTTAATCGACACTGTTGTGACCCAATTCCCAAATGACAGTTTGGCAGTGATTGCCCCCTTGAATAAGAGCAATCACGGCACCCTTAGGTCCACAATGAGGACGAAGTCAGCTGGTTTCCGGGAAAAAGAGTAGGTGAAACTTTAATAGGATTGATATCCAAGTCCTGGTCAATGTGGTCCTGGAATTGGAATGGGGTCACGAGTACCATACAATGGAAGAAGGATAGACATCTTTCATGGACAGTGTTATAGCCCTGATTGAGGCTTTTGTTCCTTTGTGCACTGCTAGAACACAGGGTAAGCCACCCTGATGGAAGCGTCAGGCCGAGCGAGCACAGAAACGAAAAAAGGCATGGAGTTTGTTTAGGCAAACTGGTAGCCACCGGAGACTGCTGCAGTTCAAGAAGACCTGGACCATGATCCTAAGGATACAGACAAATCGCCAGTCAAGGTATGAATTGGCACTAGCAACTAGGGCTAAGTCCTGTCTAAAGGGGTCAGCCTTGAGAGTGGTAGTAGGGCGCGTAGTTGGAGATGATGGGCAGTGTGCCACAACGAGTGATTGCAAGGCGGAAGTACTGAAATGTCACTTCGGGTGGGTTCATACGGTGAACTTAGGGGATTACATCAACCGTAACTCAAATCAGGCAACAACACAAATGGGTGACTTTTTGATATATCCAGATCAAGTTGCGGAGGCCACCAAAATGTTGAGCGCGAGTAAGGCAGCGGGATCAGATGGTCTGCATCCTACCATCTTCAAGCCACTGGAATCAAATATGGCGGAATCCCTAACCCAGTTGTTCAACATGACCTTGGAAACAGCCACACTTCCTTTGGATTGGAAGATTGCCGAGGTTGTTCCTATTCATAAGGGTGGGTCAAAGGAAGATGCTGAAAATTACAGACCAGTAAGTCTACTATCTGTTATACTCAAGGTCTTCGAAAAGATCCTAAGAAACGAGATGTGGAATTCAGTTCCATACTAACTGCTTTGTTTTCTCTGCTCATTATTTTTAGCCAAGTATTCAGAGGTGACGTTTGAGAATTTTCAACTTCGTTCCTGAGGACTTTTATACCGGATTTCATTAAGACTATCGGAACAATACTAAATGGCATCCGTCGAGTTAGCAGTTCTGATCTTGTTTTGAGCTTTTCTGTAGAGACGAAAAATCAAGGCTCAGGACGTACATAAATGATCGCCTTAACCGCACAGGTGAGCGCGAGAAGCTGAAGGACTTGTTACGTACGCGACTAAATGAATGCGGTTGGCGAGAAGAGCTGAAGAACCATTGTCGAGGTAAGTTATCTACTGGTAATGTACACACCCAGCTGCATGACAATGCGGTTATTTGCATCATGTTTTTTTATAACATTTACTGTTTTTTTTAATTACGCGCTTGTCAAATATCCACTGCTCTGTTAGCAGTTGCCGGCACCTGTGACTCTGAGACTTGGAGTGGTGTGTACATACAGTCCCAATAGATCAGGCATACAACGAGCTGGACAAAAGCGAACTACTGTCTGCCACTGGTGCGTTCGCCGGTGGCTGGACTCGGACCTCTTACCTCCGTGGTAATAAACGTTTGTCTCGATGCAATATATGTAACAAGTCCATGCACAGATTGTTCATGTTCAACTCATTTCGACAACCATTAACCGTCAGGTGTCTGAGATACCGTTTGCTCGAGCGGTGCATTTTTTGTTGCCGGGATGAACATGATGTACAGTGATCGAGGTAGTCCTTTTAATAACGAGGGTAGGAGGTCATCTATAATAAGAACGATTTATTGATATGACATTTTTAAAATGACGGGTTGTGAGGAAGCGGGAGAATTGAGGGTTGTCTGCTCAGTATTTTTTTTACTGAGTTATTGTTCACATTCGCTCTTTCATAACCGATTGCGCTCTCATATAAGGTCGAAAGTTACCCGACGACAGTTTTGCCGTTCGATATCCGTAAACCAATGCCGCAAAATTCCGTGAATAATGGTAAGCGTTCGCATTCGTAACACATCCCAATAAACTTAATTTGTTGGAATTCAGCACTTGCTGCAGTAACCAACCATTGGTTCCCAAAATTCGACGTTTAACCTCATCAATGCTGATTTGGTGTTCCCACCATATTCGAACAATATTACAAAGACACTGGTGTACAAACACCGACAGTCTTCGCCTATCTTCTACCTCTTGCCGGTCATGTTTCTAAGCCGTACACTAGAACGGATCTAACCGCCGCAATGTACATTCGACCCCTGATAGATAGCCCGATGTCACGCCAATCTGACCGACGATTTAGGTTGGAAAATCCAAGCACGTCTTCTGTATACGCGAAGGCACCCCATCCGTTATCTGACCACTTGGTGAGACGTAATTGCCCAGGTAACAAAATTTATCTACTTCAGCAAAAGATTCCTCCATCAAGACAAGGTTTGGTATTGAGCCAACCCAATCCTACAGCAGCGTTTTACACTGTGAAGGTGCAAAACGCATCCCAAACATCGTCACACTGGTGTTTAGGCTATCCAGGAGAGCTTGCAAATTACCTGGATCTTGACTCAGAAGAACGATATTGTCCGCGTATTCCAACAATCATTTCAATTACAAAATTGAAGAGGAAGGGCGGTATGAGGAAACCCTGATGAACACCACGCCTCGTGGTGAAATCAAGTGAAAGATCGCCGTAAGCACGAATTCGGATTCAGCTGTTCGCGTACGAAGATTGAAAAAAAGAATAAATTTCTCTGGCACAGTCCGGAAGTCGTACAAAAGGCAAGCTGGTAATCGTTTTGAGCTTTAAAGGCTGCGTTGAATAACCAATAAACCATCAGACCACACAGGACTTAACCCCCTTTCGTTGATCAAGCGACTGTCTGCAGTTCGACGCAAATTGGGTCCATAACCAGTGATCAATCTGGTCGACGTTTCATCAACCAAATCGATCCGACAGGGCGTTTATCTGACTGGACGCCGAAATTGGGGAGTGTTCCATTTCGCTGTCAATATTGCGTTGCAAATTCATGTAAATACACTGTCGTTTAGTGTGCTGCGTTGTCGTCGTTGGTCTGTCATTGCGGGATGAAGTGATAAGAGTTGCGAGTGGACGTCAAGTACTCGTCGTTCATAGAAATCCCCGAATAAAAAGCGGGCATCGTAACAGGAACATCCTCAAATGCGAAACAGTGTCAGAGTGCCGTGCGGTTGACTGAATCGAATGTCACTTTCCGATCAAGGAAAACAGATTGTGGGTTTGATAGGAAGTTGAGAACAAAAACAAAATTTTTTTAAGCAAGCCATTAATCCAACTCAAGCGTGCCGGGCCGGAGTGAATAATCAACAATCAGTGGTTTGTCGGATTACTCAAGACGGAACCCTTTTTTCCGATCGAGCAGTCATCTACAGTTTGACGCAAATCGGGTCAACGGACCAATAATTAATCCGGCAAATGTTTCTGTCAATCTAATTGGTCTAACAAGGCTTAAACCCAACTGGACGCCCGAGTTCGGGAACGTTCGATTTTCGATTGAAATACCACATGGTAATTTCCGTAAAAAACACGTTTTGGCGAGCTGAGTCGTGTATTCTGGTTTTCCATAGCGGGCTGGAGCGATTGGAGTCGCAAACTGAGATCGTGTGTGCAGGTTTCCACTCAGGCCGTAGGAAAGAACCCGTGAGTCATAACAAGGTCTGCGGGTAAATATGTGGTCGACACAACCTGGACCGTATCTGAAGCCAGATTGATTCTCAAGCATAAGCCTTTTGCGGGTGTTTGATAATCCATGAAGAATGATCCCCGCGAGCACTATGAATGCTATATTTACCAAGCCAATTACTCTGTGGTTTTCACATGAGGACTTTTCACCTTTTTGTACATCTGCACAATCACCGACACCAATCCCTGGGAAACTGCTCACTATCCCAGATTACCCGATGTAACAACTGCCGTCCAATGGTTGAGTAACTCGTATAGTACAGACGCGAAATCCAAATTCAAGTGAGGCGAGTAGGTAAACTGAGTATACTTGAAAATGAGTTAAACAGGTAATTAACAACACCCCAAATTATGGGTGATCCCGTCATAGACTACACAAACAATGTTCGTCAAGTGCGCGTAGAAAAGCACGCAGAGTGAAACAGAGTTAAGTCCTGGGTTTACAATGGAGATTGACATTTATTGCAAGCAAAATGCTCATCACCAATCAGAATGGAAGTATACACACAAGGTACAGTCAACAGAAAATGACGAGGGCTGGGATGAGGAACCAAGGCCGAAGTTCAATGTTTAGACAGACAAAACAAGCAGAAAATGAGCGGTAGAATAATGCAAACAGCCACAGAGGAACACTGAGATGTGGCAAGGTCGAAGGTCAGCGTTCCAAGTAGAACAAAGAAATTGAGGAGAAAGGTCAGGTGACATTGTCTAGGTTCGTGGCCAGATACGAGGTAACGAAAGCGAAGATGACTCACGGAATGAAGGGCGGATGCCATTAGGATGTGGGGACTAAATGATGTAATCACGTTAGTATGGTAAACGGACATGTGTCAGAACAGTGAGATCATAAAAGGATTATGAAGCACGGAAACCGGGTAAGGCATTAATACTGCGTTCCCAGTGAGAATTTCAATAAACAAAATCGTGACTTTTACACTCGGAGTAGTTTTCTTAACTCCGATACCAAAGGTTTGCTTTCATTCTTGGAAAAGATGTTGACAACCCACCCGGTCCAGTGGCGTTGTGCCTTTCCATTTGATCTGTCTCGCAAAAAACCTGCGTCGTTTCTGTTGCAGGTATATTTGGACGGCTTCCTATAGACGTAGACCAACTGAACTGTCCTTTAAAGTGCTTCACCCAAAGGTCCAGAAGTCCCTGAGGATGAACTAGTAAATCATCGGGTTCCTTTATTTAATCGCGAAATAAGTCGGCTAACTTAATCAGAGCACAAGATGTAGGCGAACAAATGTTTCCGGTGATTTTATTCTGAAGCCACTACATTACAGTTACATTTAAATGTTAGGAAAAAAATTGTAGAAAGCTTATCGGAAGAGTTCGATGTGTGTCATTCAGTGTTTGGAAGCGGATGGGATGGCCAGCGTGCGGATGAGTCGACTTTAACCATGTAACACTTGCTTAAATGATTGGGTTGCGTAGCAGGTGATAATTAACTTGCGTCACAGTCACTCTCATGTATGATGTAATCGACCTTTGGCCAGGTCGTCGGAGTGCTTGAACCACTTTCGTTGCGCGCATAGTTCTGGCCTCAAAAGAAGAATGCTAATTGCTTTGGCAGTTGCTAGCGTCCGAAGCCTGATTTTTCTTGATGCATGTTGTTGGACGCGATAAACTTACGTAAATAATGAGTGGACGTCTATCGAATGACCGGTTACAACTGAGCGTGTAGTAATGGAACTTGTTTAGGATTCTCCTCAGTAAAGTCAGGACCTGCTCCCGTATAGAGTCTATAGCCCCTGGTCCTCGGTTTGTGACACGATAGCGAATATACTCGGCAGCGCGCAAAGCAGAACTCAAAACGCTGGAGCGGGACAACGTGTGTATTGGAGGAGCGCAACGGCGTGCAGACGACGTACAATCGCTGCGACATATGAGGCACGACCATATGGGAAGAGACTGGTGTAAATAGAAACACAGGGCGGCTAAACACTACTCTTATTGACCCCCTCCCCCCAAAAAAGTCACCATACTGGAGCAGTGATTCTTGGCCTAGCGGAAGGTTCTTACAAAACCAGAAAAAATAAAGACTGATGTGTTTTACTTTACGGCTGGCCCCTATCTTAGTTAATTGCGATCATAATGTGATGTGATGAAGGAAGCCAGCGAATTCCGACCGCGGAAACCGTCAAAGTGAGGTACGATACTAGACTGCCAAAAAATGTGGTTTTAAAGCGTCCCGTAGGACCTTGAGGAAGTCTACCGCCTTCAAGTCAGGGGTCAGAGAAAGTAACTTCAGCTCCTGGGCAAAACAGTGCATGGATCTGCCTCACTGGCATCACACAACATGCCGCAGCATATTATCCACAATCACCGAACACACGACTGGTCATCAACCTGTTTTGGAATCGAGCTGAATATGTAGCAGAGATTGGTTTGTGTTGTGTTGCAGGTAGAGTCCTACTACGGTGAAGTGTCCTAAGTCTGACGTCTTGGGTTAGCACAGTTCCATTTCCACTGAAGCTACCATCGCTGCTACATCTAACCAATTCCCAAATCGTCGAACTTCTTTCTCCAATTGTTTTTACTCTTGTCTTTCAAGTTCTCTACCGCATCTCCCAGTCATGTCTGTAAATGCAGAGGAAAGACTGAAAGCCTTCAGTGTCATCCATGAAAGCATCACCACATCAGTCTAGAGAGAGAACCAAAGAACATAGGCGTCGAGAACTCACCTTCGACACAGGCTGCCTGTCATGCTACCATGTCTCATCGCCTAGTGGAGTCGAGGTTGGTTATACTACTCTTCTGGGGGTCTTTTGTTTTGGGGAGGAGGAAATGGATGGTAAGAAGACTAGAAATCCACGGCATCGTCGTGACCGCCGGAACGAATCCCGCCTCGTTTTTCTGTTGCAGCACGTGAAAATGTCGGGAGCCTCGGGTGCAAGCCTCCATATCCTGTGACTAATCTGATCTGAAACAGATGCCCGCTCACATTTTGTAAACGCTTACGGACGAATAAGATCTGTGCATCTACCGGGAATTTGAGGCGTTTGGTGCGGTTATAGAAGACGTTCGAGAGCGGCTGGTGAACGTGTCTGCTATTGGGTCTAGCAGCGAAATACCAACGTTATCCCCTCTATCGGACGAATAAAGAAGACGCAAGTTGGTTTACAGATGCAAGGTGTATTCTGTATATCGTAGCACCGAAACAGTACCGATACGAGAGATACACCGAACCGAAAACGAAACGAAACGCAACGGCTGAGCAGAAAACGAACCGCGAGCGTGCACAATCGGCGAACGACCGAAAGTGAAAGTGATTTAAAATGAGGTCGACGGAAACCTCGGAAAATTCAGTCCAGTAAAACGTACGCAACCGGAGAACACTATGAGGTCGATGACAAATGTCAGAAAAGATCGTAGAGAAAATAGATCCAAAATGGCGTCCAGAAAACAGTCATTTTCTCAAAACGACCGAGGTCACTACACAGTGTCAGATTGGTGATCATAAAGGAAAACTAATAACAGTGCAGACAACGTGCATCGAAAAATCAACAATTCTTGACGAACTGAACCTCGTTGTTCGGATTAAATTTACCAACTTCACTGTGAATAGCATCCACAAAGCTAAATTTTGTACATTGAACAAGCTTTAAAAATCATTCGTTCACAAGTTAACTGAACCAAATTTCCCGAAACAGCCGGAAAAGTTTGTAAAGAATTGGGCATCGATTACACTGAATTAACTGCAGCTTCAGGCTCTTGCCTGTGGCCTACGTTTCTGCGTACCTCCGGTGGAAATAAACAGCATAGAAGCACAAGCGCATTTTGAATATCTACTCGAACAATTGAGAATAGTCAACCAGCTTTCGAAGATACTGAGACTTAGTTTAAAGCGAAGCTGGTTGACTTAGAATGATAGTATCGGATACCATCGTCCAGACATAAGTCACTCTTCATATATGAACACATTCGCTAATAAAGAGCTACAGTTGCGACCTGATTTGTTAATTTTACGCTCTGACAAGGGGTCCGGAGCCGTGCTGAGGGATAGGAATGATTATGAGAAGAGGATGGAAAGTGTTGTTGACGATCCCAGCAAGTTTGTGCTCTAAGATAACAGCGATAACCCTAAAAAACAGATAACGAATATCGGCAGAAGTACAGTTCCTACTGGAAGGACATTTCATCAATAAAAACATAGCTCACCATCTGAAACCAAAAGGAACTCAAAATCCACAAGTGTATAGTTTACCGAAACTACACAAATCAGGAGTGCCACTTCGACCAATACTATCTATCAAAAATCCACCGCAGCACAAATTGGCGAAATGACTGGTGAAATTGCTCGAGCCAGTTCATTAATCAATGGTCAGACACACTATCAAAGACAGTTCCGAGATAGTAAAACTTTTGGAGCAAATTAATTTGAAAGGGAAACACGGCTTCGTTTGATACCCAATAACTGTTTACAAACGTTCGCGCTCGGGAGGTCATCATCTGCGACCATGTCGAGCAAAAGCAACTCAAAATCGGCGTACCAGTATCAGTTCTTGAACGACAATCACTACTGTGCACAACAAACATATCCTTCTCCTTCGTTGGTCGGGCTTACAGACAAATCAACGGCGTTGCAATAGAAAGCCCATTGGGTTCCATTTCAGCAGAATTATTTGTGGCTCATATTGAAGAAAAGGCGAGCAAAATCCTGGAACGTTTGGAGCTTTACAAAAAATACCTTGACAATACCCTAACTGTTACAAAAAGTCTGGAATAGCCGACGTAGATTATGGATGAACTCAGTCATCTGCACCGGAATATGTGATTTACAATATAAGCAGAAACGAGCAGTACACTAAACTTTCTCGACATTAATATGACCAGGAGGGATGATGGAACAACCACCAGATCCGTTTACCGAAAAGAACTTGGACAGGCCAATACTTGCACTTCAGTAGCTCTTTTCCTATGGAATATAAGCGTGGCTTGGTCCGAAAACTACTTCAGAGAGCACGACTTATTTGCACGGAAGACATGATTAGCAACGTATTACAACAGCTGGAGGAGACCTTGATCGAAAACGCTCATCCCGATGCGTTTATTGGAAGGTGCAGCAAGCCTAAAGTCACCAGACAAACGAATCGTCGGCAGCGAAATTACTAATCACCGTTTGTCTTCCATTCAGAGGTGATGATAATGCTTGCTCAAATGACGACTTGGATCGGTGATTGCTCGAACATATTATGCAACTAACCTCAGAATTGCTTATCGAACGAAGAGAATCCCTCGGTGAAACAATGTCTACCAAATCTGATCTGATTTATCAGTTTCAGTGGATCTGTGGAGCAACCTACGTGGGTCGAACAGAGCGACAGTTACGCAACCGAGCGATTGAACATGTTCCAAATTGGGTCCAACGTTTTGTTATGCAATCAGGGTCAGGCCAGACGCATAATGACAACGTTCAAAACCGCAAGATCCCGTCGTCGGTCGTTGCTCGTTATCTTCTGATGCCGCAACATCCAGTTGACCGGAACACTTCATTTCGCGTCGTATACGTGTCAGGGAATACCAGACTATTGAAGTTTGCTGAAGCTATTGCCATACATCGATGGGAACCTGTAGTGTCAACAGAAACAGCTGTTTGTTAATGTATCTTTACCATGGTGACGTAACTTGGCTATTGTATTTTCCCCTATATCTGTCGAACATCATTGTTTTACACTATTGTTCTGCAGTATGCACCGTGCTGAGGTGCAGCGAAATCGTCCCGTACTAGTTTTTAAATTAGACTTTTCTCTTCAAATAGTGTGCGAATGTTGAAGGCTTCCAAGCGAAGCATACATGTAGGCTTAAGAAGTGCGTTTGATTTGTGCCCGACTCTTGAAGTATTGCTTCTTTCAGAGCCACAGTAACCCTTGGTATTTTTATTCGATTTCAAATAATGAAAGTAAAATTGGTAAAGCCCTTTAAAGGAAGGATGCTGAAGGTTTGAAGGCGGTTGCCTACATCGTAGGAAGGGTTTTTCTTTGGTAATCTTAACCATGGGTTTTGACTCAAAAGTCTAACCCACAAGGCAGTGTGGTGTTAACCCAGCACAATAACGTGACAAAAGCACTCGTGAGGAAACTTACTCTGGTCTGTCACATGAAATCTAGTTGTTGATCCCACTTTGACTTGTCTTCGCTGGTGCTTCGCAATCGGTCCGCTTTTCGGTTTCAGTTCTTAGACCGAATGGTACAAGATGAACGTGGAATGGGCAGCATCGTTTGGTCCGAGGGCTGCCCAATGAAGTTCGATCGCTTCTTCCACCGTCGAGAGAAACCCCAGGCACTCCACTTCTACGTCCATCTAACGGAGGTTTTCAGACCGGTAAACTGTTTCTCTCCATGTTTATTCGCTGGAGTGTCCTCTCCAGGGGCATAGGGGCTAGAACCAGTTGTTGCTCGTTAAATGGTTCAGAGACTGGACTTCGTCTGACCTCTACCCACTGATCTGTCAGGCATGATCGCGTCTCCGGCTTAAGGAAGCTATCGTGCGTAGCTAATTGTGTCATGGAGGCACTTGAGCCATCACATCACGCTGAACGGAGATCTCGTCGTGTTTAAAACAAGCGTGATATCTCTTGAAGAAGGATGAATCTATTTAAAAACCATTGAAGGGCCAATTTAAAAATTAGCACGGGTGAAATTCCGATTGCCATTTGGCTAATGTCACCCATCTGTCTTAAACTTACATGGTCAGGTTTTCGCACTGTGTATATCCTTATTTCTATTTTCACCAGGTTTTCTGAGAGATAGAAACAAAAATCATTACATCTGGTGCAATTTTCATACAGTTGTCTATACGAAATCCGAACTAAGGTGATGTCTTAGTCAGGGTGTAACTGGTATATTGGAACTACCTTCCAGTATCATCGGTAGGTATTTTATGTCCGGCGCAGTTTGGTTCTTTTGCCCACGCACAATGAGTTTTCATTCTAAGCTGTATGCACTCTGAATAAATTACGTGTCTCAAAGTGGTTGGCTCTTCAACAATTCAGTCTACTTTTCCTTCTGGACTCGAAATCCCTGCTGACAAGTTGTCTATTTTGCCTTCAGAAATAATCCGAACAAAAGGTTTAGAGAATCTGACTGTGGATGATTTGGTTGCCGAAATCACACCGGTTGGTCGCCGTATGATCCCCGACGCGGTTAAACAAGAATTACTCGATGAAATACGTTCGTTTTTGAACCGGGAAGCAGACCTTTAAAACCCTTCAATTATCTCGGTATGATTTAAAGCGATGACTGTGGAGTGAAATTACAACACACTCTCAAAATAACTTATGTATTGCCTGTACTGTTATTTTAATAAACATGTGCAGTTTCCTAACCGATCTTTTTTGAGTGGCTTTTGTAATGACCTCAATGTAAGATGCCTACGACGGGTCATAAATTCTACTTTATTTTTGGTGGAAAATTACGCAAACGCTGTGAACTCAATCAACCATCCAAAATCCTCGGTAAACTCTGCCAGCTTTTTTGATAACTGTTCCTATTTTATCTAACCAGTCATTTCGTCATTAGTACCGCAACTGAACACTACGTGACGACGTTGTGCCCACAAACCGCCTTACGGAGTGTGAGGAACTAGACAGTGGGATTTGAAATTTCTGGTCTCTCACATCGGCGTGTTTAGTGGCACACGCCCGACACACTAATCAATGCAGTTGCTCAATTTACGGGTAAGAATGATGTCCCGACAAAGATGAAGCAAAAAAGAGTTTGCGGTTAAGTTTTAATGGATAGAGTCGTCATAGGAGAATAATATGCCTCCACGCGGATCAGTACATGACGCAGAAACCATCGGTACACTTCCAGTATATTTCATCCACAGAATCGGTCATATGAATGCAAAGGTATTTGTTTTGCAATCAGCCCACCGTGAGTCTAGATTCAGTTTGTGATGGGCTGCATATGATAAATCTTTTTGACGCGTGTCCAGTACGCATATTGTTTGGTGCAGTAATCCGTGCACTTGTTACATCGGGTCGCGTGTGCTCCGCGCGTAAAAACTCCTTACAAATCCATGTTGGAACAATCGATCATGAACAACTGGAAGTACTTAGTCCTACACACAACGTACCAAAGAGAACTCTAAGTGCACCGTTTGTGTTAATTACACTTTGGACGGGTGGCGTGAAGGTGTCCAGTTCTCACGAGTGTAGCTCAGTTTTCAGGACCGCTTCTACAGAACTGGAACGAACTGACAGAATGATTGTGATGTTCTTTGATCAACTGCTGCAACTTTTTGAAAAATCAATCTCGTGAGATTTTGTTGAAAACATTGTTTACAACTTTCCTGTTGATAATCGAGCGCGGTAAAGGTTACTTTTGAAGTGTAGATCACTGTAATCACATAAATGCTAGGCGGAAAAATAGAACGATTTGAACTGCAAGCACTGTCTGTGGACGCGCCAAACAAAAGCTCGCTAACTGAATTGTTGACTAAATCCTAGCGCGCCTTTAATTGATGGCTAGTTGTCCAACGGTTTAGAGCGTTTACCTACAACCTCGGAAGACAGTGTCTAATGCCGGCAGCGTTCGTTGGCTTCGGTTACCGTTTGCTTTCAAAGTGCCCAGCGAATTTTTCCGGAAAGTCTCGTTGTATCTATCAGAGTGTATGAATAGGTAAAGATGAATTTGAACACTACGTATCGTCGCTCACGTTTCGCGGGCACATTTTGACGGACAGCTGATGGCCGATTCGCATGGAGCCCCATTCGAGCACAAATTCGCATGTTTTACGTACGCGATCGAGATGATTAAAAGAAATAATTGCATCTCGCAGTTTAAGCTATCTATCTGTTCTGATAAACTGGACCAAAGGGACCCAACGTCTCAGCCTGGAAAGGTTATTGGCGAATGCAAAATCCGTACACTCTGAAACGCCATCTCGTGAAGGCCAGTGTACCGATTGACTAACAAGACCCAAACAACTGCATTAAAAAGTCTTTTGTACGGAATGCCCAGTTAAATACACTGGGCAAACTTGTGGGCAACTAATGGTCAGAATATAAGTCCACAGAATGTATTTAGTGGCTGGAGGAGCCTGGATAAAGGAGAATCCATTTGGACGTTTGCATTCACTTTTGGATGCGAAGAATGTGTGTGGATTTTCCCTTATCGAAAATGTCTTCCGACAAGACAGCTCTGTAGAAACTAGAGTGCGGCCTTAGGATAGAGACCCTGTGGAACGAAGGGCAGTCGAGCGAAAATTCAGATGAAGGTAAAAAGAGGTGTTTGAGTGAAGTAGAAAGGAGAGGAGTCTTTGAAGCATTGAGACAGATATTTTGGTGGAACCCCAAGCCGAGATTTGTTCTAGATCAGGAGCAAGAGCTGCATTAAGAACGGAACGATCGTGATCGATGTTCGTGGTGGTCTGGAGAGTCGTAGGGTAGGAAAGGGAGCAATGGAAAGTGGTATCAACGGCAAAACAGTGAAGTGGGTTGGAGGTTGAATATAGAAGATCATTAATAAACAGGGTGGGTGCAAGTATGAAACCTTGGGGAACACCGGCATTCACAGGGAACGGCCGAGACAAAGCTCCGTCGACTCGGACGGAAATGGCTCGCTTGTAAAAGAAACATGACATCCATGATACGAGAGCCGAATGGAACCTGAACGAATGCAGTTTCCACAGTGTACCTTCATACCAAACTCGGTCGAAGGCTTTAGAGATGTCCAGCGAGACCGAGTGAGTTTCTCCGTGGTCATCAAGTGCGGTCGACTAGGAGTGAGATAACTGCTAGTAGGTCGCCCGTAGAACGTCGCGGGCGGGATCCATGTTGACGATCACTCAGCAGACCTTCACGTTCAAGGAACGAGCGCAGTTGGTCGGAGATAACGGTTTCAAAAACTTTAGAAAGCACAGAAATGAGGGTGGTGGGACGATAGTTTTTGGGTTCGGAAGGGTCACCATGTTTTGGGATGGAAAAAATAATGGCGTTCTTCCACGAAAAGAAGAAAGTTTCTTGACTAAGAGGAGAAAGGAATAGGCGGTGTGAAACGGGGGCTAACTCTGGAGCGCATATTTTTAGGACGATAGGCGGAATACCGTCCGGGTCGGGTGATTTGGAAACATTCAGATTACGCGGATCTTGGCGAAACTTCCTGGTAGTTATTACAGGAGGAAAAGCGTGACTGAGAACGTGAGGGGAAGTCTAAGAAGTGGGGTCGACAGACAGAGTAGAATTTGAGCCAAGACGGCAAAGACCTCGGCCTTATCGAGAGAGTTGGAGACCTGAGAACCAGAGGCACTGCAGATGGAAGGGCAGAAATTACGGGAAACCGTCTCTGCAAGGAACCAGAATGATCGGCTACCTGTAGCGGGCAAGGCTAATCGTTCGGCTTTGTGGCGTACGAAGTGTTCTTTAACTCTCTATGGTCAGCGAGCATTTGTTTCTAGCTTGCATAAAACGGTGTCGAGATGTTTGGTTGGATGAACGCGGCCACCGGCGGTATGCTGATTTTTAAACGAACATCACGGTTGCAAGCGTGGTTAAACCACTCAGGGGATCGTGGGTTGCCGGGTTTAGAGAAATGAGGAATGTAAAGGTGCATAACTTGAAGAATAGCCTTAGTGAAATTAGAAACAGACACGGAAAGAACAGTCGTTCAAGGGTAACAGGCCAGAAAGTTACGAAAGCCATCCAAATCGGCAGAGTCGTAACGCTAAAAGGTGCGTCTAGGGTTCGGTGATGGGACGGGATGAGAAGACTGAGTGAGAAATGAGACGAGACAATGGTCCGATGATCCCAGGGAAGACAGGGAGGTAGTGTTAGCGAATGGACGTGAGTGTGATGTCAAGAGTGTGCGGACGGCCACCAATGCGGCCGAAAATGTGTGTAGGGAGTTCCACCAGTTGGCAAAGGTTGTTGACCATAGAGAAAGCCTCAGCATCACGTCCCATGGTTGAGGTGTCCGATGAGTGCAGTACCCAATCCTTGTTGTGAACATTAAAATCATCAAAAATGGTAATTTGGCAGCTGAGGTCTGTAAGTCAGTGTCTCAGTGTTTGAAGAGAATAACTCAGAAATTAGAGGGTCATTGCTCTTGGGGCAGCGGTGAACAGTCCAGAAATAACGAATAAAGGAACGGAAGCGAATTTTCAACCACATGAATTGAAAGTTCCGGCTGAAGAAATCAAGATGCGAAAGTCGAGGAGAGGCGGCGGATTGGTCGATATAAGCGCAGACACCAGCTTTGACATAAAAGCAGGAATGAAGTAAGTTGTTGGGAACCTGAAGATGACTGGTGTTTGACGAGGGAGAAATTTGGGTTACAGTCAGAAATAAGGTAATGGGGGAGGAAGACTGAAATGATGCACAGAGTCAACATTTCCATTCAAACTCCGAATGTTAGCGAGGACAGCTAGCGCTTGATGCGAGTTCTGTGAGTGACTGTGCGCAGTTGGACGAAAACGATTATCCATTTGATTTATGAAGTTCTTAGCTGATGAGAGGGCCGGCAAATCAACCCTGAAACTCGGAGTGGAGAACCACATAAGACCTCAATAGGTTGGGCGTGGTAGCAAGCCGGGCGACAGCGGAGCTGTAAAATACAATCCAACGCAAAGACTGCTAGAAAGGAGAACTTGGACACCCACCAACAGCTAGTGAAGACTGGGAACCGAAGGTACATCGTGCGGATGACGTACAAAACTGTTTGCAACAATGAAGAAACGTACAGACAGCTCACCAGGAATGAAATGAGTCCAGGATGTTACTGTGGTGACGTGTGATGATAATCAGTGCTTGTCAAATGATAAACTGAAAGTACGCTGAATTATTCTACAACGGTAAAAGTTGTCTGTTTTATGTAGTTTATCAGAACAGAATTCGAATAAAAGATTCAACTAATGCAAAAAAAGGCTTCAAAAAGTCTACCAGATGTGGGACATGGATGAGAAGCTTACGATCAAAGGGTTTCATTCAGGAAGGCACCATCGCTGGTTGGAAAAGCATACGGTGCTGCATTTTATTCCGCGACGTGAATAGATGTGTTCACTGAGGATATGTCGTAGTGGGGGGGGGGGGCGCTGTAGCAGCAGAACATGACGAATATCAAACCGTTCGGGTCAACCAATCGACAACCGCAGATCAGAGAAGGGATGGTGAATATATTGGTAGCGCCCCGCAGCAGACAAAAAGAGGCATGCGGAGTCGTCAGCTGAACTCAGTGGGATCTGAGCCAGTCGGAAAGATAGCCCAGGTGAGTGGCTACCGATTAAGCCGTCAACCAGATCAGTCAAACCAACCGAACTGGAGTGGCGGTCAAAAAAATCGGCCCAACAACGGCGGGCACCTGGCCGGAACAGAGCAGAAATGCTCAGGAAGCCGCAGGATCGATGTTGCTACATCGCGGTCTGGAAAAGGAACTATACACACGGTTGTACGCGTTTTGCCGGCTGAACTTATCTGGTTGCTCAAATGCAGTTGTTCCTCACCAGTCCTGCCTTCTTCGTCACAAAATTCCGCAAGTGATGTCGTTTACGACCGATTTGCCAGTAACCGCCTATGGCCACAAAAGACGAGAAAAACAGTCTTCTTTATCAATCTATGATGCTTCGTGTTTAATTGAACGCAACCCTGCCTCGGCAATGCACTGAATATACAAGCGGCGTTATTGGGGCGGCGTAACGCTGGAGGCATTCTGTGAGGTAACTGCGTTCGCACATCTTGTTTTGAGCGCTAATATGTGGTGCCGAGAAGGGAGAATATGGCCTTCATGGGTCAGTTCATTGTAGGTGATTAGATTCAAACATTACCAAGAGTTAGCGAACATTTTTTGAGAGGGTACGGTATCCATCTCAAATCAGTTTTCTTAAATAACCAGTACACAATCCTAGTCTTCGGTGGATACTCATTCCCTCTGGTTGCTTTTCCGCTGCAAGGTAATTAAATCAGCGTCTTTATCGTTTAGTTATCCAAGAGGCGTTTCTTGTCACACTCCATATCCCCCCCCCCCCCCGAGACAACATTTAATCTTCTGTGTAGCTGACATACGTTGTTTAAAAAGTGGATCGATATCGTCCCCTATGGTTGGGGCCGATAAATGTCTCCCCTGGTTTAACGACTTCAATCAAACTTGAATTTAAACAATGGTAATTGAAATGTAATGCTACTCGGAGGGAACATCGACAAACTGAAGGAAGTAAACTGGAGATTCTGAGTAAAGTGAGGAATGTAGAAGTTTTGTGCATGATTCAGACGATCATATGCTCACATGCGCAGTGTCAGTCACAGCGAGTATTGGGTACCAATTCAGAGAACGTTTTGCCACAGCGTATCCGACTTAGTAGACTTCGTTGGTTGGGGCATGTGTTACGTACGGTAAACACACGTCTACCGTACCGTGTCCTATTCTTCGTTTCTCCTCAGGGGTGGCGCCGACCTGATATTTCACTGAAGTTGAAAGGCCGTGTATACTGTGCCGCGGTGCGTTCAGTTTTGTTGTATGGTTGCGAAACTTGGAGTCTGCGTGCTGAAGATATTCGTTGTCTTGAGGTTTTCGACCATCGATGTTTACGTAGTATCGCTAGGATTGGGTGGAATAGCCGATTAAGCAACGATGTGGTGAGAAAGCGAGTATTGGGTACTAATTCAGAGAACATTTTGTCACAGCGTATCCGGCTTAGTAGACTTCGTTGGTTGGGACACGTGTTACGTATGGCAAACACACGTCTACCGTACCGTGTTCTATTCTCCGCCCCTCCTAGGGAGTGGAAGAAACCACGTGGAGGTCAACAGATGACGTGGCAGCGAGGAATGAGAAAATGTACAGCAGACTTAGGAAAAGTAGGTGCTTCACGTCTTCGTGGTTGGGGTCCAAAAGATTCGTCTACCAGTTAGCTGGAGACACTGTAGGATATGGCAGAGAACCGCGAGCAGTGGCGATCGTGTTGTCACTTTCTATCGAATCAAAATGTCTGATCGGTGTACGTTTGTACAGTTAGACTGTGTATTCCGTGTGTTGACTACTAGAGCATTCTTTCCTTTTCCCACCCATGTAGCTCCACTCCCTGTCCATCTTGTATATCCATTCCTTCTAATTCAACGTGCAACATAGTGAGAAAGGCAGTAGTCAGTGGGGCTTGCCCTACTGTTTAACGCTGTACGATGATGATGAGTGTCAGTCACAAACGCGGTGGTGCAACTGATGCAATCCCATGTGTGCACACGCATTTCGGTCCTGATTGTATTGATCGGTTCAATATCGGCTTGTGATCCGTCGGTTCATTCACCAACAACTGGACGGGCTTGGAGCAAGGGTGAAATTCGTTCATTTCGCACAACACATTCTTGTATGACAATATTGACCGTTGCTTTTGCACCCTCTCGCAAATACACACTAACCACTTTGGCTCCCAATCGCATTCTCTTTCTCACGGGTCGTGGGAAACATCGTCCCGGTTAACGTGTTCGCATGTTGCAGAGCGTTAGAGTAACGGACAGGTGGTCCACATGTAGCAAAAAGGTCCGACGAACGCGTTCACCAATGTTGATTGATATGGCCCCCGAGACCAGCCATTTTCATGTGATTATAGCGGTACTGAACATTTCCTTGGTCGATAGGTGTCAAACCTTGAATATACGGGCGATATAGCTCTTCTAAGTGAAGACCCATGTAAGTTGCAAGCTTTTCCGGGCAGACGGAACAGCAACATAGAAAAGTTCGGTAGGCGTTTTGCATTTTCAAAGTACTAAGCGCCTTTGTAGGACTTGGTTGGTCCAACACCAAACCTTGTAGTACTCGGAAAGACTATCAGTCAAGTGGATAAGTTCTGTTATCTGGGTAGTTGCATTTCACTCGGAGATCAGATGAAGCAACCCCGCGTATTCCGAAGGTTCGTTTGATTTTTGATAACCTCAGTCATCTGTGACGTCGACATAGCACCCGTTTATCTATCAAGAATCGAATGTACGCTGCAGTGGTCAAGCCAGTTATCCTTCATGGTCCAGAAACGCGGTCGCTATGGATGGAAGATATAAAGAGATCATCAGAATTTGAATAGCGATGTCCTCGTAGCATTTCTCGAATACGATGGGAACACCGCATCAGAAATTCTGAAGGTCGGTACAGAGTACTGGGCAGGAACCAAAACATCAGATGAAACACTTAGGCCCATCAGGCTACGGTGGTTGGTATGTGTTGAGCACATCGCGGTTTGAAGATAAGTAAGAATGAGCAGTTCAAGATAAGGAAGAAAGGTAAGAAAATTCTAAGCAGTGGACTTGGCAATATAGGGGTTGTAACGGTTCCTGGCTGGAGTCCAAGAGATCTACCCACTCAGTGTTTGGATGCATTGAAGGATAGGGCTAGGCGTCGTGATCTTGCATTCAAAAACTTTTTACATTGACCTGGTAACAGTATTTTTAGTTATTATATACTTCTTAAGATTATTTCCGATCGAGGTTCCCACTGAGAGGTAGAAACAAAAGCCACGGCGCCCAGTGCATGGTTAAAGGTTGTTGCAGCTGAACTGAACTAAATGATCTCAAGTATAAAAGCGTATCGAACTGCATTCATGAGGAGAATGCTACGTGCCTAGCAAGCTGTGCAGTGGAATCAGCAAAAATGTGTTGTATACAATTTTCGAGAAAAATCAACAGTGAATCAAGGAACTACTTATAAATCGCAACAATCAGGAAAGCAAGGATTTCGAAATTCGATATGGACTGTTAACCAATACTGATATTACAAATTCGGAGGCAAGGGGTGAAATCGATTTTCCCGGAAATACAGCAACGAAAAAAATATTCGTGGCGTTGGAAGAACACAGTTTAAGAGAAGACGTTTACAATCGGAGTGGAGAGATTCGGGCGACCTGCAAGGAGTCTTCAAACTGCGAACGGGGAATCCAGACAGCCGAAACCTGCAACAATACCGCCTTCGTTAGAGTCCGCACACTTCGTCCGAAGTAGATGACCGGCTTCTTCATTGAGGATAATTTGATCTGCGCGTCTGGTTGTGTGAGATGAAGAAAAACAGGAGTGATATAAATTCGGACGTGACTAACACTAACCGTATATAAAGAACCCAATAGCATACATGATACCACGACGCTGGATATGCTAGACAAGTTGGGATCCTATGCAGTTCTCCACTCTGAGTCTCAAGTGACGGAAAAACATGTTCTGGTGGATACTACAATTAGAGATAGAGCCCATAGACTCTATGGTAGACGAAGTTAAAAGCTGCTTTCACATCAATGAAAATTACGCTATTTGGTTCATGGAAGCCGTTTTTACCCCAACTGCTATCGAATGGTGAAGATTGGATTAATGGAACCGAATCCGTGAGGGTTCTAGAGCGTTTGCGAGCGTCAAGAATACTAATACCTACAACAATGATAATATCATTATGAATTGTGGTTTGGCAGATTCTGAAGCGATCCAAATGTTAATAAACATTGTTGGGATTCGCACCCATGCTTTACACCACGTGTGCCATACCAGCTGAGCTTCGAGGCCACGCTGAAAGGCTTCGGATTTGGTTTGCCCAACTGATAGACACAGGCTGATTCGTAGGGGAATCCTGCTGTAGGTAGTCAAATTACAAATTACCTCACTATGGTGGATGTCATATGCTACTGTAATTTAGGTAGGGTAAACTGTACGATACATATGCAGACTCGGTGCTGAAGCGTGCGTAGCAACAAAACGTGGGTTTTAATCCCATTGAGACCACAGACTCTTAGCGTATGGATCATTTCAAAATCAATGTCGCTGTAAGTACCAAAAAATAGCAACCTTTAGTTGATGGAATAGTTGGGCGTCATTAATCAACCAACGCCAAAAACAGACTGCATTTGGACTATGATAACTCAGCTACGCGATTTGTAACAGAAGACGATTTGGTGTGAATATATCAGCTTACGCGATAATTGTTCCGAAAACCCCCAACTCAAGCACCACACGTCGTTCGATATCAGGATTCTCCCAACCAAGGACATGATTCTTCACAATATAGGGATAGAACCGTTCCATGAGAACATAGGTGGCACCCAAACCGTTCTTCAACACGTGTTCCAACTGTTCGACAATCTCACCTAAGAGGGAATAAATATACATGAAGTCTTGTTGCTAAGCGTTTGTTTGCGTTGACAATGGAATACACACTGTAAACCCATATTCAAAAGCGTATAGTGACTTTGAAGTGATCGGGATAAAGTCGGCGATGATTACTGAAGAAGCTTTTTGCACGCTCAAGCATTTTGTGCAACACCGGCTGCCACAAGACATTGCACGTTGTTTATCTGCGCATTCTGGCTAATTTGAAATCAAACCTATCACCGCTTTATTTGAGAATCCAATTCGAGTATCCATTAACTAAATCACTTAACAGTGTCGTTCTGTTTTTGCAGTCATCGACAAACCATGATTTCAAAATCGATACAACTTACCGTTTTTGGACGGTCCATTGTCACCAACAACTAGTTTGAGATATGCGACAAAGTTATCAACACGTGCTAATGCAACAATAACGATGACAAAATAGGGTAAGGGGAGTGCGATGAAGTAAAAGAGATAGTGGGTGAGATTAAAAATGCCGATTTGGTTTGCTTTTTATCGTTTACTTTTTTATGGTTTTGTCAATTTGTTTGTCTAAAAGACAATTTCCTGTTTGTGAGACATGGGAGTAGAGCAGACAGACAATACAGCATTCACGCCACTGACTTCTTTTCTCAGCCATGTCCCTCAACGTCTATAACCAACGTCAATCCTTATCCCTTGGGTCCCAACCACGAAGGCATCAAGCACCAACCAAAACTAGTGCTGATGATAGCTGATTCATACTTCTACACCAAGTTATGACCTGACCGCCGCGTCGCTTCGTCCAGCCTTGCTCAGCACGCGCGAACAGAGTCTGGAAAGGTAAACGATGGGTAGGCATTTATAGAACATGACCGAGCAACCGGAAGCCGTGCAGAAAGTTCACTTCGTTAGGAAGGTGGCTGTCAGTGCCTAACACATGACGCTGCACTTCGTCATTACTCATTCCATGTTCCCACCAGATGTGAACAATGCTTTGGAGACATCGGTTGTTGAACACAGAAAGACGCCGAGCATCCTCAGTGCGAAGTGGCCAGGTCTCACAACCGTAGAAACGCGGCATGGTACGCCCGTTCTTTAAAAGAGAGCCGGATGTCACTGTGATGCTACGGGTGTCGCAGGTTTCTGAAAGCTGGTCTAGCTCTCGCTATGCATGAACAGAATGAGGGTTGAGGTTCGACATGTGGAGACGGAAAAGTGATGTGGGTATTCGAGACCAGATTCACTTCATGAGTAATCAAAAACTACATTCCTTTGTTCTGACCTGTTATCATCACCCGAGTTGACCTATTCCTGAACGGACTTCCAACGATCGGACGCGGCCGTCACCACCGTAGCCGTAGTTGCGGCTGAGAATGCAACGGCTTCGGTCTATCTCAGGATGTGACACGAAGTGGACAAACTTGTTTGTGCTTTATGTTTCTGGTAGATCTCTGAAATAGCCAATGACTTCTCGACCTCGATGAAGACACCAATATTTGGTACGCGCTCCACCGTAAATCTAATGCTGCCAGGAATTACCTAGATTTTGATGGCGGTTCTCCAGTATGTTGCATATTTGTGATTGTGATACTCCTAGCTGCTTCAGATGGTTGAGTTCATATAGCATCAGCATCTTATTGGATAGTTCAATATAATTAAAATGGGACCATATGCATCGGGTTTCGTAACTGGTGTTGATCATTTCTTTATCACTGGGACCTGTTACTGTTTTTGAGGCACTGGAACAGAAAAAACAAGCTCAGGATCCTCCGAATGGATCTTTTTTCAAGAGTGACCGTTGCCACATGGTGTGAACTACCACGATCCCAGTTATTCTGTTTGTACTCAATAAACTATAGCTAAGCAGAATTATCTGTCACGATTATTGTTGAGGGGTAACGAGATCTATGGAGCGTTGAGTTAGAGTAAAGGACATTAGAAAAGTACCGGGTTGTATTTACGTAGTTCGTCAAATCTAAATGCGATTAAAAATGCCGCATATTACTACAACTTACAAGATATTTCAAACTCTTAATGCAGCACCGGTGAACCGGGAATTAGTCGTGACACCCGTCTATCTGGCTGTCAGCTACATGTTACCCTAGCTAGAGCCCTCATGCGGCCCGATGACAAAAAGGGTTGCGACATAAATGTGCCAAGCTCAGCGATCAGGCATTTATGCAAATACGATCTACCGTACCGTGTGAATGCTTAAATCACCACTGAAAACCATGGGAGCACTGTACAGTTGTTTTTTCCTTGTCAGGAATCTCCAGCAGTGCACATCTACCGAGTACCCAGTGGAATTTGAACCCGGGGTGAACGACTGAGAGTTGAACACCTAACCACCGAGCTATCCGAGCTGACTCTCAACGGTTTGTTGAACATAACCACTACGTAATATAGCACCCTACCGTCACTGGCTATGAACGGTAAGAACCCCCTTCCCGCACAGCGACTGACTCATGTGATGCATGACTTCGCTGTAGGAGCCTAAGTACGACGAAGACATTCCGTTATAAACAACCTGAAGAGCTTGGCTACTATGTGAGTAGTACGAGATTAGACTCGTGTGATGTTTCATCATGCATGAATTGAGCGTTGAAACTGCATGACCAATCATATTCTACAAATTTAATCTACCAGTCATGTACACCTATGCAGATGTTTAAGGCTCAGCAGAACAATAAACCGGGTCGGAATCAACAAACTCACTGCCGAAATAATTGTTCCCGCCACCTTCACGTTGAGGTTTCAGCACAAATCGTCCGGGGTTGCTACGACATTCTTCTAGTAACTGATCCACATCGCCTGCACTGATCAGACCAAATGCATCACTTAGTGGATACTGCCGTGCGAACGTGGATAGAAGTAGAGGGAAATTTTCACAATTTGGATCAATAAAACGAGCCAATTGCGTCGGCTGGGACAAAGCAGCCTGAATCAGTTTCGTGTTGGCCAGCAAATATTGCACACATGGGCATTTGATCGCACGCGACCGTTCCAACTGATATTTCACTTCCCATATCTAAAATGGAAAGAAATAGCCAAATACAAGAATTGGCGCACTGAATAGTCTATTCAAACAGAGAACCAACGCTCATGAACTAATTTTCTTCTTTCACATTGTGACGGTGAACTGACCCCTGAACACTTGTAGACGATAAAACAGGAGCACTGCGGTTCCCCAGCTCCCGGTTGATAGGTTGCAATGGACCTACTGTAGACTGAACAAAGTTTTGTTCAAAAGGAGAAACGCACTGTTATTAGGGCTCTGTGGTGTCTAAACTGACTCACTCTTACTATTGCGGGTAGACGGATGATAAATCAATTAGCTCTGAGGATTCGTGTCACTCACAAACACAAAACGGTACGCATGACTCTTACACAGATCAACTATTTGAAGTGTTATAAAGTGCATGAACACCAGGCACGGCGTATGAAGCGTTCAGAAGTAATACGTATCATAGACTATCAGATTTCGTCAACCACATGAGAAGAAAGACAAAAACGGAATAGTAGAAAACTAACTAAACAACCATTGCAGTAGAGCTCATCTGTTGTGTGTTTCCCTTAAAGGGCACAAGAACCAGTAGACAGACTCTGGGAAAACATGTACTCAGCATTTTTGCGATATGAGAGCCAGTTGATTGCAACATTTATTACTCCCGGCTGCTAAGACAAAGCCATATTTATCTATCGTTATGGTTACCATTACTTTGGGCCAAAGAGCATGCTTCTTCGGAATTAGATGCTCGCAAATCCATGCCCCCGAATGCCACATACAACGAGGTGTACAAGACTCCAAATTATCAACAAACTATGAGCTGGGTAAACGATCGCGAAGTGATGAACGGAGAAGGCTGCAACGATCGAAAATAATCATAATATTTGCGGCTTGTTCAGAATTACCGGGCCATGGAAACCAAGTGCAGTTGAAGTAATGTGACATCATCGAAACCATCAAGGTCGCGACCCCGTGAGAAGATAACAATTTACGGTCTTTCTTCCGTTATCATTGATACTGAAGAAAAACGACAATGGTCTGTGAAATCGAGCTGAAAGAAAGGAAAACCGGACGCGATGGATCAGGCGTGACAGATAGAGACAACACGTGAGACGGTAGTTGCAGGTTTGTCACAACAAATTCGCTATTGTTCACGCACGCTCCGTGCTTTTTTGAATTGGTTATGTGCAGTCGACCGGCCTAATAATATGCTACACTAGTGCTTGTTCCGCTGACAGCGCTGATTTGACGTAGACTGTGAACTGTGATAGATCAGGAACTCCGCAGTGTAACCGACGGCAGAGTGATTTACTCCCGAAATCGCCGTCTGTAACGTTGGACGGGACATTTTGGGAACGATACAGTCAGCCCACTTACGCGGTGCACCTTCACGCAATGTCCACCGATTTTCAAAAGGGTTGACAGGCCCTTGCACGAAAATCGCAAAGGATTTAGCTAGATAAGTATTGTTCAGATCCGCCCCACTAGCTCTAGTGGGAAGACCCTTCTGGCTTCGAATTATCTCGTTTTATTGGCACAGAAACAACAGTTTATATACGATGCACGGCGATCATAGCCGAATCCTGGCCCGCACACGCTGGTGGTCCACCTGTTATTTACAACTCGCTCTTCGGAGTGGTTAGCCTGGTAACAAATCCAATTGGTTGATTCGGTTCAGACAACAATTAGTATTTGACTGGTCCTTCCGTCCGTTGCGTTTGCTCCAATCTTGTCCTTGATTCAGGAAAAACAGGCGAAGACGTGCCGCCTACTTTCCAAACCATTGTGCTGTTCACTAAACGAATAAAGCCATAACCCAGCCCATTTTTCACGAGTATCACATCCGAATTATACACCGGTTAGCCAGTTCTCGCAAAGGATGTGGGCTTTAGAATCAAATCGGGTTTACACTCGGTTGGGGTTGTATCGACCACTTATGCACGGTCCGACAGAAACTTAGGATACAGGCGCACCTGTTAACCCACAATATCTGCCTTTCTTGATCTGAATGTGGATTTTTTACCTATTTAACTGCACAGTTCTCTGGTATTACTTCTTATTGAAACTGACGCCGAGGTCGCGCTTATGGCGATATTTCACCCGAGTTCACCAAGAGATGCGGCATTCATCAAGATTGCCCTCTATCACTGTGAACCCCAGTGGTTCTGGAAATAACCCCTTTCTCGTGCGAGAAAGGTGGCTTCCGCCTATATTTTTCGACAACAAAAGGCTCCCCTTGACGTACACGGAAGAAGTCATGCTTCTGAGTGACCACCCAAGTAAAATGCATATTATTTTGGCAATTTGAGAAAAACGGTGCAACAATATTTGGCGTGTTTTATATCAATGTCTTCGAAGCATTGCGACCATTTGGTGGGAACACTGCATAAATAATACTGCAGTTAGGTGTATTGTGTTAATACCAGAGGTTGATGTTTGAACATGCGTTACGAATGTCTATACATAGATTCCTTTGATGTTAATTGTTGTCCGAGGCAGACAGCCATTGGGGAACGGGTCGAGGCCATGATATGGCCAAAAGATGTGAAAAATCCAACCAGCGAACTTGGTCGAGTTGGACGTGGTGGAGCCTCTGAGATTCACTCACCAGATTGTTGGAGATAATAGGCGACGTGGCCGAGTGCTGAATTCGGTGACATAATTGAATTTCAGCTTTATCTGTCTAAATGATGTTCTCCTGTACCATTCTTTTCCGTGAACCTATTTTACATCTTCTGATTCATTTCACTCCCGGGTGGGTGATATTATGGAGTAGGAAGCTCGAGCTCAATGGCTGAAAGAACTAAAATGAGTGGTAGGCCGCCTTGATCAGATCACATCAAGTCAATATTACCTCAATGCACCCAGTCGGGTGGATTTTCAGCCTTGACATCACTTCCGTAATCATATGAACTTCAATCAACATATCTGCATGCAATGCTATCCACAAAAATGCCAATGAAACTCAACTATGTAAACGTTAACGGAGCTCAAGTATTGACTGTTGTAGGGCCGACAAGCAGGTGTGATAAACATAGAAACACGGAATTACAGAATTGTGAAAATTTACAAACGTGAACTTTGTGTGTGCGTGTGTAGGATGTGGACGATACTGCTGAAAGTTTGCAAAGTAAAGAACGAAGTGTGTTTTAGAATATCCTAGAAGAAAAATGATAAGATACAACAAAATGTTTACCTACAATATATACGAAAACACATCTGGCAGTGATACCACACATAAAGATGTACCAAGAGCATTGCCATGTGAATGTGAAATTATACTTTTCTAGTCATACAAATTGCTTCCTGATTATGCGTGGTACAACATGACACCAAGATATCGGACGTCGCCAACGTTGGCGAATTACATCTTTCAACAACGCTGTTATTGAATTTATAACCTTCACAATAAAACAACCTATGGCGCATCGAATTTTCGATACACCCTTGACATCGTCTGTTAAGTAAGATAGGACGAGGAAAAGTTTGTTGAGGCTTCTGGCGAATAGACAGCAGATTGCCAACCGAATTTAATGAGTTACTTACTGCTTGTCGCAGGTTCAAGGTCTTTGATTCGTCTCTACGAAGAACAAATATTGTTTAATGATATCATGCGGAATTGACTCTTTTTAAAAAGACACCACTGGCGGGTCACTATAGGATTCCAATTTACTACTTAAGATTTCTACACCGACTCAAGTTTGGGTTCATTTACCTGTGCTCTCCGTGCGTAGGTTCCGCGAAATCTGCGAGATCATATTCCACGTGTTACCACCACTGAACTTTGTTTGTATTTGACCCAATTGTACGGATCAAATAGATTGAACATTGGTTCAGAAGTGATGTTATCGCTTACGCAACATTTCTTTCCCGTTACTTCCCCTCGTTCAATGACCCACTGGTTTCCACGACGACTAAGCCGGGGCCATTACTTACGCACTCATAATCGTGCTTTATCCCGTCGTGCCGTCTATTTGACGACCCTCTGTGTTGTTTGTTTGTCTGACCTCATTCCGTCCCTCACCCGGTGTGCCGTGACTCAAGCCGCCCGTTCCCACATTGTCACACAGCCCTGTACTAAACACTGGTCGTGAATGGTCACTCCTCCCTGCCAGTCTCGTATAAATGTCTGCCAATTTGTCTACCATGTGATCTTTCTTTTGACCTCGTCCGCGTACACTTACCATCCAAATGACGGGCTACTCTTTGAGTGATCTGTACATTTGAGGTATGTACACGTCTCGTTTTGACTGATTCCCCATTAGTATACGTAATTTACCGACATCGCGTTCTCTGACTAAGGATTTGGGGTTCGTCTTCTACGAGTCACTCAACCACTGGACCACAGTCCAGTACAGTCACCGATCAACACGTACGGTGTTTACTCATCGTTTTCATACGTTTTGTATGACCCAATTGAACTTAACTAGGTTATCATTTCCATTTTCGAATAACACGTAAAGATATTACGTATATTCGTGCCCGATGACACAAGTGACCTTCGAAGTAATCTAATTACGATTACTGATGAGTAAAGTCTGTGAAAATGAGGTCGGTAGCAATTCAATCGCTGATTAGAGGCTCAGGGTTTCAAAGGTGATGAGGCATCCGCTTGTCAGTTGCATGCCAGGTAAAATCGACTACTACTTCAAAGGAGTTCAACAGCCTAGGAACCTACCTCATCTGATGGGAAGTGTTCGGGAATGTAACCATGCCGATAGTAGATGAGAGAGATCTCTTGGCCATCGCTAGATTAATGTAGAAATAGTAAATGACGATCGTTTTACTGTCAGAAACCAGAAGTGTGAAATGTAAAAGTGCACTGTGGAAATTTCAATTGCCATATCTAGGGTTTCATGGTAGTGGCTGTGACAAGGGTTGTTATGAGACTGATGGGTCAGTCATCAGGTTGGACGAATCTGATTCTGGAAAGCATTGGAAGCACGCATCGTGCGACAATTTTGTACAGCTTCTTGAAAGAAATCACCGATAGCACATTCTTTACAAACAGAGAACTGAACACAGACTGGACGGAGCATCTTCAACCGAATGCACTAATGAAGTAGGAAACGATGATTTCTCTACGATTCAATCTGAAACTAAATGAATATGACGAAAATTCCTAAAACTGTCTGGGATTCGTGGAAATTTCCTCCCGTTATTGAATCTATTTTGATCGAGCATCTTATACAACAATCATAACTTGAAAAATCATTCTGAATTCGACTGCGAATAGAAGCACGAGGAGCCGGAAAAAGTTGGGGTGACAGTTTTTTCATATTGCATGAAAAACCTGACAATAGTAGGATGTCTAGGCCTATTCATCTCAGCTGCAGCAATGTTCAATCTTGTGCTTAGCGGACAGACAGAGCACTGGAGCCAACAGAACTGAGAACAGGCTCAATACCGCTAGTAAGATACGTACGATCCACTTCCTGAACTGCTGTCAAGCTTATCTGGTGTCTAGACCAACATAGTGTGACGCGCAAACCTCAGAAATGAAATTAACCAGCCGGGGTTTACTTGCGGCACTATAAAGCAATAGTCAATCAAATTGTTAAAATGCACAAACCTCAGTGCGTGGCGCTCTCAGGGGAATCACTGTTCACTCACGTTCCATACAGCTCAGAAAGGACGACACGAACTAGGGCCGAGAAACGCCAGTCACCAAGCTGACTATTGAAACGAACATCACAACGACAGAATAGTAAATGAACGTGTTTAAGGGGCACAGACGAAGAGAAAGGCGAACATGCTGACATCAATCGATGGGTCTGATCAACCAGCGAGAAGGGCAGGGATTCACTCAGGCATGTAAAGAAACGATTGGTTCCAGGGTCGAAAAGGTCACAGAATCTTGTGCGTGTGTGTGTGCTCGCCGAGTGAAGCCGATCAGAACTCGGGGCAAAAATCAAGCAGTCTAGTCCAGATTATGTCAAATCAAGCGAGTGGTGGCTCAGTGTGTTACGAAAGCTCAATGCTGGGGAAAGGAGGAATATCATGAACTGATAAGAGTGCAACGAATGTGGTCAACGTCAAGTGCGTCGTGATCGTTTAGAAATAGGTCCAAACATGGCACAAGTTGGTTTTGGTGAATAAGCCGGGTTGGGAACAGGCAAAGCAGATTTGACATCGCTTTTGGAAACCGCGTGACAATGCAGTTTGAGGATAAACTTGCAGTACAGATCGTTTTAGACGGTTCGGTACAGTCAGTGCCGATTTAACATAAGATTACTCATTCTGATCTAGATAAAGAGTGTTAAACACACCTTTTTATTACATTTCACCGAGTTATTTTGCTAATCCACAGAAGGTTGGAGAATGCTTATGAGTGGTTGACCCGTTTAACGACGAAAAGAAAAAAGACGAGTATATACCTAAACAGACGGATCTGTCAGTCTCGCACAATTCTGACCAAGGGAATAGTGGTATCTCAATGAATTCTAACTGCAATCAGAGATGAACTATCGTGAAGAGATTATAATCACTTCGGTGGTTAACAGGATTTGCTACCCAGACCCTTCGAAGTTTTTGACGACAGTCAACAGACGGCTTAGTACGACTCGATTTCCAATAATTCCCTTGATTGGTCGGTCATAAGAGCCATTATGGAGAGGATATTGTATACTTTGATGAACCAAGTGGAACAGTTTTACTGCACTCCATTTGATATAAGTTTGATTGGTCTTGCCTTACACTACGTACAACAGAATCATAAATTAAAAAAACCAACATAGTCCTTTTTAGCATATGCTTGCGCATGAGTGCAGTGGAAGTGGTACATCCCATAGCCTCGAAAGCCCACTGCACTGATGGGCACAGCTGGCAATCAGACCGTGAGACCCGGGGTAGGTCCCAATAAGTTAAATATCTAAGCAGTTTGCCCACAAGTCGTAATTTCACGTATTGTTTTGTGTTGATGTTTGAAGCTTGATTTGTACTGGTTTGCTACCACTTCGCATTTTTTTGTCATATGTTTGCGCACGAGTGCAGTCGAAGGGGCCTTTACCCCATAGCCACGAAGGCCCACTACACTATTGGGGATAATCGGCAACCGAACCCTAAGACTTGGAGCGGCGAAGAACCACATAAGTTCCCAGTAGATCAGGTGTGGTAACGATCCGGACGACAGTGATTTACTGACTACCACCAAAGTAACCGGTGATGGCAAGGACTCGAACCTCGGACCTCTGAGGTAGTAAGCAAGAGCTCTAAACCACTCGACCATCACCGGTCTGGATTCTGGCCAGGCACAAATGGACTATCCGGGGACATTTAACTGTCCGAGCCGACAGTGCACGATAGGAATTGCAAACAGCTTTCAACTAATCCGAAAAATTGCTTCCAGAGCATATTTGACGCGTTTAGTGGGCCAAGCGGGATGTTATGTATCGCTTTTGCTGCATAGGCGCAAAGCGATGAAAATGAGTGCCCCGCGGCAGATATTGTCATTAACCAAATTATTTGATCTTCTTCTTAGGAAGATAATACTGAATGGAATCGCTTTGTCCTGTTCTAACGCTACTGAAATTCGTAAATTTGGCCATACTGCTGTGAATGTCCTGAGTTGATTATTCACACTGCAGCTAGGTAAAATTGTGCGGAAGATTTCGTCTACGTATATTCTCTAAGTAGGTACAAAGGAACATTGGGTTCAATATATTGTCTCCCGCATCAAATTTCTTCTAGCGAAACATGAGGCAAAAATCCGATTTCTAAGTCAATGCTCTGATTTGCAGATGTTGCTGTCAACTCGGAAATCTTTATTTGAAACGCAAATTGTTGGCTGTCTTTAAAAGACAGTGCCCCGGGTGACTTAGCCTGAATCTCATTTATTTACATTAGAGAAAGTGAAACCGTTCCGACGTTCCTGACGCACAGTAGCCCGTCTTAGGCAGTGGGCGATCATACCAAATGAGCGCATGGGACACAAAGCGAAGCCTCAGGTGCACTGCGCAACGTTTTCAAATTTACCGTATTTTCATCGAACTCCTGACTGATTGAAGAACAAAGCAGTAAGATGTGTACGGGAAGAAAGACAAGAAGTCAATCAATGGAAATCAAACCATATAATGGTATAAAATCACTATGCTGTACTTGGGTTTTTAGCATGAACCAGAGCAACAGACGGCAAAATTTCTTCCACATCTGATCGAAGGCCAGTTACTGGACGGGGCCAAACAGGGAGGTGGGACCAATGGAGGTTATCCTGTGAGATGATAAAATGAGTGGTGTATTTTTCTTGCAGAAGCATGTGTCTTAGTTGATCACATTCTCAGCCAGTATATGGGCGGATCGGAACCAATCAATGAACGAGCCGAAACACTGTGAATGGAAGCAGACTAGGTAGTAATTCTCTTTGGCTGGCAATGACAGTCAAGAAGCGACATAAGAAAATAAGCAACTACATTCAGAACACGAACATAAATCATGCGATCCATTTTATACGCACGTGAGACCGGTGTCGTAAGAGATCATGTTACATCACGACAGAAGGTGAGTTTTAAGAAAACAGCAAAACGTAGCCTGGGAAGACGCATTCAGCTGGATAACAACCGATTACTTACACGAATAAGCGACGTTGTTCGTTAATGACCATTCGCTTCGTGTTCGGGACCAAATCATCAAACGTACGTATCAGGATCCGAATTCGAGGGTGTCGAATAAGCAAGGCGCCCAAGAGGGCTCGTTGGTCGTATATGTTTGTCTCCCGCTGGGAAACAATTACCAAAATACAAGGTACGAGGTCTGTTGATTGGTGTAACAAATCCCGTACATGTTCTGCATAAAGATCGGTTGCCCGAGCCATCGCGTCTGCAAACCGATTGGTGGAATCACACTCAGGTACCTGAGAAAAATGAAAAATAACAGACGTTGGGCGTGATGAAATTACCGATGAATGACAATCTGAGTGCTCCCATAATGCCCAGATTCGTTTTTTTGGTCTCAATGAGTCAGGGCCGAACAAGATATGGAGTCTATCGGATAAACGATGCGCCTGTTTTGTGTTAAACGGGTAAATTGCAATACCGATAGTGTGGCGTTTTCGGTGGAAGATTATAATGAGCCGATGTTTCGACTACCGCGGGTAACCTTTCTCACGGCTGATTATCAATTCAATGACTCTCAGGAATCACTTACGAGTCAAAGGATACCAGATTCTCTCTCTCTCTCTCTTTCTTTCTTTCTTTCTTTTTGTGCTAAATTGTGCCGAGACTGGTATCAGTCACACATCATCAGTCAGTCGTGGCTACTTTTTCGATGCTTATTTGTTAGTGACGTCAGTGCAGTTCAAATTCCAGGAATCTCTGTCCCGTCGTTTCAGTTAACGCATGCAGTGGTTGCTAACTGCCAAAGCTGCTGCATGCCAGCGCGCAGTGCATGTTCGGAAATTGAATTGGAAGATTCGGGCGTTTTATTATTCTAGGCGGTGTCTTACGACTATGGCATGAAAGGCGATCTCTGAGTGCCACTCTAGTTTCGCTTAGGCTGCCCTTTGAAAGGCATTTTTCTTCCCCCTCATATATCGTAATTTTGACCTTTGGTTACCCTCAGGTTTGTCCAACGTATTCAACGGCAAATTCCTCACAAATAGTTTTTAAGTGCAGTTTTTTTTTGTTTTGTAAGTAAATGGGATTATTGGCCTGTGTAAGGTGCTGCTTCAGATAGCCATTCATCCGCAGCTATATGCGGATATTACCATCGCAAAGAATCTTTCTGGCGGTCTCGGAAGTGTCTGATCTGTATGAAAATACAACAGACTTTCAATTCCTAAACTTGTGATGTTCGTTTGTTTCATCGTTAGACGCGGAGGATAATAGTTACCTCGAAGGCTCAATTGATCGGTTTGTACATAGACCAACCATGGTGTCAACGAGAAAACAAGTTACAAAAAATGGGGACAAGAACAACCGCGTATAAGAGGCAGATAGTGAAAAGATATATGTTGCGAATTTTTGCTTTCTCACCGTATACTTTTGGATGTTTTTGCATCCGCTTCTTTGTTTGAGTGACAATTTTGTTTGTGGAACATGGGAGTAGAGCAGACAGACAATACAGCATTCACGCCACTGACTTCTTTTCTCAGCCATGTCCCTCAACGTCTATAACCAACGTCAATCCTTATCCCTTGGGTCCCAACCACGAAGGCATCAAGCACCAACCAAAACTAGTGCTGATGATAGCTGATTCATACTTCTACACCAAGTTATGACCTGACCGCCGCGTCGCTTCGTCCAGCCTTGCTCAGCACGCGCGAACAGAGTCTGGAAAGGTAAACGATGGGTAGGCATTTATAGAACATGACCGAGCAACCGGAAGCCGTGCAGAAAGTTCACTTCGTTAGGAAGGCGGCTGTCAGTGCCTAACACATGACGCTGCACTTCGTCATTACTCATTCCATGTTCCCACCAGATGTGAACAATGCTTTGGAGACATCGGTTGTTGAACACAGAAAGACGCCGAGCATCCTCAGTGCGAAGTGGCCAGGTCTTACAACCGTAGAGTAGAACGCTGTGAACAGCTGAGTTGTGCACTCGTTCCCTAGGAATTAGTTCGCTGTCGTACAAGCAGCTAAGAAAAACACTTTTGCGATATTCTGAACTCATTCATCTAAGCAAAAGCTCTAGTATGGTTCTGCTCGCAGGTGACTTGAGTGCGCATGCTGAAAAACTGAGTGCATTGGAAGCCTACACAGGTGACTGTTATGCCTTTGCCTTCCAATGAACGGATAATGTGATAGACTACACAATCCACCAAGAACATTGTGTTTTTTATCATGTACAGCGTGCCTCGAAAGGTCACCGCTCGCAGTCACTAAACAAGTCAGTTAAAGTGCACCGGGCTATGTGTTCCGCTACGATCCGTATCGGAGTTCAGTTTGTAGAGCTTGTATTGATTTTCACACCTCGGTCCGGATGTTTACCGTTTTGGATTTTTTCTCAGCCTGGCTATACCGTTCACTCTCATTTGCCTCGTATGCCTATCGATCCGCAGTCAGCGGACTCTACTGACGCACGCATACGCACGTACGGTCCTCCCGTATACGGTTTGATCACTCACTTTTTGCAGAAACGGGTTTGCAGTCAAACCGCGTCATCCTTTTCACTACAAACTGGTGAGCCCGAGTCTCTACTTCTGAGTATTGTCCTTCTCACCCATCATTTACAGGTCATACCACCACATTTTGTGCACCATTCTCATCCGAACTGGATTTCAATGGTACCGAAATCAACCGCAACGCCCCGAAGCTTCAGTCAGTGAAACTACCTTCGTTTTGTTTCAAATCCCAGTCTGTGGTTTGTACAAATAGAGGCGATTTTCCACATCAACCGTGTGCATTGTCAGTAGTCTACAATGTATTTATACGTTATCCAAGGCCTTCATGCAGAAGCTGTGGAGGAAGTGTGTGATATCATGTATGAAACCCCACCGAACAACCCCTACGACACAATCGGGCACGCAATTATCCAGCGGATCGGACTGTCTGATCATCATCGCACCGAAACTTTGTTGACAAAGCATTCCCTAGGCGATTGCAAGCCTTCTCAACTCCCACGATACATGAAGCATTTGTTGGGGTCACATAAAATGGATGACTCTCTCCTAAGACATCTGTGCTTGAAACAACTTTCTCCGTCGACCGAAGAAATTCTTGCGTACTTCAACCCAGAGGTTTCGATTGCAGAAATAGCAGTCATCGCTGACAGACTCCTGCAAGCGAACCCCACAAACATGCTGGCCGCTACGACGTCGTAAACATCGGTTTCCGATTGTATCTCCGATCTCCAAGATCAAATTGCCAACCTTACCTCCCAGATGGATGCTGTTCTCCAGCATGTCAGTCGCAGCAGTCCCGTGACCCGCTCGAAATCCTGTCGCAATCACTCTGCTTCTTCGTCTCGACTATCATACTGTTGGTACCACCAACGTTTTGGGGAGCAAGCTCGCCGTTGCCAGTCACTGTGTGCTCTCCAAGCAACAGCTTCGGGAAACGAGACAGCCAGTCAGTAATGGCGACCGCTGCCACTGGCTCCGAACCTGGTCGCCTTTTCTACATTTTCGATCTACTCGAATGCGGTTTCTGGTTGATACAGGTGTTCAGATCAGTGTCATCCCCATTTCCTCTGGTGAACACAATCTGCGACCTACTACTCTCACTTTGCAAGCAGCCAACAGCTCCCCAATGAAGACATGGTCAAAGGTTACTGACATCTGACCTGGGTTAACGCCGACAGTTCCCTTGGATTTTCACAATTGCCGACGTTAATTACCCTATTCTCGGAGTTGATTTTCTTTCTACTTTCTCCCCTGTGATTGATGTGAGACACTGTGTTCTGCTGAACAGCAATACGCCTATTAAAACATTCGGCACAAGTACCTCCATTAACTCTCTCGGGATACGTCCCATGACAGTACGCTCTCCGTTTTCCTCTATTTTGGGCGATTTTCCGGCAGTCGCTCAACCACAAACGCCCTCTTCCGAAGCACCCCACAGCGCCCAAAATCACATTGTCACCAAAGGTCCACCAATCTCAGTGCGTCATCGTCGGTTATTACCTGAGCGCCTATCGGTAACAAGAGCAGAATTCGGACATATGCTAAACTTAGGGATAATTCGCCCATCAAGCAGTCCTTGGGCCTCCTCACTCCACATGGTTCCAAAGCACAATGGTGACTGGGACCCGTGTGGTGATTACTGCGCCCTTAACAACGCCACGGTACTCGACCGTTACCCAATTCCACACAGTCACGAATCCTCCAACAGTTTGCGTGACAAATGCATTTTCCCCAAACTTGATCTGGTGAGGGCGTATTACCACATTCCCGTAGCTCCTGAGGATGTTCCCAAGACAGCAATCACGACACCGCTTGGGCTGTATGAGTGAGTATGTCTTTTGGCTTGCGCAACAACGCTCAAACATTCCAGCGATTCATGGTTCAAGTTCTCCGTGGTCTGAATTTTGCTTTCGTTTATATTGACGACATCTTTGTTGCTGGTATGGATGGAAACTAACATCGTGAACATTCGCGCCGGGCACTCCAACGTGTCCAAGATTATGGCATCTCAGTCAATACCTCTAAATATATCCTTGGTGCCAAATCCGTTGAGTTCCTTGGGCATCATGTTGACAGTGAAGGTATCCGACCATTCCAAAACAAAGTGAATGTTATCTAGGACTATCCGGAACCCCAATCGTTCAGGAGTCTCCGTCGTTTCTTGGGCATTATCAACTACTATTGTCGATTCATACCAAGCCGTTCGGAGATCTTGCAACCACCTACTGAACTTTTGCAGAAAGGGCTGCGCCAGTTCTCAATGACTTCCGAAGCTAAATCAGCTTTCCGGGAGGCTAAGCCAGCGTTGTCTCAAGTCCCCACGCTAGCACAATCAAGCAATGATGACAACGCTATTCTCGTATTTTGAACAAATGACTCCCAAATAGCCGTTGGCGCCGAATCGCTACAGATTGTTCAGAGGGTCAGACAGTCGTTGTCATTTTTCTCTCAAAAACTGCAGCCGCCACAGACTCATTACAGCACCTTTGGCCGTGAATTACTTGCAATCTATCTTGCAATAAAACACTTTCGACACATTTCGGAAGGTAAAAGCTTTATTGTTTACACCGATCATAAGCCATTGACTGATGCATTGGCTTCAAGCGGCGACCGTTATTCGCCCAGGGAAATTAGACACCTCGACTACATTTCCCAATATACCACCGATATACGGTATATACAGGGATCCAGCAAACTTGTGGCTGACGCTCTTTCTCTCGCCCATGTATCCATCCACTAACCGACCCAACGGCATTCAGTTGGTCTGAGATAGCACAGGCTCAAAAGAACGACCAAGAACTACGGAGCTACCGCTCATCGTCCTCCCTGATGTTGAAAGACTTACCCCTACCTGACGGGAATGGTACAATTGTTTGCGACGTCTCCGCTGGCAAGCCTAGCCCGTTTGTTCCCTGTGCCCTTCGTCGCTTGATTTTTACGCATTTACATTCCATATCCCATCCTGGAATACGCACCTCCATCAGATTTGTTTCCGATCGCTATGTTTTGTTGAATATGAATTAAGACGTTCGTGTTTGGCCTAGAATGTGTATACCCTGTCAACGGAGCAAGATTCACCGGCATGTACTTCCCTCCCCCGTCCGAATACCTATAGACAATTTACGTTTTTTTCATGTCCACTTAGATATTGTTAGTCCTTTACCACTGGCCGACGGATACCGTTTCCTCCTCACATGTGTAGATCGTTTTACGCGTTGGCCCATGGCTGTCCCCATATCTGACACCTCCAGTGAAACAATCTCCAAAACATTTCTACACCACTGGATATCTATATTTGGTGTCCCATCTACGATCACCACGGATAGAGGTGCACAATTTTAGTCCAAACTCTTCCGTGCTTTTAATTCTCTCCTTGGATTCCAACATTTGTACAACGGCATTTCACCTATAATCCAATGGATTAGTGGAACGCTTTTATAGACATAATCTCTCACCTCCACCTCTCATTCTATTAAGTGGACGGACGCCCTTCCGTTGACCATGTTGTCCATATGCACTACCCTAGAGGAAGATTTTGGGTTCTGCCCAGCTGATTTGGTGTTCGGCATACCCCCACAATTGCCCGGTGAGTTTTTCGGACGCAATCCTGATGTTAGTGACCTTTCAAATTTTGTTCGGCAATTGCAGTTGTACATGAAATCACTCCGTTCGCTTCCAACCCGGCCCTTAATTCGTCCCACTTACATTTCCAAAGACTTACCTACGTGCCTTTATGTTTTTCTTCCTTGTGATGCTGTTGAACCCCCGTTGCATCCAGCATACTCAGGCCCGTTTCGCGTCATTTCCCGTAACGAAGATTTTTTTGTCATTGATAAGGCTGGTCAGCCAGAAACTGTCAGTATCGATCGCCTCAAAGTAGCATACCTTGATTCGGACTATATGACTTCAGTTCCCCCCATGAAAACTTCTACTTCTCTTTCAAGCAATGCCAGTCCTCATGTTTCTAACGTTCTGAGTACTTGGCAAGAGACTGACACTGTTCCTCCTCTCACAACCTGTTCTGGCCGCAAGGTTGTTAAGCCTGTGCGTTTTCAACTCCCATAGTTTTTTTCCACGCGCATCTATACAAATATGTCCGATGCTCTGGGAGGATAGTACTGTAGAGCTTGTATCGAGTTTTACGCCTCGGTCCGGATGTTTACCGACTTGAATTTTTTTTTCTCAGCCCGGCTATACCGTCCACTCTCGTTTGCCTCGTATGCCTATCGATCCGCAGTCAGCTGACTCTACTGACGCACGCACGTACGATCCCTCAGTGTACTGGTTTGATCATTCACTTTTGGAATAAACACGTTTGCGGTCGCACCGCGTCAGCCTTTTCACTGAAAGTTCACTTGTGGCCTAAAGGTCTAACGATCACAAAGGACCATGTAACAGACAAGTCCTTTTTTGAAAACTGAGTGATCGATTGAGTGCGTCTGTGTGTGTGCGCACGCGTGCACCAGCTAGGATCAATGGTGAAATGAAGCGAGGTTGTTTATCAGTCGCGATTGGATTGTTGGTTGCAGACAAATGAGCAAATTTGAAGAAACGGAACCGGTTGAAGACAAAATGAAGTGCGGTCAACCGGGAAGGGCCACAAGCGAAGGCGTCACATGAAGCTTTAGAAAGTATTTGACGCTAATCGCAGCAAAACATCCGAGCACTGGAGAGAATAAACTGAATGACTTTTGAGCGACAAGTTAAAACTTTCTTTACTCTTTACGACAGCCTAGGTAAAACAACCTAAAACTTATACAGTTGTTGCTTGGGTTTGGAAAGAACGGACATTAAACGGATTCATTTCATGGCAACTATAACGTAATTCGGCCTTTCAGTGTTTCGAACAACTGTCTGAGGGGGCTGTGACAAGTACACGCGTAGCTTGTGTTGACCATCTACAAGTCAGTGAATGCGTGGACGAACTTGCTAGTTATTTCAATTAGAATTGCAATACAGTGGATGATGAAAACTGGTAACGAATTGTGGACCAATAGTCTCACACCTGATCTGCGGTCGCGCTCCCCAATTACTTCACTTTTGAAGCAGCTTTGTCTCTAGCTGATCTGGCGGTGTATAGGCAGGAATGCTAATCTTTACCACGTATATATTGATAAGAATGGGTGTGGACAGTAGCTTGTTCGACAATGTGTTCTAACTCCAGATCAGTGTCCTCACTGCCAAACGTATTCCATGAATTTCTATATTTCGTACTGTTATCGATACTATCGAATTAAAAGTACGAAACGACGTTTCATCCAGAAATCTAGGCGACTACGCAGTTTACTAAAACTGCTTGCTTTTAACACCTACAGGTCGCCACTTTTCAATTTAGTCAGGTTGAATCAAACTGTGGTATTACTGCAAGGTTTGTCATGTGAACCAAAGTGCTCCTCCGTTGGAAAACTGATTGGTTTAGGGCGAGAGATACCACTGGATCGTGATACAGCTCTATTGAACCTTTGTGTCAAAAGTCAGTACTTCGGGAGAAGCAATCACTATATTGTAACAGTGTGCAACAAAGAAATCTCAATCACTGCCGATTTTTCTGTGGTTTATAGAGCCTCCTGCACCAATCAGATTGCTCGATTTTCTATGTGCGAAGTAAAAGTCTCTTGCTGGCCAATCAGGAAACGCCACTGACGTGGTAAAACAAATGCACATCGAATGTATCCCTCCCGTAATGAAAAGCTTCTAATTGCACACCGGCTGGTAACTTTGCTGACTCCGAGTTCTAGGAGGTGAATGCCCCTCCCCGACCGGTGTTTGTACAGTGCTATCTGCTTCAGTCGTTTTCTCATCTTTTTCAGTTTCCCCCTCCTCATCTCCGTTGTCGCCTCCATTGTTTGTCTCTTTTCATCATTGCTTTCCTCTGATTTTCTTAGATGCATTTTATTCCTTCTTATCCGACGACGTCCACAGCGTATAAGGTATGATTTCTCTGTTATGAGCGATAGTACCTCTCCTTCCGTCCAGAATTTTTCTGTCGGTTCTATTGGTTGAATCCAGACTGTCACCTGGCTTGAGTGGATGCAGTGGTTCGCTGCCTCGATCGCAAATCTTTTTTGGAACACCAATTTGATTACTGAAGGCGCCACAACATCTGGGTCCAGTAACCCAGTACAAACGGGTACGGTCGTGCACGTCCGTCTTCCAAATAGACATTTCGTCGGGCTTATTCCCACTGTTACAGAAGGCATATTTCGAAGCTCGAGCAGGGCGATAAACGTCCTGTCCTTCCCATGGTAAAAGATATCCAATGCCACAATTTGCCAAGGCCGGTCAGGCGTTGAGCGCATCTCCATCGGTTCTCTCTGGTTCTTCGCTGGTCAAATCGTCTGCATGGTTCGCAATTCGCTACCATCTGTTTAACCTTTTCTGCCATACCTGGCCGGTAATGAATTTCTCTGTTTCGGTTGATACATCCGTTGATACCAGTATGTGAATGGTGTAACCGGCGCAGAGCATCTTTTCGAAAAGCGTGCGGGACCACCAGACGCTCACCTAAAAAAATGAGTTCATTCTCTGTTCTTGGCTCATCACGAAGTTCAAAATAAGGTAATACTTCTGTTCAAAGAATTCTTCCATCTTCCGGTCAACCTTGGGTGATAACTTCCTTCAGAGATTGTGGACACGAATCTGCCATCGTGGCGCTCCGTTACTGACAATGCTCCGTTACTGACCGTAATGTGGTTCGTGAGTGTGCCAGCTACAAACGTTCGTTTTCCTTGCTGATAATGCAGTTCGTAGCTATACTTTTGGAGACGTATTAGCATCGACTGAAGTCTTCTGGGTGCTCGATGTAGCGGCTTAGTCACGATCGCGATCAATGGCTTGTGGCCTAAGTACATGTGCGTAAGTCGGCCGAAAGTGTAGTCGTTGAACTTCTCCAGAGCGTAGACAATTGCCAGTAGTTCTTTTTCGATTTGCACATATTTCTGTTCACAACTTGATAACGTCCTACTGTGATAGTCAAGCGAGTGCCCGTTTTGCAATAGAACGGATCAAAAATTATATTGACAACTATCACATTGCACGCATAGAGGTCAGGTGTAATCATAATATGCTAGAACTGGGGCCTTCCCGATAAGCTGCTTGATGCGATCAGACGCTAATTGCTGTTCGTCTGACCAAATCCACGTTTCTCCCTTGTGTTAATCGGCGGGTTGGTCTCATCAATTCTGCTAACTCTGGTAAGAATCTGCTCAGATAGTTGATCATTCAGTTAAAACATGAGACCTTTGGTATCGGGTGGCGCAGGCATGTATACAATCGCGCTTACCTTTTCCAGATCCGGTGTGATACCATCGTTTGTGAGAATGTGGCCATGGAACTAGACTGCTGTTTGACAAAATATCATCTTGTCCCATTTCAGTTTAATTTCATCACGGAAATAACGTTGCAGAAAAGAATCGAACCTTCCGTTGTGATCCTCGATATTTTGGCCGAAAATAAGAATATCATGTTACGCAGAGCACTCCAGGTAAGTCGTCCACTGATTGGAGAATCCTTTTCGGGAATATTTCGCTTGATAACTTCAGGCCAAAAGGTAGTCGCTCCCAACGGTAACAGTCATACGGTGTGCCAAACGTGGTCGAATAACTCGAGGTTTTATGCAACTCTAAATGCCAAAACGCTGAAGCCAGATCAACTTTCGTAAAGAAACGCGCGTTTGATAACTCAGGAAGAATATCGTCAAAAACAGCTAACGAAAAATGTTCTCGACTAAGTGCTTTGTTTATTGGTTTGGGACTAATGCAAATGCGAAGTTCCTCGGATGCTTTTGTCACAATCACAATTTGACCTACCCAGTCTGTCGGTTCATCAACTCTAACCAGGACGTCTTTTGATATGAAAATGTCCAACTCATGTTCAACTCACTCTCTAACTGAGTATGGAATACGTCTTGCCGGTAGTGCCACAGGTTCTGCGGATTCATGTACGTGTAATGTCGCAATTCTGGGAAGCTTTTCCAATTTCCCATAGAAAACGGAGGCCTATTTTTCCAAGTAATGTTCGACGTTATCAGATATATGGTGAATCAATAAATCATAGTGGAATGACGCCAAACCCAGATTTTTGACAGATTGACATCCGAGGACGGGAACACAGCCCTGGTCGACCACAACAAAGTTTGAGTGATGAATGTCCATCCTTGGGATTGACGACTTGCAGCATTGCCTCACCCCTTGGATGAATCTTGTCACCGTTCCACATAATGAGTCTTTTCTGCGTTGGTGTCAATGCAGTAGTAGAGAGGGCGTTCATAGACATACTAATCACGAATGTTCCCGTATCTCACTGAAAATCCACCTATTCTAAGTTCACCAACATTTTGGCAAAAACGCCATTTCGCTTTTCCGGCATTTGCAACCGGTTCACCCAGTCTGTGTTGTGATGATTTTGTTCTCTGCCCACTGTTTTCCTGGGGAAACATTCTGAAGCGAAATGGTTGCGCTTCTCGCAGTTATCACAAGCTTTTCCCCATGCCGGACAATTGTGTCTTCCGGCGAAATGTAGACTGACACAAAACTGGCACTCTGCCTTTGGCACCGTACGCGTCTCTGATGTTATTCTGTACAGACCACGCGATTCTGACACATTCAACGTCATCATGCGTTTTTCGACTGCTTCCTCACCTTGGCAGATGTCAACGCACTGTTGGAATGATAATTTCGGAATCTTCAACAACCTTTTGATCACCGTGGGGTCGCGTAATCCAATCACAGTAGAGTCCCGCACGAGACTCTCCTCTAAACAGGTGTAAAAATTGCATGATCGTGTCTGTGTTCTTAACGACAACACAAAAGAGTCAAATGATTCACCGGGCTTCTTTGTTCTTTGGTAAAAAAACAAAATGTTCGTATGTTCCGTTGCATTCACCCAGACAATATCGTTCGAGTTTAAGCATAACCACCGTCCAGTCAGCGCTGTTCTCATCGGAATCACGGAAAGCCAGCAATAATGCGAAGCACCACCGGTTTATTGGTGACGAAATAGCGCAAACTGAATAGCCTTTGATTCGTACTCCATCGACGACAGTGTCCGAAAATTTCCATACTGCGTTCGCCACAGCCTCAAGCTGTCACCCAACGGAAGCGCGTCTTTCATCACCAATTGTACCGGTGGGGTGGATCTGCAGGCGGCTGTGCGGTCGTGTCTCCGATATCGACATTTTCACATCAATTTTCGCTGCCACCATGTCAAAAGTCAAATCTTCGGGAGAAGCAATCAGTATATTGTAACAGTGTGCAACAGGGAAATCTCAATCATTGACAATTCTTCTGTGATTTGTAAAGCCTCCTGCACCAATCGGATTGCTCGGTTTGCTATGTGCGAAACAAAAGTCTCTTGCCGACCAATCGGGAAACGCCACTGATGTGGTAAAACAAAAGCGCATCAAACATACTTTGCAAAATGAAAAAATCTTTCACTAGAAAACCAGAGAAAATAACGGGGACAGTAAAGAAAAATAGAATCTGCTGATTTTTCCGGGATTCTCCAGATTCACCTGATATGCTTCTTTCATAACCATTATCATACCAGAGAGAATATCGGCTGCTTCATCTATTGCACACTGAGTACCGGTTAACCAAGTAACAGTATTGTGTGCCCTCTGTTACGAAAATGATCCAGTGAGTTTAGTCCCAGACTCGCTCATCGAGAAAAGACGAGAAAATTCAAAAAATAAGGGTATGTCAAAATTGGCGTTCAAAATTCTGCCCAGATACCTGTTTACACAATATCATCAGTTTCAAGCAAGACGTCTAAAGCACATTCTCGGCTATTTTCCTGCGTTGTAACGTGATTTATGCTTTGACTTCCTCCAAAGTTTCCGGCCTGTCTTGATTTAACTTTCTTTTCAAGTGGGACCACAGAAAAAAGTCTATCAGGTTTATATCCGGAGACCTAGAGGGCCAGTAAACTGACTCACTCCCTTCTATCCAACGTCCTTAGGAAAGGCTGTCGATGCACTGCCAAACACATTGCGTAATGAGCAGGTGCTCCATCTTATTGAAACCATGCACAAGATCGTGCGACTGGTGTCACTGCCCCCACAATAGGAGCTAGAAGATTTTGAATCGTATTCAAACCCGATCCTCCTATTGAAGATCAGTAACATGAAATCTGTTTATGCCTGTGATGTTTTTATCGAAAAAATAAGAACCGACATCTTTTCCTCCCAGGATTCCTGTCCAAACCATCAACTTGGTATTATACTGATATCGATCGGCGACAAACTGCCTGCGATTCTTTTGTGACAAGCAAAATAGGCTGGTTTCTATTCCATATAGGTGAAATATGGTTTCGCCGCTAAACAAGGTACACCGTACAAGGTTGCAACTAAAATATCAGGTGCAAAACTGAAGGTAACGAGCTGCATCTTGTAAGCATAACCGTTGCAGATAAAGTTCCTTAGATGGCCCCAAGTTGTTTTCTCGAAGAATCCGGGCCATGAACAACCGTGACTGATGACGATCGCTTGCCAGTGCTTAAATACATTGCTGTGGGTGATGTCGAATGCTTTCTGGAGCTTCATGTGACACACCTTCGCTTACGACCCTTTCCGGTCGACCGCGCTTTATTTTGTTCTCAATCAACCCCGTTTCTTCGAATTTGTTCATTAGCTTGCGTACAGCAGTTACCGACTTTCTCTCCGGATGTTGTCGATTAAAAATCTTCGCCGTACGCTCTGCATTCCACTTATTATCGATGGAGAAACAGATCAAATTAATTATCTCACTCTTGATTAGCATGATTGCGATCGAGAACGGCTGTTTTTCGTTGTCACACTGGTGGGCTTGCAATCAGCAACCCCATCGCGACTGATAAACAACCTCGCTTCATTTCACCATTGATCCTAGCTGGTGCATGCGTGCGCGCACACACAGACGCATTCAATCGATCACTCAGTTACGTGGTCCTTGTGATCGTTAGACCTTTAAGCCACAGGTGAACTGGACTCCGATATGGATCGTAGCGGAACACGCAGTCCTGTGCACTTTAACTGACTTGTTTAGTGCCTGCGAGCGGTGACCTCCCGGCGCATCACATATGAAACGCTTTAGAGTGTGGACAAAAATACTGAGTACATATATGGTAGGTCGAATTTGGCGACTCACTACTCAAATGCGTTTTAGTAGGCACAGTGGTGTAAGGTGAGTAGTATGGTTTTGTATCCGGATGACAGGACAATTTCCGCGGAAGCACACGACCGGTTTCGCGGTTATTACCGCTCATCAGGTATGCGTACCCGGTACTATTCCACCCAATCATCCTTATACTTGAGCACTCCACAGTTTGTTTACAGCTGTAATCTGATTTGAATCGAATGGTTCTAAAAATGGACTCCCCGTCCATGCACGCTCCATTCGATTCAAATGAGATTACAACAGTGGTGTAAAGTCTACAATTTGGAAATGAAGTCGGGTGTAAGGTGGCACACTACTCGCTGGTAAATGTCCGTGAAAGCTGGAAGATGGTGAAGCGAATAAGAGAACTCAACCGATATGTCGCCGAAATTAAGGGGTCTGCGCTTCCCACTGACGACAAACGAAAACTGCACAAGGACAATCGCATAAGTAATTTATCCCCTGAAAATATATGGGGAGCTGATCACGAGTAAATATGATAAACCTAGTGGTCCAAATGAGTTGCCACCAAGGGTGCTAACTGAATTTGCTCTCATTTCATGTTCAATGTTACCAAGTTTATTCAACCTACTCTAGGTCCATAAAATATCACGGATTATGGATTGCCACGGTATCCTTGACGTGGATCCCACGTTGTCCCAGGTTACCTCGTACCATCGATTATTCTCCTGATTTAGCCTCAGTATTGGTTATCACCAACTTGCGCTGCTTATATTTTTGATTGCCAGAATCTTGACTGTTTTCGTTCGCATTCACCCATTTTCCGATACTCTGTATCGACCGTTATGTATGTAGGCGCGCCGTATTATTCACTCCCTATTTTCGATTTTCAACTAATTCACTTTCCACTGACTATGTATCGAGGTATGATTCAGCGCTTAAAAGCTAAGATTATCCAGCTGAAGCTAGCGACAGTAAATATACTGTAGAAGCTTACATATTTCGAAACGCATAGTGGCTTGGTGACCTAATTTTACGAGCTAACTGGTTCCAGATCGATCATACTTTGATAAGTTACCGTTAGCGCGATTCTGCCGAGAACTTTGGGTCCTACTGGACCACACCTGTGGATTCCGATCACACTTTTGTCTTGATGCACCTCATGCTTCAGTTCAATGGATGTCGACGCAAGTCTCGGACTATGCCAGCCAGACACACAGTTCGTTGCCGTTATATGGATCGGTTGTTGATTTCGGAGAATGGTTTGTCAATTGATGATGTGGATGTGCCTTGAGACAGTATTAAACGAGCGGTGCTAGTAGCAGCGAATCTCGCTCGTTTCTGATCAGGCGGTTCATCACATACACTGGACTTCTCAAAAGTGAACAGACGTAATCCACCGTAAAGGCCGCATACCCATTGGAAAGGAACTAAATGAGGGTCACCGTGATCTTCAACGTCAAATTGCGAGCTACCTCAAAGAAAAATTGTGAACGAAAGTTGTCGAATAAAAGAGAGTTGAAGCTGCTGCGGGAAATATTTATTGTCCATCCAAACTGAATCCTGACATTTGTAGTGTGGTGGTACCGGTTAACAAGTCTACGGACGACCTAGTTCCGTCAACAGACAAGACGCCATCGTCTGTCCAAAATTGACAACAAAGCTGGGACCAGCGAAGTGGATCGATGGCCTAATCAGTTCGTTACAAAATGGAACAAAATTATCCAATTAGCAGCCAACAATCATTCGCACCGAACTGAATGGAAATAACCAATCAGCGGTCAGGAGCTGTTTTAACCGAACGAAGCGAAATCAAACAATGAACTGCCGACAGTTGTTTTAATCACCCTGGACGAAATCAGCGAATCGAGTACGTATAAAAGAGTCTGTCAGAAGAGCCGGTTGCAGAAAACGTTCTGGAACAACGCACTTCGTACAACGTTTTTCTCTGCAGTCATCTGGCATCCTGCATAAACTGCTTGTTTTGTATATTAAAACCAGATGGTTTTGAAGCACAGAAGTCTTCTCACTAGAGCTAGTGGGCGGTTCCAGAACCAGTGGTCAACGAACTTCGGTCAATGAAACCATCCGGGACAAAGTGAGATTGCCGATGATTTTTTGAGCATTCTATAGTGAAGCAACCGTGAACTCTCTGGCGTTTCCGTCAGAGAAGTATTGTACGATGAGAAATTGCTGAACAGTGATAATATAGATCAGGAGAACAAATAACAACTATATTCCAAAAAAGTGGTGGAACAACTTTATTGACAGACGAGGTCAGCAATGTACACCACATGACTGCAAAATAACTTACTCGCTTCTGTTGCTCAGGTGTGAATCCCATGAGCGCGAGAACTTGGCGATGTTGCGAAATCATTCGAGGAGAAAGACCACAGAAACTGGTAGCAATCATGTTCACCTCAACCTGACGCAACCATAGACCGGACCAGAAAGCTTTGTCCTCGCACACTTCAAACTTCGCGGCATTCTTAATGCTCTCTAGCCGATGTAGCTGATCCTCCTTAATCTCTGGTGAGACATGCAGCATATAGTCGGAACGGTTAAGACCCAAAACGATGGGCTTCGTGAATGAAGAGAAATTACAAGCAATATTTTAGTTCTGCAGGCCAAAATTACCGAAGGCATTGTTAGAGGTGAACATGGATAACACTTAATTGGTATCGTGATCGCTGGTCGATCCAAAACGAAACTCTAAACCCAAATGAAACATGACGGACAAGTTGCAAATGTTAGATACTTTGAGGGGGAGAAACGCACAATTCAATTCCAAAGACTTCGCTAATTTTCTGAGCTCCTGAAGAACTATTCGGATACAACATAAACAAATAAATTGTATTTTGCGTTGTGTTACCAATTTCTACTGTTTCCAAAAGGGGTAAAGATTAATTCCCAAAAAACTTCTATGCAGTTCTAGGGGGAAAACATGACAACAGTGACATCGATTTGGAGTGGCAAGCTTCATCAGACCTCAGTTTATCGAAAAACACTAGCAGGGACAACGGAAACATGATCTTAAAATTGGAAATTGTGATAATAAATAACCACCCTGCTCATTAGGAAGAACAGGATAGGCATTGTATGTACCACAATAAACGACTACGTCATGGGATTTTTTGATGCGTGGACGCAGTAGATTCAATACCACAAAAACGCACAGCAATGTTAGGGCTAACCGGAAACCAAAAACCTGAAACACGGAGTCGAGAACACCAAAAGTGTTCCACAGTTTAGGTGCGTTAACATTATGGCAGACAGCAAACTACTATCTACAAAAGGCCGATAGCGTGGCTAGGACCTCTCACCTCTTACTTGATAGTCGGAGACACACTGCGTCCCTACCACCGCAGTGTCCGTTAGCTAATAACAGTTAGCCTTGCATCATGAGTCTGAATTTGTTATTGTTGATCACCAAGGTGAAAAACTTGGCAAAGAACAGTATACAGTTAGATACTCCAGAGGCTACCAACCTACCCCGGGACAAAAGTTCATCAAATTAGTGGTTGAGGTGACGTATTTTATGTTTAACGGTTTGGTAACTTCGCCCTATCTGGTGAAAAATTCGGCCTAAACTGCCCTATCTTTTGAGAACGATACCCTTGTTTATCTTCCCGACAGTCTATGTTCATTTTATCGTCCCTTAGCTCTAAATTACTTACTCTTCGATTCTATTATTATTATGTTCACACCGACTTGAAATCAAGCATGGTGTCAACGCAACAACAACAACTACGAAAACAGGAGATGGAAAATACAACCGGGTATAACAATAAATCTTTGTGCGAATGATGTCTTCTGTGGTTGATTGCGTCTTGGGCTGTTGTACTAATCGGTCGCCCAGTCCAGAGTAAGCCTTTTTATTCGAGGATGCACTTCTAGCCTTTTCGCAGCCAGGCGTATATTCTAAGGCAGCAGCGGTGATCCAAGTGAGCCGGTCCCGATTGATGTTGCTAACTTATCGTGGTGATCGGGTTCGCGTGCTAAAATGACCCCGAAGGCTATGCCGATTGAAGCGCAAAGCGCTTTTCCAGGAAGAACCATATCGGACAGGTCGAGAGCGAGCAGCCAAACAGAAGTTGTGCGGCGTTGTTAGAGGGCGTGGCAGGTTTTTCACCCGGCAACGAACTCTTTACATAAAAGTCACAGAAACCCATAGACATGACGTGTACGATATGACCAGTCACTAAATAAAGTCTCCCAATACCCTTGCCTCTTATTCGGCTATCCTGAGTGGGGTAAGATTCACTAGGATGCGTTGGGCGTCTTCGACTGGCAGACTGCCATCCGAAAGGCGTACGGACCGCTCGGTCGGTCGCCGGTTCCTAACACACAAACTTCCTGTTGCTCGACAGGTGACACTTGATTTTGCACGGTCTGGAGTTGCTACCTCGAACAAAAATCCGAGTGACCCCACGGACGTCAATTCGTGCCTAATTCCCGAGATCCTTCATGAACAGTTCCTCTAAATAAACCGCTCATAGGCAGGTGCCATTCGGGACACCCATGAAGCCGGTTCATCCTCCAGCAGGAGATGGCCGCGTAAAAGTGAACTAAGTAGACGAGCCGGTGACCAATTGTATGGTTCATTGGCCTCTTCTGGGAACCTTGTCGGGTGAGTAGAGCACGGAAAAAAGCTACGGCCTTATTTAATGGTGAGTCACACTCGCCAAGTCACAGTGCTGTCAGCAGATTCTGTGTGCGGTTTTAAAGTGGAGAACGCTAGTCAGGCGAAAATCTGACCACATTCATGAGAACTGCCGCTGATCGTCTACAACCGTTTATTTGGTGAGTCCATCTTTTTTACGGTTAATCGCGGGAGCGGCCGTGCCCCTATTCGCGACATGGGGACGCGCCCGGTAGTACACAGTTTTGATGTCTGGATTGGATAACGGGGGCCTACCCTGAAGATAACTTAAAACTGATATCACCTCTGTCTTTGGTCGCAATTGGTCCTCTGTCCGTTAATAGCCATTAGGATGGTACACTTACTACCGCACTGTTCCATTTCAGAGCGTTTGTTTGGGCAGAACGCCGTAGGTATGCGTGGGATCGCTTTAGTTTGCCAATCACAAACACAGAATGAGGTGCGAAAGTAGGACTTTAAATATGCTTTGTTAAAGCCCCGCATGGTATTACCTGCACGACACCTTCGTTCTTTACACGGGCGTATATATTCCAAAGCTGGTAAATATATTCGTCCAATGCAAAAGTCCTGAGAATTATGATTTGAATGAATTCTGGCATTACGGTTTTAGTGTGGACTCCAGAAACTGGTGATCCATAGACACTCGGTGATACAATATGTTGATGTCTTGCTGTAAAGACGCAGCTAAATGGAGCATGGACGCAGGAAACGGTGACGGGAGCAAGGAAACTGGTAGCGTAACGGGACCATTTGCTGACTTTTTCAGTAAACCTGAAGGTAATAAGAGTGGAAATCAAACATACCACTTGAATGTGCGAACTCCTCAGCAATACTGCAAACTTCTCGCATGACCTCCATATTTGCCATCGAAGTGAACTCAGCTGCAGCAAAACCAGTACAAAAACATTACAATGAAAACCAGCAGAAATCCGGGAAGGCAGATTCATAAAGCGAACCTACCATTATATATATATATATATATATATATATATATATATATATATATATATATATACTGACAGTAAGTAGTATGTAAACGAGTGGATAGAATTTCCCTGGAAGCACACGACCCGTTTCGCGGTTATACGATGTTATATCTCCACAAGGATCTAATTTGAATCATCTGAAGTGTGAATGGATACTCGTCACTGAAGAGCCTGCAAGTGAATCGCAACTGTGATTTCTCAGTTATTCGTGTTTGGGTCACTGCTAACCCAACGAACAACGAGGCTGCACGTGCAAGTGCTTATATTGATAGTAAGTAGTAGTAGTAGTAGTAGTAGTATATATATATATATATATATATATATATATATATATATATATATATATATATATATATATATATATATATATATATATATATATATATATATATATATATATATATATATATATATATATAGTTGTATACTGCATACAAACGACTGCAAACTGGAATCTAGTTCATTAATGCACACTACACTATCGTGCTTAAAACAGTCTCGACGCCAGCCTGATTATGGGTACCAGATATCGGATAACCTGACTGGCGAACAGTGAAGTGGGACAATGAGGTAGTATCTGGTGTGTGAAGAGTAATTACTGAGGTAAGGTCTGGTGTACGCATACTGGCGACAGGTGGCATCTATTTTGTAGGTCTCGAGAGTCCTGGCTCGGATGGCTTGTTGCCCCTCTCGGCTGTACAAACACGGGAGGAAATAAGGTGAAGAGAAACTCTGTTCTTCTCTCCATTATCTTCCACTTCCCGCTCATGACGATCCGACCTCTGGGATTTATTTAGATTTGAAAGATGAATGATGGTGAGCAGAAAAAAGGAATATATTAAGAGAAGACCATGGAGATTTTTGGGTGAATCATACTTCGCAACTACCTGCACCGCAGAAGGGGTCTTTCTGTGAGAACCTTGACTAGTGTCTTGGTTCAAAGGTCTGACAAGAGAAAAAACGAGAATTTAAACTTAAATTAAAGCGTTTTTCGGAAGGAATGATAACCGCAAATCAAGAGCATTCGCTATTCACAAAAACTTGGCCTACATTTCTACGTTTAATATGCTGTACAACGTTTCAGCGCATACACCATTTTCAGGTGCATAGAGCCTGACTTATTCGGCAATCTACTCTCTTCATTCTTATCACGTCTGACGAATCTATGAACGACTAAAACCGTTGGCACTGATATTTATTAGGCTGAAAAAGATGGATAATTCTGTCCGACCTGATCGGTTTTCCGAATTATTTGAATTACGCTTACAAGTTATATCTAATCAATTTCCTCTTATAACCCAGACAGACTGAAAGTCTGATCAATTATGTCTCTCCATCAGTGCATAAATTCACACCAAACTGTTCTAGTACAGCGTGAAAACACTTCAGTCGATATACATCCCAACCAAAAGTGAAGTGCTGGCACGTCATTTATTGGCCACTTGCAAGCAAAAGACTAAGAAGAGCTTCGACCGATCCTTACAGACCTACACAATCAGTTAAGGGCTGCAATTTTAAGTATGCAACTGTCAATAAACATTTAGAATGAAATCTTACTCTATCCTTCAGCGTCTTTCGGAACACAACTCACTCAACGTCGAATCCGATCATGAACAAACAAAGGCCCTCAGAGTGACTCAAAAGCGGGCCAAATCATATCACTCGACAGTTTTCTCGGGTTCATGGGCCAACAACTACTTATTAACTCTCACAAAAAGCCCTGACACTTCGTAGGGTTAGAGGACTAAGGTGGCACCAATCAAACATACATGCTTCTGTGACCCTCAGCACATATGTCCAAAATCACAGGCCACTTGCAAATCTTTTTTGGAAAAAGATACTATCAAAGGTTTGCTGATCGACCGGTAGCTCCAAATGCGCAGTATCAACAGCCAATATCCTATTTTTGTCCGTTTTTCAACAGGAATCGCCCATGCATCCGTCAACGAATTGCTGCTAAAAGCGTTCACCGATCCAAGAGGTTATGGGAGCTGTTTCAGAATCCATCGCTGATCGTAACCAGTGGGCTGTCGTAGCTTCCCACAGCGAGATTGTACTAGCATATACACGCGTCAAAAGCAGTAATAGTTGACATTGCCTTTTATCTGAGGCACAAAGACAGATCTCGCCCTCAAACACGCTTGTCGGTCGTGTACGAATTACGCGCCGGCATTTAAACTGGTCGTGGTTTTTCGAAACTTCACAGAGTTGCCTGGGTTGAACTAAAGTCACTTTTTAAACCATCGGGGAACAATCTGAAAAGATCATCAAACCTCTCGAGAGACGCAAAATTGACTTCAAAAGTCACACGACCTCGTACACACAAAATAAACAACGGATAGTAACTGCCGATGAGTAGTCACATTTTCCTTTTGCTCACCCTTTTTCTTGTATGAACTTCATGGCAGTCACTTCTTGTTTAGCAAAGCTGTTCTCGGTTTTTCGTTTACCTTTTGACATACACTCGGAACCTGACCCGCATTCATTGCTGGAGATCTAAAATAATTTCCTAACGAAACGGGTGTGGTAAAAAGCAGAACAGCGTACAACCCACAGTACAGCGGCAAGGTTGGGCGGTTTTTTTAATTACATGTTTGCGCATGAGTGCTGTGGAAGGGTTATTTGTCCCATAACCTCGAAGACCCACGGTATTATTAGGAATAACGGACAAATTGACTCTGAGACTTGGAGTGGAGAACCGTAAAAAGTCCGAACAGATTAACAGAATGTTGTGGAAATTGATCACCTTAAACTTAAAATACCGGGATTTGGAAATAACTCAGTGAGGACATGTTTTTCTGGACGCGTTGCATTTCATAAGGATTTTTCTATGTAGTGCGACGAGTGCCACTCCACACGAATGAATGTTTAATTGCGACAGGAAATTTTCCTCGGGGATTTTGCGCCAAAAACGGCTTATAACGACTAGTCCCGTACCATTGTGTACGAACATTCGTCAAACGAAGAATGACCCCTTATGGAGGATGCTGATTTAGTTGACTGCATTCCTTAACACGCGCATATTCGTCATCTTGATGGAAGAAAAGATAATGTTTCACTGCGACGCTTGCCACTGTGAAAAACAGTCCATTAGGACCGGCAAAAAGCAGTACTAACTCGCCTACCAAAACCTAATGACTGTACTGACGACAAAATCACACAACATGCAATATTGGCGAAATCGCAACCAGACAGCAATAAACTCACTTTTATTGTTTGCGAATTATATGCGTGTAGTTAGGATCTACCGCATTCCTCCTATTTATCTACACCTCAAATGAATCAAATTTGTGAGGCTGATGGGAAGATTATGGGCGTCCTCAATTAAAAATACATTGCTTCAAATGTTTGTTGTGTATTTGGTTACATCATCGTTTGCCCTCTGTTTATGAATTTATAATACGCTGTTGCTGTTCTCATCGTAGAATTTAGATTTTCAAACGAGTAAAGAATAACATATCAGATCTTTCTTTCTCCCTTCTGTTTGAACTCATCCGCCCGTACTATTTAAATGTTCATTATACCCCGTTCTCACGCACGCTTGTGAAACCCGGTCCCTGAAGGTACAGAATCAGAAAAAATGGAAAACTTCGACCACCGCTGCCTCTGATATAGAGCCAAAATTAAATGGCATGACGGCGTCCCAAGCTCCACTGTACGACAACGTTGCTCAAATAAAATGTTTTTCCATTGTGTTTGCGCATGAACGTAGTGGAAGGGGTATATATATATATATATATATATATATATATATATATATATATATATATATATATATATATATATATATATATATATATATATATATATAATATATATATATACCCCATACCCACAAATGCTCACTCCATAGGTAGGGATTACCAGCTACCAGACCCTGAGACTCATAGTGGATAACCATATAAGGTCCCAATAGGTTAGGCGTGGTGACGAACCGAATGACAGTCGTTTTCTTTTTTCCAACGGCGCCATCTCCAACCTTTCGGTCACGTCCTTCATCGACCTGAGATAAAAAACACAAACAGAAGCTATCTACCGGCACCTTATCTAAGCTGGAAGTGTCGCCTAGGCGGTCAGTTAAAGACGTGGGTTACCGCTATCGAGGCGAACGAAGAACATCTAGGTTTCAATCAGCTTTCGGACTGCGTTTGGCAGAACCGACCTTGCCTCCGACCGAAAAGCATCAAGAGTCGCCATCAGAGACATTCGTGAGGCCGATTTATATTCACGAAGGATTTAGTCGCATAAAAGTAAAAATAAGTACGTCCAACAGCAATTTACTCGTCTGACCTTTATCTCCGGCCGGATCGTTTTCCAGATGGTCCGAATAGTCCGGATAACGCCTATGCATGAAATCATCGACATTTCATGTTTCTAAGTTTTCTTCGTTTTACCTATGAACACAAAAAGCTCATTTTAGGTTGCCACGACTATCGCACTGCTGCATCCAGACTAGAGTCTATGTATATCGTTTAACAACTAGTAAATAAGAACCCGGTGGGACTGTTTACCAGTTTGCCTGAAAGTCGAAAACTATTGTTATCATCACTGTACAGCGTTGAACGGTAGGGCAAGCCCCACTGACCACTGCCTTTCTCACCATGTTGCATGTTAAATTAGAAAGTATGGATATGCAAGATGGACAGGGAGTGGACCTACACAGGTGGGAAAAGGAAAGAATGCCCTAGTAGCCAACACATGGAATACACAGTCTAACCGTACAAACGCACATCGATCAGTCATTCTGATTTGACAGAAAGTGACAACACGATCGCCACTAATCACAGTTCGCTGCCATATCCTTCAGTGTCTCCAGCCAACTGGTAAACGGATCTTTTGAACCCCAACCACGAAGACGTAAAGCACTTACTTTTCCTAAGCTCGCTGTAAGTATTTTCATTCCTCGCTGCCACGTCGTCTGTTGACCTCCACGTGGTCTCTTCCACTCCGGAGGAGGAACGAAGAATAGGACACGGTATGGCAGATGTGTTTGCCATACGTAACACGTGCCATAATCAACGAAGTCTATTAAGCTGGATACGCTGCGATAGAACGTTCTCTAAATTAGAACCCAATATTCGCTTTCTGACCTCAGCATTGCTCGCTCGGTCATTCCATCCAATCTTAGCGATACTACACAAGCATCGGCGGTCGAAAACCTCAAGATGACGAATATCTTCTGCATGCAGATCCCAAGTCTCACAACCATACAGCAAAACTGAACGCATTGCGGCACAATACACACGACCTTTCAACTTCAGTGAAATGTCAGGTCTCTGCCGCAAGTGCTTCAGTCCAGCATACGCCCCTCGGGCCTTGGATGTACGCGTGTTCACCTCTACTACTGTCCTCCCATCCGTCGTCAAGCCGCTTCCTAAGTGCCTAAAGCGGTCAACAATGGTTAATTCCTCCCATCGAGCATCAACTTCGGAATCGTTGACGTCCAGTCTTGCAACATCACCTTACACTTTGAAGGTGCAAAGCGCATGCCAAATGGAGCTACAGCTCTCGCGAGTCTATCTGGTGCACGTTAAGCATGTTCCGTGGATTCGAACAAGTAGACAAAATCGTTCGCGTAATATAGGTGGTCACACAGCTTCGCACTATTTCCTAGTCCGATACCCACATCCTGGAGATCTCTCAAGGCATTCTCCATTAACTGGTCCATGACGAAGTCAAAGAGGGATGGATACATGGGACATCTTTGTCGAACACCGCTCGTCGTTTCGAACCCACTGGATAGTAAACCCTTACGCAGCCAGAAGTATGGAAATACAATGGTCTCAGTAGGTTCACGAGCTTCTGTGGCATACCTTTTCGATGAAGAGCACTGAAAAGTGCTGTTCGATCAACTGAATCGAAGGCACCTTTCATGTATAAGAAAACCATTATTGTAGACGATGTGCGTGTGACGCGTCCCAAGTGTGGTGGAGTGTATATACTACTTGGTAAGTAGTTGATTGCTGAAACGCAACTACGGACAGTTGTGGATTAAAAAACGCCGCTATGTCCAACGGACTAAAAGCAATGAAGTAAACGACGGCGTTCAAATCACACGACTGCTCCTGAGTCTGGATGATGACTGTCTTCAAGTGGACAGGACAGCGAATTGGCAACGAAGTATGTTTGTAACACTTGGTTAGTTTCATCGATGTCCGAACGAGCTGGCTCCAACGCACCTATTACCCGGCGCGTCTTGTGGATTATAACACTAGCTAGCGAAGAGTAAAAATATGGTCGATACGTCCTCGACCTGGGCGGAATCCAGACTGCTGTTCGCGGGTGTTCCTCTCGCCAGTCGGTGTCCGACGACGTCGCAAAATCCAGGCTAATACTTTGGTGACTATCGGAATTAAGTTAAACCCACGACGGTTACTACCTTCACTGCGTATTCCCTTCTTGAAAATAGGGACAATCAACGACCCGCTCCATGTTAACGGCATACGTTCCTTGTTCCAAATGTCACGGAACAAGGTCGTAAGTGATTTTATCAATGCACCACCACCCAGTTTGAAAAGAACTGGGGGAAGCTCGTCAGGACCGGCCACTTTCCCTCGCTTTAGTAATCGAATGCATGACTCTACTTCTACTTCCGATGGGGGCTAAAGTGATACTCCCCAAGGAATCGCAGTTGTTGACACAAGAGAAACTACACTAGCGCGCGGCCAGCTAAACTGCTCCTTGAAGTATTCGGCCCAACGGTCCAGCCATCGCTCTTTGCCATGAATAGGTGCTTCATTTCGATCGCAAATCGTTTCGCTCACCGGGGTTTGCCGTCCGCCGGTGTCACGAATAAGTTTGAAGTTTGAAGCAGCTGCCATTTCCATTTCTTCGTCTACCTTCGCCCACCAATTTTCGCGATCCTTCTTAAGGCTTTTCGTAACTTGCTTTTGTAGATATCTTCGTATCTTATTCATGTCCTCACAAATTGAGAGGTGACGCTGTTGCTTTATTATACTTAACGACTCTTGCGAAATCCAGTGTTTTTGATGGACATCGGATCTAGGACCACAGGCAAAACCTGCTGCAACGTGCATCGCCTGTTTGATATGTGCCCAATACTCATCTACATTACTGTTCGTCGTAGATCCTAGCCCATGTGCTAACTTCTGTTCATAACGGGTGCGTACTTCTGGATCACTCAAACGTTGCACGGATAACCGCGTTTGCGGTTTGCGACGATGAACATGAAGCTGGAGAGATAATCGCATTAAAACTAATGCATAGTCAGACTCTACGCACATGGACCAGTAAGATCTGCAGTTCTGAACAGAACTGCGCCACCGGTAGCTTACTGCGATATGATCAATCTGGCTTAAAGTACCTGTAGAGTTAACGCGCCATGTCGCCGTGCGACGCGAGATGTGTCGGAAGTTCGTACTAGATGGGAATAACCGATTGTCTGCACAAAACTGGAGAAGCCTATCTTCGTTATATGTGCGATGTATGGGTAACATACAACGGCCACCTAAACAAGCTTCTGACGCACTAAGTTTGCCAACTGGTGCATTGAAGCCACCAGCTAGTATTAAATGCCAGAACCCTTGCTCCTGCGAACGAGAGTAGTGAGTTCATCATAAAACGCATCCTTCTGCATGTCACAGCTGCAGTCCGTTGAGGCGTGTGCCGAGATTACAAACAAACTGCGCCTAACACAACTATCCCTTCGAACGCCAACTGTCCCCTGGAGTCTTACAGCACATAAAGACTATTACCAGGGATCCAGTCTAAAAGGCAGCCTCAGTCTTCTCAGTCAAGACTATTCCTACGCCACGCTGACCCACAGGTCGAGCTACTTCGTCTTCTGAAGTGCGCAGAAAATACCTCGATGTGATACCAGCAGCAGCTGGTTGAATCACACTGCTCGAGTCCTGGACACACGTTTCACTGACGCAGCAGACATCAATCTTTAGAGAGTTCATTGTGAGGGCTAGGCACGCCTGCTGACCGGCCTGCATGAGTGTACACATGTTAAAGGAGCCGAGATTTAGAGGCTGACGTGGCTTGAGAAAATGTCAATTTCAAGAAAGAGGATTATTCACGACACTATTTGACAATGAATCGTTACGAGTATCGGCCATGTTGTCAGTGGGAGCATTATGGGTAGACAGAGGGGGCAAAGAGATGTGGTCGAGGACAGAAGACAAACATTGAATAAAAGAGAGGGAATCCTGAGCAGTAGCCCACTTATCAGTACCCACCCCGCTCGATACAATGGGTAGCGCGGTCCTGGTTATCCTGCGTGACGACCGATGCAGTATGGAATTCTTTCTATTCGTGCAGTTCATGGGAGATGTTGGACGGGTACTGCTAGAATGTCCAGCCGCAAAGCAGGAGAACGATAAGGGTTCTCATCCAAAGCCTTCAGTTCTAACGAGAACCTATCCGCAAGGCAGCGGCGTGGCTGAGTGGAATCCCATTTACTTGGATCAATTATTCTTCCACTGGTTTTTCCGACTGAGTTGCCAGCTCAAATCAGCCCCCAACCTGGAGGACCAGGGGACTGGACTTTGTCTAGCCTCTACCCACTAACCTTTCAGGCGTGATTGTATCTCCTGCTTGGGGAAGCCATCCCGTATAGCTTTTTGGGTTATAGAGGCACGCAAGCCATCACACCACGTCAAGTTGGTCTCCTGGTGACGGCAAAAATTAAACTTTGAAGAAATTACGGCAGAAAATTATCTTGGTAATGCATTACTGTTGTGTTTTAGAGACCAATCATATTAATCGCAGTCAAGCAACGTTTGTGGGCACAGTTAATAAATGCGCGCCAGCCACCTTTCCTACTACTGTGAGAAGGGGAGACGAAATGAATCAGCTTATATCTCACCACGTAGGACACCTGGGACATAACACATCCTGGGGAATGGGCCCAGCTGTTTTTATAGTTCTCAACTTGAACGGGTTGGACCGAGATTGGGAATTGATAATAAGTATGGTGATCAGCCAATAAGAGGAAAGCCTGTGAGCATCGACTGAGCTCCAAAAATAAAATCAACAATCAACTGATGGTTAGGAGGAGGAAAAAAACAATATGAAATCGACGGAAGAGACAAAATGCAGATACCGGCACCAATTTTACGTTGCTCTCCATGGTTGCAACCGCCGTCTCTAAAGACCTAAGCAGAACAATAAGGAGGGGCAAAATAAACGTCATAGTTAAAAGCTCTCACTGACAACGGAATTTCTTGGGGCTACGTGTTTGTAGATGTAGTATAATATTAACAGTGGCCCGTAGGGTTCTCAAGAAACGAAATTACTTTTTTCTCTACACGAACGAAAATTTCCACTTACAAGTATCGTTTAGTGTCGGTCAAACACAAATACTCATTCGACTAGACCCTTGCGCGAACACGCTGCTGAGTCTCGATTTACTCAGCTTACGTAGCGGCATCGAATTTTTTTCAGATGACAAACGACTACGAGTACTTATGATGACAACAGGTCATATTGAACCTCAGTCTACTCCATCACCATCACAACGAAACCGCCCTCGGACGCGGGGCGACAGCTTGTACCCCCGGGACACAAAGAGCTATGAGGAGTGGCTCCCTTAGGCTAGAAATGAAATCGTGCCTGGCAAGTTGGTGAGTACAAGCCAGACGAAGTCCAGTCTCCGAACCAGTTGATGGGAAACACCTGGTCCTAACCACTGTGTATCTAGAGAGGACACCAGCGAATAAACAAGGAGAAAAACAGTTTACCGGTCTAAAAACCTCCACTGGATGGACGTAGGAGTGGAGTACTTGGGGTTTCTCCCGACGATGGGAAAAGTCATCACATTTCATTGGGCACCTTTCGCCCACCAAATCTGGGCAGCCCTCACTTCAAATGATACTGCCCCGCTCAAATTCCACTAGCTCAATTGGGTGCATGGGGCTAAAGACTGAATCCGAAAAGCGGATCGATAACAAGGCATCAGCGAAGGCGACAGAAGGCGTGCAACAGTAAGGTCTCAAATCACACACCAGAAGTTCCTCCACGGGTGCTTGGGTCACATTCCTAACTACCTTGTGGATCAGAATTTTGAGTCGGAGGCTCTGGTTAGGGTTCCCCAAAAAACCTATCTGCCGTGTGGGCGGCCGTGAAGCATGATTAGCTCAGAAGCCTTCAGCATCCCTCCTGTAAAAAGTCATGCTAGTTTCCTCTCCTCCAGTTTAAGGTCGATGCAAAGTGACACGGGATATTTTGGCTCTGAAGAAAATAACAATTCGAAGTAGGACATAAACCAAACACACTTTTTGAGCCGATGCGTTCACTTTACTTGGCTACATTCAACATTCGCACAATGTCCGATACGACAGCAGGCTGCATCCGCTAGAACTCGTGAAATTCTCGAAAAAGATTTATGGTATTTTTTCGATACGGGCATACAAGATCACATATTACCCCACAAGCACAACCTCAGTCCCTCGCTTTAATCTTGGCTTATCAGGTGATCCAGTAAGCAGTTCTCGTGGCCAAGCTGGCATCAGGGTCGTTTTGAGAACGACTGCTGAGCGTGAACTACTTGAGTAGTTTTTTCTTATTTTGTCACTAAATGTATTCTCCGAATCTTACTCTACTGCTTTCTCGTAACATCCCCTGATCTATTTAGGAGAGATTTTATCACTCTTGACCGCGGCTCGATCTTTATCAGTCGTGTTTCTAATGATACCCATAGACCCTCTTATCTCCAAAGTTTGCGACTTACAAATTACAGCCTGTGAAAAGTTTGTCATGAAGATTCTTGCGGACTTCATCCATTCCCTGTACCGTGACTTATCTGCATACCATTTGCATCCCTCTACACGTTTCGCATTTAGACACATCTGCTCAAACAAATTTCTTTCGCAACTCTACAGCGCTTTATTTAGTGCGTGTTCTAGTTAACAAGATGAATGTCACAGGAACTTCGCATGAACCTCGATGGCTGAACTAGCATTTTTGCAGCTTTTATTTTTTACGCTTATTTTAGGATGATGTTTAGTTTCCCTCCTCCTGGCTGAAATGTGGATTTGCTAACTTGTTGAAGTCTTCAATATAATACAGTGGAGTATATATATATATATATATATATATATATATATATATATATATATATATATATATATATATACTGACAGCAAGTAGAATGTAAATGGGTGGACAACATTCGCCCGGGAGCATATGACCGGTTTCGCGGTTGCTGTCGCTCGTCAGGTATGCGTACCCGGTACTCCTCTGCTCAATAATTTTCATATTTCTACACCCCCTTATTATATCGTCGCTATCTATATGTATATATTTAGTGGCAAATCAAAAAATAACAGCTTGGGCGGCACCAAACTGTCCGAGTATACGAATTTGAAAAGACAATCCATTTAGTTTTCTTCACGTAATTAGGAATGTGAGAAGACCACTGTATATTGATGCTGATTGCGACGTTTAAGTATTTGACCGAGTCAACTCTGGAAATGGGGACGGTGTTGATGACCGATTGCTCATTTGGGTAGGAGGAACGAGAAAAGAAGCAAGTGCACTCGAACATTTGAAAGAGGTGAGATGAAGGCCAGATTGGGACGATAACTCATCATCATCATCATCATCATCGTACAGCGTTAAACAGTAGGGCAAGCCCCACTGACCACTGCCTTTCTCACCATGTTGCACGTTGAATTAAAAAGTATGAATATACAAGATGGAGAGGGAGTGGACCTACACAGGTGGGAAAAGGAAAGAATGCCCTAGTAGCCAACACACGGAATACACAGTCTAACTGTACAAACGTACACCGTTCAAACATTCTGATTCGATAGAAAGTGACAACACGATCGCCACTGTTCGCGGTTCGCAGCCATATCCTTCAGTGTCTCCAGCCAACTGGTAGACGGATCTTTTGGACCCCAACCACGAAGACGTGAAGCACCTACTTTTCCTAAGTCTGCCGTACATTTTCTCATTCCTCGTTGCCACGTCATCTGTTGACCTCCACGTGGTCTCTTCCACTCCCTAGGAGGAACGGAGAATAGGACACGGTATGGTAGACGTGTGTTTGCCATACGTAACACGTGTCCCAATCAACGAAGTCTACTAAGTTGGATACGCTGTGACAAAACGTTCTCTGAATTAGTACCCAATACTCGCTTTCTGACCTCATCGTTGCTTACTCGGCTATTCCACCCAATCCTAGCGATACTACGTAAACATCGATGGTCGAAAACCTCAAGACGACGAATATCTTCAGCACGCAGACTCCAAGTTTCGCAACCATACAACAAAACTGAACGCACAGTGGCACAGTATACACGACCTTTCAACTTCAGTGAAATATCGGATCGGCGCCACAAGTGCTTCAGTCCAGCGTACGCCGCCCGAGCTTTGGATATCCGCGTGCTAACCTCTACTACTGTGCTCCCATCCGTCGTCACGCAGCTACCGAGGTAGGTGAAGTGGTCGACAACTGACAGCACCTCCCCATCGAGCATCAAGCTCGGAATTGTTGACGTCCAGTCTTGTAACATCACCTTGCACTTTGAAGGTGCAAAGCGCATGCCGAATGGAGCTACAGCTCTTGCGAGATTATCTAGTGCACGCTGAGCATGTTCCATGGATTCGAACAAGCAGACAACGTCGTCTGCGTAATCTAAGTCACATAGCTTTTCACTATCTCCTAGTTCGACCCCTACATCCTGAAGATTTTGCAGCCCACTCTCCATTATTTCGTCCATGACGAAGTTGAACAGGAATGGAGACAAAGGGCATCCCTGCCGAACACCACTGGTCGTTTCGAACCCACCGGATAGTTCGCCGTAAACCCTTACGCGGCCAGAAGTATGAGAATACAATGATCTCATTAGGTTCACGAACTTCTGGGGCATACCTTTTCGATGAAGAGTACTGAAAAGCGATGTTCGATCAACTGAATCGAAGGCGCCTTTCAGGTCTAAGAAAAGCATTATTGTTGGTCGGCGGTGCGTGTGACGCGTTTCAAGAAGTCGGCGAAGAGTAAAAATCTGGTCGATGCATCCTCGACCTGGGCGGAATCCAGCCTGCTGTTCGCGGACATTCCTCTCGCGATCCGGTGTAAGACGGTGCAGTAAAATCGAAGCTAATACTTTGGTGACTATCGGGATTAAGCTAATCCCACGATGATTACTGCAGTCATTGCGTATTCCCTTCTTGAAGATGGGAACAATCAATGACTCGCTCCATATTAACGGAATACGCTCCTCGTTCCAAAAGTCACGGAGCAAGGCGGTTAGTGATTTTATCAACGCCTCACCACCCAGTTTGAAAAGAACTGGGGGAAGTTCGTCGGGACCTGCCGCTTTCCCCCGCCTTAGTAATCGAATACATGACTCTACTTCTACTTCTGATGGGGGCTCAAGTGATACCACCCAAGGAGTCACAGTTGTTGACACGGGAGTAACTACACTAGCGTGCGGCCAGCTAAACTGTTCCTTGAAGTACTCGGCCCATCGGTCAAGCCTTTGCTGTTTGTTATGGATGGGTTCTCCATTCCTATTGCAAATCGCTTCACTGACCTGAGTTCGCCGTCCACTGGTGTCACGAATAAGTTTGAACAGTCTTTGACTGTTACCTGAAGCAGCTGCCACTTCCATTTCTTCGGCTACCCTAACCCACCAATTTTCGCGATCCTTCTTAAGGCTTCGCGTAACTTGTCTTTGCAGCTTTCTCCGCATCTTATTCATCTCCTTACGGTTCGAGAGCTGACGCTTTTGCTCCATTATACTCAGCGACTCTTGCGAGATCCAGTGTCTTTGATGGACAACGGATCCAGGACCACAGGCAAAACCTGCTGCAACGTGCATCGCCTGTTTGATATGAGACCAATGCTCATCTACATTACTGTTCTCCGTGGATCCTAGCTCATGTGCTAACTTCTGCTCATAACATGTGCAAACTTCTGGATCACACAAACGTTGCACGGCTAATCCGGTTTGCGGTTTGCGACGATGGCCATGGAGCTGGAGAGATAATCGCATTAAAACTAAGGCATGGTCCGACTCTACGTACGTGGACCAGTAGGATCTACAGTTCTGAACAGAACTGCGTCACCGGTAGCTTACGGCGATATGGTCAATTTGACTAAAAGTACCCGTAGAGTTAGAGCGCCATGTCGCTGTGCGACGCGAGCTGTGTCGGAAATTTGTGCTAGACAAGAACAATCGATTGTCTGCACAAAATTGGAGAAGCCTATCCCCGTTATCTGTGCGCTCAGCGGATAAAGCACAACGCCCACCTAAACAGGCTTCTGACACACTGAGTTTGCCAACTTGTGCATTGAAGTCACCAGCTAGCACTACAATGTCGGAACCTTTACTGCTGCGAACGAGAGTGGCGAGGGCATCATAGAACTCATCTTTCTGCAAGTCTGAGCTGCAGTCCGTTGGGGCGTACGCCAAGATCACGAACAAATTGCGTTTAACACAACTATCCTTTCGAACGCCGACTGACCCTTGGAGTCTCGCAGCACATAAACGACTGTTAACAGGGATCCAGTCTAATAGGGCAGCCTCAGCCTTGTCAGTCAAGACAATTCCTACACCACGTTGACCCACAGCCCTAGCTGCTTCGTCTCCTGAGGTGCGCAGAATATACCTCGATGATATACCTGGAGCAGTTAGCTGAATTACATTGCTCGAATCCTGGATACGCGTTTCGCTTAAGCAGCAAACATCAATCTTCAGAGAGTTCATTGTGAGGGCTAGGCACGCCTGCTGACCGGCCTGCATGAGTGTACGCACGTTGAAGGAGCCGAGATTCAGAGGCTGACGTGGCTTGAGAAAATGTGAGTTACCAGTCAGAGGATTATTCCCGACACTATTTGACAGTGAATCGTTGCGAGTATCGACCGTGTTATCAATGGGAGCATTATGGGTGGATAGATGGGGCAAAGAGATGTGGTCGAGGACAGAAGACAAACATTGAATAACAGAGAGGGAACTCTGAGCAGTAGCACACTTATCACTACCCACCCCGCTCGATGCAGTGGGCAGCGCGGTCCTGATTAGCCTGCGCGACGACCGATGCAGTATGGAATTCTTTGTAGTCGTGCAGTTCATGGGAGATGTTGGACGGGTACTGCTAGGGTGTCCAGCCACAAAGCAGGAGAACGATTAGGGTCCTCATCCAAAGCCTTTAGTTCTGACAAGAACCTATCCACAAGGCAGCGGGATGGCTTAGTGGAAGCCCATTTGCTTGGATCAATTATTCTTCCACTGGTTTTTCCGACTGAGTTGCCAGCTCAAATCAGCCCCCAACCTGGAGGACCAGGGGACTGGACTTTGTCTAGCCTCTACCCACTAACCTTTCAGGCGTGATTGTATCTCCTGCTTGGGGAAGCCATCCCGTATAGCTTTTTGGGTTATAGAGGCACGCAAGCCATCACACCACGTCAAGTTGGTCTCCTGGTGACGGCAAAAATTAAACTTTGAAGAAATTACGGCAGAAAATTATCTTGGTAATGCATTACTGTTGTGTTTTAGAGACCAATCATATTAATCGCAGTCAAGCAACGTTTGTGGGCACAGTTAATAAATGCGCGCCAGCCACCTTTCCTACTACTGTGAGAAGGGGAGACGAAATGAATCAGCTTATATCTCACCACGTAGGACACCTGGGACATAACACATCCTGGGGAATGGGCCCAGCTGTTTTTATAGTTCTCAACTTGAACGGGTTGGACCGAGATTGGGAATTGATAATAAGTATGGTGATCAGCCAATAAGAGGAAAGCCTGTGAGCATCGACTGAGCTCCAAAAATAAAATCAACAATCAACTGATGGTTAGGAGGAGGAAAAAAACAATATGAAATCGACGGAAGAGACAAAATGCAGATACCGGCACCAATTTTACGTTGCTCTCCATGGTTGCAACCGCCGTCTCTAAAGACCTAAGCAGAACAATAAGGAGGGGCAAAATAAACGTCATAGTTAAAAGCTCTCACTGACAACGGAATTTCTTGGGGCTACGTGTTTGTAGATGTAGTATAATATTAACAGTGGCCCGTAGGGTTCTCAAGAAACGAAATTACTTTTTTCTCTACACGAACGAAAATTTCCACTTACAAGTATCGTTTAGTGTCGGTCAAACACAAATACTCATTCGACTAGACCCTTGCGCGAACACGCTGCTGAGTCTCGATTTACTCAGCTTACGTAGCGGCATCGAATTTTTTTCAGATGACAAACGACTACGAGTACTTATGATGACAACAGGTCATATTGAACCTCAGTCTACTCCATCACCATCACAACGAAACCGCCCTCGGACGCGGGGCGACAGCTTGTACCCCCGGGACACAAAGAGCTATGAGGAGTGGCTCCCTTAGGCTAGAAATGAAATCGTGCCTGGCAAGTTGGTGAGTACAAGCCAGACGAAGTCCAGTCTCCGAACCAGTTGATGGGAAACACCTGGTCCTAACCACTGTGTATCTAGAGAGGACACCAGCGAATAAACAAGGAGAAAAACAGTTTACCGGTCTAAAAACCTCCACTGGATGGACGTAGGAGTGGAGTACTTGGGGTTTCTCCCGACGATGGGAAAAGTCATCACATTTCATTGGGCACCTTTCGCCCACCAAATCTGGGCAGCCCTCACTTCAAATGATACTGCCCCGCTCAAATTCCACTAGCTCAATTGGGTGCATGGGGCTAAAGACTGAATCCGAAAAGCGGATCGATAACAAGGCATCAGCGAAGGCGACAGAAGGCGTGCAACAGTAAGGTCTCAAATCACACACCAGAAGTTCCTCCACGGGTGCTTGGGTCACATTCCTAACTACCTTGTGGATCAGAATTTTGAGTCGGAGGCTCTGGTTAGGGTTCCCCAAAAAACCTATCTGCCGTGTGGGCGGCCGTGAAGCATGATTAGCTCAGAAGCCTTCAGCATCCCTCCTGTAAAAAGTCATGCTAGTTTCCTCTCCTCCAGTTTAAGGTCGATGCAAAGTGACACGGGATATTTTGGCTCTGAAGAAAATAACAATTCGAAGTAGGACATAAACCAAACACACTTTTTGAGCCGATGCGTTCACTTTACTTGGCTACATTCAACATTCGCACAATGTCCGATACGACAGCAGGCTGCATCCGCTAGAACTCGTGAAATTCTCGAAAAAGATTTATGGTATTTTTTCGATGCGGGCATACAAGATCACATATTACCCCACAAGCACAACCTCAGTCCCTCGCTTTAATCTTGGCTTATCAGGTGATCCAGTAAGCAGTTCTCGTGGCCAAGCTGGCATCAGGGTCGTTTTGAGAACGACTGCTGAGCGTGAACTACTTGAGTAGTTTTTTCTTATTTTGTCACTAAATGTATTCTCCGAATCTTACTCTACTGCTTTCTCGTAACATCCCCTGATCTATTTAGGAGAGATTTTATCACTCTTGACCGCGGCTCGATCTTTATCAGTCGTGTTTCTAATGATACCCATAGACCCTCTTATCTCCAAAGTTTGCGACTTACAAATTACAGCCTGTGAAAAGTTTGTCATGAAGATTCTTGCGGACTTCATCCATTCCCTGTACCGTGACTTATCTGCATACCATTTGCATCCCTCTACACGTTTCGCATTTAGACACATCTGCTCAAACAAATTTCTTTCGCAACTCTACAGCGCTTTATTTAGTGCGTGTTCTAGTTAACAAGATGAATGTCACAGGAACTTCGCATGAACCTCGATGGCTGAACTAGCATTTTTGCAGCTTTTATTTTTTACGCTTATTTTAGGATGATGTTTAGTTTCCCTCCTCCTGGCTGAAATGTGGATTTGCTAACTTGTTGAAGTCTTCAATATAATACAGTGGAGTATATATATATATATATATATATATATATATATATATATATATATATATATATATATATATATATATATATATATATATATATATACTGACAGCAAGTAGAATGTAAATGGGTGGACAACATTCGCCCGGGAGCATATGACCGGTTTCGCGGTTGCTGTCGCTCGTCAGGTATGCGTACCCGGTACTCCTCTGCTCAATAATTTTCATATTTCTACACCCCCTTATTATATCGTCGCTATCTATATGTATATATTTAGTGGCAAATCAAAAAATAACAGCTTGGGCGGCACCAAACTGTCCGAGTATACGAATTTGAAAAGACAATCCATTTAGTTTTCTTCACGTAATTAGGAATGTGAGAAGACCACTGTATATTGATGCTGATTGCGACGTTTAAGTATTTGACCGAGTCAACTCTGGAAATGGGGACGGTGTTGATGACCGATTGCTCATTTGGGTAGGAGGAACGAGAAAAGAAGCAAGTGCACTCGAACATTTGAAAGAGGTGAGATGAAGGCCAGATTGGGACGATAACTCATCATCATCATCATCATCGTACAGCGTTAAACAGTAGGGCAAGCCCCACTGACCACTGCCTTTCTCACCATGTTGCACGTTGAATTAAAAAGTATGAATATACAAGATGGAGAGGGAGTGGACCTACACAGGTGGGAAAAGGAAAGAATGCCCTAGTAGCCAACACACGGAATACACAGTCTAACTGTACAAACGTACACCGTTCAAACATTCTGATTCGATAGAAAGTGACAACACGATCGCCACTGTTCGCGGTTCGCAGCCATATCCTTCAGTGTCTCCAGCCAACTGGTAGACGGATCTTTTGGACCCCAACCACGAAGACGTGAAGCACCTACTTTTCCTAAGTCTGCCGTACATTTTCTCATTCCTCGTTGCCACGTCATCTGTTGACCTCCACGTGGTCTCTTCCACTCCCTAGGAGGAACGGAGAATAGGACACGGTATGGTAGACGTGTGTTTGCCATACGTAACACGTGTCCCAATCAACGAAGTCTACTAAGTTGGATACGCTGTGACAAAACGTTCTCTGAATTAGTACCCAATACTCGCTTTCTGACCTCATCGTTGCTTACTCGGCTATTCCACCCAATCCTAGCGATACTACGTAAACATCGATGGTCGAAAACCTCAAGACGACGAATATCTTCAGCACGCAGACTCCAAGTTTCGCAACCATACAACAAAACTGAACGCACAGTGGCACAGTATACACGACCTTTCAACTTCAGTGAAATATCGGATCGGCGCCACAAGTGCTTCAGTCCAGCGTACGCCGCCCGAGCTTTGGATATCCGCGTGCTAACCTCTACTACTGTGCTCCCATCCGTCGTCACGCAGCTACCGAGGTAGGTGAAGTGGTCGACAACTGACAGCACCTCCCCATCGAGCATCAAGCTCGGAATTGTTGACGTCCAGTCTTGTAACATCACCTTGCACTTTGAAGGTGCAAAGCGCATGCCGAATGGAGCTACAGCTCTTGCGAGATTATCTAGTGCACGCTGAGCATGTTCCATGGATTCGAACAAGCAGACAACGTCGTCTGCGTAATCTAAGTCACATAGCTTTTCACTATCTCCTAGTTCGACCCCTACATCCTGAAGATTTTGCAGCCCACTCTCCATTATTTCGTCCATGACGAAGTTGAACAGGAATGGAGACAAAGGGCATCCCTGCCGAACACCACTGGTCGTTTCGAACCCACCGGATAGTTCGCCGTAAACCCTTACGCGGCCAGAAGTATGAGAATACAATGATCTCATTAGGTTCACGAACTTCTGGGGCATACCTTTTCGATGAAGAGTACTGAAAAGCGATGTTCGATCAACTGAATCGAAGGCGCCTTTCAGGTCTAAGAAAAGCATTATTGTTGGTCGGCGGTGCGTGTGACGCGTTTCAAGAAGTCGGCGAAGAGTAAAAATCTGGTCGATGCATCCTCGACCTGGGCGGAATCCAGCCTGCTGTTCGCGGACATTCCTCTCGCGATCCGGTGTAAGACGGTGCAGTAAAATCGAAGCTAATACTTTGGTGACTATCGGGATTAAGCTAATCCCACGATGATTACTGCAGTCATTGCGTATTCCCTTCTTGAAGATGGGAACAATCAATGACTCGCTCCATATTAACGGAATACGCTCCTCGTTCCAAAAGTCACGGAGCAAGGCGGTTAGTGATTTTATCAACGCCTCACCACCCAGTTTGAAAAGAACTGGGGGAAGTTCGTCGGGACCTGCCGCTTTCCCCCGCCTTAGTAATCGAATACATGACTCTACTTCTACTTCTGATGGGGGCTCAAGTGATACCACCCAAGGAGTCACAGTTGTTGACACGGGAGTAACTACACTAGCGTGCGGCCAGCTAAACTGTTCCTTGAAGTACTCGGCCCATCGGTCAAGCCTTTGCTGTTTGTTATGGATGGGTTCTCCATTCCTATTGCAAATCGCTTCACTGACCTGAGTTCGCCGTCCACTGGTGTCACGAATAAGTTTGAACAGTCTTTGACTGTTACCTGAAGCAGCTGCCACTTCCATTTCTTCGGCTACCCTAACCCACCAATTTTCGCGATCCTTCTTAAGGCTTCGCGTAACTTGTCTTTGCAGCTTTCTCCGCATCTTATTCATCTCCTTACGGTTCGAGAGCTGACGCTTTTGCTCCATTATACTCAGCGACTCTTGCGAGATCCAGTGTCTTTGATGGACAACGGATCCAGGACCACAGGCAAAACCTGCTGCAACGTGCATCGCCTGTTTGATATGAGACCAATGCTCATCTACATTACTGTTCTCCGTGGATCCTAGCTCATGTGCTAACTTCTGCTCATAACATGTGCAAACTTCTGGATCACACAAACGTTGCACGGCTAATCCGGTTTGCGGTTTGCGACGATGGCCATGGAGCTGGAGAGATAATCGCATTAAAACTAAGGCATGGTCCGACTCTACGTACGTGGACCAGTAGGATCTACAGTTCTGAACAGAACTGCGTCACCGGTAGCTTACGGCGATATGGTCAATTTGACTAAAAGTACCCGTAGAGTTAGAGCGCCATGTCGCTGTGCGACGCGAGCTGTGTCGGAAATTTGTGCTAGACAAGAACAATCGATTGTCTGCACAAAATTGGAGAAGCCTATCCCCGTTATCTGTGCGCTCAGCGGATAAAGCACAACGCCCACCTAAACAGGCTTCTGACACACTGAGTTTGCCAACTTGTGCATTGAACTCACCAGCTAGCACTACAATGTCGGAACCTTTACTGCTGCGAACGAGAGTGGCGAGGGCATCATAGAACTCATCTTTCTGCAAGTCTGAGCTGCAGTCCGTTGGGGCGTACGCCAAGATCACGAACAAATTGCGTTTAACACAACTATCCTTTCGAACGCCGACTGACCCTTGGAGTCTCGCAGCACATAAACGACTGTTAACAGGGATCCAGTCTAATAGGGCAGCCTCAGCCTTGTCAGTCAAGACAATTCCTACACCACGTTGACCCACAGCCCTAGCTGCTTCGTCTCCTGAGGTGCGCAGAATATACCTCGATGATATACCTGGAGCAGTTAGCTGAATTACATTGCTCGAATCCTGGATACGCGTTTCGCTTAAGCAGCAAACATCAATCTTCAGAGAGTTCATTGTGAGGGCTAGGCACGCCTGCTGACCGGCCTGCATGAGTGTACGCACGTTGAAGGAGCCGAGATTCAGAGGCTGACGTGGCTTGAGAAAATGTGAGTTACCAGTCAGAGGATTATTCCCGACACTATTTGACAGTGAATCGTTGCGAGTATCGACCGTGTTATCAATGGGAGCATTATGGGTGGATAGATGGGGCAAAGAGATGTGGTCGAGGACAGAAGACAAACATTGAATAACAGAGAGGGAACTCTGAGCAGTAGCACACTTATCACTACCCACCCCGCTCGATGCAGTGGGCAGCGCGGTCCTGATTAGCCTGCGCGACGACCGATGCAGTATGGAATTCTTTGTAGTCGTGCAGTTCATGGGAGATGTTGGACGGGTACTGCTAGGGTGTCCAGCCACAAAGCAGGAGAACGATTAGGGTCCTCATCCAAAGCCTTTAGTTCTGACAAGAACCTATCCACAAGGCAGCGGGATGGCTTAGTGGAAGCCCATTTGCTTGGATCAATTATTCTTCCACTGGTTTTTCCGACTGAGTTGCCAGCTCAAATCAGCCCCCAACCTGGAGGACCAGGGGACTGGACTTTGTCTAGCCTCTACCCACTAACCTTTCAGGCGTGATTGTATCTCCGGCTTAAGGAAGCCATCCTGTATAGCTCTTTGGGTCATAGAGGCGCGCAAGCCATCACACCACGTCAAGGTGCAGTCTCGTCGTGAATATGCCGATACCGTAAAATAAACTGTTTTCTAACTGAAACTAATGAAATGGTTTATATTATTTGGGCAATATTATTTTCAGTGAGTTCTGTTGTTTCTGTTGTACTTCAGAAACTGTCAGATGCTCCAAAACACAATGACGGAGGATGGAGATTCATTGTCACAGTTTATTGCACAAAGTGATAATCATTATGCCTAATATAATAACTTCTGATGAAGTTGGCCTTCTGTGAGCAACCACGAACTGATTCCGCCAAATGATGTTTGCGGAATTTTGGTTACAGTAATCAACTAAATTCCGTTAGAAGACTGTAATGTGAGTGGGTTATCATGTACGGTAAAAAAAATTATCACTGTTCAGCGGTCATAAGTTGCACGGGTATAACGCCAATCGATGATTTATTGTCTACTCTGTTTAGAGCCACTTGGGATCCATGAAACTAAAAAGGCATTCGTAACAAAATTGTGGAACTAAAAATGATATGATGGCATTGCATGAATAGATAGCACACATTTATTCGGTGCCCAATGAATCTATCGTTTCTTTCCCTGTGGATAGCTCATTAGATTTTACTAACAGGATTTGTCATTGTATATCATTGAAGAAAGGAAACGCATAAACGAATGACAACGAAATGGAGTCAGTAAGATCCACAGTCCCGTATTGTCATTTAGTGTCCATACACTGACACAGTACTAACCGACAGAGGTAAACGGAAAAATTCCCTTAGTCTTTATTTGTTCTGAACTTTAAGTCATAGTTTTAGGAACAATTGTGTACTAACCCTTTCATTGCACTGAGGCTGAACATGTAATAAAAGGTTGAGTATGATTGATTATCAACGAAATAAAGTGATTAATTTACAGCTGACACGAGCGTCAGTTTCAATAACCAGAAACTGTAGGGGTAATACCATCATTGAGCGCTTAACGATTCATCCCATCTTTCGCTTCGAATTCAGTTTGGACCGTAGGACCATTGACATTTTCAAGTCAGTCTGCCTACATACCTATACTATGATGAAAGTAAAAGAAACGTAGATTGCAGAATACGATTATCAAGTACTTCAATGGGTCTAAACCGCAACTTAATAACGCATCATAATGGCGAACAATGAAAACTGTTGGGTCATATCTCCAAGTTGTACGGTGATTGATGCATATTCGTTGCCCGCAAGCAAGTGAACCAACGATAGTCTTGTAACAAAAATTGTCATAAATGAATACCAGGGTCATTATTTAAAAATGAACCAACGATAACAACCCTCCTATATGCAAATAAGACCGTTCATGATTTCACAAAAATACCGACTTTATCGCCCCCAGCTCGACACGTCTATATGAAGGCGGGCGTGGCAATCTGTCTGACCGCGTTACACTGTTATCCGCCAACAAGAGAACACTGTGTCCAGTGTTCGTACATTATTTTAGCAGGGACTCAGCAGGATTCGCGGAAAGTGCTGGTTGACAAGGTTTCTGGCAGAGTCACCAGGAGCGCAGTAAGCTGGATGCAGTGTCTACTATTGGGGTTACACGTGCACCAGCTGCTAAGACAGAACGAAGACTCGGTGAGCCGGAGGTCAGTAAGTGCACAAGTAAGCATCAACACTTACACCGATGAAGATGGGGGTGGCGATCTGTCTGAAAGCGTTACAGTGTAACAATCAGGAGCAATACTCTACCGACGAGAGTACCCTTGTAGCATCCAGCCCGTCTGTGACATCGGTTTTCGGTCGGTTTGTTTAGTAGCAATTTTACACGGATCAACAGTGAACTGATACGAAGGAAATTGACGACCTGAGAATGTGCATTGCTTAGTTGGCATTTTATTTAAATATATTGGTTTAATTCATCGAAATGCTTTGAAAAACCTGAAGGCTGACTGACTGACTTCTCACACCATGGTGGCGCACGCGTGACCTTCGGGCCGCGTGCGCAGTCCAAGCGAGATTTCCAATACAAAATCGTTTTGGCTAGAAATGCCAAACGAAATGTTGACGTGGCAGGCGCTCAAAAATCCCTACCAGTGCTTACATCTGAACAGGTGGGCACCTGCTGCCGTCTCCAACACACAGTGTTGGGAGCTACGGAAACGCGCCGACAACACAACTATCTGGAAACACGACTGGCCTTAGCCACACAAGTCCTGTGCAAATTGAATTGAATTGAATTTTACCACCTCGGAAAGAGGGAAGTAAAAACAATTAATCGGAAAAAATGGCCAAAACTCGACCGGTTTCGGAGCGGCCTTGCAGCGGTTTTGCTACAAGGGTAGCTCGTGAGTACTCTGCGAAAGCACATGAGGAAAAAGTCCATGAGCCGAGGCCCAGTAAGTGTATAAACAGGCACCAACACTTATATTAGACGAACAACAAGATGGCGGTCTGCAATCTGGCCGTCACAACAGTTGGCTACTGTAGTATGCAAGGATCAGCGTCTTACGTCGGGGTTGCTCCTGTTCGATCTGCAAAACACGAAACACAGCAAACTCTATGAGCACCAAGGCTCAGTAAGTGTATCAACAGGACCCTACACTTACATCTATCGAACACCAACTCTGCCAGTAACAGCCTGCTCGCAACACTACGAAAAAGACACCATGGTGTGGACGATAACTTCTGAATATTGTATAAGTTCTCGGAAAAAGGTAAATTATGGTTGACTGGAGATGATCATGTCGCTGATATATGTAGTGAAAATATAGAGGGAAAGGAGTTCACCCTGAAGAACACCAGAATTGTTCGTTAAGGGACTCCATAAACTTATACCAGCTTCAGTACTGAGTTCCACTGGAAAAATAGTTTTTCAAACATGAAAGTAAAGAGGTTGGACAGCCAAAAAACTGCAGCTTTGGAAGAAGTAGAAAACGGGGAACCGAGTCAAAAACGGATGAATAGTCGACGACAATACAGCGAACTCATTTCATGAAACTACCCAAGCTCTCTGAGATGAAGTAGCAAACTGAAGCTGTTGCGTCCATAGTGCATTTCTTGAGCTTGTACGCAAGCTGATAGGCCACTGGACCACTGAACTTAGCCAAGTAGGACGTGTGAGGTTTCCGTGCTGGGGTCCAAGAGACCCGCCAACCAGATGATTGGAAACATGAGTTGATATGGCTAGGTATGGCGGTTAGCGGTGTAGTTGCATTCGGGCTCTTTCTTTGTCTTTGTGGTTTGCTTTCTTACTTCGTTTCGGCTTTTTTCCACGTTATACTTTTATTCATTCTCTCTCAACTGGACGATGCTGCGAGGTAGCAACCAAAACTAAAACAAAGTGCGAATATTGCGGTTGAATGAACTGATTGGCCTAAACTGACTACATGAAACCAGTCAACTTATTCACGCTTCTTGATGCTTATCCCCTCCTAGAAGTCGAACAAATGGTCTAAAAAATTTCAAGCTATTTCTCGGCAATCTAGATTTTGAATTTTCCTACTACCATCGATTTGAGAGAAAGACAAGGTTCTCACGGCGTCTGAAGCCTGTGGAAATCTCTTCCAGTTCCGTTTAATTTCGTTTGGCGTCACCAACAGCGTTTTGTTTTCAGAGGGCCATTACTCAAATCACCAATGTGAAATCTCTCTCAGTCGGCTTTGCATAATTGTAGAATATTACTATTTGATGAAGAGCAACATCCGAAAAACCTATTGCAGTTCTACACTACTGCCTAGAAATACGGAATATTTAACGACAGCAAAAGCACAAACGGAGTGAAGCCGATTGGGCTTTTGGAGTGAAAAATTTCCTACAGCTCGATAAAATCTGATCCCGGTAGACTTGAACCTCTTCAGAACCTACCGCTTCTGAAATATGTAGAGTCTCAACAATGCATCACTGGGCTCTTTGCGTATTATTCAAAACGGATATAACATTATTCGGATAAATCTGACTTGCAGTTAGCAAGAAAATCATTACATACCAAAAAAGGGCGTTAGACAGCGCTCAGCTGTGTCCAGAGTGCACTAAACAGCGTCTGACTGTGTCAAAAATGTCAGTGAACCCGGTCACCAGCAGTCAAATAACGGAATGTGCCTAAGGTTAGCACGTGATGAAGGTGCAGGGGCAGAGGTGGCAGTGGTGCATCGCTTAAGAGAACCGATCAGACGGAAGTCGGGGTGCACACAAAACAAATGGGACCAGGAACGGTATTCGTGGGCTGGGAAGCAAGCGGTGTGTGTGTTTGCGTGTGTAGCAAGTGGCTCGAAAAGGGAACCAATCCGATGGATGAATCAGAATGCACATGAAATGAACTGAGTCAAACGAAGAGTTGTGTGTGGGTGTCAACGAGTGTTCGACAAGTCAACCAAGTGAGAACGGCGTTCCGGGTCAGCCCAAAGGCAGCGAGTAGTGCGTCAATAATGCGAATGTCAACGGCATCGAAATCCGACCCGTGAAGAAATAAACGTGGACTAGCCACAAGATCCTGATACTGGGGAAATAAGCAATACTGTAACACTGAAGGTACGGTGCTAAAAATGTCAAATAACCAATGGCGAAGAGGGTCGCCTATACATCAGAACACGTGGTCCACGGGCGCCTTGGACAAGTCAGAAATGACCGGCGGCAAGTCACATTCAATTTGGCTAGATACCTGAACAGATTAAAGGAGTAAACCCCATAACCAGAAGACATACTGTAGAAGTGGGTTGTTGTAAGAACCAGTTTACTGATCCAGCTTTTGAAGTGAGAAACGTTGTAGGTGGGTGGGAAGACAGAAAGAGGGAGTGACCCATAATTTGTCGGTCCGAAGAAAGAAAGATGACTGAATGGTGGAAGTATAACATCTAGGGACAAACTTGATAAGGATGACTAGTTGCCTGAGTACGTGATGTTCGGGGAAAAGTTTTGGGAAGAGGAACTGTCGAGGCAAGCACGGGAGAACAAAATCCAAAATAATACCGGTGGAAGAGAGACAACGGAACAACAGACCGACGATGGGCTAGAGTCTGCAGACTCGAGGTTAAAGAAGTGTCGTCGATCAACCGGATGGCCTTACGTTGAACCCGATCAAGAAGAGAAAAGGAGGTAGACGAAGCTCCACCCACACGTGACGGCAGTGTTCAAATGCGAAGCGCTGGAAGTCTTAGTATTGGGAGTTACAGAGGGATTGTGCAACAGGTCTGGCTCGTTCCTCTTGAGTCTCTGAAGCTCACATTTCTTGATAGCAAAACCAGGATTGGTGGGGCCAGGTGTAGTGCTATCAGAATGCAGTCCAGCGATCTGTACTTGATCGAGCACGGACCAATAAGGCATTTTTCTTTCAGTACATGCGCCGTCTAAGGGGCACAGCTCCGACGCCATTAGCTCTAAAAGATAGTGCCGGATCTCCAATCACTTCCCCTAGCCAAGTAGCCGAGGCATTCAGCTCCTACTTCCGTACAATTTTTAGCTCCTTTCCCATATCATCCCACCCTACTATGCACCCGTTATCTCTGACCACTACCCTTAACCGCGTAACTACTCCCATTGGTGCAGTCGCTCAAGGTTTCCGACGGCTCAACCAATATTGCTCTATGGGTCCTGACCTAATCCACCCCCGTATTCTCAAGGAAGCCGCGGATACATTAGCTGCTCCTTATGCCTCGCTTTTTCAGCAATGTGTTGACGATGGAGTTTTCCCCCGTAACTGGAAAAAAGCAGTGATCGCATTCATCTATAAGAAGGGTAGTAGACACCTTGCTTCTAGTTACAGACCCATAAGCCTCACTAGCATCCCTAGCAAAATTTTTGAGGGAATTCTTAAGAGTGAGATTCTTTCCCATCTTCATAGAAATAAGATCCTCTCCCCGTCCCAACATGGGTTTCTTCCTGGCAGGTCATGCATCACCAATATGCTTACTGTCATGGATAGTCTAACGAAAGCCTACGATGATGACCAGCTCTCACACGCTGTATTCATCGATTTTGCTAAGGCCTTCGATAAGGTCCCACATGCCCCTCTTCTTTATAAGCTGCAGGCGTACGGGATCACAGGCTCCATGTTGGCCATTCTACGTAGCTTCCTTACCGACCGCACCTTTGTGGTTAAAGTCGGGAATGTTTTGTCTCAACCCTCCCCAGTAACAACTGGGGTCCCCCAAGGGTCGGTCTTAGGTCCTCTTCTTTTCCTGATCTATATAAACGATCTACCGACAGCCCTTCCTGTGAACATTGCCATGTACGCAGATGATGTAACCCTCTGGAGTTCAAGCGGTGAAGACCTGCAAATTGCAGTTCATGAAACAAAACGCTGGTCCGAGGATTGGAACCTCCCAGTTAATGATGACAAATGCGTGAGCATGTCTTTCGGCAGAGAGACTGGTCACACGTTTTCCATTAATGGAGCAGCCACTCTGCCAAGGGTTGACCGACACAAGGTGCTCGGTTTCTGGTTAGATTGTAACTTATCCTTCTCTCATCATCACGAACTTGCGAGCAAGTCTGCCTTTCGAGTTCTAAACATGATTCGAAGGTCCTCCCCGCGCATATTTAGGGATGATTTCCCCATAATTTTCGGCACTTATATCCGACCTCTGCTGGAGTACGGTAGTCAGATAGTGCACTCTGGTCTTGTCCGAGACCGTGAGATCCTAGAAAGGGTTCAGCGGGCCTCCACCAAGGCAGTAAGTGGTCTATCTCATATACCTTATCCCGTCCGCCTCTCACTCCTCAACCTCTATCCCCTTGACGTAAGACGCGTAAGAAGTGATCTGTTTTTGATGTTTCACCTTTTTGAAACAGGTCAAAGCGATTGCTTCTTCTCCATCTGTCCAGCCTCCTCTCTCCGTGGTCACAGCAGAAAAGTTTTCAAACCGAGGCCACGCACTTCACTAAGGATGAACTTTTTTAGCTATAGGGTTATTACTATGTGGAATGCACTTCCGGAAGACATTGTTCTCTCGCAGAACAAAACTATCTTCAAGAAAAAGCTAGACCTCTACCTGGGTCTCTCCCAATAATTCCCTTTGTCAAAAAAAAAAAATAGTTGTCTTTTATCGCATATATGTTCATGAATGCCGCACCCCACTCAGCTTAAGGCACTATCCACAGTGTGACACTGAATGAGGTTATATGTATCTTGTTTTCGCGATCCATGTTTGGCCAAACAAATCGGGCACGGACTAGTTTGCATGTGGCCTTGATACCCGGATGGGATAGACCGTGCAACACATCGAAAATTGGACGGCGATGTGAAAGTGGTACGATTGGCCTTGGGTGATCCAAGGTGGTGTCGCAGAGGATAGTGCCAGCAGATGACGGAAGAGGCAAAGCCCGCACTCGGAGACTTGTATCGTGAATGGTTTGTTGAAACTCAGGATCCTGCTGGCTTCGTGCCAGGTCCTCGAGATTGATACCGAGAGCAGCGGGCGACCCGAGACTGTGGATCCTGGAAAGAGTATCTGCAGCCACATTAGCTGACCCGGAGATATGACGAATGTCAGTAGAAAATTGTGATATGAAATCCAGCTGGCGAATTTCTCGTGGAGAATGACGATCAGACGCGTTGCGGAAAGCATACAGTATTGGCTTGTGATCTGTGAAAATGATGAATTCCCGTCCTTCTAGCGCGTGGTGAAAGTGACGTATGGCGGTGTAGACGGCAAGTAACTCACGACCAAACGCACTGTATTTGGATTCTGCGGAAGACAGGCGGCGTGAGTGAAAAGCCAGAGGCTCCCAGGCGCCGTCCACGGCCTGCTGGAGAACGCAGCCAAGTGCGACATCGGAAGCATCAACAGCGATACTGACGGGAGCATGGGGATCCGGATGACGGAGAAGAACCGCAGACGACAAGGCCTGTTTGAGCTGAGAAAAGGCCTCCTGGGCTTGATCGGTCCAGATGAGGGTTTGTTGTTTGCCCCGCAAAAGATCAGTGAGCGGTTGCATCAGGGTGGCGCAATGTGGAATGAACCGGCGGTAATAATTGACAAAGCCGTTAAAACGTTTGAGCTGTTTGAAGGACTGTGGAAGTGGAAATTCAGCAATATCACTGACCTTGGTTTCAGCCGGACGAATGCCGTTGGCGTCGATGATGTGACCGAGGAAGAGCAATGACGGCTTCCCTAATTCAGTCTTGGCGGCATTGATGGTAACACCGTGCTCTGTTAACCGCTGGAAGAGCTGTCGAAGATGAAGCTGATGTTCGTCAACGCTGGGGCTAGCGACAAGAATATCATCGATGTAAGAGTGAACGAAGGGCAGCCCGCGGGTAACACCGTCAATAAACCGCTGGAACGTTTGGGACGCGTTGCGCAAGCCAAATGGCATACGGAGAAACTCAAATAGACCAAACGGAGTGGTAACGGCGGTTTTTGCAACGTCCTCTTCGGCGACCGGAATTTGATGATAGGCCCGGACCAGGTCGATTTTGCTGAAGATGGTGGATCCAGCCAGAGCAGACGTGATATCATGAATGTGAGGCACAGGATATCGATCTGGCGTTGTGACCTGATTGAGGCGACGATAGTCACCACACGGACGCCAGTCGCCCGAAGTTCTCTTCGGCACCATGTGCAATGGAGAGGCCCACGGGCTGTTCGAAGGACGGATGATGCCTAGGTCCAGCATTTTCTGGAATTCAAGACGAGCGACGGCCAGTTTGTCTGAGGCTAGGCGACGCGGACGGGCAAAAACAGGAGGTCCAGCGGTACTGATGTGATGTACAACAGCCGAGCGCACCACGGGTAAGTGGTTTGCCGGTCCGGTTAGAGACGGAAACTCAGCTAAAATTTTGGCGAAGGTATCGTTGGCGATAGGAGCTACGGACGGTCGAACAACGTTGACCAAGCAGACAGATCCAACAACAGCACGATGAGTCACAGGGTCGGTTAACTTACGAGAAGCGGGATGTAACGAAAGGTTGAAATGATGCAGAAAATCAACTCCTAAGATGGGCTGGGAAACGTTAGCAATGACAAAAGTTCACTGAAAAAAAACGACGCAACCCCAGATCTAACTTGAGACGCCTAGTACCAAAAGTGGATATACGAGACCCATTGGCGGCCTGAAGCTCTAAAGTGTGCCGGTGCTGACGATCAGAAGGGTTAGGGGGAACGACACTGATCTGTGCGCCAGTGTCAATCAAAAACTGACGGTGGGAGATGAGGTCCTTGATAAATAGAAGACGGCAGGGTGTAGGGAGGCCAACGAGCGCTGCCGTACCTACACGTTGGCCGACGAGTTTCCCTGGTTGTCGTGGAACGTGCACGGGGGTGTACACTTCCTGGCGCTGGCACGATACTGGCGGTGATACCAACACCATGTCCAAGTGTGTGCATCGGGAGAGGCTGGCCTAGGAGGACTGCGAGCGGCAATAGGCCGACGGGTGCGAGTTGGGGAGCGGCTACGACGTGCCGAACGTGAAGACTGAATAGCGGTCACGTCCGCCCGAAGGGCACTGAGTTGTGCAGCTAAATCTGTGAGAGTCGCCTTCGTAGTGGTTGTGGACGAACGAACACACTGACTAATTTGGGCGGAGGCGGTTTCCATAAAGCGGTCCGCCGCCAAAGCCAGTCTGTCTAGTGAGACTTCATCTACGAGAAGGGCCAGAGTGCATTGCGCTTGTTGGGGTAGCTGCTGCATCCACAATTCTCGCAACATCATGTCACCAACTTGGATGCCCTTGGCCAGCTGTCGCATACGACGCAGAAGCTGTGAAGGCTTCTGGTCACCGAGGGAAATGCCACTAAGCAGCTGACGAAGACGGTTTGAGTCGGAGACCCCGGTGCGTTCTAAGATAGCCTGGCGAAGCATATCATAAGGCTTGTCCGTGGGTGGGTTGGGGATGATATCCTTGACAGCTTCAAGAATATCTAAAGGAAGTTCGGCAGTGAGATGCACATACTTCTGTTGCTGGGAGGTGATTCTGGAAGCAGCAAACTGTGCTTCCAGATGAGTCAGCCAAAGAGAGGGATTATCCGGAATGAAAGGTAACGCTTTCACTGGGCGCGCAATAGAGAGCGTTTCAGGCACCGCAGGGTCAGACATAGTTAACTTAGCGTCATCCATATCAAATAGACAGCAAAGTAAATATACGGTGGCTGATCGAAATCAACACCAAAAAAAGGCTCAATACGTATGTGCACAACGAAAACAAAAGGAACGCTGAAGGGCACGGACGATATAATAAATAAATAAAAATTATTAATAACTTGGAACGGGCTCACCAATTTGGTCGAACGCACGACTTGTGGACTCAATTCCCGTCCAGCGAATAAAGACGCAGAACGACAGCGATTGTTGGTTTTTGTACTTGTATTGATTGCCCTGTATGAAGTACAGGAGAAGGGAGGCTGATCGAGCTAATCATCAGAGCTGATGAGCTGGAGCGCGCCTTGCCGTTTTGACGTAGTGTGACAAAGGTTCTTCTTCTTTTTTTAAGGTGTTCTTATTTTCACACTGGTGGACTTAAACAAGGCGCGCCTAAGCTCTAAGCTCGCGATTGTATTTTATTGAATTTGGTGTCTGCGAAGCCGCTACAGAAGGGTGACCAAGCCTGCACGCTACCTTCTAAGTGAGGTCGTACTATAGCCATGTAAATATGTACGAATACCTCCGGCTTCCGGCAAGACAAAGCTGATCGCAGTCTAAAGAGCTCCCCACGAGCCTTATGCGCAGCCGCGTTGCACTGCTCCGACCATTTGAAGTCACTTTTCATGATGATCCCCAGGTCTTTAACCCTACTGGCTGCCTCTACGGTGAACAGCCCTTGATCATGAGCGACAGTTAGGCTCTCTGTTGCCCTTGACAACAAATGGCTTTTTTGAGCGTTTAGAGGTAAGTCCCATTTGTATGCCCAGTTCAGGACGGTGCCTATTTCCCTGCCCAAGTCCGCCCTACCCTTAGATCCAACAATCTTCACATCATCCGCAAAAATAAAGCTGGGCGATTGAAGAGTGGATGCTAGGTCATTAATAAATAACAAGAATAGGACTGGGCCTAGAACGGATCCCTGAGGTACACCACTGCTGACGTTCACCAAACTGGAGCACCTGTCCCCCACTTTGACATAAAGCGTCCTGTGGGAGAGGAAGTCCTCCAGCCACCTATATACTGGCCCACCTATCCCGAAAGTCTCCATCTTGCATAGCAAAAGACGATGATTAACGGAGTCGAACTCCTTGCTAAAGTCGAGGTAGCATACCTCAACTTCCTTACCTTCGTCCAGTCGTCGAGTTACTTCATCTAAGAAGCACAGGAGATTGGTCAGGCAAGATCTATTTTTCAGGAATCCATGCTGCGCCGGGCTTAGCATGGAGTGCTGCAGTAAGTGCTGGCAGATTTGGGCACGGATGATCTTCTCGAGAACTTTACAGAGAACGCTAGTTAGGCTTACCGGCCTGTAGTTCTGCACATCCGACTTAGGCCCACTCTTATGTATTGCCACGACTGCCGCGGCTTTCCAGTCCTGAGGCAGCTTTCCCTGGTCCAACGTGGATCTATACAATCTGCATACCGATGGAGCTATGATATCCGCCAACGGCTTGATGATAGCTGGATGAATGCCATCTGGGCCCGCTGACATGTGGCTGTTTAACTACTGTAGGTACTTACGCACGCGTTCCTCTGAAAGATCTAGCTCGTTTAACTGAGGAGGATGTACCAGAGCCAGATCTACATTGCGCATTGGCATAGACGGCCATTCCCATTCTTTCTGATCTAAGTCCTGGTACCTGCCTATACACTTACTGGTTTTCAGCTCATCGGGTTTTCGTTCTTCCTATGCCTTTGCAAGCTCTGCACATGCGAACCCACGATAGAGCGCTGCATTCAGCACATCCGACGGCCCTGCTTGCATGTACCCGTATCGAACCGCCGTCGTTGTCGTTGTGTGGTTGGCACGATCGCTACCGTGTTACACATTGGGGAGCTGCCTCAGACGGTAATTGGTTTCCCGCTAACCCAGAAGACGAAATCGACGTGAACGTGGTTTGGGTGGGTGGTTATTCGTGATGGCATCTTACACCTTATGAATACCTACTGTGCACCCAGCAGGCACCGACCCCGTGTAAAGGGCCTACTGTGGCTTAAATTGGAGCTCAGACGCTTGCTGAAACGACGGAATACGGTCTGGAAGTTATTCCGATCCACAGGTGAGAGTTACGGCATCTGTCACAGGATTCGTAACCAGTATACCGGAGTGAAGCAGGAAATGGATGGCGTTCGAAGAGGCACTTGTGGTAGATTCAGTGCTAGCATCTTAACGCTTATTCGCCCATCTCAAACGGCGTACAAGGACAAAAATCGACATGCCGGCGTTAACCGGAGAACACAAATGTCCCTGGGAAAAAGGCAAGCTGTCAAGAAAGCACTACACCTGGCCCCACCAATCCTGGTTTTGCTATCAAGAAATGTGAGCTTCAGAGACTCAAGAGGAACGAGCCAGACCTGTTGCACAATCCCTCTGTAACTCCCAATACTAAGACTTCCAGCGCTTCGCATTTGAACACTGCCGTCACGTGTGGGTGGAGCTTCGTCTACCTCCTTTTCTCTTCTTGATCGGGTTCAACGTAAGGCCATCCGGTTGATCGACGACACTTCTTTAACCTCGAGTCTGCAGAATCCAAATACAGTGCGTTTGGTCGTGAGTTACTTGCCGTCTACACCGCCATACGTCACTTTCACCACGCGCTAGAAGGACGGGAATTCATCATTTTCACAGATCACAAGCCAATACTGTATGCTTTCCGCAACGCGTCTGATCGTCATTCTCCACGAGAAATTCGCCAGCTGGATTTCATATCACAATTTTCTACTGACATTCGTCATATCTCCGGGTCAGCTAATGTGGCTGCAGATACTCTTTCCAGGATCCACAGTCTCGGGTCGCCCGCTGCTCTCGGTATCAATCTCGAGGACCTGGCACGAAGCCAGCAGGATCCTGAGTTTCGACAAACCATTCACGATACAAGTCTCCGAGTGCGGGCTTTGCCTCTTCCGTCATCTGCTGGCACTATCCTCTGCGACACCACCTTGGATCACCCAAGGCCAATCGTACCACTTTCACATCGCCGTCCAATTTTCGATGTGTTGCACGGTCTATCCCATCCGGGTATCAAGGCCACATGCAAACTAGTCCGTGCCCGATTTGTTTGGCCAAACATGGATCGCGAAAACAAGATACATATAACCTCATTCAGTGTCACACTGTGGATAGTGCCTTAAGCTGAGTGGGGTGCGGCATTCATGAACATATATGCGATAAAAGACAACTATTTTTTTTTTTTGACAAAGGGAATTATTGGGAGAGACCCAGGTAGAGGTCTAGCTTTTTCTTGAAGATAGTTTTGTTCTGCGAGAGAACAATGTCTTCCGGAAGTGCATTCCACATAGTAATAACCCTATAGCTAAAAAAGTTCATCCTTAGTGAAGTGCGTGGCCTCGGTTTGAAAACTTTTCTGCTGTGACCACGGAGAGAGGAGGCTGGACAGATGGAGAAGAAGCAATCGCTTTGACCTGTTTCAAAAAGGTGAAACATCAAAAACAGATCACTTCTTACGCGTCTTACGTCAAGGGGATAGAGGTTGAGGAGTGAGAGGCGGACGGGATAAGGTATATGAGATAGACCACTTACTGCCTTGGTGGAGGCCCGCTGAACCCTTTCTAGGATCTCACGGTCTCGGACAAGACCAGAGTGCACTATCTGACTACCGTACTCCAGCAGAGGTCGGATATAAGTGCCGAAAATTATGGGGAAATCATCCCTAAATATGCGCGGGGAGGACCTTCGAATCATGTTTAGAACTCGAAAGGCAGACTTGCTCGCAAGTTCGTGATGATGAGAGAAGGATAAGTTACAATCTAACCAGAAACCGAGCACCTTGTGTCGGTCAACCCTTGGCAGAGTGGCTGCTCCATTAATGGAAAACGTGTGACCAGTCTCTCTGCCGAAAGACATGCTCACGCATTTGTCATCATTAACTGGGAGGTTCCAATCCTCGGACCAGCGTTTTGTTTCATGAACTGCAATTTGCAGGTCTTCACCGCTTGAACTCCAGAGGGTTACATCATCTGCGTACATGGCAATGTTCACAGGAAGGGCTGTCGGTAGATCGTTTATATAGATCAGGAAAAGAAGAGGACCTAAGACCGACCCTTGGGGGACCCCAGTTGTTACTGGGGAGGGTTGAGACAAAACATTCCCGACTTTAACCACAAAGGTGCGGTCGGTAAGGAAGCTACGTAGAATGGCCAACATGGAGCCTGTGATCCCGTACGCCTGCAGCTTATAAAGAAGAGGGGCATGTGGGACCTTATCGAAGGCCTTAGCAAAATCGATGAATACAGCGTGTGAGAGCTGGTCATCATCGTAGGCTTTCGTTAGACTATCCATGACAGTAAGCATATTGGTGATGCATGACCTGCCAGGAAGAAACCCATGTTGGGACGGGGAGAGGATCTTATTTCTATGAAGATGGGAAAGAATCTCACTCTTAAGAATTCCCTCAAAAATTTTGCTAGGGATGCTAGTGAGGCTTATGGGTCTGTAACTAGAAGCAAGGTGTCTACTACCCTTCTTATAGATGAATGCGATCACTGCTTTTTTCCAGTTACGGGGGAAAACTCCATCGTCAACACATTGCTGAAAAAGCGAGGCATAAGGAGCAGCTAATGTATCCGCGGCTTCCTTGAGAATACGGGGGTGGATTAGGTCAGGACCCATAGAGCAATATTGGTTGAGCCGTCGGAAACCTTGAGCGACTGCACCAATGGGAGTAGTTACGCGGTTAAGGGTAGTGGTCAGAGATAACGGGTGCATAGTAGGGTGGGATGATATGGGAAAGGAGCTAAAAATTGTACGGAAGTAGGAGCTGAATGCCTCGGCTACTTGGCTAGGGGAAGTGATTGGAGATCCGGCACTATCTTTTAGAGCTAATGGCGTCGGAGCTGTGCCCCTTAGACGGCGCATGTACTGAAAGAAAAATGCCTTATTGGTCCGTGCTCGATCAAGTACAGATCGCTGGACTGCATTCTGATAGCACTACACCTGGCCCCACCAATCCTGGTTTTGCTATCAAGAAATGTGAGCTTCAGAGACTCAAGAGGAACGAGCCAGACCTGTTGCACAATCCCTCTGTAACTCCCAATACTAAGACTTCCAGCGCTTCGCATTTGAACACTGCCGTCACGTGTGGGTGGAGCTTCGTCTACCTCCTTTTCTCTTCTTGATCGGGTTCAACGTAAGGCCATCCGGTTGATCGACGACACTTCTTTAACCTCGAGTCTGCAGACTCTAGCCCATCGTCGGTCTGTTGTTCCGTTGTCTCTCTTCCACCGGTATTATTTTGGATTTTGTTCTCCCGTGCTTGCCTCGACAGTTCCTCTTCCCAAAACTTTTCCCCGAACATCACGTACTCAGGCAACTAGTCATCCTTATCAAGTTTGTCCCTAGATGTTATACTTCCACCATTCAGTCATCTTTCTTTCTTCGGACCGACAAATTATGGGTCACTCCCTCTTTCTGTCTTCCCACCCACCTACAACGTTTCTCACTTCAAAAGCTGGATCAGTAAACTGGTTCTTACAACAACCCACTTCTACAGTATGTCTTCTGGTTATGGGGTTTACTCCTTTAATCTGTTCAGGTATCTAGCCAAATTGAATGTGACTTGCCGCCGGTCATTTCTGACTTGTCCAAGGCGCCCGTGGACCACGTGTTCTGATGTATAGGCGACCCTCTTCGCCATTGGTTATTTGACATTTTTAGCACCGTACCTTCAGTGTTACAGTATTGCTTATTTCCCCAGTATCAGGATCTTGTGGCTAGTCCACGTTTATTTCTTCACGGGTCGGATTTCGATGCCGTTGACATTCGCATTATTGACGCACTACTCGCTGCCTTTGGGCTGACCCGGAACGCCGTTCTCACTTGGTTGACTTGTCGAACACTCGTTGACACCCACACACAACTCTTCGTTTGACTCAGTTCATTTCATGTGCATTCTGATTCATCCATCGGATTGGTTCCCTTTTCGAGCCACTTGCTACACACGCAAACACACACACCGCTTGCTTCCCAGCCCACGAATACCGTTCCTGGTCCCATTTGTTTTGTGTGCACCCCGACTTCCGTCTGATCGGTTCTCTTAAGCGATGCACCACTGCCACCTCTGCCCCTGCACCTTCATCACGTGCTAACCTTAGGCACATTCCGTTATTTGACTGCTGGTGACCGGGTTCACTGACATTTTTGACACAGTCAGACGCTGTTTAGTGCACTCTGGACACAGCTGAGCGCTGTCTAACGCCCTTTTTTGGTATGTAATGATTTTCTTGCTAACTGCAAGTCAGATTTATCCGAATAATGTTATATCCGTTTTGAATAATACGCAAAGAGCCCAGTGATGCATTGTTGAGACTCTACATATTTCAGAAGCGGTAGGTTCTGAAGAGGTTCAAGTCTACCGGGATCAGATTTTATCGAGCTGTAGGAAATTTTTCACTCCAAAAGCCCAATCGGCTTCACTCCGTTTGTGCTTTTGCTGTCGTTAAATATTCCGTATTTCTAGGCAGTAGTGTAGAACTGCAATAGGTTTTTCGGATGTTGCTCTTCATCAAATAGTAATATTCTACAATTATGCAAAGCCGACTGAGAGAGATTTCACATTGGTGATTTGAGTAATGGCCCTCTGAAAACAAAACGCTGTTGGTGACGCCAAACGAAATTAAACGGAACTGGAAGAGATTTCCACAGGCTTCAGACGCCGTGAGAACCTTGTCTTTCTCTCAAATCGATGGTAGTAGGAAAATTCAAAATCTAGATTGCCGAGAAATAGCTTGAAATTTTTTAGACCATTTGTTCGACTTCTAGGAGGGGATAAGCATCAAGAAGCGTGAATAAGTTGACTGGTTTCATGTAGTCAGTTTAGGCCAATCAGTTCATTCAACCGCAATATTCGCACTTTGTTTTAGTTTTGGTTGCTACCTCGCAGCATCGTCCAGTTGAGAGAGAATGAATAAAAGTATAACGTGGAAAAAAGCCGGAACGAAGTAAGAAAGCAAACCACAAAGACAAAGAAAGAGCCCGAATGCAACTACACCGCTAACCGCCATACCTAGCCATATCAACTCATGTTTCCAATCATCTGGTTGGCGGGTCTCTTGGACCCCAGCACGGAAACCTCACACGTCCTACTTGGCTAAGTTCAGTGGTCCAGTGGCCTATCAGCTTGCGTACAAGCTCAAGAAATGCACTATGGACGCAACAGCTTCAGTTTGCTACTTCATCTCAGAGAGCTTGGGTAGTTTCATGAAATGAGTTCGCTGTATTGTCGTCGACTATTCATCCGTTTTTGACTCGGTTCCCCGTTTTCTACTTCTTCCAAAGCTGCAGTTTTTTGGCTGTCCAACCTCTTTACTTTCATGTTTGAAAAACTATTTTTCCAGTGGAACTCAGTACTGAAGCTGGTATAAGTTTATGGAGTCCCTTAACGAACAATTCTGGTGTTCTTCAGGGTGAACTCCTTTTGTAGCTGCTTCGCAGACACCAAATTCAATAAAATACAATCGCGAGCTTAGAGCTTAGGCGCGCCTTGTTTAAGTCCACCAGTGTGAAAATAAGAACACCTTAAAAAAAAGAAGAAGAACCTTCGACACACTACGTCAAAACGGCAAGGCGCGCTCCAGCTCATCAGCTCTGGTGATTAGCTCGATCAGCCTCCCTTCTCCTGTACTTCATACAGGGCAATCAATACAAGTACAAAAACCAACAATCGCTGTCGTTCTGCGTCTTTATTCGCTGGACGGGAATTGAGTCCACAAGTCGTGCGTTCGACCAAATTGGTGAGCCCGTTCCAAGTTATTAATAATTTTTATTTATTTATTATATCGTCCGTGCCCTTCAGCGTTCCTTTTGTTTTCGTTGTGCACATACGTATTGAGCCTTTTTTGGTGTTGATTTCGATCAGCCACCGTATATTTACTTTGCTGTCTATTTGATATGGATGACGCTAAGTTAACTATGTCTGACCCTGCGGTGCCTGAAACGCTCTCTATTGCGCGCCCAGTGAAAGCGTTACCTTTCATTCCGGGTAATCCCTCTCTTTGGCTGACTCATCTGGAAGCACAGTTTGCTGCTTCCAGAATCACCTCCCAGCAACAGAAGTATGTGCATCTCACTGCCGAACTTCCTTTAGATATTCTTGAAGCTGTCAAGGATATCATCTCCAACCCACCCACGGACAAGCCTTATGATATGCTTCGCCAGGCTATCTTAGAACGCACCGGGGTCTCCGACTCAAACCGTCTTCGTCAGCTGCTTAGTGGCATTTCCCTCGGTGACCAGAAGCCTTCACAGCTTCTGCGTCGTATGCGACAGCTGGCCAAGGGCATCCAAGTTGGTGACATGATGTTGCGAGAATTGTGGATGCAGCAGCTACCCCAACAAGCGCAATGCACTCTGGCCCTTCTCGTAGATGAAGTCTCACTAGACAGACTGGCTTTGGCGGCGGACCGCTTTATGGAAACCGCCTCCGCCCAAATTAGTCAGTGTGTTCGTTCGTCCACAACCACTACGAAGGCGACTCTCACAGATTTAGCTGCACAACTCAGTGCCCTTCGGGCGGACGTGACCGCTATTCAGTCTTCACGTTCGGCACGTCGTAGCCGCTCCCCAACTCGCACCCGTCGGCCTATTGCCGCTCGCAGTCCTCCTAGGCCAGCCTCTCCCGATGCACACACTTGGACATGGTGTTGGTATCACCGCCAGTATCGTGCCAGCGCCAGGAAGTGTACACCCCCGTGCACGTTCCACGACAACCAGGGAAACTCGTCGGCCAACGTGTAGGTACGGCAGCGCTCGTTGGCCTCCCTACACCCTGCCGTCTTCTATTTATCAAGGACCTCATCTCCCACCGTCAGTTTTTGATTGACACTGGCGCACAGATCAGTGTCGTTCCCCCTAACCCTTCTGATCGTCAGCACCGGCACACTTTAGAGCTTCAGGCCGCCAATGGGTCTCGTATATCCACTTTTGGTACTAGGCGTCTCAAGTTAGATCTGGGGTTGCGTCGTTTTTTTTCAGTGAACTTTTGTCATTGCTAACGTTTCCCAGCCCATCTTAGGAGTTGATTTTCTGCATCATTTCAACCTTTCGTTACATCCCGCTTCTCGTAAGTTAACCGACCCTGTGACTCATCGTGCTGTTGTTGGATCTGTCTGCTTGGTCAACGTTGTTCGACCGTCCGTAGCTCCTATCGCCAACGATACCTTCGCCAAAATTTTAGCTGAGTTTCCGTCTCTAACCGGACCGGCAAACCACTTACCCGTGGTGCGCTCGGCTGTTGTACATCACATCAGTACCGCTGGACCTCCTGTTTTTGCCCGTCCGCGTCGCCTAGCCCCAGACAAACTGGCCGTCGCTCGTCTTGAATTCCAGAAAATGCTGGACCTAGGCATCATCCGTCCTTCGAACAGCCCGTGGGCCTCTCCATTGCACATGGTGCCGAAGAGAACTTCGGGCGACTGGCGTCCGTGTGGTGACTATCGTCGCCTCAATCAGGTCACAACGCCAGATCGATATCCTGTGCCTCACATTCATGATATCACGTCTGCTCTGGCTGGATCCACCATCTTCAGCAAAATCGACCTGGTCCGGGCCTATCATCAAATTCCGGTCGCCGAAGAGGACGTTGCAAAAACCGCCGTTACCACTCCGTTTGGTCTATTTGAGTTTCTCCGTATGCCATTTGGCTTGCGCAACGCGTCCCAAACGTTCCAGCGGTTTATTGACGGTGTTACCCGCGGGCTGCCCTTCGTTCACTCTTACATCGATGATATTCTTGTCGCTAGCCCCAGCGTTGACGAACATCAGCTTCATCTTCGACAGCTCTTCCAGCGGTTAACAGAGCACGGTGTTACCATCAATGCCGCCAAGACTGAATTAGGGAAGCCGTCATTGCTCTTCCTCGGTCACATCATCGACGCCAACGGCATTCGTCCGGCTGAAACCAAGGTCAGTGATATTGCTGAATTTCCACTTCCACAGTCCTTCAAACAGCTCAAACGTTTTAACGGCTTTGTCAATTATTACCGCCGGTTCATTCCACATTGCGCCACCCTGATGCAACCGCTCACTGATCTTTTGCGGGGCAAACAACAAACCCTCATCTGGACCGATCAAGCCCAGGAGGCCTTTTCTCAGCTCAAACAGGCCTTGTCGTCTGCGGTTCTTCTCCGTCATCCGGATCCCCATGCTCCCGTCAGTATCGCTGTTGATGCTTCCGATGTCGCACTTGGCTGCGTTCTCCAGCAGGCCGTGGACGGCGCCTGGGAGCCCCTGGCTTTTCACTCACGCCGCCTGTCTTCCGCAGAATCCAAATACAGTGCGTTTGGTCGTGAGTTACTTGCCGTCTACACCGCCATACGTCACTTTCACCACGCGCTAGAAGGACGGGAATTCATCATTTTCACAGATCACAAGCCAATACTGTATGCTTTCCGCAACGCGTCTGATCGTCATTCTCCACGAGAAATTCGCCAGCTGGATTTCATATCACAATTTTCTACTGACATTCGTCATATCTCCGGGTCAGCTAATGTGGCTGCAGATACTCTTTCCAGGATCCACAGTCTCGGGTCGCCCGCTGCTCTCGGTATCAATCTCGAGGACCTGGCACGAAGCCAGCAGGATCCTGAGTTTCGACAAACCATTCACGATACAAGTCTCCGAGTGCGGGCTTTGCCTCTTCCGTCATCTGCTGGCACTATCCTCTGCGACACCACCTTGGATCACCCAAGGCCAATCGTACCACTTTCACATCGCCGTCCAATTTTCGATGTGTTGCACGGTCTATCCCATCCGGGTATCAAGGCCACATGCAAACTAGTCCGTGCCCGATTTGTTTGGCCAAACATGGATCGCGACGTTCGTCAGTGGGCACGTAACTGCATTGCTTGTCAGCGAGCCAAAATTCAGCGACATACCACCAGTCCAGTCGGAAATTTTGAGACTCCAGACGCCCGTTTCGCTCACGTGCACGTCGACATTGTGGGACACTTGCCACCATCCCGAGGTATGATCTACCTACTCACTTGTATTGATCTTTTTACTCGTTGGCCCAAGGCCATACCCATTCCGGATGTTTCCAGTGAAACTGTCGCCCGTGCGTTCATGGAACACTGGATTTCCCGCTTTGGTTGTCCTATCACAGTAACCACCGATCGAGGAGCTCAGTTTGAATCTGCCACTTTCGACAATCTCCTCCAACTGACTGGCACTAAGCGCATTCGCACCACAGCTTATCATCCCCAGGCAAATGGCTTGGTCGAACGTTTTCACCGGCACCTCAAAACTTCGCTCAGTGCTCACAACAATCCTCAGTAGACGGACGTCTTACCACTGGTTTTATTAGGCATTCGCAATACGTTGCGCAGCGACAGTCCCTGCACACCTGCGTCCATGACATTCGGCACCACCGCTCGTCTCCCTGGTGAATTTGTCGCACCCAAGGTGAGCGCACCTTTCCCCAACCTTGGAGACTACACTCAACGTCTCATGATCTACATGCGTCAGAAGATTGGTATTCCTGTCCGTTCGACAGATCGGCCATCGTTTATTCCCAGTCACCTACATACGTGCACGCACGTTCTTCTGCGTACGCCGAGCCGCCGCCCGTTGACTCCAGCTTATTCTGGCCCGCACAAAGTCATTCGGCGTTTAGAAAAAACGTTCATCATCGATCTCAATGGTCGACAAGAAACCGTCAGCATCGACCGCCTTAAGCCAGCGTTCGTCGACTCGGAAACCCAGCCTACGCCGTTGCCCGTCGATGGTAAAAACACAGACGTTTGCCCGACCCCAACAACATCTAGCTCCAGCACGCGTGAGTCACAGGTCGACCCCCCATCACGTTCCACCAGGTCTGATAGGCATGTTCGTTTCCCTGCACGATTCGTTGATTTTATTGTTCTTACATAGATTTCCCCTTTTGATTGCATACTGTATCCAGTTTTTCTTATCTCTTCTAGGGTCAGTCGTTGTTTACCTAGGAAGGATCTGGCACACCACTAACAATGGACATGTGTCACTATATGAACATTACCATTTTTTGTTGTTGTTGTTGCCTACATGGTTTGGCACGTCCCTGTCCCCACTTAAGGTTACTAGATAGAGAGCACGGGGAGAGGATACCCCACCAGTTCACGTGTGAGTAACCTTCTCTGCGGCTATATATGGCCCAGAGGTCCTTAGATCACCTTAGAGGTGCTGAGCACAAACCTTTTCCAGCTGGAACTATTCAGCTGGTTTTTGGCTCAACTCACGACGCTCTCTTAGGTCGAAGTTCTCCTACTCGGTCGTCCTTCTGGAAGGGGACTGATGTAGCGGCTTCGCAGACACCAAATTCAATAAAATACAATCGCGAGCTTAGAGCTTAGGCGCGCCTTGTTTAAGTCCACCAGTGTGAAAATAAGAACACCTTAAAAAAAAGAAGAAGAACCTTCGACACACTACGTCAAAACGGCAAGGCGCGCTCCAGCTCATCAGCTCTGGTGATTAGCTCGATCAGCCTCCCTTCTCCTGTACTTCATACAGGGCAATCAATACAAGTACAAAAACCAACAATCGCTGTCGTTCTGCGTCTTTATTCGCTGGACGGGAATTGAGTCCACAAGTCGTGCGTTCGACCAAACTTTCCCTCTATATTTTCACTCCATATATCAGCGACATGATCATCTCCAGTCGTGTCCCCTCTTGGACCTGCGTGACGCAGGTGCTTTCTCGCTTACGGCAAATTTGGTTCTTGTTTATTGAGCCCGTGTAATTGCATAATTGAGGTATGTATATGTTTTGTGTTATTGCTCATTTATTAATCCAGTATCGTAGAACTTATGTATCAGTCGTGGTTTAGTTTTGGGACTCTTTCGAATTCGGCTGTGTTTTGCTCAAAAGCGTGCTACAACGGCTGTAGAGGTCTTCCTATTTTATTCACTCGTGTGAAGAAGTATGCGCAGGTGGTTCGTTCGGGTGGAATGTGGGTCGATCGAGACCGTGGCTGCGGCGATTGCATTTGAAAACGGCACATGTGCGCAGCCAACTGTTGAGCTTATGAAACACAGCAATCGTCACTCGTGCGACCTTTGGCAAGGCAGTCCTCGGGAAACCGAAGAGTTTGACCAAATATTGATTCCACAGCCGATGCCGTTTTATCAAGTTTATAAGCGGAACGTAAAACTGTGAGGACCTTTTGAAGCGTGTGCACCCAATTGGAGCTGCCAGCAAAGGTGAAGGAAACACTGAGCTGTCGATGCAGATGCTCGGCAGTACTTTTGGCAGCTGGGTAATATGCAGTCTCACGAGGACGGTGACAACCTAACATACGTAACATTTCGGTAATCAGGCGTGAAGCAAGCTATACACCGTGATCAGCAGTAACCTTTGCAAAGCAACCATATGGTGAAACCCGAATTTCCACAAAAGCCGCTATTACGGTTTCTGTCCACACTGGCAATGGAAACCGCCTCCGGCCAACGGGTGAAACTGAAGACCATAGTGAGGAGGTAACGAAACCTCTACGGGAGCTAGGAAGACCAACGACATCTACATGAATATGAAAAAGCCGTGAGGATACAACCGATAGTCGGCCTAATGGAGCCATAGTATATCTACTTACCTTCGACCGTTGGAAACGGAGGCAGAAAGAGTCCAGTTACGAACTTTCTTTGGCGCGTGGTGCCGGAAGTGCCTATATGCAGCTAACTTGGTAGTGGCCGGGATTCCGGGATGGGCCAAAACATGTAAAACGTCAAAAATTGTGCGGTTCCAAGGCATGGGTACGATGGAGCGTGAGTGTAGCAAGGTTATGTTACACATTATCAGGCCCCAGGAAGTGACTAAGGGAAACTCCAAATGTTTAGGCGATGCCATCTGGCTTGGATCTGTGAAGTCCAATTCCGAACTCTGGAATGCAGAAGGGGCCTCGAGGTCTACGATCCGTGGCTGACCAGAAGTAGCCTCCACGCGAGAAAGAGCATCAGCCACAACGCAATCCGCGCCAGAAGAGTGATGAATGTTATTGGAAAGCTGCGCCAAAATGTCCAAATGACGCAACTTACGTGGTGAGTGTTTATCTGTTTGAATGTGAAAAGCATACGTCAATGGGTCATGACAGGTTAAGATGACAGGCTGTCTGCCTTCGAGAATACTTCGGAAAGTCTAACAACACTATATACAACAGGTAGTTTCCGACTGAACGTACAATACCAAGCTTTAGCTGGTAGGGGAGGACGAAAGAAAAAGGCCAGCCTTTTCCATTATGGTTTAGACCACCGCTGCAGCACGCTGCCTATGACTTATTCAGAGGCTTTGGTGGCTACACTCTATTGAGATTCGGTGCTGAAATGAACCAGCAAATTGACGGAGGCCAGAGCGTCTTTAACTGCGTTGGGGGCTGTTCCAACATTCTCGGATAGTTCTACGAGAACATCTTTACCGCCTTGTGGTGAATCGGTTACCGGCTGCATCAAGTGGGCTCTGCTTGGGATGGAACACCGATAATAGCTCACCATCCCGTTGAAACGATGAACGGCGGCTGGTGAAGTATGTAGCGGAAAGTCACAAACGGCTTGCTGCTTCTCTTCTAAGGACCGAATATTAGGTTCACCGATCAACTGGCCTAAAAGTTCAACTGAATTTTGTCCAAATATACCTTTTTCCGCATTGACGGCCATACCGGTGAGGCCAAACGCTGGAACAACTGATGTAGGTATTGCTTGTGCCTTTTCAGATTCACTAAGCACTAGCGGGTCGTCTGTGTAGGCGAAAACAGAATGTAAACCCCTAGTAACCTGGTCAATAAAACGCTGGATGGTCTATGCAGTGTTGTGTAAACCAAATGTCATTCTCGGGAATTCGAAAAGACCAAAGGGTGTGGTTACTGTTGTCTTCGGTACATCCTCATCTTCAATGGGAATCTGGTGATGTGCACGTACCAGATCTGCTTTGGAGAACACAGAAGCACCTTTGAGGTTTTCCGAGACATTCCTAATTTGTGATACGGGATGCCTGTCCTGAGCAGCTGCTTTACTGAGGACCCCATAACTCCCAAAACGGTCACCAATCACTTGACATTTTAGGGGCCATTCAGATTGACGAGGCCCAGGGACTATGTGACTCACGGATAATGCTAAACTGAAGCGTGTGCACGAAACCCCTCCAGTGATTTCAAGCTTGTAGGGTGCAAGCCAACTTGCCCCAGTAAAAACCGGAGGGCCTGATATGCTAATTTGAAGATTTACCGGGCTGGTTAAGACAGGCAGCACGGACGGCGTGCAACACTTCTGCGGATGAACTTAGCACATGACAGAAAAAAGCTAATTGGTCGTTTTAAGTAGAGCAGGACTGACCGGGTTAGAATCGGCCGAAATCCCACTCACAGATAGATTAGTGACACGATCCACAAGTCGTTTGCGTTGCGAATCAACGAAGAGGTTGAAGTGATTTGGAAGATTAATGCTGAGTATGGCTGCTTGAACCTGTGCAATCAAGAAAACCCAACGGAAAGTGCAACAAACACCGAAGTGCAATGTCTTTGAAGGTTGTCCATAAGCCTGTATGGGGATGCCATGAGCGACACATAAGTTGGAGAAGGGGTACCTACCTAAATTTTGATCTGAAGGTGGGAGCATGCTGACTTCAGCACCTGTGTCTACCAAGTAGCGCGTCCCTGAATCATGATCGATTATGTAGAATAGATGGCTAACCTGGCCATTAACCTCAGTCTCGGCCACCCACTAGCGTTCTCGCCTCTTTGACGGGTTGGGGCTATGAAACGAGGCCGGGTGCAATAACGCATTCTGGGACAATGACTCTGATGGTAAAAATAAGGAGCTTCAGTTGACGATGACTGAACAGGAACTGTTACGCGGTCATTGCTGGAATATATCTTTGGGACAAACTATCCGCTAGGTGAAACTTGAGTTCAACGTCCAGCTGCCGACACAATAAGTCCCTGGATCTCTTTGAAAAGATTGTGCCCAATGGCTGTTAAAGGAGTTATAACGGACTCACCTTGTGGGGAAGTCGCCCGAATGAACCTTGGCTCGTACTTTTCTCTAATTTTGTCAGCCCTCTGGACCAGCTATTCTAGACGTTCCTGTTTATACGCGGGAAGGAACTTCTGCATTTTGCTAAGAGAAAGTTGAAGCCGAATCAGTCGCAGCAGACAGGTTACAACTTTGATAGTTCCTAGAAGAGTCCACAAGTTCCGAAGCAACTGCGAAAGCTTGCGACCTCCGGGCACAACGTCTGCAAACAAGCGGACATTTTGCTGCCTGTCAGGTAAGCCAGTCAGGCTGACGACAGCTGCTTCTAAGCTTTCGTAAGGTTTGGGCTCTTGTACTTCGTCATCGGTGGATGAAGGAAGAACTGCGACCACGTAGTGAAACCTATTACTTTCCCTAGTCATATTACGCGGAGCGAAAGCTGGTTCTAATCGCGCAGCCAAACCTTAGGGTTACTTTCCCCGAACAGCGCAAACGGAACGATAAGTACGTATACCACAGCGTAGAAGAATTTAAGGCCGCTCAAAATGCAAATAGTGCAAACTGTTGAAGCTATTAAAAAGGTAAAAAGGAAAAGGCGCTGTGAGGAAAATTCAAAAACCGTTGAAAATTATTGGGTTACCACCGCCTGAATTTGAGAAAATGATGTACCGGTATTCGAGGATCTACCAAGAGATTAGAAAAGGAGAGAGGCTCACAAGCTTGATACTCCGGGCACCAGGTACTAACTACATCCCGAGAATGGATTATGAAACGGGCAACAAGCTAAAAGTTCCGACGCGTGCCAAAAGGCGGTAAAAGTCAATGGTGTTGTTGTAGGACAGTTTGTATTGAAGCAATGTCGTTCACTTTTTCGTTTGGGAGCGACACGAGGCGCGAGACTAGCTAAGAGAACTAAAGGTTCAGTCGTCCGCAAGCAAAGCATCCGAAAATGTGTTTCTGGTTGGCGGAAATTAATTGCCCTTACAGCAAGCAGACAAATAACGCAAAGCCTCGCGGCATCGAACAAAATAGAAAATACTTAGAGCTAAGTGCTGATTGGTTGAATGTCAATTGTAATTCCTGGCCAATAAATAGTTTATTATATCTCAGTCAACTCTAAGCAGCTACAGAGCCATAATCCAACCGATGTCTAGCGTGTGCTACGCATAGCAGCCGAAAAGCATTATAAGGGAGTTTTCCGAGGGCGAGGCAGATTGCCCCAAGGATGCTTCGTGCTGAGGCACATATTTCATCCGCAGGACCCCGTGTTTTTAGGTTGTTCGACGGTACCCCACCCAAATTATGCAACCAAGCTGTCGTTCTCAACAGAGTGCCAGAAAATGCGCAGCCTAAAATTGACTGTATTCGTCCTTTGCGCCTGTGTGCGGACTTTTCTAGGTTTATCTGAAGGGCCCATGTATGGCCTAATATCTTAGCCTGTCGAGATCATCCTGTAGGAATCGTTTGTCAGTGTCAGAGCGAAGCACTCATCAAGCCATCAGACAGTCAGCACAGATAAAGTACCGGGAGTTCGTGCAGGCTGAGAGATCATTCATATAAATCAGGAATAGCAGTGGACCGAGTGGATAGGGCCTCAGAAACTAACGTCTCATCCTAGAGGAGGGATCACCACCCAATCGGTGTATGGGTCCTTTAGAATATCGGTAGGAGCCAGCTCCGGCCATAGAAGCCCGGGATCTACGGTTGATTGTAAGCGATAACCTTAAGCCAAGTTCCTAGTGCCAGAGAGTAATGCAGGAATCATGTAGAACCCTGCACCAGCTAGGTAGGACGGTCGGCTTAAGGAGCCCTGAGGTCTTATTGCCACTGTGCTAGGTTTTTGTGAGATCTCATCCAGAAAATTGTGTTTAAGCGTAGAGGCCATATTTGATGAGGGACATCAAGGCTCTCGAGCAGATTCGACGACAATGTATGCGATGGTTAGCAGAATACAGATATTTGTGGCTTGAACAGAGGCTGGAGCAACTGGTGCTATTTCCCCTGGAAAGAAGAGGAGGTGACCTGATAGTGGCCTTAAAAAATATCAAAAGGATAAAAGGGAACACGAGGCCACAGAGGGACTCCCTTTCTTCTGCAAGGGGATTGCAGCTTGGGGAAACATGCACTGGTAATCAGTAGAGATAACTTAGACACAAATAAGAAGTTAGTTTTCGCAGTTTGGGTCGCTACTGGACAGAATGGGTTGCCCGGGAAGTGATAAGAGAGAATACTGTGGCTGAGTTCAGAAGGAGATTGGATAGCGTGTGGATGACTGTATTTGGATAAAAATGACCAGGAGTCTACTAAACATTTTGTGGACAACTGACTAGTTCCTCTGGATTCAACCCTCGTGGAACCCTTATCTAGTAACTACTATCCCCTTCTATACTATATTTATTACCGGGGAGATAAACCTTGAGTTGTGCGTGACTAACGGCTACGATGGGGAAAAGTGTTCGAGGGAAAGAAGATCGGGGGTCCAACCTGAACTTTCCGTGGTTATAGCCATGTACCGAGGAAGATTCGCTCCTTCCGACAGTCGGAGCACCAGGGGCTCCAAGAAGCTCAGCAGAGCGAAAATCTGGATATTCAGGCATCTCGCTGTCAAGCCCTGGAACCGAAATGAAATCGAAGTCGAAATTTACGCCTTCTTAGGAAGTTCCCAATCCAAAGCAGTGGTGAGTCCTTTATTCACCATAGATTGAGCTTATGAAAGGGTCCGTCGCGTGTTTCCTAATAGTAATGGTTTATTTCGGAGACGCCCAAAGCGTACCAGCTGTGTGATCAAATTTTCTCAAGCAGCAGAGGGGACAAACATAATTCGGGAAGATGTAGAAGTAAGCATGACAAAATCAGAACAGGTAGTCTCAGAAGAGAGTCTTAAGGGAGATAAAGGTATGGTGTGCACACCAGAGAAAAAAGTAGGGAGTTTAAATGACCTCAAGGGCCAATTCAAACGGATGCTTGGTGGATTTGAATTTCAAGGTCAAATGAAGAATCTGACAAGTCCATGTAGAGATGTCTAAAAGCCGTCGGTTATAAATGAGAGGGGCTAAAATTTGGTATAAGAAACTGTGATAAAGGGGGGCGATGGAGAAAAAAGTGAGACGCACCGCAAGGGATTAGACGACAACGAAACATTGGCTTTCTGCAATAACTGGTCGGCGGACACGGCACAAGGCTCATTGCAAAACAGAGAGCTAGCAGTGCATGATCTGTCGGGTGGAGCAGGTGGCAAAACCATTTGGAAGGATTGAATGCTGTAGATGTGAGACAAACATAGACAGAATGGACGCATATGAAGACGGTCAACGGGATTGTACCACGATAAATGGCCGGCGAAGGACTGCAGTATGCACAGCGAATGTATATATATATAAAATAGGAGCACCAGCATTAGCAATGGATTGCTGAAAAAAATATCAGTGATTGGAAGGGGCAGGTAAGGTTAGATCCAAAGGTGAAGAATTAACTTGGGGATATCCCGGTGAATTTTCCTTATGACAGGAGAACACGAAAGGTCGACAGAGGGAGAGAGAGAAAAGTCTTCAGAAGCACAGAAGTGAAGACTTCTGTGAAGAGCAGCTCATCAAAGAGGGAAGATGAATAAAAGGATAGAAGAGAAAGGGTAAGAGCGGATCTAATAATCTGGTCATTTTAGGTGAGACTTGTGGCTGCCGTCGAAAATGAGAGGAGCTTTATCATGTGGACTTACATTATTCGGCTAGAAAATGATGGCGATGAAAAGGGCTGGGCAACGCAGAGAGAATGAAGATACAAAGTAAAGAAAGGTGCCTGGGAGTTAAGACTGTCTGTGGTGCAAAATGCAACAGCTGTGACGGCGAGCAGTGTGGAAGAGAATGAGGCAAGAGGAGTACTAGATGAATCGGGTGATGGTAGATCAAACAGATTGAAAATTTGGGTGAAAACCACGACGTTACGATGACTTTAAACAAGGTGGAATGTGAAAAAGCAGAACAGCACGAAAGGCACACAGAAAAAGCCTGTGGCCATCACTATACGAAACAAGAGTTGAGAGCGTGGACCAAAGAGACAGGCCAGACATAACCAGTCAGATCGCTTTACTACAAGTGAAACACCCAGAGAGGTCTGGGAAGGAAGAAGCACCGGGGCAGGTAAGCCTGTGGCTGAACGCAAGGCTCGAGAAGTGAAAGCAGATCGGACTTGGGGCAATGGAGCCAGGGGGCTGAGTGTCTGAGAGCAACTTTCATGGTGGATGCAGCCGGAGGATGCTAGTCGAGGCACTACCTAATGGAAAGATCCACGGAAGAATAGCGGAGTCAAGCAGGGAAAATATAGTGTTGATGATTAGATAAAAAACGTGGCTGTAAAATATTAAAAGTTTGGAACTGCGAGTTCTAGTGTGGAAATTGGTCATGAGTGCGGGGGGGACTGGTGCATAATGGCATTGGGCATGAGAAGGAGGAAGGAGGGGGGATTTGACGGAGAGGTAGGTAAAGAGGCGCGAGAATGCGATCAGTGAGCTTTAGGAGCATAGGGCGATACCAAATGAATAGCGACTACGAGCTGGCAGTGAAGACGTGAGCGGAAAAAGAAATATTGGCCTGCTTCGGCAGAGTAAGGTGGGTGGGCTGATGGTGACGCACGAATAGGGGTGAAACGTGTAGAGTCGATAGGAGCATGGACAGAATGGGTAGGTGTGAATAACCTGGAAAAACGACGGAAATGGAAGTGATAAGAGCGATGACAAGAGTGCTAGGTGGAAGTATCGTGGAAGAACAGGGATTGTAGGGACATGCGATCTGCAACCGCCGGTTTTGGATGCGGTAGAGCGAGGAGGTTTAGAGCGGGTGATCCGCCGCCTGTGCTAGTTGGTGAGGCTGGACTCTCAGCCAGAAAATCACTTCGTGAAGTGAACACAGGTGTGATCCTCCAGCCTAATCGCGCTCTCACATCACTGCAGACGGTCTGCACGTCTGATGTAGGCCGACCAAAGCGATAGATCTGACCGCGCCCCGCACCGTTGGGAATGGCACTAATGTTCACTGATGGTTATGCATAGAGGCTTAAATAAACTATGAAAGTATAAGATCCGCGATCAGATGGCCAGGTTTCGAGAGGTCTCAGAGGGCGGAGCCAGCAAATGTTAAACGACAGCACAGCAGCGTATATAATGGGAGTGATCTTCATGATGCTAACGTAGATGGCCAAAGTTGAGGGTGGGATGCAAATAAAGGGAGAACTAGAAAAGGAAAACGGATGGAGAAAGGCAGTCAGGGAGTGCCCCCTCTGTGAATTAGATTTTGAAGCAGGCTAACAAAAACCGATAGAAGAAGAAGCATAAAGGTGTTTGAGGCTACGGCAGAAGGGAGAAGCAGAGTGTAGGAGAATAATGGTATTTCAGTCCCGTTTACTCATTACGTCAACTGCCACGGCTAGTCGAGAGGTGAGAACTCGGTTAGATAGATGAAACAGTCTATCGTTGATTGTGTCCCCAATTGGAGGGAGCAGGGTCTGTACAGAAGTTTGCCCAAGAGGTCGAGGCCCCTCTCGTGTGCCACGTCCTCATCTATTCACGTATTGGATAACTGAGGTGCACATGTAACGTGGCGATACAGAAGGAGTGTCGATAGAAATAGGGACTTCGTCAAAAGCCTCACTGAAGTCGGCGAAAGCGACATCCTCTGGATATCCTCCGGCCTTTGCCCTCACCCAGTGTTCTGGGGCCAGCAGAAGGTTTGAAAGGCAGCAGCGTGATTTGCGAAATCCGTGCTGTGCAGAAGTGATTAGGCCTCTGACGATCAAGATGTTCTTCTACGCCCTTGGCTATGAGCCGCCCCATCACCCTGCGGCCGACGCACGTAAGTCTGACCGGTCTGTATCTAACAGCCGCAGCTTTGTCCCTGCCCTCTGAACATCGATACCACAACAACTTGTTTCCAGCCTCCTGAAAGTTTTTCAGTTGCTGATGAGGTGCTGAACAACTTGGTGATTGGGCCAGCAAAAATCTCGGCTAGCTCTCGAAGCACCACTGGGTAGATTCCGTCCAGTCTGGGTGATTTATATTACTTAGGAGATCTTAGATTTATCATAACTCCATCCACATCAATGTCACTGAAAGCGACTGAAGGCTGGGACACCGATGAGAGAAGTGATTAAGGTTCATCACATGCAAACACCGTTGCGTAGTTGCATCCGAGAGCATCTGCACTAGCACCACCGGAATCCACCAATCTCCCAATTCACCATTTATAAATGATCACCTTGACTGCAGTATGCACTAGTGGAGATGCAGCGAAATGGTCCGGAATACATCGTGCAATCTAATGCTATTGACTTCTATGTTCAAATTTGTTTCGGGAAAGTTACTTTTTCAATCTCCCATCTGCCATAAGTGCGGGTATGCCCGGTATCGCTCTTCTCCGCCTTTCCGGATAAGCAGCCAATCGTTCAGGTGCTTTCGCACACTCGGCTGTCAGACCGTCTTCAAGTCTGCGTCGTCTGACAATCTTCGTGGATGAGCATTGGGTTCGTGGTTGGTTTTACGCGTCATAAATCGTTGCTGTTCCTCGATACTGTCTTGAAGCCCGGTTTCTTCCGCAAAGTAGCATCGGAGCTCTTTGTCAAACCGTGGGGGGCCCCGGCAGCGGGACCGCCGATGGTGTGGCGGGATGGACCACCGCAGCATTTGGCGGATTTCATCGCAGGTAAGACGTCAGGACAAGGTCACATTGTTAGATCCTCATTCTCCCGAGTCGTGTTTCGAGCTGTTGCTCTGGTGTGATCAAAGAGTATGCTCTAGACATTTGGTTCACAGTGAGGTGTCTGTTAGACTTAAGCCCCATGCCTTAAATGAATGTTCAGCACGGCATGATCGCTGGTCCCAATATGAGGCAGTAAACCTGCACAGGTCACATCCGAAGCCCGGAGAGTAAAAACTACGTTCACATAGGGTTTCCGTTCATTCAAAAGGCGGGTAGGCCCACGAGCATATCCGTGAAGCGCCAGATCACTCATTGTCATATGAGGATGTTGGGAGAAATTATCTGATATCGTAGCGTAGCAGTTGGCCCTCCATTCATCGTGGGGCGAGTTGAAGTCACCAATGACCAGACGGTGCTCCTTCGTCGCCCAGGGAGGCATGAAATGTGTTATATTTGGCCAGCTGCATGTTCACTACTCTGTGGAAAGTTCTTCCGGAAAATATCGTACCCTCGCAGAAAAAAACTATCTTCAAGATAAAGTAAGACCTCTACCTTGGTCTCTCCCAGTAATTCCTTTCCAAAAAAGTTAAAAGGCTGTCCCTCATTGCTTTCCTATTCCACTATATGTTCATGAATATCGCACCTCCACTCCGCTTAAGGCACTGTCCATAGTGAGACAGCGCATGATGTTGCCACCCCTTCCTCCAACCCCGATTCCCCTTACTCTCTTTTCAGCTGGGTAAATTCTACAGACGATAAAAGGTTTTCTTAAGAACCTTAATTATTTGGCTTGAAGTTTCGAACCCATGTAGTACTTCAAGACCCGAAGACAACTACTCAGCTGCCGACGTCTTATAGAATACACCTAGCTCCACATATCCGCATCTTGTTAATTACTTCCTGCACCACAGCGCTTCATCATGTCCTTGGGGGTCCTCAAATAGTTCAAGACTATGCACCAAGGCCCTACCTCTGACGTACATGAATAATCCACCTCCACCTCTGGAACGAAGTCTGTCCTAAGAAACGAGACAGTAGCGTGGGACGGATAATTCCGCGTCCGATCCCCCTCCTATTCAACAAGGATTCGGTGAGAGGTATGATCACAAGCCTTCGGGCTGCTGCCAATGCTTCCAGTCCATCGCGTTAATCAAGTAACCGGCGAACGTTACTTAGAACTACTTCTGCGGCCTGGCCAATTATAAGTGCTCTCAGAAGGAGCTCAGTCCTGGATTCCCGTGGACAGGGGCCGTCGAGTGATTGTTAGAGACGGCCACCTTTACCACCTTCTATTCGTGGCACGAAAATTCAGAATATAGAGAATGACCTCTTACTTTTCACTGCGTCTCCAAACTTCCTTAACGGCTTGCTTGCATTTTTAACTGTCCTCCGGGTCAAGGTCCAGAAGTAGTCACACCTTTTAGTCCCAGGGACGCTAAAGACTTTGTAACACCTACTGAGCTTGCTTCCGGGTAGGTAAAACAACCTTGAACTTTCTAGGTTTTCCTTTTCCTCCTGTAGCTCCTCCAAGCGGAAAGCAGCGCCAGCACGAACAGACTCAGCCTAGCGATGTTCATTCTTCGTAAGCAGTTCCTCAAAGATGGTATTATCACCCATCTTCTCGCTTCTAACCTTCTTAGTGATAGGCAGCACGGGTTTCTCAAGTCGCGCTCATGAACCATATGTCAGTTTGACTTCCTCAACCCAGTCACTAAGGCTGTCGATAGCGGGCAGGCATTAGTAATTGTCTACCAAGATCTGTCGAAGGCTTTCGACCGTGTTCCACAACTGCGTTCATTCGGCATTGCTGATTCGCTGCTTTCTTGGCTAAAATCTCATCTCGCTCATCGTTCGCAAGTTGTCCTCACCAATGGACATACTTCTAAACCGAAACCTGTTACAAGTGGCGTTATACAGGGAATCGTGCTGGGTCCTCTCCTATTTCTGACGTACATTAATGACGCATTGGATCTAGTACACCACGGCACGCCATTCTTATTTGCAGACGATAATAAAATAGTTTACTCTTTCAATTCTAATGATGCTATCCCTACTGTTTGCAACATTTCCGCTGACCTAGCTGCACTTGACCGCTGGTGCCACACCTGGAGGATGAGTTTTCCTACCGATGGGTGCGAGGTCCTAACCAACAGGTTCCAATTACCCCCCGGATCCTTAACTCCTAATGGGTCCCCAATAGCCAGTCGACCTACCACTCGCGATTTGGGCCTCAACTATTCCTGCTCCCTCAACTTTTCTGAGCAGGCCGCCATCAAAGCGGCCAAGACTAGAAGAAGTGTGGCCCTGCTCTTCCGCTCCTTTGTTCTCCAGGACAGTATCATCGACATCTACAAATCCCACGTCAGGCCTTTGCTTGAATACTGCCCAATAAAATTTTCTAACACGACGAAATTCGTCAGAGTTGCAATTGAAAGCATACAAAGGCGTTTCACCAAACAACCACTCGGTTGGTCCACGTCTTTAAACTATAGAGAACGATGCCAAAATCTGAATCTTGACCCACTCTGGCTCCGCAGCTTGAGACTAAACTTAGTCTTCTTGTATAACCTGCTCCATAACCGGTCTTCTTCCTTTGACTCAGTAAGCTTCTCTCGTGAAATCCCTTACTCACTTCGGCACAGGCCTTTTACTGTCCCTTCCTGTATAGCTAAGTCGGCCATACGGTCACGTTTTTTCCTTCTTGTCTACTCCAAAGTCTGGAACAAGTTGCCCATCACCCTTTACACTTCACAAACCAAATTCCAATTTCTGTCAGCACTCATCCCATATCTCAGCGTCACCCGTGCGCTTCAGTTATCTAATATGAGCATGGCAGAAGATACAGCTCACGAAAGGGGACTCGACTTCTAAGACCAACTCCTTCGCCGACCCTGCTCCTTTCAATCAAGGACACAATCAGCAATAGACGGTTTTATCTATCTGACTGAGTTCTCAACGCTAGACTACCTATGTCCAATTCCCAATGCTTCCACCTACCCCCGTAGTTTCTAGCACTCTGATGCCTCGTACTTTACTGGTTTTTATATGCCTCCATTAACCGTTGATCCACAGCAGTGGCACACCCTGACTGCTCTTTTTTATCTGCTCTCTTTTACCAGTTCTCTCCTTACGGGAATTTCATCATCTACGTTGGTATACGCGCCTGGATAACGCCGCTGTTTGGTTGATCATTAGCCTCTGGCCCCGTCCTCTGTAACCCCTTGCAACCTGAACATTCGACCGCCGAACTTATATCTCATACTATCGCGGCTGAACTACGCCCCACATGCAAAACCACCAATAAACATTGGTGCCCTTCCAAACGGTGCGGGGCGCGGTCAGATCCACCGCTTTGGCCGGCGCATATCGGGCGTGCAGGTCGTCTGCAACGATGTGCGAGCGCAATTTGGTTTGTGGATCACATCCCCTGTGTTCACCTCGAAGTGTTTTTCAGGTTGGGTGTCCAGCGCAAGGCCAGTCCTACCCACTAGCACCGGTTGCGGATCACACGCTCTAATGCTGTCAGCTGCAGACCGCATGCTCCAACCATCCTTGTTCGCCACTGTATGCCCTATCTCCTATCTCATCCCTTTTTTCGTTCTCCTGTGGTATGCACACCTACCCATCCTGTTCTTGCTCCTATCGACTCTCACTGTGTTACCTCTCATTGCACATCATTATCGTCCTAACCACTTTACTCTGCCGACGACCGCCAATATTTTATTTCTTCACCAATGTCGCCGTTGCCGGCTTGTAGTATCTATTCATTCGATATCACCCTAGGCCCATAAAGCTCACTGATCGCATTCTATGGCCTCACTGCTCACCGTTCTGCCAAACCCTCCCTCGTTCTCCCTTCTTATGCCCAATACCATTACACACCAGACCCACCCTCACCCATGACCAATTCTCATATTAGAACTGCCGTTCCAAACTCTGCATCTCTCACAGCCACAAACATTATCCAGTCACTAACACTACTTTCCTTGCCTGGCTCCTCGATTCCTCTGTGGATCCTTCCACTTGGCAGTACTCCGGTTGGTATCGTCCATTTACATCTACTTGTAGAATTGCCGGCATGCACGCAGCTCCCAATTTCTATGTCCCCGACTCCGACGCACATCCATTATTCATGCGATATGTTCGTCCACCGGTTTACCTGTCCCGGTGCTTCTTTCCTCTCTGCCTTTTTCGTGTTCCACTTGCAGTGAGATGATCTAGCTGGTTATGTCTCACCTGTCTTTTTCGGCCCGTGCTCCCATCTCCTGTTTCGTCTACTGTTTGCCAAAGGCATTTTATGCGTTCCTTTTGGTCCGTTCTGCTTTTTCACCTGCCACCTAATGTAAACTCACCGTTCCGTTATGGTTCTCATTCACAGCTTCAGTCCGTTTGACCTGACGTTACCCTCTGGTAACCCTTTTGCTCATTTCTCTCCCACGCTGTTCCCCTCCACAGCTGCTGCATCTTGCACCACGGGCAGTTTCACCTCCCAGGTACATTTCTCCACTTTGTACGCACAATCGCTCTGCGCTGCTTAGCCATCTCCACCGCCACCATCTTTCTGCTGAATAATGTAAGCCCATTTAATAATGCTTCTCCCATTCTTGACCGACACCACATGTCACCTACATAAATAAGGTTATTTGATCCATTCTTACCTGTTCTCTTCGATGCTTTCCTTCACCTCCCTTTTTTTGAACAGCTCCTCAGTCGTTGTCTTTTCTGTGCTTCCGCATTCTTTACTCTATCCGTTGATCCGCCAAGTTCATTTGTCGTGAAGATAATTCACCACGATATTCCAGAGCTAATTCTACAAACATTCGACCTAACCTAACCTGCCCCTCCTAATGACTGATAATTTCTTTCTAGGACTCCATTGTTATTGAGCTGGCTTCTCTTATATGTATATATATTTATATATATGAACAACCGCACATATGTATATATGCATTCGCTCAGTGTCCTGTAGTTCTTCACAGGCTATCTCTCTTGCTATCATCCCGCTGACCGCCGTGATATGCATCCATTCCTTCTACATCTATAACCCACATCTACTGTGTCCAACTCCTATGAATTATTTTTTTTACCTGATTCACTTTTTACGTCTTACTTTGCTCGCTCCCTGTTTTACAATGATTTTTGTGCCCCGTTGGCCGACGATCTATTGCAGAGCACCAATGCTTCGTCGATACCTAATCCCTGCAGTGAATCTCACTTTTTCCTCATCGTCTCCCGCTATTACAGTTTCTTATGCTGATTTCTAGCCTTTCTCGTGTATATCAGTCAGAGGTCCCTATACTGACCAGCCGAATCCCTCGCCTGACCTTGATTTTTCAAACTCACCGGGAGTCCATTTGAATCCGTCCATGGGTCCATTTAAACCTAGCACATTTCCTTTTGTGTGCATACACTTGCCTACTTTTATCCCACGTTACTCCCCATTCTTAGCCCGTTTTTCCAAATCCTGTCATGTAAATTTCTAATTTTTCAAAGGTTTTTTCTGTGTATTCCATCACTCGTAAACGGTTGATCATGCACCTGACATGCCGCGGGTGTCTCCGAAATAAACCATTATTATTATTATTATTATTATTATTATCAGAGAATGACCTCTTACTTTTCACTGCGTCTCCAAACTTCCTTAACGGCTTGCTTGCATTTTTAACTGTCCTCCGGGTCAAGGTCCAGAAGTAGTCACACCTTTTAGTCCCAGGGACGCTAAAGACTTTGTAACACCTACTGAGCTTGCTTCCGGGTAGGTAAAACAACCTTGAACTTTCTAGGTTTTCCTTCTCCTCCTGTAGCTCCTCCAAGCGGAAAGCAGCGCCAGCACGAACAGACCCAGCCTAGCGATGTTCACTCTTCGTAAGCAATTCCTCGAGGCAAGTTCGCAGTTGCAGGAGATCATGGTTGAGGCCTTCCCGGGGAAGGGCTACTATCGCTTCTGGGAGGCTGGCAACCAAAAAGCAGTGAGATCGCGGAGATATAAGTTTCCCTAAAGCCTCTTTCGCTTTAATCCCTGCACTTTTTTGCTCCGGCTGGATGATCGTAGGGGCTGCCGGTGGGGCAGGGGCTTATAGGTGCCTCTCGTGTTTGGGCGGCACCTTGCTGCAGTAGATGCCGTTTCAGACGATGAGGCAACATCCGCATGTGCGGTAACAAATTCAACCGAGTACAGGAAGCTCCGCGGTGCCCATCACACTATTCCAGTTTTCGGTTGCAAGCAGGGTAGAACAGCCTCAACGTGTCTTGCAGCGCGAATAGCTCTGGTCTGAGACCAAGGAGGCCTCTCTGAGCGACAAAAATACCCGTGATCCGATGAGCATATTGTCCGTTGTCATAGCACGTGACAGGCCCAATGGTTCTGTACGTATCTTAACCCCAGCGAAAAATTTCTCCTCTGGTGGCGACGATGACGGTGACAGGGACGACACTAGTTGAGACCATGAGGATGATAATGCTGTTGCTCCTGTCGCCGTCGATATTGATGAGCAGGTTTGTGGTTGAGGTGATGATGATAGTGATGAATGTCTTACCTGTCAAGGGAAGCGCCATCCTAGCTGACTGCTTTGCCGGCCACGCGGGTGTCGATGGTTCAGATTGTTCGATGCACAACACATTGAGTAGCTTCCGGTGGCATTTGTCGAGGGCCTCAAGAAGATCACTGTCAATTTCGGAGCTTTCGACGAGGATCAAACCGTCACGCCCATTAGACTGAAAGGGCAAACAACCTTGGAACAAAAGGCATATGAGCGAGGCCTGACAGAATAAGGCAACCACAAATGGTGTGATCCCAAGTATCACGCCGAAAGACTTGCCGTTGTAACGCAGCCGTAGGATTCACAGCCTTGGCTGAGCCAACAGCTTGCACAGGAATTTGTGTGGCTAAGGCTTACTGGTGTCCGAAGGATTGTGTTGATGGCGGGTACCCCGAAACTGCGTGCTCGTGTAGGCAGCAGATGCTCACCTATCCAGAGGTGGTAACTAATAGGGTTCTTTGAGTCCCGTTACGTATACAATTCCTTAAGCTTTTCCAGCCAAAAAGATTGTGTTGGAAATCTCGCCTAAACAGAGAATGCGGACTGAGGGTCACGCGCGAGCCGCCAGGGCGCCAGAAGACTTGGAGCAGTACACGGGTACAAGGCTGTGGCCTAAAATCCCTGAATCCTGCTATTATCCTGTAGTCTGAATTTCATCGGTGATCTGAGAGATAGTTAACTCTGTTAAAAAGCTACAAAAAAATAGAGTGCTCAAGATTAGATTCTCGCATCTGGTATTGCTGGTGATCTGGAGGTCAGATGGCTGGACGGTGGAAGTGGGTACAACTCTTCGGGCTGTTCACTTAGCTTGAGTGGCATAAACGACACTGCAACACCATATTTACACAATAACGACTATGCGGCAGCTGGGCATGCACAGGCACCCGAAAACTCGATATTGATAACAAGGACACCGTGCGTTCGACACGAGGCCACCATACAATTTTGAAAATATGGTCATCGAATACAGAACAAATTAGGATATAAATGTAAAACTCGCTTAACAAACCGTGGTAAATCGTATAACGGAGTCACTTGTTGCTCCTGCATCCTCAAAAACTCCGTTCTTGAGTTTGAAGCGAGCCGGGGCAACGTTTTGGGCGCGCGCCTCCACGAAATGTTCTTCTGCATCGCTGGCTATTTACATAGGTTTCTAGGAACTTTGCTAGCTATTTTGTGGGAAATCATCCCAAAACTTAAAAAATTCCAAAGATTTTCCCCCAATACCTTTGTCATGCCTGTTACTCAAAAACGTCGACCCAAGGTTAGAGTTAAGAAACCGCTAACACAACTGAAACAATGTTCTATAGCATTGGTGGACCCCGCGAAGGATGCTATCTTCAATGGTCGCATTCGTCAAGACGCTGAGGACATAGTATAGTATAGTATATTTCTTGACCGTGGTCAATACACATGCACAAGGCAAGATCAGATCTCAACAAGGCTCATGATCTTGGATGACAATATCGCCAAGCTTGCTCCGCCACTGTGCCTGATGGACCCTGCTGCAGGCTATACGCAACAGCAGCCTAAATCTGCTATCGACTTTCTTGAATCTGTTTCTACCAAGATCTTCAAGCGCATCTCAAATAGCAAGAAACCTATCGCCTTCACTCTCTCGGACAAGGCTCCAGTATCACAATTGAAATCCACTTTGCTCGGGACAGCTGGCATGGAGCACCATCCATGCACTTGCACAAGGTTACACAAGCTTTCACCACGCCAGACATATCCTATCCTTTTCTTATTCCCTTCCGATCAAAAGCAAGGAAATTTATCAAAAGCAGTTGTCGATTGCCCTCGGCACAGCATATAAATCGGTCAGGATAAGGCCGACAAGACTCCTCCTCAAAGGGAGGCGTCAAAGGTAGTCATTTAAACGGTACCTCCCACTATTACTTCACAAGCCGGCCCTCGGCAGAGGCCAGCTTTAGCCAAACAATCACCATCCTTCAGCCCGGCACGCTCCACACCAATTCAGGTGCCTTTCGACCTCGACAGTTCACCCCTGTCGGACCCTCGGGCAACATTCAGCGGACGACGAGTACATCTAGATGGAGCTTCGACCCCACCTAAAGCGTATCTAACCTACCTGCTCTTAACAACGGCACCACAGGTCGGGCATTAGGGACCCTCCCCATCACAGACCATACCTCCACCAAGTAGGCGGGTTCGTAGGATGCAGGCTACCTCTACTCCCACTACCTCTTCCGGTTGGGCCCATCAGCCTGTCCCCCCGCCCTAAATAGGTCTCTCAATTCTTCCACGAAACTTTCCAAACCAACAAAACTTGCAAACGCGAGACCCATTCAGGTCCTTCATCACGTACAAACAGATAGTGTGAGGCCTCACTTCCAGGGCCCTCTACCATGCAATCCGAAGTAAAACCGGAAAGCAATTGTCCGACATCCGCTGACTCCCGGCGGCAACCCCCCTGATCCACCCACATACCTGTGCCCCACCGCGCGGACTCTAGGCCTACAGAAGGCACTAGATTAAAGATACAAGCATGCAGCCTACATCAGCTGTGCTGGAATTGTCGGAAAACTCACAATAGGGTCCGACCCACCCCCGAACCCACTCAATATCGAGCCTCCCTAGAGATTCAGTGGCCGGCTTTCGACTCGTGTTCAGTGCCACCACGCATGCCTCCACAGATATCGCAGGTTGTCGCGATACCAAATACTGTGCCGAGCAGACCTTTTTTCCCCCTCTGGCCCAGCATGCATTCGCTTCCATGCCCTATACCTCTCCAAACGGGGTATTCGATTTCACCCATCCGGAGATCCTCCAGGACCCATACCCCTGCCAGGTTCAATCTTTCCTGCCTAATATTCCTGGTCTCTCATTTCCTCCCTCCGTGGACTACCTCAGTTCAGTCCGCAACCTTGGTACAAGCCTCAACTTACACTCCGCCCCCGGACCGATCCCGTTTTTCTTCCTTATCCTTCACTCAACCACAATCCTCGCATAGCAGCAAGCTCCTGGCAAATGCACCAAATGTCCTTAATCCTTGCCACTAATATCTCCCCCCGGCCCCTTCCGCGCCTCACCTACTGTAACAGCCGGTCGTGGGAAAACCCCCTTTTTCCCTCGCGATTCAGTGTTTTTCCCAACATCACTCATTTCCATACACTATTGACTTGTCTTTACGAACTGGTTGTTTTTCTGGACCAATTGTTGTTTTTTCGCGCCCAGAGCGCTATTTTGGGACATCCTTGTTCAGGACCTGCGTGACGCACGTGCTATCTGCTCACACGCTGCTATTCGGTTTCTCGTTGTTGAGACTTTGTGATCGTATTATTGAGGTTTGTATATTGTTTATGTCATTGTTTATTTTAATAATCCAGTATCGTAGAATTATCACGGATAATCGCCTTCTGATTTCGAGATCCGTTGCGAATTTGGCTACGCATTGCTCAAACGTTCGTAACAATACTCAATAGATCTATTTGGAACGAGGAAAATTCACGCAAAATGCCAAGAAAAGGATCAAAAGCAGTCGAACCCGGACAGGAAGTAATACGGCAAGTCTCTGGGGAGGTTTTGGGTACAAATGATTCTTTAGTTAATGCTAGATCGCCTAGTCCTGTCAGTGCTAGCTCATGTGTTATTGAAAGCAATATTGATCGTAAGAATGTCGATTTATATAAGCTGAGAATACTAGAACTAGAGCAACAGTTACTTTCGGCTAGACTACAGGCGCATGAAGCAGAGAAGTGTACACAGAAACAGCGAGAGCATGAGACCAGTGACTTCGACACTTCCGATAGGTTAGAGTGCAATAAGGTAGGGAACCCCACGCCGGTTGCCGAATACAAACCACCATCGATCGATCTACCTAGAGTGGAGTTAACGGTTTTCGACGGGCGAGCTGAGCAATACTGCAAGTTTGTCAAACAGTTCGAGACGTTCGTTGAAAACAAGGTAACCGACCCTGGGAAAAGGCTTCTTTACCTTACTCACTACTGCCGAGGCCGAGCGCGAGAAGCTATCGACGGGTGCACCATGCTCGATCCAGAACAAGGCTACACAAGGGCAAGAAAGATTCTGAGGGACTTGTTTGGCCAACCTTTCAAAGTAGCCCGTAACCTAATAGAGGGCGTGATGGCAGAGGCAAAGAGAACCAAGGGCGACGTCTACACCATGGCCGACCTGGTGATCAAGATGCAGAACTGCTCAATTGCCCTCGACCATTTAGGTTACCGGGCTGACCTAGACGCCATGCACACTTTGGAAGGCATAGTCCGTCACCTCTCTCCCGAACTACAGGGTCGGTGGGCGGAAGAAGCTGAACGGATAAGCCGAGGCGACAGAGAAGCCAACTTCGAAGACCTGACTGAATACTTAGACAGGCAGACGAAGATAGCTGACAGCAGATTCGGCCGACTCATCCGGGACAGCAACCGAGCAAACAAGCCCGGTACTAGCCAAGTCCAAACCCCTGTACGGGAATATCCAAAGTACCAGCCTTGGACCAACACCCACGTCATTTCACGAGATGCCACGGCGAAACCAAATCGCAGATCCTGTGGTACTAGCCATGGCCTACCAGAATGCCCCAAGTTCGGCAACGCCACAATAGACGAACGGTGGGAAATGGCGAGGATGGCAGGAGCATGTTCCATCTGTCTCAACACCACGCACCGGGCAGCAGCCTGTAGAACAAGGAATCGATGTGGTCACAAGGGCTGCACGGGCAGACACCATCGGCTGCTGCATCAGGCGAGAGTAACCATATCCGAGGCGATTGCCAAGCCCAGCGTGATTTGTTCAACTTCACAATCTGCCAGTAAACCGGTACGTTTAGGCGTAGTGGCCGTGGGAGTAGTGACTCCGACTGGGATAATCAAGGCGTTGGCTTTCGTTGATAGTGGATCCGACACCACTTTAGTGAAAGAGCGGTTTGCCGACAAACACCAACTGGCTAAAGGTGCGACGTCGTTAGCAGTGAGCACGGTGGGCGGAACACAGGTAACGACTGCCGGTAGATTAAGGCTGCAACTCATCTCTCTAGACACTAACGAGGAAATTGAACCAACGGAGGCATTCACGTTAGCGGATCTCCCCATGCGAGCACCAAGGTCGGTGAACGCAATCTTGACTCGGTGGCCCCACCTGCAGGATATAACCGTTGTAGACTGGGAAGATGATGAGGTGGATCTCCTCATCGGATGCGACGTGCCAGAGGCGCATTGGGTGCTTGACCAAAGAGTGGGCGACCGCCAGGCACCTTATGCCGTACGCACGGCTCTGGGATGGATGTTATACGGTCCAGTAGGGGTACGCGGTTCCGTGAATTACTTATCCGCCGAAACAGACCGAATAGAGTATCATCTGCAACGGCTTTATGAAAAGGAGTTTCATGACATTGGAGACGAAAGACCGACGTTGTCTCAGGAGGATCACTTTGCCCTACAAACGGTGCGGCAAGGCACTAGAGGCCTCGAAAAACAGTTCGAGGTTCCCCTCCCATGGCGCACACCGGTCGACCCGTGGACTGACAACAAAAATTATGTTCTCCAACGATTACTACGACTAAAAGAACGCTTCATTCGAGACCAGAATCTGTGGGAACGATACGCGGATTTGATGAAGCGAAACGAGACCCTCGGTTACGTTGAAAAGGTGCCTGCCAACACCGACAGCAAAAGGGGTATCTGGTATCTGCCTCACCATCCGGTTATCAACCCCAAGAAACCCAATAAACTGCGGGTGGTTTTCGACTGTGCGGCCAAGTTCCAGGGCAAGTCGTTACACGATCGCCTACTACAAGGGCCTGACTGGATCACACCACTGATCGATGGTTTGTGCCGTTTCAGAGTGGGTAAAGTGGCTTTGTCTGCCGACATTAGGGAAATGTTCCATCAGGTGAAGATTCCGGTGGGAGAACGAGATGCCTTGCGTTTCCTGTGGTGGGAAGGGAGCGACCGGGACAACGCAGTGGTGAATTATAGGATGACCGTCCACCCCTTCGGAGCCCTATCGTCACCATTTTGTGCAAACTACGCCCTCCGAGAATCAGCGAACAAGCATGGCGATCTAGTACATCGGACGGTGGTAGAAAGCGTCAACAGGAACTTCTACGTCGACGACTACTTTGGGTCATTCGATGATGTGGAATCAGCTCTAGAGCAGTTCAGGGGTCTGACGAGATTGCTGGAAGAGGGCGGCTTCCATCTAACCAAATTGATGTCGAACGCTTCCGAAGTGCTGAAAGTCATCCCGTATCACGAAAAGGCCGAAAGGGTAAGAGATTTGGACGGCTCTCTACTTCCTATCGAGCGCACTTTAGGGATACAATGGGACGCGGAAACGGACGATTTTGTTTTTGAACTGAACGTTCCCGAGCTGCCAATAACCCGTCGTGGCATACTATCTGCCGTCTCAAGTTTGTTCGACCCGCTCGGTTTCGTCTCACCATGGCTGCTACCCGGAAAGATCTTGCTGCAGCGGCTGTGCCGTAAGAAAGTTGATTGGGACCAGTCACTGGACCGAGGGGACCGGCTGGACTGGGAAGAATTTTTGAACACCTTGAAAAAATTAGGGGACATAAGAATCCCACGATGTTTGACTCCTGGCCATACGACACGGACTGGAGAACTACATGCTTTTTCCGATGCATCCGAAGTCGGTTATGAAGCTGTGGTGTACGGACGATGGTGCGCAGGAGATGGACAATATACCACGAGGATCCTGTTCGCCAAAGCCCGCGTTGCCCCACTGAAGTCGGTCTCAATCCCACGCCTTGAACTCAGCGCAGCCGTGTTGGCAGTCAGGGTGGTGCAAGCTGTGAAGAGATGTTTCGATCTCTACATTTGGTCGGTGAGCTTCTGGACGGATTCAACGATAGTACTTTACTACATTAACAACGTACGGAGCCGGTTTAGTACTTTCGTTGCTAACCGGCTCACGATTATCCACGATGAATCAGCCACGCACCAGTGGAGTCATGTCAGGTCTGGCGATAATCCGGCCGACCTGTGCTCCCGAGGCGCGAACAACTTCAGGCAACTGGACACGTGGACGAGAGGGCCAAACTTCCTGCAATTGCCCAAACAGGACTGGCCCCTGTTCGAATTAAAACCCCCTACGGAATTGGAACTGGAGATCAAAGGCGTAGTGGTAGCAACCAACGTCGTCGAAGCGTCGTCCTTTCTATCGCGACTGGTCAGGTTTTCTTCCTGGATGAAGACGCTTCGTTCGCTAGTTTGGTTAACCAGGTTCAAGAGAAATTTACTAGTTATGAAAGGGCTACGCTCCTCAGGCCGGATACGGGTCGGTCCGATAGGTCCCGATGAGCTACAAGCGGCAGAGTACGATATTTTCAGAATGATACAACGCGAGGCTTTCGCCCAAGAACTCAAGAGGGCGGAAGAAGTGGGGCCGACCAATGAAGATATGCCATCTCCAAGAGGCGAGCTGAAGCGTTTAAACCCCAAACTCATCAACGGACTGCTGCGGGTGGATGGTAGGCTGACCAACGCCCACCTGAACTTCGACACAAAGTATCCTATACTGCTGCCTGCGAGACAACCTGTAGTAGAGCTAATGATTCAACACGTCCACGCCATGGAGGGACATGCCGGGGAAAGTCACGTGACGAGCGTCATCCGAAAGCGTCTTTGGTTGTTGCGAGGACGAAAGACTGTAAAACGCGTAATCCGACGGTGTGTGCAATGCAGGAGACGCAATGCCACAGCAGGCAACCAACTCATGGCCCCACTACCAGAATGCAGGGTGACTACGGGCTGGTGGCCGTTCAGTGACACCGGGTTGGACTATTTCGGGCCCTTGTGGATCAAGTGCGGGAAAAGATTAGAAAAGCGATACGGATGTATCATGACGTGCATGAAATCACGCGCGGTACACCTAGAAGTCGCACATTCGATGACGACCCATTCGTTTCTACGGGCCTTGCAAAGATTTATCAACCGAAGAGGCGTACCGGCCGATATATACTCAGATAATGGATCGAACTCTGTGGGCGCTCAACGGGAATTGCAGCGTTGGCACAAGAACATAAACAGGGAAGAACTGCAGAATCGAACCGTGGCCTACGGCATACGATGGCATTTCAACCCCCCACAGGCCAGTCACCGAGGCGGCATATGGGAACGCATGATCCGGTCCGCCAGACGGATATTGCTGTCAATCATGGAGCAGCAGCCGCCCGACGACGAGACGCTGAACACCGTCATGACTGAGGTGGAGCGAATCCTGAACAACCGCCCCCTGGTTCCAGTATTGAACGGCGACCCCACCCACCTGGCGCTCACCCCGAACGACTTATTGACGTTAAGGTCGAACGAGGGTTTCCAAGGGCCGGTCAACCTTCGTGGGAGCTACCTCCACGGGTGGAAGCAAGCGAACTATCTGGCCAAGGTCTTCTGGCCGCGATGGCTACGGGAGTACCTACCGGCTTTGCAGACTCGACAGAAGTGGCTGGCCAAAACAAGACCATTCAAAGTTGGGGACGTGGTTATGATCGCCGACGAACGCGCACATTTCAGCGCTTGGTCTTTGGGAGTAGTTACGGAAACCATCAAAAGCGCCGACGGAATGACAAGAACGGTCAAGGTGAAGACAGCTAACGGAGTGCTCATTCGTGACATACGCAGTATTAACCTACTCGAGAGCGAAGACGGAGGAGCTGATAACCCTGAGGCCTAGTAAACCTTTTTCACACCAGTACCCGAGGTGGATAAAGAAACACCATATATACCACACAATCTCCGTCAAACACGGTAAGGTGCTCGCGGTCTTTTCGTTGACATTACAGAAGGTTCTTTCCGATATGTGGTGATGAGTGCGATTCCATTATACATCCCGATACATACACGCATGCACGACGCACTCTACATCCCGTAAACCCATCATAAATGTGACAGTGTTCTTTGTTTCCTTTTTGTTGACGCTACCGAATGCCCCTTGCATATGTGGAAGTAGCGGAGCTCAGGTCACACATACATGCTACATTTACTCGTTTTTCTTGCCACGCGGTCTTTTGTTGACAAAGCAGAAAGTCCTCCTTTGATGTGTAGTCATACCTGTGATTTCATTGTAACCCCGGCACACACACACACGCACACACACACACACACTCAAGCACGTACATCCAGGACCGGACGGCCCTTTACGAGGACAACGTCTATGGGACCATTCACGCCCGCCATCGGTCATTTGGTCTTGTGGAATATGTAGACTAGCCTCACTTTTATGTAGCCAATGGGTTAGATGCGACCAGCAGTAGAACGTCGACGACGAGCATTAGACGCGCGCACTGACAGCAGGGCCTAGGCAGGTAGGAAGAATCAGTACCTTTATACCGAACCTTTGACTCTGTTAAGGATCCAGGAGGATTTTGGTGGGCGGTGTAACAGCCGGTCGTGGAAAATCCCCCTTTTTCCCTCGCGATTCGGTGTTTTTTCCCAACATCACTCATTTCCATACACTATTGACTTGTCTTTACGAACTGGTTGTTTTTCTGGACCAATTGTTGTTTTTTCGCGCCCAGAGCGCTATTTTGGGACATCCTTGTTCAGGACCTGCGTGACGCACGTGCTATCTGCTCACACGCTGCTATTCGGTTTCTCGTTGTTGAGACTTTGTGATCGTATTATTGAGGTTTGTATATTGTTTATGTCATTGTTTATTTTAATAATCCAGTATCGTAGAATTATCACGGATAATCGCCTTCTGATTTCGAGATCCGTTGCGAATTTGGCTACGCATTGCTCAAACGTTCGTAACACCTACCCCCTCCAGGATTCGGCCGCTCCCATTAGAACTCCTCAACCGTTCCCCAGGTTAAGTCTATCTTGAAAGCCCGGCAGCGCATCTGGACACGGGCACAAAATCTTCATCAGAAACGCCGTTGAAGTGGGCCGAGCTTCGACAGCCCGTTGTAAGCCACGCCTGATTTGGTTACCCAGCATCACCAAGTCACAATGAAAACCACGGCTCTATCTATGAGAACTTATCAAAAACACATTGTCGCTCTTACTACGTAACATCCTCTTTCTCCTCCCAAAATTGCCCTCACTTAGAGCTCTGGCATTAGACCTGCACTCTGATATCTCACTAGATGCCGAGACGTGGCTGACTGATCACGTCCCATTAAACCACCTATCCTTACCTGGCTACCAAGCCGCCGCCTACAGTAGATCTGGCCAACGCAGAGGCGGCCGATATCATTCATACCAGACATACATTTACGGCGAGTAGGTCCCATCATCCTATTCTTGACAACATGCGGGAATCAGCCTGGCTCACCACCAAAGAAGATCAACAACCACTTCTTGTGGGATGCCTCTAACTTCCTCCAAACCAGGACATGCTGGAGTTGACGGCAATAAAAGACGCATTCAGCTATGTCTCTAACCTCCCCTTAACCGCCAAAATCTAAGCTGGTGATTTCAACGTGCCTAAATAAGCTGGTATTCCTTGATATCGTCCTCAAAACTCCATGACTTTCTTTGGTGTTTCCATGCTGGTAATTGGGTACAGCATGTTTTATCCCACAGTCGAGGGAGAAATAAATTAGACCTAATATTCACTATCGGTATCAAGAACTTAGACACCCGAATCTTAAGTCGCTTCACCGGTAGCGACTATAAAATGGTATTCTGTGCTTTCACTGCACCCTGGCCTCACACCGGTAAGTCAGCAGAAACACACCTTCCGATCACCAGTAAGCAATACCGTAGAGCCTGCTGGAATAGGCTACCCTCTTTTGTCTGTTCCCTAAACCGGGGCGAATCCTTTTTATCTAATGACCTGGAAGTAGCGGTTGCCCAACTGTATTCTAATCTTCATTGTTGACTCAAAAAAACGCTACGGCCTAAGGGCCCATGGTGGGCAAACAGCTGAACTCTCCAGATAGTCTTAACGGTAACCTAGCCAAACTCCAACGAAGTTTCACTAAAACGAGGCACTTCTCGTCGTTTCTCCAAACAATACGTGTACTCCATACGATTAAATTGCGTCTGGATTCTTCCAAGAAAAAGCAAGAATTGGATGCCTTAAACCATCCAGACAAGGTGGAAGCACTGACCAGACTAATGAAAGTCAGAAACAAGCAACCTAATCAAGCCGCCCCATATTTGAACTATACCAATAACTACCTTGATGACCCTCTATTGATTGCGGAGGCTCTCAGCACCTACAGTGCCTCCCCCTCAACGACAGATGACACACATTCATTCCCCTCCTAAATCCGGTGACATCAGTAACTTTCTCAACGGTAGTTTTCTACTCCGATGAGGTTTCAGCCCAAGTAGCAAAAACAAGGCCGTCCTACAGACCAGGTCCGGGATCATTACAGTCGGCCATTTTCAGTCGAGGTGGAGAAGAAGTTCCAGTTTTGCTGACAAACATATTCAATTTGTCACTAACGTGAGCGTTTTCCCCTCTCAATGAAAAACGTCCACTATTATACCTATGCACAAAAGAGGATCTCGTCTAGATCCAGACAAATATCTGCCGGCGAACCATACCCTGTTCGTGTCCAGAATCATGGAGAGAGTGGTCAAGGAAAGGCTGCCACGCCAATCTTCTAAACCACAATCTAATCAAAGCTGGTCAACATGGTTTTCCAAAATACAGACCATGTGCTACATACATGAAAATTTTATCAACCTGGCCACAGAGGCTGTCAATAATAGTAAATCGGCAATCGCGTTCTTTTAGAACATGACCAAAGCTTTCGGCCGAGTATCCCACTTTCGGTTACTACAGAAAATCAAAACATATGGAATCGTGGACCCGATGTTCGCTTGGTGTTCATTCTATTTACTAGCCCGTGATCAGGTTGTAAGTATTGGCGAAAATTCGTCCAAACCTCGTCCCGTAACTATTGGTGTGATACGAGGTAGTTTACTTGGCCCACTAATGTTCTTAATGTACGTAAACGATATATTTATTATCTTCCAACAGGGAGTTCCTTTCCTGTTCGCAGATGATATCAAAATCGTGCAAGCTTTTGAGCCCGCGGCGTTAACCTCTACCGTAGATGACATTGCAAGGAATATGCTCGCTCTCAGCTCCGGGAGTGATGATTGGAAAACGAGGCTATCCGCCGAAAAGAGTAATACTACTACCTATGAAAGTCAAGTCCCCACTAGAGCATTTTGTATAAACGGCAAATTCATATCCAGTAACTCTCACGTAAGTGACTTGGGTCCATACCATTCACGTACGTCTGACTTTTTGGAACACGCAGCTATCCAGGTGGCTAAAGCACGCCGTACGATCGGGCTCATACATCAAACATTCATTTTGCCGTGAAGTAAGCTAAACATTTTCAAGTCCCATGTCAGACCTCTCCCGGAATACGGCTCAATCATTTGCTCCAGCATGCGACAGAGAGACCAAATAACGTTTCAGAACGTAAAACGGGGATTCACGAAACAGATTCTAGGTTTTTCTTCGCCCCCGAATTACGTAAAGCATTGTGATCAGCTTAAAATCCATCCCTTATGACTACGCCGCCTAAGAAATAACCTTTTTTCTTTCACTATATCTTATAGAATAGATCATGTATTTCGGCACCGTAGGTGAGAACCCGTTCTAATTATTCCCTACGTAACAAGGAGTTTTTGATTTCTGCCCATTTGCCCAAGCTTTCTTTCAGGTTAGACTTCTTCATCAATAAGTAAGATTCATTGTGGAACTAGCTACCACAACGAATTCGGGCGTTATCACCGATGTCGGTGGCTTCCCAACAAGAAATATGCATAGCTTCAATGGTGAAATGTCTGACAGGATGTACGGTCCTTACATTTCAAAAGCCCAGGCCTTTGAGGCAATAATAGGGTACTAATAAATCGAATAACCGCTTTGAACAACCTAATCTCAATTGGACTCGCATAGGGTTGGCCTATTCCCGGCAGCAGTAAGGGAGCTCAGCGGTTCATTCTCACGATCTAGGACGGCAAAACAATCTCAAATTTTTACCATCAAATATCTTTTTCGGGGCAAGCCATTATAGCAGCCTATGGCATACTCAGGCATAAAGGCATCACACTGTTAGGGCTGCAACTAGTGCCCCGCCCTTGAGCATACTGGTGTTTTGGTGAGCATAAACTCTATCGAATAATTACGGAGTGTTGGTCGGTTCTGCCTCCCCCTGCATTTTATGTCCCATGTAAACCCCCTTAGGGATCTGACTTCACGAATATGACGACTGGGACCGCAGCACATCTGTGAGTAATCCTGGTTGTGGTTGTCGCTCTGCACAGAGTTGACCACCAATGGGACGACAGAAACCTCAAAAAGTAAGAGCTTGGCATAGAAAAGGGAGAAGAATATCTCACTGTTTTGTCTTCCAGGCATACCAGACTTGTCTCATGTGACACATGTCTCCGGGCTGCCGTTATGCTACAGACTTACTGGTGTCGCTGGCCTATTCCCAGCGAGGCTTGTTACATGCGGCCCATGGTTCGGTCGGGGCTTGGGAGCTGTAGACACCCACCAAAAGCAGCTCCGCCTTCTCTGACAGCCAGATATCTGACTGTGATAAAACTAAAAAAAATAACCAAAACGTCTAAAAGGTGTGGACCACTCTTGGAGCGGCACAAACTGGATGCCAAAGGATGTGTATCGTGCCACCCCCCTACCTGAAGCAGGACCTACTGCAGCCTGCCGTGAGCACTGAATGTAGACGGTTAGAATTCGCTTCCCTAAGGGAAATTTGGCCCCATCCCGTTCCCACCCCTCAGGTTTTTCCGAACCAGTCCTCACATAGGCGTTGTCCTGCTTTGCGAAATGCTGACGACGGCAAAAGTATAACGGTAACCATGCAATGACCGCTACACCAGATATCCTTGCTCATAACCAAGTATAACCTCAACCCGCTAGCTTCATCGAGAAGGAGTATAGACGAAATTACGGCCACGTTCCTCGACACGAGACCAATTCTTCCTAAAGCGTCATCACTGACACCATAATAGTTTCTTCTAATTTAAGGCTCCTGAGAAACCATTCAACATAGAGTGACCACTATACCAGAAGAGACCGTAACAAATACAGTGCTATGCTGACAGGGTATCAGTCCCATTAACTCACATACTGTTCTTTTGAACCTACCTTACCGCCTCGGTGCTGATCTGCAGTCTGCGTATGCAAACTGTTTTGACGGTTGCCAATTCTAAATCCTCTTAACCGTAAAACCTTAGGTTTTTCTTAGTACTCCAACACTTCCACACCAACGTGCGAACCCTTAACCATTTGGAATGCATACACAGTTGCCTAACCGGTGTACGCAACTTTGCTAGCCTGTAGCATTATAGCTCAGTCCCCTGAGAGCCTACTTTATCCAGAATGTGGAGTAGGTGCCACTGCCAGCATAAATGAAACTTTATTCTAACCTCATTCACATAGACCTAACCAGTTTATTATTATTGTCGTCATGTATTACTATAACCCACAGCTGGAACCACGTCCAGACTGCAATCCCCACTTATTTCAGGTTCGTCTCCCCCCACTATCTCAGTTACCGAACTGGATAACCAAGGGTGCCACTTTGACTCGTACCGACAGGAACCCAAGTGGAACCTTTCGTAGCATCTGGGGCTGCAATCAAGCCAAGCTGTAGAAAATACCCCCAACTGCCTATCAGATCGATTGGTGTTTTCTAACGCAAAGCCTCTCCTGCCGATACCACCACTGCAGCCAACACAAGTAACAGTTCACGCGCAACCCGCTAATATGCAAGTCATCAGTTAAACCCGTCACATCTCGCCACACCCGACTGACTGACCGACAAACATCCTTTACCCCGCCAGAAGAACCATACCCATAGGAAGTTGTTCATAACCAGTAGTGACGCTGAATAACACTGAGGCTCAATGCGCCAGTGTATATGTGTATATTTGTCAGTGAAACAGCACAGTAACACTCAAGTCAATGTGGAGATTTTTCACTTTAGTATCTGTCGCAATAGTTCATTTTTCTCTCGATCCTTGTCCGGCTGAAAATTGATCCTCCACTTTTCCAGGACCCTCCAGCTGTGCTTTCTCATCTATGAATGGTACAGTTGCTGATTCCGAAATTAAACTCACCTTCGTATGGAGTTCTGTTTCCCCCACACTCACCAAAATTCCCAAATGTAAATTCGTAGAATAGGTTTCATGTCTTCCTGCTTCATAACTCATTCCTTTTATTGAACCCCGGTAGATCCATCATTCAGGGTTTGTATGAGCTTCATGGTTCACTATTCTCTTTGTATTCGTCAATTTTCCTGAGCGTACTTCCATACAATTTCATTTTATTCCTATTAAGAACTTACGCTGTTCGCAGAAGCCTATCAGGCCGCCGTTTCTCATGGCTTGCATCATTCTAGCTTATAATGCGTCTTCAGCATTATGTATGAATAACATTTTCGGCATCCCCACGGTTCGCCACCGCCCAGCCCGAAATTGGAACCGGTCCAAATCTACGGCGCAGACCATTGTTAGAGTGATCCATATACACCATCGCTGGCTACGTTTTCTATCGCTGACATTTTTGACTTCTTTACCTAAAGTTTGTGAATATTTCATCTTAATGAGTAAAGCTGTACACCATGATCATGCGCATGCGCGTGCTTCTCGACCATGGCCGAGAGATATACCATTATTATCATTATCATTATTATTATTAATATTATCTGCCACGGTTTCTTGAACTCCCGCTCCCGCTCTTCCTGCTAACCGGACTTTCTAAATGTCCTGTCGTCCGCAGCCTACTCCGGCAACTGAGTATTTGTCCTGTACCTCGACAAGTCCGTGTTCCCCATATGCCTCTGTTAGCCAAAATCTGGTCTCGGTATTACTGATCCTCCTCCCTCCTGGCTATCCTCTATCTCTCTCACAGATCAAAAGCTGCGCTCGTTGATGTCCACTTATCTTCCGCCGAACCCATTACTTGCGGCCTCATTCAGGACAGTTTCTCAGGCCGATTACTGTTCCTTATTTACATTAATGACATTTCCTCTTCTATTCGTCACGACGCTACTTTCCTCTTTGCCGACGATATAAAAACAGTGTACTACTACCTCCCTAATGAGCTATCCGTGACCCTGTGCAACATATCGCATGAATTACTCGTTCTCCAAACCTGGTGCATCTCGTGATTCATGAAATTCTCTGCGGAGAAAAGCTTCCTCCTACCCTACAAGTTAACTGCACCGCCCGGCCAAATTTGTCTAGGCGGCCTATCCGTCCCCATACACCCCACGGTTACCCGTCTTGGCGTACTCTTCTCTTGTTCTTTTAACTTCCCAGAACAGGCATCGTTCCGAATTGCTAAAGCCAAGCAGACCCCTGGGCCTGATTCATGGATGTTTCTCACTACCGGCCAGTTGCCTCCTCAAGCATCTTTCATACGTAAGAATATTGTTTGATTACTTCAGGCCTCTGGCCACGTTCCCCCACGGTCTCTTGAGAAAGTACAGTGCTCCTGAACGAAAACATCCTTGGGAGTATTCGTAGCCCTGACATACCGCCAACTCTGTGAGCTCCTACAACTTGAGCCTCTGTGGATTCGTCGCATGAGGCTAAACCCGGTTTTCCTCCTTAAGCTGATCAACAACCAAGCCTACACCTTCTATTATATCTAATTCGCTGCCCCCTGCTCCTACCCAGTCAGACATCGTGCCTTCTCCCTCCCTGTCCCTCCATCTAACCTCAGTCTGAAGTCCTGATTCTTTCCGTCAGCTCATTCCAAAATCTTGAATAGGCTCCCCTTTAGCTTACGCAGGGCCTCCTCACTGTTCGCTTTTGGGTGCTCACTTGTGTTATACTTAACCGTGCCTGATGCTGTGTTGCTCACCAATGAGTTCGTCTCTACCGATCTGGCCTCTGAAAGAGACCTCACACTGTAAATCCACTACCCCCGCGCCACAGGCCGATAGGTATACTCCATGCCCGACACTTCTCCTCTCATAGGTGCCTTCCCTGATTCACGGTGGACTTATCTCCTGCTTTCATAAGATAACCCTGCCACTCACCAACGTTCATCTGTTGTCAATCATTTGTATTTCTGTTTCTCTCCTCAGTATCCGTTGCTCCTCAGCTGGGGCACACCCAGACTGAGCTTCTCTATCCCTTTTCCCTTTCCAGTAATCCCTGATTGCGGTCAACCATTTCGGGCACCGTACTGACCATCTCCCTGGCAGGTGCATCTGGATAATATTGCTACAAGGCCGTCTGCCACTGGCTGTTCCCGTTGGCTCTGCTTTCCATGGTCACACAACCTGGCTAACTGATCCTGGATCGCACATTCATATAGAGGTCACTTTGCCCCCGTACAGTTATCGACGACCACTTGTGCCACCCCCAGCGGTGCGGGGAGCGGTCGGATCCACCGCTGTGGCCGGCACACATCGGGGGTGCAGGCCGTCTGAAAAGGTGTGCGAGCGCGAATAGGCTGGAGGATCATACCTCCTGTGTTTACTCCACGAGGTGGTTTCAGGTTTGGTGCCTAGCCCACGGTCAGTCCTATCCACCGGCACCGGTTGCTCTTTAGCTTACTGACCCTCGAACAAGCACAACATGCATCAGTCACTAAACTTCAACATTGGTTTATACTTCGCTTACTTTCCGCGACGTAGTTTTTGCTTCAAACTGGGACTGTCTTGACGGTAGTACCTGACATTGACCTTTTGTTGGACTCTGGTCCTTGTTGCTAGACGTTGTTGCCGTACAGTTGAGGTTTTTGCATATTTATACGCATATAATTTGTGAATCCAGTACCGTAGAATCAACGAATCAATCTTTCTCTGACTTTGGGATTCTTTGATTGGGCTACGCGTTAATCACGATCGGACTAACCGTTACACATGCTCTAACTTTCCTTGTACTACCGCACAACACTGCCGATCGAGAATTGCACGCTTCCCATCCTTTTTCCTCCACGGTAAGCCTACGTATAGTTCTTAATATCTGTTACCACTTTCCATTTTTGTAGCTCCACCATGGTAAGCACACCCACCCATTACGTCCTCGCTTCTATCATCACTCACCATATCACCTCTCATTGCATGAAGTCACTGTAATCCTAACCATTCTTCTGTGCCGAAGCTTGCCAATATTCCTTTTTTCCACCTGCCGTCATTGCCGGTTTCTATTTTCTATTCATTTGGCATTACCCCATGCTCATATTGCTCATATTGATAGCATTCTTATACCTCACTGTTTGTCGTTTTCTTAAATCCCTCCTTGCTCTCCCTCGTCATGCCAAATGCCAATGCGCGCCAGTCACACCCGCACCCATGACCGATCTTGGTAGTAAAACTCACCGCTCCGAACTATGCATCTTTTACAGTCGCATTTATTACCTAATCACCACCGCATATTTTTCATTCTTGGCTCCGCGATTCCTCTTTGGTTCACTCCATTAGGCATTTTCCCGATTAGCATCCTTCTGCTTAATCCACCTGTTCAATTGACTGCTGGCACGCAGCTCTCCAGTTCAACTGCCCTAACTCCGTCGCCCATTCATTTTTTAGCTTTTTGTTCTATTACCGACTAACCCATACTGGTGCTTATTGCTTCTTTCTTTTCTGCCCCTTAGTCTCTCATCTGCAGTAAAATGATTTGATTGGGCATTTCTTACCTGTGTCTCTTCGGTCATTGCTCTTGTCTTCTGTTCCGATATTGCTCGCCACAGGCATTTTCTGCAAGCCTTTCATTTTGGTCTGCTTTTCCGTGTTTTGCCGATTGTAAAGAAAACGTTACATCATGAAGTTCACTTACTGTTCCAAATCGTTCGATCTGCCACTACCCAATTCCTCTGGTCCATCAACACATGTCGCACCTGCACCGATCACGCAATTAGACCTATTTTTAACTGTGCGATTCCATCCTGTCATTCAACTTCCCTCTTCTATGACACTCTTTTCACGGTTGTCAACTCTGTGCATTCGTATTCCTTTTTTCTCTCTACATATATATATATAAACTTGCACATGCAAGTGCATTTGCTCTGCATCCTGCACTTCCTCACAGGATATTTCTCTTGCTATCATCCCGCCGACCGTCATGATATTCAACCATCCCTTCTACATCCGTGCATCACATCTACCGCATCCAACCCTCCTCGATCATTCTTGTCGTCTGATCCACACTTCACGTCTTGCATTGCTCGCACCCTGTTTTACGATGGGTTTTGTGCGCTGTCCGCCGACCATCCATTGCAGGGTACCAATGCTTCATTGATGTCTAATCCATTGCTTTGCGTCTGATCTTCTCCATCGTCCACCGCCACGGCAGTTTCTCATACCAAATTCTAGCCTTCCTCATGTATATCGGTCAGCCTCTAGATGTCTCCACCCGGACTAGTCATACTCCCCATCTGACCTTGACTTTCAAACTCACCGGGCGCCCATTTAAATCCGCCCTTGATTTCACATAAACTCCCTACATTTTCTGTGGTGTGCTTGCACTCATCATACTTGCATCCCACTTTATTCCCATTTCTGAGCCCTTTTACCCTACTTTTCCAAACAAATTTCCACATTTTCATGAATTGTGTCTATTCCATCACCTAAATGAACATGATCGTGCACCTGGCATGCTTCGGGCGGCTCCGGTATAAACCGATGTTATTATTATTATTATCTCCGGGCACTGCTGCTTCCTCTGGGGTCATTGACTTCTGTGTCCCCAAGCTATTTTGTCAGTGCTTTACCCTCTTTTGGCAAGGTCTTCACGGCTTTCTCGGCAATTGGAAGGAGACTGAGTGGTTTGATTTTTACTCTACTTTATTCATCGTAGTTTCTCCAGCCTGCTCGATTCAGTTGATTGTGGCTGGCCATCAGCAAGCATGTCAATCCACCTAAAAACATACACCCAGGGTGATCTGGTAAATATGACTTCGAAAGGTCTGTGCCAGGTTCGACAAAACTTGCTAGGCGAATCTTGTGGTATTCCTGGCCTAAATAACAAAACTTGGTCACCCATAGCGTATTCAGGTCCCCTCACATGTCCTTCGTACGTCTGTTTTTGATGTCGATGTTCTGCTCAAGAGTGCAGTTGTACTACACGAGAAGCCTCCCGCATACTTTTGTGCAATTGTAGGGTGTGCAGCATCGTGGTTGCTGGGTTGTCGGGATTGACTGACGCAAGCTTCCCTACGGGCAAAAGTAACTCCTGTCAAAACCTCAAAAAGGCAGGATTGAATCCAGTGGTGTTATGGAACAAGACACTATAGGCCAGCGTACACAGGGGTATCATTTCGTCCCAAAGGTCCATCTGCTTACTGTGGATGAAGCTCCGTGGTAGTGCCCTAGTGGTGCGGTTTGTGCGCTCCACTTATCCTCTGCTCTAGAGATGTTTCGAAGTCTTGAACTGTTTTGCGGGCACGAGGCTTGAGCCTGAATGTCCTTGGATCTTGTATCTTTCTTCTTTTATTTGGGGTACAGAACTGAAAAAGCTGGGTATCATGGGATGGAAAACAAGTGCAAGATCGAGGGGCCACTGATCAGAAAACGGGAAAACATAGATACACATTTATTCATCAGCGGTTTATTTTATTGCCATTTTTTAAATTATTTTTCTCTGGAGCCGGTAGAAAGGAAAGAATAGCAAAAACAATCCGAAAGTACGGCTAATTAGAGGGGTAGATTACTTTGGGAGTAGGCCAGGACCTAACCCCAGGTGAGGACTCAAAGGAGCCTCAACGTTTGTTTTGGATGATGCCTTTGTCATTTTTTGTGAAATTTTATTCCACAAAGATATAACACTGCAGGTGAAAACGTTTTGGCGTACAAATGTGTGGAAACGATGCTTGAACAACTTCCTACCACGCCCACTCAGAGCTTCTAGGATTGGAAGTGTAAAAATTGGACCACCAAACCTGCAGAGAAAAGGTTGTACATGAGGAAAAGATCCCCCTGTATACGTCTTCCGTCTGAAGAATGGAGATTCATTTCAGTCAGGCGAGCTGGGCGGGAGATATGCTGCAAGCCATTCACCGTTTTTTCTCCTCCTTTGGATTCGTCTCTGCCGATCTCGGTCTTTAATAAGACCGGCGTGTACTACCTGATTGCCACAATTTGACGCTAGGCGGGAGTACTTTCCTTAGAGGAGACGGAAGTCCTCTTTTGATATATGAGGGAAGAAACGTCTAATCATTTAGAGATTTTGGAGGCCAGATTTGCTGGCTTTTAATTGGCGAAAAGAAAAAGAAAGGTTTTTACAAAGTCAAAATACAAGTAACCTGTGCTGGTCTACGTTTCGGATTTCAGTGCCACTATAGATCAAGAAAGGATAGTCGGGATTTCTGCCAAACGTCATTGAACACAATTGACCTCATCGATTGGCAGGCCCCATTTAGAAGACCAGCTTTTTGCTACAATCATGGCCGCCTGCACTTCTACTAGATCAAATCCTCACATGGCCACATTGTCCGTATACCTGCTGTGTTGACGGGGGTGACACCAGGCGGATCAATAATATGGTCAAGAAAAAGAAGGGGTCCAAGTACTGACCCCTGAGGCACTCCGATGGGAACCGGGGATGAAGAGAAGAAAGATGGTTTCATTTTAACCTCGAAGGATCGATCTGTAAAAAAGCTGCGGATAACCGAGAGTAGCTGACCCAAAAAGCCAAACCGTTTTAACTTTACCAATAGGCGATCATGGGGCACTCTATGAAAGGCCTTGGCAAGATCGATGGAGATAGCATGATAAATCCGTCCATCATCAAGTGCTTGTGTTAGGCTGTCCATCACAGTTCTTGTATTAGTGGTGCAAGATCTGAGAGGTGAAAAAATCGTGCTGAGAGGGAGCAAGTGTTCTATGCCCCTTAAGTTGATCCAGAACGGCAGTTTTCAGAATGCTTTCAAATGCCCTGCCGTGTATGTCAGTGAAACTGATTGGCTTGTAACCATGCCGAAGATGACGGCCTATTTTTCTACAAATAGGAGCTATTACCTTTTTCTTCTAATTATCGGGGAGAACACCAGTGTCCAGACATTTATTGGAAAGCGGAGTATACGGAACGGACGTTACCTCGGCAGTTTCCTTAAGAATTCGAGGGGGCATCATGTCTGGACCCATGGATTTATAAGGGCCAAGGACACAGCTTTTTGTATACGTCATTGAACGAGATTTCAATACTTACCGGGGGTGGGTGAACTACGGAGTTTTAAAATAACTGGATGCACAATCTTGGAAGAAACTTTGATGATAGAGCTGAAGTAAAACCCAAAGGCTTCTGTCACGTGTTCTGGAAAAGGGGCTGGAAGGCCATCAGATGGTTGTAAGGCGAAGTGAGAGGGAAAGGCCTGTCGAGCACACCTAGGGCATTGGCAAACGATGGACTTATTGCTTCGCGCTAGAACAAGGAAATCCCTTTTACTGTCTTTGAAAGTATTTCTTGATCCTAAATGTGCACAGAATTTTGATCGCTACGAAGTTATTTTCATCAGTCGTTAGATCCGTTGAACTACGAACTGCAAGCGGTCCAGCACATTCTTCTTATAGTTGGTATGTAGTTGTGGGAAGTGGGCGTTTCCTCTCACCGGTTTTGTGGGTTCTTGGTTCAGACAGACGGCCAGAGGCACCGAGGCACTGTCCGATTACCTCACTGACCTAGTCGACTGCTAGCTCCTAGTTGATGCTCTCAGGCCAAACCTGCAGGCAGTTCCTGGTCTGTTGGAAGTCAGTCCCCTGAAGGATCTAACGCTGAGATTCAGAAAATTACACTCAGGCCATCTAGCTACAAAGTCAAATAATGTCAATCATTGTAATGATAATAATAATGGTACATTTTCGATGGATCCGAAGCTTGCTTCAGTGAATGATAAGATGATCCAAGTGATGTCAGAGCAGGAGTTTTCAAGAAAGTAGAACGTACTTACACAGACGGTTGAAGGAGATTGTTCACGCTGACCATGCATGCGACTATAGTAAAGGGAGCTACGGAACCCATGATTTCGAGAGGTAAAACGGTATCGGAACATAGGATATGGAATAAAAAAACGGCAGGTATAGCACCGGAAATTAGAGGTTCGACGCCGGTGGAATCAGTTGTATGGCGAACGGGCGACAACTCCGGGGGTAAAGGAGAATAACCCAAGTGGTTTTGAAGGGAAGGTCACAGGATTACAAGAAGTGAGACGCGAATTGTTTACGCCTGTCGTATAGGTCGAGGAATACCAATCTGAAAATAAAAGACTGATCAATATAGGGTGAGGAAAGGTAAAGCCTTCACAACGATGTATAGGTCGCCGAGAAGATGATAGAATGGATGAAAAGTGGGTACACATCTGTTACTGAACATTGCCATGCATGTGCCATGTCATAATGGCGTGAAACCGAAGCATCTTGACGGATACCTGGGACGTTTGGATTGTACCAACGGAGTATGGATGCCGGCTATTTGCGGAATTGTTACATATCAAGTCAGATGAAATGAGTCAAAAGAATCAGATGATTGGCACATCGCGTGTAAGGGAGGGACTGTCAGAGTGTTAAGAGAAGGGCCGACGGAAGACAAGTGAGAATTCGGGAGTTCATACTGCATAACTAGAGGATGATGGTTTATCAGCATGAGGGCGATAGTTGGATGATGAACCCATCTTGGATGATTCGGAAAGTGATGGAGTGGACGAACAGCACACAGTGATGATGTTATTGTAGGTGAACGGTAAGTGCACAATTTGTTGAACATTTTGACAGTTGCCTTGAGGTAGAACATCAGCAGAGCAGCAGAATAAATATATCTGAGCTGTACAAGTGTCAAGGAGTCAAGCAGCACAACGAGATCTGGAAAAGGAGATAAATGGGAACTGTGAAAGGGGGCATTTGGGATGACGGAGAGAGCAGATAATCGATAATCACGGTTCTGACTTCTGGGGGACTGATAAATATATTTCTGCGAAGAATAACCTCTGTAGATTTTGTTAAGGAAACTAACAGTGACGGTGAACGTGGCAGTGAATGAATAGTAGTCGAGAGTTCTGAAGTGGTAAATGGGCAGGTTTACGGAAGAGGCGGGGGGGGAGGCAATCATACGTAAGATGCGGGAAAGGTGGGCAGTGGGATGCTTTTCAATATCGACCATTGATTATGTAGGCAACATTGGTGTGCCAAAGAGAGGAGGAGGTTGGTGTGTGGGAATGAACTCTACTCGCTGTTTAGCACATAATTGGAGTGATAAACTTTTCGGGCTTGGATTAATAAGTTGCAACCTAAAACAGTGAGGGCGAGCTCCATGGAAGAGCAGTTGCTGGAGAAGACAGAGCGAATAAATTGTTAGCGGCAGCAGTATGAGCGTAAGATGGGGTGTCTTGAACCACAAGCGGCGCTAGTGGGCGGGATTGACCATGAGCTGGATGTATAACCTGAAAAACGCTTTGGGTGACGAGAAATGCGATTCACCAGGGTAGTTACGCTCGCACATTGTTGCAGACGTCATGCAAGCCCGAAGTGCACCAGCCAAGGCGGTGGGTCTGACTGCGTCTCGCCCCGTTGGGATTAGGATTAGTCGTACCAGTGTTTCCAACGGAGTAGCCCATGACCTGGTAGCTGGGTGGCGGAATTCCAGAGACCAGTGCCAGTCGGAGAGCAGTCGAGTGAGATGCGAATATCAAGCCGCGTCAAGTGTCCAGTTTTTATATCCGGCAAGAAAAACGTACCGAGACGGTGCCCATGGGATGGGATAGGCGAAAAGACCTTTGATCGGTAAGTTCTGACATAAATGTTGAAAGGCGCGGCAGTCTGGCATTTGTGTTAGCTGCGGATTTAGGGATAGATGTAGCAACAGTGTAACGGGAGAACCCGGGTGGAAGATATAATTAGCAAGAAGAGAACTAGGCCATCATAATGATAAAGGATAGGTCATTGGATAGAGCTATAGAACTGAAAGAAAGTTTGCAAGGATTCAGTATCAACCTACCTCGAGTCTTAGCGTGAACTAATAGTGAGACAAAAATCAGGAATGAGCGAGTCTAACTGCAAATAGATTCGCGAAAATTGATTAGGGGTGCCATGGAGCAGAGTGCAGGGGCGAGGGACATTTATGAGCCGAACGGCAGGGGCAGTGATAAGAGACGGGGTGCTGTTGGCAGCAGCTGATTGGGCTATGGAGAGAGCTCGTATAAGGACTGAATTGTAAGGTTCGAGATTTGCCGGGGTGTAAGGGGTTTCTTGGGAAAGAGATGCATAAAAAATGAGGCTTTAAAGATTAGCTAGACGTCAGGTTTTTCTTCAAAAGCTGGAGTCTCAGACGTGCTGGTGTCAGCTAATGTCAGGACATCATTACCGATGAAGTGATGTGCTACTCATGTTTTGAAGTGGATGAGGGAAACAAGTGGCCAAATTTCAATGGGCAGTTTATCCCAAAGTCAGGACTTTTTCAGCAGAATGAATTTATATCTCATGGATAGCCTACAATTTGGAACTACAGGACGCAAGTCATCGTGACGGAGAGAGTACGGAGTGGTCTACTGGACACATGGTGTCAGTGGAAGAAAATGCCAGGTGATGGATAAACCTATGGAAGAGGAAAAGGTTAAGTCTAGTACGCCTTAGCCAAACTGGTTCGATATGAATGACGGCACAGAGCTCTTTATAGCTAAGTGTGGCAGAATAACGAAGCAGCTGTTTCGCGAGTGGGCGTTGTACATCCTCTAAAGTTATTCTGTCTGGTTGGAGAGTGTTAGTGAAGATGGTAGGGCAGTACTCCAGGCGGGGTCGGACATGGAACAGATACGATAGGGGTTTTGTATCGCACAGGATGAAGAATCTGCGTAGAAATCCCAGGGACTTATTTGCCTTCGCAGCTTCGAAAGTTAAGTGTTCCGGGAGGTTTAGGGTGCACGAGTATTGCAAACCGAGATCTTGTACTGGTGGGTTGGGGGTATTAGAGAAGTTGTGTATGAGAAAGGAGGTTAGAGGGACTTGACAGCATAAAGTCATGAAAGTGTGTTTCTCAAAACAGACTCCCATTTTTCAGACGTGATGCCATTGTTCAAGGCTTTTCAGGCCGTACCGTAAGTTGCTAATTGAGTCGTTAAGGCCTTCGGGCGAGAATTAATGCTGTATTTCTGTGTCGTCCGCGAATAAGAGCGGGGTAACTTGATGTGTTGTAGGGAAGGCATCAGTAACATAAATTCGGAATAGAAGCGATCCTAGGACGCTTCCTTGAATGATACCACTGGTAGCGGGGGAGTGTTGCGAGAGATGGTTATCGATCGAAACAACTTGGCTGCGGCGGGGAAGGTCGGAGGAGAACCAGTTGAAAATAGGGGAATTAAGGCCAAGGGCTTCGAGCTCGGTCAAGAGCAGCGGGTGAGAAACACGGTTCAATGTCATAGTCTTGTCCAAGGTAATGACAAATGGGCGTTTCCTACTGTCTGCGGCTGCAGTGACCATTAGTAATACCCCATAAGAAGAAGACGACTCGACCAAAATGGAAATATATCCAGGAAACGCGGCGCACTACAAATGCGATTACGGTAAGAGAAGAAAGGAAAATTAACATTCAGCCCCCGGGAATAACGCGGTCTTTAGTTTTCTTCGGGGTTCACCAGGTCGATGCCTTTCGGTTAAGCAACTGTTTTCAAATTTCGTAACATATGTTGGAAAAGTAAAAGTGACCAGGTTTTAAGAAGACCAAACTGGCCTTTGTGTACGAAGTTAACGGACAATAAATACTGAGACAGGCGCTCTCATCTAAGCGCCAAAGTAGTCCAGAAGCTGGGGGAGTGTAGCTGACCCGTCCGTAATTCAAGTGGTCAGAAACAAAGGACTCTTTTTATGGCCAGGGATAATGGTGGATGTTTTCCGCTGTGGCGAGAAAAATCTAAATTTCGGAGGAAAGTTTAGGACATTCAAAAATAAAATTGCAAGATGAGGCCCTCCAAGTAGAAGCGGCTCTGGCAGGACTTCATCGAATCTGGGGCTGAACGAGGGCCTTAGTTCATAGAATAAATCAGACACTCTAATGGCAGTAAGTTTTTTATCAGACAAAGTGAATGCGGTAAAGGGAGATGGTGAAGTGTGAGCTGTTTCAGAGCTAGTAGTCGTAGAGGAAGAGAAGACCGAGTTGAAAGCCTCAGCGACCGCAGCACCATTATTGACCTGCGTGCCATTTGGTAACTCCAGATATGAAGTACTAGGGCAGGAATGTGCGTTTCTTCTCTTGACTACACTTGAACTCCTGAGTATCTTACCCGCCAGAGAAGGGCAGAAGCATCCCGCTTTATGTTAAGTTTTTCAGTGGTGACTCCAGTATTGTTGGAGAGACTAAACAGGAGGATGAAGGCGGAAAATTCGTGAGAATTTTTGTGCGATGTTAGGACATTTTATGTTTTATTTGCAAAAGTGTGAGGGCACCAGACCGGCAGAAATGGGTCGGATAAGTAGTGACCCGACTTAAAACGTGAATAAGTGTAAAACATAACGAATTTATAGCAAGCTGAGTTTCGGGAGTCGAAAAGTATTCGCTTCCCTGTAGAGAGCGAATTGATTCGCTGAGTCGCTGCCACTCTTAATGAGGAAACACAGAGTCGAGCGGGCCTTGTGTTGTTATAAATAGGGACAATAAATTTACACGAAACCACCCTGTGGTCACTCTCGGGGGAGTGGCAAGTGCATCAGTTTCCAAGCTGGACAAGCCTAAGGGGAAGACTAAATCTAGTATCTTATTCTTCCTGGTCGGGGTGAGAACGTGTTGAGTCCGGTGCCCCATTCGAATGCAGGAGAGGTGCTCAAACGAACGATGCGGGGAGGTGGGTTTTTCCTAATTGATATCGGGTTCGTTAAAGTCACCAGCGACCAGCTTAGCAAGGCGGGGTATTTCGGATGGGTAGTTAGCAGCAATGACAATGGGTATGAAGTCAGAAGCGGCTGTACCAGGAGGTCTATACACACAGTCCACACTATGTGGTCACTCTTTTCGACTGGGGGGAGAGGAATGACCATGTCTACGAAATGACTTTCGTCAGTGATGACGAGGCCTAAGAAAGATGATTCTTGTCCCAGTCTGCATCAGGTGTTAAAGGAGACCCGTGGTTCAGAATACAATCCACTATCAGTCTAACCAGAGATTCTCCGAAGAAGCTGTTTGAAGAGCAAAGCCTAGCCTAGTTCACTCAGTGGAGGTTAAAATCGCGTAGTAATAAAGTATGCTTGAAGAAATGCTGGGTCCTGACTTCACCCACTCCTTCTACCAGTGCATTGCTGGATCCGAGCGTGCAAGCCGAAGGCTTGCAATTGGCTTCTATTGGAAGGAATTCACTAGAGGAAAAGATGGTTCCGACCGACAAACAGTCTGTATAAGGGATGGGATCTAAGAGTAGGACCGAGACTGGGGGTAACAGGGAACCATGAAAAAGGACTACCCCACCTGCTCTACCCCTCACTGAATCCTTGCTGACCAAAGTATAACCACCGGTAGATATTTCACCGTCATAGCCGTCCGATGTGAGCCATGCCTCGGTGGCTGCAAGAAAGTGGGGTTTCTCATCCACCATCGATCGTATCGGTCCTAAAATCGTGTTTCAACAGCTCAGATAGTTGGTGGAGAGACATCCTAACGACGGTTCATGAGAGACTGGAGAAACATTAGACTCATCCGCAGGTGGGGATGGAGATGCTGAAATAACGGGGGGTGGTAGGGAGGTCGGAGGTGAATGAGACGGGTGTAGGGGTGGCACCCCGTTTATATTGCCTAGCTGCAAAGGCCTGGGGGTTTAGAGGCGATGGGATGAGAAAAATGAAGTAAGCCAAGTGTGGGATGTTGAGGTGGGATTCTAGTTTTCTTCATCCCAGGAAGCCCGCAAATCTCGCGCATCATCTGACTCTTGAATACTGAAATCTGACATGAGTTTTGGTGTTCCGGTGCTCCGTAACAGGTTTCTAGTTCTTGCATGAACACGTCGGCCACATATTTGGCGCCCTAGCACCTCTAGGCAAAGCCTCGCTAAGCTTCTCTTAGCGATCTATCATGACTAGCGCATGCCGATTTCTAAATATGGACATCGATAACGGTTCCGGTTCTCCCGTATTAACCACGTCCGCTGGGGTTTTGGCGATGGCAGGTGGTTTTTGGTCGCAGAACAGGTCCCACGAGTACCGTACAATTTAGCGGCATCGGCGTAAATCCCCGGCCTCCAACTTCGACGCGGAACGGCAGCCTCCGTTTTCATTTGTCCACTATGACCTATTTGCTCCAACACACGCTGCAGTATCGACGCATCGGCAGTGGGACAATTAAATTCGCCCCTCCAGAAACGTCAGCGTGTGGCACTCCATTCATTAAATTTACACTATTCCGAATACTCCACGGCGTCTTCCTCGGCCAATGCAGCCTGCTTTTCCAGACCTGTAGGCCTGAGACTCCGTCTGTAGACAAGGGTAAATCCGATAGAAGCTTTCAACCCGTGGCTGCTAATCTTCCAACTCCGAGTTTCTCGGAAGGACCAGAGAAGCGTCCATCTCTTACGGGTGTCAACGTATCGCATTGGCTTTGGAATGGTACATTCCCGGTTAGTGCTCGCAGGTAAAATCGTGTTCTCGCGGTTTCTGTTGCCATCGAGCAGTTGCAGCTTTGGGTTCTCTGAAATTTCTCAACCAACGCAGGGCTTTATAATCTCTTCGCATTTTGAATGACTTACGTAGTTCACATTGAGGGAAGTAAGCGATGGAATATACAAGGCTGATAGTTTTTACCTGTGATTTTGTACTCGCCCCCTGCCAAATCCACTGCACGACTTTCATAAGCTGCAAAAACTCACCGTCTGTTGACTCTTGGGACAAGACAGCCCCGAAATCTAGATTGCTGGCGTCAGTGTTCGATCCGAATCTTCCAGCGCTTAGGGAGAAGTCAGGTAATGCCAGAATAGGTGGCGATGTAAAACCAGATTATGACTGCAAAATAACCTCACCGCATTCGGGTGACCGAGCAAAACTGCGGCTCTGGACATTAGAGCAATGTTGTGGTGCCGATATCACAGTAAAACCCTTCAAGCATCTGGGATAATACGATTCTGGTCCCAAAAACAAGAGCAGCTGCCCAGTGTAACAAGGTTAGCGCCAGTTTGCTATTCGCTCACTTTTTGACGAATCGCATTTCACTCCTTTCGATGTAATAATATGACCTGGGAACCTCACCTCATGACACGAAATTTGGCACTCCGACGTTTTCTACTTTAGGCCGGCTTTTCGCTGCCTCCAAAGTACCCTTTTTAGCTGGGCTTCGTGCTCCTCTATTACCCTTCCATGAATAATGAAATCGTCCAAGTAGACTAAGCATTCGCTGTGGACTTAACCCTCGAGGACACTGCTCATCAGGCGTTGGGATGTAGCCGGAGCGTTCAGCGGACCAAAAAGCGTCTTCTCTAACTCATATAGCCAGGTGGGGACAACGAAGGCTACCTTCTGTTGGTCACACTCCTTCCATTCGGCTTGCCAATAACCGCTCTCCGGTCTGACTTTGAGAACCTTTTAATTTAAATATGGTTCAATTCCAAGTCAGCTGGAGCAGTAGTAAGGAATCGGCCGGACGTAAGACGGATATTGATTTAGGAAGCAGGAAATACAATGGAAACGGGGATGATGCACGGAATTGGTCAGTAACGCATACTGAAGTTCATTTAAAACGGTAATTGGTGATGATGAGAGGAGATACGTAAGAATTTCACGGAGGTGCTGTGACGAATACTAATTTTCATAGATCCGTGGATATGAAAAACATGGTATCCCATGAAAAGGTGAGGTAATTTTCATGAGAAATGGTAAGTAGCATCTAACGTTGGGAATTCGCAACTGGTGGGAGAAAGCTGGAGTTCCAAGAAGGAATAATCAGCAAACGGAATACCGTATCCACCAGGAGCAAAAACCGCCAAAGGAATGAGTGGAAACCTTTTCGATGGGCTAGGTTACGCTGGTAAAGTGACACATTGTTTTGTTGAGTTTCCTGTGGCCTTTCTGTGTCCGTGTTGGGTGTTTTGGGCGAGGGTTGGCTGCGATTTGTGTTCACTTTTCGTCACGGGAAAAAGAGAGCACCACCAAATCTGGACCCCTCGTTATTTAATTAGAAGCGCTTGCGTAGTGGTTTAGATGCCTTCGACATTGGAGAGTCTTGTGGTAGGAAGTTACCACTAAGTCTCAGCGGGGCATACGCAGCATTATCGGGATTTGGTGTGGGTGGGACCTCATGGCCAGATTGCCCTGGCGGCAGCCAGCCTCGGGTGAGGTGTAAGACGGAATGAGAAAAGGATAAGCTGTCTGCACGATACATCACAAGCAACTTAACGACCGGGCGGTTCCGAAATTCTCTGGCGTACGCATGACGGCCTTTTTCTCCATCGCAAAGTACAGAACAGGTAGCTCATGAGCCTGATTGTTTGATGCGCGAAGTTCAGTCCTGCTTGCTCCTTGAGTAGCTGTTTGTAAAGAACCAGCCCGTTGGAAAAGGCATTCACCGCGCAAGTGGGCACCGTTCAAACCCATGCAGTACCTCTCGCATTTGTTACGTTCACTCTCGACTGCACTAGCTTTCGTGTCAGCCTAAGCTGACAAACTGGCCAACGCCCATAGAAATTCATCAGTCTTCTCCCCTAGTAGCTGCTTCAGAAACAACCATCTTTTAGCCATGGACCTGTGGTCTCCCTTCGACTGAAGAGCCTCTTGAGCAGGTCAAGGGTTCCCGCAGTCGGGTTCTCAACAGAGAAGCCGGTACTGCGAATGATTCACGTAGCACCTCCGCTCAGGAAGCTCAGGAGAAATGGTCCAGCATTTTCAGAGTCAAGTTAGATAGACAACGAGAAATCCCAACGGTTGGAATCAGAATACTGCCGGAACACGAGGGTGGACTTGTAGATTACCTCCAATTGCTGAGGCCCATTGCCCTAGCAAAATTTCGTAGGTGGCCCTTCCTCCAGCGCATGGTGGGCTGAATTGATCACCTATCCGGCCCAAAACTCTAAGCGTAGCACGGTATTGATGACAGAAATATTATGCGGCAGCTAGGCACGCACAGGCACCCTAACACTGGATACTGATAACAAGGACACCGCAGCTCACGAAAGCGTGCTTTCGACACGAGGCCACGATAAGGTTATGAAAATGTGGTCATCAAACATCAAACAAACTAGGATAAAAGTACAAAACTCGCTGAGCAAACCGTCATTTATCATACAACGGAGTCGTCCGTTGCTCTTGCGTCCACATCAACGCCGTTTTTGAGTGGAAAACTAGAGAGGGTAAGCTTTTGGGCGTGAGCTCAAATCTTCAGTTGCGGTTTCCATCTCGTTACGTTTCCACCTCGGACAATCGTTCGAAAACCAAACGGCAAGATTTCTGATCCTGTGGCGCCGCCTTCGGTTTCACCGGCCAACAAACTTCAAGCACTATGTGATCTCTGCTCCCGAGGTGTTCCAAACTATCAACATGGAAGCCCATAGGAGACGTCGCCAGATCCAGGATAGAGCTTTGATTCAATGGCCTCTGGATTCAGGTCAGGTCAGTTAGCACAGAGGTTGGCCCCACAACTTTGGCTTTCTAAGTTCTTTCAGTTTTGCTACGCAAACAGCTTCGTTTCTCCAACTTTGATTGGAAAGAAGGGGGTGGTAGCATCCTCTTCAGTGTCGGGGAGAGGGATAACCACGAAGTTAGCTTTCCACCACGCTAAGAACACCGGATCCTAGACATGGACATAGAATAACTAAAAATCCTTGAAGAAACTACAATTTTCCCAAGATCTTCAGTATCCTTATTCTGTGAATAACTCGTCTCACTTAGTAGCATCTTTTAAAGCGCCTTGCACCTTGCACGCTAGCCTTACTTCGGGTCATCTACCCCAAACTCTCAGCACTCCACTGCTGAAGAAGTTGACCAGCATGTTTAGCCCAGAGTGTGACTTACACAACTTTATGCTATTGTCCCGTTCTCTGACTCCTGGCCTCTTCATCCATATCGTTGTAACTTATACCCGAGGAACACCCCAGTATTTTAAACGCCTCGATAGGATCTTCTCAGAGCTTTCTTCTCCCAAGTGAGGAGGGCCCCATGTCACGCAGTCCTTATTCATATGACTCCCTTTACCGTCTTTCAACCGTTTGGTTAGCTGGCCGCTGAACGTTCTTTAGGCAGGCTGTGTTGAACTTGTTTGCGGTTGTTAGTCGAACGATCGGTGGGTGGGGTGTCAAAGAACTTTCTTTTGTATTTTAGGCCGCGGACCTGCTGACCACCTTACCGATTGTTCTACTGCATCGCACCGTTTTTCACCGTCCGACCTTGGCGGCTAAAGCTTGAATGTTGTCTATTGACGCCGCCTCATTCTCTATTTCGGTTTTTGGATTATTTGACAGAAGGGATAGCTGTTGGTGTCTGTTTTCATATATATATATATATATATATATATATATATACAAAACGGTGAATGGTGCAGGACCTTGCCGTGAACTATTTCGTGATACCAACTTCCGCGATGATTTTTGATTTTCGGCTAAGTATTCGGGTCAGACGAACTCTTGACTGCGACTGCCGTAGTTTCGTGCTTGCCAGCGAAACAGATTAGGTGGGAAAGAATTTTGAGACTGAACCACCCGTGACTCACACCTGGTTGTGCAACTCGAAATCAACAGGCTGCATCTTTTTCCGAAAAAGTGCTCAATGCTGCGCGCAACCGTCTAAGCTGCCTCACTGCCGCTGTGCACTAAGTTATGAGCGCTTCCATCGTTGTGCAGAAAACTCCCCCTTTGCTATGTTATCAGCCAGAGTGAATATTAATTCGTCATCTTCGAGCTTCCATTGAACTCCAAGAGTGCGCTCCATTTGTAAGGGGGATCCCAAAAGCTCTCTCGCGCACTCCATTTTCTCCGACTTCAGGATGAAATAAAGCACCTCCTGGCTGTTTGAAGTCCATTTTGTGGGGTTGAATCCTCCTGCGTTTAGAGTGGCGGTCAGTTCGGTCATACACAGAATAGCAGCATTTGGATCTTCGAAGGAACACAGAAAATCGTCCACGTAGAAGTGGTCCACCGCTCTTCCTGACAGATTTCTGGTGCAGCCGAAACGCTCATGGGTTTCCCGGAGGGCAAAATTAGCACAGAAGGAGAATGATACCGTTCCAAAGGGATGAAAAGTCAGCCAGTGCTCTTCCGAGGTGTAAAGAACAAACACTGAAAATCCTTCCAAATGTTCTACGTGCTTTGTGAACTTGACTACGTTTGACATTACCTTGATAAGGTCGCTCATATACCACACTTTTTCAAGTTTGTTTATCCATGCGAGACATTTGAGTTTGGCCTTGAACCCTTTCTGACCGTGGTGCTTGAGCCACGGGCTTTGAACCTTTGGGTTTTACTGTGAAGTCTATTTGGCGGCATACTTAAGTTTTATGTATATTTGCACCCTTTGTGAATGTCAATTTTGTACCGTAGAAACTAGGAGCCAATCTTGTTCCGGTTTTGGGATCCGTTTGAATTGGTTATGCGTTGCACGATTTGCGAGAATTGACTTACACGAGGCACAATGTTTGCCGCTTTCAGGCCACCAGAGAGGACGGAAGGCGTCCCTATCTTTAACGGGCATCTTCGCTTGTAGAAACATTTCACGAATGTTCGCAGAGCCTGCCACTTTCTCTAGCCGAAAACGACATAAACCCCTACTAGTGGTGTTGTCCACTCTCGACCCTCGAGTGTATGGTCTCCGAGTGGCACACCTTGACATTTCTCGGCACAATCGAAGACCATCCACCTTACCCGGTTTCTTCAGGCTCATGACCGGGTGATGGGGTAGGCACCACCTCAAACTTGCTTTGACTTCTGCAATGTCTGCTCTTTCTATATAACCGAAGTCTATGTTATGTTGCATGGCTCGCATATATTCTATCCTCAATTGCTGTTCTCGAATTATTGTTTTTGAGGAAACATAATCTTTTCAGGATCACTTCCTGGCCGTTCGGTACTGGTTTCCTATTGGGTCTCCAAGGTACAGGCACCCGGAAGTGGTTTATTACGTACTAGACGTGCTGGGCTACCATTTTCAGGGCTGACCTACCTTCTCGAGATGAGGTACCTCTATCAACGGTCACTCCAGCAAGTTCGGCGTTGAACAGCTGTTGGGGTGCCCCTTCAATGTTCGCCCTTTCCACCGAAGAGCAGTTGATTTGCATCTGCTCGCCGTACCTTCCGTTTGTACCACCATATAAAGTGCAACCAAATATGTTGCTTGTTGCATAAAGTATTTTGCGGCTTCCTATCCTTTTATCCCGGACCCTCTATGCGTCCGGTACATCACAATCGATCAACCAACCTATTCCATTATTCCGCCGCTCCCCGACTGTCACCCCGTCGAGATGCTGCCACTGACCCAGAATAGATTTTATCAACTGAGGTGCTCTCCTTAGCATATCCATTATGATGAATGCTTCCAGGCTTTCTGCCTTATCGGCTTTGACCAAGGAAACGGGTCTTGAGTGCAGTTTGGTTGATTGGATGACCCGAGGGCCACTCAAAGTGCCTTCCTGCAATAAAAATCGATCTCCCTGCAAATTCCTTCCTTACAAGAGTGGCGTCCGAGCCACCATCCACGAATTCCAAGGCTTTATCACCCAAACTGAGGCTTCGAAGCCGACTGCTATTACTCCCAGGCGAATGGGCTTAGTAATAGAGCATGGCAATGAACTGACAACTCTTGACTTCAGAGTTTCTTCGGCTTTCAATTTCTTGGGTTTTTGCAGTAGGTAATGGTGTTTCCCGGGGCATCCATCCGTACTATAACTTGTTTTCATTCGGCACACCGCTGCTGGATGTGAATCGTTGAGACAAACAATCATGCTCTCAGTCCGTTGGCCTTTCTCCATCTTTTATCGACATCTACTTTAAGAAGCCTAGGACATTCCACTAGGCATATTTTCAACCTCGCAGGGTAGTGCATGGGTGCTTGCCCATGGATGGCTTCTGCTTGTTTTCCTGGTCCAGCTCTGTGTTGTAGCAGTTCTAAGCTGCCTGTTTGTCCCACCCAGAATTTGACCGAAACGACTAGTTGCCATTTGGACATGACGGTCTGTGAACTGCTTCAGTTCCTCAAACGTAGTTTCTGGCCCGAATCTCGTGATCCCCTCGGCTTCCTCGGCTCGTCTACTCTGTAGACCCTTGGGTAAATACCCCAGAAACTTGCTGGGTTAACTCCTGTCCAACTTTGGTTTGCTTTTGCCCTCTTCTTGGCACTTCCGAATGACTTCCTTACGAGGGTTCCAAGTTGAGTACTGTAGAGGTTAATGTGATCGTGAGTGACGCGTAGCCTGATTAACGAATCCAAAAGTCAGAACAAGATTTATTCGCCTATTCTACGGTACCTAATTAACAAATTGCTGCGCTGCGACAACGTTTAGCAACGAAGATCCGAGTTCGGCAAAGGACATTGTCAGACACGACCGTCACGGCAGTCCTAGTTCAGCCCGTAAACGTTCCATGGCATATGAGCAAAATATAAACAAATGTTCAAGTGTAGTGGTTGATGCTTGCTGTACTTGTTCGAGGGTCAATAAGATAAAGTGCGTAGTCTGAACAATACAACTACGTGACAAGGACAAGGGGGGATTTTCAAACATATACTCTACGGACACCGAACAGTGCATTTCCGTGTGTGCATAGCATTCAGATCCCACTGGCATTCTAAAATCTCCGGGACTACGCTGCAATTCTGCATTTTTATCACCAAATTTGCCCATAAATAGGCCCAGATTTTGGTCCTTTTGCCTCCGATAAAAAGCCATCATCATCCTTCTAGCCAACTTTGTTGGATGTCGGGCACCAGGTTGTGAGCCGCGGTTGGACAAGTAAGCCTATCAACGTTGAAAGAGAGATTATCAGAGTACTAAACAGGTGACATGAAAACTGTGAAAGGAGAGGAGAAGCCAGCTGAACCCGGGGCGCCTCTGCTTAAAACTCGGGGGACGGTAGATCTCGAAGGCAGAAGCTCCGGTTCGCAAAATACCACTGCAGAACAGGAATTAGATCCCTTAGTTTGCTTTGAGGTCGTTAGACATTTGGGATAAACTAAAGCGGGAGAGAATCAAACCAACCTTCTTTAATGTGTTTTAAACATCAACTGGATAAGACCTAGGGGATTGTTGGGTGCAAGTTGCAAGTAAAACCCTATCTATCACCCCTCTGTCCCTCTCATTCTTCTGTCTTCTATCTTTATTCCAAGGAGTCAGTGGGACAAGCGGAATCAGTAACTAACAGCCTGACCCTACAGCCAAATCGGAATAGAGCACCTTGGTGGTGGTGCTATCTGAATTTTGCTGGCCCATCATTCCCAGATTCGTCTAAGAAACACTGGACATTCTTCGTTGCTTCGAAACACCTGGAGATTGAACAGCTTATTATTACAGGAATGTGTATGATCAGGCAGACCGCCCTCAAGTCCTGGGGGCTGAGCTGAACGGAGTTGACCTAGACGAAGTGGCCAGAAGGCTGGAAAGGAGGACCGAGTGGCAATGTGATGCTCAGGCTCCCGAAAGACGTTTGATTCAGTTAATCCTTAAGCACTGGCTCAGGTGCCATAGACCTTAAAGATAGCACCAAAACCGGACATATGTGTGCTGAAAAAAATGGAGGGAGCAGTTTCAGGTCCGAGTAGAGGGCCGTAAACCGAATGTTTGAAAATTTTAAAAAGGGCGCCTCCAGGATTGGTGCTTGGCCCCATATTGTTTGTGCCGTTTGTGTTTCATTCAGGAGAAGGGCGGCAGAGCCCGTGAAACAAATTTGCAGATGACCTGAAACTAATCGTGGCAACAACGGAGGTTACCATACGAGGGGACTTGTGCAAAGTGTTCCATTGGTCAGCGGCATGGGATCTCCCCCTCACAGTAGCGAGGCTCCAGCTTCTCATATATGAGAGAGGGCCACTACACGGCCGTTATATAAGCTCGCCTGGGGACCTGGTGAAAAGGGGGAAAACAAGAAAGTCTGGGGATTTACGGGTGATAGTGGGGCGGACTTCAAACTGAGCCATCAGTGCCGTCTAGCTGGTCAAGGGGCTGAGTGAGCCCCACACCAACTGATTAGGGCAGTGAGCTCGGGGGATCTCAAAGCCCTTCTACCGCTGTGCAAGTTTGTCGCCATCTAAATATCGATAGAATCTTGTCCCGGCCTAAGGTCTAAAGATGGTAGGGGCCAATAAAACCTAGGACTAGATACAATGCCCTTGCACCAGGTGGTTCTGCTGCTGCCGATCGTTGCAGTGCAGGCAAAGGCTGGAAGAGCTGGTGCTATCCCCATAAAAAGGAGATCTGATAGTGGACTTTAAAACGTTTCAGAAGATCACTGAGGCCGTGGGAAACGGCAACCCACGCTTTCGGCGCTCAGGAAAAGTAACACTGAGAGGCCACGTGTTAGGGCTGAGAAAGCGGACAAGACTGGGGAGTGGAAGGCTCTCTTTCGCCGTGGGAGTGGTAAAAAACAGGATTAAATTTTACAAATTCAGAGGTTGAAGCGATGTCCGTTGCTGCTTTTGAAGGAATTCTGCATGAAGTACGGAGGGACGCTTTTGAAGACCGAGAGGAATGAGTCCAGCACGGCAACACAGGATGCCCATGCTGATCATCGTTTCTTTTCTGGTTATAAGGTCGCTTTAGGAATGGAGTGGGCACGGAGACTGAGGCCTTCCTCGTGGCCCTTCTCTCACCCATTAGGCGCAATCTGGACGAACTCGCAAGCCCCCTCACTGAACTGAAGCCACAGGTCTTTCCCACAATGCGGAAGTCCTGAGGACTATCCACAACAAATGCGAAGGCAGGATTAAGTCCTATGAAAATTCAGTCCAGTGACCTATACTTGTTCGCGCACGGACCAATGAGGCGTTTTTCCTTCAGTAAATGAGGTATGTAAGGGGTACAGCTCAGGCGTCACTCACTTTCAAAGATCACGCCGGATCTCTAATCACTTACCACAGCCAAGTAGCCTAGGCCTTTAGCTCTCACTTTCGCACAGCTCTTAGCTCTATACCGATGTTATCCCACCTCACTATGCACCCAATATCTATGTTCATCACCAACAGCACTATCGCCTTTTCTATTAGCGCAGTTGAAAAAGTTTTCCGTTGACTTAACCGGTAATGCTCCGTGGGTCTTGACCCAATCCACACCAGCATTTTCAAAAAACAGCGGACATATTCGCTGCCCCTTATGCATCCCTTCTTCAGTGATGTTTTGACTGCTACGTTTTCCTCAACAGCTTGAAAAACAATCATCGCGCCCATCTGTAAGAAGGGAAGTGGACATCTTGCTTCTAGTTACAAACCCGTAAGTCCAACTAGCATAACCAGCAAAATTTTCGAGCTAATTCCTAAGAGTGCGGTTCTTCCCATCTGCTTGAAAATAGGATCCTCTCCCCGTCCTAACTTGGGTTTTTTCTCGGCAGATCATGCATCAGCCATATGCTGACTGTTGTGGATATTCCGGAGGGAGCCTGCTCTCTGTAGTCATCGATTTTGCTAAGGCCATCGACAAGGTCCCCCATGCCCCTCTTCTTTGTAAGCCGCAAACATGCGGGATAACAGGCGCAATGTTGGACATCTTACGGAGCCTCCTTGCAGACCGCACCTTTGTGGGCAAGGTGGGGAATAGTTTGTCTCAACCCTGCCCACTAACAGCAGGGGTCCCACGAGAGTCGATCTCAGGTCTTCTATTCTTGGTCTGCGTATGCGGTCTCCTGACAGCCCTTCCTGCGAATACTGTCACGTATGCAGACGATGTAACCCTCTGGAGTTCAAGTTTTGAAAACCTGAAATTTGCAGTGGATGGAAAAATACGTTGGTCCGGGGGCTGGACCCTCCAAGTTAATGGTGAGAAGTGCGCCTGCACGTCTTTTGGGACAGAGACTGGTCACACGTTTTCCATTAACGGAGCAACCACACTGCCTAGGGTTGACCCACACAAGGTGCTCCGTTTCTGGTTAGATTGTAACTTGTCCTTCTCTCATCATCACGAACTTGCGAGCAAGTCAGCCTTTCGAGTTCTAAATATGATTTGAAGGTCCTCCCCGTGCATATCTAAGGATGATTCCCCCATAATTTTCGGCACGTATATTCGACCTCTGCTGGAGTACGGTAGTCAGATGGTGCACTCTGGTCTTGTCCAAGACCATGAGATCCTAGAAGGGGTTCAGAGGGCCTCCACCAAGGCAGTGAGGGGTCTATCCCACCTACCCTATCCCCTCCGATTTTCGCTCCTTGGTCTCTATCCCCTTGACTTAAGGCTCGTAAGAGGTGACCTGTTCTTGATGGTACACCTTTATGAATCAGGTCAAAGCAATAGCTCCTTCTCCATCTGTCCGGCCTCTTTCCGAACTAGGTGCAGAAAATTTTTAAACGGAGATCGCGCACTTCCTGCGAGCTAACTTTTTCAGTTACTGGGTTATTACTCTGTGGAAAACCATTCCGGAAGACTTTGTTCTCTCGCAGAACAAAACTATCTTCAAGAAAAAGTAAGACCTATACCTGGGTCTCCTTCAGTAATTCCTGACCCACAAAAACGTGAGGTAAACGCCCTCATTGCATTCCCATTTCGCTATATGTTCATGAATATTACCCCCACCCCGCCTAAGGCACTGCCCATAGTGAGACACTGCTAGATGTTGCGTATATTTTGATTTTGTCGCCACCCTAGCCCTGCCCCCGTTTCCCTTAACCCTTGTTTCAGCTTGGAAAATCCGATAAACAATCAAACATTTCCTCGAGAACCGAGACAGTTGGGCTCAAAGCCTTGAACCCGTGTGGCAATTCAAAACATCAAGACTACAGGAGCCTTATCAGTTTCTCTCTCTGCCTTTGGATAGTCAGAGATGAAAACTTCCTACTTCATACCATCGAAACACCTGGAGATCGAGGGAGCTCACTAGGGCTCGAAACTGGACAATCAGGCTCACCAAAGTCGGCGCGCAAGGCCGCGCGAGGCGCGTGGTCCAAAAATCTCGCTGTTTGGTGTCCGATGGAATGTCCGACTCGCAGATGCTTGCGCTACTGAAGCTAAAGGGAATGCCCTTGTAGCGATCTCGAGGTGACTAAGTTTGAATGTGTAAATTCATGACCAGAAACTCTTTTAGACAAACACAACCAGCACGCACTTAGCTTTAAGCTGTTTGTGTGTTGTTCGATGCTGCGGGGCTGTGCATTGTTTGTCTCCTTGCAGTAAGGACAGTTGGTTCCCGCCACTTGTGAAACACATTTTTGAATGCTCTGTTTGCGGACGGTTGAACGTTTGGCTCCTTTAGCGAGTGTCGCGTCCAGAGTCGCTCCCAAAAGTAAACGTGAAGGACATTTTTCAACACAAAACGCCCTTCACCCATTCCATCGACTTTTGCCGTCTTTTGGCAGGCGTATGAAAGTTGGGCTCGCTTACCGTTCCATAGGCCACTCTCGGGATCTAGGTTGTACCTGGTATCTAGAGTACTGAACCGTCTTCCACCGCCTAGTGAACTATCTTCCAGCTCACCGGCAACACAAGAGACAAAGTGCAGACAGGACCAGCGTCCCGAGCCCTTTCGCGTCGTCCAGTGGTCTATCTTCTAGCTCGCCAGAAATACGCGATGCATGACATTGTCAAGATGTGTATTTTGATAGCCCTAATTTTCCCATTGCTCTCATCCTGTTAACTACCTTCCAGCTCACCGGTGACATTCGGATAACTAGATAATCACAGGACCCGGGACCATTTGGGCTTCGGCCTCGTACCCGTGTGCTACTTCAAGACTTCAAGACTTCAAGCCCGGTGTGTGGGACAACAGCCGAAAAATTCTACAGACAAGTGCAGCCGAAAGGCTCAAAGAAGAATGCAGTAGGTTCACAATCCAGTAGAGACCACGGTATTGTCACTGATGACCAGGGCAAAGCAGACACCCTGGGAGAATACTTTGTTGGTGTACGTAAGATAGACAGTGGGGTACGGGCAGATCTGGCTCTGGTGCATCCTGCTCTCCAGTTAAACGAGCTGAATCTCTCGGAGGAAAGCGTGCTCAAGTACCTACAGGAAGTAAACAGCCACAAGCCAGCGGGTCCAGGTGGCATCCACCCAGCCACCATGAAGCCGTTGGTGGATATCATAGCGCCATTGGTAGGCAGGCTGTACAGGTCCAAATTGGGCCAGGGTGAGCTGCCTCAGGACTGGAAAGTCGCGGCAGCCGTGGCAATACATAAGAGTGGGCCTAAGTCGGGTGTAGAGCTACAGGCCGGTAAGCCTAATTAGCATCCTAAATAAATTCATTGAGAAGGTCATCCGTGCCCATATCTGCCAGCACCTACTGGAGCACTCCACGCTAAGTCCGGCCCAGCATGGACTCCCGAAAAATAGACCTTGCCTGACCAATTGTAACAGCCGGTCGTGGAAAATCCCCCTTTTTCCCTCGCGATTCAGTGTTTTTCCCAACATCACTCATTTCCATACACTATTGACTTGTCTTTACGAACTGGTTGTTTTTCTGGACCAATTGTTGTTTGTTCGCGCCCAGAGCGCTACTTTGGCACATCCTTGTTCAGGACCTGCGTGACGCACGTGCTGTCTGCTCATACGCTGCTATTCGGTTTCTCGTTGTTGAGTCCTTGTGATCGTATTATTGAGGTTTGTATATTGTTTATGTCATTGTTTATTTTAATAATCTAGTATCGTAGAATATCACGGATAATCGTCTTCTGATTTCGGGATCCGTTGCGAATTTGGCTACGCATTGCTCAAACGTTCGTAACACCAATCTCCTGTGCTTCTTAGATGAAGTAACTCAACGACTGGACGAAGGTAAGCAAGTTGAGATATGCTATCTCGACTTTAGCAAGGCTTTCGACCCCGTTAATCATCGTCTTTTGCTATGCAAGATAGAGATCTTCGGTATAGGTGGGTCAGTGTATAGGTGGCTGGCGGACGTCATCTCCCGTAGGGCGTTTTACGTCAAAGTAGGGGACAGGAACTCCAGTTTGGTGAATGTTACCAGTGGTGTAACTCAGGGATCCGTCCTAGGCCCGGTGCAAATCTTGTTGTTTAATAACGACCTGGCATCCGCTCTTCGATCGCCTAGCTTTATTTTTGCGGACGGTGTGAAGATTGTTGTATCTGAGGGTAAGGTGGACTTGGGCAGAGATATAGGTACAGTCCTGAACTGGGCGTACAAATGGGACTTACCTCTGAAAGCTGAAAAAGGCCCTTTATTCTCAAGGCCAAAATATAGCCTAACTGTCGCTCATGATCAGAGGCTGTTCTCCATAGATGCAGTCAGTAGGGTTAAAAGACCTTGGGGTCACCATGAGCAGCGACTTTAAATAGTCGGAGCAGTGCAAGGCTGCTGCACAAAAGGCACGTGATGAGCTCTTTAGACTGCGATCAGCTTTGTCTTGCCCGCAGCCGGAGATATTCGTACCTATTTACATGGCTATAGTACGACTTCACTGAGAAGGTGGCGTGCAGGCTCGGTCACCCTTCTATAAAAAGGACGCCGCCTGCCCAGAGAAAGTCAAACTTCTCGCCACACGAATGTTTGAAGGGCAGAGGGGTAAGGTGTACGAGCAGAGATTCTGTGATCTGAATCCTTCCTCGTTGGAAGGGAGGAGACGTCGAGGGGATCTTATAGAAAAGTTCAAGTTAATGAAGGGCTCGTCTGGCCGTAGACGTGATGGTCTGTTCCAAGTGGTCTTAGATTCCAGAATAAGGGGACATGAAAAGAAGTTGATAAAAGCCCGATCTAGGTTGATGGCTAGATCGCACTTCTTCAGCAACAGGGTGGTGAACAGATGGAACGGTTTGCGTGGTGGAGTGATAGATCTGCAGACCGCCCAGTCCTTCAAATGTGCCCTAGATCGCAACTGGTACGAGATATTTCCTCGTAGTGAGCTTTTAGTATGTTGGCTAGGTGGATGACGGGGAGCACTGTGGTCCTTCTGGTGTGTTTTATTCGACATTTCGCTCATTGCATACAGTCTCAGTGGACGCTCACGATGCATAATGTCTCTCGCAGTTGATGTGCGATGAGGTTTTCCGTTTCCCTCTCATTTTTAGCGGGGATTCGACGAAATGCACTCGGCAGTGGTGGGTGCATAACTGGTGTGCACACCATCGAGGGAACTCTGGAAGCTTGATGGGCCGTGGCCATTACCTATCCTGTGCAAAAAGAACAAAACAAAACAGAACTGAACTGAAGTGAAGAACAAGTTGAAGTAAATTGAACCCTTTTGAGTTGCTGCGTGGTTTTAACTTCGAATTGCTCTCAGCGATAATCATTTTTGCATTGTTTGGTGGAATAACACACGTTGTTTCGCCAAACTAACGTATCGTAATAAGTATTTCGGTACGCGTACTTTTTGAAGAATTCACTTTCTCCAGAAGAGTTTATTCTCTTCAAAAACTGAGTATAACTTTTGGTGTCCTTTTTGGTGTTTTTGTTGGTGTCAGTGCAACTGATACCGGCTAACTTCTTTTGGTGGAGCTTTTTCTAACGGAATTGGAATCCCTCAAGGAGCAGGTCAAACGCCTAGATGCTGAAGTGCAACGCATGAAGCGTGACACTGAGGTCATGGCAGACAGAAGTAGAAGACTGCTACTTCATAACCTTAGGGAGAACATCGTAAAAGACGGTAGAATCAGGAAGGAGGAAAACCGCCGGCTTGTGACTGAGGTTCTTAGGATGGCTGGCCTACCTCCTACGACACCAATAGTCAAGTGCCGTCGAATAGGACTATGGCATGGAGCAAAACTAGCGCCGCCACGACCCCTGGTAGTTGTATTCCACGGTGTCAACTGGAGGGATATGCTGCTGTCCAGGGTGGGAGCAGTTGAGGGCAGCACACAGGGAATGGCTAGGGTTACACCTGACAGCCCAGCATTTGTCAAACCGGCTAATGCCATAGTCTCGCTGAGAACGGGCACACCTGATCTTAAGAGGCCGAATCTACATTTAGCGAAACTGGAGGTGAATCCTCTTGGGAAGTCAACACCTAAAGCCCAAGGAGTAATTCAGGTTCCAAAGGTGGCTTCAGGCGCCGGTAAACAAAAAGCCAAAGATCAGGAAGTTCGAAAGACCAAAAAGAAGGGGACTCACAAGGCATTCAGTCCGGCTGGTGCTGAGAACGTGCAGCCAGCCAGCCCGATTCTAAAGGAGACTCCCAAAAAGTCCTCTCTGGTGCAACCAGCGAAGTTGAAGGTAGCAGAGGGAAAAGCCGGGGAAACCAGTTGGGCTGAGGTGGTCTCAAGACCGTCCCGAGCCACCGGTATGGCGACTCAAAAGGGGGTAACGTCCTTTGTGCATGTCGAGCCTGACACCGGGTCGACGGGTGGAAAAGAAAAGCCACAAAACTCAGTGGCACTTGATATGCAAGATGCTGCACCGCCGACACCTTTAGAGGCAAAAAACGGGGCATCACCTCGGAGATTGCGCCCGAGGATACCCTAGCCCTAGAATTAGCAATGAAGTCAGTAACGAGGACCAGGGAACCGTCAGTATGGTACAACAACACCTGCAGTCTCCCGGAAAATGAGGGGAGTTGACGACTAGGATCGCAGAGTCTGATGTCGTTTCACTGACGGAAACTTGGATAAAGCCATATACTCACATGCGCTTCCAGGGATACCCTGCCTACAGACAGGATCGAACAGATGGAAGGCAGGGGGCGGAGTAGCACTTCTAATACGGACCGACATAGGCCATTGAGAGGCTCCTTCCAACTTAGTCTCCGGTAATGTACAAGCCAGATGCTGCTTTATCAAGATCGAGGGGCGAAAAGTATGCATTATCTGTACCTACGGGGCACCGCTAGCAACAGATGAGGAAGACGTTGAGCTCTTGCAAGTGCTGGATGCGGTGCTGACATAGACAAAGGAGTTCATCTTATTAGGGGATCCCAATCTACCCGAAATTAATTGAGAAAGCGGGATCGCACCAAGGGGATCAACGGGCGACAAGTTTCTGCAGTGGGTCCAGTTACATGCACTTACGCCGCATGTGACACAGGCCACCAGACACAGAGATGGATAGCACCCGTCTCTCCTTGACTTAATCATAACTCGGCACCATCAGGACGTTAGGGAAATTAGGTGGTAAGAGCCACCTGGAAAAAGTGATCATGTAGTCCTAAGGGTCACACTAAGACTAAGCAAGGCGCCGAAGGAAATCGTGTTGCGTCGGCGCTATGGGAGAATCAACAAAGGTGAATTAAAGAGGGCGGCGGAGGAAATTCAGTGGACACCGAGACACACAAACGCATCCGTAGAGGAAAGTTGGGAGACCATCAAGATGGGGCTACTCGAACTTACAGATGAGTTCGCACCCCTGAGGGTGGCAAGCGGTAGAAATCTACCCCCATGGTGGAAGTCAAAAGTCCGCAAGGCCATAGTTATTCGTAGGCAACGATGGGCGGCGTACAAGCTGTACAAAATTCAGGGGGCATGGAATAGCTATAAGATGGCTAGGAACAGAGCTCAAGAGACCTAAAAAGTGGAGAAATATGCCCTCGAGCGTCGGTTAGCTGCGTCGGTCCGCATCATCCCGAACGATTCTACGCCTACGTGCAATCTCACAAACGCATGAGAGAAAGTGTAGTAACCTTGGAAGAAGCACAGGGACGACTAGCTCTAAACGATGAAGACAAGGCTGACATGCTCTTGGCATTCTTCAAGAGCATATATCGACCAGAAAATAGTTTGGAGGAAAGAATGGAGAGCCCACAGGCGCCTCCAATACCCGAACTCACTGTAGGAGAAGAGGAAGTTTACGCGGAGTTGCAAACGTTGAATAGAAATAAAGCAGCAGGTCCAGACGGGATTCATCCAGGAATCATTCAGCCTCTGGCCGAGGTCCTGAAGGCTCCGGTGACGAAGCTGTATGAAAAGTCACTTAGAGGCGGAATTGTGCCAGGAAACTGGAGGACAGCAACAGTGGTAGGCATTTACAAGAGTGGACCCCGGCAAAAGGCCGAAAATTACCGGCCGGTTAGCTTGACTTCAGTACTGTGTAAGTGCCTGGAGCGAATAGTCAGGAAACAGATCTCTAGGCATTTGGTTCAACACAACCTCATATCAAATGCTCAGCATGGGTTTGTGGCAGGGCGATCCTGTCCGACGAATCTCCGGCTGTTCCTCGATGAGGAAACCAAGCGTCTGGACGAAGGGCACTCGATTGCGATCTGCTACGTGGACTTCAGCAAGGCGTTTGATTCTGTGAACCACAGGTTCCTGGACGTCAAACTGCAGCCCATGGGAATTGTTGGAAAGGCAGGACAATGGATAAGTAGTTTCTTAGCAGGGCGAACCTTTACTGTTAATGTGGGGAGTCATGTTTCAAAGCCGGAAGGTGTAACAAGTGGGGTGCCACAGGGCTCGGTGCTAGGCTCTCCGCTCGTCCTCATCTTCATCAACGACCTAGCACGTGGTCTTACAAACCCCACCTTTATGTTTGCCGATGACGTCAAGATAGCTGAGTAGATATAGAACTTGACGTGTTAGCAGCACAAAACTGGGCACGCAAATGGGACCTTCCACTAAACCTCACCAAGTGTCGATGCTTGACCACAAATACAGGGGCTAGTGGGAATGGTGTGGGTTCTTTGCAAGTGGTCTCGCAGGTCAAAGACTTGGGCGTTATAATGGACAACAGCTTTAGGCCGTCAAAGCAGTGCACCTCAGCAGCCAATACGGCCAGGAGAGAACTCTTTCGAGTTAGATCCATTATGTCATGTAGGGGTCCGGAGATTTTCGTTCCCATATATCAGGCCATAGTTAGGCCGCATATGGAGTACTGCGTGTAGGCCTTGGCGCCGTACTACCAGAAATATATCGACTGTCTGGAGAAAGTGCAAGGGCTAGCCACTAGAATGGTGGCTGGGCGAGGGGGGTTTAACTAAACAGAGCGTCTCCGTGCCCTAGACCTATTCTCGATGGAAAGACGGCGCATTCACGGGGATTTGATAAAAACCTTCAAGGTAATGAAAGGACTGTCAGGAATAAGACGATAAGACCTTTTCTTTCTGATCCTAGAGAGAGTAACAAAGGGGCATAGCCTTAGATTACAAAGGAAGCATTCGAGGCTCCAAATTAGGGCGAAGTACTTCTCAAAGAGAGTGGTGCCCTATTGGAATAAGCTCCCGGAAGAGGTCATAAATACCACAACCGTGAAGGCTTTCAAGAAAGCAGTAGACCTATGTTGGGTGGCAGTATGCCCTGAGTTATGTTAAGCAGCTTTCAGGGTCAGATGCAATTTACTTATTCAGTTCAGTTCAGTTCAGTCTGCACAGGACAGGTAATGGCCACGGCCAATCGAGCGTCCAGAATTCCTTCGATGGTATGCACACCAGTTATGCACCCACCACTGCCGAGTGTATTTCGTCGAATCCCCGCTAAAAATGAGAGGGAAACGGAAAACCTCATCGCACATCAACTGCGAGAGACATTATGCATCGTGAGCGTTCACTGAGACAGTATGCGATGATGAAAAAAGTCTGCTAAAACATACTCCAGAAGGACCACAGTGCTACCCGTCATCCATCTAGTTGATATTTTTAAGGCTCACTACAAGGAAAGATCTCGTACCACTTGCGATCAAGGGCACATTTGAAGGATTGGACTGTCTGCAGATCTACCATTTCACCAGGCAGACCGTTTCAACTGTTCACAACCCTGTTGCTGAAGAAGTGCGATCTAGCCATCAACCTAGATCGGGCTTTTATCAACTTCTTTTCATGTCCCCTTATTCTGGAGTCTACGGCTACTTGGAATAAACTATCTGGTCTAAGGCCACCTTTCTCTGCCCGGGCTGATACTGCACAAAATTTCTGCCTTTCAGAGAAAAAAAAATCACGCAGCGTTGGGAGCTACGGAACCGCGCCGACAACACAACTATCTGGACACACGACTGGCTCTAGCCACGCCAAGTCCTGTGCAAACTGAACTGAACTGAACTGGCCTTGACCAGTTTCAAGGTTGTTTTGGTTAACAGCGCATGCGCGAATAATGGTTCGTGGATTGTTTGTTTTCTTTTTTGCAATAATTTTGCAATCAAGTATAGTCGCTGACTTACCCGTCATAATATGGCATGGAATGGGTGAGTCATTTCGATAAAAATGAAGCAAATCTTTCCAGGGGATCATGCTGACTCGGAAACTACTGGTTACTTACGAAAGGCCATACAGGAGGTTCATCCCGGTCGGTTAGTACAAGGTGTGAGGGTCGGTGAATCGGAGTTCCAGGTAGGAATCGACTTTGAAGAGTAAAAAAATTCCGTGAAGGTTGATGACTAGAACACTAATGTTTTATTCACTATTTTAGGCCCAACCCTTGTAGCAAAACCGGTGCAACACCGCTCCGGAACCGATCGGTTTTCGGCCGGTTTTCGATCGGTTTTTACTATCACGCCGATCAGTTTTCGGTCGGCTTGTTTAGTAGCCATTTTACACAGATGAACAATGAATTGATACGAAAGGAATTGACCACCGAAGTAATGTTCAATGCCTGGTTGGCGTTTTGTTTAAATTTATTGGATTATGAAGAATGAAGAATAATTCACCGGAATTTCCTGAATACCTCGGTATAGATCGCTCCATCGAAATGGATGAACTAAGGTCAATTAGCTGGAAAATCACAAACTAGGAGATGGGAGTGTCGTAATACGTAATTTGGGTTGGTGAAAGTAATTTGTAGCGGTGGCCAACTTCGTTCATACTGTTACCACGTTTATTGTTGAACTGAACGCTGACTGCCAACCGCGGTTGCCATTTGACCGTTGCTCTTGCGCACGCTCTCACGCACGCTTCCAAATACACGCTAACCACTATCTCTCCCAATCGCCTTCTCGTTCTCACGGGTCGTTGAGAATACTGTTCTGGTTAACATATTCGTACAGTGCCGAGTAATAAAGTAACGTGCAGGTGGTTGACGCAGTACAAAGGACCGAAGCACGCGTTTACTAAGGAAACCGCGAAGTAAGGTCTAACCAACCTTACAAATTAAAGAAGCACATCACGTATTTCCAACGATTCGCAAAAACCGCTCGAAAACCAGCCAGGAACTGCTCCGAAACCGATCGGTTCTCGGCCGGTTTTAGATTGGTTTTTACTACTACACCGATCGGTTTTAGGGAGGTTTCTGAATGGTTTGCGACCGGTTTTCTGGACGGTTTTTGAACGGTTTCCGAGCGGTTTGTGTCATTCGTTTAAAGTACGTCATATGCTTCGTTGATTTATTTTGCTAACCCAAATTACGTGTTATAATGCCCTTTTCTATCTACTACTTTATGATTTTTCGAGTTGTTGTCCTTATTTCACCCATTTCGAGGGAGTAAAATAGGGCGATCCATAGTGAGGTTTTCAGGACACTTTGATGAAATAAATCAATAAATTTAAGTAGAATACCAACCGAGCATTGCACATTACTTCGATTGTCAATTTCCTCCATATAAATCCAATGTTGACCCGTGTAAAATTTCTACCAAGCAAACCTACTGAAAACCGATCGGCGTAATAGTAAAAACCGCCCCGAAACCGATCAGGCGCCTCAATGTACTGAGTCCGACGCGTGCCAACTTTGCCTTTGCCTGGCGACTCGCATCTTTCAGATCGTTTGTAAATAGCACGGAATACTTGGAAGTAATAAGTAAAAATTGTGAAATCATGTAATACTCCTTGCTATTTGTGCGTCGCTTCTTGACAATGGCTGAATTGTAAAAATAAGCACGCTTACTGACACCAAAACATGTGCGCAAGTGGGACGGATCAATGAACGTGACTCAGTTATTGCCGCTTGTGCAGTGCGCATCGACTGAATGTCCACCCTCTTGACCATTGAGCAATGTAAGAATGAGTGGCTCAGAAATACGAATGATTAATCTCGGTTTTTACACCCACACCTAGGTTCGGTTGACGTTCACACCGCGGAAAAAACGGAGCATTAAAATCTCCACTTATAAATACCGAAGCACAACGCTCATAAGTAGCTCATATGGGGCCTGTATGAGCAAACTGTGGAAAAGCTTTGGGCAGTATCTCTACGACATTCAGGTAGCGCTACGAGGACCCATATGGGAATACCTACACTTAAAGGAAGCGCGGGAAGTTAGTAACCCCTTTACGGGTTTCAAGTGAGACTTCCCTCCGTTTTACTTGAATAAACCCATGTAAATCTTTCAATCCTGTCGTTCTAAAACACTGTCTTGCCAATTATTTCCGAGAAGAATACGATTCGTGAGAAAATGCGCATATATCATGCAAATTTACGAATTAGTTTATTTACGAATGCGGTATGTCCATTCCTATTGGTTCGGTTGATTGGTGGTGTATTCTCATCATGTACACCCTCCTGGTATCTACAAAATAATTTAGGAAAATTGGTAAGTACACATATATAGGGTTTACACATGCAGTTCTGGTAAATTCAATGAGTTAGAAGTTGGCAGATAATAACTAAGGTTTTGTGCAGCGTTTTCCTACGCGTTTTTTCCTGAAGTATGGGTATTCCCCTAGTGGTAACGCCCAAAGCTTTCCCACAGTTTGCCCATACGGGGTTCAAACGGGATATCACTATTTGGTTGTTCTCGGTAATCCAGGAGGACCACGGTGATTAGGCCGCTTTGTTTTCGCCTTATCTTACAATGCAGCGACCACCTGAATACCGTGATGTTAATATTGATCGTCTCAAATAGGAATGTCGGAAAAACACGTACGTATTTGAACACTATATTTCATGACTATTCCATTGTCTTGCTCAATTTTGGGTCCAATTCACTTGAGTGATTTATCGGTGCATTATTGCGTCTCAAAAAGCTGCGGTCCTAAAATTCAGTCAGAATAAACACGAATGAATTGTGAAGAATAAATAAAAAGCAAGAGGAAAATGCTGATTTTCATCAAACAAACCAATCACTGACCTGCTCACGGTCGGGACTCAGCCAGGCCTCGGTAGTGGTGTACTACTTGGGAAGAAATGTTACTAGAGATAAAAAAATAACGATAGACAGCTCCAAGCAAATGGTCACAAGTAAAAAAGCTATGAACATGTGAATATAACACACTATTGGTAGCAACTACAACTGCAAGTGAAACACACGCCAGCCATACCCACCATTCGCGATCAGCGTTAATCAAACCAAGCTACTTAATCACGGGCAAGTTAAAACAACGAAACAAATAAACGCCAAAATGAAAGCTAGTGAAAATGTAAGTAGGTGTAGTCTTTAGATTTGACATGTATTATACCTCTGACTCCGAGGAGAATGTATGGTTAAGCTTGAAAGACGACGATTTATAACCACGTGCTAAAAGACTAAATTCGAGATTTGTCATGAACTAAGGTGCTTTGGGAAGAAATATAACCGAATTTCCAACATTCGTGATTTTTGTTACCTGTTTTGTGATTGATTGTTGACGCAAAACGTAATAAAAGCTCAATTTAGTAGTCCTCCTGAATCTATCAGCCAGTAAAAGCACGGAAAGAGCAAGGATCGGGACCTCAAGCTCCGGATTGGGAGTGTACGTTCACGCCTGCACCATCACAGTAGATCTATCTTTTTGAAAAGGGTTCACTTACTACATGCGGTTTAACATCAAGCCACGTACCTTGAGCCACAGGAGCGAACGGGCAGCACGTCAAAATGATAGCAAACATCGGCAAAACGAACAGAAAACCTATAACTGAGCATAATCATCATAAGTATGTTCTTTACCTGCACAAGGCCAGCACTGATAATTTTTTAGCAGGCATGAAAGGAGTTTTGTTTTTGATTGTATGCCAGGCATGGATTACCAAATATATCTTCGCAAACACAAACTACGAAACCTTTTCTTTGATCGTTTTGTGCCATTCCATAAGAATTAAAATACGTTCATGTCCGTTTAACATCTTTATGGGCACATCAACTTTACCCGACTGTCCGCTCCAGGGGCCATTCATATCATGGTCGAGTATCCTCTTGTGCTGTTTTGGTGGGACCATTCTCCACCATTTATATTATTTACCCTCAAGCAGCAGTTACTTTTTTTATCTGTGTGGGGGTTGTTTGGAGTTTATTGAAAGAGAGACAAACAACTGAATATAACTCAAGGTTTAAACATGTATTCATCATAAAAAATCAGTTAAAAATGCAAAGTTGACGTTTGTGTTGAAAACACGTAACATGAGTCTTCCTGAACATGGAGGTAGTGAGCAAAATCTTTTCAACACAAACGCTCAGCTAAAATGCGGTAAAAATAAATGCGAATATACTACCACAACATGCATCTCGCAAGACATCATTCATTAAATAAAAGAGTGTCACGCGTGAATCAGATTGTTCAAATGTGATCAAAATAAATGAGCGTCTGCCTTGAAAGGAGCATACATTTTAACTAAGATCAGATCACAATTCATGCATTCCTCTGCTGACATACTGCACTGGATGTATGCTGCGCTCTCATGCTCTCATACAGTCACTCGATGTAGATGCGAATGAGCGGCTCTGTAACGTTGGGCGGCGAATTTTAAGGAGAGGTTCAGTTGACCCGCTTCCATTGTGAACCTTCTGATAATACATACAGGAGAAACAATGCGGGTGGACATCACTACCACATCAGGAATGACAGTTATCTGGGTGGTAGGTTATATAAAAATATACAAGGCTGCTGGACCTAATGGGTTGTATTCGTCCTTTTTCTAGGACAGAGGTTAAGCTTTGATCTCGGATTTGAAAAAACTCAAGGTAATCTGGGAAAGTGAACAAACTCCCAGGGAAAGGTTTGAGTTGGTAATTGTGTCAGTTTGCGAGAAAGTTGGTAAGTCCTTTTGTAAAAACCCCAGAGGTAAGTATCGCATCCAAACTGCTTGTCAGTATTATTCATCAATTATCCAACGCTGGTGAAAAGTATGTGCGTGAGAATTAGACCCGTTTTAGACCCGGTCGTGTTTGTATCAGTCACATCTTTACCCTTCGGCAAGTTTTAGAGCACAGGCTTACCTTCCGTAGAGCCACAATCCCTGTTTACCTTTGTTTGAAAGCAGCGTTTGACAGTCAATCGCACAGTTCTGTGTCGCTGCCATTCAATGAAGAGTGTGCCAGAAAAATGCCTTCTTCCTTTTAAGTCACCCTGTGCGAAAGGTCGAAACCGAGTTCGTGCTACGGCGGCCGTTCGATTATGTTAACCACGAGTAGTAATACGCGACAAGGTTACTCTCTGTCGTTCTTTTTTTTCGAACTCTGTCATTTAAATGGTTCTTGAGGTAGCCCCATCCTCGTATGCGTGTGATCTTTGTTCAGGAGACAAACTCTCTGGCCTAGAAGAAGAGCGATTTTGCGCATCTGAATGAAGATGCGGGTAAGTTGCGAGTTTTTCAGGATAGTCTAAACAACAATGTAAAAATGTTTGGGATGCGTTTTGCACCTTGGACGTGCAAGATTCTGCTTCAGAGATAATTTCACCCTACATCAAACCTTGTTATAACAAGCGTGGCCTTTGCTACGGTGGATAGGTTTTGTTACCTAGGCAGTTGCGTGTGACCAGGTGATCGGATATTGGATGAGGTGTCGCGTATAGAGAAGGCTCATTTGACTTTTGCTAATTTGAACCACTTCTGACGCCGGTTTCACGTCCGAATGTCAGCCGAAAACAGTCAGATTCGTCCCCATTTACGGCCCAGAAACATGACGATCGTAGGTGGGGTCTGCAAGAGGACTGCCTGTGGTTAAGGATTGTTGTGTTCGCAGTATTGCTCGAATATGGTGGAAACATGGTATCATCAATGCTAAGGTTAGGCGTGGGATATTGGGGATCCGAGACGAATCTGTAAAACAAGCGTTCACTCTAAATAGATTAAGACGCTTAGGGCTTGTGTTACGCCTGCCCACGGGAAGGTTTCTTCCGAGGCAGGCAGTGGTTGGAGAGTTGTTCGAGGTGATCAGTTCATGACGGCATAGTGAAAACCCCAAACAATGAACATGTTAGGCTTTCGAGTTGGGTTCCATGCTATCTGTCCGTCTCGAATCAAATGGCACGGCTAGGTGCCATGGTCATTCGCGGCCTTACCTCCAAACATTTTTACAGTCTTCATGTTTTCCATTTACAACTTTCTTTTCTGTCTGAATCTTCATTGTACTTCTACTCAGTTTTCAGTCGACTACGATGCTGATGGAAGTGACAAAAACCAGAGCAAAGAAGTGCAAGGTTATTGCTTGAAGTAACTGAAATAAACTTATTTGCAGTCGTCTGGTGCGGTGTGAAATAGATACTCCCACTTTTAGATTTTCTACTCCTGAATGGTAATGTTTTGTAGTTTTTCTGACATTTTTTTGAAGTTGTCATGTGTCCTTCCTAAGTTAAGAAATATTTTGCAACACCCTGTTTAAGAAAATCCATAATGAACCTTATAAATTTCGACCAACGCAAGAATTGAACTGTATGCATCAAACATGTATCATCACCTGATCTTTCCAAAGGTGCAAAACACTGTAAGTGCATTCTTTTCTCGGCTGTCGAGGACGAAGCTTATCATCAGTTTATATCTGGGGTAACGGTGCAATTGAGAGATTTTAAAGTGACATTGTATATTTTATCACTAAAAATAATGATATTCCCCCCCCACCCCCCGTGAGATGGCGTTGTCAGACGCAAGCCTTCTGAGAAATAAACGAGTCCTATTTCGTTTAAATTCTGAAGGTGATGTTTGACCTAAGCACAAGCACGGCCTATTTGTTTAACTACCCTTGTTTTTGTCAAGGACTAGGAGGTATTCGTTTTTGGAATTTTTTTTCTTTAACCGTGTTGCTGTTTATTTTCAGCTGGTTACATTACGAGAAGTGTTAAGACCTCTGTGCATAGTATTTCTCGTAGGAAATTATTGTGAACTGTGAAGCATTCGCTAATGGATAATTTGCGAGGAGAATATGTACTAAGATTAACGCCCGTAAGTATAATACAGTCGGAGATATCATACGTGTCTTACTTGTTATCAGAATTACGCAAAAATCAGATGAAGTCTTTCAACTCATGTTTATCGTTTATCTACAGCGGATGTATATATATATATATATATATATATATATATATATATATATATATATATATATATATATATATATATATAAACTGAATCGTGATAATATTTTAATTTATGCAATTTTTCAACTGTTAATTGCATTGACTTAATCTCATTCTCCATACAGGACATAGAAAACTCGTTCTTTATGCCGATAAATGAACAAGTATCTCTTGTTTGTCAACAACTCATCAATGATTCTCGTTTCTCGAACGGAATTCACATGGTTGGGTTGTCACAGGGTGGACTGTTTGTTCGTGCATTGGTCCAGCGGTGTCCCTTCAAACGGGTTGGTGCGGTAGTCTCCATTGGTGGCCCGCAGAGAGGAATTTATGGTTTCCCACGATGTCCAGAACAACATATTCCATTTTCTTGCAGCTTTCTACGTGCTATTTTGAACTATCTCGCCTATTCTGACAAAGTTCAAGGAAGGTGCGTAAGTATCTCGTCTTCTCCTGCATTCTATCATTGATTTCGGATTTAAGCTGTAGTTCACGTATGCTTATAAATGTAGTCAGTTGAAATTCATAAGGTTGTTTCACCGAGGTTCATCGCCTTCGCTTTTTCTGAATAAACTTAGAAGTGCTAGTTAACAGCGGAAATTGGGGAGAGAGACTGTGACATTGTCTCTGGTCGTCTCTTTTGGAAAGGACAGCCCGATGTTTTGCAGCTTTCAAATCTGTTTTGCTTGAAGTAATAGGTAGTCAGATTTTGGTTACTTCTTCAACGATACAAAGCCGTTGCATAAAGGGTTTTACTTCCGAAATCGCAGCGGATGTTTTTTCCGTTTAGTTACTGAACGCAAATATATGACAAACCAAGAAATCCCACTTTTGCTAGAAGCGACATCTAGTGTATCTCAAGATTTCTAGCTAATATCAATTGCGAATCTATGGAAAAGTACACATGAGATGTCCATCCCTCAAAATCTTATTTGCAGTAACTATCGTTAAGAAATAAAGGGAAACCAAAGCAATCAGCACCCAGTTTGAAACATCCTGATTGACTAGGCGGTTTCAACCTCAAGACCATAACGGGAGCTTGTTGATTGGAGAATCGACGGATGGGCATGTTATGGACGAAGTAAATCATTTTTGTGATTTATCAGATGCTTCAACCTGGGAAGTACAGTCTCACTAGAAATAAGTGCCGTACTGTTCAGCTTTCTATTTTTTTCTTCAATAAATTAATTTGGAGATGTGGTCATTCCGGCAAACTGTGTGATAAAGGTATCCACTTTGTCTGAACTTGCATACTCTGGACGACTTATCACATTTCCTTTTGCGGTGAACGCAGCAGTACTTTTTGAAATAATAAGGCACACCATCTGGCAGATGGATGCCTCTTTTTTTGGCCATTGCGTACGTCTCGGAACTGTACACGAAGAAAGACGTGCAAGTTTCTTTTTGAAACTCCCGAAAATCGGCTTGGAATGCGTCGATATCGGGGTATACACTACGGACCAAACGCCGAAACACAACTGAATCGTCCACTGGTACGCGCTCCATTTGCAACGCGACAGCACAACACGCAACGAAATAACAGCGAATTCCAGTGCGCTCAGGCTTATATATCACCGATGAACCAATCACCTTTCAGGATACAAACATAAATACCTTCATTAAACAAAACACCCTCAAACCGAGTAATAACCATATGGGAATTTTCATGCCAATTACCATAACAATTTAGCCGTCAATACCATCTTAGCTTTCGTTTCCCATCAACGGACGTGTGCTGTACACCGGGTATGCTGGACTAGAGCCGTACTTCCTCCGGCTGGAAGTAGGCGTAGTTATTCTGCCAAAATGTGGGGTGGGTGGAGAATGGTACAAAATCACACAAATCCCACAGAAGAAAGACTGTCCTGTCGTCTCGACTAATCCGTAAGTTTTGCAATAGTGGTGCTTGCATATAATGCGCCAGGATTGCACCAGTCTGGTAATCAGATTTTCTCAGCAGAGAGTGTTTTGCTATGGGGTCTAAGTAAAAGGAAACTGTCAGTCACAGGAGTTGATTTTTAATTCAGAGCTCTTTCAAAAAACGAGAGAATGCAAGTGAATTAGTTGGGCATGCAGTATCATGCGTTCCTTTTATTTACGCTAGTTCTGTTTTGTTTTACGCTTTGTTCTCACTTCTGAGGAAATGAGATACACTAGACCAATATTTCCTTCAGGTGAAGAAACTATTACGTAAATATCGCACGATTTATCCTACTTTTAAATACAGCCTTGTTCAGGCGCAATATTGGCACGACCCAACTCGAGAAGAGCTGTACAAAGAAAAAAGTTTGTTTTTGTCAGATATTAACCAAGAAAAGGTGAGCCCCTGTGAGCGCATCGAAAAAACCCCAGAAAGTGAACGATACTTATCGAAAACACATGGAACTTGTCGATGCCCTTGTTCTTGTGAAGTTTCAAAATGATACCATTGTTGTACCGCGCGAGTCAACTGTAAGTTTATGCACCAAATCATATTCCCTTACCTATATCGTATAAACAAACAAACCGATCTTATTTCCCGTCCTATGAATCTCCCAATGAAACACTGTGCTCTCCACTAGTAGACTAGGATATTTTGTAGTTGGTTAATATAAGGGATAAACCACAGTAAAATTACCAATTTAATCAAACGCAATTTGTGCTTTTAAAGTGAACATTTGCTGAAACGTAATTTTCCACCTTTCTATCTGTTTTATCCTCGAAAAAAAGTAATCTGAAAGATGTAGCATAGGCTCGGCTGGTTTATTTTTCTCAGGCAAACCTTCATTCGTATAATATCTACTCATGGACTCACTGATTGCCGGGACGTATAATTTTGAGCAAGTTGTATCGCTTTGGGAGGACACAAAATGTTTTTGCTGATGAACTAGCACACGGTCCTTACTATTAAAATAGTTGTTTTTGATTAATCAGATAGAATATGTATATTAACTTGATATCATGCAATTAAAGTCGGTGTTTTGAATGTTCCTTTGGAGTGAAATGTTTGTTGGCCTTCGAACATGTATTGTGCGTTACTGAAACCCTCTCAGTTGAGATGAGGAATAAGACATATTGGTTACCAGATGTGGTAGTGTTCTTATTATAAATCTAATCTTGGTTTAGCATCAATACCATCAACAGACGAATAACCCTGGATCACGAGAATAAACCGGAGTTGCGCATGTTGCGTGCTCAAAGTCAAAAGTGTAGGTTTGCGGTATTCGTGGGACTTCGAGCGTTATTAGTTCAGAGAAAACGTATTCGGTCAAGCAAACAGCGACGTAGTTACACCAAAAGTTGAGACAAATTATGGAGAAAATGCATCACTTTGAAGGTGACAATACTGTTAGTATTCAAGAAATGTTCACTTTTTAGACCTTTGACTGTGAATTTTTTAAAATGGGGCGTTATTTTTACTTTTCTTTTTATTCACAATAATGTGTTCGGGGTTTGTGTATAATCCATCCAAGTAAACGAGTAAATCTTTTTCTCGTTTGCCTTACTTGCCATCAAGTGGTTTGGGTTTTACAAGACCAACAGTACGGATCATTTATACGACCTAAGAGAAAGCACCCTGTATAGTGAGGTAAGTTTCATTTATATCATATTTGGCATACATTCGCAGTCTATTTGTTGGTAAAATTAACAAACACCAACTAACCGAGATCTGATACATCGAGGCGCGAACCTTTTGGCTTTCTTTCTGTATATCTAATATCATAAGTATTACTTTGAATATTTTGTGTTAGTCAAACTAAACAAATCCCGTGCGGTGGTTATTCGGTAACTTGCTTAGTCACAGCGCTTCTCAACGGGAACCCATGCAAACTGTAGACTTTTTGGAACAGTTCGGGTAACTGTTTAGCGATGTCCTAGATGCGTTTTTCGGTCTCAGCGCTGTTTGGCCTCAGTATCTAACCGTGATAGTGGAATTTACTAAATTGAATCAGTAAGGCCTGTAACGGTTGAACAACGTGATGGTTTTGATTTGTGGAAAACCATAATCTCAGTGTAATACCTAAGTGTTTCCAGACTGTTAGGTCTTAGGCAACGCCACACTAAAAAAACTCAGTGTCAAACCAGTTGAACTACCTGTTTTGTTCCCCGTTTCTGATCATTGATGTGTCCCGTCAGTCTCAAACAATTCCCGACCTTCCTGAAGGCAGTCACTTGCGTATGCTCCTGGTGTGAATTTAAAAAGACGAATAGGAATCGTCGTGAAATTTGTGTGAATATAACCTCCAAGCTGAAGCCCCTACCAACAGTACGCAAAATCCAGGAATGTGGTTCAGGTCAGTTTATGAGTAACTTTAAGTCGCAAACCTCTTCGGTAGCAATGGAATAAGAGGCATCTAGGTAATTAAGCTCAAATCTGGATCTCGAAATGACTGCACAATGGGTTTAATTCCGGTTTATAGCAGCAAGATTGTGTAGTAATAATTAATTAATTTAGTAGGGGATTTATTTGGTTTATGGATTGATTCACCGTGCCAGTAAAACACTGAAAGCTGTGTTTATGGGAGTTGATCGTTTTAAGGGTGACGAGTCGGTAAGGTTTAAGACCCAACGGACGCAAACAAATCCGTTGACAGTCAGCCTGAATAACTTGGTGGTAACGTGTGTGACTCACAGTCATGCACACCGGTTTGTAGCTGCATTTGAGACTCGGTAAATGTGCACTTCTGATCATTTCTAACAAGGATGAAACGGTTGTACAGTGCTTGTGTGGTTTTCAGTGGTGAGTTGGGCGTCAATGCTGCGTGATGAGTTATGGATTCCTTTATCTTCCCCTGTGAGATTTGCCGACGGTAAAAATGCTTACTGGATTGAAAACATTCTCGTAGCTTCGTTAGATTTCGTTAACTTCTCCATTACCTGCCAAATTACCACAGTTTCGTCGATACGATGAGCATTTAAAGTGTTGTGCAATACAACGTCATTCTTGATGTGAACAAAACACGAATAATCAGGAATCCCCATTAGGATGTTCATAGTTAAGTAGCACCACTATATTAGTTTTAGTAATTTTCTTTTGTTATCAAATTAATTTCTTAGAATCCTCCGTCTCAACGTTAATTGATCGACTGCAATCGTCAAACAAACTCAAACTGGCGTTAAAATAACTGAGGAACTGGCGGATGAATGAATAAACATCTTTGAGTGTTATGAATCATGCAAGATTGGATCACAGCAACGAGGTTCATATCTTACTATCACTGATTAGCTTCAGTGTTAGACAACTCTACTCTCGCCCGTTTCATAACCAAGCTTTTCTCATTGAGGCATCAAAGGATCTTCCGCTCGAAGGCTCAGATGGTCCACTTCGGTTGCATTTGTTTACTTGTTTGTCGTGCATTGAAATACAGGATGTTGCGGTCATGCATTCGAATAACCACAATGAACAAACTAGTGCACATACATCGACCAAAAAACGGAAACAAGACTTGTACGGATTCACAAATCACTGGAGTTATTGATTTTTATAGGTGAATACTATCCACCCATCCAGGTATAAACTTATCCGATCATTTTCATCAAAAAAAACATAATCATACGCTTTCATCATTAAGTTTCTATCCCAGAAAATCTTCGTTTATTCGCAGTTTTCAATAGTTCTATTTCCAGTGGCGTTTAGTAAGTTTGAACCGGACCAAATTCGACTTGAGCTTGTTAGGCCATGAGTTTGTCATTTGGTTAACTAGGAAAATACACATGTTCAGTTTGGCAAAAAATGTTTATCAGCGATTCATTCTCAAGCCGTTTACAGATTTCATGGGAGACTAGATAAAAAATTATGCGGATGGACATGGAACAAACACGAATCGTGGGTAGGGTTTTTTATAGTCACATAGTCCTTGTCATGTGATTGGTTTATCTAGCTTATGCCCTCTGGGTGGCAGGACGATAGATTTACCCGGCCTCGATCAATCCCAGGGCATGGAAGTTAGAGTTCCTGGACCAAACGCTTTTGAAGACGAAGATCATGGGTATGCTTCGGTTGTCGTCAGAGTGTGCAGCTGAACACTTGCATTTGTATATCTCACAATTACTTGCAAGTAGTTGGTCGGATGACCTGAGGTTTATACGTGAAAGTCGGAGTCCAAAGGACAGTCAGCCAGGCAAATTAACTTGCATTTGTTTAGAGGGCGTCACGATGCACAACTTTTAAAGCTGTGTCCGGTTTCACCTGATCTCCGGTGTCACCCAAATGCGCTAAGATTGCACTGTTTATCGATCCGGTCTGTCTTGGCTTAAGCGGCGTGAGTGATGCCGTTTGGTCCGAATGGATAGCCGTTACTTGTTATTGCTACCGAAAAATTCAACCGAGTTTCCAAGGGCCAGTTAAAAAAGAACATTTATATGCAATGAAATAACTAATGAATAACAAAGATATCATACTACGCAGACCCGACAAAGATAGTGGAAGAGTGGTGATGGACGAATGTGACTACGTTGAAAAAAATCAGAACAATCCTGAATAATGAAACCAGATTTAGCAATAGTCCTGATGAGAAAGATACAACTCAACAAACTGAACGCCGAATAACTACTACCTTGAAACGGGTGATTGATATTGGTTTTGTCACGAATCAAGTGTATGGGCAGGTAAGGTTCACAGATACTATGCTCCCTAGGTTGTATGGACTTACTAAAATCTACAAACCTGGAACATCGATTTACCCCATACTATCAACAAAAGACTCACCCTATCACAGTATCGCCCGCTGGTTATCTAGGTTACTTGAACCATTAAGAAAATATGTCTATGTGGACATACATGGCCATATAAACACTTGGTTTCATAAAACGAATAAAGGATACCGATGGGCTGGACAAAATAATGTTCTCACTTGACTTCGATTTTCTATTCACAAACTTACCGTGGTTAGAAAACAATAATTTTGTCGTAAGGTACACAGAAGCAAGGCAGGTGAATATCAGTTTACCACTGCAATGTATGCGGAAGCCCTTGCTTCGATGTACATTTACCTTTCAGTCTCTATTTCTTAGAACTTCGTAAAAACAAAAGACGATGTGGCTATGGCGTCACCAGTAGGTTCACACCTTGCCGACGCATTCGTCGCAAAGTCAGCAAAAACTACGGTTAAATCTGCAACTACCAACTTCAAACATTTCCATCGATATGTAGACGGCATATTATGTCTAGCTGACGCTACTTCCTACCTAGATGCCGTACAAATATTCATCAGGACAAACAAAGCACTGCACTTCAAAGTCCAGTTAAGTTTATTCAACCATTAACCTCCCACTTCTGTGCTCCGGTTTCGGTTGCTACCTTCCAGCATCGTCGGGTAAAGGGCAAAAAGAATGGAAACATAAAGTGAAAAGAGTCGAAGTCGAGGTGAGAAGCGGAAATCACGAAGACAGGAAGAGTTGGAATGCAACTACGCCAACGGTTAGGACACCCAGCCATGTCACTTGATGTCTGCAGTCACATGGTAGGCGGGTCGCGTGGACCCTAATCTGGAAGTCTAACACGTCCCACTTGACCAAATCCACTGGTCGGGGTTTTCGTACTCTTTTACAATGTCACGGACTGACCACCTCACCCTACCTTCCAACCACTACCTACCTCAGAAAACAGCAAACACCGAGGAAGTCTGTCGGTGGGCATTCGTACCACATGTGCCAAACACCTTTTGCTTTTAGGTTCAGTACTTGTTACGGCGTCTGACCTCTGGTTCCCAACACACCATGTCTAACTTCAGCATTTTTGATACGGTGTTCCCAACATATTCGGGCAATGCTATGGAGATATCTGTGCTCAAACACCGACAGTCTTTGTCTATTTTCTACCCTTAACGTCTGTTTTTGAGCCGTGTAAAAGAACGGACCTAACAGCCACGGTGTACACTCGACCGTTGATAGATAATCGGATGTCACGCCGGCGCCACAGACGACTGAGGTTAGCAAAAGTCAAACGCGCCTTTTTTACGCTACGACACTGTACTCTTGAACGCGAAGCTGGTTATCAACTACCGTTTATCGATGTGACTTATGAGAGTGAAAGGTGATTGGATGCGGCGAAAGGTGTACCGATGATAAACTTGGAGCTGCCAGTGTTCCAGTTTCACCAATTTCGTTAGTATCCAACAAAAAGGAAACTCGATGGAATATTTAGTCTTCGCAGAGAAAAATTTGTTTAGAAAAGTCTGCAGAGAACGAATTGATGGCCACAAAACACGCTGCGTGAAAACAGTTATCCGGATCGGTTCATTGAAGAAATCTCATCTAACGAGTGCCGCAAATCACCGTATAAACCACGAGAAAGACCTTTTTTTCATTATCTTCCTACTTTAAGTTGATACGGCGAGTGAATTCCTAAGGCGACGATTGGGAAGGGAAATTCAAAACAGATTAAGTGCCACTGCACTACGTTGTGTTTCAGGGTGCACCTTGAATCCAGATTCAGAACAGTGGTGGACTGCCGATCCTGGCCTTATCAGTGGTTATGTGCTCGTTCAAATGTGTTTTCGACGCATTATGTAATTCAAACGGCACGACAGTCAACCCTGCTCAGATCAGAAAGCATCACTTACGCTGGTTAAGTCAAGGGCAGACCGGATCAGTTGCGCATTAGCAATAGTCGAAGCAGTCGGAATAAGGAAGTTGACCCCTAACTTTTGTTCCAAACTGAACTTTCATATGTTACGATGTTGTTTTTCCAGCCAATATTACTGAGGAAACTCAGAACCTACACCTTTCAGAGGGATACCAGTTTCTTTTATTCATTGATGCAACAACAGCATCAGAGCTTGAAAACGTTAAGCTTATTGGTTAAGAAAATGAAAGCCCGAGCTTTTCATTAGTTGAATCATGTTTGTCGCTAATACGTGATCTTCATCTGTTACTTTTGTTGTGTCGCTAAAAGTTAGTCACTGACCTCGTAATATAGGGTTATAATATCCTACTAATTAGTTCATCTCACAGGTAATCGTTGCAATCATTGTCCACCAAAACCGCAGGAAGTTACCCACATGTTATTATTTTATGTGGGAGTTATTCACACTTACTCGTTGAATAATTTCAGTATCATATTTAAATAATTCTACTAAGTAATTTACAATGCAGTACCGAGGCTTAGCTCACCATTGAAAACCGTGGAAGTACCGTTCGGATGTTTTATCCTTGTTACGAATCATGAGCGGTGCACACCGACCGAGTCGCAACTGGGATTGGAGCCCGGGGCGAACGATTGTGACTCGGCCACCAAACCACCAGGTTATCCGGGCCGGGCTGTTTTACAACGATTTGTTTAGCGCCAACACTACCGTCACTGGACGGTTATTATGTTATGAGTAGTTTCACTGTTGAATGTGTTGTCGATTTTATTGTGTCGGTGACAATACGATGCATCCGTTGTTTTTCAGGATCTTTTGGGTCTGAAGAAGCTGGACTTGTCTGGAAAATTGCATCTTTTAGAAACCCCAGGGGAACATTTGCACTTTTCATTGGAGTGGTTCAAAGAGAAAATTGTCATTCCATTTTTGAAATGATTCAGCTAAAAGTCCAATAATTTTCTCTTTCTTTTTACTCATCACAACTCGATCAATCATATTCAAACGACTCTGGTCCTATGTAATTCATCATCAATCATTCAATTTCTTATCAATGTCATTTGTTGAGAAAATATGAAATACTTGATTTTTTTCACTTATGCTATCATATTAATGAATATGTTCAGCAAGCTCATTCGGAGGGAACTAGGCAAAATGAAGATAAGTAAAATCGACATCTTTTTTCTTTATTCTCTATTACGGACTCGACACAGATGCGGACTTCTGATGTCAATCAACACAGTAAGGAAAAAATTCGCTTGTGAAAATAACGCTTCACACGAACGAGAACTATCAGAAAATCTTATATTTTAATTTCGTTTCTTGGTTGCATACACATGATGTGTGGGACGCATATCATACAGCCGTGAGAGTCCACCACACTTTCAATAGGATTCGGTAACAATGTCCATAAGAATTGTTGCGAAGAACGACTTGGGAACCCTTTCGTTTGAGTGTTAGTGTGGGACGGACTACAGTGGAGCTGTCTACCACCAACGCTGACCGACGATAGTAAAACATCAACCTCGTTTCTTCGGTCCAGTAGTCTGCAATTTTACCACCAACCATTGGCTTTGAAATTTGATGTTGTCGTCTCTTGGTTAACAGGAAACAGCTTTCGTATAAGACAGTCGCATTTGATCAAGACTAATTCGAGAATCTGAACATCGTTGTCCTCGGTACGATTGGAATAATAAACAATTAGTTGTACCAACATAAGGTTTATAAATGGGTGCAGTATACGTGACTCGTCTACTCTCTAGTGAACAGTTACACTTACTAATCTGAATAATATCCTGGTTGTATGGAATAAATTGTAATTAATTTGAATTCGCGATAAAGTACATGTATTCCTTCACTGGGGACAATATTCTGGAGAGCTGCACTTGAGACGAATAAATACCAATGAGAGTTCTTCGATTTACTGGTAACTCTGTAGTGATCAAGTCAGTCAAGCCAAGTATATGCTTCATGCACCTGAGGGTGAATATCCAGCTACTGCATAACCGGTACACTGCAAAATCACCAATAAAAAGCAGCAAATAAGTGAAGGCGTACGTTTAACGGAGCGAGTTAGGAAAATCAATGGTGATAGAACACGGGTTGGCAAGAAAGAGAGTGAGGTAAGGAACTACAGAGGATTTGCATGGCTTAGTGCGAGCAAACAGATGTTATATTTGGGTTGAGTGACAGATGCAGGTCCTGTAATCGGGATGAAGTAGTGGTGTGCCGTTGTCCAAGTTCTTACGAGAGAAAGTCAGAAAGGCCTTGTGATGTTGGGTTGCGATAAAGTGGGTGAGCAGATCGTAAGTGATGTCATTATGCCAAGACAATTGTTTAATGGACCTGACGGCAGTCTTAAGATCTTTTGCAAGCAGTCCAGGGAATACGACGGAGGAAACAGCCAGCGCGGAGGGATGCACAAAAGTACGAGACATCTTACTAGATGAAACGGGTTAGAAGATGAACTGAGTCGTACCAAGTAAGAGGTGAGTCGTCGAAATTTCAGGAAGGTTGCTGCGATGTGATCTGTCCAGGTACTCTGCGGACAATACTCTGCGCTGGTTCTTCGTTGATGACTAAGTCTAAATTGGATACCATCAGACTGGACTGTTGATGAGTTTTATAGGGACAGAACAGAATATCAACACTTTTCTTGGGTCGTCCATACATTTCGACGTGATGGCAAGTTGACGAGCTCAGTTACTGTTCGTTGTTAAAGCGGTAATGTGTAGCTGTTGGAGTTGGGCAATCCAAAAATCACATCATCGGCGTATTTAATAAGGAGAAAATTGTCATAAACGGGCATGGACGATATATAAGCAGAAAGCAAAACGTGGTAGAATGGGACCCTGGAGTGCACCTTGTGTAGAGGGAAGCGTGGAAGAAGTTCAGCCACAGTATCGTGTAGAGCGATGTCGACTGGAAAAGTAATTGGATAGAAGGACAATGCCGGAGGTACTGACGCCCTAGTGAAAGCACAGAACTTGCTCCTCTCATACCCTTTTTTTCATTATTTTCTTTTGAGGTTGCCGCTAGGAGATAGCGACCAAAACCACCGCGCCGAGTGCGTGGTTAATGGTTGTCTGAACTGAACTGATGCCCGAGCAAGTACTTGGAGTAATTTTGATCTGTCAGCGCAATTAAATGCGTCACTATAATCGAAGAAACGAACACTAACTAGCTGACTGTTGCGATCAACAGTTGATAAAACAGGTTGGTGAGACGGGCCTGTGCACTGAGGGATGGTCGTTATTTTTGATATGGAAACTGCCTGGACCTCAACACACTGATCTGGACAGACGGTCTTTTCAAGTACTGGGAGCTACCGATGTGCAAGCTATTGAACATAGATTAAATGTACACTTTCTAGATACTGGAGTGATAAAGGCCACTTTCCAACTATCGGGAATAGTATTACAATTTGAGCATAGGCCAAGGAGAATAGGAAATGCGGGGACAATGTGTTTGTTCATTTCGTCAACAGGATTGGATGTAGGAAGTCTGGGCTGCTTGTCTTGTTTGCATGAAGTTGAGTGAGGTTCTCGTATACGTCTAAGGAAATGATGTTCTCTGTTTGGCATTTCAGTTAAGTTTATCCGACCATTAACCTCGCACTTCTGTGCTCCGGTTTCGGTTGCTACCTTCCAGCATCGTCGAGTAAAGGGCAAAAAGAATGGAAACATAAAGTGTAAAGAGTCGAAGTCGAGGTGAGAAGCGGAAATCACGAAGACAGGAAGAGTTGGAATGCAACTACGCCAATGGTTAGGACACCCAGCATTATCACTTGGTCTGCAGTCATATGGTAGGCGGGTCGCGTGGACCCTAACCTGGAAGTCTAACACGTCCCAATTGACCAAATCCACTGGTCGGGGTTTTCGTACTCTTTTACAATGTCATGGACTGACCACCTAACCCTACCTTCCAACCACTACCTACCTCGGAAAACAGCAAACACCGAGGAAGTCTGTCGGTGGGCATTCGTACCACATGTGCCACACACCTTTTGTTGTTTAGGTTCAGTACTTGTTACGGCGTCTGACCTCTGGTTCCCAACACACCATGTCTAACTTCAGCATTTTTGATACGGTGTTCCCAACATATTCGGGCAATGCTACGGAGATATCTGTGCTCAAACACCGACAGTCTTTGTCTATTTTCTACCCTTAACGGTCATGTTTTCCATCCTTATGAGAAACCGGAACTGGCATCCGCGGATAGCAATAATGTGACGATTATGTTTGTCGACGTCTGCTGAACGTGATGGTTTACGGGAATTAGCACTATTTAGGTGGAAGATTATATTCCAATTCTCCCTGCCATTGACGGTGGCAGTTAGCGAATGGATGTACATCCTCTCCTTCACCTGTCTCTGTTCGCTCGGTTTTCGTCTACTGCATCATACAAATGCTTGATAAACCCTTCCTTGAACTTCTCCCAGTAACTGCCAATGCACGGCATGTCTTCACTTCAGTATCGAGGTGTTTGGTGACGTCCTTCAAATTATTTCGTTTTGATGCGCATTTGATTATTTTTCGCCCTGGTGAAACGAAGGGTTCTTTCTTTTCATCCGTATAAACGTCTTCCATGTTGGCGGGTGATGATGTGTCCAGCGGTGGTTAAATTACGGTGAACACTGCCCTAAACAGTCATGGTGTGTCTATGTCGCCCGATTGCTCCCGAACGAAATATTCGCAAATCGAAAACGAGTCTCCAAATGCAAGGATAAGATGTCACAAACAAGCAGCAGTTGTTATTAAAAATCCGCAGTGTAACAAATGAAACCTTGCTTTGTATTTTCGGTGGCTGGCAAGCATCACGACTCGGTGGGACGAAAAATATTGATTCTAATCCATATCGAAATGGAACGCCGATAAGATAAGTAGATATATTGGCAGTCTGAGAATAATGCATAGGGTTGACATAAGTACGCTTCTGTTGTGTCTGTGATCTGTAGTAGCGGAACACGTATTTGTTGCACTCCTACTTGTAGGAATGTATTTACAATCAGAACACAACCGGTGAACAAGCAAGTGAGTCAATGATCAAACAAATAAGAGCGGAAAAGTAGGCGCTGTTTGTCAAACATAGAAAGACGCCGAGCATCCTCCGTGCGAAGTGGCCAGGTCTCACAACCGTAGAGTAAAACACTAGGAACCGCGGCGACGTACATCCATCCCTTAGGAGAAAGCCGGGTGTCACGGTGGCGCTATCGGTGTCACATGTTAGGGAACGCTGCCGACGTGATCTCTTCGACACCACCTCTAGCTGTAATCAAGCTCTCAAGGTACTTAAAGTTATCGAATCACCCTAGCTAATCACCACCAAGGGTGAATGCAAGCACAGGCTCCTGTCAATCTTGCGAAGGCACTTTGCACTTAAAGGCGCTAAGTGCATACCATACACAGATTCCTCAACCACTGAGCGGTCCAAAGCGTGTTGTATTGCCTATGCATTATCACTTAGGAAGGCGACATCATCGGCATATTCCAAATTGAAAACTCTGCTGCGTGAGAGGAGTTCAACGCCACCTTTTGGAAGACCAACCAAGGTGTTCCGTAGAACATCCTCTGTTGATATCAAAAACGTCCTCAATTGGAAGGCGAAGTCAGTGGCATAAGACACATCTGACAGTTATCTGAACCAAAATCCTGTGCTGGACCGGATGGTTGTTTCTGTTTATTTTGCGAGGCGGCGACTCAGTTTTATGCGAACAAAGGAGTATGTCCCAATGAGTTGACGTGAAGCAGTGATTTTGCTGATTCACTGCTACACTACCATCTCTTTGGAGCCAATATACTTTTCTGACTCTCATATTCCTCCTGCCGTGCCACGAATTACTACGTCGTTCACAAATCTTTCCTGATTTCAGACCACACTTTTGAATGGACTTCCGAAAGTAGTGGCCCTTCAGCGCCTTTTAAATCTGTTATCTGGTTGTAATAACTACTACTCACTTTGTCTAACCCACTTGGTCCTACTCACTTGTGCTTCCTCTTGAGTCTCTCTGTTAGTTCACTCCACGCACGGTCTTGTAGTGGCTACGGTAATTCGGATAAAATAACCATTTTCCTGGCACCGTTTTCGATGTATTTCCTGCACGATTTGTTCTGACACTTGGTTTTGACTATGTCTAGTCCAGTTGGTTGCATGTTTTACTGAACTCGTAAAGCACGAAGTTTTCCTCGACTTCACTTTCGATTATCACAACCCACATGCATCTGACTCGTTCTGCTCCGTGTCTGCGGTGGTTTGTCACCTGTCTATTAGTTGTATCGGTACCACAATATACACAGTATAACTTCGTATTTATTTGACAACTCGAGTCTTTTATTCAACCGACTGACTTTGCTTTTGCTTTTGTTATCTCAAAATTGTCTGCTCATTTTTAATCCGTTCGGTCTATCATCGGTCGTCCTAAGAGCAGGGAGCTAATCATCCATTTCAGGTATCTGTCCCCAGATGTTGAATCACCACCAAGCAATACTCCTGTCTGTCCAGAGCAGTCGAACAACGAATCATTACGTTTTTCCGCATTCTGAGCCATTTACAGAATCTATTTATTACTCTTTCTTGAGCGCACCCTAACATGCAATTTTGTGGTGGCCTTCCGAACCATTTGGTTAACCGTTTTTACTGCATCCATTTTGCCTAGAAAAAAGAATTGAAACAAACCCCTACAATATCTGCATTGGATACCCTAACACAGTTGGTATCAACATTTTCGATGCGTACAAATTTGCCATCTCTTCTCGGAACTCCCGAAATTGCTCTCCGGTGGTTCGATGGTTCATATTGCGATGGGCAATCCCAAAACAATCATTCATTTAATCAGAATACCGACCGTTTCAAACTAATCCTTTGCATTCTTATTTATCCCCACTGCCATTCGTTACACGCAATCAAAGTGTGGTACAATGATAGGTAAACCGAAAAGGAATCCCAGAAGATCAGAAAAAACAAGATCACCAAGGAAGATTTATTGTCTTGGCAGCACACAAACGCTCAAACCACTTACAGATGTTTCCTTTTGAAACCTAAGTTTTGAAAAACACAGGAAGGACCAAATGAAATTTATATCCACCTGCATTTGCGAGCAGACGCGCATAAGGTGGTGAGGGCTTCATAAGACTCAACACTGATCCATTTTTGCATTTATATGCAATCGACGTGCTTTATTCCAGTAGGCTACATCATGATGTAGGTTTTCAGTTCATTACATTCTTTCGATTGGCTTGAATGACTTCAGAGTCGTCTGCAAAAATTCGTGGTAGCTAATTTCTCCGTCTAGGTCACGATCATAACAGGACCGTAGATGATATAGATCATCTTGGGAGAGGGCGATATCCCTCTTGCGCAACATTTCATCAATTTGATTAATAGAAATTTTGCCCAAACGACTTTTATCCAGTTTTCCGAATGCCTCCTGAAGCGTTCGCCATTGGCTTGTGCACTAAAATAATTCAGAGTTTTCCGTTTAGCGTATAAATGAAAAGCAAGACAATCTCATTGAAAAACACGGTTTATGATTACGGTAAGTATTCTTTTGTTTTGTGCTATCAATTTGAAGTTTCTGTTTCTTCCAGAAGAACCTGCATTTTACTCATTTCTTCTAACTGTCCGTTTAACTTCGCTTTAAGACAACTGAGAAACAAACTTGCTAGCTTGTATTTAGCAACATTTGGTCGATCCCATCTTTAATCGAATTTCACAGAAAGTACATAGCCATCCAGAATAAATGTTTTACTATGGTTCCCCACGTATTATCGACAACTTAGTTAGCATAATTGTAAAGTGAATTCTTTTTATTCTATATTTCAATAGATACGGTGAATATATATATATATATATATATATATATATATATATATATTCATAAAATGTAGACAGTCAGTATTGATCAACACTGTTGCATATCGGTGAAGGCAATTAATCTGTTGATCAAGTGTAAGTTTATGGTAAAAGTGAGAAACCGTTCAGTGTATCGGTGTAGAATGTACCGAAAAAACGATGCGTTACATGATGCGTTACGCAAAAATATTCCATTATCGGTAGCAGCCTTGAAAGTTTGTAATCAGTCATTGTTTCAACTACCGTAATTGTAACCAGCGATGATCGAAACGTCAATCGATTGACACATTTCCGACAACACCGTGTTACGCATGGAGTGCGCTTTATTCAATACAAAACTATCAAGCTGTTCTTTTTGTAGGCAACTTATTTACATAATATCAAGTTACTAATTCCGATGAAAGTTACCACAAAATAAATGCCCCATAAAAGCGGAATTTACGGATCACGGCTCAGATCTTTATCGCGAAGTAAAAGCCATATTCCACTGGTCATGACGTTATCTTGGTTTTCTTAGTTTGATTACCATTTTAAGAAAAGTACTTTCAGTCTGAAACTTAGTGGCACATAAGCTCTATTATGATTCAAACTTAATTTTCAATGACACCGAAAACCCAAATTTATTTAGTGATTTGTCGCGCAGCATCAACAACTCATCCATTGTTAATTTCTAGTTTGAAAGATGTTGAGCATAAAGTGGGACTGGTGTATAAGAATGAAACAGTGATCTAGAGTGACTAATCTAGAAAACATTGCGTATTACCGCTGACAGGTCAATTTCACTTTTCACAATGATTATTTTATTGTAGAAATGTGGTGGATAAACACATCATTATCAAGCTCAACTGATCCATAACATAAGCGTCGGTACACATCCGTCCTAGTATTTGCACTGAAACATACAAACGTGCAAATGTACCAGCGTATTATAAAGAAAACATCTAACTGTTACGAGCTTAATTGTGTAGTGGCCATCGGTCCAAACTAATATTCGATTTCAGGTAGTACAGTTTTGTTGATATTCAGTAGCATTAGCTTCTAAAAAAAATCCATCTAAAGTAAATAATTATGAAACAATTGAATAGAAAATAGAGAATAAGTTACAAAGATGAAATAAAGCAGATTTGGGGTGGCTGACAGTAGATGGATGTCGAAATCTTCCCGCGTCTATTGGGATAATATATTTGTAGTTATTAAAAATGTATCCACACGTTTTCTTCAACCCATCATCATTTCAAAAAGCTAAATTTGAACAACTAGTACATGGCTTCCAACTGCTCTCAAAACTCGGTAATGAATAAGATTTTATTTGGTAGTTTCCTCTGATTTCAGAGTACGCCTAAACGGCATTCGTAATCTGTTTGTTTGTTCTAACATGTATAATGCTGTGATGGCTTTCGTACGGATTTTGGAAGAAATACCCAGGTTTGACCTTCATGTGATAAGGCAGCTGTGAAAATTACAACGCACTTTGGGACTTAGACATATATAATGATATCGCGCAGATGGCATACAAAGGTTGAAAGAGCGTCATGCGCAGTATTTATCTATCCACCTGCTTCAAAAATAAAAGGTTTAGCATAGAATCAAGTAGCTCCAATGTTGAATACGATGCACACCCAACAATCGGTGTCACAAGTGGTAGTTGATAGTCATTTTTTCAACTGATTCTAGTTACAGTCTCTTGTTCGGAAGACTAACCGATAAGATAGCATATAAAAATGGGGAAATATCAGGGTGGTTTCCGTTCAGAGTTCTCAGTTATTAACTTCGACTCTCAGCGCTTTTCTTAGAGTCTCATCACCCATTCAGAAGCCAATTGAATCGAAGTGATAAGAAGCACAAAGCAGCCGAGTTAGGCGTAATTAAAAATCATGTAGATGAAACAATAGTTGGAACGATATTGAATGCGACATTTAGTCTCATCGTCTTAAATCAACACAAAATCGATAGGTGGATCTTGAATTTAAAGTCTAGTATGCACTTCACCGATAAACCCACTGTATAAAGTTGATAAATATAGATTTCAAACAGTTCAAAAGAACCAAAACTCCTAGGCGTGAGACTATGCACATGACTTTAAAAACAATGCGTTATGTTGCAACAAATACAGAAGCTGTCGAGCATTTCTGGCTGTCATAGAGGTCGACATCTGAACAAGCTTAACTTGGTGATTCGGATCAGCACGAACGGGAGCAGGGCGGCGCAGTGGTAACACACACGCCTTTGAGATAAAGGGGCCCGGGTTCAAACCCTGGGTGTGGCGGAGGATACGCACCACTGATGAGCTCTAACAAGAGCGAAACTCTAGTCTGGTGCTTCCGAGTGCAGGTTGGTCAGATGAGGTTTGCGCGTGAAACGTGGAGTCCAAAAGGACGGTCAACCAAACGGAAATACAGAATGATCCAATTGAAGAAGGAACACTGTGTCTTGATTCATAGGTGCGCCACCTAAAGTTACTTTTGGCATACAAGAACCTATCCTGAATGTAAAATTATTCACTCAGTATAGCCAGTTGTGTCGACCACTTTCATGTTTTCCTTGAACTTTTAGGTTATATTCCCTGCATAAATTGATTGTGGTTGAAACGATAAGCAGTATTGTGATATATGAATCGGTTACTTTCATAGCACCCCCGAACACACTACAATAGTACAGCTATGTCTACAGTACCGATATTTATTGACACGTACGTAAAATATATCTTTTTGAATACGTACGTTGTGATGTAGAGGAAAGACTGACAAAATTTCCAATAAATCGAAGTTATCTGGAGTAACACGATTTCACACCTCAGTTAAAACAGATGTAACGAGGACAAATAACATACCGCTTTTCGTATTTCAGAAATAACTTCCACGAACGTCATTGCTTGACCGGTTTTCTGTAAATAAAGCGGTGTATTTGATGAGCATAATTGATGTTATTCTGTAAGAAGTTCACAGGAACAATTACAAGCAAAACAGTAACAGTGTCCATGGATTATGAATTTTGCGAACTAGTCTCGTCGAGATTAGTCGAAAAGAAAACGCCTTGATGAAAACGTTACTCACAGTGTTTGTAAATGTGTGGGTGCGCTCATCGAATACGGTTTTTGGCACTTTTTCGGTGGGAAGAGTCTTCGCAAAATGCACCATGAAATCAATGTAATTGAAGCTATGAAGGAAACAGAAAGGCAATGCCAGCGAACCCAGTGAACACAGATTCAATAAGGTATTTAAACTGAACAGCTCTCTAAAAGCTTTGATTTCGTCAGCGACCGAGGGTAAGCATAAGGATGCCTGATTCAATTACAAGTAGCGGACAAATTAACCAATTTTAAATATGTGCACAGATTTGCAAAAAAAAGTACAGTGCACGAATCTATTTCACGAACCACAACAGAGTTGATGTATGGATTATGAAATGTTGGCAAGCAGATTCGTAACGAAGTGTGCATCACGTCAACATACGCTATGTATAGCACTGGTGTCACACAAGGGTTCAAAGGGATCCAGGAAAATCATAAAGTTAATGAAAAAAAATATTTCCATTTCCCGCATCAAAACGTCCACGCTGTGTAACGGAATCAAACAAACGACCAACAGAACACTGCTTGCCTTGTCTTTATTCATCGTCAAATTTCAGAACAAAGACATATCTTCCGGATGCCCACAATTTGTCTTTCTTGATCTGAAAGTGGCATTCGACTCAATCGACCGCACAGTTCTCTGGCACTGCCTCTCATTGAAGGGCGTGCCAGAGGAATTAATTTCCTTTTTCCAATCCTTGTATACGAACAGCCGGTGCCGAGTTCGTGCTTACGGCAATCTTTCATCCAAGTGCACCGTGGAAAGTGGTGTTCGTCGGGGTTGCCCCCTTTCACCCTTCCTTTTTAATTTTGTAACTGTATCGAATCTCGGAATGGCTCTATCCTCGTGTTAGAATAGTTGCATCCATCCCTGTTCAGACAGCCAACTGTCTGATTTGGAATACGCGGACGATATTGTTCTTCTGAATAAAGATCCACGTAAGTTGCAAGTTTTACTAGATTGCCTTAACAGCAATGTAGCGATAGTTGGGGCGCGTTTTGCGCCTTCATAGTGTAAAATGCTGCTCCAGAACTGGGTTGGCTTTACGCCAAACCTTGTATTGGGGGGAGGGAACTCAAGCTGAAGTAGATAAATTGCGTTGCCCGGGCAGTTACATCTGGCCAGGTGGGCAGATATAGGATGAAATGCTATCGCGTATACTGAGGGCGCGTTTGACTTTTGCTAACCGCAGTCATCTGTGGCGCCGGCGTGACATCCGATTATCTGTCAAGGGTCGAGTGTACACCGTGGCTGTTAGGTCCGTTCTTTTACACGGCTCAAAAACAACCGTTAAGGGTAGAAGATAGGCAAACGCTGACGGTGTTTGAGCACAGATATCTCCGTAGCATTGCCCGAATATGTTGGGAACACCGTATCAAAAATGCTGAAGTTAGGCATGGTGTGTTGGGAACCAGAGGTCAGACGCCGTAACAAGTACTGAACCTAAAAAGCAAAAGGTGTTTGGCACATGTGGTACGAATGCCCACCGACAGACTTCCTCGGTGTTCGCTGTTTTCCGAGGTAGGTAGGTAGTGGTTGGAAGGTAGGGTTAGGTGGTCAGTCCGTGACATTGTAAAAGAGTATGAAAACCCCGACCAGTGGATTTAGTCAAGTAGGACGTGTTAGACTTGTGTGTTGGGGTTCACTGGACCTGTCTACCAAATGGTTGGAAACATGATGCGATATGGCTAGACGTCGCAACTAATGGCGTAGTTGCATTCCAACCCTTCGTTTTCCCTCATGGTTTTCGTTTATTATCTTGATTTTTCGGATTTTTTTCACTTCATGTTTCCATTCTTTTTGCCCTTTACTCGACGATGCTGGAAGGTAGCAACCGAAACCGGAGCACAGAAGTGCGTGGTTAATGGTTGAATGAAATGTAGTGAACTGAATCTTATGCCTGGTACTTCGCGATGGACTCTGAGGTATTTGCTTTTATGTGCAAGAGAGACTGTTCACCTACGGCAGGAAGTGCTGAAGGCGCAATAAACGGGTAGTTGTGCAATACGTTTTGCGACCGTTTTGTTGAACATGTATCTGAGCAAGCTTGAAACTGTATCACAGTATCAGCGTTTTGTGGTCTAGGGACGCATGATATGCGGAAGGTGTAGATATATACGCGGTATATTCCTAATTTATATGGATATCTTGAGATTCCGTTTCATATTACTGCCTGTGTAGAGGGTCACCAGTAATGCTTCCTTTGAATCAAAATATAACGTCTTCGTTAAGCGGTCATAATTATCGAACAGACCGGTGAATGTGGCCGATACGAAAATTCTGTGATAATTTATATTTTCTGTTTATTTTGAAATGCGCTGCTATTCGTTTATCTGCATCCTAAGTCATGAGAGTTCAAATAACAATTATTTACATGAGAGCGTTTGACTTTCCTATCATTTTCGCCATATCAGCATCGGTCTCTTGATCTGACAAGGAAATGTAGGATGGTACCAGAATCTGATTTATCATCGTAAATTGGGAAGATTTGGGCAGTGTTTTGCATAATTTCCGGTTTCTTTTTAAGCAAGCTTGAACCCGTATCTCACAGTTGAGAAATTTCCTATAGGCTTCGTTCAATGTCCACAAAACACACTCATTTGATTAGTAGAAGAACTCACTAATCTTTTTCGGGGGACTGGAAACACAAGAATAGTTCCTGCAGTTCGGGCTCCGTTAGTGGGAACTTGAACTTTCGCGCAACCAGCTAGGATTGTAGGAAATAAAAGATGGCAAATGTCAGCATTAAATTTTGTGATTAGTTCTAGCACGAAAGTCTTAGATCAGCGAGCTAGTAACGCACCGACGAATCAGGAATGCAACTACCAGGATGGATACAAAAACGCAAAATTCTTGTAGGCGGGGCGATTGGATCACTTCGTCTAGAAAGGATTTTCCGTCGAAATGATTTAAGAAGACCGATTAAAACTGATGTTCGAGTCCGATTATCTTATTATCAGTGTTTTACAAGTGAAGCATGGTTCTGAACTTAAGCAATATAATTTGCAAACAAATACGATGCTTTATTGGTTTTTCATCACGCACGTGTTTGTCAACTCCTAAACGATGGCTCATACTTGGATAGAAAACTAAATTGATGGAGTGAAACATACAACATGACACATGGCAGACCGAACAGAACAACTTCATGTCAGTGAAGCTGTCGGAGTTGTCAGAAGGTATCACACGAAACGGGTTCTAGTTGCGATTATTGTATGTTTGTTTCCGTGTTTACTGCCATATGCTGAAGTGTCTGAATCACGCATTAGAGTCGTTCAAACATACACGGGTCTGAAGTTTGCATGCCTATTTCCATTCGACCGATTCTGGACGACTCACAACAGCAGGGAAAACAAAAGTGAGATAATCGGAAAGTTATGTCAGTCCACGTGGAGATGAATATGCACACGAATTGCACATAAAAGGCATCAATTGTAACTTGGACAAAACTGATGCAGCAATATTTATTACTGCAACTGGAACAAACGGGTCTAGTCGAAGATATCCTAGCCAATACCATCACAGCATTAAAATGTGTCAGGATTGGAAATGAACCTGGTTAGATATTTTTCTATCCAAAGTAAACTTTGTTTTTGTCTTTGAGCATTCACGTGTATTCATACATGAACGATTTTTTCAATATACCATAAATTTTGATCAAGTTTTCTGACTAACAGATTTTTCTTTTTTAACTTGAGCAGTTCAATAAGATCTTCCTGATGAGCAAACCTCAGACCATAATCATAGTGTTATGCCCGAATAGGCTACATCCAGAAGGACTGGGAATGTGAGATAAAGCAAAGCGTAGTTCAATGAACGCCGCGTTGCGTCACTGTTATTTTAGAAAACGTTGATTGTTTGAAGTAAGTGGTAAACAGATGGATGGAAAAAGTTTCTTGGGAGCACACGACTAGTTTCGTGTTCATTACTGCACACCCGATATGCTTATCCGGTAATAAGGTACTATCAGCGAGTCACAGTTGTGGTTTCCTAGAAGACACTTCTACGAAGAGTATCAGCTCACTTCTCCGATAAAGAAACGTGAAAAGTGATAAACGTACTTGAATCACGGCAAGTATATTTGTCCATTTCCTTTTCCACAATTCACCAGAATAAAAGTTTTGTTTCTTCCTAGTCTTAGCGAAGGCCTCAGGAAATTTTCTCTTTAGGTTCTGTTTCTTTTTGTAAGTATTCATGATGGAAACCCACAAACAGTAAGAAGTAAAAATTCTTTGTTATTGAACGTACCTTAAAATCCTCCCACATTATCTTTGTTTTACCTGATGGATCTGCATACAAAAACGTAGAATGTAGTCTATCCCAATCCTTCTGTACCAAGCTTTCCAGTTTTGTACACAATTCAGTTAGTCGGTGATCTGAGGGTCTGGGTCTTGTGGGTCCACGTGGACAAATAGTTTTAACAATTTTTCCGGCCTTGAGCAAATTATTGCGTTCTTGTGCTTTCTGGTTTTTAAAATCCGCACTCCACTGTAGAAAGGGATCCAGATTCGGATCCCGAATGACTGGTAAAAAATGGATAAGCATAAATCTTGGTCAACTTTAAAGACGATACATTCATAATGCTGAATAACTAATCATAAGAGGCCCTGTGCCCTACACATATTCATATAGTGTTCCTAACTCCACGGTTTTGTCTATGAGTAGTGTTAATTTAGTTTCCGATAAACACTCACAGTACCTCTTCGCTTTTATGAATCATCCAGGAAATAGCACCAATTAGTCAGAGCGCAATTGTGAATGGCTTCAATGTAAGCATTAGTAACATCATCCACCAAGTATTAGCATATATTCCTCTCGATAATGATACCAGCGCTTCAATTCACACTTTAACTCAAAACATCTGATTCAACAACCTCTTCTTTCATACTATTTACTTATTTAAATAACTGAAATTTCCAACAATCAAGAAACTGTCAGACTTCTGGCCAAGGTATCAACTCAAGTCACTCATGTCATTACGGCCCTTATCTTATTCGCTTTAAAAAAATACAGGTTTCCGATAGAAGTGCTATTGTAAATATCTTGTGCGCCAACAGCTTTCAGTATAGTTTATTCAAACATTAACCACGCACTTCTGTGCTCCGGTTTCGGTTGCTACCTTCCGGCATCGCCGGGTAAAGGGCAAAAAGAATGGAAACATGAAGTGAAAAAGATCCGAAAAATCAAGATAATAAACGAAAACCATGAGGGAAAACGAAGGGTTGGAATGCAACTACGCCACTGGCGGCGACATCTAGCCATATCGCCTGATGTTTCCAACCATTTGGTAGACAGGTCCAGTGAACCCCAACACACAAGTCTAACATGTCCTACTTGACCAACTCCACTGATCAGGGTTTTCGTACTCTTTTCTAATGTCACGGACTGACCACCTAACCCTACCTTCCAACCACTACCTACCTACCTCGGAAAACAGAGAACACCGAGGAAGTCTGTCGGTGGGCATTCGTACCACATGTGCCAAACACCTTTTGTTGTTTAGGTTCAGTACTTGTTACGGCGTCTGACCTCTGGTTCCCAACACACCATGCCTAACTTCAGCATTTTTGATACGGTGTTCCCAACATATTCGGGCAATGCTACGGAGATATCTGTGCTCAAACACCGTCAGCGTTTGCCTATCTTCTACCCTTAACGGTTGTTTTTGAGCCGTGTAAAAGAACGGACCTAACAGCCACGGTGTACACTCGACCCTTGACAGATAATCGGATGTCACGCCGGCGCCACAGATGACTGCGGTTAGCAAAAGTCAAACGCGCCCTCAGTATACGCGATAGCATTTCATCCTATATCTGCCCACCTGGCCAGATGTAACTGCCCGGGCAACGCAATTTATCTACTTCAGCTTGAGTTCCCTCCCCCCAATACAAGGTTTGGCGTAAAGCCAACCCAGTTCTGGAGCAGCATTTTACACTATGAAGGCGCAAAACGCGCCCCAACTATCGCTACATTGCTGTTAAGGCAATCTAGTAAAACTTGCAACTTACGTGGATCTTTATTCAGAAGAACAATATCGTCCGCGTATTCCAAATCAGACAGTTGGCTGTCTGAACAGGGATGGATGCAACTATTCTAACACGAGGATAGAGCCATTCCGAGATTCGATACAGTTACAAAATTAAAAAGGAAGGGTGAAAGGGGGCAACCCCGACGAACACCACTTTCCACGGTGCACTTGGATGAAAGATTGCCGTAAGCACGAACTCGGCACCGGCTGTTCGTATACAAGGATTGGAAAAAGGAAATTAATTCCTCTGGCACGCCCTTCAATGAGAGGCAGTGCCAGAGAACTGTGCGGTCGATTGAGTCGAATGCCACTTTCAGATCAAGAAAGACAAATTGTGGGCATCCGGAAGATGAGTCTGTGTTATAAAATTCGGCGATGATGATGTATATGGTCGATGGAAGTCTTACGGGGTTGAAACGTGCTTGTTTTTCTTGATTATATTTTTATGGTCGATGGATAGTCGATGGAGACTAATGCTGGCGAACGGCTTGGACGAGATACTTACCGAGCTACTTTCTGTGTTTTTCACAGGACGATCGGTCACGTTTCTTTTACACCAGCACAATCACAGATTTACTGCATACCCCTGGAATCTGCTCGCTACCTCAGATTACCCATATCAGTGTTGTCAACTCCGAAACCAAAGTTTCGTCTACATTGTTGAAAATAAATGGAGGTAGCCCATCCGGTCCAGCCGTTGTGTACCACTCAAGTCACCTGCGTCCTCTATAGTCTCCATTTCTGATGCGGGGTCGATATCCACCAGTATCGTTTCTTTGGCAGGTATACTGGGAAGATCCACTGTTGAAGTGGGCCAACTGAATTTTCCAGTTTAGCACTACGCCCAACGATCCATTTGACTCCCCTTAGAATGAACCACTGGGCCACCGGATTGCTTGATTTACTCACACACGCCAGGCTTCCGTGGACCACTACCTCTGATCAAACGGCAAGGTCTGTGAATACTGCCAGTAGACGCGGCGTTCTGTACTATCCTACATTTTGCAATCCTCCATTGCTCACGGTCATTTCTCAGGCTGCTAGTCAACTGGCGTCTCGGATTTACAAACTGCATTGAATGTGTCACTCGGAGGGACAGATCTGCGAGCATCCAACGCAACAACTGATGTTGGAGATATTCATTGTTTGTGAGGTTTACTTGAACTAGAGTCCTGTGTGGCTTTAGAAGCGGTATACAAGGCTCCCTTGATCTGTTACCAGCGTTCAGCTGGGCCCGGGACAACCTGCATAGATAACCGTGTAGACAATTCCACCTGAAAAGCTGATCGTCGGTTATCGTCTAGAAGCAACTGCGCGGGACAGGTTGCTCTGATGTTAGTGCAGCCACGGACGAAACCTAAATGGAAGCGAGCACGTACCAAGACGTGATCTGAGTCCACAGGCGTAGACCAAAATGAACGACAATCTTCAACTGATCCACGCCAACGGTGACCAATCACAATATGGTCAATCTGAGTTCAACTTTGTGAAGACCTAGAAGGACGCCATGTGAGTTTATGTCGCTTCTAGTGGAAGAATTTCATACACACCAGAAACGGTCTGTGGTCGGAGTACAGCTGAATGAGACGATCACTATTATCAGTGAATTCGACCGGGATAGCAAACGGGCCTCCAAATGCCTTTCGGAACTTCTCAAACGTCCAACTTGGGCTTTGAAATCACCAGCGATGACTACCACGCCCATCGAACGCATGCTTCGGAGCAATTGAGACAAACAGTGCTAGAATTCGTCCTTGGTTTCAGAGACACTGCGGTCAATGGGCATATATACAGACACGACAAACAAGCATCGACGCTTCAGTGTGTTGCTGTTGACACGAACAGAACCGTACAACTAAACTGTACACAAAGGACTGCTAACTTCGATCCATTCTAGCAATGCATTTTCAGCTCATGCTCAAAGCAGTCCTAACGCCGGCCTGACTACAACCACTAGAAACTGGATCACTGACATACAAAGAGTAACGCGAGAGACTGAGGTTGTATCTGGGATGCGAAGCGTGACCACAGAAGCGGGGTCTTGTATACGCGTTTCTTAGATACAGCATACATCTATTTTGAAAGTCTAAAGAGTTCTGGCGAGGCCAGCCTGTTGCCCTGTCTGACATTGTGTGCGGACTTTGAAGGTAGCCAAGTGAAGCGAACATTTAAGCTTAAGATATGCGCCTGATTTATGTCCAACTCCTAAACTACGGCTTTCTTCAAAGCCGCAAATACTCATGGCATGTAAGATTGAGTTTAAAACAAGGGAGGAAAAATTGGCAAGGTCCATTACAGCTTCAGCGGTTGGTTTTATATAACGGAAATCAAAATGATCGGAGTTTTCTTTATTAAAATGAGGAGCCGGAATCGATAAACTTATACATCTCTATCGAATGCGGTCCTCTGAATCTTAAGAAGAGAGCTCATACAAAATGATTACGGGAAAAATGGGATAACCTGCTAATATTGTTCCTTATTGGGCAAGACTTCAGCCACTATTGAAAAAAAAATCCGTGACAGAAGATTTGAGCGATGGATGATAAAACTAGATAGTTAGGATCACCGCTGAGATAAACTTGTAAAGCTATTACATGTCAAGGTTACGTATAAAGAGTATTAGTTTTAGCGAGTGACCGAAATCCTCAGGAATAATAATCACTCGGACAGGAGTTTAGATAGCTTTTCTCGCATGTTTACTAAATTCATTTTATACGCACACGAAGAATCCATTGATATTCTGTTGTTCGATTTCTTTTTTTTGCAATGTTGATAAAACAACGACGCACCCAAACCATTTCGTCTGTTATATTGACGTATGCATTGGTGACTAAAAAATCTGACGTTTGACAACGAAAGACTTACTTTGGAATTCTGGAAAGTAATTTAGTAAAATATATCTATATTTCAAATATTATGATGCTCGTATTTAAAGAAGAAAAGCCACACTGATGTTATTCAAATATTGCAAACGCTTTGTGATAAAAACGTACGTTTTCGAGTTATTTACAATAGACCCACATAAATTACTCACGTGCTCACCTCTGTCGGCGGGGAATCAGAATGCTAAAGTAAACCGTTTGTCAGTTGAAGAATTTGCTTTAATCCTCATCAAGGAAGACTATGGATTGCGAAACATCTCACTGCTTTTACACCGCTTCTTCATATCTATAGAAGTGTGCTAATTACCACATGATTTGGCATTGGCGACAAAATTCTCCTAACAAATCACAATTTGTTTCGTGCTGAATATATAGTTTAATTATATTTAAGACCTAACCTAATCACTAGCCGGCACCAAGGTGATGTCAGAGATTGATCTATTTCTCGCTTTGGTAATACGAAACGATGTAATGATTGAGCTGAGAAATAGAATCTTGTGGGTTAGAAATAATTGATATTAGACGGGTAACACGGAAGGTGTCTTAACAAAGCAACGAATTCGGTCTAAGGTTTAAGTATAACACGATTATTGCATACGGATTTCTGAAATTCGATGAGATCAGAGTCCTTATGATTTGACATGAGAGAATGTAGTGAACCGGTGGATGGATAATAACGTGAGAAGTTGTGAAGGTCATCATAACTATCGTCAACCGTCAGGTGATTTGATAATTTACATCGAAATTTGCACTTGAATGTTAATGAAATCAACGACTATAGGTTGGCTGTAGCAAATATGTTCAGAATGATTGATGGGGTGCTGAAGATGTATCCAATTCATATATAAAAGCATTATTATTCACCTTCAAAACCAAATCACTGGTCTTGTATTCGGTTGACCATTTTAATTTTACTCTTATACTAAAAAAATTCACGATGAAACGCCCAGGAAATAGAAAAATGGCATATGTGCTTCCTTGGGTACATACTTTTATGTCTTCTGCGCCGAAGCTCTTCAGTTATGAGTTGGCGAGTTCCATTAAAAAAGAACTTCAACACCTGTCTGTAATTGTGTAATTCCTGTCCTGGTTCAATCTGATCCAAAAGACCCCAAAGATATTCCACCTCCGCAGGGATCAGTTCCAATCCTTGTCTAGATCAATAAAGATGATGTATATAGGCACTGGTAGTTAGACGAGTCAGTATTCCTTATCAGTTAAGTTATATTCATTTACCGGTACGTGTGGTTTAGTTTGATTTATGTTTGATGCAGAACATCATAGATCCAATCTAGGTTTAGGACAAGGATTCTATTCGTGCTTTTACAATCAACCTAGATTCATATATCAACGGTTTAGAACGGTTTGGATGAACTAAAACCCATTCAAGTTAGATTTCGCATATGAAACACATCCCTTGGAACAGCATTCCCGTCTTGATTGTCGATGGAGTATCATTTTAAAAAGTTTTTTTAATCTTTTTAAGACCAAAATTTAAATAGTCGTACGAAATCGTAAGCCACTGGAAGATTTAACTAATGGTGATTCTTCACAGGGAATAACTTTAACGGACATTACATTTACAAATCAATGGCAAATAACATTGTTTCAAGTTCTATTATTTGTTGATAGTCATTTCGTGGGTTAAACAACGTGATAAAAGTGACAAAACTCACACAGCTAGGAGTTCGACAAAATCCTCTTTGGAAATCATATTAAGTTCCTTCTGGTCATAATGTTTGTAGCTCTACAGAGAAAATCAGTCAAAAATAATTACATCAGCAAGTCTTTTTAAAGTCTGTTTTAATAGGATAAAGTAAGAAAATTGTAGGTGTCAGATACTGCAATTCACTGAGTAGGTAATTTGCGATGGTGCTGTTAGTCCCTTTGGAGTAAAATACTGTTCTGAGATCCATTTTTCACGAGTCCTTAATTGGTATTTAGGTTTGTTATTTCGAAACAGACTTAGAAGAACACCGAATAAGTCCATGGAAGATTATGCTGTTAGATTCTTCGGTGTCAATAATACAACATCTACTGAAGCCTCTTAATCGTAAGAGAGAAATTGTGTTACTGACTTTCCAAACACCGCTTGTTTCGTATTTTATAATTTTACAAATTCCTCCTCTTACATGGAAATAGAAAGGCCTGACAAATAACTTTGGTGAAGGCTGCCTGAATGTGAAGACATTATGAAATACGACTGAAATCGTATTAAAGAGGAAGGCTAATGACAACAGACAATTAAAACTGAAACTAAACTTTGTTATGCTAAAATGAGCAGCCGGGATGATGTAAATAATGATAATCCAATCACATTTTTTGCACTTAAAAGTCCATGCAGTGGATCGGAGTTGAACCAACAACCTTCCGCTTACCCGGCAGTTGCAACAATGGTTAGGCTATTTTTGTTTTATTCAGGCTTGTTGTTTGAATGCAAAAGTGCAAGTGAATGTACATTGTCTATAACCTTAAGTGATCAACAGTGGCAGTTCAGTTCAGACAACCATTGATCATGCACTCCATGCGACGGCCTTGGTTGCCACCTCCTAGCGGCAACCTCAAAAAGAAATAATGAGAAAGAAAAGAGTATACTGGTGAGGTGGTTTGATGAAGAAACCTTAACAGCTGATACCTCTAGGAGCCATGACGTAGTTTTCACTGTCACTGATGAAATCGGAGAAATGATTATAAAACAGCACGGCCCAAACAAAGCAAGTACCACCGACTCGACCAAATATGTTGGTGATTGATAGAGTAGCATGACAAATCTCTGATGATAAGTGATATTCTCTCGCATCAGTCATACATTCCATGAAAGCGGCTGGGTGAGTACTAGATGATTTTTTATTACTCTCAGCTATCTTCTGAAATAAAAGAGTCAGAAGGATTGTAGGGACGGTCGTAGACGTCGATGATGTTCAGTTTTATTAGTTTATCTGTTTTCAACAGCAAACACCTATAACGCCACTTAGTAGCAGTTCAACTGATTTCACCAAAATGTAATACGTGAGAGCCTCCCGAAGTCCGTGGCGGTACAGAAAATCTTGCCTTTTGATTTATCATTTTACGGCCATTGGAAAACACCCATAAAAAGCGATAATCTGCTTTTAGAGGTGCGCATAGTCCATGTCTATCCGAATTCTGAGTCCCTCGAGGAACCAAACCCTTCTGTCAACGCTTTTAGCCTCATTATTACAGTATCAGTAAAGGCCGGTTTTAGAGTTCACCAATTTGATTCTCGACGTTGATAGCGTAATGACCTGTGGATATGTTGATTGTGTTACTATACTTCTGTGTAAGAGTTTCCAGTGAGTAACTGGGTTTGCCTCCTAGTCTTCTTTTCTGAGCCTAATGAGGATTCTGGAGTCCAGCACAGAACATCGAGATTTTGGCATTCGGCTTGCGTTTCCAAATAGCTGCGTCGTACCACAGTTTCGCCATGCGTCTCAAAGGATTTTATATCCAACTTATCGAAAGAGATTTACATTTCGCCAGTAAAATATAGAGCACGAAATTCTACTCAGCCTATCCGATTTTTCTGTGACTTCTTTTAAACCAAAATATATGAGGTCACCAAATTGTACATAAAATGCGTCAACGCACCACTATATTTATTATGCACATCGGTTTTAAACATGATCCAAATAAATCATTCTATCTTGGATGATGTGTCTAAGAGAGTGCGAAATGCTATGGCGAACTTGGTCGCAAACAACGACGGCATTTTTTGTTAATACCTCATTCCCAATACTCAAATTTGCCCAGTTTTGTATTACTGAACATTATTACCGTCACACAAGGTTTGTGAACAAAGTCCACTCAAGCAATACATTTTCGTTTGTAGTAACGACCTCTCACTTCTCAATACAGAGGACTGGCGTGAAGCCAAAAGTTATATGAGCTGGAACAAAGAAAAGTGATCGTAAACAAAACACCGGAGTTCCAAGATAATTCCCGGGTCGACACTAGCCATTTGTTACTTATAGGTTCACAATCATTGTCGTGAAGAAAAGACGCGTATTTGTGAGGGAACCTCCGAGAAGTTTGTGAGAAGACTCTTCTACGGTGTTTCTAACCAACTAGTGTATTGAAGCTGCAGAGGTCCATGCAACTGACTGTACGCATTTTGCGTGCGTGACGACTCATAGAGTCTTCTCCGCATCCATTGAATAGGAAGATGTGATTAGTACCTTGAATGAGTGATCGTTGTGTACAAGATCGAAAGAAATGGGACAGAAATAATATGATTCAAGATGCTGAATGTGATGATCTGATGAGTGTCGATGACCAAAAGCTTAATTCCGGCGGTCCTGATAGAATCCTGTACTACTGTGACGGCCTTAGGAAAAGCAAGCTGAACCCAAGCCGTCGGGCCTCCGGCGATGGTCTGGGGTGCGATTTTTGAGGAAGAAAAATCCTTTTTTGTAGTTCCATAGGGAAAGCAGAAGACAAATTTTTACATGAAAACAGTTATTGAACTTCTTAAGCCGATGATTCCGGAAAAATAACTAGGGCCTACGGTCTTTGAACATGACAAAGCGGATATACATCTAGCTAATCTCACCAGAATGTGGTTACTGTACTGAAGAATCAAGGCTGTGGATTGGTCCGCTTATAGTCCAGATATGGACCTGATTGAAAATGTCTAGAAATGAGGAGTGTTCGGTATCCTACACGAATTGATTTCCGCCAGCTTCAACGGACTGGGCAACAAAGAACTTGAGACCATCCCGAACATCTCTGGAAGTTCTCTTGAACGTAATGTTTCTGTCATTACCGAGAATAGATATTATTCTTCTTGGATAGGGGGTTGATTTTGTCATTCTTCCAGGTGTAGGTTTACTAGCATGTCGTACCTCGCTAAGCGCACTTTCAAGGGAAAACTCCTAGTGCCTAACAAATATAAAAGTGAGCGGAAAAATCAGCATGCACAGTTTGGCGGTCCTAAAAGGAAGCACAAGAAAAAAACGTGGGCTTATTAACATTTCATGCAGCATGTATTTTAAAGGGTTTCATTAGCCTTCTCGGGTATAATCACCGATTACATCAGTGTGATCCATTCACCATTGTGCTATCCGTCTCATTGTATGCGTTTGTTCAGTGCCAACCTCCAACGGAGCGTACCAAAATGTTAGAGGAATTGGTCCTTTTGCATATTTCCTGGAGAGTTTTGGTTTAGGTACGTTAGATTGCTGTATAAACGCAGCGGTTCAGTATGTAAGCCTTGTAAACGATATTCGTTAGAACTGTGTCACTATAACAACTTATAATGCTACAATTCGTGTGTGCACGCAGGTGCTCGATGCAGTTAAAGGATGAACATTCAAGTGACGAAACGTACATCAAAGTTTCTTGTGGTTCAGCTGCAGGATTTTCTTTGTTTACAGGGTTATTCATGGGCGTGATTCCCTTCTTAGTCTCCAGACAAGACCCGTCTAATTTTTCAACGCAATCTAAAATGAAGTCACCATGCAACAGTCTCTAATGATATGAATTCAGCATTTTATAGCCTTACATATACTTTAGGTAAGCAATGCTCTCGGTATCTTGAATGAACTGTTGGCATTTTGCGTAAGATATAACCGCTTTCTTACAAAAAACCAACACATTAAAACTCGCGTAAGCTCATTTTCTTGTTATGGACAATGTGGGTTTATACACCTACGTTTGAACGCCATGGAATTTTGAGCAACGTGAAATGAGGCTACTGTTCTCGGATATCTATTGTGTTCACATCATACCAATTTACTGGCTTCACATGTGACTGGAACTAGTTGCGAAGCTGAGACTTATTTTCACTATCTAAATACTAAATCGTTTTTGTCTTTTTGCACAAAGTTTCAGTTCAAACTTTGGGTTCAATTACAAAGCAATCAGAACCATAGAATAATATTTTAGGTAAACTTGCAAACTGAATAAGAACGAAGCTTTTTGACACAAAAAAGAAACATTATCAGGTAGACTTCTTCGGTATCACGTTGTTATTTTCTGACGTACTCTGTCGATGTGCCGTAAACGGGATCGGAGAGTGTTTTCAACCAGCTTAAGGAGCACCGTCAAGTCCCTCATTTCCCCGCGATATTTTTCCGAAGTTGGAGGACAGTGAGATTCTGATCTGTTTAAAAAGTCACGACATTATGGAGTGATCCAGTTAAACTATTTTAATAGAGTACCTGTATGCGTTCAACATTATACTAAGTACTATTTGTTACTATCAAGATAGCTCGAATGAAGTTTCTCAAGTTTAAGTTCATGTGTCCTCTGTCTAACACATTCATGTTTCTTTTCTGGAATTGATAAACTTAGCAAAGAGCGAAAAGCGCAATTTCGGTTGTAACACAACAGTGTTCCCGTATGAGTTAAATGACGGACCCTTGTAAGGTTTGTTAGGATACAAAGACTTCCTATGCCAAATCCGTCACTGGAATGAAAGTGAACAACATGAATTTCACCGTTGTAAATGCAAACATTTAGTTGAAATCCACTACTTGAAAACAGTCACACCCAAAATCATCAGCCTCTCCGTCCGGTGTGCATGTACAACGTCCCCTCTAAATAAAGCAAAATAATTTATCCTTAAGAAGTAGCGAAATACATTATAATCCGGTTCAAAGTGACAGACTATACTGATTGGTTTATCAAAACGACTCATAAAACATTCGTACCAATAATCGACTAAATTATTCCGACCAATAACTTCACACTTCTCTCTATTTTTGGTTGGCATCTAACAGAATCTTTCATCAAAGGATGAAATGAATATGAACATAAGAAGGAAAGAAAGTTCTAGGTAATAATCACATGCACAAAGAAAGTTCGAATGCAACTGCACCACTGACCATGGCATCTAGCCTTGCTACCTAATGTCTCCAAAAATCTGGTGGGCGGACTTTCACGGCGAAGCCTAACACATCCTACTCAGTCAAGTTCACTGGTTAAAGTTGTCATACCTTTTTACCGTATAGTGGACTCATCACCGCTATTGAGCCTCCAGCCACTGCCTGTCTCGGAGAAAAATGCACATAGGGGAATTCTGTCAGTGATTATGAGCAATACATGTCCCAAACATCTTAACCTGTTCGTATTCGGCGCTTGCTCCAGCGAATGACCTCTGGTTCTCGATACCCTACGTCTAACACTAGCATTGCTAATTCTGTGCTTCCAGCACATTTGAGTAATACTGCAAAGAAATTGAGTCACAAACGGTGACAGTTTTCTCACATCTGCGCATATCGGCCATATATTTGAGTCGTATATAAGGATGAACCTAATTAAGGCTGCGTGCATTCGACTCTCGATGAATAAACGGATGTTATGACGACGACACGGGTGGCTGAGATCATAAGAGCTGAACGGACCTTCTTCACACTCGATGACGTTTCATCTGATTTCCGACCACTAGGTAACAAAACCTACCTACTTCAACCAAGACTTCCGCTGCTAGAATAGAGTGTGATGTTGCGCTCATCTAATCCTGTAGCAACATCTTTCGATTCGTAGGTGAAAATAACATCCCAAACTCAGTTACGCTATTGTTTAAGTAATTTAAAAACTTATAGTATACCTGAATCTTCAGTTAGAAGCACAACATCATCTGTGTATTCTGAGTCCGAGAATGTGTTTTCTGAATGTAGGTCGATACTTCCACTTTCCCAAGGGAATGGAACCAATAAAGCAATTGCGATAGAGGGAAACACTGAAGAATATTGATTCTCGTAGTAAGCCCGTGGGAAAGATCGCCGCAAGCGCAAACTCATCTTCAGCTGATTGCATGCAATGGGTGTAAAAGATAAGTGAATTTCCCTGGCACGCCCTTCAATGACAGGCAGTGTGTCTGTTTGCCTGATTCAAAGCCAGCTTTCAGAACAATGAAGACAGAGGCTGTGAGTCAACGGAAGGTGCATCTTTTAAAAAACTAAAAGCTTACGCATTTCAGTTAGCTGGACTCACTTAAACTTCAGAAGTAATCCAGCAAGATTACAGTTCCACTTTTATTATTTATTCGATTTGCCTTTCTGATTTGTTGTACTAGTATCCAGTACCAAAAACGATGTAATATTGGTCAAATTAATACTTTAAGAACAGTTTTGGCGATTAACTGTGTGCAATACAAAGAGGAGGTGACACTAACTTAGTAGGAATCACAAAGTTTTTGAAAAACTACGTCAGATCACCTACTGACAGACTCATACCGAGTGTTGACATGATGAGTAATGCACGTATAAACGGTTATTCCGTCTGCAAGTAGCAAAGAGTACGATATTCTCAAACTGTACTAGCTGCATGCATCGATTTTTGTTATTCACAAAGCTACTAACTCAGTTAGACACGTCTATCAGTTTTCCGTCTTCGGCTAGAGAAGCTGCAATATGCCATCTTGTTCGGTTTACCAAAATATTTTCATCCCGATTAGGATCTCACGTTTGCCAAATGGTTTGATAATTTCAAGTCAAGTCCTTCAACATGAACGTAACTTTGCCTCTGAGATATATTTTCTGAATAAGACTATCATATCTATCTATCAAGAGATTCCTGACATTATATCGGGATAAAAACTCAATCAGTCCATGGGTTTTTCGAATCTATTTATTTATTTACCGAGTTTATTTGAGTACGGAGATCTTGTTGACCCTCGATTGATGTACAAATCTAGGGACGAAAGTGGTGAATTTGTGCTTACGTGGAATGATGATGACAAGAATAAAAGACGATCACAGCACTGCTAATCCCAAGTCAGACACTGAAAACAGATGGGCAGGTCCATATGAAAGTACTTATTGTACCTTTGTGACACGGTGAACAGAAAAAAATTGTTTCTAAGATACAGCAGTTAGGTAATCTGTGAATTACTATTAACTGGATTTCTAAGAAGACGTTCGATAGAAACATTTACTGAATTTATTACAGAAAATCACCAGAATGCTAATCGGTTGTCAGGAACTTACGCGTCGAAAACATTTTTTGTGAGTATTTCGGAAACACCAGATCTATAAAATAAAAGTGAAAATACTTAAAAATACTCAGAAGCTATTTCCAGTACGCATATTTTGGCGACGTATAAATTCCCATCACTTCTTTCTATTAATATCAGCGTTCAGAAGTTTTGTCGTTCTCAAAAACCATGCATGCAGTAAAGTTTTTGTTGCTCTAATCCCCATTATATCAGCTCAAACAATTCCTAAGCACGCTCTGGATGGGGTGGTTTTGATTGCTACCCCTCAGTAAGATACGTACTGGGGGGACTAAAAGACCGGGAGTATGTATGTAATAGTTGTGAGGAAAAAAGAGCGACAGTTGATATCAGTTAAAGAAAGAAATAGTGTAAATGGACGGAAAAATGGGTTAGAATAAGCTGTTGTATTTTTTAATGCCTTTGCTATAATAGTAGATGAATCTTCTGAACCTCTGTCTAAAAGCTTAACATGCCTTGTATGGCCGAATCCACTTGTCCGTGTATTTATGCTGTTCCTTCAAGTTTTTGCCTGGCCAACAAGTGCCCGGCTCAGTGAACTGCATGTGCGGATGGAGTCTATCCGAGAGGATGTGCAACACATCGTTCAGCCATCTGAGATATCTAAAAAGACCAAAGAAAGACGCTGCGAAGATGCCACAGGTGCCGTATGCGTTTGAAGCACTTACATGCGATCATGCAAGAAAAAACTCATAGGTCTGTGAAATTCTGTCACTGAGCTTGATTTGTGAGAAATACTGATCATCATAACTTTTGAAACTGAATAGTAAGGGAAAATATGTGAAACATTCTTTTCCCGTCACCCATTTCAGTAGGGCAGGAACAAAGTGGACAGAATTGATATTGGTCACAAATGTCGAGTGCTCTCAGAATAGAATAATAGATGGTAGTGGTTTAAATCAAAGGAGTCACCCTGTTCGTGAATGGTAATGAACACGTTTATCTTCAGAAGGCGCAAAGATTGTCATAGTGGGGTGGAAAGGCGAACATAAACAGTGGGTAACTACTCATAGTAAACAATTTCAGGCGGTTTGGGTAGTTTGACTGACAGTGAAGTTTGACTTATTTTTCTCGTAGTTATGTCATTGCAAAAAGGTCAGCAGGGTGGAAAAGCTCGGAGTGAATAAGTAGGAGAACTAACAGGTGAAGTAAAGAACGAAAATAGAGATAAAAACTCTTAGCTTGTTTTGGCTTCACAAATCTGTCAGAGAAGTTAGTCCTTGGGGATCACGAGAAGGATATCCTGAAACCTCATTCAACGAGAAACTAATATGTCGCGTTTACTAGAGAATGAAACACTCTTTTTTCTTCTCTGTGACAGACGAGTTTTTGTTTCTGACCTACAAGAAGCAGTAAAGAAATGAGGGAGTGAGAGAGTGGCAAAATTCAAACGTTTATTCACATGGCACCAATCCACGCGTAAGTAAACCACTCCGGAGCTTGCAGCTAACAAAACTTGAAGAGTTACAAACGAAAATGGAACATTAAACTGTGTTCATTCTAGAAGTTAGGTCTGAATGTCACAAAACTAATCCAAGATGACCAATACATAGCGTTCAAAATTGTGCATACAATTATTGGCTAGATTTCAGGGAATTAAACTGAAAATGCATGAAAGAAGACGGTAGTCCGATGATCCCAGTGGAGAGGGAACGTTGGTACTGAAGAGTGAAAAATAATGAGAAGCGAGAAATATGTCGAGGACATATGCGTAATCCTTAATATCTACAAGACTACCTTCGTAAATATCATAACAAAGTGTTTGCGTTGATCCCCAGGGTTGAAGTGCTTACTGGATGTAAAAACTTTACTTTAGATGTTGAATTCTCCAGAAATTGGCATTCAGTTTTTGATCTCAACTGTACAAGGTTTGCATACACGAAAATCAACAGTTGAAGACCGATAGGGAGCTACTGGTTACATTAATAATAAGTACAGAAAACAAGGCCATCTAGTCTGCTGCTTCTTGCTCAAACCGAAAGTCACAAAATAAATGATTACAGATAAATAAACTACAGAACTCGTCACCCTCATCCAGGTTTTAACCATGATCTGTCTCAGGAAGTATTGAATGTTGTGACATGTGAAACGCTTCCCAGCTGCCGCAATCCGTTTAGCATCAGTTTCTCATCCAGTGGTTCGACTTTTGCCTACAATAATTTACGTCTACCTTTGGCATTGCCGACACGGGGTTCCCGTCCATTTTAAGCAGTGCTTTGAGGACACTCATGTTCCGATAACGACTATTTTCATATGCCTTCTAGCCGCAACGGACATGATTTTGATCCGCTCAAAAGAAATAGGATAACCACAAAAACGCTCATTTTGCCTTCGATACATCGACGTATGGAGTTTGGATACAATAAGCCACTAGGGCTGTTTAATGCTAAACGCACCTGTTGCATGCGCGATGACACTTCATCCGATAAGCGACCTCCCGCTGAAATGAAGCTGATCACAGTTCAAAGTGTTTTCTCCATTATTCCAATGTAATACTACAAAGGGAAACCTAAGACTAGCACAACATCACATACCGTAATTTACTATAAATCGAATCAAAATGTACTGTCAGTAGTGCCTGCCTTCCTCATGAAAGCGATACACGATTTCCCGTTCTCTTTAAGTTCGGTAATACAATTCACTGAATTTCGTGATAAACTGTCGGTTAAACAAAGGAAGAGGGCTCGGACAAGAAGCTGTTAATCTTATGACTACAGTTTTGATTCAGGTTTGTGATTTACAAATTTTCAGATGTTAACAATTTAAGGGACTTATTGCTTTTGTCAGATGGATGAGAAAGCGAAATGTATTCCCGTATTATATTTTCCAAGGCAAAATCGGTAAAAACTGAATGCACACAAAACTCACGGATGATTAAAAGCATCGATGAAGGCTTGCCAATTGATTACTTTTGATTCAGTATACTTCAGATGCTTTTTCAGATTCTCCCACTGCTCATCCGTCATATCGAAGTCAATTGTTTCGTTTATAATGCGCCTGAAAGCTGTTTCTTCTATACATTTTCGCGCGTCACCATGTTCGCTGCTCAAGAGAAGAATAGATTAGGCTAAAATTGGTAGGTTAATCGAGGCGAATGCAATATTTCAGCGTCAACATATTAAAGTGCAAATCAACTAAACATCTACTCAAATTCAACCGAAGTTTGCCTATTGTTATATTAAATTATATTATACCGAACATGGATTCAAGCGTGGTACCTGAATAACGGTAGTGTCATGCAAATTTGGAAAGTCTCACGGCAGATGATTTATCATTTCTCTTAAAAAGTGTTCAATCACAACACATTATTACCGTCGAGAAAATGTGCAGGCTAGAGAGTTCCAAACTTCCACATAACATGCAGTACCCCACATACATAAGGAACGGAGTAAACTGGGCTTACCTTAAAGACTTTCGGAGTCTCATGTAACTACCATGCAGGATTTTCACGAATTCTTCCTCTATTTCGGCCGGTGTCAAATATTCAGCTTTGGATTCACCAACAGTTATCACGGTCCTGGAAATGAATTAGAACTTATTATCTTACCCATTGATCGTTCGTACTATTTTGCTTAATAAAATATAATCAAATACCGTCTTCTCTCATGGACGTTTTATCTAACTTTATGAGCGAGGATTTCACCGTAACCGTGTAACGTCTTATAACTGCCCTAGGTACTTACACATAATAGAGAATCTGCCCATCAATTGTACCAGAATCCCTAGCATTCAAAGCGCTCTCTGAGGACATAAGTATCTCTTTAAAAAAGTTAGTTATTTCAGATTCTCAATTTTCCTTAACAAGTAATCGCGATAAAATCACATGCAGTCGAGGTTTGTCCCTCATTCTGTCGGAAAAAACTGCATCAAAATGTTATGTTTTGCTGCTGGTTTTTGACTGCTCAGTAACCAACTTCATCCATTCTAACGGTGATCATCAGCAAAATAAATATTAATCGGTTGCTTGTACAAGTTGCTTATCACTTGCAGACATTTTTTCTGTTGATATATAACTGAAACCCTTGCAGACGACACCCATATTTTCCATATTTGTTCAAAATTCCATATTACACACCGCCATTTCATGCGGAGCATTTTGAAAACAATCTTCTTTGAATCCTTCCTGTGAGTGTTTTATTTGAAACGTATCATAACTCATTGTAAACAGTAGAAATTCTCAACCCTAAACTCACTTGGTAGCTAAGTTTTTCATGATTTGTCTTGCTCGCGATCCTTTAGCACGGTTTTGATAATATAACAACAATCGCTTATAAGGTACAAGTCCTGGGCGAATATTTGCTTGGTCCTTTGCTTCAAAACTTGTAGTCGGTGGTTTGTCGCGACCAATTCCCCATCCAGTAGCTTCAGAGGAACTCAGGATTCCACGCAAGAACGTTGCCAAATCAGAGGCATTTATCGGCAAACCATACTCCCTCAGAACACCTAAACAATCGGTTTCACGAACTCTATTTTCATGTTTTGGATCTTGTCTTTTAAAGGCCACCAACATCGATTGATAAGGGTTTTCAAGCTGAAAAGAAAAATAGCGATCAAACCATGACAAACATTCATCCTTAAACTTTTCCGCCAAATAAACAAGTCCTTCTTGAAAATAGTTTTAAGAATAATACCCTAAATTCAACCTTGTGAAGTCTCCTAATGGATAAACGTACCCAGTAAGACTCGAGCCATTTGTTGACTTCTGCATTTATTAAAACTAACTTGACTGATTGACCGCAGCTATTTAGTAGTTCTGGATGCGTCGCAAGAAGGAGGTAATAGCATTTTGATAATACCTGAACCATAATTTTATCTAAATAAATCTCACACTGTACCCTTGTATTTCGTGTACAGATCGTCGTCAGACTTTTAACTGAGCTGCATTTATTTGGTTGCACGAACATTATTTGTTGAGGTTTAAGCAACACGTGTCTGAGAATGGTCCTATTTAGACTCGGCGATGGCCATGTTCAACGTTAGACGATTTCTAAAGCCTACAAATACAATATTTCAAGCTCGCTATCACTTCTAGTTCATTTAAACGCAGTTTTTTAATAACCCGGCCGAACGAACCTCTGATGTCATTTCGCGCTGAATGGTGTTTTGTACAAAACCACATGCGTTATTTAAGCTTCGCAAACTAACATCTGCAGACGAATTCGTGATTCTGGTAGTTTTCAAGCCAGGGTTATCACGATGTTTAGTGTACTCTGTTCTCGAATGGGAATTTTTTACCTCCACAGTTGCATCGAACATGAGTTTTAAGTCTTTGTTTCAGAATTTTGGGAACGAATGATCAAAAATGCGTGAGATCATTTAGTTCTGGGTAGAGCTTCGAAAATTTCAGAAACATTTGTAAACAGTTTCAACTGGCATTCTAATATTTAAAATGACACATGAAATTTCAGAGCTTAAATGATCGGGACTTGGTCGGTCAGTCATTGTGTTGCAAATGTGACAACCCAGTTGAACCAGTCTTTTTATTTGAATAACTTTTTTCACTCTTGTCCACGGCTTTAGTGAAAGGGGTATAATCTATTGTCACAAGAGTCCGCCGCATTCGCAGGAAAAATCAACGACGGTAAACCTACGAACTGAAATGGACAACTACATAAGGCTCACAAAACTTAGGTATAGCTTCTAGCTGGTGATATCATAACAAGGAAACATCCGCCCCAAGACCGGACATACTTTCTTGACTATCTTAATTGTTTACGGTTCGTGATGTGCCTTATGTCTGAAAGACAATAAGGCGAACACAGATCCGTTTCTCCGGTTCTGTTCAGGCTAGTACACATACGAATATGCGTTTTAACTCTAAAGAAAACACACATAGACAGAAAGATGACGTAGCAGTGGGATTTCCACCTAGTCGTTTGCTTGTGGGCATATTGATATCAAATATAGAAAACTGCATATTGAGTTAGTTTATCACCAAATTACCTACTTATAAATGTATGAGGGCGACATCTTTCTAGTTCCCTCCAACTTTAACGCACTAATACAGAAGTTGAATAAAGCGCATCCGAATTTGCAATTTAGGTTAGAAACGGGACAGAACGGCGCATTTTCACTGCTTGACGTCCTCCTACCACGAAGAGCAAATGGAACAGTGGAACGTAGCACTGATTATCAATTAACGAAGGTAGGGCAGTATACTCATTTCGAAAGTTTCGTTACCATGCGACAAAATGAGACTGAGTACGTTGCCCGACTTATTGAGCGCACCAAATACGTTCCAAGAACCAACTTCCGAAGGCGCTGGAATCTATCGACAATTCGCTCAGAGAAAATGGTACAGAGATAGTCTCCTTAAACGACACATGAACGCAAACCTTCGACCAACTTACCCCCATGTCTCAAAAATGGTTGATTTTGTTCGTATTCAATTCAAAAGTGATAAGGCTATAGGAACGCTGACCCTCCGGTTATCTAGCGCGGTAACGAATATGTTCTACGCAGCTAAACTGCAAATCGTGTTCAACACTAAACCATTTTTAAAATGAAACTCAAGGGAAAGCTGCCTGATTACTCGAACTCATACTATGCATGTTCCTAATCTTGCTCCTATGGAGTGAAATACGTCGAAGAACAAATGGGCGCTTGTCCAATCGAGTTCAAGAACATTCTTGCATGGTTAGCCAAAAGGATCAATAAGACGGTGACCAATGCAATACTGGCCTATGTGCTCGATACATATCACTTAATAACGCGAGGCGGACCGTTTGTTATCCTCTGCTGTGTGTCGGTAAACCGCCTTAAAGGAGTCAGGCAACGAATTTTATTTACGGCAGAGGCGATCAAAATCAGGTTACACAGACCAATTCTGTGCACGAAAAAGTCCATCAAGGCACCACAGCTCTTATGGACAAAAGTCAGCGAGATCATGGGACAAACACACAGAATCAGTGAACTTAGTAATTAATCTGCCCACGCAATGGCAACGGAAGCAGATTTGACATTCAGTTTTATGCTTTTATAATAATATTCACAGAGAGTATTGATTAGCACGAGGAGCCTTGATCTTAGGTAACGGAAAATCAACTTACATTTATTACATCTAAAAGTCCATCACCACGGGCTGGAATTATACTGGCGACATCCCGCTTACTGAGTAGACTGGCCGTACCGCGAAGGCTCAGTTGTAGAGCTCGTGGAGTTCGATATAATATTACTATGTATTGTATTTTTAGGCAACTCTAAAACTTAATGTGCATTGTACTGGATTGAAGAGTACCAAAGTACCAAAAACGCAGATCTGTGTTCGCCACGTTGGGTATTTTAAGTTCAGATTATGAGAAAACTTCACGGAAATATTCGTTGGATGAATGAGGAATTTGTGGAGTGCATCAGTGGCGGAAATCTAGGCACGCTGAAAAAAGTTTGCTTTCCATCCGAATACTGTAATCTAACATATTTTTAAAAGCTAGATTTTCTGTTGAAGTCACATCGGTAAACGGTGAGTGAAACGTTTACTCCTGTTCACGAAACTGAAAATTTTCGAACGAAAACCGGGACTTCTTCCGATGTGCTGCTTGTTCTGTGATCAAGCGGTCAACATTAGACGACAGATCATATGTTCTCGGGGTACAAAACTCGTCGACGCCCGGTTGATTGTTTATTGGCAGACTATAATTGGTTATATCCCCGCTAGTAGAATGTTGTTTAGAATTATAAATTAAAGGTAAAAATAAAAAAAAACGGAAACCTACGGTCCCAAAAACTATCATAAACAGCAATCCAGACCACTTCTGGTGAATTTGTTCTTTACTTATATAACTGTCTGTCAAAAGATTTTGACATCGTTTTACTGATTTTGTTTTGCTACCGAATTTTAATTTTTCTTTAGCCTGTGGTGTTTTCCTCTGTGCAGCGTTTATGGAGTAAATGTATCGATCTATGATTACTGGTTATCATCTCAATGTTTTTACAGTTGATTATAAACCTACGGTTGTTGCAATACAAAATTGAGCTAATTATAGATCATGCATCAGGCTATTTCGTATCAGATGAAAAATGTAGAATTCCAATAATTTTACCTTATATCGTAGACACATCATAACATCAAAAAATCTCGGGTTGTGTTCTTCTAACATTCTAAGCCTTTTGGAGTACCGGTCACCGCAACCGAACAGTGGTGAATTTGCACCCCCAGGTGCTTGTGCTCGCCAATCATGTGATTTGGTAAGAGGAAACGATGTACCACCCGCAGTTGGTAGCTCACTCTTCAATTTATTTTTGCTGCTATTTTCCTCACCGGAACTTGATGCAATTAATGTAAATTGAGGCCACTTCCTTTCCTCCTGTAATTGAAAAACAAATTGAGGAAATGAATAATTCGAAAAAAATGTAAGAAATTAGTACCAGCATAACCTAAGATTAGCAAGCACTCATAAAATGTGTTATTGACACAAGGAGCTTGTGTCTTATGTGATGGAAAGCCCACCTGCATTTTTCGCACATATAAGTCCAATGCCGCGAGCCGGAATCAAGCCGGCGACATTCCGCTTGCCGAGCATCAAGTGATAGTTCGTTGCAGGAAGAATTTTTTGACCTTGATAATAACAGACAACTCTGTCCATATTGTAGTGGTCACGCTGTAGGCCGCAAATCGGAGTTTCAGTACTGTAAGTGTTAATGCCTGTTCACGCATCCACCGAGCTACGGCCCATAGACTTTTCCGTCCCTCCGTGGTTTTGCAGTATGGAAACGTGCAACATCCCGCTGAAGATTACAAGTCCAGCATACTGCAACACTCATCCGGCACCCTTGATTTTTAAAATACACTTTGTTTCTTCAACAAACAAATTATTTTCTGCTGGATTAGCAAGCAGTGAATGTGAAAAAGCGCTTTTGCTTTCTGTTCTATTTCGTTTTTGAAGAAATCAGTATCTTACCAACGACTTTTTATAAATTTGAAGTATGGTGACTTGTAGAGTATAAATCTTCAAAGGACGTCAACTTGAAAATTAGTTTTCACTTTGTTCAGATGAAAGAGGAGCGAATTATACCATATTTCACTTGATTTTCGGTTATAATTTATTTATCGAGGGTGTATAGTGCATCGTACAAAGACTGGTTAAATTTCTGTTATTTAAGCTAATGTATGTATAAAGTTTTGTAATTTACCTGAATCTGACTTCAAGGAAAACCACTAGACAGTGTTTCGCGAATAAATCTGTATGAGTCCTGTGAGCTGCCAACAATTTAAAGCTACTTTTCATAATAGCGGATTCATAGGAAAAGTTGAAATATTACAATAGCTCTTGAAAACAGTTCTTCGAATGAAAAATTTAAACGAGTTATTCCATTAATTTTCGATCATCTGGCCCCAAACGTTTTACCTGTAAACACCGACAAATCACTCACTAAAATTTTTCTACAGTCACAAAAGTGATACACAACCCTAAGTTATATGCCGAGTGTCGCCAAAGATTGTGAGAAGTCTTATACCACGAAGATACCGATGCATATCACACCAACAAAATACCTTCCCTTCCGACATAGATATTACAACGCACTTAAAACCAGATTTCTTCAAAGGTTAGTTGCAATATGGTTTCGAGGTAGTACTTGGAATACTATCTTTTTGTGGTAAACGGCTAAGCTGTCTCCCAGCTCATTACCACAGCTGATCCATTGAGGCATTATATGGTTTGCCGCTTCAAGTCTCAGGATCATGGTTGCCGGTTCTCCTCAAAACAAACAATCATGGCAACGCACAGTCACACAGACCATCGGTTTCACTCTCACTCCGCTCATTCGCAAACGAATCAGACATTCATTACCGTCACATTAACTCTGCACACCAGTTTCTCCATTATTCTTCTCCCCTTGCTCTATTTTAGACCGAAACCCAAATCTACCCGTCTTCAGACAACTCCGCCTTCAGTTTCCCAACTAAACAATCTATTCTTTCTTGCTATCAGAAGCCAGTGCCTGTGGCTTTTTGCACCAGTAAGTCACCACTTTACGAGTGCAACATCCCGACTTTCCCAGTCTTGGTTTCCAACTAATGTGGCTGAAACTCCGTTTGTCCTCATTTGATCATTACGTTTGTGTTGTTTATCTCTCTCAATGATGGCGACTCCCCTATCTTCAATTTCATAACTTCAGACATTGAGAACTTATTTGCTGGGGCCTCCAACTGCCGTGTTAATATCCTGGGAGGCCTCACTGTTCACAACCAGGAATGATTAGTGCACTCTTCTTACACTTCAGCTTTGGGACGCGAAGCTGGAACTTTCGCTATGGTCAACAATCTGAGTCAACTAGTTCACTTTCTCATACGTATCCCCAGTCGATCTGCTGACCAAGCTCATACCCTTGATGTCATCCCCGACTCCGTCCCTTCTCTTTTCTCGAACGTCGCTGCTGTTTCTCCTCTTGGCTTAATGGACAGTTTCTGTATTTCTTGCTCCGTCCCATTCAGACGCCCCGTCTCTCCACCCCTATCGAGACGGAAATTTTGTCGGCATGGTTTCATAACTTTCTGGCTTCCTACCCTTGGAAAAAAGGTTTGTTTTACTTCTGATGCATTTAATTCCGTCTCCAAGTTCACTGCTGTTGTTCCTCAAGGTATGCATCCTTTTTATTCCTCACTTTTTGGAACCTGGCAAACCCAAATCGTGAGTGAATGACCCACAAATGCGTTCGCATTTTTCGCTCGAAGCGCTCGGCATTCCGCCGCCGGATCTGCTCGCCTACTCCCACTTCCCACCACCGCTTCATGCAAGCTAGGAACAAGTGCTCTTATATCGAACACAAAGCGAAAGAATGCTTCGTCCGTTACAATGCCGAACGCTTGGTCTAGCCCGCCATCGGTAACCATGCATTCTGGTCCCTTGTCAGAGCAGTTTCCCGACATTTCTCCCCTTCTAGTTCCCCTCCCATCTGTAGTTCCTCTGGTGATCTTGTATGAGAATCTCACGAAAAAGCGGGGGTTTTGCCTTTCTGTTTGTTCCTAACTCCACCGCTAGCTTTGGTTGCCACTTGGCATCATAGTCGAGTTGATAGCCGAATGGATAGAAGCACAGTGCAAAAAACCAAAAAACGAAGTCATAAGTGGGAATTACGAAGGAAAAGAAAGAGACCGAATGCAAATACGCCACCGGTCGCAATGCCTAGCCATATCACTTAGTGTCTCTAACCACCCAGTAGGCGGGTCTCCTGAACACGTCCTACCTGGCCAAATCCAGTGGTGAAGGTTTCCAAGCTATTTTGCCATGTTATGGAATGACCACATCGACCTATCCTCCAACTACTAACAACCTCGGAGAATAGCTTACGCCAAAGAGGTCTATCGGTAGGCATTCGCAAAACATGTTCCAGACACCTTATGCTGTTTAGATTCAGTGCCTATTCCAGACTGAACTCTGGTATCCAACACGGTATGCCTTACTTCAACATTGCTGATAAGATATTTCCACCGTATTCGGGGAACGCTACGGAGATATCGGTGCTCAAACGCCGATGGTCTTTGCCTATCTTCTCGCAATAACGGTCGAGTTTCTGAGACGAATAAATGATCCTACCTGACTTCCGCAGTGTACAGATGTACAAGGTTGATTGTTGGATTGATCTGAACTGAAGTGATTACACCTTTCCCAAGTACTCAATCGCCCCGACATCTTCCTCTTCGTATAACCATCCTTTTCCCTTTGCCATTATTATCAAGAAAGTACGGCATGCACCGCGCCCTCCGAAAATACACAAAACGCCTAGTTTGGACGGCATTCCACCCATCGTCCCTAAAATATGTGCATCCAGGACTGGCCCCTCTTTGAAGCCGTACTTTTTGACTATCGCTTTATCTTGCTGTTTTTCAAGTTTCTCGCAAGACGCCATGATTTTCCCCATTCACAAGTGCGGCGACCTCTCCAACCCGAATAACTGTTGCCCAATATCTCTGATATCCGTTCTTTCCAATTTTTTCGAAATCGTTATATACGACCAATTACGCATGTTCCTCGAGAGGGAAGGACTACTGAGCAAATATCAATATGGCTTCCGGTCCCGACGTTCCATGGATGACCTGCTAGCTCTCGTCTTACGCTCCTGGTCGACTGTATTTGATAACCACGGATAATCACATGTGGCCTTGCTTGACTTCTCAAACACCCTCGACCGAGGCTGGCCCGAAGGTTTACTGCGGAAACTTTCAACTTCCGGGTTCTTTCCGGCTCTTGTATCGTGAGCATCGGGTTTCTTTTGTTTTCCCTCCTACTCGACACCCCACTATGCGGGCACTAATATCAGCCGTGACCATGGTGCTTTCAGTATATATCAGAAAATAGCCCCGCAACCGTATTGCCTTCAATGCTTCAAAAGCTTTCCTTCCTTCAAGTTCCCCTAAGCCTCATTCGTTCTCCCCTCATTTATCTTTTAATTCAATGCAGTTGAATTCTACAGACTGTATGTTCCTTTTGGGTTTATCCATAACTTCTTTACCGTGTTGGTCCCCTTTCATATCTCAGCTCGCTTCTCGTGATGCGCGCAATGTTGGGTTTTAATTCCGCGCGAGACTTTTCTTTTCTCAAGTTCATCCTCCATTTTTCAACGCTCAAATCCACCCCACACTTGAAAACTGCACTCACATGTGAGGTGAGGCTTCGTCTTTTGTCTTTCCTATTCTTGATTGCGCTCAACGTAAGGCCGTTCTGGTGTTGGACCTCTAACCTCCGATCTGTAATCGCTGGTCCACGGTTGAGTACTTCTTTCACTGTCTCTTCCCTACCGTCACTCTTTTGGCTTATGCTCTTTGGAGCTTACCTTGGCGGTCCCCATTCTCCTAACCTTTACTCACTATTTTCGTACACAGGTGATCAGTCATCCTTATCAGGTTTCTGTCCCCAGATGTCATACCTTTATCTTCCAATCTCTCCATTCCCGGATTGCCAAATATCGGGACATTCAACCTCTCTCTGTCTTTCCACCCACCTACTATCTTTTTTCCTAAAAAGGAATATTGACAATCTGGTTCCGACATGAATTTACCTGAAACTCAACCTTGCAGTACCTCTTTTGGTTATGGGATTAAGCCTTCTACTTTTTGTGCTATAAATAATGGGTTCAAATTTATCAATCTAATGGTACTTAGGTATACTTTCTGAAGAAACCTAGAGATTTACTTTCACTTTATTAGTGGAAAGAAAAGGAATGAATATAACTTCAATTTTAATCGGTCCGCATTTCTGTCCATGCATTCGAGTTGTCCCCAAATTTGAATTATTGAAAGAGGCCTAAGATAAATAAATCAAAACAAGTTTATTGCTTAACCACATGCCAAATTGACTCAGCGTTAAACAGAACTTACTATGAGTCGTGGGTCACGATTGAGTTTTGGCACACCTCTGGCGCCTACTGCCTCAAGTGGAGTAACTGGTGTATGGATACCAATAGGGGTTCCGTCTTCCTTAAGACCCAGTATGCGACATAAATGTTTCGTGGTAATCGATCCGACCTTCAGCATATCCAGTTTGCTTTAAACGAGAAAAAGGGAACATACTTTGCATCGGACAGACTGCACACATTATGAAAGTAAAATTATTTTTTCCCCAGTGTAAACCAATGAATTATCTGCCGATGCTCAGTTAGGCCGATAAAGCTTGCAAAATACCTGTACCGCAAGAAAACCTGAGATTTGTATAACTTTCTACGTTTAACTGCGCATAGTATCATAAATCCTATAAAAAAATATAATGAAGATTCCTCCTGCCGAGGCGAGATCTGTACAAATGATGATGTGGTCGACATTGGGTCACTAATGGCTCGGATTTAAGCATCTCCTATGTATAGTGAGGTGCGTGATGTTTAAGTGTTTTTTTATATTTTTTCAACACCAAAACAATTGGTGCTCGAGATTTCTTTTGAAATTTCATTTTTGATGAGGAGGTACCCAGTAGTTTCAAAATTGTACTTATCACCAGCACTTAATTAAAATACGGCTTTTTCGTTTACTGTATTACCGCAACAAAAAATTGACCTGAGCGTATCTAAACAGTAATTGCTTACCAGTTCACAAGAAAAATGATGCTTACTAAAAACATCTAAAATACGTAGCTTAAATGATTGACTAAACCTGAGCCATCTCCCATTCTGAAACAGATGTTATGGCATCGATATGCGTCTAGTGACAAGCACAGGCGGATTTCAAACCAGATTCTAAAGAACCATTTTCGGATTTTGTAAAAATGAGCAGTGAATTCTCATACATGTTTATAAAATCACACTATACGACGCAGATTCTGCTCATTTAACACTTGAAATTTCGCTTGTTTGAATGAGCTCTTCCTGACTGATTTTTACTTACTCCGTCCATAGTCTTCTGAAATTCTCTTCGGTAAGATTCAAGCGCATCAGTTGTAGGGCTTTTCGCAACTGTGGACACAACACATGACCGTCAGGTTCAAAACAACTCGGTGGAAGCAAGCGCTTTAGATCAAACTTAGGATCACATGCAATTTCCTGCAACATGCGGAAGGTCTGGGCCACTGACAGGTAGCACTCTGCACCTAAACCTTCAAATATCACGGGAGGTTCTCTTTTGCCAAGTGGATGAGCGGTGAATGCTTCTTCGAACTGGCGGAACGTGACAGCGTATTCTTTGTCCAGCCCGTATCTGCAAGCAGGTTGTTGACATAAATAGTACTTATTAAATTGAATATCAGTAAAATGTTTCATATTTTGAGTTTTTTCCATCATTATTGTTCCTTCACTAGAACCTCACACTAGAAAAGGGAATAAAAAGGAGGAAACATTGTATCCCCACAGAAATGTCCATAGTGAGTTTATATTACGTTAGTGCACTGTAGCCGAAACCAGTTGAGAGTGTATTGAAAAAGACCTACCATGTGTTATACGTAAGTATTTAATGTTCTGTAAAACAGCGTTGTCGGTAAAGACAGCCGTCAGTAGACTTTTCGGTTACCACTGGTAGCCTCTCTCAGGGCCGGTTTACGACCGTTTGTGAAATTAAGAATCAGGGAAATCAATAATAAATGAATCAATAAAACAAGGGAACAGCAAAAATTCAGATGAAATAAAAGTGCTATGAACGTTTCCGGTTCAAAAACTTTGCTCACAAGTTGTTTGCGTCTGATGGATCATCTAACATTTATTCTTTTTTTACGTTCCAGCGTGTACTTCATTTTCAGATGAATAAAGCCTCACTTATAAGGCAACTCTTCCTCAGTCATTATCGTCCCCGCTGCGTCTGTGAGCATCCTTCTGCTTGCATTGCGAAACACACCAAACCAACGTTTCATGATAGCGATAAACTCCTCCTGTATTTATTGAAACTGGCAAAAGCGAGAAGGATCAATTATCTGAGCTACATATAACCTTGCTTTCTACGTGGTATACCGATATACGTTGGCCTAGACGCATTGGCGGTGAACACAGTGTCAGAATAACTACAATTTCCAGTTTAGGCTCCCGTTTTTAAACATCATCACGCCAATTGAAACATGACTGAACTACATTACATCTCAGGGTTACTTAAGTTTAAATGCTTTATTGCTTTGCGTATTGAATAGTCAACTCTCTGCCAATTTCTTCTGCTAACCCACAAAACTTTTTCCCTAAGGATCCTCACTTGAGACTGCTGAACTGCAGGATTTTATTCGAACGCAAACACTGGTGGTTTCCAAACTACGAAGTTTGAACACATTTAGTGTTGTTTATTGTCGTTCTCTGTTATTCCGTCCTAATATGTATTCAACCAAGAAGAGAAGAGAATATCTTCTCAAACTTCTGATCATGCAGCTCGTTGTTTGGATAACAGAAGTCTCATCACCAAACAGTAATCCTCCTTCAGTGATTCGCTGAGTTCAACTTTTACTTATGATGAAGTGTTTGCTAAGTAAGGTAATATACAGTGAATAAGAGCTTATGATAATCAACAACGCGAACTAGCAGCACTGTCAATATTTGCAGTCAATGTCAAGTGTCTGTTGTTTTAATACAGTTATACAGAAGACAGTAGTTGAAAGCGGGTGATAGGGAACACGCTTTTATCTCACGGTTGTATTAGCAACACATTTTGTAAGCCATTCAAAATGAACTCCACTTTCGAAATATGAACGATTCTCGTCAGCAAAGCGGAACTCCTCGCTCAGAAACGATGTAATTTACCTGTATAGATACCTGATGAGCTGCCGTAACCGCGAAATCGGTCGTGTGCTTCCGAAAAACGTCGTCCACTCAGCTGTACATACTACTTAAATGAAAAATAATTGCAAATTATTGGCATCTTATGCATCTGCGACTGTAATTGTACAGCGCAATTTTTTCCGGTTTTTAGTCTAAAAATAACCAAAAAGCTTATGAATTTTTTTAATTTATTCAGAGTGTCGAACCTGCCTTGCCTATTTGTCAAACTCCTTTGTTTTGCCTAGCCCCAGACCGCTGTTCACTTACTATATGATCAACTTCCTGTCACTCATTATTGACCTATCCGATCATCTCTTTTACGCACACACAAGTGTGTACACACATGAACACACGCATTCACAATTCATTCTTTGCACTCCCTGGACCTACGACCTTTTGCTCAGATATGAACCACGTTAGCCCGTTCAACTATGCTCGCTCCACTCGTTTTCCTACTCCCATCTCTGACTGGAGAGTGTGTGACTCTTAGACCAATGTTCCGGGTTTGTTAGGTAGTCGAAACTGTGGTCGGTTGAACTGGCCGGCTAGCCCTAGATTGTCGCTGCTTGTTTCTGCACTGTTTCTGTGACATTGGGTACCCGATGAACTTCCCGAAGAACGTTACGAATTAAGGTTTGTACAGTTCGTTACCTTGTAATAATCATTTTCATGAAGTACCGCATATATAGGCAAAAACCCTACTTCAGGTTAAAATTTCACCGTCTCACTGAGGCTGGCCATGGGATTAATTTTTCCAGTAATAAAACTATCCGATAACTTCCATTTTTAACGTACAGGTCATGCACACTGCATCCGGCAGTCCCATGCAAACTATTGCTTTGTTTTTAATTTGGTTTGCTTCCACACTATTCATAACTGTAATTTGACTAATTGTTGCCAGGACATCTGTCTATTGGCTTTTGCAAGCTGCTTCATAAGAAATCTGATATAACAACGTTGGAGGGTTCCGGTTGTGTTTTGGTAACTGAAACTGAACGATGTTTCTAGTAGCACAACAAATTCAGAGTCAGTGAGTTCATCATACTTATCCGAAATTGTAGCGAATGAGATCATTTTCAGAAACTTCTTCCTCTGAAGAGTGCAGTTTGTACAGACAAGAAAGAACAACTGGATCTGTGACCGAAAATTCCAATCCAGAGATAGATCTGAATGGCGTGTGTGAGTCTTGCCCATTCCCAACTCCTCCCACCCAATTCCATCACCCATCGTCCTAACCCCGGTTGACGATAGCAGTACTAGACATGATATAACAGCATAACTTGTTCTTCATGTGTTCTGTGATACCATCCGTATTGTACAATTTTATAGATTTACTGGGAGCATAAGCAAGAAATAATGCTTACTGTGTCAAAAGTCATGGAATGCTTCATTTTGTCATGGGAAGAATTAAAATTTAGGCTTTTGTGGTTCAAAAAAAGTTAGACGGAGAAACTTCAGTGTAAATTTACTGTTGGATGCTTATTTGCCCACTATTAGTTCATCGATCCTCGTTCCTTCTCTGTACTATCAGCCATTTACACATTGTACGTACTGTGACGACTAATTTCAGTAGTTGTCGTGTTAATCAGACCATGTCAGTATTCACCTTGATTTCTGCTGGTTTTCACTTGTCAATACCTATCATAATCAGATGCGCTCGGAATACAGATTTTCGCTTACAACGCTGTCTTTCCATTTGTTGTTTGCGTGTTCATTCCATTGCGAACATAACGTTGCCTACTTTCATTCGTGACTGAAACGTCTTGATCAGTATGTCGCCGGATTTCAATCATGGATTTGACTTGAAGTGGCGGCATGAGTAGTGATGTTAAAGTTACTTTCGTGAAGAAAGCGATGGGCTCAACATTCTGTTTGTTTTTTCTCCTTTGTTATGTTAATAGACGACCTCCCCTGTATTCTCAGGAAGTTTTCTGTCAACTTGAAGTTCCTACTTCTCACCTGCTGAGCCATGTTTTTAAAGTGCACCACAATCCCAACATAAATGATTTCCAGTTTTCGCATGCGCTGTACGATTTGTGCTCCCTGACATTTTTGACAGCTGTTGTCTCGTTTGCTCTGCAGTACTTTCCAACTATGAACATGAGACTTGGTGACAGGTAATCTACTTTAAATACACTCGTCTAGCAAAGAGAACACCTGTTGCACTAACGAGATGCATAAACAACCCTCTTTCTCAAATGTTGCAGATGCTGCCTCCTCTTATTGGAGGTAGTATAACACGTGCACGACATTTTTATCAGATATCATCCACAGTTACTTTAGCATCCATGAAGTGTTCTATTGAGTGGAACTTTTTGGGTGATTGTTTCCAATAAGTTCTTCTCTTTGATTTATCTGAAAAATTCCACGTAGCATATCTGGAAAACAAAGACTGGCAACATCAATACTCACACACAGACATTGCCTGTAAATAGCGCGTTTCTAACCTATCAATGTACCTGTGTTAGCCACGAGAATGGTGTTACCGAAAACGAGCTTGTTCGCTATTCGTTTTTTTTTGTATAACCCTAATTATACAAATATCGAATACAGTGCAGTTTTCACCGAGGAGGAAATCAGAGAAGAACCCCTTACGGTGCGGAACACCTGCAATACAACCGATACCCAAAACTCTTAGTCGACCGGATGGTACCGAAGAAAACAGAAGTTCCAGGGAAGGTGGTGGAGAGTAAGCCAGTGTACACCTCTGCTATGGGAAGGTCGTGTATTGGTAGAAGTCGTGCACAAAACATTGCCAAGCGTCGGTAATGAGATGTCTTACGCTGCTGAACTGCGCGTTTTTCGCACCTTGGTCAGCCGTTTGTTTGCGGTTAAAAGACAACGTACCTGGTTCAGCAACCTAATTTGATATATATTGCTTCACTTGTTCCTGCATAACAAAGTAACATCTTGGACATAACGGGAGCGGCCGCGATTCACATCCAAAACCCTATTTGCGTACTCAAAGGCAATTTGTGAATTTACTCAGTCTTCTCTAGCCATTCACCACCCAACGTCAGGCCCCAGATGGCCCAAACGTTAACGTTTTGAGCATCCGGTCGGCGGAGATCTGAACCAAAATCAGTATGAGCTCTAACTGCCAGCACTCCCTTCTTTGGCTGTGTTTGTTATATATCTCGTAACGGATGTTGTTTATAAACATCATTAAGAGTCAATGCAGTCGAGATTGTTCGCCAACCTTTTTAAAAAATCATTGTTTTATTGAAATCTGCTTTTCTTGTTCCTTTATATATTCTCCCCACACGAACTTCAATCAACGGAACCGGGTTATGCTTTCTCCGAGTAAAGTAAATATCCTCACCTATTCGCCTAGTTTCACAATTCAACTCATGAGGGAGAGCGGCATCAATCCTGCCTGAGAAAATTATGTCATTACAGTTAAACTTCCCTTATTTTTATTCATGGTATGATGTCAACTGGTATTTAAATCGTATTGAACATCTTTTACCTCTTCGGTTATGTACATTTTTCAATCACTCCGAAGTATTACCTAAACACTGACATTTTAAACATTTTTTCTGTGATTTTCCTAAGTACCATATGTTCTACTACGCTATCGCGTGCATCAACCAGTAAACAACCCAGGATCAATGCACTGACACTCCGCTTGTTGGTGTTCCGGGTATTTCCCTGAAATATAACTCGAACTTGAAGAAGGGGTGCATTATTTTTTACTCCAGACTAAAAATATTCAGCCATTTATTTAGTTACCAGTACCACAGTCATGTACATGTATGAACCTTTGTAGATGAAGGCGTCACCCTTATACAGGTCATCCCAAGTCCATTCTTGTTGTTTATTTCTACCAGTTGATTGGAGTGGAAAAATATTTTGAGCTCCGAGGAGCTGCTTTTCAGCAAAATTACTCCGCGCTGTTTAACTTTCTTATCGATATTGCCATAGAGGCCACCGTCTTGGTATATGATATCAGAGGTATCTATTTTTTCGCAAACAAAAGATTGTCGAAATTTCGGTTCTTCCGAGGGAAGCAAATGGGGTAGCTACTGTGAGCAGCATGAGTAACTGTGTGGCAATCCTTGGTTTGGTGTTGGTTTCATCGTTGAGTTGGGCAATGAGAGCCAGCGTTTCCACATCGGTTGAGGTGACATCATCAGGAGCATGGCGGTTTGGTAATTAAATTACCAAGCTGTGGCGATCACGACGAGACTGCACTTTGACGTGATGCGACAGCCTGCGTGCTTCTATGACCCAAAGGGCTATACAGGATGGCTTCCTTAAGCTGGAGATATAATCATGCCTGGAAGGTCGATGGGTAGAGGTCAGACGAAATCTAGTCTCCTGGTCCTCCAGGTTGTTGGTCGATTTGAGCTGGCAATACAGAAGGTAAAATCAGTGAAAGGATAGTTGATCCAAGCAAATGGGCTTCCACTAAGCCATCCCACTGCCTTGCGGAGAGGTTCTTGTTAGAACTAAAGGCTTTGCTTGAGGACCATAATCGTTCTCCTGCTTTCCTGCTGGACAACCCAACAGTACCTGTCCAACATCTCCCATGAATTGCGCGAATATAGAGAACTCCGTACCGCATCTGTCGTCGAGCAGGATAATCAGGACCGCACTGCCTATTGCATCGAGTGGGGTGGGTAGTGATAAGTGGGTTTCTTCTCAGAGTTTCCTCTCTTTTCAACCCTTGTCTTCTGTCCCCAAAGACCTCTCTTTGCCCCCTCTATCCACCCATAATGTTCTCAATTATGACACGCCAGACACTCGCAACGATTCATTTTTAAATAGTGTCGTGAATAATCCTCTTTCTTGAAACTCACATTTGCTCAAACCTCATCAACCTCTGAATCTCGGCTCCTTTAACGTACGTACTCTCATGCAGGTCGATCAGCAGGCGTGCCGAACGCTCACAATAGGCTCTCTCGCGACTGATGTCTGCTGCGTAAGTGAAACGCGTATCCAGAATTCGAACAGTGTGGTTCAACTAACTTCTGCAGGTATATCATCACACACTTCAAGCGGCGAAGCATCTGAAGCTGCGGGTCAACGTGGTGTGGGAATAGTCTTGAGTGACGAGGCTGAGGCTGCCCTCTTAGACTGGATCCCTGTTAACAGTCGTTTATGTGCTGTAAGACTCCAGGGGACAGTTACCGTTCGAAAGGATAGTTGTGTTAGGCGCAGTTTGTTTGTGATCTAGGCATGCGCTCCAACAGACTGCAGCTCTGACACGCATAAGGGTGGGTTCTATGATGAACCCGCCATCTTCGTTCACAGAAGCAAAAACTCTGACATTGTGGGACCAGCAGGTGGTTTTTATGAACAAGTTGGCACACTTAGTGTACCAGAAGCTTGTTTAGGTGGGTGTCGTACCTTACCCGCTCAGCGCACAAATAACGGGGATAGGCTTCTCCAGTTTTGTGCAGACAGTCGGTTATTCCTATCTGGTACGAATTTCCGACACAGCTCGCGTCGCACAGCGACATGGCACTCTAACTCTACAGGTACTTTGAGTCAAATTGATCATATCGCCGTAAGCTACCGGTGGCGCAGTTCTGTTCAGAACTGTAGATCCTACTGGTCCACGTGCGTAAAGTCGGACCATGCATTAGTTTTATTGCGATTATCGCTCCAGCCCTATAGTCACTGACGCAAACCGCAAACCCAGTTAGCCGCACAATGTTTGTCCGATCCAGAAGTTCGCACCAATTATGAACAAAAACTAGCACATGAGCTACGATCTACGAAGAATAATAATGTAGATGAGCACTGGGCCCATATCAAACAGGTGGTGCACGTGGCAGCAGGTTTTGCCTGTGGCCCTAGGTCCGATGTCCACCAAAGACTTCGGATTTCTCAAGAGTTCCAAAGTCTAATGGAGGCAAAAACGTCAGCTCTCAAACTGTAGGGAGATGAGTAAGATACGAAGAAATTTGCAGAAGCAAGTTACGAAAAGCCTTACGAAGGATCGCGAAAGTCGGTGGGTCAAGGTAGCCGAAGAAATGGAAATAGCAGCTGCTTCAGGTAGCAGTCAAAGGCTGTTCAAACTTACTCGAGATACCGGTGGACGGCGAATCCTGGTCGGCCAAACGATATGCGATAGAAATGGAGAACCCATTGATGGCAAAGAGCAAAGGCTGGACCGTTGGGTTGAATACTACAAGGAACAGTTAGTTGGCCGCGCGCTAATGTAGTTACTCCTATGTCAGCAACTGTAATTCATTGGGGAAGGGGGTATTACCTAAGCACTCATCGGAAGTGGAAGTGGAGTCAAGCACTCGATTACTATAACAAGGAAAAGCGGCTAGCTCCGACAAAATTCCTCCACTTCTTTTCGAACCGCATGAAGACGCTTTGATAAAATCACCCACCACCTTGATCTCTGACGTTCTGAGAAAGCAGCGTATTCCTTTATTATGGAGTGAGTCCTTAATTGTACTCATCTCCAAGAAGGGAATAGGCAATGACCGTAGTAACCATCGTAGCACTAGCTTAATTCCGATAGTCACCAAAGTATTAGCCCCGACTTCAATGCGCCGTCGGACATCGGCTCCCGAGGAGAACACCCGTGGACAACAGGCCGGATTCCGCCCAGGTCGCGGATGCATCGGCGAAATTTTACTCTTCGCCAGCTACTTGAAGCGCGTCACACACAACAGCCACCGACAGTAATAGTTTTCCTCGACTAGAAAGGTGCCTTCGATTTAGTTGACCGAACAGCGCTGTCCACTGTTCTTCACCGCAAAGGTATGCCACAGAAGTTCGTGAGTCTGCTGAGATCGCTGTACTCTCATACTTCTGGCCGCATAAGGGTTTACGGTGAACTACCCAGTCCATTCGAATCGACCAGCGGTGTTCGACAAGGATGTCCCATTCCTCCATTCCTGTTCAACCTCGTCATGAACGATATAATGGAGAATGCCTTGCGAAGTCTTCAGGATGTGGGCGTCGAACTCAAAAATAGTGAAAAGCTATGTAACCAAGATTACGCGAACGACCTTGTCTGCTTGTTTGAATGCACGGAACATCCCCAGTGTGCATTAGATTGACTCGCAAGAGCTGTAGTTCCATTCGGCATGTGCTTTGCACCTTCAGGATCATAGTGATGTTACAAGACTGAACATCAGTGGTTCCGAGCTTGATGCTCGATAGGGTAGTACTAACAATTGTCGACCGTTTCAACTATCTCGACAGCAGCGTGGCAGATGATGGAAGCCCGGTAATACAGATGAGCACGCGAATATCCAAGGCTCGAGAGGCGTACGCTAGACTGAAGCACTTGCTGCAAAGACCTGACATTTCACTGAAGTTGAAAGGTCGTGTGCACTGTGCCGCGGTGCATTAAGTTTTGTTGTATGGTTGCGAGACCTGGGGTTTGCTTGCGGAAAACACTCCTCATCTTGAGGTTTTCGACCATCGATGTTTGCGTAGTATCGATAAGATTGGATGGAATGATCGGGTGAGTAATGCTGAGGTTAGAAATCCAGTACTGGGTATTAGTTCAGAGAATGTTCTTTCGCAGCGTATCTACCTTAGAAGACTTCGTTGGTTGGGGCACGTGTTACGCATAGCAAACACACGTCTACCGCACCGTGCCCTGTTTTTCTTTCCTCCTCAGGGGCGAAAGAAGCCACGTGGAGGTCAACAGATGACGTGGCAGCGGGGAAAGAGGAAATGCACAGTGAACTTGGGAAAAGTGGATGCCCCAGGTCTTCGTGGTTGATGTCCAAAAGATCCCTGAACCAGTTGCTTGGAGACACTGAAAGATATGACAGTGAACTGTGAGTGGTGGCGATCACGTTGTCACTTTGTGTCGAATGAGATTGAGCGATGCGCGTTTGTACAGTTAGACTGTGTCCCGTGTGTTAGCTACTACGGCGTTCGTTCCTTCTCTCATTCATGTAGATACACTCCCTATCCATCTTGTATATTCACTCTTTCTGTTTCTACGTGCAGCATGGTGATGGAGGCAGTGGTCAGTGGGGCTTGCTCCGCTGTAGGATGATGATGATGAAACAAAATAACAAAAGCTTGTCGACGCCAATCTGTAGTAAACAACTTTATCCTCCATTCCTCTAATAATGAGTTATGCGTTTTGCACTTTCAAGGTGTAATAAGCCAATACAGCATAAGAGTTGCCCAAAGTCAAACCTAATGTTATCGGAGGATATAAAAACAGACTGGTGGATTTTTTTCATCTAGGCAGTCGAATTGCTTCCGGGAGTTATATGCCCGATGAAGTCTCTTTGTTTACACAAAGATGCCTTCAGATTTTTTCAACCTAATTCATCTACGGTGTCGATGTGACATTATTCTGTCCACTAAAATTCTAGTGCATGCTGTAGCAGTTAGACAACTTCCTCTGGACGGTTCAAAAACTTGACTGCTGAGGATGGAAGAGACAAGAACATTATCGGTGTTTGAACATCAAAGACTTCGAAGCACTGTTTAAATTTGGTGGGAACACTTTATCAGCGATGATGCGGTTAAACAAATAGTCTTAGTTATATGGAACAAATTATACTGACTTGCCAGGCTAAGGTGTGTGGTACATCGAGGACTCATCCCCGGAAATATTCCATAGTGTGCAACACTCACTGATACCTCCATTGATTGGAAGATGAGAAAGGATGACTCGGTTATGACTTAGAAAAAAGATACGAAAAATCTGATCGGTGGACTTGATCATGTAGGGTATGTTAATTAACAAATATGGGGACTAAGAAGTTCACTCACTAAGTCGTAGATACGTTTTTCCGTATTCGTGTTTGTTTTGACTTCTTAGTGGGGTTCATTTTGAGGGATAACCACAACAATCACGGCATCCTATGCTTGCTTATCACAATTTGCTGCTTGTGTAATGTATCTAACAGTGTTCTGGGTATCAGACAGATGTCGGTTACCAGAATAAAGGACTTAGTTCCGATCCATGTAGTTACGTTCAAACATGAGTGGAAGTGCAGTGCATATATAAAGATAAAAGTTTTAAGCCAAGTGATCGGACCATTTCCTTCAGTCTTCCGCTGAAACGACAACACCGGTGAAAAACACAATCTAATTTAGTCATTTCAGGATGATTAGAACATGACAGAAATGCTGTCACCGTCATACAGTTAACTAACAAACGAAACTAATTTAGTGATCTTCACAGCCTAAAGTCATACAGTGCTTTATGAACCAAGTTTCAATGGCAAGTGACCATATAACTTCTGCTGATTTTTCGGTTATCTGAGAGGACCATATTAAAGACCAGGTAAAACCTCCTGATGAACCGACGCAATAACTATTTGGACGTACAATATCTTTCATCTTATTCTACTGCGCGAGATTTGGATATCTACATCGATTTAAAAAGTGACAGAACGAACCTTCGCATCACCCTTACGGTCGCACTAAAGTTACTCACAGTAACACGTACGGCAATGTTGAAGTGTCATAGAATCAAAACAGATATGGCCAATCCGTCAAGACGCGAGTAATACAGTTTTTCCCTTTATTGTGATTTTCTACTCAGACCACTTAACCGTCACAACGCAAGGACTTTGAAAATATCCAGCCCAATACATTGTGCGTGAAACCCATTTTGTTAATCTCTTTTGTTCATCCGGGGTCCGCAAAATCACAAGGCTGCTCATAGTACCAGAGTAATTTATTTATTGGCCTTCAGTGGCAGATTGAAATTCAAGAGCTGAAGTGAGCACAATGGAATAAAAAATTCGGAGTAGCTTTGAAGACACGAGCGTCCTCCAAAACACGGTGATAGGTTTACAGAGATGGAGGCGTCCCTGAATATCAAGAGCTCCCCACCCGAAGATAGAAAAACTTCGATGACTACTCCAGAGAAGTTCATTGTATTAGAGATGAACTTAAAAACAACGGAGGTCCCAGACAAATGAAGTCCACTCACGTTAAAGTAGTCCTTTTAGAGTATTACGCTACAGTCTAATTGCAATGAATCTGATGGGACTGGAGGTGCGCCGTATCATTTATCCCAATGTGGCAAATGCCATGAATTGTTTGGTTGCTAATAAAAAACTTATTGGGCTGTTGTTAGGTAACGCTCTAATAAAATCGCTAGCTTAGATTATTTGCATGATGCAACAACCAGCTAGTAATGAAGAACAGTGCAGTTGTCAGTTGAAATGCATTTGACTCGCTATTTTCATATTTCTGTAGAATAGTGACGTTGATAGGGAAATATTGCAAATTGTAGATCTGGATGACATTTATTGCATTTAAGTCATTGGTAATAAGGTGACATTCTGAAATAATTGGTTTTGACTTTTGTGCATAAAGGAAAAAATGCCTTTTCACTTTAGATTAAGATAAGGGTCAGGTAAATAAAACTGCATCGTAGGTTTCATTATGTCACATGTTAGGCAAAAGCTACCAAATGCAGCGAAGTTGCGAAGAAAGTGTCTGAAATTTACGCGTAATTTCAACTAATGCTATCAATCAACAAATTCAAGACACACTGGTCGAGGTTATGGAAATTCCGCGCGGTGCATTCGGGCAGCAGTAGTAACCAAGCAACGTACATTGGTCGGCCTAAATGACGAACAGATAGGGAAATTCGCTGACGCTTTTGCAACATTATACACTAAATTGTGATTGTTATGAAATCTCGCAAAATTTAAATTTTCACATAAGCTATCACGAAGCATTCGTATGGGTGCAACATCCCTGCTGGCATAGTCTATGAATTTGGCTGTGTGCAGTCTGTGCATTGTACATGTTGCACTTGTATCCGAAAGCATCCTCTCGATTGCCCGTTGTTTCGACTATAGCGACCTATGAGGATGTGCTGTGCAGCTGTCACCGATAGCGACTGAACACACGCGATATCTGCCGTAACTTTGCTATTGTAACGGACCCATGGGTACACGGAAGTTTCACGACAGGGAGTTTTGTCGCACGTTGCCTAGGGAGACGGGTGTTATTGCGTTTCAGTCAGTCCTATTATGAAGACATTTTTTGGAACACATTTCAAGATATGCTACTATAGCAGTATAATAACGGTCAGCGTAAGTATCACGTCAGACAGATGTGTTTTACATTAGGCTTAATGTAGCTGACAGGCTAGAAAACAGGTTAGAGATAAATAGTGTACTGGTGGATGAAATACCACCTAGCGAATTCTACTTAAATTGTGATTTTACGGGTATTCCCCATGTAAGGCGATTTCAAATTGACCAACGGCCAGTTCACTATTAATAAGCGTATACATATCGGTTGATTTACTACTGACAGTTCCGTAGGAGTACGTCGGTAGCTTTATGCGATCACTCCACGGTGGGATAAACCATTTTTGAAGCTTAATTAGCAAATCTCGGTATCGGTTATCGCCATCTCAAGCGGACAATATAATGCATTTTTTCCCCGGATGTCAAAATCTAACTACTGCTGTCATCTTCGGTAGCATACATAGAAATTCGACCTTCCAGGGGGTGGATACAATCCCCGGTGAAAGCATTGCGCACTACAAAATAAATGCAACGATTACTAATATAGCAAACGTAACCACCTTTTACTAAACAACATATTGAAACTGCGTTTGGCCCCATTCGGCGAACTAATAACTCACTGTTTCATAATTTTTTTTGAATTTTGTCATATACAACCCTAACTGGCTGCTTGATCATGAAAGATCTAAGGATCAACGCACTATGGGGAAGTGGGTTACCGATGAACTAGTTTATCCAATCCTGGAGCTTTAATTGTTCCACATTTATAATTAACTGATCAGTCTCATTTTTGACTAGATGCGTCTGTTTTCAGCTGTTGACAATGCTATGATGAACAGAATTCTTGGATTACAAAACAAGTGAATCAAACATAATTGAGGTGAGGGTCATGTTCTTCTAAGAAGCTTCGGTCATTGAAATTTATCTCACACGCATACAGATCAACATATAACCGTGTTCCTTAAAATACATTGCATTTTTCTCTTCCACTCTCGCTCGCTCACGGGTCCATGATGAAAACGCACTAGAGGGCGTACCTGGAGACAAACGTGAACTGCGGCCTAATAATTGGTTGAGTGCTGTTTGCTTTCACCTACGGGTTACCCGCTCCCCCACAACTTGTAAACGGCCAACAAATCTTGATGATGTTTGACCTCGAAAAGGTATTTTCAGTCTCAATCAATGTTTGCTACTGTTGACCACCGAAAAATGCTCATGAAAAAAATCAGTTTGCGAATGCCGCACTGATGGTGGGTGGTGGGGTCGTGAGATAATAAAAAAGAGTGCTGGAAACAAACGTTCACCAATGGTAGTCAGATAAAAGTATTATCAAACGAAGTCTACCAGATGTGGTAAAATTCTTCGTTCAATGTTATGAGACCAGTATCTTGTTTGCTTATCGTAGAGTCCAAACTGGACAAAGGTCAAAATATTTGGAAACCTTTCTTCTTTCGGCTAGTATGCACAGAAAACGTCTAACAACGAAGGGAGATTACTAGTCTTAGCGAAAAGCCCCAGTTGCTCTACACCTTTAGAAGATATCAAGGAAGCGTTGATCAATACTCTAACTGAATTAGTAACCTGAGTGGATACTACATAGGTAACGCGGTAGTGGACGATCATATTTACTTGGTTAACTTCTTTTGCAAACGGAAAACCTTTTACGTTTGGGAACTAAGATTCCGCCCTGATTTGTTCTACAGAGTTTTTGAAATTTACTGAAAAAATAAAAGTCAATGCAACTAAATTTTGGACTTAGCCGCACGTCACGAGACCAATATTTTTCCCCTTTTTCACAGTTGACAATTTCCATCAAAGTGAGAACACATTAACATGTGTTCTTAGTAAAGTCAAACTTAGTTACATTGTAAAATAAGACTCCATTGTTCTCATTGGGAATGAATGACCGCGCCGCTGGTCTGAAGAGACGATTTTTGAGCAAAAACAGTACTGAACTGTTTACTACCATTTTTTTAAATTGGTAACTGGTTCTCTGATAGATTTGCGAACTCAAGTAAAGTATGGCTGAAAGGATAAATACGTAGGTCAGTCAATTTGTGAATAACAGAGAGTATGATGAACGGAATAAAATAATTATATATCGAGGATCTAGACTTTCACTACAAAGTTTTCGTCTGAATAAGGATTACGAATCATAATTCTGCGAGTAACTTAATTCTGTTAATTAACTGACCCAACAACTTTCATTCACTCAATGCACAATGAATATTATAGCAACAAAACTGTTACGGTCGTCGCCCGTAAGCATTATGAAAAACACGTCTAAATACTTTATACTTCATTTATTTACTAAGAATTAGGAAAATTAGAAAAATCAGACGAACAAAATCGGTCTTATTTAAAATCTGAATTCCAATTAACTCGGGTTTTCATAATACCGGCCTGGTGCTTCCGAGTGCAGATTGGTCGGATGACCTGAGGTTTGCGCGTGAAACGTGGAGTCCAAAGAACAGTCAACCAAACAAAGTGTACTAACGCCAAGAAACATGATTTTGCCATATTTTTGAAGAACAAACTGGTAACGCGCCAGGAGCATTTATTACTCGGTGGCTCAAACAAAGATGAGATTGTTCAATATTTCACAAGGAAACTATTCTAATCGCAGTTAGCCAATTTGTTATAATTATTCTCCAAAGTTTTATCATTGTAAAATAAGATTTCATCCAGCTAATTAGGAAATAACTAGCACGATTTAGTAAACGACTATTACTAGTCTGTATGGTAGTTAGGGTGTGAATGCCTTCTCTTGATCCAATTTAAGTTAGATAAAATACAAACTCTGGACAAAGTGGAAAGCTGACGGGATTTAGAAGAAAAGATATACAAGCCTGGTAAAAACACGTTCCTATAACGAAAAACGGTTGGCTGTAAGTTCCACTAATATCGATATTTTACGAGGGAAACGACAAAACCACTGGTTCGTCGACTGGACTATAACAAAAAAATGGGCATTCGGACGGGCTAACCGGATATCTATTTCTTAAATATTGCAGCATGAATAACATTTTTAGTCAATGGATAACCTTGTTGCTCTGGGACAAATACTTGTTGTAAATACGCAATGAAGCCTGGGAAAAACAACCAACTAAGTAATAAATTATTCTTCTTGATATAAACATTTTTCGAAAAATTATCCACCATTTAGATTTTTCAAGGCGCTATTGAATGCTATGGACATAAGCACAGGTTGTCTTTAAGTAGAAAACCGCTAATTACAAGTAACTTTGCATGGATAAGGGATAAAATGTCTCTTCTAACGTATATATGGAAACTTCATTCGTGTGGCGTGTCTTCACCAATTATTAAACTGTAAGTGTCTCAAACATGTTCTGAGCCAGAAAGGACTGTATTGACGACGTAACCTGTGACTTATTTTTATTTTTCCACCAATTGATCTTGGTTTCACTGCCTATAGATCTGTCGTTAAAGATCGGGATTACCTATTTTTTTTTAGCGAACTGTGGGTTATACATTCAACTTCGTTTAGAGCGGTTAGCAATTTTCTTATCTTTTATGTTCAAAAGCAGTCTGTAAATGTCTAATGGACATCATAGTTTGTTTTATGGAAAGTCTGGCAGAACAGACAGATCAAAATATTTATCGTTCCAAACGAAAACAATCAGATGATCGGTGGTGATATCCTCGAGCCGTTTTTCATCCAGCTTTTTGCTACATTTGAAGCTGGAACGCAATAACCTGGTAGACTTTTGCCAATCCGTTATATTCTAGACGCGCGTTCAAATGCAGAAGTGGAACTGGGGTCGTCACCCTCAACAGACACACTCTGTTATCTCTCTACTGGAAAATATTCGGAGTATCAAATGCGTTCGTAGCGATCTGGAGGTGACTGAGTTCGAATGTGTGAAATATAAGTCTTGCCATCCGAATAACTGGGGTGCTCACCTGCACTCTGTAAACTGAGCTGAACTGAACTGAAAAATATATGGTAGTGCATATGCGTCACCATACATAACTTACTACCTTCAATCCTAATTAGAATTTATGTAGTTTCAGATATTTTATCACACGACAATCACATGATATCATTCTCAAGTACAATTTTTCACAGGATGATGGAAAAGTGACTGCTTCAACTTCTGACTTTATCTTTCGAACCAACTCATCGCTAATACCATTTAAGGACACAGAATTTGGTATGTCTCACCTTTCGAGCAACCGACAAAATAGATCTATCGTTAAATGTGGGCATAGGGTTGCAAATATCCTCAGTAGTGCTCCTCTGAGTATTCATAATAGTAAGAAAATTTCTCTTCATTACTTCGAAACGGAGTTCATGTTTTTCACTGAGTTCACCTCAAAAAGACGTTTTATAGAATAGCGCTTCTTGGCCAGTTCAGATCGGATAATCAGATCCACCTAAAATATACTGACCTATAAATGAACTCACTTCATCTAACGAAAGTCTGCTCTTCTGTTGTACTTGTCGGCATTTTGCTTCCTGGATGAAATCTGGGATTTCTAACAGGCTTCTTGTACAGAAGAATAAAAATCAGTGTACCGTCTGAATTCAATGGGAGATTGTAGTAGTACGTGTCTTTATCGTGCACCCTATAGGACATTAGCCCACCGGGTGCTTTTCTGCTTTTAATATGTCGGTGCAGATCGACCGCCTCACTACATTTTGTCAGTGGGTGGTGCTCAACAACTCCACGGAGAAACTCTTTCTTTGTGTCATTCTGGGTTGTTGCAAAAACTCTGTTTATGGGGTAATTTCTAATTTCTGTGTTATCTTTGCACTACTGAACCTACTGACTCGCGTTGGGACAGCTCATCGTCCACCACGACAACTGGCAGTGCCTTCAAAATTGACCCCTCTGCTGCGCAGTCAAACAAGTTTTATATTGATGAATGGGCACCATGATAGATTCAAAATTTCCTGGTGACAGTTTGATCTGCTTTGCCACTGAGCTTGGAGAAGAATGAAGCAGTGCCCTATCATTTACCGCCAACCCATGAATTCAATCTGACTTAGCAACTAGCCACAAGTCCTCGTGACTGGAGGTGATTAGATACCTCCCGTGTGGGCCTTACCTACATCTACTACTGGCTGCGGCCTCGGGATAGAAATTGGCGTACACTCTCCATCAGGTGTGCCCTAGGTCTCCTCCTGAATAGTTTGTGGTTTTCGCTTCTGTCACGCTAGTTTGCAGTGCGTTCCATATTTTTATTGCTTCCTTAGCTCTAGCCGCTTGTCACAACTGGTTCCCCGTAGTCCAAAGACGAGACGAACGGCTGCTGGCCGCACCCTGCCCAGGTTTGCGAATTCAGCAGCCATACAGTGGAATGTTTAAACTCCGCCATAATCCAGTCAAGGATGCACGCCTGCGGCATACAGTGTAGTGTACAAGGATCAGTGTCTCCCGTCGGGGTTGCTCATGTTCAATCTGCAAAATACAAAAACGAAAAATCCATGATCGCAAAGGCTCAGTAAGTGCATCAAAATGGTCCTACATTTACATTGTTCGAACACTAATGTGGCTGCTAACAGCCTGCTTGTTACAGCGGAAATCCGAAAGCCCCGTATGGTAGCCTCTCAAACGTCCAATGGATGGCCCCATAGATGCTACACGCGGAGGCACACACCTTTTCAGTCTGGTCGCCGGTTTCAAACAAAGGGGACATAAATACTCCTAAGACTTTTCCCAGGTGGACGCTCGAAGAATCGCGCTGGAAAGAGTTGGTTAGATTGTTTCCTGATCTCTCCGGATGCGACCTAGAGCCGCTTTGGACACTGATCGGGAGAGCACACAAACTGGACCACTGCATTAGACTAACGAAATCCGTTTGCAGTTCTTGATGTCCTGCTGTCGCCCGATCACATGCCACTTTTTGGGACCGTCGGTATAGATCATATGAGGGACCTCCTCTTCTTATGACAGGTCGGTGATGAACGGTAATAATGCCGACGGCCATAAGACCGAGCCTTACGAACTGCCACTGCAAGTCTCATGCCTCTCAGGGTACGATAAAATAACTTTAACAGAGAAGGGTCTCGCATTCAGGAATTCATCGTCCACTTGACAGACAGTTCTGTCACTCCTAAAAGTCTCAGTTTATAATAAAACTAATACTAATATTGATAACGGTGCATTTCTCTGCTGAGGCCGAGATGCACGTGTAAATATATGATCAGAACGAACGGTTAATCTAACGTGATGTGGTAACCACAAAATTTGAAAGGAAGTTTTCACATCTTAACGACGGTGCAATAAAGCTGGACGGAGTTTGAACAGAGTAAAATGGAAATGGTTTGCCCGGCAAATGCGAATCAATTTTGAGCTGAGTTGCCGAGATATGGAGAAACTGCCAAACATGGAGTTTCTGAAACGAACGCTGTCATTAGCTGTGGAAGATACTTTTTTATACCAGGCTGTTGCGGAAGAATATCGGTAGATGCCTTCCCGGGATCACCTGATGAAGCAAGTTGGCATGACACGGACAGATCGGCCAAAATTTTAGAAGGAACCAGGGAAACACCTGGCGGATATGGAAGGGAACGGTGTCTCATAAATTGGGAGTTGGTTGTCGGGACGAGTGTCAAAAATCATCAAAGAGGTGAGGGTTCACAGCTAGTTGGGGGACGTGGAGTCACGCAAAAAGGTAAAAAAATATTCCTCCGATAGAATACGATGTCAGGTTGAAGCAAAATCTGATAATCGGAGGGTGAAAGTACTTTTCCTGGGAGCATGCCTGAGAGTTCTTGTAAACTATATCCTCTTTGGTCTAAAACTGCTTTTCTGGGACACTGTCGTGCCCGGTAGATGGGTGATGAGGAGTACCAAATTTGGAGGGCGCATATCCATATATACGAAAAGTGAGCTCCCGTGAAAGTTAACTTTAATTTCTTCAAGTACGCAAGTCTACCGCGATGAGTCGTTTTGGGGAGGAGAAGGGTACCACTGACCATGGGCCGTTCATTATTGTATTGCAAGCCCTTGCGCAATGGTTGGGCACTCGAAAATTGCAGGACGGGGATTTGGCCGTTGACCAATACTTATATATCTTTCGGCTTTCCATCTGCAGTATTGGACTATCCAAAGTAGAATCGAGGAATAATCCCCAAACCGCTTCTGTTAACGATACGCATGTGAGTATCGGTCCCCTGGCTGGGTACCAGATGTGCCGTTAAGTCGTCGGGATCAGAAAGAAAGCAAGGAACGGCCTGGTCGCCACACCGACTGTGGGTGCGGGCGGCTTAGATGCAGAGTGTAAAAAATACCCGGAGTTATGACAAAAGTTTTTGTGCAGACGAGGACATGGAGTATTTCCATGGGCGTACCTAGAAGGCAGAAGAATACGGCCATCAAATGGAATAGAGCCGTAGCTTTCTATGAGCAGTTGCGCAGATCAGTGAGTGTGCTATCTGAATAATAGTGATTGGCGTGGTTAAACCTGAGTCTACGGAAATGGTGGATGGAAAAGGGCCACTAGGCCACTAAGTTGGAGCTTGCGACAAGTGAGCCAAGTGAAGGTAAACGTCTGCCTGAACCCCAATCTTTTCGCCAGTTGCATCAGTTTGCTGGCCTGGTGAATTTCTACTGCCGATTTATTCCTCACTGTGCGGAAATGATGAAACCCCTCACCGACCTGTTGCGCGGAGGTAAGCGGAAGTTCGTGTTTCCCGACACTGCACAAGCCGCATTTGTCTTGGTCAAAGGTGCTGTCGCCAACACAGCACTCCTTACAGACCCCGACCCTTTGGCTCCTATTTCGGTAGTGACGGATGCCTCGGACACAGCGGTTGGAGCAGTACTGCAACAGTTCGTAGATGACTCTTGGCAACCTTTAGCATTCTTCTTCAAGCGCCTACAACCCGCCGAATCTAGGTACAGCACGTTCGGTAGAGAGTTATTAGCTATCTACTTGGGAATTCGTCACTTTCGACACGCACTCGAAGGCCGTTCGTTCACGGTGTTTACAGACCACAAGCCTTTGGTTTACGCAATAAAGTCAGCTTCGGATCGATACTCACCACGCGAGATTCGCCACTTAGACTTTGTCTCACAGTTTACTGTGGACATAAGACACGTCTCTGGGGTACTTAATCCCGTCGCAGACACCTTATCACGCGTACATCAACCAAGTCTGTCACTGACGCCTAACATCAACTTGGACGCAATGAGACAGGCTCAAACTATGGACCCTGACATCGAACAACTTCGACAAAACGGCTCTTTGAGTTTAACCACAGTGCCTATCCCAGCTTCCCAGAATACCATCGTGTGCGATGTGTCGCAAGGTCGCCCTAGGCCAGTAGGTCCTGCTGCCCACCGTTATCCCACGTTCCTGACACTCCATAATCTGGCTCATCCGGGTGTGACTGCCTCCGTGAAACTGATAACTGAGCGTTTTGTTTGGCACAATGTCAAACGAGATGTCCGTCAATGGGCTCGTGCTTGTCTGCAGTGTCAACGTGTTAAGACCCATAGGCACACTAAGGCGGCGTTAGCCAGGTTCCCAGAACCTGAAACACGTTTTCATCATGTGCACGTCGACCTCGTAGGACCACTCCCACCTTCGCTTGGGTGCGTTTACGTACTCACATGCGTGGATCGTTTTACTCGCTGGCCGCAGGCCATCCCTATCCCTCGTCCCACGTCGGAAGAGGCCGCGAAAGCTTTTCTGACCGGTTGGGTTAGTCATTTCGGTTGCCCGGCAATAGTGACCACCGATCGCGGTCCACACTTTGACGGCGCTTTCGGCAGCCTACTTGCTACGCTCGGTTGCCAACACGTTAAGATGACAGCTTACCACCCTCAGGCCAATGGTATGGTCGAGCGTTTCCACCGGCAATTAAAAGCCGCCCTTCGAGCAAACGGTCCCCCTTTGGAGTGAAACACTACCATGAGCACTCTTAAGCCTGCGTAGTGCCGTTAAGGAGGAGTTACACACAACACCGGCCGTACTGGTATATGGCTGTACACTTCGTCTGCCTGAAGAGTTGGTAGCCCCCTCACCAACTGTGACTTTCGACTACGGTGACTATGCTCAGCGCCTTACGCAGCACATGCGAGTGCTCAAGGCCAGTCCGCCAAGTGAACGACAGTCTACAAGTTATGTCCCAACTGCGATAGAAACCACTACTCATGTATTCCTTCGCGTCGATGTCGTTCGATCACCACTACAAGCGCCATACACTGGCCCGTTTCGGGTGATAAAACGTAAAGCAAAACATTTGTCATATATATCGGCGGACGACTCGAAACCGTATCTATCGACCGTCTCAAGCCTGCAGTCATGGAGGGCAAGCCGCTCGGCCAATTTACGCCTACTCGAGCCGCTCAGTCACCCGCATCGAGCGAGTTACCACTCGAACCACCCTCGATTTCGCCTAGTGAGGACTCGGCAGTTAGTCCATCAGATTCTCTAACCGCATCCGCAACGTGAAGTAGCCGTCGCGGTCACCAACTACGAAATCCCGTCCACTTCACCGATTTCGTGACGATTTTTACAACCGACTGTTAGCAATAAGTTGGGAGGTTCACCATGGATTTACCCACCAACAGGCCCGTGAAATTACAATCGGTGGTTATGATTTCATTTTCTTCTGGTCTCCTAGCGACTACAGCAACACCAAAAATCGTTCGCGTGTTGTTACTACGGTCCAACATCCACCGTCGCCCTCAGGCGCTATTTTGTTCCAGTTTACCTTGCCCTCTCTCAGACGGATCTACACAGTCACACTGGCTTCATCCGTAGCCTCGCTGACTCCCGTGCACGTTCAAGGAGCCAACCGCTCACTGGACAACGGGACGATCGGTCAGCGTGGCACTGGTGACGGCAACTGGACGCCTTTTTGGATGGACCTGACGAGGCATTTTCCGGCTCGCATTCGTATGAGACCCGTGGGCGCCAAAACACAGTTGAACCTACGCACATCGGACATCGAGAGTGCAGGCACCGGTAAACTCATCAGCAGTCGTTCGACGTCACCAACAATATAACGGACAAGCTATGAGGAGTTCCTGGACAACCAATAATTCCGGCTTACCATCACGATCGAAGCCCAACTCCGTCGGACTTCCAGGAGGAGGCCCCTGTAGCGGTTGCCATCTTCGTTCATACTTTTACCACGTTTATTGTTTAACTGAACGCTGACTGCCAAGCGCGGATGCCATTTGACCGTTGCTCTTGCGCACGCTCTCACGCACACTCCTGAAGTATACGCTAACCACTATCTCTCCCAATCGCCTTCTCGTTCTCACGGGGCGCGGAGAATACTGTTCTGGTTAACATATTCGTACAGTGCCGAGCATTACAGTAACGTGCAGGTGGTCCACGCAGCACAAAGGACCGAAGCACGCGTTTACTAAGGAAACCGCAAAGTAAGGTCTAACCAACCTTACACTGTGGTTTGGGGTCAAAGAAGCGTAACACTATGGAATTGCTGATAGTGAGACATTGAAGATGACCGAAGAATTAATTCTTTGAGGCCGTAAACCATATTAAGAAGCTGTAATTTTCGGTTTTACTCTAGATAGATTAGTAAAAACTATACTGACTTAAATCGGTAGGCGAGTTGGATTATCCGAGAATCAATAATAATTTTACAGATAGAGTCAAAAAGGATATCTTCAGATAGGCCTAACCCCTAATTACTTAGGAGAAAAATTGTGTTTATATTTCACGAAAGTAGCCTACGGTCTCACTGTGGGGTAGTGCGATTAACTACTCTGATGATCACCGTTTGCGTAAAAGTAGCTAATTCTGTTAGGAGTGTCACAAAACTGGGTCTAAAATGTGCGAAAAGCCAAAACTGAGGCAACCTGTTTTTAGCGTCACGGTGACCTTGGCATCCGACATCTCTAAATGTTAAAAAGGTAATCTTCGGAGGATTTTTCTTTTTCTATATCAGACATTTTACTTCCTTTTATTGTTTCATTTCCATTTCTAAGCCGTTCTCCACACCGCGAAGCTCCATGGCTGGTTAACTTCTCCCTTGAAAAGTTCTTTTTCCTCAAGGTGAACGGAATTTCCGTCAGTTCTTTTTTAATGTTCCGTTGCGCAGTCCCTCTTTTTGTAATGTTCGAGTCAAAGTCTACCCTTTTTTCAACCAGCTTCACCTGGACTCGGCCGGCCTGGCCACCTGACCCTGAGCCCGAACTTGCCGGGGGAAACCATAAAGGGTAACTTAAATACTTTCTCCCACAATAAATCCGGTGTACACACTCAAATCACCCTCGAGGAATTCGGATTCTGCTTCCAACTGTACCTTTTGATCTTACTTCGCGGCACGCCTCGAATTATCCATAATAGCCTGTTATTACTAATAATTATTATAAACAGTCTCGTCTGAGTTTTTGGGTAAATGATAGCAACTTTGGCAACGCATTTCAAATTCAAACGAATCACAAAATCAAGAAAAGATTGATTCGCAGTTCATACAGTAATAAATTGGAAACCAGAAAAGTGCACAAATACATAAGTGCCCGAATAATGCGGCCAAATAGACTTGAAGGTAAAGCCCAAAGGTTAAGTTTGCCGTGGTCCAAGAGTGACGGTCAGAAGCCGCTTCAGGTTGAATTCAAGTATCCCATACAAACAGACAAATTTGCAAAAACCTTGTTTATGAACGAGGATAGCAAACTGATGTCGAGTATAGTTGCATTCACAAATCACGCAGGACATTTGGAAGGATTTTCGATCCAGTTCCTTTAAAACGGAAGAAGTTTACGAACAACTAGTGTGGTATTTAGAATGACGGGATATTCTTCTACATTTTACTCTGATATTTTCCCCAGGGAATTTTGGATGAGTTTCCGAAAACATCTTCGCGGACACTACTTTTGGCCTTCAATAACTGTACTCTGAATGCATTAGTTGTCACTTTTGTAGCTGTGTCTCCTTAATGAGAATACTCTGTAAACATTCGTCGTGATGATGATCCACATCTACCAAGGGCTGATTGATATACTAACTTTTAACTTCTTTTACTCCGAATGTCACCGAGGAACTTGAAGAGTCATCTCGATCTGATGTAGGTTCCATATCATTTGGGCCGCATGAGGGTTTGAGGCTTTGAAGAACTATCCACAACGGGTGATTTTTGTTATCTAATGGACCAGGCAGTGGATTGTTTATTGGGCTGTACCCAGGCCAGGGTTTGTACGTTTTCATCGAAACACAAGGTATTTCATGATTCTCTTTAGCTTTTACTCCAGGTATTATTTTCTGTAAAAAATCCTCAAAGGGTTTTATCTGCCCTTGCGACTTTCAAGTCGTCACCTTGTCTCTGGCCCATCAAGCCCCGCAACACAACTCCTGAGTATCTAAATTGCAAAATATTGACAGCTTTTGACACAAGTCAACAAGGATCCACATTGCTGTTGGATGTAGCTACAGTGGTAACAGGAGAGGAGTGAATCAGAGTTGTGAAAGCCTTTGGCTGCTGGAGGGGCTGTATCTCCGGCCTCGTATGATTTCTTCATGACACGAAGTTGTACACAGACTGCCTGAAAGCTTTGACATATAGTAGCAGGTTAATAATATTTTGTCACACATGGGATTTGCGCCCACTGGACAACAAACTTCCCTCAACTAGGGGCGTTGTGCCCCAATTCGGATTCCGGAGATGATTTTCTGAAAGCTTTTTATTATTTCCAAGGATCTCTGGCACTTCAGCGGTGTTTCCTGGGGGATATCAAAAGGCAACGCTGAAGGGTTCACAAAAATTTTCCAGGTCCGTGAGGTCACATTTGTTTCAATGGCAAACATGCGCCCATATTTTGCTCCCTGAATAACTTCCATATTCTCGGAGCTTCCCGGTTAGACATTTAGCATACGTTTGTGTGCCGAGCATCGATTTGGTCCACTTTGCATGTTTCGGGCCAGGGCCTACTGCGGAAGATCAGTTTTAGGTGCACAGAGTCCGCGTCAATAAAGACCTTATCGGCGACCTCTGCGACTCGAGGCCTAAAAACAAATGAGGGAATTGGTTCCCATTGGTATCAAACAAAGGTTAAGAGCCGCTAACGGTTAATACTAGAAAGTGAGAAAACTACGTTTTCCTGAATATATTTGCGTAGGATGAAGCAAGGTTAAAACGACGAGCGACTTATATGGCCGAAAAAATAAAATCTTGCAGCCGGCATTCCGATTAAGGTTGAAATTTAGAACGAAAGTGGAAAGTGCTCACTAAAAACTGTGTTGCACATTCGCCCAGTGAGTGTGCTCGACTTTCTCAAAGCATAACCAAAAGACAATGTGGTGTGAAACTCTGGTCGCCTGACAGGGCAGACATAGAGAGACCCTCAGCTGGCACAGCCCCGGAGAATTCCATCAGAAGAAGAGTAAATAGTTACAGCGTACGCAAGCCCTACAAACAGGGTGTGGTGCCCAGGTGCACATTAAAAGAACTAGATTGGTAATTCAGAGAGAAGAATTAAAGGCAACGACAAAGGCCCAGCTCTTGAAGGCGGCTGCTTTTAAAGCAACTCGTGAGACCGTAATATTATTGATCAGAAGTGGTGCTGAAAATCCCACCGAGATACGAAGAATTTTCTGGAGTGCTTTGGTCCAGGACCATAGCACCTACCACCTCCCTTTGCCAAAATCGGAAAGCAAGAGGGGTTTTTGATGTCTGCGATCTAAACAGGGGCTATGGACGCGGATAAAAAGAGACCAGAACTGGGGGATAGGGCTGCAAGAATAGATGTGGTAGCAGTCACCGAAGCGCAGCTGAGGCCAGGACCAATTTCAAACTCCCACAATCTTTAGCGTAAGTGAGCAGGATGGTCCAGTCGGAGCGAGTTCACTGGTTTTCATAGCGGAACCCACTTCCAATAGACCGCGCCGCGCCGCACCTCGTTGTGAGTTGTTATTGCGCCGACAATTTGGGTCATCCAGTATCACATTCAGCTTTTCCATATTGAAAGTTAGTCCTGAAACTAAGCAGCATCCAGCTGAATTTTTCCGACACTGATAATCTTAGAATAGTTTTGGAGAAACCCTTGGCAGTAAGTCAACTTTGAAAAAGGAACCCTCTAGTTCTTAGTCACTCTCATTAAAAATGGAGGAATATCAAATATGCCAACCTCTGCCGATCCAGGCGACCATCTCTGTTGAGAGGCAGAACATGTGATACGTTCATATGTATTTTGAAGGAAAACGTCCCAAATAAGCCCTAGCGCGGCTCAGATACAGCCTGCACGATAACCTACGAACACGGACGTCCCAGTACTGGACTGAAGTGCCACGTCGGAGTCTGCATCCAACCACAATCATCCACCTGCTCATATCACGTTGCACCGGCCATCAGCTCTTCCAGTTTTCTACCAGATTGTCAGCCTTCAAATTCATCAAAAATTCTCAAGGGATTGTCGGAGCAACGTCATTTGAGAACATCGAAATACAAACTGAGGGCAACTGAGCTAACCCTAGAACAATCTGACATACCAGAGCCTGAGAGAGAAACACGACCAACACCCACGTTCAAAAAGGTTTGGTTCACCTGCAGGGTATTGTCCTTCGATCCGGAACAGCTTGCCGAATTGCTGCGTAATTTCATGTCTCAGCGGTTGCTGAGGCTATTGAGCATTGTAAAGTCCAGTCACCGGAAAGTTCGAGCGACGCGTAGCAACCAGTTTCGGCACAATTCGAAACAAAGTCGATTCCAAGTAGTAACGGTACTACATACAACAAACTGAATACTTTTACAATAGCGAAAACCTCAATAATGTTCCGTGTGGGCTCTTACGCTCCAATTTGAACAACAAATCAACAATTGCAGCTGAATTACAGCAAAAGGTTGGATACAGTAGATGAGATCACTGAATACAGTAACAATGAAGTTCAAGCTTAGTGACTCACGCTCGAGTTAACGGTGGGAGTCCGGTTTGTGACAAAGGTTTAGGGTAATAAAACGAACAATCGGAGTTCCGGCAAAGATAGTTCATACGAATGAAAAATTTCCTTTGTAACATGGATGCTACTGCGTGGAATGGGTTTCCCGAACTCCTTTACAGTCCACCTCTCAAAAAATGACTTGCTCAATTTGGATGAACAGGGTTTCCTGAAAAACCGTTCTTGCTCTACTTTTCAAGCAGACTCCCTGAGCTTGGTCACAGAGGCTGCCAACAACGACATGTCCATGATTACTGTTTGGTTAAGTCCGAAGGAGGCCTTTGATTGGGTGTCCCACACTCGGCTCCTACTACAGGCCATATCCTACGACTTCGAGGAACAGCCATCCGGTTTTACAGCCTCATATTTCTCCGACCGCCACCGGCCGGGTCCGATAAACGGGTCCGTCCATAAAGCCAAATTTGTCACGACTGGTGTCATTCAAAGCAGCGATCTGGAATCACTACCCCTCTTCATATATATAATTAACGTTTTTTATTTCGTTTGCCATGGCAGTCACCACCTCTTAGCGGACACCTCCAAAATCTCGTATACATTCGATTCCAGAAAACTTTCTTCAGTCAGCAGCGAAATTTAATAGCCTCTGGTTTTTGGTGCGCTAGACCATCAACGAAATTTTCCTCTGAGAAAAGTAAGATTCTCATCTCCAGGTGCATCATCCTCCCGGGCATTTTCGGCATTGGTGTTCACTCATTTGCCGACGGTCCCTTGGCAGGGTTTGGGTTTGAAGTGTTTCGACATTTCCACTTTTTCTGAGCACACTATCCCTCAAATGGTGAAGGCTCAAAGGTGGTTAAACTTGCTTCATGGAACAAATCTCCTTCGAAATGGCGAATTTTACACCTATAAAACCCACGTGAGACCTCTTTTAGAATACTGTCCCATAATCAGATCCATCATGCGCCGGTGGTATGAGGTGACCGGTGGAAGGATTCAACGGCTAATGACGAAGGAGTCATCCTGTTTTTCTACCTAACTCTCTCACAGGCAGCGCTGTGAGCGTCCAAAACAAGGCACGCTTTAGCCTCGAGGCATAGAGCCAAACCTTATATTCCTCCGTGGTCTTGTTGGAAACAGCATTAGCACCATGATTCAGCGACCTAAAGGATTCACGGTACTCTCTGTGATCAAGAAGCAGCGCCTTTACCATTCCCATTTCCAGAGGTGCTCATAGACTCAACTCTTTTCCCGTAGAGTGTATGGCATAATGGCACGAACTACCAGACAAAGAGTTTTCACGAAGCGACCTCAGAAGCTTGAGACACACACGGGCGAATATCCCACGGTAAAAACTACAAATTACCTTATAGACCAGCACATAAGTAAAAAAGTGTCCTCAAAGGTGGGCTAGGTTTCTAAAAGCGCGCTAGCTCGGACTCTGAACGATTTTACGTGCCACAGTCAAGGAGTGCCCAATACCTGTACTTTTTTGATACTCACCCGTTTACGGTGTTTCTCTTCCACATCTGACCTTGTCGCGTGGGCTTTTACCCCTCTCGACAAAGTTTTACGTCAGATTCTGTCCTGGAACTTTCGCGTGAAGCACCTCGTCGACTGAGCTCAACCTTCAGCTATAACGGCATTTTCCTTCTGTACACCTACCTCTAACCTCTTTTCCACGATTTCACTGAGAACGGTTCTACATTCAGAATGATGATTCTGGAATAAATTTTCATCTGAGTGATGAATCTGGTATCTTTTGCTCTTCAACTTTTGCCAACTCTTTCGTTGCCCTTTCCATAGCTACGGCATGGACGTAAACCCTCACCTTTTGATATTCATCTATTCACTTCGCTTCTCTCCCCGGTCAGATCTAGCCATAATACACTTCAATTTTCTTGTGGATAACCTCATCCACAGTGAAAATCGACCCCAGGTCTAAGCTAGAACAGCATCCAACCGCGGGAAATCTTCTGATCTTGACTCTTATTACTATGCCTCAGGCTCATGGCGCTGAAATAGTCCTTCACCCACAGTCTGTTTCTCACTCCGTGCGCCATGCTTCTAGTCACTCACTTGCAACTGCTAAAGAGGTCCTCTCATGTTGGCCCATAACCAAATTTTTGTGTGTCTAGTCTGTTCATTCAGTTATCCACTTTTGGTAATGCGGATCCTAGGGATTTTGCAAATAATCAACTCCCATCTCTGGCGTGTGACTTTGGGCTGGCGCACATTGATTAGCAAAACTAGTCGCCATTGCTACGGCACTGGATGGAGGTCAGCCTCTGAAAAGAAGTGAGCATTTTTCATCAAATTCGTAAAGCCTGTAAAGTTGTTCTGTATATCAAAACCAGCAGTGTAGCGCCAGATCGCTCACATTCGTACTGAAATCCGTTCGCTTCAGTATTTGGTAGAAACAAGCGAGGAATGAGAGTCTCAGGAATCCCGCAATTAGCTGAGCACTAGTTGCACCTCCCCCCGGTTTCGCTTTTTCGCAGCCTAAGGCCGCAAAGCCTCCAGAGGCAATCTGGTTTAGTCTCTGATAGCATCATGATTAGGGGAAATAATGATCTTCTGTAGTTGCGGACTTAGTTGGTCACCTGTGAAGGAAGGTGAGTCGAGGAACAATGTAAAGTACACACTACAGAGTAAACATGTCCTCGTTATTTCACATGATAAAAACTGAAAGACAAAGGTCTTGGGCCGAGGCTCCCCGAATCTTTTCTTAAGAGGTGAATTTTTAATAGCGATCTAGACGTTACCCTGCATGTAGAAAATTTAAGACATACGAGCCAGCTTTCAGTCCCTTTGTCCGAACTCGTGCCGGGCTAGACCACGTTGTTTCAACTCTTTTTATATGCTGTCCGACCCCGCCCTTCTCCGGTCTAATATTTTCTGGTTCTTTGCGCAGTCCTTGGCCAGCTAGTCAACGTCAAATTCAGGGGTCAGTATACAGCTTGGAGGGTTGATTCACGTGCCTTTTGCTCTGACGACATCCCGGCATTGATGCAGGAAGTTTACACTAATAAGTGCTAAGCCTTGTGTGCATTTAGCTGCTTCAATGGGTGGTGTAAACGTCGCATACTGCAAATCAAATCAAATTGAGTCACAGGACAAAGGCGGCCGCGTACTAATTTAATCCAGGATTTTGCGCCGTGAGTTCTTTGAATCAGTCTACGCCGCAGCAAGTGGAAGAACATAGTCTTCTTCGGTGACATGATGGAGACAAGTGAAAGGGAGGATGTTCCGCCGCTGGGATCCAATCTGAGCATCGCCACGGGATCAATATCTCTTTGTGAGCTCCGGCTAGCTCCTCATCGACCTCAAGGATCAAAGCTATGAAGGTGGAAAGTAAAATGGGTAAAAAGTTGTGAGTCTTTACTGGTGGAAGGGTGTCAGGCATCTGGAAACGAAGGGGGCGGAGACAAAATTTGGAAGCGGAAAGGTGAGGAAGGAAGTAGAAAAGCCGAAGACAAATTTGACGGAGGATTTACAACGGCTACAGTGATAATAGAGACAAGAGAAGTGAAAAAAAGTAATAGGTGGGGTGGGTCCTTACCGTCGGCTTTGGCAAACGTTGTCGCCCGCAGTGGTCCATCTGATTTAAGGCTCCACAACCGTTCCAGCGGGTATCACCCCCCACCTGAGCCGGTTCTAGGCAATCGCAAATCTGGCGATGAGGGAATTTCCTTTCAGGTGGTTTGGAACGCCCTGTGGGGGGTCCATAATGAAAATCCTCTCAAATGTTCTACATGCTTCTTTCCTGTACTTAGGTTCGACGCCACTTCGCTAGTCTCGGCGACACAGCACTTATGCGCTTCTGTTCAGTTGTGTAAGATACTTGAGGTTGGTCCTAAGCCCTTTCTGAATGTCACGTTCGAACCACGAGACGTTGAGCCTTTGGATTCTACCGTCAGGTCTATTTGACCGCATGTTTCGGGTTCGTATATAATTTTACACCTTGTGGCCTCTAACTTATTACCGAAGGAACTACTAGTCAACCACTCCCTGGTTTCGGTATTCGTATGAGTTTGCTGCGCGTTGCTCGAATTGCGATCTATGTGACTTAAAGTACTCAGGTGGGACTTTGACAAGAAACCTAGATGAAAATGCCCAAATGTGGAAACAAGAACTTAAAGAACAACAGGAAATAACTCTGCAGGTCTTTGGAGAAAAGGTGGTGTCGTTGCCTTCCCAGATAATGCTGAGTCCACTAGCTCTGTCTGTGCCAAGTAATGTATTTCTGACCATGACGAATTAACAGATGTTGATATTGATAGAATGAGGGCGATAGAATAAGAGAGTTGGTTGCCACTAGTTAGAGAGGAAACGGAGCCGGTTTCGGTCATTTACAAACTTAACACAAGGGAACTTCTCAAAAGACCAAGAAATCTCTATACGGTCAAATTCAGTGAGTCCCTTCTGGTGGCCATACTGTTGCCGAGATTCAACAGCTGCGTAGTCAATCCCTTGATACCAGCATAACCCTTGAGTCACCTAGGAGCTTCTTTTAGGTCACCCCTGGACCTCCTGCGTCCGAGCGAGAGTGAATTCAGTGCCTAGAGTCTGCTCATAGACGAGGCCCCGTAGGCCAGCAAACCACCTGGTGAAATGTTGTTAAACCCGTTCGAGAAGCCTACTCTACCTTGACAAGAACGGCCGCCGAGCTTGGACACAGTATTCCAGGCGCGGACATACAAACGACTTGCATTACAGCAGTAGAGTCTAGTGTTTTTTTAGACCGGTAAAGTTTCCTGGAGGCTTTTTGAGTGATCGCACAGCATAACGCTTCAGGTCGGAAGTAGTCTGACATGATTTTTCTATGGCCCTTTGCCTTTGTCTTTTTCGTGACCTCAGTGCGCCCGTTTGCCCCTCCAGGGTACCTAGTCGGTTGACGTTCTGTGCCGCCTACTAAGCAAAAGCACTTTCCGGAATCTTGTGGCAAGTCCCAAACCGCTGGCCACCAGTGCGGAGTATTCAGAACCAGCTGCACGGGACCCGTTGCTAAGGAGCCAAATAACTTCGCGTCTTCTGCAGAAGTAAAGCATGGGTCTTTCAAGTATACGGTCAGGTTGTCTGTGAAAAGAATGAACAAGTGAGTCCAAGGATGGGAGACCGTGGCACACCGCTCAGCAAAGAGCTCTCCTGGAATATGCCACCCTTCACCATGGCCTGAAAAGTCTTACGCGTGACTGACCTATTTATCCGCCCAATAGTTCTCTGAGGCGCACCATGAGCACTGAACTTCACCAGCAACCAACGGTGATTGACCGAGGCAAATGCCTTCAGGAAGTGGAGGTAGCGGACTTCTATTCCACCCCCTTGTCCAAGCTTCGGGCCACCTCACTCACGAAACAGGTGAGGCTTGACAAGCGAGATCTCCGGCAAACGAATCCACGCTTGCTTATGGTGATCAACTTGTGGAAGTCTTGCTGTTTGCAATGCTGTCTTTCAAAACCCGTTTAATCACCTCCAGAAATACTGCAGTCAAACTGGCAGGCCCGTGGTTGCGACAAGTTTCTCTTTTCCCGGTTTTGTAGGTTGCAGCGACCGTGGCCTTGAGCCAGTCCTGAGGTAAGCCAACTTTGTTGAGAGATGCGCTGAACGGCGCGGTCAGCGGCTTCGTCAAAAGCTCAGCCACGGGCCGGACGATCGTCGGATGGAGACCATCGTATGACGCTGCACTAGTTCCTACCAGGCTACTTGAAACCCTGATTAGCTCATTCGCTGTGGTGGTTTCACTTGACATTTAAAGGGCAGCTATGGGGGCGATTTGCGGAAGGCCAGAGGTCCCGATGTCTCTTCTAGACACCTGCCGGGAGAGGTGTCGAATAAGTTCCACCTTTTCGAAATTTTTGGGGGTTGCTCGGCCCTGAAATCTCTTACTTTCCCAACAGCCACATTTAGAGCCTCCTTGAACTGCAAGTCACTGTAATACCTTCTCGGATTTTTTAAGTGGTTTCCTCTAGAAGCTCCTCACAAAACCTTCTGCATTCGCTTCGAACCTTACCCGACTTAGCTCTTCCTGTTAAGCATTACAAGCAAAGTTTGTGGCCACCACTTTCCCGGTATCTCGCCCAATCAGATTTCTTCTTCTGGATAGCACCCGAAAACCTGCAGACAAACCCACCCCCGGACGTACTCTGCCGAGAGGCGCTACTCTGTCAGCCAATGAAAGGAGGTTATCCCCATGGATGGTGGTGGCTGTTTGGCCTTCGTCAAGTACAATATCCACGTCAGCGTCAGTGACTACCTTCCTCTTCTGCTTACTGCAGATTCACGGCGGCTGTTTATTCACGCCTCCGGCCAGGTTCTTCTCATTGGTTGCGTCTGCGTCTCTCCGGGTCTGGAGCTCTCTAAAGTAGTCTTTGTCGTGGACGTCTTTATTGTTGCAATTTGCCATCCTGTCAGTGAAAAAATTATCGCAAGTGACCTTAACCTTCCTCTAGTCTACTGATCCTCTTATGCTAGCCCTTCTACCCTCTCCATCCTTCTTTCCTGTGTTCGTCTTGATGGATGGACCCAACACGTCCCCAACCCTACAAGGGGGACAGCGCCCTGGATTTAGCATTCTCCATCGGTATTCCTGATATCCCTTCTCAGGTCACCGACCACATCTCGGGCAGTGACCATCGTACTGTCTCGTGTAAATTCAGTTGTTTCAGCTGTTCCCACCGAAATCGGTCCCCTTCTTTTGTCCCGACCCCTTACCGTCCATGTAACTGCCCTTTCCTACCAACGATAATCCGTTACCTTAATCGTAAGGCCTTTTTTCTTTTCCCCAAACCCACAGCCCAAAAGTCTGCAAAATCATGGAATAGTTATCAAAAAACACATTGTTCAGTATTTCTTATCTAACAACATACCGCACTCCGGTCAGCTTGGCTTTCTCAACTCCCGCTCTTGCTCCTTCTTTCCGTCAGACTTTCTCAAAGTCCTATCGTCCACAGATGGCACCGACAACTCTGCATTTGTCCCGTACCCTGGCATGCCTTTGACCGTGTTCCCCATATGGATCTGATAGCCAAAATCCGATCTCTCGGTATAATCGATCCCCTCCTCTCCTGGTTACCCCCGTACCTCTCTCACAAAACACAAGCTCCGGTGGTTGGCGAACAATTATCCACCGCCAAATCCATTACTAGTGGTGTCATTCAGGGCGGTTTCTTGGGCCCTTTACTATTCCTCCTTTAAGCCAACGACATTTCTTCTTCTGTTTTTCGTGGTATCCCATTCCTCTTTGCCGACGGTATAAATAGCTCACTCCTTTTGCCCTAATGACCCATCTTCTACCCTTTGCAACACATTGGGGACTTACCCTCTCTCAAAACCCGGCGCGCCTCGTGGTTCATGAAATTCTCTGCAAAGAACAGCTTCTTTCTGCCTTAAAGATACACTGTACATCCCGGCCAAGTTATTCTGGACGGCCTTACCATCCCGTTCACCCCACTGTTATTGGTCTTGGCATACGCCACTCCAGTTCCTTTACCTCCGCTGATCAGGAATCTTTCCAAACGGCTGAAGCTAAGCGAACCATAGGCCTGATGCATCGATGTTCGTTACCACCCGCCAGTCGTATCTCCCTTTACTTCTCACATGTGGGGCCACTTATAGAATACCGCTTAACTACCTCCAGCCACTGACCACGTTCTTCTATTATATCCCTTGAGAATGTTCAGCGTACCCTCAACAAAAAGCGATCAAGCTCATCCACAACCCTAACATACAGCCAAATCTGTTTGCTCCTACACATTGAGCCCCCGTGGATTCGCTGCGTGAGGCCCAACTTAGTCGTTCTCTTTGAGCTAATCCACAAAAAGTCCACACTTCCTTTCATATCTCATTTGCTACCCCTTTTTCCTATCCCCTTCACCACAATTCCTCTTCTCTTCCAGTCCCTCCGTCTAACGTTTATTCTCAGATCTCGATTCTTACCGTCAACCTAGTCCAAAATCTGGAATAGGCTTCCCCTTATTACACGCAGTGCCCTTTCGTTCCGTGCTTTAAACGTGCACTTCTTATCTACCTAATTGTCTGCAATGCTATACTGCTAGCTAATAAGTGCGCTTTCAAAGACTTGGCCTTTGAAAGAGGCCTCCCAATGTAACGTTATTACTTCCGCGCCACAAGCCAATACATATATTCCATGCCTAACCCCTTTCCTCCACTCAGTACCACGAATTGTGATCACTGACACCCTTGGTGTGCAGGAGACTTTTTCCCGGCTTTCGGCGCGATATCTATATTCTTTACCCACATTTGTCTGTGTAGCCATCCTGATTCCATCGGTTTCTTTCTATCTTGAGTTGTTAAGCTGACCCTATCACAGTTCCCCACTGCCCATGCCCCTGCCGATAAAATGGGTTGCAGCTACCCACACCTGCTTTTCCCCAACTAGACCTACGGCCCCACCGCATCAATGAGATCTTGTTTGTATACACTTTTTTATCTCCTTTAGCCGCTCGCCCTCAGCCTGGGCGTACCCAGACAGTGTTTTCCTATCCCGGTTACATTTCAAGTGATCCCCAATGAACATCAGTGGCTTCGGGCACTGATCTGATTGCTTCTTTGACAGATGCATCTAGCCAGTAATGATACATGTTCATCCACCACTCACTGTCCCCGTTGGGCCTGCTGTTCAAGTTCTCCCACTTCCCGGCTAATTGATTGTGAATCATACGCAGTTATCGTGGCCGCTCAGCCCAACTCTAAAACCATCAATACTCACTCGCTCAATCCTAAAGGCGCCAAGCAGGGTAGAATCCACCGCTTTGGCCGGCTCACATCGGGCTTGCAGGCCGTATGCAACGAGGGACGAGTGTAACTAGGTTGGTGGATCGCACCCCCTGTCACCAAAAACGGTTTTCAGGTTGGCTATTCATCGCACGGCCAGTCACACCCACTAGCACCGTTTGTGGAGTTCAAATCACTATTCTTGAGCCCGTATCACTGCCGGTAACATGTCATTCACTCCGCATTCTCCGAAAACTGTTTGTCTTTCGTCGAGCTCGCTCAATATTGTCATTACGTCTTACATCCTCATGCATGGCAAAGTTTATCGTTCCACTTATGTAGCAAATGGCATGTAGCTCTCATACATACCCACAAACCTCCCTTCTCCTTGGCACACTGACTGCCTGCACAAATACTCATCCTCCTTTGGCAAGTATCCCACTGCCTACGCCACCCGCGTTTCACGCCTGATTACTCTCCTGCCCCTTCCGTAATCCTCTCCATTGTCAGTGTCAGACCTCGCTGCTACTACTCATTCTCTGGCAAATGTTTGTCCCCGTTTGTTACCCACCACAATCACCAAACAATGCTCTTCGTTACAGTACATTCCGCAATCTTTCAGCAGCCAGCAATGTGACCATTTGTTATTTGCACCTTCCAACAGCCCAGCTGTTTGCCTGAATAGTGTCCTTTCATTATTTATCCTGATCTTGCAGAGCACCAAGCCTCCTCCACATTTTTGTCTCAGATATATTCATTATGCGGCTCCGCTGTTGTTACTATCTCAAGACGCCTGTCAAAATGGTCATCAAAAGTTATTCACTTACAGCCTATCGACTATACCATTATCTTTGCATGCTATTTGCCCATGAAATCACCTTCCAACGCATCCCGGATATACTTATCACCTAGCTATCACCTTCTTGTCGATATGTCACTATCCATCTATTATAAAGTTAAAAACCTGCTCAATGTCACCCTGTCCTCCGCCGGTCCTTCTTTCAGTCTCTGTCTCCCTTGAGTCGTGCCACTCATTTGACTCCTTTCATTAGTCGCTCCCTGATTTCAAACCGACACCGTCCATTTATTGCAATGAGGCACAGCTCATGGCTACCTAATCCCTGGCCATACAGCTCAGTTTTTGTTCTTCCCTTCTTCCCTTCTCTCTCCTTTTCCTTATCTTTTGCGTTACCATGGTCCCTCATGCCGATTTTTAGTCCTCCCCATGTGAAACCCACAGGCTCCGATCTCCTCCGCTCGTCTCAGACAGCTCCTATATTTGACATTGACCTTTGAATTCGCCGGGCACATACTTCAATCCATCCTTCAGTTCACTCAAACTCCCCCCGTTAGTCCTAGGTGTGCATGCATTTGTCCCCCTCTCATCTCCCCTCTGAATCTACCTACCGTTCGTTTGTCTTACATATCTCTAAATTTTTCACGAATTTTGTCTGTCTATTCCGCCGCTAGTGAAGGTTTGATCACGCGTGAGGCATGCTTCGGGCGTCTCCGAGGTAAACTATCATTATTAGTATTAAAAACATATAATTCCGTAAGTAACCGGTACCCATATTCTACCACTATCTCCGACGCTTCAGTTATTTTATGACGTAGCTGTTAGTACGCTCACGCCTTCCCGGTCACCTTCCAAGCAGCCTGATTCGCCTGCATTATTGCATGGTACACTTGATTCAACGTTCGTTAGCTGCTGTGCACTTACCTGTCATCCACTCTATCATCTCTTGTGCGGACTATCCATCTTTGTTTTACCTATAGCTACGCGCACCCCATACTGGTTTATCTTCCATTTTCACATGAAGCTTCTCAACCAACCTCATATGGAAAACAGTTTGCCTCACACCCCGTTTTCATCCGGCCTTCCTTTCATAATCCCTTTGGCGGTCTCTTTATACGTCCAGAGGTGTCACTCGTTCGCTGTATAACTGATCCCACTAGTGTTCAACCACCAATTTCTACGGCCATCTCTGCCGGCTGTTCTGTTTTATTATTATTATTTCAAATCCGAAGTCCCGTTCTCGATTTTAGTGTCAAGCTCACCGGTCCCGTAGCTGTCTTTTCACAGTAGTGGTGTGATCTGCCTATCAAAACGGTCGTCAGTTCACTTATCTACCCTCCATTCTATTATCGCTTCTGCGCGCTGTTCGTCTATGCAACTGCCATATAACTCACCTTGATTTGGTTCACTGCCATGATTCCATATCCTGGCTGATACTTTGTGACATATTTTTACTGATGTAAATAATTTGCTGATCACTCACCGGCCTACAGCTGGTTGCTTCTTCCATCTCAGCTCCTGAAATCTCGCTCTATCTATCGGATTTGCTGTCCTCTTTCCTCGTGATTTACTCAGTAGGCATCTAGCCGTCAAAACTCTACCACCGTAATGGCCGTTGGTCCATTGCATTCTGTCTCTGAGCATCCATTCTTTCGCGTCGTCGAGTTTTCTATCTAGATGCTTTTCCCCTTGGCAAACTCTTTGGTTTTAAAAAAACAGCTCAACAGATATAACTTGTTTTCGTTGAAAATCCTAATGCCTTAATCATATCCGGTACTATTTATGCATACACTCCCCTTCCAGGCTGACTCCAACCTCCACCAACCGAAATGACAATTTGAACTTGATCTTTGAATTTGCCCGGCATTATTATCGTTTTTGTCCACCTTACCACTCGCCTTGGTGACCTGTGCAAACAATTTGCACCCTTCCGAAAATTTCCGACCCTGACACCACTGGAATCATCTGATCATGTACTCTAGCACGCTTCGGGCTCATCCGAAATAAACCATTATTATCATTATCAAAGCCGTTCCACAAAATCCTCATCCCCCTCAACCTCCTGTTCAATCCTGGCCCCGAGTTCCTTCATGCTTCCCGACCTACCAGTTCTTAGCTCTGGGCAGACCACAACCTCCAGACAAAGGGGAGCGTGGCAAAGAACTGGTAGGTCGGGAAGCATGAAGGAACTCGGGGCCAGGATTGAACAGGAGGTTGAGGGGGATGAGGATTTTGTGGAACGGCTTTGATAATGATAATAATGGTTTATTTCGGATGAGCCCGAAGCGTGCTAGAGTACATGATCAGATGATTCCAGTGGTGTCAGGGTCGGAAATTTTCGGAAGGGTGCAAATTGTTTGCACAGGTCACCAAGGCGAGTGGTAAGGTGGACAAAAACGATAATAATGCCGGGCAAATTCAAAGATCAAGTTCAAATTGTCATTTCGGTTGGTGGAGGTTGGAGTCAGCCTGGAAGGGGAGTGTATGCATAAATAGTACCGGATATGATTAAGGCATTAGGATTTTCAACGAAAACAAGTTATATCTGTTGAGCTGTTTTTTTAAAACCAAAGAGTTTGCCAAGGGGAAAAGCATCTAGATAGAAAACTCGACGACGCGAAAGAATGGATGCTCAGAGACAGAATGCAATGGACCAACGGCCATTACGGTGGTAGAGTTTTGACGGCTAGATGCCTACTGAGTAAATCACGAGGAAAGAGGACAGCAAATCCGATAGATAGAGCGAGATTTCAGGAGCTGAGATGGAAGAAGCAACCAGCTGTAGGCCGGTGAGTGATCAGCAAATTATTTACATCAGTAAAAATATGTCACAAAGTATCAGCCAGGATATGGAATCATGGCAGTGAACCAAATCAAGGTGAGTTATATGGCAGTTGCATAGACGAACAGCGCGCAGAAGCGATAATAGAATGGAGGGTAGATAAGTGAACTGACGACCGTTTTGATAGGCAGATCACACCACTACTGTGAAAAGACAGCTACGGGACCGGTGAGCTTGACACTAAAATCGAGAACGGGACTTCGGATTTGAAATAATAATAATAAAACAGAACAGCCGGCAGAGATGGCCGTAGAAATTGGTGGTTGAACACTAGTGGGATCAGTTATACAGCGAACGAGTGACACCTCTGGACGTATAAAGAGACCGCCAAAGGGATTATGAAAGGAAGGCCGGATGAAAACGGGGTGTGAGGCAAACTGTTTTCCATATGAGGTTGGTTGAGAAGCTTCATGTGAAAATGGAAGATAAACCAGTATGGGGTGCGCGTAGCTATAGGTAAAACAAAGATGGATAGTCCGCACAAGAGATGATAGAGTGGATGACAGGTAAGTGCACAGCAGCTAACGAACGTTGAATCAAGTGTACCATGCAATAATGCAGGCGAATCAGGCTGCTTGGAAGGTGACCGGGAAGGCGTGAGCGTACTAACAGCTACGTCATAAAATAACTGAAGCGTCGGAGATAGTGGTAGAATATGGGTACCGGTTACTTACGGAATTATATGTTTTTAATACTAATAATGATAGTTTACCTCGGAGACGCCCGAAGCATGCCTCACGCGTGATCAAACCTTCACTAGCGGCGGAATAGACAGACAAAATTCGTGAAAAATTTAGAGATATGTAAGACAAACGAACGGTAGGTAGATTCAGAGGGGAGATGAGAGGGGGACAAATGCATGCACACCTAGGACTAACGGGGGGAGTTTGAGTGAACTGAAGGATGGATTGAAGTATGTGCCCGGCGAATTCAAAGGTCAATGTCAAATATAGGAGCTGTCTGAGACGAGCGGAGGAGATCGGAGCCTGTGGGTTTCACATGGGGAGGACTAAAAATCGGCATGAGGGACCATGGTAACGCAAAAGATAAGGAAAAGGAGAGAGAAGGGAAGAAGGGAAGAACAAAAACTGAGCTGTATGGCCAGGGATTAGGTAGCCATGAGCTGTGCCTCATTGCAATAAATGGACGGTGTCGGTTTGAAATCAGGGAGCGACTAATGAAAGGAGTCAAATGAGTGGCACGACTCAAGGGAGACAGAGACTGAAAGAAGGACCGGCGGAGGACAGGGTGACATTGAGCAGGTTTTTAACTTTATAATAGATGGATAGTGACATATCGACAAGAAGGTGATAGCTAGGTGATAAGTATATCCGGGATGCGTTGGAAGGTGATTTCATGGGCAAATAGCATGCAAAGATAATGGTATAGTCGATAGGCTGTAAGTGAATAACTTTTGATGACCATTTTGACAGGCGTCTTGAGATAGTAACAACAGCGGAGCCGCATAATGAATATATCTGAGACAAAAATGTGGAGGAGGCTTGGTGCTCTGCAAGATCAGGATAAATAATGAAAGGACACTATTCAGGCAAACAGCTGGGCTGTTGGAAGGTGCAAATAACAAATGGTCACATTGCTGGCTGCTGAAAGATTGCGGAATGTACTGTAACGAAGAGCATTGTTTGGTGATTGTGGTGGGTAACAAACGGGGACAAACATTTGCCAGAGAATGAGTAGTAGCAGCGAGGTCTGACACTGACAATGGAGAGGATTACGGAAGGGGCAGGAGAGTAATCAGGCGTGAAACGCGGGTGGCGTAGGCAGTGGGATACTTGCCAAAGGAGGATGAGTATTTGTGCAGGCAGTCAGTGTGCCAAGGAGAAGGGAGGTTTGTGGGTATGTATGAGAGCTACATGCCATTTGCTACATAAGTGGAACGATAAACTTTGCCATGCATGAGGATGTAAGACGTAATGACAATATTGAGCGAGCTCGACGAAAGACAAACAGTTTTCGGAGAATGCGGAGTGAATGACATGTTACCGGCAGTGATACGGGCTCAAGAATAGTGATTTGAACTCCACAAACGGTGCTAGTGGGTGTGACTGGCCGTGCGATGAATAGCCAACCTGAAAACCGTTTTTGGTGACAGGGGGTGCGATCCACCAACCTAGTTACACTCGTCCCTCGTTGCATACGGCCTGCAAGCCCGATGTGAGCCGGCCAAAGCGGTGGATTCTACCCTGCTTGGCGCCTTTAGGATTGAGCGAGTGAGTATTGATGGTTTTAGAGTTGGGCTGAGCGGCCACGATAACTGCGTATGATTCACAATCAATTAGCCGGGAAGTGGGAGAACTTGAACAGCAGGCCCAACGGGGACAGTGAGTGGTGGATGAACATGTATCATTACTGGCTAGATGCATCTGTCAAAGAAGCAATCAGATCAGTGCCCGAAGCCACTGATGTTCATTGGGGATCACTTGAAATGTAACCGGGATAGGAAAACACTGTCTGGGTACGCCCAGGCTGAGGGCGAGCGGCTAAAGGAGATAAAAAAGTGTATACAAACAAGATCTCATTGATGCGGTGGGGCCGTAGGTCTAGTTGGGGAAAAGCAGGTGTGGGTAGCTGCAACCCATTTTATCGGCAGGGGCATGGGCAGTGGGGAACTGTGATAGGGTCAGCTTAACAACTCAAGATAGAAAGAAACCGATGGAATCAGGATGGCTACACAGACAAATGTGGGTAAAGAATATAGATATCGCGCCGAAAGCCGGGAAAAAGTCTCCTGCACACCAAGGGTGTCAGTGATCACAATTCGTGGTACTGAGTGGAGGAAAGGGGTTAGGCATGGAATATATGTATTGGCTTGTGGCGCGGAAGTAATAACGTTACATTGGGAGGCCTCTTTCAAAGGCCAAGTCTTTGAAAGCGCACTTATTAGCTAGCAGTATAGCATTGCAGACAATTAGGTAGATAAGAAGTGCACGTTTAAAGCACGGAACGAAAGGGCACTGCGTGTAATAAGGGGAAGCCTATTCCAGATTTTGGACTAGGTTGACGGTAAGAATCGAGATCTGAGAATAAACGTTAGACGGAGGGACTGGAAGAGAAGAGGAATTGTGGTGAAGGGGATAGGAAAAAGGGGTAGCAAATGAGATATGAAAGGAAGTGTGGACTTTTTGTGGATTAGCTCAAAGAGAACGACTAAGTTGGGCCTCACGCAGCGAATCCACGGGGGCTCAATGTGTAGGAGCAAACAGATTTGGCTGTATGTTAGGGTTGTGGATGAGCTTGATCGCTTTTTGTTGAGGGTACGCTGAACATTCTCAAGGGATATAATAGAAGAACGTGGTCAGTGGCTGGAGGTAGTTAAGCGGTATTCTATAAGTGGCCCCACATGTGAGAAGTAAAGGGAGATACGACTGGCGGGTGGTAACGAACATCGATGCATCAGGCCTATGGTTCGCTTAGCTTCAGCCGTTTGGAAAGATTCCTGATCAGCGGAGGTAAAGGAACTGGAGTGGCGTATGCCAAGACCAATAACAGTGGGGTGAACGGGATGGTAAGGCCGTCCAGAATAACTTGGCCGGGATGTACAGTGTATCTTTAAGGCAGAAAGAAGCTGTTCTTTGCAGAGAATTTCATGAACCACGAGGCGCGCCGGGTTTTGAGAGAGGGTAAGTCCCCAATGTGTTGCAAAGGGTAGAAGATGGGTCATTAGGGCAAAAGGAGTGAGCTATTTATACCGTCGGCAAAGAGGAATGGGATACCACGAAAAACAGAAGAAGAAATGTCGTTGGCTTAAAGGAGGAATAGTAAAGGGCCCAAGAAACCGCCCTGAATGACACCACTAGTAATGGATTTGGCGGTGGATAATTGTTCGCCAACCACCAGAGCTTGTGTTTTGTGAGAGAGGTACGGGGGTAACCAGGAGAGGAGGGGATCGATTATACCGAGAGATCGGATTTTGGCTATCAGATCCATATGGGGAACACGGTCAAAGGCATGCCAGGGTACGGGACAAATGCAGAGTTGTCGGTGCCATCTGTGGACGATAGGACTTTGAGAAAGTCTGACGGAAAGAAGGAGCAAGAGCGGGAGTTGAGAAAGCCAAGCTGACCGGAGTGCGGTATGTTGTTAGATAAGAAATACTGAACAATGTGTTTTTTGATAACTATTCCATGATTTTGCAGACTTTTGGGCTGTGGGTAATGAGCCGCTATTTGTACGAGTCGTGTAGTGCGCTCTTTTTGAAGCGCGGATCGGTGAAGGAGGTTCCTCACTTGAAGGGGGGACGAAGCTGTGACGCATGGAGGTTGCATACAATAATTGACAACAAAGGAAGATCGGGGCCACCAAAACGGAGAAGGCCGATAGGAGATCATCCGGGCCCGGCTTTGAGGAAGGTTTATTAGAGGAGACTAACATGTCAATCTCTAGATGGGTGAAGGTAATCAAAGAAAGAGAGGCTGACGTGCTGTAATGGAAGGGAGGGGGAGGGACACCAAGGCAAGTGATAGAAGAGGAAGAAGAGTGACCACCGAGGGCCTCGGAAATAGACGCTAGGGCATTAGCGGTGGACGAACCGAAGATGGGGAATTTGGGCGGGGCAGGAGTGGAGTGGATGGAAATTTTGCTAAGTAGGTTGAGAAGGTAGCCGGTTTTATCGTGGTACGCCTAAGCGGTGAGTTCTTGTCCTCTCAGATGTGATTCGGTCATACAAACAGCTTTAGTTGCAACCTCTTGATGCGCAGTAGAATTGTGAAATCGCATAATCCAGCTAATGTAAGTTGCAGCTCAGCCAGCCTACGTTCTAAAAATGACAGAAGGGAACTGCAGGGCTTGGGGCTTGGGTCGACACATGGGTTAGCGGCAATTATTCAGTGTAAGAAAATGGGGTATAAAGAGTTGACAACAATGGGTGGTTTGGGGAAAAGAAAAAAGGCCTTACGATTAAGGTAACGGATTATCGTTGGTAGGAAAGGGCAGTTACATGGACGGTAAGGGGTCGGGACAAAAGAAGGGGACCGATTTCGGTGGGAACAGCTGAAACAACTGAATTTACACGAGACAGTACGATGGTCACTGCCCGAGATGTGGTCGGTGACCTGAGAAGGGATATCAGGAATACCGATGGAGAATGCTAAATCCAGGGCGCTGTCCCCCTTGTAGGGTTGGGGACGTGTTGGGTCCATCCATCAAGACGAACACAGGAAAGAAGGATGGAGAGGGTAGAAGGGCTAGCATAAGAGGATCAGTAGACTAGAGGAAGGTTAAGGTCACTTGCGATAATTTTTTCACTGACAGGATGGCAAATTGCAACAATAAAGACGTCCACGACAAAGACTACTTTAGAGAGCTCCAGACCCGGAGAGACGCAGACGCAACCAATGAGAAGAACCTGGCCGGAGGCGTGAATAAACAGCCGCCGTGAATCTGCAGTAAGCAGAAGAGGAAGGTAGTCACTGACGCTGACGTGGATATTGTACTTGACGAAGGCCAAACAGCCACCACCATCCATGGGGATAACCTCCTTTCATTGGCTGACAGGGTAGCGCCTCTCGGCAGAGTACGTCCGGGGGTGGGTGTGTCCAGCCATGGTGGGTCAGCAGGTTCTCGGGTGCTATCCAGAAGAAGAAATCTGATTGGGCGAGATACCGGGAAAGTGGTGGCCACAAACTTTGCTTGTAATGCTTAACAGGAAGAGCTAAGTCGGGTAAGGTTCGAAGCGAATGCAGAAGGTTTTGTGAGGAGCTTCTAGAGGAAACCACTTAAAAAATCCGAGAAGGTATTACAGTGACTTGCAGTTCAAGGAGGCTCTAAATGTGGCTGTTGGGAAAGTAAGAGATTTCAGGGCCGAGCAACCCCCAAAAATTTCGAAAAGGTGGAACTTATTCGACACCTCTCCCGGCAGGTGTCTAGAAGAGACATCGGGACCTCTGGCCTTCCGCAAATCGCCCCCATAGCTGCCCTTTAAATGTCAAGTGAAACCACCACAGCGAATGAGCTAATCAGGGTTTCAAGTAGCCTGGTAGGAACTAGTGCAGCGTCATACGATGGTCTCCATCCGACGATCGTCCGGCCCGTGGCTGAGCTTTTGACGAAGCCGCTGACCGCGCCGTTCAGCGCATCTCTCAACAAAGTTGGCTTACCTCAGGACTGGCTCAAGGCCACGGTCGCTGCAACCTACAAAACCGGGAAAAGAGAAACTTGTCGCAACCACGGGCCTGCCAGTTTGACTGCAGTATTTCTGGAGGTGATTAAACGGGTTTTGAAAGACAGCATTGCAAACAGCAAGACTTCCACAAGTTGATCACCATAAGCAAGCGTGGATTCGTTTGCCGGAGATCTCGCTTGTCAAGCCTCACCTGTTTCGTGAGTGAGGTGGCCCGAAGCTTGGACAAGGGGGTGGAATAGAAGTCCGCTACCTCCACTTCCTGAAGGCATTTGCCTCGGTCAATCACCGTTGGTTGCTGGTGAAGTTCAGTGCTCATGGTGCGCCTCAGAGAACTATTGGGCGGATAAATAGGTCAGTCACGCGTAAGACTTTTCAGGCCATGGTGAAGGGTGGCATATTCCAGGAGAGCTCTTTGCTGAGCGGTGTGCCACGGTCTCCCATCCTTGGACTCACTTGTTCATTCTTTTCACAGACAACCTGACCGTATACTTGAAAGACCCATGCTTTACTTCTGCAGAAGACGCGAAGTTATTTGGCTCCTTAGCAACGGGTCCCGTGCAGCTGGTTCTGAATACTCCGCACTGGTGGCCAGCGGTTTGGGACTTGCCACAAGATTCCGGAAAGTGCTTTTGCTTAGTAGGCGGCACAGAACGTCAACCGACTAGGTACCCTGGAGGGGCAAACGGGCGCACTGAGGTCACGAAAAAGACAAAGGCAAAGGGCCATAGAAAAATCATGTCAGACTACTTCCGACCTGAAGCGTTATGCTGTGCGATCACTCAAAAAGCCTCCAGGAAACTTTACCGGTCCAAAAAAACACTAGACTCTACTGCTGTAATGCAAGTCGTTTGTATGTCCGCGCCTGGAATACTGTGTCCAAGCTCGGCGGCCGTTCTTGTCAAGGTAGAGTAGGCTTCTCGAACGGGTTTAACAACATTTCACCAGGTGGTTTGCTGGCCTACGGGGCCTCGTCTATGAGCAGACTCTAGGCACTGAATTCACTCTCGCTCGGACGCAGGAGGTCCAGGGGTGACCTAAAAGAAGCTCCTAGGTGACTCAAGGGTTATGCTGGTATCAAGGGATTGACTACGCAGCTGTTGAATCTCGGCAACAGTATGGCCACCAGAAGGGACTCACTGAATTTGACCGTATAGAGATTTCTTGGTCTTTTGGGAAGTTCCCTTGTGTTAAGTTTGTAAATGTCCGAAACCGGCTCCGTTTCCTCTCTAACTAGTGGCAACCAACTCTCTTATTCTATCGCCCTCATTCTATCAATATCAACATCTGTTAATTCGTCATGGTCAGAAATACATTACTTGGCACAGACAGAGCTAGTGGACTCAGCATTATCTGGGAAGGCAACGACACCACCTTTTCTCCAAAGACCTGCAGAGTTATTTCCTGTTGTTCTTTAAGTTCTTGTTTCCACATTTGGGCATTTTCATCTAGGTTTCTTGTCAAAGTCCCACCTGAGTACTTTAAGTCACATAGATCGCAATTCGAGCAACGCGCAGCAAACTCATACGAATACCGAAACCAGGGAGTGGTTGACTAGTAGTTCCTTCGGTAATAAGTTAGAGGCCACAAGGTGTAAAATTATATACGAACCCGAAACATGCGGTCAAATAGACCTGACGGTAGAATCCAAAGGCTCAACGTCTCGTGGTTCGAACGTGACATTCAGAAAGGGCTTAGGACCAACCTCAAGTATCTTACACAACTGAACAGAAGCGCATAAGTGCTGTGTCGCCGAGACTAGCGAAGTGGCGTCGAACCTAAGTACAGGAAAGAAGCATGTAGAACATTTGAGAGGATTTTCATTATGGACCCCCCACAGGGCGTTCCAAACCACCTGAAAGGAAATTCCCTCATCGCCAGATTTGCGATTGCCTAGAACCGGCTCAGGTGGGGGGTGATACCCGCTGGAACGGTTGTGGAGCCTTAAATCAGATGGACCACTGCGGGCGACAACGTTTGCCAAAGCCGACGGTAAGGACCCACCCCACCTATTATTTGTTTTCACTTCTCTTGTCTCTATTATCACTGTAGCCGTTGTAAATCCTCCGTCAAATTTGTCTTCGGCTTTTCTACTTCCTTCCGCACCTTTCCGCTTCCAAATTTTGTCTCCGCCCCCTTCGTTTCCAGATGCCTGACACCCTTCCACCAGTAAAGACTCACAACTTTTTACCCATTTTACTTTCCGCCTTCATAGCTTTGATCCTTGAGGTCGATGAGGAGCTAGCCGGAGCTCACAAAGAGATATTGATCCCGTGGCGATGCTCAGATTGGATCCCAGCGGCGGAACATCCTCCCTTTCACTTGTCTCCATCATGTCACCGAAGAAGACTATGTTCTTCCACTTGCTGCGGCGTAGACTGATTCAAAGAACTCACGGCGCAAAATCCTGGATTAAATTAGTACGCGGCCGCCTTTGTCCTGTGACTCAATTTGATTTGATTTGCAGTATGCGACGTTTACACCACCCATTGAAGCAGCTAAATGCACACAAGGCTTAGCACTTATTAGTGTAAACTTCCTGCATCAATGCCGGGATGTCGTCAGAGCAAAAGGCACGTGAATCAACCCTCCAAGCTGTATACTGACCCCTGAATTTGACGTTGACTAGCTGGCCAAGGACTGCGCAAAGAACCAGAAAATATTAGACCGGAGAAGGGCGGGGTCGGACAGCATATAAAAAGAGTTGAAACAACGTGGTCTAGCCCGGCACGAGTTCGGACAAAGGGACTGAAAGCTGGCTCGTATGTCTTAAATTTTCTACATGCAGGGTAACGTCTAGATCGCTATTAAAAATTCACCTCTTAAGAAAAGATTCGGGGAGCCTCGGCCCAAGACCTTTGTCTTTCAGTTTTTATCATGTGAAATAACGAGGACATGTTTACTCTGTAGTGTGTACTTTACATTGTTCCTCGACTCACCTTCCTTCACAGGTGACCAACTAAGTCCGCAACTACAGAAGATCATTATTTCCCCTAATCATGATGCTATCAGAGACTAAACCAGATTGCCTCTGGAGGCTTTGCGGCCTTAGGCTGCGAAAAAGCGAAACCGGGGGGAGGTGCAACTAGTGCTCAGCTAATTGCGGGATTCCTGAGACTCTCATTCCTCGCTTGTTTCTACCAAATACTGAAGCGAACGGATTTCAGTACGAATGTGAGCGATCTGGCGCTACACTGCTGGTTTTGATATACAGAACAACTTTACAGGCTTTACGAATTTGATGAAAAATGCTCACTTCTTTTCAGAGGCTGACCTCCATCCAGTGCCGTAGCAATGGCGACTAGTTTTGCTAATCAATGTGCGCCAGCCCAAAGTCACACGCCAGAGATGGGAGTTGATTATTTGCAAAATCCCTAGGATCCGCATTACCAAAAGTGGATAACTGAATGAACAGACTAGACACACAAAAATTTGGTTATGGGCCAACATGAGAGGACCTCTTTAGCAGTTGCAAGTGAGTGACTAGAAGCATGGCGCACGGAGTGAGAAACAGACTGTGGGTGAAGGACTATTTCAGCGCCATGAGCCTGAGGCATAGTAATAAGAGTCAAGATCAGAAGATTTCCCGCGGTTGGATGCTGTTCTAGCTTAGACCTGGGGTCGATTTTCACTGTGGATGAGGTTATCCACAAGAAAATTGAAGTGTATTATGGCTAGATCTGACCGGGGAGAGAAGCGAAGTGAATAGATGAATATCAAAAGGTGAGGGTTTACGTCCATGCCGTAGCTATGGAAAGGGCAACGAAAGAGTTGGCAAAAGTTGAAGAGCAAAAGATACCAGATTCATCACTCAGATGAAAATTTATTCCAGAATCATCATTCTGAATGTAGAACCGTTCTCAGTGAAATCGTGGAAAAGAGGTTAGAGGTAGGTGTACAGAAGGAAAATGCCGTTATAGCTGAAGGTTGAGCTCAGTCGACTAGGTGCTTCACGCGAAAGTTCCAGGACAGAATCTGACGTAAAACTTTGTCGAGAGGGGTAAAAGCCTACGCGACAAGGTCAGATGTGGAAGAGAAACACCGTAAACGGGTGAGTATCAAAAAAGTACAGGTATTGGGCACTCCTTGACTGTGGCACGTAAAATCGTTCAGAGTCCGAGCTAGCGCGCTTTTAGAAACCTAGCCCACCTTTGAGGACACTTTTTTACTTATGTGCTGGTCTATAAGGTAATTTGTAGTTTTTACCGTGGGATATTCGCCCGTGTGTGTCTCAAGCTTCTGAGGTCGCTTCGTGAAAACTCTTTGTCTGGTAGTTCGTGCCATTATGCCATACACTCTACGGGAAAAGAGTTGAGTCTATGAGCACCTCTGGAAATGGGAATGGTAAAGGCGCTGCTTCTTGATCACAGAGAGTACCGTGAATCCTTTAGGTCGCTGAATCATGGTGCTAATGCTGTTTCCAACAAGACCACGGAGGAATATAAGGTTTGGCTCTATGTCTCGAGGCTAAAGCGTGCCTTGTTTTGGACGCTCACAGCGCTGCCTGTGAGAGAGTTAGGTAGAGAAACAGGATGACTCCTTCGTCATTAGCCGTTGAATCCTTCCACCGGTCACCTCATACCACCGGCACATGATGGATCTGATTATGGGACAGTATTCTAAAAGAGGTCTCACGTGGGTTTTATAGGTGTGAAATTCGCCATTTCGAAGGAGATTTGTTCCATGAAGCAAGTTTAACCACCTTTGAGCCTTCACCATTTGAGGGATAGTGTGCTCAGAAAAAGTGGAAATGTCGAAACACTTCAAACCCAAACCCTGCCAAGGGACCGTCGGCAAATGAGTGAACACCAATGCCGAAAATGCCCGGGAGGATGATGCACCTGGAGATGAGAATCTTACTTTTCTCAGAGGAAAATTTCGTTGATGGTCTAGCGCACCAAAAACCAGAGGCTATTAAATTTCGCTGCTGACTGAAGAAAGTTTTCTGGAATCGAATGTATACGAGATTTTGGAGGTGTCCGCTAAGAGGTGGTGACTGCCATGGCAAACGAAATAAAAAACGTTAATTATATATATGAAGAGGGGTAGTGATTCCAGATCGCTGCTTTGAATGACACCAGTCGTGACAAATTTGGCTTTATGGACGGACCCGTTTATCGGACCCGGCCGGTGGCGGTCGGAGAAATATGAGGCTGTAAAACCGGATGGCTGTTCCTCGAAGTCGTAGGATATGGCCTGTAGTAGGAGCCGAGTGTGGGACACCCAATCAAAGGCCTCCTTCGGACTTAACCAAACAGTAATCATGGACATGACGTTGTTGGCAGCCTCTGTGACCAAGCTCAGGGAGTCTGCTTGAAAAGTAGAGCAAGAACGGTTTTTCAGGAAACCCTGTTCATCCAAATTGAGCAAGTCATTTTTTGAGAGGTGGACTGTAAAGGAGTTCGGAAAACCCATTCCACGCAGTAGCATCCATGTTACAAAGGAAATTTTTCATTCGTATGAACTATCTTTGCCGGAACTCCGATTGTTCGTTTTATTACCCTAAACCTTTGTCACAAACCGGACTCCCACCGTTAACTCGAGCGTGAGTCACTAAGCTTGAACTTCATTGTTACTGTATTCAGTGATCTCATCTACTGTATCCAACCTTTTGCTGTAATTCAGCTGCAATTGTTGATTTGTTGTTCAAATTGGAGCGTAAGAGCCCACACGGAACATTATTGAGGTTTTCGCTATTGTAAAAGTATTCAGTTTGTTGTATGTAGTACCGTTACTACTTGGAATCGACTTTGTTTCGAATTGTGCCGAAACTGGTTGCTACGCGTCGCTCGAACTTTCCGGTGACTGGACTTTACAATGCTCAATAGCCTCAGCAACCGCTGAGACATGAAATTACGCAGCAATTCGGCAAGCTGTTCCGGATCGAAGGACAATACCCTGCAGGTGAACCAAACCCTTTTGAACGTGGGTGTTGGTCGTGTTTCTCTCTCAGGCTCTGGTATGTCAGATTGTTCTAGGGTTAGCTCAGTTGCCCTCAGTTTGTATTTCGATGTTCTCAAATGACGTTGCTCCGACAATCCCTTGAGAATTTTTGATGAATTTGAAGGCTGACAATCTGGTAGAAAACTGGAGGAGCTGATGGCCGGTGCAACGTGATATGAGCAGGTGGATGATTGTGGTTGGATGCAGACTCCGACGTGACACTTCAGTCCAGTACTGGGACGTCCGTGTTCGTAGGTTATCGTGCAGGCTGTATCTGAGCCGTGCTAGGGCTTATTTGGGACGTTTTCCTTCAAAATACATATGAACGTATCACATGTTCTGCCTCTCAACAGAGATGGTCGCCTGGATCGGCAGAGGTTGGCATATTTGATATTCCTCCATTTTTAATGAGAGTGACTAAGAACTAGAGGGTTCCTTTTTCAAAGTTGACTTACTGCCAAGGGTTTCTCCAAAACTATTCTAAGATTATCAGTGTCGGAAAAATTCAGCTGGATGCTGCTTAGTTTCAGGACTAACTTTCAATATGGAAAAGCTGAATGTGATACTGGATGACCCAAATTGTCGGCGCAATAACAACTCACAACGAGGTGCGGCGCGGCGCGGTCTATTGGAAGCAAGTTCCGCTATGAAAACCAGTGAACTCGCTCCGACTGGACCATCCTGCTCACTTACGCTAAAGATTGTGGGAGTTTGAAACTGGTCCTGGCCTCAGCTGCGCTTCGGTGACTGCTACCACATCTATTCTTGCAGCCCTATCCCCCAGTTCTGGTCTCTTTTTATCCGCGTCCATAGCCCCTGTTTAGATCGCAGACATCAAAAACCCCTCTTGCTTTCCGATTTTGGCAAAGGGAGGTGGTAGGTGCTATGGTCCTGGACCAAAGCACTCCAGAAAATTCTTCGTATCTCGGTGGGATTTTCAGCACCACTTCTGATCAATAATATTACGGTCTCACGAGTTGCTTTAAAAGCAGCCGCCTTCAGGAGCTGGGCCTTTGTCGTTGCCTTTAATTCTTCTCTCTGAATTACCAATCTAGTTCTTTTAATGTGCACCTGGGCACCACACCCTGTTTGTAGGGCTTGCGTACGCTGTAACTATTTACTCTTCTTCTGATGGAATTCTCCGGGGCTGTGCCAGCTGAGGGTCTCTCTATGTCTGCCCTGTCAGGCGACCAGAGTTTCACACCACATTGTCTTTTGGTTATGCTTTGAGAAAGTCGAGCACACTCACTAGGCGAATGTGCAACACAGTTTTTAGTGAGCACTTTCCACTTTCGTTCTAAATTTCAACCTTAATCGGAATGCCGGTTGCAAGATTTTATTTTTTCGGCCATATAAGTCGCTCGTCGTTTTAACCTTGCTTCATCCTACGCAAATATATTCAGGAAAACGTAGTTTTCTCACTTTCTAGTATTAACCGTTAGCGGCTCTTAACCTTTGTTTGATACCAATGGGAACCAATTCCCTCATTTGTTTTTAGGCCTCGAGTCGCAGAGGTCGCCGATAAGGTCTTTATTGACGCGGACTCTGTGCACCTAAAACTGATCTTCCGCAGTAGGCCCTGGCCCGAAACATGCAAAGTGGACCAAATCGATGCTCGGCACACAAACGTATGCTAAATGTCTAACCGGGAAGCTCCGAGAATATGGAAGTTATTCAGGGAGCAAAATATGGGCGCATGTTTGCCATTGAAACAAATGTGACCTCACGGACCTGGAAAATTTTTGTGAACCCTTCAGCGTTGCCTTTTGATATCCACCAGGAAACACCGCTGAAGTGCCAGAGATCCTTGGAAATAATAAAAAGCTTTCAGAAAATCATCTCCGGAATCCGAATTGGGGCACAACGCCCCTAGTTGAGGGAAGTTTGTTGTCCAGTGGGCGCAAATTCCATGTGTGACAAAATATTATTAACCTGCTACTATATGTCAAAGCTTTCAGGCAGTCTGTGTACAACTTCGTGTCATGAAGAAATCATACGAGGCCGGAGATACAGCCCCTCCAGCAGCCAAAGGCTTTCACAACTCTGATTCACTCCTCTCCTGTTACCACTGTAGCTACATCCAACAGCAATGTGGATCCTTGTTGACTTGTGTCAAAAGCTGTCAATATTTTGCAATTTAGATACTCAGGAGTTGTGTTGCGGGGCTTGATGGGCCAGAGACAAGGTGACGACTTGAAAGTCGCAAGGGCAGATAAAACCCTTTGAGGATTTTTTTACAGAAAATAATACCTGGAGTAAAAGCTAAAGAGAATCATGAAATACCTTGTGTTTCGATGAAAACGTACAAACCCTGGCCTGGGTACAGCCCAATAAACAATCCACTGCCTGGTCCATTAGATAACAAAAATCACCCGTTGTGGATAGTTCTTCAAAGCCTCAAACCCTCATGCGGCCCAAATGATATGGAACCTACATCAGATCGAGATGACTCTTCAAGTTCCTCGGTGACATTCGGAGTAAAAGAAGTTAAAAGTTAGTATATCAATCAGCCCTTGGTAGATGTGGATCATCATCACGACGAATGTTTACAGAGTATTCTCATTAAGGAGACACAGCTACAAAAGTGACAACTAATGCATTCAGAGTACAGTTATTGAAGGCCAAAAGTAGTGTCCGCGAAGATGTTTTCGGAAACTCATCCAAAATTCCCTGGGGAAAATATCAGAGTAAAATGTAGAAGAATATCCCGTCATTCTAAATACCACACTAGTTGTTCGTAAACTTCTTCCGTTTTAAAGGAACTGGATCGAAAATCCTTCCAAATGTCCTGCGTGATTTGTGAATGCAACTATACTCGACATCAGTTTGCTATCCTCGTTCATAAACAAGGTTTTTGCAAATTTGTCTGTTTGTATGGGATACTTGAATTCAACCTGAAGCGGCTTCTGACCGTCACTCTTGGACCACGGCAAACTTAACCTTTGGGCTTTACCTTCAAGTCTATTTGGCCGCATTATTCGGGCACTTATGTATTTGTGCACTTTTCTGGTTTCCAATTTATTACTGTATGAACTGCGAATCAATCTTTTCTTGATTTTGTGATTCGTTTGAATTTGAAATGCGTTGCCAAAGTTGCTATCATTTACCCAAAAACTCAGACGAGACTGTTTATAATAATTATTAGTAATAACAGGCTATTATGGATAATTCGAGGCGTGCCGCGAAGCAAGATCAAAAGGTACAGTTGGAAGCAGAATCCGAATTCCTCGAGGGTGATTTGAGTGTGTACACCGGATTTATTGTGGGAGAAAGTATTTAAGTTACCCTTTATGGTTTCCCCCGGCAAGTTCGGGCTCAGGGTCAGGTGGCCAGGCCGGCCGAGTCCAGGTGAAGCTGGTTGAAAAAAGGGTAGACTTTGACTCGAACATTACAAAAAGAGGGACTGCGCAACGGAACATTAAAAAAGAACTGACGGAAATTCCGTTCACCTTGAGGAAAAAGAACTTTTCAAGGGAGAAGTTAACCAGCCATGGAGCTTCGCGGTGTGGAGAACGGCTTAGAAATGGAAATGAAACAATAAAAGGAAGTAAAATGTCTGATATAGAAAAAGAAAAATCCTCCGAAGATTACCTTTTTAACATTTAGAGATGTCGGATGCCAAGGCCACCGTGACGCTAAAAACAGGTTGCCTCAGTTTTGGCTTTTCGCACATTTTAGACCCAGTTTTGTGACACTCCTAACAGAATTAGCTACTTTTACGCAAACGGTGATCATCAGAGTAGTTAATCGCACTACCCCACAGTGAGACCGTAGGCTACTTTCGTGAAATATAAACACAATTTTTCTCCTAAGTAATTAGGGGTTAGGCCTATCTGAAGATATCCTTTTTGACTCTATCTGTAAAATTATTATTGATTCTCGGATAATCCAACTCGCCTACCGATTTAAGTCAGTATAGTTTTTACTAATCTATCTAGAGTAAAACCGAAAATTACAGCTTCTTAATATGGTTTACGGCCTCAAAGAATTAATTCTTCGGTCATCTTCAATGTCTCACTATCAGCAATTCCATAGTGTTACGCTTCTTTGACCCCAAACCACAGTGTAAGGTTGGTTAGACCTTACTTTGCGGTTTCCTTAGTAAACGCGTGCTTCGGTCCTTTGTGCTGCGTGGACCACCTGCACGTTACTGTAATGCTCGGCACTGTACGAATATGTTAACCAGAACAGTATTCTCCGCGCTCCGTGAGAACGAGAAGGCGATTGGGAGAGATAGTGGTTAGCGTATACTTCAGGAGTGTGCGTGAGAGCGTGCGCAAGAGCAACGGTCAAATGGCATCCGCGCTTGGCAGTCAGCGTTCAGTTAAACAATAAACGTGGTAAAAGTATGAACGAAGATGGCAACCGCTACAGGGGCCTCCTCCTGGAAGTCCGACGGAGTTGGGCTTCGATCGTGATGGTAAGCCGGAATTATTGGTTGTCCAGGAACTCCTCATAGCTTGTCCGTTATATTGTTGGTGACGTCGAACGACTGCTGATGAGTTTACCGGTGCCTGCACTCTCGATGTCCGATGTGCGTAGGTTCAACTGTGTTTTGGCGCCCACGGGTCTCATACGAATGCGAGCCGGAAAATGCCTCGTCAGGTCCATCCAAAAAGGCGTCCAGTTGCCGTCACCAGTGCCACGCTGACCGATCGTCCCGTTGTCCAGTGAGCGGTTGGCTCCTTGAACGTGCACGGGAGTCAGCGAGGCTACGGATGAAGCCAGTGTGACTGTGTAGATCCGTCTGAGAGAGGGCAAGGTAAACTGGAACAAAATAGCGCCTGAGGGCGTCGGTGGATGTTGGACCGTAGTAACAACACGCGAACGATTTTTGGTGTTGCTGTAGTCGCTAGGAGACCAGAAGAAAATGAAATCATAACCACCGATTGTAATTTCACGAGCCTGTTGGTGGGTAAATCCATGGTGAACCTCCCAACTTATTGCTAACAGTCGGTTGTAAAAATCGTCACGAAATCGGTGAAGTGGACGGGATTTCGTAGTTGGTGACCGCGACGGCTACTTCACGTTGCGGATGCGGTTAGAGAATCTGATGGACTAACTGCCGAGTCCTCACTAGGCGAAATCGAGGGTGGTTCGAGTGGTAACTCGCTCGATGCGGGTGACTGAGCGGCTCGAGTAGGCGTAAATTGGCCGAGCGGCTTGCCCTCCATGACTGCAGGCTTGAGACGGTCGATAGATACGGTTTCGAGTCGTCCGCCGATATATATGACAAATGTTTTGCTTTACGTTTTATCACCCGAAACGGGCCAGTGTATGGCGCTTGTAGTGGTGATCGAACGACATCGACGCGAAGGAATACGTGAGTAGTGGTTTCTATCGCAGTTGGGACATAACTTGTAGACTGTCGTTCACTTGGCGGACTGGCCTTGAGCACTCGCATGTGCTGCGTAAGGCGCTGAGCATAGTCACCGTAGTCGAAAGTCACAGTTGGTGAGGGGGCTACCAACTCTTCAGGCAGACGAAGTGTACAGCCATATACCAGTACGGCCGGTGTTGTGTGTAACTCCTCCTTAACGGTACTACGCAGGCTTAAGAGTGCTCATGGTAGTGTTTCACTCCAAAGGGGGACCGTTTGCTCGAAGGGCGGCTTTTAATTGCCGGTGGAAACGCTCGACCATACCATTGGCCTGAGGGTGGTAAGCTGTCGTCTTAACGTGTTGGCAACCGAGCGTAGCAAGTAGGCTGCCGAAAGCGCCGTCAAAGTGTGGACCGCGATCGGTGGTCACTATTGCCGGGCAACCGAAATGACTAACCCAACCGGTCAGAAAAGCTTTCGCGGCCTCTTCCGACGTGGGACGAGGGATAGGGATGGCCTGCGGCCAGCGAGTAAAACGATCCACGCATGTGAGTATGTAAACGTACCCAAGCGAAGGTGAAAGTGGTCCTACGAGGTCGACGTGCACATGATGAAAACGTGTTTCAGGTTCTGGGAACCTGGCTAACGCCGCCTTAGTGTGCCTATGGGTCTTAACACGTTGACACTGCAGACAAGCACGAGCCCATTGACGGACATCTCGTTTGACATTGTGCCAAACAAAACGCTCAGTTATCAGTTTCACGGAGGCAGTCACACCCGGATGAGCCAGATTATGGAGTGTCAGGAACGTAGGATAACGGTGGGCAGCAGGACCTACTGGCCTAGGGCGACCTTGCGACACATCGCACACGATGGTATTCTGGGAAGCTGGGATAGGCACTGTGGTTAAACTCAAAGAACCGTTTTGTCGAAGTTGTTCGATGTCAGGGTCCATAGTTTGAGCCTGTCTCATTGCGTCCAAGTTGATGTTAGGCGTCAGTGACAGACTTGGTTGATGTACGCGTGATAAGGTGTCTGCGACGGGATTAAGTACCCCAGAGACGTGTCTTATGTCCACAGTAAACTGTGAGACAAAGTCTAAGTGGCGAATCTCGCGTGGTGAGTATCGATCCGAAGCTGACTTTATTGCGTAAACCAAAGGCTTGTGGTCTGTAAACACCGTGAACGAACGGCCTTCGAGTGCGTGTCGAAAGTGACGAATTCCCAAGTAGATAGCTAATAACTCTCTACCGAACGTGCTGTACCTAGATTCGGCGGGTTGTAGGCGCTTGAAGAAGAATGCTAAAGGTTGCCAAGAGTCATCTACGAACTGTTGCAGTACTGCTCCAACCGCTGTGTCCGAGGCATCCGTCACTACCGAAATAGGAGCCAAAGGGTCGGGGTCTGTAAGGAGTGCTGTGTTGGCGACAGCACCTTTGACCAAGACAAATGCGGCTTGTGCAGTGTCGGGAAACACGAACTTCCGCTTACCTCCGCGCAACAGGTCGGTGAGGGGTTTCATCATTTCCGCACAGTGAGGAATAAATCGGCAGTAGAAATTCACCAGGCCAGCAAACTGATGCAACTGGCGAAAAGATTGGGGTTCAGGGTAGTCGCGAATAGAGGAAACTTTATCTGACAGAGGGCGGATACCCGAGGATGAAATAGAATGTCCTATGAAGGTGATATCAGCCCGGCCTAATTCGCATTTCGCGATATTGATCGTAACGCCGTGCTGGCTAAGGCGTTCAAAAAGTGCTCGTTAGTGTGCGGCGTGCTCTTGCTCTGAAGAACTCGCCACCAAAATATCATCCAGGTATACGTGGACATTTTCCGAACCACGAGTTGCATTGTGCATGAACCGTTGAAAGGTCTGGGCTGCATTGCTGAGTCCAAACGGCATTCTCAGAAACTCGAACAGCCCGAAAGTCGAAGTGAGGGCAGTTTTAGGGATATCGGCCTCTGCTACCGGGATCTGGTTGTACGCACGAACTAAATCCATACGGCTGAAGACGGAGCAACCTGATAAAGACGAAGTAAGGTCCTGTATATGGGGAATCGGGTATCGGTCAGGGACGGTGACTTTGTTAAGCGCTCTGTAATCACCACAGGGTCGCCAGTCGCCACTAGACCTAGGGACCATATGAAGAGGGGAAGCCCAAGGGCTGCTAGAAGGGCGTATTATACCCAGTTCTAGCATATGTTCGAATTCAGCCTGTGCAACACGAAGCTTGTCTGGTGCTAACCGACGCGGCCTACTGAACACTGGGGGTCCCTTAGTATCGATATGGTGAGTGACACTGGTCGTCACTGCTGGGAGAGGCCCGGCCTGCCGAAACATGGCCGGGTAGGCGGCGATGAGTTCGCTATAAGGTTCGTGTGCCGGTGGTTGAACGTAAAAGGGCGTGACGTGATTCACTCGCGAATTATGACCCGCAACAGCGAAAGTGGTCTGACGATCCACCACTCTGCGGCGCCGTGCATCAACTAGCAAGTCAAAATGCTGCAGGAAGTCAATGCCTAGAATTGGGTACGGGACGTCGGCGATGAAGAATACCCAACGAAAATTACGCTTCAAACCTAAGGTTAAGGTGAGCGACGGCTGGCCAAACGTTGGGATGTCCGTGCCATTGGCAGCGCGTAGTGTTTGGGCCTGCGGCGTGCTATTGTCGTCTTTCGCTCTGGGGAGGACGCTCACTTCGGCACCGGTATCTACAAGAAGTAAGTTATTTGAAATGATGTCCCTTACGTTCAAAAGACGACTGTTTGTCTGATACCCGGCTTCGTGGGTCGCCACCACGGGCCGGGGGTTGTTTCCCTGATGAGCACCGGGAAAAGTACACCCTCGTTCGCATCGTTTGGCTCCCTCACCAAAACGACCGTGGTATTTACAATACCCCTTTTTTGAAGAGCCGAAACGTCGTCGCAATGACGGACTATGGCGCCTAGGTGAGCGTGCGCGGTGCCGCTCCTGTGACCCACTTCTTACTGCTAAGCGTTGCAGGCTCGCGTCAATTCTAGAAAAAACTGACGCGAGGTCGTTAGATGTTGGCAGGGCAGGCACCGTTGTGACGGAGGACCTGGTTACTCCAGCTACAGCGGGGTTGTATCGTGACATAATGTCATCAGCTATTGCTGCAGTTTTCTCCAGTGAACGCTTGCGCGTGGCACTAAGTAAAACTGGGATGTTGTGCGGCAAACGCTGCAGCCAAAGTTCCCTTAAGAGCGGGTCCTCGCCTACCGTCGGTCCTCTCAAGCGCTGCATCTCACGCAGCAGTTCGGAGGGCTTCCTACTTCCAAGGTCAACGTTTTGAAGTTGTTGCATACGTTGGTCCTGCGTTGGGGTCGTGTGGGCAATGACGGCCTCCTTTAAGGCCTCATAGCTTCGGGAAGAGATTATTACGTCCCTTACTTGCAGCGTGACCTCCGGCGGGAGGCGGCCTGCTACCCACCTGAAACGGCTGGCGTCACTGGTTATACGGCAGTTTTCGAATTCTAACTCAACCGGCGTGAACCAGAGTTCTGGATCAGCAGGCGTGAATGCCGGTATGTGCAGCGTGATCGCCCCAACGGTGGGGTCTGAGCAGGATTTCCGTTCGGCAGACATAGCGATTACTTTATGGAATACAGACGGGAAAAGAAATCAACGACCAATGGGGCACTATAGTCTTCGCGAAAAAAAATCGCGACGAATTAGACACACAAAATATGTATGGACGAAAAAAAAAAGTTATTTGGTAAACCAACCAAAAAATTCAAGATAGGGAAACAATAAAACACACAAAAACGTACGCAGACGGGACCTTGAACGGTTGAAAACAAGGAAACTCACGTGACCTGGGGATCACGTCGGGCTCACCAATTTGTAAGGTTGGTTAGACCTTACTTTGCGGTTTCCTTAGTAAACGCGTGCTTCGGCCCTTTGTTCTGTGTGGACCACCTGCACGTTACTGTAATGCTCGGCACTGTACGAATATGTTAACCAGAACAGTATTCTCCGCGCTCCGTGAGAACGAGAAGGCGATTGGGAGAGATAGTGGTTAGCGTATACTTCAGGAGTGTGCGTGAGAGCGTGCGCAAGAGCAACGGTCAAATGGCATCCGCGCTTGGCAGTCAGCGTTCAGTTAAACAATAAACGTGGTAAAAGTATGAACGAAGATGGCAACCGCTACAACAGAGCTCCAAATTTCCACTCCAGGGAGCACGTACGTTGTGGAATGTGACACTGTTCTGTATACTCAGCTCTCAATTGCAATCGCTGTCAGTATCGCAATACCGGACCCATCAGCCGAAAAAACTGCATCTTCACTGTTTGGCCGTGCCAGTGCCAGACCAAAAGTACTCGCAAATTCAAAAGTATCGAAGCTTTCACAAAGTCCATGTTTCTTTGGTCTGACTGATGTTTTTGGTGGGGCAAATAAAAGAGCTGAGAAGAAAGAACACAATCTCCATAAACTCAAAGGCTAGAGGTCTTCGATTGGTACAACCCTGTCCAAGTTAATCCTGCCCACGTACGCCTTCGAGCCCCTTCCCAATCCGTCAACCCAAGACTTAGTCAAGGCTGGGCGTTCCGTAGAATCCATTGCCTTGGAAATCGTGCGAAGGATCGGCAACTCAAGAAACGCTGTTGTATTTTATGTACCCGACAGAATCCTCGTTGAGGAAGTAAGACGTGGCTTTTGAGGTGCTAATAACTCAACGCTGCTCGGTATCTATTAGCTCACAATGCCTCTATTCTGCACCAGGTCCCACCACATATACTTCCCTCACCACATCTGTGATTTTGAACTAGAAAATCCAGTGTCATTTATCTCACTTAGCGTGGCTCACTAACTGAACTCAACACCCAGTTATGACGTCACAAATTCTGCCCCCAACCCTATCCCCCAGCTGTTTCTTCAGCAATTTCATGCAGAACTTAGTCATTTTTCCTGCTAAAAGACTACTGTAGGAGAAATACTAACTTTCCCATTGAACTTTTTAGCTACACTTATGGGTTTCCTTTTTAAGTCTCACGGTTCATAGCCTCAATTTGTCTTAGGGATCAGCTACATCGAAGAGCCCGTGCTCCACTTTGTTCTTCTTTCCGTTAACCGTGGATCCTCAGCTGGGCAACGCGCATACTGCGTTTCTCTATCTCATTTCTCCTGCCACAGTCGTTTGCGTCTGACCGCTTTCGCGTGACCAGTCTGATGATCGCACCCAAGTATACAGCTATATATATATATATATATATATATATATAAATGTATTGTAATACACACTTATCATATATATATATAATGTTATATATACATATATATACATTTATATATATATTATACATATATCATATAAATGTACTATATATATTATATATATTACACATATACATATATTATATATATTTATATATATATATATATATATACATACATATTTATATACATATATACATATATGTACATATACCTTGGGTATGCTCCACTCACTTCTCTCCTCCTCCTTCATTAGATCGTGCCACTTTACAACATAATTTGCATACACATAATAATAAAATAAAAAGATCTTTTCGCCCTGTAGTGATAGGTGCGCGCCCTCACTTAATTCCTGTCTCAGGCTAGAACACAGCCGTCCCATCCTGCAATTTTTGCGCGTTTCTCGTATGCTGGAGTCTTGCCACATAGGCTACCATGCCTTAGCAACTAGGCCTCACTTCTCTGCGGATATGCTGATGGTAAGTAAAGACCCTACTCCAACCCGAATCCGTATACATCTGATTTCTCATGACCCCGCGGAATACCAGCAAGTTTGCCTTCACATGAAAAATCCCCATATTGACACCCAGTGTTTTCCTTCTTCTTCTTCACTGTTTGCCGTCCTCGACCACAACTGGTGAACCGACCAGACTGCCACCTTCCTATTTTCCCATTCTTCTTCCAGATCATACCTTCTACCATTGTTTTATTCCTGGTTCCCAAATGGACATCCTCTCCTCATCCACCACCCACTTGATATCTCCCCAAATCTCTGCTATCGCCCGACTACCTAAGAAGTCTACCAGTCTCCGTCTAGGGATCCTTAATAGACCGGCCCACTAGCCGAACAATAACTAACTGTTCAGATAACAAAATGTACGTTTTCCGGTTTCCATTAAAACGACAATCATAACCCACAGCTGGGACACTCTCCAGACTTCCGCACTCCTGATCTCCTCAGATCGCTTTGGTTACTTGGTCAGCCATCGGCCAACTCGACGTTAATCCCGGATTACGGTACCAGCTAGACGATTTGATCAATGGTTTAAACCTACACTCCTGCCTGTTGACGTTATATGGGGCACCTTACACGGAGTAACAAACCCTCATGAAAGTCTCACCGGATCGCAGAGGTGGTTCCCGATACCAACTATCAACCCACATCCGCTCAACTTCTATTCCCAATAATCAATTCCAACGGTTCAATTCTTTCCGCGCTGCAGTACGAAACCAATGACCGGAACCCAGCCTTCGCCGCTCTCCACTTCGTCAAACCAGCCCCTTTTTACCTACTACCCTCAACATTGTACCTGCCATCACCTGCAACCAAGGTATTTATAAAATAGAATACCTGCCATCTGCAGCCAACCAGAATTCGGCTAATATTTTTTATATCGCATATAAAGAAAAAACATTTACCTTTGCACTCTTCCAACTTCTGCCTAGCCGCACCAGTAGCGTTTGTCTCCACTAATCCGTTTCTTTGAAGGCTCTACCGTGAAGGTCCGTTCGGCGTCCATACACCATTCATGCTCTTCAAAGGTTTACTGAAATCCCTCTGAAGCTTTTTGCCATATGACATTGAAAGCACCTGCACAAAAGTTCCGTTTTATTACCACATGCTTGCCCACAATTTATTACCTAAAGCTGGACCAATGTTTTATAACTCGCTGGCATCTCTGACTGCACGTTGATAGCCCCATGCGTACTTCACTTTTAATCTTGTTCTTTGGCATCTATTCCCCCCGGGTACTCGTTAGCGACCGTCCAATTATCGCTTATATCAGCAATCCCACGTTTGTCCAGCTATCTACACCGTCCTCCCCGAATTAGAAACCGATTTACGATTCCAGCTTCAACCATTACCACTTTATTTCACTCAAACACCACGTAACTTTACGGGTGTATTTCGGTTGCTATGTGATTCATAAATTTATAAATTGTGAATACATCACACTGACATGTACTCCTATATTCTCTGATCTTGTCCAGTGCATGGGTATTGACCACAGTCAAGAAATATACAATTAAATTAATTTACATTAAATTAAATTAAATTTATCTATTAATACGACACACCATCCCTGCCGGTGCGTTCGGCTACGAAAGAAAATTCATCTCAAATCTTGTCCACAGCCTTTCAAATTTGTTGACCAGGAACCCGCCAAGCAGTTCACTAAGACCCAATCAACCATTGCTTCGTGAATCCCTTTCAAAAACATTACGATTGCTGCCGAAAAAGCCCCACGGCGAACGGTATTCGCCAGGTCCGACAGCACGTTTTCACCTTCGCCAAGAATTGTCCACCCTCAGCTATCTGCTACTTCGCAGCCTGACGATGTGCAATGTGCATGCAGTACCAATTTGACTCCAAGCTTACCAGAAAATCTATCTCAGTAGTTCGGCGTTGACTTAGATATATCCATTTTTACCTCGCCTCGCCAGCCACTGCCTAAGAAACCAAGAAGAGTAGAGTATACTCATGGCAAGCTGTCTCCCCCCTGAGCTTGCCAAATCGATTCCGCCACTGCCTATCACCGGAACGTTGGCCACAAACGATGACGGCTTGAATAGCCCAACCAACTTTAAAAACCAGAATTTCTCAGTCAGTCAACTGAGGCACCCTTTAATTTTCTGCTATATCTCGTCAGTCGGCTTCAATGGCAGTTCAGCAACTTGCGGTGCCTAGATCACCTTTTAAACCGGCGAAAAAGTTTTACTAGGTGAAATACACATTGATGACACTACGGTCGGTTCTAACTTACTCAAGAAGCCACACTTCTAACTGCTGAGCACCGCAGGCGGAGCAACGCAGAGTGCAAAGACGGACGAAAGAAAGTTAGTCAGAACCTTTCTCCCACTGAAAACGGCCGTCTACTAGTTGCACCGTACATACCATCCAGCCAAACTTTTTCCGTATCTTCTAGTTATCATCCTCATAAGGCTGTTTCAACTAACATCCGGACCTCTCCGGTGTTACTACCCTTCATACCAAGTGATTGCTTCAGTGTTTTACACAACCTCTACTGTAACCTGAGTAATATTTTCCCACATGAGTCGCCCTCTTTCTATCATCCACTTATCCCGCCTAACCTGAATATCTTTCCTACGGCGGGCCACTTGCAGCAGTACCGTCGACCTTCCGGCCGCTGTGCCAACCAGCGCCCCTATATCTCACTTCCGTTTCACACTCCCCCTAAAGGTTACGGTTCTTCAAATCATTGATGTAAAGAGTGCACCTGTGTCACCTTCCGCATTAGGGCATGTTCCAAAGTATCTGATGCTATCACACTTTCCTTGTCCCTTCCACTTATTGGCTACTTATCCCTCTGTCCTCATACTTCTTTTTCTCAGCCGCCAGTATACACCGGTGGCAGGACACTCAATAGCTACCCTTTACAGAGTTGTTATGCTCTAAGTAGACTTACAAGCCGCCGACCTCCTTCAAGTCCAACGGCCCCAGTCGGCACCAGTCATATCCGGCCTAGCCTAGCAACCGAGCTGACTCCCTCTCTAGATGAGCCCACTCGGTTTATTTCACCGTCCATTGTGTGTCGTATTCCTTCGTTCACCTTACTGACTACTGTGTGTTTTTGACCCCCTCAAGCCATCCCATAAATGTGGTTCATCCATCCCAGCCTTCCTGCTCAACCGCATATCAACTTACTACGAGTCCTTCAACTAACAAACTTCCCACCCGTGGCGAATAATCTGGCTCCGCCCTAGGTGCTTTAGCCTATATAAAGCACTGTCGTTCCTCTTTGACCAAGAACAAACCAGCTAAACTTTCTCTACTTTTCATGGATGGCCGGTCCCTTATTAATAAATTTGGCCCACTACAAAGTCTCATACCTTTGCTCAGCCCTGATCTTGTCCTCATCACTGAGATTTGTCTACCTTATTCCGCCCTACCTGCCCAAATCTCTTTGATTGTTCAACAGATGCTCAATAAAAGCAATTGCCGCCGAGGCAGCGGATGCTGAATCTACGTCAAGTGCAGCTTGAATACAACCTGTTACAAATATCCTATGCTGAATGCATAACAGGACTCTTCATGGGTCGACGCTCAACCTGCTCACACGCGCCTGTACACACGTTGTGTGTACAAAGTTCCTAGTAGAGCTGTTTCTGACTTAATACCCATCTTTATTGCATCTTACTACCCATGACATTTACCCCTCGGAGCTAAGCTGATCACTGGGGACTTTATCGCACCCGATATCAACAGAAATACGCTCACCTCCCCGCACCGCCCATTGAATCTCATCTCAAGCATTCGAGTTGGACTCTGGACCCACAACATTCTCACCCCGACCAGTAGGAATAACATACTAAGTTTAGTCTTCATTTTAGATCCGTCCAACGTGGAAACAAACATACCTAACCACTTCCCCGGAAGTGATCATTGTGTGTTTTCGTGTAATTTTAGTGCCCCCACTTATAACAACATGCACGGCTCGCTCGACTCTCCGTTTCCTCATTGGGAATGGCAGCGACTCACCGAAATGATTCGCTCCATGGGGTGGGGCGACTACCTTTTGACTCATGAAAACCGGACTGCTGCGAGTCTGCTGTATTCTGAACTTCTTCACGGTTTAGGTCAACTCGCTACTTGTCGACCCCCACCCCCCACAGCGGGTCTGATGCCCTCACGTCTTTGCAAATAAAAAGCCAAATGATTCCAGCATTGTGCAGAAATTCTCATGACTTTTCCGTCTCATCCTCCTGCGTAGGCTCTCTAATAGTATTCGAGTCATTACTGAAAAACTCTACATGAAACAGGAGGCTTCTGCCCTCAGCCGGCCGGATAAAATGGTCCGGATTCCACGTGTAATCAAGAACGGAAACACACACTCTGGTCCAAGTATTTCATACCTTCTGTTACCAAACGGCACACAGGTCACTAATCCCGATGCGATCGCCGAGGCTCTCAGCTAGGTCTTCTCCTCTTCCACGACTACTGACTCTGAAAATGCTCGTACTCTACTTATTCCCTTTACCGCATCCATTCTGTCCGATATATAATGTACGCTCGGTGAAATGTTCGATTCAGACCGTAACGTAAAACCCTCATCCCGCCCCGGCTTTGGTAAACTCCACTAGCACTGCTTCGACTTAGCGGGTCTGATGCCGCCATTTTATTTCTGAATATCTCCAACTTATCTCTGTAACTTGGAATATTCCCGTCACAGTGGAAAACCTCCACTATTACTCTCGTGACAAAAGCGTCTCACTTTGATCCTTAGAATAACCGACCGATTAACCACATGCCCGTGGCTTCTAGAATATTTAAGCGCTTGGTTAAAAAACGCATCTATTAATACCCATTGTCTAATAACTTGGCACATAAAGGCCAACGTGGCTTCCTTAAAACTCGGTCTCGCAACACCTGCCAGTTTGGCTTTTTCAACATGGTCACTGCAGCTAAAGGCAGTAGGAAATGCCTAGTTGTCATCTTGGACATGACTAAGGCACCTGACCACCCTTCCCACTCGTGGCTCCTGAACCAGCTCGAAGCCTTTGGACTAAAATCCCCTATTCTCAACTGGCTCTATTCCTATCTTTTCTAGGGCAGCCAAGTTGTCTCAATCGACAACCGTCTCTCACAACCCTCCCCCGTTGCCAGTGGTGTCAGTCCAGCAGGCTTTGTAGAACCACTTGCGTTCCAAATGTACATTATTGACGTCTTCCCTACGATACGCTACGGTACCACATTCGTATTTCCGTATGACATAAAGTGTTTTTATGAGTTCCTACCCCTGAACCTCAATGACTCGATTCCCTGTATACAGTACGATCCAAAACGCCTTGAACAATAGTGTCACTCCTGGAAAATTGAATTGCGTGTTCAGAAACGGAGCTTTATGACCCTACGCTAGCAAGTCTTCCCGAACCCTTTTACAAAACTCCCTTATTACCCACAACCCATCCGTACGAGTTCTCTCGTTGCTTCACTAGTGCACTTTAAACTTCTCGGAACACTTATCTTTTCCAGCCGCCGAGACTAAATCATTGGGATTTCTAAGCAGATCTCTCGTCCTGCATGATAAAACTTTCTATTGTATCTGCCTTATGTCCGACCCTGCCAGGAATGCGGCCCTATCATCTTCACTAACACCCTCCAAACCGACGAAGTAACTTCAGAGAATGTACAAAGCCGATTCACGAAACAGCTGCTTGGCTATCTCATCACACTCAGATATAGCGACCACTTTGCCGTCCTCCACATTGAACCTCTTTGGCTGCACATTATGGGACTTCACCTTTGCTTCCTTTATAGGCTTATTCATTGCCTGGCGTTTTCTTCCACTGGCACTCCATGTTGTCATAACACCCACTACCTCAGTCACAGAGACCTGCGTCTTTTTATTCCGGAAGCTGAGCTGCTAAAATATTCCATACTTGCGAATAAACTCCCCATTGAAATTCGTCGATTTGTTCCTCCATGCACTTCAAAACATCAGTAGCACATTACCTCACCGTCGACAATGCCCTGATGTTAACTGACACTAACATATCTGAGGCTCGTGCTTTTGAGTTAGGACCTGACTTCTAGCTAATCTTCAGGCCTCATCCTACATGCACTTCTCCTCCGAGAAACATCTTACACCCTGGCAAGTCCTGAACCCCACAATTCCCTCCTTATACAAGCTCTCTCAATAACCCAGTCAGATGCTATCAGTTGTCATTCAGCTCTAATCGCTGTCCTCACCGTTCGGCCTATAAATGTCCCCTGTCCCTCGACTCCGCTCCATTGCATGCTCAGTTAATTGGCATTTGTCTATTCACACTCAAGTCTGCTCATTTTTGATTTCTAGACTGATTACTAGATCACGCCAAATTTCAGGTTGGTGTGATACTGGATCCTTAGACCTAGCCTTTGTTATTGTAAGGGCCAGTTCCCCTCTTGCTCATTCAATCCTCTACTCAGGTTCTACCATGCATTTTCGTTACATCTTCCCCAACTCCACAGCTGGCACCAAAGCCAGACTGCAGATCCTTTCTACTTTTATCTCAGAATTTACCCATCAAGTAATGTTTTGCCCATCCTATCCCACGAGCGCCAGTTTGGCACATTTTCTCGCCGGATATATAAATTAGACCATCGACACGGTGTGATGTTCGCACCTCACACGATTTCTTTCCGAATGGTTTTGATATTTGGAACTCCAGCAACCAAGCAACCGGATCTCTGGCTACTCTACTGTACGCACTACCACAACTCATCCTAATCCCAACGGTGCGGGACGCTGTGGGATCCACTGCTTTGGCTGGTGCACATCGGGCATGCAGGAAGTCTAGAACCATGTTCGGGCTCAGCTGGGTTTGTGGACTGCACCCCTTGTCACAAAAACGGCTTTCAGGTTAGGTGTCCATCGCGCGGTCAGTCCCGCCAGCCAGCACCGCTTATGGTTTATGGAACCTCATCGTCAAGCTCGTACTGCTGCTGCAAAAATGTCATCTCGGCTGCCCTATCCATTGGTCCTAATGCTCGTTTTCGCAGTATCAATCGATCTGTGTCTCTTAATCTCGTTGCACCGCCTGGCCCATTCATATTTTTGCATCTCAGATACATTTATCATGCATATTTTCCGGTACCATACCTCAGGGTACCTGACAGAATGGTCTACCAGTGGTACACTTGTCGTCCACCTGCAATAATGTCACCATTTCGTTTTATTCATCTATGCTATCTTCTTGCTATTTCTAACATCGTCGCATTCGAAGTAGCACCCGCTTTCATTCCGATCTGTCGCATACTGTTCTTGTAATTGCCTCCGCTGGCATCACGCCGTCAAGGTTTCCAATTATTCATCTGTGCTTTTCTTCAGTGGGTTTTGTCAGCTTACATTCCCTCGCGACCTTGTTGATCATATATGAATTCCTGGGCATCTTGCTTCCATGCCAGCTGCACTTGATTACTTATCTTATCTATGAAGCCGACTTTGCTCGTCACTGGGCTGTGCGACCGCCTGAAGTTCAAATGTAGTTTCAACTGCCTTCTCCACCGACTGTTTCATTTTGTTCTGGATCTTATGGCCCGTTCTTGTTCCCATCACCAGACACTTTGGTTCAGTGGCTGACGCTCTTCCGTTGCCGTGTTACCTGTCTATCAAAACAGTTGTCAGGTCAATTAAATACCCTCTACTCCATTATCGTTCCTGCATGCTGTTCGACCCTGCAACTGCTGTATATCGCACTTCAAGTTGATTTACTGTCATAATTCAATATACTTGTTGTTACTCCGTGACAAACCTATACAAATGAAATAAACAGCTGAAAACTTACTGGCTCATCGCTGACCATTTCCTCCATCAACGCTCTCGGAAGCCCTCACTCTATCCATCGGAATTGTTGGTCTCTCTCATTGTGATTGATTACGCCGGCATCTCACCAGCAAATTCTACCACTACAACGGCAGTTGATTCATGGCATTCGATGTCTGGAGATCCATTCTTTTACATCTCTGAGTTTTCGATCCACATATTTTCACACCCTGCTGCGTGCAAACGACTCTTTGAGTTACCATTGATGAGTTTCTTTTTCCTCTTCCTCCTTCATTTTCTGGCTGATATGCTTGATTCATCAAGAATTTTTGTTATTGTGATTATTCCCGTTACTATTTATGCATTTACTCCCCCTTTCCAACCTACTTCAATCCTCGGCAGCCGATTCCACCACTTGACCCCGACCTTCAAATTTGCCGGGCATTATTGCAGTTTTAGCCCACCTCACCTCTCTCTTCAATAGTCTGTGCACACACATTGTATCCTTTTGTGTGTTCCGATTATGGCGTCACTCGAGTCATGTGATCATGCCCCTTAGCATCGTTTGTGCGCATTCAAAATGTACCACTTTTATCATCAGAAACATCTGCTGTGTCAGTCAAATACCCAGTAAAACACCCATCCGTAGAGGGAGGTTGCCGAGGTGGTGGGGAAAGAAGTGGTTGGATGTAAACAGGTAATCTTTGGGCAGATTGTTCGGAAAGTGGGATGTAATGCACTAACTTGAAAATGGGAACTGGGCAACATATAAATAAGTGACGCGTAGCCACAACATTAGCAGAGACAAGGTCCGTGAAAGAAATGAGTATTTAAATGAGAAGCAAGTATCTACGTAATGATCAGCATTATCTAAGTGCCGAATGTGATGACCAGAGAGTTGAAAGGAACAAAATAGTCTGAGAGGATTTACCAAGATAGATTACCGGATACGAAAGAACAGTAAACTGCCGATGAATACAGTTGCTATATTGGGCTGATGGATATGGGTGCAGCCCGCGATAAACCAAATGGACAGCTCATCTGTAAAGGTCGCTAGAGTGATGGTGCAAAACGTGGCCGGATGTAAACAGGCAACCGGATGAGGACGTTAGAGCTTCACAGACCAACAGGAAGTAGCTCGACAGGACTCTGAAGGTGGTTGGTAAAGGTTTCCTGTTTAACTCTGAGTCTCCTAGTTCTGTCGGTGCCAAATCGTATACTTGTATTCATGAAGAGTTCAGAGATGGCGATATTTATTGAACAGGATCGATGGAATTAGAAAACTGGTTGCGGTCAGCTATCAGGGCAACGGAGTCTCTTAAACAAAAAACTTACCCCGGCGAGTTAGCGGATAACCATATAGTTCAGGGTATTTACATCCAAATGGCAGCGTTATCAACCAGCGTGGATCCTTGGAGTTGCCTGCCACTATCAGTATTTCAGCTTTCGACTTGCCAAGAGTGGAGCTGACTCTCTTCGATGGGCTCCCCCAGCAATACTAAATGTGCATGAAACGATCAGAAAGTTTCAGTGAGTACGTAGTTGCAGATCCAGAGTGCAGCTCGTTTTATTTATTGCATTTCTTCCGTAAGACTGGGCAGGAGATTATATCAAGTGCTGCGCCGTGGCTGATCCAGCGACGGGGTGCATCAGGACACAGAATATTCACAGTTTCATTTAGGCAACTATTCAAGGTTGCTAGAAGCTTGATTGATGGCGTTTTGTCAGAGGCCAAAAGGGCCAAGTGCAACTCCGAATCATCGTCAAGCGTGGCTAATAAAATACAGAATTGTAGAATAACCCTGGAGCATTTAGAATGTCAGTGTTATCCCAATGCATTGTGTAAACTGAGATGCGCAGTGCATCTTCTATCCATTACTCCGCTTATCTGATGGACATGGAAGGGCAAAAGAATAAATATGCTCCGCTGGGAATCTACATTCGATGACTTGACGGGGTTAATGAGGTGTCATTGTCGCAATGCCAACAACCGATCTGGACAAGTCGTACTCAGAAGTTGTAGGTTGGCACAAACAGCATCAACATCGACTCACATTACAGGGGACGACCACAACCGAGACCAGTTTTATGCCAGCCTGCACACTCTACGTTGAGAGCCCTCGAGAGCAACCAAGTGCACGATACTTAACACCCTACGTCGCTGAACAGGTTATCCGATTTTTCATGGAATGAGTGTGCCTGACCAATGGTTCACGACGACAGGGATGGGCGCACGCTTCATGTGTCTGAATGGCTCCCACTGGGCCTCAGAACCCCGCCCTAGATTGAAATAATGCCAGAGCCGATGCTGGGACAAATATCCTCGGCTGTCGCATGTGCCTCAAAGCACCAGGTTCACTCGTCCATACAAACCAACGGACATCTGTTCAAAAAGACTTGTTGATTTCAGGCCGTGAGATTAGGCGTCATACCTGTCGCATCAAGACAACTAAACTGTTCAGGAGGTTCAAAGAGTTTTTGCGCACGGAGTCGGATAATTCACTTTTTAGGCTCGAGCCTATAGAACGACGTGAACTTGTTGGTAAACTCACTTCTCTCACGATCAGCAAGGTTGCTGGGAATCATGTTACCTCTTCGATGAGGCCGACCCCGCAGTTAAGGCCTTTATCTGAAGGATGGACCGTAGACTTCTTCGAGGCCTTTGCAGCAGATAGCTTTCCAATAAGACCAGTTGGTTCTATTATATCATTTGCCAGGTGATGGTCTCATCTCAAAGACATGGTGTTCGAAGAAGTGTCGTGTCTCCACTTTGGTATACTAAATGGGTGCAATGTACCAGAGGCTCATTTGGGGCTTGTACAGGGCACAAGCAGTCGGAAGGAACCGTTTTCTAGGCTAACAGTACGTAGTTGTACACTTCTCAGACCAAAGACGAATTGTTTATTTCAGAGACGCCCAAGGAATGCCAGGTGCATGATCAACTGTTTACAAGTGATGGAATGGACAGACAAAACTCCTGAAAATGTAGAAATTTACATAACAGAAGTTGGATAAAAGAGGCTTAGAAGGGAGAATAACGTGGGATGAAAGTGTGGCAAATGTATGCACGCCAAAGAAAATGTGCTGAGTTTAAATGGACCCATGGGCGAATTCAAATAGACGTCCGGTGAGCTTGAAAGTCAAGGTCTGGTGGGGGATGCGGCTGATCTGTATGGGGACATTAAAAAAGCTGACTGGTATACATGAGAAAGGCTAGAAATCGGCATAAGAAATTGTATTCTCGGGAGACGATGGAGAGAAAAGTGAGATTCACTGCAAAGTATTAGATAGCAAGGAAGCATTGGTACTCTGCAATAGGTGGTTGGCGAACAGGGCACAAAACTCATTGTAAAACAGGGAACGAGCAAATTAGGACGTAAAAGGTTGGATCAAGTAAAAAATAGTTCATTAGAATAGGACGCAGTAGATGTGAGACGCAGACGTAAAAGGAATGGATGCATATTACGGCGGTCAGCTGGATGATAGCAAGACAGATGGCCTGTGAGGAACTGAAGGATACAGAGCGATTGCATAATAGAATTCAACGGCCTATCTCAGGAAGGTGTAGTTCACTCAAATAAAATCAACCGGCACCCACACCGGTAAATTCAAAGACAATATATCACTGAAAGGGGCAGTAAGTTGCTCTGGTCAAGCAACCGCCTTCAAACCACCCATCAGAAAATCATGGAGTAGGCCGGAAACGATGAACACATCTCAAAAAGGGACTTTTCCGGGAAACTCAGTTAAAACTTGCATATAAGCAAGCCGTGCAACGCAATTTGGAATTGGCCGAAAGAGTGGCAGCTTACGGTACCTGGATGGAACTGCATGGCCGGCGGCGGAAATGAGTAGCCCTTGTCAAAGCAACAATTACTGAGCTGAGGTCAGCATTCGTAGACGGGCTAGAAACAACTGTATTGTTACTGAGTGTTCAAGCAGCGACAACGTTGGTAAGGAAGTCTGCCACCACCGGATTGAGCTTTGCACATTGAGTAGATCCTGCAATTGTGTTGCATTACGGAGAAAAGTGGAACCGGATAGCGTGATCAAAACACCAGAGAGCTCTGTCCACTCGTAGGAAGAAACAGTAATGAAAATGCTGATGAATCAGATTAAAGCTAATCACAAAATGGCGAGACAGATTGGAGACGGCCTCTAGCCGAATGAATCAGCTTTTGTTCCTTTTTATTTCATAGGAACATTCGAAATGACCCATTCTTCTTTTCTGATTGCAAAAATATGCCTACTTCCAAATTTCCCTACAAAGCGCATATGGGCGAAAAAAGAAAAGCTCCTCAGTATTTCTCTTGGGCAGCTCAAATGGGGCATATAAGCTGAAATCACCAAGTGAATTTATTCCGGACTTTGGAAAACGACATGGTTTTACATTTTAGAGAACACGGCTGGTCGCGCGTTTTGTAATTAAAAACTCTGAAACATTCTGAATTGTGTTGCTGATCAAATAATTACCGCGTTCATGCGTTATTAGTTAATCTTCGTCCAACACTCAATTTCAAAGTTGAATCACAATCAAAAACTAATCTCCGCTTCCCCCAACATATTTTGCGTGGTGAATTCACGCAAGTCCCTTTCATTTCGACCGTTCATTTTTGCGCGATATCTCATTGTCTGTTGATCGCTACACTGGTGTTTCACTTCTTCGCACAAATTAGCAAACGAAATTATTTTATCACATGGTTGAAATAATGGGATTTCTGCTTGGGATAAGTAGGCTGCGCTCGTGCATCAAAAGGTTCCATCCTGGAACTCGCAAGTCTTGATCCGGTATCTGGGTCTGCGCGTCTGTATTCCGACAAACAAGCCAATCTTAACTTGTGCAGCACACTCTGCACCAGATTGATTACGAATTGTGGAAACGATGGCCACCACGGCAATCTGAATTACATGGAGCCGGCACAAAATGTAGGTAACCCCAGGAACTGAGGGTTAGTTAAAAGTAGGTAGGATAAGAATCATGGCCTATCCTGAAAACTAGACGACGGTTCCGCCAAACGACTTTGGCCAGCTGGGTGAAACATTTGCCCTGAACATCTTTCCAAATTTCCTGCGTGATTTATGAATGTACCCGACATCAATTTGCTATCCTCATCCATAGGTGAAGTGTTTGCAACTCTGTCTGTTCGTATGAGATATTTAAATTCGGCGTAAATCTGCTTCTGACAGTCTTGCATGGACCGCGGGAAGCTAAATCTTTGGGTTTTACCGTCAAGTCGGCCAGGCAGCATACTTCGGGTTTTTCTACATATTTTCACCCTGGGGTTTCCACTTCACCACTGTATGAACTGCAAATAATTCTTTGCCTGGTTTTGGGATTCGTGCGAATTTGCAACAAGCTGCTCGAATTGAGATTCTTGTGACTTACACTGCTGTTAAAATCCGGATGCAAAGTAGGCTGGTGCCGAAAATGATAATTTATTCCGCACTGGCAAGTTTGAGTAGGTTTTTGGCTTGCGTTGTGTAATTTATTTTTGTTTTCGACTACCCAATAATCCGTTCGCACTTTCTCTACGGTTATGCATTCCTGCGTGTTATATCACCGGTTATACTGTTCCGTCGTCGCCTTCTTGGTTTTGCTTGTCAAAGGCTAAGTTTTATTCGAGCTCCCCCTCTTCTGCCCTTCCAAAGCCGAAGAACATCCCACCCACGGCTTCATGCAAATGTGTCGGTGGTGAATTTGTGAGCTGAAGTTGTGAAATCCCATGCCTGCTGAGGGACTATCTACGAGTTTGATTGATCTCTTCAAGCCTGAGACTTACACTCAAAGGGCCTCAGTGCTTTGGGACACACAAGCATGTAACATGTCCTTCGGATTTTGGGAAAGTAGAAGAAGGGAAGCTTGAATAAAACTGAGCCTTTGACAAGCAAAACCAAGAAGGCGACGACGGAACAGTATAACCGGTGATATAACACGCAGGAATGCATAACCGTAGAGAAAGTGCGAACGGATTATTGGGTAGTCGAAAACAAAAATAAATTACACAACGCAAGCCAAAAACCTACTCAAACTTGCCAGTGCGGAATAAATTATCATTTTCGGCACCAGCCTACTTTGCATCCGGATTTTAACAGCAGTGTAAGTCACAAGAATCTCAATTCGAGCAGCTTGTTGCAAATTCGCACGAATCCCAAAACCAGGCAAAGAATTATTTGCAGTTCATACAGTAGTAAAATAGAAACCACATGGTGAAAAAAATTTAAAATACCAAGGTGCACGGCCATCGTTGTCCAAACAGCAAGTCAAATCGAATGCGAAAGCTTAGATGAAGCCTTCAGTTGAACAAGTGTAGTCGCCTCCTGGACTCGCGCGCAAATAAAGAACACCTGCAACCATGTAGTCTTTAACATTTCGGACGGACCACCTGCACTGTCTTTGGAGGCCAACATATGGAGCACTAGCAGCACAGCTCACCGCATGTGCCACTAGATTAGGCTGCAAATACGGTCATCTCGTCATCCTAACAATCCGCTCTTTCAGTTTTCTACCAGATTGTCAGCCTTCAAATTCATCAAAAATTCTCAAGGGATTGTCGGAGCAACGTCATTTGAGAACATCGAAATACAAACTGAGTAACCTCCTCCGCAAAGACAAATATCCGTGAACAGCAAAACAAGTCCGAGCCTGCTACTGGCCCTGAACTAGCAGGACCAGTAGACGTTCTTAATTATACTCCTATAGACAGGATTTCAGTCAGAACAGGTACAACCTACACAGCCCCTTCAGCACCAGTGGATCTTAGCCAATCTAACTTTCATGATCCACGCATCTACCGTGGAATAAATCTGTGGTTGTGACACATATTTCCAATAAAACGTCTTCTGAAATCAATTAAGCGCAGGTTGGTTGTTGTAAAAACCAGGGCCGTAAATCTATAGTGAGACATGCCCCGGCATATTGTGCCGTCTACAGCTGTAGACTTAAACATAACGCCGTATGTGATGCCCACTCAACCCCCAGGAAAACGTTGGAAATTTGCCTCCCCACCCGCTGCATCTGCCAACATAAATGGCCAAAACGGCCTCACCGAAACCGCATTGCTGCACTTTGAGGGCTACCTAAAAACTCACCCTGCACCTCTCCTTCTCTGCGTAGTTACCGGCCGACTGAACTACCGACGACGTCACCTCTGTAACCTAGTTCGCCCACCTGGAAGCCCCTTTATATGACTGTGATAATACGGTCGTGGCATATACCTGGGACTACGGCGACGGTGTCTGACTGGCGCTGCTCACTATGCACGCAACCAACTAACCCCCTTCCCACTAGCTACCACAAAAGACTACTGACCCCTTGTCAAGCCAGATTGCACTTCATCACGCCACTTTATAAAAACCTATTTCCATATCAGTCGGATCTTGAATCCCGGGCACCAGTCCCAACTGAGCTTCTTCTTAGTAACCAACCGGTTCCCCTTGTGAGCCTACAATTTTCCTCCATATCACAGCCCACTCCGAATCCAATAATTTCATATCGACTTCAAACAATGTATCGTATGCTCCTACCACTCCTCAGACACCCCCCTTATCGTGGTCAACTCCCCCAAGTACCTAATTAATGGCCGCTGACTCCTTAGGCGTACCCCACCACCGTTCGTGCGCTCTGACGATCAGTCTGGACAACTCGGCGCGTCAGCAATATCCGCGACCCTATCTTTACCTCTACCTTCGTGTGGCAATTTCTCCCCTGACCCGGTTTTGCAAACCTGAGCCCCTCCTGGGTTTTGCCTAATACTTGTCCTCCTCTCGTCCACCCTCCCCTTATGTTCTCCTCTTATATCAAAGCTTCCATTGACATCCTCCTAGTGATCCCAAACGAAGGCTGTTAAGGGGCTACAGTGCTATGGAATCTAACACTATTTTCCACTTTGAACAAGTATAAATGTCAACATCGGACTTACCACTGGTTCCAAACTTTACCTAATCCCTTCTGGTGGCCATGATGCTGATTTGCTTTCCTCCTCTTTGCCTGAATCAGAGATGACATCACCTTCGTTCCATCTACTCATGGACACATGACACGTAAGACCGTTTCAGTGTCCAGTGTCGTTACTAGAAAAGTACAAATGCTTTATGCCAAGGCTCTCACTGGTACCTATTATCCCATTTTCATCACGGAAGCTTGGCCTTCCTCTGGGATCACCATTGGTGAATTTGCCACAACTGGGCATAAAGTCTTCACGAACACTTTGATAAACGGTCGAGGAGGAGAATTTGTTTTATACCTCAATGAATCCTTACCGATCTCACCGATGCATCATGAAGTCCCGGGTTTTTTAGAGGACTCGGTCTGGTCGGTTGGTAAATTGCGGTCACAGGAACTGTTGCTGGTATGTATCTGTCGCTCTTCAGAGCCTACAACAGGAGGTTCTTTCCCGTTGTCAACGCTTTTAACCCCGCCTTCACCCTCCCCGTTAGCAACAAGCTTATTGCTGGTGACTCCAGTGCAACGAGGGTGTGTTGGCTATCAGGTGATGGCCCAAAGCCTCACCAGGGATTGGTTGCCTGCACCGGTCTTGGTGAATGGGCTCAACACGTAAATTTCCTACTAGATTATCAACGTACTAGATCTTTTGTTTGTTCAGGGTATTATCCACGTAATCATGTCAGTGAAGGGAGGCCTCCTTTGGTGTGTTCACAACGCAAGTTTATGTTTTTCTTGGTTTTGGCGGCACTCTTCCAGCCGTATTCACTTCAAGCGGCCTCGATTTCTCTATCAATCCAACAAATTTGTTCGACCAACCTTCCGAATGTGGCTCTTTTCCGAATCACTTCTAGGCGATAACAATCATCCCATTGTTAAATCTTAGGTTCCCTTGATGTGCCTAAAATCTATTCTTCTGCGGAGAGTGCCTCAGTTAATGCTAGATTCATGCAGAATTTCTGCGCAAATAAAATCGCGGCCTACCTCCTTACTAACACTTATCAAAATGGCATTCATCATGGCCTTTTGAAAACTTTTCACGCTTGGCTTGACAAGCTGGCTTTTCGAATTCAGTCACAGAGGCAGGTGATAGTAGAAAGGCCATGATTATCGTGCTCCTTGACAAGCATATGACTTTTTATCGGGTTTTGCTTCCCCGTACGCTTTTACAAGTTGAACCTCACAGCATCGACGACTTACAACAGAGCTACTTACCACAATTACTGCCTGGCATCCATCAAGTGCTCATTATGAACTGTGCTATCTCCCTACCAAAAAACTATAACCACTGGATTAATCCAAAGGATATTTTAGGGCTTCTACCTTTGGTAATGTATATTACGAGCATAAATGTTTTCGTCAAGGTAGCCTATACCTGCTGGAGAAGGATATCAGAGTTTTATAGTCATTTTATCCCGATTGATTTAGCTCTGTAGTTTGACTTGTGTACGTCGTTGGTTAAACGATAATCGGAAACCCTCTAATTAAGGGTCAAAGATTTGTTCGTTCGAACTGTGCGCTTACAGGCTGTTTTGCTTTGGCTGCAGTAACAGCGATACAGACTTAAATCCTAGGAAAAAATGTTTTCTGTGACAGCAGAATTGAGCAGAAAGGATGGGTATTTTGTTCATCCCTTAAATGATGAGAACTTCCCGAGGGAGAAGTAAAAGGTTTTGTCCATATGCAACGTATTTAGTGATTCGGGCCATGGACAGGAGTGGAATATCGGAACTGGAACAGAATACGTAGGCCAACGAATGCGATGGTAAAACGTGATGGCTGCATATTGATGGACTAGTTTAAATGCCGGATAATCAGCACAACAAAGACATTGCCTGAGTGACGACAAAAGTAGCTTCTTGAGAGGAGGCCAACAAGAATTCAGCTGATTGCTCCTTTATAGTTTGTGGCAATGAAGTAGCTCCGTATTACTGGAAGCTGGACGATAGATATATGGTTAATGTGTAGCTACGGTAAAAGAGAAGGTGAATTTCTTGCGAAAGAGGGAAAGTAAATGAAAAGTGGATGTCTGTCTACTGATGTTTGTTTTGGAAGTTTAATTACTTGATAAGGGCAAAGAGAAACAGTGACTGACAGGGGGAAGGAGATTGCTAAAATGGGCCAGATAGGACGCTTTGCAGTACTAGAATACGGCATTGCTGGGGCCCTTTGTAGCCTAACGGTTTTAGAAGGTAATCATCTATCAAATCAATGCCTTTTGAAATACACTGGGAAAACATTCCAGTGTGGGAGACCGATAGGTGACTGTAGTACAGAAGTGGGCAGCAAAACTGAATGTTTCAGCAAGTGAATACAGCACTAGTCGTGATGAGCCTTGTCATATAGAATGTACATGTTTACGCATATGACTGGGATTAGATTGGCGTGAAACCCGTGGGAAGCAGCGGTGCAGCTTACGTCGAAAAAGTAGAGGGGTGTTCGGATGTTCGTTCTTTAGGCATTGGGGAAAAAAGTATTGATAACAATGTATTGATTGGGTAGTAGTTCAGTGGGTTAGTAAGTTTTGGTGAGCCTACAAGTGGGTTAGTCGTAACAGAAATATTGGAAACGAGCACCGTGGAAAACGATGAAAGCCGGAGGGAGGGGCGGAAAATACATATTTCCAGAAACTCGGGCTGAGAAAAAGTCTTTGTAGCACGCAACAGGTGCTGAACGGTGATCTGGCAGTATGCTGTACATATGATCTGGAAATCTTGTTTCGTAACTGGATTTGCAATTCAAGAACTTTAGCTGTTCCCTGCCTTGTACCTAAGTGCTTGGTTTTATTGGGTTAATACCATACGCTAGCCTCCACGTGGGTCCAGTTTGAGCCGCCCATACCAGCCTAACAGAAGCCATAATCAAAGGACGTTTCTCGTAAATCCTCAAATACCTTTTTCAGTCTATCGAAGTTCCATTCCTCTCCAACCCCGTGTATTCTAAACAATATACCCTTTCCAAAATAAAGCAAATCATCGCCATGAACAGTTTTCCGGTACCATTCCGCCGGTTTCATCACTTGATTATTCCCCTGGCACCTTACGCCAGACGTTATCTGGTATCTCCCGCCAACCAAGAGCCAATGATGCCCATATTTCGGACGGCACTAATAATAGTCTTCGCTACCTTTAGAAATTTTACACCACATCTTCCTCTCTGCCTATTTCACCGCTGCTTGCTTCGTTTACGGAACCCTAGTAAGCACTCTTCCTTCATTGTCTGCGTCTTCCTTGTTTTCCATAACTATGCTCTTTTCAACAGCTCCCTTCCTCGCTCATTTCTGGTTATTTCCTGAAACTGAACTGGAGACTGATGCGTGCTTATCGCGCGATTTGGAGTCATTTCCTTTTGTCGAAACGCCATCCAGCTTTACTGCACCGCTGGCGAGATAAGCTACTTCTCCGTCCAAAACTGATCTCACCTTTCCCAGTTGAGTAGTGTTGTTCGCTTTGCTCATGCTTTTATGCACTGTTCTTGAGTGCGGCTGAGAAATATACCTTTATTGTGGTTAGTTTTGTTTTTTGCAGCGTTGTAGGCTTCCTGCATGCCCGACATAAGCTGAACGGAGCGGTAGTCTTGAGCACGAGCTTCACCGTTGTGATTGACACGAGTGTTACTGTTGGAGGCATAAGGCCGTGGAGATCTTTTAGCTAAATATTGAGCAATTGGTTTGCAGGAGGTCAACGACAGCCAGGCCAGTGGCAAGGTACCGATGAGATTGGTGAATGTCGATGTTGAGGTTGGAGATACATACTCGGTTTTGTGCCGGTACTGTCCTCAAAGCGTTGAAGATCGTCGGATAGAACATAGTCATGAATGAAGGCCTAGAAGTGTAGCCATTGGAGAAAAGTGTCCTCAGAACTTTCCAGTCGATGACCAACGGTCATCGGTGGGAAAAATTGTGGCTTGGAACCAGAAACCAGTGTGAAAGGGGCGTAGGTGCGGAAGTGAAAAAAGGTAGGTCATCGTCGGTACGCAAGTTGAATGATGAGAAGACTGGTATCCACGCGTATGATGAAAGAAAAACCACAAGTATTGAGCCGGCTAGCTCGTAAGTACTTTGGCTAGAATCCGATGTGGCAATGGGTTTTCAAACGGCGAATGTGCTGGGAAACCAGACGAGGGTAGGTGACCTTGGCAGAGTTTCTTGTTTGACGGGATAGAGAGGTAAAGGAAACTTGAATATTACATCACGAATCTGTCAATACAAAACTGAACGGGGTGCTACCAGAGTACAATGATAATACCGGCTTATTTTTGAGAGGCTAAAAGCACAACAAAAACAAGATCAAATGCTACTAATGTTATTAATGCTATGTATTGCTTGATAATTTAGATGGAAGCACGACAAACGTTGGATAGACGTGTTTAAGAGAGGTAAACAAATGCGCACCACGGAGTAATGCCTGGAGGTTTGTTGGACATACTTGAGGATTCAAAAGGAAGCCCGGAAAACTTGAAAGACAAGACCAAATGATCCGATTTGGCGAAATCAAGTATAAGTGTCTAAAACCCTAGAGTCGTTTATGTGGGAGGCTAAAAAGGCTTTGAAGCAACCAGGGTAACGAATGACGATGACAAATGAGTTGATTTGCAAGAAAAGCGAATAAATTGCGTCATTACTGAGGTTAGGCATCAATAAACCTCCATGAGATGTTGGTGCCAGGACACAAAACTCCACATGGATAGCCATACAGTTAGAGAGGATATTGAGAGAGTTTAGTTTGGGGAGGCTGTTAGTTACGGATGCTTTCTGAATAAACACAAAGCAGGAGAGGCAGCGGGGTGAAGGCGAGGGACAAGACTCCTGGATAGCCGGAGAATGCGGAGCCAAAACGTGCTGTGTACAGTAGGCGGAATGGTGACCATCAGCCAAAATGGGGAGTTGGATGGTGAAACAAATTGAGGTGCTAGAACACGGGTATCGTGATGGTGAATATCGTAAGAAGTAAGAATATTGACGATGAGAGGACACGGGTAGGGCTAAGTGAGACTGCTGAGAATCGCCCCCTGAATTATCCATAATATTTCTCCTTTTAAAGACAAAACTTGGTGGGTTAACAGACAAAAACAGGAAAAAACAATACTGGAAACACGGAGGTGATGGAGGATGTGGGTAACTTTTCTCGAGGAATGAGAGGGGAGAAAGTAAAGAAATCGGACGAGGGTAAAACGACTGAGTTGTTCAAATGCAGGAGCATTGTTTGATGGTGGCCGAAAAGAAGGATGGAGCAATTTGGTGATGGGAGAAGCGGCTGGGAAAGTAGAGCGAGTCTAGTTCCACAGTGATGGGTGCATCTGGACCAAAAGCGGGAAAATCTGGGAAGCAAAACTGAGTGTGTTGCAATAAAACAGCCGCAGTGATGGTGAATAATGAAAGAAAAGGTTATCATATGAAAGATCCAAGGGGTTAGTTAGGAGTAGGTCATGCTTTCTGGAAATCCATGCAAAATTGTCTGACCTATCCTTTTCCCTATGGCGGGTGGAAATCTCTGGGCAGGCAGAAGAAAAACAGAGTAAAAGAAAACCCACGAAGAACAGAATCGGCGATGCCTGCCTTGAGCAGCACTCGAGGGATGAAAGATGATAGAGGTGGCCGACGGATGCAGCCATCTGTAGGCGCAATAAATTATATAACGCTGTGGTATCAGTGGATGACTGCTGAAAAAAATAATTATCGAGATAGGGAGGTAGAATATGGGGAGACAATAAGGTATCGGCCACGAAAGTGTCTGGAATACATGGGGAGAATATGGGCTCTATGGAGTCGATTGAGTGTATACTATTATTAGGCAAATGAAATTGGGACAGTCCACGAAGTGGGATGCAAAAGTACAGCCAGAAGCCGTCTATAGCTTGGAAACAATAACTAGTTTTGAAACAAACGGAGGTAAGGAAGAGTCGAAAGACATTTGGGTGGATGTGTTATTGGTGAGCCCCATCTATTTAGGCTGGCAGAAATGAGTCGCTGGGGTTAGAAGGTTAGAGGATCAGACGTTGACAGCCGATGTCGTTCCAGTTACTGTGCAGTGGACTAGCGAGTTACGGGCCACAGGATTTATCAAGGTTGATATTAAACAAGACAACGAACAACTTAGTAAGTGATGGCAGAATTAGATGAATTGTCACAAATAAGGTGAGCATACACACTTTTTCAAACTGTGATCTGTGGAGAAGCATCAACATTGAGGTTTGGTCACATTGGGAACTTTACAGTGTGCACTTAACGCTAGCTTAAATGAAGGAAGTTTGAACAGGCCGAGTATAACAAAGGGGTCTATTCCATACGGTAGTAAAAAAAGAAACCGGGAAGAAATTGGGTCCGATGGCTGGGTGTGCCAAGCTGCAGGCAAGGGTGAATCAGGACTTCTCAGCGAGGATAGACTGAAGTAAAAATACTTTGGCATCGTAGTGGAGTGAGCTACTTTGTGCATAAGTTTACACAGCAGAGTTAGATTAGTCTTCAGACAAAGTGGCTGAAAAGGCTCAGGTCTAAGAAGTTCATGCAGTTTTCAGAAGGATGTCGGTGGACTTAACCCGAACAAAATTTTACTGTAGGGACCTTAGATGTCCTGTATAACAGTGAATGTGGTCGTTACCTTATTGGGGCTAAGGACTTGACAGTACTCCAGAGACAATTCAGCATGAGACCAGCGTACGTTGAGGCAACCGTCTTTCAGAATAGAGCATCGGGAGATGAAACCCGTTGGTCGCATTGCCTTGTTGAACTAACGGAAATGTAGACAGGTAATGAAACTCAATGGCTGTAACAAGAGGTGAATTGAGGATTGTCCGGTCTCTAGTTAAGATGGTTCCACGGCTTACTTTATATCGATGTTCACCTTTTCCATCGAAGCCGATCCGATGAGTTCTCCGCTCTAATCTACGGAATTTCCTTGCTTGTAAATATTTATCAACATTTCGTCAGCTAGGACGGTGGAGGTACAACTTAGCTACTGGTTATTCAAAACAACAACACGCGCATTCCTAGAATGATAGATAGCGCTATATGGGCACCGGGCTATAGTGACCGCAGATGAAGAAAACCACTTACGTGGTTCATATACTTCCTCGATGAGTGTACTTAGAAGCAAAACTACAGGTTGCCATCCATCCTCCAGGGTTTTGATCGAGGTACTCCAAAGACAAATTCAAGCAGCTTCAAGGGCTCATGCAAGCCCGGAATGTCGCTAAACTCCCCCTTTTGCCTCCTTAGGCATCTGCACTGCCGTGCAAGCCGACCTACATTCAACTCCAAATGAGTCATTGCTTTTATGTCTTCTTCCACTGCAGGGAGAGCTGGTTACAACACAAACGTCGCAGCCCTAAACTATTTTGGTTGCACCCCAGCCTTACTTCCGCATATGCGTGGTCTTCATGCGGTGTCGACTACGGAAGAGGGTTCCCCATGTTTAGGAAGCTGTCAACAAGCACGCACGTCTTGCTTCGTATGGGCAGTACAAGAAATGTGCTTCAGGCTCATTATTCAGGCCGGAATCGGGCTCTAGAGCGAAAAATTGTAATGTCATCGAGTTTGGGCAAACGGGAAAGAGTTTCCATGGATAGGCTAAGGCCGGCTTTCATGAAACTAGATGCGCCATTTGGTCCACCCTAGCCGTGTGGAGCACCTGTTGCCGTACAAGTATCCTAGTTTACAGCTCCAGTAACTGCGGATCCAACAAGCCCCGTGCCCCTGATACAAAGCGAATATCACTGTTTAGCCGTGCGAAAAGCGTGTGTTTCGTGAACACAAGCTTCTATATATATCATCGTTAATATAACTCTATTGGACACGTGACTAGTTATTTCCCCCGAAGTAAGAAAATCAGAATAAAGAAATCACTTTTACAACTCTCTCATATCATTGCGCACATCGGACTGATAAGGACCATCAATCACCGTATTATTTTCGGGTTTTCCCACCCTTGGTTTACTGTTTCGGATGATTCCCCTGTGGACAATCTACTTATTTGCGGCGAAGGATGGCGTTTGGAGGAAAGACTCCCATCACCACAGTCTGTCCGTGCGTCAAGGTTTCGGCAAGCCTGGCCAGTTTTCTGGTAACCTCAACCAGTTTTTACTGGCCGGCAACCCGCCGCGAGGGCCCTGCACCCTGATCTAGAACAGAATATATTTGCCAATTTGTCGATAAAAGTCAACTCTGTGGAGAGTGATCTATTCAGCAACTTAGCTCATATATCTCGCTGACACTCGGTGGTCTCATTAGTTAAACCTAGATTTTGATTGCACAATTTCTGAATGATCTCACCTGCTGGAAGCAGCATTCGAGCGGCCAAAAAAGTGATCGTAAACATTTCAGGATTCTTCCTCTCGCTTGTGATGCATTGGGTAATTCCATTCTCAAGGTGAGACGTCTGCAGGTGACACCCCGTGGCACTCGTAAAGCCATTTGGAAATGGAGTGCCAACTTATCATTGACTTTGCTAGGGGACTATTCGCTACCTTGCACGCGCGTGGGAAACTTTCGGCTTCGTGATGCCCACTTAGTCAGGGGAATTTTCTATCTATGAAAAGTACTACTCAACTCTCCTTCTAACTTAATAACGTCATCTGCGATCCCCACAGGGAACAAACTTTGTAGACTCTGGAGTTCACACGAAAGTTATCGTTCATCGTTGCTCGGCATGCATGAATATCGTCGTTGCTGCAATTATAACCAAAAGGTTAGGCAGAGAGGAGATTAATTGGCCCCAAGTCGAAATACTTGCATCTTTTTAACCTCTAGTGGTTTACTCAAATCAGCCAAACCTCAGACAAAGAAACTCATCGTCCGCCTGTCCATCGTTGGTGCTGCAACATGCGAAAACCTTTGCGTTGTAACCGAAGACAAGTTTACGGGCTACTTATAAAAGCGACAAAACACCCCAAAGAATCCTTTTTTTAGGTCCGGATTAGTTAACGGCCTTTCGTCCATTGACTTTTCTTTCCGTCCTGTGGAGCAACCAAGCACTACTTCCACCTAACCGTGTTCGCTGGAACTCACCGCGAAAAGGTGAAGTAGAGACCATCGTTTCGTGCTTTAATTTTCTTGATCACTGATCCTACTGGTTCAATCCCCTGTTTTGCGGTCTTCGACGAGTGTTATATCCCTGGGCTAATTTTGGCCTAGACTGAAGACACTTTGATGGTAATCCAAGTCCATTATCCGCAAAATTGCGGGTACACGACAGGCTGGGACCAGAGCCTGGCCTGGGTAAGTTCACTTCGTAGTGCCCCCGCAAGCTTTCCTCCGACGTATGTCCAACGCGCGTAGCCTCCAAGAAGTTCTCTTGCTTCCCTTGAGCCGGGGCATTTCATACTCTATTTTAGGCAGATTTCGGATAAAGTGGTCAAGGTTAGCTCATCTCAAACATTTGACTCTTGCTCTGGCCAGAGCTCTTCTTGGCACAAGTTCTCTTTTGACTGGGCGAAAGTGAATTGAATGGAAAGGGTTGTCTTGTGCCCAGTATGCAGTCAATTGTCTGGTAAGTATCCGGGGCGGTGGAACGAATTAGGATTCCAGCATCCTCCGGAGAGGTTGTGAAACCCAGCCTCTAGAGCACCGCCAGCAGATGGAAACCTCTTGCGTCGTAATCCTTGACGTATGCTACTGGAAGTCTGCTTGTTGAGTAAATAATATCAGTCCTCACTGCAAAGTCTTCCTCTAGCCATCCTACTGACGAAGAGACCGCATTCCACGAAATCGTCTTCTCACTGAGCAGTGTTACAACAGCAAACTTATTTTTGCAGTCATATGACCGATATTCTTCGTCTCGTCTTGACCGATAAGGGTAGCTTCAGACCCAGTATTCAAAAGAAGGTAAGTTCTTTGTGACTCTGATGAACCAAAGTATCTCAGGAGGCAGTAACCGGGGTGAATGGCTCTTGCATTTGCAGCCGTTGAACAAAGGTAAGCCTATTCGGTATAATCGGACTTCGGTTGTACAGCGCCACTAGGTGATAAAATGTGACGAAATCAACATCCGGGTGTGTCGTTCCGAACAGTGGATCGACAGGCTGCGATTAAAAATTTAGGCTGTCGTGCGCAGGAAATCTTTACTTGTGGGTTCTAATAAGCGGCTAAAGTTCAAAGTCCCTCACGTGAGAAAAACATTTGCAGGTCACCAAATCTTGGCGCCAAGGCACATTTGTCAGAGTTGGTCATAACCATTTCGATCAGTTTGTGTCGTAACAAGATGAGTCCCGTTCCCGCTTTCAATGTGGTTTTTAAGGCAAAATCCATCATGCCTTTGACGATTTATTGTAAAAGATGATTATAAATGTTGCTGGAAACTAAGAATTCTCTCGCAAGATAAGGCTAATTCTCAATCGGAGGCTCATCATCAGCTTGAATAACGCCATCAGCAGTGTCCATTCATTTATTTTATAGTACACGAGACAAAAATTCAACCATTCTTATGAGTTTGTTGGCGCTATTGAGATCGGCTGCTTAACCCGGTTGTTTTATCTAGCTAAATATAATCTTGTTCTCCAGGCTTATATAATGATACCTTCAGTCTCTTCCGGGCCAAGGTAAAGTCCATCAAGTAGGTGCTAGACGGAGGCCATGTGATTGGCCAAATTTATATTTGCACATGTTCATCGCCTCTTAAAATTCTATTTCTCGTGGACAACAAAGGACACCTCCTGATCGCGTCTTTAGCAAGGCCTTTAGATCAGTGCGCGGGAAAGTCATTTTTGCTAGTTGTTGTATGGCTTGTCAGTTGTATTGCCCTGTAAACTCCGAAGGAAATTCTAAAAATTTCCCTAAGATCCATCAAAATAGTCAATTTTACCATAATCGGCAAACTCAGCGCAGAATCTATCATATGTATTACTTCCGCCGCCGGATAAGCGGTTTTGTGGAGCACTTTGAATTCCTGGTATAACGATATAGGGACATTTATTATCCTCTGCCAAGATGCATGCGACTGTGCGCAATCATCGTAAACAAGAGTTACCATAGCTAAGAAAATTTTAAAATGTTTAAAAAAGGGGGCGCAGAAAATTGGAATGTGTTCGAGTTCACAAACACGGGTTAGAATGGAATGGACTATTTGTCGTTCATAATCAGGATGCAAGCATAAATGTGTAAATAAATTGAATAAAATTACTAATCAGCATAAGCAAGGTAAGAAAATTCGAAAGTAGAAAGTGAGTGACTTCATATTCTTTTCACGGCATAAAACAGACGAACCATTTTTAAACGGGTTAAGGTGATATCAGACTCCGCGGTAAAAAGAGGTTTGAATTTTGTCCGAATGAAGCAGAATGAGGCCGGTCGTGAGCTTGATCGAACAGATACCGATAATAACTACTCGTAAAGTCGTACGTAAGAGGACGATGGAGATAAAAACCGAGGTTGGTACCAGTGCTCATTAAAAGGAGCATACCACGAAAAAGTTGATAACAGTGGTCCAAAATGAGACAAAATTTATTTGTGTGACAAGGTTTGAGGCAGGCTTGGATGGCTCTAGAAAGAAATAAAAATATGGACTATACTGGAGAAAAGATTCCATGAGAGAATTGAAAAAAATTGAATGATGGTCAGATTTGGGGCGAAATTTGCAAAGTGGAGGCCGATTTTTCATACAATCCCAGCTTTTGCTTTTTGCGCAATAATCCAACCCATTTTTACGTCCACGATTAGCGATTGATACAAGATACATTACCGTTTTAGATGATCTACAAGCAGACCGCCAGCCGATGGCTCACACGGTCATTCTTACTTTTTGTGCACAATTCGGTTCAAACAGTCACAAGCTCAGCAACAGCCGTCTCAATCGCAAATTATTGAAAACTGATTCCAATCCTTCCACGCGTAGGCACCCACAAGCACAAACACACAAACTTACACGCACTCAAGTCGCCTCTAGTCACACTTCATTCCACATGACATTGACCAACCAAACACTGGCCTATCGTGTCCTGTTCTAACTGTTCCCTTGCCTCGCCTTTCCGTTAACATGTAACTCTGGCACGCAGACCCGCTTGCATATGCTTTGACCGTTCTTACCTTCTGCTTTCACTCCTGCGGTGTTCTTTGGCTGTGCACACTCGACTGTTGACCAGCCAAGAAAATATACGTCACAGAGCCGACTCAGCACCATGTCATTTTCTCGCCCTAACCCTTTGGGCATTAAGGGAATAGTAATACCGCTACAAATAATCTGCCGTCAAACGAAAAGGTTGACGGAGAACCAAAAATAGTTTTTGCTGGATCTTCCAAAGAGTTTGTTGTCATCATATTTTACTGATATGAGCCTGTCACACTTAGGGAGGTGGAACCCACATGCGCGACCAGCAACTGAGGGAGAAAGAGGCGTGGCAGTTTGCGACAGCTCCGACAGTGAAATATTGAGTTGATGGAGACTTACCGGTGGTAACGGTCCGTAAACCTATGGTGCACACAGGACCTTATACGATGTTGTCAAAGTATGTAGGAGTTCTGAGTGCTTCATGGTGAGTGATATCACCATGCCCAGTGATCGGCGTGAAAGTGGGTTATTGTGCACCTTGAAAATCAAAGCTGGTGAAACTTCTACAGTATTCGTCTTCTATGGCGAAGTGTAAAACAAAATAATAGCTGATATTTGCTCAATTTGAGTCCATTTCGCTCCGTTATTGAAGTTTTTACCGCCGCCCCGTGACACTTGTCAGGGTTTTATGGACCCGCAATGGTCAGAAAAAGCTGCATTCTGGAATTGGTTGTAGCTGTGGGTTATGATAATAGAGGACCAGAATATATTAGACTTGATGAGTTCATATATGAGCGTTAGACAGTAAATGCACGGTGAAGATCCTGTTAGTCTCATCATAGACTGACCAGTATCTTCAGTGGGGCAATGACACGTCATGTACCTGCTCGTCTAATAGAGGGGATGATCCGTTATTGGTTGGGACGAGAGTGCGATTAGGATATTGTGTCACGCAAAAGTTTTTGATGGCTTCATTGGATGCCCAGGCCACCTAAGCGCCTGAAATGTTTGTGAGTGGTTGCTAACTAAGCACTTGGTTTCACTACGTTATTCAGCAACTGGGGTAACTGGCTAGATGGTTTATATTCTTGGCTCAAAATGCAAGGACGTTTTACAACATGCGAAAGGTGAAGATGGTGGAAAGATGAAGACTAAAGCTACCATGTGGGACTCCCTTGCTTATACTTCATTTGCTTTGAGTGTACAAGGTAGGTGCATAGGGAGCTAGGTAGTCCGAAAATGTTTTTGGGTCGCGAACTACTTATAAATAGACGTTCTGGGTTAACTTAAGAAAAGATCAGCTAGGCGTGGCAATTTTGCAGATTAGCTGTTTTGACTACATTCGCCTAACCAACTGCTGCGGCTGTCTCTCTGGGTATTATATAAAGCTTGGGAGCATGGTGGGCTTCACATGAATAAACTTTCATGCGCGTGTGAAGACAGCGGAATTCAGCATCAATGATCCGGTAGGCGGTGGTGTAAAAAACCTAGTAGGGTTCATAATGAGAGAGGTGGGGCCGGCTTATATGAGGGGGAGTTGGATGGCATGCTGTACCCCCTTACAGGTTCATGCAGAGGTACTGATGGCTTGGCTCGTAAGCTTTTTTGTTTGGGACTTCTATCATACACAGTAGGGCCATGGCTGTAACGGAGACTTCTTCCTTCATTGAGGAGGGCCCACAGCATGAATCCAATGCCTTCGGAGCTAAAAATAATTTTATCACTGTGGGACTTTTTTCGCAGGGGGACAGCAAGTTGACTCCGCGGGGGGTACTTTATGTTTCTCTTACACCGCTATTCCTAGTTCCAGGGTAGCTGTTTTCTCTTTGTTGTGAGACAATCACGGAAGGGGTGCCATCCCCCCCGTGGGTGCCACAGCCTTTAGCTGTGGAAGCGAAGAAGAGTGAAAAGCAAACACAGAGAAATTTCACCACTAGTAGAATTCGTGCTTTACCGCCAGTTCATGGCAGAGACCAGGCCCGACAAATTTCAGTTCGTATATGAGTCTGATGTTGTCGGTAAAACCTTTGGTAACATACGAGGTTGATAGTTTTGGCATCGAGGTGTCGAAACCCATATAGTGGCCGATCATTAGGAGATGCGGTGGTATTTGGAGGAAGGACGATAGGCATTGAGCAGGGGCTTGCACTATGGTCTCATACCAAGGATGAATAAGATGAGGGTGTACATAATGATTCGGTTAAGGGCGACCACTAGCTAAAGGTTAGGAAGCCTGAGGTTGGACTTTGGTGATAAAATACAAGTAGACTGAGGCTGAGTCATGGTGACGCCTAGAATGATCTTGAATCAGCTTTCATACTGCTGGCTGATTTTATTTAGGAACGATTGCAGGATACTGGTTCTATTCATAATATTCACAGTCAGGGTTAGGATATTGAACCAGATAGCCTACGCTCAGGTAAGTTCAATACGATGACTTTGCGACCAACTGTGAGGTACGAACTAACGGACAACTGTGGAAACGGGAATCCGTTAATCGTTCGTTCCACAACGTTGCGTACTAAAGCAAAGTAGGTGTTGTCTTGATATTATCCAAGATTCGGAGATCGCCGAACGGTCAACGGTATTACTCGACTGGTGAGATGCGTTTGCACCAAGGTGTTCTTGGTTAGGAGGTTAAGCCAGCTTTCGGAGGGAACTGGATAAAAGCTCGGGGTCGAGTTTTTTCCCTCCAGTCCTAAAGGGTTGAGCTGTGGGAGCAACAATCATAGTCTTAAGCCTGGGTTGGTAGAAAGCTTATTTAAGCTCTTTGTAAGCCGACTCCCAATATTTTCAACGCCCAGGACGTCACCTTTGTGCACATCCTAGAACCCAAACATGCAGTACTCTGGGATAGGGTGAATAAGTGTTTCATGCACATTGGACTCACAGTTCGGGAGGGCAAGTTTTACCTTCAGCAAGCCTGTGGACTTTCATGCCCGTGCTATCTGGCGGGAAGATGAATTTACGAAAGCATTTCTGCCCTAGGTCTCGTATTGTTGAGGTGTGTAGAATCCGAACACGGCCAATATTAAGCATATGGCTCCCCAAGCCCTACCACTATCATCAGTTTCTCTCCTCAAGTTTGACGTTAACAATACTTCCCGGCTAAGCTTACGTCACAAGGCATCAACCCATCCAGAACCCGATGGGTTGGGCTCGATTGCAATAAGTTACGGTGAATAGGAGCTACTATCTCCACTACTAAACTCATTCACTTCTTCACCCAATTTCAGTTTAGTGCAATCGAACCGGAAATCTTCTGCACCATGGCTCTAAAAGGACCCTTCACTAACTCACTAGTTACCATCCGGTCGACCACAACCCCTTTGTATTCCAGAACAATCAAAATGTTTGGTAAAACTTCATGGTGACCTAACTTCTCACTTTCAACCCTTTTAGCAAATAGACAACACGAGTTCCTAAAATGTCGATCATGCGCCACAAGCAAGTTCAGCCTACTTACGTAGCATCTAACTGTGTTTTTAGTGAGCAGGCATTAGCCCTAGTCCATCTTCATTTTTCGGTGGCTTCCAAACTCGTTCCACCTTCCTACCTCATCATTAAACTGCAAAAAAGACTATCCGGAGGATCTCTTTCATCTGTCTCCCAGTATGTTGCTGACCACAATTACCATCGTTCCTTCGCTCTCTTAGTTGTTATTTTCCGCTGTTGGCACTGTGCCACCAAGGCACACTTGTCGTCAGGAAAACGATGTACCATGACCTTTCAAAGTAACTATTAGCCACACATCCGCCGCAACTTGCCTTCCCTTATCTCACGCAGTTCTCCGTTGCTATGGCCGTTCCTTTGGACCCCGGTTCCTTTTCTTTGCTGGTGGTCAACGCCTCATCTAACGTTCTAAAACTGACCTCCTCCCCCTATTTGGTGCCTTTGCAATCCTCCCTCCGTCTCTCCCAGTTACCGTCCATTCTCTGGTGTTCCTCATTTTAGGCTTTCAACATATGATTCACCTTCATCTAAAAGGTTTAATTGGTCTTCACTTGCCTTTCCTCCTCGCATACTTCCTTTTTTCACCCGGGTTCTGTTCATCACGGTCGTCATCTTTTCTGCCCCTTCCAGTTCCTTCTTTGTTGGACTCATCGCGCACTACCGGCACGTGAAAGACGATTCACAATGATCTTCGTGTTATTCAAAACAGCCCAAACCACTTGTACCTTCCTTCTTTGATTGTTGCTGTATTCACCTCATTCTCGCAATATTTGTCACCACCTCATTTCGTTGAACTCCGCGGCTTTTTTCCCCTGCTGATGGAGCATGCTTCATTGGCATCATAGAGCACATGCTCACTCAGATTCCTCCAGCTTTTCGCCAGCATCTTCCTCAGCGTTTGCCGAGCTGCCTGCACCCCAGCGTGCGCCAACTTGCAGTACATCCTTAGGCCACGGCCACCGTTTGTTTAATTCTTCAAACGTTTGGCCACTTCTTCCACGCTTCTCAACCTACAAAACCCTCTCTGCTCCACTTCGCGTTTTACGCCCAGGTGGTTATATTTCACTGCCGAAAGCACCAGTTTCACATCGCCGTAATCGTCACTTGCCAATTTTATGAGCAAACCAACCAATTATTCTTCGTATATTCTCACCCGAGTTGTTCCAAAGTATTTCGAGTCTCTTCCACATTCTCCCCCAGTTTCAGCTTTATCAGCTGGGTTCCGCTGAATCCCATCATTTGACCTTGAACTCTGTACCTGCCGGGAATAGCGTTTGCATCCAACACTGGATCAATAAAAACTCCACACTTTATTCTTTGACCAGCATACACCTATCATATTTTTGCCAGGTTTATGGTACCTTCACCAAACAATTTTTCACCCACGCTAGGTACTCTACTGGAATCAATTACCGTGTTTGTTTAAACTCTCTCTATACTTTTTCGTATGCCTTAATTATTCATGCATCTTACATACATCTAGACTGCATTCGCCAACCGCTTACCCTATGTCTATCATACTTTCGTCTACACTACCACCAAATATCTTACCACATTATCATCCATGATATCTGACCTTGTATCGGGCCCGCTTCAGGCCCAGCCGAGGTACACCATTATTGACATGACTGTTGTTACTCACCTGAAAAAGTCCATGGCTGCCAGTAAGCTTCTCGTAGATCCAGCACACAAGTGTCACGCAACCGATCAACCGCAGGAAGCAGGTCTCCGAGACTGGAGGAATGCTGAATGTCGGAGAAAGAAGTGGGATGGGGCTTATCTTTCCCGGTTATCGTGGTGGTCAGCTGTTAATCTCTGCGTGAAGTCAGTGTCCATTTGCTGGGTGGTGAACCGCCACATGAAAGGTCTCCTGTAAGTCGGCTATGACCGTTATTTTTGCCACTGAAGTTAGCGTGACTTAACCAAAAATGCAATCAAAGTGTTGGCAGATGAAACAGTACTGGATAGAATGGACCTCGAGCTGAATCAGCGAGGTAAAGGTTATTCGTGTTGACCTCTCGGCGGCCTTGTATGCCATCGGGGACCTCCTGATTAGAAAAATGATACGATATTTGTGGTCAGCTACATTGTATCAGCTTGTTTGGCCTAAATAAAATGTTATCATTTGGCCGAGAGTCATGAATCACTTATGGCATGATACTGAGACATTTTCAGAGCACATAAATATGCGGAAGGCAACCTCGGTTGTGGGAACTTGGGCCAGGGCAGCGCAAGAAACAAAGCATGAAAGAGGGCAGCGCTTTTAACTAACAGCCAGGCCTCAAGACTCAAAGCCAGACAATGAAAACTGTGTGAAATAGTAGAACAACGAGAGGGACGGCCAGAAGGCTTCTGTACGAAAAATGGAGAAAATCGAATTATGCAGTCTTTGTTGACCGCTTGGCTCGGAACGAAAATCAAAGTGAGTTATGGCCCCACATGATTAATGAAGAAAAAGGAAACTACCGTGAACGAGAAGTCTCTTCAAAAGAAAAGTCTCTATTTTTCAAAAATATCTTATGTTTAATCCCCTTTTTCTGCATCCTACAATTCGTCCAGTCAGACTGCCGGAATGTCCGACGTCCATATTTGTTTTTATTCGTTTTGTTCATCAAAACCCTTTAGGCCACTACCTGGTGGAAGAACCCAAATTATTACCAAATAACTGGCCATGTAAAAAAACAAGGTATGAGCCTAAAGGTAACAAATTGTGGCAAAAATTACGGTAATTGTTTCATACCTGATTGGGCCCTACAGCAAACCGCCTAATGATAATTTCATCAAATTTTGGGATTCTAACACTGTCCAAGCAGGTAAGCATTCTCAACTTTTGGACGATCCGCGATAGACCTCATGGCCATTACCAAACTCTTCCATGAAATTTTGATTCCTGGTGCACGTACGAAATTCTCAATAATAGTTCCTGCAAATTATTTCGGGGTTGCCTGCTTCGTAGCCATTTTGCTCGATTTAGATATCTAGAGAAGTCTCCCATCGAAAATCCCCGGCTACTTGACCGTTTAAATCCAAAAATATTTACGTTATCCCTTATTTCTATTAACCTTGTGCCGCTCACTTTACTCCTGCAGCTGTAACCACACTTTTCACCCATACGTCCGTTCATACTTGGCTGCTTCGTTCGGATGAACCTGAATGAACACATGGAGAGGAGTGTTGAGGTCATGGACTGAGGAGCTTGAGAATGCCGCTCCCGCCGACAGCAAACCAGATCAACGCTCCTTATCCTTCACAGATTATCACTCTACCAATGTGCTGCAGAGAATGGGTTACAAATTTTTGAGGCTTGGAGGGATTTACCCCAAAGCCCACAAAAACGAGAAACCGAACCTCACTCTCACGCGGAACTAGCGAGTCTTGTGATGAGCGTAACTGGGGTAAGGCCACGCGGGAGCACGCGTGGTTCATAAAACCCACCACAGGGTTTCTGATGGGTTTCTTACACAAAATCTCTTGGGCAAAGCGTTTTTATCTCCTTAGTTCACGGCTTTTTCTTTCCTTACCACCGTATACCGTTCGAAGATAAATTCATCACGTTTTTGGGTTCTGTCCTCATCCCACCGGTTGCGGATTCTCACACTTTGGATGAACTTTGACGTTCATCCTGGTGGTTACCTCAAACTTTGTGGGACGTGTTCTTTCTTGCATTTATCAATGCCCCTTTCTAATCCACTGCAATTTTCGCCCGTCTGCCCACTACGTAAACATGTGCCTCTTCGGTGATCCAGAAAATGCGCATTTTTTATCCCTATGTGAATCTTTGCCCCTTCCTATCTTACCACTGCACAATAGCCGTTCAGTGTCTTAACTAAATGTGTTCTACAACAATGCTCCCTGAGTTTCAGTTTCTGCTCCAACAAACACTTTCATGTTCCATCTTCTTGTCACCTACCCCAGGCCTCAGCTTACGGAATACAGGGCTCCTGTGGCGGCAGCACCGTTACCAAAATAAACGTTCTTTCCATCCTCCATCACGTGCTCCTTGCTCCCTTTTATCGTCGTCTCCGTTGCCTACACCCAAACCGTCTTTCTTGAATCTGTCTTCATCCCTACAGCCATCTCCCTTACCGACGAAAATACCAACACTGTACCACCTCCCGCCAGATACTCTGGCGAATAAAAACCAACCTTCTGTCCCCTACTCGGGACGAGTAGAAACACGGGGCCCAAAAGCCAGAAGAAAAGATTTTTACTGCCCTTCTCCCGAGTTGCAGTTGGCTATTGTGCAAAGTTATCTACCTGGGGCACGAAGCACTCGCAGTCTATCTTGATTTTTCTCTGTTACGTAAAAAGAGTCGGCTCACCTCATCCCAAACTGATCCCTTTTTGCTGGTAGACTTCAACTCCTTCCAGGCTAGCAGAGGGCACTATATAGGAGGTGGCTTTTTTGTGCAAGTTGTACAGACTTTCATCAAACTTAGTGGTTATTATTCATTGCTTGACTCTTTCTCTAAGCCCGGATAACTCTCTATTCGTGTTCTTGAAATTTTTCTCCATGCAAGTTGCGTATATCGCAAGCCTTCCTCCGGGAACTCCAAAATTCGGCGTCTCTACGAGGCTTTAGACTGAACTTCGACTCTATATTAAGACAGCAGTAGAACTCAATGCTCTCACCTACGGACATTCTCAGTTTACCCCAGTGGTACAAAACTACGGAACATTCGCCCTTACTATGTAAATGCGCACATATTTCTGTTCTTCCAGGAATCACGTTTACCCACTTGTGACCCGCAAAATGACAGCAATCCCGAAACCTGCCGTTGTTTCTTTTTTCACAATACAGGTGAATCATATCTTCATATGCGTATCGTTCTTCTCTGAGAAAGTTCCACTCTGAGGGCTTCCAAATGTTCGCTCCGCCAAACCGTTTTGCCGTTCCATACCAGATTCTCCGCTGATCAGCTGCAAGTTTGTACCTACCCATTCGGAATTAAAGTAGCCGAAAGGATGGGCCCCAAAGCAAAACGAGGTTCATCCAAGTGTTCCGCAATACTGGATTAGCAAAGAGTAAACCTGCGAAAGATTTAAAAACCTCATTCATGCGGCCTAAACCGGCATCGACCGAGAACCGAATTTTAACAATATTCGACAACAACGGTGTTCCCCGAAAACAGATCACCAGGTCAGGTCAGGCAGAGTCATATTCAAGGAAAAGGTGCGATACAAACGAACGTGTTCCCGATGAGCTGACTGATATAGACTGTTAAGTGTGCGACATTCAATGATGAATCCACGCTTTAGCTCAAAGGTCATGCATGAAAAGCACTCCGTAAGGATTTTCTACATGTGATACTGCTTGATAGAGCAGGTATCCATTCATTTCTCACGGCCAAAACTCATCCATGGTGTAGTTACACCAGCAGAATCTTTTACATTTGGGCCACTCAGTGCCTGTTTTCGATCGCTGAATTATATCCTTCTTCAAACGATACTTCTGATGGTGCTGAAGGCATAAAAAAGTCACCATCTGAAAAATATCTCAATGGTTAAAGTACAGGTCATCCATAATTGTAGCAAGCATGGCTAATTGGACTCTTGTGCAAGCACCGCAGCTTCATCTGTCCTGCGATGGCTCCCTCGATTTCAAAGGGGCAAGCACCTGAGAGTGAGGGGTGGATCGAGATCAGCTGAATGCAAGGCCGCCTGAGGAGTATGAGTGAGGAACCACGGAATAGGTGTCCACATGCGTGCCCGACCCGAAGCTGTAAGTAATAGAACGTCATTTGAAGAACTTGTCCATGCAGAGGAGAATTATTTCACACGGCAAACCAACGATTGCCAATCTGAAAGGGCCTTTCATGGGGAAAGCGCAGGCTAGGTAAGTGTTGTGTTCACAATCCGGTTAAAGAAGAAAGGCGCACTTGTATAGATAAGCGTATATTCCCGCAGCAACGTACAGTAAGCGCCAGCCCAAGCAAGCACGTGAAAACGCAAACAAGTCTGCAAGTGCGAGTCAGTCATGCATATGATCGGAAGTGTAAGATAACGGCACAATCGGACCACGTCGTGCAAGGTCGCGCAACACGTGATACAATTTGATTGGTCAATGCCGTCCGGGACGAAGCACGGCCAATGCCACTTGTGTATGTGCGTGTGTGTGCGTGCAAGATCGTCGGTCTGAGCACATGCCGGTTCGGGCCGATCACAACGGTAAGAAAACTTGCGGGTTGAAAGTGTTATTGACCCTAATATTCCGAGGGAGGTGCACAAAATCGGGACTTTTAGCTCACTTACTTAAGCAAAAAATTAGCTTATATGTGGCAAATGCTTGTCTGGTTCGTAGATGGCACTGCTTGTGATGGACTCCTGTCTAGCGGGGCTTTGATAGCTCCCATTAACGTGGTCGTGTACCAGATAGTCTGAGAGGGACAAACAGCGATGCTGGGTGGCTCAGTCATAGATAGAAACCTTATCAAACCCATGGAGGTACAGACAAATGCCCCAGGGCGGACGAAGAGCCACACCTTCCCCTGGGCAACCTAGATAAGTGTGAAACGTTAGCTATTTGTCTATTTACGAATAGTGCTGAGGAAGTGTTGGATGAGACTCAGGGAATCTACCTGGGGGGCAAGAGAGACATTAACTTAGCCAGTTTCTGCGTCGCGAAAACACCTACCGCGCTGGGTCGGGAATCCTATATAATTTTCTGAAGATCTCTACGAATGACTTTGGGCATTTAGATTCGTCATTCACAGGACCTTTATACTTAAGCTGTGAGGCGAGCGTTCATACTTGCCACCCAAATGGGCCGTTTTTCAGTATCTCACTTCTGAACTCTCCGGCATCCCCAGCTGAGCTTTGGTCTACTATTCGCGAATCTTCAACCTCTCTGTGAATTACTGGTTTCCATTTTTACCCCCATAACGACGGCCGTCCTTTCCATATCAACTTCGACATGATCTACCCAAAGGAGACCACTTTTGATGTTCCGCAACTAGCCAATTTTCCTCACTTTCTTCAGTGGTCGAAACTTTGTGTTCATTCCTCCTACCACAGGCTCGACTATAGATGCTAATGGCACCGGCGGGGATAAACTCTTCTAACCACTGTGGACACCACTCAGTGCACCCTAATGATTTCATGCTAGTTTTATTCACCATTTTGACTCCATTCATCAAGGGACTTCTCCCCCCGGTTTCTTAGATATTGATGCCTCCGATATACATTTGGAAGTTTGATGTATTCTCCACTTCGGTGTTCGTATTTTTCTGCTTTCTATCTTAGAGACAGTACAATGAATTCTGTGAATCGGCTCGGGACAATTTGTGATTATCAAACCCTTCACAAAAGTTACGCGGCTACTTGTGTACGCATGCTTTCTGTCAAGTGCCTCGGCTTTCCTCACCATCTTCTGATGGTATTCGCTCCCAGTTGGATCGTCAATCCTTGAAACCTCTGCTGACTGCTTCATCCAGCGAATGCAAGCGTGCATTCATAGATAATTCTTGACATCATAATTGTGTTTATTTCCTCGCTACTTGCCATAACAACTCCCCTTTGACCATTATCTTTTGAGGCCTCATCGTCGCCACTGCTTGCAACCTATTTCTCATTTCTTCCTCATTTACCACAAAAACGGCCAATAACTTAACAAAAATCCGTTAGGTCTCATCATACAGTTACTGAAGCGTTGACATTTTAACTCGGTTGATGGAGTCGTGTAATTGGGTCGTGCGTTTACATCCCACTTCGTCCTAAGCCGAAAAATATTCTATCCTATACTCATCAGTTCAAGTAGATTTTCAAAATTACATTTCTCTTTTCCAAGCTTCCTCTTTGAAATACATTTGGGCTTATCTACGCCGTGATAAATATGTTAACCTTAGTCATACACCGTGGTATGCATTTTTGCAAGACTTGGGGAAAATGACATCATTATCAGGTCATTTCAGAAGCCAACTTCAAGCACCGTAGTTGTATCCAAGGCAAAGTTGGAATTGAAAACAGCAGATATTTTTGCTAAATAATTGCAGTAGTGCTATACCCCAGTGCTTTTAGCGCCAGCAACAACTGCACAGAGCTTTTCAAGTTCACTAAGGAGCATGATGCTTCCGCAAATGCAAAAAAAGACACATGGTTTTCTTAGAAAAATATATGGGGAATAATACAAAATGGATTTGCGACCTATGAGAGGGGCAGGGGACACAAATTTCCAGTTGGAGTTGTGGCCATCCTAAGTAAGCCGGAAGCAAACCAACTTGAATCTCGGATCTAGGTTATCGGGTGAACGTGAAACGTTGCTCTAGTGTAGGATATTGTTTCTCCTAATGGTTTGGCCTTTGGCGAGTGTGCCAGGGGCTTGTGGCTATCGTACACAGTAATTCCGTCCCTCCAAAAAATTCGCGGAAGTTGGTGGCCAAATGGATTAAGAGAGGTGAGTGAGATAAAGAGCTTTAACGAGCTTTGCTGGAGCTCCTCAGAGAGAAATCGCTGATAGTGCTGTTAACCACGAATCTTCTGGTAGAAGAAGGTGCAGAAGCCATGATGGATGCGTCTTTTTGATAATCAGATGGGCCTTCGGGTTTGATTTGGAATGACGCATCACAGTGGAACCCGAGAGAACTTGTTTCCCACCATCGAACATTGATTCGGATTCTCAAGTAAACTCAAATCACACCTAGCCCACTATTTTGTGATGGAATTTGTGTTCTCCTTATGTCCACCCTCTGAAGTCGAGAAAACGGCTGGAGGCCAGATGGGCTTGTGACATGTGCTGTCTCTGCTGATCACCAGCCAAGTGCGCTGTATAATTGTGCGTGGGAGGGCCAGATTGAACACTGGTGTTTGTTTGTCCGTGTGACCGCGAGGGACAATTTAACTGCTCATGTGGTTGCTGCGGCTGGACCCCGGAGAATAAAGTGGGAAATGATTATGTGGGCATGTACAATCGACTAACAATCTACAGTGAATAGTTAGGCGTGATTTGGCCCAGATCAGAAGCACAAAATGCTTCATTGATTTGCCAGTCGTCTTGTTTTATAGACAAAGTCTACCGCCGGGTGCATGAAGTTAAACGGGCAGAAGTATGCTTTATTATTTTACCAGTGCATCAGACTTCGGTATCTATGAGCCCTTTTCTAATCAAGTTATTTAATGTAAGTAGAGAAATTCATAAATGGTTTTCAAACTTCTTCACTGGCGGGACATTTACCCTCAAGCCGAGTGATAAGAAATTTAATTTCTTTCATTTCGCTTGCGGAGTACAGCAGTGATCCGTACTAGTTTCAGTAATGTTTATGCTATCTAGAAGTGATCTAGACTGGGTCCCCAGGCCAACTATCTTCCTTCAACAAATGATATCAAATTAGTGTGGGTTCACGGGCGGGCGGGTCTGAGCAAACATAATTGCCATTTTGAACTGGGTCCACAAATGGTTTTGCCCCTCAAAGCTGGGAAAACTGCCAGCTGACAAGAGTCTGGGCACGTCTGACCGTCTCATGGGACCAAGATCCATTTACTATAGATGAAACGAACAGGGTTAAACACATCGATTTATGGATAACTTGCGGGCTAAAGCCGTCAAATCAGCAGGTAACTGAACAAAGAGCACGCAGTAAACTCTTCTGGTCAAGATGATCTTTGTCCTGTCGATAACCAAGTGTTTTCATACCATAATTCGTGGCTATAATTGGAACCGTTTAGAAGACGGGATGAAGACATAGTAATACTTCTACGAAACTGACTTCTCCTGCTTCGAGATAATACAGATATGCATCAAGTTTGGCTATCCGGTAGGGGAACGAAAAGTACAAGCTGGAGTCTGGACCTCCACTTTGCCCTAAGAAAGTGAGGGGACCTTGAAGAGGCCTGACAAATTTTCTCAGTTTCAGCTCAGAGAGTCCACCGCAGATGGCCCTACACTCACTGACTTCAATTTACGCTTTGGTTCCGCGAAAGGTTTCTGCCGACAAGGCTACTCTTCCATGAATAAAATGAAGGTATTCTGTAAACCCTGTATTTTGGGACACGGATTATCCTGTAAGGCTTACCTTGTGTGGGAGGTCAAGCCACTAACCACGTGGAGCCAGTAAGTCGGGACGCACTAGGCTTCCAGGACTAGACTGATTGGAGAGTCGCTGATCTAGGACCAGCAGGTATCACATGAGCTTAGATAAGCAGAATTCCAACAACCTTTGACGGCTAAGGGTGAGTTCATCTTGAATGACACACGTTATTGAAAACCACTCTGAGCTAAGGTGACCGGTGGCATGCTCAACTAAGCGTGACCGATTAGACGATGTGGTATACAGGCCGTCCGGAAGAGAGCCAATTCTCGGGTTGCTTTACGATCCAAAGCATAAATATGGGCTACAGTCTATGACCAGACAACCCAGCAATTCTAGTCGCGAAGTAAAACTAGTCATTGGTCGTGGACAACCTTATACCATACCTGAATAATATCTTTTAAAACGGTAATAATCTTTAAAAAGGAGGAGTCCGCCAATCCTGATCAAGAATGAGGCACTGAACTCGCAAATTATGCCAAGTATTGAAGTCTGGGAGAATTTTGCGGGCAAGACGCACGAGTCAAAATAATTTCTCAGCATGTTAACCTAATTTTGCCGGCGATGTGGGAGACAGATCATTCGATAATGAGTGATGGCTTATTATGCGGCATTCCCTTTAGCAATACCGATAAAAGCATTTTTTCCACCGCAGTCGAGATGCAAAATTGGAGGCATGGTCAGGATGAGGAAAAATGCTCAAAAAATAAAAAGTCCAATACAAACGTATAGAGAGAGGCCTCACTCTCCAGCAGCAGTGGAGAAAAGCATAATAAAGTTTGAGTGGAGTAAAATAACGACGATTCATATTGCAAATGCGAGTCAGCCCCGGACTGAGGCACAGGTAATGGTAAGAAATAAAAGAGCGAACGAATGCAAAGTTACTGAAAACGAACGTTGCTATGGAATGCAAAGGACACAGACACACAAGGCATGTGCAAAATATTGTTGGCAGAAGCATTGTCTGGATCACCGAAGAGGGCACATGTTTACGTAGTGGGCAGACGGGCGAAAATTGCAGTGGATTAGAAAGGGGCATTGATAAATGCAAGAAAGAACACGTCCCACAAAGTTTGAGGTAACCACCAGGATGAACGTCAAAGTTCATCCAAAGTGTGAGAATCCGCAACCGGTGGGATGAGGACAGAACCCAAAAACGTGATGAATTTATCTTCGAACGGTATACGGTGGTAAGGAAAGAAAAAGCCGTGAACTAAGGAGATAAAAACGCTTTGCCCAAGAGATTTTGTGTAAGAAACCCATCAGAAACCCTGTGGTGGGTTTTATGAACCACGCGTGCTCCCGCGTGGCCTTACCCCAGTTACGCTCATCACAAGACTCGCTAGTTCCGCGTGAGAGTGAGGTTCGGTTTCTCGTTTTTGTGGGCTTTGGGGTAAATCCCTCCAAGCCTCAAAAATTTGTAACCCATTCTCTGCAGCACATTGGTAGAGTGATAATCTGTGAAGGATAAGGAGCGTTGATCTGGTTTGCTGTCGGCGGGAGCGGCATTCTCAAGCTCCTCAGTCCATGACCTCAACACTCCTCTCCATGTGTTCATTCAGGTTCATCCGAACGAAGCAGCCAAGTATGAACGGACGTATGGGTGAAAAGTGTGGGTACAGCTGCAGGAGTAAATGGGGCGGCACATGACAAAAGGAAATGAAAATTAACTGAAATTTCATCATGGGTGTTGGGCTGGTTCAATTCTTGGTTTCTTTTCAAAGGACAGGCAATGGCTACAAAGGGACGGAAGGTGATTATGCAGGAGTACTCAATTTGGTCTTCTTGTTTCAAGAAACTCGGGAAACTCATTTTTTCTGGTTTGGCCTCAAACTACATCGCTTTGCTTGACAGTGCCTCAATTTCTAATAGTTGGTTTTGGCCATCAGCGTACTTTCGTCTAAATCTTTCGTTTTTCTTTCCCGGTAATGATGTCGCTTCCTCAGCCTGTATTTAAGATTTCCAGATATTAGTTTTTTTAAGGTAAGGCTTCAGCTGCCTGGATAGTGATGTGCATCCTAATTGCTTTGAGGCTTCTTTCAGGTCCCGTCATTTTTCTCCCCCAAAAGAGAAGATTTTCAGATGTCCTAATATATCCCACTGGGTAATGTGCCTGACGCCGATTGTGATTTCGGTGTTAGTTTTCATCGCCGACTTGTTTCGAGCTAGCTTTGTTTCACGGGCTCGGATGCAATGTTCTATTATTACCTAAAAGCAGATTTCTCCCGCAGAACCAGATCTCCTACATCTTTGGATTTCAAATTACGCGGAAGCGAATGCTACGCCCGAGAAGCTCTAGCTACTGCAGCGAGGCAATGATCACAGAGCTTTGCAAACTCCTGAATGAATTTATTGTCTTGCAATCAGCGATATTCGTCAAAACCAGGGAGAGGCTGACGGAAGTTCGATGTGGTTTGACAACCAGATCTCGCTCCCTTATCATTAGAATAACGGGATGCGGTAGCGGAACTCCAGAACAGATGAATGTACTGGGGGTCATCCTGGCTTCCAATAATGCCTGCGGAATGCTCGCTGGAGGTAGTGAACTTCGAGGACGTGCTATGAATGCAGCCTTCCAAATTGTAGATGGTTCTAAGAGGCTTTACCACAGATTCTCTGACTAGCGGGTAGTTCGACTCGTTTTTGCACCCCAACCTGATCACTGAAGGCTCACTATTTTTATTGTTCCCTACAGTCGGTGTGCAATGAGGTCATACCATTGAATAGTAATAATAATAATATTGCTTTTTTCGGAGACTTCTGAGGCATGCCGTGTGCAAGATCTTGTTGTTGAAGATGATGGAATGAAAAGATATAATCCATGAAAATGTGAAAATTTCCTTGAAAGAGTAGGATAAAAAGACTCAGAAGGGAGAAAAAAATGGGATGCAAATAGGATAAGTGTATGCGCACCATAGAGATTGTAGGGAGTTTAAATGAACACATGGGCGGATTTAAATGGAAGCCCGGTGAGTTTGAAGGGCAAGGTCAGATGAGAAGTATGATTGGTCTGAGTCGAGACATCTGCAGGCCTACAGATATACATGAGGAAGACCAAAAACCGGTACAAGCAACTGCAGTAGCTGGGGACGATTGAGAAAAAAAGAGAGGTGTACTGCAGTGGATTAGATATCAATGAAGCAGTGGTACTCTGCGATGGATGGCCGGCGGGCAGGGGACAAAACTCATCGTAAAACAGGGTGCGAGCAATACAAGATTTAAAGAGTGGATCTGAGGACAAAAATGATCTAGAAGGATTGGATACGGCATATGTGGGGCACAGAAGTAAGATGGACGGATGAATATAGTGACGTTCCGTAGGAGTATAGCAAGAGAAATGGCCGGTGAGGAACCACAAGATGCAGACAGCGTGCACATATACATATATGCGCAAATATATAAATACAATGTATATATATATATGAACGTATAGATATGAGAGGAGCAGAAGCAATAACAATGGGGTCCTAAAAAGAACTTATCAACCAACCGGAGGGGTGGGTAAGGTTAGGTTAGGTCTGACCGGGGGCCTTTGGAAAAGCACTTCTCGTTGTGCGCATCGAAAAATTCTAGATTCTCGATTGGCCGTAGTCGTAATCTGCATTACGCTAGTCGATCTGAAAGGAGACGTTGACTGCTCCAAACAAGAAGTGCACTACTAACCTTCGAGACCTCTGATGATCTGAATTCTTATTCTCACCACCGCGGAATTGCTGCGAAAGTGTGTACCTAGAGAGCCAAGGTCACATTTTTTGTATTCAAGAAGAACTTCCGGAACCATAACGAAAAGTTTCTGCACTGTGCTGGTGGAGAATAGGTTCACCTCGAATGCACGGATATAAGTCTCGACGGCTTCGCTTTCCCGACATTCATGACATTTGTCTTCGGTCGACGCCCAGTATTACCCCTGTTGGAGCAAAACGGTCAGCCCGCAATGAAGGCTGAACACAGTTTATGACCCAAATATGAAGCTGCAGCCCATGACTCGGATGGTAGCTGCTCAACCCGGATGGGCTTGTGAGGGTACCTTAGCAAAGCGGGAGACGCTGCAGCAACATTTGCAACCACGGGGGGCATAAACAAGAGCACTAACCACAGATGAAGCGAACGGAGTAGTTCTTTCTCCGAGTCAAAGGGCCACCCATATGACATTCTCCAGGCAGTCAGACAACCTCCCCGTACCGGTAGAGAACATGGTTATCTAGCCTGAACAGGAAGACTAGTAGATCAAAGTAAGCCATGAAGAAACTAGAATCCCCTTGATTTCACTGATTCGGTAGCCGAAATCCTGGAAGTGTCCGCGGCAAATCATCCAAAAGAGTCTCCACTACATTCCGGAGTGGCCAGGGTCCATCTAAAGGAAATTTTTCTGTAAGGATAAAGAGGGCTTTCCTGGGTCGATTCTATTTAAGCCAGCCTTTCTGTTAAAAGAGTAGGAAAAAGGTATCCCAGCAAACAAATACAGTTTCTCCTCCCGTTCCTGTCAACTCTGCGACAAGGAACGGGTGCTTTCTTGGGGATCTTGATCCGGAGTATTGTCCAAAACACATACAGGCAGTAGCAGAAATGCGGAGACGCCGTAAAACTGTGAACTAAATAGGTGTCATCAGGAAATTTATGTGACGACGGGGAGACTGTGACACACTGGCCACTTCCAGCTGCTAACATTTTAGAAGTTCCAGCCCCTAGAAAGACAGTTAAGACGTCATAGCACGCAGTCTGCGTGGCCACATGTCAGTAGTCAGACTTGCTTTCGCGAGTCATTTATAATCATGGCGAACTAGGAGTACATGCCACGGATGGAAACCATGCGAGAATGGCCATCATCACAAAGTGATTTATTGATGGGTTTCGGATGCGGAAGTAGTTCTGCCGGGTTAACGACGCTTCTTCAAGACAAAACTCGGTTCAGGGCTGCGGTGGGCTAATGGCTTAGAACAGAGATAAGACCATGGGGCATCTTGGTCTCCTTGAGGACACCCAAAGATCTGGCGCGAAGGAAGCTTATCGTTTGTGGATGCGTGGTTTTTGATCGTGAGGTGACTTCTGCTGGAGAGCCCTTGAATATGTTAGACTCGTTACAGCGTTGGGTTACCGGCGGACAGCGTCTAGTCCTGGAAGACCTTAATACGCCTCACTGGCTGGGCAGCCAATAGCTGTGCATGAGTGGAGACGGTGCTTGCCACCTGTCGCACACAACAGTATCTGGTCTGGAGTTGCATCGGCATTTGCGTGACCCAAATTGCTTTCCGAATGAGCAGCCATCCGTTTTCGGCTTAGTTTTTACTCTTCGAGCTCTGGATGCTTCTTTTATGGATGTTCTTTCTCTTTTTGGTGCCAGCGATCACGCAGCTCCGAACACACACTGGAAACGCTGTGCCTCTATCTCACGGACATTTCGTGTGGTCAAGGCATCTGGGATATACCTTCCATGAACATGGGAAAAGCAGCCCAGAGTGCGACACGGGAGCGTAGTGGCAAAAATAACATGAATTTGATCTGATGTCTTATCCGGGAATAAGCCTATCGGCTGGCACGGAGGTGCGTTCCCCATACCAGTAAAGGTCCCATGTTCAGGGTCCTCTGTGGTTTGGCAGAGACCTGCCATACCTGCTTCGCAAAAGCAGCAAGGCCTGGAGATATTGCCGGGCAAAGGCATAAGGTTATCAAGCGGACAGACAAATCGAAAATAGGAGAACTCCCACGAGGACGACGAAGGCGTTACTGCAACCAACAAACGTTTTTTCCTTCAGAGAAGACGGACGAGAACGACTTCCGTCATTCCTGCGCCACTAAGAGACCAGGTAGCTTTTGATTCCACTGAAGCAAACGCTGATGCTATGGAACATCATTGTGCATCGGCACTCCCATGCTCAGCGAATTGCCCCTTGCAACAGCGTCTCGGTCCAGTATCACTTTTAATTACCTTGAGTTCGATGAAATCATAAAAAGCAGCAACCTCCAAAGGCCCGACAATCCCTAGTCCGGACAGAATACACCCACTAGTACTACGAGAAGTTACCGACGTGATCGCATTCTCAGCCATTGAGCTGTTCAAATCGTCTGTAACACTGGAGAGATTAACGGATGATTAGGAATAAGCGGTGGTAGTACCGATACTTGGGGATGGAGATAAAACAGTAGCTGTCGGCTATCGCCCGGCAAACCGTACCTGTATTGCCTGCAAATCAACGAAGCGACCTATAGTCAGTTAACTTTGAGATCACTTGGACCAATACGGCCTCTCTGGTCCTACTCAGCACGGGTTTTGCAGGGCCCGCTCTTGCATTTCTTATTCCGTCATGGCTGGTGGACACTGGTGGGGGGCAGAGCCAATATATACCCCGTGGATATATCGTTGTTGGATTTAGGTAAGTCTATTGACGAGGTAACACAGGATCGCTTCTTCCAGAAGCCAAGTTTATTGGGAAGAGTGCCTCTTCTGGAGCAGTGGGCTGATTTCCTTAGTGGGCGAAATTATTCGGTCAAATCTTCCAGTACAATAACCATCTGGTAACCCATCTCTAGTGGTGCTGCGCAAGGAGAGGTACCCAGACCGTTTTTACTTTTGGTGTATATCAGTGACTTTCCAGTGGTTTCCCACTCATCCTGTCTTCCCCATACAAAACGGTATAACTTGTGGCAGGTGCTTAGCCCCGGTGAGGACAAGCGATCACTTCAGGATGATCAAAATGGGCTAGCCGATTGGCCCAGCTTGTGATCCCTGCCGACAAACCTTAGAGTTCCCATGTAGATCGAGGCCAAGTTCAAATAATTCAGGATCATGTGCTTCCATGTGCGATGCCAGGAGCCATGGGCTCTGAATGTGACCTTGTGCAGCAGGGCCCGCCTCATTGAAACCCGGAAGCCATATCATAAGGCTTCTCCCTTTGAATTGAACACCTTCGGCCCAATTCACCGTTCATTTGGGAAAACACCATACGGCGAATTTCATTTTTTGCGCAGCCTGTGGACCCCCTTAGCTGGAACGTGGCGGTTTGGCTGCATGCCAATATACCGCCGGTGAATCGGGAAGGCTGGCTACAAGTGGCAGAAAACCGCCACCAGTGAGGTTGCGGGACTAGTTGGGACCGGCTACGCAGGCAACCCGGAAACCACCGGTCATTTTCTAGAATATCGCTAGAGAATGAAAGAGGCGTTCACTTACTTTCCCCGAATCATCAGTGGCACTCAGGTCTTGAGCTGCTCTCTGAAACAGCTAAAGGTACTTCTCAAGACTGGCGTATCTTATTTAATAACGCGGCGCGTGTATTTCTTGAGAGATATTCTCCTCAAAATTTGTGTTACGTTTCTGGTGGCATTTCGCGTAGTTTTATAAGGTGTCGGCGTAAACTGATACAAAACAGTACCCTCCGTGACACTTTACCTAGGGTACTGCTCCGGAGGCTCAGTCTTACAGGATTAGCTGGTTCCGACCACTCATTTCTATATCATCTTTATCATCCTCACCAATGTACATAAACTGGAAGTTTATCCTCCTCGCCAGACAGTTAGCTGTAGGACGGAGGAATGGACTGACCTTGTGGGGAACGGGGAAATGCAGTGGGATCAGTGCCGATTTCGGTATAATTAACGGTACCCCATGTCAGGGATAAAAACTTCAGTCTGCAAATTTAGTGCACATTTCCGAGGCGGACAGGTGCTCGTTGTTCCGGGTTTGCAAACGATTGGTCCCACTCCCCCGGAGGGAATCTGGGAAAAGAAAAAACTGTAAAACCAGAACCAGGACTGGACGGAGCGAGCCAGAACGCTAGCGTAATCGAAAAGAAAAACCAGCTACCACTTATGTTCCACCAAGCGTGAATAGTTTTGCCTCGCGCAGCCCGCTATCCATATTTTGGGATTAGAGGTCTTTCCTCGAGAAGCGAGTAATTTAATCAATGTGTCGAAAAACGCCGGGGAGGCAATTCAAGGATTCTGTAAACCATAAGAATAAAAGCTGCAGGCATGGCGAGGCGCTGTTTACACTGTATGTTGTATTATGGCAGAGTTGTGAATCTCCGGTATAAAGTGAAACTCCTGATAAAGCCACCTTCAAGCAATCTACGGGAAAAAGTGGGCTAGAGCGGATGGCAAAAGAACCTGTCTGGGTCGAGGTTGCCACAAACCAGAGTCAGGTCACTTAAAAGCGGGCACAGTGGGAGGCGAGCTCACCATTCACTTCGATTAGGAAATCGAGCTGGCCAGTGACAGACTTAGGATGGTGGCCAGTAGCAAGGTGTGTAAAGTTCAAAACACGGTGTTGTAGGCACTTTCGTTAGCAAAAATAAGCCTTTACTTCGGGGACTGCTTCCAAAGGTGTCACACGTGGAGAGCTTCATTGAGCCAGTGGCAACGGCCAGCACACTCCTTTCGACAGCTTAAAACCTAATCTTAAGGGCCTACAACCTTGACTCACAAATGTGGTATCGTGTCAGACTTTGCACAATTTCCCAGCGCGCCACCCGTCCCCTCTGCCACGGTTTACAAAAGAGCTTGCCGAGAACTTTCTTGGCCGACTGTCCTTAGTAGCAGCCAAAACTAGCTTTAACAGTACCGAGTTATTTCCCAAAATCCCCACCATGAACAGAGGTTCACAAGGGCTGTACCCAGAATGACCGCACTAGTTTAAGTTCAACTACTCATCCTTCCCAAAACACTCACGAACCCGCCAATGGGCCATCAGCCGACGGCGCCATGGGTTACACAACACACCGTACAGGTTTACTTATTTCTCCGGTTGCTCCTCTAGCTGAGCGGCCTGGCAAACGCTCCAGCCCTCGGGAAGGCATTACGACAAACCACTTAATCGAAACAAGCTACTCAGCATCCTCAACACTGATAAAAGTCCGCCCAGCTTCTACATCCACGATAATTTGTTCTCCCCAAGTTCGTTTAAAGCTATTCCGTCTACTTGCGCCAGATTTGGTTGGTAACTCGTACCTCTAACTTACTTCATAACCACTCCGCCATCATCAACACCTATACATCCTTATAACTCCGGCACTCTTGGAAAAGCAATCAGGCCTCGTGGTCTACCTATTTCACTCTCCGGATATCCTCTTTAGTGTATCCGCACATCACTCAAGCAACCATTACAGGCTTAACCGCCGATGAAGATTCATCCTAGGGAGCCGACGCTTTACCGTCCACAGAACAAGGCCCGTCGAATCAAAGCTTTTTCAAACAATGATGAAATGATACAGTTCAGCTAAATTCTACAGGCCTCCCGAGTGCTCTTGAACCCTTATACGCAACCTCGATTAACTGCCCCATCTTTTCCACCTCACTTTGATCCAATATATGCTAATTCATTTACCACTCCAGTAAATTACTGTCCGTCAAACCAACCACTCCCTGCCCCAACCGATACCGAGAGACCTCCTGATAACTGCCCACATACCTCACACAACCCATCTTCACCGCTCAAACGTGGTAGTCATTCTGACTGCTGTTCAAGCTGAAACCTCTCCGGTCGTCTAACTTTACGGTTCCCTTGCAGGCCTTCAACAGTCGAGTCTTTTGGGTAACCGAGATCCATCACCCGTCATCGCCAAGTTTATCAGTGAAACTACCAACTTCATCATTATTCTAACCCCTGATATCAACTCCACCAAAGACATCACCACTAACACAATGGGAATCATCCCTGGTCCTCATACTAGCAAATGCCCGTTCAATACCCAACAAAATCTACTCCATCCAAGACAGTGTTGGATCTTCTAACTCCGAATTCATCATTGTAACCGGAACTCTAATGACGGATTCATTCCCTTCATTGAATATCTCGTTGTTTACCAGATTTCAGAAAAAAATGGGTCTTGTGGAGGAGGAGGAGGTTGTTTGATAGACATCGAAATATCCCTGCCGGTTTTTCAAAGGATTTCACAACTGGCCCCATTCCGGGCTGCCAGCAATACCTAACGAACAGTATTCGCAAGTTGACTTGTCCGAAATCGTCAAGGAATTGAAAAATGCCCCACGATGCAGTGGTCAAAACTGTGATACTACCCGGTATGTTGGCGGTTACACACACTGGCAAACGGATTATCGCAACTTCCATATCCAGAGTTAACGGAACTTGACAGGTAAGATCAACCGGGCAAAGAAACTTCCGTAATATATCTTGCGGTACTGAAATATTGAAGAATAACAAAGCGAATTTTGCTAATCAAAACTGACTGCGCAATTTCTCAGACTGATCGCAAGAAAGTAACAGAAATGACCTCAATGAACACCGAGAACCAAGTGACCGAAAAGCTTGCCGATAATGTGAAAGGGCGGGAGCATCGGGATAAGAAAGGGGTACTGTTTTGGCGACGGCCTCCTTGATCGAAGTAAATGATGCCTGCGCAGTGTCGGGACACATGAATTGCAGCTTTTCTCCGCGTGAAGCTCCGTGTGAGGCTGCAAAATTTCGGTGCAGTGGGGGGTGAACAAGCAAGGAAAGTTAGCCAGGCCAGAAAACTGACGCATTTGCCGGTAAAACTGAAGTTCTGGATAGTCACAAATTGCCATCACCCCGTCTGACAGGGGCTGAATGCCCAGGGCTGAGATTTCGTAGCCTAGGAGCGTGATGGTAAGCTTACCTTATTCGCTTTTGGTAGGGCTATTGGCTACACCGTGTTGGTTAAGGACTTCAAAAAAAGTGCGCAGCTGTGTCATATGCTATATATCAGGAGGTCACTCGGTATCGGTTGGGGCAGGGAGTGGTTGGTTTGACGGAGTGGTAAATGAATTAGCATATATTGGATCAAAGTGAGGTGGAAAAGATGGGGCAGTTAATCGAGGTTGCGTATAAGGGTTCAAGAGCACTCGGGAGGCCTGTAGAATTTAGCTGAACTGTATCATTTCATCATTGTTTGAAAAAGCTTTGATTCGACGGGCCTTGTTCTGTGGACGGTAAAGCGTCGGCTCCCTAGGATGAATCTTCATCGGCGGTTAAGCCTGTAATGGTTGCTTGAGTGATGTGCGGATACACTAAAGAGGATATCCGGAGAGTGAAATAGGTAGACCACGAGGCCTGATTGCTTTTCCAAGAGTGCCGGAGTTATAAGGATGTATAGGTGTTGATGATGGCGGAGTGGTTATGAAGTAAGTTAGAGGTACGAGTTACCAACCAAATCTGGCGCAAGTAGACGGAATAGCTTTAAACGAACTTGGGGAGAACAAATTATCGTGGATGTAGAAGCTGGGCGGACTTTTATCAGTGTTGAGGATGCTGAGTAGCTTGTTTCGATTAAGTGGTTTGTCGTAATGCCTTCCCGAGGGCTGGAGCGTTTGCCAGGCCGCTCAGCTAGAGGAGCAACCGGAGAAATAAGTAAACCTGTACGGTGTGTTGTGTAACCCATGGCGCCGTCGGCTGATGGCCCATTGGCGGGTTCGTGAGTGTTTTGGGAAGGATGAGTAGTTGAACTTAAACTAGTGCGGTCATTCTGGGTACAGCCCTTGTGAACCTCTGTTCATGGTGGGGATTTTGGGAAATAACTCGGTACTGTTAAAGCTAGTTTTGGCTGCTACTAAGGACAGTCGGCCAAGAAAGTTCTCGGCAAGCTCTTTTGTAAACCGTGGCAGAGGGGACGGGTGGCGCGCTGGGAAATTGTGCAAAGTCTGACACGATACCACATTTGTGAGTCAAGGTTGTAGGCCCTTAAGATTAGGTTTTAAGCTGTCGAAAGGAGTGTGCTGGCCGTTGCCACTGGCTCAATGAAGCTCTCCACGTGTGACACCTTTGGAAGCAGTCCCCGAAGTAAAGGCTTATTTTTGCTAACGAAAGTGCCTACAACACCGTGTTTTGAACTTTACACACCTTGCTACTGGCCACCATCCTAAGTCTGTCACTGGCCAGCTCGATTTCCTAATCGAAGTGAATGGTGAGCTCGCCTCCCACTGTGCCCGCTTTTAAGTGACCTGACTCTGGTTTGTGGCAACCTCGACCCAGACAGGTTCTTTTGCCATCCGCTCTAGCCCACTTTTTCCCGTAGATTGCTTGAAGGTGGCTTTATCAGGAGTTTCACTTTATACCGGAGATTCACAACTCTGCCATAATACAACATACAGTGTAAACAGCGCCTCGCCATGCCTGCAGCTTTTATTCTTATGGTTTACAGAATCCTTGAATTGCCTCCCCGGCGTTTTTCGACACATTGATTAAATTACTCGCTTCTCGAGGAAAGACCTCTAATCCCAAAATATGGATAGCGGGCTGCGCGAGGCAAAACTATTCACGCTTGGTGGAACATAAGTGGTAGCTGGTTTTTCTTTTCGATTACGCTAGCGTTCTGGCTCGCTCCGTCCAGTCCTGGTTCTGGTTTTACAGTTTTTTCTTTTCCCAGATTCCCTCCGGGGGAGTGGGACCAATCGTTTGCAAACCCGGAACAACGAGCACCTGTCCGCCTCGGAAATGTGCACTAAATTTGCAGACTGAAGTTTTTATCCCTGACATGGGGTACCGTTAATTATACCGAAATCGGCACTGATCCCACTGCATTTCCCCGTTCCCCACAAGGTCAGTCCATTCCTCCGTCCTACAGCTAACTGTCTGGCGAGGAGGATAAACTTCCAGTTTATGTACATTGGTGAGGATGATAAAGATGATATAGAAATGAGTGGTCGGAACCAGCTAATCCTGTAAGACTGAGCCTCCGGAGCAGTACCCTAGGTAAAGTGTCACGGAGGGTACTGTTTTGTATCAGTTTACGCCGACACCTTATAAAACTACGCGAAATGCCACCAGAAACGTAACACAAATTTTGAGGAGAATATCTCTCAAGAAATACACGCGCCGCGTTATTAAATAAGATACGCCAGTCTCAAGAAGTACCTTTAGCTGTTTCACCGAAGTAAACAAAAATACTTTACACTCACGGCGACTCCAAGAATAAGACCAATTATTTTCATTCATTTCCTATCGTTCTTCTTCAGTAGAGGCAAAGGTCATTCGGTCTTGTGATCCTCGTAACAATCAGCTCGTTGGAGTCGACTAAAAATTTGAGTGGAACGCAATTGAGCCCCCAGTAATTTGTCAAGGCTACTCGTAGAAGTGCTGCCGTCTGTCGTTCTTAACGCTGAAAGAAAGTAAATTTCAAAGATTCCTGGCTCTTCTAAATAGATGTTAGGTTGGCGTAGACAGGTTGAATACTCCTGACAGCGTCATCGAATGGTCGTGAACGCGGTTGGACCACCTGAGTGTCGGGAAGGAGAGCAGCTCAAGACCTGAGTGCCACTGATGATTCGGGGAAAGTAAGTGAACGCCTCTTTCATTCTCTAGCGATATTCTAGAAAATGACCGGTGGTTTCCGGGTTGCCTGCGTAGCCGGTCCCAACTAGTCCCGCAACCTCACTGGTGGCGGTTTTCTGCCACTTGTAGCCAGCCTTCCCGATTCACCGGCGGTATATTGGCATGCAGCCAAACCGCCACGTTCCAGCTAAGGGGGTCCACAGGCTGCGCAAAAAATGAAATTCGCCGTATGGTGTTTTCCCAAATGAACGGTGAATTGGGCCGAAGGTGTTCAATTCAAAGGGAGAAGCCTTATGATATGGCTTCCGGGTTTCAATGAGGCGGGCCCTGCTGCACAAGGTCACATTCAGAGCCCATGGCTCCTGGCATCGCACATGGAAGCACATGATCCTGAATTATTTGAACTTGGCCTCGATCTACATGGGAACTCTAAGGTTTGTCGGCAGGGATCACAAGCTGGGCCAATCGGCTAGCCCATTTTGATCATCCTGAAGTGATCGCTTGTCCTCACCGGGGCTAAGCACCTGCCACAAGTTATACCGTTTTGTATGGGGAAGACAGGATGAGTGGGAAACCACTGGAAAGTCACTGATATACACCAAAAGTAAAAACGGTCTGGGTACCTCTCCTTGCGCAGCACCACTAGAGATGGGTTACCAGATGGTTATTGTACTGGAAGATTTGACCGAATAATTTCGCCCACTAAGGAAATCAGCCCACTGCTCCAGAAGAGGCACTCTTCCCAATAAACTTGGCTTCTGGAAGAAGCGATCCTGTGTTACCTCGTCAATAGACTTACCTAAATCCAACAACGATATATCCACGGGGTATATATTGGCTCTGCCCCCCACCAGTGTCCACCAGCCATGACGGAATAAGAAATGCAAGAGCGGGCCCTGCAAAACCCGTGCTGAGTAGGACCAGAGAGGCCGTATTGGTCCAAGTGATCTCAAAGTTAACTGACTATAGGTCGCTTCGTTGATTTGCAGGCAATACAGGTACGGTTTGCCGGGCGATAGCCGACAGCTACTGTTTTATCTCCATCCCCAAGTATCGGTACTACCACCGCTTATTCCTAATCATCCGTTAATCTCTCCAGTGTTACAGACGATTTGAACAGCTCAATGGCTGAGAATGCGATCACGTCGGTAACTTCTCGTAGTACTAGTGGGTGTATTCTGTCCGGACTAGGGATTGTCGGGCCTTTGGAGGTTGCTGCTTTTTATGATTTCATCGAACTCAAGGTAATTAAAAGTGATACTGGACCGAGACGCTGTTGCAAGGGGCAATTCGCTGAGCATGGGAGTGCCGATGCACAATGATGTTCCATAGCATCAGCGTTTGCTTCAGTGGAATCAAAAGCTACCTGGTCTCTTAGTGGCGCAGGAATGACGGAAGTCGTTCTCGTCCGTCTTCTCTGAAGGAAAAAACGTTTGTTGGTTGCAGTAACGCCTTCGTCGTCCTCGTGGGAGTTCTCCTATTTTCGATTTGTCTGTCCGCTTGATAACCTTATGCCTTTGCCCGGCAATATCTCCAGGCCTTGCTGCTTTTGCGAAGCAGGTATGGCAGGTCTCTGCCAAACCACAGAGGACCCTGAACATGGGACCTTTACTGGTATGGGGAACGCACCTCCGTGCCAGCCGATAGGCTTATTCCCGGATAAGACATCAGATCAAATTCATGTTATTTTTGCCACTACGCTCCCGTGTCGCACTCTGGGCTGCTTTTCCCATGTTCATGGAAGGTATATCCCAGATGCCTTGACCACACGAAATGTCCGTGAGATAGAGGCACAGCGTTTCCAGTGTGTGTTCGGAGCTGCGTGATCGCTGGCACCAAAAAGAGAAAGAACATCCATAAAAGAAGCATCCAGAGCTCGAAGAGTAAAAACTAAGCCGAAAACGGATGGCTGCTCATTCGGAAAGCAATTTGGGTCACGCAAATGCCGATGCAACTCCAGACCAGATACTGTTGTGTGCGACAGGTGGCAAGCACCGTCTCCACTCATGCACAGCTATTGGCTGCCCAGCCAGTGAGGCGTATTAAGGTCTTCCAGGACTAGACGCTGTCCGCCGGTAACCCAACGCTGTAACGAGTCTAACATATTCAAGGGCTCTCCAGCAGAAGTCACCTCACGATCAAAAACCACGCATCCACAAACGATAAGCTTCCTTCGCGCCAGATCTTTGGGTGTCCTCAAGGAGACCAAGATGCCCCATGGTCTTATCTCTGTTCTAAGCCATTAGCCCGCCGCAGCCCTGAACCGAGTTTTGTCTTGAAGAAGCTTCAGTAACCAGGCAGAACTACTTCCGCATCCACAACTCTTCGATAAATAACTTTTTGGTGACGGCCAGTCGTGTGTTTATGCGGGTAGACACAATGCAATCACCTCTACAAGCTGCCTAATACAGCTTTTTCCGTCCCTGCTAATACAAAGTTATTCATGCACAGAGTTTGTACACATCTCGCTCTATGGAAATGTGTTCGCAATGTTTGATGTCGTAGGAGCAAATTGACTATACTCAGAGTTGAAAACCACCGTGGACAGATTTGACAACCAATTGGGGTGCTTGCCCGTGTGCCCATAAACCTGAACGATATGAGCTATTTCCACCTTGTGGTAAGGGTTTAAATGCCTCGTCATAGAATCCCAAGAGCACAGCGCATCTCTACACGACCAGTCAGCGTCATCCTCCAAAGCACCCTCACCCTCAACCCAGATACCCAAATGGGCCCTAGTTTTCATTTAATTCGTTCGAAACCTAATATTACCGACCATCAGCACGGAAACAAATGTGCCATCATTATGATATTTTCACAACCGAGAAAGACAGTAATCGCTATTTATTTTCGTTATATAAGCTGCTTCTCTTGCGTAACTAAATGTTAGCACTGACTCGAAAGCATTTACTTCAGCCAGTTCACAATCGGAAGTGGAAACAACGGCGTTTGAAATATATATATAAGCTCTTATAACAACCGTTGATTTTAACAGAGTTAGCGTAGTGAACTAAGTGAAATCCAAGTCCATGTCGCTTTTGGGTTTCTGCAACGGAAAAGACCTAGAAAAATAGCCACACTGTTTGTTTTGTTCCACGCAGATTAAGATGCGTGCCTTGCATCCAGTATCTCGTGGAACATTGAGCTGCGAATCCACGGATGGACCGGAAATTTCTTTGTTGGAGCACAGAGTTTGCAAAGTTGTAAACGTTCTACCTTGATCTTCAAGAAACTCACTAACGATTAGCTAGTAAAGTTCAGTTTCCCGAGAGGCCAAGTAAACGTGTGTTTTCGAGAATTTCACGTCATCGGTGATACCTCTTGTCATCAGTCGAGGCGTTAGCTGGAGCACAACTTTTGGCGGTTCCGTCGCACCTTGATGTGAAAAAAGATCTTGTCAAAACTGCGATGAAACAAAAAGCACCCATCAACTTCCTTCCGTAGCAACTGTCACCTTCTTTCATGCCTTTACCACGTTTATTGTTCAACTGAAAGTGGACCGCCAACCGCGGTCACCATTTGACCGTTGCACTCACGCACGCCCTCACGCACGCTCTCAAGTTCACACTAACCACTATCTCTGTCAATCGCCTTTTCGATATCACTAATCTTGGAAAAGCCCTTCTGGGTGACTTATTAGTACAACGCCCAGAATAGGAGCAAAATGCTAATGGTCCACCCAGCTTATAGCACCAAAGAACTCGTTCAACAAGGAAACAGCGGAGTAAGGCTGAGCGATCTTAAAATTGATGACTTGGACATGATCCCCGGTTACTCGAATTTCCTTGTTTCTCACCTTTCAAGGTTCTGCCTGCGTGCGTTTTTGAGTGTTTTATAATTTCCCCTGTTGTTGACTTTTTCGATCGGTTTTACTGGTCTTTTTTCAGTGCATTTAGTAGTGTCTAGTTCGGCATGACAATTTTTTAGACTGTAAGTCCACACTGGTCTCTGATTTCCTTTCCCTCTTTTGTTCGGTAAATTATTCGCTGCCTGATGAGCGAAAACCTTGCCCACAATTCGCCATTGAGACGACCACGAATTGCATACCGGCGTTTGCACCCGCGCATTCAGATCTCTGGTTCGCGCCAGTTGAAATTATAGTAAAAACTGCAGCATAACCAGCAACGCCAGCCGTTTCAAATGGGTAAGAGGCCGCCTATCCTAGGTGATTACGATGCAAGTATAAGATGCATTAATCATATCCCGGGGCTAAGAGCCTTTGAACAAAGCCCTCATTGCCCACAAGGCCCCAAAGCAGGTCCGAAGAATGCCAAATATTCAAGGCTTTCAGCTTCAGCGAAGGAAGCACACTAAACTGCTGCTTGCGGTGCAATGAGTGAGGGGACCCATAGTACACCGGACATCAGGTACTGGCTAAACCCTGAGGATGACCTTTGGAACGGGCAACAAGCCAAAACTTCCGGCGCTTTCCAAAAGATGGTAAAGGTCGGTGGAATAGGTGGAGGGCGGTTTGCATTGAATAATATCGTTCACATTTTCGTTTGGAAGCGACACTGGACGCGATACTAGCTGGGAGAGCCAAGGTTTCAACCGTCCGCAAGCAGAGCAGTCAAAATTTGTTTCTCAACTGGAAGAAGCGAACTGCTCTTACTGCAAGCAGACAAACGACGCACAGCCCTGTGGCATTGAACAGCATACAAAGTGCATAGAGCCGTGCTAATTGGATATGATTATCCACTGTAATTTTTGGTAACCGATTTACACATTCAAACTCAATCATCCCCAAATCTCTGCGGCGACTCGCTCCCCTTGAAGGGAAATGTTGGCTCGTCCCTTCGAACTAACGGAAGGCGTCTCGCGAGCAGGTGTCCAGTAGCACCACAGGTCTCATGTGTCGTCGGTCGTCTATGGGACCATGTTACGATGCCACAGTCTGCTCGTGCCACCGGTGGAACATCACTAAAATGCGCACCGGCCTAACGGTCATCCATGAAGCCCTCACTAGGTGTAGTGGAAAATATATATACATATGTGTGCCGGGCAAACTAATCCAACAAGATATTTCGAGGGATTTTTCATTCACCGTGCCTGTACATGTAATGAAAGAGAAAAATGAAATATGTAATCAAGTGGCGATGGGTAAGAATGAAATGAAAGGAACTCATTCCACTCGATCGGTACAATACGGGAAGTTTAAATGCTCGAAACGTTTTCCTGGATCCCAAAATGGTTTTATGAAACGTCAAACAATGCACCAATTTCAAGTGGGAATAAAAAAATAAATGCTATACACGAGACCTTTTAGCTAATGTACATGTCGGCCACGTTTTGCATTTTGCTGCGGCTCCACAGTATTTGGCAGCGCTGGTTGATGTTCAGGGGTGGCCTGTATGATGGTTGAAGGAACTACTGGAAGACTGTCGTTGAGTGGTGTTTCCTTTTCTAGACCGCCGCCAAGTGGCACAACCTCGAGACGGTCGACCGATATAGCTTCATGTTTGCTGTTTCGGTCGAGTCACTCGAGCATCTTATAAGGACCTTCATAGAGAGAGATGTTGCAAAGCTATCCACTCTTGTGAAGATGTAAGCACAGGTTGACAGTCCGTGTGGAATGTAGGCCGATCGAGGCTACAGTTGCGAAATGCCGATAACTGTGCGGTACTAAGACATGGGTGAGATAAGATGTGGTTGTGGTAAAGTAGGGTAGCACAATATCGAGCCCGAGGAAGTGGCTGAAGGAAACACCGAAGGTTCAATTGATGAGGCAAGGTCTGGATCTGTGGGATCAAATTCCGAACGTTGGGTTGCAGCCAAAGCTTCGAGGTCTATGACCCGTGGCTGACCAGGAGTAGAGTTGTCTCCAGAAAGAGCATCAGCCACAACGTTGTGGGCGCCGGAAAAGTGACAAACATCGCCGGGAAACTGTGCCACGAGGTCTGAATGACGCAACTCACGTGGTGAGTGTTTACCGGTTCGACAGTGAAAAGCACACGTCAATGATTTAGGATCGAAAAAGACAAAGCACTGCCTGCCTGCGAGATTACGTTGCAAATTACGAACAGTACTGTAAACAGCAAGTGGTTCCCGACCAACTGTAAAACACTTAGCCTAATCTGGTTGGAGATAACGGGGGAAAATGGCTAGTGGTTTCCCTTGTGATGGAGACCACTGCAGTAGCAGGCCGCCTATAGATTTGTAAGAGGCATCGGTGGCTATACTCAGTTGAGCTTCGGGGCCGAAACGGAACAGCAAAGAAGCAGAAGCTAAAGCGCCTTTAACTGCTTTGGAGGCCATTTTAGCATTCTAAGATAGTTCTATGGAACTGTCTCCAGAGCCTTGAGGCGAATCTGCCAACGGTTGCATCAAGTGGGCTCAGTTTGGGATGAAACACCGGCAAGAGCTTACCATCCCTTTGAAACGACGAAAGGCGGCTAGTGAAGTAGGTAGCGGAAAGCCACCAAATGATCAAACAACTGATGTAGGTGTTGCTTGTGTACATTTTCAGATTCACCTAATACTGGAAGATCGTCTGTGTAGGCGAAAACAGAATATAACCCATGGCAACCTAGTCAATAAAAGGCTGAAAGGTTTGTGCAGCGTTGCGCGGACCAAGTGGCATTCGTAGGAATTCGAAAGGACCAAAGAGTGGTAACACCGCAGTCTCAGGTATATCCTCATCTGAGATAGGAATCTGGTGATAAGCAAGTAAAAAGCCTGTTTTGGAGAACACAGGAGAGCCTCCAAGGCTGGTCGTCATGTCCTGAATGTATGAGATGGGATACCCATCTGAGACAGTGGTATTATTGAGGGCTGTAAAGTATCTACATGGTCGCCAATAGCCCGACTTTTTAGAAAACATGTGGAGTGTCGAAGCTCAGGGACTGGAAGATGCGCGAATAATACCTAATTCGAGCATGTGCTCGAACTCAGCTCCCGTAATTTTAGGCCTGTCGGGTGCAAGCCGACGTGCCCCAGCAAAAACTGGAGGGCCTGAAGTGCTGATATGGTTACCTACCGAGCTGGTTACGGCAGATAGTATGGACCGTGGCAGCAGCACTCTCGTATATGTGTCTGATAAGTCACAAAACAAGAACGAACCGGTCGTTTCAGGTAGAACAGGACCGATCGGGTTAGAATCGACAGAAATCCCATTCACTGATATTTTAGTGGCACGATTCACAAGATGTTAGTAGCAATAATCAATCAAGAGATCAAAGGGATGCGGGAAATCCATATCAAGTACGGCTTTTTGGACATCTGCAATCGGGAAAACACAACGGAAAGTGCGACAAAGACTAAAATTGAATGCTTCCGAAATTCGTCCATATATCTGTATGGAAGTACCACTAGAGGCAAGTAATTTGAAGGAGAGGCACCTATTTAAAATTTTACACGAAGATGGGTGCATACTAACTTCAGTATCTGTGTCTACCAAGTAGCTTGTCCCTGAATTAAGATGGATTATGCGGAACAGGTGACTACTCTGGCCAGTAGCGTCCGTCGCAGCTACGCACTGGCTGGGGCCATGAATTAAGGCAGATTGCAGTTACGTGCCTTTGAACTATACCGTTGATGAAACCAACAGATGGCCTCTGATAACGTTGGCTGAACCGAAATTTTTATACGGTTTCTTTCGAGAGAACTGTTTGGGCGACAATGCCCACTAGGTGATGCCTGGGTGAGGGGTCCAACTGGCGACACACTGAATGCCTCGACCTTTTTGACAAGACCATGCACAGTGGCTGGTAAGGAGGCAATAACAGACTCAGTTTGTAAGGAAGTTGCCCGACAGACCTTTGTCATCCACCTGGGCAAGCCCTCCCAGAAGTACCTCTGTGAACACACAAAGAACCTTCCGCATGTCGCAGGGAAGATTCTGGGGCCAAGTCTCTTTCAGGGGACTACTGTCGACCTAAGTAGTTCCTAAAAGAGTTTGCATGTGTTGAAGCAATTGCTTAGGTTTGCGATTCCCGAGCTCAGTGTTTTCAAGCAAAGGGACAATTCGCTGTTAGTCAGACAAGCCGATCCGGCTAACGACTGCCGCTTTTACGCGCTCGTAGGGGTTGAGTTCCTCTGAATAAAACATCGTGCACTTTGACAACTATGAATGGAGGAAGACCTGGTACCACTTGGCGAAACATCTACCTTCAGCATGTCATTGTGCAGAGAAAAAGCAGATTCTGACTGCTCAAGCCAAGCCCCGGATTCACGCTCTCAACGGTGTAAAAGGACAGACAAGTGCATTTATCTAAGCTTCAAAAAATTTAGGGCTGCTCATAATGCGAGTAGTGTAGTGAATTGGGATTTTTTTTAAAGTGAAGAAAACATTCGGTGAAAAGAATGTAGGAAACTTATCAAAATTATGAGTTTCCGTCGAACAAGTTGACAAAACGATTTGCCCGTACTCGAGGATCTACAAAAAATAGCCGAAAAGACGGTGGGCCCACCAACTTATTAGTCCGGACACCAACAAAAAGCCAAAATTTCCGGCGCTTTCCAAAAGATGGTAAAGGTCGGTGGAATAGGTGGAGGGCGGTTTGCATTGAATAATATCGTTCACATTTTCGTTTGGAAGCGACACTGGACGCGATACTAGCTGGGAGAGCCAAGGTTTCAACCGTCCGCAAGCAGAGCAGTCAAAATTTGTTTCTCAACTGGAAGAAGCGAACTGCTCTTACTGCAAGCAGACAAACGACGCACAGCCCTGTGGCATTGAACAGCATACAAAGTGCATAGAGCCGTGCTAATTGGATATGATTATCCACTGTAATTTTTGGTAACCGATTTACACATTCAAACTCAATCATCCCCAAATCTCTGCGGCGACTCGCTCCCCTTGAAGGGAAATGTTGGCTCGTCCCTTCGAACTAACGGAAGGCGTCTCGCGAGCAGGTGTCCAGTAGCACCACAGGTCTCATGTGTCGTCGGTCGTCTATGGGACCATGTTACGATGCCACAGTCTGCTCGTGCCACCGGTGGAACATCACTAAAATGCGCACCGGCCTAACGGTCATCCATGAAGCCCTCACTAGGTGTAGTGGAAAATATATATACATATGTGTGCCGGGCAAACTAATCCAACAAGATATTTCGAGGGATTTTTCATTCACCGTGCCTGTACATGTAATGAAAGAGAAAAATGAAATATGTAATCAAGTGGCGATGGGTAAGAATGAAATGAAAGGAACTCATTCCACTCGATCGGTACAATACGGGAAGTTTAAATGCTCGAAACGTTTTCCTGGATCCCAAAATGGTTTTATGAAACGTCAAACAATGCACCAATTTCAAGTGGGAATAAAAAAATAAATGCTATACACGAGACCTTTTAGCTAATGTACATGTCGGCCACGTTTTGCATTTTGCTGCGGCTCCACAGTATTTGGCAGCGCTGGTTGATGTTCAGGGGTGGCCTGTATGATGGTTGAAGGAACTACTGGAAGACTGTCGTTGAGTAGTGTTTCCTTTTCTAGACCGCCGCCAAGTGGCACAACCTCGAGACGGTCGACCGATATAGCTTCATGTTTGCTGTTTCGGTCGAGTCACTCGAGCATCTTATAAGGACCTTCATAGAGAGAGATGTTGCAAAGCTATCCACTCTTGTGAAGATGTAAGCACAGGTTGACAGTCCGTGTGGAATGTAGGCCGATCGAGGCTACAGTCGCGGCGTTTGCATTCGCAAACGGTGCAACTGTGCAGCTAACTGTTGAGCATACGAAGCACATCCGTCGTCGTTCAAGCCACCTACGGCAAAGTAACCCCACGGTGACCGAAGGGTTTGGCAAAAAGCTGGTGCGGTAAATCAGGTTTATAAGCGGAGCGCAAATCAAAGACAACGACTGGGAGTGCCTGCATGCCATCGAAGCTGTCGGCAGCAATGAGCAAAGCTTTGAGCTCCCGGTGAAAAAGCCCAACCATACGGTTTGCCGCCGGGTGGTGTGCTATCGTACGACAACGATGACGGCCTAACGTTCGTAATGTTTCTCCAAACAGATGCGACTCAAACTGTGCCCCGCGAGCAGTAGTTATCGTTGCAGGGCAACCGTAAATCGTAACCCAACGATCCATAAAAGCGGCTAAAACGGCTTCTGTCTCTAAGCTGGCAATGGGAACAGCCTCCGACCAACGGATGAAACGGCCGACCGTAGCAAGAAGGCAATGGAAACCCTTAAAGGGGATGAGAGGACCGATGATATCCATTTGGATACGAGAAAACCGTGAGGATACAACGGGAAAGTGGCCTATTGGGGAGGTTGTATGTCTACTTACCTTCGATGGTCGACACAGAAGTAAAGAACGGTCCAAAGTACGAATATCCTTTTGCGTGCCGTGCCAACAGTACCTCTCTGCAACTAGGTTTGTGGTGGCTGGGATGCCAGGATGGGTTTACTTGCGAAATGCCGATAACTGTGCGGTACTAAGACATGGGTGAGATAAGATGTGGTTGTGGCAAAGTAGGGTAGCACAATATCGAGCCCGAGGAAGTGGCTGAAGGAAACACCGAAGGTTCAATTGATGAGGCAAGGTCTGGATCTGTGGGATCAAATTCCGAACGTTGGGTTGCAGCCAAAGCTTCGAGGTCTATGACCCGTGGCTGACCAGGAGTAGAGTTGTCTCCAGAAAGAGCATCAGCCACAACGTTGTGGGCGCCGGAAAAGTGACAAACATCGCCGGGAAACTGTGCCACGAGGTCTGAATGACGCAACTCACGTGGTGAGTGTTTACCGGTTCGACAGTGAAAAGCACACGTCAATGATTTAGGATCGAAAAAGACAAAGCACTGCCTGCCTGCGAGATTACGTTGCAAATTACGAACAGTACTGTAAACAGCAAGTGGTTCCCGACCAACTGTAAAACACTTAGCCTAATCTGGTTGGAGATAACGGGGGAAAATGGCTAGTGGTTTCCCTTGTGATGGAGACCACTGCAGTAGCAGGCCGCCTATAGATTTGTAAGAGGCATCGGTGGCTATACTCAGTTGAGCTTCGGGGCCGAAACGGAACAGCAAAGAAGCAGAAGCTAAAGCGCCTTTAACTGCTTTGGAGGCCATTTTAGCATTCTAAGATAGTTCTATGGAACTGTCTCCAGAGCCTTGAGGCGAATCTGCCAACGGTTGCATCAAGTGGGCTCAGTTTGGGATGAAACACCGGCAAGAGCTTACCATCCCTTTGAAACGACGAAAGGCGGCTAGTGAAGTAGGTAGCGGAAAGCCACCAAATGATCAAACAACTGATGTAGGTGTTGCTTGTGTACATTTTCAGATTCACCTAATACTGGAAGATCGTCTGTGTAGGCGAAAACAGAATATAACCCATGGCAACCTAGTCAATAAAAGGCTGAAAGGTTTGTGCAGCGTTGCGCGGACCAAGTGGCATTCGTAGGAATTCGAAAGGACCAAAGAGTGGTAACACCGCAGTCTCAGGTATATCCTCATCTGAGATAGGAATCTGGTGATAAGCAAGTAAAAAGCCTGTTTTGGAGAACACAGGAGAGCCTCCAAGGCTGGTCGTCATGTCCTGAATGTATGAGATGGGATACCCATCTGAGACAGTGGTATTATTGAGGGCTGTAAAGTATCTACATGGTCGCCAATAGCCCGACTTTTTAGAAAACATGTGGAGTGTCGAAGCTCAGGGACTGGAAGATGCGCGAATAATACCTAATTCGAGCATGTGCTCGAACTCAGCTCCCGTAATTTTAGGCCTGTCGGGTGCAAGCCGACGTGCCCCAGCAAAAACTGGAGGGCCTGAAGTGCTGATATGGTTACCTACCGAGCTGGTTACGGCAGATAGTATGGACCGTGGCAGCAGCACTCTCGTATATGTGTCTGATAAGTCACAAAACAAGAACGAACCGGTCGTTTCAGGTAGAACAGGACCGATCGGGTTAGAATCGACAGAAATCCCATTCACTGATATTTTAGTGGCACGATTCACAAGATGTTAGTAGCAATAATCAATCAAGAGATCAAAGGGATGCGGGAAATCCATATCAAGTACGGCTTTTTGGACATCTGCAATCGGGAAAACACAACGGAAAGTGCGACAAAGACTAAAATTGAATGCTTCCGAAATTCGTCCATATATCTGTATGGAAGTACCACTAGAGGCAAGTAATTTGAAGGAGAGGCACCTATTTAAAATTTTACACGAAGATGGGTGCATACTAACTTCAGTATCTGTGTCTACCAAGTAGCTTGTCCCTGAATTAAGATGGATTATGCGGAACAGGTGACTACTCTGGCCAGTAGCGTCCGTCGCAGCTACGCACTGGCTGGGGCCATGAATTAAGGCAGATTGCAGTTACGTGCCTTTGAACTATACCGTTGATGAAACCAACAGATGGCCTCTGATAACGTTGGCTGAACCGAAATTTTTATACGGTTTCTTTCGAGAGAACTGTTTGGGCGACAATGCCCACTAGGTGATGCCTGGGTGAGGGGTCCAACTGGCGACACACTGAATGCCTCGACCTTTTTGACAAGACCATGCACAGTGGCTGGTAAGGAGGCAATAACAGACTCAGTTTGTAAGGAAGTTGCCCGACAGACCTTTGTCATCCACCTGGGCAAGCCCTCCCAGAAGTACCTCTGTGAACACACAAAGAACCTTCCGCATGTCGCAGGGAAGATTCTGGGGCCAAGTCTCTTTCAGGGGACTACTGTCGACCTAAGTAGTTCCTAAAAGAGTTTGCATGTGTTGAAGCAATTGCTTAGGTTTGCGATTCCCGAGCTCAGTGTTTTCAAGCAAAGGGACAATTCGCTGTTAGTCAGACAAGCCGATCCGGCTAACGACTGCCGCTTTTACGCGCTCGTAGGGGTTGAGTTCCTCTGAATAAAACATCGTGCACTTTGACAACTATGAATGGAGGAAGACCTGGTACCACTTGGCGAAACATCTACCTTCAGCATGTCATTGTGCAGAGAAAAAGCAGATTCTGACTGCTCAAGCCAAGCCCCGGATTCACGCTCTCAACGGTGTAAAAGGACAGACAAGTGCATTTATCTAAGCTCCAAAAAATTTAGGGCTGCTCATAATGCGAGTAGTGTAGTGAATTGGGATTTTTTTTAAAGTGAAGAAAACATTCGGTGAAAAGAATGTAGGAAACTTATCAAAATTATGAGTTTCCGTCGAACAAGTTGACAAAACGATTTGCCCGTACTCGAGGATCTACAAAAAATAGCCGAAAAGACGGTGGGCCCACCAACTTATTAGTCCGGACACCAACAAAAAGCCAAAATTTCCGGCGCTTTCCAAAAGATGGTAAAGGTCGGTGGAATAGGTGGAGGGCGGTTTGCATTGAATAATATCGTTCACATTTTCGTTTGGAAGCGACACTGGACGCGATACTAGCTGGGAGAGCCAAGGTTTCAACCGTCCGCAAGCAGAGCAGTCAAAATTTGTTTTTCAACTGGAAGAAGCGAACTGCTCTTACTGCAAGCAGACAAACGACGCACAGCCCTGTGGCATTGAACAGCATACAAAATGCATAGAGCCGTGCTAATTGGATATACTTATCCAGGGTAGTTTTGGGTTACGTGTTTGAACACTCAAATTTAATCATCTTCAGGTTGCTACAGACCGGCAGAAGACGAGGACACGCCTTTAAGAGATCTACGGTTGCCTGAGAATATTCCAGCTTTACTAAGAGTCACGCGTAAATGTTCGCTGGAGGAAACTGCCGCAAAAGCCAGCGACATCATGTCACGATACAACTCCGCTATCGCCTGAGTAACCATATCTTCCGTCACAAAGGTTCCTGACTCACTGACGCCTAACAACCTCCCTTCGGTTTTGTTTGGAATAGAAATGGGTGGCACGAGCGGTACCGCGCACGCTTACTTATGCACCGTAGCCCGTCACTTCTATAGCATCTCGGCTGTCCATAATGGGTGTTATAATTGCCCCAGTCTCTGAGGTGAAGGGGCCAAACGATGCGAAGACGGGTGCACGTTTTCCGGTTCGCTTGGGGGAAGCTATACCTCCGGTCCGTGAAGGCGACCCACGAAACCGGATTCAGGCCAGCAGACACTTTTTGAACCTAAAGGATATCATCCCGAGTGACCCATTCCTTGTGGACGCCAGTGCTGAAGTGGGTGTCATATCCCGACGGGAAGGCGACAATAGCACCCCACGGGCCTAAATACAACACACTGCCCATGGTATGGCTATCAAAAGGTCTGGTCAGCGGCCGCTCACCTCAAACGTAGGTTTCAAGCGTAGCTTCCGTTGAGTGTGCATCAGAGCCGGCGTCCTGTACCCCATTATAGGCATCGAAGTCCTGGAGCACTGATGCATGGCCCTGCTGGGTGGTAAAATCCTCTGGCATTTTCACCTAAACTCCTACAAGCCACTCAATCTAGTCGCAGCGCACTTGGTAAGGAGTTATTAGCCATCCACTTGGGAATCCGTCACTTTCCACGTGCTCTCAAAGGCATTTCGTTCAAGGTGTTCACTGATCACAAGCGCTGGGATTACGCACTGAATTCAGCCTTCGATCGATTTTCACCCAGCGGATTTTGCCACTGAGACTATGCCTCACAGCTTACTGCGAACACACGACGCGTCTCTGGGGTACCCAGTCCCTTCGCCGACGCCTAATCACGGGTACGCCAATTGGGTCGTTCACCAGCGCCTTACATCGACTTCAGCTCAACAGCACATGCCAAAACTACAGACTCTGGTGTCAACCAACTTCGACAAAAAGCTTCTTTGAGCTTCACGACAGTACCTATCCCAACTTCCCAGAATACCGTCGTGTGCAATGAATAACAGGGTCACCCCAGGCCGTTGGTTCGTGATGCCCATAGCTATACTAACACTCCCTAATCTGGCCTATCCAGGCATGATGTCCTCGGTGAAACTGGTGAACGAGGACTTTGTTTGGCCCAGTGTCAAACAAGGTATCCGCCAGTGGGCCCGTGCTGGTCTGCAGTGTCAACGTGTTAAGACCCATAGGCACATAAAGATAGTGTAAGCCGGTTTGGCAGAAGTTGAACACGTTTTTGTCATGTAGGTGCTGACCTCGTCTGGCCAGTTCTGCCTTCACCTGGGTACTTTTGCATACTGACGTGTGTGGATCGTTTTATTCACTGGCTGCAGGCCATTCCTACCCCTCGCCCAAAGTTGGAAGAGGCCGCGAAAGATTTTCCGACCTGTTGGGTTAGTCGTGTAGGTTGACCGGCGATAGTGACCGCCGATTGTAGTCCACTCTTTGACGGCGCTTTTGGCAGCCCACCCGCTACTCTCGGCTGCCGACACAATGAGAAGACTGCCTACCGTCCTCAGTAAAATGGTATGATTGAGCGTTTTCACCGGTATTTAAAACATGCTCTTCGGGCCAAAGGTTACCCGCTTTGAAGTGGAACGCCACCTTTGGCACTCTTAAACCAGCACAGATCCATCAATGAGGAACTGCGCACAGCATCGACCGTGCTGGTATTTAGCTGCGCACCTCCTCTGCCTGAAGAGTTGGTATCCCCCTCACTAATCGTGCCTTTCGACATTGGTGACTATGCTAAGGGCCTTATGCAGCACACGCAAGTTCCCTAGGCCAGTCTTCCGCGCGATTAACTGTCTACGAGTTGTGCTCCAGTTGCGTCAGGAACCATCACCCACGTGTTTCTTCGCGTAGAAGTTGTTCGAGCACCACTGCAACCACCGTGGCAGGTCCGTTTCTGGTGATAAAACGTAGGACGAAAACCTCAGCGATATCGCATCCACTGACCACCTCGGACCTTCCGTCTTAGAGCGCTTGCCTTCCGGCAAACTTACACCTGCTTGGGCAGATCAGTCACCCGCAGCGAGCGACTGGCTGCCAGTACCACCACAATTGTGCCTAGTGAAAACCCAGAAGTTAGTCCGTCAGAATCTCCAACCTTGCCCGCAAGGCGATGTAAGCGTCGTGGTTGCTAACTAAGAGATCCCATCCGTTTCGCCGATTTCGTGACGATTTTTACAACCGATTGTTGGCACCACGTTTGGAACTCCATCAGGGATGTACCGATCGGCAGGCTCAAGATATTGCGGTCGGTAGTTATAATTTCATTTCCTTCCAGTCTCCTAGTGACTTCAACAGCACCTTACACTGTTCGTGTGTTGCCACTACGATCCAAAATCCGCCGGTGCCCTCAGGCTCTATTTCCTTCTGGTTTGCCGTGCTCTCTCCGACGGATTCAAATAGTCACCTCGGCTTCGTCTAAACCTTGCTGACTCCCATGTACCATCAAGAAGCTAACCACTCACTGGACGACGGGATATTTGGTCGGCATGGCATTAAAGGCGACAACTGGAGGCCTTTTTGGATGGATCTGAAGCGGCAATTTTGGGCTGGGGAGCGTATGAGACCCAGGGGGCCGAAGCACCGTTAAACCGACTCATATCAGACCTTGAGAGTGCGGGTGCCGTCAAACCTACCAGCAGTTGGAATCTGTTATTCCCGCTAATGTTTCCTCGGTACTGACTGCAACGTCAAACTCCACGAAAGATGGAACCTTACTCGTCAACAAGAAAAATCGACGAGGCCGCGAGCTGCAACAGCCCACAAGGTTTTCCTAATTTCCAAAAGTTGTATGTATTTAGGTTTACTGTCCAGGTCCCTTTTTTACATGGTTGAGTATTACTTGCCTGAGAGACCACGTAATTTATCAGGAGAGAAGTAGCGGCAGCCTGAGTTACGCCGGTATGCTTTCTCAGTCGAATATCCGTCCACTGCCCTACGCTTGCCTACCGCGTTTCTCGCCTCCCAGCTCGTCCCGTCGGACAGAACCATATGGAATCCTAGGATTGCGCACGGATCAATCACAACTCTCATTAGATAGTGACTGGACTCATTTGACGCAGGAATCTAGCTCGTTTACAAGGGCAATAACAACCACAAGCAAACGGAACTTTGGGGTAGGCCGACAACGACAAACCCTACAACACAATCATCACTGACGAGAAGCAAATAGGATCTACCCAGGTCGGATTCATCGTTGGGGAGGACGGGATTCTGCGATGGACGCGCGATGTCCAGTATGGGTCATGGAGAACGGCTTGTGCTAGCTTCGCTGTTGCCTCCGATCGCGGCGGGAGGCATGAAAAGGTCTCTTGCCACCGAAGCCGGGGTACCCATCACGGGTCGAAGCCCAACTGCGTCGGCCTTCTTAGGAGGAGACCCCTGTAGAGCTGCCGATACAAAATACGATTACAAAGACTAACAAATTTGTTTATTTGAAGAATTACCGAATCTGGTGGCGCCACTTGCTCAGCCTGTGTACACCGTCTGCTGGCCGTTGCTCTCCTCCAATATACACGTTGTCCTGCTCCAGCTTCTTCAGTTCTGCTCTCGTGCGCACCGCCCAGCATAACTGCCTCCGTGTCACGAACCGAGGATTAGAGGCTATAGACTCTATACGGGTGCAGGTCTTGACTTAACTTGAGAGAAACTTAAAAGGCGGTTGCGGGGCTTAGCCGACATGGTGGTAAGGTTTCCTCGGGACGGTGGGCACTTGAGAAAAGGATTGATGGTGATGTCCATACTCGGTTTCCCATTCGAGATGCCAACATTTCTCAGGCTAGTGAGAGCTGCGGTGACCACGTTCGTTATGTAGATCAATCAGATCTACTGAGTAGTATGGAGGGATTGAACCGGCTGCTAGTGAGATGAGAATTGCCTGAATGTGAACATTTAAGATATGATGGTTCACCTTTAGAGTATGTTCCTTTCTTCCGCCAACTTGAGGGTTTCATCGAGTGCCGAGTAAGGGATTGTGGACCCCGAGTAGCATCTCCCGTTGGGAGCCAGTCTGTTCCCAGCCGGTCATCGAAAGGTTTTGGACCGGGCCCAATGTGAACGAAAAGGGTTGGAAGCAAGCTTCCGCTGCATCTGGACCGCGTATGCAACAGGGGACTAGCCGGTTCCCGGACGGGCTTTGACCGTGCTAACACCGCCGTAAACTGGCCGGGTGCGGAACAGGCCGAAATCGGGTTCCCCTTTGGGTTCGTTTCGTATGCTACTCTTGCCCGGCGTAATATACCAGGCCATTTCGCGTCCGCCGACTTCGTGTAACTCTTAAGTCCATAAAGTGCTTACGTCCCATGCCACACAAAGTGAAGAAAGCTCCCAAAGTAATAATTTCTGTTTTATCCAGAGGAAATGTGAAATCTATTCACAGTTCAATAGTTACAAATACCACATCGGCTTTTTATTTCCCCAAGCACAGATCTTCTATTCATTCTTTGAACAGAAAGAGAAATTAGTTATTTTGCCTAACGGGCTGCCTGTTGAACGTAAATGGCACAAGTAGGTGTTACCATTCCACTTAGGTTCAAGGACGGTGAAGGCATTAAAGTAAAAAAATGTTGCTAAATCAAAAGTGGTCAGCATCGTTCACACCAATCTTCATGTTTCAGAAATTTATTGGCTGTGAAACAGTGAAAAAATGCACTAATATGTGCATGCACCTACCTGACAGTTATACGCCTGCCAGAAGTCAACGAAGCAAGCAAACATGAGTATTTATGCGATAACCGGGTGACAATCACGGAACTGGTGTGTGGACCTCACCGTCACTGCTTCCCTACTTCTCAGAGATTTCTTGCTTCTACAAGCCAGCACACTGACGGGTGCGTGACTGGTGCGACCCACTCTTACTGGTGCTTGCTTCTGCTGGAATGCTCTGAAACTGAGTATTACTCCTCATGTAAATTAGTGGTTTATCGTGCGGCAATAAAGAATGTTGAATTTTTTGTTAGTTTTGGGTGTGCGATGCACACATGTTAGCATGCTGTAGATGTTGACATAAGCATATATACACATACATGCATATATATATATATATATGCTCGGAGTTCCCGAGGGGTTTTTATGGTTTTCATCACGAACAACAGTTCCCACCTGACCACCACTGCTTCAACACCGTCCGCGAGTGTACCTGCAGTGGTCGATGAAAGCGACCTTACTCAGCCTATTTGAATACAGAATATTTGCAAATTCAAACAAAGTTCGCCACGAAACTGAGGAAATCATTCTTAATTTACCCTAGAAAAAATTCCCGTTTCAATCATTTCGAAATGATTGGAACCGGGAATTCCCCCGGTTTGCACTCATAAGGCCAGTCCGATGAATCTTTGCGTTGTAACATAATACTTAAGTCTTAAATTTAATGAAATGACAACACAGGATCCAGGGCCACAGATTATACGCAACCGCACCACTGCGAATTCGGCCCGGTCCTATTCTTGTTATTTAATAATGACTTGGCATCCGCTCTTCGATCGCCCAGCTTTATTTTTGCGGATGATGTGAAGATTGTTGGATTTAAAGGTAGGGCGGACTTGGGCAGGGAAATAGGTACCGTCCTGAACTGGGCAAACAAATGGGACTTACCTATGAATGCTGAAAAAATCCATTTGTTGTCAAGGGCAACAGAAAGCCTAAATGTCGCTCATGATCAAGGGCTATTCACCGTAGAGGCAGCCAGTAGGGTTAAAGACCTTTGGGTCATCATGAACAGTGACTTCAAATGGTCAGAGCAGTGCAAAGCTGCTGCGCATAGGGCTCGTGGGGAGCTCTTTAGGCTGCGATCAGCTTTGTCTTGCCGGAAGCCGGAGGTATTCGTACCTATTTATATGGCTATAGTACGACCTCACTTAGAAGGTAGCGTGCAGGCTTGGTCACCCTTCTACAAAAAGGACGCCGCCTGTCTCGAGAAAGTCCAATGTCTCGCCACGCGAATGGTTGAAGGGCAGAGGGGTAAGACTTACGAGCAGAGACTCTGTGACCTGAATCTCTTCTCGTTGGAAAGGAGGAGACGTCGAGGAGATCTCATAGAAACGTTCAAGGTAATGAAGGGCTTTTCTGGCCTTAGACCAGATAGTCTATTCCAATTGGCCGTAGACTCCAGAACAAGGGGACACGAAAAGAAGTTGATAACAGCCCGATCTAGGTTGATGGCTAGATCGCACTTCTTCAGCAATAGGGTTGTGAACAGTTGGAACGGTCTGCCTGGTGAAATGGTAGACCTGCAGACAGTCCAATCTTTCAAAGGTGCCCTAGATCGCAAGTGGTACGAGATATTTCCTCGTAGTGAGCTTTGTCTATGTTAACTAGATGGATGACGGGTAGCACTGTGGTCCTTCTGGAGTATGTTTTAGCAGACTTTTTCCCTCATTGCATACTGTCTCAGTGAACGCTCATGATGCATGATGTCTCACGCAGTTGATGTGCGATGAGGTTTTCCGTTTCCCTCTCATTTTCAGCGGGGATTCGACGAAATACACTCGGCAGTGGTGGGTGCATAAGTGGTGTGCATATCATCGAAGGAATTCTGGAGGCTCGATTGGCCGTGGCCATTACCTGTCCTGTGCAAACTGAACTGGACTGAACTGAACTGAACATAATGTGCGAGTGTACTACACTGTCGGTCCTTTTGCCCTTTTGACGAAGTGATGGCATCTGCTGTGTCAGAAACCAAACTGATAATCTGATGAAACTTCTTTGGTAAAATCTATAACGGATGGATTACAAAGATTTTCCCTGGGCTTCTGAGTTCGGTTAGAAAACATCGAAGATCAGAACTACACAGCAGCAAAACAAGGAGTTGCCGTTTCAAAAACACATTCATTTCGTTATTGTCAGCTAGTCTGACATCAGTAGACTGTTGCAAACATCCTCCACCAAAAAGTTATCCCTCTGCTTTTTCGTCGACATTTATTGGTACACTTTTATTTAATAACATAGATCAATATAAACAGACGAATAAGTCCAACATTGGTACTCTCAACAGTTGGACATCGCATACATATAATTTGGGTCAAAAACCATGATATTGCTACTTCAGCAATGTAATATATATATATATATATATATATATATATATATATATATATATATATATCAGCGCGTAATTACATATCAATAGATTTCCATGAATAACTTACCTCCTTCAGAACACCATTAACTTTCGTTCGTTCTCTACCGCATTTATACGAAGAAAAATAATACATTAGTGGCAAAACTGATACTGATTCTGGTAATATCAAATGGTCAGTCAATTTACTTTTCTTGTCACTAAAACAGACGAAAGTATTACGAAAAATGATTCCATTGCGGAACCCAGCCAAAGCCCGACTGGTTTATATTGGATTCATCCGCTCGAGAGCCGGCCGCCTACCTGTGGTGGACCCGGTCCCGAACCAGCCGCAGCCAACTCCGAACCTAGTCCTAGTTCAGATGTGGCCAGCTCCGGACCCAGCCCGAGGTCGGCTGGTTGACGAATTGAGCATCAATCAAAAATGAACCCTCCCAGGCCACCCGTGATAACACTCTCTATAACGCTACAGATTTTCCTATTGCTAAGTGTTACTCATCGTAAACAATCATTTGGACATTGCTACGAATTTACAGGTTGTTGCAAATTACTCGACAAACAGCGCAGCTACGCAATGGAAGTAGGCCACAGGTTTGAACAAACCTCTTTGAATTAGTGATGCAAGTTCTGAAAGTCAAAAAGGAAAATATTCATATTTTTAAGTTTCGCAGGAAGACTTTTGACGATTTGTGTAATACTTTACATTTAAAATAGCTGAATAACTGCCCCTTCCCAAAATCGGTCCCAGCCCAGACCTTCGAGTGGGCTGTGAGTTACATGGGCCGGCGTTCGAACTACCTATTTCAGTACTGTGAAGGGAAAGCGAAGGAAGTTAGTGGAGGTTATCCGCGAGCGAGGGGGGGGGAATATTTTGGCCAGAAGCATCATATCGTGCATCGCGTGCTGAGTGAAATAACCAGACCGGGCTCGGTTACTAGGTTCCGGGCGCCTTTTTGTCTTGTGCCAGTAAGCTGACCAGTTGCATAACTGCAATAGAGAAAATGGAGGCATTTGAGTGACCTTAGTTCGGTTCACACCATAGAAGCAGTTTTGAGTAAGTTTGCCAGGTACGTGGAAGCTGACTGGGTAAAAAGGACCGACGAGATCCACGAGACAGACAACTGATCAGGGTTTCACTACCTTTGCAAAACAAGGGATACAGTTACCTTCTCCGTGAGCGGAAGAATGTATCAGATGGTAATAAGAAGGAAGGCTTGAATCAAAATCCTTTGCAGTATCTATAAGTGATGCCAGTTGCAGCAAATGTCGTGGCAGACATAGCCTAGAGGACTGCCTACAGTTCCAAGCATTGTCGCCTAAAGACCGCAGGGAGTTTGTGTCTTCATACAAGGCGTGTTTTTTGCTTACGCTCAGGCCATTGTATTGACGAATGTCATTTTAAGAGGCTTTGTGGAGAAGCGAATTGTAATCGCTGGCTTCATTGTTTGCTGCGTCAGATAAGCAAAGTCCCGGTCCCCAAAGTATCTTGTCGACTATTTCCCATGGGTTCCGGTGTTAGCTAAAGGGATTGTACCGGTCATTATTGAAGGTCCAACCGAGTCATTAGCTGCTACTGCGCTGCTCCACGCTGGCACAGGTACAACTCTCCTGCCTCGTGATATAGCTGAGAGTTCAGATTTCACATGAAAGAGCTAAAAATAACTTGAACAGTCCCATCAGGAATACTGTAGGACGTTGTGAAAGGATGTCGTTTAATCTGAAGTCTTTGGATGGTAATGAGGCCATCCGAGTGACGGTTGCTTATAGCTTTCCATCAGCTCTGGACGTACAGACCGCGGCACCTAGTCAGCAGACTTGGTCCAAGTGGGGTCATTTGGCAGGAATAGAACTTGAAGCTGTTTCAAATCCAGTGGTTGAAGTGGTAATTGGTTCAGACTTTCCTTTCACGAGCTGAACCTAAGAACAGCGAAGGGATTTTTGGGGGGACCCTTATGCTGACCACACCCCTATGGGCTGGGTCACACGAGGTCCTTTGGATAACGGTCGTTCGGGGATATGTTGCGCAGGTACTAGAGCAGCCCAGTGCAGACAGGCAATTGAAGTGGTATCTGCTGTAGCATCTGGTGCTGAATCCTAAGAAGCTTGGAGGGTTCTTGCAGTCCTCGACTGCGCTGAAGCGTTCCAAGAGAATCACCAAAAGCACGCTTATTGCAAGGCTCTAATTTCTTTCTGAGTTCAGCAGGTATACTCCAGTGGTCTAGTCAGAAACATGTAGCCTTTTCTACCGATATTGAGGATACGCTCCTACAGGCAAAGGTGCCCGAGGAGGACCAGTATGCCCTTCGGTTTCTCTGGTGGTCTGATGGTAATACTGCTGGGATAAAAGAATCAGGAATGACAGCCCATCCTTTTGGATAGTTTTTTCACCATTTTGTGCAAATTTTGTTCTGAAGAAGAAAGCTACGTCATATAGGCATCATTTCTCATAGGTGGTATCACAAGTGGTATCAAAGTACTTTTGAGTCGACGACTGTTTGACTTTCGTTGATAACGTTGCAGAAGCATTATGAATGTCGGAGGGATTATGTGGCCCAATAAATCTTGGTAGGTTCAGGTCAACCAAGTGAATGAGTCACGAGTGAAAGGTTTTGAGTGTCATTCCGGTTGATGAAGGAAGCAGCACTATGATACTCATTAATGCGGGTCGGTCGCCGACTGCAAGAACTTTCGGTTCCGCTTGGAATGTTGAGCTAGACGGTTTATAATACCATGCTCTTATCACGGACTGGCCAATACCAATAAGAGACTCGTTGACACAACTGGTCACAGTCTGTGGTCCACTAGGTTCGGCTGGTACGTGAATCTTACCGACGAAACAACTGTTCCAAGATTCGTGCCTGAAAGTGCTGGTTGGGATAAACCCCTTGGCTTGGATACTGAAGCAAATTGGGAGGAAGTAAAGAGGATTGTCGAGTGCCAGCAGCACAGTGCCCAAAGCCGTTGAGCTAACGTTTGGCTAACGTTGGGCTAAAATGGCTCGTAAAATGTGCCTTCAAAGATTGCACGGAAGTTCATGAAATTGCACAAGAAATACGATAATGAGATTACCATAATATTTACCAAAGTATATCTGCGGTACAGAAGCAGCATATTCTGTTTTACAAAATTCAGTATACCATTTTTATAATGAATCACTTGATTTTCACAAATAAGTTTCTCATCAATTCTGAGTTTGTGATTTTGATCGAGAGGATGGGTAATGAGCAAATAGACTTACAAGCACACAGTTAGTATGGACTAGGAAAAGAAGTATCCATTCGCAGCGATTTTTCCCGACTTTGGGCCAGTTCAGCGCACTCCCAATTGGCAGCTCTGTCCAACGCCTCTAATGATGTGGCCCAACTTCACTCCAAATTGGCCCAACAAGCGCCCAACTGGGAGTGCGTTGATTCTGCTGCATGGGAAAGGATCAAATTCATAAATGTCACGATGGTATGCGCGCGATGTTTGGAATGCAAACGTAGACGTTGGATTGCACTTATTCTGTGATGTTTCCGAAGTGAGCTACGGGGCAGGGTCCCACTTGGGATTTGTATTCGACATGCCAGAGTCAAGATATGTACTTGTTTTGCAAGTCGGGTGTGGCATCCATAAAGACTACGGTCATACCAATGTTGGAAATGACTGGAGCTATGGCTGTCGTGCGAATAGCAGAAACGCCTCATAAATTCTGCATTTCAGACAAAACATTCAATTCGAAGTTTTGGGAGCCAAGGGAACTCGCCGACAACACAACGGTCTGGATGAACGATTGGTCTCGACCACTTTCTTCCTATGCAAACTGAATTGAGCTGAACTGAGGAAACGGGTCTCAAGTTCCGTGATGTTTTTTATTGGACCAATTCTGTCGTGGTTCTTTATTACGTAAAGAAAAACAGAAAACTCTTCCTGATGTTTTTCGCGGATTGAGTGTCCATGATCCAACCTGGCCACTTCTCATGCAATGGAGACACAAGTCAGGAGAAGAGAAACCGGCAGGCCTGACCTCTCGAGGGGTGCGACTGAAGGATGAGGACCGCGAACTATGGTTTTATAACCCGAAGTTTCATGGGCATCAGAGGTCACTGATTCCGAAGATGAAGAGCTTATCGAAGTTCAACCTAAGCTGTTTGAGATAAAGATGCGTACCGTGGCTAGTGGAACAAACTATGGTTCATTTGGTTATAATTCCAGCGCTGTTCGTCCCATGCTACATTATTAAAGTGTATTAGGTGCACATTGCGGTAAAAGGAATATCTGTTTATTATATTCAAAGGACGAAGTGCCGTATCATTGCAGGTGGGCCATTTAACGGTTGGGGAGGAAGGAAACCTATTGTAAGCAATTGTGAGGTTGATACAGACGAAATGTTTTCGTGACGAAATCGACTCAGTGGAATGAGGTAGTGACTCCACGGACTATCTTACACGCAGCGCTATTGGAAAATTGAGGCCTATTATAATTGTTGGGCTGTTATGCGTCGTAAGACGATTAGTTCTGGCTAATTTGTCGCTGGAGACTAGGCATCCCATGATTCTGCCAAAAAAGCATCGAGTCACTGAGATAATCGTTTGGCTTTATCATGAATCGGAGAGTCACGTTGGTTGTTCCTAATATTTGTCGAAAATTCGACGGCAACTCTGGGACGTAAGGGGCGGGGCGGATATTCAACATGTTCTTCGGAAATGCTTGCACTGTCACTGAGTGAGAAACCGTCCGTTGTCAAAACAGGTGGCGTCTGTACTGATTGAGCCTAAAGTGAATGCCAGTTACGCCTTTGTGTATGTGGGGGTAGACCATTTTTGACTGATTTGCTAAGCGTGACACGACTGAAGAGCAGCGGTATGGTTGTTCATTCACCTGTGAGAATGTGACATAGGGGCACATCTAAGTTGCATATTGTTTGACTACGGATTCCTTCTTCCAAGCACTAATACGCTTCATGGTTAGAAAAGGTCAACCACATATTCTTTTCAGGGGTAACGGGAGCAATTTTAAGGGGGCTTGGTCCGAAATTCGAGGGTCTTTTCAACAGCTATTGCGAGGCAGAATAAATCGCTTTCTCGCAAATCAAACACGATCGTCTTGACGGACGAAATTTAAGTGATATTTTTGGTAAAAGTGGGAAGGATTCCCAACGATCGTCCCTTCGAACCAGTGACAGATGGTTGCAATGGCCTTGAATTATTGACTATGAACAAGTTCGTGATATTTCGCAGCAATGGAACTAGTTTCATTGTCAGGATTTCTTCCGTACCAGTGTCAGACAATGGAGAAGGGTGTGGTTGTTCGTGGGTTCATTTTGGAAACTTTGGAAGACTGAGTATGCAAATATGTTGCAAGAAAGGCAATAGCGATTGATGCAAATGGAAAGTCTGAAAACGGGGGCTTTTGGTTCTCCCAGTTGGCGGTAGTTGTCATGGCGATGAACGGCTTCTAGGGCTTGATAGCGAAGTGCGGTCTGGGAGCCATGGTTGTGTTACAGAGGTTTTGGTTCGCACGTTCCACGGGTTGTTATGGCGTGACGTACGCAGACTGTGTTTGTTGGATAGCGCGAGTGGCTAGTTAAATTGTGTGATACACCTTGTTTACTTGTGAATGTTTGTAATGCTTAGTAATTTAACGAGAGTTCTTTATTGTTTGTCAAAGCACGCATGTTTTAGCTTTATTTATTTGATGAAACTTTGGCTGTGAGACATGATTGATTTGGTAACGTTTAAACTTTACCAAACCTTACCTACATGCTAATTTTAGCATGTAGTTTATTTTTACTAATTTATAACGTTGACAACTCGTCCAGTGCACTCAGTCGAAGTCGTGTCCGTATGCTTGTTCAGTTGAATTTGACGTGGTTGACGTCGGGTAACGATGATGTACGTCCATCACGGTAAAGCTCCAGCAATGCATGCGAACATTAATGGGTTGGTTACCGAGGTAAAAAGTTAGTCGAAGGTTTGTCGTTCACTTGGGCCCACCGGCAGTGTCATATGCGGTCCACGTCTCAGTACAGCTCTGTTGCCTTATAGCGTTGGATGTAGTTCGTCTTTCTCAGAACAGACAACGCGGTTTCAGCAACGTGCAAGTTTATACAACTACGTGGCAACGGTTTGAACTGAAATTGCGAATTGCGCATACTTTTTCATGAGTATGACAGTAAATAACCAATCGGAAAATCTTTTTCGTGTCAGCATATTCACTATCCTATTATGAGTTACGGCAATCGGCGTTGACATGGAAGACTCAAATCCTTCCGAAAGATCTCTGAACTTTGAATTCAAAGAACATTCAAATCATAGGGGTGAGAAATTGATGCTTGTTAGTAATGATTTTGGTTGGGATTCACTGACAATGCTTCACATGTACATTTCAGTCTAGATCAATATTTTTATTGGTTTAAATACTTTATGAAGGACTAGGAATCATTTTAAGACTAATGGCTTTTGATAAATATTTTCTCTACGCCCTCCAAGGTCCTTCAAGTATCAATCGCTCGGATGAAACCGGTTGTAAAACCAATCTTGAAAAAGGTTACCCGTAGTGAACTAAATGTCAGCAACCTACCAACGATTTCGACTACGCTGTTTTGAAACAATAAAATTTTACCACAACTTTTCACTCGGAGCATCGATTTTTCGATACACTCGGAATCGATCTCCATTCCGGCACATAAATCTAAATATATTGTATTCCGACCCAGATCAGTAATCTTCGTTTGTGTGATATACGTACATCTAATTAGATAAGAATTTGAGGGAATTTTTGGTGTCAAATGGAATTTTCTGAGCCATCGAAGACTAGCCATATATCAAGCCCTCATATGAAAACCAAACCAATCGTCATAATAACAGGCCGGGTGAATAAAGTCCCCTGATACAATGAATACGTGCCTTTACCTGTTAGGCATGCAATGCAGCTCTCATGACACGTGGTAATATCTACACTGAAAACTGACGCGGCCTCATGTCCAACGGAAAGAGAGTGTGCCTCGGAATAATTTTGCGTTGGATAGAAGACAGCTATTCTCGGCACTGTTCTTTTGAGCGTAACATACATAATAGTGTCCCATTCATTGACTTGCTAGTTCCTCCACCCTGGAACTGTGTATTTGTGATTTTTTCTGTCATTTTCCCGGTGATCGATGCTCCTAATCGCGTTTAAACACTGAGCAAGATACAGCACAAAGATTCTATTTTATGGTACTCAACAAATTCACTTCGGTGTCAGTTATGCAGATGCCGAGAAAGTTCAATTTTAATGGATCATTTCATCGCTATCGATATAATATATGCACAATCATGAAAACTGTGTTAGCCGAACGAAGGCTTCTACCAAAACAGTCGGATAATAAACATTTAATTATGAAGTGGAATAATTTATTTGATCCCGTTGATCGATTTAATCGAAATTCTATACCTCATTACATATTCTCCCATATAAGCTCAACATTCGCTGTTGTTCTCATCCAATACTAAACAAAGGTTATTAATATTGTGTTTCCTGATAAACGGATATTGTTCACGTTTGCTTTGTATTATTTTATGTGAAGCTGAAATTGCGTAACCACCGTTAACGTGAATAGTTTACGGTTTTTCCACGGAAGCGTGTATACTGCTCCTGCCGACAGCGGTTCCATTTTATGGAACTGTCGATTATGTGTACGCTAAGCTGACACCGGGAAACGCAGTAAAAAAGAACGTTGACAAAACTCCGTATTATCTGCTACCTTATAAACACATTGAGGAAGCTGTTGAATTATCTAGAAGAGAATGACTTTGAAAACAAAGTCAATTGATCATGGTCCATCAAATGTCCGGCTTTTTCGCAATAATGCAGAAATGCACCATAATGACGGGAGATTTTTACCAGGCTAGTACATAATATGAGGACTTTATGGAACCACATTCTCTTTATCTCTCTGCGAAATGTTTCCTTGGTGGCCACTCTGTACAGGAATCATGGCTTATTCGTATTATTCATGTAAGAAAGGTAATTTCACAAATGTATGCCGTGGATAAAAACCAACATAACCGACTTGGGTAACAGAGCCTTCAAGGTTCTGGTAAAAACGAACTGCCAAGGAGTGGATAATTTCTGTACGTGTATTATTTTTTCGTAACCTTGTACACGACAACACGGAGAATGAATAATCGACGGGAGGTGCCTAATATTTTGACCAATCAAAAAGCAATAATATACACCCAATAACTGTGGTCACTGCCACAATTACAATGATATTCAAATTTCCTTGTGCTTTGTTTGAACTTCGGTTAACTTCCTACTCTATACGGTGAAACTTGAGGGCTCAAAGAGCGTTTTCTATAATGTGAAATGCGGAAGGGAACTCTTTCTTTTACCACTTAGTTTTTGATACTCATTACACTGACTAATATGAAATGGAATAAGTCATGATCTTCCAAGTTTGGGGAGTATTATCTACAACACTATGGACATATATATATATATATATATATATATATATATATATATATATATATATATACTTAGTCCGGAAAAGTCATACAGTTTGCCAGTTTGCTCTTCTGGAAATTGTTTTAGCAAAAACATGGAAATTTTAGGAATTCGCTTCGAACAGGTGCATCGTAAAAACCCTGATTTGATTATAATACAGTTTTCTTTAAACTGATGAAATAGTTTGATGTACTTTCTTCCAAGTTGACATGGAATGCTTGTACCGTTTAATGTAAAAGATCTGCTTATCACTAAAACCGCACTTTCTCTTGATTTTTCACAATGCATATGCATTGTAATCATCCATGTCACAAAAAAATATCACTATCTCAAAATCGGGCTACAGTTCTTTCCACACAACTATTTTCTCGTGTGTCTCATTGATTAAGAGGAACACAAGTATCGTGGCACTAATAGTTCATGTGAACTAATAATGTTTTTCAAATATAGGAAGGAATACAATAATTCAGGTACGTCACCACGGTGATGAGACAACAACAATCAGCTGTTTCCACTGACAAAATACAGGGTTTCCATCGATGTACTGCAAAGGATTCGGCAAACCCCAATGGCTTGCTATTTCTTGCCACGTATATGACCAGAAACGCAGTTTTTTCGGTCAAATGGGTGTATCGCCATCAGAAATTGACAAGCGATCACCCCAACGACGGGATCTTATGGTTTCGGATATTTTTATTGTGTCTGACCTGATCCTGACTGCAAAGGTCTGACTTGAGGAAAAGGCGAGAAAAATCCTGGAAAGTTCAGAACTTTACACAAGATTATTTTACGATACTCTAGTTACCACTGCAAGTCTGGAAGATAAGTTATGAATTGAGGATAAACTAAATTGTCTGCGTCTGAATATACGATTATCAATGGGTGTAAAAGCGGGCGATATGCTGCACTTCCACGACAAAAGTATGAATACGAAGAAGAGGATGTAACAATCGCCAGATCATTTTATCCAAAAGAATTTTGGACAGGCCAGTGATTGCACTTTGACAGTATTGTGCCTACGGGACATGATTGGAACCTGGTCCAACCACTATTTCAAGGGACACGACATCCTCGAAGACAAGACAAGAGCAAGAATATTAGTGTTTGGTGCAGCAGTCCGTGTAAAGAGGACTTTTATCATGGCGCTTGATGTTCGCAGGTGCCGTGTCAATCGTCAGTTGGCTCTCAAATCCAATGCAGTTTGAAACCAACTGAAATAAAGCTGCAGAAAAAAACAAATGCAGGCTTCCTCCTCCAGTTGACGGTGTTACTGGCATTCTCAATCATAAAAACGGGATGTCCCACAGAGCGTGATCACCAGTACACTCCATTAAATTTATCAGTTTATCAATTAAGGTTAACTATATTTCGGCTACTAGGAGTGGTGCCAGTAGTATAGTGCGGAACACGAGCACAATAGATTACAGGTGAACTAACACTCATTTGTATTCATTTATTTCGCGTGACAATTATAGCAGTTCTATAATCGTTTAGGATAAATAGAAATATAGAGACAATCAGCGGTTGGATGGCAAACGCAGCGAGCAGTTATCTTTAGTGTGTCAGATGTTTTATGACAGATTTCAATCGAATGCTTGACCACAAAACGGATAAACATATAGCGAAATCAAAGTCTGACGTGGAATGAACCATATATGCATGATGTTATTGGCTGTGTAAAAATCAGTGCTATATCATATCGACCACATTTTGCACTTACTGAACTGAGCTTTGGACTGAATATCCCGTGTGGAATGTACGAACGTGAATCATCACAGTATCTCACTTATTTTGAGTTGAGTTCGTTGGATACGAACGTGATAATATAGTATTTCGTTTGCCCGTGATTTTACTAGTGCGAACACAAACGACAAACAAATAGATGTGTCTACAATCAGAAAATGAGGACCTTCTTGTTATATATGACTCTGTTTACTACTCTATGCAAGATGGCCTTCGTTAAAACAAAATTCTCACCTGGCACACAAAAAGACGTTTGACATATGAATCCGATGAAGAATACCTCATACGACTTGTCATTGATAACACTTTACCTAAGTGGTTGACTACGAATGACTGTTACCGAAATAAAGTGGGCTGTTGCGATGTCAACGTTACTTGAATGCTTTTCTTGAGTAGTTTTATTACCAAGACAATATTCTTCAGTCATCTTAGTATCGCCGTGAATCATCGGAGAGTGAACAATTACCAAAACAATTAGCGATCCTCTATAAAACATTTAGTAAATGCAACTCGTGGTGTCCGTGGAAAGCTTGAAGCAAATAGCAAGTTGGTCAAATTCCGACACAGCAAGCCTTGTGCCAGTATTCATCGAAATGATGAATTAACATATTTTTGGACAATCATCGATGGGAAGATCGTTACTTTCATTGTTTTATCGTGTAATACGGATGACATCAGTACTATTGCTAAATACCTTGGATGTTGCGCAACTTACCTTGTTATGACACTATGTTTCACATTAGTGACGTAGAGAAATATATACAAAATTGTTTATGTATCATAGAATTACTTGCGAATAGTGTTCGGGATTGATGATACTCTGTTTAAATGACTATCCTTTGAGCTTCATCTTTTAAGCACAAACCTCAAATCATCCGATAAATCTTTGACTCAAAAGCGGCAGACTCGAGTTTCACTCGTGCTGGAGCTCGCCAGTGGTGCTTATCCTCCGCGAAGCGAACAGATGTGGACAGTATCCCATTACAGTGGGGAGGACATGTACGCATATTTACTCAAAGATTGCGAACCATATCTTCCACTGGTGCACGGAGTGCATCTCTCATCTTTGCTGATCTCGAATATTCTGATTCTAAGTAAGCATAACTCTGCCATCCCGAAAGAAAGACTGATAATCGATAATGCTGGGCCTTCTGGATGTCTAATCGCTCCTGGAAGGTTATCTGACCAGATCAATGTGTTGGACTGTAAGTATTTTGCACATCGTCGACCACAATCACTGATCGATGTCTTGGCTTCCCCCACCCACTCACTTTGTCATCTACGAATAACAAAATCAAGTAGTTGGGGACAGTTTATAAGATCATAGTGACGCATTTAGTTGCACTGACATGTCAAACTTACTCCATGTATTTACTCACACTGACATCCATATCTCTGGTGTTATTCTGTTTTAAACCTTTTTTTTCAATTGACAAACATTTACACGTTGCTGTGGGGGAAATTCTTTCATGCCTTCCTCTGTACAAGGAGTACTCCACAGTGACTTTTTAGCTTATATATCATCCGTGCTGGTTTATGGCGAGTATCCATATTAAATTCGCCGACGATGTGGTTTTCAAAATGCCTGACCAAAACCGCTTCACATTGCTTCTTTTACAGCACAGATAAACCGAGCTTGTCAACTGACCTTCAGGTTGAAATCTTGGGCTGAAGCTCTCAAAGTGTCCTCATATTCTCTTTTGTATCCACGACGCTCATTGGTAGTCCAACCTGACGGTTTCCAAACCAGACATAGTCATTATTGATGAACCAGTACAATAAGTATCCTCAGCAAAGTAACTAGGTGTAGCGGTCAGCCATTACCTTTCCTGGAAGAACCTTGTCAAGACCGGCTTCCTGAACGATCGCCGACTCTTTTCTAATTAATACGACTCAGGTCATGTCCCACCTTGTTTCATTTGATCGGACGCCTTGTAGCATCATACATCCTTCAGTACTGGCTCTTTGTTTCCCCCGTCAAAATCCACTGAATGTTTCGGAGATAGTAAAAATGATGTATTAGCATCACGAGCGACCTGCCCACCTACTTTAGTACAACCCAACATCAAACCGCGTGACTGACTATCTCTCACAATATCCTGGATAACATCACACATTATCAGTCCGGTCTTACCAATAACTTATCAATATTTCCCTCTCGATCCCAGTGCGAACATTTGTTTGCTAGCACTAGACCGTATGAATTATCCGTGGTTCCTTACCTCGCTCGTTTCCTCATCAACCCTCATTCTGTCACTACCAGTCTTCTCACTCGCTCCTTCAAAAATGCTTTTTCTGTGACTGTCTTTTGTGGATGATCTCTGCACTCTAGGCTTTGCGTAGCAGCTGGATATACACTCTCGGGTGTATAAAACATATGCCTGAATTGACTTGACTGGATTTCGTCGTATTTCTCTACTCCGTTTCTAATCAGCACACTGTTCGCTTCCTGGAATACTAAACGTTTAAATCATCCAACATACGACGCACAGACATACACAATACACATAAATAGAATAAATGGGCAGCGTCTATCTGAAGACAATATGAATTTCGCGGAACGTCTGTTTCCAGTGTGATTACATTTTTGACTTTAGAAGTGGAGGAACGAACATTCAGACATATCTGTGGTGAGTGGTTGTGATACACTCAACAAGGTGAACTAAAGTCCAGGGTCACGTGTATTTAATCCAAAATAAGGTCTATAGTAATACTTTTATAGCCACACAACCAAATTCATCATCTAAATATGGTTCCTTATACTTCAGACTTTGATTGTTCTAAATGCTGATCGGTTTTGACAGTAATACATTCGATCGTATATTGTTATTGAACAGCATCGGACGGAGTTATGATGACTCCTCAGTTCGTTTGCAATTTCACAGTTGATTACCTGCGTATTCCTCTAAGCTGAAATTTGCAGGTTAAAATCGACCAATACATTCTATTGTTGGTTATCTTGTCTTCTGAAATCACTTCACGTAATTCCGCTTCTACGTTGTTATGAAATCACAATTTTACCATACTGGGTGATATATTTTGGCATACGCTTCCATTTCAAAAAGAAAAATCCATAATCACCGTCCTGCAATTACTATTCCTGATGGTCTCACAATCCGGTCTTCAATGAGCTCCGCATTTTCCGCGAAAGCATATACATTTAGCGTTGAATCTATGCCTTGATACAATGACGTGTTCGAAAGCATATAGATGGGGGTAAGCGCCCATGATATTTAGTATGCATAAAATGGTAAGATCCTTCCGGTCACACTTGTGTGTTCATTCATATTTCCAATGAAATTCATCATCACTCAGTTTGAACCATTGTTTGCAAAATGATCTTTAGTTCCACGAAGATTATGTTTTATACCTACGTCTGCATGCTCATCATTTTGGATAACAGTTCCATCACTGAGGACTATTTCCTGTTCCATTTTACTCGTGAAGACAGTTGCCTGATCGAGATTTTCTGCATTCATCGTTCGGTGCATACAGGTTTAAGTAAATCAGACGCAGCACCGACAGTATTTGATCGGTGAACATCGTTGTTTTGTCGTTTGGCAAAGGGAACAATTATAACTTCGTTATGTAACTGAACTAACCCAACAGGCTTAATTGGTGAAGTGTGTTTTACTGTCAGGATGCAGATTCACTTTAGGACCGATTCCATCCTACGAAAGGTTGTTTTCACCTCAAAGTCATCTGTAAACGTCTTGTCTATTCATGCTCAAGTGTATGACACTTACAAGTTGATGCAATAATACGTCCTGAAGGTGTCGTGTTTAATCTCATTCACATCATCTGTCCCATTCCTGAACTGATATGCCTGTGTATTTATGATCCTTTGTCAGTATGGTGATGTTTGCGCAAACTAAGAAAGAACTTGTGTCCAATAAAGATATGTGGTGTATACCAGATAAGAGGGGTGAAAACTGCTCCAATTAGAATCAATTTGTATTTGGCCATTCGTATTTTCCTCAGCTCTGATCTGATAATGAGGATTACTGCTCACAATTTAGAGATTTGGACTCTATTTTGTACAGGAAGCATCCATCTAGCGAACAGTTACATGAATGGTCAAATGGCATTTGTTTGGAAATCAAATAATGTTACTTTTGTGAAATGGTGCAGTTGTTCTTTTGGTACTAACAGCCATGTAATGCATTTCTGCTCCAAATAAGGATACCAGCTGCTATTCAAGGCTGTTTTCGGTAATTAACGCATGCGCTTGTACGCAGGTTTATCAGAAAATAGCAGAAACATCCATATCTGTCTGGGATATTGACACATAGTCACCTGTCGATAGACAACACTCGGAGAGCATGCAATTGTTTACCTTCAATTGATCATAACAAAACAGTCCTTTCCGTAAAAGGGGAGGTAAACCAGTAGAAAATGTGTCTAGCTGTCAATTTGGAATTTGAGCCATCACTATCCACCGGTATCACTTCGTCCAAGACTTTTACTTTAGGCAACCAGAAAGCAACGGAAACAGACTTGATCAGGACTATAAACCGTTTTGTTCCGTCCCACTAACTCTAGTGAGGAGTCTTTTGCGCCCACCAATCATCTCATTTCATCAGCAAGAAACACATCGTTTATTTAGGAAGAAACAATCACTGACGTCAATCGTTCCAACGCAAACTCACTGGTTCATACCGGCACCAAGTAGCCTGTCTTCTGATAGGTTGATTGGTCACATGACCAGTTACCACTTGACGGGACCCCGTTAGTGTCCCATCGATCCGCTGCTTTGTCATTTGCCCGTCCGCTGGCACAATCACTGACCTGGATTCCGGACAGGCGTTGACACGCCGATTGCTGACGAGACATGGCTGGCTGTCGACCCTCACATATACTTCTTGCTCGGTTCTGGTTTTAATTATTATTCCACCAATGATTTTAGGGTTAGTCTGAATAGTCCCACTATATATATATATATATATATATATATATATATATATATATATATATATATATATATATATATATATATATATATATATATATATATATATATATAAAGGAGTCTGTGGGTAGGAATACCGTACATGTGATGTATAAGCATGAGATACCTTGGCTTCCTCTGCATATACGCAGCTCACTGACTTATTTTGATTTTGTTTATTCCAGAATGCTTGGATTGATTTTCTAGACGACTCCACAAGACCTAGTTTATTTAGAATGGAAAATTTCAGGATGAAAATTCAATCAGTAGCCTCTCGCCAGTGAATACTAGGTGTTTTGTGACTTTGTAAAAATATACTAATGTACTCCAGCAATATGTCGTCAGCTGTTCGACAGTACTAACCTGAAACTTTTGAAAAACCATGAAATACACAAATTTGTCATTCGAAATTTGACTTACCTAAAGAGGAGTTTGTGTCTCGAAAATTCAGAACGAGCCGAACAAAAGCACCATCAGAAATGAAGACTTATGGTAACAATGCACCGAATACCAAATTTGTGAATGTTAGAAGAACCAATCATCACTTCGGGCGTGATCACCAGTATGGTCTTCCGAAAACTGACACACACCCCCGAGAGTGGAATAGCTGTCCGGCATTAGTGAATCCACATAGATTGACAACAAACAACGACCACTTGCTAAATGGTAGAAAGTGAGTGGCAGACGGGACGCTGACTGCAAGTAGAAATACGGAAATGAAGTATTGATACTGTCATAATTTTACTCAACTGAACGAATCTATAGATACTGTTAAAGCCTTGCACTTGCTGAAAACTATGAATTGTTCAAAAGAGTGGATTATAGATCGATCAAGAAACCAGCAGTCTATCAATGCAATATTTCTTCCTCATGAATCACTTTAGACTAGTATCGCAATATTCCTAGCTTCTATGTTTCAAAAGCTCCTAAACCTGGGTTGCTGTAACGCCATCCCTGTGTTTTTTATCGAAGCCCGATTCAACAGTTGATTGTGACTAGCGACTATCCAGCTCGAGGCTGGCGTCATCGGGATGAAAAGAGGCCGCGTTCTTGCTTGGAATGAACAGCCACAAACCGCGTGGGATTCCCTCCGTCTGGCAGTACGCGTGAGCCGTACAGTAAAATGCACTCAACTTCGTGATCATTATGCAGACTCTGATGCCGGCATCTGTGAAATTTACTGGACAAACGGGGTTGACTTTGTACTCGTAAATGAGTACAGAAACAGTGAAGATCGAGTGTAGACCTTTGACCATCATGCTCTTTGTTGGAGCGGGGTGCGTGCCCAGTAACTCAACCGAAAATCAAATGCAAAACCTGTATCTTTTTCAGAGATTAAACATGCATACAAGTTGTATGTTGTCTTCGACTAAAATCTGTCTTAAATCCGTCACTAGTGATTAGTTTAAGTGATTCGTTTTACCGTTATTCCCGTAGAAGAAATTGGATTATCGAGTCGTCACACAGGCTTTCGAATTACTAACCGAGCGCTAGATCATCTTTCGGTTATCTGAATGTTTTAAGAAACCGCTAGTTTTCCATACACGTAGTACGATTCTGTTTTATCTCTGTCAGTACAAATCATAACTGATTCTCTTTCGATGAAGTTGGAAGTTCTCCGGAAAACAACTTGAGAATACAGAATTGAAGTTGTTAACATAATAGATATGAATCAGTTGGGTATATTGTTCATAACACTCGTTGATAAAAATGTAAAAACAAACACTGCCCCCCCCCCCCCCCCCCCCTTAAAACCACAGTTTATACGACCGAAGTACTTCATAGAAGGTCGGAACAAGATGAATCAAATTAGTTCACACAAATTCCGGAACGGAAAACTTTTAGCGACTATAGTTTGGTGCAGTATGCTCTCGCCTCAACTACTGGTTGTTGATTTGAACTTGTTCATTGATTTTTCTTTTACAATAGTTTTGTTCAGGATTATTCTGTTTTGTCTGATTGGGCACGTCATGAATTCTCCTAACGTTCCGTTGTGAATAGAGTCACTCTGGCATTTCATTTTGTCAGAAGATTATCTTGTCCCAAATTGATGTACATGAACTTTACGGTGGAAGTTGGGCTTCATACACAATCATATTGTTTACGTTTCGGCCTTTCGAACTAACAACAAATTACTCAGTAGATCGATGTTCAGCTGCCAAAAATGTTTAGATCACCTTTAGCCTCAGCTAATTTTGTAAAATTCTGGGTTTATTGCGCTTTCGTGTGTACACATTACACGTACATCGTACTGCTCCGGGATATTACTTCAGATAAACCTTCTCCATCCAGCTACATGCCACTTACTGCCGATATTTCAACCAGCCATGGCCGTGTCGTCGTTCTATAGGTCGGTTGCGTCCAACATACATAGAACCATTGATGATCTCCAGTTGTGATTCTTGAGCACACTCTTCAACGAGGATCATTCACCCATATTCGTGATGCATGAACGGGGTTATTGTGAATGAAAGCCATTGATACCGCTTGTTATACCTAACATCCCATACCATTAATGTAGATTGTCCATCCTGCAAACCATTTACAGGTCCATGCGCGATTTTCTTGTTCTTTAATTCATAAGAAAATTATATATATATATATATATATATATATATATATATATATATATATATATATATATATATAAAGTTGGATAAATTGTTCTGTTTTCGTCTACTGTGGAGAGATTAAAAATAAGTGCCATTTTTATTTGAAATCCACTTTTCACAAATTGTCATCGGATTTTTCTGGCAAAAAACTTTTCTCACTGATGAAAAAGTCTTCAATTTGCCCAATCGGTTTCGAATAACCAAAGTCAAACTGCCAACCTAAATCTATTTGGTACTCGCCTGTTGAAACGGGCATTCTTTCTGCCTACTGAAGGTCCAAGTGTTATAATCCACAAGTCGTGCCTGGGTATTAGGTTGCTTATTGGGACTAACGTGTTCGGACATTGACAAAACAAACCGAATGTTACAAACATGCTTATTTGCCAAGTCGCTGTCCTGTTCACTTGAAGACGGTCATCATCCAACAGAGCAGTAGTCGTGTGGTTCGCAGGTCATCGTTTAGCTCATCGCGTCTGGACTGCTGAACTTTGTTAATCCACAATTGTCCATAGTTCCGTCTTCAGAAATCAACTACTTACTAAGTAGTATATACACACAAGTAGTGTCTAAATAACCTCGGCACCATATTTCGTACTGGAATGATTCTATCCCCGACGTACAATGTTAGACACCTCAGCTCAAACGTGTCGTGTTGGCTACGCTAACTACTTTATGACTAGCGCCTACACATGCATACCAGGTTATTTTGTGCTCAATGATCGCTGTAGCACCATACTTTGGTAATCCGTTGTATTGCTTTTGTTCTGATTATGTCTTACAGCTTTACAACATGAAGTCCACCGAAATAGTGACCAGTGCATCAGTTACCTTGTTGTCCAATAGGAGTTTACCTGTACTATCCGAAATCCCAGTTGGATTTCAACACAACAATTTGACTAGCCATCACGTTGGAAACAAGACCGATAGAATATAATTGGAAACGTTTCACAAGATAAGAGCATACGGTTTTATGATTCTAAGGAATGAATGACAAGGGAATGCAATCAAACCCCAAAGCAAATGTAAAGAACCTCTTGTTGGATATCACTTGGAGCATTGTACTGCAAAAGAACAATCTTTCTGAAAGAACCTCGCTTTTCGTACTCCCGGAAACATTTTGGGTACCAGTAAGATACGGTTGTCACTTTTCAGTATGGGCCGTGAAAGTTCATCAATGACATGAGTGGAAGTGCTTTATCTTATCTTAAATCACTGAAAGCAATGAGATCTACTATATTGTTGTTGTCAAATGAGTTGCCTGAGGAAATGTTTGACACAGATAACCCTTTGTTGTGCCATTCAATGTTCATCATCTATCACACACTCATGAAATAATCAATCGTGAAAACTGTTCCAAGTGATGTGAAATCCTTCGGGAATTGAATACATGATATACATTGTGTGGTTACTAGTGTCATTTTCATATGGGCTGATCGCTGAATCAACTCGATGTTCTGTGTTCATCTTCACAGTAGCAAGAGTAGAATGTGCTAGCAGAAGCCGTAGAAGCACCACCTGCCTTCGAGGCTCTGGCATGTCACTCATAACATCTTAATCTGACGCTATGTTTTACATCGATGTTGAAGTCAATCTTGTCACCGTCCAAAGTAAAACCCTGGGAATGTTTTCAAACGGAAAAGCCAGCAAGTAGTGGTTGAAGGATACTTTTATTCTCTCTGCTAACGTTTTGGTTTCGAGTGCATTCTACTTCACCATCATAAAAAAACACGGTAGCATACCTTAATTTTGACTCACGAAATCTTCGGCAGAGCAATCAATATCAACAACGCCACATGGAAAGGACGACGTACGGAACGTGCAACGGACACAGTAATGCCCAGTTCAACCTGAGTCTTGCGATAAAAGTGCTAGACTAGCTTTAAAAGTTAAAGTAGTCAGGCAAGAAGAAATGATAACAGGCTATCAATACCATGAGCTGTTCAAACTGGAACGTATTTCGTTCAACAACGAAAATGGTTATTTTATTCAGGAAGCTCCGCAATTGTTTCAAGCAGTTCTTTCGATTGACAGTTCGTCATCAAAGCCATCAGTTCCGGAACACAAGCTGGAACATCTACAATGAGAGGTAGCTAATTTATTATCTGACAATACGTTGCAACGACGTACATAATTATCGAATCGTGTTTGGATGACTTTTTTAGGTAAGGTTTTTGTAAAGAAACTGAATAATTACCCCTGGTATTTATGAACATCCATATCCAATACTTTCCATCTTGATAACACGTGACTTACAGTCCATTTTTCGGGCGAAATTTCTCATCCACCATCTTATCTGAGACAATGTGCAACGTGTTGTAGAAGATTTTGCGTAACGTAAGATTTATTTTTGAAATAGTTGTACAAAAATACGTCGAAAGTGATGAAATGGTGATACAAAATTGAATCCCGAAGGAAAAGAAAACTGACCAAATAATCATTGAGCTTTATTCACTTGATCGCCACTCAACTGAGTTGCAATAAATTGGGAGGGTTGTGTAAACTAAGAAGCTAATTCGGAATGGAATGTGATTCCTCCGAACAAGTTAAAATTTCATCCTTAGAATTGCGCACCATTCATTTGGTTCAGGGAGTTTCATATCTTAAAATATATAAAAACCCTCTTGCATTCGCGAACACAATTGAATTAATTATTCCCATGCATTCCAAATCTTGTTAATAGAGCTTGATAAAAAAATAGATAGGATAAAGTGTGATGTATACTTCCGCCGGACGTCTGAGCAGGTATTTCACTTGTGTTTTGAACTGATATTTTCCCTAAATTGAACGGAAGGTAGAAGCAGCTTCAAAAGTGCACAAAACTGACCGAAGAAGATCTCGAAAATCACGTGTTCTCTGGTGATACAGTGATGTTCAAAAAAATTACAAATTTAGAGGACGTCTACTGATTGAGGTCAGAAAATATAGTGCAGTATAACGAAGTGGTGAGATAAGCTAAACATGAGATGACAGCTTACTGGTCCCAAGATTATACGAAAACAAGTGTAATACCTTCTCAGCATGTAAGCAGCTTGCAAGCTAATTGCAGGTATTTGCAGAATAAGATGCTGCCAAAGAAGAATAAAATGGACAATTTGCGGCAACTGGCACAATATTCGTATGGCTGCATTTCGCATCGGGGAAGGGTGTGTTATGAAAGTGTGCATCGAGTCACATAAGAAAACACTCCGAAGTTTTGAGACTTCAAAGCCGATCAATTTCAGCCAATTAACTGTCTGCTTGGTATCCTTCTGCCGTTTGTCTGCTTGTCCTCGGGAACATTTATGTCCGTCGTGAGATAATTCCAAAATGGTCGCAACTAAGTCTTTGGCCTATGGCTCTTGCTAAGCTACTGGCTTGATAATCATTTTGTTCTGTTCCCGCAGTGATTAAGTCAATACATTGGCTCAGTGCGATTTTGAAATAACTTTGACATGATTTTCATTTGCCTTCACTTCAATCACGTTTGAGAACATTCCGGAACACGGATCTGATGTTTTGCCTGGATACAAAGTCCTAGTTTATGTGCCTCCGTTTTTCTTCACCTTACACAATTTGTTGAATAATGCGCAACTATCTTCGCATCCAGATTTACATAAACTCCGAATGATATGTGAAAATATCAACAGCTTATTGGTAATAAATCGAACGTTTATATTTGTACTACACTTGCGTAAAAAATTCACCGTTGTAAAGATTGTGCAATAAGTATCTTCCAACTGTTAGTTAAAAGAAATTGTTGCAAGTCCCTTCGTCTTCAGTGATAAGAATCCAGAGTTTGAAATTTGCTTTTCCAATTCGATATTGATTTAATAGCTCGAGAAAACTTGTAAAATACGGAACTGGTGTCGATGAGATAATTATCACATGAATAGTGCTGGAATCTTTGATGATTTGGTATGAACACGTATAATTGTTGCGCAATACATCAAATCCGATGCCGATGCCTTTTCATTTTCACCAGATTGATAGTTGCATCCGACATTGAACAAAGAACGTGAAATAGCGCATAGACGTTGTGGGTGACAAATAATGTGTCCACCTTAAGGTGAATTGAGTTATTCAACTGCAAAAAGGCTGAGGACAGGTCAGTTCAGCTTGATATGAAATGAACTGAACCTGAACTGGAAGAATGCTCCGGTTTCTTTTGTTCAAAACCTAAGATATATTATCTGATTCTGTCCCTTCTAGGTGAACTGTTCAAAGGCGGACTTATGCTGGAACAAACAGTATCGGACTCTGATGAACTGTACCATACAAGAACATGAATTGGTCATACCGGGGATGTGTACGTTCAGTTAACCAAACCTTACCCGATGAAATGTTTGACCTACATAAATGAAACTCCGATAGGCAAGACCCTAAAGGAAAAAGTCCCTAAAGGCGAGTGATCAGGTTCCTGCTTGCATTGCAACCCACATCTAGTGGACTATGCTGGTCATCAAAGGAACGGTTACCCTGACGACAAAGACCAGTTGAAAGTGGTAAAAATGAGGAGAAAAATGCAAGTTTACTGCACTGAGAAACTATCAGTCTCATGAATAGGATCTGCACAATAGAATATGTGAATAGTACTATTTGAGACAAGTACTAGCAAATGTCTCATTCAATTCACAATATGAATATGATAACACAAATTACTGTGACATTCAGCTCAATCTTTTACAGTTAATAACATACTTGACCCGAAGGTAATGTAATTGGTTCTTTTTGAAACAAGCAGAAAAATGTGATGTTTGAAAAGAATACAAGATTGAACTGTCTCCCCAAGCCTCCTACCAAATAAGTTCTACAGTGGAGGTATTGTAGCTGATAAATTAGTGTTCTTTTATTCAGAAACCATCTCGTCAATATTGAAATACCCGTTTGTTGTGTCCACAACCGGTAGCAGAACACGTAATGGTGGCGTTGCATTTATTTATGCGATCGTAAACACAAAACCCGGCCGTAGCCGGCGACTAAGCGGCAAACAAGCAAGTGAGTTGGCATAAAGAATTAAACTACTTGTGCCGTCACGCGCAGCGGAGGAAGACCAATCAGTACACAGCAAAATCGATAGGTCAATACTGCTGGCGCTAAAGCATGGTTAAAGATCAAGGCAAATTGGGAGTATGTCCATTCATGAGAGGAATATTGATCGGTTGTCCGCGTAGTGTGCGAGACCCTAACCAGACACAACAACGTTGAAGTAGTTTTGTGTCACGAACTGGCATACCAGTTTTGTGACAGGGGATGAAATAACATCTTAGGAAGGTAACCTGTAAGATTTATTGTAGAACAATAAAATTAATTGGTTTCTGGTTATCACATGAAGAAACTTCAAAAATTGGCATTCTTAATTTCAGTTTCACAAAAAATCCCAATGTACCAAATGCGTATCCACGACATCCTGATTGTAAGAGACTGAGATATGCGTACGTACAGCGTCATCACTGTTCCTGAATAAAAAGTCATTCAGAAAGTCATGATGACCGGTAGTGGACCGTTTACACTCAAACGGGAGAAAAATCTACATGAAGTAAACACTATCCAGTATATATATATATATATATATATATATATATATATATATATATGTATATATATATATATATATATATATATATATATATATATATATATATACGCTGTACCCGGCCTCGAGTTGCTGTGCTTCAGTCTGCTTAACTGTAAGAAAAAGGAAAAATGAAGCACACTTCTCTAATACGTTCACTTTCACAATGCTTGTGGGAAAACAATATTTCTTGTTGTTCTATTGTCTGTACGGACATGGAGATTGTCTGGCTCGCCGACTCTAGAACACGCAAAATGTGTGAGAAGCAATCCGTGTCTAGGTCTAAGCCACACAATCCTCGAGATTGACCCTGAGCTTTGTTGATGGTGATGGCAGACACCAATCGAATTAGGAATTGCAATCTCTAAAATTGGAATGGCATATCCGTTGGAAGCGCAGGAATGCCGGGAATGAGGACATCTTCAACTTTGAAATATCCCGTCGGGATTGTTACCTCTACTACTACTGCAAGCCCCGTGCCGTTGCAAAGCTTAGGCTGGTTGATAATTGACATCACAATTGGCAGGCCGATTTTCAATCGTAGTACGTGTGGTAACATGCCTGTCAGTTCGAGTGAATTCTAAAACCCTGGAGGCTAATTAACCGCTTCATCTGCTTCCACAACAGTGTCGCACGGCTTGCGTATGTCTGCCTCGTCTTGAATAAAAGACTGAATAATATTGGTAAGTTCATAGACGTCTTTGTTGTTGATCGCAAGAATAGCTCGTTCACTCAACCAAGCGGGATTCTCATAATTGTTTTGAATTTCGGGATACACTTTTTCAACCAATTCTTCTTTTGACGACGCGGTTTAATTCCAACGTAATGTCACTCTTAATAACTAAATCAAAATGAAATTCCACTCAACAACGCTATTGGGAACATTGGTATAACAGAATAGTAGACTCACGATCAGTAGGCTTTGTTAGTCCAAATTCGGTACTATAATTGATAAGCGTTTATGAATAAACAAAAAACATGTCTAACCATATGTTTCTAAGTCACTAAGTAACGTGCAGACCGAACCGTGTGCGTAGAACGCTGTGCAATGTGACAATGCGAATGGTGAGCAGATGAGCGTGTAACGGAATACGCGGAACTGATTTGTCGGTACGGTCACAGGTCATGGTCTCCGGAATTGTGTGTCTGTGCTTGGGAATGTGTATGCATAAGCCAAGGACGGATGCCAGGTCACCCTTAAGTGGGTTCTTGTCGAGAGAACAAGGAAATGGATACACGAGTGTGCGAACGTGCATTAGTCAGCGTCCGGAAGGATCGGTCAGTAGGATGAACCAGTGGGTATTTGTGTCCGTGATCGTGTGTGCTTCAGTGATCACGGAGCAGAAGTCGATGATCCTGAGTGTGCACGTGACGGCGAGTGAGGTTGTGGAAGCAGTGTCATATGTGAATGTGTGTGTGTGTGTGTGTGTGTGTGTGTGTGTGTGTGAACAGGCGCGTGCATGATGTGTTCGTGCGAGAAGCACTGGTAAGGAAGCTGGCTCGGGTTAAGTTGTTATCAGAGAAGTGTTGACAACAGGCAGTGTAACAACTAACCCAATTACTTGGACCGTCAATATAGCATAAAATTTAGTCTCAGTAGCTTTACGCAAGATGTGGACTGTACACGGCTTCGGGAAGCAGAACAATGTCCAATTGAATAACCGTGTTTATCGTCATTTCGTGGTTCTATATAATGCAATACATGTAAATACATAAAGGCAAATCACTTACAGCCAGGTGAGCAACCACAAACAACAGTACAGAAAGTTACCCGGTAAATCGGGACAGTGCGGGACATAGACGGTCCACTCAGTAAGAAATCAAGCGAAGCTGTAGCACAGCACGGTTACGGTACAGATAGTAAATCAAGAAGCTTTCTAACTAACCTGAAATGATAGCTTCACTGACAGAATAAGAAAATAATCTATTGTTAGAATATACGAAGGAGTTACCAACGTCGATGTACGAAAAGTAGCGGTTACAAATCGAAAGAAGAGATGTCTCCACGTGAACGGATGAACTTGGCAATAGGTTTGTTGACTTTTCGCTTTGCTCTGTGGCCTAGCGGGGTGGAACGGTGACCTTGATGGTGCAGTCGGGAGATCGAGTCTCGGGGGGCTTGGATGCAACGTTCAGCAAATTTGTTTTACGATGGAAGTGTTTAGTCACGACACTAGAGTCAGGAATATAATAGCACAATGTTCATGCCATATAGATCAAAAAACGTAAATATGAACTGGGTCAGTGCATTAGAAGGGGAGAATTTAGGTCATCAACGATCGAGGTTGTAGGTACCTGTACATTTCCGACTGTTTCCATGATTCTCAATGTCCTTTGGTGCAACACTCCTTTGTAGTACCGACTTTTTATTGTAAAAGAACACCTTTTTGAACATCACCACCGCGTAATTCAAAAAGGCTGTCAATAAATCTTTCATTCTGGCACGGTCTCATCTTCTGATTTGGAGTGTCTTGGAATTATATCAACCGGAACTAACTGTGAGAAACGAAACGTTTTAGAAGTTTCCACGGCGTCGCTTGGCATTCATCTCAATACCATCCTGTTCTGTTCAACGAATGGCTGTCAGACCGAAGTGAACTGAAGATATTGTTGGATATTGGCTCTTTGGCGCTCATTTCCTGATCACAAGAACAACGAACAGCTGTGAGTTTGTGTCATACCTTTTGTTTTATTTTATTCTCTAACGTACATACCCTTTTGGCCTTTTATCACAGCCCATCTTAGTTTTCTAGTGTCGTCTTAGATATTGTCGACAATAATTTAGTGTAGCAAGGTCCATGTGCATGCTACTCATCCGTAGGACAAGTGAGAATGCCACCAGAACACAAATTACAAAAAGTAATTTACACTCATTCTGTTGTCGAACTGAGAGCCTGAATGCAAACACTAGGTTGATCGGCTTTAAGTGACTCCTTTAAATAGGCACCATTCTATCATGGTAATCCACCAGTAATGGTAACTAGAAGTGCAATCAAATACAAGGAGCTCAGAACAAATCAGCTTTTAAAATAGTCAGCTAATTATGAACATTCAGTGGACTGAACTATGAGGAACATTTTTGTTCTCGATATTGCCGCAAGTACCGAGAAATTCTTTTTATTTTCATTATGATCCAACATGCAGCACCAATGCTGAAATCGCCGTTCAAAAAGCATGAATGCTCTATGCGTATGCCTGGCTCTGAACAGCTCCTTATCCATTGACACCAAATGATATGGCACTCTTCGGTCACCTATTTCTGTAAGTTAGCAGTTGTCAACAACCTTGATAAAGATCTTCACCCAAAGGACCTGAATAAATGAAAGGCATTGCATCACAAAGATCCCTCGAGCATATATGTTGGGTTTTGGCCGCAGACTAAAAAAGGACATTCTTTGAAAGGATCAAATAAAGGACACGCATTTGTTTGGCCATCGTTATAGCGCTGAGTAAAGCAACACTCATCGCGTTCATCAAAACCAATAGAAGCCACGATTTTGAACTAATTCTCAAAGGGTAAAACCCACAGTATCTAGTCCCGAATGCCGATTAACAATGCGTACGTGCACTTTCTGGCTGTTGATCTCTTGTCTGTTACTGTATGAAATTGATCTGTCGCAAACCGACAACCTCACAAATTAAATGAGATGTTTCGTTCCATTCAGGCAATAAGGAAATAATACGTCCAGTTAAAATATTTACGAGAAAATACTTTTTGAACCTTTTTATGGCATAAGATAACCCACAAAAAGCAGAGCTGAAATAAAGCGCAATAAACCTATGCTGCCTCAATCGTTTCAGCTTGTATAGTACATAAGGTGATTTATTAGAAAACGATCCATATAATCCAATAACGCTCATGTGTTACTGACTGTTGTGAAACCAAGAGTCACTTTCGAGGATTTGTTGTATGCTGTCATAAAATCCACCACAGTACTAACGGGGACAGTAGCAAATCGCTGTTTCCAGTTTCACCCTAGGATTCTAATGCCGTGACTTTTTATCCACTGATATCTTGGAAAATTGTATGTGTGTGATCATTTGTAATCATGGGAATAGATTCTTTGTTGCATTGTTAATTGTCGACACAGTATTTAGGGATGCGGTTATCACGTTGACCTATGCGAGGTCAATACAATAACAACTGCATCGCTACCGTAACCTGGGATGGAATCAACGCAATATTTAGTTCAACCAATAACAAACCGTCTGATATACATTTTTGAAGTCAATTACCATCATAAAGGAGATTGCTGCATGCGTTTAGAAGGATTTCGCACTCAAAATGAGCGTCTGCATCAAAGTGAATCTTTTCTTCCTATGTTTCGTTCTCTTTTCTCAACAGTTAGAATGTGCTTGCCCGAATGGTTTTCTGGAGCCGACTTCTGGGATATGTATGATACTTTTCGACTCAAAAGGGACCTTTTGCGATTCTCATGCTCTTTGTGAGAGCCAGGGACTTTCACGAGGTCTACGTCTGTTCGTACCAGGCAAGCAAGTTGCGCTTATGCAGAAAATTGCCCCAAGTTCAGCGAACGTCTTCACTGGTCTGTCAAAGTTTTTGAATCTCTCAGCTGATTTCAAGGCTGGATGGCGTTACTCTGATCCAGGTGCGGCCAGGGCTGTGACTGATGCCTTAGATGCAAGCATTCCGTGGAGCAGCGGAGAACCGAACAATATAAACGGAGCGGTAGGGACATCGATTCTCAATATGCTGATGGACTCCTGGCAATTCTCAATGACTTCCACTCATGCGGTCTGTCAGCTGTCTAATCTAGCGTGGGATACATCTGCTGATCCTTTTGTCATGGATTGGCCTTATGTCATGCCATATATGTTCATGCAAGATCGCACTAACGTTGGCTGTTTCGAGTCATACACAGTCAACATGATTATCGACTGTTGTGCCATGTGAGTGATTATATATATATATATATATATATATATATATATATATATATATATATATATATTCTCTTTGTATTCCTGTCTAAGAACGCGCTCCTGTTTGATTTGATGGCAATAAATCTTGAGCTGTTATACTACACTAAGGTTCCGGGAATACAAATGAGGGAGCTAAGTATCGATCAGATTCACGAACATCAACTGAAACCTCAGTTGTCATCTTTCTGTATCAGGATGATACATTTTGAAATACAATCTAATACGAAAGTCGTAGACCAATTAAACTAAATATTTATCAACTACCAGTTAAAAATCGGAAGAGTTTGCAACAAACGTGGTACCAATAGTTTCAATTTGGTATTGGATTAAATAAGCATTGGTTACGGCTTGATGTGGCGTTGAACGTAGAATAGCTAGAATTGGACCAAAATCATCTTGATATACTGTGTATGAGGAAAAATAAAATTTTTACCCAAGTAAGCCACATTCCGGACTAAACGTCTTTTAAATTTTACGAATTCTGTTCGTTTCAGATGCAAAAAGCGCAACACTTGTCGAACATTCTATTTCCACAAACAGACTGGTCAGTGTTGGATTTCGCTCTATGTCGATTCTTTGCTTCCATTTAATATGTCCAGCCTTGGTGGCACTTGGTTTCGTCTGAGTCGACCAAACTGGTGATAATTCGAACTGTTTTTATTCTAGTCACTGTTGTTCTTCTCATCCGTTGTCCACGCTACTGAATTTATGCTAGGATACACCTGCAAAGAATTGATTATTAGTTGCTCTATCATTCTGATTGTTCAGGTAAATTATTCCAAACAAATGTATGCGTAATGTCTCTCAATTTATGTTGGAAATCTGTGCAAGCTCGAAGGAAAAGGCTTTCCCTACTCAATAAATTCGTTTTTGTCTTGAAGGTAATTTATCGACCCCTAATTTTCCGGTTGGTTATATGGCTTAATCATCCTCATCTTTACCACATCAAAATAATTGAAGCCTTGTACAGTTACACTTTTGGATCCTTGATAAATTGGGTAGAAGTAGTTGCATAATATGAAATTATAAATATTCGGATTGATTAGTAAATGTAACTGGCACACTTGTACTATGGAACATACAAATAACAGCGGTTGACAAAACAACCGAAACCCTTGCCGTTTCACAGCAGCTTTTCATATTTGAATGGTCGAAGGGATCACAGCTGTAGGTCGTGTGTTCCGAAAACGTTGAACTGGTTACCACCAGACGGTCATTTGATTGCCCACACCATGCATACGATGCCCCTTGTTACTGGTAAGAAGACACAGCTTGTGTGACGCGATCTAGCACAGTAGTTTATCTGGAATCACAGAGAATGCCTTTTAAATTGTCGCACAGTAACGCAGTTGCGCAATTGCCCATCCGAGGTGAGGAATTTTAGGAGGAAAACGAGGGCCCCACGTCTGATCTGCTTGACCATAAAATACTCCAGAAATATTCTCGGAAGAAAATCGGGCTTAGCGATAACAACATTTATCGGCTTTTGTGAGTCAGCAGATGGTGTCATTCGTCCTTGTATTTTGTTTATATTTGACCGGACTTTGCGTGGACAGACGTATACACCTAAGTCAAAACGGATTTATACTTGGGGGATCATCGAATTAAGAGAATGCAAAAATGATTACCTGTCAAAACCATCAAGAAATTTGGCAAATACTCGTGCCCCGTTTGAGAGACTTCGGGTCAGATAAGGAACAGTACGTGTTTTGTTCCGTCCCACTCGCTCCAGTGAGAACTCAACTCAGCCTCAGAAACATTTCAGTTTATTAGCACAAGACGAAGAATATATAGGTTACTCTCACGTTGGCCCACTCGTTCCACACAATGCACTGGTCGGACTGGTGTGGGCGATCACACCGTAGGGCTTCAAAGCCGCTGGCTGGATTTGTCTCGCGTATCGATTCGCGCCATCGATCGGCTGTCCTGTCGGTCGTGACTTCGTGGGTTCGGTAGGGGCTGGTACAGACTCACTGTCTGACACTGAAATTAAATCGTCCATCGAACGATGTGCCAGACCATATCCTCACAGTAGGGATTTCGTAGATGGTAATGAGAGAGGATATGGATTGAAAAGAGGGATGAGAAAAAGCGAGAGAGTTGCACGGTGATAGATTACTGCATAAAGAGTGAGTGCTGTGTGCAAGGATTTGTGAGCGAACTTTGCACAGGCGGCCAGGTAAAATTGGCACAACTTGACATATAAATCAGTTAAGATTATGAACGATACGCGAATGATTGTAGATAAACCTCGACGAAGAATTTTGGAATCTTTCTTCAATAGACTAGGCGAAACAACAGAGGAACAATAAAGTAGAACATGGAAAACACTGAAAAATGGAAATAGATATAGCATTCTATTTGACAATAAAGTATTCGAATTTCGCCTTTGGTAAGATAGCCGGCATAGTTTCTTCACACTGTTTTGAAATGCCAGATGACCACTTCAAATTTTCATCGAAGCTGATACCTAAGTATTTGACATAAACCACCCTAGCTAATGGTTCTGAGGAAACGGCAGATGTATCAGAAGGAAAAAGCCAACGGGAAGGGGATAAATATGCATTCCAAACATTGGCAGAAATATGAAATTGAGCCGGACCGAACAGAGAAATCATAAATATGAGATAGATTGGTGGAAAGGTTCTTGAAATCCTAGGTTATAAACAGCTTGACGAGCAGTCACATCGTGGGCACATTCGAACGAATGTGCCAGAGAATTGGATGAGGGACCGCTATGCAGGTGGAGAATGAATAGGGGAGAGAATAGCTTGCTGAAGCCCTCCTCAGCTATTCTCTAAAGGTTTGGATGTTTTAGAACCTAGTCATGTGGGATGAGTTCCGTTGGTAAAATGATCAGACAACCATGCTAATAAAGAAGTGGGACTGTAGTGGCGTTCAATCTTGGCTATTTTGTTTAACACATATCACTGTTTATGTGAACTTGCTCCACCAAGCGCGGTGGTCATCTGAACGCTGCCCGTGCACGCTACACGCACGCTTTTCCATTATGCACTAACCACTCTCTCCCTACCCATAGTGTTCTCCATCTCATGGGTTGTGGGAAACATTGTCCTGATGATCGTGGTGGCATATTGCACAGTACTACTGAAACGGACAGGTAATCCAAGCGTGTTGGGAAGGACTAGCGAACTTACGTAATAAGGAAACAGCATGGTAAGGTCAAACCAACCTTACAGGACAGCCGAAAGCTTCCAGTTCACGAAGGAGCCTAAAACAGGGAGTAGAATTAAACGCGGATAAGTAGCCTTGAAAAGTGCATTTGACAGACTTCGCTGATTTATCCTAGGATTTGTATACATAGTGGACTAAAGAAGCGACAGTATCCCCAGTGAACCAGTTCAGTTTATGAGTAAACTGTAAGAAGTCATTGGAAGAGATTATGGGAGAATGCAAACTTTTAAGAATGACACACTGCATAAGTTTCTCTTGGGTGTAGGAACAACGTAGACTGGTCCGATCAGTCGGTAGTGGAATACGAGCCTGCAGATTTTTTCAAGCGAATAGTAAATGTTTCGGTCAGAGCAACAGTGCCATGTCTCAAAAGTGATGTCGACAGTGTATCTGGACCAATACCTGAGGTTATTTTGAAGGTATAAAGAAGCCTAGAGACTTCTGTGCGGAAGGGGTTGTGAGCGCACCATCTTCTAGGATGAATGCGAGTAGAGAATCATTTGACGGGTGGATAAATGCGCTGTTGATGCGGTCAAAGTCCGTAACAAATTTCACTCGTTTCGTTTTCTTTCCATACAGAAGCCGAGTGACTAGCCATAGTCAGTTACTATTATGGCTGCATACGAATGAACTAGCACACAGCGAGTCAGCGTGTTTGGTTTCTTTCTTGATCACAGAGAAATATATATCTAAGATGTAAGTTGCATGGTATTGTATCTGGATGACGGGACAAAATATGCCCGGAGGTACATCACCGGTTTCGTTGTTCTTATCGCTCATCAGATATGTGTACCCTGTATTCTCCTGACCAGTCATCAAAGTTTTGAAATTAACTCGAGCTTTGCAGAAATATCTCTTCTGTCTTCCTAAGGATTTCAACATCAGAGAAGTGGCACGACCGTTACAGATGGAGTGAGTTTGTGAGGGGCAGCACGTGTCGAATATAGACTGACCATCTGTACAAAAATTTTGACATTGCTACTTAGCAACCATTCGAAAGAAAACCACGAAGATGTACGAGAAAGGGATTTCTGTTGGAGAAGAATGCTGTCCAGGGAGATTGTTGTAGACAGAACATTTTAGCCGATTTGCTTGGAGGAGCGAAAAGCCGACCCGGATTATGTCTTGAATCTCTACAGAAGCAGACAGTGTTCACTGGTTGAGACTGGTGCACACAATGGATGGGAGAATAATTCAGGACGGTTAATGATAATCCTATCTAAAACAGAGCAGTCACTGTTTGGAGAAGCACAAAGATCAGTTAAGTCAAACACTTTGAGAATTTGGGTTGAAACATAATTAGAATCGCTTACTATGACGTGCAAATTGTCATCTGAAAAGAAACAAGGAAAGGCAAAAATGAGTCATAGAAAGACGAAATATCATCCTGTGTAAAAAACGGAGCCTCGTATAAGTTTGTTGTGATGGTACATCAATAGTTAAAGAATTTAGGATGATACCACATCACCGAGCAATCAATACTGTTCACTGAGTATGAATAAACGACTTCAAACTCTTCACACAGGGTGGAGTTGACATGTGTGACCACTTCACTTCCTATCTTCTTGTTGGTTGAATTCTTGTCCTGTCGTAACAGTGAGGAGTCATTCATTGATACAATTGAGTCAGCCACAATTCTTTCATGCAAACCACACAGTTATGAAGATGAATGCGAGACCAAAGAACAGGGTTAGATCTGATATTTCTGCAAACAGAGAGCTTACGTTGGTACTGGATCAGATTCCGGAATATAGGGATCATTTGCTTCGTTTATCAATGAATTCAACAACCGAAGAATGAGGGACAAATGTCACAGCGCTACAATCGCTTGTTATTAGAAGTATTATCAGACGTAGTATAGCATACACTGTATTGTTAATACCAGTACTAGACTGGACCCAAGGAGATGTCCCCGCGGAAAGTCTACGGCCGATTATTTAGTTCATATATTTCACTCCGGGAAATAAGTCTTCCCGTTCGCTGAGGGTCTTGACAGTCACTGATTCTCGTTGTAGCTGCTCTGCTGACAGACAACGTCATATGCCGAAAAATGTGACGGGCAAAATGTGAATTTATGAGAATAAGAATGTTGACGGTATCCTTTTGTGAAAAATTGCACTATCTATCAAATTATGTGGTTCAGCTAGGGCTATGAACTGCTTCTCTAAGAGCAGGTGACCAAATGCTTTCATTCGCCGTCTTTCATGTTCAACATTTGATTGATCGCCGTCAAATCCTCGTCGCTCCACTGCATTTTCACTTCAGCTGGACTGAGTGAGCGAGTAAACACCCACAAGGACGGGGGAATATTGGCTTGGTTTCTCCTCTTAAGAGTAGATGTCAATAGGTGAACATCCTGCATGGAGAGAAAAAAATAAATGAAAGTCATTTTTACCATCCCCCATCCTAGATTTCGATAAGCAATGAGAACGGTATGTGGTCGTTTCGAACCCCTGGTGGGAATACGCGCATTCGTAACCGATCCCGTTTACCATCAATTGGTGGACATGTTTTGCAGATTGGAGGGAATGCTCGTTCAATACACATTTACGGCGCTCAGCTCACATTTTGTATGAGAAGAGATGTTAAACCAAGCAAAGCTTACATCTCAAACGAACAAGTATCTACCGAGAACATGTGTGCCAACTTATGCTAGGTCCACGATGACGTGTTGCTTTGTGAAGAAGAGGAGTAACGCAACACAATTCACCCAGCATGCCAACAGTGGAAAAGATGGAAATCTATCAAACTATCTCTCATTTTATGATTTTAGTCTTTTTATTTACTCCCTTTTAATATGTAACAATGGCACAGTATTTATGGAAGGGAGGCCTGGCCAATTAGAAGTTGTCAAAACAACTGAATGTGTCTGATCGATAAAAATCTGAATTCAAAACCTGTGATTATATCCGTATCAAAGTACTGACGACAACAACGTATATTATTTTCTGGAATCACATTGATGGAATACATGTAAAGCAAGTAAACCGACATCTTCACCGTAGCGATTACTTGTGATAAACGCATTCAGAATGATGTCTTGAGATCGACTCAAAGAATTCGGTTTCTTTACACGGCTATGGAGTTTTGGGAACATATTCGATCAAACTGTGTCAGCAATTTAAACCATTGCGACTACAACTCATCTCTCTTGCTATCCAACCGCTGCCGGCCTATATTTCTGGTTGGACGTGTAGTGCCTATATACATCGCAAATTGTTCGGAGTGCAAACACTAAGATGCCAGCTTATTTACCACAATTTGGCCATTATTGTCGGCTTCGCGACATGGGACAGTTGTCAACAGAACTGTAGAATTTGCAAAGTAATACAAATGAAACTAAAGAATGGATGGAAAGTGTTGAACTGTGGTGTACAGTTTGACACAACTGCTTATACTCCAAGCGGAACAGTGGGAACACTCCAATCTAGATGGGAAAGGGCAACTCGAATTTAGAGAACAAAAAGAATGTTATATGTATACATGATCAGACGAAAAGACCGTGACACGTGCTAAGTCGGATAAACTTGGAGAACGCCTCTGTCGCACACGAATGAACACAAACTAGTTACCAATGGAGAAAATCCATTCTACCCAGTATCCGAGGATCAAAGGGGACAACTTGAAATCTTGAAGAATTTCATATTCTAGAACAAGCGATAACGAGATTTGCGAGGTATTCCAAGGACTTCCAAACAGAGCTGGGTTTCTGAAGAAATTCAGTTATAAAAGGCACTGAATTTGGTGGCGTTTACAGTCTTCTGATGCTCAAGATATTCACTTAATTCATAAACTAGAAAACGAAAAAACTGGTCATAATCTCGTCGACCCATTGTCACGGAACTAATTTCCTCGTAGAAACATGCCAATCAAACTAACTTCCTTGAAATCCAGCTGATCAGTCCTATGGTAAAATAGATACAACAACACACACTACTCGCCAGTAAGTGCGTGATATATATACAACACAGAGGCCAATCAAGTCTCGAAACAGATTTGATAATGGTCAGGAGAAGTTAACAAATTCAGAAGAATACATCAAGAAACCGTAAAACCAGCTTTACCAATTAGTAGCCCTCTAACTGTAATGCCACCTACGACTGTAAAGCTACATATAGAGGCAAAAATCTTACAAAATGTAAATGAGTAAGGAGACCTGTGTTAGCTCAACTGGTTTTGAAATGTTTGTGGCCTAAAAACCGAGTTAAACGATTAAAACCTGTTGTAGACTACGACCCTGAGCTACGATGGACCCTTTGAGAAAAATCGCATTATTCCGCCCTATATAGGAATTTGACGGTTGGAGGTAGTCAGTAGACTCACAGAAGAACTACTGTTGATTTATTTGCAACACATGATGTTGGAACGAAGGTCATATGTGTCGTCCACTCTATGTCGATTTTGTTCTCACGATAGTGGAAACATCTTAATAGAAACCATGTAATTCCACTGGTTAGATGAATAAGACAGACAAAGTTCCTTTAACCTATGGAGAATGTACTTTGTGGAAAGAATGGCTCGGAGTATATTCTTATATAAACAAAGGTTTTCTCACATTACTGACCTAAAATGTAATGTGAAACCAAGAGGTGGTTGAATTCCTTGAAAATGTCACTGTTCCTTTTCGATCTTCATCACTGATGGTCGGTCGCCTCTTCGTTTTATTGTGAAGGTCGGTTATGTTCACTTCTTCCACCGCATTTTCATCAGGAGCATCTTTTATTGTGAGTGCACCACATGTCTACCGGAACGGATTATACAAAAGAGCCTTCAGCTGCGCAGATCAAGCGCTTTCTCCACTCAACCACACAATCTTGCCACGATAGCCACTATAACTGCTCCAGTTAGACCATTTGGTAATTTAGCGACTACGGTCTTTGATAACCAAACTTTTCCGACACTCACATACTGCACAAGGTAGCATCACGGTCGAATTTTCGGTTACTGTTAATAGACTTGGTATCCTAGTGCGAGTCACGTGAACGGTTGTGTGCTCGACATAGATTAGACCTTCCTCACTTTCCAAGTCACTTTATTAATGGTTGTTTAAAAATCCGCTGATCCTCTGGTGTAAAAAATTAGATTATCGACCTACACAAACAGATGAATACAGATTCCCATCCCAAGCGGAAAACAGTAACTCATGAAGACCGAAGAAGAATTGGCAAGTGCGCAAAAAAATGTAACCAATTAAAACATTTTTACTATCTTGAAATGAACAGAAAGGTCTACGGGATCATCGCCAAATGGCATTCAGAATCAAGTTTTGTAAGAGAAATCGAAAACCGTAAATTTCACAATGAATTGGCAATGGACCTGTGTTCTTTGGTAGAGGAGAATCCTACAATCACTTTGAATGGGATGGAAAAAGATGGAACCAATACACCTAAAGATATCGACCAGTCCATCTTCCATTCACAGTCTATTAGATGGCCCTGACTATACCACGGAAAAAAATGCATTCATCTGATCGATCGGCGGTGTGCATACAGTAACACAGTAGTTCCGTCCTATGGTTTTACATGGATGAGACCAGTTACAGCATTTGAGCCAGCCTACTGCGATCAAGTAATCTGAAGGCCGTGACAATAAAGCATGAGTCAATTTAATATTCGGATATATTTTTACTAACTGTAATGGAGTTCTAGAAAATGAGTGTGGTAGATAGATAGTCAGTGAATCCATCGTAATGCGTAAGACGACAACCTCACTTTCGACCTAATGCCGTAGTCTTTTCACTCATGCACATGCACGGTTCATGAATGAATATATTGGGTAATACTGGGATTCTTGAAACCCAGTAATCATCGTGGTCTCAATGAAGTTATCCTTTCCTGTTCTTTGAACGTTGCACACACTCGCGCAATCGTCTAATGTGACCAATTTCTTCGACAAGGTTTTTAAGATCCAACTCATGAATACAATAAAAGAAAATGTTTGCTCCAATATTTGCAGACATAGTCTTGCAAAGGTGAATGTGGTAAAGACGCTTTGAGTTTTTCCTCAAAATGTCGTACAATACATACAATACAAGCTTTTATCCGCCAGCCCGAATAAGAAATTGACATTCAACGTAACACGTCTTTATCAACTTGGTGTGTAGCTGATGAACCCCGATTTAAGCCGATTTGTGACTGCACTGTTTTCGTTTGATTCTTCAGTCAGTCTTCAGTCTTCAGGTAAAGGGCAGTGGGAAGTCATCCCGTATGAGCCCCATCACATCGTACTCTATTGACTCGGCTGGATGTCGGTGCTCCGCCAATAAACCTTCAGGGTCTGGTCCAATTTCCTCTTGAATAGTGTCTCGGTTTCCTCTTCCACCACTTCGGTCGGTAGAGCGTTCCAGAGATTGGTCACCCTCCTTGACAATCGATAGATGGCCGGTAAGCCGGTGGAATGCACCTTACGAAGCGTCAGGGTGTGTCCTCTGGTACGATTCTTATTCCTGAGCGGGAGTTCCGCCTGTAGTTCCCGGCCCAACTCACCGCGGATTATGCTCCTGGCATAGATGAGATCGCCTCGAAGCCGCCGATAGGCAATGGGAAACAACTCGGTGACTTTTAGGCGTTCCTCATAGCTGAACCTACGCAGTCCGGCCACGAGGCGTGTGGCAGCACGTTGCACCCGTTCCAGTTTGGCTACTTCCGCCGCCGTGCACGGGTAGACAGCTGGACCGCCATATTCCAAACGAGGACGTACATGTGAGACATAAAGCAGTCGGAAAGTGTCCCGGGGTAGAGGCCCAAATGAACGGCGGATGGGACCAAGTATCTTCCACGCTGAGGAGCACGCTCTCTCAGTGTGTGCTCTTGTCTTCAGATTGCTGGTGACAACAACTCCGAGATCCTTTTCCTCCTGCGTGTGACGGAGTACGATACTCCCAAGGCAGTAGCCGGAAGTATCGTTGGGGCCACCAATCCTCATGCTCGCGCACTTGTCCACGATTATCGGTGGACCCCAGGTGGTCGACCAATTGACGAGGGCCTGCAGATCCACCTGTAGTATCTCGCGATCCTCTGCCGATCGAATGGTGCGCCAGATCTTGAGATCATCGGCGTAGATAAAGCATTTGGATTGAATGGTCTGTGGTAGGTCGTTTACAAACACTAGAAACAACAGGGGTCCTAGCACGGAGCCTTGCGGCACGCCACTGCCAACTGGATACCACGCGGACTGGGACTGTGCAACTCTCACGGAAAAGGTTCTCCCGACCAAGAAATCCCCAATCCAGTGAAGCATGGGCCCTGAGATGCCCATGGCCCGGAGTTTCAGCAACAGCTCATTGTGAGGAACTTTGTCAAACGCCTTACTAAAGTCCACGAAGATGACGTCCGTGACATATCCCTCGGCCTTGGAGTTCGACCAACTTTCACGGGCGGTCAACAGGTTTGACAGACATGATCTGTTCCGCCGAAAACCGTGCTGCTCTGCGCATAGCAGTTGACAGCGCTCCAGATGTTCACGTATACGAACAGCCACCAGCCTTTCCATGACCTTTCCAACTACGGAAGTGAGGCTAACTGGGCGGTAGTTGGCCGAGGTGGATTTTGTCCCACCCTTGTACAGCGGAACAACAACTGCTTTTTTCCACTCCTGAGGTAGACTTCCAGTGGCCAACGACAAATTGAACAACCGCGTTAATGGTGTAGTTAGCTGGTCCGCCAACTCCTTCAACATCAGCGGATGCACGTCGTCCGGTCCCGGTGACTTAAGGGTTTTGATGGACTTGGGCATCTTGTTCACTTCCGGCTCCCCAAAATCATACATAATGAACAACGGCGAGCTATCCAACATCGGGATTGGCGCACCTTCCCCCACAGAATAAACTGACAGATAATGTTTGGCTAGTGTCTCAGCCTTTCCGTCATCTGTTGCAACCATTTCGTCGTTGTTCATCAGCGCGGGGATACCCACCTTCGCTCTGGTGCGGCGCTTTAAGTATGCATACAGGCGCTTGGGTGCTCGCACCGCATCGACCGCAAGGGCCTCCTCGAATGCCATCCGCTTTATTCGTTTTTGTTCGGTACACTGGTTACGAATCCTGCGATAGAGATCACAACCCTCACCTGTGGATCGGAACCGCTGCCAGGCCCGATTTCGTCGTTTGAGCAGGCGTCTGAGCTCCAGATCAAACCACGGCGGTCCCTTAACCCGAGGTCTACGCCGGTTGAGGGGGCAGTAGGTATTCATAAGGTACAAGATACCGTCACGAATAAACGCCCAAGCTTCGTTCACATCGCGGTGGACATCTGAATCCGTGGGAAACCAGTTGACATCTAACGCCGCTCTCCGGACGTCTTCGAATGAAGTGCGCCAAACATTACGTCCCATGTGTGGTCTAGGGGATGGACAAGAACCAGTGCGCCAGTGAATTTTTAGCACCATATGGTCACTGCTTCCAAGTGGAGGGAGATGTTCAACCTTATCGACGTCCGAGCTCCTGGGAGAAATCACCAGATCCAGAATGGAACCGTGGCCGGATTGCCTCCGGGTCGATTCCTGAACATGTTGGTGTAGTGCCAGTTCTTGGACCGTTGTCAGTAATTCCCGAGAGAAAGGATCAGCCCCGGCCGCTGTCCTGCTTGACCTCCAATCAATATGCGGAGCATTGAAGTCGCCCAGGACGAGGCAGTGGCCGTTGCACGCCCATCTCCTCAATAAGTTTATCATATCTGGAGGAGTGACCGCAGGTGTCCGATAAATGACTCCAACTGTCCTAAAGCCCCCGGCAGTAAGCTTGACGCGGCACCAGATGGCTTCACCGAATCCTTGCGGGTCTGCGAATGCCTCTAACTGCACGGTTGGGATGTCTGATCGTACGAAAAATGCTACGCCTCCACCAGCTCTGATAGAGTTCCTATCGACTCGGAATAGGGTGTAGCCAGGGAGGGACACCTCAGAGTCTAGAACATTGTTACTCAGCCACGTCTCCGTCAATGCTATCATAGTAGGTGAGCTGGACTGCAGCAGGTGTTCCAGGTCATCCCTCTTGTTCAGCAGACCACGGACGTTAGACAACAGGATGACGACACTGTCTCGGCCTGCTACCACATCCGTTTGTTCAGGGCGTCCTAGCTTGGGGGGGCTGACAGGGACACTAGCGTCAGCGGCCTCCACCGGAAGTGAGGGCGCCGTTTCTGCACCCGAAAATCCCGAATGATCAAGTCCCTTTCCCCTTGTTCCATTCGTTCACGTCGTTCAATCAAAGCATTTCTATACTTCTCACGATCCGCAGGGTCTAGATCTCGGTGCAGCCGCACTTGCTCGCCTTTTAGCCGGTGGGATCTTCCTAACACAGAAGTCGCGGATTCCTCAGAGTCCAGCACTACTTTCAGTGGACGGGGGCGTTCAGCGTCACTAGCTTTGCCAATTCGAAATGCTGATTTTACCCGCAACTTCTCCGCGGTCTCCTCCTCCCCGGGGACAAAGAGTTTTGTAAGTATACTCCGGAGACTCGCAATATCGTGGTCCAGACGTGCCTGTGCCGTGGTCTCCTTTGTCTCAGGCAAGTTCACTATTAGGAAACACTGTTTCCTAGACGGTGGCGCTCTTCGTGGACGATCCGCAGTTGTTATCCAGGCCGGTCTACTTTCATCCGCGGTGGTGCTCTGACGGCTGGGTTTTGTCCCTATAATATCGTCTAGTGCTTGCGTGGCCACATCAGTGCCAACTGGGTCCGCATTATGGCAGGCAGACTTAGGTAGCTTCTGGCGTTGGCGGCGCTTTGTTCCGATTGGCCCAGTGACCGATGTTGAAGCCACCTCTGCATACGTAGCACAGTCGGGAATAGATACCTCGGCGGAATTTTCCCCTTCTGACGGCAATGATGACGGTGAGAGTGATGTTGGCGGAGAAATAGACGATGACGACGCCGCTGATTTTGCTGCTATTGATGGCGATGAACTGATTGACGGTGCTAATGATGATGACGACGACGAAGTTGATGACGCTGCTGTATCTGTGACAGGAAGAGCCATTTCCGCCGACTGCTTTGCGGGCCACACAGGTGTTGATAGCTCGGTGCATTTGATGCACAGCACCTTGAGCAACTTTGCACGGCATTTGTCCAGGGCTTCGTAAAGATCAATACTCATTTCAGAACACTCAAGATGGACCCAACCATCAAAACCATCACACTGAAGAGATTTGTCGCGTGAGCGAACAACTTTCGAACAAACTAGGCACTTGGATGCAATATTTGTGACTCTTTTTGGAGGCATTGTGGGCAAATTATAGTCCACAGAATGACACAACCACAGAAAATATAATTCCAAGTATCACGTCGGAAGACTGGCCGGTGTAGCGCAGTTCAGTTCAGTCTGTGGATATAATGTAAATTAACGCATATGGATATCTGATCAACGTTCACAATTCCCGTATCTGACATCGTAAATGCAATGCTCGATTTTATATATATATATATATATATATATATATATATATATATATATATATATATATATATTGAGACGAATTAAAAACCCTTTGTGCTTTTTCTTTACCCAATGAGTATTCATGATCGAAATATATTTAGCGGAGCGTTTACTCGCATTACCTGTCGGCCTCAACCATGAAGGGGTATGAGCTCAGGTGTGCAAATTAAGCAGAATGTACTCACTCCGAATATATCTAGCTAATACTATGGCCACATATTTTATTCACCAGCCTTTGATGGACTTAACTTTGTTCTTCAAAACGTTCCTCGTTCGAGTTGGCAAATAATCCACGGAAATTGCTGTGAAATCATTGGCCAACTAATGCATCATCGTCTGTTTCATCTTGGACTACAACGTCCAGTCAGCACCTAGGTGATGGACGTTTCTGTTTACAATGGAAAATGTTTTCAATGAAGTTTAGATGCGAGATATTGGTTGGGAGGAGGAACGAACTAGACCTTTGTGTTATGTCCAATTTTGCAAGTGCCACAGTAAATAATGAGCAGATGGATCTTTTGAACTCATGGCTTTGTACACCATTTTGTTCAAAGACTAATAAAGAGGCTGAGAAAATGAAGTGGTGGGCCGCCGAATAAAGTAATATTACAAAGGTGAATTAGAGGGAATATTGACTAGTCGCATTATTGATAGTTGTGCTACAGTGTCATCACGACGAACGCGTCATGATAAACTAAAATAGGAAACCAGTTTTCAAGAACCTCCACACTGCCAAATCTGAATATCGTCCTCTAAGATCAGGCTTTTCTGGTGGATAAGGCTATTCATGCTTATACCCCATAGGTTCTTCGCGGGTCTACTTCATTTGCACAGTAGACGTAAATGACTCACGTTGTATTCTGTGTACAACAGCCGCCAGTTAAAAACACAGCAGATATACTTCGAGAAAATCAGGCAATGGTATTCATCAAAGGGATCAAACAATCATCCTTGAGATCCGGAAATAACCATCATGTCGTCCCGTGATCTTGACCGGCTCCAAGTTTCTTTCACCGTTTTTTGCAAAAGAACCACCAGAATTTGCCCCTCGGACTTGCATTCGTTTAGAGACGTTTGATTGACTCTGTGAAGCATAGATTTTCCGAGCTCGTGACAGGCTAGAACTCTCCCGAAAACAAAAGTATACCAGATCGATCTGAGCTATTGAGCAGGAATTTTGAATATATGGTCTCCAACCCAGGGGCCTATTTTTCTTCTCGACGTCTACCAGTAAGCGGTGTCAAAAATATTTTTTGTTATAATTCTACCATGTCGCACGTTAAAGAACAAGCGATTGGAAGGTCAGAAGCGATTGAGGACAACAGATAGGGATTCCATTCATTCGAGCAAAGATTTGGCTACTCCTTAAGTAAAACTGGAAACTTTACCGAACGAAAATGTTCCCGGCTTGGCTTTTCATTTTGGTGATTCAGACTGTACGGTGATAACAAATACGGTTATCTTCAGTCGAGAACTAACGTAATGCACCTCAAAAGCATCGACAAAATAAGGACGTATTACGATGAGCACACAATTTTGGGGACAACCTGTCTGGGAAAGGCTTCAGTGTCCACTAAATGTGATTGGGGAAAACGTGCTTGTAACTTGTTAACGTTTGCTACCAAAGTGTCCTGCATGCTCGGATCATATTTTGCCCTCACGCAAACATGTCACTCGTCAATATGAAAGTTTTGCACGGAATAATCGGTCAAGGATTATTGGATGCAGTTTCCTTCCCTGTCAAGGTCGCGAAGGATGAGCATTTGACGCGTCAAGTCGTTTCAGAAATCGTATTTTTTCTCCTACGGAATGATTGCTATTGCTCAGTAACTACGAACGAAACGGTTTGCAGGTGTTTTGACCAGAAAATGCACTTTGAAACAATCCCAAAATAACAGCACAGGAATAAACTAACAAGCAAAATCGCGAACAAGACTGGTTAGTGAAGAATGAAATTGGCCGAACAAGATTCTAACAACTCTTTAAAATCAGGAAACAAGGCGTAGGCGAACATATGTTTTCGGTGATTTCATTCTCAAGCCAATTACAATCACATTTATATGAACCAAATTAAGGGTGCCACTTATGTGGGTCGAACGACGAGGCATTTATCCAAACGCATTAAAGAGCATCAACCACGTTGGCTTCAACATGGAGGAAGAGGGGCTGTATCGAGTTCCATTCTCGCCCATCTGTTAGACACAGGCCACAAGGCTGATCCGGCTACATCATTCAGTGTCCTATACAGGGTTCAACCGAACGAGTCAAAATCAGTCAGATATAGGACACTAGCGACGGCTGAGGCAATCAGCATCCGGCTATTGCGGCCCAAGCTTTGTTCACAAAAGAAGCTGGTCCAAGCACTTGAACTTCCGTGGCCGAAGGTCAATGACGTCATGCTCGAATGTGATGCCGACCCAAGTCTCTGACGACGACACGTGATTTCACCATGTCCCCCGTTCATCTATCGATGAGTCGGCTAACCAATCGAGTGACTGACGGACTGATTGACTAACAGATTAAAAGTGTCCTTTTCCTTCCCTTAATTTGGTTCATATAAATGTGATTGTAATTGGCTTGAGAATGAAATCACCGAAAACATATGTTCGCCTACGCCTTGTTTTCTGATGTTAATCAAGGGCTTTTTCCGTTTACTCAAGAATCGCTATTCGCCCATGGTGGTAAAGGAACTAAACCGGTTCCTTCGATTTTCCGCCAGACTGTGTGAGGCTGTCATTTGTGTGGATTTTATTCAGAATTGTGTGAAAGAAAATGCATACCCCATACTTTACTGGAAACACTTACGCCGATACCGGATATATCCTAACAGTAAAACACTCAAGCGCCATGCTTTAAATCAGTTGGACACCGTGAAATCTAAAATTTCCGAGTTGGAACGTAATATGGCTCAACGCCAGGTAGCTGTTGAATCTCTGTTAGAGACGGATAAAGAACTGTTCACGAAGTACGCACAACAAATCACAAAAAGCTGTTCGGAAAATAAATTGTCAGCTCTGAACCAGACGCTAAGCCAACTGAAACCACAGGCGAGCTTTCCGACTACACCTGAGCGGTACGTGCACAACGTTTCTGATGTAATATTGAGTCCGATTTTAATTGAAGCCCTGTCCCTCGGGTCAAGGTTTTGTTATCCACGCAAGAATGAAAACCAGATAGGTCTAGAGGTCCCCTTTGAGAGCCTCATGGGACAAATCAAAGACTTAATACCGAGATCACTGACTGACCTGGAAAGTTTCAAAAGCTCACTAGTCACAGCGTGCTACCAGTATCGGAGATATCAAACCCCAAACCATGGCCTTCTAACAAAGAAACATATAGATGAACTCAAGGAGTTACAACGAAATCGACAGATAATTCTCAGTAGACCGGACAAAGGAAGTGGGGTAGTGGTAATGAATCGTTGTGATTATGTTTCTAAGCTGTTGGACATATTGAGTGACGAATCTAAATTCACTCACGATTTATCGGGAAAAGACCAAACGGAACGTGCAGAGAAAGAAATTACTAACGCATTGAGGAATTTGAAAGTCAATGGATATATATCATCCAGTCTCTTTGAGAAACTCAAACCTGTGGGTTCAACTATGCCTCGTCTTTATGGGTTACCAAAAGTGCACAAACCTGGCCTACCCCTTCGTCCAATTTTATCTATGACTAACTCGGCCCATCATGCTACAGCACGGTGGTTGGTAGGACTCTTTGAGCCAGTCCGACAAAGGCTTGTCAAGCACACGCTGCGTGACAGCTTCCAGTTCGTTGAAGCCATCAAAGATGTGAACGTTCAGCAGAAGCAAATGTTTTCATTAGACGTGAAATCTCTGTTCACCAATGTACCCCTCGTAGAAACAGTGAACTTTATTTGCGCGCTCATTGCACGAGAAGGTATATCGATACAAATTCCGACGGATAACCTAAAAGAATTGTTGCTTAGGTGCACACTTAATGTACAATTCCTATTCAATGGCGCATACTACCGACAAAAAGATGGTGTCGCAATGGGATCCCCTTTGGGTCCACTTCTGGCCGATATCTTCATGGCCAAATTGGAAGCCAATGAACTGAATGCAACTATGGATGGTCTAACTCAATATTACCGTTATGTAGACGACATATTTTGTGTTGGTGAGCGGAATTTGAACGTGGGAGAAGTGATAAGACTATTCAACGCTGCACACCCAGCCATAAAGTTTTCGGTCGAGACAGAAGTGGATAATCATCTCCCATTTTTGGACGTCGATCTAACAAGACGCGCGGACGGCTCTATCCAAAGGGGAATCCACAGGAAAACAACATGGACTGGGCAATATACAAACTTCCACAGCTTTGTTCCAATCGGCCAGAAGCGAAACCTAATAAGATGCTTAGTATCCCGAGCTACACGTATTTGCTCACATGATACACTAGAGGCGGAGCTGAGAATGATTCGTCGGATCCTGTCGGAAAACGGCTACCCCGACAGATTCATTGAACGTAATATAAAATACCGAACAGAACCAGAAAGGATATCACAGGTGGAAAAGAAAACCTTGTTCCTCAAACTCCCTTACAAGGGGGATGCGGCTGCCGAGAGAGTAAGCAGGGTTTTATCTGCCACATGCAAAGCCACTTTCAACGCTGCCAAGCTTAGGTGCTTCTTCTCGACATCGACCATCATAAAATGCGAGAACAAGGATAAGTTGCCTTTGTTGACCTCTTCAATGATTATCTATCAATTCAAGTGCACCTGTGGTGCCACTTATGTGGGTCGAACGACGAGGCATTTATCCAAACGCATTAAAGAGCATCAACCACGTTGGCTTCAACATGGAGGAAGAGGGGCTGTATCGAGTTCCATTCTCGCCCATCTGTTAGACACAGGCCACAAGGCTGATCCGGCTACATCATTCAGTGTCCTATACAGGGTTCAACCGAACGAGTCAAAATCAGTCAGATATAGGACACTAGCGACGGCTGAGGCAATCAGCATCCGGCTATTGCGGCCCAAGCTTTGTTCACAAAAGAAGCTGGTCCAAGCACTTGAACTTCCGTGGCCGAAGGTCAATGACGTCATGCTCGAATGTGATGCCGACCCAAGTCTCTGACGACGACACGTGATTTCACCATGTCCCCCGTTCATCTATCGATGAGTCGGCTAACCAATCGAGTGACTGACGGACTGATTGACTAACAGATTAAAAGTGTCCTTTTCCTTCCCTTAATTTGGTTCATATAAATGTGATTGTAATTGGCTTGAGAATGAAATCACCGAAAACATATGTTCGCCTACGCCTTGTTTTCTGATGTTAATCAAGGGCTTTTTCCGTTTACTCAAGAATCGCTATTCGCCCATGGTGGTAAAGGAACTAAACCGGTTCCTTCGATTTTCCGCCAGACTGTGTGAGGCTGTCATTTGTGTGGATTTTATTCAGAATTGTGTGAAAGAAAATGCATACCCCATACTTTACTGGAAACACTTACGCCGATACCGGATATATCCTAACAGTAAAACACTCAAGCGCCATGCTTTAAATCAGTTGGACACCGTGAAATCTAAAATTTCCGAGTTGGAACGTAATATGGCTCAACGCCAGGTAGCTGTTGAATCTCTGTTAGAGACGGATAAAGAACTGTTCACGAAGTACGCACAACAAATCACAAAAAGCTGTTCGGAAAATAAATTGTCAGCTCTGAACCAGACGCTAAGCCAACTGAAACCACAGGCGAGCTTTCCGACTACACCTGAGCGGTACGTGCACAACGTTTCTGATGTAATATTGAGTCCGATTTTAATTGAAGCCCTGTCCCTCGGGTCAAGGTTTTGTTATCCACGCAAGAATGAAAACCAGATAGGTCTAGAGGTCCCCTTTGAGAGCCTCATGGGACAAATCAAAGACTTAATACCGAGATCACTGACTGACCTGGAAAGTTTCAAAAGCTCACTAGTCACAGCGTGCTACCAGTATCGGAGATATCAAACCCCAAACCATGGCCTTCTAACAAAGAAACATATAGATGAACTCAAGGAGTTACAACGAAATCGACAGATAATTCTCAGTAGACCGGACAAAGGAAGTGGGGTAGTGGTAATGAATCGTTGTGATTATGTTTCTAAGCTGTTGGACATATTGAGTGACGAATCTAAATTCACTCACGATTTATCGGGAAAAGACCAAACGGAACGTGCAGAGAAAGAAATTACTAACGCATTGAGGAATTTGAAAGTCAATGGATATATATCATCCAGTCTCTTTGAGAAACTCAAACCTGTGGGTTCAACTATGCCTCGTCTTTATGGGTTACCAAAAGTGCACAAACCTGGCCTACCCCTTCGTCCAATTTTATCTATGACTAACTCGGCCCATCATGCTACAGCACGGTGGTTGGTAGGACTCTTTGAGCCAGTCCGACAAAGGCTTGTCAAGCACACGCTGCGTGACAGCTTCCAGTTCGTTGAAGCCATCAAAGATGTGAACGTTCAGCAGAAGCAAATGTTTTCATTAGACGTGAAATCTCTGTTCACCAATGTACCCCTCGTAGAAACAGTGAACTTTATTTGCGCGCTCATTGCACGAGAAGGTATATCGATACAAATTCCGACGGATAACCTAAAAGAATTGTTGCTTAGGTGCACACTTAATGTACAATTCCTATTCAATGGCGCATACTACCGACAAAAAGATGGTGTCGCAATGGGATCCCCTTTGGGTCCACTTCTGGCCGATATCTTCATGGCCAAATTGGAAGCCAATGAACTGAATGCAACTATGGATGGTCTAACTCAATATTACCGTTATGTAGACGACATATTTTGTGTTGGTGAGCGGAATTTGAACGTGGGAGAAGTGATAAGACTATTCAACGCTGCACACCCAGCCATAAAGTTTTCGGTCGAGACAGAAGTGGATAATCATCTCCCATTTTTGGACGTCGATCTAACAAGACGCGCGGACGGCTCTATCCAAAGGGGAATCCACAGGAAAACAACATGGACTGGGCAATATACAAACTTCCACAGCTTTGTTCCAATCGGCCAGAAGCGAAACCTAATAAGATGCTTAGTATCCCGAGCTACACGTATTTGCTCACATGATACACTAGAGGCGGAGCTGAGAATGATTCGTCGGATCCTGTCGGAAAACGGCTACCCCGACAGATTTATTGAACGTAATATAAAATACCGAACAGAACCAGAAAGGATATCACAGGTGGAAAAGAAAACCTTGTTCCTCAAACTCCCTTACAAGGGGGATGCGGCTGCCGAGAGAGTAAGCAGGGTTTTATCTGCCACATGCAAAGCCACTTTCAACGCTGCCAAGCTTAGGTGCTTCTTCTCGACATCGACCATCATAAAATGCGAGAACAAGGATAAGTTGCCTTTGTTGACCTCTTCAATGATTATCTATCAATTCAAGTGCACCTGTGGTGCCACTTATGTGGGTCGAACGACGAGGCATTTATCCAAACGCATTAAAGAGCATCAACCACGTTGGCTTCAACATGGAGGAAGAGGGGCTGTATCGAGTTCCATTCTCGCCCATCTGTTAGACACAGGCCACAAGGCTGATCCGGCTACATCATTCAGTGTCCTATACAGGGTTCAACCGAACGAGTCAAAATCAGTCAGATATAGGACACTAGCGACGGCTGAGGCAATCAGCATCCGGCTATTGCGGCCCAAGCTTTGTTCACAAAAGAAGCTGGTCCAAGCACTTGAACTTCCGTGGCCGAAGGTCAATGACGTCATGCTCGAATGTGATGCCGACCCAAGTCTCTGACGACGACACGTGATTTCACCATGTCCCCCGTTCATCTATCGATGAGTCGGCTAACCAATCGAGTGACTGACGGACTGATTGACTAACAGATTAAAAGTGTCCTTTTCCTTCCCTTAATTTGGTTCATATAAATGTGATTGTAATTGGCTTGAGAATGAAATCACCGAAAACATATGTTCGCCTACGCCTTGTTTTCTGATGTTAATCAAGGGCTTTTTCCGTTTAACTCTTTAAAAACAAAGTTGTCTTCCATGAAATACTGATTAGTTACTGATGAATCACAGTCTGGCACAGTGTGTCCTTTCTTAGCAAACAATGTGTACGTTCATAAAATTATACAAGTTCCAGTTGGATAAAATGTGAACATCGAGTCAGGTAAACGGCTTTTTGAAACATTGTCGAGGATGCGCCGTTGAACTCTGCAGGAAATAAACAGAATTATGAAAAGGCTTTAGCCGGCCAGCTAACTGGCGGCTTTGATTTTTGGGATAAGAGATAGTTCTTTTTAAAATGTGCATTTAATCGCATGGATAAACATTAAATTCTCGACATTAGGAGGTGATATCGCAGGAGGCCATCCGACTTCCCCAGTTAAAGGATCCTCACGGTTCACAGAAAAACAGACCGGTCGTAGGATTTCACATAAGTTATTGAAAGAATAGCCAGTAGCTTACCGGGGAAAGGAGAGAACATTATTCGATAGTAATTACGGTTTTGTTCGACGAGGATCATTCGTCGAACGTAAACTTCTGTTGAATTTTGATGCATTTTTGCCTCATTCATATATGTAGATAATATTTCTAATGCACAAAACTCATTGGTTAATACCTTCAGTTTCACAACCATTTTTGTACGCTCCGTGATCCGTCCGTACGATTTCCCGTCGTACCTTGGGTTATCGACTGATCGTAGACGGAGTATAGATCATTCAGGGTGCAACTTGCGTGACGATTTGATTGATATGCAAATGGCCAACTTATGTCTACCTAATCGAAAATGGAAGACTGAATATACCAACTTGAAAAGTGATGTTTCTCTTTGAAATTTTACCACCTCAATAATGAGGCAGTTTTAACGATGGTAATACAAACTGTGAGTGGTAATGAAACACGAACGCTTCCCAAACGTCCCGGGATTGGTTCCATTTCAGAAGCAACACCTTTCACTTTTGTTCACAAAAGAAATTTAATCTGCAGCCCGTAATCATGCTTAGAATAGTCTTGCGAAATAATATCCATATTTTCCTGTGAAAGCGTGAACTGAGGTAGCAATAAACTGAAGGACAGAGGTTGAACGTGATCAGGATGTGAAACATGATTCGCCTGAACCACCGGACAATAAGACCAAGCATTGCTGGTCATTTATTACTTAGGTGCATGCGTTTCCGCAAAAAGTAAGTTTTCGGCAGGGCCCTCAAACTTGGCCGTGTTGTTTGGTACACTTCCGGAATGTTTTGTTGTATCACCCCTTTCGCAGCACCCGTTCTATACAACTATTTGTTTGCTTCGTAGAAACGTTGTTCCAATAAAGACATGCCCATTACTGTATTATGCGGGTGTGGTTTCATCAAATCTTTGAGATACTTGTATTTTTCGCTGAAAAGAAACTTCAGAAATTCGGCGAGAGGGAAAACGAATGTAATTCTCGGAAAGCTGAGTGACCATCACCATAGACATGACGCTGAGTGGGAGTTTGAACTAAGAAATTCAGCTACGCCAAGTACGCACTTACCAATGATCATGTGATCAAACACTCAATCACTGCTCGGAAAATTGACGGAATCCACGGATTTTATCCGTCACCGGGAATGCAATCAACTGGGCGCCTTTGCGCTTCAAGAAAAATTGACTCGACTGTGATTTTCATGGAGAAATTTCCATACTGCCTGATTTTGCTGCCTTTTGTAGCGGTTGCCATCTTCGTTCATACTTTTACCACGTTTATTGTTTAACTGAACGCTGACTGCCAAGCGCGGTTGCCATTTGACCGTTGCTCTTGCGCACGCTCTCACGCACGCTCCCAAATACACGCTAACCACTATCTCTCCCAATCGCCTTCTCGTTCTCACGGGTCGTGGAGAATACTGTTCTGGTTAACATATTTGTGCAGTGCCGCACATAAGAGTACCGTGCAGGTGGTCCACGCAGTACAAAGGACCGAAGCACGCGTTTACTAAGGAAACCGCGAAGTGAGGTCTAATCAACCTTACAATTGGTGAGCCCGACGTGATCCTCAGGTCACGTGAGTTTCCTTGTTTTCTACCGTTCAAGGTCCCGTCTGCGTACGTTTTTGTGTGTTTTATTGTTTCCCTAACTTGATTTTTTTTTCTCGGTTGGTTTACCAAATAATTTTTTTTCGTCCAAACATATTTTGTGTGTCTAATTTGTCGTGATTTTTTTTTCGCGAAGACTATAGTGCCCCATTGGTCGTTGATTTCTTTTCCCGTCGGTATTCCATAAAGTAATCGCTATGTCTGCCGAACGGAAGTCCTGCTCAGACCCCACCGTTGGGGCGATCACGCTGCACATACCGGCATTCACACCTGCTGATCCAGAACTCTGGTTCACGCTGGTCGAGTTAGAATTCGAAAACTGCCGTATAACCAGCGACGCCAGCCGTTTCAGGTGGGTAGCAGGCCGCCTCCCGTCAGAAGTCACAATGCAAGTAAGGGACGTAATAATCTCTTCCCGAAGCTATGAGGCTTTAAAGGAGGCTGTCATTGCCCGCACGACCCCAACACAAGACCAACGTATGCAACAACTTCAAAACGTTGAGCTTGGAAGTAGGAAGCCCTCCGAACTGCTGCGTGAGATGCAGCGCTTGAGAGGACCGACAATAGGTGAGGACCCGCTCTTGAGGGAACTTTGGCTGCAGCGTTTGCCGCATAACATTCCAGTTTTACTAAGTGCCACACGCAAATGCTCGCTAGAGGAAACTGCAGCGATAGCTGATGACATTATGTCACGATACAACCCCGCTGTAGCTGGAGTAACCAGGCCGTCCGTCGCAACGGTGCCTGCCTTGCCCACATCTAACGATCTCGCGTCAGTTTTGTCTAGAATTGACGCGAGCCTGCAACGCCTAGCAGTTAGAAGTGGGTCACAGGAGCGGCACCGCGCACGCTCACCTAGGCTCCATAGTCCGTCATTGCGACGCCGTTTCGTCGGTTCTTCAAAAGAAGGATATTGTAAATACCACAGTCGCTTCGGTGAGGGAGCCAAACGATGCGAACGAGGGTGTACGTTTCCCGGTGCTCATCAGGGAAACTAAACCCCCGCCCGTGGTGGCGACCCACGAAGCCGGGTATCACACCAATAGTCGTCTTTTGAACGTAAGGGACATTATTTCAAATAACCTATTCCTTGTAGATACCGGTGCCGAAGTGAGCGTCCTCCCCCGAGCGAAAGACGACAATAGCACACCGCAGGCCCAAACACTACGCGCTGCCAATGGCACGGCCATCCCAACGTTTGGCCAGCGGTCGCTCACCTTAAACTTGGGTTTAAAGCGTAATTTTCGTTGGGTATTCATCATCGCCGACGTCCCGTACCCAATTCTAGGCATTGACTTCCTGCAGCACTTTGACTTGTTAGTTGATGCACGGCGCCGCAGAGTGGTGGATCGTCAGACCACTTTCGCTGTTGCGGGTCATAATTCGCGAGTGAATCACGTCACGCCCTTTTACGTTCAACCACCGGCACACGAACCTTATAGCGAACTCATCGCCGCCTACCCGGCCATGTTTCGGCAGGCCGGGCCTCTCCCAGCAGTGACGACCAGTGTCACTCACCATATCGACACTAAGGGACCCCCAGTGTTCAGTAGGCCGCGTCGGTTAGCACCAGACAAGCTTCGTGTTGCACAGGCCGAATTCGAACATATGCTAGAACTGGGTATAATACGCCCTTCTAGTAGCCCTTGGGCTTCCCCCCTTCATATGGTTCCTAAGGCTAGTGGCGACTGGCGACCTTGTGGTGATTACAGAGCGCTTAACAAAGTCACCGTCCCGGACCGATACCCGATTCCCCATATACAGGATCTTACTTCGTCTTTATCAGGTTGCTCCATCTTCAGCCGTATCGATTTAGTTCGTGCGTACAACCAGCTCCCGGTAGCAGAGGCCGATATCCCTAAAACTGCCGTCACTACACCTTTCGGGCTGTTCGAGTTTCTGCGAATGCCGTTTGGACTCAGCAATGCAGCCCAGACCTTTCAACGGTTCATGCACGAGGCAACCCGTGGTTTGGAAAATGTCCACGTATACCTGGATGATATTTTGGTGGCGAGTTCTTCAGAGCAAGAGCACGCTACGCACTTACGAGCACTTTTCGAACGCCTTAGCCAGCACGGCGTTACGATCAATATCGCGAAATGCGAATTAGGCCGGTCTGATATCACGTTCATAGGACATTCTATTTCATCCTCGGGTATCCGCCCTCTGTCAGATAAAGTTTCCGCTGTTCGCGACTACCCTGAACCCCAATCTTTTCGCCAGTTGCGTCAGTTTGCCGGCCTGGTGAATTTCTACCGCCGATTTATTCCTCACTGTGCGGAAATGATGCAACCCCTCACCGACCTGTTGCGCGGAGGTAAGCGAAAGTTCGTGTTTCCCGACACGGCACAGGCCGCATTCGCCTTGGTCAAAGATGCTGTCGCCAACACAGCACTCCTGACACACCCCGACCCTGTGGCTCCTATTTCTGTAGTGACGGATGCCTCGGACACAGCGGTTGGAGCAGTACTGCAACAGTTCGTAGATGACTCTTGGCAACCTTTAGCATTCTTCTCCAAGCGCCTACAACCCGCGGAATCAAGGTACAGCACGTTCGGTAGAGAGTTATTAGCCATCTACTTGGGAATCCGTCATTTTCGACATGCACTCGAAGGCCGTTCGTTCACGGTGTTTACAGACCACAAGCCTTTGGTTTACGCACTGAAGTCAGCTTCCGATCGATACTCACCACGCGAGATTCGCCACTTAGACTTTGTCTCACAGTTTACTGTGGACATACGACACGTCTCTGGGGTACTTAATCCCGTCGCAGACGCCTTATCGCGCGTATATCAACTAAGTCTGTCACAAACGCCTAACATCAATTTGGACGTAATGGCACAGGCTCAAACTAGGGACCCTGACATCGAACGACTTCGGCAAAACGGTTCTTTGAGTTTAACCACAGTGCCTATCCCAGCTTCCCAGAATACCATCGTGTGCGATGTGTCGCAAGGTCGCCCTAGGCCAGTAGTTCCTGCTGCCCACCGTTATCCTACGTTCCTGACACTCCATAATCTGGCTCATCCGGGTGTGACTGCCTCGGTGAAACTGATAACTGAGCGTTTTGTTTGGCACAATGTCAAACGAGATGTCCGTCAATGGGCTCGTGCTTGTCTGCAGTGTCAACGTGTTAAGACCCATAGGCACACTAAGGCGGCGTTAGCCAGGTTCCCAGAACCTGAAACACGTTTTCATCATGTGCACGTCGACCTCGTAGGACCACTTTCACCTTCGCTTGGGTACGTTTACATACTCACATGCGTGGATCGTTTTACTCGCTGGCCGCAGGCTATCCCTATCCCTCGTCCCACCTCGGAAGAGGCCGCGAAAGCTTTTCTGACCGGTTGGGTTAGTCATTTCGGTTGCCCGGCAATAGTGACCACCGATCGCGGTCCACACTTTGACGGCGCTTTCGGCAGCCTACTCGCTACGCTCGGTTGCCAACACGTTAAGACGACAGCTTACCACCCTCAGGCCAATGGTATGGTTGAGCGTTTCCACCGGCAATTAAAAGCCGCCCTTCGAGCAAACGGTAACCCACTTTGGAGTGAAACACTACCATTAGCACTCCTAAGCCTGCGTAGTACCGTTAAGGAGGAGTTACACACAACACCGGCCGTACTAGTATATGGCTGTACACTTCGTCTGCCTGGGGAGTTGGTAGCCCCCTCACCAACCGTGACTTTCGACTACGGTGACTATGCTCAGCGCCTTACGCAGCACATGCGAGTGCCCAAGGCCAGTCCGCCGCGTGAACAACAGTCTACAAGTTATGTCCCAACTGCGTTAGGAACCGCTACCCATGTATTCCTTCGCGTCGATGTCGTTCGATCACCACTACAAGCGCCATACACTGGCCCGTTTCGGGTGATAAAACGTAGGGCAAAAACATTTGTCATAGATATCAACGGACGACACGACACCGTATCTATCGATCGTCTCAAACCTGCCGTCATTGAGTGCAAGCCGCTCGGCCAATTTACACCCACTCAAGTCGCTCAGTCACCCGCATCGAGCGAGTTACCACTCGAACCACCCCCAATTACGCCTAGCGAGAACTCGGCAGCTAGTCCATCAGATTCTCCAACCGTACCCGCAACGCGAAGTAGCCGTCGCGGTCGCCAACTACGAAATCCCGTCCGCTTCGCCGATTTCGTGACGATTTTTACAACCGACTGTTAGCAATAAGTTGGGAAGTTCGCCATGGATTTACCAAACAACAGACCCGGGAAATTACAATCGGTAGTTATGGCGGTTGCCATCTTCGTTCATACTTTTACCACGTTTATTGTTTAACTGAACGCTGACTGCCAAGCGCGGTGGCCATTTGACCGTTGCTCTTGCGCACGCTCTCACGCACGCTCCCAAATACACGCTAACCACTATCTCTCCCAATCGCCTTCTCGTTCTCACGGGTCGTGGAGAATACTGTTCTGGTTAACATATTTGTGCAGTGCCGCACATAAGAGTACCGTGCAGGTGGTCCACGCAGTACAAAGGACCGAAGCACGCGTTTACTAAGGAAACCGCGAAGTAAGGTCTAATCAACCTTACACTTTCGCGTCGAACTTCCGTGTCTCACCGTAAACGTGGCCAAGGCCTCGTCAAGTTTATTACCGAAGGATAGTTTAAATGAATGAAAAATATTTTTACTCATTCTAATCTTGTTCAGTTCATATTTTGAGCTTTGCGAATGAATCAGGGTTCATCAGGTCTTCGAATAATGATACTTTCCACTCAAAGCTTCCTTATACTTACGCTGATTGCTTGCAGTGCTGTGGTTAGGCAAATATGCGTAAACTTGGTTACCAGAGTAAACAGCTGTAACAAATTGTGAAAACATAATTGAAGTGATCAATGGGTTCACCTTAATCATCCGAATTTGCGTTCAGATAGATTTGCTATCCAATTATTTTGTTAGAAGCAGTTTTTCCGGTCAATATATTTTTCATGGCTCTGTCTATATCATATGGCCGAGTGAATCTAAGTCATTGCTTGAATATTTCACGGTCAGGTCATGTCATGTCAAGTGCTTGCCTTGGACATCCGAGAGTGAATATCCAGCCGCTACGTAGCCAAAGTCCGCAATCAGGAAAGAGCAATATTCAAACAAGAAAAAGACGTGTTTAGTGGGGCGAGTTAGGAGAATCTTTCGTGACGGTACTTAGGGCTGGTGAATAAACGGGCCAGGTAAGAAACTACAGAGGACTTATACGCCATAGTGCGAGGAAACAGATGTTTGTATTGCCATCGATTAGCAGATGTGGACATGCAATTGCTAAGATCGGGATGAAGGGGATGTGTGCATTTGTGGTACTTTGTACATCCCACATATTCTAACACTTTCTTTTCACCGTATTTTACACGTTTTATCGTTTTATCAAATTACTAAATACACATTTTCAACTGACCTGCAGGTGTTTACCGCGGATAGCCCTCTCAGTGCCGCTTGTGAGCATTTTGTGACCTGTGGCAATAAAACTGGAACTCACACTATCCCAAAAGCCATTGTTGTGCCCCTGCAGCGTGTTGGCAGCCAACTGTGGAATTTTTAGGATCCATCCAGACGGCGTACCACCTCCTGACCGGAAGCTATGTCGGACTAACTTGAGGAGCAATTTTAGGGTGGCCGGTTTGATTTCAACTCACTGTACATTGTGGACACACTGTGAGTTATCCCTTTGCTGTTTCTGTTGAACCGCATTTCTGTACACTAGTATTTCGTTAACATACTGACTTTTTTCTCGCATTTCTATTGGGCCACAACGCAGTCTTTTTAGATCTTACGAGAAAAAGTCAGACGTGCCTTGAGATGCTGGGTTGCGATAAGTTTGATGAGCAGGTCCTAAGTGATGCCACTGTCTTAACAGGTGTTTGAGGAACCTGACGGGAATTCAGAAACCTTCCGCAAGCAGTCCCTGGAATATTACGGGGGAAGCGCAAAGCAAGTAAGGAAGGATGCAGGAAAATACAGAGCGCCTCATTAGATGAAAAGGGACAGAAAATGACCTAAGTCCCATCGAACAAATGGTGAGTTCCCTAACCTCGGAGAAAACGGCTGCGACGTGATCTGTCTTGGTGAGTTCATGGCTGATGTTTACACCGAAGTACTTCACGGAGAATACTAGTTGTAGTGGTTCTTCATCGATGACTATATCTTGGATTGATACCACTGTGTTTGAGTATTGATGGATTTTATGGAGGAGGAACTGAATGTCAGGGCGCTTTGCGAGATTCATGCTTAGATTTCGATCTGAAGACCAGTTGATGGCCTCCGTTACTCATTTTTGAAGAGAGAGAAATGTGGAGCTGTTACATTTGGGCTTTTCAAAAACCACAACATCGGCGTAGTCAGTAAGAAGAAAGTGGCCATAAACAGCCATAGACGATATGTAAGCAGAAAACAAAAACTGTTTCAATGGAGTCCTTGATAAAGCCCTGTGTAGAGGGGATCATGGAAGAAATTTCTGTGAATTGTTGTCGGTTGGAAAAATAGTTGGACAAAAGATTAGTGATGGAGGTACTGGTTCCTGAGTCAGCAAGTAAATGGGGTAATTTTGATCAGCCATTACAACTAAACGCCTCACTCTGGCCAAAAACAGACCCTAACCGCCTGGCTTTTGCGATCAACAGTTGATAAAGCAGAGTGGGTGAGAAATGCCATGGCATCAAGAGTAAGTCGTGATTGGCGAATTGCGAATTGCTTAGAGCCCAACACATCGATCTGGGCAGACTGTCTTTCCAGTACAATCTTCACGAACGTCCTAAGAGCAGCTGACGCACAAGCTATCGGGCATATGTTGGATGTAAACGTTTTTGGTACTGGGGTGATGGAAGCCATTTTCCAGCAATCGTGAATAACGTTACTATTTTAAAATAGGTCAAATAGACCAGAAAATCAGGGGGATAATGTACTTGCGCATTCAATCAGCAGGATCAGTTGTAAGCAGTCTGGCCCCGTTTGCCTTGTTTGCATGGGGATGGGTGAGCTCCTTGTACACGTCCAATTAAGTGACTCCACTCGTGGCAAGATTCTGGGGGAGTCAGCATCACGGTTTGAGACGACTGGTAGGTATGAGGTAACAATGGAACAATGATTGAGTTCACAAACTTTTCCCAAGCAGAAAGTTTACGAGGATTAGCACCTCTTAAGCGCATGGTCTTCTTTCATGTCTCCCTGTGATCGCGATGAGACATACAAAGCGGTCAGTCGGTAAAGCTGAGTTTTGATGGATTTTGATAGAATTCCCACTGAGCCCTGGTCCTTCACCTTGAAGGTGCGCTCCTACACACGATGCAATCGTTTCGGACGAAGGGAAGAGTACCGGTCTGGTCGGATGTGCAATGTTTCCACGGGGCAGCAGATATTAAAGCAGAGGTCAGGGTACTCAGTTAAAAGTTCAGAAAACTGCCAGGGGTCGGAGTGAGAAAATACTCTCAGGCCAGAATTTTCAATCCTAACTCAGTTGCGCGAGTTTTTCTGGGTGACACGGTCGACCGTATATGTTTCGGCCATGGCTTTGGATGAAACATGAGTCTGTTATTAGGGTAAATTATTACTGAACCTTTAAAATTAAATGACCAGAACAGTCAATAGGAAGACAATAGGCAATGTGTACCTATTCGCGATTATTATCAAGATAAAGGTCTGGCGAGTCGTTAAGCCTGGTGGGGAAGGCAAAAGTAGTTTATCAGGCCTAGGGGTATAAGGAATCTCACTTTGAACTTTTAAAATGGCCGCAGACAACACACCAACCCACCTTGCCTCGGTTGCTTTCTGGGAGATTTGACTGCCCACCCATTGACAAAGGTAAAATTAGACTTACACGCAGGTTATGAATCCTCGGTGAAGAAAAACCGTGTTGGACCACGGTTTTGACCGCGGCCACTTCCGAGAAAACGGTGGAAAAATTAGGACTTATCTGCGATCGTTGCCCAGTTATTTTGCCTCCATTTTTCGCAGTTTCATCAATGAGGATACGCTGAGGTGCTGACCATGGGAGCCAACGCTGTTATTACATGGAGGGTGTGGACAAAGCCAAGTTAATATAACCGGACCATAACCTTCCCCACATCATCAATAACGTTCTCTCTGACATTGGATTGGGCTTGGAAGACGTGGCTCATTTGCTCAACGGGTTGGGAAAAGAAAGTACGCCAAGTGATTGCGAGCGATGGTTCAAACTGGTAATGTGCTGGAAGCAGCACCGTTGTCCGACCAATACTAACTTCAAGGTCGGGTGGTCCTAACAGCCACAATTGAGTGGTCATGGCTAAAACGATGGGATTATCAATAGATCGCCCAAAAGTACGATTGGATCAACTGGGAGAGTAATCAACATCCAAAAATATTTCGTTTTTCCTTGAAAGGCAGAAGATGCACTGTACCAGTAATATATTGCGGTGGACGAGTGGGATAAGAATGGAGGAATAGGATCGATAACGGAGAGAACTTCAAAAAGAACTAAAGTGGTTTGATCGTCGAAAATGGTAGGGCGTTTTGGTCGATGGAGGTTTCTAACTGGCTAAGTTAGTTATGTTTGAAATGAGCACAAAAAGACAGAATGCCAAATCTGCGATAGAGCTGGACGGCTATGGTCAGGAGAATGTAGAGGGAAAAATGTGCTTCAGAATAATTGGTTTAGTGCATACCAACTGCCAACAGACAAAAGTTTTGGTAGGTGAACAAGATTGGCTGGGTAATGCAGGTAAGAATAAATCAAATCGTTCTCAATATGATATACGAATCATGGAATAGGTTTATTTTCGGATAGATGGATCGTTATGCATCGACGGAGAACAATTCGTAGTTGTGCCGATTGGTGAGGTGAAGAGGGTGTGAAGTGCAAAAGCGGAAACAATTGATGGAAAAAGAAAGAACAGATAGACTGGCCGCGTTTATTGTAGGTTTCTCAGTGAAATAACGGCCGAAGGAAAGAAAATATTAAGTGGAACATGATCACCTGGGGTATGCAGATATACCCAAGGCAGTGCTTCGCAAGATCGGGAGGATGCAGTTTAGTGTCCTGTGTTGGTGAGCAGTTGAAGCAGAGCGAGCGAACAGTCGTCGAACAAGCCACTGGATGACAGAAATCTATGGACTAACTATCCTCGATATTGACATTGGATGGTGAGTGGAAATAAATGGCGCCAATAAATACTGTAGTACATGATGAAGTGATAAAGGAGACGTGTTCTGACGACAAGCTTGCGGATTGCACTGGCAGACAGAAAAGCGTACGAGATCCAAACAGGGGCCAAAGGGGGATATCACGAGGTGAAGAGCGGGTGGAAAATAGGAATTGAACCGCCTAGCTTATTGAGTCTTACGGCCGCTGGTGAGTCGTGGTGGCTCAAATATAGGGAAGGTTCACCAAGCGCGGTAAGTTCATTTGAGGTGGCTATTTCTTCCGTCTCTTCACCCCCTTGTTTAACTGCTTCAATTTTCTGTTTTTCTACGAACCGTTTGGACATTTGGCTCTCTGTCGGTCAGCAGAAATAATACTGTTGCATTCTTACGATCAGCCTGGGAAAGTTCACATCCAATTTCGATTAGCAAAGTTCTGATTTTTATTGCTCAGTATTTGAATACCGCAATAATGAATATAAATGGTCCGTTTCTTGGTGGATCAAACATGTCAAATTTTTTAAATTCCGGGTTTGGAATTAGCACAAATCCGCTTGTTCATTGCATGTACAGGCTAATTTTTCGGGCGATCGAACAGTATTTTTCTATTGATTCGTGGAACTTTTGACATCTTTCGACGATTTTGGATCGCTCGACTTGAGGCTACTGTTTTTTGGATATTTTTGGCTGCTTCGAATTGGGCCAGTTGTGAAATACCTCCCTTGCTTTTGCTCTTGCGACGGTTAACCCCTTCCCTGCCAACTCTAGCATCTTTTGAGTTATTGGTTTGCAGGTTTTTGGTCTTCTGTCGCTGCCGATGTAGCTAGATATTAAGGATAGTTTCAATGGCGATTTAGCGGATGAAGTGGCCTCTAATTCACCGGTCGGTAAGTCTTCTGCTTTTTTTTCTTCGTAGGGATTCTTCAGACTTTCACGAGAAGGTAAAACTAGAACTGGGAAGTACTTAGTCGGAGGTATGAGCCACTGAGGCTGTGCGCAGGGCGGCTGAAGCCAGGCGAGGGGTGGCTGAGACGCTTAGACGACACGGCGGTAAGATTTTGTGGCTCATCCGTCATTTGGAAAAGAGATTGATGGCGATGTTTAAACTCGACTGTTGGTCCTGGATGCCAACATTTCTAAGACCAGTGAGAGCGGTGGTGATCATATTCGTTATGTTGATAAATTCAACCCTCCCGGTGGTATGGACGGGTTCAAGCCGGCTGCCAGCAAAGTTGAGAATGCTTAAATTTAAACTTCCTAATTTTGCTGGTTCTCCTCTGAAGTATGTTCTGTTCCTCTGTCGATCTGAGAGCCAAATCGAGAGCCCAGTAAAAGACGAAACTCAGCTTTTGTATTGTCCATTTCAGTAGTGTTCAGCCAAAGCCAAGGGAGATTTTGGAGCTTGTTTACTTTATCCGTCTGGCGAGGGTTATCATCAAGCGAGAGGATTATGAGTGAACGTTTAGGTCAGTACTTTGCTTGCTGGATGTAATAACCAGACCGGAAACTTGAGCTCAAAATCCGGGCGCCTTGCCGTCTTATGACAATAAGTTGACCAGTGGATCAGCTGCAGTGGAGAAACTAGGGTATTTGAATGACCTCAACTTAGTTCAAACCGTAGAGGCCGTTTTGCGTTGGTTCCCTTGGCATATGGCAGATGATTGGGTAGAAAAGGCCGACTAGACCTGCTAGTCAGAAAAATCCAGGATTTCGCGACTTGTGTCGGTTCGAAAGTTCTAAGACATGTTCACAATTCGATATATACAATTACTTTCGTGGACAAAATAATGCGTTAGATGTTTACTAGGAGGAAAGTGCGGACCACAAAACCTTTGTAGTATCTATAAATGATGCCGGTTACATCAAATGTCGTGGCAGACATAGCCTAGACGACTGCCTACAGTTTCAAGCACTGTCGCCCAAAGACAGTAGGGAGCTTGTGTCTTAATACAAAGCGTGTTTTTTGCTTACGCTCAGGCCATTGTATTGACAAATGTCATTTAAAGAGGCTTTGTGGAGAAGCGAATTGTAATCGCTGGCTTCATTGTTTGCTGCGTGAGATAAGCAAAATTCCGGTCCCCAAAGTATCTTGTCGACTATTTCCCATGGGTTCCGGTGTTAGCTAAAGGGATTGTACCGGTCATTATTGAAGGTCCAACCAAGTCATTAGTTACTACTGCGCTGCTCCACGCTGGCACAGGTACAACTCTCCTGCTTCGTGATATAGCTGAGAGTTCAGATTTCACATGAAAGAGCTAAAAATAACTTGAACAGTCCCATCAGGAATACTGTAGGACGTTGTGAAAGGATGTCGTTTAATCTGAAGTCTTTGGATGGTAATGAGACCATCGGAGTGACGGTTGCTTATACCTTTCCATCAGCTCTGGACGTACAGACCGCGGCACCTAGTCAGCAGACTTGGTCCAAGTGGGGTTATTTGGCAGGAATAGAACTTGAAGCTGTTTCGAATCCAGTGGTTGGAGTGGTAATTGGTTCAGACCTTCCTTTCACGAGCTGAACCTAAGAACAGCGAAGGGATTTTGGGGGGAACCATTATGCTGACCACACCCCTATGGGCTGGGTCACACGAGGTCCTTTGGATAACGGTTGTTCAGGGATATGTTGTGCAGGTACTAGAGCATCCCAGGGCAGACAGGCAATTGAAGTGGTGTCTGCCGTAACATCTGGTGCTGAATCCTAAGAAGCCTGGAGGGTTCTTGCAGTCTTTGGCTGTGCTGCAGTGTTCCAAGAGAATCACCAAAAGCACGCTTATTGCAAGGCTCTAATTTCTTTCTGAGTTCAGCAGATATACCTCAGTGGTCTCATCAGAAACCTGTAGCCTTTTCTACCGATATTGAGGATACGTTCCTACAGGCAAAGGTGCCCGAGGAGGACCAGTATGCCCTTCGTTTTCTCTGGTGATCTGATGGTAATACTGCTGGGATGAAAGAATCAGGAATGACAGCCCATCCTTTTGGATAGTTTTTTCACCATTTTGTGCGAATTTTGTTCTGAAGAAGAAAGCTACGTCATTTAGGCATCATTTCTCATAGGTGGTATCACAAGTGGTATCAAAGTACTTTTGAGTCGACGACTGTTTGACTTTCGTTGATAACGTTGCAGAAGCATTATGTATGTCGGAGGGATTATGTGGCCCAATAAATCTTGGTAGGTTCAGGTAAACCAAGTGGATGAGTCACGAGTGAAAGGTTTTGAGTGTCATTCCGGTTGATGAAGGAAGCAGCACTATGATACTCATTAATGCGGGTCGGTCGCCGACTGCAAGAACTTTCGGTTCCGCTTGGAATGTTGAGCTAGACGGTTTATAATACCATGCTCTTATCACGGACTGGCCAATACCAATAAGAGACTCGTTGACACAACTGGTCACAGTCTGTGGTCCACTAGGTTCGGCTGGTACGTGAATCTTACCGACGAAACAACTGTTCCAAGATTCGTGCCTGAAAGTGCTGGTTGGGATAAACCCCTTGGCTTGGATACTGAAGCAAAGTGGGAGGAAGTAAAGAGGATTGTCAAGTTCCAGCAGCAAAGTGCCCAAAGCCGTTGAGCTAACTTTGGGCTAAAATGGCTCGTAAAATGTGCTTTCAAAGATTGCACGGAAGTTCATGAAATTGCACAAGAAATACGATAATGAGATTACCACAAAATTTACCAAAATATATCTGCGGTACGGAAGCAGCATATTCTGTTTTACAAAATTCATTATACCATTTTTATAATGAATCACTTGATTTTCACAAATAAGTTTCTCATCAATGCTGAGTTTGTGATTTTGATCGAGAGGATGGGTAATGGGCAAATAGACTTACAAGCACACAGTTAGTATGGACTAGGAAAAGAAGTACCCATTCGCAGCGATTTTTCCCGACTTTGGGCCAGTTCAGCGCACTCCCAATTGGCAGCTCTGCAAAACGCTTCTAATGATGTGGCCCAACTTCACTCCAAAGTGGCCCAACAAGCGTCCAACTGGGAGTGCGTTGATTCTGCTGCATGGGAAGGGATAAAATTAATAAATGTCACGATGGTATGCGCGCGATGTTCGGAATGCAAATCTGGGCGTTGGATTGCACTTATTCTGTGATGTTTCCGAAGTAAGCTACGGGGCAGCGTCCCACATGGAGTTTGTATTCGACATGCCAGAGTCAAGATATGTACTTGTTTTGCAAGTCGAGTGTGGCATCCATAAAGACTACGGTCATACCAATAATGGAAATGACTGGAGCTGTCTCTGTCGTGCGAATAGCAGAAACGCCTCACAAATTCTGCATTTCAGACAAAACATTAAACTCGAAGTGTTGGGAGCCAAGGAAACTCGCCGACAACACAACGATCTGGACTCACGATTGGTCTCGACCACTTTCCTCCTATGCAAACTGAATTGAACTGAACTGAGGAAATGGGTCTCAAGTTGCGTGACGTTTTTATTGGACCAATTCTGTCGTGGTTCTTTATTACGTAAAGAACAACAGAAGACTCTTCCTGATGTATTTCGCGGATTGAGTGTCCGTGGTCCGAGCCTGACTACTTCTCATGCAATGGAGACACGAGTCAGGAGAAGAGAAACCGGCAGGCCTGACCTCTCGAGGAATGTGACTAAAGGATAAAGACCGCGAACTATGGTTTTATGACCCGAAGTTTTGTGGGCGTCAGAAGTCACTGATTCCGAAGATGAAGAGCTTATCGAAGTTCAACCTAAGCTGTTTGAGATGAAGATGCGTACTGTGGCTGGTGGAACAAACTATGGTTCATTTAGTTATAATTCCAGCGCTGTTCGTCCCATGCTACATTATTAAAGTGTATTAGGTGCATATTGCGGTAAAAGGAATATCCGTGTATTATATTCAAAGGAGGAAGTGCCGTATCATTGCAGTGGGTCATTCAACGGTTGGGGAGGGAGGAAACTGTTGTAAGCAATTGTGAGGTTGATACAGGCGGAATGTTTTCGTGACGGAATCGACTCAATGGAATAAGGTGGTGACTCCAGGGACTGTCTTACACGCAACGCTATTGGAAAATTGAGGCCTATTCTAATTGTTGGGCTGTCATGCATAGGAGAACGATTAGATCTGGCTAATTTGTCGTTGGAGACTAAGCATCCCATGATTCTGCCAAAAAAGCATCGAGTCACTGAGATAATTGTTTGGCTTTGACAAGAATCGGAGAGGCACGTTGGCTGTTCCTAATATTTGTCAAAAATTTGACGGCGATTCTGGGTCGTAAAGGGCGGGGCGGATATTCAACGTGTTCTTGGAAAATGCGTGCACTGTCACTGAATGATAAACCGTCCATGGTCAAAACAGTTGGCGTCTGTACTGATTGAGCCTAAAGTGAATGCCAGTTACGCCCTTGTGTATGTGGGGGTAGACCATTTTTGACTGATTTGTTAAGCGTGACACGACTGAAGAGAAGCGGTATGGTTGTTCATTCACCTTTATAAATGAGACATAGGAGCACATCTAAGTTACATATTATTTGACTACGGATTCCTTCTTCCAAGCACTAATACGCTTCATGGTTAGAAAAGGTCAACCACATATTCTTTTCAGGGGTAGAGGGAGCAATTTTAAGGGAGCTTGGTTCGAAATTCGAGGGTCTTTTCAACAGCTATCGCGAGGCAGAATAAATCGCTTTCTCGCAAATCAAACACGATCGTCTTGACGGACGAAATTCAAGTGATATTTTTGGTAAAAGTGGGAAGGATTCCCAACGATCGTCCCTTCGAACCAGTGACAGACGGCTGCAAGGGCCTTGAATTATTGACTACGAACAAGTCCGTGATATTTCGCAGCAATGGACCTAGTTTCATTGTCAGGATTTCTTCCGTACCAGTGTCAGACAATGGAGAAGGGTGCGGTTGTTCGTGGGTTCATTTTAGAAACGGTGGAAGACTGAGTATGCAAATATGTTGCAAGAAAGGCAGAAGGGATTGATGCAAATGGAAGGTCTGAAAACGGGGGCTTTTGGTTCTCCCAGTTAGTGGTAGTTTTCATGGCGATGAACGGCTTTTGGGGCTTATTAGCGAAGTGTGGTCTGGGAGCGATGGTCGTGTTACAGAGGTTTTGGTTCGCACGTTCCACGGGTTGTTATGGCGTGACGTACGCAGACTGTGTTTGTTGGATAGCGCGAGTGGCTAGTTAAATTGTGTGATACATCTTGTTTGCTTGTGAATGTATGTAACGCTTAGTAATTTAACGAGAGTTCTTTATTATTTGTCAAAGCACGCATGTTTTAGATCCATTTATTTTATGAGACTTCGGATGTGCGACGTGATTGATTTGGTAAGGTTTAAACCTTACCAAATCCAACCTACATGCTAAGTTTAGCATGTAGTTTATTGTTAATAAATCATAGCATTGACAACTCTTCCATTGCACTCAGTTGAAGTCGTGTCTGTATGCTTGTTCAGTTGAATTTGACGTGGTTAACATCGGGTTGCCATGATGTACGTCCATCACATTATTGCTCGAGCGATGCGTGAACACAATGTTTAGTCTATCCTGACGAAAAGTGTAAGTTAAGTTTGCTGATTTTGACAATATGAGCTCCCCCTTACTTTTACAAGCCATCCACGTCCCAGGGCAGTTGTGGTGCCATATAGCGTCGGGCCTAGTTGGCCGTCCACATATCCCCTTCATATGTAATCCATGCCTCGGCCGCTTTCTGGGAGATTTGGCTGCTCATCCACTGACAACGCGCAGAATGGGACAAACAAATTAACGATAATTGTATATTTCTGGACCGAGGTCAAGAGGCACGCATATAAGCATGATCAGAGTTTACAATATCACTGAATGAGATGGAAAATTCACAAATTCGAAAGAGAGTTTCGCACATCACGGCAACAATGGAATAAGGCTGAGGAGAGTTTGAATGAATCAAAGCGACCAAAGAATACACGGCGAACACGAATTAATTTCGAGTCAACTGCGGCAATAGTAATGAATCGGAAGGATGTAGGAATGTTCAGCCGGACATCGGCTTAGAACGCAGGAAATACAATATTCACAAGAATGGTGCAAGTAGGTGGTCAGTAATGCATATTCATGTTCACTTAAAAAGGTAATTGGCGTTGAGACAAAGGAGATAGGGAAGAAGTTCGTGAAGGTTCGCAGAGGAATACTAATTTTCATAGGTTTGTGGACATGAAAAGGAATGGTACCCCCTGCAAAGGTGAGACGATTTCCACGAGAAGTAGTGTGTGTCATCTAGTGCCGGCAGTTCGCACCTGGTGGAAGATGGATAAAGTTCCAGGAAGGAATAATCAGCAGTCGGCATGCCGTGTCCACAAGGAACAAAATGAGGCAGGACATGGGTGAAAACCTTTGCAATAGGCCAGACTATGCTGGCAAATTGGCGAATACATCATTCTGTTGAGTTTCTCGTGGCTCTTCTGTGTCCGTGTTGGGCTTTTTAGGCAAAGGCTGGCCGTGGTTTTTGTCCGCTGTTTCATCATGGGAAGGAGGAGAACATCGCCGAATCTGGACCAATCACTATTTAATTAGGATTCCTCGCGCGGTGTCTTCCACATCGGAGGGTCTTGTGGTGAGAATCCTTTAGTAAGCCTCGGAAGGGCATATGCAGCAATGCCAAAACGTCTTGTGGGCGATACCCGGTGGCTAGATCGTATTCGCGGTAGCCGGCCTTTGGTGCGGTTGTAGACGGGCAGAAAAAAGATAAGCTGTCTGCATGATATATTACAGCCAGGCGGAGTGATGGCCGGTTGGTTCTGAAATTGAAAAAAGGAGGATCGCAGTCTGGGAGATGTTCCAGCTGAGGGTTAGCGCGAGCAAAATAACAGATAACAGTACGGAGGTTGGGAATGAGGCATAATGGTCTTAGTGAAATGAGGGGTCGTTGGTATTGTGATTCGGTTTTCGTGAGGGCTAACTGGGCTTGCACTACTAGGCAAAGTTATTGATTACCAATTCGGCCGTTCACCAGGAAGTCTTATCTTTCGGGGTTAATGAAGCCGTGGAGGTGCATTTTGAGTAGGGTTTGAGGGCTACGTGAGAGAGCAGCTGGGCACCACGAAGAACCTGAATGGCAAGTTTGGGTAATAGGTCCAGGGGATATATGACGAACCTCGAAGTAGTGTTTTATAGGTAACAAAGAAGCAGATGGGACAAACTAAGAACCCAAATGGAAATTTTATATGATAGGTCCAGAGGATGAATGGCAAATCCTGTCGTGGAGTAACTAATGCTCTTGTAAGGTTGATTAGACCTTACATCGCGATTTCCTTAGTAAACGCGTGCTTCGGTCCTTTGTACTGCGTGGACCACCTGCACGTTACTCTAATGCGCGGCACTGCACAAATATGTTAACCAGAACAGTATTCTCCACGACCCGTGAGAACGAGAAGGCGATTGGGAGAGATAGTGGTTAGCGTGTATTTGGGAGCGTGCGTGAGAGCGTGCGCAAGAGCAACGGTCAAATGGCCACCGCGCTTGGCAGTCAGCGTTCAGTTAAACAATAAACGTGGTAAAAGTATGAACGAAGATGGCAACCGCTACAGGGGCCTCCTCCTAGAAGTCCGACGGAGTTGGGCTTCGATCGTGAAGGTAAGCCGGAACTATTGGTTGTCCAGGAACTCCTCATAGCTTCTCCGTTATATTGTTGTTGACGTCGAACGACTGCTGATGAGTTTACCGGTGCCTGCACTCTCGAGGTCCGATGTGCGTGGGTCCAACTGTGTTTTGGCGCCCGCGGGTCTCATACGAATGCAAGCCGGAAAATGCCTCGTCAGGTCCATCCAAAAAGGCGTCCAGTTGCCGTCTCCAGTGCCAGGCTGACCAATCGTCCCGTTGTCCAGTGAGCGGTTGGCTCCTTGAACGTGCACGGGAGTCAGCCAGGCTACGGATGAAGCCAATGTGACTTGTTAGATCCGTCTGAGAGAGGGCAGGGTAAACTGGAACAAAATAGCGCCTGAGGGCGCTGGCGGATGTTGGACCGTAATAACAACACACGAACGATGTTCGGTGTTGTTGTAGTCGCTAGGAGACCAGAAGAAAATGAAACCATAACTACAGATTGTAATTTCACGGGTCTGTTTTTTTGGTAAATCCATGGCGAGAAAAAAAAATCACGACGAATTAGACACACAAAATATGTATGGACGAAAAAAAAAAATTATTTGGTAAACCAACCGAAAAAAAAAATCAAGATAGGGAAACAATAAAACACACAAAAACGTACGCAGACGGGACCTTGAACGGTAGAAAACAAGGAAACTCACGTGACCTGAGGATCACGTCGGGCTCACCAATTGTAAGGTTGATTAGACCTCACTTCGCGGTTTCCTTAGTAAACGCGTGCTTCGGTCCTTTGTACTGCGTGGACCACCTGCACGTTACTCTAATGCGCGGCACTGCACAAATATGTTAACCAGAACAGTATTCTCCACGACCCGTGAGAACGAGAAGGCGATTGGGAGAGATAGTGGTTAGCGTGTATTTGGGAGCGTGCGTGAGAGCGTGCGCAAGAGCAACGGTCAAATGGCCACCGCGCTTGGCAGTCAGCGTTCAGTTAAACAATAAACGTGGTAAAAGTATGAACGAAGATGGCAACCGCTACAGGGGCCTCCTCCTAGAAGTCCGACGGAGTTGGGCTTCGATCGTGAAGGTAAGCCGGAACTATTGGTTGTCCAGGAACTCCTCATAGCTTCTCCGTTATATTGTTGTTGACGTCGAACGACTGCTGATGAGTTTACCGGTGCCTGCACTCTCGAGGTCCGATGTGCGTGGGTCCAACTGTGTTTTGGCGCCCGCGGGTCTCATACGAATGCAAGCCGGAAAATGCCTCGTCAGGTCCATCCAAAAAGGCGTCCAGTTGCCGTCTCCAGTGCCAGGCTGACCAATCGTCCCGTTGTCCAGTGAGCGGTTGGCTCCTTGAACGTGCACGGGAGTCAGCCAGGCTACGGATGAAGCCAATGTGACTTGTTAGATCCGTCTGAGAGAGGGCAGGGTAAACTGGAACAAAATAGCGCCTGAGGGCGCTGGCGGATGTTGGACCGTAATAACAACACACGAACGATGTTCGGTGTTGTTGTAGTCGCTAGGAGACCAGAAGAAAATGAAACCATAACTACAGATTGTAATTTCACGGGTCTGTTTTTTTGGTAAATCCATGGCGAGAAAAAAAAATCACGACGAATTAGACACACAAAATATGTATGGACGAAAAAAAAAAATTATTTGGTAAACCAACCGAAAAAAAAAATCAAGATAGGGAAACAATAAAACACACAAAAACGTACGCAGACGGGACCTTGAACGGTAGAAAACAAGGAAACTCACGTGACCTGAGGATCACGTCGGGCTCACCAATTGTAAGGTTGATTAGACCTCACTTCGCGGTTTCCTTAGTAAACGCGTGCTTCGGTCCTTTGTACTGCGTGGACCACCTGCACGTTACTCTAATGCGCGGCACTGCACAAATATGTTAACCAGAACAGTATTCTCCACGACCCGTGAGAACGAGAAGGCGATTGGGAGAGATAGTGGTTAGCGTGTATTTGGGAGCGTGCGTGAGAGCGTGCGCAAGAGCAACGGTCAAATGGCCACCGCGCTTGGCAGTCAGCGTTCAGTTAAACAATAAACGTGGTAAAAGTATGAACGAAGATGGCAACCGCTACACTCTAATGCTGCAGGTTGCTATTAGGTAAGGCTGTAAACTGGAGAGTGGGCTGGATTATAGGACAAGAGGAAGGTCGCTTTCTTACGAAGAGGAGGAAAAATAGATAGGTGCGAAAAATACGGGGATCTTTCTCTACTTTCTCACATGTATGTTTATATACACAACAATATCTACGTGGATATAATTAGAGCTTTGATGAGACATGTCTGTCGTCTGATGTATCGACTTGTTGTCCAGAGCCACGGTGGTTTTGTAGCTGACGTCACCAAACGTGCCAGGCATGCATGGGAGGGTACGGGGTGGTTGAAAATTAGAGCTGGAGGTGGGTGAGCATATGTAGAGAGACCAGTTTGTTATCACTCCAGTCATTCTCGTGCGTAGGAACCAAAAGCGTGTCGGGCTGACAAGGGCGGTGTGGGGTTTTCTCTTTCGCAGGGTCAGGTCTGAGCTGATGAGAGGCACAGATGACTGGAGTTCGCCCATTTCCTTCACAGCCCGTTATTATTGGTATATATATAGATCAAGGCGATCTCACCAGGTCTTTGTTGTTCTCAACTTTTTTTCTAACAGAGAGGTGGTTGAACCCATATAGGAACTTTCCATTGCCTTCTCCGCCCGACCGTAATTCTCCGCGTTTATGTCATTTTTTCGCAACTGCTGGGGGTGGTCTGTTTTCCCCACGTCGGTGAGAAAAACCACGTTGGGTCCCGATTCGGTAGCTTTCGAATGAGAAGAACGATGGAAATATTAGGGTGTATCTTCGATCGTTGCCCAGTTTGCTTGCTTCAAGTTTTCCTACTTCTACCAACGATGACATGCTGAGGCGCTAATCTTGGAAGTCAATGCTGTTATTACATGGAGTGTGTAGATAGCATCAATTTACCATAACCCATACATAACCTTCTTCCATTGTGCATCGGGACAGGTGTCAGTCCATCAGTGGTTCAAGTCCATATTTCACATCTGTGCTGTTTTGTCATTCCAACCTGATAGCAGCTTGTAATTCAAACTATGTGAGTCTTTTATTGAACTGTTTGTTCGGTGAGGAAACCGAGAAAAACATGTCGCACTTGGACTTAAATCTAACCATTGTTGCTCATTTGTATATCGGTTGAACTTTGATTTGATTGGAAGCCTGTGTGGATAGCAAACCGTTAGTGAGTTGGGTAGCAAATAATAGATGGAAGGAAAGACGAAGGTCTTTCCTTGGGGGTGAGTTACTGCCGCTGACGCGTCGCTTTGGCTGAAATATAGGGAAGGTTCACCAAGCGCGGTAAGTTCATTTGAGGTGGCTATTTCTTCCGTCTCTTCACCCCCTTGTTTAACTGCTTCAATTTTCTGTTTCTCTACGAACCGTTCGGACATTTGGCTCTCTGTCGGTCAGCAGAAATAATACTGTTGCATTCTTACGATCAGCCTGGGATAGTTCACATCCAATTTCGATTAGCAAAGTTCTGATTTTTATTGCTCAGTATTTGAATGCCGCAATAATAAATATAAATGGTCCGTTTCTTGGTGGATCAAACATGTCGAATTTTTTAAATTCCGGGTTTGGAAGTAGCACAAATCCGCTTGATGATTAGGTACGAATGCTAAGGACTTGAACAGTCACACAACGAGAAAAACTAGTGTGTACATATTGAAGTTATGTATTGAATATCTAATAAAACATGGAAAATGTATTCCCCCAGGGATAGGAATGTATGGACGTGGGAACAAGGTTTTTGTGTAAATAATTTGGGGCCCGGAGGGTGATGCTGATAACTGGTGCAGTAGAAGAACAGATATTAAATGCAACAGGTTATAACGTTGGGGGTCGGTATACTCACAGATTGGGCAGGCGCGTAGAAAGGATAAAATGGTAAAATGTTAATCGAATAACAATGAGCGAAGAAGAATAGCAAACGACAGGTTTAAGTTCAATCACTAAGCATCACGAGAGTGAACTGATAAATGCAAATGAGGTCCATGTGATGAATGTACGTCCCTCCTTCACTTTATTGTCTCGGTTGGATTGTTATCGCTGTCATTCTTGTGAATCCCTTCAATGTATCACTTGAACACGGCACTTTATTTTCCCGGAGTAAAAGTTTAACCACTATTCCAATCCACTAAAAGGGCCCAAAGCGTGATCCTTCAAATACTCGTCCCTTCAACCACATCTCTTCGGCTGCAACAGTAATGTAATATCTGAATGAACAGCACCTGTCTTACTGTCTTCGGTCGAACAACCCCGCCCACGGAGGTCAACAGGGCTTCTTGCAGCCTCTATTTTTGCACCACCTGCCAGTTTTATTTCTTCAGATTACTGATCAATAGAGCCGACACTGACTGATCTGTGACTATCATTTATCGTGATGTGGCCAAGGCATTTGATCGAGTTACCCACCTTCCAAATTCGCTTGACAACCAACAGTTCGGCACGCGGTCTCCGTGGTCCGCTTTCATAGTGGATCATGTCTTGCATGTCTCTCATGGTGTTTGTCTATCACAGCCGGTGCTCGTTACCATTGGCGTTATAAAAGGAACCTGGCTTGGTCCGCTTCTTTTCCTACTCGGTATCCGCGACAGTTTCTCATTAGTTCAGTTCTGCTCTCTCTTCTGTTTTTTCATAACTTCGCAATCGTTTGAGTTCCATCGTCAAGGTTCAAGCACGATTTTTCTACCATTGATAATTACCTAAGGCATTTTATAAGTGGTGCGCTTCACGGCAGACGCTTCTCGAAAATTCTGGAGCTTCTTCACTATCTATAGATTTGAAGTCTCTTCCTGGATCCCGCTACTGAATCAAGAGCCCATCGGCGTGAGCTCATCAGTACGACATCCTGGGCTTCACCGCACCTACAATATGCGTTCGTCGGAACACGTCTCACTTCAGACAGCCAAATCTAGGTGGATGTTCGACCTTGTCTCAAGATCAGCTAAAATACAAAATAGTGTTCTGTTTACCTATAAAACCACCAGAAGCCCCATTGCAACTATTCTCCCATCATTTTCTCCGGAAAGTGTAAATAGGATGGAATATACCCTAAGAAAATCTGACTTTAATTTAACTAAAAGCTAGTGCGATACTTCCCCCAGCTGTGCTGTGAGAAGCGCCGCACTTTTAAAAACCTAGCCCCCTCACGTCAAAGACTTTTAGTCTCAACCTATTTCTTCCATACATACCTGCTCACCTCTCTGCATTCTCCTCTAATGAATCGATATGGTTTTCCCCACCCTCATTCTATTCTCTACGTCAAGCCAACAGACTTATCATTCCCCAGCCAAAGCTGGCCTTGGGATCCAACTTAATGATAAACGCCTTAAGCTTTATAGCAAGCTGCGCCTGGTTATTCGTGGGTTTCTGTAAGTAGACCAGTTTAGCAGTATCCTGCAATTACAACTCACCTTCGGTTACCTGTGACCTTTGGCCACATCGGCTCATCCTAGGGGCGAGCCCATGAAGAGAACATCAAAAGTTTAGTTTTGGCTTTTGACCCCTCCCTCGCCCAGTTATTTTCTCTCTCGCGGTTATGCTCCTTGTTTTATAACCTCATCAATCGTCTTCTGTGTACATCTATCCACAACAACGTAGTCTGGCCTTCTATAGTTAACCCACCGGGTTACGTTTCTACCGGCTAGCTTTCAGACTTTTGGCCTGTTAAAATAAGTGGCTTGGATACTAAGGCCCATACATCTCGTTGTAAGGTTTAACCCCGAAAAGTGTTCTGTATTAAGCCCTCTATAGGTGACCTATCCGTCCTTTTCGTTCTCTAGCTCTGCCTCCAGTTACTTGGTCATCGATCCCAGCAAGTGTTTAGCGTTACATGGAGGTTGGCTCTTGTTTTCTTGCCTTGCTCTCCTTAGCCCCAAACTTCCAGTCATAAAACCCCTGATAATGTTTGTAGCTTCACAAATTATCTCTCTCCACTTTGTCCTCGAATAAGGAAAATATTGTTTTTTACGATTAGCTTCATCGCTAACTTAGCACTACAGTGTCCGGTACCGACAGTGATACAGAGCAGCCTGCGATCACTTACGTACTACTTTGGCAGTCTCCCAGACCCCAGGGAGAATCAGTGGCAGTGCCAAAGATAAAACAGAGCATGATGACCTTTGCAGTAGACCATACCCATGGAGCCCTTCAATCTAGGGTTAATGACCTCGGTCCCTGTTCTATCTCTGCATTTTTCTATAAATCCTTTCTCATTTTTCCGTCTGGTTTGCCTGTTTCATTTCATCGAAAAAGATCGCCGACAGTTTATAATCGTAGATAGAATTTTGTTTATTCCAGTATCTGCAACAATCAAGGGCCGTGAACAAAAGGTGCAGGCTGTCTGGCATGTTTTCCATCCGTGCCCTTTCACATCCTCACCTTCAACTCTCTATGGCCAATGCCGCAGGGCCTTTAGTAGCAACCGCAGTCAGATAGTGACTTTTCCCGAACAGAGAGAAAGCGAAACACTCCTAACAGTTTCAAGCACCACTAACAAGGGTGTACGGCGGGCGGAGGGGCTATGGGCAACTACCAAGAGGGCCCAGCCACCCCTTGAAAGAAAACCGTAACAAATGAGCATCTCACGTCGAGAATACCCCTTGGCCAATGCTGGTTGTGGGGGACATAAGTGTCGACAACCATTGGCCTAGACCCGACCCCGTGAATAGAAAGCCCCACAATGAAGCCTACCTTAGGCTTGTCATTGGTTCCTCTGCTCGCGACTAAGCGGGGGGAGGGTTGGCACACTGGGCTCTCCAAGCACTCACCCCTATCAACCCCTTTCTTCTCTCAGCAACCGTCCACCATGTGTACTCCTTTTGACCCTCGTGCTGACACCATCTGCAGGCGTCAAATTCCTCTTACTGCCCTGTGCTTCCTGCCCGCCGAGGCTCATCATCCAGTGGTACATTAGGAAAATATGCCGGATGAAAAGAAAGAACTACCAATGCTTTTCCCACCGTCTTTCCCCGCCAAAGATACTGAACCTCTGTTCTGCCACTACTGGGACCATTGCCCATCGCTGGAGCTTTCCCCTTTTGACTGCTATGTACTGAGCGTTGCGGTTCTAGCCACCTGAGTTTCAAACATTCCCTTATGTCTGCACCCACGGCGAAACCATTCAGGACGGCTGGCCTATCCACCAAAAGCTCACTCCCGTGAAACGGGGTGGGCTTACCTTCGTGATGCTTAATAATCCGGCAGAAAGAATAACCATGAAAGTTTGAGCAAACCCCACCGCCTTGTTAGTTTAAGCCGCTCGTACAAAACATCACGGACTACGGATTTAAAGCTATATGTGGCTTTTCCTAGGCGACTTTGTTCACACTGTAACTCGACGAACTCTGGATGATCGGCATCAAAGTTCACGCTAAGGTCCCCCGTTCGAGGTTCGTCGAGGATAGTCCCCAGCGTTTCAAGTGCAGTTAACCTCGCAACAGTCAGTTCCCGTTTTCCCCTTCGCATCCCTCTTATCAAGGCATTTCTACTCAGCCCGGTTTAGGCATTTTTCCAATTCCGTGACAATTACGTCGATTTCGGTTCCTTAGGGGAAGCTTCACTTTCTCCTAGCTTCTGGTGAGCACATCCACTCGCATCCCAGACAAAGTATCCCCGCATCCCTATAAACAAGCTACATGGACGCCTCCCACTCTGAACCTGTTGATATCTCGACAGTTTTGAAAGCCTTCCAGCCTATCGCACTGCTTTTCCGAAAATGTTACACCAATAAATGTTTTACATGTTTATCGAGGTCCTCAGCAAAATAGTCCTCCGGGCCTCTGTTCCCCTTATCCATTTCAGATCCTGCTTGATAACATTTTAACCGTCGTAAGTCTCCTTCATAAACCTCAAGGGCTCCATGGTTCCCGTGGTTTGGCTGATTCTGAGGTCACTTTCTATACCTGATGTCTGAGAACTGCGGTTTGTCCCATGCTGGTCGAGGCCTCACTGAATCTGTAGCCGGCTACCTTGATCCAAGTCTAACCATCGGGCATAAAACTCCCCCAGAATTTCACAGCCTCCCAATTGGAGTATTATGATACACCATTCTTTTTGCTGGTATCACAATCTGAGCCCCAGCAACTGAAGGCCACGCTCAAGCTGTCGATAAACCAGTGACCTTTGTTCATAATTTCCCTCCAAAATGCCCCTCTGATTTCGCTGACCGCTTCACTCGGTAAATGAAAATCCTGCTGCCTCGACAGCACATCCCCTATTCCGCCGAAGGATTATACTCACTGGATAATGTACATTGTCAACCTCAGTCGCCTGCTAGTTAGTTCTGGATCCAAGCTCAAACAACCTGATGTTTTAGCTGGAACGCTGGAGGAGATGTATGTACTTACTTTGTCCAAACCACACCCTGTCAGACTCCGGTGATCGACAACGTTGCAATGGGACCCATCTTAATAAATGGTCAATGGTACCTCTCTTTTCGAAGGGTCCCAGCATGAGGGCAAGCCAAACTACCCACTGTGTGTCCTTCCCAACTGCGGTGCCCTATATGGAAGCAGCAAATCCGTAGAAGGCTCAGTAAAGCAATAAACCAGTCTCTTTGGCAGAGTGATCAGATCTAAGCCGATGAAAACTCTTTTTACCTTTCTCTCCATTGCCAAGATTAGTTCCTCCTTGCCATATAATCCCGCCCGGTAGATTTGCTTTCTGTCTTTTGGACTCCATCCTTTTCCTCTGCGCACCCTCAAGCGCCGAGGTGTGGCTGCAGTGGCGAAAAAAATAGTGGAAAAGCCTATCCATTTCAAACCGAGTGTCAGAAATAGGGATAGAAGCTGGTCAACAGTCGTTGCAGGAATGCCAGCAAAAAGGAATTTAGTCGAATCTGATGGCCTGGCAGGTCTTGCCGCTAAATAGCATACAAAAGTTAGCAGCTCTGAAGGGGTAAGCAGGGAAATAGCTGAATCAACCAAGTGGGTTAGTGATTAAGTTATCACACAGGCACTTTTGAAGAAGAAGAAAGGTGCCGTGCTACCCCGTGGTTTCACAGACCACAGGCAAGATAGAGTAGACTACAGGCTTGGTTAGGAGATGCTTCTTCTCAAAAGGGCTGAATACAAGGAGTGGGAGGTCCCCTTCGCTGTGGTAATTTTCAAAGTACAAGCCGCCGGATTCTGCGTTAGCATAAGCCGGTGGCCATTCGGGCCAATTTTCGTCTGCAGAACACAGAAAATCGATGGGATTGAAAAAATAGAAAAATAGATCTTCGGCAAAATTGGCTACGTAGTTCAAGGCGTTCTCGTATTTGAGGACATGAAATCTCAAACGATGGATCAAAAACATGAATGTCCCTCGGGGGGCCACCCGAAACGCATTGCGACTTGGCGGCGCCACCATGACCTCGGAAAAAGGGTGAGACGGGCAAACAGTTTTCGCCGTGAACAAAGTTTATCTACGGTAGATAAGTTGCTAACCAGAAATCAATCTGGCTCAACCGTTCTGGTGATAGAACAACCTTCGGGAGAGGGCAGGCGCGAAGTTTTTCGAATGGTTTACCTTGTAAAGTACAAAAAATCAAGATCCGGGTTTGTTCCCAACTACGCCAGAGGGAAGAAAATCACTGGAGGCTGACGCAATTAGTGTAACGTATATGTGTGGAAATACTCCCTAGCCGTTGTCACGCACTCGTATTGTCGAGACTATGCTCTTTATCTTATTGATCCGCGAACAAGTACAGCATGCATCAATCACTACACTTCAACATTTGTTTATATTTTGCTCACGTGAAGTGGCATAATTTTGATTCGAACTTGGACTGCGGTGACGGTGGTACCTGACATTGACCTTTGTTGAACTCTGGTCCTCGTTGCTAGACGTTGTAGCCGCACAGTTGAGGTTCGTACACATTTATATGCGTATAATTTGTTAATCCAGTACCGTGGAAACCACGAATCAATCTTGTTCTGGTTTTGGGATTCGTTTGAATTAGCTACGCTTTACTCACGATCGGAATAACCGTTATGGCACTCAGCTTGGAATCTCGACAAGAAAATCAATCAGAAGCTTAAGGACGAGGACAAAGACAAACCGAAGCTGGACAGGAATTAACCCAGCAAGTCCCTGGGGTACTTGCTAGATCTGCTAGTACTGTTAGTGCATTTTCATGTACTTCAGCCAATGGTATGTAATTAAAAGATAATGATATCTATAGAGTGAGAATAATAGAGTTAGAAAAGCAGCCTAGGCGGGCTAGGGATGAAGTTGAATCAGCTAGTAAAACAACTCCGGGGACGAGAGTGTGAGTTGATCTTGGAGACCACGGAGCATGCGGCTGTTCGGCCCAGCAGTTCCATGGAACGACCAAAGTCGACTTGTAACTGTGTAACCCACGCTACTGACTTACCAAGAGTGGAATTGTTCCCCTTCGACGGGAGAGCAGAAGAGTACTGCAAATTTATTAAGCTACACCAGAACTTTGTAGAAAGGAGAGTATGCAATCCCGGACAGAGGGACCTGTATCTGCCGCAGTACTGCTGTGGAAGAGCCAGGGAGGCGACCGATGGGTGCCCGATTCGTGATCCCAAAGTGGGTTAAACTTGGGCACGTGCTTTCCCGAAAGACCCATTTAGGCAACCATTTAATGTCGCTCGGAATTTGATCGATGGTGTACTATCAGAGGTGAAACACTTCAAAGGCGAGTCAGGTTCTCTAGTCAGCCTGGCGACAAAAATGCAGAACCGCAGCACTGCTTTGAATCACCTAGATTACCGTGTAACGACCAAAACGCTCAAGTCCTGGCCCGCGTGAAGCCTGACCAACGATTCAATTATAGATTCGCCGACTAATAAGCTTCACTCGTTTTAGACAGCACCCTGGAGCCTCAAAGCAACGTGTAGCCCAAATCGATGTAGAACCTAAATCAAGAACACGATTGCTCTGCAAGTTCTACGGCACTATCAGCGGGCAAAAATATAAGTGCAAACATGATCATACCTGTGACAGTGAGCCTCAGTCATTATCCAGCCGAAAAGGCAGTCAAAAATAGGACAAAATTCTGTAAAAAGGGGAACAGTTGGCCAAAAAGAGTAAATAATGCATATCTGTCCTGAAGTCCAAACAAATAGAACAGGTTCTCCACGCTTAATCAGGCCCAAAGTACAGTTTCCTGAGCGTGGCAGCCAAAAATCAGCGTAAAAGGGCTGAACTTCTACAATCAGTCGTCGTGAGCGAGAAAGTGAAACCGAGGAGTAATAAAACAAACTGTGTTGAATCAGTGCATCTCACTACAGTACCAACTGCCCCCAAAGTAATCTCAGGAAGAAAGCACAACCATAAAAAGAAAAAGAAAGTGCACCAAAAGTAGAGTAACTGTCGACCACAAAACAGTGTCAGCATGGATTAGGTTAGAGAAGGTTGCCCAAAATTGATCGTAGAGAATGGGAATGTGCGCAGAAGAGGAATTTTTCAATCAACATGGACATTGCACACCGATCGGACCCGAATGCACTGCACACCTTGGAGACGGTAGTGTGCTGTTTACCCACAGAACTACGGGCTAGACGGGCCAAGGAAGCCGAGGGGATCAGTACATTTGGGCGAGAAACTACTTTTGAAGACCTGACGCAGTTTATAGACCGTCATGTTCGAATAGCATGCAGTTCTCCCGGTCAGCTTGTGCGCAGGAAGAATAACTAACCTGGGATTGCGACGACTCAAGGCTGGACAAGGGAACCAAGCAGGGTTCAACTGTGGGCAAACACACGCACTATCCCGCGAAGGTGAAAACTTGCTGGAGTGTAAGTTTTGTAAGCTCCTCATCGCCCGCTGGAAGGCCCTCTCTTCCGCAACTTAAACGTCGACGAAAGATGAGAAGTGGCTAAGAGACTGGCTGCGTGCTTCGTCTGTCTCAATGATTCACATCGGGCAGCGGTGTGTTGAACGGAACCCAGTTGTATTCAGGAAGGATGCCATGGGAAAAACCCTTACCTGCTGCAAGACTCGAAGAAATTGAATGCTAAAGGAACCCCGAAGCCGATTGTGGTCTGCTCAGTGTCTTGCTCCACTAACAAGCCCATTTCCCTGGAAGTAATAGCAGTCGGCGTAGAAACCCCAGTTAGATTGATAAGAGCTTTGGCTTCCGTAGATAGTGAATCGGATACCACTCTGGTTAGGAGGGAGTTTGCAGGGAGATAAGTGATCAGGGGGCATCAATTTTCATTAGCGGTGAGCACAGTGAATGGCACCCAGGTCATCCAGTCGACCATACTGCACCTACAACTCGTTTCCTTGGTCAACAACGATAGAGCAGAAACTCTAGAGGCATTCACCTCAAAAAATCTGCCGATGGGAGCATCTCAGTCAGTGCAATCGCTTCTGACTCAGTGGCCGCATCTCGACGGGGTTACGATCGAGGAGTGGCAGAATAACGAAATTTATTTGCTGATCGACTGTGATGTACCGGAAGCGCATTGGGTTCTGTATCAGCGAATAGGAAGCCGCAAAGCACCCTATGCACCCTATATTCGGCTGGACCATATATGGTAGCACAGATGGAAGATGCGGCAAACAAATCCAAATCAACTGCACTTGGGTGGAAACGACGAGCACTGAACAGGAATTCCAACAGCTGTACAACGCCAAATTTGTCGACCCGGCCATCGATAGAGATGCCCCATCAAGAGAAAATAGGTCGGCTTTGAAGATGGTAGCCGAGAACGCCAGGTGTGTAACAGATCGTTTCGAGGTTCCTGTCCCGTGGAGAACCAACATGAAATCTATGCCAAACAGCCGAGAAATGGCTCTGAATAGATTATGCTTCCTCAAAACCAGGCTAATTCCAGAACCAAAATTAAGGATAGAAAACACGTAAACCATGCACCATAACATGGGCTTGAGTCATAAAGAAAGAGAGGATACAGCGGTAATCAGCGCGAATTTGAGGTGGTACCTACCTCACCATCCAGTGGTGGACCTGAAGAAACCGGGGGAGGTCCGGGTGGCTTTCGACTGTGCTGTGAAATGTCGGGGTGTGTCACTCAAAGAACATATACTGCAGGGCCCAGACTGGACAACACCACTTGTCGAGGTTTTATGTCATTTTTGGCCGGGAAAAGTAGCCGTCTCTGCGGACATAAGTGAAATGTTTCTGCAAGTAAAGATGCCCGTTGAAGATAGAGACACTCTTCGTTATCTCTTTTGGCACCGGACGAGTACAGGCTCACCGTGCATCCCTTTGGGACGGTATCACTCACTTTCTGTGTTAATTTTGCCCACCTATACCCCCCTCTAGCATTTTGGCGGCACCAGCAATCTGTTAGGAAGAGTAGTGGACCACTTCTTCGTGAACGATTTTCTGTGTTCCTCTGAAAACCGAAATACTGCTATTCTGTATATGACCGAACTGACCAACACTCTAAAGGCCGGACTATTCGACCTCACCAAATGGATTTCAAACAGCCAGGGGGCACGCAATGTTATCCCTAAGTTTGAGGAAATAGAGTGAGCGAGGGAGCTTTTGGGATCCTCCTTACAAATGGAGCGCAAGCTTGAAGTTCAATGGAAACCCGAAGGTGACGTATTCCTATTCACCCTAGACCTACCCAAACGACCGGCCACACGGAGAGGAATCCTACATCAGTCTCAAGCCTCTGTGATCCCCTAGGTTTTGTTTCGCCATGGTTGCTACTGGGAAAGTGTTTTCTGCACTCGCTGTGCTAGAGCGGGGCGGGTTGGGACGAAACTCTCCAGGATGACGACGATGAGCGATGGCGCGACTGGCTGCACAGCCTGGAGCAACTTGGTGAGATCAAAATACAAAGATGCTTGACAGAAATCCAGTGCACAAACGATGCCCAACTGCACTTATTTTCTGATGCATCAGAAGTAGGCTACGGGATATTGGCTAACGGCTGCTGGGTAGGCCAAAATGGTGGGCGGCAGTCAGATATTGTTCGCAAAGGCGTGAGTGGCTCCACCGAAAATGGTGTCCATTCTGAGGCTGGAGCTGACCGCAGCAGTACTGGCCGTGAAAGCCGCGATGCTGATCAGGAGTTGCTTCGATCGGACAAACTGGAAATCATTTTTTTGGACGGACTGAGACACGGTACTACGCTACAAAAGCAGCATTACCACCCGCCTTAACACCTTCGTGGCCAACAGACTTACTGTCATTTACGTGTCGACTAAGACCGATCAATGGCACTATGTACAATGCGCCAGTAACCCCGCCGAATTCTGGTCAGGGGGCCTGTAAACACTAGAGAGGTTGCGGATGTGGACAATGGGACAAGACTTCCTAACTGCAGCTAAAGAGGTGTGGCCAACGCTATTAATACCTAAGGTTGATGATGGCGATATCGAGACCAAAAGACTGATGCTGGCTACAAACTTCACAGGAAACGTAAGCCTAGTATAAAAACTGGGCCACTTTTCCAACTGGACAAAAATGGTAAGAGCCGTAGTCTGGTAGACACAATACAAAGTACTTCTATTGATTATGAAAGGCGCACGACCACAAAACACATTAGGTATGGGGACGATACTACCGGGCGAGCTGGATCAAGCCGAACTCGACGTTCTGCACCTACTACAACTAGACGCTTTCCCGTTCGAGGCCCGCGAGCTAGCCAGGATAGATGATAACACCGGAGGAAGCAGGCTGTTGCACAGCAGTATCCGAAGACTAAACCCCATGCAAACCAACGGACTACTGAGAGTTGGAGGGTGGCTGACGAATCCAAATCCGGAGTGCAAAACAAAACACCCCATAATAGTCCCTGGTGACCACTACATAACGAGATGCCTGATAGACCACGTACATCGAAAAGAGGGACATGCAGGTTTGAGTCAGTGATTTAACAATATAAGTCGACGATTTTGGGTGGCAAAGGGACCGGCGACGGCCAAGCGAGTCATAGGCAACTGCATCACTTGTCGTCGCCGGAGTGCGGTAGCAGGCCAACAAATGATGGCCCTCCTTCCAGCCGTGCCAGTACAACCGGGATGGTGTCCGTTCGTGGAAATTGGCGTCGATTACTCTGGCCCGTTATTTGTATGGCAGCAAAGAAGCATTCAAAAGGGGTTTGGCTGCCTGATGACATGTTTACAATCCACAGCAGTTCATCTCGAAGTGGTGCATAATATGATCACCAACTCATTTCCAATGGCCTTCCAAAGGTTCATCGCGAGGCGGGAAGTCCCTAAGAACTTATACTCAGACAATGGTTCGAACTTCGTTGGAGCTCATAGGGAGTTACGGCAAAGATGAAACCGTCTGGACCAGGCCAAAATACAAAAGAAGATCGTAGTGAAAGGGATAGAACGGCACATCAACCCACTCTATGCCAGTCATTGCGGTGGCGTTTGGGAAAGGCTGATACGATCGACTGGGGGGAATACATACGGCAATGACCTCACAACAGAACCTCGATGACGAGACGCTGACTACTTTACTAACAGGAGAAGAACGCATATTGAACAACAGACCCCTTGTGCCGATCGTCCCAGACCCGATAGGCGAACCGGCTTTCACTCCCAACAGCCTGTTGTTATTGCGGTCAAATGTGGGAGCAATCACACCGAAGACCCTACGTGGAAAGTACGTTATGGGATGGAAACAAGTGAACCACCTGGCACAGGCTTTCTGGAAACAATGGATGGGGAATTACTCACCGAACCTGCAGCTTCGGCAAAGGAGGATCTCCAAACAGAGGTCGTTCAGAGTGGCAATGTAGTCATCCTCGTAAAGAGAGCCACTTACATAAAGACGATTGGCCGATTAGGGTGATCAAGGACTGCCGTACAGAAATTGATGGCCTAGTGCGCAAGGTAGTGGTGAGAACGAACAAAGCAGACGCATTGCTAGATGTCCGTAAGATATGTTTGCTTGAAGGTGACAATGGCAAGGGCGAAGTCGACGCCGCAGAGCAAGCTGAAACCAAGTCTGCTGACCCCAATTGAAGCTGAATTTATTTATGTAATCCTCATGCATTCTCCCTTAGGTTCCAGCCCTTCACACCGTCTTTGAAGCATATTCGCGTCTAGTTTCATACGGTGTTCACGATTTACGATGGAGTTGGTTGTCTAAACCCCAACTTGTCCCACGAAGTAACATTGTTTTTGAAGTAACAGAAACTTTTGAACAATCACTTGTTGACCTTTTGAAGAAAGATCTCTATTTTCGGGACCTCCTATCTGTGTTATTATCCAACCTGTGTTCAAGCATATATAAATTGTGAGTCAAATATACTTTAATATGATAAGGCCACACTTTGAGCCCCTCATGCTCGAGTACTCTGTAGCCATCTTGATTCTTCATCGAGCATTCTCAGTCTGTATTTTATCAAAAGCTTTCTGTTACTCAAAAAGCCTTCTTTCTCTACATTCCGTAACCTGTTCACGCGTCCCCATTTCATCGAAGGACTTCTTCGTATTCTGATAATGTCGTATCATCCTCAAACGAAACTCCCAGATACCGAGGTATGGAGCTTAACCTCAAGAAAACCTGCAAGCGTGTCTGCGACTGGCCAACAATAGATGAAACCCATGGCGACTTACGTATGAACCGACCTTAGGGTCTAGATGGGTTAGGGCAAATCAGTACCCTTATTTACTCCTTGGATGTTGACTGCTTCACGGGAGGATTTGGTGGGTGGCGCAACTTACATGTGTGTAAATCCCCCTTAGCCGTTGTCACGCACTCGTTGTAAGTCGAATCTCGCAAATCGAGCAACGCGTAGCCAATTCAAACGAATCCCAAAACCAGAACAAGATTGATTCGTAGTTTCTACGGTACTAAATTGAAATGCACAAAGGATACAAATATATACGAACCTCAAGTATGCGGCCAAATAGACTTCACAGTAAAACCCAAAGGTCCAAAGCCCCGTGGCTCAAGCACGACAGTCAGAAACGGTTCAAGGCCAAATTCAAATGTCTCACATGGATAAACAAACGTGAAAATGTGTGGTGTATGAGCGAGCTATCCAAGATAATGTTAAATATAGTCAAATTCACAAAGCACGTTGAACATTTAGAAGGATTTTCAGTATTCGTTCGTTACACCGCCGGCCAAAATCCTTCCGCGAAAATGGTTGTCTAAGGTTCAGGAAGGGGTCATGATTCTCACCCTATCTACCTCTAACTTATTGTCAGTGCCTGTGGATACTAACTTCCTGTGTTATCTGAACGTGAAACAGGTTTTTGCCGTAGTCATCATCGCACAATCCATAAGGAATCAATTCCAAATCCCGCTGCACAACTTGAGATTGACATATTCATCAGGAGACCGGCGCATATAGTCAGACGCACAATGAAGATGAAGGCTTCGCAGAGTAAAGTGTTTCGCCGCACGAAATAAGTCTAAGCATCACAAGCAGTAACCCATTGCAGCAACTGGTTAGACTAATTTTGTTTACAAGCTTGAGCGCAGAAGTTGAACGCAGGTGCAATGCCTAATGAGATATCGCGTAAAATTGACAGGTCACGAACCAGTGGAATTACATAAAATTAACGCACCAAATCTTCCGAAAGAAATGAAAACCGGTTTCTGATTATGAATAAATTTCGAAAACAAGTGTACGGCGGACAGTATCGAAATACACATGAATACGGAGATTGGTCGAATACTGGCATCTATCAGAGTATTTCAAAGTTTTTCTGTGCACAAAATATGTGACAATCAATATTGTATAAAATGTAAATAAATGTTCTTCTTTAAAGATAATAATAGTTTCACAATGTGCTCGCAGCTAGTATGCCTCACCTGAACTGTTCAAGTGAAATACTGGTGAATTTCTCCTCTTCACCTATGTGCACGCTAGATAGAAACTGGAACTAAGTAAATTTGCAACCTTTCAGAAAAAATGGGTCCAGTTGATTAGTTGTAGGGCATGAAATGCAATAAAGTGCTGAGTAACTCGGAGCGAGGCAATCTGCGAGCTACTTTGTCTTTTGTATGTGGTTTCGAGCTCGAATCATCAACATTTTCCTCGCTGTTTCCTGCTACGAGTGGATTAACTCTCTGATGTCTCGAACACGTTCTTCGTTTCTTCCGTTTCCTGTAATGTAACACAACTGTAGGATCTATCCAATAGGCAAGACTCAGTTCGGCGGTGGTGCAGTTCTCTTTTAGCATTCGTGCTACCTTAAAACCCAATACCAGTGCAATCGTTTTGAGCTCGTTTAGGGATACTGACTTCAGCTCAGCAATTTTTGTTTTGGCAAAGGGCACTTTGTTTCGCCGCCGGCCATGCAGTTCCACCCAGGTACCGTACACTGTCACTGGGTCGGCAAATTCCAAGCTGCTTTGGGTGACCTGCTGGTGTCCTTTTTTGAGATATTTCAAAAGCCTCCGGGCAACTTTTCCTTTTCTCAATAAGTGACTTGACGGTGGTCTCTCGGGTATAGCAACTTCATGTTGCCCACTGTGAAGTCCCGTCTTTGAATTCGCCATCGAAAGCGCCGACTGATCCTTCGAGTGAACTTCGCTTTCCTGAGATGGACCGTTGGATTCAATATCGAAAGGCTGATCGTGTTCTACAGAGGCACTTCTCTCAGCAACATTTGAGCAATTTATTGATGCCGATTGTTGGAGTTCGCTCGTCAGGGGTCCGAGAAGTGTCCAGCCTAGTATCGTTCGCGTAGCGAATGGTTCTTTTCGATTGCTTATGCTGTTCAAGCACCCAGTGAGCCTCTGGTACATTGCATCCAATTAGTATGTCAACGTGGGGGCTAGAAACTTCTTCGAACTCTATGTCCCTGAGATGAGACCATCTCTTGGCGATCGATCTAACAGAGTCGACTGGTCTCATTGGCAAGCTGTCTATTGCAAAAGCTTCCGGAATTTCTACGGTCCCCTCATCAGATAAAGACGTTAACTGCAGGGTCAGCCTCTTAGAATTGCTAACATGACCCCCTGCAATCGTGCTGATAGTGAGCGAGGTAGGCTCGCCTATTAGTTCACAGCTTTCTACAAGCTCGCGAGTAATCAGCGAGGTATCCGACCCCGTGTCCAAAAATGCATTGACCCTCCTCAGTCCTTTAGGTGTCACGATACCGACAGGTACGATGCCTAATCTTGCCGGTTTGAAATCATCATGTCCCGTTGAACAGACAATTTTGGGTTCATCTGGTTGAATAGGTCTATTGTTGAGAAGGCCATGCAGTAACGAGTGATGATTACCCAAGCATCCGTCTTGGTTGCATTTCACTCTTAAGCTGCATTCAGAGGCTCGATGAGAGTTGTTCAAACACATAAAGCATAAGCCAATCCTTTTTACTGTGCACCACCGATCGGGTACACTCATCCCATGAAAGGTCGGACAATCTGGTAACCGATGCAGGGAGTTGCATAGCTTGCATTCAGCTGACCTCTCGGGTTCTTGACTTATCATGTGCATGTTAGCCAAAGACTGGGTTTGGTTACAGTCCTTCTCCACAATTCGAGATGTTGGTTCCCTTCGCGCCAGTCTGCAACTTTCGCGTACGATTTGTCCAAATCGGCTGTTGGCGATACGGGATTGACGACCTATGAACTCCGTCAAATCGTTGAACGTAGATTCCCGCTCAAGCATATTTATTTTTTCAGCTTCCTCTGCCCATCGGCTCTGTAAATCAATAGATAGACATCGGACAATGCATTCCTGTGTGTGCAATGCATTCAGATCAGACTGGTATCCTAAGTGCTCCAGTGCTATACTGCAATTCTGCATTTTTATCACCAAACTCGACAGTGATTCAGCCTTGCCCTCAGTCCTTTTCGCCTCCAATAAAACACTATCAATTAGGCTTCTAGCCACCTTGAATGGTTGTCCAAACAAATCTTTCAGGATTCTGCGCGCCCTGATGTACCCCATCGGTGGATCAAGCATCGCGCAGCCTTCGATAGCACTTTTGGCTCTCCCACGACAGTAATGTAATAAATACAAAAACCTTTGACCAGGATCTGCAACTTTGCACTCAACAAAATTTTCGAACTGTTTCATGAATATACAGTATTGCTCGGGGTGCCCGTCGAAGTGGGACAGCTCCACTCTCGGCAGGTCAAGAGCCAAAACCTCGGTAGTTTCAGGCTGTCTCAAGGGTTTATATTCGTCGATCACAGTGCCTTTTCGATGTTGACATTGTGAACTACGTGGACTCTTTGCTGGCTCTCTGAGACCAGTTCCTTGTGTAAGGGGCTCTGCTTCCTTTCTGGCTAACCGCAGCTCGTTTTCTAATTCTATTACTCTCATTCTATAAGTACTAATATCGTCAAACGCATCGCGGTTAGAAATATATGACCTGGCACTGACAGAGCTAGTAAACTTAGTATTATCTAGAGAATCAATAACACCCGAACCATCCCCAGAGACTTGCCGAGTTATTTCCTGTTGTCTCAAAATGTCCTTGCTTCCTCGTCTGGGCATTTCCAATGAGTTTTCTTGTCCAGGTTCAACTTGAGTACTGTAAGTCGAATCTCGCAAATCGAGCAACGCGTAGCCAATTCAAACGAATCCCAAAACCAGAACAAGATTGATTCGTAGTTTCTACGGTACTAAATTGAAATGCACAAAGGATACAAATATATACGAACCTCAAGTATGCGGCCAAATAGACTTCACAGTAAAACCCAAAGGTCCAAAGCCCCGTGGCTCAAGCACGACAGTCAGAAACGGTTCAAGGCCAAATTCAAATGTCTCACATGGATAAACAAACGTGAAAATGTGTGGTGTATGAGCGAGCTATCCAAGATAATGTTAAATATAGTCAAATTCACAAAGCACGTTGAACATTTAGAAGGATTTTCAGTATTCGTTCGTTACACTCGTATTGTCGAGACTATGCTCTTTATCTTATTGATCCGCGAACAAGTACAGCACGCATCAATCACTACACTTCAACATTTGTTTATATTTTGCTCACGTGAAGTGGCATAATTTTGATTCGAACTTGGACTGCGGTGACGGTGGTACCTGACATTGACCTTTGTTGAACTCTGGTCCTCGTTGCTAGACGTTGTAGCCGCACAGTTGAGGTTCGTACACATTTATATGCGTATAATTTGTTAATCCAGTACCGTGGAAACCACGAATCAATCTTGTTTTGGTTTTGGGATTCGTTTGAATTAGCTACGCTTTACTCACGATCGGAATAACCGTTACAGTTAGCTGTGTGCTGGAACACCTACGTTCTTGGACGAGACTATAAGATGACTGGATGAAGACACAGCGGTCGCGTTTCACCACCTGGATTTCGGTGAGGCTTTCAACAGTACTTTATGGCCTGCCGGACTATGGGCCTCAGGTTTCTGAGATAATCAGGAAGGCAAGGAGGTGAATAGCACAATTGGGAATGTTAGATTCTGTGTCTAAATAGGAGACTGTGTATCGAGATCGGGGCTAGATGAACTTGGTGCGCAATAAGATCCAGCACTGGGGTCCATGCTTTCCTCTCCCAGCATAACTGACCTTGCATAAGGGGTGATTAACCCGTGTCTCATCCCTGTAGATGATGTTAACACTAGGGTGAGCCATGTGGTACGGGATGCAGAGGCTGTTCATAGAAAGACTTATCGATAGGGTTGATCACTGGATCCCGCTAGAGGTCTAGTACACGCTGCCAACGTAGAAGAAACGGGAAGTACTCTGTTTCAGTGGATACCGGAGGTAAAGAATCAGGCGGTAATAGTCAGGCATATCGTTAATCATTGGGGACTGTTATAGGGCCGCACATATAGCAAGAGTAGTATAAATTTTGGCGTGTAATCCTGTCAGAGCTAGAAAACCAGACGTCTTCTTTCCGTACTATGTCTTGCGTGCTTCAACTTAATAATACTGCCTTACGCATGACTGAATTTTTGCAAGCGGAAAAATAGACAGACAAAATTTGTGGAAGATTTAGGAATATACATTACAAACAGGGTATGTAGACGTAGAAGGGAGGTGAGAGAGAATAAAGTGTACGCCCCAAAGACTAATAAAGGGAGTTTAAGTGAACCCAAGTCGGAGTCAACGATATGCCCGGTAAATATGAAAGTCGAGGTCGAATAGAGGAACCGGTTGGGCTCAGTAGGGAGATCGGAACCTAGAAGTGTTTTCATGGGGAGGGCTAAAATCCGGTTTGAGAAACTAGAGTGACCAGAACCGATGAAGAAAACAGAAAGAGACAGAAAGGAAAAAGAGCACAAAAAATGATTTGTGTGGCGAGGGATTAGATAGCCATGAAGTATGCTACTTTACAGTAAAAGAAAAGTGTCAGTTTAAAAACAGGGAGCGAGTAATGCGAGACTTCAAGAGGGTGTCAGATGGCAACAATGGCTTGGAAGGATAGAAATACGCTAGAAGTGAAGCACAGATATAGACGAAATGGATGCATGTAATGAAGAGCAGCGAGATGGTGGCAAGAGAATTGGCCAGCAAAGAACTGGTGGATGCAGAGGAAATATTTGTGTTTAAATACGTATATATGTACATACATATATATGTAAGGCGAGGAGGAGCATAGGGCGATGAAGTGATAGAACTCGGGAGTAGCAGTTCCCGGGAGTGACAGGTGGGGTTCGATCAAATAGTACAGAATTACGTTGGATAAATCCTGATGAATTTGTTCACGGCCGGTGAATATGGGGGACCAACAGAAAGACAGAAACGGCTCTGGAAGCGCAGAAGCGATGACTGTGAGAGGAAGTTCACAAACGAGGGGACATGAATGGGGGATCAAAGAAAACGAATAAGAGTGAATCTTAATATCTGAATAACCCAGGCGTGATATGTGGTGACGATCGAAGATGGGTGGAGCGCTAATAAATGGACTTACATTAAGCATCAAGAATATGGCTGTAAAAGTGGCTAGAGAAGGCAGAGCGAATGAAGATACGGAGTAGTTGGAGTATTGTAAAAGATCAGTGGAGAACGGTAACTTGGAGGTAAGACGAACTTTGGTGCAAAGATGCAGCGGTTGTAACAGTGAATAACACGGGCTAGAATAAGGTAATGGAGGATCAGAAAGATCACGTAATGACAGTTTATAAGGTTTGATACTGTACGTTAAAAACACTGAAGTAACAGTGACCTTGCACCAGGTGGAATGCGGGAAAGCAGAGTAGTCTGAAAGGCATACAGAAGAAGCCTGTGGCAGGCAATATACGAAGCAGATGAGAGTGCTGACCGAAGTGAGACAAGTAAGTGATGATCAATCAGATCTTTCTACTGCATTTGACACTGGGCGAAGACCGAAGAGAAAAAAAGAAAGTAACGAAGTACACAGACAGTTAAACCTGTGATGGAACAAAAGGCACGGAGAGTATGTACGAGCCGGAGTTGGGGGAACAGAACTGGAGAGCTACGTGCCTGCAGGCGGTTGTAGATTTGGGTTGAGCCGGAAGGTGCGATTCGGGCGCAGCCTCAGAGGAAGATCCACCGAAGGATTGCGGAGTCAAGCAAGGGAAATATGGTGGCGGTCAAAAGATAACAAATGTGGCTTTGAAAGATGCAAAGGTTGGAGCGACGAGTCCTAGTATGGTTTTGGTCAGGATCATGGATGTGTCTGGTTCGTAATGGCGGGGAGGGGGGATGAGGTGTAAGGACAAGTAAATGACGAAATGGTAGCTGGTGATATATGCAACCACTGGGCTCTATCAGTATAGGGAGACACGAAGTGAAGAGAGATTAGGAGCCGGCAAGGCGAGGTGGGTGGTAAAGGAAATATTGCTGGCCTGGGCAGAATAAGTTGGTTGGGGCGTGGGCGACATGTAAAGAGAACTGTCATGGTGAGAACCGAAAAAAGGGACAGAAGGAGTGCGTTTGCATACAAAGGTAGAACGACACAAAAGTGGGTTATCCGTGCGCTGAAAAGAACGATGGACGAGCTAGCTGCGATGAAAGAAGAATGGTAGGACGTGTTATCTGGAACTGGCGGGAATGGATGCGGTAGGACGGGGAGAGTTAGGGCATGCGATCCGCAACCGATGCTGGTGGGTGGGGCTAACCACGATCTAGACGATAAACTTGGAGTACACTTCGTGAAATGGAAGCTGGAGGTGTGATCCACCAGCATAATTTGCCCGCACATCACTGCGGACGGCCTGCAAGCTCGACTTGCACCGGCAAAAGAGGGGGATCTGACCGCACCTCGCACCGTTGGGATTGACGTCAAAGGTCATTAATGATTGTGCAGGGACAGGGCAGCCACGATAAGGGTATATGACCTAAGGTATACCAGTCAGGCTTTGAGGACACGGACAATAGAGCCAAGGGAAACAGTGGTTGGTATACGGTCATACAGCGTGAGTGTCCAAGTAAACCAGCTGTGGGACGCCTCTGAACAGTCCGTAGCCAAATTCGATGCGGATCCTGAAATCAGAAGGCGATCATCCGTGAAATTCTACGATACCAGATTATCAAATGAACAATGACATAAAACTAATATGAACCGCAATTATGCGATCACAGGGACTCAGAAAACGAAAATCAGGCTGTGACGTGCGAGAAAAGAGCACGTGCGTCAAACAGGTCCAGACTAGGATATAGTAATAATAATAATAATAATAAAAATAATAATAATAATAATGCCACATTTCTTGATCGTGATCAAGACCCATGCACAAGGCATGATCAGAGAATAAAGCAATTCACAGTGAGGTGGGATAACCACAATTTTGAAGTTCATGGTTCACACAATGGCAGTAATAGAACAATCAGCTTGGACGGCGTTTAAGTGAACTAAAGAGAGGAGGGTCGGTGCGGCCATTGTGAATCGGTCTCGGATTTGGGAGGTATAAACCAAACATCCAACTGTGGGGAAAAGCTAATTTTGGAGCATCTTTCAAACATGCGAGGTAACTAACACTCACTTTGGTAAATTATTCAGCCAACCGTAACTGCACTATCATAAATATAGAAAAAAGTTGAAGTTTCGCTTTGAAAACCCGAAAATCATTTTCAAAATCTAAAAAACTGTTCTACGCATCGCGACCTAAGCGGGAAAATACCGCAGAACCATCAACCAAGGCCGCGCTTGCAGCACCTACAGTCTTTGCGGTCAGTGACGGTGCTAACCTTGGTCACAACGTTTATATACTCTTGTGGCACGCATTCAAACAAAAGTCACACCATAACACTTCACGTCAATCTGATTTTCTACGGGCATCGATTCATCTGTTTCAACCGTTCCACATATAACAGTCCCACAACTTCATTCGGGCTACGTTTAAGCCCGTATGTTTAGACACTATCGGATTCGGGACGGGGACGATGCGGTTATCGGGAATGACGTAGGAATACAGATAAAGCGATACTGAAGAAGGGCAAAGGTGCAGTGTTTGCAAGAACCCATAAAGCAACTGGTGTCAGACATCACAACATGAACAAGGTGTTGAGGCAGGAATAATACACAACTTGCCCAATGGGTGCCAATAACTGTCTACGACAGATCCGATAATCCAGGATGGGTCGCGGAATTTGGTGTGCAGTCGATGAAATTGAGAGAGAAAGCGGTGGAGTAAAAGAGGTTTAAAGGAGGGTCGGGAAGTGTAGATCGAGACGCGGTGTGGCACCAACTGGATATTTGAAGAACCAATATCGAGAAACTGGTTGAGAGTGTTACCAAAAGAAGTTTAAAAATAGAGTTAGCATGGTGTTATCAAAGTGCAGTTGGAGATGCCTGCATGATAGAACGAAGAGTGATTCCCCATTGGATAACTCGTCCTGGAGGGAGCCTGTGATACAAATGCAAGTGAGTCGAATGCGATAATCAGATTGGCCTTTCTATGTAGGTAATTGCGATATTATATAGAAAATGACATGGAGGCAGAAACCCTCACCAGGAATGCAGTGTGCTTTTAAGGAGCGTGAATGGTGAATGGACACAGAACGGGGAATTTCAACAAGACGCCGTCGAGGAAACACTGTTGGGGACAAACGCTGCTAATGCGATCAAGCAAATATACACGGGTGGTGAAGAGGGAGGAAGACAGTGGTGACTGGGAGAGGCCAGACTCGAATGAACAGCGGAAGTTGGAGGATTGTAAAAGTGAGATTTTCTGCATGCGTGATAAAAGAATGAATAACCAAGTGGTTGATACTTTGTTTCATAAAGACATTGGTTGCTGTTGGCGGCAGGTAGTGCATGATGAGGGTGGTAGTCAGAAAGTGCTAGGCTGACGAACTAGGGAGAGTAGGTACGGAACGCAACGGCGAGGGCCAGACTTTGGTCCTGCACGCAGAACGAATTGAACTGTTAGTGTAGAGTACGGGAAATGGATGCTGATAGGTGTGAGGTGATGGGTGATGTCAGGAATCCGTCCGGCATTCCGGTGAGACTATCACGATTGATTGTATACCTGGTTATGGGATTGTGATCACTGGTTAGCCATGTAAGGTGCTCCATATAAAGCGTCATTGGGTATGAGTATAGGTTTAGCCACGGTCAACCCGATCGATCCAATCGTTTAGTCCGTTAGGCAATCCAGTGGTAACGTCGATCTGGTTGACAGGCTGCCCAGGAAACCAGTGTTCTGGAACAGAGGAGAAATGCGGCAGCCTGGAGGAAGCTCCAGCTGGGGGTTATGATTAACGGCCTAACGAAAGTCAGAGTGATAATGCCACTTGACGGCCAGTGGGCCGGTCTACGAGGGCTTAACGGGCGGAGACTGGCAGTTTTTTAGGGCATTTAATTAATGATGGAGATATTAAGCGCATGCTTAGCCAGAGTGCAAAGTAGTTAGGCTGAAAGTTGGTAGAATAGTAAAGGGGCCCAGTTGAGGATCAAAAATAAAACAGTGTAAAAAGGTGGGGTCAGAAATAGGAATGGGAAAAGGAAAGACAGCAGTCAGGTTGTTGACTAAGCTGTAGGTGAGGGCGGAGAAATTATAAAAAGATAAGGAAACTCTCAGAACTAAGGTGAGGCCTTTTTATGTGGATGAGAATGTGCTGGTTTTTCGTGGGGTCATGCGACATCAGATACTTGTGCCCGCTAGGTGGAATGGGGTTCCAACATCCAGTGAGCAAATACGCTGATCGGTGAGTATTGGTTAATAAATGATGTTAATCTGCGTGGTAGGATTCAAGTAACGGAGGAGTGCAAGAAAAAGGAAGACGCACCCACTGATTTATAGCCTGGGACAAGAGAATTAAGTGGAGGTGAACACCTATCATTAAAAGAATAACAGTTTATTAGGAGACTTAGAGTCAGTAAGAATTTTGGTTTGGTAACTGAGTCTACATAGTAGCAGGCAAATCATCGCTGACTTTGGACGAAATTATTTGTGCTTGGGCTCGAGGAGGACACAGAAAGTAAACTTGTGGATAATAAATTATAAATGTGCAATGATTGCGTCCCTCGTTCCGACAACCAATACAGGCGTATCAATGCTGGTGTGTCGTCAGAGCAGAGGTCGCATGATGCAACTATTAAGACCGTGTAACGACTACTGCATTAAACGTCAGCAAGCTGGCCAAGGATTTTGCAGGGAACCAAAAAGGGTTGAAGTTGAGTAAGGCGGGGTCGGCAAGTATACGTGGAGAGCTCGAACGGCGTGCTGCCACCCCACACTGGTCTAGACAAAAGGAACTGCAGGTTAAGTTGAAATCGTGGGGTGTCCCATATGCAGGGTCTGGTCTAGGCTGTTATCAGAAACCCATCTGTAATGAAGGGGGCAGAGGGCATTAGCCCAAGACCTTCCCAGCCTGAAGTGAATTTTTTCGTCTTTTTTCATAGCGGAGAGGGAGAGCGAATTTACGCCGTAGGGTAAACTTCCCATTTTTCATTGATCCGCCTTTCCTTACACGCGGCCCATTGGGTCCGAGACTGATGGGGATGGCTGTTTCCCCTCATTGTGAGAGCGCTACAGACCAGATGCCATAACCTTCAGGGGTGTTGCTGCCACAAACTGTGAAAGAAATAAGATAGGATGGGGGAATCACTCAGATAATGGCAGCATTCCTGGGGTTATCACTTAACAGCTTGCTCTTGCCGATAACAGAGTCGGAGGGGTTTCAGTGTGTATGCGAGCCGTCTGGTGAACTCATCACCGATTTTGATGTGCAGGGCAACTTCACTGGCACGACGAAGTTGGTGGAAGGGTATCCCCACGGGCTTTGCAGAGGTTGACAGCTAGTCAGTGCGGTAGCAACTGGTGATTAAGACAGCCCAGCTAACGATTTTCGGCTGAAAGGCGCAAGCTGAAGGTGAGAACTGATGAACTGCCAAGACCATGGGATTCGGCATACCGAAAACTGCTAAATAAGGAAGACAACGGTTTCGGCAGAAAATTGGTGTAGGTCCGGGTGAAACAACTTCTTGATGAGTCGCGGGTGATTGTTTCTTGGAAAAATAAGGCACTGTATAAGGAGCAGCTTGATGGTGGGGAGCTATCTCAAAACCCCGAGCCCCAGGCGTAATAGTGAGTCAAAGTCACGTGACATCTGGCGGGTAAGTATTGTCTTGATGGAGCTTTGAACTGGGTTTATGATTGCGGGCTAGGTATTCGTATGCAAATTAAAGCGTATCATGGCAAGGTTTGATAAGGAGAGAAGGAGAGTGAGTAGATGAAAGTCAAGAAGCAGGTTAATAATAGCCATGCAGTGGCCATGGGAAAAAGATGAGAGGAACTGGAAAGTTATTTAATGCCAGATTTAGCAAAACAGATGTAGGTGGGACAGAATTACCGGAATGAAGATAAAACCATTCTGTAGGAAATCTTGGAACAGAAGAAGCTGAAAGTTACAGAATGGAGAGAGAGGAGGAGAAGAAGAAGAAAGAAAATGCTGCCACAACTTGGGCTTAGGTCTAATTAGTGCGGCACTCCAGAGGAAGCTCAAAAGCTGTGCCTGTCGGACTTTGCCAGGGGAATTTTAAAAACGCAAATGGCAGGTTCAGATGTGGAACAGAAGCCAAACAAATGGGTGAGTAAAGCGAGTGGAGGAACCGAGCGCGGCTGTGGCCCAAAAGACAGTGGGGTCCACAAAAAAAGAGAGAGTTAGAAAACTATTAGAAACCTAGTCCAACTTCGAAGGCTCTTTCTTCACTTATGTACGGATCCACAAGTTGGGTTATAGTTTGTACTGTGAGGTATTTGCTTATGTAGGCCTTAAATGTCTTAGATGGCCTTATAGAAAGTATATCATGGGGCAATTTGTTCCATAAAGCTGCATACTTAACTAGAAAAAAATGGACCTACGAGCAGTTCTAGAAGTGGGAACAGTAACTGTGTCGTTTCTCAGTCTTAAGGAATATTGTGAGTCCGTTAGGTTTCTGAACTGCGGTGCCGATTCGATGATTCGATTTACAACAACACCATGAAAGAATATGAGGTTCAGCTTCATGCGTCTAGGCCATAGCGGATCTAGTTTTAAATGTTCACAGCGTTGGCTCTAATTGAGTTAAATGGCAAAGCCAATTAACTCTTTTGTCATTAGCCGTTGAACCTTTTCAATGGCCGCTCTGTTTCACTGGCGCATGTTAGAGTAGATTATGGAACAATATTCTAGGGGGGGGGCCCAAACTGGGTCTTATATGTGTTGAATTTGCTTTTTTAGGAGGCGGAATGTCCTATGAAGCAGGCCTATAATTCTTCTAGCCTTAGCAACATGAGTGGTGGCATGTTCAGAGAAAGTGAAGGTGGCTGAATATTGCAAACCTAAATCTCGTACCAACGGGCTGATGGAAATCAGGTGACCGTCAATACTGAACATACCCGGGGAGACATTGCGTTCGAACGTAAGAATGTTGCTTTTCTCCTCAGAAAATTTTATTATTGAAGTGGTGCACCAAGAACTAAGAGCTGTTAAATCTTGCCGTATATCACTGATAACCGTACTAAGCTGACTAGAATCAAAACTATACGAGATTTTGATGTCGTCCGCGAAGAGGTGGAGACTGCCATGGAGAACGACACTGAACACATGCTTTATGTAAATGAGGAATAGTAGTGGACCCAAAACTCTGCCTTGTATGACACCATTGGTGACAGGTTTGGCTTTGGAGACGGAACCATTATTCTGAGCCAACTGATGACTGTCAGAGAAATAAGAATCCATCCAACCGAGTAACGGGTCCGTGATGCCATAAGGTTTGGCCTGTGATAGGAGCCGAGTGTGTAAGACTCGGTAGAAAGCCTTCTTCATATCAAGCAGGATAACAGTCATGGACTTGCCTTTGTCAGCAGCCTCCATGACTGAGTTCAAGAAGTTAAACTGACAAGTAGAGCACGAACGGTTTTTCAGGAAACCGTGTTGGTCCACTTTGAGCAAATTATTTGTTAAGAGGTGGGCCATTATCTTATTCTTAGTTAGCTTCTCCATGATTCTGGAGATAAACGGTGTATGATTAATAGGACGATAATTCTCGAGAACATGAACAGAGCCCTCTTTATGCAAGGGGATAATTGTAGAGGTTTTCCAGTGATTAGGAAACGAGATAAATTTCATAGACAGGTTAGATAAAGTAGATAGGAGGATAAGAATGTCTGGACCCCCAGAGTAAAAGCAGCCGGCGGAATGCCGTCCGGACCTAGGCAGTAAGATGGTTTCATAGAGAATAGAAGTGGAGGAATATGATCGGGGTGAAATGAAACGGTAGACAGAGTCTCACTGGGTAAGCATGAAGAGTGTTTTTCATGAGTAGGAACACTGGTCGTTAGAGCTGAAGTGAAAAATGTGTTGAAAGCTTCGGCTTTCCTTCCGGTTTATCCAGATGGGAGTTGTTAACTGTGATGAAAGGTATAATCTGCGGAGTTGGGGGTTTCTTGTTCTCATCATCTTACTCAGAATTTCCGTCTTCTTGGGGTGGCACAAAGCTTTTGATTCTTGCTGAGTAAGCATGAGTTCAGTGTGATTTGACTTTCGCTGACAGTCGGTCCATTTGGATATATACCGAAAACTCCCGGGTTTTCAGCGCAAGTCTTTGAAGTTTGGAGGGTTTAGATTTCATCCGCGAGAGTCTGTTTGTTCTAGAACTTGCCAGCGGTGGCATAGTTGGGGTGATGGTGTTTAGAGACTGATTGAGAATAGAATATAGCTGATCTGCTACCACCTGAAGATCGGGCTAAAGAAACGACGTATCCCAATTTTGAGATCTCAGTATGTTTGGAAGGCAGCTTCAGTGAGCTAAGTGATATGGCCTGGCAGACGGTACGGAGGAAGTAACGATTTTTGGTACAGAGAATGCGCGCGAGACAGCCCTGTGGTTACATCTGGAGAAGCAATCTTCTACAGAGATGGTTACCTTATTAAACCCTTGAGAAGACTGAAGATCTAGAGTGTTATTTCCTCTAGTAGGTGATTGAACGTGTTGGGTCCAACCACCGGGGTGTGTACACGTAACGAAATCATGATAACGTCGTGAGCCAGAGTGCGATGGCCAACTCTCCTGGAGCGTTGAAATCACCTGCAATCAACTTGTGATCGATGGGGTAAGCAGAGGCTAAGTAGAAGGCGTCAATAACGGGTACTATATTGCCCCTGGTTGATTAAGTTTACCGATAAATGCATCCACGCAAGAGTTCTTGTGACTGCAGTTTAACTGTTGCCCAGACTGGGTCATCAACCGCTTCGAGGACTGGGTGTTGCATTGAAGAAACGGGAAAAGATTCTCTGCAGTATATTAGGCAACCCCTTCCTCGACAATGTATTCTAGAGTTGCTAAAAGCCTTGTAACCAGATATTGTGAAGTCTCAAATGGGAGTGTTTGCGTTAAACCACGTCTCCGTGATGAGGATAAAATCGTAGTTAGACACAAGGACCCGGGCAAGCACAAGGTGAATTTTTGCTGGTCGTGGGCGGATATTGATGACGAAAACAGACATGCTTGTTTTGCTTCCTTGCACTGTCGCAACAGGCAATTGTACAAGCCTTGAAGCTGGAGGAGACGGAGATAGTGGCGTCGCTAGTCCTGGCACAGATGAGGTGGATGGGACAGTCCTGGGTAGATTACTGTGTTTGTAAGTCGAGGATCAATAGAGGGACTTTTGGTCAGTGTCAGAACGACCAGGGAAGATTGGGGGAGTGCTGACAGGACAGGTAGTACGATCGAATTTGGTGATTTCTGAGTTCGATTGGGAGCGCGCGGAGTGGCCGGCCGCCTCAGGTTTAACCAAGAAGGCAAGGCGAGCTTCGTTAAGGACGAGTGGAGGGGTCTGAGGTGAGGAACCAGTGTAGGGTGGATGGAAGTTAGAAGTATCGTCTGCAATTACGGATGTGGGGCCTCGGTTTCTGGATGAAATACTAGTTGGTGAACTGATGGTTATATCACCATTGGGGAGCAGGTGAGGACGAATATTCTGGGATAGAGCTATGGTATGGGGCCATGTTTCGTCCAGAGAACATAATGAAAACATTTGAATTCTGCGTTGGTACCGAGTAGCCGTGGGATGTACCACCGGTTGTTCGGGTGAAGTGGGAGCCCGATTCGAACGGGTGGTTGATGGTGTACTACCGCCCTTAAATTGGAACAGGCAAGTTGCTAGGGTACAGGTAGGGCTGCAGTGGGGTGAGAGGCCTAAAGGAAGGTCTGGTAACTGGGTTCGACCGGGTGAAACATTGAGAGAGTACAACGAACGCTGTGCTTGGTGTACTGGAAGATGAGAAGTTTCAGATGGTTGTGACAAGGGTGGAGAAGGTATGAACAGGGGCAAATTTGCAGTATGGTGGAGCATCGGTAGACGGGACGAAAGTGGCATACGAGTAGTTGGTCGCACCACTTTGGGGTTGGCTGCATGGGTCTTTAGATGTTTACTTAGGTGCACAAGTGGAATACCGATGGAGGGACCGAATAGTTTCGGTGGGTGTGTCGGCGATGGAGACGGTCGGGTTTAAATTTGTTTGGGGCCTACACGAGAGGCCCCAGGCTGGTTTGTGAGGCAAATTGGGGGCGTGATGATGTCGATGCTGAGATGATCTAGGCCACGGGAAGCAACAGGGACGGGGGAAGAGGCTGTGCTCCATTTCTTTGGGGACGATGTTGTTGCTGATTCGTTGGTGCTGGGTGGTGAATTGGAGTTGATCACTTTCTCGGCTTGCTTGGAAGACAAGCCAATAGCTGAGTGATAGTTTTCTTTGAGAGATGATTGTATCGCCAGGCTTTCGGTACGTCCTATAGGCAAAGGTGGAGATTGGGTTGTAATGTTGAGCCGTTTGGATGGGCGCTGAGGAGTTGGCAACGAGAGGGATATATCAAGGTCTACACCCACTGGCGGTGAGTTGGTCGACGGTGCGCGTGTGAATGTGTCAACTGTGGTGTGTTGTTGAGGGATGTTAGGCGGCCCTTGATCGGGAGATTGTGACGATTAGGGATCGCCGATTACCAACTTCAGGACGTCCCTCTGCAATGGGGTCTTGTCGGCGACAATTTTTATGCTTTTTAGTGGGGTGGCTTTGGCGATAGCCTCTCTCTTTCTGATGAATTCCGTGGCAACGTTTTCCCTGCGGAACTTAAATAGAAGTAGACACCTATATTGCTGGGACTTTTTCCTTAGCTTTACGCAGCGGCACCTAGGGTGGGACATAACGCAAGCTAGAAGCAACAATTGTTCAATCGAGAAAAGCGGAAGACGTTCCGGAATATTAAAGCCCACGGCATTCTTGGATGTTTTACTTCTTTGGTGGACTTCAGAAGCAACTGAGTCCAGAAAACGACCGGCCGTTATTAAACTTTGGATGTTTGAGTATTTTTGAGGATCCGCGATAAACTCTAGCTGTGACGACGCGGTCAGAACATTATCCATGGTACGTAACTGTCCTTCCAAGGATTCTAGGTTTTGTTCTAGTGCCCTGTATTTGATACCAGCATCACTGTGGATATCAACTAGTGGTACAGAGTAAGCTACTAAAGCTGTGGGGAGTCAGGGGTGTTTATTGCTCGCGCACTGAAGACGGCTTGTCACCCAGTGGTGAAGGCGGACGGAAGTCGCTTTAGACATTGTTTGAAAAAGTATTTTTATGGGATTGGAGTCAGGCGTGTTGATAGTGTGGAACACTCAGCTATCCTACGCCGGCATTTGGGAAGCTATTCTAACAACGTTTTGTAGATTGGCTGGTTGCCTATGAGTTTATTGCTCAGAAAGAAATCCCCGAATTATTTTGGGTTGTGGGGATACTCCTAAGGGCTATTATTCCTAATATCACCCTAAATAGCTTAGTGGAAACTAAACCGATAACAGCACGCAAACCGATGCAGTGTAGTGCAGCCTGAGGTTGAGAGCCTGGTGGTGGGGTAGATACCAGATCCCCCTCCAGTGGTCGGTGATTGCAGGTGCCTTTTCAGCTTAGCCGGAGACTAAGGTTCACCTCAATATCTCTGCTTATCTTTCCCGCAGATCCTGGCCTCAAACGAAGCTTTCTTCTAGTCTTGGAAGTCTTTGCACAGCATAATTTGTTATCAACCCCAGGGTCAGCCGGCTTGCGCCATGGAAGTGGAACCCTGGACTGCCTTTTGAGGCCCCTTGTTTCTTGCCGCACTGCCCGTAGAGCGAAGTATTTTTTGTGAGACAACGATAGCGTTTCGTCTCCAGTGCCGTGAAACCCCCTTTCATGCAGTTGCTGCAACTGATACTCCATGCTTTACTTTTAGGCTCATACGTAATTCACGGAACCACGTCCCCCCACTGCAACACGTAATATCCATTCTAGTGATGTGCATACGGCATGAGGTGCCTGGCGGTTGCCCTCTCTCTCGTCAAGTACCCTGTGTGCCTCTGGCACATTGCAGCCGATGGGGAGGTCCGCTTCGTCATCTTCCCAGTCTGCAACGGTTATATTCTGCAGGTGGGGCCACCTAGTCAAAATTGCCTTCGCCGACTGCGGTGCTCACATGGGGAGGACAGCCTATGCAAGTGCCTCCTTTGGTTCGATTTGCACTTTAGTGTCTAAGGAGATGAGCTGTCACCTCAACCGGCCGACAGCCACCACTTCTGTTCCGCCCACGATGCTCACTGCCAACGACTTCGTCCTTTCAGCCATCCGGTGTTTGTCGACAAATCTTTCCTTCATCAGAGTTGCATCCACTGTTGACGAAGGCCAAGGCTCTGACCACCCCATTTGGTGTCATCACTCCCAAGGAGACTAGTTTTAAAACCCATTGCTGTACTGTCCGACCGTGATTTTGAACAAATAACACTGGGCTTGGTGTTCCTGTCTGGTGCAGTTTCTCTCGCCTGGTGTAACAATCGATGGTGTCTGCCCGCGCAACCCTCGTGACCACATCTGGTCCTTGTTCAACAAACTGTCGCCCGGTGCTTGGCGTTGAGGCATATGGAGCAGGCTCCTGTCGTCCTCGCCTTTCCCTAACGTTCGTCTGTTGCGGCCCTGATGAACTTCTGGCATTCTGGTAGCCCTTGGCTAGCGTCACAGGACCTGCAAAATGAATGAGCTATAGCCTCACGTGAAATGACGTGTGCATTGGTCCAAGGCTGATATTTCGGATGTTCTCGTGCAGTGGTTTGAGCCTGGCTAGTGCTAGATGTGCTTAATCGGTTACTGTCCCGGATGAGTCAGCCAAATCTGCTGTCGGCTATCCTGGTTCGCCTGTCCAAGTATTCCGTCAAGTCTTCGAAGTAAGCCTCACGGTCACCTCGGCGTTTTCGTTCCGCCTCTTCCGCCCCTCGACCACGTGGTTCGGGAGAGAGATGACGGACTATACCCCCCAAGGTACGCATCGCGTCGAGGTCAGCCCTGTAACCTAAATGGTCTTAAAAGTTGTTGTTCTAGACCTTATACCCTCAAATTCAATAGGTCAAAATTCTTGCAACCCATTTTTCCCTCAGTATTACATGAGCTAACACTGACATGGATGGTGACCAGGCAATAACTAAAGAACAAAATGTGCCCAAATACTTCCCAGCGACTAGCCGTATTACTTCCTGTCCGAATTCCGATCCTCCGATTCTCTTCTTGGCATGTTGCGTATTTTCTTGTTCCAAGTTGATCAGCTGAGTATTGAGTATCGAGCAATCCGTAGCCGAATTAGATACGGATCCTAAAATCTGAAGGCGATCATCCGTGAAATTCTACGATACCAGATTATCAAATGAACAATGACATAAAACAAATATGAACCGCAATTATGCGATCACACGGACTCAGAAAACTAGAATCAAGCTGTGACGTGCGAGAAAAGAGCACGTGCGTCACGCAGGCCCAGAATAGGATGTGACAGAGTAGCGCGCTGGACGCGAACAAACAACCGTTAGCTCGTGAAAACACAGTGCATAAAAACAAGCCAATATTGTAAATGAGTATGTGATGTCAAGGAAACATGAAATTGCAAAGTTTCTGAGGGAATTTTCCACGACCGGTCGTAACACTAGCCAGGGGAATAATTAGTATAGCATCCGAGGTGGATGAACAGCAATGAGAATCCCTGGAAAGGGAAATGAGATAGGAAAAGCAGTCTCGGTATGCCCCATCTGAGGATCAACGACAAAAGGAAAAATAAACAAAAGTGAAGTACTGGTTTTTCAATGCGGGGTGTTTCTAAGAAAAAGAGGAGTCCATCATAATCAAGCTAACAAAGGAAATGGATGAGTAGGGGCTATAATATTCAGTAACGAGATTAAGATTTGACCTACAGTAATCCATGAGCTGAAGAGAAAAATAAACTCTGCACAAAATTATGAAAGAAACTAATCTGAAGGATAGGGTGGGGGCGGAATCGATGACATCAAAACTGGATTTTGAGTTCAGGTGTTTAGCCACGTCATGTGAGAGAAACAAGACTGAATTCTGCAGTTCAAAATGGCTAGGAGAGTGATGGATGCATATGCGGTGGGGCCTGATGTGGAAAATAGGCAACTTAAGCAAAAGGATATCAACCAGCCTTGGGTTAACTACCAAGCTTCTGTCAGTAATCATGGGGCAGTACCATAGATATAAATTGGATAAGCGTGTAGTTACTGCTGCAGTTTCTGCAGGTTCTTCGAGGTTGGTTTCAAGACCGCAGGCTTGATATAACTAAATAGCGGTAGTACATCGTGAGGCAGATGGGGTATATCAGCAGCGTGTGAGAAGTATCACCATGGTTTTCCTAAAAATGTGAACGCATCTGGAAGGGCTTATTTCAAAGTGCATTTGGCAGGATTAGGTAGGTCGGTAGTGAAAAACGATTAGTGGACACAGTCGTCTTTTATACAAATTGATGGCGAAGTCTAAAGGGAGGCGATTTAACAGAGCACTTATAACTCTAAAAAGGTCGGCAATGATAATAATAATAATGGTTTATTTCGGGGACACCCGAAGCATGCTTGATTGCATGATTATATGATACAAGTGAGGTCACAAAAAGGTTCCTTGAATATTCGCTCGGGTAGATGCAGCACAAAAGTGTATATGTTTTAGTGGTTGCACGAATGAATGCCCGGCAAATTTGAGTTTCAAGGTCAGGTGGAAGCACCTCTCCGAAGTGAGTTAAATGAGCTCCGCAGTCGAGATAGGCGATGACGTAAAGCGGGGATGAAGTAAAAAAGCGCAGTATTTCAGATAGCGTCGATGTAAAGTCGCAAAGGTGAATAAACTGACAAATAAAACCTTCGAAAAAGCACCAACAAAAAGCTGGAGAATTTTTGCCGACAAATGACATGCACTTGAACCAGCAGCCCAGATGACTCAAAAAATGGCAGAAATATAATACCGAAGGATTTGTGGTGTTCTCTGACGAGGGGAATTGCGTAAATGAAACAGTCAGTTTTACCACTGAATTAGTACTTACTGTTCATCAAGAGGTTGTGGAGGACGCCCTCATAGAGAGGTGGATGTAGATGCCCGAGCCTGGAAACTTTAATGGTACAGAGTGACGAAAGTTGAGAGATGAGTGAAACATGATTCGAATAAAGGGTTCGTTTCAGGTTGATTAAGGAACACGAGTTAACAACGGGGAGGATAGAGGAGTTGATATAAGATGATCTTAAAAGGTCGTGTGGGGTGGTTCATAAACGATAATGTCAAAACATGTGAAGAATCGCTTAACGGGATGCGCCGGTAAGAGTCTGACATGGGGCATTTGGGAAACAACCGTAAGGTCAGTAACTTGGCATACGTATAGTTCATTTCCAGCAAAGGCTTAGAGAAACTGCTTTGGCAGTGTTCTTTGGCGTAAATGCCCAATCGTGGAGGATTGAGTAAAAAATGGCAATATTTAATAGGTGGGCGAAACTGTGCTCGACTATTGGTTTATCGGGGATTGCTCCAAGACTGACAGATGAAGAACACTGATTTACAACGAGGCGGGAATAATAGTGGTTTATATGTTTAATATCTGACGGAATAAACTGGGGGTAGTACACCACTGGAGCCTTCCAAAAACGCAGATAATTGCATGACTAGGTACCCTGAGGAAAGTCCAACCCAAGACTTTGGGGAAAGGAACAAACAGAATAACGGCAGCCCAAATTACAGGTAGTTGATTTTCACCCAGAGATGTAGAAAAAGCACCCAGTGGATTGTGGTGCAGGAAGCTGACCATGATATCTTGGTGGAACAGCGGCAGTGGTTCATAGATGAGTGAGAAGTGATACAATTATGGATTTGTCTGGGTTTGTTGATGATTATCATGAGAGCGTCTAAAGTTGGTAACAGAGTGGGTGCTGGAGGTGGACATATAGTGGACTGATACATTCGTATAAAAGTAGTTCAAATGAACAGCTCTCAGGAAGTGCGGGTGATTACATAGCTGGATATGCTGAAGTCTGACATGAAAAGCTAAGGGGGCAATCGAACAATTTATGTCCTGGATTGTGGATACTTCATTGTCCATGCAACTGTTATGAAATGCAAATTGTTGAATGCGAGGAGATGCAACGGATGGATACAATGAACATAGAGCTGGTGTCACGCAGATGAAGCGCTGTAAAGAGGACCACTTATTTTGTGTGGAATTGTTGGCAGGTGAGAAACGAATCTTTACTTGATGATTTTGTTTAGATGAATTTAGTAGTGACAGACAAATGACCAAGTGGATGAAAGGCCTCTTCAAGAGTAAATCAGGAATTGGGATATTCATAGTAAGGATCTGAACAGTGAAACCGTTTCATGTTTCGGGGCACAGAATCCAGTAACTGGACATAAGAGGATGAGGGTAAACATGGCATCAGTTCAGACAAATGAAAGATAACTCGATGGATATAAATGTCAGTAGTCGCAAATAGTATGGTACACCTCTGAGCCGAGAGGGTATATGTGCATATGTTGATTTCGAACTTGAATGGGTGTATGGTAAACCTTGTTCGGGAACGATGGAGGAGGCAACAGGTGGCAGCAGTAAGAAGCAGGGGAAATTGTTTTTCAATCCGCATCTGGTGCTAGTGGGTGAGAATATAAAAGCTTATTTCGGATAACCCCGAAGCATGCTGCAATGCAAGATCAAACAGTACAGTTGAAAGCTGAATGAAAGTTACAGAAGGATTGTACAACTATGTGAACGCGATTGAACATAATAGGGAGCTTTCAAGTCAATGGTTGCGGTACCGCCCGGTGAATTTAAACTCAAGGTCAAGTGGTCGGTCCGTCTGAAGGTAGGTGCAGTTATTCTGCCAAGGTGTGGGGTGGGTGGGGAATGGTATAGAATCACACAAACCCTACAGAAGGAAGATTGTCCTGTCGGAGAACCAAACAAGATTGCCGTTTACGTGGATATCGTGGAAAAACATTCCCGAAGGAGACGTATTCGAGCAACAGAGATTTGCAACGTATGAGAGGGGTTACGATGTAAAATTAGACTATCTAAAATTGTGGCATAACACGTAAATACAAGAAAACCCGTCGAGGATTACAATTTTGAGGTTCAGTGACCGTATATCCGTTGAGCCAGTTGTAAGACAGCAGACAACACACTGAACTGTGGGTGCCAAAGTGATGGTGAAAGAAGTGACCGGATAAAACATATAAACTTTGAGCGGATTGTTTTGCTTTCAGAAAAATAGGATGTAATGCATCAGCATGAAACTGGTAACTGGCAAAAGAAGAAAAATCGATCTGTAATGCGTAGCTACGATAGTGGCAGAAACGTGGCTTGCAAGAGAGATGATCAGGTAATTGACAGGCAAGTAGTTACATACTGATAATTCTCAGCAAAGACTTCACGTGGTGAAAAAAATGTTTCAAGTATCGGACGTGTCTGAGACGATCTATCGGAATGGAGCATGGGAAAGAAAATACACAGAACAACCGATGAATAGGTTTGCAAAGTTCGGCAGTCGAATATAGGCGGAGTGTATGATAAACCAAATAAACTATACATCTGGAATGTGGTTGCCAAAATGATGGTGAAAGAAGTGACCGGATAAAACATGTAGACTCTGAGCGGATTTTTTTGCTTTCAGAAAAAAAGAATGTAATGCATCAGCATGAAACTATGAACTAGCAAAACATCGATGCTTGGTGCTCATCTACAAAAATAGGGTGTACATACCTGGCAAAAATTACTAGGTGACGGGTAGAAGACTATCAGTTTATGTTTGGTACTGAAGGTGGACCACTTTCTGGCGACAGAACAGAACTCAGCGGCATTAGATGTTATCAGATGTGCATATGTGGGACACGATACCTTGTAAGATGAGGACATTGCAATGCCGCAGCCCTAAGTGGACAAACAGCGAAGCCGGCAGGGAAAGCAAACAAACAGAGTCATCGATTATTGGGAATCTCTAGAGATAAATTTCGCAGTGTCATACACTGTCTGAAGATTGTTGTACGGAAGTTAGGGACGGCAATAAATGCACTAGTTCTCGAGCATATCGGTAAAAGTAGCAAAAAAGGGTGGGCTTTATCTTAGAGAGTGGTTAAATTTGCAAATAAAACTGGCGAATAGTTCAGCATGAAACCGCGGGAAGTGGACCGGGAATAATGAGCCAATAATACTGATGGGTTTTTAAGTATGCCATAATTGTGCACCAAAGAAAGTAAATTTTGCCGGACGAAAAAGCGGTAGCTTATGGAGGCAAATTTGGAGGCAAGCACGATGGAGAGTCCATGTTAGTTGGAGGAGGCAGGAGAGTACTCGCAGCATTTTGAGTATATGGATGGTGTTCTTTTTGTCAATTGATCTTGGAAGACAAAGCAAGTTGTCGGGCAGTACTGTCCGCAGATAGATGACAGTGCGACCCCTGCCAGTCTGGATGTTGTGGCAACTCCTACAGAGATGGATTGGGAGTGGTCGGAAATTCTGGATCGCTAGCCGGCTTTATGCACCCCAGTGGGGAAATCCGGCGCAAAAAACGTGTCATCATCTCAGGCGTTGCGCCTGAGAAACAGACAGGAGTGAATAACAAGAGACACCTAGGCGACGGAGCAAACTCGGTGGTGTTATATACTAACGCGTGTAGTATTAGAAACAAGTGGGCGGAACTCGCCAAAACCACTGACGAGCAGAAAGCGCCAATAGTTGCCGTCACGGAACCGCGGCCTTCTGAAGAAGACCATGTGCCAGGTCTAATAAGTAACGGTTTTGCAGTCTATAGGCAGGATCGAGAACGGGGTTGCCTTGGTGGTGGAGTAGCCATCCTCGTTAGGTCAGGTACAAACCACCTTGAGTCTCAGACCAAGATGTGCACTCGCAATATCCAGTTATGCGCCGTTACGACCATCTTTCCAGGCAGAAGGGTTAACGTTGTCTTTGTCTACAGGGCACCAAGCCCAAGCCACGAAGAGGACGTTTGTTTACTGCGGACTTTGACTGAGCTAGTTAAGGACGCACGAAAGACCCTTATAGTGGGTGACTTCAAACTCCCGCACATCGACTGGGTGGCTGAGGTCTGCGTGCCGGGATCGGAGGAGCAAACCTACTTAGAATGGCTGCATGATAATGCGTTGCATCAGCATATTAGGGAAAATACCAGATATGGGACTGGATACGATCCATCCATGCTGGATCTGGCTACAACAAACTTCCCCAACGATGTGCCTGGACTGCATTATTGTGCACCGCCGGGCAAGAGTGACCACGTGTGTGTCAAAATAGTCCTATGCATGCGGCAACCCAAGGTACCTTCAAGGCTGGTCAGACATTTCGGTAGTATGGACATAGATAGGCATGGTAACAGGGCGATGGGCTTGACCTGAGACATGACAGAATAGGCTACTGTCGAGCAGCGCTGGCAGACCATAAAGGGATTTCTGACTGCCCCACAGGGAGTGTTCGCACCCTTCAAACGAAGGAGTGGGGAGGGCAAACCCATGTGGTGGAAGGCTGCAATAGCCAAGGCCATCAGACTGCTGGAACCAGTACAAAGCTTCCGGCAGTCAGCTGGCCTGGAACCGCTATGCAAAGCTGAGAAACGAGACTGTAAGCCTTCTGAGAACTTCCAAGCGAGAATTTGAGCTCAAATTGGTCCAGTCTGTAAGACAACAGCCGGAAAAATTCTACAGCTATGTACAGTCGAGAGGCTCAACAAAGAATGCCGTAGGTTCACAATCCACTAGAGACCACGGTATTGTCACTGATGACCAGGGCAAAACAGAAGCCCTAGGGGAGTGCTTTGGTGATGTACATAGGATAGATAGAGGGGTACGAGTGGACCTGGCTCTGGCATCCTTCTTCTCAGTTAAACGAGCTAGACCTCTCAGAGGAAAGCGTGCGTAAGTGCCTACAGGAAGTAAACAGCCACAAGTCAGCGGGTCCAGATGGCATTCATCCAGCTATCATCAAGCCGTTGGTGGATATCATAGCTCCATCGGTATGCAGGCTGTACAGATCCACGTTGGACCAGAGTGAGCTACCTCAGGACTGGGAAGTCGTGGCAGTCGTGGCAATACATAAGAGCGGACCTAAGTCGGCCATGCAGAACTACAGGCCGGTAAGTCTAACCAGCATCCTATGTGAAGTCCTTGAGAAGGCCATCCGTACCCACATCTGCCAGCAATTACTGGAGCAGTCCATGCTGAACTCGGCCCAGCATGGACTCCTGAAAAATAGATCTTGTCTGACCAATCTCCCGTGCCTCTTAGACGAAGTAACTCGACGACTGGACGAAGGTAAGGAGGTTGAGGTATGCTACCTCGACTTTAGCAAGGCGTTCGACTCCGTTAATCATCGTCTCTTGCTACGCAAGATGGAGACGTTCGGCATAGGTGGGCTAGTATTTAGGTGGCTGGCGGACTTCCTCTCCCACAGGACGTTTTACGTCAAAGTGAGGGACAGGTGCTCCATTTTGGTGTATGTCACCAGTGGTGTATCTCAGGGATCCGTCCTAAGCCCGGTCTTATTCTTGTTATTTACTAATGACCTGGCATCCGCTCTTCAATCGCCCAGCTTTGTTTTTACGGATGATGTGAAGATTGTTGGATCTAAAGGTAGGGCGGACTTGGGCAGGGAATAGGTATCGTCTTGAACTGGGCGTACAAACGGGACTTACCCCTGAACGCTCAAAAAAGCCATTTGTTGTCAAGGGCAACAGAGAGTCTAACTGTCGCCCATGATCAGGGGATATTCGCCGTAGATGCAGTCAGTAGGGTTGAAGACATTCAGGTCATCATGAAGAGTGACTTCAGATGGTCGGAGTAGTGCAACGCTGCTGCGCATAGGCTCGTGGGGGGCTCTTTAGGCTGCGATCAGCTTTGTCTTGCCGGAAGCCGGAGGTATTCGTACCTATTTACATGGCTATAGTACAACCTCACTTAGACGGCAGCGTGCAGGCTTGGTCACCCTTCTACAAAAAGGATGCCGCTTGCCTAGAGAAAATCCAACGTTTCGCCACGTGAATGGTTGAAGGGCAGAGGGGTAAGACCTACGAGCGGAGACTCTGTGACCTGAATCTTTTCTCGTTGGAAAGGAGGAGAAGTCGAGGAGTTCTCATAGAAACGTTCACGGTAATGAGGGGTTTTTCTGGCCTTAGACCAGATAGTCTATTCCAGTTGGCCGTAGACTCCAGAACAAGGGGACACGAAAAGAAGTTGATAAAAGCCCGATCTGGGTTGATGACTAGATCGCACTTCTTCAGCAACAGGGTTGTGAACAGTTGGAACGGTCTGCCTGGTGGAATGGTAGATCTGCAGACCGTCCAACCCTCCAAAGTTGCCCTAGATCGCAAGTGGTACGAGATATTTCCTCGTAGTTAGCCTTGAGTATATCAACTAGATGGGTGGCGGGTAGCACTGTGGTCCTTCTAAAGTATGTTTTAATAAGCTTTTTCGCTCATTGTTTACAGTCTCAGTAAACGCTCACGCTGCATAATGTCTCTCGCAGTTGATGTGCGATGAGATTTTCCGTTTTCCTCTCAGTTTTAGCGGGGATTCGACGAAATACACTGGACAGTGGTGGGTGCATAACTGGTGTGCATACCAACGAAGGAATTCTGGAGGCTCGATTGGCCGTGGCCATTACCTGTCCTGTGCAAACTGAACTGAACTGAACTGAACTGAACTGAACTGAACTGAACCAGCAGTGGATAAGGAGCCTCAGATCATAGCCCTCACAGAAACCTGGCTCACTCCTGACATACTTGATGCCGAAATATCCATTCCGGGATACTTCACAGTAAGGCGGGACTCCAGTAGAGGTCGTGCCGGCGGGGTCATCATATACTACGATAATTCGATCCCTCCTCCTACCTTACTGACAACCCCAACCTTTTCATGTATTGATTGTTTGTGGGCCGTGTTTAACCTCTCTAGGACAGATACCCTATTGCTTGGTGTTGTCTATCGTCCTCCCGCATGCAATTCAACTGACAGCCTAGGTCTCATAGACTTATTAGGCTCCCTGAAAAGCTACACAGACTTCACCCATCTGTTAGTCACTGGTGACTTCAACTCTCCCAGTAAAAATTGGCAAAGAGCTGATGCCCCGGATATCACTTTCGGTAAACCCCTCCTTGATCTCGTACTGAAAAACTCATGGGTGCAGAACGTAAGAGATCCGACTAGATATCGCACAGGCCACGCCCCGTCCCTACTAGACCTGGTCATCACCAATGATCGGTTCCTAATAGATGTGGTGCATTACTTGCCGCCCCTCGGCAAAAGTGATCACATTCTCATGGGATTCGATTATATCGTGAAATGGCATCCTCTTCCGTCAGAAACTAAAATTTTGAGATCCTTCAAAAAGACCAATTTTGACCAAGTCTGTGCATTTTTTCGCTCCCAGCTAAATTCAACTAACGCAGGTAACTCTGCGGATGAAATGGCAGAGAATCTCAGAGAGTTAATCTCCTTAGCTGATAGGCATTTTGTCCCCAGAATTCGTCGCCCACAGACCGCTAAGCGACCCCTCCCTCGCCCCATTAGGCGCATTCTAGACGAACGCGCACGCCTCTTTGCTAGATATAAAGCCACAGGCCTTGCCCGTGATGCAGAAGACTTCAGGATCATAGGGAACATATGCAAAGACAAGATTAGGTCCTATCAGAATGCAGTCCAACGATCTGTACTTGATCGAGCACGGACCAATAAGGCATTTTTCCTTCAGTACATGCGCCGTCTAAGGGGCACAGCCCCGACGCCATTAGCTCTCAAAGATAGTGCCGGATCTCCAATCACTTCCCCGAGCCAAGTAGCCGAGGCTTTCAGCTCCTACTTCCGTACAATTTTTGGCTCCATTCCCATATCATCCCACCCCCTCATGTACCCGTTATCTCTGACCACTACCCTTAACCGCGTCACTATTCCCTTTGGTGCAGTCGCTCAAGGTTTCCGACGGCTCAACCAATATTGCTCTATTGGTCCTGACCTAATCCACCCCCGCATTCTCAAGGAGGCCGCGGATACATTAGCTGCTCCTTATGCCTCGCTTTTTCAGCGGTGTGTTGACGATGGAGTTTTCCCCCGTAACTGGAAAAAAGCAGTGATCGCACCCATCTATAAGAAGGGTAGTAGACACTTTGCTTCTAGTTACAGACCCATAAGCCTCACTAGCATCCCTAGCAAAATTTTTGAGGGGATTCTTAAGAGTGAGATTCTTTCCCATCTTCATAGAAATAAGATCCTCTCCCCGTCCCAACATGGGTTTCTTCCTGGCAGGTCATGCATCACCAATATGCTTACTGTCATGGATAGTCTAACGAAAGCCTATGAGGATGGCCAGCTCTCACATGCTGTATTCATCGATTTTGCTAAGGCCTTCGATAAGGTCCCACATGCCCCTCTTCTTTATAAGCTGCAGATACGGGATCACAGGCTCCATGTTGGCCATCCTACGTAGCTTCCTTACCGACCGCACCTTTGTGGTTAAAGTCGGGAATTTTTTGTCTCAACCCTCCCCAGTAACAACTGGGGTCCCCCAAGGGTCGGTCTTAGGTCCTCTTCTTTTCCTGATCTATATAAACGATCCACCGACAGCCCTTCCTGCCAACATTGCCATGTACGCAGATGATGTAACCCTCTGGAGTTCAAGCGTTGAAGACCTGCAAATTGCAGTTTATGAAACAAAATGCTGGTCCGAGGATTGGAACCTCCCAGTTAATGATGACAAATGCGTGAGCATGTCTTTCGGCAGAGAGACTGGTCACACGTTTTCCATTAATGGAGCAACCACACTGCCGAGGGTTGACCGACACAAGGTGCTCGGTTTCTGGTTAGATTGTAACTTATCCTTCTCTCATCATCACGAACTTGCGAGCAAGTCTGCCTTTCGAGTCCTAAACATGATTCGAAGGTCCTTCCCGCGCATATCTAAGGATGATTTCCCCATAATTTTTGGCACTTATATCCGACCTCTGCTGGAGTACGGTAGTCAGATAGTGCATTCTGGTCTTGTCCGAGACCGTGAGATCCTAGAAAGGGTTCAGCGGGCCTCCACCAAGGCAGTAAGTGGTCTATCCCATCTACCTTATCCCGTCCGCCTCTCACTCCTCAACCTCTATCCCCTTGAAGTAAGACGCGTAAGAGGTGATCTGTTTTTGATGTTCCATCTTTTTGAAACAGGTCAAAGCGATTGCTTCTTCTCCGTCTGTCCAGCCTCCTCTCTCCGTGGTCACAGCAGAAAAGTTTTCAAACCGAGGCAACGCACTTAACAAAGGATTAACTTTTTTAGCTATAGGATTATTACTATGTGGAATGCACTTCCGGAAGATATTGTTCTCTCGCAGAACAAAACTATCTTCAAGAAAAAGCTAGACCTCTACCTGGGTCTCTCCCAATAATTCCCTTTGTCAAAAAAACAAAACAAAATAGTTGTCTTTTATCGCATATATGTTCATGAATGCCGCACCCCCACTCAGCTTAAAGCACTGTCCACAGCGTGACATTGTATGAGGTTATGTGTATCTTGTTTTCGCTGCCACCCCCGCCACCCACCGCTTTTTTTACTCTCGTTTCAGCTCGGTGAATCCAACAGAAGATCAAAGATTTCCTCAAGAACCGGGACAATTGGGCTGAAAGCCTCGAACCCATGTAGTACTTCAAGACTTCAAGACAACCTTGACAAAGAGCGCGCTTTCAGGTTGGCCGCACTTATTCGCGCTGCTCGTATTCACCTTGCGTGATTTACAGAGTCAAATGCAGTTGATTATTAAGGGATTCTGGATATATTATTTCACTTGATAGTGTCTCATCTTTCTTTGCTACTATTCGACCAGTGTGAAGGAAATACCCAGTCAACTCAGGTGTTTTTTCGCAATGCTCCCCTTGTAGCAACCAGCTAATTCGTAACATCAGTTTTCGATCGGTTTTCAATTGGATTTCGGTCGGTTCGTTAAGTAGCCATTCTACACGGATCAACAGTGAGTTCGTACCAAGGAAATTTACGACCAAAGTATTGTGCGATGTTTTGTTGGCGTTTTATTTAAATGTATTGGTTCACTTCATCGGAATGCCCTGAAAAACACGGTATAGATCGCTCTACTTTATTCCGTCTTAATGGATAAAATAAGTACAATTATCGGAGAATCATAAATTAGGAGATAGGAATGAGCATCGTGATACGTAATTTGGGTTATTGAAAGAAATTAACGAAGCATATCACGTAATACAAACGATCGACACAAACCGCTCGGAAACCGATCGAAGTTATAGTAAAAACCGGTCGATTTCGGAGCGGCTCTCGGCCGGTTTCTGAACGGTTTGTGCCAAACGTTGGTATTACGTGATATGCTTCGTTAATTTCTTTCAATAACCCAAATTACGTACGTAATTCTCCGATAATTGTACTTATTTTATCCATTAAGACGGAATAAAATAGAGCGATCTATACCGTGTTTTTCAGGGCATTTCGATGAAGTGAACCAATACATTTAAATAAAACGCCAACAAAACATCGCACAATACTTTGGTCGTAAATTTCCTTGGTACGAAATCACTGTTGATCCGTGTAGAATGGCTACTTAACGAACCGACCGAAAACCGATCAGGGTAATAGTAAAAACCGATCGAAAACCGAAGCGGTTTTGCACCGATTTTGCTACAAGGGTCCCGTACGGTATTATTTTTCATTATGCAGTTTCACATGAATCTTCTTATTTTATTAGGTGATTGAAGAGCTGATACATGGAACTCTAGCTTTGTTTTTAATAGAAACTAAAATATTTCATTTGTTCACGGTTATCACAGATCTCTCGAGCTCGTGCTATCATTCCCAAAAGAGTCACTTAGAGAAACGTTTAGTAGTGGGCTGCTTGGGTTCATTTCCAAAATGTTTCCTCGCGGGACTTTTTTTCTAATATGCTTTTTTGATAAATTCACGTTGTGTGATTATATTCGGAAAGGTGTAAAACATGGAGGGACAATTTTACTCTATTGAAATGTACTAGTTTATCAGCTGGCAAACCATAATCCAAACGACACACGCAGTCGAGGCTCAGATAGACAAACAGCGGGCGTCCGTTGCAGCGGACGCCTCTACAGGAGTCATGATGGGCACCGAGTGGGGATAGCCCAGCGCCCAATAATTTTAATGAGAATGAACATCTCTTTCCTGTTTTTCATTTCTATTATTCATGTTTTATAATATCCCACTCTATTGTAGCATTATCCTCAGCCCTAAGTTGAACTGAGTATATGATAACTTCAAATATGCTTGGTGATCATCAAATAATGATGGATACAACTAGTCAGCGGAAAAATCACTTTCCCAAGATGTACCTAGTGTAAGTATCAGCTTGTATTGTGATTTTGCGAAATATATCACTTGTGATAACCAGAGAATCTCGGAAAAGCTCAAATTTGTTTCCGTAGAAATACTGCAAAGAGTTCTGCCCAGCGCTAACCGGTTTTCGTTCCGATTCAATTCAATACAGCACTATGTCAACCAGCTTAGCAGAGCCCTGAGTGATATGCTGTTTTGTAGTTTATCTAAATATTTTGTATCGGGGAGTACGTGAACCGTTCTATCTAATTTTTTAGTGTGTTTACAAACCATATCCTTTTCTCAAAGAAAAATGGTATAAGTTCATAAACTAATATCCCCACATGAAATAATATAGAATTATTTGCCGATGCATAAAAGGGAAAGAATATAAGTCAATTCATTCTCGGTGTTTTCAAAGATAGTCCTGAAATTATCCCAGGTTGTTGAAAACGAGACTATTTTGGGGCCTTTTTAAGGTTTATTTGTGACCGCAGTCCTAGGAAATGTGGGTCTTTAGATTGTTTCTTTTCTCATTTGTACCCGAGCAGCACCAGTGTCCTTTTTGTCGTTAGGTGAAAGTCCTCCTGATTGTACCGAATAGTGACTCTCAATGTAACAAGAAAAAGTATAATCAAGGGGCAGCCAGCGTTGGACCCATCCAAGCGGCACACCCAATGAACCTCGTTGATGCCGTTAGTTTAAATCGATGGCAATCTTAGGACAATAAAATTATGAATTTAAGGCCGCACTACTGGAGTGACGAAAATGTCGTTTTGAGACACGTCTACGGTTGAAGAAAAACCGACAAGAACCGACACCCAATTTATGGTTTTCAATCTGCCTTCCGGTTGCTTTGCCTAAATAGTTTTTCTAGTTATCTCCGTTCTTTCGCTTTAAACCACTACTTTACCAATTTTGTTCAATATGTGCTGTTTTACAGTATAGTGATGTGCTTTTCAACTGACAAGCTGCAGCCCATCCACGCGCATCTTCCGCCCAAGCAGCACTTTTTCTGTAATCCCTGAGCAGAAAACGCCTTCAAACTGTACCCTTATCTCAGGACCGCATAATCTATACAAATTCTACACGGATTTACCTGTTGATCATTTTATTCCTAATCAAAGGAAACCGACACTGCGGATGTGTTTGAACTTTTGTTTGGAATAATTTTGTGCTAACGCTAATACGCACTTTTTGTGTTAAATGGCAATAAAATTAGATTTAGCCAATTCTTCAACCGAGGTACGACACGCGAGCGTTTTCGGAGTTTTTTGCCAACTGTTCCCTGAGTGTACCATTTTCTTGTTGAATTAAGGCTCACTCAGCGGTTCGATGTTATTTACAGTCAGAAGACGCGATTCAGACTTAAGACTTTTTTTGCTATCTTCGGTATAACGACAGTCTTCTACGTATCCAGGAGACAAAACGACCTTTACTCTTTAAAACAGAGTATTCTCTTAAGAGATTTTCAGAGGACGACCGAGTATCTTCTTATGCTACCTGTTGTCAAATATACATGTTTCCTAATTTCGCTTGACACTATCTATTCCATTGTTTTGCTCTGTGCCCCATTCGAACACGAATTCGCATGTTTTACGTACGCGATTGAGAAGATTAAAAGAAGTGCCTGCATCTCGCAACTTATGTCTTCTATCTGTTCTGATGAAATATACATGTGTATTTATGGCTATAGTTAAGGATATGGGTTGGAAAATTTTGAAAAGAAATCAAAACTTCTCACTTACTTACTAATGCACAGTATTTTGCTACTTTGCGTCAACACAACAAGTCCTACGAAAATTATGTTTTCCATGCTATATAACGTGTACCTTTTATTATACTGGAATTCAAAATCGTTTTCGTTGAACTTTGAGAATAATATTTATTCGTCGTATAAAGCTAGAAATTCGTCTTTGTTTAGTTACCAGTTACACACTATTCCCCAAATTAATTCAAAATTGTCAAGGTAAGACCAAAAATACTCCCGTTTGGATTCAAAGAAGTGCTACTTAGATAGCGCTCGACCATTTCTGGGATTTTTTGAACTCTATGAGGACACAACAGCTTACTCGTCATCCTTATCAATGTTTTGACTGTCTGTAAGATGCAAAATTCTAGTTCATTTCAAAAAGATGTATTTGAACCTTGAATGTGTTGCATGAAAAGAGAAACACATGATCGATGGACACTGTCAGTTGAGTAAGTGGTAGTGACTATCCCCATGAATGGTAAATTTAGTCAAAAGAGTAGAAGTGGAAAACCTTCGGGTTATCCTCGGTAAATACAGTTACCCAGGTATTCCAATGCAACCCAGCGTTCATCATGAGGTCAGCATTCATTGTCAACTTTTCAAAAGCAAGCAGATTTGGACAGTCTTCCGGGATCATTTTCACAGTCTTTGTGTTAAAACAAGCAACAAACATCTTGCTGCTTTAATGTTTCAGAAGGTGGCAAAAAAGATTCTGTTAATATTTTAACTGAGAAACAAATGTACTAGTCAGCACGATGGTCAGTTTGTTGAACAAAAAAGTGATCACTTGTGGTCAACTGGTTAAAATAGGTGTTTGAACCGCACGATTGCCCGGTAAGAAACTTGACTCTTTTTAATACGTAAACAGGCCTGCAACCGTCAAAACTTCGTGTCCGTTGTTGGTCAGGCGGTGATCGGTTTTTCTACTTTAGTGTGTTAGTCGTACAATATGCGAAGGGACGCTCCCTTACAGTTTCACAAGCCGACTGCTGACTGACGAAAAAGTGTTCCATTCTGATCGGTCACTGGTCATTTTCCCACCGAGTTTAGTTAGTTGGTGGTAAGATTGCTCTATCTGCGAGTAGCACTTTTTATGTCTAAGCATGTACTACATTTATCAAGTTACTTGACTTTAAAATAGGTCAGGTTGAGTATATCTCAGCTTGGGCGTGTCCCATTATTTTAATTTCTGGTTGGATTATTGTGAATATGGACGAAAGTGCAGTCGCCAAGGGGTATATATATATACTTGCCGACACTTGACCTATGAGTGCGTTGCTATTGTAAGGCCGAAAAATGACCAGTTTTGCAGTGAAGTATGGTTAGTCTTGTCAATTGAGGTGTTACATCCGATATGTTTTTTTTTATCCCTTTAATGATCAATCAGATCACTTTGAAGTTTTCTACTATGGAACCTAAGTCCTGATACGGTGATTTAACCCGCACTAAACTAAAATCGAATTCATTGAACATCAGCAAGATACAGTCGGCCGTTATTAGATATCCCACCTATGGACACTCTTGGGGCGTTCGGCTACTAAACCATGCGCAACTTTTTGTCATTCAGTTTTCAGTTATGCCTCCTGGTTGCTCATGAAAATCTGCGTACTCGAGCAACAATACTATCATAATAACTGGCATTATCTACAGGATATATCACAGAAGGTGAAATATCTGTATGTGCTGTTAGGCGATAATATCTTCACGTTGTTGAGATAAAAAGCCAGATATTTTTGTCTAATTTGTGTTACCGTACTCGAAGTAAACTACAACTGTTTCAACTAACACTTTCAGAGGATTTACCGAACCCATCTGCTAAGGGCGTAGTTTATTTCTTACCAGTTCGCATCCACAGTAAATAATTAGCATATTTTCTCTATTTCTGAGTAAAAAATGAAGAAATATTGTCAAGCCCCTAATACTTTATAGGAACTCGTATTTTATCATACATATTATCGAGAATAAAATGTTCGGAATATTAATATTTGGAATAGGGACTTTGGATTTAAAATCCAAACAGCACAAATGGTACTTACTTACTTTTATGCGGCTAACTCCTGGTAGAGTATGAGCCGGCTTCATGGGTGTCCCAAATAGCACCTTCCCATCAGCGGCGTGTGTAAGGGGACTGTTCGTGAAGAATATTGGTAATCATGTACGAAGTGACGTCCCCATCGTTGCTCGGCTTCTTGTTCGAGAAGGCAACTTTAGCTCGGGCAGAACCAAGTGCTACCTCTTGGGTAACAAGAATTTCTTGTATTGGGAGCCGAGCGGTTCATAAACTTTTTGGATGGCGGTCTACCAGTCGAGAATGCCCAACGCTTCATAGTGAATCTTACTTCACTCAAGAGAGCCGAGTAAGTGACAGGAGGCAATGACCTCGTTTAGTGGTGGGCCATATTTGCGCACGTCAGTTTGCTGTTTATGGGCTTCTGTGACCTTTATGTAAACAATTGGTTGCCAGGAGAAATACCTATCACACCGTCTAACAGTGCCGCATTGCTTTTGTTTGGCTACTTTCCCTCGGCCTTTCCGATATAAAAGACCCCGAAAAAGTGCTTTTTGCTTCCATCGGCATAGCCCTTGTGGTCACCGCAGAAAGCAAACCCGATTAACGCGGTAAGATATCAATATCGATCAGCAGAAATAGTGTGGTTAAGTGTAAGGCGCAAGATACTACGAACACCCCGGAATTTCCAAGACCGACCAATGCTTCAGAAACATTTTCTTGCCTTTCACTTCAGTATCATTATCACTTCTTAGGATTGTATTTGACCAGGAATTTTGTTAGAGAGGCGTTCGCATTTCAATCAAATACTGGCACATAGCAACTCATCAAGTCAAGGTGGTTGAGGAAAAATGATTGCACATAAAAATAGCTAAGAAATTAGGCTCACTCGGACCCAGTTTGTGAAGATTCGGACCAGATATGGGACAGTAGAGTTTGTGTAGATGTTGATGTCAAAGGGTGTGGACCAATGAGAGGAACGGGTAGGTGCTACAGAGTTACACTTGGATAAATCACTGTAAAAATAGTGAGTTCTGTCTGCGAGGGTTTTGTAAGCGAACTTTTCACAAAAAGTCGGGCGCAATTCACACAATTTATCAAACAATTCAGTTTAGGGTATAAAATATACCCGACTTTTAATAGATGGACCTTGATGGAGGGTTTTTATATGTTTCTTCGGTAGATCTGCTAAAATAACGGGGCAAAAGTAGAGGAGAGCATGAATAACACACTGCTGAACAAAAAGAGCGATAGTAATCCGTTTAATCGTAAAATGCCTAAGTTTTCGGATTTAGTAAGACAACCGACGTAGTTTCTCTGCACCGTTTGAAATGTGTGGTTACCACTTCAAGTTTGCGTCCGCGGTGATTGCTAAGTATTTGACAGGACCTACTGTAGCTAGTGGTTCTGTAAAAGCGACAGACGGCTCACAAAAATAAGCATATTGAGAAAGATAAAATATGTATTCAAAGCATTTGGACAAATTTAAAATTAAACCGGGCCGAACAAGGAAATCATAAATCTGTGAAAGGATATTGGTAACATTATTGAAATCCCGGGCTACAGAAACAGCTTGAAAAAGGGTTACACCATTAGCATATTCAAAAAAATGTGCCGGAGAACTGGGTGAAAGTTCAACAACCTAGACGAAAAATTTATAGAGAGGAAATACATCTCCATGAAGCACTCCTGAATTATTCACCAAGGATTTAGCCCTTTTAAAACCTAGTTGTGTGCACTTAGTCCTGTTGTTAAATTAATCAAATAGCCATGCCGATTAAGAAGTGGGCCAGCCAGTTTATGAAGGAGGCGAAACCGTAGAGTAGAATCAAAGGCGGGTTAGTGGTCTAGGAAAGCACATCCTACAGAATTTTCTGATCTATCCAAGAACTTGGTTATGTGGTGTAGCAACGAAGCGATTGCATCTACAGTGGACCTGTTTGGTTTACAGGCTCATTGTAAAGGGTCATTGCGGAAGATCATAGAAGAATTCAAATGTGTAAAAATGGCACGCTCCGTATGTCTAAGACCATATGAGGTTGGAGTAATGGGACGAAAGTGTTTAGCTATGACACTTTAACTACAAGGTTTGAGTATAGGAACAATAGTGACAGGTCTACAGCAGGCGGGCCTAGAATACGAGAACCAAGATTTGTTTAAAAGTGGAGTAGGGACATTGGTCAGATCAACAGCATTGTGTCTCGAAAGTGATGACGACAGACCATCAGGACCAATACCGGAGGTTATTTCAGAAGCTTAAACACTTACGTAGGGAACAGGGTTATATGCACGCCATCTCCTGGAGGAAATGCAGTTGGAGGGTCGTTTGATGGATGAATCAATGCACCGTTAATGCTGTCAACATCTGCAGCAAATTTAACTTGTTTTGTTTTATTTCCACAAAGAAGCCGAATGCTTTACCATAGGCGGTTATTGCTATGGCTGCCTAGGAGTTGAGTAGTATACAACGAGTCAGTGCGGCTAATTTCTTTTTTATTGAAAAAGAAATGTATCTTACTTCCGAATTATCCTGGGCTTTGTGAAAATATTTTCTGTCTCCTTAAGGATTTCAACATAGTATAAGTGGCACGACCGTTACAGATAAAGAGGGTTTCCAAGGGGCAGCGCATGCCAGAAATTAACTTGGCCCTCTCTACGAAGAATTTGACATTGGTACTTAGTGACTGTTTGAAGGAAAAACACGAGGATGCATAGGGAAGAGACTTTTGTGGAAGAAGAATGTTGTCACTTGAAAAATTCCGTAGATCGATTTTGATCTGGCTGTTTTGCCTGAAAGAACAAAAAGCAGACCGAGAGTATATCAATCTGATTTTAAACATGTATTAGAAAGTTATCAATAATAGGAGTCAGTTCTTACTACTAGTCAAAAATCGGTGATGGAGGGCCACTGTCTTACGCAGTGTTTATGCAAAATAAACCACGGGAAGCCAATCCGAATAGCCTTATGAATCTCAGTCGCGGATCTATAGGTGTGCAGTGGTGATGAATTTTAGCAAGAATTAAACAACTATGAAGTGCTTCCACTGTTTTCAAGGGTGAACCATGTGTTGCTCTAGTATGAAGAAATATTTTATGTTACATTGAACACTGGAAAATTAAGTCACCCTTATCACTAAAAAGAGAGCAGGTCACTTATTTTCACCTTTCTGAAAACATCTCCAATAACTTTTCAGTTATGAAAGGACAAATGCTGAGGGCCGTCACACTAATGTAGCTGATGGACTTGACTTTTGTCACAACTCTAAATGCCCTAATGTCATGGATATTTTGTTCCAGCTCTTTTACCGAAGGGTCGTTGGCTGAAAGGGTAAGGTTTCCGATGTTAGAAAACGTTCTTTTATTTTCCGAAAGAGCTCTGAATTCATCAATTCACTATCGCTACTCAGGTTTTTTGATACGGAACATCTTCAAAAGAGCTGTAAAAGCTGAAAACGTCATTGCTATTGCCATTTTATATTGTCATCTCACTGTAATCTCTCAAACGAAAAGAAGCATAACAGGAACCTTTAACGGTGAAAAAAAACTTTTTAATACAAGTGTCATGTAAAATCATACGAGACTACATGTTTGTCTGCACCATCACAGTGAATCTATTTTTCCGTTACTTTTTCTTCAGAAGTGGTTTTTATGATATTTTGTTAACGGGTACATTAACTGTATGACGCAAATTCTATTGACGTATTATTTTTGAATCCTTTTAGCTGGTAGAAAAACGTGAAAAATAGATGAGCTCTCCTTGAACACTCGTTTCAGTGGAATATTCACAAGTGTATCGTATGTTTGCTGTCATACTTTCTACCAAAATCCAGCGTACTCAGACAGCATGTAAAAATTTAAAACGAGGTATACGGGAGGTATTTTTTATGTGGTTCATCAATGCTATCAGTTCTTGAATAATTTGTTTGCTTTTATTACAGGCCGGTTTTTCATATCTCAGTAAACGCCTAGCTTATTTTGTTTCCCATTTTCACGTTTATCTCATTCGGATTCGAACACCCATGCCATCTCTAATATTTGTGAGTTTATTGCATATATATATATATATATATATATATATATATATATATATATATATATATATATATATATGACCCATGCAGTACCTCAAGAGAATGGAAATAACTGGGAAAGTTAAAAGATTAATTTTGAATCCTCCCGTGACGAAATCTGTGGTGTTACCAGAAGTGTTCGGTGAGGCATTTTGATGGACCCACGCAGCAGATTATAATTGTTTTAGCGTATTTTCACTTAGTATTTAAACGAGAGTAAATTTGATCACACAAATGGAACCAAGAGTTTAAAATTTGAATAAGTCATCGTGTTTCAGCGAAAATAGTTTGTCATGAAAACAATTTTAGTAGAGTGGTTCTGGAGTTTACACCTATAGGTGTTCAATCCATGGAATGTTTCCAAATGAGCACTGCTAGATTGATCACTCGATCTGATTGTATTCTCGGTATCCCTGATAAGAATGTGAAAGATGAAAAGCTATAACTAAAATAAATATCACTTATTTACATAAACCGTTCTCCACTGTATGTCAAGCGAATTTGGTTTGTGCTGTCATAATACGTAGATTCATAGGTCTGATACATAACCCAAATAGTTATATAGCAAAATGTCACAAAAGACTGTTCATATGTCGATCAAAATGCGATTGGTAGTTGCATTTATAGTCTTATGGATTATCCCATATTTTCCGTGATTTGCTTCCATATTGTTACTATTAATAATAAGGTTTCTAAGTAATTTACGTATCTGTAGTGGGCAATAAAGTATTCTGTAGAATATTATCATGACCGCATGGTTGAACGTATTATCTCAAAGGCATCAGAGCGTTCTTCATTGAATGCTTTCACAGTGTTGATAAGAAAACATGTACATAAATTGAAAATGTTGTTATATACATAAGTCGAAAGGGCAGAATTCTACTTCTTTCATCACAAAAAACAGTTGAATAACACAAATATGTGCTTTTCCAACAAGTATGATTTGCTTAAGATGATGAAGGTTATTCTCACTATTTACTACTCATCAACGCATCTTCAATCGTCGCCAGTCGAATAACTGTAGCATCTCTGGTTCTGATCAAGAAGGCAGGGGAAAGCTACTTCCCCAAATCTTTCGATGTACTTCCAAACTTCTCTCTACGTCAAGCGTTGATATCCACATAGATTTCTCATCTGAAAAGTAAAGATAGTAAGTGGAGCACAATATTGTAGACTTCCTGTCCATCATGGCACCGGATCCTACAAGTAGGTTCACTTAGTTCAATTCCGTGTTAGTAAAAGAACTACAGCTTTACACCAAGCACTAAAAGCATTACTTAAGTATTACTAACCCTATATCTCTATCCATCTTCTACTGGCTTTTCATATGTATAGACGGTAGACGGTCTTGCCGTCACCCGGGGTAGTACCACCGACTTTTCTACTGGAGCCTTATGCCGTTTGCCACTCCAAATTCCAGGGTCGGGTTGCCGCTTTTACAAAAAGTTCATGAAACTCATTACTCATGTCTACACAGCACTCACAACAATAAAAACCTCTGGCACTCACCAATAATCGCGGTTTCAATCACAATATTGGTTCTGTCTATCATTTTCTTCTATGTGCTTACACCCCTTGCCTTATTCATGACAGAAACACAAATGTCTGCCACATCGGATACTAACCCTCTCCATTATGTGAACTATTTTTTTCCATTCCTCATTTTTATCTGGCGTCTGTGCGTACATCCACTAATTTAGGATTCTCCTAAGTTAAGTCAGGACCTGCTCCCGTATAGAGTCTGTAGCCCCTGATCCTCGGTTCATTACACGTTAGCGAATATACTCGGCAGCGCGCAAAAGAGCAGAACTCAAAAAGCTGGAGCGGGACAACGTGTATATTAGAGGAGCGCAACGGCGTGCAGACGGTGTACACAGGCGGAGCAAGTGGCGCTACCAAATTTGATAATTGTTCAAATAAACAAGCTTTTTAGCCTTTGTAATCGGTAGCACTACAGGGGTCTCCCCCTAGAAGAACGACGCAGTTGGGCTTCGACCCGTGATGGTTACGTCGGCTTCGGTGGCGAGAGACGTTTTCATGCCTCCCGCCGCGATCGAACACAACGGCGAAGCCAGCACAAGCCGTTCTCCATGACTCACACTGGTCGCTGTGCATCGATCGCAAAATTGCGTCCTTAACATTTCATCCGACCGGGGTAGATCTTGCTTGTGACCTGGCAGTGGTGATTGTGTTGTAGGGTTTGTCGTTGTCGGCATATCCCAAAGTTCCGTTTGCCTGTGGTTGTTATTACCTTCGTAAACGAGCCAGTGTCCGGCATCAGGTGAGTCTAGTCGCGATCCAATGAGCGTTGTGTTTGAGCCATGCGAGGTCCTGGAATTCCATATGGTTCTGCCCGACGGGACGAGCTGGAAGGCAAGAAACACAAGGAAGCTGCGCCCCGGGGCGCGGACGGGTATTCGACTAAGTGAGACATACCGGCACAATACAGGCTGCTGCTACCCTTGTCGTGATAACCACGTGGTCGTGCATTCATGCATAATAAAACTATGTGCAAGTGGAATATGAAGAGTAAACTTAAATATATACAACTGTTACATATTCAGGAAACCTCGTTGGCTGTCTCAGCTCGCGGCCGCGTCGATTTCTCCTGTTGACGGGTGAAACTGTGTCTTCCGTGGAGTTTGGTGTTGCAACAGGTAATGGGCAGTAATAAGTGGGAGTAACAGGTGCCGACTCAGGACGACTAACCGAAGGTTGTTAACAGGAGGGGACATTGGGCGGGTTGTTCGGGGTGGGTTCTACCTCGATGAAGGCTGGTTTAAGGCGGCCTATTCTGATGCTCTGTTGCCTGCCTTCGACGTCCACCATGTATTTCTTTTCGTTTCGCTATACGACGCGGAACGGACCAGGGTAAGCCGCTTGTAGTGGTAATCGCACTGCATCCACTCCAATAAACACATGGCTGGCGGTCTCTAGATTGGTAGGTATGTAGTTGCTGAGGGTTTTTTCTCGTGGTGGGATGGGCTTTATCACCCGCATTTGGTGTGACAACCGTTTTGCGTAATCCACGTAATTAAAACTCACAGGTGGTAATGGAGAAACCAGCTCACCTGGAAGTCGTAGTGTGCAACCGTAAACCAGTTCAGCCGCCGTAACACCTATATCGGCTTTAACGGTGTTACGCAGTCCTAAGGGGACGATAGGTAAAACTTCACTCCATAATGGGTTATCACGAGCACGAAGGGTAGCTTTCAGCTGGCGATGGAATCGCTCCACCATGCCAGTAGCCTGAGAATGATAGGCCGTCGTCTTGTTGTGTCTGCAACCGAATGCGTTCAGTAGCTCGTGGAAGATACCATCGAAATGAGAACCGTGGCCAGTGGTCACGATAGAAGAGCAACCGAACTGAATTACCCAACCAGTTAGAAATGCTTTTGCAGCTCCCTCTGAGGTAGGACGGGGAATAGGTATGGCCTGTGGCCAGCGAGTGAAACGACCTACGCAGGTGAGGATATAGACGCAGCCGTTGGATGGGGAAAGAGGCCCCACGAGATCCATATGCACATGGTGAAAGCGTGCGTCCGGCTCACAGAATGTGCCTAACGTAGATTTAGTGTGACGATGTATTTCAACTCAGTGGCATTGAAGACAAGCGCGGGCCCAAAGACGTACGTCCCGTTTGACGCAAGGCCGGACGAAGCGCTCGGTGACTAGTTTCACTGAGGCGGTTACACCAGGATGCCATAAGTTAAGGAGGCTGATAAATTCTTGTCGGCGAAAACTGGCAGGAACTAGTGGTCGGGGTCGACCCTGTGACACATCGCAAATAATAGTTACGTCCGAAGTTGGAAGGGTCGCTGGCACTAGATGCAGGGAGCTGTTGTTTCTGAGCTTCTGGACCTCAGGATCTGTTGTTTGGGCTGCGGCGATTGTTTCTAGGTCTATGCCCATGGGTAGTGGGTAGTCGATATTGTGGACGCGTGAGAGTGCGTCTGCTACGGGATTATGTGCCCCAGAGACGTGTCGAATGTCCGTAGTAAACTGCGAAACATAGTCTAAGTGGCGAATATCGATCAGAAGCTGACTGGAGGGCCTACACTAGTGGTTTATGATCTGTGAACACTGTGAACGTTTGGCCCTCGAGTGTGTGCCGGAAGTGCCGGATCCCCAAATAGATTGCCAGTAGTTCTCTGCTGAACGTACTATATCGGGATTCCGCAGGCTGGAGACGCTTGGGGAAGAGAGCTATTGATCGCCATGAATTGTTGCAACACTGCTCCAACAGCGGTGTCCGAAGCATCTGTCCCTAATGCCAGGGGAGCAGAAGGATCGGGATGGGAAGGGAGTGCTATGTTGGCGATAGCTTCCTTGATCAAAGTAGATGCTGCCTGCTCCGTGTCGAGAAAAATGAATTTTCGCCTACCTCCACGTAAAAGGTCTGCTAGAGGCTGCATTATTTCGGCGCAGTGTGGGATAAACCGGCGATAAAAGTTAACCAGGCCAGAAAATTGGCGCAACTGCCGGTAAGAGTGAGGCTCAGGATAGTCGCGAATTGCCGCCACCTTGTCAGGCAGGGACTGTGTGCCCGAGGCTGAGGTTTCGTGACCTAGGAATGCGATGGTTGTTCTACCTAATTCTCATTTGGTAGGAATAATAGTTACACCGTGTTGGGAAAGGCGCTCAAAAAGAGCGTGCAGATGTGCCGTATGCTCGTTTTCTGAAGAACTTGCCACCATAATATCGTCTGAGTACGCGTAGACATTCTTCAAACCACGTGTTGCTTCATGCATAAACCTTTGAAAGGTTTGGGCTGCATTGCTGAGCCCAAACGGCATGCGCAAAAACTCGAATAGTCCGAACGGAGTTGTGACAGTGGTTTTAGGGATGTCGCCCTCAGCTAACGGGATTTGGTGGTAGGCTCAAACGAGGTCGATTCGGCTGAAACCAGAACAGCCAGACATGGAAAAAGTAAGATCTTGAATATGTGGAATGGGGTACCTGTCTGGGATTGTAGCCTGGTTGAGGGCCCTATAGTCGCCGCAGGGACGCCAGTCGCCATTAGGTTTAGGAGGGACGAGGCCCAAGGGCTACTGGACAGGCGTATTATGCCTAATTCTAGCATGTGTTCGAACTCAGCCTGTGCTAAGCGGAGCTTGTCTAGTGCCAAGCGACGTGGTCGGCTAAATGCCGGGGGTCCTTTAGTGACAATATGGTGGGTGACATTGGCGGTCACTGCGGGAAGGGGTCCAGATTATCTTAGCATTGCCGGGTAAGCTGAAAGAAGGTCTGCATAGGGGTGTTCGGCCTGAGGTTCGATGTATAGGGGCGTGATGTGATTCACGGAGGAATACGAACCGGTTACGGAAAGAGAAGTCTCAAGGTCGACAACTCTCCGGCATCGTGCATTGACCAGGAGGTCGAAATGGTCAAGGAAATCGATACCTGGTATGGGACAGGGGACGTCTGCTACTATAAACACCCGGCGGGTGGTGCGACGTAGGCCTAAGTTGAGCGTGAGTGACTTACGGCCGTAGGTAGCAATAGGAGTGCCGTTGGCAGCACGGAGTTGTTGGGTTGATGGAATCGTTGCATCACCTGCTTCCTTTGGAATGACACTAACTGCTGCACCGGTGTCAATTAGGAACAGGTTATTGGAAACTTAATCTCGAACATGCAAAAAACGACGGCTATTATGGCTGCCGACCGCGTTAGTCGTCGGAACGCGTCGGGATATTAGTTTTCCTGTTTGGCACCTGGGAAGGTGCAACGGGCTTCGCAGCGCCGGGCCTTCTTCCCAAACCGTTTGTGATAACCTCAGTACGTTGATCGAGATGGGCTAACGAGGCGGTCAGGGGAAGGGCTTTTGAGACGTTCACATCGATCAGAATTGTGATAAGATTTATGGTCTCTACAGTGAGAACAGCTAGGAGTGGAAAAACATGAAAGCCCGCTCGAAAGCAGCTATCAAAGTGTCCTCGGAGCGGGAGCGGTGGTCTGGGGGCTGCTCGAGTTTGTTACGGCAGTAATTGGTGGATGGTACCGTTCCATAATACTGTCCACTAGCTTTGCCGTATCTGCGAGGTTAAGGTTACTAGAAACCTCAAGCGGTCCTTGAACATTGGATGGTAAACGCTGTACCCACAACTCTTTAAGGACTTTTTCCTCTAAAACTCGCCCTGCCAGCTGCTGCATTTCTCTTAGTAATGCAGAGGGCTTCTTACTACCTAACTCTGTATCTTGGATCAGCCGTTTCAGTTTGGACGATTCTGACGGCAAAAGACAGGAGATAACCGCGTCTTTCACGACTGTGTGAGAAGTTACTCAATATTACGTCGCGCATCTGGGTAGCAACGTCATGAGGGAGGCGACCGATAGTCCACAAGTAACGGGAACGCCCTGTCTCCAACATATGAAACAAGAGATGAGGGTCATCAATAAAAAACTCAGGGACGGCTAGGGAGACTGTCAAAACGGACGGTTCCGGATCAGGTTTGCGGTCGTTGCTAGCCATAAGTGCAGTGGTATATCAAATGTAAATATATAAAGATCAATTCAGCAACCATGAAACACTTATAATATCGATAAAAGGAAAATATAAAAGAAGTATGGTAGCAGAAATCGAGATTCACTGTTCATATGTCGGAAGACGTATATGTGTAAAAGAATAAATGTGATTGAAGGACTTACAAGTGTCCTTGGTGGAATGAATTTGTCGGTCGGGCTCACCAGTTTAGGATTCTCCTAAGTTAAGTCAGGACCTGCTCCCGTATAGAGTCTGTAGCCCCTGATCCTCGGTTCATTACACGTTAGCGAATATACTCGGCAGCGCGCAAAAGAGCAGAACTCAAAAAGCTGGAGCGGGACAACGTGTATATTAGAGGAGCGCAACGGCGTGCAGACGGTGTACACAGGCGGAGCAAGTGGCGCTACCAAATTTGATAATTGTTCAAATAAACAAGTTTTTTAGTCTTTGTAATCGCGTGTTGTATCGGTAGCACTACACCAGTCATTAGCTATCTCCCGCATCCCACACTTGGACTTTGTCGACCGCTAGTCCCAGGTGATCTGGCTGAAGCCCCGGTTCCCTTCTTCCAACCAATACTGCTGTGCCATTCATCGTTCTTCCAACGGTAGCGATCAGTCAGTTTTTGGTTCATTGTTTTATAGTATTGAGAACTTGTTTGCATCAGATCCCAGCTGCGAAGTTACCATTCTTGGTGACTTAAATGCCCACAATAAGAACTGGCTTTTTCGCTCTTCTCACGCTACGGCTGTGGGCCGCGAAGCCGGAACTTTCGCTTAGGTCAGAAATCTAAGTCAACTCGTTGACTTCCCCACACCCATTCGAATCGGGTTGGCGATCATGCACGTACTCTCGATCTTCTCACTTCCTTCCCCTCCTTATTCTCTGACATTACCTCCCTTCCCTCACTTGGCTTATCGGACCACTGTCTTATTTCCTTCTCCTCCACCTCTTCCTGCCTTGTTCCTTTGTTAAACTACAGACGCGCCTTTGGGCATTACGATTCAGCTAACTAGGATGGTTTTCGCGGTTTTCAGGCCTCATATCCTGGGGTGACTGTTGCTTCACTTCTGATGTTTCTTCCTCCGTTTCAAACTTCGCCGAGACTGTTCTTCAGGGCATGTTTCTTTTTATTCCATACCTTTCCAAGCCCGGCAAACTACGTTCTGAGTGGTTAACCCACGCCTGCAATAACGCTGTGCGTTTAAAGAACTTAGCATTCAGACGGTGGTGCTGTTCCGATACTCCGCAATCTCGTAGTCTCTTCGTGCATGTCAGAAAGAAATGCTTACTTTTCATTCGGAAAGCCAAGGATCTTTTCATCCGCCACATAGCCGAATGTCTAGCCTCTTCCGACACTGATAGCCGATCATTCTAGTCCCTCGCCACTGCTGTTTCCCGTAATTTTGTCCCTCCAATTTCTCCCTCATCTCTAACGTCTATGGTTCTTTAGTCCATAAACCCTCATGAAAGTGCGGAGGTTTTTGCTTCCTGGTTTCCCTCTAATTCCACTTTACCCTACTCTTCTATTGTTCCACCTCCAACCAATCTTACTAGCAGCCCTTTTATTCCTCTTATCATAACCAGAAAGGCCCGCCAGACCTTACAGTCACTGGACCAAAATAACCATCTGGTCCGGACGGTATTCCACTTATCATCCTGAAGGTGTGTGCCCCAGAGTTAGCACCAATTTTACGCTGTCTTTTCACCTTTCTCTCCAATCTGGTAAGTTTCCCACCTCATGGAAAACCGTAATTTCTCCTGTTCCCGAACACGGCGACTCCTCCGACCCGAACAACTGCCGTCCTATTCCCGTAACTTCTGTAATTTTGAAAGTCATGGAAACCATAACTTCCAGCCAGTTGCGACCGTTCCTCGAACACGAAGGATTGCTAAGTGATCGTCAATGTGGATTCCGACCTCGTCATTCTACTAGTGATCTACCAGCTATGTTCTCACACTCCTGGCCAGTGGCACTCGATAACCTCGGAGAAACACACCTAGTCTCACTAGACATATCGATGGCTTTTGACCGTGTCTGGCCCAAAAGTTTACTGTTTAAATTGCCCACTTCTGGTTTTCTTCTGGCCCTTGTCTTGTAGACATCGAGCTTCGTCAGCTACTGGACCATCTCCGCTCGTGTCGATGGGACAAAATCACAGCCTTTTGTGGTGAATGCTGGTGTTCCCCAAGGTTCTGCACTTTTACCCACCCTCTTTCTGCTTTTCACTACCGATTTCTCATCCATCGCTTTCAAACCCATCCGCACTTTTGCCGACGATGCCACCCCTCACTACCCTTTTTCGTATTTCACCTTTTGTCATGCCACCACCCACATCGGCCGCGACCGTTGTGCCCTTGTAACATCTATCATTTCGGACCTTGAACAGATCTCCCCTTTTGGCTCTCGAAATCATGTTCGCCCCAATGCTTCTAAAACATCTCTCCCCTCAACTTTTCATAAATACCACTCCTTTTCTCTCCACTCAAATTTTGATTCGGTTCCTCTCTGTTTCTTCGACTCGATGCCTTTCCTTGGTCTTTTGATCATGTCCTCTCTATCTTGGTCTTCATACATATGTTCGCTTAATTCTCGTGCTGTGCGCAAGACTGGTTTTCTGTTCCGCACCAGAAGCGTCTTCAAACCATCCCACCTCCTCTTACTGTACAAAGGTCAAATTCGTTCCACACTTGGATACTGCTGTCAAGTGTGGGTGGAGCTGCATCTTCCTTATCCCTTCTCAACTGGGTCCAAAGTAAAGCCATTCGTCTGGTGGATGACCCATATTTAACATCCAGTTTGCAATCGCTTGCCCATGGCCGGGCAGTTGCTTCATTGTCTCTATTCTACAGCTATTATTTCGGGTTTTGTTGCTTTGAGCTTGCCTTGGCTGTTCCTGTTCCCGTGAGCTTGAAACTCCAATCCGGAACACAGGCAGCTAATCACTCTTATCAGGTTTCTGTGACTTGATCTCGGAGCTCGACCTTTCAGTCTTCTTTTTTCCCCCGGACGGTTCGGTTATGGAACCCCCTCCACCTCTGTGTTTCCACTCACCTACAATCTTTCTCTTTTCAAAAGCGGAATCAACAAACTGGTTTTGACGTGAATGTTCTTTACAGACTCCTCTTACAGCATGTGTTACGACTATGGGTTTACCCCTTTTACTGTAATTCACTTCGTGTGTAAGAAAAAATAGCAGAAGGATTTGTATTGCTCGACAAGGTCATGCGTTTTCATTCATTCATTCTCTCTTCTCGAGTCTTGGGCTTACTCGCATGATGTGGCCAGCAACTGTCACCCAGCTGCATATATAAATTTATCTACAAATCATCATTGGGGTAATCGGTTATTTACAAAACACAAAGTAATACTACTACGCTTTTACTGTCCCACAAATTCATCTGAACTCTGCGTGTAAACTAGACTGAATTGGCCCCTAATTTACTCGTATGCGCTGAACTCCAAAAGCTGAATTATATTTGATTTTCATTGAAACCCCGAAAATCTCGTGAGTCTTCTAAAGTAATTGGTGAATTTGATCCATTCCTACCGTCAAAAATACGGACACTGCGATTTTAGTTGAAATCTACGCTTTTGCTTAGAAATAAATTCAGCTAACATAAACGAAGCAGAAAGCAACTGAAGCCCGTTTGATATTTGTTTCCCCAATAACAATGCCCTTGTTCTGTTTTATTTTCAGATGTTATTCATTGATAGGTTATGCCAGTGTGAACAGTAAAGTAGGGACGAAACGCGGAGCATCATTTCCTGATCAACAAAATCGATGAATCCTTCCTGCTGCAAGTTACAACTGTCCAATTCGGCTACTTGTCCAGATTCTCTCAGCGATATGCAAAACGAACTCGGCAGCCCGATGGATAACTATTCCGAGTTTGCAAATGGGGTTTTCACAAATGCTGTAGTGCCGATACCGCACCTACACACACATCCCATGATCATTTCATCTAGCGTTATGACACATCATAATGTTGTACCAAACGTAAGTATGTGTCGTTTGATACAGTCTTGCAGTTTTATATTTCGCACTCGCACAGTCAATCAGTTTCTACCCACTGGTGCAAGACAAACGACCCTAATTGTCACTAAACTAGAGCGTATTTGCTCAAAATATGCTTTGTTTACGTGCGGCACCTCAGCAAATCTCACAAGATATGCTTTGGTAGAAGGTTTCTATTTTCATGATGTATGGCCACAGTAAACTAAATTTCAGTTTTTATGTGATGCTAAGAGCACAGAAATGACACTCACCGTCCGACAAAAGCACGAAACTAAATAATAAAATCCTTTTCGTTTCAGTTTTGTGGCAGTTCTTCGAACGCATCCTCTCCGGGTTGTGCCGCAACGTTTTCTACCAGCTGTTATGCCGGATTTTATGGCAAAGCAGACTCTTCACTCAGCAGCTCAATGCCGCCTCCACACACAGTTGGACTGGTTCCTCTTCAGGTTTCGTGTACAAATGGTATGGAACTGTCCTCTCAGATATACACAGGAAGCACTGAGGAACCACTCTATGGGTTGACACACAGTCGAAGTGCCCAGGATGCAATCAGCTTCATGTGCCAGTCAATGCCACCCGCCCCTAATCGTCAGTCACCACGGTTTGGTTCGCATCTGACACCAAATCCTATCCCTTCTATGGGTAAGAATTTATCACTGTTTAGTACGACAAACCTCAATGCTGCCGCTGTACTTGGATGCGGTGGGCCCATGGGGCCGGTTGGCTACGCGACTAGACCAACCCATCTACAACCTTCGCCATTAAATCAAGGAACAAATAGTGGGCCATCTGGATCAAATCCTTCCCCCATTTCTCGCAGACCAGTTGTACCAAGCAATTTATCCTGGGCCACCCCGGAATCCTACCAACCGTGTGTAGTGCAACGGACATCACCTATGGGTGTAAGTTCTTCTACCACTGCAGAGGATAAAGGTTCGCCAGCAAAGTCTGCCCGCGCAGTCTCCCGCTCATTTCGAATGGCCAATGATGGAAGTCCAAAACAGGACGACGTTTTGAAAACCTCGGTTCGAAAGTTGAGTCCAGGTTAGACCTCATCTACTATTTTCTAATCATTTCTGCATAACTTGTGCTGCGCACTGGTGATGTGGATGGCATTCATCTTTGTGGGCATCAGGTCAAGTGTTTGCTTTATGCACCCGGAAGTGAATATTCAGCAGCTACATAACCATTAAATGCAGGCATAATTGGAGAAAAATACATGGAAAATGTGAAAAATATTCAGCTCAACCGGTTTTTCAGTTCGTTTATGACTGTTAGGATTAGTGAGGAATCTGGCGAGATAGGAAACCGTTGGTGATTTGTAAATATAAGTATGAGTAGTAGGAGATTAGAGCTTCACATGATATGATTCAGCATACAGTTCGAAACCGGGTTTGAGTCCTAGTTGGGGCTCGGTGGATGTGCACTGCTGATAATTCCAAACAAGGATAAAACAGCTGCACAGGGTTTCCGTGGTTTTCAATGGCTTGAACGTTCACACTGTACGATGAGCCATATCATGATCTATAAGTAGTCGTACGGGCAAACAAGTGTTTGTAGCTGGATTTGGTGGAAGATGTAGAAGCACATTTACTAAGATCTGGATAAAGAGGGTGTGATTGGTTAGCTGTAATCTTCGAAGCAAACTTTTAGGAATCATGTTGGTGTCGACATATTATAGGTTGATAGAACTGACCACAGGAGATCCCACTACAACGCGAAAGGTGTTTGACGAATCTGACAATAGGTTTGAATTCTTTCAAAAGCAAACCTAGAAAAATAACGGGAGTAGCTTTCAGCCAAAGACATAAGATACATGCAAATATAAGAGGTCTGATTAAATGGAGTGGAGTTGGAAAATACTTCAGACGTAGGACGTAAAGTGTTAAACGTCTATTTTTTGGGAAACTGCTGTGACATGATGGGACCAGGGGAAGATCACGGCTGATTGTGATTCCAACATACTAAGTAAATGAGGTTCAATCAATGTGAGCACCGTTTATGAGTAGATCGGAATTGGACGCAAGAAGATCGGGATATTTGGTGCTATTGGGAACACACAGAAGGGTTCATTTTTAGATTAAGACCAAAGGACCAGTTGTTGAGTTCAGTGACTATTTACTGCATGAGTATTTGATGAGAACTAGTGGAGTGGGGCATACCAAGGATTGCGTCATCAGCGTACTTAACAAGTAAACTGACATCGTATATATGCATGAAAGAGATATAATTAGAAAAAAGGAAGGGTCAAAAAATAGCCCTCTGCGAAACACCTGTGGCTGGAAGAAGCTTTGAAGAGGTTTGCCCATTAAATCAGGTGAATTGTCTGCGATTGTAAAAGTAGCTAGACCGTCTCGACCGCTTGTTTTGTTTTTCGAGAGTTGCGCTAGTTCTTTGTACACTTCCGAGGGAGGAATAAAATCTGAGACAGTTTTATCGGGAGTCCACAATTGAATTCATTGTTATTGCTGGTTGGGCTGCAGCAGTGAAGCATCGATTACGTTTTTCATCATCGACAGACGCGGTGGTCAAAAGTTCACCGTGGCGGGGCTTTCAACCCTTCAATCCCGGGTTCGACGCCCGCTTCCGCCGCCGGTCATTCCCCAATTGGCAGCCTCAAGTTGGCCGCGACCTTCGTCCTGAAATTGTGTGCCATTATTATCTAATGAAAGGAAGTAGATAAAACTAATAAATAATAAACAATATTAAGTAAACGCTTACAAGATTTTAAGCCACTCAACTGCATAGTGGTTTCTCGGATATCACGGCAGTTAGTCGAAGTTATGGGGCGTGTATACAGGGCGTTGGGCTTGTGTAGTTCCACTTTGATAGAATTGGATAGCATACTGCTCGCAGTATGTTCTCTAGTCTTGAAAGCTCGCTCCTTCTTTTGGTGTAAATGCTTCAAATGTAGAGAGGTGAATCAGTCGGATCGGATGTATAGCCTTTATATAGGACAACGTACATTGTAGAAAAAATTAAATAGTCTGTCCAGTGTTAACAGGATAAGGACAGGCCGGGTTGAAGAAATATACTCACGTCTGTGTTGATTATCATGTCTCTGAGCCTGGAAAGCCGTTCCGGGTGACACAGTGAGTGAAGTCCTTGGGGTTAGTTTTATGACAAATGATGGGTGAAACTTTCACTACGGCATGATCAGAGCTCCCTGTCCGGGGAGTGGCAAACAATATGAAACAAATTGGGAGTGTTTACAAGACATATGTCTAGATGAGCATTCAGTCTATTGGGAAAAGTAACGATGTTGTTCAGGCCCAAGATGACGAGGAAACTCACATCAAACCTGTTAAAATCACCTCATACAACACATAAGGAAGAGTCAAGATGATTTAACAAATTGGAGGAAAGTGTCACAGTATTCATCCAGTTCAGTAGTAGGACATCAGATCAGATCAGATCACAGGATATGAAGGCTTGAGCCAAATTCGCACCCGAAGCTCCAGAGATCCTCACATGCTGCAACAGAGAAACGAAAACATAGCATTCGTTCCAGTGGTCACGACAATGCGGCAGGTTTCTGTTTGTCTGACCATCCATTTCTTCTTCCCCAAAACAAGAGAATCCCGGCAGAAGTACAAGCGACCTCAGACCCCACTGAACTATGAGACATGATAGCACTACAAGCAGTCTTCGTCGAAGGTGAGACCTTGACGTTCATATTCTTTGATTATATCTCCAGACTGCCGTAGTGGTGCTTGCTTGGATGACACTGAAGGCTTTCTATCTTTCTACTGCGTCTACAAGCACGACTGGGGGTGTGGCAGTGAATGTGGAAGATCAGAAAAAAAGCACAACATAAAATTATTAATGATAATGAAGAATAAAATATTAGCACGTGAAAATAAAGGAATACGAGGAAGAGAAGTTCAACGACTCGGAAATCGGTTAGATGTAGCAGAAATGCTGGGTTCAGTGGGAGTGAAAATGTGCTAGCTTAAGATGTCGAATATAAGACACTTCACCGTGCTAGGATTCCACCTGAAACGCGACACAAGCCAGTCTTTGCTACGTATTCAGGTTGAGGACCAGTTATGCGTTGGGTGATGAGTGATGTGTTACGTCTTGATTTGCGATGGCTGGGAGGCAGATCCCTGCATCTCCAAAGGAAGTGTTCATGTTGACCAGTATAATCGATCGATGGTGACTGAGATGTTTAAGCTTCTATTTAACAATGGAGGCACTGATGTGAGACGTGGAAAATGTGACGAGATTGTGGGGAAAATTGCACCAAAGTTCATTCACGTATGTTATAACACAACCACCACGTTTTTGATAGGGGACTAGACGATCAGGCAAATTAGTTAGAAACCACCAGTTTTGACAACTTCGTCATCAGTATCAGCGTAAAGCTAGCTTTATTGTAAGGGATTACCCTCAGTGATTTGTTTTCACGTCTTTATACAAAAATGGTCAACTCTGGCATATCTTCCAGTAAACAACATACGTTGAAACCGGTTAAGATAGTTAAACACACTTCTGCCAAGGTTTGTTTGCGTAAAGCTAATATCCATCTGGCGCGATTTTTCCGAGAGCGATTGTTCAACTTCTGTAAAAGTTGTTTCGTTTTGTTTTTAACAGTTTTCCGAAAGACGTTTGCCGCCACTTACTTGGTAATTCCAAAGATTTTATAAATCCACTCGAATAGGACACAGAATCTGACATGGCTGTAAAAGCACAACTTTTTTGTGATAACAGTTAGTGAGTGAAAACGAAAATAGGACCAGATAAAATGGTTATGTAGCAGAAATATCCGGAGATATAACGGACGGCACGACCGAACTTAGAAGCCTCGCCAATTATAAATAAGATGGGAATAGTATGTCCACAGCTCCGGGATGTTTCTTCCTTCCTGGATCCAGTGTCGTTCCGCACGTTATTCTCATCCAAAACTAGGGTAAGTGATGATGTTTATAAAATTGCCTGGAGAAACCAAACGCGTTTGAATGGTGGGAATGTCTTCATCTGCTTTCTATTTACTTTGCTTTATTAAAAAATATTGGTCTGTCAAAGGCTGCCGGTCGGGAAACGTGGCTGGCGGGGGTGGCGGCAGCAGCAGCAGGATTCGAACCCGCAACAGAAGTGCTTAGGGTCCACTGTGATGACCGTCTGACCACCACCGGTCTGTGACTTATTAGCAGAGCATTTCTGCCTCTTATCTTTTATTCCCTGACTAGGCATAAGTACTACTCATGGAACCTAATTCTAGCCGTTGGCTAAAACTGTTATGAACCACCGGTGGCCATAACCCCAAGACTCAGAAGAGAAAATAACATAAGCTCCCAAAATGTCAGACATGTTAACATACCGGTCGGCAACGGGGTGCAGTCTTCCACTGTGGTGCTCAGGCGATGTTGGATTGAGCGAATTAATAAGTCGATAATGGATTTGTTAAGGAATTTTCGAATATTATCCTATCAGTAATAATTCATTTCGTTTATTTATAAATCAAAGTTGTAATCCGTAATTCTATCTACTTTCTCGCCACATTTTATGTTCAAGAGAGGATGCCTGTACACCTATCTGGAGGCTTTCGTATGAACAGTCAAGTATTTTCCGATACATCTTTTCTATTCACGTGTTACTGTTAATCCTGGAAACAAGCCACTTTTGATTATTATTCTTCTAGTACTATGTAATCGTTTATATATTGCGCCTCATTTCAGCCGATGTCCCACCGAAGCCTTTGCCTACGGGGCGCATGCATGCAATACAGAGTACTTCACTACAACAGATTGCCTGCCATCCGGCCTCCAGTAATCAGAATGCCGGCACCAGCTCAAAGCCAGAGACTCCTTCGAAAAAGCCTCCCTCACTTTTGCCGCCTCCTTTGCCCCCGCGATCGAATTCGAGACATCAGTTTGGCAGCAACACCGGTCCACGTATGAACCCAGCCACGGATATCTCCGTTCAGGAGATTACTGGATCTCCAGGATTGGATTCTGTTACCCGATCCAGCGGGCTAAACCTGAACACTGCACGCAAAGAATCTGCCGGGTGGGCGAAATGCATCCATACTACTTTTCTAATACTGAGGGAATTGTTTGAATGAAATTTATTTAGACCCAAACTTCGCTCGCCACAGATCCATTGGCCGTCCACGATGAAAATGGTAGTAGTGAACAGGAGCATTTAAATTGATATGACGAGAACAAGCCCAGTGATTTCACCGAATTCCTTAGAAATTTCCAGTAAAAATTGCGAAACCTTGAGCGGTGTTTGCTATTACTAAAATAATTCTTCCTGGTGAGCGTAGTACAGTTAGAATAATTCCACTGTTCCACTGAGAAATCACGAGATAGTAATTAAAATTAAGGAGACTAGCCTTCGGCGTGTCTTACTAAATTTCTAGTTGAACGGAAAGTAACATTTTACATCAATCTCAGACTGGAAGATCGAATTTACGACCAGACTGATTGATTTTGTCGGTTATATTGCTTGCACGCGGAACCTTTTTATTGAATAACACTCAGGACATGTAATATCAGTGTCTTGTATCAATTACCAGCGTCAACCATTTATTTCCCAGGCTGCTGTGAACACAGAACGGTTCGGCATGCCGAACGTCTTGACTAAAGGTCCACAACAGTGCGTGCGACTCATGTCCCCGATGGATGCAAATTATCCCACCGAATGGGATCAAAATTGGTCACATACCGAGATGAATCGCTTCCTCACGAAAACTCTCATATCTCACCCATATTGGCCTCTGACTCGATACTCCGGGTCACAGTTAAGACTATCATTTCTTCTTTATGCACGGCAATGAACTCTTCTAGATAGGAATTATTCCAACTTTACGTTGTCCGTATATTTGTGTGGACGAAATAAACAACCATAGAGTGACACCACTGTTTTCTATGAATTGACCACACCTAGAAATGAAGAACTCTTCCGATTCTCGCCAGCTTCCCCGGGCTGTATAATCCGACTGAATGATGTCATACTTCAAAGAAACGGTAGCGGTACCCCGAATCTCAACAAAAGCATATACAAATAAGGTAAAAAAAACGAAACAGTAACTAGTTTTGCATGCAAACAAAATTACCAGTGGGACGCCATAAGCGCAGTGATCCTACACCTAACGAATATAGTAACCAAAGTGTTGTTTATTTTTCACGGATAATGGTAGGAATATTGGTTCATTCACAATGATCAAATTGTTTGACATTCTGTACGCTTCCCCTTTCTCTCTTCGTCCCAGGAGCCCTTCTTCTACAGTCCCTACAGCTGGTTTGAATATGAGAAGAAGCAAACAAACAATTCCTCAAAATATACCCGAAGAAACTGTCCCAATGTCCACCGCGATAAGTGAATCGCATTCAGCCTGTACTGGTACTTCACCAACTGTAGAAGACAAACACAGTGAACCAGTTGGCAGAAAATCTCCAAGTCCTGCTGTCAAAATGCAGCTGACGTCAAAACAAGGAGCCTTAAAACCTCACCCGGTTACGGGATCCGATAAATCCTCCTCCGCGATGCGAGTAAGTCTCCGATGAAACGCTGGAATTTAGGCCTGGTATCTGCCATGTTGGAGGCTTGAGTCGCTTGGTTGCCTCCTTATTGGTTATGTTACCTACGAACTGATCTTAAGCGTCTAAAACTCATCTTCCTACAAATAATTAAATTGTGATAAAAATAAAGATGTTGCCCTTTGGATCAAAAATGCTACTAGAGGCGTAATGTATATGCATTCATCTTCCCACTATCTGAAATCACTTTTGACGACCTGTGTCATTTAGGATGCCAAAACAACCTCGGGTACTGATAAAATGAAGTCTCAGAAATCTCCATCCCCGGACAATACGACTTCCGGGACTGCAACTGCAAAAGTTCAAGAGGAGAAAACCCCAGCAAAATGTACACCGGACACAACGAAAGAACCCGGTGGGGTGGAATCTAAGAAAACAGTGGATCAATTCATCGCCTCGTCGAATACTAAACCATGTCACACACAACTCACTCCCTATCATTCAGGGTTTCCCGGAGTGAAACCGGTCAATCCAGCAGTTTATCGTCGGTTCATGGAACAACGAATGGCCGACGTCGGCCGTATCCATCGCGAACGCCACGAACGCCGAATGAGACTCGAAAATGAGATGGCTAAAGTTGGTCTTGATGAAAATGCGCGAACCCAAATGCGCTGTCTTTTGCGCAAGAAAGAATCCAATCATATGAGAATGCAACGTGCTAAAATGGATCAATCTATGTTTCACCGAATCAAACATCTAGGTAAGAACTGCTTGTTAATATTCGCTTTTTAATAGTGATATTTACATATATACAAGGTGATTTACGGGTAAATATTGTTCGGTTGAAATTGAAGTAAACACAGTTGTTTATTGTGTTGTTCAAAGTCAGAATAACGCTCTCTAAACGCGACCAATGCCCTGGTAATTCTGGGCTCCACAGTATACACCTATGTCTTCGAAGGAATGTTTGCATCAGGACCAACACACAGAAGATTCACTGGTCGTGTTTCCCTTGTCCCCAATCGCTATCCACACCGCCGTGTGACTGGGTTTTGCTGATGAGACACCCCTACGACACCACATTCCATCTGGCTCTACGCTCATGCTATTACCCCATGATCACGTGTTCTCGGATTACCCAAATCCCACCCATAAGCCCCTTTACTTAGATGCGCATCCGTGTTCGCATGCGTCTGTGCGCGTTCACCTGGCAGCGTCCACACGAAAGCATCCGTGGTTGTGCACATGCATGCACGCGTGAAGATTCTGTCGACCACAACTTGGTCACCCAACCATCGATTCCCCATACACGATCGATTGCGCACAATGCCCGTCCCACCTCGGTCTCCACCAGAGAAAGACCCAAAAAAGTCGGTCGAAGGTCCGGGCGTGAACGGAATTCTTGATAGCCCAAATAGATCGTGTGTCTGTAACTGCCAGAATATAAGAATGTTTTTGACTTACGTGTGCGTGTATCTGCGCCCTCGGAAGCGGACATGCACCCGTTCACGCACCTCCGCACCTCATCGTACCCATGTGTTCAGCACAGCGTTGTCTGGCATTCCAGTCTGCCCACCCAACCCTCCAGGCCACTGGAATCTGACCCATTGCGATGAGCTACCGATAGCCTAGTCAACTTGGTTCGAAGTGATGTTCAGGTATCTGGATGGCACACAAATAAACGCTTGAAGTGCGTAATAGTGATGATGGCCACAGAGTGGTGAGTAAAACAAGCAGACCACGAAGTGTCATATCACCAGTCGGTAGAGAAAAATCTTACGGGGGTACATGTGGTTTTGCATTTTAGACTTGGAGGCTGCCCGGGTGTGAAACTATCTAGGCATGTTTTTTGCAGTCCGTCGGGGCTCCTCCTACAGTGGCAGTGTGCGGTTTTCGGCGTCATAAACAAACGAACGATCTAGACGTTATTCGTTTTGCAGCTAAAGCTTGTCCCGACTAAGCTGATAAGCAAGTCAGTGAGCGAACCAGAGGCATGTTGTGAAATATACCGGTGGTTACTAGTGTTGTAATTCAGATGTGCCTAGTCAGTGGGTTGTTTATTTAGAAATTACTCGTTCGCAATCCACCAACTAGTCAAAGGGAACAACAATGCTCATTTGCATTCCAGTGGTCCAATCCACTTGAAGGCAGTTGTTTTTTATTCGTAGGATGCAATCATGTGGTTTACATCTCTTCTTTTATCTTATTGCGTTTGTTCCTCTGACAGTCCTGTTCGTTGTTAATCCGCAACTGTCCATAGTTGCGTTTTGACCAATCAGCTACTTACTTATTCAATAAGTAGCATATACACTCCACCACACTCCTCCTCCTTGACAAAAAAAAATCCCATGTCCTGTGGACTGCCTTTAAGTCTTTCTCCATTCCGAGGTTCATTCCTCCAACGCCGGTTCGTGGCGGTGCTGTCATCAATCCCACAACTCCTCCGGTGGCGTGCTTATTTCGGTGAATAATAGGCATAGAATAAAACCGTGCTGAGGCGACTTCCATGGTCAGTACCCACCTTCAGTGTGTCCCAGACTGCTTGGCTGTCGTTGGGGGATTACCACAAAATAGTGCAAAATTACTTCATTTCCAGATGGGACCGCGCATTGTGCCATTTCAACGTGACCAAAAATGGAGTGTTCAGCGGTCTTGTTTTGAATGGCATCACATTCGGCTTCCTCTTTTGACAGATTCTCGTGAGAAGAAATTTTTTTCGCGATCTTCGATCTACGATCGTTCTGCTCTCGAATCTTAAATTGAGTCTGGGTTTTCTCTTAGTTTATCGCTCCAGTGACGGCGATATCAGACGACATGTTTTCGTTTCCCCCGCCATTATGTTCATGTTCAAGACAATGTGGGTGACGGTCTTTCGCATTTTCCCAACAGATTTGGTTCCGTTTTCCACATTTCGCCACCTCATCGGTAACGATTGAATTCTCTAGCAGTGATCTTTCCCTTACAATTCCTTCGATGTCCTGCTGACGTTCAGGATATTCGTACAAAACAGCCTCCACATTTCCACAGCAGGAACACCCGGTTTCTTCCAACTGTTCGGATTTCACTGCTCTGTCCTCCGGGTTCAAAATTTCCGGTCCATAAGCCTTCTCCACAAGTTCGCTGTTCATCCACGAATCCTCAACATGGGCCGTAATTACCACAGGCACGTCAGGAATAACCAGTTCTCGAGCCACGTCCGCGAGCTGGAATTCACCCATGGAACGGCGGACACGGGCGATGGATACCTTCCCACGCAGGGGCTCCGGTAGGCCAACCAAAAATTAGTCAGCCAACAGCTCCGCCCGTGATGCCTCATCCAGCGCGGGCAACTCACGGTCCAGGAGTGGACGGCGCGTGATTGCATGCATCAGTGGGTCGGCACCAACCCCCGGCTGGACAGCGTTGAACAGCCGCATCGTGTCCTGACGGTCGGCCGAGGTGTCTAGTCCCACAATCAGCACTTGCTACAGGGCGGCCCACTTGATCTCCGGGCCTCTTCGAGCCGTATCCAGCACCGCCCACGCTCTACCCTTGAGAAGCGCTCGAAGAGCCGCCAGCTTACCCCGTTCCGAGTGGTTCCCCGAGAACTCCGCCAGGTCCTCAAACTCCTCCAGGAAGCTCCGTACGTCCGCGTCTTCGAATGGCTTCGGCCAAGGTAGCTTCCATATCCTGGTCACGGCACCATTGTTACAATTCGCAAGGCGTGCCCGGTCAATAGGTTGTTTATTGGAAACCACTCATTCAGAAGTCATCAACTAATCAAATGAAACATTCCAGTGGCCCGATCCACTTGAAGGCAGTTGTTTTCTAGTCGCAAGATGCAATCGTGTGGTTTACAGGTCTTCTTTTACCTTACTGCATTCGGTCCGTCTGACGTGGTCATGTTTTTTATCAATCCACAATTACCCATAACTGTGTATTGAGCAGTTGGCTACTTACCTATCCAGTAAGTAGTGTGTACACTCCACCACACTGGTAAGCAGAGGAGTAAACTGTTGGTTGTTAGTGTGAGACGCTGGAAGGCGCATCACAGATTGATGTAGGGAGAACACGATTGAATCTATTGAGCATAATCACTCAGTGTTTGGCGCGAGCAAGAGGAAAATGATACCAGCTCCAGCTCAACTGTCTCGAGCGGCGAAAATATCCAGAGATTATTTCACCAGGACTAAATTATTATAGCATCTCATGAATTAAAGACTGGTCACCGAAAACAGAAGCTCCAGATCCGCCGCACCGAAAATTCGAAAGCACACTGAATTTTTGTCCCATTTTTTCACAGGTGTGGGAGCATTTGGAAAGGTCTGGTTAGTTCGTAAGAAGGACAACGGACAACTTTACGCAATGAAATTGTTGAACAAGCGTGACGTTGTTGAACGTCGACAACTGGCTCACGTTCAGGCTGAGAGGGACATCCTAGCAGAAGCAGATAATGAATGGGTTGTGAAACTTTTCTTCTCTTTCCAGGACTACAGTGCGCTGTATCTCGTGATGGAGTATATACCGGGTAAGACGAGAGTTTCATTTTATCTTCGGTCAGTCCAGTTAGAATGTTGATTACAGTTCTCATAATCGTTTCCTGACAAACAGTTTTCACCAAATTAGTCTCGTGTACGTCAAGTTCATACACCCTGTTTCCAATGAACACCTCGATATTGTTGTGTTTTGATGTGTTATGCCTATTCTGCTGATAAATCCACGACAGGGGAAATATAAATGTATTGTACGTTCAAACCAAGCGCCACTCGAAAATAAGTGAAAATCTTCAGCCGTGCAACTAATTTCCCATCGTTTCTAATAATTTCTGTGGCTTTGTTCGCATTTTTTCCGGTTTTGGAGTTCCATGAAATAAGTCACATTCTGAAGATGACGAAAACCGTGTACATATTCCCTTTAGGTGCAGTATCACTGTCGTTTGAGTCCAGAGACACTGACCTATCAGCACATATGAACGAGGTATATTTAGTTCAAAATGCATACTGTTGTAGTTGTTAGTCGACCTGTTTGTTGACTGAGGTTTGTCGTGATCCTTCATTGAACTCTCATCCGAAAACTGGGTTCGTGCTGCAGAATATGCACGAAATCTTCCAAAGATTGTTGGAAACATCGTCATGGAAATGTGTATGTGTGACTCGATTCAAAATACCAAACTTGTGTTATAGCAGTATCACTGCGCGGCGCAGCGGACCCATGATCCTTTGCCTGTTAGAGAAAAAATGTTTGGAACTAAACTGATATTCTGTCAGTTTTCCCACGTTGTTTACCCGATTTGTTGTCGAGGTTATTTGACGAGTGTTATTGATGCACTCCATAATCAACATAGTAAGTGAGCAGACAAGCCCCCAGTAAAAGGCATCGTACAATAATTAAATCCAGACTCATTGTTGCGATAAGTATTATTTATTCTCCTTTGAATCGTGAGGAGCGTGCACAGACGAAGAGTCCATTTTTGGAATCACAAGGTTATTCCTCGAAAGTTAGTTCCCCGGTTAGTCAAGGACAACCTTCAGTATAGGGATGATTGGGCACGAGAGTGCTGGATACGCATACCTGATAAGCGGCAACAATCGCGAAACCAGTCGTATGCTTCCGGGGGAATTTTGTCCTGTCATTCAGATACAGTAACATACGTGGACAATTATTTATTCTGTTCACTTAGAACGTGTTGCTCAAAGACTGGTCTGGAGTTGTCTGAATTTATTGTTGCGTTTGTGCTTTTCAGATGGCACGCTGTTAAAATTGCGTGAAGTTCACTTGATTTATTAAAACGGTGAAAATGTTGTACAAAGTTTCATCAGTACCTCGACTAAAACGATGAGAACAAATGATTAAATAACCATTTATTCGACAATCGAAATTCATTTCATCTCGAAATTTCCACCTTAATTTGCTCAATTAGAATGTCTGACGATCCTCGTTATTCTTTCTTCGTACGGTCATTGTTTGTGAGCTTCAAAAGTTTATTTTTTGAGTTTGCAAAATAATCTTGAATATATTCTTGCTTGAAATCATGATTTTCGTTAGGAGTCGCGAAAACCTCTCTGAAGCCAAGTTAATAATCGCTTTTAGCGGGTCAAACCGGATCGATCGATCAATATTCAATAAGCCGTCGCGTTGCATGAAGCTTTGCTATTCATCTGAACGAACATTTGCAAGCAGTTCGACAGAATTGGATTAAAGATCAATCGATCGTGCTAGTAGTCATTTTACAATACTAATCGACCCAGCAAGGTGAAATAAATCTGGATAGACAGCCGACTTTTGTGAATTTTCTATTTTGGCTTTGAATGTCATTTTGTTCACAGACTTCAAGCCAAGCCTAAGCGGTCAACACAACTCCAAATGTGTTTGTCACCACCCCATCAAATGTTTCCATACAGAACAGAGAGCAAGATCGAGGTCAATGAATCCCGTTGTGATGGCCGTGATAACCATTCCCTCGTCGTTCTCTTGTCGGAACCGCCGTAATTACTAACAGATGTTCCAAAACCGGATATTATTTAATCGTACGACTTATACGGATGGACCTCACTGTTATTTCAATTCCTCCTGTCAGGACTATCACTTTCTGATGTCAACGTGTATTGATATTTCTCGATAACGATGATTCACCCACAGACTGCCACCGTGTTTGCGCTTCTCTGCCTTACGTCATGGAGTTCATTGAGTGTTAGCCACAAGGAACGGTAGTTAGCCTAGCATGTCTCAGTAACATTTTAATTTTCCCGTCCGTTTCGCTTCGTCCACAATTTTCCGCCCTTCAGTTACGCGGTGGACTACATGTACATGTTGTGCCTTAAAGAAGCGAACGAATCATCGTTTAGTTCACCCTTCATAGTGGCCGTGCGCGTTATTACCACTCTACAGGCTCTCCAGGGGACTGTCGCACTTACCGATGGTAACTGAGCTCAGCCGTGATAGAGGTCAATACCAAGAATGTGAGTCATGTGCGACATGAACCACCGAACTCCAGGGTCAAAATGTGCATGCGTCACTAGTCACTGGCTCCACGATAGCTCTACTCCGCTCAACAACGGAAATGAAACCAGTCCATACTCTCTTCAACTTTCTCCGAGCACATTTCGACAATCCTTAGAACCGCCAAATAGTCAACATGCGAAGTTACTTTAATAATGAAATACAAATGAATGCCCAAACAGATCTGGAGCTACGCAAGTTCCGTATATACCGACTCACCTATCCCCTGGATTACTTTAAGAATAACAAAAAAATGAAATGAGGAAACAACTAATCAGGTTTTTGGGGCCCTGAAAAGGGCCTGTTGGACGTTGTGACCATCACCGTAACAACTCGCTACATTATATATACGAAGACACCTCCATCATTGGCTAAACAGGCCTCCACTCATCGGACGAAGTTGAACTGGGTAGTCTCGAGTATGGTTGTTGGAATTCCCGGCACACCTCGACGATTCTGCTTTTTTAGATCTTCAAAGTTCTCCAGGTTACGGTGTTACATCCGACGCTCCACACATCCTCAAAGAGGAAAACCCACTGGAACGAAATCCGGAGAGCGTGGCGGCCGCCATACTGGTCCTTTTCGTCCCACCCACGTCAGTGGAAGAGGTTCGTCCAGTTAGTTGGTCACGGTTGCAGTGCACAGCCGGTACTCCATCCTGCTGGAGCAGGACCCTTGATAAGGTCAATAAAGGCAGGCTGTCGATGTAATCACCAAGTTTTTCCTGTAGCATATCGAGGTAGTTTATGGAATTCACCTTGGCCGGTAGGAACACTTGACTAGTCAAACGGGAAACTTGAAGTCCGTACCAAAAGTTCATCTTCCTGTCACCTTGCCCATTGCTTCGTATTACATGAAGGTGTTCATTGTGCGCCAGCTTCTACCGCATTGATAACCCTATGCATTGTGCTAACAAAGTTTGGATTCATCGAAGGAAATGATGTACCTGAATCGTGCGAGTTGATCGACGAGCCTACCAGTGAGCCATTCTAAGAACTCCATGCACCGTTGATAGTCACTGGGGGAAAGTGTACGGCTCGGTTTCGGAGGAATCTCTTGTAAGCTGTCTTCCTCAGAATATTCACAACTGACTCCACGGTAAATACCCACTACGCGGTGTGTCTGTCACACAATTGTTGAGGCACTATAAACCAACAAACTGTCCTCTGCGGTCGCCTCATACAAAGGTCCAAGTTGTGAAACATGTTTTAAGGACGTCGCTCCCTACCGTGAACGATAATTCTCCAAATATGGTTGAATTTCAAAAGAATACTGACTGATATGATCAGTTCGAAATCTCAGCGACTACGCGGTCCAGCAGAACGAACCGTTTCCTCCTAACACAATCTTTACTTTTATGAAATAAAGTCAAGTCGATTACCGTGTCAGAACCGAAATCGGTCCGAAGTGCATCGGAAAACCGATGCACCATGTGAAACGTTATGGTGAAATTTTTATTGTTAAGCAGCACAGCGTAGTCGAAATCGTTGGTAGGTTTTCGACGTTTCAGTTACCACGGGTAACCCTTTTCAAGACTGGGTTTTCAAGCCAGTCATGAAAATGTTGCCTACGGTGACCGAAACGTCGACAACCTACCAACTATTTCGACTACGCTTCGTTATTGAACAATAAAAATGCTATCAAAGTCAAATTGAATTCCCCAATATGCCCCACACTCCCCAGAGTTACTTGAAATGATACTTTACCGCAACGTTGGGAGACTAATTCCTCAATTAGGAGAAAATATGATATCTCAGAAATAAACTGTAGGCGTGAGTAACTGTGCAGTCATTGTTTATTCCACCACAACTAGCTAAAGTGATTATCGTCGATCCTTACTTGACGGCTTGAAAAAGTCTTTTGGTTGAAATTTATGCACGAAAATTGATAGGATTCACCATGATAATCAGGAGATGAAGGATAATGTAAGTGTTTAGCCCGTAGTCAGCTAAGCTATATATATATATATATATATATATATATATATATATATATATATATATATATATATATATATATATATATATATATATATATATATATAATCATATATATGTATACATATATATACCATCTATCAAATACCACACCAGCCTTGATAGGGTTAGCGCTATTAAGCAACCAGTTCATAACGTGGAACAAAATTAATAAAGGCCGTACAAGCTAATTTGACTAATAAGGACGTGCCGCGCTTCCACGGTGGGGCCCAAGAGATCTACGCAATCAGTGATTACGGGCAGGAAGATCTAACTTTGAATCAGGACAATAGATACTTTTTCAAACTCGAGTCATCGACCGGATGCTATTGAACGTAGTTCTCACTCTGCCTTTTCTACAAGTAATTGTTTCGCTCCGCAGGTAGTTAGCTGCTGTGAAGTAACATTGGGCACCACTTCAATCAGTCAATCGGTTATTTTCATTCCAGCGAATTCTATTTCGTTGTATGCTCATACTCTCATTCAGGGAAACACTGTGTATAGAAGCTAGGGCCGCAAATATTTTACCGATAGAGCTTCGCTAATGAATGACACACCATTGAGCAAATACTCCAAAAACTGCGACTTGACTCGTGTTTTTCACGCCAAGGTTTGTACATTTGACCAAGATGACCGGTGTACTAACAAAAGGCGAGTTCAAATTTGTTGACAAATCACTATCAGGGCTGCCGGAATACATCGCGTCAAGGAAACCTCTTTTTCTTGGCCGACATCTGTCTAGTTTTGAATTTGACTACTGGTATCACCATCAGTAGCCAAAATTGAAATTTAATCTTCTACTAGGAACGTTATGGAGTTGAGCTGAATGCTGCTGGGTAGATTGTTACTTGACTTCTCATCTAGCTTGCAGTTTTCCCCCTATCTCTGTCATGTTGAGGACGTCCGTTGTAGGAATTTGAAATAAGGCCCATATAATATAATAGATTATCGACAGGTTTAAACTTGCAGTTGTGTGAAGATTGTTCGATTGAAACAACGCTGACAATTTAGTTTAACTCCACTTCACTTCGAATTACTCTAGTACAAAACTGCTGTCCGTCGGGTCGTTCCCTTGAGGCACTAACTGACTGTCCTACTGACCAGAGATTGGACATTAAATGGCTCTAGGCTTTCCGAGACTTTTGAAAATTGGTGTTGGTGGTTGTCAACAGCTTCTGATGGCTGAGCTCGGCGTTTAGATCGCCCTAGGCTTAATGTTGAATCACGATAAAACGAGACCGAACTGTCGATTCTTTTCGAACACAAATCGGAACGGGGAGCTGAAATTCCTACGGCGCAAGAATTTTCGCGGATATGTTTCAGTAATTGTTGAACGCACCGCGTGAATGTGCTATTTCCTAATGAGAAGCGTCATATGACTTCGCAAATCTCTTTTATATTCATTCACTAATATGGTTCAGCCTCGGTTTTAGGTGAACTCCTCTGATCCAGTTGCAACAATTTAATTCGCCTCATGTTTTACTGGCGAGCATGAAGAACTCAGCTACAAAAAAAAGATTATTACCAAATTGAAGCATCTTTATCAATCCAGACGACCAGGAAAAGTCAAGAACGAGTCACAGAAGCTGAATACATAATTCTTCATTCGTGACATGTGGTTGAAAGAACGCGCCTCTGACTGCATAAATCAATCTGTGATTTGAGGTTTATCATGCCCATCATTCATTCTGTCCTCCACTGGACGACGCTGTGCGGTAGCAATCAAAACCAGAGCACAGAAGTGTAAGGTTGAGGGTTGAAGGAGCTGAACTGAACCGATGCACATCATAATGCTGCACTTCACTCATTGTCCTTTAAATAACTGAAATTTTCATGTGAGTATTTGAATTAGTTCCGGTTATATCCCTTTTATCCTAGTTATGCGTTCTGTTTTATTTCTGATAGGATTCCTTGTGTGAAATAGTCAATTAGCTATGACTAAACCCCGAATATTTTTCATTTTTTATTTAGGCGGTGATATGATGTCTCTTCTAATCAAAAAGGGCATATTTGAAGAGTCGCTTGCTCGCTTCTACGTCGCGGAACTCACCTTGGCCTTAGAAAGCGTTCATCTAATGGGTTTTGTACACCGGTTAGTCATTTTTCCACAAGATTTTCAGTATGAATCCTTACCGCCCTGTTGTCCCATGAACGAACACTTTATTCCAAACTTTCTATCGCAGTATAGTGAACAAAATTCTAAAGTGTAAAACGCTTGAGTTTTCTGCGCCTAGTAGGCAGTTCTTAATTTTTGTCCCTGTCATAGGGTTTTACCTTCAAGATATACTAAGCGCTTCTGCACAAAATTAGTCAAACCATCTGAAAAACTTGGATGCATGCCTGAAACGTCAGAAACAAGGGGATTTATCTGTTTGAACGATGACCGCAAACTTCGTCCAGAGGATCACGAAACCAGTCTTATCTGAAACCCAAGGAATATTATGGTCAGTTAACGCACATCGAGTGACAATGAAGCCATATTCCGATAGCCTATATATAGCAGCAGGCTGGTAGTCATCATCTGAGTAGCAAAAAATAGAGTGCCCATAAATCGTAGCCTAAGCTGACCTTTTAGAACTATATGTTCAATTTTATTACCCGCGTTGAATTTTAAGAGAATCACTTTCATTTACTTCAGTTACGCTGAGAATTTTGTTGCATTTACTGCCCGTGGTCAGATATTTTTCGTACCTGTGATGATCGGGATCGTTGTGTTCGTCATCAATGATCAACGCTGTTTCTGCATCCTACCGAAAGTTGACCGAAACGATGAAGTTCACTTCAGTTTCCAATTGAACATTCATTGAAAAAATACATTGTGCTCCAGGTGTGGTCACCGTGCCAACAAAATTCAATCAGGAAACAACTGTTTAACACGGCATGGTAATATCTAAATGATACTTATGAACGCATCAGGTGGGTGGAAAGGTATTATGAATACAGAAGGGCCTCTGGTCAAATCATGTGGTCGCTATGTCGCTTAAGATATCTAGCCATAAAGTATGTGGGTCTGGTGTATCACCAGCTGAGGGCCTGATACCCCCCCCCCTACAGCCAAGTAAAGTGGTTGAGAATCGTCCAGGCTCCCAGTATTCACGCTTCGTGTTTATATATGTCCTGTTCTTTCAACCATTAACTTCGCACTTATGCGCTCTGGTTTTGGTTGCAAGAGGCAACAGAGCAGAAAGTTGTCAGTGGAAATCATGAAGATGAATAAAGGATCCAAACACCGCTACGCCACTGACGAGTAATCTAAGGTCTCCAGCCATCTGGTAGGCGGGTATCGTGGACCCCGACCTAGAAGTTAAACATTATACTCGGCCCATTCACTGACCATCTCGACTCTTTCTCTAACTTTCAGCTACTGAGGTGAATAACGTACACCGAGAAAGGCTCTCAGTGAGCATGCGTAACACAGCGCCCAGCCATCTTAGCCTATTCAGAGTGAGCGTTTGCTTGATAGACTGACCTTTGATTCCCAACATCCTTCACCTAACATAATTGCTGATACAACGTTCTCACCATATTCGAACTATACTGCGGGAAATCAACGCTCAAGCACCAGTAGTTTTGTATCTTCCTTCCTGAGCCGTTAAGGAGGACGGTCTCAATGCCACAGTATAGATTCAGCCCTCTGTATGCTCGACGACACCTCAGAGGTGAGAAATGTGTTCCAAATATTTCTACATCGTTGTTTATACCATACTGAAAGACTTACAACTTAAACGGATCTTTACTCAGACGCACAGATAGTTTGCCGCCTGAACAAAGGTCGACGCTGTTATTCTTCAACGAGGATTGGGCTATCTGAAGAACCATTTCCATGACAAAGTTTGAAATGAAGAATGATATAGAGCAACCCTGACGCATACCACTTCCCGTGGTGAACTGCGGTGAAAGATCGCAGTTAATATGAACTCAGCTCCGTCTTTTCGACTAGAATAGCTTAAAAAAGAATGAATTTTCCTGGCACACCCTTCATTGAGTTAGTGCCACGGAACTGTGCAGTCGACTGAGTGGAACGCCGTTTTCAGATCAAGAAAGACAAAGGTTGAAGGCCTTCGAAAGATAAGTATGTGCTCTGAAATCTGTCGAAGAGTGAAAGTGTGATCGATGTAACCCTGACCGAGTCTGAAACCAGTCTGATTCTCCATTATAACTAGATAATCGGCGGAGAATAATGTGGGCAAACAGTTTGGATGCGATATTTATCAAGCTGACTCCTCTGTCCTTTTCACATAAGGACCTGTCAACTTTCATATAAATCAGCACAATCACCGATTCACATTATTCCCCGGGATTCTGTTCTTATTCCCAAATTACCCTGAGGAGTTTTGTTAACTCCAAAACAAAAACCTTGTCTCCGTCCTTTTTAAAAGGCGGAGACAACCCGTCTGGTTCAGTAACTTCTACGTTTTTAGATAACCTACTTCTCACTGGCCTGTCAGACATGATTGCACCTCCGGTTTAAGAAAGCCATCCTTTTTATCTCTGGGCCGTGGGGGCACACAAACCATCACACCACATCAAGATACAGTCTTGTCCTGATGGGATCAGTTATGGAACAGCGGTGTGCTTCTCTTCCCTCTCTCCACCTGTGACTGTCCTAGTTGCATGCTTCCGCCAGCTGCGTGACGTTCATCATGCGTGGGTGGTGCACGAGTTTGGATAAAAACAACTAACCAGGTAAGATTAGGGTACAGCAACGAATCAAACTGATCGGCGGTGGTAAAACACGGTCATCATGAATGGGCTTCTGATGCGCTTCTGTCTCGGGTTCGAATCCTCGCGCCACCGTCGCCGCCGGTCGCTTCTCCAACTGGCCGCGACCACCTCCTTCCTGAAGTATTGCACTGAAGTTGTATAAAAAAAGCATGTCAGTAAAATAATAAAGCAGAGTAGACTCATGCGACAGTGCTTTTCGGAATTTTCCGCGCGGGATGCGGATTTCATGCTGTCTAATCGTGATCATAATCTGCCCTTGTTGATGCATTCCGGTTTGCCTGATGTTACAGAGCGCAGACTGCCTAAGCAGCTGCGTGAACGCAACCTAATAAACAAATTTTATTCAACTTCGTTTGAGCAGCACTTTCCGAGCCCATTTTAGAACGGTATGAATGGCAGTATTGTATGACACAAGCAGGCTTGGCTAGTTCGAGTCATTGCCAGGCCTAATGTTTTGAACCGTCCACTAACTCTAGTGAAAAGTTTTTCTGCCTGCAGATCATCTCGTTTTATTGGTATAAAACAATAAATACATAGAATGTTGGCCCTTGTACCCAGTCGTTGCGGGCAAGACATTGGTCCGACTGGTGTAGGCGACCATGCCTCGAGGCTTAAACATCGCTGACAGGATTCACCCCCTCATTCTATCGATCGGCTATCCTGCCGCTCGTGGGTTCGGCACGGGGCGGGTGTTGACACACTGTCTGTCAGTGACACTAAGGCGTCTATCGAACGGTATCAGACCATACGCACGCACTCACGTGTGATGTAATCAATTTTCGGTCGACGAAATTGGAGTACTTGGAGGCATTTTCGTTGCGTGCACGTTTGTCATCATCATGAATGAGCCCAAATTTCAGCTGGTATTCACAAGCCAAACCAAATAATCCAGTCCTCAACTTATTCCCCTTTTCCAAGACAAAAAAATTGCGTTTACGGTTTGCCATCGCGACTTGCAAGAATATAAGTTTATTTTCGGTACGATAAGTGATTTAGACTGGATGGAAAGCGCACAGCGTAGTTGGAGTTACTCTTGTTCGTTACTGGTTGCGAAAGTTCCTGAATCAACCACCTTGTAATACAACACAACCGAACGATTAACTTTTTGCAATAACGATTTCGTGATCAGGCAAATGATAACGATCTGTTATGTTACAACTCAAATACTTCTACGGAAGAGTTCTCTCCTCTGAGTTGTACGCACAACTATGAAGAACGAACATATTCTATATATGAGCCGAATAAAACTGTGGGTTATTGTATCAGATCCCAGGTCCGTTCGGAGTGTATCGAAAAAACGATGCACCGTATGATATGTTACAGGTAAGTGTTTCGTGGGTATGTTCGATTGTAAACTGGTCTTGAGAACGGTTACCCGCGGTAACCGGGACGTCAGCCGACTACCATCTTTCCCGATAACGCTGTTTTACTGAACAATAAACACCCACCTAAAACTGTCGCTTCTTGATTAGTTTTTACCGGTGAATGGACACAATATCGAAAAACCCATCAGACCGCTAAATACCCATACTACTGACATATGGTAGAATGAGGAGTGTGATGTGCGGTCATCAACGAGCATAGCCCTTGCCAAGCCGTGCTGCATCTTTAGGCGAGATGGATCGTTTATTGTATCATACTAGTTCAAGCGTAATTTGTGTCTGTAGATTCACCATTTTTTTCGGTGTTTTTCCCCCAAATTCCGCTCTTTGACCGGTACTTAAACGGAACTCGCTAAGACCAGATTTTATCCAATCAGGGATCTTACGGTATTCTTTCGGTTGTACGAACATACAGAGCTTGAAAGGGATATATCTGTTCACAGCTGGAGTACATCAGTTGGGTTTGTTTTGTTGGTCAAGTGGTGCAGTTAGCTGGTAGAAAAGCCAAACGTCACTCAAATGAAAACGCAAATGTTGTTTATACAATCACTTCATTAACTTGAGGAGAAGCTTTATGTAAAAACTTGCTCTGTCCTTGAAACGGACATAACAGATCATAGCGCTGCTCATCCTCAGCCTAGTCTGCCAATCGAATGAGGCGGATGCGTAATTTGTGTAGTAATTCAGAATGTCTCTACGGAGTCTTAATTGATAGTTCTACTCATCACCGTTTTTGCTCCACGATGTCTCAAAACCATTTCAGCGATATCAAGCCGGACAACATACTCATTACTCGTGAAGGACATATCAAACTAACTGACTTCGGTCTGTGTACTGGATTTCGATGGACCCACAGTTCTAAATATTGGGACCTGGATTTCAGCATTTCTAGCTCTTCTCCAAGATCCGCGCGAACTCAACAAATTAATAACAACTCTCCCGCGGTGCCAGGAGAAAAGACTGGTGGCGGAACTCAACTGGAGATCGAAAAGGGACGACCAAGTGAAAGTGATGACGACAGAAAAGTGATTTCCGAGGAGAAAACGCATGAGGTAGAGAACGTGGCCGAATGTGAAGAGGATGACGACGCAGTGGACAATTCGGAGATCGATGTGTCGGACGAAAAAAGCGAAAGTATCGGAAAACTACTAAGGGTAAAAGACTTGCGTCAGACTGGGGTCTGTAACCGTAATCAACATGGTACATTAGAAAAAAAGCAGAAAACTTTGGAGAGACGCAGAAACAGTTTCGCTAATCGCCGTTGTGCTCAGTCACTTGTTGGAACACCGAATTATATTGCACCGGAGATTCTCCGGAGACAAGGTAAGCGGAGTGGAATCGTGATTTCTCATATTTTCTCCAATATTTAGACGTCACATGCATTTCAAAGTTCTTCGTCAAGTACTAGGTTTTGAGTTATTTGATTTCGAGGGCCTTCGACCGATTAGTGACTTCCAACCAGTCCGTTTAGAAGAATGATCTTATGATTGACATCAGTCAAGCAAGTGAATAAGCAGTGTGATTTCATAGATTTTGCTTTGCCCTATGTTTCATTTCCTCGTTAAGTGTTCAGACGCGTCAATGCTGTACCGCTACTACATATAAAACCACAAAAGATACAAACAAAATCATAATAGTGCGTGTAGTAAAAGTTGCAACAAAAAAGTCCCTAACTTTTCTGTCCTTTTCCTTATCATTGTTTTCCCACTGTATCACGGTCTCTCTGGCACCTTGTCTGTACCAGATCCGTGTTATATATATATATATATATATATATATATATATATATATATATATATATATATATATATATATACCGAATTCATAAGAATTGGTGTTGTGCATATTGCTGTACTCGTGGATAGTGTCACATGTACTCATTCTAGAATGAGGCACTGATTGTCGAAGGGAGTCAGACGTGGTGTTAGACTAACCGTTTCCAAAAAGATCAGTAACTGAGAGCGCATTTGTGTGTTTTTCTCTCCATCTATACGCTGAGACAATAAAACTCAAAGATTGCCTAAATGTGATGGATACCCAGTGAGCAGAGGTTTTCGACCGTCCATTCTCCCAAAAATAAAGTGGAGTCATCAAATTACTAATAAACAAATAAGCTTTCTTGCGTGCGGCGTTGTCGTCGAAGCATTTAGAACCCCGTGAGGCAGTCGCTGACTAAGCCATTAAACGGTCTGAATCCTTCACATTGCTTACAGCTTTAACTCCTTCAATCGATACTATCGTTCATTGCAGGTACGGCGGCTTGAGGTGATTTGACCGGTTTATGCCATACAAAACGCCTCAGCCGAAGCTGGAGTTTCAGTCAAACCTGAGAGATGGAAAGATGGGAAACAGAAGAACCGCGTTATCCTGGTACTTCAATCTAAGTAAACGCATCACCATCGGTACGACTGATAGAAGAGAAACTGTTCTCAGTAGATGGGTCTCTGCGTAATTACACATGCAGCATTATGTTAGAACCACGCCTTTTGAATTAGAGGCCGGATGGATTTCCGTTTCAGTGGCTAGAATCATTTAGGACTACCGGTCAGTTAGTTCAACGTGCATTACTTCGAGCCGGATGGACAGTGGTAGTTCGTCTAATGTTCAGGCTTCCCTTAATTTTGTTATCTTCCATCGATAATTTCCGTTTGCTTCATGACCTCATTTATGGGAACCTGACCACAACACAGAGGAGGCTCTCGGTCTCGCTCGTGGGTTTGCATCAACTTCGATTGGGCTTTCGTCAACCCTAATTTTTTTAGAAGTTTCCATCATACTGTCAGGAGTACGTGGATTTTTATTTTCTTTTAAATTCCGGGCAATATGAAACGCAGCATCCTACCACTAACCTTCGGCCATGGCTCCTTTCTATAGATTGCGTGGAGGAAGTGGAAAAAATGGATACCAACTCCCAACTTAGGAATTCTATACACTTGGTTGTCCTCAACATTCTTATACCACATCGATTAGGAGACGTTCCATTACCTAGCACTTTCAAAGCTTGTGGAATATATGCATGGCGTGTCACTAAAACTCGCGTGTAAGGCACCGCTCCAGTAGTCAAAATTCACCCTCCAAACAGCTTCACTATTACGTTCCATCTCCTCCGTGATCCGGTCTGGAGCACTTCAAGTATTGAAATTAAACTGCAAAACTATACCATTTTAAGGTTCATTTAAGAAGTTATCACATTTGTTTGCGAAATCATCACAGAATTGCGAAACTATCAAATCAATCTGGAAAACTGCAAGCTTTATTTGAGAACCGAACGCGATGGTTGGTTATCGCATCGGTAAAGTTCATTTCATCTTCAGACTTCAAAGTAAGATTTCATAGATTGCATTTAGTTGGATGTGTTGATTCTCAAAATACATGTGTATGGAGAGCACGGATACTATATTTTAATGATAACACGAACTCAAGCACACTGCACACACTTTTTTACATATATACATATAATATACACGTTTCGTGAGAAATTACTTTTTAGGATGGGAATTAAAAATCAAACCAGGTGTTATCCAGCATGGCGGAGTGCCAAGCTAGTGAAGTAACTTATGCATTTTCATCTCCACATCATGTCAATGAACCGAATGCTGATGTTATGCGGAGACCAGTATCTTAACTTCGTCTACCGACTAATCGAAATGTTCTCACTAGTCCGAAGGCGTGTAACACAATACACCATCGCTGCCATCGATAGGTTGAGAACAATTTAGTTCTGAGGCTCAGATCACATGAGTCCACTGATCCACCGGATCGACGTCCGCCCGTGAGCGCGACCAGTCACACGACTGAGGTCTTGGCTATTTTTTCACGGGAAGAGCATGGTAAGACAGGCGGTCAAAACCGTTAATCGTCGGCCACAGAGGTTTGTGGCCAGTTGACCAATGGAATGCACATTATCGATGCGAAAACCAACTATTGCGTCCGGTTCTCAAACTAAACTTATAGTTTTCCAAATTTACGTGATGTTTTCGCAACTCAATGTGATAGTTTCTCAAATCAATCTTAAAATGTTGTAGATTCTGTTCAGTGGCTGATTGTGTGCAATGTGACTGTTGGGATCTGTGTTGATAGCAGCAGACTAGGGTGTCGACGTTCATTGGTCGTAACTGTGCACGCGCCCGAACACCCTGCTTCATATGCGGTCATTAGTAAGTTTTTTGGACTGAGTGGTTCTGAGTATTCATTCGACATCCTGCTTGGTTGCCTGGGTGAGTTAGAAGAATGAGCAGGGTTCCCGTGAAGAATTTCATCTGACGGAAAGCCAACACAGAATGCAAGTTTTAACCGTTTACAACATTTTCACACAGAATCCAGGATAAATTTACCTGACGTCCCCAGTGCTGTCACAGCTATGAACTTATGTTGATCAAAACACTGCCGGTAAATAGTAATGTGGTTTTTTCACTTTGGTTCGCATGGGCCGGATCCGTTTACGCTTTGTGGTTTGAGTAGTTTCATATTCAAAACTAGCTTGTCTGTTCCAGTGTGAGAGCCAAACCTTCCCAGAGCTGCTTCCAAGCGATAATCAACGATCTGGTTTACAAACAATCTTATCCGTAATGTTACTGACGCAATCAGAGGTCCGGTCGGCAAATCAGCACCGATTGCAGAAAACGGGACACTGAGTGCGACCACCGATGCTTCATTAAATTAGTACCGTTCAGGGACGCACGTGAAAAAATTGATATTTTAGATATCAGTTGCATTTTAAGCATATATAAACATGATAATATCCACAGGTTCATCAGGGGCTCATAGACTATGACTAAGAGGAATCACTGTCAGCATTTGTGGATCAAAAATATGACATGGATAAGACTATGACATTCGGAAACAAGCACAATCAAGTCTGTCGTGTAGGAAATATTGATAAACTTTAACCAGTTAAAAAAAAACGATATAGGAAACCGTATTTGACTCTGATTTTAGGGTTTTCAGCAGCAACGCATCTACAGATAGGTCGAGGAACAGAAAAACCCATCATCAGGTTGACTCAGTCGACCGTAGTTCTCTAACAGAACCTCACTGAATTCTTAGGCAGATAAACACATTGGAAGATATGGTAAGGTGCTGCGATCAGTGGCGCTCTTGAGTTCACAAACTTTCCTTATCGAATCGATACAGATATTTGTAGTTATGTTCTTACTTTTTTGTGCTCCTGATTTTTTCGGGTTTCCGACTGAAGTTCCCGAGGAGTGATAACAACCAGAACTGCCGTACCCGATACATGGCCTAATGGCTTTTCGAACTGAACTGAGCAATATACGTTCGTTTCCCTCATTTTCACACAAGTAACCAGGGTCAGTCGCGGGCTTGCGGCTGCTTGAATGGAAATGTTCCATTTTTCCGGAACTTGCGGAGCTCGCCAATGGCACTGTACCCCGAAATAAAGATCTGTAGAATGTCCTAGTAATGGCATATAATTAAATGTTCGTGGTGTTTTTTACAGTTTCCAAGCTTAAAATGATACTGTATAAACCGAGTTGGTCTGTCACTGTAACAATCTTGGTACGGTAAATCGTACGTCCGATCGATTTCTCTTTCCCCGTGCTGCTGCACCTCACCCGGTGGTTGGATGTCGGATGAATTGTCTTCTTGTACGCAGAAATCTTGTTTGGTTTTTGTTAAGCCTACATTGTTTGTGGCGTGCCGTGCTTTCTATCTGTCTGGCACGGATTTACACTGCATTAGGTAGGCCAGTTTTTCGTATACCTAAAACATTTGAATCATCGCTTGCAGACGCTATATAAAGACTGTTGATATTTCAGCAGCTGTGCTAATTTTGGTTAGAGTTTTAGATAGCCATGCTTAACTGTTAGAGCGAGCGCTCAGCCTAGAGAGGTTTACAGGGTCGGGCTGTGTGTCAGGGATTTTCCGGGGTAGTTTTCTAGGCATACGTTGTTTATTGACGTGAGTAGTAAATGCGGGATAAAAAGTGACGACTATAAAATAGAATAAAATCGTGAAAAAATTCAACCGATGTAATTGATCACGCAGGACATATTAGACTTTTTGAGGTAGGATCCGTGAGATTAGTTCATTTGTTGGTTTGACTTTAGCCTGCATGGGCAGAATTCACGCTGTAGCCTACTCATATCCACGTGCTTTTTCCACCTAACTAGAAAACTGACCAACAATTGTGATTTTTTTCCTGCACCCGTATGTTTTGTCTTTTGAATGTGTTTGTTTAAACTTCAAAAGAAGAATGATTCTAAACAATATGAACTAGTACATCATTGTCTATCATTCTGAGGATTTCGATTATGTGATTGTCACTTTTAAACGGAAAAACTGCATTTTGTTTGGGCTTCATACCTGAAATGAACGGAATCCTCAGTTGTGCTTTATAACCTCGTTAAATGGGATTTTTCACTGAGCAGCAGTTTGAATTTACTCATGGTTTAGTTAAGTAAACATACATTTCCAGTGTAATTTTGCTACGCCACTGAGGTCATTTCGGACAAGCAAAAGATATTTTCTCCTGAGTCTTTCGATATTGATGTTACCCCTGTTCTTATTTAACAGATTACGGACAATCTTGCGACTGGTGGTCTGTCGGAGTTATCCTATACGAGATGCTCGTCGGTCAGCCACCGTTTCTGGCACAGACAGCAGCAGACACACAAATCCGCGTCGTTCAGTGGTGCAGGTATCTGAAAGTTCCCGGTGAACCACGACTCAAATCGGCAGCCAGGTCCTTGATTTGTCAATTCCTTCGTGATCCCAATGATCGTCTTGCTGATCCAAATCAGATCAAAGCACATCCGTTCTTCAGCTCCATCGATTGGGACAAACTACCAACACAAACAGCTCCTTACATTCCAACGGTATGTTGCATTTAATGGATTATGAGTCCACTCACCAACTGATGCGGTAGTTGCCACTGGTTAGTTTTCATCCACATAAATGAATGAAATACCCGATGATTATTTCTATGCCCAATAGAATATAGTAAGCAGATTAGTCCTAGAGACAACCAAATTTAAAAATGCAATATATGGGACTCAAATCCAGCCAAACTTCATTACCCACATTCAGACTACTTTCCTGATAATTTTTTTAATCTTCTTTCCGAAACAGATAAAGGATGAGCTAGATACATCTAACTTTGACCCGGTTGATGATGAACGTTCTATGCGCAGTCAGGATGAATTCGGCACTCAAGGATTGATCAGTACCCCGTTGCCCTTTCCGAACTTCACGTTCAAACGTTTCTTCGATCGAGATCCAACAGCTATTCAAAGCCCCTGAAGATAAAATACACTGGTGTTCACATACATTTCCTGTACAGTATTCTAACCCATGTATCTTGTCCTATCTTAATCACCAACTGTCTTTCTGTCCGCATGTTACTGAACTTCATACCTTGAATCTCGGTGCTTTGAACTGCCCACTTGTACTGTACAACATATTTATTCATTTAACCGCTTAGACAAGAGATAACCGCATGCATATTTTGTGACAACCTCATGATGAAGCCACTACCGGCTCTATTGAGTCAATTATGCACGCAAATCCTCCATTCCCTATATAGCTAGAATCGCCATTGCTCGTTAGCGAATATGCAAATAAAGGCTTATGCAGCGCCATGATAGTGGATGGGCAAGCCTTAACAACCCTTCCAATAATTTGTTCATTCGGTCACAATTGAAAAAGTACTGAATCGAACGCGCAACTGTCGTACAGCGCCGTTGTTTTTGTGCAGCACGTGGGGGCAAGTGAAACCAATGATCAATTGCCGAACTTTACCGAAGGAACTCAAAGAATATCTCCACCCATACAACTTGTTCGGTAAATGAGCACAGCACACGGAAGAAAACCCCGATTGCATATCATTCCGAGCGAAGCCATCAAAATCATTATCTATATGATGTGCCTGTCGAATTGGACAGTCGGTACTGAAGGATGTAGCAGCGAACCGTGAATAGGGGTGATCGTGTTGTCTTTTTCTGTCGAATCAGAATGATTGGTCAATGTGTGTTTGTACAGTTAGACTGTGTATTCTGTGTGTTGGCTACTAGGGCGTTCTTTCCTTTTCCCATCCCTGTAGGTCCACTCTATGTCCATCTCGTATATTCATTCTCTGTATTTATACGTGCAACATGGTGAGGAAGGCAATGGTCAGTGGAGCTCACCCTGCTGTTTAACGTTGTACTATGATGGTGACGACTACAGCTAGCATGAAGAAAAGGATAGCGAATGTGTTGTATAGTACGACCTGAACGTCAGAATCTCTTATCACAGTAAGAGGTAGAAACAGAACACGACTGCAAGCTGAGTCAGAAGTCTATTTCAAATTCAACCATACGTCATTTACGATATGACCGGGTCGGCCATGTTTTGTTGGACTATTAGAGTACCTGGGTTGGGTTGCTAAGGCGCACGAGTGGCCGATGTGATCCGGTCGCCCGGTTAGGCTAGTTTCGTAACGAATTTTGACATGTTAGCTAGAAGCTTTTAACTGAACTTCATTTGGCAGTGGTAACTCTTGAGGCCTGTTTGCAGATCGTTGGTACTAGGATGGTCGTCGAGGCATCACCCTAAAAGAATGAAACGGAAAGGGGCAACCTAAACTCAACCCCGAGACGAGCACAGATAAAACAGCAAACCACAGTTCATTGTTTACTTACCGGAACAATTCAATCACCAGAATAAATCCAACAAGGCAAAAATAACGCCGAGTCAACGAACAGCGGAACTTTTCACAAAATCATGATGTCTTCAGTCTGAACCCTGTGTTAATGATTAAACCGAAGAAGTTTCATTTTCTGTAATAGAAAAGGGTCAAAATCAAGCAGTGAAATCTGAAGTTGCAAAAGTAGGAAGACAGCAAAGCAGACAGAAGTTTTGCGTGTCCATACAGATGAATGGGTTGAAGACCTGGAAAGTTTTTCATCGGTTCCCCCCTTCACAAGGGGAACTTTGCAATAACGTTCAGGCCGTGAACTTCCTACAAGTCCGTGGGTGTTGATAAGCACTAACTGCCCCCGCAATCGTCAAAATACTTGAGAGAAAGAAACGCAAAGCTTGTTTTTCAGCCGTGGATGAGGTCTTCGAAACACGGGCACGTCTGAATGTAGCTTCATATGCAACAGTCAGCCGTGTTCAAGAGTGACGAAGTGATTTAAGAAGATTGAGTGAATAGAACCAAAATGCACCAATAACATCTCGGTCATAATCACGATGAAATAATAAGGCCTATGGTGTTATACGACCCCTGATTTGATGTAGCCTGCAAAGCCAGGTAATCGTGGGAACTGAAACAGATGCGAGAGTTGTCCGTCTCTAACGCAGATTTTACATGCTGCATTGCTAGTATAGGGACTTCAGTCAACAGATACAGACGGGGCAAAACAAACGAACCCGATTGATACACACAACTAATACAGGACCTTGTGACAATAGTAGACTTAATTCAAAAAATTAGTGAATCTGTTCCGATCGTATCAGATACAACGTATAAACTCAGGTCACAATGGGCTGGGGGCAGCATAACACGGAAGAGGCTCCGTGCGGGTGTGCAACACTTGTGCTTCAATTTGATTAACTTTTATAACATCCTGTACTTTCAGTGAATACGTTTGTTCAAACCGTCACATGGGTATTACGTGGAAGATATGAGATAAAAATGGAAAGGGTTGTATTTTATGACAAGGAGAACTGGAATTTATACAGGAAAATTAGAACATAATTAAGCATCCAATATCTCTTTTTTGGTCAGGATGCGAGCCGAGTACGGCACAGGTGGGGGGTTCCATGGTGTAGTGGGTTTTCCGCCTTTCGAACGTTCCACTGAACTAACTTCAACAAATTCGCGGGCATCACTGTGATGTGGCTTGTCACTGAATAAGGTCAACCCTTGTCGTGATCCGTGAGCCGAAAACGGTTTCCCAGATGAGGCATACTGACCATGCTACCAACAGTCGGTTCGTCTGGAATATAAAGATGTGTCGGCTATTAATTCCCTTCGAATGGTATACGGAACATCACCCCGTTCACCGACTTCCTTACGGGGTATATATTTCATTTCCTGTAATATGAACGGATCAAAACCAAACGCTCCGAAATGCTAGTCAATTACGGACTAGGAAAGCCCATGCACAATCATGCGAAAACAAATATATACTTCAATTTTAGGAAGTGTTTTCGTTTGGGAACTGTAGCCAAACAAACAGGAGTCCCATGGACGGTTATAGTACGCAAATATTGTGACTGGTGCTGGCCACGTTCCTAACAATAATCAATGAGATACGATTCATTATCTTTAGACCGCACTATAGAGTTTCGTAACCACGTAGCAAAGAAATAAGAAATGAAGGCAATAAATGCTGGAAAAGCAGACTGACAGTGTGATCTCGGAAATGCCCGGGCTCATGATTACTAAAGGACAAACGACAGTGTCCCAACAGAAAAAGGAATGTACGACGACCATCGGAGCTGATTTTCTATATGTGCCCACTTACTTAAGAAAGTCCTACCTGGGAACATGATGATGATGATGATTATGCTATTCGTGTGAGAATCGGATAGTAAGAGCGTAAAGATCCACTCTAAACGCTATGAACAAGCACGTTGGATGAAAGAATGGAACGACTGAAATCCGAGCCTGAAAAATCCGTTTAAAGTATTTCGCTGACAATCATTAGCTGTCAGCAGAAGATAAAATCCCACGCAGATAAGTGGGTCTGGTTTCGCAATATTACAACAGACTGGCAGAATTCTGTCTACAGCAATTCCTTTCTGCAAAACAAACTCAGGTTAGCAAATATTTAGGCCATTGCCAGCGAAAAAACTGAAGTTCGATAATAGCATTGTTTGGTTGTGTTGCGCAAAGCAATTCGCTTCCCGAAATAAACCTTCAGTCACTGTGTGGTATTAAGCAACGGCACCGACTAAGAACTCGTGAGAAATCCCTGTGCCACCGCAGACATCCTCATCCAGTTAACTATTGCTGTTCACAAAAAAGCTTCGTTCAAACTCATTTTCATTCTCTTCGCACTCGTTCGCCCGAACTAATGAGTATCATGTCTATCACTGCCTTCAAGTGCATGAACCCGACTCGCCGTATATCGTTGTTGTATTGGTTTTCCTGTTGTATGCCACTAATACTGATGTGAAGGAATGTTTACTTCCTTCATCTATTTGAAAAATCAGCCTTGCATATCGTCAGGCAACGGAGTGAAAAACCGACACAAAAGAATGGGTGATTTATAGTAGAGGGTTGTTCTCCATTCTGGTCCACGCCCGTGGATTCAGATCACATGTCGTCGCACTAATGCTAAACCCATTTGTACTAGATAGCTTCTTTTAGGTGATGACCGAAAACTTGCCTCTGGGGCACAACTTTCTCCAGGGTTGTTGGTGTCATGAAATTCCCAGAATCCCACAATGCATTCAACACCATGCCAAGCTTCAATTTCAGTAGGCCTTACAAACGATGGATACCCGTTACACCGGGTGCTGTTAGATCCATACTTCTACATGCCACATTCAACAAGCAAAAAATCCGAGGCGTCACCCGGCTAGCAGCCTGAGAAAAGGCAGCGAACGGTGATTGGCTAACACATGCAGAGAGATGAAGAAAGCCCTGGTAGCTGACAGTCGTTGTTGTTTGATTAGAAGTACGGTTCAAAAAATTCAGGTGTGAAGCGATCAAAGAGCCCTACCGCACACTGGTGCACTCTCCGGACTCTCGTGGGTAACGTTGCGCGGCGCGCTTTAGGGAACAACTCAGTTGGCCCAACTCCAGTGGACTTCCCAGCGATACCCACAAATGAAATGATGAAGGTATACATCACCTCTCCGTCGGAAATGAACAGTATCCACGACAGGTTGACTGAACAGCACAAACCTGCTGGACCGGATGGGTTGCCTCATCCATTTTCACAGATAAAGGCCGTATGTCGACCACCTACTTTCCCTGAACTGAAAGCAACGTTCGACTCAGCCGACTGCACGGTTCTCCGATGTTGTCTCAGACATGTTTACGATGACATTTTTCGTCTGGTCATCTTGCACCAGTAGGAGTGGTAATCGTCAAGATTGCCCTCTGGCACCTATACTTGACAACCTAGTGAGTGAAATCATGCTAGAAATAGCCTTATCTCCACCTGAGAACAGCTGCATCGATCGTTGTTCAGGCAGTAAACTGTCTGACGTAGAATACGACAACGACCAGGTGATTTGCTACGGGGCGGGAGTAGCTTTAAACCAAATCACTTCCTAGTACAGGAAATCTTGGCCAGAATGGACAAAAGTTATTGCTGCGCAGTTACATCATAGTTTTCTGAAGATTTCCCGTGGGTCCCATGGCTACTCCACGACTAAAAATAAGTCGTAAGGTTTAAATAATTTGTGAAAGGCTACTTTTGGTTCTGAAAAGCTGACGGTTGGTGACCGGACCCAGTGAACCAAGGTGTGTCGCAATGCTCGAAGCCGAAACAAGAATGATTGGTCCAAAGCAGGGTGGCACCAGGTTGACTCAACCAAGAACACATTAAACAGCCAGTAGATTGTTAGGCGTAGAGCTAAGCTGAAATGGTAACTTATGAACGATCGTTGAGCAGCTTTGCGCATGATGTGATGTGCGTATTAAGACTTAACTCATGAGAGTCATTCGTGTTATACATTTCACGGCGGGGCTTCCTGACTTCTGGTTGATGACATTTGAACCTGAATATAAGGCGCTTCCTGAAACTACATCGGCTAGTAATTCTAAATCAGGGCGACGACGCAAAGGCTGGATGAGTAGCTATCGTTCTGACAGTGGACCTATCTACCGACGTCTATGCAAATGCGGGAGCATTCCAAGCCCTAGGCTTGAAGAAGTTATCATTCTAGTGTCGGTGAAGAGCCACTTTTACATCTCATCTGGTGGTCGAATATCGGATGAAGTGCCGTCCCGTTCAGATTTTACCAGTGATAGCCACCTGTGGCATCGATGAGACACTCATTTGTACAAAAGTGTTGAGTGTAGGCGCGACGGTTAGGACCGTCCTTTCATACGACTTTAATTGTAGCCGTTACGGAAAAAAGATACGCGAAGACTATCAGCATTTAAACATCGACACCTTCGCAACACTTTCCGAGCGGGGTGGGAACGCCGTATCAATAATACCGGGGTAGAGTGATGTGTTGAAAACCAAAAACCAGTCATTGGAATAAGCGGCCTAACTGGAAAAATTGTAGTAGCTCGGACATGCATAACGAATGCCAACAGATAGGCTCCCTCCGTTCACGTTGTGTTTCGGAGGTGGATAGTGGTTGGAGAGGTCACGAAGGTCAGTCTATGACGAGGCGAAAAACTAAACTAATAGCTTTCGGGTTAGTGCCCATGGGACTCACCCACTGATTGGTTACATATATTCGACGATAAGGCCAAATAATGCAGTACAATGCACGGAAACTACGCCTGCAATCTATGCCATACTAAGAATTTGCCCAACCATTTCCTGTTTGTATTTCTGCTGTGCAGCACAATCACAAGCTGTTTAAAGTTGAATCCAGGTAAAGTTCGCCCTCTCGTTCTACTTCGTGTGATTGATCCGTTCACGTGTCAGTCAGTCATCGACGTAGTTGCATTTGAACTCTCTCTATTATGCCTTTCTGAGCTGTTCATCCGCTCTTTATGCTTGCATTTATCTCGCAACCAACTGTTGATACTGCAGTGTGGCAACCAAAACCAGAGCACTGGACTTATTGGTTGTTCGTTGAGGGAAGTGAACTCAATAGTCATATATTTGTTGTACTTCACACTCGCCTGATTTCTGGCTGTGTGCTAAACAAGACAGTACAACGGGGACAGAAGGGGTACATAGTATGAAACTTAGTAATTAGTTTTGTTTGTGGGCTCAATACAGCCAGGTTGCCCAGGCCAGAGTAGGTGGTCTCCTCAGGTGTTCACACCCAGAGCCTTTAGCTAGTGGTCTCTGATCAACCAGGGATAGGATCTTATAGGCCACAACCAGCAAGACGTAAACCATCTGCTTTCTCTGGTCGTTAACCCTTTCAGACGTCGTATATGCATCACCCGTCAGCACAATACTCCATGCTTTCCCATGAATTTAAGGCATCAAGAATACCTCATTACATTATTGAGAACTAGCAGCCCTGCTTCGCGCACCCCGAACTGAGGGCACACGTAGCTCCAACACGTTAAGCGTGGCAACAAATCAATGGTGGTAGCGAAATTTCACCTGTCATTCGGTGCATGTGTAAGTCCATTTTAAGGAGAGGTCTATTTGAAACTAAAGAAGTCGTGGAAAACCCAACTTGTGAAACACAAACATCTCAACCAACCAAAATACCTGCATGCATTACTACAGGAAAATCAAGCTAGCCGAGTGTGCCAATGCTCTCTGCTTTAGGCGCAGCTGGGTCCCCAAATTAATCACATGAGACGTGCAGTGTCAGACCAGGAGAAACGCGAACAACCTTAGAAGAGCTGAAGCGTCTAAGAAACACAACCTTATTTATTTCAACTGAATACGCCTCGGTGAATCCGGTACTCACTGTTTTATGGCAAACGGCGCCAACAGACGCAGATTAACCTTTAGCTGTGAGTCCGAAACCGTGTCAGATGCGAATACAAACTTTTCCCGTGTGAAATCTCCAGACATTCTGAATTTCCGACTAGCTGTTTTCTTTTTTATTCCTCCAAAACTGTATTAATATAACCAGTACTAAGAACAAATAGCCCCAAAATCATCATTCGTTGACAAGATGTGCCGAAAACTCTACTGAAATTTGTTATACCCCCCTTGCTGGACAATTCAAACACCAACAGAACGTTTTAGATATATTTAACCAAGGTGTTGATATGTGCTGCATACAACCATGAGAAACAAACGAACAGAACCAGCGAGAAAATCACTACGCAGATATGCATTTTTTCATTAGTTATTCGAAAAGGTCAGAAAACAATCATCACCCTGCTTCCACCAAAAACAACTGGCAGCACCCGTCCACTAGTCCCCATATTGCGTTAAACAAAGACCCACAATTAGATCATTTGCATTTCGGAGAACTTTTACCATGTATATTTCAACCTGTGACTACGACGGATTTGGTATATCCTTTTTTGACTTGACAATGTTTGCGGATCACTTAATCTTTTCATACTCGTGTATTTTCTCTTTTATTTCCGACTGAGGCTGCTGCTGCCAGATAGCAACAAAAGCCACCACATCCAGTGCACGGCAAACGGTTGTACGAACTGAACTTTAAACAATTTCGGTCGATTTTGTTTTCTTCTTCCGTGTATAGCTTCGTACATAGCACGACTGACCTATCCGAAGAGCATAGTGAAATGGTGCGATTCGCTCGCCAGGATTGGTTTTGAGCCTCTTGAAAAAATGATTCCACATTAATGTGTTCAACAATGAAAAGTCAGCTGAGTGTTACTTATATTACTGTTAACTGACTGGCTGAACCCGGCTGTCTAAAAACGATGAACTTGACAAACACATTGTACAATTCTCTTGGGATTGTAAAGAAAAATTCGCAGAATTATGGAATAAGTAATTCGACTTTAAGTTTTCTGATTCTGATACAAAACGGAACTTAGGCTACGCAAGGATTCCTCGATGAAGCATCATACACTGCGCAAAGCAATAAATTTGGTGGAACCTGAGTTGAGTACTAATACTTGGCATTATTAGTGCTTTTATAACGCGTTGGAAAAAGACTGCGAACGGAAGTATAGAGAAACAGTACTCATGTTTTTAAAAAGAACGTATTTTAATTGAGTAGTAACGTCAAAGTGTAACACAGCCGCTGTACCATGGCAAATGACATCGAATTTTTTGGTCCGAAGACAGGAAAACAAATAGATGAGTGACCGAACGCATTAGGAGCAGGTGAGTCGCTAAACATGGAAAGAAACGTCTGTTGTCATTAGAGCAAGATGTGATGTTTCACCAATGGTAGCGATATATAAGTACGCATACAAATATGCAAAGTTAAGGCAAGTACTGAACTAGAACGACGTGTTTCAGACTGAAACACATATTCGTGTGTGGAAATAGATGACAATCAGATCAGTGAGGAAGAAAATGGTTCGTCCTCTCTGAATGCTGTTCCGTCGCTGTTTTAGTATTCTCCTCCACTGCGACCATTAGTCACCATACCACAGCCAACAGGACGCACCAAGCGCATTGGAAGACGGGAGTTAAGCGAATCTGTGCCCGACGGTGACCAAGCATAGGGGAATGGGTTGTGATTGGACGGCATTCCTAAACCGGCTGCTAATTGAACCGGCATATTGGACTGAGACGAATTCAAGGAACAGGAGGAAGAAACAGGAACAGAACACAGCGAATGTGACTTCAACAATGAGGGGATATTCCGAGTAGTTCCTGGACAGGTCGATGCTGTAGAGCCGACCAAGGCATTGGACGCAGTGAGTGTACGAAGTGAGGCTGAGCTGACTGTGTGCGGTAAACAATCCACTGGGTGAGCGAAGCCAATGGTTTTCCCGTTGGATAAGAGCATGCGAATAGTTTGTGCACTCGGATAACTTGAATCTTCTGATTGCAGACCAAGTCGAAAGCGAGCCAACCCGGTAGCTTGATGCTGCAGACGCTGGGTGGTAAGATTAATCCGAAGCAGTTGACGTCGTAGGGCCTAAAAATAAGTCGACAACGGAAACTAGTGTAAGTGATATCGATACGGGTGCTCAGTAACTAACAGACCATGCACAACAGCCAATGCACTGAAATGAGGAAGTGACGGTGGAGTATTGGTATTTGTCTGGAGAATTCAGTTTGCCGACAATATAGATGGCAAAGTAACGTCCAGTTCTGTTCCGATGATGAGTTTTAGACGCAAAACAAGCGAGTGTCATTACGACTACAGTTAATCAAGTGAAATATTTGCCCCAGTGAGTGATTATTCAGCAGTGATGCTCATGTGAACGCTGACTACTGAGCCCAAGGTATGGAGTTCGGACACGACCACAGACAGTCGACTTTAGTAGCTCCTAAATCGCCTCATCATTGTAAAAACTTCATTCTTTGGTTGTGTAATTGCCCTGAGCGTAGCTACGTACTGCTGAATATTCGCCCATCGGAATGCATAAAGCAAATACTTGACCTGACTAATATTCCGATATGCAGCGTACCATCTGAATTAAATCGTAAAAAATCAAAGTCATCTGCCCTTGTCGGAGGAAGATGCACGAAAATTGTGTATGATTACAGACGTCTTTGTAGTATTGCTCAACTGGTGAGATAGCCGAATCAGCAATGATGTGGTTAAAAATAAGATACTGAGCGCGGAATCGGTCACTGACAGGAGTGCCCACACCTATCGGATTCAACTGCTTCGTGTTGCGCATGCAGACTGATGTATCACTTCCGTTTTTTTATTACATGCTTGCGCATGAGTGGAACGGGTACATATCCATAGCCACAAAGGCCACTACACTGTAAGGGATAACTGGCAGCCAAACCCTGAGACGGAGCGGATAATCACGTCCTAATAGGTCAGGTGTGGTAACGAGCCGGATGACAGTGGATTAGTCTACCATCTGGTTTTATCACCGAATCAATATATCTTACAAAGATTGGATAACCACTGGTGTGAAAATTCGAAATTAATCTAGTTTTAGTGCCAAAATCTCTTTTTATTGGTTTTTTTTCAGTGCACTGAAGGAGACAGATATTCAAAATGCCCACTGTACTATCATGGAGAACCGGAAACAAGGGCCCTGAAAATGGTGAAACCAAATAAGGCCCTTTGTAGATCCAGAGTTTCAGCGGGCCCGGAGATGGAAGGACTACTACCAAAGTTGAGCACGTGGCAACGTTAAACCTTCATCCTTAAAGATCTTAACTTTCAAACTTATAAAGTTTGACCACCATCATACACTGGGTACGGCCGTTTGTGAAGATGTCTCCCAACGAAAATGGAGGGTAGAGCGTGGAAATTCGAAATAAGAGGTAAAGCAAGAAGGTTACCAACAACAGCGAACTGCGGTTGTCACATACTATATCGAAACAGTGAACAAATGTCCCAAGTAGGCCCGAAATGAGCTTCAAGTCTCGCTATCGTTATCGGCCTCAACGGTAGGCACTTCTTTACCCAAACTGATTTCCAGTAAAAGAGGTGAACTCTATGGTCAAAAGACACCGTAAAGGGGATATGTGGAGAATATTGACGCAAGATTGCTTGTTGACCCTGCTTTTGAAAATAGGAAGATTGTGAGTGGTTGGAAATACAAAAAAGGGAGTGCTCCAAAACCTCACAGTTCGGGGATCGAAGGAAGACCGAAACAAAGACGTTCGATGTCCAGAGACCTGATACGGGTGACTGGCCGCCTTTATACGAGAGGAATGAGAGCAATTCATGGGAAGGGAAACAGCCGAAGCGAGTTCCGATGAACTAAAACCTAAATAATAACGGTAGGGTAAGAGATAGTGAACCAACTTCCCAGCAGTGGACAAGTGCCTACAGATTGAAGCTTAGGGGGGGGGGGGGGGGGGAATCGATCAAGCAGACAGCCTTTCTCGAACCTAATCGAGAGGAGAAAGCGGTAGACGAAGCTACACCCTACACATGACTGCAATACTCAAGGGTCGGGCGGATTTGAGCTCCGTACACAAGGTGAGCAATTGTAAAAAACCGTCTGACACGGGGTAGGAAACCAACTTTGCGCGTGGCACGGAAGGCAAGTGTAGACACAAAAGGAGACATTCAGATAAAGAGATGCTTAAGCGAAACAGAAAGAAGTTTTTGAAGTGTTGAGACAGACATGGTTGGTGGAACTTCAAACAGGGATTTCTTCTAGATCAGAAGCAAGTGATGCATTATGAACAGAACGACCGTGGTGGCCCGGCGAATGGTTAAGTAAGAAAGGGACCAATGAACAGTGGCATCATCGGAAAAACAGTGAGGTTAGTTGGGGGCTGAAGATCATTAACAAACAGAAGAAAGTGGGCGCGAGTATGGAACCTTGGGGAATACCAGCATCCAAAGGAAACGGCTGAGATAAAGCCCCATCGACCCGAACGGAAATGGTTCGCTTGCAGAGGAAACATGACATTCAAGATACGACAGCCGGATGAAACCCGAACGAAGACAGTTCCGACAGCAGACCTTCAAGCCAAACTCGGTCGAAGGCTTGAGAGATGTTCAGCGAGCCCAGGTAAGTTCCTCCGTAGTTATCGAGTGCGGCCAACCAGGAGTGTGAGATGACTGCTAGTAGGTCACTCGTGGAACGACGCGGGCGGAATCCACATTGACGATCATTCAGCAGACCGTCACTTTTAGAGACCGGAAGCAGTTGATCGGAGATAACGGTTTCAAAAACTTCCAAAAGCACAAAAGTCAGGGTGGTAGGACGATAGTTGTTAAAGATAGAAGAGTCGCCATGTTTTGGGACAGAAAACAATGGTATTCTTCCATGAAGGGGAAGAAACGAAAAGACGACGTAAAACGAGGGCTGACTCTGGAGCACATATTTTAGGACGATAGGTGGAATACCGTCCGGAGCAGATGATTTGGAAACACTCAAATCACGCAGAACTTGACAAACATTTCTGTTAGTTATCTCAGGAAGAAAATCGTGGCTGGAAACGAGAGGAAGGCAGAGAAGTAGGGTTGACAGAGAGAATGGAGTTTGAGGCCAAATGGGAAGCAAAAACCTCGCCATTATGGAGAGAGTCGCAGACTTGAGAATCAGAGGAATTGTAAATGGGAGTCTTTTGAAGTCAATGTCTCAATGTTTGAAGATGTAACTCAAAAATCAGAGGGTTATTGTTAGGGGGCAGTAAACAGTACAAAAATAATGGTTTAAGGAAGGGAACCGAATTTTCAATCACATGAATCGAAAGTCCCTGCTGCAGAAGTCAAAATGCGAAAGTCGGGAGGAGGCGGCAGATTGATGGGTATAAGCGCAGACACCAGCTTTGGGGGAAAAGCAGGAATCAAGTAGGAAGTTGGGAGATTGAAAAAGATTTGTGTCTGACAAGGGTGAAATTGGAGCTTCAGTCAAAAATAAGGCAATGGAGCAGGAAGATTAAAGAATGTCGTGCATAAGGTCAATCTCTCGATTTAAACCAAGAATGTTAATGAGAGCTTGATGCGAGTTCTGTGAAGGACTGCGCACAGTTGAGCGAAAACGATTAGTCACGCGATTTGTGAAATTCATAAACGATGAAAGAATCCGCAACCCAACCCTGAGACTTGGAGTGGAGAATCGCATGAGCCCCTAAACAGGTTGGGCGTGGTGGTGAGCCGGGGGGCAGCGGTGCTGTCTACCACCACCTCGTGGAGTAGATGAAAAATCCCTTTTGGGGGTTAAATTCGACTGATGAGTCACAGGCAAATCACTGAGGATAAATTCCGGCATCAAACCACCAAAAGCGACGTGCACGAACCGCGATAATGATAGCCGCCGAGGTGATTCGTAGATAGGACTCATCATCATGATTGTACGTTAAACAGTAAGTGGTTTTCTGAAACATCACCTTGAACACTTAACTTTTGTTAGTTTGTCAGTTGATATACGTCCGTTACTAAATGGGGACTAGTTTGTACGACTTTACTGCTTTCCTCAGGCATGCTAATGTAAAATGAGTGAGTATAATGTTCGAAATGCCTTTGGCGCACCCCATTTTACGGTGATATCTAGCGAACGCATACACGTGGAATCGTGAAATTTGGTGTTCGTATGCCTTGTACCATCACCATATTGGGATCGTATACAGATTTTAATTTCGACTTCAGAAAATAGATCTTGTCCCGAATAAAGTGACTGGACAGTGCGAAATGCTTTTAGCAATGAGAAACAAACACCTGGTGATTAAATACAAGAACTTTTATTGTTAAGAATAGAAAAACAGATGGGACGTACAATAAGACTTCGGATCATCTCAGCTTCCATGTTCTGCTATTCAGCTGGTAAGCAGTGTTAAAGACTCTTCCGTTTTTCATAGACTCATCTCGCCAGCAAATCCTAAACGTTTTCCATGGGGTTTGAATCGGGATTGTTAGCAAGCTTGTCGATGCATTCGATGTTTCGATACAAAAGCCACATTTTGCTGACGCCAGTTGTACGTATGGCGGCGTTGTCTTACTGGAAAAGCAGGGACTCCCCTCGATCTTCCGGAATTGCATGGAGTAAGAAGTTATTCAAAGTTCTGATGTACGATTTAGCTGTTTTCTTTCCTTCGAGAACTGCCAGCTGTGATTTTCCGTTCGTGAAAATATCGCCACAGACCATCACAGAGCCTCCACGGAGAGCCTGACAGTCGATGTCAAGCTGGCTCTCTTTCGTGTCATGCCGGTAGGCTAATGGTTCGTCGGGCCATCCTAGTTGATCTTTTCTTACTAAGCATCATCCATCCATTCCATCCAACCTTTTATCTGATATGCTTTCTGACCCATTCGAATCAATCTGAAGTCAGTCATCTTTCTATACCGTAGATACGTTGATGCTCGCAGCATTTGCTGTGCATGGCGAATAGTTCAGTTCAGTTCATTCAATCATTAATCTCACTTCTGTGCTCTGGTTTCGGTTGTTATCTCCCAGCAACGTCAATTCAAAGGCAAAAAAGCATGAAATGAAAAAGCCGACGGAAAAGTATGGAGCGCAAATCACGAAGACAAAGAAAGAGTCCGGATGCAGCTACGTCATTGGCCGCGACACAGTGGAAGAATAACTGATCCAAGCAAATGGGCTTCCACTCAGCCACCCCGCTGCCTTGCGGATAGGTTCTTGTTAGAACGAAAGGCTTTGGTTGAGAACGATAATCGTTCTGCTTTGTAGTTGGACACCCTCGCAGTACCCGTCTAACATCTCCCATGAACTGCACGAATACAAATAATTCCATACTGCATCAGTCGTCGCGCAGGATAATCAGGACCGCGTTGCCCATTGCATCGAGTGGGGTGGGTGGTGATAAGTGTCATCATCATCATCGTACAGCGTTAAACAGTAGGGCAAGCCCCACTGACCACAGCCTTTCTCACCATGTTGCACGTTGAATTAAAAAGTATGAATATACAAGATGGACAGGGAGTGGACCTACATGGGTGGGAAAAGAAAAGAATGCCCTAGTAGCCAACACACGGAATACGCAGTCTAACTGTACAAACGTACACCGATCAAACATTCTGATTCGATAGAAAGTGACAACACGATCGCCACTGTTCGCGGTTCGCAGCCATATCCTTCAGTGTCTCCAGCCAACTAGTAGACGGATCTTTTGGACCCCAACCACGAAGACGTGAAGCACCTACTTTTCCTAAGTTTGCTGTACATTTTCTCATTCCTCGCTGCCACGTCATCTGTTGACCTCCACGTGGTCTCTTCCACTCCCTGGGAGGGGCGGAGAATAGGACACGGTACGGTAGACGTGTGTTTGACATACGTAACACGTGTCCCAACCAACGAAGTCTACTCAGTTGGATACGCTGTGACAAAACGTTCTCTGAATTAGTACCCAATACTCTCTTTCTGACCTCATCGTTGCTTACTCGGCTATTCCACCCAATCCTAGCTATACTACGTAAACATCGATGGTCGAAAACCTCAAGACGACGAATATCTTCAGCACGCAGACTCCAAGTTTCGCAACCATACAACAAAACTGAACGCACAGTGGCACAGTATACACGACCTTTCAACTTCAGTGAAATATCGGATCGGCGCCACAAGTGCTTCAGTCCAGCGTACGCCACTCGAGCTTTGGATATCCGCGTACTCACCTCTACTACTGTGCTCCCATCCGTCGTCACGCAGCTACCGAGGTAGGTGAAGTGATCGACAACTGCCAGCACCTCCCCATCGAGCATCAAGCTCGAAATCGTTGAAGTCCAGTCTAGTAACATCACCTTGCACTTTGAAGGTGCAAAGCGCATGCCGAATGGATAAGTGTGCTACTGCTCAGAGTTCCCTCTCTTTTATCCAACCTTTGTCTTCCGTCCCTAACCATCCCTCTTTGCCCCATCTGTCCACCCATAATGCTCCCACTGATAACACGGTCGATACTCGTAACGATTCACTGTCAAATAGTGTCAGGAATAATCCTCTGTCTGGTAACTCACATTTTCTCAAGCCTCGTCAGCCTCTGAATCTCGGCTCCTTCAACGTGCGTACACTCATGCAGGCCGGTCAACAGGCGTGCCTAACCCTCACAATAGATTCTCTGAAGACTGATGTCTGCTGCTTAAGTGAAACGCGTATTCAGGATTGAAGCAGTGTAATTCAACTAACTGCGCGACCTACGGGTCAACGTGGTGTAGGAATTGTCTTGACTGATAAGGCTGAGGCTGCCCTTTTAGACTGGATTCCTGTTAACAGTCGTTTATGTGCTGTGAGACTCCAAGGGTCAGTCGGCGTTCGAAAGGATAGTTGTGTTAAGCGCAATTTGTTTGTGATCTCGGCGTACGCCCCAACGGACTGCAGCTCTGACAAGCAGAAAGATGAGTTCTGTGACGAACTTGCCACCCTCGTTCGCAGCAGTAAAGGTTCTGACACTGTAGTGCTAGCTAGTGACTTCAATGCACAAGTTGGCAAACTTGGTGTGTCAGAAGCCTGTTTAGGTGGGCGTTGTGCTTTACCTGCTGAGCGTACAGATAACGGGGATAGGCTTCTCCAGTTTCGTGCAGACAATCGATTGTTCTTGTCTAGCACAAATTTCCGACACAGCTCGCGTCGCACAGCGACATGGCGCTCTAACTCTACAGGTACTTTGAGTCAAATTGATCATATCGCCGTAAGCTACCGGTGGCGCAGTTCTCTTCAGAACTGTAGATCTTACTGGTCCACGTACGTAGAGTCGGACCATGCATTAGTTTTATTGCGATTATCTCTCCAGCTCCATGGTCATCGTCGCAAACCGCAAACCTGATTAGCCGTGCAACGTTTGCGTGATCCAGAAATACGCACCCGGTATGAGCAGAAGTTAGCACATGAGCTAGGATCCACGGAGAACAGTAAATGTAGATGAGCATTGGGCCCATATCAAACAGGCAATGCACTTTGCAGCAGGTTTTGCCTGTGGTCCTAGATCCGATGTCCATTAAAGACACTGGATCTCGCAAGAGTCGATCAGTCTAATGGAGCAAAAGCATCAGCTCTCGAACTGTAAGGAGATGAATAGGATGCGGAGAAAGCTACAAAGACAAGTTACGAAAAGCCTTAAGAAGAATCGCGAAAATTGGTGGGTTAAGGTAGCCGGAGAAATGGAAAGAGCGGCTGCTTCAGGTAACACACAAAGACTGTTCAAACTTATTCGTGACACCGGTGGACGTCGCATCCAGGTCAGTGAAACGATTTGGAATAGAAATGGAGAACCCATCCATAGCAAACAGCAGTGGCTTGACCGTTGGGCCCAGTACTTCAAGGAACAGTTTAGCTGGTCGCACGCTAGTGCAGTTACTCCCGTGTCAACAACTGCGACTCCTTGGGTGGTATCACTTGAACCCCCATCGGAAGTAGAAGTACAGCCATGTATTCGATTACTAAGGCGGGGGAAAGCGGCCGGTCCTGATGAACGTCCTCCAGTTCTTTTCAAACTGGGTGGTGAGGCGTTGATAAAATCACTTACCGTCTTGCTCCGTGACATTTGGAACGCCGAGCGTATTCCGTTAATATGAAGCGACTCATTGATTGTTCCCATCTTCAAGAAGGGAATACGCAATGACTGTAGTAATCATCGTGGGATTAGCATAATCCAGATAGTCGCCAAAGTATTAGCTTCGATTTTGCTGCATCGTCTTACACCGGCTCGCGAGAGGAACGCCCGCGAACAGCCGGCTGGATTCCGCCCAGGTCGAGGATGCATCGACCAGATTTTTACTCTTCGCCAACTGCTTGGAACGCGTCACACGCACCGCCGACCAACAATAATGCTTTTCTTAGACCTGAAAGGCGCCTTCGATTCAGCTGATCGAACATCGCTTCTCATGCATTACATAGACTCGCAAGAGCTGTAGCTCCATTCGGCATGCGCTTTGCACCTTCAAAGTGTAAAGTGATGTTACAAGACTGGACGTCAACAATTCCGAGCTTGATGCTCGATGGGGAGGTGCTGTCAGTTGTCGACCACTTCACCTACCTCGACAGCAGCGTGACGACGGATGGCAGCACTGTAGTAGAGGTGAGCACGCGGATACCGAAAGCTCGAGTGGCGTACGCTGGACTGAAGCATTTGTGGCATTAACTTGATATTTTTGTGAAGTTGAAAAGTCGTATATACTGTGCCGCAGTGCGAGCAGTTTTGTTGTATGGCTGCAAAACTTGGAATCTGCGTGCGGAAAACATTCGTCGTCTTGAGGTTTTCGACCACCGATGTTTACTTAGTAACGCTAAGATCGGGTGGAATAGCCGAGTAAGTAATGATGAGGTCAGAAAGAGAGTATTGGGTACTAATTCAGAGAAAGTTTTGTCACAGCGTATCCAGCTTTGTAAACTTCGTTGGTTGGGGCGTGTTACGTATGTCAAACACCCACTACTACACCGTGTCATATTCTGCGTTCCTCGTGTGGAGTGGAAGAGACCACGTGAAGGTCAACAGATGAAGTGGCAGCGAGGAATGAGAAAATGTACAGCACACTCAGGTAAAGAAGATGCCTTACGTCTTCGTGGTTGAGGTCCAAAAGATCCCACAACCAATTGGCTGGAGGCGCTGAAGGATATGGCAGCGAACCGTGAACAGTGGCGATCGTGTTGTCACTTTCTGTCGAATCAGAGTGATTGATAAATGTGTGTGTTGTACAGTAAAACTGTGTATTCCATGTGTTGGCTATTGGGGCGCGCTTTCCTCTTCTCACTCCTCTAGATCCACACCCTGTCAATCCTGTATATTCATACTTTCTAATTCAATGTGCAGCACGGTGAGAAAGGCAGTGGTCAGTGGGGCTTGCCCAGCTGTTTACCGATCATACTATAGCGCTAAACAGCACACAGCACACACGACATTTCAACTTCACAAAAATATCAGGTTGGTGCCACAAATGCTTCAGTCCAGCGTACGCCACTCGAGCTTTCGGTATCCGCGTGCTTCCATTCGCCGTCACGCTGCTGTCGAGGTAGGTGAAGTGGTCGACAACTGACAGCACCTCCCCATCGAGCATCAAGCTCGGAATTGTTGACGTCCAGTCTTGTAACATCACTTTACACTTTGAAGGTGCAAAGCGCATGCCGAATGGAGCTACAGCTCTTGCGAGTCTATCTAGTGCAAGTTGCGCATCTCCCGTGGATTCGAACAAGCAGACAAGGTCGTCCGCGTAATCTAGGTCACATAGCTTTTCACTATTTCCTAGTTCGACGCCTACATCCTGAAGATCTCGCAATGCATCCTCCATTATCTCGTCCATGACGAAGTTGAACAGGAATGGAGACAAAGGACATCCCTGTCGAACACCACTGGTCGTTTCGAACTGACCGGATAGTTCACCGTAAACTCTAACGCGGCCAGAAATATGAAAATACAATGATCTTAAAAGGTTCACGAACTTCTGGGGCATACCTTTTGGATGAAGAACACTGAGAAGCGATGTTCGATCAGCTGAATCGAAGGCGCCTTTCAAGTCGACGAAAACCACTGTTGTCGGTCGACGGTGTGTGTCCCGCGTTTCGAGTAATTGGCGAACAGTACAAATCCCGCGGATATATTCTCGACTTGTTGTTCGCGGGCGTTCCTCTCGCAAGCCGGTGTCAGACGTCGGGGCAAAGTCAAAGCTAATATCTTGGTGACTATCGAAATTCAGCTAATCCCACGATGGTTACTACAGTCATTGCGTATTCCCTTCTTGAAGATGGATATAATCAATGACTCGCTCCATAACAACGGAGTACGCTCCTCTTTCCAAATGTCACGGATCGGAATGGTAAGTGACTTCATAAAGATATCTCCACCCAGCTTGAAAAGAACTGGAGGTAGTTCATCAGGACCGGCCGCTTTCCCTCGCTTTAATAATCGAATGCTCGACTCTACTTCTATTTCCGATGGGGGTTCAAGTGATACCACCCAAGGAATCGCAGTTGTTGACACAGGAATACCTACATTAGCGTGCGACCAGCTAAATTGCTCCTTGAAGTGTTCGGCCAAACGGTCGAGCCTTTGCTCTTTACCATGAATGGGCTTTCCATCTCCATCGCATATCGTTTCACTGACCGGGGTTCGCTGTCCACCGGTGTCGCAAATAAGTTTGAACAGTCTTTGTGTGTTACCTGAGGCAGCTGCTCTTTCCATTTCTCCGGCTACCTTAACCCACCAATTTTCGCGATTCTTCTTAAGGCTTTTCGTAACTTGCTTTTGTAACTTTCGTCGTATCCTATTTATTCCCTTACAGTTCGAGAGCTGATGCTTTTGCTCCATTAGACTGATCGACTCTTGCGAAATCCAATGCCCTTGGTGGACATCGGATCTAGGACTACATGTGGAACATTGCATTGCCTGCTGGATATGGGCCCAGTGCTCATCTACATTACTGTTCGTCGAAGTTTGACACGAGGATTACTGAACAGGGAAACTCTCTCAGGAATGTGCATGACCCAAATCAAGCACTGTTTTCCATACAAAGGGTTGGAGCCTCTGAGTCTGTCACTTCTGGGGATTCACAAAAACAAATTAGCAGAAACCACTAACCTGGAGTTCAGTCGTTTCCTCTTCAACCTCTGACGTTAAGTTCTCGACTTCAGTTAGCTTTTTGTGAGCACACCTCCTGGCATATTTCCGATTCTGCAGTCGACGTCTACGGCTGCGAAGCTGTCGGTGTTCTTCAGCAGTGACTTGTCGCTTCGTCAGTAATAATCTCAATTCTGAAGTGGACATTTTTATCAACTCATCGTCTGAAACTTCAAACCCCATTGTGCTGTCTGAAACAAACAAAAAATTTCAGTGGTTACAAAGGACGAATTGAAAATGGAAAATATTACGTATTAAGAAACAAGATTGTCAAAGGTTCTATTGAGGAGTTGCGCTTACTTCTTAGTTAGTTCAAAGGTATAAAACTAAACTCCTCCTAGTTGAAAACAGAGATAAGCTGCGAGAAAGGAACTACGAGATACATAATGATTTGAAATGATGAACACCGCCGAAAATCAGGCGTGGTATTAAACCGACTGATTGTGTAGCTGATAATGAAGAGATCCAACCGATGGTGAAGCACCTTGAACCAACTTGTGCGCTTTGGCCAGTGGTTATCCGAACACTGCGGGTGACCACTGGCACTCTCCAGCAAACCATTAAAAAAGAAAACGTGAACGTTGAATAACTGATCGGGGGAACAATCTGACCAAGGGTGTTAACTAGTGTGCAACATAGTCAACTCATGTGATGTATTCACTCGGTGTCAGGGAGTTTTACAGATCGTAATGGTCCGAAGATCCCTTAATTTAATCTAACTTAAGAGCAAGTGACTGGGGCCCTAATATTTTCCCACTGATTTGATATTCATTTAATCTCAGACTGGGTTTTTGTTGGGTGATAACACCCAGAACAAAATCAACAGTTGTTTAAACTAAAAGGGAAAATTCGTCCAAAAAATGATCAAATTAGAAGCTGGCCACTCTGACGAAAATGATGCCATTCCATCGTTCTCAATGATATTGGTGCTATGAACATTTCCGGGTCATAAACTATGCTTCCAAATTCTTCGCATTTGATAAATTATCCAGTGTGTAATCTTTTTCCACGTTTGAGCGTGTACGACTCTTTCAGATGAATAAAGCCTAACTCATCTGCAACCTTCTCTCACCCGTTATCGTGTCTATTGAATCCGTGATCATCGTCCAACCAGTACCACAATTTACTCATCTGAAAATAAAATGGGCGTTTGCTCCGACGTGACCGTTTTTCCGAAGATTCGACACACCGGATACGTACACTCATCAACTTCATCGATTCCATTTCACCACACAGAGCTCAACTGAAAACTCTGATCAATTATGCCTCCCCATCAGTGTGTAAATGCATTTCACACTGCTCTGATTAAGATGCAACGGTAGCAACACTTCAGCTTACACACATGCAACCCAAAAATGAAGTAGTCGCTCGCCATTTTGTTATGATCCACGGGTTCTTTTCTACAGCCTGAGTGGAAACCCGCAGGCACGACCTCAACTTGCGAATTTAATCGCTCCAGTCCGCTATGGAAAATCAGAAGACAACAATTCAGCTCGCCAAAAGACGTGTGCGTACGGAAATTACTGTGATATTTAAAGCGAAAATCGAATATTCCTCGAACTCGATCGTCCAGTTAGGTTCAGGCTTAGTTGGGTCGATTAGGTTGATAAAATCATTTGCCGGATTGATCATTGATCCGTTGACCCGATTTGCGTCGGACTGTAGACGACTACTCAATCGGCAAAAGGAGGTCCGTCCTGGGTAATCCGATAAACTATTGGTTATTAATTACTCACTTCGGCCCGACACGCTCAAGTTAGATTGATGGCTTGCTTGAATTTTTTTTAACTTCCCAACACATTTATTCGCCATTTGCAAACAAGATACTGTGGAGGGTTTTGACCAGTTCTTAGACACTATATATATATATATATATATATATATATATATATATATATATATATATATAATTACTAAGTCGGGAGGGGCAATTAGCATCAATATAAGGATTAAAACAAGTGCAATTTTTTAGTATTTTCAAAGTACGCGCCTTTTTGTAAATATCTTCTCAGTTTTCCATTTTTTCTGGGGAACGGGAAGACAACAGACAGGTCATACATCATTCGCACCACTGGATCCCGTTCTGAGCCATATTTCTTGGCACTTCTAGCCAACGACAATCCCCACTTCTTAGGCCCCAACCAGGATAGCGGGATGCACCGACCGAAGTCAAAGCCGAAGCTAACTTCTGCATGCCTCTGTGCCAAGTCATAACCTGACCGCAGTGCCCCTTCTTCCAGCTTTGTCCAGTGAGTGCAAAAACAGCACGAAAGGGTAAACAATGGGCAGGCATACACAAAGCGTGCCCGATCCATCAGAGGCGGTGTAGAACGATTACCTCGGTCACAGGGCCACTATCTGCACCGAAAAAAAGACGACGAACCTCGTCATTACTCACCCGATGTTTCTACCAGACACGGGCAGTGCTTCAGAGACACCAGTGGTCGAATACAGAAAGCCGTCGAGCACCCTCAACGTGGAAGGGCCAGGTCTCACAACCGTAAAGAACTACGAACTGTGGCATTGTACACCCTTCCTTTGAGGGAAAGCCGGGTGTCATGACGGCGCCGCAGATGGCGCAGGTTCGCGAAAGCTGCTCTGGCTCATGCAATTCGTGATGTGATCTCCTTCCCAACACCAACACCAGTTTTAATCAAGCTCCTAGGGTACTTAAAGCTACTGATCACCACAAAAGATGGATGCAAGCACATGCTCCTGTCAGTCTTGAAGTACCTCGCATTTTGAACACGCAAAGCGCACGCCATATCGGAACGCCTCAATCGCCAAGCGGTCCAATGCGTGTTGAACTGCCTATGCACTGTCGCTCAGTAAGGCGATATCATCGGTGTACTCTAAGTCAAAAACTCTGCTCCCTGGGAGGAGTTCAACGCTACCGTTTCAAAAGCCAGGTAAGGCGTTCTGTAGAACATCCTCTATGGTAAAAGTTCGGAAGAAACGATGATATAGGGCAGCCTTGTCGTACTACACTGGAGACAGCAAAGGGTGGCGAAAGCTGACCATAAGCCTTGACTCGACCTGTGGTATGACGATACAACGCTTTGAAGACCGAGACACTTCTCAGGTACACTATTCCTCAACAAACAGTGCCTTAGTGCGGATCCTGAAGATGAAGATGACGATCGATTTCCCTATAAAGAGGGAAATTTTTCAGAGAGCCAGATTATAGAGGACAAAACTTGAGGCTCTCTAACAACCTCCATTCCACCATCTTTAAACATGGCTGGGAGGGGGCATCGGAGCAAGGCGCTTTGTGACATCCTAGGACTTGTATTTACCTGCGGACCTCCGCCTCAGAAGGTGAGTCTGTAGGAGCAGACCACGGGACGTATGCCAGAACAGCAATCTATAAGAGGGACTGACGCTGGAGGTCACCTAAACTGTTTAAAAGTGTTCCACTCAGCGTACAAGACGTCGCTGAAGACTGTGGATAGGCGAACCGTCAACTTTACAGATCGTTTCGCTCACACCCAAGGTCTTCCTACCGATGACTCAGATGGGATAAAACAACTTGCGAGAATTTCCCATAGCGGCAGCATGCTCCATTTCTGATGCTTCCTGAGACCACCGGATTTCGCGATCCCCAGGAAGACTTGCGTTAAGTTCGCGTCTCATTGTGAGCCGTGCTTCATTAAACTCACTATCAGCCGGGACGGACTGGCGTGCACCAAGACGTAGAGATTCAGCGGAAATCCAAAGTGACACGAAAGGACAGGTAAGGCCACAACTCACAATGTCAGCAGAATAAAAAGCATTATAAATAAGTGACCAGTGTTGGTTAACGTTATCTGGTAGTATTGATCCTAGCTTTCCAGATACTGAGTTTCGAAAATTTGACGTACGACGGATCAGACAATATATCGCAGTCTAATCAATGCTGCATCATACGTTTCGCACGCCCACCGAAACAAATAAACAGCTTGATACAGACTAACGTGTGCACAGAGTCCAAGGGAGTGTTCCAGTACAACCGGCAGTCTTGCATACATCATCATCATCATCATCATCATCATCGTACAGCGTTAAACAGTAGGGCAAGCCCCACTGACCACTACCTTTCTCACCGTGTTGCACATTGAATTAGAAAGTATGAATATACAAGATGGACAGGGAGTGGACCTACATGGGTGGGAAAAGTGACCTAGTAGCCAACACACAAAATACACAGTCTAACTGTAAAAAAGTACATCGATCAGTCATTCTGATTCGATAAAAAGTGACAACACGATCGCCACTGTTCACGGTTCGCTGCCATATCCTTCAGCGCCTCCAGCCAATTGGTTGTGGGATCTTTTGGACCTCAACCACGAAGACGTGAGGCATCTACTTTACCTGAGTTTGCTGTACATTTTCTCATTCCTCGCTGCCACTTCATCTGTTGACCTTCACGTGGTCTCTTCCACTCCACACGAGGAACGCAGAATATGACACGGTGTAGTAGTGGGTGTTTGACATACGTAACACATGCCCCAACCAACGAAGTTTACAAAGCTGGATACGCTGTGACAAAACGTTCTCTGAATTAGTACCCAATACTCTCTTTCTGACCTCATCATTACTTACTCGGCTATTCCACCCGATCTTAGCGTTACTAAGTAAACATCGGTGGTCGAAAACCTCAAGACGACGAATGTTTTCCGTACGCAGATTCCAAGTTTTGCAGCCATACAACAAAACTGCTCGCACTGCGGCACAGTATATACGACTTTTCAACTTCACAAAAATATCAGGTTGGTGCCACAAATGCTTCAGTCCAGCGTACGCCACTCGAGCTTTCGGTATCCGCGTGCTTCCATTCGCCGTCACGCTGCTGTCGAGGTAGGTGAAGTGGTCGACAACTGACAGCACCTCCCCATCGAGCATCAAGCTCGGAATTGTTGACGTCCAGTCTTGTAACATCACTTTACACTTTGAAGGTGCAAAGCGCATGCCGAATGGAGCTACAGCTCTTGCGAGTCTATCTAGTGCAAGTTGCGCATCTCCCGTGGATTCGAACAAGCAGACAAGGTCGTCCGCGTAATCTAGGTCACATAGCTTTTCACTATTTCCTAGTTCGACGCCTACATCCTGAAGATCTCGCAATGCATCCTCCATTATCTCGTCCATGACGAAGTTGAACAGGAATGGAGACAAAGGACATCCCTGTCGAACACCACTGGTCGTTTCGAACTGACCGGATAGTTCACCGTAAACTCTAACGCGGCCAGAAATATGAAAATACAATGATCTCAAAAGGTTCACGAACTTCTGGGGCATACCTTTTGGATGAAGAACACTGAGAAGCGATGTTCGATCAGCTGAATCGAAGGCGCCTTTCAAGTCGACGAAAACCACTGTTGTCGGTCGACGGTGTGTGTCCCGCGTTTCGAGTAATTGGCGAACAGTACAAATCCCGCGGATATATTCTCGACTTGTTGTTCGCGGGCGTTCCTCTCGCAAGCCGGTGTCAGACGTCGGGGCAAAGTCAAAGCTAATATCTTGGTGACTATCGAAATTCAGCTAATCCCACGATGGTTACTACAGTCATTGCGTATTCCCTTCTTGAAGATGGATATAATCAATGACTCGCTCCATAACAACGGAGTACGCTCCTCTTTCCAAATGTCACGGATCGGAATGGTAAGTGACTTCATAAAGATATCTCCACCCAGCTTGAAAAGAACTGGAGGTAGTTCATCAGGACCGGCCGCTTTCCCTCGCTTTAATAATCGAATGCTCGACTCTACTTCTATTTCCGATGGGGGTTCAAGTGATACCACCCAAGGAATCGCAGTTGTTGACACAGGAATACCTACATTAGCGTGCGACCAGCTAAATTGCTCCTTGAAGTGTTCGGCCAAACGGTCGAGCCTTTGCTCTTTACCATGAATGGGCTTTCCATCTCCATCGCATATCGTTTCACTGACCGGGGTTCGCTGTCCACCGGTGTCGCAAATAAGTTTGAACAGTCTTTGTGTGTTACCTGAGGCAGCTGCTCTTTCCATTTCTCCGGCTACCTTAACCCACCAATTTTCGCGATTCTTCTTAAGGCTTTTCGTAACTTGCTTTTGTAACTTTCGTCGTATCCTATTTATTCCCTTACAGTTCGAGAGCTGATGCTTTTGCTCCATTAGACTGATCGACTCTTGCGAAATCCAATGCCCTTGGTGGACATCGGATCTAGGACTACATGTGGAACATTGCATTGCCTGCTGGATATGGGCCCAGTGCTCATCTACATTACTGTTCGTGGTAGATCTCAGTTCATGTGTTAACTTCTGCTCGTAACGGGTGCGTTCTTCTGGATCACACAAACGTTGCACAGCTAACCGAGTTTGCCGTTTTCTTGGATGGCCATTGGGCTGGAAAGAGAATCGCATTAAAACCAATGCATTCTCGGGCGTGTCATCAGTGGGTGCATTATGGGTGGACAGATGGGGCAAAGAGGGATGGTTAGGGACAGAAGACAAAGGTTGAATAAGAGAGAGGGAACTCTGAGCAGTAGCACACTTATCACCACCCACCCCACTCGATGCAATGGGCAACGCGGTTCTGATTATCCTGCGCGACGACTGATGCAGTATGGAATTATTTGTATTCGTGCAGTTCATGGGAGATGTTGGACGGGTACTGCGAGGGTGTCCAACTACAAAGCAGAACGATTAGGGTTCTCATCCAAAGCCTTTAGTTCTAACAAGAACTTATCCGCAAGGCAGCGGGGTGGCTGAGTGGAAGCCCATTTGCTTGGGTCAATTATTCTTTCACTGATTTTACCGATTGCGTGGTTAGCTCAAATCGATCCCCAACCTGGAGGACCATCAGACCGGACTTCATTTGGACTCTACCCATTGATCAGTCAGGCATGATTGTATCTCTGGTTCAAAGAAGCTATCCTGTATAGCTCGTTAGGTTTTAGAGGTAATGTCCTCGCGTGAGAACCAGTACCCTTCCGCCCCGCTGTCCGCGTGGCTGATTACAAAGTTTGGAGATATTTGGTGTCTGATAACCTCCTGGGTTGAATCTAAGTCTCAGTGACCTCTATGAAATCTATGCCCAGTGTCAGCTTCACGTTCCAACCATTCATTACACACAGTTCTCGCGTTTATGTACGCAACTAGCAGTCGCGCAGTCTCGTCCCTATTAGTTAGGTTCTCGGTGGTCCTCAGGTGCTTGGAACTCAGGTCCCCGCGGCTTTCCCGTTTGAGTTGGAAGGGCTTTCCCGTAACCTCTCGGTTTCTGCCTACCGAAGCACTAGCCGCTGCAGCATACGAAGGTCACGCACTTGACAAGGCTGGACTACCCGCGTTCTCTATTTTTTCGTCGTCGCGGTTTTGTGTTCCGCTGAGACCTCTCTTGAACGAGTGCACGGTGTAGTGACATTGCATTCATTTCTGGCGGTCAGCATCTTTATTGCCACTCCGTGTAAAAAATTTATCACTCTGAACCAAGCTGTTCACGGTTCAGGTTCACATAAACATCTCTGCGGCTCGACTTTGGTGTCCTGACTAGTAGCGAAGCATCATTCGACTGGTGAGTGTAGTTATCTACCGCATCTGTACGCCATCCGTCTCGTTAGCCCTGTGCGTAACATTGGTGAGCTGGACGTGCTTTCAGTACGCAGGTGCCGTTTTTGAATTTCCTGCAGAATTTTTCATCACTGACGTGAGTCCGTTCCATGACCCTGTTTTCATGTTTTTCAACCGTTATTTGATAAAAATATATCAGAACCCCATTGATTAACCCGATCACTGGAAAAAACTTCATATCGACTTAAGCTCAGTTCACTGCTGAACATGGCTAATTTGCAGGAGTCATCAGTACTAGATGTTAAAGATGTAGTAGACGTAGGACAGTCTGGGATATCCTCAATACACATGAGGATTCCCGAGTTCCTACCCGCGGACAGAGTTTTGGCTGGCTCAAGGAGAAGCACATTTTCGAACGGTCCGCATAACCAGCCAATCTACCAATCTTACATCTCTGCTGCGGCACTTGCCACTAACTGGCTCCAGTGGTCAGGGATATCGTATGCAACCCACATGAAGAGAGCCCGTACGATGGACTGCGGGACACCATACTGGGGAGGCTGGGTATGTCAGCAGAACATCGGCTAAAACAACTGGTGTCCGGCATCAAGCTCGGTGACCATAGCAACCAAACATTGACGCAACTTCTCCGTTTCATGCGGGGACAAAGTGGAGGATACAATGTTGCAGATGCTTTGGATGCAAGCGCTTCCCAATAAAATTCAAGCTTTCCTAGCTGCTTTTGGGAATAAACCAACGTTAGATGAATTAGAGAAAGCTGCTGATCGAGTATAAGCACATGCCTTACCCTCTGTGCAACAGATAGCTAAGGACCCTGACGCAGACCAGGTTAACACCATGGCGCGTTTAGGCAGGTAGATAAATTTAGTACTCCCAAGTTAACGTAATAAACGCATTGCGATCAACTTCCGTATCTCACAGAGCAAGCAGCCCCAACCGTTCGCGGCAGCGTAGTCCTACAAACCCCTACATATGTTGGTACCACTGCAACCGCGGTGATAAAGCAAGAAAATGCACCAAGCCTTACACGCATCAGAGTACCAGGGAAACGCGTAAGCCGGCTGGTGAAGACGATAGCCGTGTCAGACCTTTTCGCTCACAGTCGCCTATTTTTTATAACCGACAGAATATTCGGAACATCCTTCTTAGTAGATACCGGCGCACCGGTAAGCACCATTCAACCTTGCTCCACAGATCGCCTCAGTCAGTCAAACATCGAGTTGGTCGCTGCCAATAAGACGCCAAAAAGACCTACGGTAAGCGTTTACTCACACTGAACCTCGGTTTACGCCGTAATCTACGATGGGTATTTATTATTGCTGACCCTCCCCATTTTAACCCCATGGTTGGTCCGTCCGGTTTTCTTCTTGTGGATAAGACCACCAACATCTCAGCTAGCAACACACCGTCAATGAAGCCATCACTCTTTCTAGTCCTTATCACCTTCATCGCTACGGACCGCTACCAAAAGCTCCTGCACGAGTTTTCTGGGCTATTCCAACCTGCTACGTGTTGCCACAGGTGTTGACAGATGTACTACACTATACAGTCTCAATTGGCCCACCGGTTCATTGCCGCGTCAGGCGCTTAGCACCCAACGAACTGAAAATAGCCAAGGCCGAGTTTCAACACATGCTGGATCTTGGTATTATCATGCCATCTTCAAGTCTATGGGCTTCTCCACTACATATGGCATCAGAAATGTCTGTTGACGATTGGCGGCCTTGTGATGATTATCGGCCATTAAACAATAGTACCACGCCCGATCGCTACCCAGTTCCACATATCAAAGACCTCACAAAAAGTTTAAGGGTTGCAAGATTTTCAGTCGCATAAATTTGGTTCGCGTTAATCCTAGTGACATACCAAAGACAGCTGTAATCACACCATTTGGCATAATTGAATTCCTCCGAGTGCCATGCGGTCTTTGCAATGTGGCACAAACATTCCAGCGATTTATAGATCAGGTCTGCCAGAGCTTAGACGGGGTTTACACCTACTTGGATGATATGTTAGTCGCTAGCACAACCTCTGTCGACCACACTGTGCATTTATAAACACTTTCCAGACGTTTGTCTCAACATAGGGCAACTATCAACGCTGAGAAGTGTCTATTTAGTCAGGAAAGTATTACTTCCCTTGATCACCAGATATCAGCCTCAGGCGTTTCACCCATGAAAGATAAAGTGCAAACGATTCTCGAATATCCTGAACCTTCGTCCTTTAAAACGCTCCGACGATCCGATGGTTTAGTCAGCTTCTACCGTCGTTTTATTTTTGAGCGTGCCCAGTTGATGCGATCTCCCAAAGATTTACTACGCGGTAAGCCCAAAACACTCGAATTTCCCGAAAAAGTCCGTTCTGCTTTTATCGAACTGAAACAGGCTATCTCCAACATGGAGGCCGTTGCACATCGCCTACCAAACGCTGTCATGGCACTATCAACCGATGCTTCAGACTTGGCTGTTGGAGCTTGTTATGATATAGTTTGACGTTAGTCCGCCACTCTCTCGTCTTTTTCAATACTAAGGGTTTTCGTTTTTTCCCTTTCCACCACATATACTCGCATTGTCATAAGATTAAAGCCTTCTCTCGGATCCGTCATCTCTCGCATTTTGTTGCTCAATCATTCGAGTTCATAACAGTGCTGTTCTACGTCAGCAAGTACAAGGCACGTGACAAGCGATAGCATTCTTCTGCAAACGTCTGAATTCAGGTATAGTACATTCGGTAGGGAACTCCTCGCAGTTTATTTGGCTCTCCGCCATTTCCGCCACGTGCTGGAAGACAGACAGTTCGCCGCCTTCATGGACCACGAGCCGATCATCTTCGCATTGCGGTCAACTACAGGCCGGTACGCGCCCAGGGAATCCCGTCACCTAGATTATGCCACTCAATTCACAGAGGATACTCGACACATCTCAGGTGAGCTTAACCCCGTGGCGGATGTTCTTTCTCGCATCCATCTCGTTACATCAACCAGTGGTATTGACTTAGCAGCCACTGCCTCAGCGCAAGTACATGATCCAGAAGTTGAGCAGCTTCGTCACAGCAGGTCTCTTCAACTCGAATCAGTGCCACCCACTTCATCGGAGGGCACGCTCTTGTGCGTTGCGTCTCAAAATACTCCCCGTCCACTGGTACCATTTGCTTTAAGGAAGGGCGTCCTTCAGACACTACACGGATTGTTACACCCCGGCATACGAGCCTCGGTCAAACTCGTGACTGTGCGTTTCGTGTGGCTAAAACTAAACAGGTATATATGCAAATGGGCGAGTAGTTGTCTGGAATGTTAGTGTCATCCAAAGTGCACACAGACCATCTAATCCCATTCCGCGTCTTTTGGAGCACAAAATCATCGACCTTAAATCAGCACATGAACAATCAACAGCTCGTGGAACTGTCAAGAAGCAAGCCGTCACATCACCCGACATCGCGTTCCCCAGCTTAGTAGACTTCGTTGGTTGGGGCATGTGTTACGTATGTCAAACACCCACTACTACACCGTGTCATATTCTGCGTTCCTCGTGTGGAGTGGAAGAGACCACGTGAAGGTCAACAGATGAAGTGGCAGCGAGGAATGAGAAAATGTACAGCAAACTCAGGTAAAGTAGATGCCTCACGTCTTCGTGGTTGAGGTCCAAAAGATCCCACAACCAATTGGCTGGAGGCGCTGAAGGATATGGCAGCGAACCGTGAACAGTGGCGATCGTGTTGTCACTTTCTGTCGAATCAGAGTGATTGATAAATGTGTGTTTGTACAGTAAAACTGTGTATTCCATGTGTTGGCTATTGGGGCGCGCTTTCCTCTTCTCACTCCTCTAGATCCACTCCCTGTCCATCCTGTATATTCATACTTTCTAATTCAATGTGCAACACGGTGAGAAAGGCAGTGGTCAGTGGGGCTTGCTCTGCTGTTCAACGCTGTACGGTGATGATATCGGGACGGCGACTGTTCACTTTACACGAACCTCTAAGCCTCACTGCATACAATCGACTGTCGACTGGGATACAATCTTGCAGCGCTACTTCAGCTCTTTCGCTGAAAGAAATGCTAACGCCAGCAAAACCAGAAGCCGTATCCTCAGCGTTCCCAGAAAGGTTTAAGTGAAACTTCACAGAAGGACTTGAAAGGAACGTCAATCGAACGACAGAACTGGTATCCTGAATGCCAATCTCTGGGATTTAACACACACGTACGAGCTAGAGCCGCGCGTATTCCTATACGCGCCAGGTTTCGCACGTTGAACGCGGCCGGTTTGAATGGACATCGAGAATGAAGGAGGGCATCAGCCGATGATAGCAGATTTGGCGAGACTTAGAAGCTGATCAAAGAAAAATGAGAGAGTACATGGCCAAGATTTCCACCGGTGGCCCTACAGCTGGTGCGACCGACTGAAGTTACAGCGGGATGTGATAACGGAAAATAATGTGGTAGGGGAGTGGAGAGCGGTCATTTTTGTGCACGAGAGGACAGTGAATCATGAGTATAATTTGTCATAGTTGTATGCGTTGCGGGCTGCTGTACCACCCGATTGCCCGGTCTACAGTAGGTATCTTTATTCGAGGACGTGCTCCTAGCCTTTGCTTAGCCAAGCGCGTATTGCGAGGCAGCGGAGTTGGTCCAGATGAGCCGGTGGCCAACTGTATGGTTCATTCATTGCTTCCATAAACCTCGTCGGGTAAGTGCAATACGAAAAGGAGCTATGGCTTCATTTAGTGGCTGGCCACACTCGCTACGTCGCAGTGCCGTCAGCAGATTTGCGGTCGTAGGGCGGAGAATGCCAGCCAAGCGAAAATCCCACTACATCCTTGAGCGCTGCCGCTGACCGTCCACGACTGCTTTTTGACTACATGCTGGCGCATGAATACAATGGAAGGGGTATATACCTCAGTCACAAAGGCCCACTGCACTAGTAGGAATGACCGGCAACCAGACCTCGAGACATGGAGTGGTGGAAAATCACATAAGGTCTCAAAAGGTCAGGTGTGGTAACGATCTGGACGACAGTGGATTACTATCTATCACTTAAGTAACCGGTGATTTGAACCTCGGACCTCCGAGATGGTAAGCAAACGCTCTGAACCACTCGAGTACACTTTCGCGTTTGACCACGATGAGTGGCCATCCTCCTATCCGCGACCAGGAGACGCGCCCAGTGGCGCAGTTATGCTATACGCAACCGATTCCTCAGCTACGGGCCGATAGCGGAACATGACAAAAGAGGCAAGAGTGTGCAATTAAAAACCAAAAGAGTCACAATTTTTCTGTAACTGGCTATTTATACTTAGTTATACTCCTATTTTTTAATCTTTGTTGTTATGTTGGGACTATGTGTTATCTTACTCGACGAGTAGTATATTAATAACCTCCACTGTGTTTGGCAAACTTCCTCACATCGATTTATTCTACATTTTAGCGTATGGAAGATTTTCATATGAATAAAGCCTAAATCATCCGGCATCGTTGTCTCCAGTTCCCGTATTGTCGTACCTGTTGCAACTGCACAATGGTATCTGACCGCATTAAAAATTTTACATCTGAAGATAAACGGACCGATTTCTTCGATCTGATCGATTTCCCGAAGATCCGAGCTCGTCAAACGCTGAGGACGCATGGACTCAATGAAGCTGTACATTTACTAACTTTATCCATTCCATTTCAGCGCACAGTCCAGATTAACTGAAAACGTCAATCAACCATATCTCGTCATCGGTGTAATAATTCATTTCGGATCGTCCTGACTACCACTCAGTCATCGCAACACTTCATTCTTCGTCGCTCGTCATCCACTGGCTACTTGTAAACAATATCCTAGAAAAAGCATTGATCAGTTTGCAAAGGCTTTGGCTGCTGGCCAAGGATTGTAACTTTAAATCTGTGGCAGCAAAATATCTCGATAACGCTGTGTGGGATGTATTCATTACTGGAATGCAGTCTAACTCCATTTGCCAACGTTTTTTGGAACACAAAATTATCGATCTCAAACCCGCCCACGAACAAGCAAAAGCTTTAAAACTGGCCCGAAAATAAGCTCAATCTCGTGATTCGACAACTGTTTTAGAACTATGTGGTGCTTCCAATACTGCTGGGTCATCTTGTAAAGAATGCGAAACTTCAGAAGAAGAAACTACCGCGGCCCAAGTTGACTCCCCAGGTACACGTGTCCAGTACGGCACGTCAACTGAAAATCATCTGGAAAGAAAAGGCATTGCCAGAGTCTGTCGATCTACCGGAAAGTCAAAATGCCAAGCGTCAACGATTGTCTCTACGTTTTCAGCCATTATCACAGTCGCCGCTCCCAAATGCCTATCAAAGGCAGTCACTGATCTTCTAGTCAATACGCTGCCACCAAAAGCACTGAAAACTGTTCCAGAATCCATTGTTGCTCCTAACAAACCGTCGGTGGAAAACTCCCTCGGGGAAGTTGTACTGGCAACCATACGCATCAGAAACAGTACTCGTGGTTCTCGGGCATCAAGACAATTTTCATCCATGGATACGTTTGCTAGTCTTGTCCGAGTTTTGCGCCGATATGTTACTCGGTTATGATTTTTTCAAGACTACACAAGTATTCAAGCACCGTTCGAAGGAGAGAAACCATTGCTCCTTTTGTGACCTTGCAGCTTCTACAATCCAATCTTCTCTTCACCCGTTGGATAGCATCAGACCAACCGCTACTGAATCCAGACGACATTCTGTGGAGGATAAGGATTTCATTCGAGCGGAAATTCAAAGGTTGCTACAAGAGAGTATAACTGAACCCACATGATCCCCATGATGAGCCCAAGTATTTGCCACAACCAACGAAAGACAAAAAGCGCAGGGTTATTGACTATAGTCAGGCCATAAATCGTTTTACCACTTTGGACGCTTATCCTATGCCTTAATTAGACACGATAGAGGAAATATCTAGATTTCAATTGTACAGCTCACTGAACCTGGAGAGAGCACATCATCAGTTTCCAATTCACAAAAGAGGTTTATACTGCCTTTGAGGTGTGTGATAACTTGTGGCAATTACGACGCATTTCGTTTGGCATCACTTATGAAGTTGCGTGAATGTGCTCCCATCGACCGCTTTATTTATAGACTGTTTGTGATAATTATGTCAACGTTCTATTCATGGTTTCGCAAGTTGATTGAAGCTCAATATTGGGTCCTCGCTTGTTGTCAATCGTAGTGCTGGTCACTGCAGATAGCCATACATAGCAGATGTTTTTTCCTCACCTAAGTACCAAGTGCCCATGCAAGACTGAAAGGAAACTGACTGCTGTCAACCTTCCTGGTGAGCATTCAGAAGTAATGAATCAGGAGCTTCACTGGAGCTGAAAGTTTTTAGTGAGGAGATAAAAACACGAATAACGAAGGACAGACCGGTCTTTGTAAAACTGCATCTTTTGGCGCCGCCACGACATCCGTCTCTTTGAAGGGACGGCCTTATAGGACAGTGAGCAGCGTTTTGTTTTGTGGTTGCGAATCCTGGTCGCTCTTCGCTGAGAATACTCAACAACTTTTCACATTCGACAACCGAAATTGAAGCCCATCGATGTGTTTGGGTAGGTAGCCTCCATCTAACCGAAGTAACCATTCTACACGGATACCAGTGGCTGGGACATCTTTTCCTGCGTGTCTTTCCATTGTCTCCCTCACTGGGTACAGCTGGAAGAAGCTATGTGGAGGCTAGGCCACGACTGGGCGAAGATGTATGACAAAACTGACATAAGAACTGGCCTGAGTTGTTCCATCCCAACTTCCCGGTTGAGGCCCATGGGATTAAAATTGCCGTTGGCTGAACACTGAAGGATACGGCTTGAAGCTGAAACCAACGGGCACGAATGTAGTGTAGCATGTTTAAGAAACTCTTGGATCCCATAGATGTCGAATGAAATTTTGAATAAAGCCAAAAACAAGTTTGCACAATGTATCGAGGATCATTAGCTGCATGTTCAATGCACAATGCAGAATGGAACTTCCCTAGATACATAAAAGCTTGTGATGAAAATACCAGAAAGAAATTTGTTTACATTCGTGCATGCAAAATTTATTTTGGGTTACACCTAATGGACGCTCAGGCATGCAGGCGTCTTTCACACCATGAACCTACCTTGTGCAGTTACCGAGGTCATGCTGGCGTTGCACTTATGATGGATGAATAGCGTAAGTCATTCAAAGGTACTTGGTTGCCAGCTATACTTTGATGTCACAGGGTAAGCTTTTTTCACTGAATTTAAGGGCAGCCAAAGAACCAAAAGATGAGTTTTCAAATTAAGTTCAAGCACGTGTGTGAAGAGGCACAACCCAGCCAAGAGCCTATTGCATTATAACAGAAGCGGTGATATCAATCAAAGAACTTGAAATGAAGGAATGTAAGTCCAAAATAAGACTGGACGGGACCAAAACGATGCAGCCTTGGGTCGGGCAGCATAGGGGGACACTCCATTGTTTCCTGTCCTTTTGGGGGACACTCAATTCTGTTTTAGAAAATTGGTCATTTTGCCTCTTGGGCGTGTAAAGCACTGCCGTGACACCTGAAATAACGAAAGCGTCTTAAATATGAAGTTTTAGTTTATCGAGTAAAGCAGTGCTTGTTCAATAAATACACTCTTGGTTGCTTTTCAACCTACTTCGATGAAATATCGGGTCACAAACTATTTGGTAGGTTCTTAAGTATTACTTCATACTTCACAGGCGAACCAAACAGCCCGAGTGTCCCCTAACGGTACCATTGAGTGACCCTTAAAGGTACACACAGGGATCGGTCAACGACGAAGCCAGAAAACGCTTTCAGACCGTGCCCTAGTTGCATATTCACATAGTGGATGTAAAATCCACCAATAGATTTTACATTTATTATGCCATTATGAGTTTTGGGGTTCATCGCTGATCGTCCCCGAGCATGCCTTTGTTTCGTTGAGTCACTCAATGGTACGACCAGGAGACACTTAGGTGACGTTCATGGAAACACCCGTGTTGTCAGGGAAGGCACCATTCCGAAGGCACGCACAAAATTACGAAGAAAACCGCATTTAATCTGTCTTCAGGCGGTGGGACACTTCCCGTATGAGCTTCGTCTCCAGCCGCTCCGGACTGTAATCCTTAGGAGGGATCCAGCCACTTTACGTTTGGGTAAGCATCCAGCCTCAACCTGAATCTCTTTTGGTGCCACTCTTCCACCACGTCACCAGCGGTGAGTTGCACAAGTTAGTCACCCTTGTGAATGGACGGTAGAAGAACAGTAGTCGTCTAATGAGATTTCCTGAGTGTCAACAAATGCCCCCTCGTGCATCGGTGATTCCGAGGTGAATTATGCTTGCAGTTCCAGCTCCGTCTCGCCCCAGATTATCCGCCGGATGCAGACCAGGTCTCTTCTTACTCCTTGATACGCCTCCGGAAACAACCGTTACCTGCAACCGCACGTCGTAGCTCATATCAGTAAGGTTTCGAGGTTTCAACGACAAAATCAGTCACACCTAGATCACGCTCAGAGGCGGTCATCCGAAGAGTTGAGCTCTGGAAGTTACAGACATCGTTTGGCCTCGGTCTGCTTATCTGCATCTGTGCACCCTTCAAGAAGTCGATGGGAAGTGACCAAGATGCGGAACAGGTCGAAAGGAATTCCAGATTTGCTTGTAGCTTATGATGGTCTGCATCAATCTTAATCACTCGCCAGGTATTTGGGTAATTGGTGTAGATCAGACAGGGAGTGTTAAACCGTAGTTGTAGGTCGTTGATGAACACTGAAAACAGCAGCGATTCTAAGGCCGAGCTTTGTGGAACTCCACTGCAGGTCGCTTGCTACTTGGAACAAGAGTATGCAACCGCTAGCCTGAAATCGATCTAGCAGTCAGTTGGAAGGTGCCGTCGTTTGGAGGGCGTGGATTAAATTCGACTGCTATTTTTGTTAAATACAATTAATAAACGAATGACTGATATCCTGGAAAATGATAACGGGTGTTGTTAACACTGGACGTGCTGTTGAAAATATCGACATCCCATAGTAGTTTACCCTAATGTTTAACATTAATCTCACGAAATAATATCATTTATCGATGTTATATAGGGTGAATGAATGGCTCAACACTAGATTTACTTACATTTACCATATCACCTCATACGTCCTATCAGCCGACCCACGTGGTGCATCAAAACTGCTAGACTAATCCCGCACTTCCGTGTGCGGCTCTTACAAAAGACCTCCCCTGCAAGAAGTCATCGATTCAAGTGGTTAGTGGTTCCGTCACTCATCAGGACCACAATCTTAACATCACACGTGATGACTGTACGGTCATGTGGCACCTCGTCAACAGTCAAACAGTAGATTATCCGAAGTTTAGCGGTACAATTTCCGCCTGAATGCCGATGAACGAAAAAGTAATGGGTACACAGTGAACCCTTGAATAGGATTTAATAAAGTAAATTAACTGGTTAGTTAGTGCACACTCCCAAGGGCGGATCCACCCTTGCGCGAGCAAACGAATCTCTGGGAGGGGATTGAGTACAGATTTTGGGATCACAAATAAAACTCAGTCACTACTGATCAATAATATAAAACACTGGAGCAACTGAAACTCGTTTTCGTTACCTGACCCCGAGGATATCCAGGAAATCAAGGAGCTGGTCGACCAGCTCCGCCTGACTATACTAAGAAAAGCGCTTTGAAATTTGCCACAGATCTTCAGCGTCGGTGCTAATTAGTTCAGAAAGTAGTGAGCGGGCTCGACGCACAAGTCTTATCGCTACCACATCCTGTTTCCTGTCAACTAGACTTCATAAGAGCTCATACGAGCGACAGCCCACATAGGAAGGTAAAAATGAACTACGAATCCTAAAATCATAGCCAATTTGATTGTATACAACCATCCTGCTAATCTGAGCTACGGGGTATATTCTTGGCACAAATAAACTAGGTCCACGTCGCACTACGTTCCCAGTCGGCAAAATAGTCCCAACTTAGTCCAAAAATAGTCCTAAATTAGTCCAAACTCAGCCCCAAATTTGTCCTAATTCAGGCTCGTTTGGAACACTCCGAAGACATCTCCGGGACTATTTTTGAACAAACCGAGAATGCAGCGGCCCACGTGCTTTACTACTTTACATCATCTTGAAGTGTTAGTTGAAGAAACTCTATCAATTGCCATTAGGGAAAATAACATGACCTGTGAATACCCTCGAAAATCACTTGGCACGACCCGAGAACTTTCTGATACCCAACATCCCTATAAAACGTACCATTTTACAAAGAAGTCAAGGTGTACTTCCATGTTATGGACCGTACTTGAAGCAACGGGTGAAAGTCCCCAGCTTTTGCACATTATTAAGTAGTCCCAAGATGGTCCCTCAGGGGACTATTTTGGGACAAAGTGCTCTCTCTTTGTGCTTACCGGGTTTACATAATTGGTAATCTGAGTTCGGTGTTAACTTTACTTGCTGTGAAGTCTGCCATTACCCATAATGTGCTGAAATAAGTAAGCACGGTACTTGCATCCCTATACATGAAAGTTTTTTAAGTATTCGAAAAGACCACAAGATACGAGAGCACAGAAACCGACAACGGGGCACGACCAGCGGTCTGCGCATGACCGCCAAGACCTAGGTCGTCATTGTTTGAATTTCAGTTCGGTTCAGTTCAGTTCAGTTTGCACAGGACTCTGGTGTGGCTAGAGCCAATCGTGTGTCCAGATAGTCTTGAAGTCTTGAAGTACTACACGGGTTCGAGGCTTTGAGCCCAATTGTCCCGGTTCTTTAGGAAATCTTTGATCTTCTGTCGGATTCACCGAGCTGAGACGAGAGTAAAAAGAAGCGGGGGGGGGGGGGGGGGCGGGGTGGCAGCGAAAACAAGATACATATAACCTCATTCAGTGTCACACTGTGGACAGTGCCTTTAGCTGAGTGGGGGTGCGGCATTCATGAACATATATGCGATAAAAGACAACTATTTTGTTTTGTTTTTTTGACAAATGGAATTATTGGGAGAGACCCAGGTAGAGGTCTAGCTTTTTCTTGAAGATAGTTTTGTTCTGCGAGAGAACAATATCTTCCGGAAGTGCATTCCACATAGTAATAATCCTATAGCTAAAAAAGTTAATCCTTAGTTAAGTGCGTTGCCTCGGTTTGAAAACTTTTCTGCCGTGACCACGGAGAGAGGAGGCTGGACAGACGGAGAAGAAGCAATCGCTTTGACCTGTTTCAAAAAGGTGGAACATCAAAAACAGATCACCTCTTACGCGTCTTACGTCAAGGAGATAGAGGTTGAGGAGTGAGAGGCGGACGGGATAAGGTAGATGGGATAGACCCCTTATTGCCTTGGTGGAGGCCCACTGAACTCTTTCTAGGATCTCACGGTCTCGGACAAGACCAGAGTGCACTATCTGACTACCGTACTCCAGCAGAGGTCGGATATAAGTGCCAAAAATTATGGGGAAATCATCCTTAGATATGCGCGGGAAGGACCTTCGAATCATGTTTAGGACTCGAAAGGCAGACTTGCTCGCAAGTTCGTGATGATGAGAGAAGGATAAGTTACAATCTAACCAGAAACCGAGCACCTTGTGTCGGTCAACCCTTGGCAGTGTGGCTGCTCCATTAATGGAAAACGTGTGACCAGTCTCTCTGCCGAAAGACATGCTCACGCATTTGTCATCATTAACTGGGAGGTTCCAATCCTCGGACTAGCGTTTTGTTTCATAAACTGCAATTTGCAGGTCTTCAACGCTTGAACTCCAGAGGGTTACATCATCTGCGTACATGACAATGTTGGCAGGAAGGGCTGTCGGTGGATCGTTTATATAGATCAGGAAAAGAAGAGGACCTAAGACCGACCCTTGGGGGACCCCAGTTGTTACTGGGGAGGGTTGAGACAAACCATTCCCGACTTTAACCACAAAGGTGCGGTCGGTAAGGAAACTACGTAGGATGGCCAACATGGAGCCTGTAATCCCGTATCTGCAGCTTATAAAGAAGAGGGACATGTGGGACCTTATCGAAGGCCTTAGCAAAATCGATGAATACAGCGTGTGAGAGCTGGCCATCATCATAGGCTTTCGTTAGACTATCCATGACAGTAAGCATATTGGTGATGCATGACCTGCCAGGAAGAAACCCATGTTGTGTTGTCGGCGCGTTTCCGTAGCTCCCAACACTGCGTGATTTTTTTCTTTCTGAAAGGCAGAAATTTTGTGCAGTATCAGCCCTGGCAGAGTAAGGTGGATACAATAAGTAAATTGCATCTGACACTAAAAGCTGCTTAACATATCTCGGGGTATACTGCCACCCAACATAGGTCTACTGCTTTCTTAAAAGCCTAGCTTATGTCTTCTGTCTTCAAAATTAGAGGCAGAGGGAAGCTACCCGTGAAAATCTCATCAAAGCAGCTATTGGGTGTGGTCTCAGGAAAGACAGTCGTATCACGAGTCGGTCAGAAAACTGCCTGGTTTTCGCTTGAAGGTTGAGCCGTGCATCCCTTCCACCACTTCCGCTGGGAGCCAGTTCAAAATGTTTATGACTCTTCGTGGCAACCGGTGCGCCAGCAGCAAACCAATAGATTCCAGCTGGTTGAGTGTCAGGGTATGCCCCGCGTACGACAAGGTCCATGCAGTTGAAGATCGTTTGCAGCACCACACTCCAAACGATATTTAGCATGCGTAGTGTATAACCGATGAAAGGCATTACAAGAGAGTTTTTCGAAGGGACGACGGATGTCTGCGAGGATACACCTTACCGAGACACATGCATCATATTATGACCTCTTGTTTTTAAGTTTGTCGACAACACCACCTCGAGACCACACTTGCAGAATGTCGCTCTCAGCAGAGGGCCAGGAAGGGTGTGAACCGATGCTGACTTTATTTAACCTCTGCCCAAGTGCGCGGACTTCTCTAGGTTTATCGGAAGAGCCAATTATTTGGAGAAATGCCGCAAACTCTCGAGATCACCCCGTAAAGAATTATGCCCATATCGGAAGGAAATAAGCGCCACAGCTTCGGGTCGCCAGTGTGGTGACACGGCATTCGTTCCAGGGAGTTATAATCTTTATTCCAAGAACATGTGTGAACTTTGCTTCGTCACTAAGAAGAAAACCGTTCCTGACTCGGAAGGTCATACGACACACGCTCTTGTGAATCCCTCCTGACTGTTTCTCGCTCTGTACTCTTTGCTCTGTGGGTATGCGTAAATATTCCTGTTGCTCGACCTGGGTTTTCTGACCACTAGTAAGGCATTTTAAACTCGCGACTGAAGTTATTAACCCCGCCTGTACGCCAACAGTCTTGTTGGCCCCGCGCCAAACTGCCACGCCCAACATGATCTCGGCACGCAAGAGTCTACCTGAATTTCTTGTAGAATTACTCATCACCGATGCCCATCCCTTCCTATTTCCATCTGGTTTTCAAACGTTTTCTCCGATTAAATTGGTCACAGTCTCGTTGAATATTCTCACTACCTTTTTACAAACTTCCAGAGGACTAAAGCTTAGTTCACCGCTGAAGATGGCTAATTTGCGGGAGACCTCGATATTAGACAGCAAAGACTTCGTGGAAGTGGAACAGTGGGGCATTCGTGGTTCCGAGAAGGTGAATTATGCTTGCAGTTCCAGCTCCGTCCCGCCCCAGACCATCCGCCAGATGCAGATCAGGTTTCATCTTACTCTTTAATACCCCTCCGGTAGCAATCCTGTTACCTGAAACTGCACGCCCTAACTAATTCCTCGTGATCCAGCAACTAGCTCTGTCGATGTCCTCCTAGCGATGGGCATTTATTATTTCTGAAACTCCCCGCCGGATCATTGGCGTGGGCTTTTTTCCGAAAGTTCAACTTAGTGGTGGCCCCTTTGGGCTTCCGTCTCGTGGACAATACTACGTACACCTCAAATGGCGATATACTTGGTGACGATGATGATCATGATCACGATGAAGGTATATACTTCTTCACCGTGGTCAAGGCACATGCGCAAGGCAAGATCAGAAAATACAGTAACGCAAAACAACGTGGGATATTCACAATAGTGAAATTTATTAATCAATCAGTAACCGAAACAAACCCGTAAAGCTGAGTAGTGTTTGAGTGAGCTAAGGTGGAGAAGGTTAAAGCCGGAATTGTGAACCGGTTTCGAATTCGAGGAGGACGTTGTGAATAGCTGGACGAATTTGGGAATGCTGATATGCGCGATACCTGAGAATGGTAAAAAGTGCAGTGCTCGCAAGAACCAGTAAAGCAGCAGCTGTCAGACATCTCAACATGGACAGGGAGCTGAGACAGGAATAATACACAATGGGCCTTATGGATGCCGAAAACTGGCTGCGACGGGTCGGGGCTTCCGAAAAAAGATGCGAGGGTGCACGAACTAGATATCTCGATGATCACCAATCAGTAACGTGGCGGGGGAGATACCAAAAGACACTGGTAAAAATAAAGTCCGCATGGGGCTATCGACGTGAATTCGGAGTTGCCAGTGAAATATGGCCCAAAAATGGGTAACTTATTGTAGGGGTAGCCTGTGAAATAAATGAAAGTGAGTCAGATGTGATAATAAGATGGACCTTTTTGTATAGGCTGTTTCAGTCTCATATGGAATTGCACATGAAGGCAAAAAGCTCTACGAGGAATGTAGCGACCTTTTGAGGAGTATAATATAATATAATATAATATTGGTATATTTCTCGGCCATGGTCGAGAGGCACGCGCTAACGCATGATCATGGTGTAACATGTTACTCAATATGGTGAAATATTCACAAAATTCTAAGTATGAAAGTCGAGAGTATCAGAAATGGAAAAACATAGACAGCAACAGTTTGAATGGATCATTTTGATAATGGTTTGCGCGGCAGTTTTGAACCAGTTTCGAATCCGGGCTAGGCAGTGGTGCGCGGTGGAGATGTCGAAGAAATCGTTAACGCAGTGCTAAGGAGGCATTATGAACAAGAATGATGCAAGCCAAGGAAACCGGAGGCCAACTAAGGTTCTGCAGATGGAGTAAATTTTTAACAAGAAGAAGAGGGGGGAAAATCGATGCATGCGAAGAGGATAGCGATCCATGAAGACCCTGAATGACGGATTTACCGGAGTTTGAGAAACGGAATGAGCTTTGAATCAAGGGGACATGAGGCCAATTTCGTGAAAGTGAACTGGTGGGTGTGGGCGAAACAGCAGTCCATAAAAAGGTAAGTTTAGATTCATGGCCAATAACATGTACTATTCAGAAATAAGAAGGCGCAACTGGAAGGTTCTCGAGAAGTGGAGAGTCAATTTCCAGCCGGCTACGGTTCGGAGGAAGGATAACCTGTGGTAACGGATAGTAAAGTGGGAAAATCTTCGCATGGACTTCAGCGTTATTATGCTGTTTCCCTGACAAATATATGTATGTGTTGATGCATTTGCCTTCAGTGTTATTTAGCGTCATTTCTGGCAATGTACGGCTTTGAATGCGTAAGTTTCTTCTGGCAGGGCACGGTATGTGTCGGTCGATCAGCCGAGTGTGGCTGTATATTATCGGCATGCGCGTGAACTGGAATTCGTGTTCGTTGCGTTTGAAAACGCTGAACGATCTGATAAGCAATTAGGGGTATCCCCTGTTGTGTGGTTTGATTTCAGTCTCAGTTGCTATGGTAGGTTCCACTTGAGTCTCTATCCGTGCGAGTCAAAGCGGCATCCTTGGTTAGCCAATTTGGCGGCTGAGATGGTGAGAGACAACGAACCTGAAATAAAGGGAGATTTCAGTCTGGACGTGGTTCCAGCTGTGGGTTATGATAATATATGAAGACAATAAACAATGGATTGGTTAGGTCTATGTGAGTAGGGCATGGGTAAAATAGACTCGCAGTGGATTTGAGCTATACTGCTGCAGGCCGACGAAGTTGCGTACACCGGCTTGGTAACTGTATGCGTTTAAAAGGATTTGTGATTTGCCCGTGAGCATGGCATCGCTGGGATACTAATAAAATACCTAGGGCTTCACGGTTATGATTGGTTAGTAATGATAACCCTCGATACCGCTTGCTTACGCAGAACGTGGTTAGGCAACGAGGCGACAGGATAGGTTTGAAGTGACAGACTGAGCGAGTAGGACTAACGTACTGTTTGCGTGGCTCTATGCTGTTACTGTCTCTTTCTGTATAGTGGCTATTCTATACTGAGGAGTCAAAGTAGAAGGAACTATTGGGGTGACAGTAGTGATACATTAGAGGTAATTGGTCACTTGTCTTGGAACATTGACGCGAGTTCATCTATGCTCTTCCTCGATAGTGCAATCGTACTGAGATTAAGCTCCAATGTGAGCAAGGAAATCTGATGCGGATATGATTGCATGGTTACTGTGGTATCTTTTTCGCTGTTATCGTGCTGCAAAGCAGGACTACACCAATGTGAGGACTGGTTTGGGGAACCGTGAGAGGTGGGTCCGAATTTTCGTCAGGGAAGCAAACTCTAACGGTCTACATTTGGTGCTCATGATAGGCGGCGCAAGGGCCAGCTTCAGGTAGAGAGGTAGCACGATACACAACTACTGGCATCCAGCACGTGGCTCTCCAAGAATGATCCACACTTTTTAGACGTTCTTATTATTCTTTTTTTAATGGTTTTATCACAGTCAGGTATCTGGCTGTCAGAGAAGGCGGAGCTGCTTTTGGTGGGCGACCACAGCTCCCACGCCCCGGCCGAAACATGGACCGCATGTAACAAGCCGCGTTGGGAATAGGTCAACCACACCAGTCAATCCGTAGCGACACTACAACCCGGAGACATGGGTCACATGTGACAGGGCTGGTGTGCTTGGAAGACCAAACAGGGGTATATTTTTTCTCTCACTTTTTTGTGCCAATCTCTTACTTTTTGGTGTTTATGTCTTATTGGTGGTCAACTCTGTGCAGGGAGACCATCACGGCCAGGAAAGTTTGCAGAAGTGCCGCGCTAACACTCGCCTTATCCGTGAAGTCAGAACACCCAGGCCGTTTACATGGGACAAAAAATGCAGAGGGAGGTAGGGTCAGCCACAGCCTGTGATTATTCGATGGGGTTTACGTTCAACAAAACGCCAGTCTGCACAAAGATGGGGTACAACTTGCAGCACTGACAACGTGATTCGTCAGTACGATCCACAGATGGTTAGTAGTTTTGATGGCTAAGTATCAAGTGTTGTATAGGCCTATCGTGGAGGATGCTAGAGTTCTGTGATAGGGACAGAATTTGAGCTGTGAATGTCTTATGGTGACTACTGGGTGGAGGTTGAGGAGTGTGACAGGTGCTGCGTCTTGGGTTAGAGACAGAGGTAAAAACCTAATAATAATTCAAATACGACTTCTGAAGCACTGGCCTCAGTCGTGAGAGTTATTATGTTTAGGCATTGTAAACTGGTAGGTTTACGCTTAGGTGATGGCAATTACGTCGTATGGTGTGGCACATCCTAGATTATCAAGGGTTCGGGTTAGTATCCAACGCTTTCCTCATAAGCTCTGTCAAAAGACATATAAGGATTCGTAAGAGCTATCAGTTTTTGGATGTCCAGAGCTACGTGTAGTCTAGACTTAAACATATTTAGGGAATCTACGGAACGTACATCAGCTGGGAGTTTATTCCACAGAGTTGCATATTTCAGGAGGAAGAAGTTTTGCCTTAAGGATTTCCGAGAAGTAGGGATCGCTATACGGTGTTCCCTATTACGCAGCTGATGTGTCGAGTTTATACTGAACTGAACTTGGCTGGATGATACAGCTTGTTTGTGGAGCAAAGTAAACAAAAATGCGAGGTTGAGTTTTATTCTCCTAAGCCATAGGGGATCAAGCCGCAGGAGTGTACACCGCTGTCTGTAGGTCAGGGTCGTAGAAGGCCCAAACAGTTTTTTGGTAAATCGACGCTGTACATTCTCAATGTCGATAATGTCACGTTTATGCATATTTGAGAACACAAGTGTACAGTACTCTAGGGTTGGGCGAATATGAGTTTTGTATATCTCTAACTTACTGTTCGTGAGAAGAAAATTTCTCTGCAACAAGCCAAGGGACTTATTTGCCCGTGCAGTTATGTAGGAAGTGTGTTCAGAGAAATTGAAAGTGTAAGAATATTGCAGTCCAAGGTCTCTAATTGTTGGGGAATATGGGAGTGAGACACCGCCAATCTTAAGCGTATCATAAGGGATATTGCAGTTTAGCGAGAGATAACTGCTTTTGTTCACTGAAAATTCCATTTTCCAGCGATCACACCAGGAGGATAAGGACTGTACGTCGACCATGATGTTATTCAGTGCTGCAGGTAGGTCTCCTCGTTCGAATTCATAGACTATCTTCATATCATCGGCGAACAAGAAAATTTCGCCATAAGTGATGACATTGCAAATATCGTTTATATATAGTAAGAACAGCAGTGGTCCTAGAACACTACCTTGGATAACCCCGCTGTTTACTGGGTGAGGGTCTGATATCTGACCGTTGATGCAGGTAACTTGGTGACGGTCTTGTAGATAGGATTTAAACCAACTGAGTAGGGGGTTTTCAATACCGTATCCCCTGATCTTGTTGAGTAACTGCAGATGTGGCACTCTGTCGAAGGCTTTTGTCATATCAAGATAGATGATGACGAGTGCTCTGTCTTTGTCGGCAGCTGTTGTTACCAAATTTAGAAAGTCAAATTGGCAGGTTGAACACGACCGTGATTTGAGAAATCCGTGCTGTCTTTGGCTGATGAGCTTATGTGCAGAAAGGTAGTCGGTCAGGTAGTGTTTTACGACTTTTTCTAGCAGCCTCGAGATCATTGGCGTATGATTAATCGGGCGGTAATTGGCAGTGTCATGCACTGCGCCTTTTTTGTGCCTGGGGATAATAATGGATTTCTTCCATTGGCTGGGGAAGGTCTCGGTTTGCAGAGATAAATTGTATAGGTTTAGTAGTAGTAGGGGAATATCCGGGCCGCCTAGAGCGAATATTGCTGACGGTAGGCCGTCAGGACCGGGGTAGTAGGTCGGTTTGAAGGTGTGAATGTATCTATTTATATCCGTAGTGGTAACCGTGATAGAACTTAGTCAGGAGTTTGTGACAGACGGGGTGACAAACTGGGTACACGATGGACCGAGAGACACGGTGGTTGTGAAGAAAGTATTAAACGTGTCAGCTATCTTTCGAGGTAAGGTTATGAGGTTATCCAAATGGATGATCTGTTTTATGCATCGAGTTGATTGTGGGGCACGATCCCTGTGTAGCCGGGCTAGCTCTTGAGCTTTGTTTGGGTGGCGTAACGCTTTGGTTTCTTGCTTTAGTTGTAGGTCACGGGCCTTGCGGTGGATTTCGTGATAGAGGCGTTCCAGTCTGAAGACTGTAGAAAAGTCTCTATTTCGTTGGTACTGCCGTCGAAGCTCGTCGTATTTCTGCTTTAGCCTGGCTATATGGTAACCTGCTGGTCTGGATGGATTGTAGGGGCGTGATATGTTTTCGATGCATGAGTGTAAATTTGAGTAGAGGAGGTCAGCGGCGAACTGGGGATTTGCTGTTAGGAAGAACTCGTCCCAGTTTCTGGAGCGAATTTGGGAGGGAATATGGTCCCATTTAAAGTGACGGAAGGAGGGACCGTTACATGGTAGGCTAACAGTACGTGGCTTGACTTGAAATCTGCAACTGACGATTTTATGGTCGCTGCCTGTGTAGTCGTTTAGTACGGAGGCAGAGACGTTCGTGAGACCCAGGGTAAATATCAGATCAAGGATGTTATTCTTTCTGGTAGGTTGTTTTACATGTTGGGCCCACTGGCCCAGGCGAATGCATGAGGCAAATTGCAAATACTTGTAGGGGGCAGAAAAGGAGGACCAGTTTACGCCCGGGGCATTGAAGTCGCCTGCTATAAATTTACCTCCAAATGGCAGGTCAGCGATGTAATTAAATGCATCAATGATGGGATTAAATGTGGAAGTGTCATTTCTGGGGGGTCGATATATACAACCGACAACTATGTTCATCTGGGATAAAGAAATTGTAAACCATATAGAATCTTCAACATTTGCGAGCACGGTATTTTCCAGTAGGGTGGCAGATAGGCTGCTCTTGACATACCCCACGCAACCTCCACCGCGGCGGTAGATTCGTTGAGTCCTGTAGGTTTGATAACCGATCAGTGATATTTGGTCAGAAGGTATGTTCTCGGTGAGCCAAGTCTCAGTAATCAGGATTATGTCGAAGTTGTGGACGACGGCCAGTCTTTTTATAGCGGAAAGCTTGTTCAAGATGGAACGGGAGTTGAATAGTGCTATGGTAAGCATTTCTGTAGGAGGCTTTGAAGCGTCAGTGGATTTGGTAGCAAGGGTGTGCGTTGCAGGGCGGTGATTAATGGGCGGGCCACCCATGCAGGAGGACAGGATGTGAGTTGCTACTTCCTTTTGGACAGCTCTATCTTTATCGCCGCACATTGTACATTGGGCCGAACACTCATGATTTTCAGCAGAGATTAACACTGGATGCTGAGGTGTTATTGTAACGCGGGCTAATAGATCTGGAGGGGAGTATGGTGACTCTAGGTGGGACCTTTGAGGCAAAACAGGTATGAATCGGGGGAGAGTTTGTAAGGATGCCAGGGGGTCAGCAAGGGGGCGGGGAGCAGTAGAGGAAGGGCAGCCATGGTTTTGGTGGAGGCCTTGTGAGGAGAAGGACGAAAGGCAGGGTAAGTGGGATTTTAATGGAACAGGTATGATGTTTCGGATAGAGTTTGTTGAGGTGGGAGGCATCTCACAAGGCTCCATGGAAAGAGTGTGAGGGGGTGGAGTAGTAGCGAAAGGGCTGTTGATGAAAGGGGCCTTGGTGTGAAGGGTCAGTTGGCATAGCGTGCAGTGGTGTCGGAGTAGAATACGGCGATGTTGGGTGGTAGGGGAGCAGAGGATGTTGAAGCTGCGGAGGGTTAAGATGGGGCACACCATGAGGCGGAAAATGGTCGGGCGCGGGCCACATGTTGTGGTACCGGTTGGCAACGATGCTGGTAACTCGTCCTGCATGGTTCGAGTTTGGAGGTGGTACATTAAGTGGAAAATTTGTGATATGGTACTGCATCTGTGGACGTGAAGACGGCGGGGTCTGGGTTTGTGGGTGTGGGATGTAGCAGTGGGGTACGCGGATCTCCGGGGGACCAAATAAATGCGCTGGTGGACTAGCGCTAGGGTGAGCGACGAGATTTCGTGTGTATGGCCGAGGTGGGGGTCGTGAATGGGTAGTAGGCCGGTTAGCTGGAGCGCGAGAGGTCCTATGTCGACTGTCGATTAAAGATGGGAGCGTGACTATGTCAGTGCAGACGAGGTTTTTGCCTCTGGGAGCAACAGGTGACGAGGGTGACGTTGTGGCCGAAGCGCTGGGAGACAACGTTGCAGTTGGCTGGTTGGTGCGGGGTGGTGTGTTTGAAGCTGGCGGTTTATTTGCTCGTTTGGCAGACAGACCAGAGCGTGGATGGCTGCTTGCAGAGAGAGGGGGTTGTATTGCTCGGCTGTGGGTAGACAGTGGTGGAGACTGGAGTGCAACATGGAGCCTTTGGGGGGGACGTTGAGGTGTTGGAGGTGAACGGGACGAATCTAGGTCCACATTTTGAGCTGGTGCACTGGTTAGCGGGAGTGGTAACGAGTTGTTTACGGTGGGAAGTTTCTCAGGGGAGCTTTGTGGCACTGGGTCAGACGGTGGTGGGAGTACTTGGATGCTGGCATTCGATCTAAGGACCTCCCTCTGCAGAGGGGTTTTGTCTGGAGCAATTTTTATATTTTTAAATGATGTGGATTTTGCGATGGACTCTCTCTTTCTGACGAATTCCATGGCAGTGCTCTCTTCTAGAAATTGAAACAGTAGCGGGCACATGTTCCGATGTGACCGTTTTCTGAGTCTTTTGCAGTAGCACTCGTGGTGTGACATATCACATGCCATGAGCAGTGACTGTTTGACCGAGGAAAGGGGCAAACGATCTGGAACATTAAAAACAACGGCATTTTTAGAATTTTTTATCCGTCTATGGACTTCAGATGCAACAGAGTCCAGGAAGTGGCCGGCTGATAGGAGACTTTCAGTGTTTGGATGTTTTAAAGGATCAACAATATATGCTAGTGGCAGCAGCATGGTCAGTGCATCGTCCATGGATCGTAACTGTTTCTCTAAGGACGATAAGTTTTCCTGAAGCGCATTATATTTGTTACTGGCTTCACTGTATATATCGACCAGTGGTACTGAACACGGCACGGAGGAGGTAGAAAGTCGGGGGCGTTTAGTGCTTGTAAGTAGAGTTCGATTTGCCGCTCGGTGAATGAGGCGATTTGAAGTCGATCCAGGCATGATATTTGAAAGAAATTTGATAGAAGTGGGTTTGCAGGTCAAATACTAACCTCAGATTTTACTGTTTAGAAAAAAAACCTGATTTATTTTAGCTAATGGGGATGTCTTGCAAAGCTGTTTGTGAACTACTTCCCTAGATACATCAGTGGAAACTATACCAATAACAGCACGGCTAGTGACGTGGTGTAGCGCAGATTGGTGTACGGACGCAGGACGGGTTTTCAAAGGGGAGCCGTCGAAGAAACAGACTGTTGGGGACAAAAACTACAGACGCGCTCAAGCAGAAGTTGGAGGAATGTAAAGATAAAATTTTCTGTTTACTCGATAAAAGTATCGTTAACAAAGTTTTCGTTAGCCACAGATGACTGGTATTTTGTTTCATAAATACCTTGGTCGCGGGTGATGGCGGGTAGAATGGTGAGGGTATCAGGCTAAAAGGGACTACGTGACGAAGTGGGGAGAGTGGGTTGGGAGCGCAGCTATGAGGGCTGTACCCCGGTCTTTGATTTCGTAAAGTAACGCAGAATGGACTGAACTGCTGGAATGGCGTAATGGAAGTAGAAGTTGGGAGGGTGTGGGGTGATGATTGGTGTCAGGAACCCACTGTGCGATCTGGTGGAACTCGCATGAGGGATTGTTACTCCGGTTATAGAATTGTAATAACTGGTCAGCCACATGCAGTGCCCCATATGCCGACTGCATGTGAGAGTACAGGTTTAAACCACTGTCAATCACATGGATCAAACCGTTTAGTCTGTACGGTAATCCGGGATAGACGTCGAATCGGCTGACGGCTACCCAAGTAAGCACTGTGGTCTGAAAAAGACCAGGAGTGCGACAGTCTGGAAATGGTTCCAACTGTGGGTTATGGTTATAGTTTTAATAGAAAGCAGGCCATGAATATTTTGTTACCTGACGGCCACTCGGCCGATCTATGAAAGATCAGCGGGCAGAGACTGGTATTTTTCCAGAGCAAGCTTAGACGGAGTGCAAAATGATTTGGTTGGTAAGTGGTGGATGAGGGGAGGGTGTAGCGTACGTGTGTGGAAATCCTTCCTGGCCGTTGTCACATACTCGTATTGTTGAGACTACGTTCTCTATCTCATTGATCCTCGAACAGGTACAGCATGCATCAGTCACTACACTCCAACATTTGTTTATATTTCGCTCACGTGGAGTGGCATAATTTTGATTCGAACTTGGACTGTCGTGATGGTGGCACCTGACATTGACCTATGTTGAACTCTGGTCCTCGTTGCTAGACGTTGTGGCCGTACAGTTGAGGTTTGTACACATTTACGTAGCGCATAATTTGTTAATCCAGTACCGTAGAAACTACGAATCAATCTCGCCCTGGTTCGAGGATTCGTTTTGAATTGGCTACGCGTTACTCACAGTCGGAATATCTGTTACAGTACTGAACTTGGAATCTCCAGGAGGAAACCAATCAGAAGTGCCAAGAAGAGGACAAAGGCAAGCCGAAGCTGGACGGGAAGTAACCCGGCAAAATCCTGGTGTATTTCTGGGTGATATTGATTCCTTAGATGTTGCTGGGTCTCCTAGTCCTGTCAGTGCAATTTCATGTACTTCAGATAGTGGTACAGAACTTAAAGGTGATGATATCTATTGATTGAGAATAGTTGAATTAGGAACCCAGCTTTGGCGGGCTAGGGATGAAGCTGAATCTGCCAGGAAAGGTCATCTCTGAAGATGGGAGAGAGGGGTGACTTTGGAGACCACGGAACATACGCCATTCAGCCTAGCAGTTCCGTGGAGTGACTGAAGTCGACTTGTACCAGTGTAACCCACGCTACTGACTTACCAAGAGTGGAATTGTCTCCATTCTGCGGGAGCGCAGAATAGAACTGTAAGTTCGGTAAACAATACGAGAACTTTGTGGAAAGGAGAGTATCCGACCCAGGGCAGAGATCCTTGTAACTACCGCATTACTGTCGTGGAAGCGCCAGGGGGGCAATCGACGGATGCTCGGTGCTGGATCCCGAAGAAGGTTACACTCGGGCATGTGAAATCCTGAAAGACTTATTTAGGCAATCATTTTAAGTCGCCCGGAATTTGATCGATGATGTACCATCAGAGGCGAAACGTTCCAAGGGCGAGTCGGGCTCTCTAGCCAGCCTGGTGACAAAATGCAGAACTGTAGCATCATATTGCATCACCTGGATTACCGATCGGACCTGAACGCACTGCACACATTAGAGGCCATTGTGCGCAGTTTATCTAAAGAACTACAGGGTATATGGGCCGAGGAAGCCGAGGGATCAGTGAATTTTGGGCCTGAAACTACGTTTGAAGACCTGACGTGGTTTATAGACCGTCATGCCCGAATAGCAAACAGTCGTTTCGGTCAACTTGTGCGCGAGACGGGCAAGTTAACTAGGATTACGACGACGAAAACCTGGACTAGTGAACCAAGTAGAAACCAACCCTGGGCAGACACACACGAGTTATCTCGCGAAGGTGAAAACTTGCCGGTGTGTAACATTTGTGGGGCGCCCCATCGCCTAGCGGAATGCCCTTGCTTCCGCAACGTAGACGCCGACGAACGATGGGGAATGGCCAAGAGACTGGGCGCGCGCTTCTTTTGTCTCAACGATTCACATCGGGCAGTGGTGTGCCGAACGAAACCCAGTTGTGGTCAGGATGGATGCCACGGGAAGCACGATTAACTACTACGCAAATCCCAAAAGTTGAATGCCAAAGAAACCCCGAAGCCGAATGGGGTCTGCCCATTGTCTCGCTCCACTAACAAGCCCTTTCCTTTGGGAGTAATAGCAGTCAGCGTAAAAACCCCATTTGGGGATACAAGAGCGTTGGCTTTCGTAGGTAGTGGCTCGGATGCCACGCTAGTAAGGAAGGAGTTTGCAGAGAGATATGGGATCGGAGGGAATCAATCTTCATTAGCGGTGGGCACAGTGAGTGGCACCCAGGTCATCCAGTCGACCATACTGCACCTACAACTCGTTTCCTTGGTCAACAACGATAGAGCAGAAACTCTAGAAACATTCATCACAAGAGATCTGCCGATGAAAGCACCTCAGTCAGCGCAATCGATTCTGACTCAGTGGCCGCATCTCGACGGGGTTACTATCGAGGAGTGTCAGAATAACGAAGTTGATCTGCTGATCGGTTGTGGCGTACCGGAAACGCATTATGTCCTGGATCAAAGAATAGGGAGCCGCGAAGCACCCTATGCAGTACGCACTATATTCGGATGGACTTTATATGGTAGTACAGACGGAAGATTCGGCAAACAAATCCAAATCAACTGCACTTCGGTGGAAACGACGAGCATTGAACATGCATTCCAACAGCTATATAACGCCGAATTTGCCGACCCGGCCATTGATAGAGATGCTCCATCACGAGGAGATAGGTCGGCTTCGAAAATGGTAGCCGAGAACGCCAAGTGTGTAATAGATCGTTTCGAGGTTCCTGTTCGGTGGAGACCCAAAATGAACCCATGCCAAACAGCCGAGAAATGGCTCTGAGTAGATTGTGCTTCCTCAAAACCATGCTAACTCGAGAACCACAATTAGGGATAGAATACACGCGAGCCATGCAACATAACATAGACTTGGGTTGTATGGAAAGAGTGGATACAGCGGTAATCAGCGCAAACCTGAGGTGGTACCTACCTCATCACCCGGCCGTGAACCCAACGAAACCGGGGAAGGTCAGGGTGTTTTCGGCTGTGCCGCGAAATGTCAGGGTGTGTCACTCAACGACCATATACTACAGGGCCCAGACTGGACGACACCACCAGTCGAGGTTTATGTCGTTTTCGGCTAGGAAAAGTGGCCACCTCTGCGGACATGCGTGAAATGTTTCTACAGGTGAAGAGGCCCGTTGAAGATACGGACGCCTTTCGTCTTCTCTGGTGGCCTGAAAGCGACGCAAATCATGCACCAAACGAGCACAAGCTTACCGTGTATCCCTTTGGGACGGTATCATCCCCGATCTATGCTAATTTTGCGCTCCGGGAAACCCTCAGGCGTTTCGACGGAACCAGCAATCCGTTAGGAAGAGCAGTGGACCACTTCTACGTGAACGATTTTCTGTGTTCCTTTGACGACCCAAATACTGCTATTCTATACATGACCGAACCGATCGCCACTCTAAAGGCCGGAGGATTCAACCTCACTAAATGGATTTCAAACAGCCAGGGGGCGCGCAATGTTATCCCGAAGTCTAAAACATGGTGTGTGCGAGAGAGCTTTTGGGATCCTAACCACAGACGGAGCGCATCAATGGACTCCAATGGAAACCCGGAGGTGACGAATTCATATTCACTCTGGACCTACCCAGACGACCAGTCACACGGAGAGGAATCCTACATCAGTCTCGAGCCTCTATGATTTCCTAGGTTTTGTTTCGCCATGGTTGCCACTGGGAAGGTGCTTGCTGCAATCTCTGTGCTAGAGAATGACGGGTTGGGAAGAACCTCTTCAGGATGACGATGCCAGGCGATGGTGCTACTGGTTGCACAGCCTAGATCAACCCGGTGAGAAGCCTGACAGGAATCAAAGTGCAAACGATGCCCAACTCCACCTATTTTCTGATGCATCAGAAATAGGCTATGGGATATTGGCTAACGGATGCTGGGTAGGCCAAAATGGCGGGCGGCAGTCAGATATTATTCGCAAAGGCGAGAGTGGCTCCACTGAGAATGGTGTCCATTCCGAGGCTGGAGCTGACCGCAGCAGTACTGGCCGTGAAAGCCGCGATGCTGATCAGGAGTTGCTTCGATCGGACAAGCTGGGAACCATTTTTTTGGACGGACTGAGACACGGTACTACGCTACAAAAGCGGCATTACCACCCGCCTTAACACCTTCGTGGATAACAGACTCACTGTGGCTCACGTGTCGACTAAGACCGATCAATGGCACTAAGCACAATCCGCCAGTAACCCAGCCGAATTCTGGTCAAAGGGCCTGTAAACACTAGAGAGGTTGCGGATGTGGGCAATGGGACAAGACTTCCTAACTGCAGCTAAAGAATAGTGGCCAACGCTATTAATACCTAAGGCTGATGATGGCGATATCGAGACCAAAAGACTGATACTGGCTACAAACTTCACGGGAAACGTAAGCCTAGTAGAAAAACTTGGCCAATTTCCCAACTGGACAAAAACGGTAAGAGCCGTAGTCTGGTAGACACGATATAAAAAGTACTTCTATTGATTATGAAAGGCACACGACCACAAAGCACATTAAATGTGGGTATGATACAACCGGGCGAGCTGAATCAAGCCGAACTCGATGTTCTACACCTACTACAACTAGAGGCTTTCCCGTTCGAGGCCCGTGAGCTGGCCGGGGCAGATGATAACACCGAAGGAAGCAGGCTGTTGTACAGCAGTATCCGAAGACCAAACCTCATGCGAACCAACGGACTACTGAGAGTTGGAGGGTGGCTGACGAGTTCAAATCTAGGGTACCAAACAAAGCACCCTATTTTAGTCCCTGGTGAACACTACATACCGAGATGCCTGATAGACCGTGTACATCGAAAACAGGGACATGCAGGTTTGAGCCACCTATTGAACGGTATGCGTCTACGATTTTGGGTGACAAAAGGACCAGCGACGGTCAAGCGAGTCATAGGCAACTGCATCGCTTGTCGTCACCGGAGTGCGGTAGCAGGCCAACAAATGATGGCTTTCCTTCCGGCCATGAGAGTTCAACCGGGATGGTTTTCTTTCGTGGAAATTAGCGTCGATTACTTTGGCCCGTTATTTGTATGGCAGCAAAGGAGCATTCAAAAGAGGTATGGCTGCCCGATGACATGTTTACGATCCACAGCAGTTCATCTCGAAGTGGTGCATAATATGATGACCAACTCTTTTCCAATGGCCTTTTAAAGGTTCATCGCGAGGTGGGAAGTCCCCAAGAACTTATGCTCAGACAATGGTTCTAACTTCGTTGGAGCTCATAAGGAGCGAGAGAAATGGTGGAACAGCCTGGACCAGGCCAAAATACAAAACGAGATCGTAGCAAAAGAGATAGAGCGGCACTTCAGTCCACATTATGCCAGTCATCGCGGTGGCGTTTGGGAAAGGCTGGTATGATTGACTAGGAAAATACTCACAGCCCTGACCTCACAACACCACCTCGATGACGAGACGCTGACTACTTTACTAACAGGAGAAGAACGCATATTGAAAAACAGACCCTGGTGCCGATCGTCCCAGACCCGAAAGGCGAACCGGCTCTCACTCCAAACAGCCTGTTGTTATTGCGGTCAAATGTGGGAGCAATCACACCGAAGACCCTACATGGAAAGTACGTCATGGGATGGGAAAAAGTGAACCTCCTGACACAAGCTCTCTGGAAACGATGGATGAGGGAGTACTTACCGACACTTCGGCTTCGTCAAAAGTGGATCTCAAAAGAGAGGTCGTTCAGACGTGGCAATGTAGTTATCCTCGTGGAGAGCCACTTACAGAAAGACAATTAGCCGGTTGGAGTGATCGAGGATTGTTGTAGATAAATCGATGGCTTCGCGCGCATGGTGGTGGTGAGAACGAACAAAGCAGACTTATTGCTAGATGTCCGTAGGATGTTTCCTTGAAGGTGACAATGGCGAGTGCGAATTCAACGCTACAGACCAAGCTAAAACCAAGTCTGCTGATACCAACAGAAGCTTAATTTATTCATGTATTCCTCATGCATTCTCCCTTAGGTCCCAACCCTTCACACCGTCTTTGAGGCATATTTGTGCCTAACTTCATACGGTGTTCATGATTTACTATGGAGTTAGTTGACGAAATCCTAGTTTATCACACGACACGAAGTCGTTTGTGAAGTAGCGGAAACTCTTGAACATGCACTTGTTGACCGTTTGTAAAAATATCTCTTCTTCCGTGACCTGTTTGTATTATTATTCAACCTGTGTCCAAGTGGATGTAAGTTGTGAGTCAAACATACTTCTAGTGTGATAACACCACAAGTCGAGCTTCTTATTTTCGAGTGCCCTGTAGCTATCTCGATTTTTCATCAGGAGTTCTCAGTCTCCATCTTGCCGCGTACTTTACTCTTGTTCGGGAAGCTCTTTCCTCCACATTCCATAATCTGTCTACGCATCCCGATCACATCAAAGTCATTTTTCTTATACGGATGTTGTCGTATCACCCTCAGAATAAATGCCAAGACATCGAGGTATGGAGCGTAATCTCAAGAAAAACTGCAAACGTGTCTGCGACCGGCCAACGACAGGTGGAGCCTATGGCGACCTTCGTATGAACTGACTTTAGGGTGCAGGTAGGTCAGAGCGAATCAGTACCCATATCTACTCCTTGGATGTTGACCGTTTCATGGGGGGATTTGGTGGGCGGTGTAACCTACATGTGTGGAAATCCTTCCTGGCCGTTGTCACATACTCGTATTGTTGAGACTACGTTCTCTATCTCATTGATCCTCGAACAGGTACAGCATGCATCAGTCACTACACTCCAACATTTGTTTATATTTCGCTCACGTGGAGTGGCATAATTTTGATTCGAACTTGGACTGTCGTGATGGTGGCACCTGACATTGACCTATGTTGAACTCTGGTCCTCGTTGCTAGACGTTGTGGCCGTACAGTTGAGGTTTGTACACATTTACGTAGCGCATAATTTGTTAATCCAGTACCGTAGAAACTACGAATCAATCTCGCCCTGGTTCGAGGATTCGTTTTGAATTGGCTACGTGTTACTCATAGTCTTAATACTCACTACAGAGGCAACCAATTTGGGAACCAGGAATAAAACAATAGAACTGGGCGGAATTAGGAAGATGAACGGGGAAGAAGGAAGGCAGTAGTCTCGCACCAGCTGTGGGTGAGGAAAGGAAAGAAAATACTCGGAGTCAAGGCTGGACTTTTCACTTAAATTCAAACGTGCTAGTATTCCGTGGGGTCATGAGAAATCAGAAGTACACGGATTCCGGAAGAAATGGGGTTTTAACTTACCATGAACATATGCTCAGAGGAGTGAGTCTTGGTTATTGAAGAATAGTAACCTGCGTGGTAAGCCCCAAGTATACGAGAAAAGTGCAAGAAAAGCAAGATGAGGCCTATCAGTTATGGAGCGGGACATGGGAATTAGGTGGAGGTTATCACCCATCTTTAAAAAACAAAACGGTTTTTTCAGGGAAGCTAGTGTCAGTAGACATCTTGGTTGGGTAATTGAGTCAAAAGAGTAGCAGACAAGTCACCCCTGACTTCTGTTATCACAATTATTGCGTGTGCTCGACGGGAACGTAGAAGATGCGAAGTTGTGGATGGTAGACTGTAAAAGTGCTATCATGTCGTCCCTCAATACGACAGCTTCAGGGGAGCCATCACCCTCCCCAGTTCTTTTCACCCTTGTCGCCGCCGACCACTACCAGGAGCTCTCGCACGAGTTTCCAGGACTATTTCTACCTACCAACCTGCTGTCGCAGGTTTTGACGGCGGCTCGGCATCATGTAGTCACAGCTGTTCCACCGGTTCATTGCCGAGCCAGTCCTCCAGCACCGGACAAACTTAAAGTAGCCAGGGCCGAGTTTCAGTACATGTCGAATCTTGGTATCTTCAACTCTGTGGGCTTCAGCAAACCATATAGTCCAAGAAAAGTCTATTGACGATTGGCGGTCTTCTGGTGATTATCAGACAAACAAACATTAGCACCGCACTTGGTAGCTATTTGATCCTACTCGTTCAAGGCCTCACAGCACGTTTGAGCGGTTGCAGGATTTTTAGTCGCACAGATTTAGTTCGCTTACACGGCAAAGCTTGCGTCTATTCTGACAGTATCTCACGGACAACCGTGACTGCTCTGTTTGGCCTACTTGTGTTCCTTAGTATGTCAGTCGGTCTTGTTAATGCAGCACCAAAATTTCAGCCCATTATCCACTTGATTTTACAAGGTAGGGACGGGATTCACACTTACTCAGATAACATGTAAGCCGTTAACTGAAGCTCCTTATACCAGAGGTTGCACTTGCAAACACTTTAAACTCTCGTTTCAAAGTGAGACAGCTGCCAACGCTGTAAAGTGTTTATTTGGCCAAGAGAATATAACTCCCCTCGGCCACACGATATCTGCAGCAGGCTCTTCATGAACGGAAGGTAAAGTGTTGGCAAGTCTTCAATATCCCGAAACTTGATCTATCATGAAGCTCCGAAGACTCATTCGTTTAGTCAACTTCCACCGTCTTTTCATTCCTCAGTGAGCCCAGCTGATGCGACCCCACACGGATTTACTTCTCGGTGACACCAACGCATTCGAACTTCCTGAGAAGGCCCCTTCTGCTTTTGTCAAGCCGAAACGGGCATTCTCCAGCATAGCCGCGGCTGCACATCACCTATGAAACTCTTCCCGTAGCACTATCCATCTATGCTTCAGGCCTAAACATTAATACTTTTACACAGCAAGCACAGGTCACTTAGCAGCCTGTATGATTTTTATCCAAAAGTCTGCAGACGGCTAAATCCACGTACAGTACATTCGGCACGGAACTTCCCCGAACAAGCTCCTTTCCAAATTGCCAAAGCACAGGACACTACCTTTCTCGTACTTCGATTTCTGAAACTTTGAGAGCCAAATTTCTCGTACCACTGCTCTTGCTAGACCCTTTTTTGGAATCTGTCCCCTTACCGCTTCCCACAAGTCGCAACGATCAGGTGGGAAAACCTTCGAAAACACGGTAATACCCTGGCTTCGTGGAAGTTCTCAATTACATCAAATATTTGGGTGTTTCTTACTTCTTACGTTTTTGTAAACTAACCTTGTTTTATTCGCGTCCAACGCGCCGCTTTCTCACATCCTGCTTGGACCTGTGTGACCCCTGTGCTCGTCTGTTCTAAGCCATGAACTTGGCTCTCGTTTTGAGCCTTTTTGATCGCATATTTGAGGTTTGTATATATTTTACGAGGTTGTTCATTCAGTAATTCAGTACCGTAGAAACTGCGAATCGACCTTATTTTGGTCTTGGGATTTATAGGAACTGGCTACCTATTGCTCGAAGGCGTGTTACAATATTTAAATTGATCTATTTGGAGCGAGAGTATGCACAGTGTGCCCAGAACAGGAACAAACTAATAAGCCGGGCAGGAAGTAACTCGGCAGGTCTTTGGAGAGGGCTTGGATTCATTCGATTCCCTCGAAATTGTTAGATCCCCTCGTCCTGCCAGGGTAACCCCATGTATTACTGAGGATGCTGTTGGTCCTAAAAATGTTGATGGTTCACTCCGAGGATAATGAAGCTAGAACAATGATCAACGTCTGCTAGGCAGCATGCTCAGAATGTGGAGGACAAAATTCGACAGGGCGAGCTAGAGCACGAAGTTACTGAGAATGACTCCTACAATAAACCAAGGCATCTAAAAGAGGGAAGCACCACGTCGGCCATCAGGCACTTCATACCACTGCAGCCACCATTCTATCTATTAAGAGTTGAGCCGACCGACGGACGAGCAGAATAATACCGCAAGTTTGTCAAGTGATCTGAGACCTTCGTTGAGGCTAGGGAGATCGACTCAGGGCACAGGCTGCTGTACCTAACCCGCTGTTGCCCAGGAAGAGCCGGGGAAGCTATTGATGGTTGTGCCAAGCTAGACCCAGTTGAAGGCCGAACAAGAATGAAGGAAATTTTGAGAGATTTCCTTGATCGGCCGCCTAAATTTACCAGCAGTTTGATAGGGGGCATGAAGCCAGAAGCCGGGCAAGCAGACAGGGGCTCCAACGCTATGTCTGACTAGTCATAAGGATGCGGAACATTTCGATAGCCCCTGATCACTTAGGCCATAGGGCTGATCTCGACTCGATGCCCACCTCAGAGGAGATGGTTTGTTGCCTCTCATCAGAGCTACAGGGTTGCTGGGCCGATGAAGCAGAAAGAGTGAGCCGGGGTGACCGCTAGGCCAATTTTGAGGACACAACTGGCTACTTAGACAGACAGTTAAGGATAACCTACATTAGACTCGGCCGATGCATTCGTAGTAGCAGCAGAACAAACGGAGCTAGTACCAGTCAAGCGCAGAATGCTGTGGGGAAACACTCGAAACAACAGTTACGCACAAGATCACGTGCCTTTTCACTCCAAGTGGCAAGGCCGGTGATGCCAGTCGCGGGTTGACGGGCTGTCCGAAATTCCTCGAAGCCAAAGTAAGTGAGCGATGGGGAATGGCAAAGGCGAGGGAAGCGTGTTTCATATGCCTTGACAACTCGCGCCGGGCAGCAGCTTGGCGGGTGAAAGCGAGATACAACCAATGAGGTTGCACGGGCAGACATCCCCATTGTTACACCAGGTGAAGGCAAACTCATCTAACGGAAATCTGAAGCCGGGTTTGATTCACTCGGTATCCGATTTTACTCGGAGACAGGTTCGTTTGGGTATAGTCGCCGTAGGGGTGATAACCCCTGTTAGAGTGACTAGAGCCCTTGTGTTTGTCGATAGCGGATCCGACACGACACTGGTTAAGGGGCTTTTTGCGAAGAAGCGGCAGCTTCAGGGAACCCCCATTTCACTGGCGGGGAGCACTGTGGGTGGGACTGAGGTCATGACGGCGGTTCACGTACGACTGCGTCCCGTACTCTGGGTAATAATGAATACAGCGAAGCTGCAGAGGCTTTCAAGCCAAGTGACTTGCCTTTGCGAGCCCCGAAGTCAGCCGATCCGGTTTTGTCCAAGCTGTACCACTTGCAGGGGGTACCGATCGTAAAGTGGGAGAAGGAGGAAGCGGACCTTTTTCTTGGTTCTGACCTACCTGAAGCACATTCGGTTCTAGACCAGAGAGTGAAAACCGACGGGGCTCCAAGCGGTTCGCTCGACGCTGGGCTGAATATTATATGGACATAGAGGGGAAGGGTTGTCTGGGCTCAGAGAACTTTGTATCCAGGGAGGAGGATGTAAAATAGCAGTCCACGGTCGCGAGTCCCACGATGTCGAAGATGGTAGTTTGTTGATATCGCGAGAGGATCGCCACGCCGTGGAGGTAGTACGACGGGGACGAGACACCCAATAAATAATTTCGGGGTAACTCTCCCATGGAGAGTACAGAGGCTTAGCCCCTTGCACCGACGATGTCAACTCGACTGGTGATGAAACGTTTGCGATCTGAACGCCAAGCTCAGCGATCAGAACATCATGACAACCAACAACCTGTGTAACACGTTTGAGCAATGCGTAGCCAAATTCACAACGGATCCCGAAATCAAAAGGCGATTATCCGTGATATTCTACGATACCAGATTATTGAATGAACAATGACACCAAAAAGATACAAACCTCAATAATGAAATCACAAGGACTCAACAAACGAGAAACCGAATTACGGCTTGCGAGCGAGGAGCACGCACGTTACGCAAGTCCAGAACAAGGACATGACAAAGCAGCGCTCTGGGTGCGAACAAACAACAATTGGTCCATAAAAACGAACAGTTTGTAAAGACATGTCAATAGTGTAAGCAAGTGAGTGATGTTAAGAAAAACATTGAATCTCAAAGGTTTTAGGAGGTTGTTCCGCGACCGGTCGTTACAACCTGAACTACAACCAACACAAAATTTAAAACAACTGAGGTTCTATTCTTCTGAGCCACAGTGTGTCAGGCCGCTGGAACGCACTGCTTTGTCCGCAACTTAGGTTCGTAGATGGTCCAGTCCATTTTTCTGCAAAATGAACCTGGAAGTTTTCAATTCCAATAAGGTCATGCTAGTGCATGTTAAGGTAAGCAAGCGGGCAGTACCCTAGTGTAGGGATAGTTCAAGTTTTACGTATCTCCAGTTAACAGTTGACAAGGAGGATGCCTCTCCACAGCCAGACCATAAATTTACTTGCCCATGCCGCTACCTGGGAAGTACTTCCAGAGAAGTGAAATGAGCCGGAGTACTGCAGTCAGGGGCTGCGCACAGCTGAGGAGTTTGGAAGTGGGACGTCGTTTATTCTGAGCCCACCTTGAGAAATACCGCAGCCTGGTGTGAGGTAACTGCTTTTGCTTGCTTGGAACTCCCTTTTCTGTTGGTCACTCCAGGATGATAGTCAATCACCTGTGACTGTTTGGTAACTAATTAACTGACGTCGAACGTGGTGAGTCTACCTGTTCTTTGCTGCCAGAATCACCGCGAAGTGGTTTTCGCTCTGAGCACACCCTGAATTTAACTTGTTCCGGCCGACCGAAACCAGATGCGAGTGCATTTGGGGTTCCGACGGCCATTCCAAAAGCCCAAGTCGTCCATTTGAGGGCTCTTTTTGTGAATACTTTCCCAAGCACCCACGAATTCACCCAAGCATTTTAGATATCCAAGAGAGACCAATAAAGCAGCGGACCTACTATGATATGTGGTCTTGTCCCGGAGGCCGCAAGCTCAAAGAAACTGGATTGCTACTTGAAGACCTATACAGTAAAACTCCCAACCCAGCCAGAGCATCTTGGGTGCTTTTAAAGTCTGAGCGAAGGAAATTTAGTCTCATATTGGAACTCAACTCCTGGATGGCCGTCTTGGATCTTTAGGCCCGGAAGGTTACGCTAAGAAATATGTTCGAGCACGCCAGAGGTGACTCTTGAGACAAATCCTTCCACATCCGCAGGCGAAAAAAGTAGGGCGAGGTCCTCCACGGCTGATAAAAGGGTCTCCATGGAAGAAAATTGAACCTAAGCTTCTATGCCTCCCCAGGACTTCCCAGCCAGACTAAGAAACGTCGTAGTCCTCACTGGCAATTAAATCTACAGAGCTCTACTCTCTTGGGGCCACTTAAATTTATTCTTGTCCTTCAGCTTCTGCAGCATGAGCATAAATCGGCCCTCCAGCAATGGACCCACAAATCTTAAACCTGACTGTAACGGTCATCGATAATAAGCCTGACACTACAAGAACTCACGAAAAACGGGCTAGTTGTTAAGAAGGCACCACTTCAAGCTACATGCCCTAGAGCTCCGCTACAAAGAAACAAGATCTTGCGAGGTTTAAGCAGGACAAGCTAAGCTTCTTAGGCAACTCCTCTGCTATTCTGGTCCGTAATACCCCTACCACTTCGGTTCTTAAAACCAGGGTGGCCCCAGCAGGAAATTCAGATGCAGTCGTCTCCTAGCCCTTCCAGTAGCCCAGAAAGTGACACTCGCCTCGAAGCCCTTTTTACTCAACTTCAACAGAGATCCGTATCTCATAATGGGCTTAAAAAAAGTAAAACACCGAAAAAAGCCTTCACCGCTGGGATCAAACAGTTAAGAGCTTCCGTAGTTCTTAATCTTTGCAAACATCCGCTCGGGATACTTTGATCTGCAACCATAATAATCGTCTAAACACTTTCAATATGATAGTGGTACTCTTGCTTCTAGAGGCCAGCCAGAAACCTCATCTCCTGACAACCATAGAAACGTACCTCACGGGGATAATCCTGATGATGTTGCGGCCCATGGCGCAACGTAGCAGACTCTATATGAAACAAGCTCACCAAATCCAGCTATTTACATTTTCACTCTTTGTTCAATTGCCTCAATTTTTCCGGGCTTTTGAGAGCTTCGCAAATATTGTGGTGATTATCAGTTTTTATCAGTCAAGAGGGTCTAGAGGGCCACCTTTCCTACAATGATTTCCAAGGTTAGCTGTGGCCGGGTATTTGACTTCGGAGGTAATCCCGTGAAGTGGGATAAATCCGGCCTGAGGATTTTCCCCAGTAAGAGGAAACTACCATTCTTTGGGTAAAATAGTTGTTTTCCACTTGCACTGTTGCAACTGTGCAGCCTTTCAATAATTTTGTCTTAGGAGGTGGAGAGCAATTTTACAATTGTGATCATAGACCTATGTGATAGCGTCTACAGTGAGTTATAATGACGACGGAAGTTGTATTATCAGGTAGTGCACTTTTTTCATAAATCGTTATCCCCAGTGAATGGTTCCATAGTTGCGTAACATACTGAACTTATAATGTCAAATTTCCGCGCAATAATCTTTGGAACGTTCCAAACTGCGACTTTTAACTTAACGTTTGCACTTACATCTATATATATATATATATATATATATATATATATATATATATATATATATATATATATATATATATATATAAGCGTTTCTACTTTCCATTGAGCAACAAGATATTTAATCCAACTAAGAGATTTTTAATAGTGTACCCGGCCCAAGGTGGGCCACTGTAGGGACCCTCAACGATACTCTTCTTCCTATCCAGGGGCCTTACGAGGTGCCACATGAACAGCTGGATTGGCTACCGTATTGTATGCTGTCTAGTGATACATATGACTCATAGTGCAGAAGCAAGCTTTTTGGGGTAATAATGTCAAATAATCAGGGTTATACGCCGTCGCACCATGGACAAGTAGATCCCCGTCACCCAATGACGAGGCTAAAATCTTAGTAGCTAATGAGGGCTCGTCGTGAACCGAGTATGCATTATTAAGGTTTGCCGACTGTGCCGTCCTTATTTGGTGACTAAGAGTACCAAGGTGCCATCCCTGGGTAGCTTCCATAGAAGGCTAGTGGAAACTTTCCAAAGGCACACACAAATAAGGCCACAAATGAAGTGGTACTAAGAACGGCATGGTACTGAAAAGAGTCCTGAGCTCGTTCACTCTTTCCTACTCCGCTATAACCAAGTCACAAAGAATGCTCAAATTTGGCCTTCCTCCTTACGGGATTCCTCGGCAATGTGTCCATCTGCCCAAAGATCCGTACTGGCATAGCACGCCGCCTGCAAATCCAAAAACTCCCTGAAACAATTCCGAGAGGAAGGCCCGAACAGCAGGTATTCACTCAATCAACGACTACTCCAAGCAATGGAACTGCAGTGTGCGCACATTTATGTACGACCGGCGAACCAACAAAAACGAAGGATATAACCGAAAATGGCAATACTGAATAAATAACCCGAAAGCAAAAGTAATAAACGTCAGTGGATTTTCACGCGAAAAATTATTGCTTCAGATATAAGACCCTTTCATCGAAATGAGTTTCATACTTAAGTTCTTGTGCCCTCCAGCTGGGCAGTGCTGTACCCCAAGTTTGCCGGAGTGAATTCACATTTATTCGTTATCATCGGTTCCTTTTCATTCTCAAGGCCGGCTCATGAAGGAGTGCGACGGAGTATAACTTGTAAATTCGTGAATTGTAGCTGTTTATTAGTTAAATACGGCGACAAATGCCACATAAGGGTTCGGCTTCTCGGTGGATTCGATTAGCTGAATTCCGTTATCTTCGGGTTAGGGGCTGAAAAAATCAGTTCTTCAGTGCGCGTGAAAGATATTATCTCAGTCTGTCTCAAGGTATTTGCCGTTGAATCGATGTGTGTTCCATTTATTATTGTAGGATTCGGATCCGTCGATTCTCGGTAACCCTTAGCTTGATATTGTTGGCGACCAAAAGTCGGATCGTTTGGGATCTTTCTTCCATATTTGTGATTAATGGGCTTTGAAAATTTCCACTTCACATCTTATTGTTAGTTTCAGCTATAAACCGGACAGCCTTGTCAGGTCCAAGTTTGCTTGCTAGCCACCAGCTGATGTGGCTGTTACTTCATACTCCGATAGGTTTTCCACCACTTTTGTTCGTAGTGGCATCAGATATTTACATATTGGTAGAACAGGAAAGATTTTGGCTATGAATAAAGGGCCACTAAAGCTGAACGAGGGGCTGCTTTGGGTATAGCTATGGAAATAAGAGTTTAATGGTGCGGCCATTATTTGGAAACAGGATTGATGACGGCGTTCAAACTAGAGCATCCATCGTTGTGACCAACATTTCTAGGGTCGCTTTGAGCGGCAGTGACAGTGCTCACGGTTTTGAGGTCTGACTCGTTGGGCGAGAATGATGGGCTAAATCGGCGTTTTTTGGGGCCGGAATGGCCAAAACGTGAACTTTGCATGTCCGACGGTTCGCCTTAGCGATAGGTTTTCTTCCTCTAATCTCGAGAGCTGAGTAAAAAACGAAAGCTGCTGCTTGAAAAGCTTGTTTCTGTTACATGAGAGAAAGGAGGAAGGAACTGTTTGTAGCCGTTTGCTTCATCTCGTAAGGAAAGGTTATCGACAGGCAGTGGGAAAATTGAGGCGATGCTCCACCCAGGGGCACTATGTCGTGTTGTATGCTCTGGAGGAAATAAGTAAATCAAAACTGGTTACTCAAGATCCAGATGCCTTGGCGTCTGATGCCAACAGTTCGACCAGTTGTGCGTGCGAAGTGGAGCAACTAGGACATTTGTGTGACCTCAATTCGGCGGTTTTTCAGTGAGTAGCCTCGGTACACAGGAGCTGGTTAGGTAAAAGAGCCGACAAGGTCTACCAGGCGGCTTCGACCCGAGGCTTCTCTAGCCTCTTCCAGTTGGTAGTTCTAAGGCACCTCTGCAGGGCGGTAAGTGAAATATCTACTCCGTGAATAAAAATTGCACGAGATTAAATAGAGAAAATGTAGGTGAAAATGATTGATGGCTCAAAGTTTATGATATTCCCGTCTGGGAAGGATAAGAAGTTTCAGACAGAAAAATCAATTCCAACTAGAATAAGGTCTTTGAAGCAGGAAGAAATAATCGACGCGGTGACTTCCAAAAGGATACGACCGACAAGGTTGACAATTCACGGATTATACCCTCTACCGAATGTACACAAAGAAGGCATCCCATTAAGGCCAATTTTGGACATGTGTAACTTTCGATATTAAGCAGTAGCAAAGTGGTTGGCTGGCCTGTTGGAGCCAGTAAGGGTGTCAATTTCTAGACACAACCTACATTTCTTTTTGTAGAAGCTGTAAGGAACCTGGATCTGGGAGGAAAGCGAATAACATCACTTGATGTGACCTCACTGTTCAAAAATGTCCCTGCCAGTGACACAATCAACTATCTGTGCGAATGCATTCAGAGCAACGGAGTCGATTTGGGACTCCCCTCGGATGAACTGAAACGGTTACTATGTGTCTGCACACAATATCCAGTTTCAATTCAATGGCGATATCTGTCGTCAGAAGGAAGGAGTTGCAATGAGATCACATTTGGGACCCCTATTTGCTGATATTATCGCGGCAAAACTTGAAAATCATCAACTGGACTCCATAGTTCGAGATTTTACCTTGTACAAACGATATGTAGACTACATAATAGGTGTGCTAGACACCAGTCTGGACACGAACCTGGTTCCCAACAATCTGAACACAGCCTATCCAAACGTTCGATTCACTTTGGGAGAAGAGACGGAAAATAGTCTATCATATTCGGACGTATGCACAAGCCGTCAGCCTGGTACTTTCGTCCAGTTATCAGTGCATAGAAACGCTACATGGAACAATCAAACATCCATTTTCACAGATTTGCGCCCCTCAGAATGAAGAGAAATCTCATACGTTGCTTAGTTTGGTAGATCAAGAAAAAATCTTCTCCGAAGACAGTAAGAAATAAACTCCCTCCATGGAGTGTTTTCTTAAGTGGCGGCTATCCTGAACGGTTTATCGACAGGACGATGCAAGGAAATGTAGGAAAATCAAAGGAGATAGGAGCCGCTAGGAAGGTTCTATACATGCATTTGCCTTTTAAAGGTGATAGGAAATCCGAAATTATTCAACGAAGATTATCAGGAGTAATCAACAGGACATTCTACGCTGCGCAGTTACAAATCCTGTTAGCATCCAAATCGGTAGTGTATTTTCGACTGGAGGACATAAGGCCGAATTCTGCAACCTCGTTTGGTGTGTATTCTTTTACCATTTTCTGTGGATCTGGGTGCGTTGATCGCACGACTCGGCGCTTATCCGAACGCGTTTGTGAACTCCACCCGGCCTGGTTGAACACGGAAGCAATTGGGGCAGTTACGAGTGCTGTGGGCTCACACCTAATAATGTACATGTTGATTGGAAAATTCCTCTTCTGCTCACATTCCCATACTCTATGACCAATTTTGGACAGCCTTCTCTAACCTAATACATGCTGGCACTCTTTTGTGGTCGGCAATTATTCTACGCTGGGCGCATCTACTTTTTCTTTTTATGATTGTGCTTTCTTACTGAGATTACTTTGAGGACAGTCGGTGCGAAAGTGAGATGCACTAATTCAGCATAGTTTTGTTTTATTACTCCTCGATTTCACTTTCTCGCTCAAGTCGACTGATCGTAGATGTTTAGTTCGTTCACGCTGATTTTCGGCTGCCACGCTCAGGAAATTGTACTTTGAGCGTGATTGAGTGCGAAGATCTTGTTCTATTTGTTTGGACTTCAGGGCAGGTACTTATTATTCACTCTTTTTGGCCAACTCTTCCCTTATTTTACAGAATCGTGTCCTACTTTGACTGCCTTTTTGGCTGGATAGTGACTGAGGCTCACTGTCAAAGGCATGGTCGTGTTTGTACTCATATTTTTGCTCGCTAATAATACCTTTGAATTCGCAGAGCAATCATGTTCTTGATTCGGGTTCTGCACTAATTTGGGCTACACGTTGATTTGAGGCTCCAAGGTGCTATCCAAAACGAGTGAAGCTTATTGTTTGGTGAATAGAGCATTGAATCGCTGTTCAGGCTTCACCCGGACCAGGACTTGAGCGTTTTGGCCGTTACACACCTTGTTGAGTCATCCCACCCAATAGAGGTGATAAACGCTTTTCACTTCATTCAAAAAGTCAGGAGAAAGCAATCAAGACTTGTTGAGTGTCGCATCTTAGCCACAGCCGGTGCCGCGAGTATTCGTCTCTGCAATCCTCACATGTGCTCTGAGAAACAATTTGTGCAAGCACTCAAGCCTCCGTGGCCCACTTGTTGGTCCCGAACACGTGTGCAACCACTTGAAAACTGCACACTGTAACCGATTTCACATGCACACACGCACTTGCCGGGACTGATGAAGATTACCATTCTCCATTCTTATTTTGTGAGTCATACCTGTTGTTATCTGCTAGTGTGAGTACGAATACCTGAAAACGAGCTAGTTCGCCACGTTACCTGTTTCCAGTGTGTTCCGCGAAGGTTTTCAGACAAATATCAATTCCGTGAAGAAAAATCGCACCGGATGTTTATAAGGGCGATGGTGGGAACACAAGGCTTTGCTGTATCTTTGAATGATGCCAGTGGTAATAATTGACTAGGCAGACATAAAAAAGAGGCCCGTCGAGAGCTTCAGCTATTGTTGCCTAAGGGCCTTTGGGCCACCGTGTCTCGGTCAGAGGGTTATTTGGCTTGCCCACACCCAGGCCACCTTTCTGATGAAGGTCGTTTGGGGGAAGTTGGGCGGAGAAAATTGCAATAGCTCACACCATCTGTTTTGCACTCGATGAATGGTGTTCCAATCCTCGAAGCATCTTCTCAACTGTTCTTCATTGGCCTTGGTTTTGATTATGGGAATATACGGACCACTACTGAAGGTTCCAGCGATTCCTTATGCATCATTGTGCCTCTCAATACAAGTACTGATCCTCTCTTACGCTTCGTGATGTAGCTAAACGGCTAGGTATGGTGGGCGAGGAAGCCAGTATCAGCTTGAAAGCTTTCATTTGGAGTACTGTGCGGCGTTGTGAAAGGTCTTGTTTGATTTGAGGTCCTTGGGTGGTGGAAAAGTGATCAGAGAGAATGGAGCTTATGCCATGTTCAAACCAGTCCTTTTTACCTGCTACCCTCAACATTCTACCTGCCACCACCTGCAACCAAGGTCTTTATGGAACAGAATACCAGCCATCTGCAGCCAGCCATAAGTTGGTTAACAATTTTCTATCACATACAAAAAAATTTACACTTTTCCAACTTCTGCTAGCCGAACCATTGACGTTCGTCTCCACTAATCCGTTTCATTGACGGCTTTTCTTTAAAAGTCCGTTACATGTCCATACACCATTCATGCTTTTCAAAAGTTCACTGAAATCCCTGCGAAGCTTTTCGCCTTCATTTGCATTTCCATATGACAATGTAACCACCTGCACAAAAGGTCCGTTTTATTATAACTTTTGACTCACTTGCCTTTATTTCACATGCTTCCTCCACAATTAGTTACCCAATGCTGGATCAGTGTCCAATATTCCGCTGGTATATCTGACTGCACGTTGAAAGCCCCATGCTTGCTTTACTTTTAACAATGTTCTTTGGCTTCTCTTCCGCCCAGTTACTCGTTAGTGACCGTCCAATTGTCGCTTATATCAGTAATCCCACGACTGCTCAGCCATCCACACCGCCCCCAGCGATTTCGAAACCGATTTGGAATTCCCGCCTGAACCATTACCACTTTTGTTCACTCAAACACTACATGACTTTACTGGTGTATTTCGGTTGCTGTGTGATTTATAAATTTAGAATTTGTGAAAACCTCACATTGACATGTACTGCTGTATACTCTGATCTTGCCTTGTGCATGTGTATTGATCACGGTCAAGAAATATACTATACTATACTACGCTATTCTATTGCTGGCCGACCATCAAACGAAGAAAATGCTACCCTCGGTAAATCTATCCCACCCACGAAGTGGGAAGCAGCATTCCATAACTTATGATTAGGGTCTTGCCCACCGGCCTTTTGGTCTCCCTGGTCAGCAGTATTTATGAACTCATCACGAATCGACTTCGTGTGCACTTGGAAGTAATAGTTCACTCTTTTATCACAGTCATTTGGGTCCAAGGATCGCACAGAGGCACTTCTTTCTAACTCCTCTGGAAGTTTGGCAATCTCCAGCTCTTGCTTGACTATTAGAAACTCCTTTTCCCGGTTTTTTTTAAAGCCTTCAAATCCTGCTCTAGTTTATCTTTGAGGCGGGGTTCCCTGAGTTAGACAAGCAACAAATTCGACTTAGAACAATGACTTTACCGACTAGAGCCTGCTACCCTGGAGCCAGAACAGAAAACTATCAAGAGGGGCCTGCTGGGTTCCAGCAATGACATGATCCGATCCGCTTCCATTTTCAGATCGGCTGAGTCCAGTTGTCAGCTTATTGCTTCTCGTTGTTGGCATCGTTCCAGAGACAATTCCAAAATACTGTAACGACCAAAACGCTCAAGTCCTGGTCCGGGTGAAGCCTGAACAGCGATTCAATGCTCTATTCACCAAATAATAAGCTTCACTCGTTTTGGATAGCACCTTGGAGCCTCAAATCAACGTGTAGCCCAAATTAGTGCAGAACCCGCATCAAGAACACGATTGCTCTGCACGTAAGCTTCAACTGGATTCATTACGCTAGAACGAGAGCCTAAGGTAATATTCGGCCTCACTGAAAGCAGTTTAAAAGGAGCGTGAACTGGGTTTTGGGCCGGCATCTGGAGTTTTTCTCAAAAAAACCTATCATTTCTTTTGAAAGAGCAAGATCAAACGTCCTTGAGGTGAGGTGTGGAAGCGAGTGATAAATTCCGTACGAAGTCTTCGGTGAAGTGGTTCACCATCAATGGATTACGGACAAAAGCTCATTGACGCTTCTGAAAGAGGAAAACGGAAAAAACTTTATGAACACTCTCACATTTGTGGGGGAGGGTCCAGTAGACCTCAGCACTCTGACACCTAGTGAAAGGCTATTATATCTTGGCAATGAAAGCATGTACGATGAATGAGCATTTTATTGTAAACTTGCTGAGCAACAGAGACGAATGCAATTCTCGACAGTTAATTTCCGCAAGCTTTAAAAACTTGAATGTATATATCCTGTTACATGGAAGGCCGCATATTTGGAAATAAATGAGCACCTCAAATCAGATAACCTAATCATTTCGTTTACTGGAAGTTCCCACAGAAATCACAGGCCTCTGGGGTTAGCTAAAGGGGTTGCCTTAGACGTAATTTTGTTTCATCATGTCAACGACTTTTCCCGATTGGTCATGAAGAGACTGTTGCTTAGTACACTGTTCATCGAGCATCATGATTAGTAAGGGTGTCTTTATAAGCCAACAAAAAATTCGCGGTGTTCAGATACCCTTTTTGCATGGCCTATCATTATACCGATTGCTTTTTTCGAATAACTGAATTTGGTCGTCGTGGCAGAGGTGGGACCAGAAGTAGCTAGGTGGACGGGGCTGATCCTGCCAATAACATGAAAGAAAAATGGATATAGACAGGTGAATAGCAGTCAGTATTTGATCACTTAAAGTGGCATATCATAAAGGTCTCCTTCCTAGCTTACAGTGACACCTTCTACACATAGGAGGTGGCAGTAGTTCAAGTTACTTCGGATCCCTTCTTTTACAATACTGTTGCCAGCCAAACTATCGTGGCAGGACGGCAGCAAGCCGTGGACAGAAATGTACGTGAATCATAGAATAACCATGGGCAATAGTATACGCTCTATGGAAATTTATGGATTAAACTTTCGGCGGAATAACTCGCAAATTCAGACCATAGGCTACCGATCACAATCTCGGAATAGCCGCGCTATCGAGCACTTATACTTCAGTCGATGCTAATATGTCTCCAAAAGTATCACCGCAAAATTCTCCAGAAGCAAGACAAACATTTTCGTCGCTGAAGCAATTTAAGAAACCACACCATCGAGTACTGAAGATGGACACAAAAAAGTAAAGGTGGGCAGTGATTTGACGGTTACAAGACCCGAATCATCCAGAATCCAAAGAGCTGCAATTGCAGATCGGCGTCTACAATCTATAAAAGAGGTTGTGAAATGCTTTTGAGCAATACGTAGCCAAAGTGGATACGGATTCTGAAATCGGACCGTGATTGTCCGTGTAGTTCTTCCAGTGCGGCCAGACTATCGCTTTATAGGTAGGCAACAGTACCTCAAGCTCCTTAGAGCGAACGGCATTGGCTAATTGGCACAGCGCACGAGATGCTGTTGCTGTCGCGAAAATACATTGTCAGCCGGGCTTAAAGGATTTGTGTACGTTTACTCCCAGGTCCACTGTGTGCCCCACCCTGTGAATTGTGTGTTCACGCATTTCCACGTCTCTCTTCCCTTTTTGTGTGGCTGATGGTATTAGGTATATGCACTATTCTGCATTCAGGGATAGGTGCCACTTAATTGTCCACTCATGCGTGCATAACAGATCTCCGTATGCTCGAGTCCGAAGGACCTTCCACAGGTTCTGTGTCATCCGAGAACAGAAAAATGGAGCTCATATTCTCCCGGGTTCAGTCTTTCTAAATAGGCAGGACATGGCCATGGTCTTAACACCAACACTTGGAGCACCACCATACGGGCTCTCAACAGATTCTATTTGCCATCCCTCACCCCGAAAGTGGAACCACCTGTCACAGAGGTGGGTCCCCATTCACGCCATCACTCTAAGGGTTGTGATCACATTCTCCAACTTGCATAGCAACAGTTAGTGCCATGCTGAGTCGAAGGCTTTCTGAAGGTCTGAATGGGTAACTTCGACTAGCTCACCCTGTCTAAACGTGTCGCGACCTCGCCCAGGAAAGGGAGCAGGTCTGACAGGTGCGGTGGTTCTTCATGAACTCACGCTGCTCGTTAGACAGCAGATCACACTACGCGAGATGAGCCAAAGCCTTGCTTCCTAGGATCTTTTTGAAGACCCTAAGTATAGCCGGCAGGAGATTTACCGGTCTGTAGCCTCCCGCACCTTCCCTCGACCCACTCTTGCGAAAGGGCAACAACCCCGGCAACCTTCAAAAGCCCAAAGGAAGCGCTGCTGTTTCCGGGGATAAGTTTAAAAGCCGGGTTAAGGGTTCGGCCCTAGATGCTTCCAGCTGCTTAGTGATGACAGGATGCAGGCCATCTGATCCCACTGCCCTGCCGGCTCTCAACATTCTGATGGCCTCTACAACCTGATCAGGACACATCAAAGTCATCGATTTGCGTTGTTGCCTGATTTGAGTTACGAGTGATGCAATCCTCTGAGTGCTTCGAGGTGACATTTCAGTATTCCCGCCCTCCCTCTCACCGTATTGCAGCTCGCAAGGCTGAAGTGGATCGCACGTAGTTGCACTACGCCCTTGGAGGGGGCTTAGCCCTGGTCGCCAGTACCAATTCTCATCTTGGTTGACAACGTGTCTGTATCCTTGCGGCCATGGTGCGGACCCTCTTGAGCTGCAGCAGTCTTGCGTGGCCACCGGTTTGCTCAAACGAGCTCCATGTCCTTGCTTCCGCTTTTGTGCTTGCCCGGACCGGCGCCTCCATCAGAGAGGCTCACTCTGCATTATAACAGTGCGCAAAGGGACAGAAGCATCTGTAAAAACCATAACGTTATCTTTGAAAAACGTTCATCCTTCTTCCTCTTTATGGCGCTCGTTCTTTCACTTCAATCGCACCTGCAACCTTTGCTACAGCTTCACCTAAAACGAACCGGCTGCGTTACACCGCGTAGTTTTCTCGCTGTTTCCGGCATTTGTTTCATTAGGCTATCCGGGACAATCCCTAAAACTATAGCTCATATGGCTGTTGTATGACCCAGAAAAAATCCAGCAATTTTTCCTAAACACTACCGTCCGGGACCACCTGGTGGTAAAAGATAGCTTCAGAAGTGGTCCTTGGACTGCGCTCCGGGTAGGAGGTCAGCGAAGCACCAGTCTCAGTCAAAAAACAATAGCAGATTCCAAGATACCTCTCTGGGAATCAGCTTCGTAAAGTGACCAAAGCCGTCTACGCTGGAGTACATTCGAACTGTTCAGCCTTCTCCCTGACCTGTATAATACTTCCGGCGAAGCTTGTATTGAGCCTTCTAAGGGAATCTTGAGAGTTGGAACTTCCAGAGGGTTTTCTTGTCTCAGAACAATTCAGTGGATTTTTGTCTGGAAGCTTCTCTGAGGCGATCTTCTCAAGATACTGCGTTGGAAATCGTTTCCGTATCTTACTTTACATAACAGCCTTCTACGCTTAGGCTCAGCCCGACCATCCAATCTTCTTCTTGGCTTGCGTAATACATCCGGAAACTCTCCAGCAGCGCCATCCGCAGAAACCGCCTGCAGTTTTTAGCTTGACAACTAGTACTAAATTAATTTCGCTGATATTGACCTCCCGTGGAGAGCGCTCTCCCACTAAGGTTTACATATGTTGGCCTTACCCGGCTCTTATCCCCCTGCTTCCGTACAGCTCTCTTACCCCTGCATATTGCCACATCTTATAGTATTGGCCGTCCATATCTTTACCCCCATAGATATGCCTGCATCTCCTACCAGCCGACCCAACATCACTGCCAGCAACGGCCATCGCAATACCGCTAAACTCCAGAACTCATCGGATAACCACTCAGTTTTCCTAGTAGGTATGCTCTGACTCGCCAATAGACAAACTACGGAAATAATGAAAAGTATAGGCAGTCTTTCCTCTCAAATTGACTCTGCCGATCTGATTATCGGTCGTCTGATGCTTTTGGCGTTCCTGCTTGATCCAGCTGCACACCTCAGACAACGAACTACTGATCACGAGGTTTGTGGACGCAGTTGCCTCGGAAATCTTCAGACGGATGAAAAATGTAGAAAATGTGATGGTGTTTAACCTTCCAGACCGAATACCTCTCTCAGCTGCTAAAAACATGATCTTTAGTGCTTGCAACCTTGGCTCACAACCGTGCCACTTTGTTAGACTCTGTGAAACTTCCCTGCGCATCACCTGTTCTCAGCTGTTCCAGTTTACAAATGAAGTTGTCACCAGGAAATTTATTAGCCGGCCATCTTTCGTCGTAGCCAAAACCGGCTTCAGATATGCAAAGGTATTTACTAACAAGACCCCACTGCAAAGAGAGGTGCTTGAGAGTCACACCCAGAACAATAACCCCGGTGAAGATGCAACCAGAAATCTACCCTGAAACTCTGGTTCACCTATCACTAGCCATCACCGGATGTTGCCATCCATTGCAGGTCGCAATGCAACCTTAGATTTAGACAGTACTCTGAGTTCCTCGCCCACTGAGCCACCTGGTAAACTCCCCAATATCCAGAATAGCCTAAGAAAATCCCTAGACTGGAACAAGAGCTCCAGCACCCACAAAACTGATGAAGGTTCCCCCGACTCATCCATCCGCAAGATCATGTTCCACACAAGTATAGATGACCCCATTCCTTCTATTAGCTCCACGTCTGGTTATCCAACCATACCTGAAAATCACCGCACCGTCACCCCGCCTCCGTCTGCACCCATGCATCCTGATACCCCTGGCACTCTTGTCATCGCAACCAGGCCCCTAAGCCAACCCGCTGCACTGACCCATTCACCACCGGAAAGTATCTGGTTACCACCTGAGCCGCCACCGCTGATTAGCCCACCAGTACCCATTCACCCTCAGAAATTACCACTTCGTCGCCCAGAGAACAAGATCCATCAGCGTATTGCACATGCAAAATATGAGGAAATGGCGCAGTCCAGCGAAACTTTACTGGCCTTCTGTGTGGCCGCGAATCCTAATTTTCCATTTCGGCTAACTGCCCTTTCATTTCCATTCTACCCTAACCAACTCTATCCCCCTCCTATCACCGAGTCATTAAATTTCTATTCGCCACACCAATCACTCTATAACTCAACCGTTACCCGGCCACTTCCTGGAAATCGTCTCCGTGCCTCACCTAACTTCCCACTCCCACATGACTCATCCACCCCTCTTGGTCTAGTTCTACCACCCATCCGTGGTCGCTTTGTCCTGCCGGCCCCCCCAATAATATTCACCGCATTCTACCTACTCTCTCAACCAGCACCTCCCGATACCTCCTTCCTTACACTAACCCCCTCCAGGCTTCAACTCGTCGAATCCTTGGAGCAACTGAGGTCCTACCCTTATCCTTGCCCCTTTTCTTAACTAAAATTACCGCCTTCATCACAACTACTGAACCCCCTATCATATCCGCCACTAACACCACCACCAAGACCTGCACCATCTCTTTCATTGATACTCACAAATGCCCGTTCACTACTGAACAAAACTGAAGCCATCTGCAGCGTCGCCCAAACCTCCGACTTTGATATTATCATCGTAACTGAAGCTCGGTCAACGAATTCCGTCCCGTCAGATCGAGCCTTTCTAGTTGGTCACCAGATGTTCCGAAGGAACAGGCCTTGTCCTGGGGGAGGCTGTTTGGTCTGTATCGAAAACTCTGAAGGCCATTCCAATCTCGAACACAACCCTGGACGCCATTCAAGATTCTTTGTGGCTAACGGTTCCCTTGCCTAACTCTTATCTTCATATCGGTTGCGTCTATCGTCCACCTGAGTCCAGAGCTAAGGATCTTACTAAGATTATTGACGCATTCAACTATCTTTCATTGCTGCCCTGTTCCTTCAAACAAATTGAGGGGGAATTAAATGCTCCGAGCTTTTGTTGGAATACCCTATCTGCCCCAGACAACTTATTGGATTTCACGTCATGCTTCCGAGTAGGGCACTGGATCCAACATGTAACAGTCCCAGCCAGAGGTAACAACATCCTTGATCTGTTGTTTACTATTGGTTTATCCGATATTTCAGCCAGTACGCTTGACCTCTTCCCAGGAATTGGCCACAGAATGGTATCCTGCACCTTCGTGGTTTCGCAAGCTTTCGATGAGTCCCACCCACCCAATCATCGCTCTTCAACAGTCAACTGAGAAAATCTTATCTGCACGCTTTGATCGTTAGACTGGGACGACTTATTCCTGCCAAGCGGCCCTCAGCTGTCTACTGATTGACTACATCCTAACTTGTCCAACTTGCTGTCCGCATTCACTACGACTCGAATCATATCAGACCGAATCCGTAGTTTAATGCTGACCCGAATGCAAAACAAATATCTAAAGCTCCGGAAGGTTTATCACCCCAACAGTGACTTATTGTCATTCTTGCAGCTCCAATGTCTCGCGGTAGCAATCAGAAGCAAGACTGACGATATGCTCAAAAAACAAGAAGTACCTACCCTGCAATGTCATGACACTTCCTCAAAGTTGACATGCCTACTTAAGAACAGAAATCAGCGCAGGTCCACTGGTATCCCCCCTCTAATTTTAGCGAACAACTATCACATCATCTCACTTGTAGCGGCGGCCGAGGAGCTTAATTCCTACTTTGCTACATCCACGACTATGGACCTCCCCACCCTACCCCCATGCACGGACCCTGTTACCGAGCACTTACTGTTTGATTTGGAATTTACTTTGAAAGAGGTGACCAACCAGCTTACCCGCGTTCGGAAGCTCTCACACCCTGGCCATAATGGCGTTCCACCGACACTTCTAGGTCCTGGAGTAAGTGATGTTGCAGCCCTACAATTGGAGGTCTACAGTCTACCCATCAATTCTGGTACATTTCCCCCACAGTGGAAAACTGCGATCATCATTCCGATCCGTGAAATGGAACCAATACATGACCCCTCAAACTACAGCCCCATCAGCCACACTCCAATTACGTCTAGGTTGGTGGAACGCCTCATCAAAGAGCGGGTGTCTGACTTCCTACTGTCCCATAACATCATCCATAGTGGGTAGCACGGCTTTCTAAACTGACTTTCTTGCACCACTTGCCAGCACGACTTTTTTAACCTCATAAAGGCGGCCGCCGACAACAGTAAATTCGTCACCATCATATGCCATGATATGACAAAGGGTTTTGACCGCGTCCTCCACTCTTTATTACTGACCAAACTGAAAGCTCATGGCTTTTCCGGTCCCTTTTTTTCTTGGCTAACATCATATCTATCGAACCGCTCACAAGTGGTTTCCATTGATAGGCTTTTCTCACAACCTGTCCCAGTCACCTGTGGGGTCATACAGGGCAGTGTACTCGGTCCTTTGCTTTTTCTGGTTTACATAAATGACATTTACCATCTCGCACCTTGGTGCCCCATTCCTTCCTATGCTGGAAGAAATTTCTAGTGACCTTAAGCGACTCGTGGGTTGGTGCAGTTCATGGAGTATAGGTTTCTCAACCTTAATGAGCTGCCATACAACCGTCAGATGTCTAGTGACCCCCGGAATCCTGCTTATCCACCACCCACTCATTTCGCACAGCCCTTTAGCTCGAGACCTTGATCCTCGTTACTCTTGTAGCTTCAGGTGCTCTGAGTACTTTTCACTCCAAAATGCAAAGACGAGAAGAACCACTGGTCTCATCCCCAGAACTTTTCGGCTGAACAATTGCAAACTGCTCACTTGCAAGTCTCACGCCAGGCTTCTCGTCGAATACTGTCCCATTATCTTCACCTACACGACGAAAACTGGCCGCGTTCCTCTGGAGTCCGTGCAGCACCAATCCATCAAACAACTGGTGGGATTTTTCTCCGGTTTGTGTTAAAAGGACCGATGCATCCTACTCAGTTTTGACCCTATACGGCTGCGTCTTATGAAGCTCAATTTGTGCTTCCTGTTTAAGCTGTACCACAGTGCGGCCTTTTAATGTACCGATCCCGTTCGTCTCACTCCCCCCAAGAAGTATGCCCTACGCCATCGGTCACTGCGGCCCTCTATTCATAGGTCAAAATTTTCCATATAAAATATTCAAAGTTATGGAATAAACTTCCGCTGAACATCCGCGAGAGTCTCTCCGTTCCTCAGTTCAGAGGCTCGCTGGATCACTTCCCGACCGTTCCCAATGTGATCTCCCTTACCGGCCACAGAGTCACCGAAGAGCTGGCCTACGAAACCGGGTTAAATTAGTAGGATTATGGCACTAGAACTTTCATTTCTCGCCCAATGACAAAAGCTAGGGCGACCATTTTCTCTTACTTTACACTGTACACAATCCATGCTACAATGGCTACAGCCTGTTTACTTTTGTAACTATATCTAGTTTATTGCTTGCCGATTCTCCCAATTCTCCCGATTCTCCCGATTCTAGACAGTACTCATGTACTACTTCTAACCAGTCTGAGGTTCTTAGCCTCAGATGTCACTGCGACTAAAAAGTATGTGGCTTTGGACCCAAGGACACTGAGTTCCGCCGTCCACCACCCAACTTGATCTTTTCACTCCTTTCCCGTTTATTTTGGCTACCACCACCCATCTGGGTTCTACTTGCGGACTCACTCCGCTTTCATTAGTTATCTCATTCCAGAATCTCTTATCTCAGATGCCCACCTTCTAATATATACTTGTTGGCCTGTCCTCTCGTCTCACTTCTGTATCTACCATCTGCCAACTACTATCGTCTTCACTCTTATGCACCACACCATTTCCGACCGCCAGTGCTAAACTCATCTACACCCGCTAGCCCGGAATGTTCTCTCATGGTCTCAGGCATGGTCTGGAGCCGTATGAGACTGATACACGTATGATAGCCTGTGCTTTACATAATTCGTTGTCTTGCTCCGTGTGTTCGCTTAGTCCCATTCTGCGTTTTTCCAGCCCATGCTAGCAAAACCCCTGACGTCAACGGCTCCCACACCGTAGCCTCATCCGGAAGTGGGGAAAACAGACCACCCTCAGCAGTTGCGAAAAGGACAAATAGGCATAAAATTGCGATCGGGCTGAGGGACTGTGGGATGTTTCTATATGGACCCAACAACCCTTCCCTCAGGATATAGAAAAAACCGTAAAAAAGAGAAGTGGAAACACGAAAGACCTGGTGGGATCGATTCGATCTTCAAATACCACTGACATCGGGCCGTGAAGGAAATGGTTAACCTGCATTTATGGGTAAGTCTCCCATCAGCTCAGACCTGATCCTGCTAAAGGGGAAACCCCACGTCGCCATTGTTCGCTCGACAAGCTTTTGTTTGTTCGCACGAGACTGACTGGGGTGACAGCGCACTGGACTCTCTACATAAGCTTATCCACCTCCCGTTCTTAGTTTCAACCACCCCATACCCTCCATAAGCGCACCTAGCACGCATGTCGACGTCAAATACAATCGTTACCATGGTCTCGACTTTTAACCCATCGATCTGGACAGAGTGTAGACGCACCTGAAGAATAACAGCAACCTCGGTGAAGCCCGGAAAAGAAAAAAAGAGAAAAGAACGCAGTGGAAACCGGTCGCCTTCTCCATTCATACCCCTCCGTCTTCCATCATCTTCCTTAAAAAGCGGCCTTCTTGACATCCTAGCATCCAAGCCACGCTTAGGTTTACAACCCTACCTAAAGTAACCACTCCCGACACCAACCAGTAGCATTAGACCCGTAAATACTCCACTGCTGCACATGACAAATATTCCTGAGGCCAGTTATACAGACTGATATCTGGGTTCTTAGTACCTCTGGCCGCCTGCGGCCAACTGCAATCACTACCGCAGTCTGGACTTTATGCCAATCGACATGGATAGCATGTCGAGGCAACATATGACCAACACCTGCCTCTTTTAAGTTCACAAAAAACACAGAGAACCATTCATATTCTCCATTACCTACTATTTTTCCTCACTTTTCTAATAAATGAGATATTCGTGCAACTACCACATCATGGGATCTCCCTGCTCACATTCAAGTTTAACCTCAGTAGACCAGCACCATCGGGTAGGAGCATAGACGAGCCTCCGTCTACCTCTGTCTGCACGATACCAATTTTATCCAATGCATCACCGCCGAGGCCCTAGTAGTTCCTTCTGAAATCTTACTTAACTGTTCCTCAGAACATTTCAGTGTAGAATAATTACTATACAAGGAGAGACGGAAACAAGTATAGTGCTATGGTAACGAGGCATCCACCCCATTCACACACATACTGTTCTCTTAAACCTATGTAGGCGTAGGTGCTGGCCTGCACTCCGCTTAAGCAAACGGCATTGAGAGTTACGATTTCTAATTTTGTGCGAACCATTTATCCTTTGAAATGCAGACACAGCAGCCAACCCAGTGTACGCCACCTTGCTAGCCTGTAGCAGTATTGATCAATCCCCTGCAAATCTAAGTCACATAAACTCGTGGAATAAACCCCAAATCAGAATATGGAATGCGCCACTGACGGTTCACATAAACCCAACCAGTTCATTAATAATTGTTGCAATTTATTATCATAACCCACAGCTGGAACCATGTCCAGACTGCAAGCCCCATTTATTTCGGGTTCATCGTTGCCCACTCTCTCAGGCTCCACATTAGATGACCAAGGTTCACAATCTGACCCGTACTGACAGAGACCCAAATGGAATCTTTCATACCAACCAGGATTTCAGTCGAGCCGCACGACCTAAAACATCCACAACTGCTTACCAGTATGTCGAATGGCATCTTCTAACGCAACAACTTTCCCACTGATGTCACTGTTGGAGCCTACACAACTAGCAGTTTATGCGCGACGAGCTATTGAATGATCGACACGTCCTTTACCCCGCCAGATAAACCATACCCAAGGATGCTGCACAGCACGTTGGCCCTGGGTGGAACAAACCAATAACAGGGCTAGAAATTTGTTACTCAATAAGTTTCGATACTCCCTCCGAACGCGAGTCTACTTAACCTCCTCATCTGTGGTTCTCAGTAATGACCCTGAATAAAGCTGAGAATCAATAAGTCAGTATATTTTTGTCAGAGTAACAGAACAATAAGGCTCGAGCCTATGCGGAGGTTTTCCACTCAATATCTGACATCTTTTCAGTTCAGTTCACTTCATCTTGCACAGGACAGGTAATGGCCACGGCCAGTCGAGCGTCCAGACTTCCTTCGATGGTATGCATACCAATTATGCACCCAACACTGCCGAGTGTATCTCATCGAATCCCCGCTAAAAATGAGGGGGAAACGGAAAACCTCATCGCACATCAGCTGCGAGAGACATTAGGCATCTCGAGCTTTCACTGAGACAGTATGCAATGGGCAAAAAAGTCGATCAAAACATACTCCAGGAGGACCACAGTGCTACCCGTCATCCATCTAGATGACACTTAGGGCTTACTAAGAGGAAATATCTCGTACCACTTGCAATTCAGGGCAACTCTGAAGAATTGGACGGTCTGCAGATCTATCATTCTACCTGGAAGACCGTTCCAACCGTTCACTACCCCGTTACTAAAAAAGTGCGATCTAGCCATCAACCTAGCTCGGCTTCTATCAGCTTCTTTTCTTGTTCCCTTGTTCTGGAATCTAGAGACACTTGAAACAGACTATCCGGTGTGAGGCCAGAAAAGCCCTTCATTACCTTGAACGTTTCTGTGAGATCCTCTCAACGTCTCCTCCTTTCCAACGAGAAGAGATTGAGATCACAGATTCTCTGCTCGTGCGTCTTACTCCTCTGCTCTTCAACCGTTCGCTTGGCAAGACGTTGAACTTTCTCTAGGCAGGCGGCATCCCTTTTGTAAAGGGGCGAACAAGCTTGCACGCTACCTTTTAGGTGAGGTTGTACTATAGCCCTGTAAATAGGTACGAATATCTGCGGCTTCCGGCGGGACAAAGCTGACCGCAGTCTAAAGGGCTTACCACGAGCCTTTTGTGCGGCAGTGTTGCACTGCTCTGACCATTTGAAGTCACTGTCCATGATGACCCCAAGGTCTTCAAACCTACTGACTGCTCCCATGGTGGGCAGCCCTTGGTCGTGAGAGACAGTTAGGCTCTTTGTTTGCCTTGACAACAAATGGCTTTTTTGAGCGTTCAGGGGTAAGTCCCATTTGTATGCACAGTCCAGGAAGGTGCCTTTATCCCTGCCCAAGTGCGCCCTACCCTCAGGTCCAACAATCTTCACATCATCCGCAAAAATAAACCTGGGCGATTTAAGAGCAGATGCCAGGTCGCTAACAAACAACAAGAACAGGACCGGGCCTAGGACGGATCCCTGAAGTACACCACTGGTGACATTCACCAAACTAGAGCACCTGTCCCCCACTTTGATGTAAGACGTTCTGTGGGAGAGGAAGTCCTCCAGCCACCTAAATACTGGCCCACGTATACCAAACTCCTCCACCTTGCATGGAAAAAGACGATGATTAACCGAGCCGAACCCCTTGCTAAAGTCCAGGTAGCATACCTCGACTTGCCCAACTTCGTCGAGTCGTCCAGTTACTTCATCTTAGAAGCATAAGAGATTGGTCAGATAAGATCTATTTTTCAGGAATCCATACTGGGCCGAGCTCAGCACGGACTGCTCCAGTAAGTGCTGGCAGATGTGGGTACGGATGACCTTCTCAAGGACTTTTACATAGAATGCTGGTTAGACTTACCGGCCTGTAGTTCTGCATAGCCGACTTAGGTCCGCTCTTATGTATTGCCACGACTGCCGCCACTTTCCAGTCCTGAGGTAGCTTAATCTGGTCCAAAATGGACCTGTACAGCCTGCATACCGATGGCGCTATGACATCCGCCATCGGCTTGATGATAGCTGGATGAATTCCATCTGGGCCCGCTGACTTGTAGCTGCTTAATTCCTGTAGGTACATATGCAAGCTTTCCTCCGAGATATTCATCCCATTTAACTGGAGAACAGGATGCACCAGAGCCAGATCTAATCGTACCCCACAATCTATCCTACGTACACCACCAAAGTCTTCTCCCAGGGCGTCTGCTTTGCCCTGGTCATAAGTGACAAAACCGTGGTCACCAGTGGACGGTGGACCAACAGCATCCTCTGCTAATCCTTTCGACTGCACATAGCTGTAGAATTTTTCCGGGTGTTGTCTTACACGTTTGGCCGATTTGAGTTCAAATTACCGCTTGGAAGTTCTCAGAAGGCTCACTGTCTTGTTTCTCAGCATTTTATAGCGGTTCCAGGCTAGCTGACTGCCGGAAGCTTTGTACTGGTTTCGGCTGCTGTTTCTACCCTTGATGGCCTTGGCTATTGCCGCCTTCCATCACACGGGTTTGCCCTCCCCACTCTCCTTGTAGGGCAACCAGGGATCTCTTTATAGTCTGCCAGCACTTCTCGACAGTAGCCCTCTCTATCGTGTCCCAGGTCAAACCTACTGTAACGACCGGTTGTGGAAAATCCCCCTAAAATCCTTTGCGGTCCCATGTTTCTCTTTACATCACTCACTTGCCTACACTATTGACATGTCTTTACAAACTGTTCGTTTTTATGGACCAATTGTTGTTTGTTCGCACCCAGAGCGCTGCTTCGTCATATCCTTGTTATGGACCTGCGTGACGTGCGTGCTCCTCGCTCGCAAGCCGCAATTCGGTTTCTCGTTTGTTGAGTCCTTGTGATTTCATTATTGGGGTTTGTATCTTTTTGGTGTCATTGTTCATTCAATAATCTGGTATCGTAGAATATCACGGATAATCGCCTTTTGATTTCGGGATCCGTTGTGAATTTGGCTGCGCATTGCTCAAACTTGTGTTACAATACTCAACAGATCAAATTGGAACTAGAAAACACGCAAAGTGCCAAGAAAAGTGTAAAAGACATTGGAATCTCGAAAGGAGGTAATACAGCACGTCACTGATGAGGTTTTGGGTACCTTTGATTCTTTAGTTAATGATAGATCGCCTAGTCCTGTCAATGTTAGGTCACATGTTACTGAGGGCATTATGGATGGAAGGATATCGATCTACATAGGTTGAGGATATTAGACCTAGAACAACTACTGTTATCGGCTGGGCAACAGGCCCAGGAAGCAGAACAGAAGTGTATACAGAAAGAGCGTGAGCATGCGACCAACGACTACCACCTTCCCGATAGATTAGGGTAAAATAAAATAGGAAACTCCACGTAGGTCGCCAACTATAAAACACCGACCATCTATTTGCCAAGAGCAAAATTGACGGTTTTCGACGGGCGATCTGAACACTACTGCAAGTTCGTCAAGCAGTTCGAGACCTTTGTCAAAAATAAGATAACCGACCCCGGGCAAAGTATTCTTTATCTGACTCACTACTGTCGAGGCCGAGCAAGAGAAGCTGTTGATGGGTGTACCGTGTTCGACCCGGAACAAGGCTACACCCGATCAAGGAAGATTTTGAGGGACCCGTTTCGTCAACCGTTCAAAGCAGCCCGTAACCTAATAATGGGGGCGATGGTTGAGGCAAAGAGAACCAAGGGCGATGTCTACACCATGGCCGACCTGGTGATCATAATGCAGAACTGCTCAAAAGCCCTCGACCATTTACGCTACAGGGCTGATCTAGATGCAATGCACACCCTGGAAGGCATAGTCCGTCACCTCTTTCCCGAACTTCAGGGTCGGTGGGCGGAAGAAGCGGAATGGATAAGCCGAAGCCACCGGGAGGCTAACTTCGAAGACCTGACCGAATACTTGGACAGGCAAGCCAAGATAGCCGACAGCAGACTTGGCCGACTTACCGGGACAGCAACCGAGTAAACAAGTCTAGTACTAGCCAGGTTCAAACCACTGCTCGGGAACAGCCGAAATATCAGCCTTGGACCAGTGCACACGCCACTTCACGCGATGCCACAGAGCAACCAAGTTGCAGGTCCTGTGATGCCAACCGTGGGCCACTAGAATGCCCCACGTTCGTCAGCGCCACAATAGACGAACGTTGGGGAATGATGAGGATGGCAGGAGCGTGTTTTATTTGTCTCAACGCCATGCACCGGGCGGCAGCTTGTAGAACAAGGACCAGAAGTGGTCACGAAGGCTGCACGGGCAGACACCATGGATTGTTACGTCGGGAGAGAGAAACTATACTCGAGGCGAGCATCAAGCCCAGTGTGAGTTGTTCAACTTCGCGGTCTGCCAGTAAGCCAGTACGTTTAGGAATAGTTGCCGTGGGGGTGGTGACCCCAACCGGGACGGTCAAAGCTTTGAATTTCGTCGACGGTGGATCTGACTCCACCCTAGTGAAAGAGCGGTTCGCCAACGAACACCGGCTTGCCAAGGGTGCGAAGTCGTTGGCAGTGAGCACGGTGGGAGGAACACAAGTAATGACTGCCGGCCGGTTGAGGTTGCAACTCATCTCTTCAGACACTAAAGAGCAAATCAAACAAAAGGGAGCATTCACATTAGCTGATCTTCCCATGCGAGCATCAAGGTCGGTGAACGCAATCTTGACTAGGTGGCCCCACCTGCAGGATGTAACCGTTGAAGACTGGGAAGACGACGAAGTGGATCTCCTCATCGACTGCGACGTGCCAGAGGCACACTGGGTACTTGATCAGAGTTTGGGCGACCACCAGGCACCTTATGCCGTACGCACGGCTCTGGGATGGATGTTATACGGTCCAGTAGGGGGACGTGATTCCGTGAATTACTTATCCACCAAAATGGACCGCATAGAGTATCACCTGCAGCGGCCGTGTTGAAAGGAGTTTCGTGACATCGGAGACGAAAGACCATCGTTGTCTCAGAAGGATCATTCCGCTTTACAAAAGGTGCGGCAAGGCACTAGAGGCCTCAAAAAACAGTTCGAGGTTCCCATCCCATGGGGCACATCGGTCGACCCGTGGACTGACAATAGAAATTATGTTCTCTAACGATTACTACGACTAAAATAACGCTTCATTCGAGACCAGAATCTGTGGGAACGACACACGGATTTAATGAAGCGAAACGAGGCCCTCGGTTACGTTGAAAAGGTGCCTGCCAACACCGACAGCCGAAAGGATATCTGGTATCTACCTCACCACCCGGTCATCAACCTCAAGAAACCCAAAATACCGCGGGTGGTTTTCGACTGCACAGCCAAGTTCCAGGGCAAGTCGTTAAACGATCGCCTGCTACAAGGACCTGACTGGACTATGCCACTAATCGAAGTTTTGTGCCGTTTCAGATTGAGAAGAGTGGCCTTATCCGCCGACATAAGGGCAATGTTTCATCAGGTGAAAATACCGGTAGGAGAACGAGATGCGTTGCGTTTCCTGTGGTGGGAAGAGAACGACCGGGACAAGGCAGTAGTAAATTATAAGATAACCATCCACCCCCTCGGAACCATATCGTCACCTTTCTATGCCAACTACGCCCTTCGGGAAGCTGCGAACAAACACGGAGATTCTGTTTATCGGTCGTAGGTAGATAGCGTCAGCAGAAATTTCTAAGTCGACGACTATCTTGGGTCATTCAATGATACGAAATAAACTCTAGCGCAGTTCAGAGGCCTGACAAGATTGCTAGAAGAGGGACTCTTCCATCTAACAAAATGGATATCGAACGCTGCAGAAGTGTTCGAGGTCATTCCGTACCACGAGAGGGTCGAAAGGGTTAGAGATTCGGACGGCTCACCACTCCCTACCAAAAGCACATTAGGAATACAATGGGACGCGGAAACGGACGACTTTGTTTTCGAGCTAAACGTTCCCGAGCTGCCAGTAACCCGTCGAGGCATACTATCCGCCGTCTCTAGTCTGTTCTACCCGCTCGGTTTCGTCTCGCCCTGGCTGTTACCCGGAAAGATCTTGCCGCAGCGGCTGTGCCGTGAGGAAGTCGATTGGGACCAGTCACTGGACCGGGGAGACCAGCTGGACTGGGAGGAATTTTTGAACACTTTGAAGAAATTAGGGACATAAGGATTCCACAATGTTTGACTCCTGGCCATACAACACGGACAAGAAAACTGCTTGCCTTTTCCGATGCATCCGAAGTCGGTTATGGAGCTAAGGTGTACGGACGATGGTGCACAGGAGACGGACAATATACTGCGAGGATCCCGTTCACTAAGGCCAGCGTTGCTCCGCTGAAGTCGGTCTCGATCCCACGCCTTGAATTCAGTGAAGCCGTGTTAACAGTCAGGGCAGTACAAGCGATGAAGAGATGTTTTGACTTCTACATTTGATCGGCTAGCTTTTGGACGGACTCAAAGATAGAACTTTACTACGATAACAACGTCCGGAGCCGGTTTAGTACTTTCTTCCCTAGCCGACTCAAGATTATCCACGATGGATCAGCCATGAACTAGTGGAAGCATGTCAGGTCCGGCGATAATCCAGTCGATCTGTGCTCCCGAGGTGGGACCAACTACAGGCAACTAGACACGTGGACATGAGGGCCAAACTTCCTGCTGGTGCTCAAACAGGACTGTCCCGTGTTCGAATTGAAACCCCCTACGGAAGTGGAACTGGAGATCAAAGGCGTAGTGATGGCGGCCAACGTCGTCGAAGCGACATCCATTCTACCGCAACTGGTCAGGTTCTCTTCCTGGATGAAGACACTTCGTGCGATAGTTCAGAGAAATTTACTAATCATGAAAGGGCCACGCCCCTCAGGTCGGATACGAGTCGGCCCGATAAGTCCGGACGAGCTACAAGCTGCAGAATACGATACTTTCAGAATGATTCCACGCGAGGCTTTCGCCCAAGAACTCAAGAGGGCGGAGGAAGTGGGACAAATCAACAAAGAAATGTCATCTCCGAGAGGCGAATCGAAGCGTTTAAACCCCAAACTCATTGATGGACTGCTGCGGGTGGATGGTAGGCTGTCCAACACCCACCTGAGTTTCGACACAAAGTACCCTATACTGCTGCCGGTGCGATAACCTGTGGTAGAGCTAATGATCCAACATTTCCACGTCGTGGAGGGACATGCCAGGGAAAGTCAAGTTACGAGCGTCATCCGAAAGCGTCTTTAGTTGATGAGAGAAAGGGCGGCTGTAAAACGCGTAATCCGACGTTGTGTGCAAGTAGGAGACGCAATGCCACGGGGGGGCAAACAAAACATGGCCCCGCTACCAGAATGCAGGGTGACTGCGGGCTGATGGCCGTTCAACGACACAGGTTTAGGTTATTTCGGGCCCTTGTGGATCAAGCGCGGGAAGGGAGTAGAAAAGCGATATGGATGTACCATGACGTGCATAAAGTCAGGCGCGGTACACCTAGAATTCGCACATTCGATGACGACCGATTCGTTTCTACGGGCCTTGCAAAGATTTATCAACCAAAGAGGCGTACCGGCAGATATATACTCAGATAATGGATCGAACTTTGTGGGCGCTCACCGGGAATTGCAGCGTTGGCACAAGAACATAAACAGGGACGAACTGCAGAATCGAACCGTGGCCTACGGCATACGATGGCATTTCAACCCCCCACAGGCAGCGTATGGGAACGCATGATCCGGTGCGCCAGACGGATATTGCTGTCAATCATGGAGCAATAGCCGCCCGACGACGAGAGGCTGAACACCGTCATGACTGAGGTAGAGAGAATTCTAAACAACCGCCCCCTGGTTCCAGTAATGAACGGCGTCCACCAACCCGGCGCTCACCCCGAACGACTTATTGACGTTAAGGTCGAACGAGGGTTTTTAAGGGCCGGCGAACCTTCGTGGGAGCTACCTCCACGGATGGAAGCAGGCGGATTACCTTGCCAAGGTTTTCTGGGGGCGCTGGCTGCGGGAGTACTTACCAGCTCTGCGGACTAGACAGAAGTGGCTCGTCAAAACAAGACCATTCAGGGTTGGGGATGTGGTGATGATCGCAGACGAACGCGCACATTTTAGCACCTGGTCCTTGGGAGTAGTTATGAAACCACCGAAAGCACTGACGGAATGATAAGAACGATGAAGGTGAAGACAGCTAACGGAGCGCTTATTCGTGACATAGGCAGTATTAGCCTACTCGAAGGTGAACGCGGAGAAGCTGGTAAAGCTGAGGCCCAGTAGACTATTTCGCATTCGTCTTCAAGGTGGGTAAAGAAACCCCATATATGGGGGCATTCACAACACACTGTCTTATCGAGCCATCATACGCCCCGATGCACACTCACATACTTTGTGTTACGAACGTTTGAGCAATGCGTAGCCAAATTCGCAACGGATCCCGAAATCAGAAGGCGATTATCCGTGATAATTCTACGATACTAGATTATTAAAATAAACAATGACATAAACAATATACAAACCTCAATAATACGATCACAAAGACTCAACAACGAGAAACCGAATAGCAGCGTGTGAGCAGACAGCACGTGCGTCACGCAGGTCCTGAACAAGGATGTGCCAAAATAGCGCTCTGGGCGCGAACAAACAACAATTGGTCCAGAAAAACAACCAGTTCGTAAAGACAAGTCAATAGTGTATGGAAATGAGTGATGTTGGGAAAAACACTGAATCGCGAGGGAAAAAGGGGGATTTTCCACGACCGGCTGTTACACCGCCCACCAAAATCCTCCTGGATCCTTAGCAAAGTCAAAAGTTCGGTATAAAGGTACTGATTCTTCCTACCTGCCTAGGCCCTGCTGTCAGTGCGCGCGTCTAATGCTCGTCGTCGACGTTCTACTACTGGTCGCACCTAACCCATTGGCTACATAGACGTGAGGCTAGTCTACATCTTCCACAAGACCAAGTGACCGATGGCGGGCGTGAATGGTCACATAGACGTTGTCCTCGTAAGGGGCCGTCCGGTCCTGGATGTACGTGCTTGAGTGTGTGTGTGAGTGCGTGTGTGTGTGTGCCGGGGTTACAATGAAATCACAGGTATGACTACACATCAAAGGAGGACTTTCTGCAATGTCAACAAAAGACCGCGTGGCAAGAAAACGAGTAAATGTAGCATGTATGTGTGACCTGAGCTCCGCTACTTCCACATATGCAAGGGGCATTCGGTAACGTCAACAAAAAGGAAACAAAGAACACTGTCACATTTATGATGGGTTTACGGGATGTAGAGTGCGTCGTGCATGCGTGTATGTATCGGGATGTATAATGGAATCGCACTCATCACCACATATCGGAAAGAACCTTCTGTAATGTCAACGAAAGGACCGCGAGCACCTTAACGTGTTTGACGGAGATTGTGTGGTATATACGGTGTTTCTTTATCCACCTCGATTACTGGTGTGAAAAAGGTTTACTAGGCCTCAGGGTTATCAGCTCCTCCGTCTTCGCTCTCGAGTAGGTTAATACTGCGTATGTCACGAATGAGCACTCCGTTAGCTGTCTTCACCTTCACCATTCTTATCATTTCGTCAGTGCTTTTGATGGTTTACGCAACTACTCCCAAAGACGAAGCGCTGAAATGTGCGCGTTCGTCGGCGATCATAACCACGTCCCCAACTTTGAATGGTCTTGTTTTGGCCAGCCACTTCTGTCGAGTCTGCAAAGCCGGTAGGTACTCCCGTAGCCATCGCCTCCAGAAGACCTTGGCCAGATAGTTCGCTTGCTTCCACCCGTGGAGGTAGCTCCCACGAAGGTTTACCGGCCCTTGGAAACCCTCGTTCGACCCTAACGTCAATAAGTCGTTCGGGGTGAGCGCCAGGTGGGTGGGGTCGCCGTTCAACACTGGAACCAGGGGGCGGTTGTTCAGGATTCGCTCCACCTCAGTCACGACGGTGTTCAGCGTCTCGTCGTCGGGCGGCTATTGCTCCATGATTGACAGCAATATCCGTCTGGCGCACCGGATCATGCGTTCCCATACGCTGCCTGTGGGGGGTTGAAATGCCATCGTATGCCGTAGGCCACGGTTCGATTCTGCAGTTCGTCCCTGTTTATGTTCTTGTGCCAACGCTGCAATTCCCGGTGAGCGCCCACAAAGTTCGATCCATTATCTGAGTATATATCTGCCGGTACGCCTCTTTGGTTGATAAATCTTTGCAAGGCCCGTAGAAACGAATCGGTCGTCATCGAATGTGCGACTTCTAGGTGTACCGCACGTGATTTCATGCACGTCATGGTACATCCGTATCGCTTTTCTAATCTTTTCCCGCACTTGATCCACAAGGGCCCGAAATAGTCCAACCCGGTGTCACTGAACGGCCACCAGCCCGTAGTCACCCTGCATTCTGGTAGTGGGGCCATGAGTTGTTTGCCTGCTGTGGCGTTGCGTCTCCTGCATTGCACACACCGTCGGATTACGCGTTTTACAGTCTCTCGTCCTCTCAACAACCAAAGACGCTTTCGGATGACGCTCGTCACGTGACTTTCCCCGGCATGTCCCTCCATGGCGTGGACGTGTTGAATCATTAGCTCTACTACAGGTTGTCTCGCAGGCAGCAGTATAGGGTACTTTGTGTCGAAGTTCAGGTGGGCGTTGGTCAGCCTACCATCCACCCGCAGCAGTCCGTTGATGAGTTTGGGGTTTAAACGCTTCAGCTCGCCTCTTGGAGATGGCATGTCTTTATTGGTCGGCCCCACTTCTTCCGCCCTCTTGAGTTCTTGGGCGAAAGCCTCGCGTTGTATCATTCTGAAAATATCGTACTCTGCCGCTTGTAGCTCATCGGGACCTATCGGGCCGACCCGTATCCGGCCTGAGGAGCGTAGCCCTTTCATAACTAGTAAATTTCTCTTGAACCTGGTTAACCAAACTAGCGAACGAAGCGTCTTCATCCAGGAAGAAAACCTGACCAGTCGCGATAGAATGGACGACGCTTCGACGACGTTGGTTGCTATCACTACGCCTTTGATCTCCAGTTCCAATTCCGTAGGGGGTTTCAATTCGAACACGGGCCAGTCCTGTTTGGGCAATTGCAGGAAGTTTGGCCCTCTCGTCTACGTGTCCAGTTGCCTGAGGTTGTTCGCACCTCGGGAGCACAGGTCGGCCGGAATATCGCCAGACCTGACATGACTCCACTGGTGGGTGGCTGATTCATCGTGGATAATCGTGAGCCGGTTAGCAACGAAAGTACTAAACCGGCTCCGTACGTTGTTAATGTAGTAAAGTACTATCGTTGAATCCGTCCAGAAGCTCACCGACCAAATGTAGAGATCGAAACATCTCTTCACAGCTTGCACCACTCTGACTGCCAACACGGCTGCGCTGAGTTCAAGGCGTGGGATTGAGACCGACTTCAGTGGGGCAACGCGGGCTTTGGCGAACAGGATCCTCGTGGTATATTGTCCATCTCCTGCGCACCATCGTCCGTACACCACAGCTCCATAACCGACTTCGGATGCATCGGAAAAGGCATGTAGTTCTCCAGTCCGTGTCGTAGGGCCAGGGGTCAAACATCGTGGGATTCTTATGTCCCCTAATTTCTTCAAGGTGTTCAGAAATTCTTCCCAGTCCAGCCGGTCCCCTCGGTCCAGTGCCTGGTCCCAATCAACTTTCTTACGGCACAGCCGCTGCAGCAAGATCTTTCCGGGTAGCAGCCACGGTGAGACGAAACCGAGCGGGTCGAACAAACTTGAGACGGCAGATAGTATGCCACGACGGGTTATTGGCAGCTCGGGAACGTTCAGTTCGAAAACAAAATCGTCCGTTTCCGCGTCCCATTGTATCCCTAAAGTGCGCTCGATAGGAAGTGGAGAGCCGTCCAAATCTCTTACCCTTTCGGCCTTTTCGTGATACGGGATGACCTTCAGCACTTCTGAAGCGTTCGACATCCATTTAGTTAGATGGAAGCCGCCCTCTTCCAGCAATCTCGTCAGACCCCTGAACTGCTCTAGAGCTCATTCCACATCATCGAATGACCCAAGGTAGTCGTCGACGTAGAAGTTCCTGCTGACGCTTTCTACCACCGTCCGATGTACTAGATCGCCATGTTTGTTCGCTGATTCTCGGAGGGCGTAGTTGGCACAAAATGGTGACGATATGGCTCCGAAGGGGTGGACGGTCATCCTATAATTCACCACTGCGTTGTCCCGGTCGCTCCCTTCCCACCACAGGAAACGCAAGGCATCTCGTTCTCCCACCGGAATCTTCACCTGATGGAACATTTCCCTAATGTCAGCAGACAAAGCCACTTTAATCACTCTGAAACGGCACAGAACATCGATCAGTGGTGTGGTCCAGTCAGGCCCCTGTAGTAGGCGATCGTTTAACGACTTGCCCTGGAACTTGGCCGCACAGTCGAAAACCACGCGCAGTTTATTGGGTTTCTTGGGGTTGATAACCGGATGGTGAGGCAGATACCAGATACCCCTTTTGCTGTTGGTGTTAACAGGCACCTTTTCAACGTAACCGAGGGCCTCGTTCCGCTTCATCAAATCCGTGTATCGTTCCCACAGATTCTGGTCTCGAATGAGGCGTTATTTTAGTCGTAGTAATCGTTGGAGAACATAATTTCTGTTGTCAGTCCACGGGTCGACCGGTGTGCGCCATGGGAGGGGAACCTCGAACTGTTTTTTGAGGCCTCTAGAGCCTTGCCGCACCGTTTGTAGAGCGAAGTGATCCTCTTGAGACAACGTCGGTCTTTCGTCTCCAATGTCATGAAACTCCTTTTCATACAGCCGTTGCAGATGATACTCTATGCGGTCCGTTTCGGCGGATAAGTAATTCACGGAACCGCGTACCCCTACTGGACCGTATAACATCCATCCCAGAGCCGTGCGTACGGCATAAGGTGCCTGGCGGTCGCCCACTCTTTGGTCAAGCACCCAATGCGCCTCTGGCACGTCGCATCCGATGAGGAGATCCACCTCATCATCTTCCCAGTCTACGACGGTTACATCCTGCAGGTGGGGCCACCGAGTCAAGATTGCGTTCACCAACCTTGGTGCTCGCATGGGGAGATCCGCTAACGTGAATGCCTCCGTTGGTTCAATTTCCTCGTTAGTGTCTAGAGAGATGAGTTGCAGCCTTAATCTACCGGCAGTCATTACCTGTGTTCCGCCCACCGTGCTCACTGCTAACGACGTCGCACCTTTAGCCAGTTGGTGTTTGTCGGCAAACCGCTCTTTCACTAAAGTGGTGTCGGATCCACCATCAACGAAAGCCAACGCCTTGACTATCCCAGTCGGAGTCACTACTCCCACGGCCACTACGCCTAAACGTACCGGTTTACTGGCAGATCGTGACGTTGAACAAATCACGCTGGGCTTGGCACTCGCCTCGGATATGGTTACTCTCGCCTGATGCAGCAGCCGATGGTGTCTGCCCGTGCAGCCCTCGTAACCACATTGATTCCTTGTTCTACAGGCTGCTGCCTGGTGCGTGGTGTTGAGACAGATGAAACATGCTCCTGCCATCCTCGCCATTCCACACCGTTCGTCTATTGTGGCATTGCCGAACTTGGGGCATTCTGGTAGGCCATGGCTAGTACCACAGGATCTGCAATTTGGTTTCGCCGTAGCATCTCGTGAAATGACGTGTGTGTTGGTCCAAGGCTGGTACTTTGGATATTCCCGTACAGGGGTTTGGACTTGGCTAGTACCGGGCTTGTTTGCTCGGTTGCTGTCCCGGATGAGTCGGCCGAATCTGCTGTCAGCTATCTTCGTTTTCCTGTCTAAGTATTCAGTCAGGTCTTCGAAGTTGGCTTCTCTGTTGCCTCGGCTTATCCGTTCAGCTTCTTCCGCCCACCGACCCTGTAGTTCGGGAGAGAGGTGACAGACTATGCCTTCCAAAGTGTGCATGGCGTCTAGGTCAGCCCTGTAACCTAAATGGTCGAGGGCTATTGAGCAGTTCTGCATCTTGATCACCAGGTCGGCCATGGTGTAGACGTCGCCCTTGGTTCTCTTTGCCTCTGCCATCACGCCCTCTATTAGGTTACGGGCTACTTTGAAAGGTTGGCCCAACAAGTCCCTCAGAATCTTTCTTGCCCTTGTGTAGCCTTGTTCTGGATCGAGCATGGTGCACCCGTCGATAGCTTCTCTTGCTCGGCCTCGGCAGTAGTGAGTAAGGTAAAGAAGCCTTTGCCCAGGGTCGTTTACCTTGTTTTCAACGAACGTCTCGAACTGTTTGACAAACTTGCAGTATTGCTCAGCTCGCTCGTCGAAAACCGTTAACTCCACTCTAGGCAGATCGATCGATGGTGGTTTATAGTCGGCGACCGGCGTAGGGTTCCCTACCTTATTGCACTCTAACCTATCGGAAGCGTCGAAGTCACTGGTCTCATGCTCTCGCTGTTTCTGTGTACACTTCTCTGCTTCATGCGCCTGTAGTCTAGCCGAAAGTAACTGTTGCTCTAGTTCTAGTATTCTCAGCTTATATAAATCGACATCCTTACGATCAATATTGCTTTCAATAACACATGAGCTAGCACTGACAGAACTAGGCGATCTAGAATTAAATAAAGAATCATATGTACCCAAAACCTCCCCAGAGACTTGCCGTATTACTTCCTGTCCGGATTTGACTGCTTTTGATCCTTTTCTTGGCATTTTGCGTGATTTTTCCTCGTTCCAAATAGATCTATTGAGTATTGTTACGAACGTTTGAGCAATGCGTAGCCAAATTCGCAACGGATCCCGAAATCAGAAAGCGATTATCCGTGATAATTCTACGATACTAGATTAATAAAATAAACAATGACATAAACAATATACAAACCTCAATAATACGATCACAAAGACTCAACAACGAGAAACCGAATAGCAGCGTGTGAGCAGACAGCACGTGCGTCACGCAGGTCCTGAACAAGGATGTGCCAAAATAGCGCTCTGGGCGCGAACAAACAACAATTGGTCCAGAAAAACAACCAGTTCGTAAAGACAAGTCAATAGTGTATGGAAATGAGTGATGTTGGGAAAAACACTGAATCGCGAGGGAAAAAGGGGGATTTTCCACGACCGGCTGTTACACTTTGCACTCGTTTTACCACATGGTCTCCGTCAAACACGTTACAATGCTCACAGACTTTCGGTGACATTACAGAAGGTTTTTTCCGATAGGTGGTGGTATATTCGATTCCATTGTACATCCAGGCATGCACACACATACCCGATGCATATTATACCCCGTAACCCTTATCAAACATGTGACAGTGTTCGCCGTTTGTTTTTGTTGACCTTACTGAATGTCTTTTGCATATATGGAAGTAGCGGCAGTTACATCATACACACAGGCTCACGCAAGCACATACAGCCAGGGCAGGACGGCCCCTCGGAGGACAGCATCCATGTGCCCCCTTCACGCCCGCCATCGGTCAGTTGTTCTCGTGGAAGACGTAGAACGGCCCCGCGTCGGTGCGGCCAACGGATTAGATGCGTCCATGAGTAGAACGTTGATGACAATCATTAGGGGCGCGCACTGACAGCAGGGCCTAGGTAGGTAAGAAGAATCATTACCTTTATACCAAACCTTCGACTCTTCTAAGGATTCGGGAGGATTTTGGTGGGTGGTGTAACTACCCGTCGTGGCAAATTCCCCTAAAATCCTTTGCGGCCCCATATTTCTCTTTACACCACTCACTTGCCTACACTATTGACGTGTCTTCACGCACTGTTCGATTTTATGGACCAATTGTTGTTTGTTCGCACCCAGAGCGCTGCTTTGTCATATCCTTGTTATGGACCTGCGTGACGTGCGTGCTCCTCGCTCGCAAGCCGCAATTCGGTTTCTCGTTTGTTGAGTCCTTGTGATTTCATTATTGGGGTTTGTATCTTTTTGGTGTCATTGTTCATTCAATAATCTGGTATCGTAGAATATCACGGATAATCGCCTTTTGATTTCGGGATCCGTTGTGAATTTGGCTACGCATTGCTCAAACCAATCGCCCTATTACGAAGCCTATCTATGTCCATACTACCGAAATGTCTGACCAACCTTGAGGGTACCTTGAGTTCCCGCACGTACAGGGCCATTTTGACACACGTGGTCATTCTTGCCCAGTGGTGCACAGTAACGCCGTCCAGACACATCGTCGGGGAGGTTTGTAATTGCTAGTTCCAGCAAGGATGGAACGCATCCAGTTCTATATCTGGTATTTAGCCTAATATGCTGGTGCAACGCATTGGCATGCAGCCATACTAAACAGGTTTGCTCCTCCAATCCAAGCAAGCAGACCTCAGCCGTCGAGTCGACGTGAGGAAGTTTGAAGTCACCCAATATAAGGGTTTTTTGTGCATCTGAAACTAGTTCACTCAAAGTCCACAGCAAACAAACGTCCTCTTCGTGGTTGGTGCTTGGTGCCATGTTGACACAGAAGGCGTTAACCCTTCTGCCTGGATGGATGATCGTAACTGCGCACAACTGGACATTACGAATACACATCTTGGTCCGAGACTCAAGGTGGTTCGTATCTGACCTAATGAGGATGGCTGATCCTCCACCTGGGCGACTGTGTTCTTTATCCCGCCCTGAGACTGTAAAACCGTTACTTATCAGGCCTGGCACATGGTCTTCTTTAGAAAGCCACGTTTCCGTAACGGTAACTATTGACTCTTTGTGCTTCCCAGCGGTTTTGGTGATTTCCATCCTTTTCCTCCTTATACTACACGCGCTTGCTTCTTCACGTAGTTGTCTCTTATTGTTCACTCCGGTCTGTTTCTCAGGCGCAACGCCTGAGATGATGACACGTTTTTTGCTTCGGATGTCCCCACTGGGGTGCATGGCGCCGGCTGACGATCTGAAAAATCTGACGACTCTCAATCCACCTCTGTTGGAGTTGCCGTAACGTCCAGACCGGTAACGGTCTCGCTGTCTTTCACCTTCAGACATTACTGCAAACTTTATCTTCTAGCACGTCTTCAGTTATAACTATTCCCGACCCCGCAAGTGGCTTTTTTACTACTGTCGGGGTCGGGGCCTAAGAGCCAAGTACGGCCTTCGGCTGAACTTGTTGTTTCCTCACCGGCGCCCTGGCTGGTCGAGCCAGGTTACCCACGGAGCTAGGCCACCAGGCCTTACCCTATGCTTGTCTGGCACTATTTGTTATCTACCCTTGATGGTGTGAGCCACTACTGCTGCCCTCACCAGCAGTTTATCCCGGGTGGCCTCATCAGCGAACTCCACCAGTATTGGTCGCGCAAGATGTTCGCCCTTGTTCCCAAGTGGTGACTTCCATGTCCCCACTCCGTGCACCCTTCTCAGAGTAGTAGAGTACGGAACACCTGCGATTCGCAGTATATCGTAGACCCTCCTCCTATCTGTGTCCCGCCTGGCTTTCGATTCCCTTTCAAAAGGTTCTTCCTGGTTTAGGATCAGGAGCCTGCTGCTTGAGACCCTACCCATCGACAAGATTTGCCTTTGCAGGCCCTTTACCTTGTTTTCCAACATCAGAATCGCAGAGTCGTCCACCCTAGCTGGCCCATCCTTCGTTACATTACAGTTGCTCTTTTTTGGACTACCTCGGCCTTCTAGGCTTATGCTCATTCCACAGGCCCTAGCCGGTCTGCTTCAAGGGTGTTGAGGCAACGACCGCATGGCAGGCTCTGGGAACTGGCCAACTCGCTCTAATGACTGTCCCCTCAGGTGTGGCTACTACTTCCGCAAAAGACTTCCTAAAACCTGGCTGCGGTGTTTTGGGGCCTATTGCTAATGTAGTACTTGGTGGGCGTTGGTTCTTCCCTTGGGCCTGCAGTTCAAAGGCCAGGCTGGCCGCCTCCTCGCAAGGAGCACTGACCCACTCAGCCCATGGGTTCTGTTTATAGGGAACGTAGATGTCCTCTTATGTTCCTGAACACCTTGGGTAAGCCCACTTCTTGCACACCTTGCACTGTACATCATTTACCACAAGTTTTCCGCACTGAGGTGAGAGACACAGGTCAAAAACGCGTGTCATAACGGAAACCACAAAACAAAGGCGAAAACAGCTTAAGTGCTATTTAGCAAAACACAAAATAAGCCCTTTGACTCTTGCAGGTAAAGCCCGCCAACACAAAAGAACAAAATGAAAAACTTCAAGCGAGAAAAGATGGCTTCAAAAAACACCGAACACTATTCGGCAATACTACAAGGGGAATAAAGATATTCTGCGGATAAAACGCATCTTAAATGCAATTCCGATGCTCTCATTAATGTGATTCAAACTAAGCTAATTCACAAAACTATTCAACAACTAAATTTAGGAGCAAGAACGAAAGTCAAAAATCGAGATATCACAAATGAAACGGTAATATCAGCTGAAATAGACATTTTGTGACGAGATAAATTACATATAAAAAGGACGAAAAAGTTCTGTTGGGCTCAACTGAAAGCAAAGAATATTATAAAATGTTGTGTAAACCATCAAACTGACACTGGTATATAAGGCCTAAGGCAACAAAATGCCAGCACCCATGTCACTCGCTAGCCACGTGAATGACCACGATCTTTGACAATTTTGATACGTTTTCAAGATTGATAGCAGACTTTTACGAGGACCTCGATGAATTCACCACCGATTTTCCAGACTTCTAGCGTTACAAAAATACCAGCTTTTACAGTTACAATGCCTGCACATGGAAACACGCCAAAAAGCGTCGGCAAACGAGTAGCGACGGAATGAAGTATCATTTCGTGAAATACAGTTGTGTCCATCGGCTTTGAAAAGGTGGAGGTGGATCAAGGTTAGAATGATTGTATGACGATGTTTAGCTTCCTTGTGGATACAAAAACCTGGAGTGCGGAGCTTTCGTCACCTTGGTCGCCAAAGGAACTGGATATTAGGTTGCGAAGTGGTGTACGGGCCATAGTCATAGGTTCCAAATAAGCAGTCCTGGTTTATATGTGGCCAACTGAAGGCTGACAACGTTTCAAGAGTCCATGGTGTAGACTTAATGGATACATTCCATAATACAGCTGAATTAAGGGAACATACTAGTCGTATATTCAAAAGGCATCTGAACAGCATGGACCTCCGGTCTACACATGTTTGTCACAGTCCTGATGTACCTGGTAACGTAATAGCTTCATGAACGGTAGTTATCATTAGGGTAGCAGACCTATAAGTCTGCCGTCATACCTACAGACATTCTTCCAGAAACGTAACGGTCGGCCAGTAATTATTGTACTAAAGAAGCCTGACCTGCTGCACTCTGCTAAGAGTCGCTTAAGTCTGAGGAAGGTTTTCATGTAGGCAGTGGCACAGTGGCCCTTCCAGTGTACAAGTTACACAGGTTGAATGGGAAAATAATTTCTACGGCGTTTCTTGTATTGTTCAAGGCGAACCACATCTACGAAAGATCGTTTAAAATATTTCCATATTCCGCAATTTATGTAGTTCCAAAAAGGTATCCATTTTGCGATACAAATGGACATCCTAGCAGATACATAAAAAATGGTGGTAGACCAATTTCATATTTTTTTCGGATATATTAAGCTTTGTGGCATTCACCGTATATTGCTTTTTTCCCAGTTCCAACGGGGTATAAAGTTTGTAACGAGACTCAACATTTTAGCGGACGTGAACGGACACGGTGGAAGACTAATTTCGCCATTATCTAGTTCAAACATCGCGGGATGATGTGTTCGGTGGCCTTGCTCACTGGCGCTCGTTCAAATCCCATTATGGTAGTTTCATTCATCGTTAACGACAAAAGCACTATGAATTCAAACCGCGCGGCACTCATCAGTTCGGTTCAGTTGCAGGACTTCACTTTTCTTTCGAACGGTATCCGGCTTGAATTTGACCCTTCACTAATCCAAGGCCCTCAGGTTGCGCCCCCTTTTTCGGAATGATACAGAATAATGATCCTGAACCTAAACTCTTCTTTTATAAGGACTGCTGTTTGCTCCACGTTCATCAACGTTGAGGAGTGTACTTTTCATAGTTTGTTTTATGTCTCCCTGTTTCCTAATGCACTCCGTTTATTGAACTCGGCAATATCCATCATTCCGGACCCACATCGTTTTCATGGAGAGCTGTTCCCTTCACATTAATCAAAGTTTACGGGTGTACTCCAATAAACCTCTCCCTGTTCAGAACTTATTCAGTCCAGGGAACCCAAAAAACCTTTGTTATCCACAGCTTGCACCATTTCGGTTTATAATGCATCCTTGGCACTTTATATCTACAATATTTTCTGTATCCCCACGGGCCACCGCCAAACAGCTAGAACTCGAAACAAAACCCTATTTGCCGCACAAACCATTTTAACTTTGATCCATTAAACTATTTCTAAATTTATCTTTTTGTTTTTGACTTCTTGACTCCCGTTCGTGAAATTAGTACACAGTACATCGCTTTGGGGAACTTTTAACACCATGATCCTGCCACAGAGGGGTGTCTCGACCACGGTCGAGAAACAAACCATTACTGCCATTATCACTGTCTGCCCCACCCTGTGAATTGTGTGTTCACGCATTTCCACGTCTCTCTTCCCTTTTTGTGTGGCTGGTGGTATTAGGTATATGCACTATTCTGCATTCAGGGATAGGTGCCACTTAATTGTCCACTCATGCGTGCATAACAGATCTCCGTATGCTCGAGTCCGGAGGACCTTCCACAGGTTCTGTGTCATCCGAGAACAGAAAAATTGAGCTCATAATCTCCCGGGTTCAGTCTTTCCAAATAGGCAGGACATGGCCATGGTCTTAACACCAACACTTGGAGCACCACCATACGGGCTCTCAACAGATTCTATTTGCCATCCCTCACCCCGAAAGTGGAACCACCTGTCACAGAGGTGGGTCCCCATTCACGCCATCACTCTAAGGGTTGTGATCACATCCTCCTACTTGAATAATTATAATAATAGTGGTTTATTTCGAAGACACCAAAAGCATGCTTGACGGCGTGATGATATGGTACAATTGAGGTAGAAAAGAGGTTCCTTGGAAATTAATTGGGGCAAATGCAGCTAAAAGTGTATAGGTTTTGGTGGTCACGTGAATGAATGCCCGGCACATTTGATTCCGAAGGCCAGGTGAACGCACCGCCCAGTGGTGAGTGAGATAGGCTTCGCGGTCGAGATACGTGATGAAGCAAAGCGAGAATAAGTTAAAAAGCGCAGTATTTCGGATAACAGCGATGTATAGTCGCAGAGGTGGTAAACTGACAAAGAAAACCTTCGAGAAAGCACCAACGATAAATTGGAGAATTTTTGGTGATGACGGACAAGCACATGAACCAATAACCTAAACGACCCGAAAAATGGCAGATATATAATGCCAAAGGATTTGTGTCTTCTGAGGAATGGGATTGCGCAAATGAAGCAGAGCCCGTTTTACCACCGAATTAGTACTTACTATTCATCAAGGGGCTGTGGAGGAGGCCCTCACAGAGAGGTGTATGTAGGTGCAAGAGCCTGGAAATTTTGGTGGAGCAGAGTGCCGAAAGTTGACGGGTGAGTGAAACAGGATTCGAATAAAGGGTTCATTTCAGGTTAATTAATGAACACGAGATGACAACAGGTAGGATAGAAGAGTTGATATGAGATGATCCTATGAGGTTGTATAAGGGAAGTGCATATGTGATAATGTCGAAACATGTACGATTGCTTATTGGGATATGCTGCTAATCGTCCGACTTGGGGCACTTGGGAAACAACCGGAAGGTCAGTAACTGGAAATACGCATAGTTTATTTCCAGCAAAGGTTTAGAGAAATTGCCTTAGTAGTGGTCCTTGATATAGATGCCCAATCGTGGAGGACTGATTGGGAAATGGCAATAGTAATAGGTGGGTGAAACGGTGTTCAACTATTGGTTTATCGGGGTTACTGCATGACTAACAGATGAGGAACACAAATTGCATAGCTGTATGTGCTGAAGTTTGACTTGGAAAGCTAAGGAGGCAGTAGAACTATTAAGGTCTTAGATTTTGGATACTCCATTGCCAATGCATCTGTTATGAAATGCAAATGGTTGAATGCAAAGAGATGCAACCGATGGATACAATGAAAATAGAGCTGGTGTCACGCAGATGAGGCGCTGGAGGGAGGACCATTTCCTGTTCCATGGAATTGTTGACAGGTGAGAAGAGAATCTTTAAATGATGGTTTTGTCTAGATAAATTTAGTGGTGACAGACAAATGACCAAGTGGATGAATGGTCTCTTCAAAAGTGTATCAAGAATTGTGATGTTCATAATAAAGATCTGAGCAGTGAAACCGTTTCATGTTTAGGGGTACAGAATCTGGTAACTAGACGTAAGAAGATGAGGGTAAACAAGGGGTCAGTTCAGACAGATGGAGGACAAGTTGATGGGTATAAATGTCAGTAATCGTAAATACTAGGATACATTTCTGAGCCGAGCAAGTATATGTGCATATACTGATTCTGAACCCGACCGAGTGTATGGTAAACCTTGTTCGGGAAAGTTGGAGGAGGCAATGGGTGGCAGAAAAGCGATGCAGGAAAAGTTGTTTTCAATCCGCAACTGGTGCTAGTGGGAGAGACTGGCCGTGGGCTTGACACCTAACCTGAAAACCACTTGTGGTGACAGGAGGTGCAATCCGCCAGCCTAGTTGGGCCCGCACATCGTTGCACTCGGCCTGTACGCCCTAGGGGCGTCGGCCAAAGCAGTGGGTCTAAAGGCACCCCGCACCGTAGGGCTTCACATGGGGTTTCTTGATGAGGCCGAACGGCCGTGGGTATCAGATAGTCCCCGACCAGGTGTCAGGAGATCCCGGAAGGTAACCAAGGGAGTATCGGTCGGGTGGCGTACGAATAGCCGACGGTGAGGTAGATGCATGGGCCAGGTTAGTGACCAGTGTGGTCTCCAGAGTAATCAGAATCATCGAGAGAAAGGTACACACGAATGAAGGTCTGGAAATGGAGAAAAAGTAGAGGACCGCAGTCCGGGATGCTCCCAGCTGAGGATAAACAGAAACCGATAAAAAAGGCAACGTTATTAGACAGTGACTCTCTGGGACTGGCTTTTCGATTTCGGAAGACAGAAAAACTAGGAACGTTTGCTCAATTTCATCTGTCATAGACCACCGGTGTTTGCCCGATTCGAAAGTCTACGCCATTCCTATAGGCTTGGTCATCGGGTATGTCTACATTTAGGAGCAGCAACGTTTGGGAAACCGTGAGGAATTTATCCAACGCACTTCTAAACTGATGGCTGGAAGTAGAACTGCGTATTTCTAAAGGTAATGTATTCCGTAAGTTAGAGTACTTTGTGATGAAGAAGTGTGATTTTAAGCTAGTGCCGGTAATAGGGGTTGAAAGGCCGAGAATTCTAGAACGTAGTAGGCAGCTAGAAACAGGAGCAAAGTGCAATGAGTTAGAAGTGTAAGTCCGGCTGTGAAGGATGTTATACAGGAAGATAAGGTTCAGTTTCATACGGCGAAGCCTTAAAGAATCTAGTTTGAAAAGTAAGCGGCGTTCTTCATAAGTGAGGGGTAAGCCCCATTTAACCAGTCGCTTAGTAAAACCACGTTGAACTGATTAGATATCAACTCTCTCTGATTTGCGCATACTAGAAAAGATCGGTGGGCGGTATTCTAATAAAGACCTGGCATAAGATTTATAAAGGAGAAGAATGCGGTCTCGATGTCGGAAGGAGCGAAATATTAGCCCCACGCACTTTCTGGCCCTAGCAAATTGAAGGGCCGAATATTCCGAGAAATTAAATGTGCAGGAATAGCTTAAGCTAAGGTCCCGAACGACGTGCACGCTAGCAATGTTTGGACCACCAACGGATAAAGACCCTGGAGGTAGCTTGCATTTAAATGTAAGCACCTCACATTAGTCAGCGGAAAATTCATCTGCCAGGTTGAGCACCATCTATGGAGTGCAGATATGTCTTTAGGGATGCTCAAGATAGCCGAGGAGAGGCATTCAGGCTTGAATTCGTAGACAATCTCAATGTCACCAGCAAAAAGAAACGGGGTGCCATGGCTCACTGAGAGGAATAAGTCGTTTATATGCTTGGGGAACGACAGAGGGTCAAGGACGCTACCCTGTATAACACAGCTTGTAACTGGTTTAGGCCTGGAACAGTGTCCGTTTATTGAGACAACCTGAGAGCGATTAGACAGGTAAGAATTGACCCAAGATAGTTGAGGGTCAGTACTGCCAAAGAATCGGATTTTGGCCAGAAGATGCGGGTGTGGCACGCGGTCAAATGCCTCTGACATATCCAAGTGAAGTACTAAAAGGCCATCCCATTGTCTGCCACTTCGGTAGTGAGATGGCAGTTTGCGGAAGATCTTGACCAAAGGAAACCGTGCTGTCGAGGAATAATAGTGTCCAGTTGAAAGAGGTGCTTCACGATGTGTTCGTTTACGAATTTTTCCATTAGCCGAGAGAGGACAGATGGACGGTTAGTCGGACTGTAGTTTGTTACCTCATGCAGTGGACCTTTCTTGTGGTGCGGGATTATGACTGAGTATTCTCAGTTTGTGGGCACCAGACCAGAGTTCATTGATAGGATAAATATATTCAATAGTAGGTAAGGTAAGTCAGGCCCACATTTAACTATTGCAGTGGGCGGTAAGCCGTCAGGTCCTGGGTAAGATGATGGCTTTAAAGTGGTTAATAATTGGGAGATAATTGAAGAGTCAAATTCCACTGTGGACAGAGTTGAAGCAGTATTTGGGGGAAGAGGCGGAGGATCAACATTAATAATAACGGCCATGGTTGAGGAGAAGAATGGGTCAAAGGCCTCTGCAATAGAAAGGGGAGAAGGGACGGATACACTGTCCATTGAAACAGTGTACTGGATATCTCCTTCAGTATTAGAGGTTCTGGCCCTGTACAATAGTGGCAGTCAAATAGATCCATTTGAGTGTTGCACAGCCTTCATTTTTTGGTTACGCAGTGTAGTTTTTTCGAGCTGTTGGATGGAAGAAGTGAGGCGAAAAAGTTGAATAAGAGTCGCAAAGTCGTGTGTAGTTTCATGAAGTTTTCGAAGCTTGCCTTACTTTGTTTGCAGAGAAGTGATATAGGATTTCCTATTATTCCGTTACTGGGGGAGGTAGGTAATCCTATCAAGACATCTGGAGAACTGTGCATAGAAAATATCAGTGGCGTGTTGTGGATGAAGAGAGAGAAAAAGCCCACTCCAGTCAACTTGCTGAGTGGTGGCAGGGAGAACCTTCCAGTCGGGGGGAGGCGAGGGTTTGATACAGTGTGATTTCAGGGCAGACTGTGAGCGAGTGGGAATGTGGCAGTTAACCAGATTGTGATGGCTACCGGGAAAACTTTGGGAGATTGAGACAAATATATGAGGAACGCCACAGGTTAAAATGAGATCTAGAGCGCTGTTTTTTCTCGTAAGAGAACGGATATGCTGTACCCACCCTCCTACAGTAACACTGGTTACAGATAGCAAAAGGTTAACGGGTGCAGATAAAGATGGCAAAGCTATCTTAGGCAGGTTAAAGTCACCAGCAATAACCTTTAGACTTGAGGGCAGTAAATATAGGTATTCAAATTCATCAATTAGGTGTAAAAGTCCAGAGAAATGTTCGCCTGGTGGACGGTAAGCGCATCCGACATGAAGTTGAGGGCCCGGAATGTGGACAGTTAGCCAGAGTGAATCGGGAATAGAGTTGAGTAGAGGGAGATGAATTGTTGTTGCGTTAAAGGTCTGCTTGAAAAATGCCAACCAACCTCCACCGCATCGAGTTTTCCCATTTACTCTGAAGATATTATAGCCTAAAAGAGAAACCTGGCTCGCTGGAGTGTAATCGGTTAACCAAGTTCCAGTATTCAAGATTATATTATAATTAGAACTAGTGTCCAGATATCGTAAGCGCCGAACTTTGTTTATGGTGGATCGGCTATTAAAATGAGCCAGAGATACTGCTATTGGTATTTGGTTTTGAGGAATTCGGTTAGTCGAGTAGGTGGTGTAGTGCGGAATAGTCTAGATCCGCGGTCTGACCAGAGGGTCCATATGCGGGTGGCAAATCAGCGCCGTGAAATGGAGGGTTTGGTCTGTAAGCTGTTTCGTAGTATGGTGCTCTATTGGAAAAAGAAGGGCTGGTGGCGCTATGGTGTCGGTCGGTGCAAGGGGCCGATGTAGATGAATCCTTTGAGAAGTGCGGGATAGCTGGAGTGTCTGGGTTAGTGATGCTTCCATTTGTTTAAGGAGGTTAAAGATGCGAGGCTGCATAGCAATGTAGTCCGTTAACAGCCCCGGGTTGGGGTACACATTTTCGCTCCAAGGTTAGGGTGATAAATGGGCAACCGGAAAAATTTGACGTGCGGCATTCTCAAAGGTAGGGCGCAGATGGTGGTGAAATGTGCCTGAGGAAACAATGGCCATTATTTGGCTCGCCATTATCACAAGGATTAAGATGATTTGTCTGTTGGGGAGGGGGTATAAGGTGTGGTGGGGGCACACCAAACATTGTCTGGGGTTGGTTTGGCGTTAGTGCTTTCGATAGGGCCTCCACCTTGGAAGAGGTTTGTGGGCTCATAAGAGTTATAGGTTTGTTAGTCAGAGGGTGCTGAGGCAAGGTGCCTGTGTTGTGGCTGTAGGGTCCGATGCCCACCTGAACTCTACAGCTGGCCACTGAATATGGAGGTTTGTGAAGTGGGGTGACTACCTGGTAGCTGACTTGGTGGAGTGGCGGTAGCTGTTGATAGTGGCTAGGGGATTAGTTGGTTGCATGCCTGTTGAGCAGTGCTTAGCGGGCTTGGTCACTATGGTTCCGGGTATATGCGGCGGCTCTACTTTCGCAGTCACATCAAGGGACCTCCAGGTGGACGTACTAGGCTGTGAAAATGATGTCATCGTTGGATCAGTTTTCTTGTGTCTAAGCTGAGATGCTGAACTGCTGGATGGATTTGTGAAAGACCCTGGAAATGTGGGATTGTGGGTTTGATGGGGTTGGATTTTGCTATTTATTCTAGTGGACGTGGTAGGTCGGGAGGCAAGTTGCCGACTCTTCCCTGGTGGTTGGGTAGGTGACACATAGGGCGATATGTCCAAGTCTGCGGTTCCTGTTGGCGTCTTGTACACCGATGGTAATGCCGACGCATTTCTCACTACAGACTTGCTGCTCCTAATTTTCTCCGCATTTAAGGTTTTCCCGATGGGTTCCACAGGAATATTTTGTGATGGCCTTTTCAGTTTGTCGGAAGAGGACTGTGAAACACTCTGGGATAAACTGCATGAAACTTGTCTGGGATCCTTTGCACTGGAATGGTGAAATTCCACTGATGCAAAAGGGGCCACAAAGGTAGTGGGTGTTCCGGCTGAAGTCCTGTTCATAGGAGTATGTGGTGATGCATCTACGAGTCCCGTTGGATCAAGGCCAGCGGAAGGCGCTGGTTTGTCTTTCTGCACGCGGAAAATCTCTCTTTATGGAGGAGAGTATCCGCCGTTTATTTGATGTTTTTAAATGATGTAGCTACAGTTTTCCTTTGACAGATACTGAAGAACCCAGCGGCTGTTCCGTAGCTATAAAACGTAAACAGCAGAGGGCAGGGGTATCGTGGTGACCTTTTCTGCAGCCTGGTACAAGAGCAAGTGATGAGCCATGTTGCATGCATTCAGTATTGCGGCTTTACCGGACTGTGTTGGCAGTTTGTCCAAGACTTTCACCACTATATCATTGTTAGCGTCCTTTATCCTCTTGCGAGTTTTCGAGACGATTGCGCTTATATAACGACCGGCTTTGAATAAGATTTTGGGGTCACTCGATCTATTGTATAATCAATGATTGTCAGTGGAGAAACCTTTGATAAGGCACACTCAGTCGATTGACATTTATCATATAAGTAGTTTATCTTCTGTTCCAAATCACTGACTTTATTTTTGGCCTGGCTGTGCAGATCGGCCAGTGATACGGAGCATGTATTGACAGCTGCCGCCATGTCGGAGTTCGTGTTTTTTCACTCTGGAGGCCCGAATGTTTCTTTTTGGACCAGGAGGACAGTAACGTTTGAATACAGACTTGGACATTCTCTTGGGTCTAAAACAGGGGCAGCGGTGTTTGAAGAGGGCATGGGGGTTTGAGCTGACCCGTCTACAGGTTTTATTGGACTGCTGTAGCAGCAAAAGTGTATACACCTCAGAAAGAAAAATATGAAGACAGATCACCGAGTCACCCCGTCAATAAATATAGTTGCTCGTATCAAGTAATGCTGATGTGCTTGATGTGCAGCTGTGTGTAGGGAGGCTGACTGGGGGCTGTGGGGCTCGGATTTCAAAGTTGGCCAAAATATCAGTGAGGGGTTCAACAAAAGTCTCAATAGATTTCGAGTGTCAGAAAAAAAACCTGGATTTTTCCGAGTATCTAGGTTAAGCTTCACTGTAGAAACGCCCAACGAAGCGCTGAAAACCTGTTGGGTCGGAGAGGTAGATACTTACAGCAAGGTACGGGTAGACACCTAAATGAAGTGATCCATCCGAGAATCAGTATGTGCTCTATGGAAAAAGTCACTAGGGAGTAGTTTAGGTAGGCTTTAACCGAAAATTCCTGGAGAAGGCATAAGTTGACACTTCACGAAAGCAGACAAAGAATTCACGGTGCGGTGCTGCAGATAACAGCTCTGAAAACACAACTCCTCAGTGTCAATAACCCTTCCTGTTGACATGGCAAAAGCCGAGATAAATAAAGAAAAAACCGAAAAAAGGACACAATGATTTTCACGTCAAGATGACCTAGAGGATAGCTCTGTGTTGGATCACAATTCACGCCATCACTCTAAGGGTTGTGGTCACATTCTCCAACTTGCATAGCAACAGTTAGTGCCATGCTGAGTCGAAGGCTTTCTGAAGGTCTGAATGGGTAACTTCGACTAGCTCACCCTGTCTAAACGTGTCGCGACCTCGCCCAGGAAAGGGAGCAGGTCTGACAGGTGCGGTGGTTCTTCATGAACTCACGCTGCTCGTTAGACAGCAGATCACACTACGCGAGATGAGCCAAAGTCTTGCTTCCTAGGATCTTTTTGAAGACCCTAAGTATAGCCGGCAGGAGATTTACCGGTCTGTAGCCTCCCGCACCTTCCCTCGACCCACTCTTGCGAAAGGGCAACAACCCCGGCAACCTTCAAAAGCCCAAAGGAAGCGCTGCTGTTTCCGGGGATAAGTTTAAAAGCCGGGTTAAGGGTTCGGCCCTAGATGCTTCCAGCTGCTTAGTGATGACAGGATGCAGGCCATCTGATCCCACTGCCCTGCCGGCTCTCAACATTCTGATGGCCTCTACAACCTGATCAGGACACATCAAAGTCATCGATTTGCGTTGTTGCCTGATTTGAGTTACGAGTGATGCAATCCTCTGAGTGCTTCGAGGTGACATTTCAGTATTCCCGCCCTCCCTCTCACCGTATTGCAGCTCGCAAGGCTGAAGTGGATCGCACGTAGTTGCACTACGCCCTTGGAGGGGGCTTAGCCCTGGTCGCCAGTACCAATTCTCATCTTGGTTGACAACGTGTCTGTATCCTTGCGGCCATGGTGCGGACCCTCTTGAGCTGCAGCAGTCTTGCGTGGCCACCGGTTTGCTCAAACGAGCTCCATGTCCTTGCTTCCGCTTTTGTGCTTGCCCGGACCGGCGCCTCCATCAGAGAGGCTCACTCTGCATTATAACAGTGCGCAAAGGGACAGAAGCATCTGTAAAAACCATAACGTTATCTTTGAAAAACGTTCATCCTTCTTCCTCTTTATGGCGCTCGTTCTTTCACTTCAATCGCACCTGCAACCCTTGCTACAGCTTCACCTAAAACGAACCGGCGTGAATGGGGACCCACTTCAGTGACAGGTGGTTCCACTTTCGGGGTGAGGGATGGCAAATAGAATCTGTTGAGAGCCCGTATGGTGGTGCTCCAAGTGTTGGTGTTAAGACCATGGCCATGTCCTGCCTATTTGGAAAGACTGAACCCGGGAGATTATGAGCTCAATTTTTCTGTTCTCGGATGACACAGAACCTGTGGAAGGTCCTCCGGACTCGAGCATACGGAGATCTCTTATGCACGCATGAGTGGACAATTAAGTGGCACCTATCCCTGAATGCAGAATAGTGCATATACCTAATACCACCAGCCACACAAAAAGGGAAGAGAGACGTGGAAATGCGTGAACACACAATTCACAGGGTGGGCCATACAGTAGACCTGGGAGGAAACGTACACGAATCCTTTAAGCCCGGCTGACAATGTATTTTCGCGACAGCAACAGCATCTCGTGCGCTGTGCCAATTAGCCAATGCCGTTCGCTCTAAGGAGCTGGAGGTACTGCTGCCTACCTGTAATGTGATATTTTGGCCACATTCGAAGAATTTTTTCCTAGCTTGGTTGTCTTCAGTTGTGTGTCAAACGGGCACCCGAAAAAACACAGCGGCCTCTCGCAGGTTTCATTGAAGGGCTTAAGGAATTATCGTATCTAAACTGAACGTACCAGCCGAGCCAGCTGTCGGTGGAATGAAGATGGCGACGAGTAGACCCCAGGAGGCATCTTAGCGGTTTTAGGGGCTACCGCAAGGAAGCCCACTTCTCCTGTTGCTTAACCCCAAAACGGCTCTCAGGGGACTTGAGCTGAAGCTGTCCAAATGACGAGTTTGTCTGGATTACATGGCGCAGCTCCTAGCGTGCTTTGAGGTTAACCTCTGGAGATAGCTGCCAGGGAGTACGGCGGCGGTCCAAGCTGCAGCAGTATCCAAGTTTCACCCAGGCCGCTGGTGGTAAGTTTTTCTAACTGCTTATGATAGCATCTCCAATAAAATGCTACCTTTCAGTTGGCTTTTACCTCAGTCTCCACATGTTTCCAGCCCCCAGCTCCTTTCGTCGACCGGGTATTGACCCAAAGTTAAAACGTTTTTGCTGTCCTACTTCTCTTTTTCTCTTTCCTCTTTTCAAGCTACTCCATTTTACTACTGCCACTATGCCTGTTCTTCTAGCTGTCTGACTTCGGGACCTTGGATGCTCTTCTGAACACCAACTGGCCTTGCTACGGTCCCCCGCTGGCTTTGCTATCCTACTTAGCAGTGAGTTGCTACATATTCTTTCGTTTCTTTCGCTCGGTTTATTGTGCTAGGCCTCCACTCCATCTCTGACTAAATGAACGGCAATCACCGGGTTCCGAACCTGGAGGATCCTACCCTTCCCATGCGTACAGCCACAGAGCCAAGTGGTTCTGATGCTAGCCCGTCCCTTGTTCTGACAAATCAGCGACCAAGGTAAGCGGACTAAAGGCTCGGGTGTCCGTTCTAGACTCTGGGCCGTTCATCGAAAAGCTCCAATCACGAATTCTCTCCCGACAGCGGCCGAAGCAACTCAAGCAGTCAAAGTATCCCTGCAGATATTTCAGGATGAATGTTTGCTGATCAGCGAGACATCAGACGCACCAAAAGGGGCTATAATTAGAGGTCGCTTTTCGAAATCTCCGAGGCCAACGGAACAGACCAAACCCTGTTTAGCGGCTTACCCACCGAGATTCCCAACCCAACCATGGTATCTTGGTTGCTTTCGAAGTCTGAGAAAAAGGCATTAGGACAGATCTGAGAATGCATCTCTGTGGTGTTGTCCAAGATCTGCTCACACGGAGAAGGACGTTAAGAAGGACATTCAAGCATGTCACGGGGGCCCCAGAAGACAAACCTCTTCAAGTCCACTCAGATAGAGAGCAGGACGATTGTTACCGCTCTGGAATTAGGAAACTCCTAGGGAAGAACTGCTAATCTGAGCTTTTCCGCTTTACCCTTAACGTCCTAGCCGGACCGGAAGACAAAACGGAACCCAAGCCAACAATCTAATCCGCTGGAATTGCTTCCTTGGGTCACCCCAAGGTTTCTTCTTCCTTGTTCCTTGCAGTTCAGTCGCCAACCCAGATTCTGGCATTCAACACTCCAAATGCAGTTCTGGAGGATTCTGACAAAGAACTGCAGGTAACTGTAGTCGACACAACAGTGTGAAAGCAGGCAGGCAGGCAGGCAAGAAAGCGCCACACCTGGTCCAGCCATTTCTAGCCCTGCACCAGGTAAGGTGTACTATCCAGATTTAAGTGAAACTAAGAAGGCCTTTAGGGCAATTGCCATGCATCTTCCATGGCCGGTATTTTCTCGGCCCCACGTTTCCCAGAACCGATATGGCCTCAGCCAGAACCCCGGAGGCAGGTCCCTCATCCGTATACAGTGCAACCGCCATTAAGTTCGTTCCCTTCTCGAATCCTTTTTCCCTCAACCTCAACACGGACCAGTCCTCCAGGAACGATCTTGAAAAGGGTAGTCTCAACAAAAGCAGTGCCTCCGCAAAAGGCTAAAAGGTTGGTTCAGAAAAAGAAGGAGCACCCGCAAGATCCTTACTCAGCTCTTTTCCCCCAAACCGTAGTCGCCAACTTTCTGAAATCCATGAACAAACTCTGGGATGCATCTCTACCGACTGTTTTAGTGTCTTCCAAAGGGTACCGGAACTGAAGCAGTTGGTAGCTGACGGAAAACCCCACATTCTAGCAGTCACCGATATTTGGCTCATCCCAGATAGCCTAGATCCTGAAAGTTCTATTACCGAACATACCCCGGTCAGTAAGGATTCCTTAAGAGGCGGAGCCGATGGGGCGGCTCTTTATCTGAGTTACAGTCTTTTCCTCACTCCATTTATCCTCTTCCCCAACTTCGCCTACTGGCTCTTTATGGGTGAGGATTAGAATTTCTTCCTCAGTTTTTATCCTGGTTGGTGTGATTTATCACCCCCCACTCACTGGTCTAGACGACTCTCTTCATCTCAGAAAAGGGCTGCAAGGTCTGGAGGCCGGCTGCCACTTCACTCATCTCCTACTATAAGAAGGTTTTGAAGCTCCAAGCGGCAGTTGAGCGAGGAACACTGCTGGTACTTTTTTTGACCATGCATTCAGAGACCCAGCGGTTAGACCCTCCTGGTCAAGATACCTCGGCGGACTAACCAGATGCCCTATAGGGCTCTTTTCCTCAATGCGCGATCTGGTGATCTCCAACAGAAACCACCGAGTAGATGCGGTCAACGCGCTTCCTTCCGTGGGCAAAAGTGAGCCAGAGGTCCTTCAGTTTTGCTACGTAATTTCCTTGTCATCTGGTGCCTTCCGATGCAAACTCACCCGTGCATTCAGGAGAACCAACTTCCGTTATCCTAGGTCCGTTCTAGAGCGGAATATCAGCACTTTCGATCGACTAGCGGATGCAAAACCCTCAACAGCTGCGTTGACGAGTGTATCCGTCAGGCCGGCCAGTTTTATGCCCCTGAGAAGCAAGTCACGGCCAGCTGTAAGCCCCTAGTCTCGAGATTTTTCAGACGACTGTTGTGTGAAACCCCTATTAGTTTTGCCAGGCCTAAATCCCCAGAACTAGAGAAGGAGGCAGAAAAATTCAAATGCACTTGAAAGGTTTGCAAGGCCCAAACTGACCCCATTCCCCTCCTTTATTTTGCCTTAGCGCCCCAACACTGAATCCAGTTCCAGTGACCACCACTTACCTTCTAAATCATCATTCTATTCCTAGTTTTGTTCATTATTTCTGTATTTCCATTCACTCCCAATGGCTCACAGTCCTCATTCTTCCCAAAGTAGTCTGTGTCTACATTACTAGATTTCTCTTTTCACCATTGACCGTTGATCCTCAGCTGGGAGCATCCCAGACTGCGTCTCTCTACTCTTATGCTTCCAGACACCAACCGGCGCGCATCTCCCATCTGATGTCTTGGAATGATCCGGAGATAACACCAGCGAAATATCTGGCTCAAACGTCAGGCTTCAAATCTGGATCCCCCACAATCTCCTAGACTACGCCATCTCTACGTCTGTATGATCTCGGCCAAAATCACCTGTGCAAATCCCGCCGGTGGGAGGCGCGGACAGATCCCCCGCTTTGGCCGGTGCACATCAGGCGTGCAGGACGTCTGCAACGATGTTTACAGGTTGGGTGTCCAGCGCACGGTCAGCCCCACCCACTAGCACCGGTTGCGGATTAAAAAAAAAACAAGAAAATAGAACAAAAGGAATACCGTTCATATACTCAAAATGTTGCTGTTTCCTCCAGCCAACATTGACTCTACATCGTGCTCGCTTCAAATTTGCCTGCATAACCTAACGCTTTTTTCGTCCGGCAAAAGTTGCTTTTTTTGGTGCACAATTATCGTATACTTAAAAACACATCAACACTTCTGGCTAATTATTCCCGGTCTACTTCCCGCGGTTTCATGCCAAACTACTCACCAGTCTTATTTGCAAACTTAACCACTCTCTAAGATAAAGCCCACCCCTTTTTGCTACTTTTACCGATATACTCCAAAAATAACGCATTTATTGCTGTCACTAACTTCCGTACCACAATCTCCAGACAGTATATGACACTGCGAAATTTATCTCTTGAGATTCCCAATAATCGACGACTCTGTGTTTGCTTGCTTTCTCTGCCAGCTCCGCTGTTTGCCCACTTAAGGCTGTTGCATTGCAATGTCCTCATCTTGCAAGGTATTGTGTCCCACTTTTGCACATCTGATAAGCTCTTGTGCCGCAGAGTTATGTTCTGTCACCACAAAGTGGTCCACCTTTTGTATCAAACATAAACTGATAGTCTTCTGCCCATCACTTCATCGTTTTTTCCAGCTGTGTCCATCCTATTGTTGTAGTTGAGCACCACGCAACGATTTTCTCGATAATTCCTAGTTCATGCTGATGTATTACATTCCTTTTTTCTGAAAGCAAAACAATCCACTCAAAGTCCATATGTTTTATCCGGTCACTTCCTTCACCATCACTCTGGCAACCACGGTCCAGATGTGTAGTCCATTTGGTTCATCACACACACTCCGCTCATATCCGGCTGCCGAACTTTGCAAACCTATTCATCGGTTGTTGTGTATTTCCTTTCTCATGCTCCATTCCGATAGATCGTCTCAGACACTTCCGATACTTGATACATTTTTTTCACCACGTGAAGTCTTTGCTGAGAATTATCAGTATGTAAGTACTTACCTGTCATTCAACCGGTCATCCTTCTTGCAAGCCACGTTTCTGCCACTGTCGTAGCTACGCACCACACGTCGATATTTTTTTGTCAGTTACCAGTTTCTTGCTGAAGCATTACATTCCTTTTTTCTGAAAGCAAAACAATCCACTCAAAGTCTATATGCTCCATCCGGTCACTTCTCTCACCATCAATTTGACACCCACAGTCCAGCGTGTTGTCCGTTTCGTTTTACAACTGGCTCAACCGATATACGGTCACTGTACCCCAAAATTGCTATCCTCGACCGATTTTCTTGGTCTTTATGTATTATGCCACAATTTTTTATCGTCTAATTTTTCACCGCAACTCCTCTCATACATTGTAAAGCTCCATTGCTTGAATACGTCTCCTTCAGGAATGTTTCTTCTTCACGATATCCGCGTATCCGTCAATCTAGTTTAGTTCTCCGACAGGACAGTCTTTCTTCTGTGGAATTTGTGTGATTTTGTACCATTCTCCACCCACCCCACATTTTGGCAGAATAACTACGCCTACCTCCAGCCGGATCGACTACCTGACCTTGAGTTTAAATTCACCGGGCGGTATCGCAGCAATTGACTTGAATGCCTTCTCTTATATTCAATCGCGTTCGCATAATTGTACAGTCCCACTGTAACTTTCATTCAGCTTTCAACTGTACCGTTTGATCTTGCATTGCAGCATGCTTCGGGGTTATCCGAAATAAACTATTATTATTATTAAAATAAGGGTGTTTTATATAAAAGCAGTGAAAGAATATCCTCGCGCGAGCAAACAAAAAAAGGCCCGCTTCTATCAGGTTTGTGTGCAGAACTGGGCAGCCGGTTGTCACCCCGACTGCGCTCTACCTTGGAGACGGCATTCCAGCTCTAAAATTTTCGCAAGTGGCAGGACCTTTAGGTCACATTCCCGAAAGTTTATACCTCACTACCCACCTCTGTCCACCCCTAACTCCCAGGCCTGCCAGCTGAACCACAATAATTCACTACGCCATTTACAAGGCAGGAGGTAGAGGACCACCTCTGTCAACTTAATCCACCTATTTCGATGGGCCCAGATGGGATCCACCTTCAAGTTCTTCAAGAAACGTTCGCACTATCGGCGAAAGTCTACGCGCAGCTCTTCTAGCGAATTTCTTACCCGAGTACTTTCCTAGCTCTTTGGAAGAAGACAGTAATCAGACTTACCCTCAGAAAGGGCGATTACCATCAACCAGGGAGCTACAGACCTACGAGCCTGACTAACACTTCTACCAAGGCCATAGAAGGTATGCTAGAACTTTTCATACTGACACACCTGCACAAGAACGGATGAATCTCCTCGGCCCGGCATGGCTTCCTGTCGCAGATGTCATGCTCGCACTGCAGCGGCAGATGTTATTCGCTCCGTTTCTCTCCGGTTCTCACGGGTTTTCCTTCAAACTTGCCTTCTACATTGGCTTTATGTCCTACCCCTTTCATGCCCGTCACAATTTATCACTATCTGTGTACGCAACAGTGATTAGCTTTCGCCCCTACCTACTATCCTTTTTTGCTCTGAACACAGTAGTTGCTTACGCAGATACTCACCGATATTGGCAGTTGCTTCACTGCCCACCTCCCCTGAGTTGCACGTCTGTCTACCCTATAGCCCCATTCACAATCATGCCCGTTTTCCATGCAAGAACCCGCCTATACTGTTCGATCTTTAGCATATTTATTGTCACCATTCATTCCCTCATCAGTCGCCAAAAGAAGCCATGCAGTGAAGTACCTTTTGGTAGTCCTTCAGAGGTCGGTGGGGTGATTAGTGATTTTCTGTCTCCCCTATCAGTCCAGCCCACCGCCTCCGCAAAGTTGTTCCACTGAGTCGCCCTGATTTCGCCGATCATCACGATTTTCTCCACATTCGAGAGTGTCGGATATATTTTTCATGCAGCTTTGCGGCTCTTTCGCCATCACCTGTCACACGTGGAAAAACGGTCGTTAGAAGCGGTACACTTGCCATCCAATTGCTATACCATTATCTTTCTCCCAGTCTCAGCCTGGCAGTTGCTCTCTCTCTAGATGTGTCATTCAAGTGTTATATTGCAAAAATAGACTCTGTATCCAGCCTACAAATTCTACCAATGTCTTCGCCGGCCGATGTTTTATTCTATAGCCATTGATCCAGTGCCGCCTCTAGCCATGAGCGCTGTGCAGCTTGTCCCATCTTCCAATTCCACGTAGTACAGATTAAACAGCTTTTATCTCTTGATGTACACCTACCTATCGCTTGCTCCGCCATCTCTCTTACAAATCCATTCACCTGTGTAATAGCTCTAGCCAAGCAGTCCATGCTGATTTATCTTTATTTACCGCTTTGACACTTGTTCCCCAAACCCGCATAAAAGATTAACAGTTCGCAGTAGTCTCGCCTGTTTCCCTCCTGCCGTTTCCTTCCACCACCACCTTCGTGGTCGCTTTCCTTAAAGGTGCTTTAGTTGTTGGCAGCATATTTCATTCCGCCAGTATCCATCTTCTACCTTGTACCACCCTCTGCGCAAACTGATATTTTTCCGCGTTGATACCTTTCGACACATCTGTTAATAACCGAATAACTCGCCGGATGCTTGTCTTTACCACGTTGACGGACCTACTATTCGTATGCCCCTCACACTCTGCAGCCCGCAAGTAGCTCTTTATAATCCAATCGATGAATTCCTTATTTTATAAAGATCGACAACATATCCTTTGAATAAGTCCAAATTTCCACCAGTTGTGATTATTTCCTGTACCATTTATGTATGTACTCCAGACTTTCTTTCGAACTCACTCACAAATAGCAGCACCGACTACCTGACCACGAAGTTTCAATTTAGCAGATGTTATTATTATTTTGCTCTATTTCAACTTTCTCCTATCATCCTCCGTGTGCACTTACTTTATCTTGTTGTAAACTTTCATTCTGTCATCACTTGTACAGCTGGTACGTGCATTGCTGCATGTGTCAGGCCCATCCAAAATACACTAATACTGTTATTATTAACCCAAATGACCCATTTACTCAAATCCTTTTTGCCTACCCTGCAAATTTTCATCAGGTTGCTCCACCAAAATTTGCATGACTGGGCAACTAGTTCACACCCCACCATGGGTGTTGTCTCTTCAGCCTCCCGCTGGATGTCGATTGCTCAGGTTGTGGTGGATCGGAGGTTCCGTTTCATCTGCACACTTCCTCTCCCCAGGGGATACCTTGTGGCTCCTTCCGAATGAAATCTCCGCACTTTCACGGGTCATTAGGACTTCTGGTTTAAATGAGTACCAGTCATCACTAATAAGCTTTCCGATTTTCACCGGTGATTTTCCAAACGTTTTTTGTCAGCATACTCCCCCTTGTGACTTGACGTCAAGAGAGTCTGAATTCTTGCGCATACTTCTACCATTCCTGCTGTACCTGATTACTCATCATGACCGAGAAGCAGATTTTGTCCGTTGCTGAAGGTGCGACCACCTGACCCTCAAATTCAATTTGTCGTTTAATCTCCGAGCTCGTTTTTCTACATACGCTCAGCCGAATAACCAGGAATCTTTATTATGGTCTCTCTTGTGCCGTATGATCACGCAGCCAAGCAAGCTTAAGGTGTTTTCTAAATAAAACATCACCATTATTATTATTATCTTGCTCTGTGTCTTGGATAGTCACACTAGGGCCCATGACGAAGGTATGATTTCTCACGTAATATTTGTTGACCTCGAAAGAGCTTCTGAGAGGGCACCGCATACTCCTTCTGAGCAAAAGCTGGATTCCTACGAACTGCCGAACAGAGCGCTCTCCCTCCCCCGTAGTTTTCTCACCAGTTGCTCGTTCACGGTTATAACGGGTCCTTGCCCCTAAGAACTCTCCATAAAAACTCTGGAGTCCTTCAAGAATCGAATCCAGTGCTCTTTCCGTCTCTCATTTATATAAACGACCTGCAAAACAACACATTAGTGGGCAGTGCAACGTACGCTGATGATATTACGATCTGGGTCAACAGTGCCACAGAATTGCGGTCGGTGAGGAACCATGCCAAGCAATGGTCTGCCGACCGGAGCCTACCAGTTATTAACAAAAATGTATGGGCATGCCATTTGATAAATCTCTGGTGCAGCTTTTCTGAACGAATAATGCCACATTAATCCGGTATGTGGATCGGTATCAGGTCCCGGGTTTCTGGTCAGACGATTCACCTTCTTTTTCCTATTACTATCAACTAGCCAACAGATCCGCCTTAAGCCTTTTCAACTCGGTAAGACAAAACTATCCATCGATTACAAAAGACTTCCAGATCCTCCGTGGGACTAACATTCGACCTCTCTTTGAATACGGCAGTCAAATTGGACTCTGTTGTACGGTCAAGGATCAAGAAACCTCAAGAATCGTGTAAAAAAGCCACTAGTTTGCGAATTTTTGCGCACCCCTTATCCCCAACGGCTGGCCAGTCTAAGACTGCAGGCTTTAGAAACTCTCAGAGTTAGTGGCCTGTTCCTAATGTAAACCTTTTCACTACACGGCTTGCAGGTCACTTTTTCGAGTGCTCGCGCCTGGACACACTCAGAGGGCACGCAGAGAAAGTATTCAAGCCTCGCCGTCGTGCAAACGTCCGTGAGAACTTCATTCACTCACAGAATAGTTTCACTTTTAAACAACTTACCGCAGAAAGTTATCAACGCTCCGAGCAAGGAAACGTTTAAAAAGTGGCTGGACAAGTTTCATGAGCAAAAGCTTCCTCCTTGAACCCCCTCAACCTTTCAACACACGTCTGCTCCCTCTCGAGCTTCCCTCAACCAGTCTGCTTTTCTACACTCTGCTGTCCCACCCCAAATATTTCTACATATATAAATAAAAAACAGAAAGGAAGACAAAACAAAGGCTTGCAGGTTACAGTTATCTCTGCCTCAATACTTGGACCTTGCGCTCTCTCTGTTTTTTTATCGTACCCGTTCAAGCTTGCCTACGAGCGCAATATCCATTTCGTCCTATTGTTCACTCTAGACCGCTAGCAGTGCTACTACCTGCCGTATGTGCCCCTGGTGGTCGCCCCTTATTTTTTGGTTCCCCTGATTCCAGCAGAACTACAACTGCAGAGGAGAAGATACCTCAAGAAACGAAAGTATATGGGCTCCGGCCTTGAACCCATGTGTTACTTCAAGATCTCAAAACTCCCTTACTCGAAAGGAAACCTGATAAGCATCTGATGCAGCTTTGGGGTGGATCACTGTCATGAGGTTACAGCCAATAGCAGGTGGTGATGGGGCTCATACGGGAGGTGTCCCATGGTTTGGAAAACATGAAATTCGAGCAGCACCAAGCTGGTGACCTGCGTCATTATGCCCCGCGAATTTCAGTCTCATGTGGGTTATTATCTCTCTCTCCTGGTGGATTATCACTGCATGTTGAGGGAAACAAACTGCTTTAAATCGTGTGATTGTTTAATCTGCAAGAAGATGTGTGACCTGGGGAAAAGATCTGCCCTGTGATGGACGTAATGGATGGATGCACATTCGTTGCGCCATAGTTCCAGCAGATATATATGGGGGGCCGAAACTGTGTGAAAGTGCGACCAATAAAATGGCGTGTTCTAGTTGTGTCTTGAACGAGCTCCATCTCCGCCAGACTCTCCGCCGACCCAAGTGCAACCCAGCATGCCACCAGAGGAGAGGTGCGCCAAGCGGAGACCCCTCGTTTTCCTGTGTCTTGGTCGCTGCCACAGCTTCTGAGGCTGCTCATGAAAGGAAAAAAGGAAGATGAGCACGAAAGACGGCCCTCCACCTGCAACGGTAGACAAAGTTTTGTGTCAAGTCCCGGCTACCGGACCACTAAAGCCATCGAATCTACCGGTTGAAGCGCAAGATGAAACAAGCATGTGAAAGGAGTTTCCGTCAATCCTTAAGAGGGTTCCGTCACCCCGTGAACGATGCTATTTGGCCTCTAACATCTCGGAGGCTACTACCGGATCATGAAATGATTCAACCCAGGTTGATCCTGAATAAGCTGCTCACGGAAGTTGAAGCAGGAATGACAGCCACTATTCGGGTTGGGGCAGCATTCTGACTTGGGAAGCCACAAGAGTCCGGATGACCACGGAATCTGGAAGTTGTTCTTATTTCGCATGATCGAGGGGGAGCCTGGTCGTCTGCACCAAGATCTTTCCCTAGAGTTCCATCAAAGGGTGGGTCTAGCCCGTGCGGAGATCAGGGAGAGGAGAGAAGAAGGCGAAACCGACCTTTGCATGCGGGATTTAGGTGTGGTTCGGAGGAAATTACAGATATGGCGGCTACTACTACTAACGGCTAGCCCTCTCAGCGCACAGCAGTAGAAAAGATGTGGGTAGGGAACAGTTGGGTGGCATCTGCCAAAAAGCTGCTCAACAACTTCGGTGGATTATTCAACAAAACGGGCGAAATGGAAGCCATTGAGCTGACTGGAACCTCGGCTATCATTGCACTTACCGAGACCTGGCCAATGGATGATATTCGGGACTCAGAGGTCTCACCATCCGGATAAGCACTCTTTCGTCCAGGACGAATTCTTTTCTGAGGTGGACGGGGTGTTGCCTTGTATCTGAAAAATGGGATGCCAGCAAACACAGCTAATACCTTTGTGGACAAATGTGGGTACGGGGAGGCACTATGGTGCACAGTGAAACTTTCCGACAGCCGCTGTGTGGCGAATGGGATCATCTATAGTAGTCCGGCGGCCAAAATGCAAGGCGTGAATCGACTGCCGCAAATCGAACGACGCGTAGCCAATTAAAACAAATCCGAAAACCAGAGCAAGGTTGATTTGTAGTTTCTACAGCATAAATTGACATTCACAAGGGGTACAAATATATACAAACCTCAAGTATACGGCCAAATAGACTGAACCGTAAAACCCAGAGGCTCAAAGTCCCGTGGCTCAAGCAGAACAGTCAGAAACGATACAAGGTGTATGGACGAGCTTTTCAAAGCAATGTTGAATATGGTCAAATTCACAAAAACGTGGAACTTTTGGGGGGATTCTCAGTGTTTGTTCTTTACACAGGGTGTTCTGGATTTCATGCACTGATGGGCGGCGGATGACCACTGTCTGGTTCTCCGAGACTTTAACGCACCTCATATTGACTGGGTGTCAGGCGCGTGCAACATAGCCGCGGACTGGTTCTCCCGTTGTCTGCATGAGTCTGAGTTTGACCTCGCGTTGCATCGTGCCAAAAACTGACCAGAATCCAGGCAGATCAGGTACCCATTCTTGACCAGGTGATCTCCCCACAAACTTCTGGAATAGATAAAATTGGTCCTCTGCTGCTATTGGGCTCCAGTGACTACGCGGAACTAGTCGTCTGCTAAAGACGCGATGCTTTCACCCATCAGAAACCTCAGTGTGGACCGAAGGTAGGACGCATACTCTTTGCTGAAATAAAGGAAATTGCTGCCACCCTGATATGGGACTTCATCTTCAGTGGTGAAGTGGATGAGGCATGGAGTGGCTTCAGGCTGGAAATGGCTGCACTGGTAGGCTTAATGCACCTACTCACGGGCGACGAAGTCATGCCAAGGGACCTCCATAGTTTGACAAGCAACTACGTGGTCAGCTGCGAAAAAGAAACCGAGCTTGGCAGCATTTTCGATCCGCCGGCAAGGGATATGACGGTTACAAACGCTCTCGAAATGAATTTTTGACGCTGAAGACTGCGAAGAGACGCGAATGCGAGGAGCCACTTGCGGCCGATTCAGCTTTAGCACCCAAAGGCTGTTCGTGTGCCCAAAGAGGAGGACTAAGGCTCGCCCAGGCCTCCGAACACTGCTTCATGATGGATTAATACAGAACTCCCACTGAAACAAAGCAGAACTATTCGTTAGTCCCCAAGCTGGCTTTTGTGCCACGGAGAGACCATCTTCACCCCAGCCTCCACAGAGTCCAGTCATCATATTATTGAGACCACTAGTGGTGGTAGACGTTGCCAAGGCTATCCGAGGCTTCCAGCCACATTCGTCGTCTGGTCTGGACGGGACCCATTCCCTTATCCTTCGGAAACTAGCTGAAATTATCGCACCTCCACTCACGAGACTGCTTAGAAGTTCGATGGAACAAGATAAACCACCTTCTGAATGGAAGAAGCCGTTGTCATTCCGAGGCTCAAGGGGGGCGAAGGGGGAGGAAGCTGAGATTTACCGCCCAGTAGGTGTGTGTAATAAGAAGGGTACTGGAATCCTGTTCTCGACACAACTGCGACAGCACCTCGAGAGTCATGAGCTTCTGAGCCGCCAGCAGCTGGCTTCGGAAAAGATCGACCCTGTCTGCAATCCACTACTAGCGCGTGAACATTGGGCACAGGCTAGAGATGAGAGTTACCATACGGACATTACCTACGTTGATTTCTGCAAATAGCCCGACGAAGTACTCCAAAATGGCTTGCGCAATAAGTTGAGACCTTCAGGAGTGGCAGAAAACTTACTCACGTGGGTCAGAGACTGCCTGAGAAGGAGGTCATTCTCTGTGAAAGTAGATTCATCATGGTCTGAGTGGCGCGAAGCCTCTAGCAGAGCTCCACAAGGCTAGGTCTTAGGTCCACTGCTGTTCGTGTCTTCCACCAAAGACTTGCCCCAACAACTGGTGTCCTCCTGTCTGATCTATGCCAAAGATCTCAATATCTGGCGTTTGATCAGGACCACGAAGGACCATGGTGCATTACAGGCCGATCTGGATACTCTAAAGCAGTGGTCTAACATGTGGGTTCACCCAATCAACGTTCAAAAGTGTGCCCAGCTGCGGCTGTGGACACCGAGGCCTGGAGAAACCTACTCCTTTCAACGAGCTACCCTCCGAGAGCCCATATCTAAAAGAGACCTGGGAGAGATAGTGTCATTTACCCCGAAAACCCAAAGTCCCACTGGCAAGGTGGGTCCTTCAGTGTGGAGCATCCATGGTGCGATCCGTCGGAGGTTTAGGGAGCCGTCTCACGGTAATTTCAAACTCTTACGAACCCCACACGTCGGTCCTCTACTGGAGTACGGCGGAGCAGCTACATTTTCCTAGACGGCTTCTGAACTTGCGAGGGTGGAAAGGATGCAACGAGCTGCTATTTATCTCTTTGCTGGACTAAGGGGGATTGGTTATGACCGACGGTCGGGGTTAACGGATTTGTTTCCGAAGCCATGTCGAAGGGTGTTAGGCGGCCTGATATGCATCCGGCGAATATTCCGGGGTGAAACTGGCTCCCGGTTGCAGGCGATATTCTCCTTCGTAGCCATTAGCGCCCTAATCCCGGAAACTGATCTGGTGAGCAAGGTGCGGTTTAAATTTGTAGATTTCTTGCCTTTAAGTCGAATTTTGAATAGTTTTGTGAACCAACCCAGTCTACTTCACATTACTGTGCGTGTCCGAGTTGCTTTTAGAATGCCTTTTATTGGGCGAATATTCTAGTTCTCCTCTTAGTACTGCCGGGTAGTGCTCGGTGTTCTTGTGATGCGCTTGCAGCACTTTAGCTTTTGTGGTAAGGGGCCGCAGTGGCTAGTGTCGAAGATTTTTGAGTTTGGTTAAGGAGCTTTCAAGCTGCCTTCCCCTACATTCTGTGATTTTTGGAATGCCACTCTTTTCTGACCCGCGTCGCACATCTAATTGCGTAAAGCGTGTAATAAGCGGTATAGAGTGCGAGGTGTGCAGGAGGAGGGCCCACCCAAAGTGCTCAGGAATAGCAAAGGATACGCACATCCTTTATAAACAGAACACATTGGCTGAGTGGGACTATGTCCCTTCCAAGGGGGCGGATGATCTGACCTTCATACTGCTGGCTCAAGGAAATGACCGACGCCTACCAGGAGTAAGACACGTTTGAGCAATGCGTAGCCAAACTAGCAACGAACCCCGGAATCAAGAGGCGATTATCCGTGAAATTCTACGATACGAGATTGTTGAATGAACAATGACACGAAACAGATACAAAACTCAATTACGCAGTACAAGGGCTCAAAAAACGAGGACCGAATTGCGGCATGCGAGAAAGGAGCACGTGCGTCAAGCAGGTCCAGAACAAGTTTATGGCAGAGCAACGCGCTGGGCGAGAACAAACCAGCGTTGGTCCGTAAAAACAGTGCATAAAACAAGTCATAGTGTAAATGAGTAAGTGATGTTAGGAAAGCATGCAAACTGCAGTGGCTTTGGGGGAATTTTCCACGGCCGGCCTTTACACCAGGTAATACCACAGGCGTGAGCCCCTAGCCACCGCAATCGGGTAACAGGAAGTCGATTGCAGAAGTGGTACGCACACCTAAGGGGATAGTCATTAAAGCGAGTGGGCCAGAATCAATTGGATGCACTTCGGCCGTTGCCTCAGCTACCTCGAAACCAGCCGACATGCGTCAGTGGACTGAGCAGAAGCCTAGATGGCCAAGGCAGCCCAAAAACAGGAGTGAGTGTAATGTGGCGGTGGACGGGCTAGCTAGGGTGGACGACTCTGCGATTCTGGTGTTGGAAAACAAGGTAAAGGGCCTGCAAAGGCAAATCTTGTCGATGGGTAGGGTCTCAAGCAGCAGGCTCCTGATCCTAAACCAGGAAGAACCTTTTGAAAGGGAATCAAAAGCCAGGCGGGACACAGATAGGAGGAGGGTCTACGATATACTGCGAATCGCAGGTGTTCCGTACTCTACTACTCTGAGAAGGGTGCACGGAGTGGGGACATGGAAGTCACCACTTGGGAACAAGGGCGAACATCTTGCGCGACCAATACTGGTGGAGTTCGCTGATGAGGCCACCCGGGATAAACTGCTGGCGAGGGCAGCAGTGTTGGCCCACAGCTCCAAGGGCAGATATCATTTTGCTTCATACGAGTGCAGAGTGAGGCCTGGCAGTCTATCTCCGAGGAGTAACCTGTCTAGTCCAGCTAGGGCACTGGTGAGAAGCCCACAAGTACAGCTGAATGCCGTGCTCGGCTCTCAGGCCCCGGCCCTGACAGCAGTAAAAGGGCCGCGTGCGAAGTCGCAGTTAATTGCAATCGAGCAAGTGCTGGAAGATAATAATTTGCAGTAATGCTATATGGTGGAGGACCGTGCGAAATTTGCCAGTCTGAATGCCACAGCAACTCCTGTGGAGATGGGTTGGGAGTCGTCGCAAGTCCTAGAATATCATCCGGCGTCACGTATAACAATGGGGACGACCGAGGCAAAAACTTGCCGTCATCCCAGACGTTACACATGAGAACCAAACGGGAGTAAACAATGAGAGGCACCTAAGCGACGGGGATAATGCGGTGGTGTTACATACTAACGCGTGTAGTATAAGAAACAAATGGACGGAACTCGCCAAAGTCACTGAGGAGCACAAAGCGTCAATAGTTGCTGTTACGGAAACACGGCTTTCTAAAGATCACGTGCCAGGACTAATAAGCAACGGTTTTTCAGTCTATAGGCAGAATAAGGAACACGGTCGCCCAGGGGGAGGATTAGCCATCCTCATTAGGTCAGGTATGAACCAATTTGAGTCTCAGACCAAGACGCGCACTCGGAATGTCCGGTTGTGCGCAGTTACGATCATCCTTCCAGGCAGAAGGGTTAACTTTTCCTGTGTTTACTAGGCACCAAGTGCGAACTGTAAAGGGATGTTTATTTCCTGCGGACCCTGACTAAACTAGTTAAAGAAGCACGAAAGACCCTCATAGTGGGTGACTTCAAACTTACGCACATTGACTGGAGGGGTAAAGACGGCATGCTCGGATCGGAGGAGGAAGCCTACTTGGAGTGGCTGCATGCTAATGCGTTGCACCGGCACATTAGGGAAAATACCAGATATAGGGCTGTATGCTTCCCATCCCTACCGGATCCAGCAATAACGAACCTCCTCAAGTACGTGCCTGGACTGCATTACTGTGCACCGCTGAACAAGAATGACCTCGTGTGCATCAAAATCGCCCTGTGCATGAGGCAACCCAAGGAGCACTCAATGCTGGTTGGAAATTTCGGTAGTATTGGCATAGGTAGGCTTCGCAATAGGGAGATGGGTTTGACCTGGGACACCATAGAGGGGGCTACTGTAGAGAAGCGCCTGCAGGTCATGAAGGGGTCCCTGATTATCCATCGGGAAGAGTTCGGGCACTTAAAACTAAGGAGTGGGGAAAGTAAACCTATGGGGTGGAAAGCTGGAAGAACCAAAGTCTTCAAAAGTAGGAGCCGCAGCTGGAACCGGTACAAAGATTCCTGAGTTGGCTAGTGTGGAACTGTTGAAAAAAGGTAAGAAACGAGGCTGTGAGCCTTCTGCAAAGTTTTAAGCGAGAATTTCAGCTCGGATTGACCCAGTGCATAAGACAGCACCTGAAAAACGCTGTGGTTCTGTGCAGTCTAATGGCTCAACAAAGGATGCCGTAGGAGTACTATCCACTATGGACCACGGTATTGTCACTTATTACCAGGGCAAAGCAGAAGCATTGGGGGAGTACTTCGGTAGGGTACATAGAATATATAGTGGGGTACGGGTCGATCTGGCTCCGGTGCATCCTGCTCCCCAGTTAAACGAGCTAAATCTCCCAGAAGGAAGCGAGCGTAAGTACCTACAGGAATTAAACGGCCACAAGTCAGCCGGTCCAGAGGGCATCCACCCAGCCATCATCAAGCCTCTGCTAGATATCATAGTTCCACTAGTAAGCAGACTGTACTGGTCAAAGTTGGGCCAGAATAAGCTGCCTTAGGACTGAAAAATTGCAGTGTGACGATTCGACAGCTGTCGAAGGTGATACATTCAGGTGCAGCTTCGTATTCACGTACATGTATAAGCCTCAACAAATGGGGATCGCCGCTGAAAAGTCCGACAAAAGCTCCCTGTGATTGGTGATCTTCGATTCTGCCAATTATACTTTCTAACTTAACATACTTACACAAACCCACTTTGCCATACAGCTGAGGTGCTATGTCGCGGCCCTGGTCTTCTTGCTAGTTCCTTTCGCGTTGTTCTGGGTGGGAGCACTTTGAAAACGGACTATGAATTCAGTTTATTTCGACTGTTACACGCTGTCGTCGTGGCTATACGTTAGAGTGGACCTAAGTCGGCTGTGCATAACTACAGACCGGTAAGCCTTAATAGCATCCTATTTAAAGTCCTTGAGGAGATCTCCCGCTCTCACATCTGTCGGCAATTACTAGAGCAGTCCGCGCTAAGTCCGACTCGGAGTGGACTCTTGATAAAATAGACCTTGTCTGACCAATCTCTCGTGCTTCTTAGGTGAATTAACTCGACGACTCGACGGAGGTAGGCAAGTTGAGGGATGCTACCTCGACTTTTGAAGGGCATTTGACTCTGGTAATTATCGTCTTTTGCTATGCAAGGTGGGGACTTTCGGTGTGGATGGGCCTTTATGTAGGAGGCCAGTGTACTTCCTCTGCCACAGAACGTTTTAAGTCAAAGTAGGGGACGGGTGCCCTAGTTTTGTGAACCTCACCTGGGGCGTACCCGAGGGATCCGGCCGGGGCCCGGTCCTGTTGTTTTTACTAACAACCCGGCATCCGCCTTTCAATCGCCCGGCTGTATTTTTGCTGATGGTGTAAAGATTTTTTAATCTGAGGGTGGGGTAAACTTGGGCAGGGATATGAGACCCCCCCTGGACTTGGCGTACAAACTGGGCCTGCTCCAGAACCCTGGAAAGGGCCACTTGTTGTCATAGGCAAAAGAAAGTCTAACTGTGGCTCATGAATATGGGATGTTCACCATAGAAGCAGCCTGTAGGATTAAAGACCTCGGGATCATCATGGACAGTGACTTCAAATGGTCAGAGCAGTGCAACACTGCCGCACAAAAGGCTTGTGGTAAGCCCTTTAGACTGCGGCCAGCTTTGTCCCGCCGGAAGCCGCAGATATTCGTACCTATTTACAGGGCTATAGTACAACCTCACCTAAAAGGTAGCGTGCAAGCTTGTTCGCCCCTTTACAAAAAGGATGCCGCCTGGCTAGAGAAAGTTCAACGTCTTGCCAAGCGAACGGTTGAAGAGCAGAGGAGTAAGACGCACGAGCAGAGAATCTGTGATCTCAATCTCTTCTCGTTGGAAAGGAGGAGACGTCGAGAGGATCTCACAGAAACGTTCAAGGTAATGAAGGGCTTTTCTGGCCTCACACCGGATAGTCTGTTTCAAGTGTCTCTAGATTCCAGAACATGGGAACAAGAAAAGAAGCCGAACAGAAGCCGAGCTAGGTTGATGGCTAGATCGCACTTCTTTAGTAACGGGGTAGTGAACGGTTGGAACGGTCTTCCAGGTAGAATGATAGATCTGCAGACCGTCCAATTCTTCAGAGTTGCCCGGGATCGCAAATGTAGCGAGAGTTTTCCTCGTGGTGAGCTTTGAGTATGTTAACTAGAATGATGACGGTTTACACTACGGTCTGTCCGGATTACGTTATATTCGACGTTTTCATTTATTGCTTGCTGTCTTAGTGAAAGTTCACGGCGCATAACGTCCCTCTCAGTAGATATGCAGTGAGGTTTTCCTTTCCCCTTTCATTTTTAGCGGGGATTCTACGAAATACAATAGGCATTGCTGGGTGAGTACCACTGAAGGAAGTCTGGAGGCTCGATTGGCCTCGGTCATTTCCTGTCCCGAGCAAATTGAACTGAATTAGGCTGTATATCGTGAAACTGGACAGAGTGGAAGACGGGGGAGGAAAAAAGCATACTATGGAGTGAGGAACATAGTAAGCTAGATACCAGGCGCAAAGAAACAGCATCGGTTGGGCGAAGGAAGGAATAAACACCGTGAAGTGACTCCGCCTGAAGACCTCATCTGTAACGGGGAAAATTGAGGAAAAGTAACAATAGAAAATGCCCACAAATCCTAGGGAATGCTTTGGGCTGCAGCTTTCAATCAGATCATCGGGAAAAGGAAACCAGTTTGCCGTGGAATTCAGGTGATTGTGATCATTTTTTCGTTCCGTGAGTTATTTTTCCGTTGACTGTACCCATTCAGCTTAGGGAATATTTATTTTTATTCTGTATCAGATTCATTTGTCCCCATTTTTGCGCATACTTTTTCGTTGCCCATGGTGAGACCAGAGTTGTTTATCACCATAAATTGAAATGGCTCCTTCTGTCACGAAGAAGACTGGGAGGGACAAAAATAGCCAAGTAGAAAGTCAGGCATCATGTGAAAACAAGAACCGTAAGAAGTACGAAAGGATTCCTTGTGACGTCCGCGAAAGGTGGTTCCATGGGACATGTAATCAAACTGCTAGGACAGCGTATGGTACCTATGTGAAATATAAGTATCCGAAGTGGTTCGACTTGGACTGCCAAACCACAATAATTAAAACTGGCTCAGGGGTATCGAGAATGGTCGGAGATGTGAGAACTAGTACCAGAGACTCGCGAACAAATCCTGACAACTAGTGCGCAGGCCCGGGGGATGAAGATGACGAGGAAGACCATAGAGGGGAAGGTAGAGAAGAAAATGAACTGGGTAAATGTGGAGTGAAAAAAGAGTGAAGCTCAAGCGGACTAGGAGGCTAACCACGGAGAAACAGAAGTCCGTCCTGTGAGACTCTGAGGTCAATAAACCTGCCAGCGATGAGGAGCTGCTCCCAAAAGCCACCACTAAATTGGAGGATCACGATAAATTATTCGAAGGCCTACTCGAGGACAGCATGCTATTATTAGTACAGTTTCCACCAAGATATCTGGGGAAGAAACTCACAAAGAGCTTCTCAAGATATCCTCAACACCTAATATGAATCAGCGTGTTTTTTTCTGGACAACAGAATCTGAGGTTAGAGCTAGACTTACAAATCCACTTCTGTCGGAATGCTATGGAATATCAAGCCTAAATCGTCCACCGATGGCCTTGTTCACTGAGTGACCAACCGGATTCAACCTAGAATCTCTAAACGCCCTCGACTTCCTACCCCCTCGGTTCCTTGTTCTGTACCACTGGTCGACATATACAGTGAAGCCAGTATCAAATATAATGCTCTTCAGCAAAACCCGTTGTCCTCAGAGAAACAGTTGTGATCCATGAATGATATACTGGCCAAGCTATTGCCACTCGCACATATCGTTGATCCCTCAAAACATCCGAACACTGAAAGTCCCTTATCAGCTAGCCACTTCCTGGACTCAGTTGCATCTGAAGTCCATAGGAGGATAAAAAATTCCAAAAACGCTGTAGTCTTTAATGTTCCAGATCGCTTGCTTCCTTCCTCGGTCGAACAGTCCGTGCTCATGGCATGTGGTATGTCACACCGCAAGTGCTCCCGTTAGAGATTCAGAAAGCGGTCACATCGAAACATGTGCCGGCTACTGTTTCAATTCCCGGATGAGAGCTTTGCCTTGGAGTTCGTGAGAAAGAGAGTTTATCTCAAAGTCCACCTCACTCAAAAATATAAAAATTTCTGACAAAACCCAGCTCCAGAGGGAGGTTCTTAGATCAATTGCCGTCAGCCAAGTACTGCCACTACCCACTGATCCAGTGTCATCCAACCTCCCTGAACAACTTCACACCGTCAATAAATCGCCACCACTCCAGCTGACCAGTGTAACAGTGCAAAACGTGGACCGAGGTTTTTTCCCATTCGCCTCCAACACCAAAACTTCCCCCCCAAAAGGCTCCATGTTGCACCCTAGTCTCCTCTCAGCTCGCGTCCATTCGCGCCCAGTTCCATCCGCTAAAGGAGCCCACAAATCGCCAGATTCCGACTCTTCACCTCGCGCGGAAAAGCCAGCTGCAACGTTGTCTCCCAGTGCTTCGGTCACAACGTCACCCCTGTCATCTGTTGCTACTAACGGCCAAGACCCCCCCTCCCCCGCGATGACTTCATCATGCCCCATCTCCAATCGACAGCCGACCTATGACCTCTCGCGCCCCAGATAACCGGCCCATTACCCATCAGCATCCTCCCCCACGGCCGTACCTGTGAAACCACATCGCTCACCCTGGCGTTAGCCCATTAGCGAATCTGTTTGGTCCCACGGGAATCTGATTGCCCAAATGCAACATACCACATCCATCAACTCGGAAGCAGCCGCCATCATGCCCACAGATGCAGAGCCACATACAACATTTCCACTAAGTTTACAGCCTCTACCGCTAGCTCTATCAAACCTGAATCACGCAGAACGGGTTACCAGCATGGATGCCTACCGGTAACATAACAAGTGGCCCGTGCCTGACCCTTTTCTGTCCCGTGGTACACTTCATCTTACCCCACTGCAACACTAATATCCTCTGCCCCCTCACCACCAACATTGCCGTATTCTACTCTGACCCCATTGCACACCATGCCAACTGACCTCACATACCAAAGCCCTTTTCATCGGCAGCTCTTTCGCTACTACTCCACTCCCTCACACTCATTCCGTGGAGCCTGTGAGATGTCTGCAGCTTCCAGAAACTCTGCCCATAACGTTATTCCCTTCTCACTCTAATCCCGCGTACCCTGCTTTTGGTCACCCTTTTCACTAGGTTGCTATCATAAGCACGGTTGCCCGTCCACTTCTGGCCCTTCCCCCCCCCCATAGTGACCCCTTAGCACCCCTATTAACTCTCCCTTAATTTATACTTGATTTGCCCCGAGGGTCCCATCCAGAGCCACCATGTCCTCCTCCAGATCTATTATCCCGCATTACCAAAACACCTCACCGTCCCATATTATTCTCTACTGGGCTTCATGAGTATTTACCGGTCACCGAAAGTATTCCTAATAGAACTTTTCGCCCCCATACCGACTCGCAATCGCTACTAAAAACATTCCCTCGATTTTATCACAGTTCCTCTCCAAAAGCTCCATTAGACGCCGTCTTTGTACCTCTTCATAGTTTACCCGGAGTAACTCACCCGCCGCAGCATCCAATGCTGCTCCCCATTAGTCCTCCAGAGTGTCTCACCCAGCTTGCATCCTGCGGCAGTCACCCTTCTGATGTCTCCACAGTCTTGACACCCTTCAATTAGGCGTGCCATATAGGCTACCACACCGTACTTCACAAACCAATACCATGTAACCCACCTGCGAATTTCCCCAGCCCAGCTACCACTCCCCCTGATGACACCCTCCCGGTTGACGACCCGGCTGCCGGAAGCTTACTCGGCCCCATCAGTCATCGGCTGACCTCACGTGGAGCCCTAGAGCATTGTAACCTCAAAGATACAGGCAGAGTTTTCCCCCTACGGCTGAATTCCCGTTCGCTGTTGAACAAAATTAATGACTTGAGGAAACATGTGCTTGCTTCTAGCTTTGACATTGTTCGGGTTACAGGAACGTGGTTAGCCGATCACATTCCGACTGATGCTGTCTCGTTGGTAGGCTATAACTCCTTTCGAGTAAGCAGAGTGAACCGCCGAGGCGATGGTGGTCTTGCACACAATGAACATAAATTTACTACCATCCTCCTCCACCGCCCAGTGCTTGGCTGTATTCCCGACTCTCTTTGGCCCTCCGTCCTTATTCCTGGAAACAGGTTGCATATTGGGTGCATCTACTGAGCATCTACTTCTAGCTGCTCTGATTTTAAGCATGTCATTAGGGCTCTCGAGTACATCGCTACTCTATATTTAAGTCCAAAGACCAAAGCAGGAGGCTTTAACATCTCGGATGTTTGTTGGAATACAATGACTGCCGCTTCTCATTTATCCGATTTCGTTCTGGATACCTACACTGCAGGATGGACACGGCATGCTTCTACTGCAACAAGGCGTAACAATATCCTCGACTTGGTGTTCACTCGACCTCCCTGACGTGAACCTCTCCGTCACACAAAACCTTCCCGATAGTGACCACAAAATGGTCATATGTCACTTCAGTATTACGCAAGAGTCATGCCTACCTGAAGTTTTCGAAATCCAAAACCAAAACACCTATAGACTGGCTAACTGGGCCCAGTAGCCCACCTCCCCCCCCCCGGGGCATTGACTGGTCTGACTTCTTCCTCACATCTGATCCGCAAAAAGCAGATGATGTGTTCTATGTCAAGTTGCTCTTCTCCATAAATTGCCTCACCTCAGCGGTTAGGCATGTTAGAGCCAAGACTGCCAAAATTAACAGACTTCGGCAAAAGATTTTTAAGCTCCAGAACTCAGTCCTCAGGAATCGAGATTCTTCTCTGACACCCAGAATAAGCCGACTCTCCCGTGATCTCTATGCAGCAACCGAGAATAAACTCAAAAAGCAAGAATGGACTGCAGTTCGACAGCTTCGTAGTGTGTAGCTTCTTTCTAGACTGCCAAAATCTCGCAGCTGGAGCAGCAATGAAAACAATATCCCATTCCTTATCCAAAACGGCACCCACCTTGACTCGCCAGAAGACATGGCTGGGGCTTTCTTTGCTATTTCGCCTCAGCTCTTATTACGGACACTAACATTCTGCCATTCTTCTACCCGAAGCTCACACAGGACGCGATATCAACCATAACAATTACCACGGCCAACATCAGAAAATTCCTAGCCAAAACTAAATCCTCCTATCATCCAGGGCCTGATGACCTTCCACTGTCCTACTCCGACATGGGAGACCTGACCTACTGCTCCTATTGCCGAACCTCTTTACAGTATCCACGTCGTCCGGAATCTACCCGGCTCAATGGAAAGCGTCCTGTATAATTCCGCAACACAAAAATAGGCCTTTGCGTGATCCGGGGAACTATCACCCCATAAACCACACTCCGATTGTTTCCAGGCTCATGGAGAGGATAGTAAAGGACCAGCTTGCAAAGTTCCTGACTTCTCGAAGCCTTACCTACCCAGCTCAGCGTGGGTTCTTAAAGTCCCCTTCGTGCCTCACGTGTCAGATGGACTTCTTCAGTTTAATCAACTCTAAAGCAGACAGCAACGGGTCAGCCATGGTCATCTTTCTCGACATGACTAGAGCTTTCGACCGTGTGTCTCTCGGTCGCTTACAGCCAAAAATTAAATCCCACGGCATCGCAGACCCCCTTCTGTATTGACTATCGTCTTACCCCTCGGGACGTTCTCATACCGTAATCGTCAACGGGACGTCCTCTCGGACCAAACGAATTACTAGCGGGGTCGCGTGGGCTGGCGTTCTAGGCCCTCTCTTAACTCTTATGTACATAAATGACGTCTTCCAAGTAGGGCGCCATGACATGACATTCCCCTTAGCTGACGACGTAAAACTAGTCTATACTTTTGAGGCTAACGCCCTGCACTCAGCTGTCAGTGATATTCTGTCAGACTTGAAGTCCCTCGAAGAATGGTGTACTCGATGGCTGAAGAAGTTTCCGCAGCTGAGAGCTCTCTTCTGTCCTACAAATGCCAAGTTCCATCTGGATCCCTCACAATAAATGGTCTACCGATTCCCACTACTCTCAAGGTTAGAGATCTGGGCTGGCATCATTCATGTTCCTTTAACTTTCATGAACAATCATTGACCCAAATTGGCGAGGCAAGAAGGGTGATTGCACTTATCCTTAGAAGAAACCTTACTGAGGAGAGCAAGCCCTTGATATTCAAGACACAAGCCGGGTCACTGTTGAAACACTGCCCCCTGGTCTTTACCTTGAAGCAAAAGGCCGACTGGGTCAATATAGAGAAAGTGCAGCGCTCCTTCAGCAAAACATTACTTGGCAACTCTTTTAACCTTAACTACAGAGCCAAGTGTGAACTACTACGGCTTGAACCTCTATGGTTACGTCGTATCAAGCTCAATCTTTCACTTCTCTCCAACATCCTGCACTCAAAATTCCACTCATCTGAAAACCCACTTGGCTTCTCTAGTGAGACTCCTTACTCCCTTTGTCACAAGCAGTCCACCATTACAACTCCCCATTCTAGGCTGTCAGTCAGATCTAGATATTTCTCGATTACCTACCCCAGCCTCTGGAATAAGCTTCTTGACTAGCTGCTGTCTCATCGCACTTTAAAACAATTTAAAGGAGCATCATGCAGAATCCTAGATGCATCTTTTGTAAGCAGCTTGACCCGTGATAACATTACCATAGACGAAGCATGTGAAGACTGCCTTGATTAGTAGACCACAATGAGCCACAGTCTTTTGCGTCCTACCCCTTTGTCATGACCCGTCAGATAATCACACCCGAGTATATATATATATACATATATATGTATATATACATCTTGGGTATGCTCCACTCAATTTTCTTCTCCCCCCTCATTGGATCGTGCCATTTTACACCATAATTTGCATATATATATATATTTCGCTCGCAATTAAAAGCCGGATCAAAGCTCTGTTAGAACAGTTCCGATCCGGTAGACGTCACCTGAATTTGACTCACGGTTATGCCTGCTGCTCGGTTCCCAAACATGCATGAAGACCAGCCTGTAAGGCTGATTAGACCTTACTTCGCGGTTTCCTTAGTAAATGCGTGCCTCGGTCCTTTATACTGCGTGGACCACCTGCACGTTACTCTAATGTGCGGCACTGCACAAATATGTTAACCAGAACAGAATTCTCCACGACCCGTGAGAACGAGAAGGCGATTGGGAGAGATGGTGGTTAGCGTGTATTTGGGAGCGTGCGTGAGAGCGTGCGCAAGAGCAGCGGTCAAATGGCAACCGAGCTTAGCCGTTAGCGTTCAGTTAAACAATAAACGTGGTAAAAGTACGAATGGGGATGGCAACCGCTACAGGGGCCTCATCCTAGAAGTCCGACGGAGTTGGGCTTCGATCGTGGTGGTAGGCCGGATTTATTGGTTGTCCACGAACTCTTCATAGCTTGTCCGTTATACTGTTGGTGACGTCGAACGACTGCTGATGAGTTTACCGGTGCCTGCACTCTCGAGGTCCTATGTGCGTAGGTCCAACTGTGTTTTGGCGCCCACGGGTTTCATACGCATGCGAGCCGGAAAATGCCTCGTCAGGTCCATCCAAAAAGGCGCCCAGTTGCCGTCTCCAGTGCCAGGCTGACGAATCGTCCCGTTATCCAACGAGAGGTTGGCTCCTTGAACGTGCACGGGAGTCAGCGAGGCTACGGATGAAGCCAATGTGACTGTGTAGATCCGTCTGAGAGAGGGCAAGGTAAACTGGAACAAAATAGCTCCTGGGGGCACCGGCGGATGTTGGACCGTAATAACAACACACAAACGATGTTCCGTGTTGTTGTAGTCGCTGGGAGACCAGGAGCAAATGAAATCCTAACTACCGATTGTAATTTCTCGAGCCTGTTGACTGATAAATCCATGGTGAACTTCCCAACTTGTTGCTAACAGTCGGTTGTAAAAATCGTCACGAAATCGGCAAAGCGGACGGGATTTCGTAGTTGGCGACCGCGACGGCTACTTCGCGTTGCGGGTACGGTTGGAGAATCTGATGGACTAGCTGCCGAGTCCTCACTAGGCGTAATTGGGGGTGGTTTGAGTAATAACTCGCTCGATGCGGGTGACTGAGCGGCTTGAGAAGGTGTAAATTGGCCGAGCGGCTTGCCCTCCATGACGGCAGGCTTGAGACGGTCGATAGATTCGGTGTCGTGTCGTCCGCTGATGTCTATGACAAATGTTTTTGCCCTACTTTTCACCACCCTAAACGGGCCAGTGTATGGCGCTTGTAGTGGTGATCTAACGTCATCGGCGCGAAGGAATACGTGAGCAGCGGTTTCCAACGCAGTTGGGACATAACTTGTAAGCTGTTGTTCGCGCGGCGGACCGGCCTTGAGCACTCGCATGTGCTGCGTAAGGCGCTGAGCATAGTCACCGTAGTCGAAAGTCACGGTTGGTGAGGGGGCTACCAACTCCCCAGGCAGACGAAGTGTACAACCATATTCTAATACGGCCGGTGTTGTGTGTAGTTCCTCCTTAACGGTACTACGCAGGCTTAAGAGTGCTAATGGTAGTGTTTCACTCCAAAGGGGGTTACCGTTTGCTCAAAGGGCGGCTTTTAACTGCCGGTGGAGACGCTCAACCATGCCATTCGCTTGAGGGTGGTAAGCTGTCGTCTCAACGTGTTGGCAACCGAGCGTAGCGAGTAGGCTGCCAAAAGCGCTGTCAACGTGTGGACTACGATCGGTGGTCACTATTGCCGGGCAACCGAAATGACTAACCCAACCGGTTAGAAAAGCTTTCGCGGCCTCTTCCGATGTGGGACGAGGGATAGGAATGGCCTGCGGCCAGCGAGTAAAACGGTCCACGCATGTGAGTATGTAAGCTTACCCGAGCGAAGGTTGAAGCGGTCATACGAGGTCGATGTGCACATGATGAAAACGTGTTTCAGGTTCTGGGAACCTGGCTAACGCCGCCTTAGTGTTTCTATGGGTCTTAACACATTGACACTACAGGCAAGCACGAGCCCATTGGCGGACATCTCGTTTGACATTGTGCCAAACAAAACGCTCAGTTATCAGTTTCACCGAGGCAGTCACACCCGGATGAGCCAGATTATGGAGTGTTAGGAAAGTAGGATAACGGTGGGCAGCAGGAACTACCGGTCTAGGGCGACCTTGCGACACATCGCACACGATGGTACTCTGGGAAGTTGGGATAGGTACTATGGTTAAGCTCAAAGAACCGTTTTGTCGAAGTTGTTCGATGTCAGGGTCCATAGTTCGGGCCTGTGCCATTGCGTCCAAGTTGATGTTAGGCGTCGGTGACAGACTTGGTTGATGTACGCGTGATAAGGCGTCTGCGACGGGATTAAGTACCCAAGAGACGTGTCGTATGTCCACAGTAAACTGTGAGACAAAGTCTAAGTGGCGAATCTCGCGTGGTGAGTATCGATCCGAAGCTGACTTCAGTGCGTAAACCAAAGGCTTGTGATCTTTAAACACTGTGAACGAACGGCCTTCGAGTGCGTGTCGAAAATGGTGAATTCCCAAGTAGATGGCTAATAACTCCCTACCAAATGTGCTATACCTAGATTCGGCGGGTTGTAGGCGCTTGGAGAAGAATGCTAAAGGTTTCCAAGAGTCGTCTACGAACTGTTGCAGTACTGCTCCAACCGCTGTGTCCGAGGCATCCGTCACTACCGAAATAGGAGCCAAAGGGTCGGGGTGGGTAAGGAGTGCTGTGTTGGTGACAGCATCTTTGACCAAGGCAAATGCGGCTTGTGCAGTGTCGGGAAACACGAACTTCCGCTTACCTCCGCGCAACAGGTCGGTGAGGGATTGCATCATTTCCGCACAGTGAGGAATAAATCGGCGGTAGAAATTCACCAGGCCGGCAAACTGACGCAACTGGCGAAAAGATTGGGGTTCAGGGTAGTCGCGAATAGCGGAAACTTTATCTGACAGAGGGCGGATACCCGAGGATGAAACAGAATGTCCTATGAAGGTGATATACGCCCGGCCTAATTGGCATTTCGCGATATCGATCGTAACGCCGTGCTGGCTAAGGCGTTCGAAAAGCGCTCGTAAGTGTGCGGCGTGCTCTTGCTCTGAAGAACTCACCACCAAAATATCATCCAGGGATACGCGGACATTTTCCAAACCACGAGTTGCCTCGTGCATGAACCGTTGAAAGGTCTGGGCTGCATTGCTGAGTCCAAACGGCATTCGCAGAAACTCGAACAGCCCGAAAGGCGTAGTGACGGCAGTTTTAGGGATATCGGCCTCTGCTACCGAATCTGGTTGTACGCACGAACTAAATCGGTACGGCTGAAGACGGGGCAACCTAATAAAGACGAAATAAGTTCCTGTATACGGGGAAACGGGTATCGGTCCGGGACGGTGACTTTGTTAAGCGCTCTGTAATCACCACAGGGTCGCCAGTCGCCACTAGACTTAGGGACCATATGAAGAGGGGAAGCCCAAGGGCTACTAGAAGGGCGTATTATACCCAGTTCTAGCATATATTCGAATTCAGCCTGTGCGATACGAAGCTTGTCTGGTGCTAACCGACGCGGCCTACTGAACACTGATGGTCCATTATTATCGATATGGTGAGTGACACCGATGGTCACTGCTGGGAGAAGTCCGGCCTGCCGAAACATGGCTGGGTAGGCGGCGATGAGTTCGCCATAAGGTTCGTGTACCGTTGGTTGAACGTAAAAGGGCGTGACGTGATTCACTCGCGAATTATGACTCGCAACAGCGAGAGTGGTCTGACGATCCACCACTCTGCGGCGACGTGCATCAACTAACAAGTCAAAGTTTTGCAGAAAGTCAATGCCTAGAATTGGGTACGGGACGTCGGCGATGATGAGTACCCAACGAAAATTACGATTTAAACCCAAGTTTAAGGTGAGCGACGGCTGGCCAAACGTTGGGATGGCCGCGCCATTGGCAGCGCGTAGTGTTTGGGCCTGCGGCGCGCTATTGTCGTCTTTCGCTCGGGGGAGGACGCTCACTTCGGCACCGGTATCTACAAGGAATAGGTTATTTGAAATGATGTCCCTTTCGTTCAGAAGACGACTGTTGGTCTGATACCCGGCTTCGTGGGTCGCCACCACGGGCCGGGGGGTTAGTTTCCCTGATGAGAACCGGGAAACGTACACTCTGGTTCACATCGTTTGGCTCCCTCACCAAAGCGACTGTGGTATTTGCAATACCCTTCTTTTGAAGAACCGACGAAACGTCGTCACAGTGACGGACTACGGAGCCTAGGTGAGCGTGCGCGGTGCCGCTCCTGTGACCCACTTCTTACTGCTAGGCGTTGCAGGCTCGCGTCAATTCTAGGCGAAACTGACGCGAGGTCGTTAGATGTTGGCAAGGCAGGCACCGTTGTGACGGAAAACTTGGTTACTCCATCTACAGTGGGGTTGTATCGTGACATAATGTCATCAGCTATCGCTGCGGTTTCCTCCAGCGAGCATTCGCGCGTGGCACTTAGTTAAACTGGAATGCTATGCGGCAAACGTTGCAGCCAAAGTTCCCTTAAGAGCGGGTCCCCGCCTATTGTCGGTCCTCTCAAGCGCTGCATCTCACGCAGCAGTTCCGAGGGCTTCCTACTTCCAAGCTCAACGTTTTGAAGTTGTTGCATACCTTGATCTTGCTTTGGGGTCGTGCGGGCAATGACGGCCTCCTTTAAAGCCTCATAGCTTCGGGAAGAGATTATTACGTCCCTTACTTGCATTGTGACCTCTGGCGGGAGGCGGCCTGCTACCCACCTGAAGCAGCTGACTTCACTGGTTATACGGCAGTTTTCGAATTCCAACTCGACCACCGTAAACCAGAGTTCTGGATCAGCAGACGTGAATGCCGGTATGTGTAGCGTGATTGCCCCAACTATGGGGTCTGAGCAGGGTTTCCGTTCAGTAGATATAGCGATTGCTTTATTGAATACAGACGGGAAAAGAAACCGAAGATCAGTGGGGCACTACGATCTTCGCGAGAAAAGAACAAAAATTACGACGAACTAGACGCCAAAAATACCTATGGACAAAAACAAATTATTTGGTAAACCGACCAACAACAAAAATCAACAGATAGGGGAACAATAAAACACAAAAACGTACGCAGACGGGACCTTCAACGGTAGAAAACAAGGAAACTCACGTGACCTGGGGATCACGTCGGGCTCACCAATTGTAAGGTTGATTAGACCTTACTTCGCGGTTTCCTTAGTAAATGCGTGCCTCGGTCCTTTATACTGCGTGGACCACCTGCACGTTACTCTAATGTGTGGCACTGCACAAATATGTTAACCAGAACAGAATTCTCCACGACCCGTGAGAACGAGAAGGCGATTGGGAGAGATGGTGGTTAGCGTGTATTTGGGAGCGTGCGTGAGAGCGTGCGCAAGAGCAGCGGTCAAATGGCAACCGAGCTTAGCCGTTAGCGTTTAGTTAAACAATAAACGTGGTAAAAGTGCGAATGGAGATGGCAACCCCTACAGGCTTTTCTCAGTTTCAACCTTTTTGGGTTCCCTGCAAAACCCTCAACCAGTTTGCTGATGTCCAGTGCAATAGTCAATACACGGTTGGAACAGTTATACTATGCGGCCTCTGCTCTGAAGTCACCCTGATATTGATATGCCCACGGTCCACAACTATGGGCTAAACCTCACCTGTACTGGTTGACGTAATGAGAAACGTAATCATCGCACTTCCATAGCTTTCCATCCACAACTTCACCTTTTCTGTGTTCTTCTCTAGCCCACGCACTAATAATGATGACAATAGTCAGAGGCGATTTGTCTGCTACTTTGTTGACTCACCTACCCACCCAAAATGTCCACTGACACTAGCTCCATTAAAGAAACCGTTTTGTCTTTTAATGATAGGTGCTAGCCTCCATTTAATTCCTCCGTCTCGGGCTAGAACTCAGCTTTCTCATCCTGTTTTTCTTGAGCCTTTCTCTTATACTGGAGTCTTGCCACGCAGATTATAATTCTTCAGTATGTAAACCTAACCTCGCCGCGCATATGCTCGTGGTAAGTTGAGGCCCCATTCCAACCGGAATCCGTATAGCTCTGATATCTCATCACCCCGCGCAATATCAGTACGTTTGCTTTGACATGAAACAGCCTCACCTTAACACTGGGTGTTTTCCTCCCTTTTCACTGCTTGTCGTCCTCGACCACGGCTGGTGAGCCGACCAGACTGCAATCGTCCTATTCTTCTTCCAGATCATACTCTCTACTATTGTTTTGTTCCTGGTTCCCAAATGGTCCCTCTTTCCTCATCAGCCACTTACTTGATATCTCCCTGAATCTCTACTATCACCCAGCTACCTCAGAAAACTGCCAGTCTTCGTCAAGGGATCTCTAATAGGCCGGCCCACTAGCCGAATGTTAAATAAGTGTTCTGTAATGCATTTCTGATCGTACCTTAGCCTGTCTCCCTTCCTTTTGTTTTCCAGGTGCCGTCGTCAACCATGAAGCAGAACCATCCAATGCGGCAGGCATCTCACCTCCCTCTCCCCCCGAACAGTGACCTTGACCCCGACCCCAAAACTTTATAAAAAACCATGGACGCCCCCGTATGACCCCGCTTCCGGTTTCGACCTGTACCAGTTACTGCGTTGCCTAATGCCAATATAAATCCATTGTCTTCCGAGCTTTGTCTTCTGCTGTGACTGACCTCGTGTTGTGACCAGTTGTGCTGATCCGTGCATCTATTTTCAGAACTCCGGACCCCAAGTGCATTACATAATTGGTGACTGTGGTGGAATCTCAACAAGTGGCAGACAACACAAATCCTGAGAAACCGGAAGTTGATACCACCGCTAATGCGGTTAATGTATAGATTGATGCCCTGATGCGGTTAGGGCAATCCGCCAATAAACCAACACGTGTCGTTACCAGCACCAGATAGATTTGACATTGGCGGTGCTTTCTATATGTGGGAGGCTAGAGCGGGCGCATATTTGGAACTATGTGAACCTGGTCATCGCCGGAGTACCTTGTTGTCACTACTGGGCCGGGATGCGTTTACCATGGTTCACGAAGAGGTCCCACGAGGGGAAGTCAGTGAAAAGACCTTTTCAATTTTGCGGGAAATTTTTGGGCCCCAGAAAACCATGAGCGTGCTGAGAGACGACTTTCAGTATAACACTCAAGAATCGGAAGAATGTGTTCAACATTACTCCGTGGAGCTGGAGAAGGTCGCTCGTCAAGCCCTCGTCGGTTATGACCCCTTGTTGAGGGAGATGCTGATATTACACCGGTTCATGGACGGAGTGAACTCGGCAGTTGTCAGAGAAATGTTTTCACTTGACCATTCGGGAAACCTGCTCGAGGCTGCCGAACGGGCAGCAAGAAGGGAAGCAACAGTTGGGGCCAAACTATCTCCAAGGATCCCGCAGGGCTTGCCCAGCGTTAGCGGCCGCTACGGTGGCCAACTAACTGGAGGTCTATACCGCCGGGACCGAGGGAGGCGTTTTCAACCGGAAGGCTGGTTGTAGGCACAAGAACGGAAGGAGGCAAACATGACCATGACGGAATATAAGGGAGCTATCAGTAATTTTTTCAACAACAGTTCTGTACCAGTCGTTTCTACTGTATTTGGTAATCTTTCACCAACAGTTGAGGGCTTCATTAATGGGGCAAGGGCCCCTTTTTGATTGGTACTGAGTCTTGCTACCTTTTAGTTCGGGAGACTCTTATGATAACTCTAAGGGAATGGGGGCTGCAACGTCTTTGGGACGCTAATAATCAGGAAATCAAGTCAGTGGGTGTTACCAACCCCACCTTTTGCATAGGCCACCAGGAGGTTGCCTACCAAGCTATGGTCGTAAAAGAATTACTTTGGGAGGCTATCCTTGGTGTTGACTGTTTACCCTCCATCAGTGTCTCACATGTTTGGCGGCCGGGATTTTGAATAATGCAGAAGAACAGGTTGAGTATCGACCTGCAGCCCACATACACGTGCCGAAGGACTTCGAAGTGTGTGCAGTTAAGGAGGCCCAGCAGTCCGGTCCGGAAAAAGTGAACCAGCTAGGTAATGAGCCGAAGATTGCTTCTTGCGACGAAGGAAAAAACTGATGGAATTACTGGCTGGCAACCAAGATGGGTTTTCGTGGTCTTCTACTGAAGTGGGACGCATGCTGGTAGTTAGACATCATATCGACACGGGAGACGCGGCACCAATCAAGCAACCGTTCAGGAGAATCCCGGTACACCATCGGAAAGAAGTAGGTAACATGGTTAAGGAACTGTTGGATAATCGGGTTATTAATCCATCCGTTTCACCCTGGGCCTCTCCAGTAGCGATTGCAAAAAAAGGACGGAACCTTAAGGTTGTGCGTGGATTATAGACGATTGAATGCCATTACAAAGAAGGAAGCCTTCCCCATACCCCGTATCGGCGAAACATTGGAGACCTTAGCGTGATATAAGTACTTTTCAATCCTGGATCTGGCTTCGGGATATTGGCAGATAGAGGTTAGTTTGGAGGACCGGGAGGAAGCGGCCTTTGTGATTTCGTCCGGATTGTATGAGCTTGAAGCCATGCCTTTCGGATTAACCAAAGCTCCCACTACTTTTCAGTGCCTGATGCAGCAAGTGCTGAGTGATCTCACGCGGACGGAATGCCTGGTATACCTGGCCGATATTATCGTTCATAGTCAGACTTTCCAAGACCACATAGAATCTTTACGATGTATATCTGAAAGGTTGCAGGCGGCAGGCTTGAGGCTGAAACCGAGTAAGTGTCATTTTCTACGGGCACGGGTTCACTATTGGTATCAAGAATTTAGATACCCAAATCTTAAGTCGCCTCACCGGTAGTGACCATAAGATGGTACTCTGTGTTTTTACTGCACCCTGGCCTCACACTGATAAGTCAGCAGAAACACACCTTGTGATCACCAATAAGCAATACCATAAAGCTTGCTAGAATAGTCTACCCTCTTTTATCCGTTCCCTAAACTGGGACGAATCGTTTTTATCTAATGACCTAGAGATAGCAGCTGCCCAACTGTATACTAATCTTCACTACTGCCTCGACAAAATCAATCCAGCCTATCATACGCAAACAGCGGAACTCTCTAGATCGTCTTAACGGTAAACTAGCCAAACTCCAACGAAGATTCACTAAGACGAGGGACTCCTCGTCGTATCTTCAAATAATACGTATATCCCGTACGATTAAATTGTGTTTGGATTCTTCTAAGAAGAAGCAGGAACTAGATGCCTTAAGCCACCCAAACAAGGTGGAAGCACTGGCCAGGTTAAAGAAGGTCAGAAACAAGCGACCTAATCAAGACATCCCATATTTGAACTATAACAATAATTTCTTGCGTGACCCTCCTTTGATTACGGAGGCTTTCAGCACCTATTTTGCCTCCTCTTTAACGACGGATGACGCCAGATCCTTCCCCGTTCTAGATTCGGTGACATCAGTAACTTTCTCGACGGTAGTGTTCTACCCTGATGAGGTTTCAGTCCATGTTGCAAGAACAAGACCGTCCTGCAGGCCAGGCCCGGATACATTACCACCGGCCATTTTTAGTCGAGGTGGCGAAGACGTTCCAATGTTGCTGACAAACATATTCAATTTGTCATTCAGGTGTAGTGTTTTTCCTTCTCAATGGAAAACTTTAACTATCATACCTATGCACAAAGAGGATCACGCCTAGATCCAGTTAACTGTCGGCAGGTGAACCACACCACGGTCGTGTCCAGAATCATGGAAAGAATGATCAAGGAAACGCTGACACGTCACCTTCTTAACCATAATTCAATCAACGCTGGTCAGTTTGGTTTTCTGAAAAACAGATCATGTGCGACATGCATGACAGATTTCCTCAATCTGGTCACAGCGGCTGTCAATATTGGTAAATCGGCAATCGTGATCTTTTTGGACATGACCAAGGCGTTTGACCGAGTATCCCACGTCCGGTTACTACAGAAGATCAAAACATATGGAATCGTGAACCCGATGCTCGCTTGGTTTGCATCCTATTTATCATCCCGAGACCAGGTTGTAAGTATAGGCGGAAATTTGTTCGGACCCCGTCCCGTAACTAGTGGGGTGATACAAGGTAGTGTACTGGGCCCATTACTGTTCCTAATGTACGTTAACGACATATTTACCATTTTCCAACGGGAAGTTTCCTTCCTTTTCGCAGATGATATCAAAATCGTGTACACTTTTGAGCCAGCGGCGTTAGCGTCTACCGTAGTTGACATTACAAGGGAACTGCTCGCTCTCAGCTCCTGGAGTGATGATTGGAAAATGAGTTTTTCCGCCGAAAAAAGGAATATTATTGCGTATAAATATCACGTCCCCACTGAAAGATTTAGTATAATCGGCAAATTCATCCCCCAACAACTCTCAGATACGTGATTTGGGTCTACACTACTCATGTACGTTTGACTTTTTGGAACACGCAGCCATCCAGGTGGCTAAAGCACGCCGTACGATCGGGCTAATACATCAAGCATTTATTTTGCCAGAAAGTAGACTAAATATTTTCAAGTCCCATGTTAGACCTCTTCTGGAATACGGCTCATTCATTTGTTCCAACATGCGACAAAGGGACCGCATAGCGTTTGAGAATGTACAACGGGAATTCACGAAACAGCTCATAGGTTTTTCTCCGCCCTCTATTTACATGGAACGTTGTGAGCGGCTAAAAATCGATCCCTTATAATAATAATAATAATAATGGTATATTTCTCGACCATGGTCGAGACGCATGCGCAAGCGCATGATCATGGTGTACAACGTTACTCAAAACAATGAACTATACACGAATTTCAAGAAAGCGAGTGGAGTCGTCAGAAGCAAAACAATATAGCTAGAGATAGTTTGAGTCGACTGAAATTATAAAGGTTTGCGCGGCAAATACGGTTTGGTTTCGGATTCGACTGGTTGGTAGTGGTCCGTGAAAATACAAAATATATCGTGAAAATATAGCGCTAGGGATGCGTTATAAGTCATAATAATGCAAGATGTGGGTAACTGAGGCCTATTGCGGGTTCTATGCACGGAATAAGTAATGGACATGGAGAGGTTAAAGAAATGAACGGGAGTACAACCGTGAACTTTGGTGAATATGAAGAGAGCGGCTCTCTATGAAGATGAAGTTGGCCCGGAATGATGGATATTCCCGATTATAATAGAGGGAGTTCATCATGAAACGAGGGGACATGAGGAAACTTTGTGGAAATGGACAGGCAACGTTGATGAATGTGGAGGAAACAGCAATCCATATATAAGGTGAGTTTAGGTTCGGGATCAATAACCCTTATCATTCAGAAAAAAAAGGCAGCGCAACTTGAAGGCCTTTAACTGGTGAAGAGTCAATTTCAAGCTGGATACCGATCGAAAGAAAAATGAAATCTTGGAAGAGAAAACGGAGCGAAAAATCTCCTTGTAGGCTCGCGCCTTATTGTTCTGTTATGCTGACAAATATATTGACTTATTGATTCTCAGTGATCTTCGGCATCATTGTTGGGAACCAAGGATGTGAGGGACAAGTGGACTCGCGTTCGGATAACGTATCGAATTTTAATGAGAAAAAATTCCTGTGTTGCGTATTCTGGCTCTGTTATTGGATTGTTTCACATGAGACCAAGGTAATGTGCAGCATCCCGTGGCTAAGCCGCATAATAAATAACCTTCTATTCTTTCACAATATCTTGAAGAATAGATCATGTAGTTCAGCACCGCAGGTGAAAACCCTTTCCACTTATCCCTTACGTAACAATGAGTTTTTGGTGTCTGTCCCTTTTTCGAAGCTTGCTCTTCGGTCAAACTTCTTTATTAACAAGTAGGCTTCATTGTGGAGCAAGCTACCACAAAGAATTCGGGCATTATCACCGACATCGGTGGCTTTCAAACAGGAAATAAGCATAGCCCTGACGGTGGACGAGCTGACCAGGATGTACAATCCCTATATTTCAAGGGCTCAGGCCTTTGAGGTAGGTATAGGGTACTAATAAGTCGAATAACCGCTTTGAGCAACCTAGTCTCAGTAAGACCCGCATAGGGTTGGCCCCATCGCTGCAGCAATTACGGAACTCAGCGGTTCATTCACACGATCTAGGACGGCAAAACAATCTCAATTTTTTACCATCAAATACCTTTTATGAGGCAAGCCAACATAGCGGCCCATGGCGTACTCAAGCATAAGGGCATCACTTTGTTAGGGCTGGAAGTGGTGCCCCACCCTTGTGCAAACTGGTGTTTCAGTGAGCTTGAACCCCAGCAAAAAATCGCAGGCTGTGGTCGACTCTACCTTCCCCCGCATTTTCTGTCCTATGTAAACCGCATTCGGGATCTGACTTCACGGATATGGCGAGTGTTACCGCGGCACATCTGTGAGCATTCCTGGCTGTGATTGTCTCCCTGCACAGAGCTGACCACCGATGAGACGACAGAAACCTCAAAAAGAGATGGGCACAAAAAAGAGAGAGAAAAATACTCCACTGCTCTGTCTTTTAGGCATACCAGCCTTGTCACATGTGAGCCATGTCCCCAGGCTGCCGTTTGCTACGGATTGACTGGTGTGGTTGACCTATTCTCAACGCGGCTTGTTACATGCGGTCCATGTTTCGGCCGGGGCTTGGGAGCCGTGGTCACCCACCAAAAGCAGCTCCGCCTTCTCTGACAGCCAGATGCCTGACTGTGATAAAACTAAAAAATAATAATAATAACGTCTAAAAAAGTGTGGTTCACTCTTGGAGCGGCACATGCTGGATGCTGATGGATGTGTATCGTGCTGCCTGAAGCAGGCCCTAGTGCCGCCTACCGTGGGCACTGAATGTAGACCGTTAGAGTTCGCTTCCCTGACGAAGATCTGGCCCCATTCCGTTCCCACCTCTCACGGCTCTCCAAACCAATTCTCACATAGGTGTTTTCCTGTTTGCAATATGCTAAGGAAGAGAAAGATATCACGGTAACCATGCAAACACCACTAAATCGGACGTCCTTGCTCCTACTCAAGTATAATCTCAGCACACCAGCACCATCGAGTACGTGCATGGGCGAACTTACGGCTATGTTTCTCGGAACGAGACCAACTTCCTTTAGGTGTCATCACCGACACCATCATAGTTTCTTCCACTTTAGGGCCCCTCAGGAACCATTCAATATACAGTAACCACTATACCGGAAGAGACCGTAACAAATATAGTGCTATGCTAGCAGGGTAGCAGTCCTAATAACTCTCATTGTTCTTTCAATCCCACCTTTGCGCCTCGGTGCTGAACTGCAGACTGCGTAAGCAAACTAGATCAAGGGCTGCCATTTCTAGATCCTTTTAACCTTAAAGCTCTAGGTTTTTCTTAGTATCCCAACACTGCCACACCAATTTGCGAACCAATAACCCTTTAGAATGCATACAAAATGGCCCAACCGTTGGACGCAACTCTGCTAGCTTGCAGCATTATAGCTCAGTCCCCAGCGAGCCTACTCCACCCAGATCGTGGAGTAGGTTCCACTGACCGCTTAAATGAACTTTATCTTTGCCCCATTCACATAAACCCAACCAGTTCATTACTGTTGTCTTCATATATTACCCTAACCCACAGCTGGAACCACGTCCAGACTGTAATCCCTATTTATTTCAGGTTCGTCGCCTCCCGCTATCTCAGTCGCCAAACTGGATAACCAAAGATGCCACAATGACTCGTACCGACGGGAACCCAAGTGGGACCTTTCATATCATCTGGGACTGCAAGCAAGCCACGCGGCAGGAAATACCCCCAACTTCCAGCAGTATTGATTGGGGTTTTCTAACACAAAACCACTCCTGCTGATATTAACATTACAGCCAACACAAGTAACAGTTCACGTGCAACCTGCTAAAATACCAGTCGTCATCTACATCCGTCATATCTCGCCACACTGGACTGATTGACCGACACATATCCTTCACCCCGCCAGACGAACTTTACCCATAGAATGTAGTACATTACCGGTAACGACGCTGAATACAACTGGGGCTCAAAGCTTCGATGTACATATATATATGTATATATATTTGTCAGTGAAACTGCATAATATTGCCCATGTCAATGCTGAGATTTTCCACTTTAGTATCTGTTGCAACAGTCCGCCTTTCGCTCGATTCCTGCCCGGCTGGAAATTGATCCTCCACTTTTCCAGGGCCCTCCAGTTGCACTTTCACATTTCTGAATGGTACAGGTTACTGATTCTAAAATTTAACTCACCCTCATATGGACCTTTGTTACTCCCACATTCACCAAAGTACAAAAATGATCATTCATAAAATTAGTTTCATGTCTCCTTGTCTCATAACTCACTCCTTTTCTTGAACCCCGGTAGAACCGACATTCAGGGTTTGCATCAGCTTTATGGTTTGCTATTCTCTTTGCATGCATCAATTTCCCCGAGTGTACTTCCATGCAATCTCTTTTTCTTCCTATTTGAAACTTCGCTGTTCGCGGATACCCAGTAAAAAGCCGCTTTTCATGGCTTGCATCATTTCCGTTGATAATGCAACTTTAGCAGCACGAACGAACTTCCTATTCGATATCCCCACTGTGCGCCTCCGGCCAGCGCGAAACCGAAACCGGTTCAAAGTTGGCTCGGAAACCATTATTAGAGTGATTCATATAAACTATCGCTGGCTATGTTTTTCTACAGCTGGCACTCTTGACTTTTATACCTGAAGTTTGTGATTATTTCATTTTACTGAGTAACGCTGTACACCATGATCATGCGCCTCCCTGTGTGTCTCGACCATAGCCGGGAATATATATATATATATATATATACCATTAAAAAAGAAATATTTGGGACACTCCATAAGCCGCGAAGGGGTTCACACGGATCCAGACAACGTCAAGCAAATCCAACAATGGCCGACCCCTAATAATTTGGGTGAAGTCAGAATTTTCATGGGTTTGGCCTCATATTACAGACGATTTGTACGCGGCTTTGCCACAGTTGCAGCTCCACTACACCGGTTGACCGAGAAAAGGAGTCAACTCCGTTGGACGGAGGAATGTAATAATGCCTTTCAGTCGCTTAAAGAGGCTCTGACCAACTCGCCCGTCCTAGCCCCACAGGTATTTTCTCCTGAAGCTGAATCCTTCGTTTTGGAGACGGACGAAAGTGAAACGGGAATAGGTGCAGTACTGTCTCAGAATCAGAACTGCATGGAACGAGTCATAGCCTATGGCCGTCGATGTGTAAATAAACACGAGAAGCACTATTTCACAACATGAAAGGGGATGTTGGCTTTAGTATACTTGTCCCATTTCCGCCATTACCTATTGGGATAAGCGTCATCGTTTGAACCGATCACCAGGCGCTAGTTTTGTTGCAGCAGTTCAAGGATGCTGCTGGTCAAGTTGCCAGATGGCAGGAAAAAATGCAGGAATATCAATTTCAACGTATCCTTCGCCCGGAGCGCAGCCATCAAAATGAGGAAGCCCTGTCAAGATGACCTTGCAGGGCACACGGAGAGTGTCCCACGTACTCCAGCAATCAATCGACGGCTATCATGTTGCAGGCGGCGCCATCGGATGTTTGGAGGAAAAGCCTAGCAATAGATCCGGTATTGGAGCTGATATATAGGCGGTTAAACGAAAACAGTACTAAACCGACATGAGAAGGAACGGCTGGCCAGAGTTGGGAAACCCTGTGTTTGTGGAGTCCTCGGGAACACTTGACGATCGTGGATGACATCCTGCATTTCCAGTATGGACCTACCTACACGAGGAGGATAGTGGTACCCCAGGATGCTGTCGAGACAGTGCTGGCAGAATTGCATCGTGTGCTGGGACATGACGGACAACGGAAGAAGTTGGCAGCCGTTCGCATCAGGCTTTGGGGGCAACATCAGGTGAGAGATATAGTGAGCTTCTGTAACAATTGTCAACTGTGTATACGTTTCAAGGCGCCACGGACCACTAACCGGGCACCCTTGGCACCCATCATGGCGGGATACCCAAACGAACGGTTGGGGATTGACATTGTTGGTCCCTTTCCCGAGTCCAGTAAATGAAATCGCTTTGTTCTAGTCATGGTAGATTACTTCACGAAATGGTGTGAAGCAGAACCTATACCACGCACTGATCCCTTTACCGTAGCCCAGACAATCTTTAACACCTGGATCGCTAGTTTGGGGGGCACCACTATCCATCCACACGGACCAGGGCTCCAGCTTCGAAAGTATGTTATTGGCCGACATGTGTCAGCTAGTGGGAATTAAAAAAACCTCCATGACACCGTACCACACTCGAGGGAATGGACTTGTGGAGTGAACAAACCGAACCTTAAAAAACTTGCTGAAAGCCCTCATAGAGAGACATACCACTCGACACTGGGATAGTGCGCCACCCACAAGTTCGCTCACATACAGGGCATCAGTGAAGACTTCGGCGGGGCAATCGCCACGTTTCATGATCACCGGACGGGAATTGCGGTTACCCATCGATCTTACGGTGCCGAGGCTCGCCGACGACATACGGACGTCAACGGACTATACAACTAAGCTTTGTCGAACCCTCAGCGGCAGTCATCGTCTAGCACGTACACATTTGAGGACATCACAACGCCACCAAAACGAGTTCTACGGCGGCAAAGCCCACGGAACGCCAGTACAGCCGGGTGAAGAGGTTTGGATGAAGTCGATGAGGCAGATCCTCGGAATACCCTCCAAGTTTAAGTATGACTCGACCGGACCCTTCAGTGTGATCGAAACCTTGAGTCCCACTGCGTGCCGCGTTGCTCGCGTCGGAGAAAATCCAGAAACCCAAAGCCAAATTGTACACCACAACCGGCTGAAACCCGCGACACAAACGATGGAAAGGTCAGCAGCTGGCCTCCCGGCATTCCTCCTGTTGCTGAGGAGGTTAAAGTGCATACTGAAGGGCTGCGGAAGGCCCGTTAACGAGAGGGGGCTGTGTAATGCATTTCTGATCGTACCTTAGCCTGTCTCCCTTCCTTTTGTTTTCCAGGTGCCGTCGTCAACCATGAAGCAGAACCATCCAATGTGGCAGGCATCTCACCTCCCTCTCCCCCCGAACAGTGACCTTGACCCCGACCCCAAAACTTTATAAAAAACCATGGACGCCCCCGTATGACCCCGCTTCCGGTTTCGACCTGTACCAGTTACTGCGTTGCCTAATGCCAATATAAATCCATTGTCTTCCGAGCTTTGTCTTCTGCTGTGACTGACCTCGTGTTGTGACCAGTTGTGCTGATCCGTGCATCTATTTTCAGACCTTCGGCCCTCACGTGCACTACAGTTCAGATGAAAAAACGTTCATTGTCTGGTTTCCATCGAAAAGTAACCATAACCTACAGCTGGAACATTCTCCAGACTGCGCGCTTCTGACCTCTTCTAGATCTCATTGGTTACTTGGGCAGCCATCTACCAACCCGACGTTATTTCCGGATTGGACGATACCATCAATCGGAGTGACAATGGTTTAAACCTATACTCTCGCCTGCTGACGGTATGAGAGGCACAGTACACGGCTGACCATAGCCCTATAACCGGAGTAACAAACCCTCATTAAAGTCTCACCGAATCGCAGAGCTGATTCCTGAAACTAATCATCACCCCACACCCGCTCAACATCCATTTCCAGTACTCCGTTCCAACAGTTCAATTCGTTCCGCGTTGCAGTACGAAACCTATGACCGGAACCCAGCCCGCTCCACTGCGTTCCCAACCCATTCTGCCCACCTCGTCAAACTAGCCCCCTTTTGCCTGCTTTCTTCACCATTCTACCTGACATCACTTGCAACCAAGGTCTTTATGAAACAGAATACCAGCCATCTGTATCCAACCCGAACTTGAATAATAATTCTTCAATCACATATACAAAAAACTTTCAACTTCACGCTCTTCCAACTTCTGCCCAGCCGCACCAGTGGCTTTTGACTCCACTAGTCTGTTTCTTCGACGGCTCCTCTTTGAAAGTTCGTTCTGCTTCCATACACCTTTCATGCTCTTCAAAAGTTCACCGCATTCCTTGTGACTTTTTCATTTTCGTGTGAATTTCCATATGACACTGAAATCACTTGCACAAAAGGTCTGTCTTCCTATCATTTTGGACTCACTTGCATTTATTTCACACGCTCCCCCCCCCACAATTATTTACCCAGTGCTGGATCAACCTTCCATATTTTGCTGGCATCTCTGACTGCACGTTGATAGCCCCATGCGGACTTTACTTTTAATCTTGTTCTTTAGTAACTTCCCTGCCCGGTTGCTCCTTACTGACCCTCCAGTTGTACAGTTGGTACAACCTCACGTCCTTCACTGGATGCCGTGACCCGTCGCAAGCCAGTTTTGGGCACCCACAATGCATATCGTATATTAATTCTGCCTCAATTTGCTGTCCAAGTTTTGATATCCAATTCATTGTTTTTCTGGTCCTTGCGACCACTGAACTTTTTAACACTCCCCGGTGTCGCTTATATCAGCATTCCTAACGTTTTTCCAACCATCCACGCCGCCCTGCCCGAATTCGAAACGGGTTTATAGTTCCCGCTTTAACGATTACCACTTTAGTTCACCCAAACACTACATGACTTCACTGTCTTATTTCGGTTACTGTGTGATACTTGAACTTAAAACTGTGAATACCTCACATTGTTATATACTGCTGTATTCTCTGATCTTGCCTTGTGCACGTTCCCTGACCACGGTCAAGAAATATGCAATTATCAATTAACAAAGGAGTAAAGCTTAAGCGGACTAGACGGCTAACCTAGGAGAAACAAGTCCGCCCTGCGAGACACTGAGGATAGTAAACTTGCCAGCGGTGAGGAGCTGCTTCGAAAAGCCGCCAACAAACTAGAGGATCATGATAAATTATTTAAAGGCCCACTCAAGGATAGGAAGAATTTCCGTCCACAGGTTGGAAATCCGAGAATGACATGTGAAGTACACACGGGAAGGTATGGAAACGAGGAGATTCAAGGAATTCCGGAAACGCAGGTGGAGGAGAACGGAGTAAGGATCTGGGCCTAGAGCTATCATGTTATAAACTGGCTAGGATTCCTTGGTCCGTCTGACCTGGCCACAATGAAAAGGAGCCCACCTCTAGGGCAATACAGGGCGGATATGTCGGAATGAGACGGAAGACCAAGACCCATGTTGGTGGAGTTCACCAACCCAAGGCACAGAGGCGGGGTGTCAGCTGCCTCGGAGGAATTAGAGAGGCTGCCAAACGGTTGGGGTCTCTGTCAAGCCGGATGAAGCCATGGGAAAGTACACTACCCACGAAGTCTTGCAGGCGAGCTCGCAGCCTGCTAGCCTGGAATCTCCGAAGCTGGCAACGGGGCGAGCCACACTACTCGGAAACGAGAGGTTTACGGAGGACATTAGGTGCTCTGGCCTGGAAGATGAGAAAAACCGTGCTGAAAGTAGGGTACTGGAGGGGAGTGTAGAGCCTTCTCTCGTGAAGCTTGTAAACAGTGCTGAGGAAAATGATGCCTGTGAAATGAAAAGAGACGGGGACAGCTCCGGAGTATGGGGTTTCAGAGCCTAAAAATCCCTGTACATGCTCTTAGAATAAAAGGCCACTGGCTTTCGGGCGCCTGCCGATTATATACACAAATGCCTGCAACAGTCGCAACAGGTGTGATGAATTAGCAGCCATGTCGGGCGATGCACAGATAGTTGCTCTTACCTAGACTTGGCTGACACCGCAGGATTTCATCACTCAAGCTTGGGTGGGAGGCTTCGTGCAGTACAGGAAATATAAGGACGATGGCAGACAAGGTGATGGAATTCTGTTGCTGGCTGCCAAGAATAAGCGCCAGCTAGAAGGAACGGAAATGAGATTACCAAATGTGGAGTTTATCAGTTGTATAATTAGGGCGCTAAAAGGCTTTTTGATTCTCCTTTTCGCTTACCGAAGCCCACTTTTTACCAGAGAGGAGGACACTGAACTGCTGGCGGTATTTGGCACGGTCAGTAAATATGAAGCGGTGCCCGTGATGGGGGACTTCAAAGCCCCGGAAATAGATTGGGAATTGAAGGATGCACCACCGGGGTTGTTCGGAGATGCACTCCTGCAAATTTTACAAGGAGAAGCTCCCATCCAACACCATCAGAGGGAACGCGTTGGAAGATAAAGCGGAACTCGGTGATACATGCTTTAGTAATGAACGAGTACGAAGGGGACTTAGGTCCAGTGATCTTCACTGCATCACTGGGGAAGAGCTATCACAGGGTGATAAACATCGAACTGGTGGAACGTGAGTGCGCATAGCCGGATAAATACCGCAATAAGCCCGGCGGGCTAAAGACCCCAGCCACAATGGGAGCGGAGGTGGAACTGAATTGAGAGACCACTCGATGCCGCGTGGAAGAGAAGCGGAATCATGTCAAGGGGAACTTCTGGATGTTTTTGCGCCTTTAGTGGGGATTAAAAGAAACTGCCTGCCGTCTTGGTAGAAGTCCAGGGCAAGGAAGGCACAGGCTAGAAAACACAAAGCCTGGTGCAGGTTCAGGAAGAAGGGGGACCATAGGAAACCAGTAGAATATATGACGGCTTGGGGACAGGCTTTGAGAACTAAAGTGGAGTGCAGAGGTCATCACGAAGAGAGGCTAGCTCGAGGAGTGAAGCGTGACCCAAAAGCACACTTCTATTACGTCCAGCCAAAGTCAACCCTACCGGTTGCAGCTGGTAATGTAAAGGACTCGAGGGGCGGAGACAGTGAAAGGAATGAGGGCAAGGCCAAAGTATTGTTCAGACACTCCGGGGTATTGCACAACATCAATAGGGGTAGAAACACCCCTAGTCTCTCTCTGTTTAGCGTAAAGGAAATGTCATTAGTCCAAACTGAAGGGGACGAAGTAAGACTGGAGCTAGCAGGACTAAAACCACGTAAGGCTACAGGTCCAAAAGAAATATGTCCGGCTCCATTTAAACAACTAGACAACCTTTTGGCCAAACCTCTTTCTCGGTTATTCATCCAGTCTCTGGGGGACTGTCAAATGCCAAGTGACTGGAAGCTGGGGCAAGTGATGCCATTCCACAAAGGTAGGAGTGCAGAAGAAGCTTCCAACCACAGGCCAGTAAGCCCGACATCTGTGGTGTTGAAGGTCCTGGAAAGAAGTCCACGAAACCAAATGGTTGCCTTCCTACTCGGGAGTGGAGTGATAAATACGTACCAATATAGCTTTATGAAGAGGAGATCTTGCACGACGAATCTGTAGCTCTTCATGGATGAAGTTACGAGACCAGATGACGGCGAAAAGAAGGAGGTCTGTCACGTGGACTACAGGAGATCCTTCGACTCAGTAAACCACAGGCTGCTAGTGCACTAGCTTCGAGCCTGTGGAATCAACCCTTCGCTGGCGACTGGATAGCTGACCTTCTCAGAGCAAGAAGACTCTACATATGGGTGAAGGGTTACGGGTCTACTATGGGTAAGGTTACCACTGAAGTCCCAAAGGGATCGGTGCCTGGGCTGCTGCTGTTTCTGATGTATTTAAACGACCTTGCTTATGAGCTGGGTTGCCCGAATTTGAACGGTTATTCTGACTGTGAGTAACGCGTAGCCAATTCAGAACGAACCCCAAAACCAGAACAAGATTGATTCGTAGTTTCTACGGTACTGGATTAACAAATTATACGCATATGTAAATGTGTACAAACCTCAACTGTATGGCCACAACGTCTAGCAGCGAGGACCAGAGTTCAACATAGGTCAATGTCAGGTACCACCATCACGGCAGTCCAAGTTCGAATCAAAATTATGTCACTCCACGTGAGAGAAATATAAATAAATGTTGGAATGTAGTGATTGATGCATGCTGTACCTGTTCGAGGATCAATGAGATAAAGAGCGTGGCCTCAACAATACTAGTGTGTGACAACGGCCAGGAAGGATTTCCACACATGTAAGTTACACCGCCCACCAAATCCTCCCATGAAACGGTCAACATCCAAGGAGTAGATAGGGGTACTGATTCGCTCTGACCTACCTGCACCCTAAAGTCAGTTCATACGAAGGTCGCCATAGGCTCCACCTGTCGCTGGCCGGTCGCAGACACGTTTGCAGTTTTTCTTGAGATTATGCTCCATACCTCGATGTCTTGGCATTTATTTTGAGGGTGATACGACAACATCCGTATAAGAAAAATGACTTTGATGTGATCGGGATGCGTAGACAGATTATGGAATGTGGAGGAAAGAGCTTCCCGAACAAGAGTAAAGTACGCGGCAAGATGGAGACTGAGAACTCCTGATGAAAAATCGAGATAGCTACAGGGCACTCGAAAATAAGAAGCTCGACTTGTGGTGTTATCACACTAGAAGTATGTTTGACTCACAACTTACATCCACTTGGACACAGGTTGAATAATAATACAAACAGGTCACGGAAGAAGAGATATTTTTACAAACGGTCAACAAGTGCATGTTCAAGAGTTTCCGCTACTTCACAAACGACTTCGTGTCGTGTGATAAACTAGGATTTCGTCAACTAACTCCATAGTAAATCATGAACACCGTATGAAGTTAGGCACAAATATGCCTCAAAGACGGTGTGAAGGGTTGGGACCTAAGGGAGAATGCATGAGGAATACATGAATAAATTAAGCTTCTGTTGGTATCAGCAGACTTGGTTTTAGCTTGGTCTGTAGCGTTGAATTCGCACTCGCCATTGTCACCTTCAAGGAAACATCCTACGGACATCTAGCAATAAGTCTGCTTTGTTCGTTCTCACCACCACCATGCGCGCGAAGCCATCGATTTATCTACAACAATCCTCGATCACTCCAACCGGCTGAGTCCGTCCAAAAGTTTCGTTCCCAGTTTATCCAATTGAAGCATCTCCTGACCAGCGTCGCTGCTTTCACTGCCAGTACTGCTGCCGTCAGTTCCAGCCTCAGAATGGATACCGTATCCTGAATAGCCACACTCGCCTTTGTGAATAATATCTGACTGTGCAGCCCACCAGTTCCGTCTACGCAGCAGCCGTAAGCCACTTTACATTAGTCCACTTCTGGCGCATCAGAAGATAAGAGGAGTTGGGCGTCGTTTATGCACTTGATTCCTGTCAAGCATCTTTGTATACTGATCTCACCAATTTGATCCAGGCTAGGGAGCCAGTCGCGCCATCGCTTATCCTCGTCATCCTGGAAAGGTTCGTCCCAACCCGTCCCTCTGTGGCACAGCTATTGCAGCATGCACTTTCCCGGTAACAACCATGGCGAAACAAAACCTAGGGGATCATAGAGGCTTGAGACTGATGTAGGATTCCTCTCCGTGTGACTGGTCGTTTGGGTAGGTCCAGAGTGAATATGAATTCGTCACCTCCGGGTTTCCATTGGAGTCCATTGATGCGCTCCGTCTGTGGTTAGGATCCCAAAAGCTCTCTCGCACACACCATGTTTTAGACTTCGGGATAACATTGCGCGCCCCCTGGCTGTTTGAAATCCATTTAGTGAGGTTGAATCCTCCGGCCTTTAGAGTGGCGATCGGTTCGGTCATGTATAGAATAGCAGTATTTGGGTCGTCAAAGGAACACAGAAAATCGTTCACGTAGAAGTGGTCCACTGCTCTTCCTAACGGATTGCTGGTTCCGTCGAAACGCCTGAGGGTTTCCCGGAGGGCAAAATTAGCATAGATCGGGGATGATACCGTCCCAAAGGGATACACGGTAAGCTTGTGCTCGTTTGGTGCACGATTTGCGTCGCTTTCAGGCCACCAGAGAAGACGAAAGGCGTCCGTATCTTCAACGGGCCTCTTCACCTGTAGAAACATTTCACGCATGTCCGCAGAGGTGGCCACTTTTCCTAGCCGAAAACGACATAAACCTCGACTGGTGGTGTCGTCCAGTCTGGGCCCTGTAGTATATGGTCGTTGAGTGACACACCCTGACATTTCGCGGCACAGCCGAAAACACCCTGACCTTCCCCGGTTTCGTTGGGTTCACGGCCGGGTGATGAGGTAGGTACCACCTCAGGTTTGCGCTGATTACCGCTGTATCCACTCTTTCCATACAACCCAAGTCTATGTTATGTTGCATGGCTCGCGTGTATTCTATCCCTAATTGTGGTTCTCGAGTTAGCATGGTTTTGAGGAAGCACAATCTACTCAGAGCCATTTCTCGGCTGTTTGGCATGGGTTCATTTTGGGTCTCCACCGAACAGGAACCTCGAAACGATCTATTACACACTTGGAGTTCTCGGCTACCATTTTCGAAGCCGACCTATCTTCTCGTGATGGAGCATCTCTATCAATGGCCGGGTCGGCAAATTCGGCGTTATATAGCTGTTGGAATGCTTGTTCAATGCTCGTCGTTTCCACCGAAGTGCAGTTGATTTGGATTTGTTTGCCGCATCTTCCGTCTGTACTACCATATAAAGTCCATCCGAATATAGTGCGTACTGCATAGGGTGCTTCGCGGCTCCCTATTCTTTGATCCAGGACCCAATGCGTTTCCGGTACGCCACAACCGATCAGCAGATCAACTTCGTTGTTCTGACACTCCTCGATAGTAACCCCGTCGAGATGCGGCCACTGAGTCAGAATCGATTGCGCTGACTGAGGTGCTTTCATCGGCAGATCTTTTGTGGTGAATGTTTCTAGAGTTTCTGCTCTATCTTTTTGACCAAGGAAACGAGTTGTAGGTGCAGTATGGTCGACTGGATGACCTGGGTGCCACTCACTGTGCCCACCGCTAATGAAGATTGATTCCCTCCGATCCCATATCTCTCTGCAAACTCCTTCCTTACTAGCGTGGCATCCGAGCCACTACCTACGAAAGCCAACGCTCTTGTATCCCCAAATGGGGTTTTTACGCTGACTGCTATTACTCCCAAAGGAAAGGGCTTGTTAGTGGAGCGAGACAATGAGCAGACCCCATTCGGCTTCGGGGTTTCTTTGGCATTCAACTTTTGGGATTTGCGTAGTAGTTAATCGTGCTTCCCGTGGCATCCATTCTGACCACAACTGGGTTTCGTTCGGCACACCACTGCCCGATGTGAATCGTTGAGACAAAAGAAGCGCGCGCCCAGTCTCTTGGCCATTTCCCATCGTTCGTCGGCGTCTACGTTGCGGAAGCAAGGGCATTCCGCTAGGCGATGGGGCGCCCCACAAATGTTACACACCGGCAAGTTTTCACCTTCGCGAGATAATTCGTGTGTGTCTGCCCAGGGTTGGTTTCTACTTGGCTCACTAGTCCAGGTTTGCGTCGTCGTAATCCTAGTTAACTTGCCCGTCTCGCGCACAAGTTGACCGAAACGACTGTTTGCTATTCGGGCATGACGGTCTATAAACCACGTCAGGTCTTCAAACGTAGTTTCAGGCCCAAATTCACTGATCCTTCGGCTTCCTCGGCCCATATACCCTGTAGCTCTTTGGATAAACTGCGCACAAGGGTCTCCAATGTGTGCAGTGCGTTCAGGTCCGATCGGTAATCCAGGTGATGCAATATGATGCTACAGTTCTGCATTTTGTCACCAGGCTGGCTAGAGAGCCCGACTCGCCCTTGGAACGTTTTGCCTCTGATGGTACATCATCGATCAAATTCCGGGCGACTTAAAATGATTTCCCAAATAAGTCTTTCGGGATTTCACGTGCCCGAGTGTAACCTTCTTCGGGATCCAGCATCGAGCATCCGTCGATTGCCCCCCTGGCGCTTCCACGACAGTAATGCGGTAGTTACAAGGATCTCTGCCCTGGGTCGGATACTCTCCTTTCCACAAAGTTCTCGTATTGTTTACCGAACTTACAGTTCTATTCTGCGCTCCCGTAGAATGGAGACAATTCCACTCTTGGTAAGTCAGTAGCGTGGGTTACACTGGTACAAGTCGACTTCAGTCACTCCACGGAACTGCTAGGCTGAATGGCGTATGTTCCGTGGTCTCCAAAGTCACCCCTCTCTCCCATCTTCAGAGATGACCTTTCCTGGCAGATTCAGCTTCATCCCTAGCCCGCCAAAGCTGGGTTCCTAATTCAACTATTCTCAATCAATAGATATCATCACCTTTAAATTCTGTACCACTGGCTGAAGTACATGAAATTGCACTGACAGGACTAGGAGACCTAGCAACATCTAAGGAATCAATATCACCCAAAAATACACCAGGATTTTGCCGGGTTGCTTCCTGTCCAGCTTCGGTTTGCCTTTGTTCTCTTCTTGGCACTTCTGATTGATTTCCTCCTGGTGATTCCAAGTTAAGTACTGTAACAGTTATTCCGACTGTGAGTAACGCGTAGCCAATTCAGAACGAACCCCAAAACCAGAACAAGATTGATTCGTAGTTTCTACGGTACTGGATTAACAAATTATACGCATATGTAAATGTGTACAAACCTCAACTGTATGGCCACAACGTCTAGCAGCGAGGACCAGAGTTCAACATAGGTCAATGTCAGGTACCACCATCACGGCAGTCCAAGTTCGAATCAAAATTATGTCACTCCACGTGAGAGAAATATAAATAAATGTTGGAATGTAGTGATTGATGCATGCTGTACCTGTTCGAGGATCAATGAGATAAAGAGCGTGGTCTCAACAATAAAAGTATTTGACTACTGCTTGTGAGGATTTTCACTCCCGTACTCTGCACGCACCTTGTGTTGGCCGTCGACTTTATGATAGTGAGAGATCCTAGGGACAGCGCCCTGCAGTGCTACCCCGATAATGTGTACCTGTGATGCACAGAATAGGAGCTTCCACTCAGCACCTCCAAGTGCAGGCAACTCGCCAAGGACAGCCTTCAGGTCGGCCCGAGCGAATTTGGGGAAGAAGAAACCAGAGTGGCCTTGGAAAGAACTGATATTGGCAAAGATCTTGAGGTTTCTGTGACTGCTGATTTCAAAACCCAGAGACAATGTCTGAAAGCCGCAAGAAGAGTTAATAATGCCCTCTAACAGGCAATGGGGGCCGTTGTCTTCCGGAAGCCATGGGTACTGTTATCGTTCTATACAACCCAGGTAAGGCCGCTTCTGGAGTTTGCAGTTCAAGCCTGGCATCAAAATCTTACCCGGGACAGTCAACCACTTAAACTTGCAAGGGGGAGATTCACGCGAATGCTCACTGAACTCCTAATCAGGCATTATAAAGAGGGGTTTGGAGAACTGATGCTATTCCCTTCGGAACGAGGGGGCAGGGGTATCTCCTTGAAGCTCTCAAGATTATGAGGGGCTTGTTGGACTTGGGAGGGCTTCAGTTGCCCCCAAGAAACACAGATGATGGACTCAGAGGACACGAGCTGAAGCCTGTGAAAATCCGATGCAATGCCGTATTTGGAGCGTTTTTTCTCCCAACAAGCAGTAAATCGACGAAATAAACTTCCGGCATCAGCATGGAGGCCCAGACGGTAGCTAGTTTCAAGAGGAGGTTAGATGCACATTAGAGCTGCTTGTCTGCGAGCCCAGTGTAGAACTGAAGACCTCCTCGTGACCCCCTGAGATAGAGGACACGTAGTGTTTGAAACTACGGTAAACGTTTTCGTCGGGAAGCAAGTGATCTGGACCGTGCTGTGAAGCTCGCATGTGGAGGATAGTGAAATCCAACTTCTCTCGCTAACCTACAAGGGCATATTGATATCCAGTTTCATGCGCCAGCCAAGCGAAACTGCGTATACTACCGTCACACCGGTTTCCCACACACTTTTGCACGATGCCACTACCGACTGAAAAGCCTATGGCTGAGCACACAGCCCAATCGCTGCAGTAGGTGAGGCCCCACCACACGGGAAGAGACTGGTATTAATCGTAACACAAGGCAGCTGAACACTACCCTTATTACCCTTCCCAAAATGTCACTATAATGGGGCAGTGATCCTAGGCCTGGCGGAAGGTCCCTACAAAACCAAAAAACAAAGGCTGTTGTGTTGTACTCTCTCATTGGCCCCCTATCTTGACAAGTTATGGTCAGATTGTGATGTGATAAAGGAAACCATCAGGGTCCGACCGCGGAAGCCGATAAAAAGTGAGGTACGATAATGGACCGCTAAAAATTGTATAGTTTGGATACAGTCCCGTAGTGCACTGAGGAAACCTGAAAGCCTAAATATCAAAGGTCGGAAAAAAGAAAAATGTGAGGCAAGCTCTTGAGCAAGGGGTTCAGGGATCTGCCCACCCGCCATCACACATGGTGATGCTGCACCTCACCCATCACCCAAAGCACTACTGATCCTCGGCCTATCTTGGAATCAAACTGAATACCTGGTAGAGACTGGCTTGCGTCGTATTGCAGGTAAGGTCCTAATACGGTGAGGTGTCATATACGTGATATCTTAAGTTATCACATTTTCACTTTCACTAAGGCCAGCATCGCTGCTACCTGTACCGATTTCCTAAATGGTCTACCTTCTCTCACTTGCACTCCTCCATTTCCACGTTTCAATATTTTATTCTTCATTACCAGTGATAATTTTGTTTTTCATTTCTTTTTCTTTTTCGTAGCAGTGAAAGGAAATTGTGAGATTGAGGCGCTGGAAAGATGGGAATGACTCTTAAGAGTGCAAACGAAGACCTACGCATATCAAGCTAACCGACCCTCGTCACAGGGGCGCCTTCTTAGCTGTAGCCGGGCACGTAGGGCAAATCTCAAAGGGAGAAACAGATGTGATGCCCGATGAAAAAGTAGCTGTACTCAGTCACGGAATGGGAAAAACCGGAACTCCGGGTTTCAACACGGCCTTCCCAAAGCCTTCGGGAGTGAAAGCTCTCAAGATAAAGGAACTAAGCCCCACGGAGCTCATGGACAGGGTTGGGAAGGAGTTGTCTAATCCCGTTACCATGAAAATGGACTGTTGCAACTCCGAGAGAGGAGAATGAGGACGACTGACCTGCGCCGAGACTCCAAGGAAGGTGATATGCAAAGCAACCCAGGAGGTGGGCAGGGAGCTGATCGACAGTAGCGCTAGGAATCCGATCGTGATAAAAAACGGTACGAATGCTCGGGTTCAGGACCCGAGCACCTATTGCTTCTTCTAGGAGAGGCAGGAAAATAGAAAGGGGTGTTTTGATGCTCGTGGCCTATGCCAAAGCTGCAAGTATGAGCAACAAATGGCCAGAGATCACAGCTAGAACACAGGAAGCGGGTGTGATAGCAGTCACCGAAAAGTGGCTATGACCAAGCGAAAGCGACATTGGGCTGATATCAAACTTCTACGCAGGCTTTGAGTGGACAGGCTGTACGGTAGAGCCGGAGGTGTTATAATCGTCCGCCTAGCGGAGCAGTGTGGCTGCTTTGAGAGCAGTCGGCTTGTTACGGCGGATGTACAAACGGTAGAATTGTAATAGCTACTAGCGGACCGGTGGCGTCGGCCGCTTGCACGTTTCGAAGCCCAGGAGCGGAAAAAGCTGTAAACAGCGACCTGCTCGATTTCCTCACCATGGCTGCTAATGCCGGGCGGAAGTCACTCATTACGGGCGATTTCAAAGTGCCCGAATAAGATTGGACCTCGGAAGCTGCCCCAGAAAGCATATTTTGGGGGAGATTACCCCACCTAACGTACAGGAAAGCTCTTGTCCAAAAAGTTAATCAAGTGACAAGATGGAGGTTTGGCCAGTCACCGTCAATCGTTGACCTGGTAATGACCAGAGCTCCAAGTGTCCTAGAACACATAGAAGTCGGGGAACCCATAAGGAAGAGTGATCGTGGCGTACTACAATTTAGGCTAACCCTTCGAGGAATAAATGCGCCTGATAAATTCAGGAGGAACTTCTCAAAGATAGACGAAAACGGCTCGGCAGAACTGAGCCTCCGGATAGATTAGGATTTGGTGAGCGATGACTACAACTTAAAACACCAATGGAGTTGGGTCGAGAGCAGACTGTATGAAATAAAGGAAGCTGTCGCACCACTTAGAAGGGTCAAAAGAAACAGGTGGATACGGTGGTGGACGAGCCGAGTGAAAAAGGTTCTAAAACAGAAGCAAAAAGCATTCAGAAGGTATAGAAACACCAGAGGCCAACGGGCCATTCTAAAGTTCAAAGCGGCGAGAGCTGAACTGTCACAGATACAGAAACCATGCAGGAACGACTAAGAGGAACGCATTATGCAGGGAGCCAAAAGCAACCCGAAAGCGTACTACTGCTACGTTCAATCTAAGGCAGCACTGAGGAAAGCCGTAGGTGGGGTCAGGAATTCACAGGCAATATGAGCAACAAGCAGGTAGGAAAAAGCAGAGGTCCTGTTGAAATTCTTTCAGCGGGCATATAGACAGGACCAGAGTGCTCAGGGGCTACCTGGGACCAGGGGTGGGGAAGTCTCGGAAATGGTGGAAGAGGAAATCAACACAGGAGAGGAGTCAAACAGCCTGAAGCAGCTAGACGTATCTAGTGCGACGGGGCCGGATGAAATCTACCCAGCAATACTGAAGTCACTAGGGTCCATCCTGATGGAACCGATAGCTAAGCCGTTTTAGCATCACTAGACTAGAATGTATTACCTAAACACTGGCTTGTATTGATCACCACGCCAGTTTTAAAAGGTGGAGACAGAGACACGTATTGGTTACAGGCCGGTTAACTCGGCGCCAGTGGTGCTTTAAGCCCTCGAGAGAATACTACGAGACAGAATAATGGGGCATTTAGAGAGGAACAAGCTGGCGACTGTCAACCAGCATGGGTTCTCGCACGGGCTCTATTGCCTCTCCAACCTTATAAGCTTCTCGGATGAGATAACCAGTCGAGTGGATCGAGGAGGGCAGGTGGAAGTCGGCCTTCTGGATTCCTAAAAGGCACTTGATTAGGTTAATCACAGACTGTTCTAAGCAAAGATGGAATCGTCTCAACTTAAGGCGAAAATACAGAAGTGGGTTGTACAAAGCCTAAAGGAGCGTGTTTTCCGAATGAGAATAGAAGGCTGCTTGTCGGACAGTGGGAGACTGTATAGTGGCTTTCCGCGGGGGTCAGTCCTGGGACCCCTGTTGTTCCTAACGTGCATTACCGATCTGACAGACGGGTTGGAAAACTCGTGCTTCTCTTTCACGGACGACTTCAAGGTACTAGGTGCACCAGATGGTACGGCCGTCCAGTGTCATTTAGACAGGGCATACCAGTGGTCACTGGCGTAGTATCTCACCCTCAACATGGGCAAATGCCAACACCTCGTCAAGGAGGAAGGACCACGGTCGGCTCGATATGTGGGTCCACCAGACAATCGGGAGGCGCTAGCTCAGACCACAAAGGCCCGGGAGCCAGGGGTGACGGTAAGAGCTCACCTTAAGCCAGGTCGCCAGTGCCAGAAAGTAAAGCAGAAAGCGTGTGGAGCACTGCACCAGTTAAGGAGGGCTGTCAGCTCTAGGAACCAGGCAGTCTTATTGTCATTGCACAAGGCTTTTGTGAGATCTCATCGAGAAAACTGCGTCCGAGCGTGGAGGCCATATTTGGTGAGGGACATCAAGGCTATCAAACAGCTACAACGGCGATTTACGTGATGGTTGGCAGAATACGGACATTTTTGCTAATGATAGAGTTTGGAGCAATTATGATTATTTTTCCCCATTAAGAAGAATAAGACGAGGTGACCTCATGGTGGCCTTCAAAATACCCAAAGGATTCCCAGAAGCACGAGATCACCGAGGGGCCTTTGTTGAGCTACGAGGGAACGGCTGCCTAAGAGGACAATCAAGAGAGAGAGAAAATTGACTCAAATCGGAAGTGAGATTTTTGCAGTTAGGGTCGCTGGTGACTGGAATAGGCTGCAAGGGGATTTGATAAGCGCCAGCATAGTATTTGAGTTCAAAAGCAGACCAGATAAGGTGTGAATGACTGTGTTTGGAGAAACCTGACCATGAGCCTACTACAGTTTTCGTAGACAACTGACTAGTTCCTCTCACTTCAACCATAGTGAAACCTTTGTCCAGTACCTACTACCTCCCCCCCACTACACTGCCCTTAAAACAGAGGAGATTGAGCGTGAGCATGTGTGACTAGCGGCTGTGATCCGAGAAGATTTTGAGGCTAAAGGAGATTGGAGACCTAGCCTGAACCCTCCCCAATTATGGCAGGGTATTGAAGAAGAGTCGTCTCTTTCAGTTTCTGAAGCACCGGGGGATCCAATAAGCTCACCAGAGCAAGATTCTGGACTTTCAGGCGTGGTGCCTTCAAATCCTGGAACCAAACTGAAATTGAACTAGAAACCTGCCGCATTGTCGTGACCACTAGAACGAATGCTATATTTTCGTTTTTCTGCTGTAGCAAGTGAGGATCTCTGGAGCCTCGGGTGCAAGAAACTGGATGCAAATTAGGCACAGGCTTCTATATCCTTTTAGTCTGATCTTGTGAGTTGCCGCGTGGTTTGAATTTTCGAACTGCTCTCGGCGATAAGCATTTTTGCATTGTTTTGTGGAACAACACGTTATTTCGCTCAAGCTAAAGTATCGTAATTAGTATTTCGGTACGCGTACTTTTTGAAGAGTTCACTCTCTTCAGAAGAGTTTATTCTCTTCAAAAGCTGGATATACTTTTTGGTGTTTTTTGGTGTCAGTGCAACTGATACCGGATAGCATCTTTTTGTGGCGCTTTTTCTAGTGTACCGCTTTTGTGGGACTCTTGCAGTGCGCGGGTTTGCTGCACTTGCCTTAGTGTACGGTTTTTGTCTGCTTAAAAGGTTGTGCTATTGTCCTACTGGTGTTCGAGACGGTATTTTCAAACAAACTCGATCACCACTGCCGTAATGAATGGGACAGAGGTTGATCCCTTTGGTCAGGCAGTAAGCTGTGGGAACAAGGAATGCGCGGACCTGAATCATGATGAGGGAATTCAATGCGACCAGTGTTGCATTTGGTATCATCAAAAGTGCTCCAAGCTAGAAGAGAAAGACTTCGAACTGCACATCAAGTACGCATCGCTCAAGTGGATATGCGCCCACTGCTTTGCGTTTGCAAGCGAGTGCTCGCGTATAACTCGAGGCGAACTAGGGAAAGGGGACACGAACATGAAGCTGGAAACAAGACTAGAGAGAGTCAGTTCGATCCATAGCCTAGGGGGAAAGAAAAACCGAGTGCCAAAGCAGAAAAATAAAAAAAATACAACCCAAGCCAAAGGGAGAAGAAAGCAAAGAGGTAGCAGGATTCACCAATGTGGAAAAAAGCCTCTTGACGGAAGTGCAATCCCTGAAGGAGCGGGTCGAACGCCTAGATGCTGAAGTGTAACGCATGAAGCGTGACACTTAGGTCATGGCAGACAGAAGTAGAAGACTGCTACTTCGTTACTTCAGGGGCAACATCGTAAAAGACCGTAGAATCAGGAAGGAGGAAAACGGCCGGCATGTGACTGAGGTTCTTAGGATGGCTGGCCTACCTCCCACGACACCAATAGTCAAGTGCCATCGAATAGGGCTGTGGCGTTGAACACTACCAGAGCCGCCACGACCCCTGTTAGTTGTGTTCCACAGTGTCTACTGGAGGGATATGCTGCTGTCCAGGGCGGGAGCAGCTAAGGACAGCAAGCGGGAAATAGTTGGGGTTACACCTGACAGCCCAGCATTTGTCAAACCGGGTAATGCCATAGTCTCGCTGAGAACGGGCACACCTGACCTTAAGAGGCCGAAGCTGCATATGGCGAAACTGGAGATGACCTTTCTTGGGAAGTCAATACCTAAGGCCCAAGGAGTAATTCAGGTCCCAAAGGTGGCTTCAGGCGCCGGTAAACAAAAAGCCGAAGATCAGGAAGTTCGAAAGACCAAAAGGAAGGGGACTCAGAGGGCATTCAATCCAGTTGGTGTTGAGAACGTGCAGCCAGCCAGCCCGATTCCAAAGGAGACACCCAAACAGTCCTCTCTGGTGCAACCAGCGAAGTTGAAGGTAGCAGAGGGAAAAGCCGAGGAAACCAGTTGGGCTGAGGTGGTCGCAAGACCATCCCGGGCCATTGATGTGGCGACTCAAAAGGGGGTAACGTCCTTTGTGCATGTTGAGCCTGAAACCGGCTCCACGGGTGAGAAAGAAAAACGCCCAGAAACTCAGAGAGCCACTTTATATTCAAAAAGATGCACCACAGACACATATAGAGGCAAAAAACGGGGCATCACCTCGGAGATTGCTCCCGAGGGTACCCTAGCCGTAAGATTAGCAATGAATTCAGTAACGAGGACCAGGGAACCGTCAATATGGTACTCCAACACCTGCAGTCTCCCGGGAAAAAGAGGGGAGTTGATGACTAGGATGGCTGAGTCTGATGTCTTTGCATTGACGGAAACTTGGATAAAGCCATATACTGACATGCGCTTCCAGGGATACGCTGCCTACAGACAGGATAGAACAGACGGAAGGCAGGGGGCGGAGTGGCACTTCTAATACGGACCGACATAGGCCATTGGGAGGCTCCGTTCAACTTGGTCTCCGGTAATGTACAGGCCAGATCCTGCTTTATCAGGATCGAGGCGCGAACAGTGTGCATTATCAGTATCTACAGGGCACCGCTAGCAAAAGATGAGGAAGACGCTGAGCTCTTGCAAATGCTGGATGCGGTGCTGACACAGACAAAGCAGTTCATCTTATTAGGGGATCCCAATCTACCCGAAATTAACTGAGAAAGCGGGATAGCACCAAGGGGATCAACGGGCGACAAGTTTCTGCAGTGGGTCCAGTTACATGCACATACGCATCATGTGACACAGGCCAATAGATACAGAGGTGGACAGCACCCGTCTCTCCTTGAATTAATCAAAACTCAGCACCATCAGGACGTTACGGAACTTAAGTGGGAAGAGCCACTTGGAAAAAGTGATCATGTAGTCCTAAGGGTCACACTAAGACTAAGCAAGGCGCCGAAGGAAATCGTGTTACGTCGCCCCTGTGGGAGAATCAATATGGGTGAACTAAAAGGGGCGGCGGAGGAAGTTCAGTGGACACTGAGACACAAAACTCTTCCGTAGAGGAACGTTGGGAAACCATCAAGATGGAGCTACTCGAACTTACAGATGGGTTTGCACCTCTGAGGGTGGCTAGCAGTGGAAATCTACCCCCATGGTGGAAGTCAAAAGTCCGCAAGGCCATGGTTATTCGTAGGCAACGATGTGCGGCGTACAAGCTGTACAAAACTCAGGGGGCATGGAATAGCTATAAAACGGCCAGGAACAGAGGTCAAGAGATCCAAAGAGTGGAGAAATATGCCTTCGAGCGTCAGTTAGCTGCGTCGGTCTGCACAAACCCAAAGCGATTCTGCGCCTACGTGCAATCTCACAAACGTATGAGAGAGAGTGTAGCAACTTTGAATGCAGCTTATGGACGACTAGATCTAAACGAGGAGGACGAGGCTGACATGCTCTTGGCATTATTCAAGGGCGTATATCAACCAGAAAATAGTTTGGAGGAAAGAATGGAGGACCCCCAGGCGCCTCCAATACCCGAACTTGCTGTAGGAGAAGAAGAAGTGTACTCCGAGTTGCAAACGTTGAATGGAAATAAAGCAGCAGGTCCAGGCGGGATTCATCTAGCAATCGTTCAGCCTCTTGCCGAGGTCCCGAAGGATCCGGTGACGAAGCTGTATGAAATGTCACTTAGAGAGGGAATTATGCCGGGAGACTGGAGGAGAGCAGCAGTGGTGGAAATTTACAAGAGTGGACCCCGGCAAAACGCCGAAAATTACCAGCCGGTTAGCTTGACATAAGTACTGTGTAAGTGCCTGGGGCGAATAGTCAGGAAACAGATCTCTAGGCATTTGGTTCAACACAACCTCATATCAAATGTTCAGCATGGGTTTGCGGTAGGGCGATCCTGCCTGACGAATCTCCTGCTGTTCCTCGATGAGGTAACCAAGCGCCTGGACGAAAGGCAATCGATTGCCGTCTGCTACTTGGACTTCAGCAAGGCGTTTTATTCTGTGAACCACAGATTTCTGGACGTCAAACTGCAGTCTATGGGAATTGTTGGAAAGGCAAGACAATGGATAAGTAGTTTTTTAGCAGGGCGAACCTTTAGCGTTAAGGTGGGGAATCATGTTTCAAAACCGGAAGGTGTAACAAGTGGGGTGCCACAGGGCTCGGTGCTCGGCCCTCTGCTCTTCCTCACCTTCATCAATGGCCTAGCACGTGGGCTTACAAACCCCACCTCTATGTTTGCCGATGACGTCAAGATAGCTGGAGTAGATATAGAACTTGACGTGTTGGCAGTACAAAACTGGTCAAGCAAATGGGACCTTCCATTAAACCTCACCAAGTGTCAATGCTTGACCACAAATACAGGGGCTAGTGGGAATGGTGTGGGTTCGTTGCAAGTGGTCTCGCAGGTCAACGACTTAAGAGTTATAATGGACAACAGCTTTAAGCAGTTGAAGCAGTGCACCTCAGCAGCCAGTATGGCCAGGAGGGAACTCTTTCAAGTTAGATCCATTATGTCGTGTAGAGATTTTCGTTCCCATATATCAGGCCATAATTAGGCCACATATGGAGTACTGTGTGCAGGCCTGGGCACCGTACTACCAGAAAGATATAGACTGTCTGGAGAAAGTGCAAGGGCTAGCCACTAGAATGGTGGCTGGGCAATGGGGGTTTGACTACACAGAGCGTCTCCGTGCCCTAGACCTGTTCTCGATGGAAAGACGGCGCATTCGCGGGGATTTGATAGAAACCCTCAAGGTAATGAAAGGACTGTCAGGAATAAGACGAGAAGACCTTTTCTCTCTGATCCCCGAGAGAGGCACAAGGGGGCATAGCCTTAGATTACAAAGGAAGCATTCGAGGCTCCAAATTAGGGCGAAGTACTTCTCTAATAGAGTAGTACCGTAATGGAATAAGCTCCCGGAGGAGGTCATAAATACCACAACAGTGGAGGCTTTTAAGAAAACAATAGACCTATGTTGGGTGGCAGTATACCCTGAGTTATGTTAATCAGCTTTTAGGGTCAGATGCAATTTACTTATTGTTTCTACCTTACTCTGCCAGGGCTGATACTGCACAAAATTTCTCCCTTTCAGAAGAAAATCACGCAGTGTTGGGAGCTACGGAACCGCGCCGACAACACAACTATCTGGACACACGATTGGCTCTAGCGACACCAAGTCCTGTTCAAACTGAACCCGCTGGAGTTCAAGTGTTGATGACCTGCAAATTGCAGTTTATGAAACGAAACGCTGGTCCTAGGATTGGAACCTCCCAGTTAATGATGACAAATGCGTGAGCATGTCTTTCGGCAGAGAGACTGGTCACACGTTTTTAATTAAGGAGCAACCACACTGCCAAGGGTTGACCGACACGAGGCGCTCGGTTTCTGGTTAGATTGTAACTTATCCTCCTCTCATCATCACCAACTTGCGAGCAAGTCTGCCTTTCGAGTCCTAAACATGATTCGAAGGTCCTTCCCGCGCGTATTTAAGGATGATTTCCCCATAATTTTCGGCACTTATATCCGACCTCTGCTGGAGTACGGTAGTCAGATAGTGCACTCTGGTCTTGTCCGAGACCGTGAGATCCTAGAAAGGGTTCAGCGGGCCTCTACCAAGGCAGTAAGTGGTCTATCCCATCTACCTTATCCCGTCCGCCTCTCACTCCTCAACCTCTATCTCCTTGACGTAAGACGCGTAAGAGGTGATCTGTTTTTGATGTTTCACCTTTTTGAAACAGGTCAAAGCGATTGCTTCTTCTCCGTCTGTCCAGCCTCTTCTCTCCGTGGTCACAGCAGAAAAGTTTTCAAACCGAGGCCACGCACTTCACTAAGGATTAACTTTTTTAGCTATAGGGTTATTACTATGTGGGAATGCACTTCCGGAAGATATTGTTCTCTCGCAGAACAAAACTATCTTCAAGAAAAAGCTAGACCTCTACCTGGGTCTCTCCCAATAATTCCCTTTGTCAAAAAAAAACAAACAAAATAGTTGTCTTTTATCGCATATATGTTCATGAATGCCGCGCCGTCATTCAGCTAAAGGCACTGTCCACAGTGTGACACTGCATGATGTTATATGTATCTGGTTTTCGCTGCCAACCCCGCCCCCCCCCCCGCTTCTTTTTACTCTCGTTTCAGCTCGGTGAATCCAACAGAAGATCAAAGATTTCCTCAAGAACCGGGACAATTGGGCTGAAAGCCTCGAACCCGTGTAGTACTTCAAGACTTCAAGACAACTGAACTGAACTGATCTGACCTGAAAGTTGAGGGGGGCTTTTCGAAAGTTGCGGACTGTTCGTTGTATTCGGGGATCGGAAGCAGGTTGGGTCTCTATGGTCAGTTAACAACGGTATATCGCATGCATTTTATGATTTATATTGGCTTAAAAAAGTGTACGATTCTATTTTTTGAGTGGTACTTGAGCTTTGCCAAGTATTTATGAAGTAATTTGATGTACAGTGTTGCTTGCCTGTGATAATTTTGCAAATTGCATTGAAAATGCGGTTCGTTCTTTGTTCTTTAATGCCTTACCGGGAAGTGTAGTGGCGAATGCAGAGCAGGCCTCCATTTATCTCCGTATCACGGGAATCTCCTATAAATGCTAAATTATCGACAAACAGGAAGCTAGGATATCGTAGGCGACTAGTTGGTTCGTTTATGCCCTGAAGCCTTGAAATAGTACAGGAGTAGGAGGCTGGGGCCCGAATTCTCCTGGATATTGTGATTTTCTCGTTGTCTGAGTTCCACCGGTGAGCTGGAAGATGGTTCACTGGATAATGGAGCAATGGGTTAGAGGGAGAGGGTTCAAAATACAAATCTTGACAGTATCTTACTTCTGGCACTGTCTATGAGCTGGGAGATAGATCACTGAACAGCGAAGAGTGTCCATCTTTGCGGCATCCCGTTAATCTTGATTAGCGCAAACGATTCCAACTTGGGAAATCTATCAAGCGTCAAACAGCGGGGTTTCATGACCGTGCGCGACCTTGTCAGAATTTGAACATGATGGGAAGAGATTTTAAGTCGCCTAAGAGTACATCACATTTAACTAAAGCGTCCAATTATCGCAGTCGTTTCAATCAACTGTGTGCAGCCGATATAGTGATCAGCCGATCATTCTCCATGCGTCACTTGTTTACTTCACGTCTCGCGCATGCGGCAGCCGTTAGTGCTGCTCCGGACACTCCCTGGGCTCAAGCCAGCGTGCGGTCTTCGTACATAGCCCCAGTGGGATTACACGCGGTTGGCACTCCACGGTCTTTTCTGGTTGATCTGCGTGAGGAACGCGAAACGTACAGTCAAGCAAGTGATGGATAAGGGGGGGGGGAGGGGGGGAGGGTGAACGGCTGATTACCTGATCGATCCAATCTTGCACAATAACTAAAAATTGTTCCCGACAAACTAAAAAATAATTTTGGATAACAACAAAGTGTCAGTCTCGTTTTCAACCGTCGACATGGACGCTTATAGCACGCAGCCCGTTTGTGACATCGGTTTTCGGTCGGTTTGTTTAGTAGCCATTTTACACGGATCAATATTGAATTTGTACGTAGAAAGTTGACGACCGAAGTAATGTGCAATGCTTGGTTTGCGTTTTTATTTAACTGTATCGGTTTAATATATCGAAATGTCCTGAAAACCTCAGTAAAGATAGCTCTATTTTATTCCCTCAAAAAGGGAAAAATAAGGACAATTATTCAGAAAGTCATAAATTAGGAGATAGAAAAGAGCATCGTTATACGTAATTCGGGTTATTGAAAGGAACTACCGAAGCGTCACGTATTTCAAACGATTCGCGAAAACCGCTCCGAAACCGGTCGGTTTTCGACCGGTTTTGGATCGGTCTTTACTGTTACGCCGATCGGTTTTCGAGCGGTTTCTGAGTGGCTTGTGACCGATTTTCTGAGCGGTTTCCGAGCGGTTTGTGTCAGTCGTTTGAAGTACGTGATATGCTTCGTTGATTTACTTCATTAACCCAAATTACCTAACATGGTGCTCTTTTCTATCTCCTAATTTATGATTTTCTGAATAATTTTCCTTATTTCCCCCTTTTTGAGGGAATAAAATAGAGCTATCTTTACTGAGGTTTTCAGGACATTTCGATGTATTAAACCGATACAGTTAAATAAAACGCAAACCAAGCATTGCACATTACTCCGATCGTCAACTTTCTACGTACGAATTCAATATTGATCCGTGTAAAATGGCTGCTAAACACACCGACCGAAAATTGATCGGCGTAATGGTAGAAACCGATCGGTTTCGGAACGGTTTTGAACCGATTTTGCTGCAAGAGGAATCATGTTGTGTAAAAAAGTAAATTACTGGTCGAACTTAACGTTGTATCGTACGACATTTTACCTCATTCAATCTATGGTTTTACTTGTGTTTCAATCATTCCTGGGGACGAATAGTCGTCGAGTTGAGAATTTGCGTCGGATCGGCTTTCTCATAATTAGTGGCTCGTTTTTATGCATTGTTCAGTCTTCAAAATTAGAGGCAGAGGAAAACCTCCCTTCTAAGTCTCATCACAACAGCTCATGGGTGTGGTCTCAGGAAAAGGAATCGCCACACATCAGCCAGAAGGTCGTTCAGTTCTCGCTTGAAGGTTGAACCGCGCACCCCTCCCACCACTTCCGCTGAGATCGAGTTTCAAATGTTTGTGACTCTTCGGGACAAGCGGTATACCAGCGCTAAACCAATAGAGTCGAACTGCAAGGGTGTCAGTGTATGTCCCCACGTACGACAGGGTCCATGCAGTTGAAGATCGCCCGCAGTTCTGGTCCCAGGTCACTTCGAATGTGACGAACAAAAAAGAGGTCGCATCGTATCCTGCGGTAAGTTTCTGGTAGCAATCCAGTTGCTTTTAGGTGACCTTCGTAGCCAGTCGCGTGTAGACCCACAGTGAAGCGGGTATCAGCTCTCTGAATCCTTTCTGGCTCGGCCGATTCGGCAGTGGTGGACGGGTATGCGAGATCGATGCCGAGATCGTCCTGTCGGGATTGTCTGTCCGTATCAGAACGGAGTGTGTGCCACAGCTTCAGATCGTCAACGTAGAACAAGCACGGTGAGTTCAAACTGATTGGAAGATCATTGATATAGACCAGGAACAACAGTGGGCCAACACCGAACCTTGGGGAACTCCACCGAAGGCCGGGTACCACGTGGATAAGGTCCCAGAAATTTTGACTGCAAATATCCACTCTCTTAGAAAGTCCTCGATCCAGTGTAGTGAAGGATCCAGTATTCCCAATAGTTTGAGCTTCATCAAAGTAATGTGTAGATTCCCGCATCCAAACTGGAATTTAATTCTTGGTTTCATTTTTAACAACCCAGTGGTCAGACTTTCTCCAGAGAAAGACTCCATTTATTACAAAGAGGTTAACTCAGTTTGTAATGATCCGCGCTTTGGAGGTGAACTGTAGTCGCTTCCAGTGGAACTCAGTTTCCTAGCCGACGGCGAAGTGACGTGGATCTCTTTGCTGAGACCACACAACTTACATTTGTTGTGCCCTCAGGTGGATTTTTTGTTGTCTCACATTTTGTGCGCTATGATCTTATTTCAGTTTTCCGACTGCTTTGACTCGTTATCACACCTGATCCATTGGTTCTCCATCACTCAAAGTCCCAGGGTCTGGTTGCCGGTTATCTCTACCAGTTTAGTGGGTCTTTGTGGCTATGGGGTGTATACCCCTTCCATTGCATTCATGCGCAAACGTAATAAAATTCTTTAAATTTCGCTCACCCTTCCAGAATAATATAGCATAAACACACACATGCTCACTAAAATCATTGCACTGAAGTACACGTGCAGTTGGTGTGTAAAACAAACTGCCCAGTTCGTTCAAGTCCAATGTTTATGTCCCGCTGTTCTTCGACTTCATTATGGAGGAAATATGTAATGTGCTCCTAAATGTTCTCAATAAGGATGGCCAGTGCATAAACGAAGACTGAAGAACGGTGAATAGACCTGTTCGTGTGGGGGTATTGTGCTTCCCGGGTGAGGTCCAGCACATCGGCAGAAGTTAGAGACCCTAGGATGCCTGGTTTTTATTATCATCAGCGGAGCTCTCTTATTTACATACTTCATCTTCTTGGTTTTATCAGCTGTGTCCCTCTCCTCACTCCTTATCTTGTTTTCACAGAGCGGTTTTCGCCGGGAGCTGGCTATTAGAATCGCTATCTCCGATGCATGGTTCTGAGTAGACCAAGCAATTTTCCTATTATGCGCATGAGCGCATGGAAATTGATATACCCCATAACCTTAAAGGCCCAACACACTGCTAGGTACAGCCGGAAACCAGACTCAGACTTGCACTAAACAACCACATAACGTCCCAGGGGATCAGGTTTGGGGCCAGACGATAGTGAATTACTGTCTACCACCAAAGTGACCGGAGGGGACGGAATTCGAACCACCCCCCTCCAATTTGACAACCAAACGCTCTAAACCACTCGACCATCACCGGGCGCTGCTTACCTCACTCGGGTATGGAAAAGATCTCACGTAATTCACATTTACAGACGGTTCGATGCTACTTTTAGTCTCATTTTGAGCAGCCCGTTCTTGCAATTGTTTACTGTTCGCTCATTCTGTGTGGAATAATCCGTCACAGGAAGTTCTGTGCCTGAACTAACTTCAGTTTAAACAGTCCCAATGAATGGTATGAATTGGCGATTGTTCCGATTTGCAGGGAAAGCGACAAGCCCTCTTGTAAAAACTACAGAGGAATTAGCATGGTAAGTGTCGTATCCAAGCTGCTCACTGGGCTTGTTCTTCACCGATTATCCAGCACCCGCGAAGTGTGTACGCGTAAGAATCAAGCCGATTTCAAACCTGGTAGGGGTTGTATCGACCACATCTTTACTCCTGGACAAATCTCCGAGCACAGAAACATCTTCCGTAGGCCAACAGTCTCTGTCTTCAACTCAGTTAACAGCACGGTTCTCTGGCGCTGCCTTTTACTAAAGGGCGAGTTCATTTCTCTTTCCTAATGCTTCTATGCAAAAAACCGAGGCCGTGTTCGTGTTTACGGTGATCTTTTCACCCGAGTTCGTCACGGAAAGTGGTGTTCGTCAGGGTTGCTCTCTTTCGCCCTTCCTCTCCAATTTTGCAATTGAAATGATTCTTGAGATATCCCTCTCCTCGTGTGAGAATATAGGCATCGATTTTTGCTCAGGCAGTAAACAGTGACTTGGAATAGGCATATAATGTTGCTCTTCTGAGCGAAGATCCAGATAAGTAGCATTTTCTTCCGAATTGCCTAAACAACAGCGTAACTATGATCTGTTGGGACCTCCTGTAGTTATCCACTCCAAGTCTCGGGTTCTGGTCGCCGGTTATCCCCAATAGTGCAGTGGGCCTTCGAGGCTGTGGGTTATACCCTTTCATTTCACTCATGCGTAATCATGTAATCAGGAAACAATGGGATGGTTCTTGAACTTTCAAAGTGTAAAACGCTGCTACCGGAATAGTTTGGCTCTACACCAAACCTTGTCTTGGCAGAGGAGGCCCTTTTTACTGCACGTAAAGTAAATTACAAGATACGGGGTAAATCCCATAATCAGAAGACATACTGTAAAAGTGGGTTGTGGGGAAACATTCACGTTAAGGCCAGTTTACTGATCCTGCTTTTGAAGAGAGAAAGGTTGTAGGTGGGTGGGAAGACAAAAGGAGGGAGTGTTCCATAATTTACCGGTCCGGGGAAAGAAAGAAGATTGAAAGATAAAAGTAAGACATCTAGTGACAGAAACTTGATAAGAATGACTAGTTTCCTGGGCACGTGATGTTCAGGAAAAAGTTATGGGAAGAGAAACTGTTGAAACAGGCTCAGAAGAACAAAATCCAAAACAATACCGGCAGGAGAGAGACAACGAAGCAACCGACCAACGATAGGCTAGCGGCTGCAGATTGAAAGTTAAAGAAGGGTTGCCGATCAGCCAGAAAGCATTTTGCTGAACCCGATCAAGAAGAGGAAAAGAAATAGACAAAGCTCCACCCACACGTGACTGCTGCGGGACGGATTTGGACTTTGTACAGCAGAAGTTGAGCTGGTGTGAAAAAACGTCTGGCGCGAAGCAGAAAACCAACTTTGCGCGCAGCGCGAGAGACGAGCTGAGATATGAAAGCGGACCAATATAGTGGAAAATTTATAGATGAGCCAAGAAGAGAGATAGAATCTGTGGAAGGGGGCACAGTTGAATCAAATGATAAGTGAAGGAAGAATGAACCATGTTTTAAAGACATTGAAAGAAGAGGAGTTTTGGAAGCATTGAATGCAACGATTGTGGAATTCCCAAGAGGGGATGTGTTCGAGGTCGGGCTCTAAAGATACACTGATTACCCTGCAATCACGACTCGTGTTGGTGTTGGCATGGCGGGGAGTGTGGTAAGAAAGGAAAGAGTGAAGGGTGGTGTCATCTACAAAGGAATGGATTGGGTTGGAAGTATTGGATAAAGGAGGGTAGGCGCATGTACCAAACCTTGAAAAACGTCAGCAATCACAGAAAATAGTTGGGATAGAACCCCATCAACTCGGACGGAGATGGTTCGCTTCCTGAGGAAACTGGATGTCCACCATACCACAACGGAGGAGAAGCCGGACATGGACAGTTTTTCCAAAAGACCATCGTGCCAGACTCGCTCAAAGGCTTGAGAGACGTCGAGTCAGACCATTTGTGTTTCTCCGTGGTTGTCGAGTGTAGCCGACCAGCGGTGTAGGACGAAAGCCAGCAGACCACCGATGCCACATTCAATGAAGTACGTACATTCATGAGACGCCAACTGACTAGGATCCTAAGAAATGACCGTGAGCAGTGGTGGATTGCAAAATATAAGGAAATGGAAAAGGCTGCGTCCATTGGCAATGCTCGCAACCTTTTCGGTTTGATTAGAGGTACCGATCCACGGAAGCCCGGTGTAAGTGAGTTATCAAGGAATCCGACGGCTCAATGATTCACCCTCAGGGACGTCGTCTGGAGCATTTTAAAGAACAATTCAGTTGGCCCACTTTAACAGTGGGCCATCCGAATATACCTGCAAGAGAAACGATGCAAGTAGGTATCGCTGTTCCATCAGAGATGGAGGTTATGCGGAAGATAGATTACTCGAAAAAGGGTACAAAGTTGCCGGATCCGATGGTTCGTCTTCATCTTTTTCAAGGACGGAAGCGAAGCTTTGGTTTCGGAGTTAACAAAACTCCTCCGGATTATTTGGGATGGCGAGCAGATTCCCAGGGAATGACGTGAATCGGTGATTGTGCCGATTTACAAGAAAGGTGACAGGACCTCTTGTGAAAACCACAGAGGAATTAGCTAGGTAAGTATCGCGTCCAGACTGCTCACCGGTTTCAGACCTGGTAGGGGTTGTATCGACCACATCTTTACTCTCCGGAAAATCTTAGAGCACAGACACATCTACCGTGGGTCCACGATCTCAGTCTTTCGTGATCTGAAAGCGGCACTCGACTCAATCGACCGCACAGTTCTCTAGCGCTGCCTCTCATTGAAGGGTGCACCAGATAAGTTTACTTCTCTTTTGCCAATGCTTGTATGCGAACAGCCGAAACTGAGTTCGTGCTTATGGAGGGTTGCCCTCCTTCACCCGTCCTCTTCAATTTTGTGATTGAATTAATTCTTGAGGTAGCCCTATCCTCGTGTGTGAATATGGGCGTCGATATTTGTTCAGGAAGTAAACTTAGACTTGGAGTAGGCGTATAATGTTGTTCTTCTGAGTGACGATCCAGATAAGTTGTGAGCTTTCTTAGACAGCCTTAACAACAGTGCAGCGATGTTTAGGATGCGTTTTGAACCTTCGAAATGTAAAATGTTGCTGCAGGACTGGGTTGGCGCAACACCAAACCTTGTGTTGGCAACGGAAGCTCTAGCTGAAGTGGGCAGATTTTGTTACCTGGGTAGTTAAATCTCACCGGGTGGACAGATATCGAATGAAGTGTCATCGCGTTTACAGAAGGCGCGTTTGACTTTTGGCAACCTCCGTCATCTGTGGCGTCGGCGTGACATCCGACTGTCTTTTAAGGGTAGAGTGTACAATGCAGTGGTTAGGTCCGTTCTTTTATATGGTTCAGGAACATGGCCGTTGAGGGTAGAAGATAGACGAAGACCGTCGGTGTTCGAGCACCGATATCTCCGTGATATTGCCGGAGTATGGTGGGAACACCGTATCAGCAATGCTGAGGTTCGGTGTAAGGTGTTGGGAACCAGAAATCAGTCTGTGGATCAAGTACTGAATCTAAACAGGTTAAGGTGGTTGGGACATGTGTTGCGCATGCCCACCAATAGACTTCTTCGGTGTACGCTGTTCTCTGAGACAGATAGTGATTAGAAGGTAGGTCGATGTGGTCAGTCCGTGACATAGCAGAAAGATATGGAAACCTTGACCAGTGGAATTGACCGAGTAGGACGTGTTAGACTTCCAGGTTGGGGTCCACGTGATCCACCTACCAAATAGTTGGAATCATTAAGTGATATGGCTAGGCGTCGCGGCCAGTGACGCAGTTGCATTCAGACTCTTTCCGTGTCCTCTTGATTTCCTCTTGATACTTTCACGTTTGGATCATTTTCCATTTTCTTGTTACATGCTCACGCAGAAGTGCAGTAGAAGGAGCATCTACCCCATAGCCACGAAGGCCCACTGCACTATTGGGGATAACCGGCAACGAGACCCTGAGACTTGGAGTGGCGAAGAATCACATGAGGTCTCAATAGGTCAGGTGTGGTAACGATCCGGATGACAGTAGATTACTGTGTTCCACCACTTGATGCTTCTTCTTTCTGCCCTTAAATGGATGACGCTGGAAGATATCAACTAAAATGAGACCACAGGATCGTACGCGTTTGTTTGGAGGTGGCAGTTTCAGGTACTTCGTAAATAATAGGTGTGGGCGAAATAGGACGATAGTTATTTAGGTCAGAAAGATCACCGCGTTTGAGGTTAGGGAAAACAGTGGCGTATTTTAGGGGAACTGCATGACTTCAAAGAATTCCATGCTGCATTGGTCGTCGCGCAGGGTAATCAGGACCGTGCTGCCCATGGCATTGATCGGGGTGGGTAGTGATAAGTGATCTACCAGTCAAAGTTCTTTCTCTTTTATTCGACCTTTGTCTTTTGTCCTCAACTACCTCTCTTTGGTCCCACTATCCACCCATAATGCTCCCAGTGATAACATGGTCGATACTCGCGACGGTTCATTGTCAAACAGGGTCTTAAATAATCCTCAATCTCATAACTCACATTTTCTAAAGCATCGTCAGCCTCTGAATCTCGGCTTCTTTGACGTGCGTACTCTCATGCAAGCCGGTCAGCAGGCATGCCCAGCGCTCACAACTGACTCTCTGAAGATTGATGTCTGCTGCGTAAGTGAAACGCGTATCCAGGATTCGAACAGTGTGATTCAACTAACTGCTTCTGGTATCTCATCGAGCTATTTCCTGTGCACTTCAGGAGACGAAGTAGCTCGAGCTGCGGGTCAGCGTGGTGTAGGAATACTCTTGAGTGACAAGGCTGAGGCTTTCCTTTTACATTGGATACCGGTTACTAGTCGTTTATGTGCTGCAAGACTCCAGGGGTCAGTTGGCGTTCAAAAGAATATTTGTGTTAAGCGCAGTCTGTTTCCAATCTCAGCATACGCTCCAGCAGACTGCATCTCTGACACCCATAAGTATGCGTTCTATGATGAACTCACCACTGTCGTTCGCAACGGGGAATGAAAGAATATACAGCGAACTTAGGAAAAGTAGGTGCTTTACGTCTTCGTGGTTGGGGTCCAAAAGATCCCTCAACCAGTTGGCTGGAGACACTAAATGATATGGCAGAGAACCGCGAACAGCGGCGATCGTGTTGTCACTTTCTGTCCAATCAAAATGATTGGTCAATGTGAGTTTGTACAGTTAGAATGTTTTCTGTATGTTGGCTACTAGGACATTCTTTCCTTTTCCCATTTCTCGAGGTCCACTCCCTGTCCATGTTGCATATCCATTCTTTCTTTTTCCACGTGCAACATGGTGAAAACGACAGTGGTCAGTGGGGCTTTCCCTACTGTTTAACGTTGCAGACGATGTCGGCGATGATGATGGTCTGACATGCAGAAGGGTGCCGAAGGAAGCAGAAGCTCTGACATTGTAGCGCTAGCAGGCGGTTTTGATGCACAGGTTGACACATTTAGTGCATCAGAAGCTTGTTTAGGTGGGCGTTATGCCTTACGCGCCCACCGTAAAGATATCGGGGATAGGCTTCTCCAGTTTTGTGCAGACAGTCGGTTATTCTGAACATATTTTCACATACAAACAATTGTTTTCAGGGACTCATTCTCTAGTCTTTACAAATCAGTTAGGAAAGGGTTGTGTTGAAATAGTCAAAGGTCATTCGGATTGGACATAGTTTTTGGGAGAGGGTTGAACGTGGCGGTCCGCACGACTGGGTCGTGACAGTCACATGGTTCGGAGCTGAGTCACTGGGGTGGGGGTGATCCACTTGCGGCCAGGTTAATTAAAGGGCTTGGACGAATTTCTGTGTACACAGAGCAGGTGCGAAAAGACGGATGCTAATCGCCTCTGCGGTTGCCAGTGTTTAAACAGATGTGTTTGTGAGGATTGGGGGGGGGGGAGGGGGGGGGGCACTCGGTAGACAATTTGGAATGCCGAATCTGTGCTTATTTGATGATGTGAGTCTACCGGATGCCCGAGAATGGCACTTTATGTGGTTCCTGTTCTTCGATGTTGTAACCACCGTGGATAACGTTCCTTGATTCTTTGGGATAGCTACCTTGTCGTTCGGCCAGTGTAGGTTGCATGACATTTGCACAGACAGCTCGCGTCGCACGATGACATGGCGCTCCAACTCTACAGGTACTCTGAGTCAAATCGACCATATCGCAGTAAGCTACCAGCGACGCAGTTCTGTTCAGAACTGTAGATACTACTGGTCTACGTACGTAGAGTCGGACCATGCATTAGTTTTAATGCGATTATCACTCCAGCTCCATGATCGACGCAAGTCACAAACCCGGTTGGTCGTACAACGTTTAGCTGATCCAGGAGTTCGCACCCGTTATGAACAAAAATTAGCACGAGTTGGGATCTACGACGAAAAGCAATGCAGATGAGCGTTGAGCCCATATCCAACAGGCAATGCACGTGGCAGCAGGTTTTGCCTGTGGTCCTAGATCCAATGCCCATCAAAGACACTGGATTTCTAGAGAGTCGCTGAGTATAATGGAACAAAAACGTCAGCTCTTGAACTGTGAGGAGAGGAATAAGATACGGAAAAAATCTACAAAAGCAAGTTACGAAATACATTAAGAAGAATCGCGAAAATTGGTGGGTCAAGGTAGCCGAAGAGATAGAAGTAGCAGCTGCTTCAGGTAGCAGTCCTTGATGTTTAGAAGGAGAAACGTATTCCGTTTTCATGGGGCAAGTCATTGACTGTACCCATCTTCAAGAAGGGAATACGCAGTGATTGTAGTAATCATCGCGGAATCGGTTTAATTCCGATGGTCACCAAGATATTAGCCCCAATTATACTGCGCCGTCTGACACCGGCTCGCGAGAGGAACGCCCGCGAACAACAGCCCGGATTCCGTTCAGAGCGAGCATGCACTGACTAGATTTTTACTGTTCACCAGCTGCTTGAAACGCGTCACACACCATCGACCGGCAATAATGATTTTCCTCTACTTGAAAGGCGCCTTCGATTCAGTTGATCGAACATCGGTTTTTAGTGCTGTTCATTGTAAAGGTATGCCCCAGAGTTCGTGAATCTGCTGAGGTTATTGTATTCTCATACTCCTGGTCGCGTGAGGGTTTACGGTGAACTATCCAGTCCATTCGAAACGACGAGCGGCGTTCGACAAGGATGTCCCATTTATCCATTGGAAATCTCCAGGATGTGGGCGTCCAACTAGGAAATAGTGGAGAGCTATGTAACCTGGATTATGCGGCGACCTTGTGTGCTCGTTCAAATGCACGAAACATGTCCAACGTGCACTAGATAGACTCGCAAGAGCTGTAGCTCCATTGGACATGCGCTTTGCACCTTCAAGGTGTAAAGTGATTTTGCAAGACTGGACGTCAATGGTTCCGAGCCTGCTGGTTGATGGGGAGGTGCTGGCAATTGTTGACCGCTCCACGTACCTCGGCAGCAGCGTGGCGACGGATGGAAGCACATTAGTAGAGATGAGCACGCGTATATCCGAGGCGCGAGCGGCGTACGCTGGACCGAAGCACTTGTGGTGCCGACCTGATATTTCTCTGAAGTTGGAAGAACGTGTGTACTGTGCCGCGGTGTGTTCAGTTTTGTTGTATAGTTGCGAGACTTGGGGTTTGCATGCGGAAGATATTCGTTGTCTTGAGGTTTTTGACCATCGATGTTTGTGTAGTATCGCAAAGATTGGGTGGGATGACCGAGTAAGCAGTAATAAGGTCAGAAATCGGGTGTTGGGTACTAATTCGAGGTGGGTGGGGGATCGGAGGGAGTAAATTGATGGAACAGGAAATAATACACTGGTCGGATGAGCCAAGTGGAGGGAGAGCAGAGATATTTGAGAAGGGAGAAGAAAGAGAAGTGAGAATAAGATCATGGGTGTGGGCACGATCGCCAGCTCGATCGGGGACACGTGTGAGGAGGTCATCTAGTTGGCACAGGTTATTAAACACGGCAAAATGTTCGGCTTCGCGCTCCAGAGCCGAAGTGTCAGACGAGTGAATCAACCAATTTCGATTGTGAACACTGAAATCTCCAGAGATGGTGATATGGCTGTTGGGATCCGTAACGAACAAGTGCTCAATGTTCGAAGATAAGAAGTCAAAGATGGATGAGTCGCTACTGTTGGGTGAACGGTAAAAAACACAGTAGTGATTAAAATAAGAAGGTCGGTGCATCAGCCACATCAACTGAAATCCACGATCGGGAAGGTCAAGAATTTTTAGTCTCGACGTGGCGACTGACTGGTAGACAAAGACACAGACACCAGCTTTGGGTGAGAAGGAGGATGTCTGATGGGAAGAAGATTTGAGTTTCGGTCAGAAATAGGGAAACGGGAATATTAGAGAAACTGGAGTGCCGCGAATGTTACTGGGGATGATGAGTTCGTGGTCGCTTTGCGAGTGAGCGTAGCTAGCGAGCGAGCGAATGCAGGTACGGTTGTGTGCTGTTGTGATTCACAGTGTGAGAAAAATCCTGCAACCATGATCTTGAGACAAAGATGCGAATAACAAAAGGTTTTCCAGTTTCAGTTTGCACAACCACTAACCTCGCACTCCTGTGGTCTGGTTTCAGCTGCTACCCTCTGGTATCATCCACTTAGGAGCAGAAAGAATAGAAACATCAAGTGAAAAAGATCCAAAAGTCAAAGTATCAAAAGGAAATCAAGAGGACAAGGAAAGAGTCTGAATGCAACTGCGTCACTGGCCGCGACGCCTAGCCATATCACTTAATGATTCCAACTATTTGGTAGGTGGATCACGTGGACCCCAACCTGGAAGTCTAACACGTCCTACTCGGTCAATTCCACTGGTCAAGGTTTCCATATCTTTCTGCTATGTCACGGACTGACCACATCGACCTACCTTCCAATCACTATCTGTCTCAGAGAACAGCGTACACCGAAGAAGTCTATTGGTGGGCATGCGCAACACATGTCCCAACCACCTTAACCTGTTTAGATTCAGTACTTGATCCACAGACTGATTTCTGGTTCCCAACACCTTACACCGAACCTCAGCATTGCTGATACGGTGTTCCCACCATACTCCGGCAATACCACGGAGATATCGGTGCTCGAACACCGACGGTCTTCGTCTATCTTCTACCCTCAACGGCCATGTTCCTGAACCATATAAAAGAACGGACCTAACCACTGCATTGTACACTCTACCCTTAAAAGACAGTCGGATGTCACGCCGACGCCACAGATGACGGAGGTTGCCAAAAGTCAAACGCGCCTTCTGTAAACGCGATGACACTTCATTCGATATCTGTCCACCCGGTGAGATTTAACTACCCAGGTAACAAAATCTGCCCACTTCAGCTAGAGCTTCCGTTGCCAACACAAGGTTTGGTGTTGCGCCAACCCAGTCCTGCAGCAACATTTTACATTTCGAAGGTTCAAAACGCATCCTAAACATCGCTGCACTGTTGTTAAGGCTGTCTAAGAAAGCTCACAACTTATCTGGATCGTCACTCAGAAGAACAACATTATACGCCTACTCCAAGTCTAAGTTTACTTCCTGAACAAATATCGACGCCCATATTCACACACGAGGATAGGGCTATCTCAAGAATTAATTCAATCACAAAATTGAAGAGGACGGGTGAAGGAGGGCAACCCTCCATAAGCACGAACTCAGTTTCGGCTGTTCGCATACAAGCATTGGCAAAAGAGAAGTAAACTTATCTGGTGCACCCTTCAATGAGAGGCAGCGCTAGAGAACTGTGCGGTCGATTGAGTCGAGTGCCGCTTTCAGATCACGAAAGACTGAGATCGTGGACCCACGGTAGATGTGTCTGTGCTCTAAGATTTTCCGGAGAGTAAAGATGTGGTCGATACAACCCCTACCAGGTCTGAAACCGGTGAGCAGTCTGGACGCGATACTTACCTAGCTAATTCCTCTGTGGTTTTCACAAGAGGTCCTGTCACCTTTCTTGTAAATCGGCACAATCACCGATTCACGTCATTCCCTGGGAATCTGCTCGCCATCCCAAATAATCCGGAGGAGTTTTGTTAACTCCGAAACCAAAGCTTCGCTTCCGTCCTTGAAAAAGATGAAGACGAACCATCGGATCCGGCAACTTTGTACCCTTTTTCGAGTAATCTATCTTCCGCATAACCTCCATCTCTGATGGAACAGCGATACCTACTTGCATCGTTTCTCTTGCAGGTATATTCGGATGGCCCACTGTTAAAGTGGGCCAACTGAATTGTTCTTTAAAATGCTCCAGACGACGTCCCTGAGGGTGAATCATTGAGCCGTCGGATTCCTTGATAACTCACTTACACCGGGCTTCCGTGGATCGGTACCTCTAATCAAACCGAAAAGGTTGCGAGCATTGCCAATGGACGCAGCCTTTTCCATTTCCTTATATTTTGCAATCCACCACTGCTCACGGTCATTTCTTAGGATCCTAGTCAGTTGGCGTTTCAGAGATTTACGGACTACACTGAGTATGGCATCTGGAGGCATGGATCTGTGGGGGTTCAACAGAGCTACTGATGGTGAAAGTATCCGTTCGTAAGGCATACTTGAACCACGGTTCTGGGTGGTGTTAATAGCCGCATGCGAGGATTCGTTGATCTGTTTCCAGCGTTCATTTTGTCGTGCACATCCGGTTCATCGATAACCTTGTAGATAGCTCCGCCTGGAAAACAGGACGCCGGTTATCGTCCCAAAGCATTTGTGCGTGTCGGGTGGCATTCACGTTGATGCAACCACGGACGAGACGCGAACAGGAGCGAGCGCGTTTTCAAGCGTGATCTGAGTCCAGCGGCACAGACCAAAATGAACGGCATTTTCAAGTGGTCCACACCAGCAGTGATCAATGACAATATGGTCAATCTGAGTTCAACGTTGTGCACACGTAGGAAGACACCATGTGAGTCAGAAGTTCGTACTCACCAGCAACAATCTGTGATCAGAACACAGCTGAATAGGACGATCGCTGTTATCGGTTCGATCGGCTGGGATAGCAAATGGGTTCCCAATGTGCCTTTCGGAATCTCCCAAATGACCAACTTTGGCGTTGAAGTCCCTATAAATGACCACCACGTCTGTTGAATGTGCGCTTCGAAGCAGCTGAGACAAATCCTGATAGAATTCGTCCTTGGGATCAAAAGAACTGCAGTCAGTCGGCGCATACACAGACACGACGACCAAGCATCTGCGTTTCGGTTTGTTGTTGTTGACATGAACATAACCGTCCAACCGAACTGCACATAAACAACTGGAACCCAGTGAAGCAGTGGACGTTCAGCTTTCATGCTCAAAACAGTCCCAACGACGGCCTGACCACGGGCACTAGAAACCGGATTACCCGACACACGTAGAGTAAAGTGAGGGCCTGAGGTTGAAGTGAGGTCATGTATGTGCGTTTTGGAGACACAACATGCATCTATTTTGAAAGTGTCAAGAGTCCTAGCGAGGGCAGCCTGTTGCCCTGTCTGGCATAGTGTGCGGACTGTAAAGACAGGCAAGTGAGGTGAACGTTTAGGCTCAAGGAGTGCATTCAGTTTAAAACCAACTCCTGAACTACTGTTTGCTTTAGAACCGCAGTTGCCCGTGGCGCTTTGGATCGATCTTAAATTAAGGTAGGAAGAGTAAGACCCTGTACAGGAAAGATGCTGGGGTTTTCTAGGCAAATCATACTTCGCGGCCGCCCCCAACGCAGAAGGGGCTTTTCTTTGGGAACTCTAACCCGAGCCTTCGACTCAAAAGTCTGACCCACAAGGCAGTGGGGCGTTAACCCAGCACGGGAACGTGACCGAAGAATCCGTAGACGAATTTCTTCTGGTATGTCACGTGACACTTGATGGTTGCATCCATTCTGTCTTCTCCTCGCTGGTGCTTTGTTATCGATCCGCTTTTCGGATTTAGTCCTTAGCTGCATGCACCCAATGGAGCAAGCGGAATGTGGACGGGGCAGCATCCTTTGGGCCGGAGGCCGTCCAGCTTAGGGGGGCGATAGCTGCCCAATGAATTGTGATCACTTCCCCCACCGTCGAGAGAAACCCCAGGTACTCCACTCCTACGTCCATCTGGTAGAGGTTTTTAGACGGGTAAACTGTTCCTCTCCGTGTTTATTCGCTCGAATGTCCTCTCCAGGGGCACAGTGGTTAGAACCAAATGTTGCACGTCAACTGGTTCAGAGGCTGGACTTCGTCTGGCTTCTGCCTATCGACCTGTCAGGTGTGATTGCATCTGCAGCTTAAGGGAGTTATCCTGCATAGGTGCGAGTCATGGAGGCAGGCAAACCATCACACCACGCCCATGTGCAGTCTGAGTGAGCCGGGCGACAGAGGAGCCATTTATCACCTGGGAATTAGATAAATCCCATAGCCTGGGTGGTTACCTCTCGCTAGGTGGTCGGATATCGGATTAAGCGTCGTCGCATATGCAGAAGGCGCGTTTGGCTTTTGCTAACATCAGCCATCTGTGATGCCGATATGACATCTGATTGTCTGTCAAGGGTCTGTTGTATACTGTGGCCGTTAGATCGGTTCTGTACGGTTCACAAACATGGCTGTTAAGGTTAGAAGGTACACAGTGACTGTCGGTAAGTATTGATGTCTCCGAAACATTCCCCGAGTATGGTGGGAACATCGAATCAGCAGTACTGAGGTTAGGTACAATGTTTTGGAAATCAAAGATCATTTCCTTGAACAAACACGGAATCTATACAGATTAAGGTGGCTGCAGTATATGCAACAAATGGCCAGCGATAGACTATTTCGGTGCACGTTGTTCTACGAGGCAGGCATTGATTGGAGCATAGCTGGAGACATGAGATAATATGGCTAGCTGTCGCGGTAAATGGCGTAGTTGCATTCGGTCTCCTTTCTGTTTGTGATTCCCGCTTAATACTTCCTTTCTGCTCTTTTTCACGATAGGCTTCTATTCATTCTGTCCCTAAACTCGACGATGCTGGTAAGTAGCAACCAAAACCAGAGCACAACTGAACTGCCCAGGACGTACGACTGTGATCGGTTAGCGTCATTATTTCGTCGTTCAGTGATACCTGTCATTTCAGGATAATATGAAAGATAGTCGACGGATTTCTACTCTGTCCTAGGATACCTAATATTTCATTGCATTATGTTATCTCCAAAAATAGGAATGCCATTTGAGGTACTGAGCTTTTTGTGTATACTTTTTTCCAGACTTGTTCTGACATGCATTATGTCAACGGATGTGGACTCATTGTCCATTTTTCGCCTCCAAAATGAATACACCGACTCCACCGCAAATTCCAAGAATGCTAACGCCCGATTTCTCCTCCGTCACAGAAAGAGACTATCAAATATATCTCAATCAAAGCTAAATCTAAATGGATTTATGGACGAAACTGAATCAAGGAAATCAGGTAGTGACTCTAGTTCCCCCAACGAAAACTTGATCGAAGGCAGGAGACCGCCAGAAAGTAGATCAAAGGAACACCGATCACACAATCCGGACGAGGAAATGGATTCAAATATTGATGTTACATGCACTAAACTAACACGAACGATAACCGTACACGAGACATATCAACTCGGTTACTTTGATTCTGCTACTGACGCTGGTCTGTTGGAACGGTTGTACGTTTTCGATTTTGTTGACGGTCTAGAAGTTACCTATCCGATTAGTGTGACATCTGACGCACTACCCGCAGACTTACCTCCACTTTTTCTCGAACCGGAGTATGTTGACCAGTTATCCACATTGGCCTCCAACGCATTGAATCAACTTACGAGTTTGCTAAACAACTGGCTAATGGCCCGTCAAAAGTCTCAAGAAGAGCGCCTGATTTGGTACCACATGTCCGCTCACGAGGAGGCGGTCTCGCTTCGTAAACAAATAATCCAGCTGATAGATCAGCTTGTTCCCAACGGTCATTTAGAGAGCCGTTTAGATTTCCAGTCACCCTTAACAGATAAGTTCCTGAATCAGCTCGTTGAAACACTTACAATGGAAGGTCACCAAACGATCACTTGCACTTCATCAGGAGATGCCGTCCCCTTGGTATCGCTGTGCCCAGATCCAGCCCATTGCGTGGATGCCTTACGAACTCAGATTTATCGGCTTTTACGAATTCTAGTACCTCATCTTCACTTACCACAATCATTCCGAATAGATCGTGACCTTGAGTCCTTGCTGTCCGTGTTACACGAGTGCAATCATCAATCAGACTAACCGAATAAATGTGCCTTTTGTGTTGATTTGTTCTAGGTCCCTACATCGTCCCCCATTTTATTTTGTTTTATTCTGTAAATATGCTTATCTCTGAGCGGTTTCAACGTTCTTATCCGTGCAGGTCATTTTTCAGGTGATGCGGGTTAGTTTGTGAAACCTGCTTGGATAACAAACTCTTGCATTCGTTGGTCAATAATAATCACAGTTCAAAACCGAAGTCATTACATTTATCTGACATGGTCTTTACTTGTAAGCTGTTTTACGCAACAAATGTCGAGTACGAAGGCATTTCAAATGCAATTACGCGCCCACAGGGCCTTGCATGATGTCTTGAAGGTGGGCAGTGATCCACTGTCGTCCAGCTCGTTACCACATCTGGCCTTGTGGTTCGCCTCTCCAGGATCAGGTTATTCTTAATAGTGCAGTGTGAATTCGAGGCCATGGTATATATTCCTTCGACTGCACTCCTGTGCAAGTGTGTCGAGTAAGTTTAGTGATTTTGTCCGGCGTACTCGATTTCAAAGCAATCAAAACCGATGGTTTCTGAGTCCTGACCCAATTCATTACTCTCAGTATGTTAATTCGAAGTTTTCTTGGGAAATCCGATTTTCACCACGGGATAAGTTGGAGGTGAGTGAGGGATATCAAAGGTTACCGCTTGTTCACTTCGAAACAGTCGTGTTCTTCGCAGATTCACAGGCACACTTCGATGGGGCTACTGACTTTCGGTATCGGACACTAGTTTAGGCAACATTAGGAGTCACCTTACTATCAATTGCAGCCGTAATGTGAACAACCACTTAAGAGCCAGAGGTAAGGTTACCGACCTTCTTCATGGAGACGAAATCTGCTACTTCATCGTACACGTGTCGTCATTGATGTTATAAGTTCAAATCTCCAACCTAACTGACAGCTGAATATCAATGACACAGATATTACAAAAATTGCAATAGGTAGATATCAGCCACCGGTATCCCTTCGCTGCGTTTTACTAGATTTAGGTGAAGATAAGCAATCATACGTGAGTATGTACTTGCTCTCTAACGGGTTCGGGATCAATAAGATCTGTTTTCGTACTTGTTGATAGATTCACCAATGCTGTATCGTTGAGAGTATCTCAATTGTTCGGGCTTCTCATACGTTAACTCAAGTATCTACACCGACCGAACGCTGCTAGGACACTTTAGGAGCACATTTCCAGCATTGTATTCATACGAAAACCCGAATACAAATTTCGGAAGAGTTGACGCAATCACAAATGGCACGCGTCATGTACTCTGACGGTTGCCTTTACTTAATTCTCGGTTTGATTAAGTGCCAATTGAATAGGGGACCACCACTGGGGTTTCCCTCAATGAAAATGAATCCAAATCAGGAAACCTAGTACAACTAAGTTTAGTAGTTGAGGTCTTGGTGTCCTTAACCACTTCATGCACTGACCATCCCTGGGAATCTGCGCGACCAAGATGATCCGAAAAATGAACAACAAACATTCAAGCAGATGGAAGCATTTGGGCACTTGGCCCTGGCCGCCAAGTGTTCAGCGTAGCACAGTGACAGCTACCACGCAAATCCGCCACGTGCTGAGCCGGGTTGGGGTATTTGTGGCTGACGAATAACAGTGACATCAATAACAAACTATTCGAGTCGACGAGAGCTGCATAAACGTCGTTAGCAATCTGATAGCCAAAAGCTATCTTAAAAAGTAGGAAGGTACACTTGTGTGACTTGTCGAAAGCTCATTTCCTAATGTCGTACCGGAGGTCATAGGAGTAATACAATGAAATTGCGCATGCCACCTATTTTACGTGGTTCGGGGGATTTGAGGGCACGTTCGTAGAGCGGTCGCGTTTACCGACTGTGGTTCCAATGGGAAGTTTACAGAAATTGACAAGCACGGTGTGATGGTTCGATATTGAATCGAACAAGTATTATACACCACTGGAGGACGAAAAGTGCAAATAAAAGGCCGCAAGAGTAGAAGATAGTGAGCAACCGCAATTTAAATCAAAACTAGAATTACATAAGTGGGTAATGGGTACAGTTCCAAATCTGTTCACAAGAAAGATGAACGCCTGATAGAAAGACTTATCACAGCAGGAAAACGGTCGACCTAGAGATCAAACAAATGCCGTAAAAGCAGCTATTTACAATCAACGACTGGAAATCTGAAGTCAAATGGAAAGGCAGTTAACCTCAAAGTAAAGTGATAATCAAACGAGTCGTGAATGCCTTGGGCTTATACAAGCGGTATTCACAGAATTGTCCGAACGGGATGATGGTTTGATGGATGGAGATGAGAACGGGGCATTCATCGGTACGCTTTCTTCATCGGGTGGAGGCATTATTGTGAATCTGGGGGAATGAAGGGAAGGCGAGACAGGCTGCTGAAGCAAAGGTTGAACATGAAACGAGACTGGATTTGTGCCACTCTTTTGGTTTGCAGTCGACGGCGACACTGACTGTGGGTCAATGCCATTCTGGTCATCTTTGTCTTGTCTCGATCCAGAACGATTCGAACGACTAGCCAAGGTGATCAGAGTCAACCGTCCCTCGGATAAGTCGCCATCAGGATAGCTTCGATTTGATCGAAGTCGATTTTGGCGCTCTAGTAGAAACGCTCCTGTTTGTGTATTACAACGAGAAAAAGGGGCCGGACAAGTTGGATATATATAGCACGCAAAGAACAGTGTTGCCAGTCGTAAAAAAACAGCAAACACTTATGGTTTGTATAGTTCATTATTAGTAACTAACTAACAAACGATGAGAATGGTAATTGTGAATGACCACTGATCACACTAAATGAACGACCGTATGCGTGCATTCAAAGTAAGTACAAACTCATACTGCAAAACTATCCAACTACATACCCGGGGGTTGATCGACGTTTGTGTGGTAGAAATCGGCGGCCAGTTCGAATCACGTCATGCAGCCGAACAACCAAACATCCCAGAAGCCAAGTTTCCGAATACAGCCGGCATCGCAAAAAATCAAAGGTCAAGTTACTAAATTTAGAAGCTTGCGCCTAGAGGTCGAAAAGTCACATTTTATAATTAGTCCCTTAGGGTCAAGGTCACATCCAGGGCAAGCCCTATATATATATAGTACGGGCAACCTCACATGCGCACTGATGATGTCACCTCGACTGGTGATAAAACGTTTGCGACCTAAACGCCAAGCTCAGTGATCACCAACAGATACAAACCACGAACCTGAGCTACAAACAACACCAATATTCAAAATCATTGGGAACGTTATGTAACGTTGAAGATAGAACTACGCAGCGACACAGAAATTCCGGGTGGCACGATGAGCTCGGTAGTGGTCCAGCGTTTGCTTACCATCTTGGTCAGAAGTTCGAACCACCAGTTAGGCAGTAACCCACACCTGACCCCATTAGACCTTGTGCTGTTCTCCACTTCAACGCTCGGTGTCTGGCTGCCGGTTTAACCTAACAATGCGGTAAGCCTTTCAGACTTTGGGTGTACCCCATCCATTGCATTCATGCATATGTAATAAAAAAACGATCGATTAATGGATATGCACTGCTTTTTACAACAAAGATAAACTGATGCTTTGTAGGCCTTTCAGTGATGACCGGATCATTAGGACTGGTGGCGAGTTAGTTGGTACAAATAATAGATGCCGATGAACTGGCTTATAAGGAACATACCCGGATCGCGGTTAGGTATATGCTGCCTCACTGTGGTCGGTGCAAGTCCTCGAGAGCTCCAACCACTAGACAGATCAGTAGTATTAGATGCGCTCGACAAGCTTGACACGCCGAATCGACCATGAGCCACAGCACGACTGGAAATCTCAAAATTCGAGAAAGTGGATGCCGAATTATATCCTGATCCTGGGCCCAAGAATGTATCACGGATAAATTGTGGAGAGAAGTCCAGCAGACTGTGATACAAGAACGGAAATGAACCCATAACGACTGTTTTATATAGGGGAAGAACCAATGAAATCTTGTCTGGTGTACAAGGTCTACATAAACTTCTCAAATGAACGGTTCTATCACAGAAGATTTGGGATGGGCATAGAGCTAATGCGGAGCAGGATTCTAATCAGGCTGCACACATACTGAACAATAGGTTAGAAGACAAGCGAATGTGCGCAACTAATCGTAACCGATTCCATCACTCCATCTTAGAAATACATCACTGACGGCTTTCTTGCCAGATATAGTAGCACTTAGCTCCGTGTTCATACCACAGTACTATGGAAGTACGAAATCATGTGTAACTCAATTCCATTGACACTAAATCTGGACATGGGATGAGAGAACAACGACGGATTAATAGTGGACTATTGAAAGGAGTAAAAAATAGCATCGTCAATGAACGCTTAACATTGTAGTGAGGTCCACATCTGCACGTCTATGAGTCGACTGTGCAGTGGTTTGTTGCATAGATTCTGCGACAGACATTTGTGACAAAGAAAAGACAGCGTAGATTGCATCCGCAGAAACTGATCACAAATAAGTGGTTCTAGCATATATATATATATATATATATATATATATATATATATATATATATATATATATATATATATATATATAATCCAATCGGTTTCAAATCGAACATTGTGTCAACGCAGCCACAAGAAACAGAAATAAAAGAGGACGAGGAGTAGAAAGAAGTAAAAACAAATTGTACAAAAACAAAGTGCTGCGGTTTTCCTTCGATTTTGTCGTACGCTTTTTGATGCTCTCCCAGCACTTCGTTTGCGTGAATGACATTTTTATAATTACGGGACACGAGTTCAACAGAAAAACCGTACAGCGTTCGTGACATGCACCTCACGGTCTCTAACCAGCGACAATCGTCATCCTTCGGGCCCCAACGAGGGAGGCGGGAAGCACCTGCCGAAGCCAGCTTCTTCATACCTCTTCGCTAAGTCATGGTCGAACCACCACGTTGCTTCTTCCATCCATGCTCAGCACATTCTAAGAGAGCACAGAAGGGTAGACGATGGACAGATATTCGAAAGTGTCCGAGCTATCGAAATCGGTGTGGAGCGACCACTTCGTGAAAAGGGCGGTTATCCATGAGCAACACACGACGGTGTATCTCGTCATTACTCACTCGACATTCCCACCAGATACGAGCAATGCTTCGAAGACATCGGCGGTCGAATACGAAAATACGGCGAGTATCCTTAATAATGCTGTGGCCAGGTCACGCAACCCTAGAGCAAAACACGAACCAAGACGACACACACCCGTCCCTCAAGAGAGGGCAAGGTGTCACAGGTTCGCGAAAGCTGCTCTAGCCCTCGCTATTCGTGAATTGGTCTCCTTCCTATCACCACCTCTAACTATAATGAAGTTTCTGACTAGCTCCGACTGATCACAAAGGATGAGTGCAGGCACAGGACCCTGCCAATCCTGTTAAAGCGCTTTGCACTTGGAAGGCCGTAAAGCGCATAACATATTTAAATACCTTCATCACCTGTCGGTCCAGAAAGCCTTGTACTGCATGTGCTTATCACCCAGCAAAGCGATATCGTCGACCTATCCAAAGTTCAAAGCTCTGTTCCCCGAAAGGGGTTCAACTCCACCGTTTGAGAGACGAAAACATATTCTGCAGAACATTTGTAGTAAAGCTGAAGAGCAATGGAGATAAACAGCAACTTTGTCCTACTCCACTTGAGACGACAAAGGGGGTGGGCGGAGACTAGCCGTAGGCTTCAACCCGACCTGAGATGCGACGATATAATTCTTCGAAAATTGGCACGTACTTCTCAGGTACTCCATTTCTCAACAAACAATTCCATGGTGCAGTCGACAGAGTCGAAGGACGCGCGAAAGTCAAGGAACACGATGGTCGTTGGTCTTTGGAGGGCATGGGAGATGTTGGACGGGTACTTCTAGGGTGTCCAGCTACAAAGCAGGAGAACGATTAGGGTCCTCATCCAAAGCCTTCAGTTCTAACAAGAATCTATCCGCAAGGCAGCGGGATGGCTTAGTGGAAGCCCATTTGCTTGGATCAATTATTCTTCCACTGATTTTGCCGACTGAGTTGCCAGCTCAAATCAACTTCCAACCTGGAGGACCAGGAAACTGGACTTTGTCTGACCTCTACCCATTGATCTGTCAGGCATGATTGTATCTCTGGTTTAAAGAAGCCATCTTGCATAGCTCTTTGGGTCATAGAGGCGCGCAAGTCATCACATCAAGTCAAGGTGCAGTCTCGTCTCCCATGAACTGCACGAATACAAAGAATTCCATACTGCATCGGCCGTCGCGCAGGCTAATCAGGACCGCGCTGCTCATTGCATCGAGCGGGGTGGGGGTGATAAGTGGGCTGCTACTCAGAGTTCACTCTCTTTTATTCAACCTTTGTCTTCTGTCCCTAACCATCCCTCTTTGCCCCATCTATCCACCCATAATGCTCCCATTGATAACACGGTCGATACTCGCAACGATTCACTGTCAAATAGTGTCGGGAATAATCCTCTGTCTGGTAACTCACATTTTCTCAAGCCTCGTCAGCCTCTGAATCTCGGCTCCTTCAACGTGCGTACACTCATGCAGGCCGGTCAACAGGCGTGTCTAACCCTCACAATAGCTTCTCTGAAGACTGATGTCTGCTGCTTAGGTGAAACGCGTATACAGGATTCGAACAGTGTGATTCAACTAACTGCTCCTGGTATCTCATCGAGGTATTCTCTGCACACCTCAGGAGACGAAATGGGTCACGGGTCAACGTGGTGTAGGAATCGACTTGACTGATAAGACTGAGGCTGCCCTTTTAGACTGGATCCCTGTTAACAGTCGTTTATGTGCTGCGAGACTTCAAGGGTCAATCGGCGTTCGAAAGGAAATTTGTGTTAAGCGCAATTTGTTTGTGATCTCGGCGTACGCCCCAACGGATTGCAGCTCAGACTTTCAGAAAGATGAGTTCTATGATGCACTCGCAGCAGTCACGGTTCTGACATTGTAGTGCTAGCTAGTGACTTCAATGCACAAGTTAGCAAACTTAGTGTGTCAGAAGCCTGTTTAGGTGAGCGTTGTGCTTTACCCGCTGAGCGTACAGATAACGGTGATAGGCTTCTCCAGTTTTGTGCAGACAATCGATTGTTCTTGTCTCGCACCAATTTACGACACAGCTCACATCGCACAGCGACATAGCACTCTAACTCTACAGGTACTCTAAGCCAGATTGATCATATCGCTGTAAGCCAACGGTGGCGCAGTTCTGTTCAGAACTGCAGATCTTACTGGTCCACGTACGTAGAGTCTGACCATGTATAAGTTTTAATGCGGTTATCTCTCCAGCTCCATGGTCATCGTCGCAAACCGCAAACCTGATTAGCCGTGCAACGTTTGTGTGATCCAGAAATACGCACCCGGTATGAGCAGAAGTTAGCACATGAGCTAGGATCCACGGAGAACAGCAATGTAGATGAGCATTGGGCTCATATCAAACAGGCGATGCACTTTGCAGCAGGTTTTGCCTGTGGTCCTAGATCCTATGTCCATCAAAGACACTGGATTTCGCAAGAGTCGCTGGGTATAATGGAGCGAAAGCGTCACCTCTCGAATCGTAAGGAGATGAATAAGATGCGGAGAAAGCTGCAAAGACAAGTTACGAAAAGCCTTAAGAATGATCGCGAAAATTGGTAGGTCAAAGTAGCCGAACAAATGGAAATAGCAGCTGCTTCAGGTAATAGTGAAAGACTGTTCAAACTTATTCGTGACGCCGGTGGACGGCGAACTCCGGTCAGTGAAACGATTTGCGATAGAAATCGAGAGCCCATCCATAGCAAATAGTAAAGGCTTGAACGTTGGGCCGATTACTTCAAGGAACAGTTTAGCTGGTCGCACGCTAGTGTGATTACTCCTTTGTCAACAACTGCGACTACTTGGGTGGTATCACTTGAGCCCCTATCGGAAGTAGAAGTAGAGTCATGCATTCGATTTCCAAGGCGGGGAAAAGTGGCAGGCCCCGACGAACTTCCCCCACTTCTTTTCAAACTGAGTGGTGAGGCGTTGATAAAATCACTTACCGTCTTGCTCCGTGACATTTGAAACGCGGAGCGTATTCCGTTAATATGGAGTGAGTCGTTGATTGTTCCCATCTTCAAGAAGGGAATACGCAATGACTGTAGTAATCATCATGGGATTAGCTTAATTCCGATAGTCACCAAAGTATTAGCCTCAATTCTAATGCACCATCTTACGTCCACTCGCAACAGGAATGCCCGCGAACAGCAGGCTGGATTCCGCCCAGGTCGAGGATGCATCGACCAGATTTTTACTCTTCGCCAACTACTTGAAACGCGTCACACGCGCCGCCGGCCGACAATAATGGTTTTTCTTAGACCTGCAAGGCGCCTTCGATTCAGTTGGCCAGACAGCGCTTTTCAGTGTTCTTCATCGAAAGGGAATGCCCCAGAAGTTCGTGAACCTACTGAGATCATTGTATTCTCATACTTCTGGCCGCGTTGGAGTTTACGGTGAACTATCCGGTCAGTTCGAAAAGACCAGCGGTGTTCGACAGGGATGTCCTATGTCTCCATTCCTGTTCAACTTCGTCATGGACGAAATAATAGAAAGTGCGCTGCAAAATCTTCAGGATGTAGGAAATAGTGGAAAGCTGTAAGACCTAGATTACGCAGGCGACCTTGTCTGCTTGTTCGAATGCACGGAACATGCTCAACGTGCACTGGATGGACTTACAAGAGCTGTAGCTCTATTCGGCATGCGCTTTGCACCTTCAAAGTGTAAAGTGATGTTACAAGACGTCAACAATTCCGAGCTTCATGTTCGATGGGGAGGTGCTGTCATTTGTCGACCACTTCACCTGCCTCGGCAGCAGCGTGACGACGGATGGCAGCACTGTAGTAGAGGTGAGTACGCGTATATCCAAAAGTCGAGCGGCGTACGCTGGACCAAAGCACTTGTGGCATCGATTTGATATTTCACTGAAGTTGAAAGGTCGTGTATACTGTGCTGCAGTGCGTTCAGTTTTGTTGTATGGTTGCGAAACTTGGAGTCTGTGTGCGGAAGACATTTGTCGTCTTGAGGTTTTCGACCATCGATGTTTACGTAGTAACGCTAAGATCGGGTGGAATAGCCAAGTAAGTAATGATGAGGTCAGAAAGCGAGTATTGGGTACTAATTCAGAGAACGTTCTGTCACAGCGTATCTAACTTAGTAGACTTCGTTGGTTGGGACACGTGTTACGTATGTCAAACACACGTTTACTGTACCGTGTCCTATTCTCTGTTCCTCCTAGGGAGTGGAAGAGACCACGTGGAGGTCAACGGATGACGTGGCAGCGAGGAATGAGAAAATGTACAGCGGACGTAGGAAAATTAAGTGCTTCACGTCTTCGTGGTTGGGGTCCAAAAGATCTGTCTACCAGTTGGCTGGAGACACTGAAGGGTATGGCTGCGAACCGTGAACAGTGGCGATCGTGTTGTCACTTTCTATCGAATCAGAATGACTGCTCGATGTGCGTTTGTACAGTCAGACTGTGTATTCCGTGTGTTCGCTACTAGGGCATTCTTTCCTTTCCCCACCCATGTAGGTCCACTCCCTGTTCATCTTGTATATTCATACTTTTTAATTCAACGTGCAACATGGTGAGAAAGGCAGTGGTCAGTGGGGCTTGCCCTACTGTTTAACGCTGCACGATGATGATGATGATGGTGATTTGGAGGGTATGACGGTGCTCTAGCAGCTGTCGGAGGGTGAAGATTTGATCGATTCATCCAAGACCGGTGCGAAACCTAACCTGCTCTTCGGGAGTCCGCTCTTCCCGCGTTTGGCACAACCTGCGAAGCATGACAGATGAAAGCAGCTTCGGCGTTATTGGAATAAGGCTAACATCCCTATGGTTAAAGCAGTCACTGCGTGGGCCATTTTTTTTAGATGGGGACAACAATAGATTCCAATGAAACGAATAAATCCTTTTGCTTGAACAAACAAGGCTTCTATCTTTGGATCTCAATCGCTTTGGAGAACTGTAATTGACGTGAATTGCTGGCAAAGAAGAGCACAGAGAACGCAGCTGTGCGGTCGATCTGATGCTCTATGTCTGGCGAATGACGCGCGACGGAAGAAACTGACATCTGCCTGGTCGGGGACCTTTGGCCAAGTGCTTCTCATTGGTTAGCATAGGTGTCCACTTACCATGGGACGTGTCCGGTCACTCTCAGTCGAAGTTGCCATTCAGTGCGGCCTAGGAAGGTGGCCGAGCACCCACACGTGTGACTTGGCATGAACTGATAACGGTTGTTTGACTGGGGGAACGGATATCTGTCTGCATGTCTACAGTAGGACAGGTTGGGTAGCACTGTATGATTGCTTGACTGTTGGTTTAAGGCCGCGTGCAAACGGTTCGGTTGTGTCATCACCCCTGAATGGCAGCTGCAAGAAAACCTTACATTTGGGGACTGATGATGGCCGTTTACTTTGATTACGTGCTGCACAATGCCTTTTGATAGAATGTTGCAAGTAGCCATTTGATTGAAACATGTTATTTAGCAGTTTCATTTCACGGTTAAGCATACCTAGCGTACAGAATTTTTGGGCTCTGTCATACATGATTCTCACCAGCCCACGTTTATAACTCAGGGGCACAATGTTCGTAAAAACGCAGGTACTCATCTAACCATGTGTGCTTTCAATATATATGGACTTACTAACGCTACCGTCTGGACGCCTGTTTATCATACGAACTCGTCAGACGTCCTCCACTCCGGCGCTACCATTGTTTTCGTCCTATTTAAATAAGTGTGTTTTCTCCCCTTTAGAATAGTGACGAGTTCTGCTTGCAGGGGAAAGGAAAGGTATCCGGAGACTCTTGGTCAATGCCAGTAGAAGGGTGACCATCGTAGAGGCTGGGGGATTGTTGACCAGCGAAAGATAAGACCAACTGGTCGCTATCACTTCCGTTTCTCGACGCTCATTGTTAAACGGAGTAGAAAATGCACTCGGTACCCTACGGTCGTTGTTCAAGGTCGCTTCACGCTCACTGGCTTAAAATTTCAGGTCCGTACTGGGTATTCAACGGACAAGTGAATTAAATTTCACCGAAAACGCAATGAGCAAGATTTTCGATGAATTTTCGGTTTGAACCCAATTTGTGCTAGTAGGGTCGTTGAGTTCATGGAAGAGCCTGATGGAGTCTTGCTATGGGTTGTTGATAACAAAGATATCACCGACGTATCTCCTGCAGAGATGCGTATCAGCGAGTGTCAGTTTACTATTGTAACGTTTATTATTATATAATCTGTGGTATGCACCTGATGAGATATGGCGAAATACACTCGAATACAAATTGCGCAACGTAATTCTGCTGTGTTCTCCTTTCAAGTTCATATCGGGTAAAGGTTGTTTCAAACTTCATATTGAATACTTTCTAAATTCTTGATAAAGAGAAAAATCCTCCGTGGGCACTGATTATAATTCTATGGGGTTTTGAGGGTGCGTAAACGTGTAGTGACCTGGAGACGACTGAATTTGAATGTGTAAATTCGTGGCCAAAAATTACCATAGACAACTATAACTAAGTAGCACCTAGCTCTTCTAGCAGTTTGTATGCTTTTCGGTGCTCGTGTCTGCTTGCTTTAAGAGCAACTGGTTTCCGTCAATTGAAAAACACTTTTGACTGTTCTGCTTGTGGACGGCTGAACCTTCAGCTAGTGTCGCTCTAGAACGTAAACATGACCGACACTGTTTCAATACAAACCGCCCATCACATATTCCACAGACTTTTACCGTCTTTTGACAACTGTCAAAACTTTTGGCTTGTTACTCGTTCCTTAGGCCATTCTCGGGGTCTAGGATATACAGAGTACTAAAAACCTAATCCGTGAAAGAATGCTCCTTTCGTCTAAACATTCCGTACTGAATTCAAAACAAAGGTAGCTCAGTTAGTCAAGTGCCACGTAGGGAGATCATGTGGGTATACAGGCTTGCACTACATAAACAGAATGCGATCAAACCAAAAACATTGGAGAAGAAAAGATCATTAGGTTGATCAAGAGCGGCAACAAACGATAAGAAATTGGCTGTATGCTAAAACTAAAGGGCAACGGACAGTGTGCGGTCAGAAAGACATACGTGGCTATTTTCCTCAACTTCGTTTCGCGTGCCATCTCTCTGCCTCGAAGTAGCATCTGCCTGGCCGTCATGCACCGAATATGATCTTCAAACAAGAATCGTGCGCACAACAACGGTTTTGAGGACAGGCGCTGGTTGGACCCGTTCGGTGGTTCATAGCACGCTACGGATGATAAATGCCCCGGCTGGTTGATATTCACATGGAGGCATCGACTGTCAGCCGGGTCGCAAGTTGCCTCCAAATCCTGTTTGAGTGAATGCACAGGGGAGACAGAACGAAGTGATAAGCTGCGTTGAAGAACCAATTGTGAAATGCTTCAACAGAAATAATTAATATTAACCCATTTGTAGGTACTTTTTGCAAGAAAGCGAGAATTCGTTGAACCTTCCGCAACACAGTAAATGTAACTCTGGGACCCATAAGCATCCGAAATGTTTATCAGAAGCATATTTTATACCGAAGTTGTATGAAATACTGCTTCATACGGCTTTGTCATCCTTATAGAATATCACATGGATGCTTGAATAGGAGCAGGAGCCAAACGAGAAATCCTTCCCAGATGAAAAGAGACACGGCATTAGGCTTCGTCTGAACGGAACCAAAACGACTGAGCCAAGCGGGATTCATCTTATTTCACATTTAACTGTTGTTCCTCGCTGATATCACACCCATCGACTAATGAATATGGGCATTCAATCCATCCTTGCATCCATTCGGGACTTTCACAAGCATATCCAATGTGTTGGAGACGACAAATCAAAATCGGATGGAAGGGAGTGCAAATGCATGATGGGAGGAGGAACAAATACTAAGACATTAGCGCCCTGTCGTATGGATAACTCGGCTGGTAAAGTGATGACCGCGGTTGGAAGGTATCATTGTTAGAGACGCTGTAGAAACCCTGAGAGGCCTAAAGAAAATGTAAAAAACAGAGAAAAACCGACATGTTCATCGAAGTTGGATTTTTTGATCGGCGATCACGCAATTTATTTCGGCATGAGAAAACCTGTATGCACGAAATTTATCAAAGTTCATACGAACAGGTGGATATTTTTCTTTTCTGTTTGACAATGAGCAGACTAAAGAGCATGTACAAGTTTAACCCTTAAGAGTTCACTGATGAAGACTTTGCTGACTCGAGATATAAAGTTGCAATATGAAATGGGATTCGACTCGAGAGGTTATTGTGCGTGCCCGGAGTTTGACCAACATGATTAGTTTGCTCACAATGAGCCGGGCACATTTTGGTATTTTTTTCATTACACTTAGAGTGAATTGGAGCACAACGGGAAAACGCCATAATCAGAAGACACTGTAAGAGTAGGTTATCAGGGAATATTCATGTAACAACCGGTAGGAGTTTTACTGACCACATCTTTACTCCTGGACAAATCTCCGAGCACAGAAACATCTTCCGTAGGCCAACAGTCTCTGTCTTCAACTCAGTTAACAGCACGGTTCTCTGGCGCTGCCTTTTACCAAAGGGCGAGTTAATTTTTCTTTCCTAATGCTTCTATGCAAACAACCGAGGTCGTGTTCGTGTTTACGGTGATCTTTCACCCGAGTTCGTCACGGAAAGTGGTGTTCATCAGGGTTGCTCTCTTTCGCCCTTCCTCTCCAATTTTGCAATTGAAATGATTCTTGAGATAGCCCTCTCCTCGTGTGAGAATATAGGCATCGATCTTTGCTCAGGCAGTAAACAATGACTTGGAATAGGCATATAATGTTGCTCTTCTGAGCGAAGATCCAGATAAGTTGCATTTTCTTCCGAATTGCCTAAACAACGGCGTAACTATGATCTGTTGGGACCTCCTGTAGTTATCCACTCCAAGTCTCGGGTTCTGGTCGCCGGTTATCCCCAATAGTGCAGTGGGCCTTCGAGGCTGTGGGTTATACCCTTTCATTTCACTCATGCGTAATCATGTAATCAGGAAACAATGGGATGGTTCTTGAACTTTCAAAGTGTAAAACGCTGCTACCGGAATGGTTTGGCTCTACACCAAACCTTGTCTTGGCAGAGGAGGCCCTTTTTACTGCACGTAAAGTAAATTACAAGATACGGGGTAAATCCCATAATCAGAAGACATACTGTAAAAGTGGGTTGTGGGGGAACATTCACGTTAAGGCCTGTTTACTGATCCTGCTTTTGAAGAGAGAAAGGTTGTAAGTGGGTGGGAAGACAGAAGGAGGGAGTGTTCCATAATTTACCGGTCCGGGGAAAGAAAGAAGATTGAAAGATAAAAGTAAGACATCTAGTGACAGAAACTTGATAAGGATGACTAGTTTCCTGGGCACGTGATGTTCAGGAAAAAGTTATGGGAAGAGAAACTGTTGAAACAGGCTCAGAAGAACAAAATCCAAAACAATACCGGCAGGAGAGAGACAACGAAGCAACCGACCAACGATAGGCTAGCGGCTGCAGATTGAAAGTTAAAGAAGGGTTGCCGATCAGCCAGAAAGCATTTTGCTGAACCCGATCAAGAAGAGGAAAAGAAATAGACAAAGCCCCACCCACACGTGACTGCTGCGGGACGGATTTGGACTTTGTACAGCAGAAGTTGAGCTGGTGTGAAAAAACGTCTGGCGCGAAGCAGAAAACCAACTTTGCGCGCAGCGCGAGAGACGAGCTGAGATATGAAAGCGGACCAATATAGTGGAAAATTTATAGATGAGCCAAGAAGAGAGATAGAATCTGTGGAAGGGGGCACAGTTGAGTCAAATGATAAGTGAAGGAAGAATGAACGATGTTTTAAAGACATTGAAAGAAGAGGAGTTTTGGAAGCATTGAATGCAACGATTGTGGAATTCCCAAGAGGGGATGTGTTCGAGGTCGGGCTCTAAAGATACACTGATTACCCTGCAATCACGACTCGTGTTGGTGTTGGCATGGCGGGGAGTGTGGTAAGAAAGGAAAGAGTGAAGGGTGGTGTCATCTACAAAGGAATGGATTGGGTTGGAAGTATTGGATAAAGGAGGGTAGGCGCATGTACCAAACCTTGAAAAACGTCAGCAATCACAGAAAATAGTTGGGATAGAACCCCATCAACTCGGACGGAGATGGTTCGCTTACTGAGGAAACTCGATGTTGACGCACATCTGTTCCTAGCTTGCACGAAGCGGCATTGGGAGTCGGGAGTGGGCGAGTGGCACCAGCAGCGAAGTGCTAAACGCTTCAAGCGTATAACGTGAACATGTCCATGAATGAATAGCTCGGGGTTTCGGGTTTTCAGACTTTGGAAAAGTGAGGATTAAAAAGTTGCACATCTTGAAGAAGAACGTCAGTTAAGTTAGAAACGGGAGCGGAAACATCCGAAGCAAAGCAGCAAGCATTCCAAGAATAGGACGCTAGGAAATCACGAATGCCATTCCAGTTAGCTGAACTGTAACGCCAAAATGTGCATCTCGAGGTGGATGGAGGATCGGAGGGAGTAAATTGATGGTACAGGAAATAATACACTGGTCGGATGAGCCAAGTGGAGGGAGAGCAGAGATATTTGAGAAGGGAGAAGGAAGAGAAGTGAGAATAAGATCATGGGTGTGGGCACGATCGCCAGCTCGATCGGGGACACGTGTGAGGAGGTCATCTAGTTGGCACAGGTTATTAAACACGGCAAAATGTTCGGCTTCGCGCTCCAGAGCCGAAGTGTCAGACGAGTGAATCAACCAATTTCGATTGTGAACACTGAAATCTCCAGAGATGGTGATATGGCTGTTGGGATCCGTAACGAACAAGTGCTCAATGTTCGAAGATAAGAAGTCAAAGATGGATGAGTCGCTACTGTTGGGTGAACGGTAAAAAACACAGTAGTGATTAAAATAAGAAGGTCGGTGCATCAGCCACATCAACTGAAATCCACGATCGGGAAGGTCAAGAATTTTTGTCTCGACGTGGCGACTGACTGGTAGACAAGGACACAGACACCAGCCTCGGGTGAGAAAGAGGAGCGAGAGGGATAGTCGGGGTATCGGAGGTGGTTGATGTCTGATGAGAAGAAGGTTTGAGTTTCGGAAAAAAAATAGTTCAAGATGAGAAGACCGGAGAAATTGGTACACGGAAGAGATTTTATGGTTGATTCCTCGAATGTTGGTGAGTTCATGCTTGTTTTCTGAGTGTGCAGAGCGAGTGCGTGTGCGATTGTGTATTTTCATGATTCATAGTGTGAGAGAACCCGGCAACCATGATCCTGAGACTTAAAGTGGCGAACCACATTAGACCTCAACAGATCAGGCGTAGTAGTGAGCCGGGCGATAGCAGAACTGTTTTTCACCAGCATTGGTTGATATAATGTAGAGCGACTATTTGTTGACACCAGAATAATAGTCATTTTTCGAGCTTAGATTTTGGGTTCCACCTTTTCTTTATACTAGAAAGATGCGGTAGTCCCATGGGGACTCACGCTTGTAGTAAAAAACGAATAACTTCTTGTTTTTTTTAAATTGTAATTCGCCGAAATTTCTCAACTTCTGGCGATGAGCTTCGGACGTTTCCCCCGTAGTTCGCTGAAATCTATCAATCGATTTGTGAGGCTGACGGCTCACCAATTCACAATTAACAGTGGCGTCTCCAACGCTCGGCTGAGCATGTTCGGACAGCTTAGCCGGCCTCTCCTAAAGCTCCTCCGGCACACGTCTGGTGGTCTGTTTCAACAGATCCACAAACCAAGGCAGAGGTCCACAGCGAAGTACAAGCTTTAGGACGTCTCAAAGTGTCGCGCTCCGATGGTCTTCCCTCAACTCTTTTCAAAAATGATAGGGTGCAGCTTGTCGGAGAACCTCATGTGTTGTTCTCGAGTTTGGAATTCCAAACAGGTTGCCTCCTTGTACGGGGGTGGGAGAGTCGATTGTTGTCCCCATCTACAAAACCGTGCTGAGTATGGCTGGAAAAAGTGACGTGGCGGTCCGAACATCACTTGGCATAGAGATATGAAGAAGCTGGCTTCGGTAGGTGCTTCCCGCATCCCTGGTTGGGGCCTGAATGATGAGGACTGTCACCGGTTAGAGACGCTGAGGTACATGGCTCGGAATAGAAGTGGGTGGCGCGAACGCTGTTCGGTTTGTCTGCTGAACTCTCGTTGCCCATAATCACAAAACCATATCACTCAGGTAAACAAAATAACAGAAAAACATCAAAAGGTGTTCAGTGAGAGGCCAAAAGGTTACAATATATCATATACTTTTTAAGGACCACTTCTTATTCTCTGTTGTACAGTCTAACCAAAAAGTCCGGAAGGACTTTAGTGCGATCGAATTCTGTTTATCACTACTAAAAAAACTATCAGCCGCCAAAATTCGGGTATCATGAATTAGGAAAGAAACTCGACGGAGCGTACCCGTGATCGAGGGGTAAATGACACCGATTTCCCCCTAATTTTGATTGTCACAAGTGTCTTACAAGTAGACAAACAATTGTGCCGAAATGCTCAACATCCAACCACGGAAGGAGAAGTGACCAAAATTCAGTTAACCACCACGGTCTGGAGAGAAAATTCCTGAGTGGGACAGCGTCGATCAGTGACGGCATAGTTCACTAATTTCGACCGTTAGGAATATGATATATGTCAACGAAGTGAATCAACAAGCGTACCGAAATGTCCACACCATCGTCATGATTTACGTGGTTAATCCAATTACCAGTCATCACGACTGAATTGGTTGAGAACAGCTCTTTGCTTCACCCACTACTAACTGAGCTACATTTTCGCCTGGTAATGTTGCAAAAAGCGAAATTTTCGTTCTTGTCTACCAATTCATTCACTGACTCCACTTTTCGGACCGTATGATATAACAATATTTTTTACCGAAGCATCCAAAAATGTGAGGATGACAGAAATTTAATAATTATGTCACTTCGTATGTATTTCTCCGAGAGAGCGAATCAGGATTTCAAGATTTTATCGGGAATACTCACCTGCTGTTCAGTAGGACTACACTTCTAATTTGCTGAACAACCTTGCTAAGTCAGTCAGGTGCATGATGCTTGATTACTCCTCGGCGATCAATCCTACTTTAGAAGCTTCATTTCTCTGATTTCCACCTAATTTATTGGGATGGTTTTCTAAATTATTTTCCGGGACGTATCCAGAGCTTTAGATTTAGGAGTAAGTCGTCCAAATTCCTAATCAATAACTATGGCTTTCTCTATGCGCTGCTTTTTGTCCGTTTTTCTCTTCTGTCAGCGATTTGACCTCTAGCTCCTCTGGGATTGCAATACAGTGATTTCGATATAGCTTTTATTCATACTGCATCAACTGAAAAGGAGTTCAATCATGTATCCTTTAATTTTCAGAACTTAGTTGCTCTCTGAACGGTGTGGCCTATCTCCCAACTCTTCCAAGTGCTCTGAGTGCATGTTCCGTTTACATCCCGCAGCTTTCTCGAATGATCGTTCCACTCTTCACACTTTTCAATTATCCGCTGAACCTGTTAGGTACATCGAAGTGGAGTTCAACATTACCTTCAGCGATCGTCTGATGCTACCAGTTGCACAAGCCAAATTAAGCACATTTGTTTCCAAATTCAAGAGCTCTGACGATTCCCAGTCAAGCAAGTAGTTATACCTTCACTTGTCCCTCAAAGTGCTTTACCAATCTTACACTTTTCCTACCCCGTGATCGTTCCAGAATTGTTAAGGAAGAATCTTAAAGTGACTCAATGAGTCCAGTCTCTTTCATCCCGTGCCCTTCGAATTAACTACGTATGTGATTACCACATGAATGTTTGTGAAAATTACCAATGATCCCGCCCGCTCTGACTCTAAAACTCACTCTCCATACCGTATTGTTATCACCAGGAAAAACGTGTGTACAAATTCTCCGGTGCGGTAACTCCTTTGTTCATTGGTACACAAACATATGATCACGGCTGAGCTGCGTGCAAATCTCTAGACGATAGTGTTTTTTAACGTATGCGTCATTCTCACTTTATCTCTCTTTATCGCAGCCAGTAAATACCTCTATAGTTCAAATATAAGCTAGACGCTTGAACAAGCGTGACAATACAATACACAATGCGGACCCTATTACAATCCACTTCGTCAGTTTGTGAAACTGAACCATGTCTCTCGCGTACTCCTTGAGTAAGTAATTTTGCTACCAAACAGCCGATCGAGTTATTTCAACATGCGAACGCCGGAGAATCAATATTTTCATGTTGAGGTATAAAATTCACACAGTCCCACAGCTGGATAATCGACAAAATTGAATAATGTCATGTTTCACTAAAAACCTGATAATATTTCAAAATAGCCCTAGGCCCCTTGCTCGCGATTTAACTTGTTGCGGAAGTGCCCCCACGTTAGATATTTTCACCGCGCGGACCAACACTCCGTCTGCCTTGAACTTACGGGCTCATCGAGAGAGATTAGTAAGAGCACCAACTCAATATTGCACATGATAAGTTATTTCATGAGCCCGGAAAATTAGCAATTGTGACCGGTAGACGAAAAAAGTGCAATTCCAATAAAACGTCGTTTTCCGCAGAAAAATTATAATTAACCGACAGTTGAGGAAAAGATTCTGGTTGCGTTTATCTTAGTAACTGCTGTTTTCATCACGCTGTCCTAAGAGAACTAGCATGTCGTCCTTCAACCGTTTCCCCTCCCCCCAAGCTAGTTTTGGTATGTGCTACAGGACAATCCGAAATTAGCGAGTCATGTTCCCACCTTGCTCACGGAGACCTTATCTTCAGCGTCCACTTGCTACTCAACGATCTCGCTCACAACGCTGCAAACTCGGTTGTATTGCAGTCAGTAACACAAGCGCATCCATGCGCAGACACACAAATTCGTTACTGTTTATCCCGTCTTCCTGATCCACCGGGCTCGGTGATACGAAATAATGGATGTGGCACCCACGTGGCGGTGGTAGCCCAAACCAAGGTCATGGGATTGAGACATCACGTGAAGCTAAGCCGTTAATCTCCTTACCATTTTCCATACTGTTTCAGATTAAGGCCAAAACTATTCAGAAGTGCCACCCGATTGGATGTTTCAGACTTTCTCCTAATTGGTCGGAAGACCGACACACCAATCATTCCTACACATTTCGCGTAGGTGGCCACACCGTTCGCTCGTCGTCTGGGCATCGCATGAGGACACGACCTTGTCGTGACCAGAGCTAAGAAGCTCAGAAATCATCGTGTGACCGAACCAGGTGATCGAGAAGCGATAATTAACAAGACCAGTAGACAGAGGCAGGGCCCCTCAGTCGACTTTACGCGTTCCCAGTGGGCGAAGTGAACAAGGTAGGTGAACTAACACTGCGATCAAAGACCGTCTTCAAGGGGTGATAATGACAAACGAGGACTTCAGTGCTGTTACAATAAAGTAAATGCAACCGAATTCCAACCGGTCTTCACCGTTGCAGCGTGGTGATAAAAAAAATTCGCAGGGCATGCGAATGATAGACTGCAGCTCAGCTCGGTGTTAGTGTGGCGTATAGGCAACACCTCATACGTCAAAATGTCGCAGGTGCAAGAATCATAAGCGCGCTTTCCTGTATTTTGTGTTACCAACAGTACACTTCCAAAAAACCTTAGCTAACAACCTCGCGCCAGCGGCGTTCTGTGCTCCACTGAGATTGGTGTGTGATCTGGCGGTTGGTTACGGGAACTACACTATGAACAAAGTGGTGAAAATAAATTCCAGTTTCACTCTTTTCGTTTCGTTTGAGCCTTTGTTTACCAAAGATCATCAAAAAAGTTTCTGATTTCGTGGAATGAAATCTCCTTTGATCAATTTCCTTCAACTGATTTTTTTTACTAGTGCCGACATGTATGCATCCTTGCCATCCCCGCGCAATGGTTCAAGAAGAAACATCTATCAGCTTGCAACTCTGCCCCAGTAAAGGTATTGATAATGACATCTCAGTTATTCGTTTGTCGAGCAATTGAATTTAATCTAGTCTTTGACAACGATTATATGCCGTTAGATAAACAAAGTAAGAGTCTTGGTGGTTTAAGTGTCTAACAAACGGATAAATTCACAAGTGAAACTGTTATGCTTCCAGCTATAGCACCTTTGCTTGTCACCTCGCAGACTATTTTGTGGATGTGAATACTTTCGCGAAATTGAACTGTCTTACATTTATTAAAGCAGGAAGACCACTGCGGACAGAAGAGTTAACTTTACATTCTCTCAATCAGTTGTCAGCGCCCATTGAATACAATACACGAACTTAACACAATATAATGGAACTTGCGTACAAACCCAACAGATGCACTCGGGCTGCGGTTGCCTCAGGTTTACAATTCATTTCAAAGAGCTTGAATGGTTTTGTGAAATCCTTTCCTTGTATTTTCCTCGACTATTCCTCTGCTTTCGATTCGGTTCAAAAGCTGGAGTTTTTTGGCTGTCCCACTTCGCTAGTCTCATGGTTGAAAGACTATTTTTCCAATAGAACTCAACGTATTAAAATGATCACATTTATCAGGTTCTTCAACTAACAACTCTGGTGTTATTCAGGGTGCCGTTCTTCCCTCCTATCTGTTTACCACACATAACAACGATTTGACTACTGCACCACCTGCAGGACATTTTGAGTTCGTTGATAACGTGCCCTGTCAGACCGCCTCAATCCAAGCAGACTTTAACTCTTTTTCCGAAAGCTTATAAAATATTGAGAACTTTTCGTCCTATCATGGACTATATTTAAGCGACCGAAAAGAAATCAACCAGTCGGGGACTTGAACTACATAGCCAATCAGAAGACCCGGTTCGGGGAAGAGTTCTGTGTCAATTAGCTTCGTAACATGACTATGATCTCGATCACCTAGTGTTCCATAGAAACGGTTCCTTTTTTGCAAAATAAAACGAGATGGTTCGAAGGCAGAGGAGTTTTCTCACTAAAGTTAGTGAAACGGAACAGAGCAGCTATCGCACAAAATGTCTCCAACTATTGGGTGTTTTTCGTGGATTCCATTCAGAAAGTGTAGAACACTTCACAAAGACATATATGCTAGTAAAGGTTATCGTATAGTTTTACTGAGCTATCGGTCAACAACCATCTCATACCTTCATAGAAACCGCGGTGTTTCGCCGTTTTGCTTGTGTGCGTTTCATGACCTATGGAAATTATGATTATTCCCTCACGGTCCTCTGATCCGTGTATTAGTGTATGTGCATGTAGGCGTTAATTGTACAACATTTACTGAGGCCCATCATCGGTGACTGTCAACTGTCCGGACGTAAACTGCTACGAGTTATTTCGGAGATCGACTGTGTGTGTGGTCGACATTATATATATATATATATATATATATATATATATATATATATTTGAATTTACGTTTCCTTACATCGACGTTGTCCTGATCGTTAGGAAAGAAGGTGAACACGTATGCCATTTAGAAGTTTTCGTGCGGGTTTAATTCCACAGTATCTCGATTAATTTGGAAGTGTTATCGGCGTTCCAAACCGGAGTCTCTTGGACACGAGATAGATAGTCACGACATCGCAGTATTACCTGAAAAAATCAACGTCAACTCAGACTACCCGCTCCCAGAATCCTTGAGTCGATTTCTGGGAACAATACACATTTTCCACCGTTTTACCCCCAATTATGCAAATGTTCTGCAACCACTCACTGACCTCCTCCCAGGTTGTTCTTACACATGCAGCTAGGAAGCATTTGAATGCTAAAATCCACACTGTCATGTGCTACATGTGGGGTGAGACAATAGTGCCGTCATCGTGAGTATGACCGATGTCTACTAGACGGGAGTCGGTGGCAGCCTTACAATAGATCGACAGTGATGGCCCCGAGCCCCTATTCCCTCTTGGAGCAGCGACAACCAGCTCACATTTTACACAGTAATATCGCACGAGAACTATTGGCCATCGACCTGAACATGAAACACCCCTGAAATATTCTGAAAAGTCACCCTGTTGTGAATCCCACCAACCGAAACGGAATGATTTTCTCAGAGAGAAACCAGACATTTGAATTGCATCACCCAGTTTTTCACCGACTTCCTTCACATTTCTGGCCCTGATAACGTCGTAGTTGTCGTATAGTCCTCAAAATCGAATCACCATTTGTCCTCTTCGTACATGACTTGGCAAGCACGAGAGCCACGCAGCAGACACACAAAGAGTTACGTTCACATCCGTGTTCAAAATCTGTACAGCACTCCTTGTGTTGTAACCAACAACAACCATCTGTGATTTTTTAACACGCAAACCCCGCTCATATGTTGCACGCGAGTTTTGACGAGCCATTTTTGAATACCATCTCATTTCTCACCCTCGTGCTCGCTGGGCCGTGAGGTTGGTTGCCGATCTTTTCGTTTGGTCTAACGTGTGCACAGACGTTCGCAAATTGGGAAACCACTCTTTGTCGTGTCAACACTGTCATATAATCACCCCAACGGTAGGTTTGTACTGCCTGGCAGTCGTTTTAAACACGATCATATTGACATGATTAGACCATTCCCAACTTCCAATGGCTTTATTGACATTTTCACCTGTATCGATCATTTTACACGTTGATTCTACGTCATTCTCGTCAAAGATATTGCTGCTGAAACCGTCTCCGAGACATCTGAGGAGATATGGGTTAGTGCATTCGGAGCATCGCCACCAAAACGTCTGACCGCGCTTCGCGAATTACGTCAGCTTTATTCCGCGATCCTCATCGTAACCTCGGCTTCGAACACAGTAACACCACGGTGTATTATCCCGCCTCGAATGGCTTAATCGCACGTTTTCACCATTATCAGGGCTACCGCGTCGTCAAAGTGGACGGAAAAAATCCTGATGCTGCTCCACGACATTTGAAGAACGATCAAAGAGGATAAACACTGTAACCTACTGCGCCTCGTCGGGGATATGCGCACAGATCCCACCCGTTCCAACCTAAACTAAATTCAACATATGGTACACTTTCCGTCGAACAAAAGTTTCTCGTGAGTTGTTGTCTTGCCGCTTATTCGTGTTGATTTTGTCCGTAAACCTTTACAACCGCCATTGGACGGCCCATACCAAGTTAAAAAGCGTTTTGATGAGTAATTTATCATTGACTGTAACGGATACCATGATTCCACTAGACTATATCATTTTAAAGTAGCCTATATTGAATCACCCTCTTTACTAGGTCGCATCATTGTCACTACCAAACCAACAGTTTCAAGATTTGCTTATTCAGCATGGTCCACATCACCAACAATACTGATACCATCATCACCGCAGACTAATGTTTCATAGAATAAGTAAACTTGACTACACAGTTACGAGAAACAAGCTTTCCCCGTTACAATTCTCCACAACTCAAACTAGCAAAGTGGTTAGCCTAGTTATTGAAGCCAGTCGGGGACGCGGTCGCGAGTCATGCAATGAAGGACAGCTTCGAAATGTGCAACCTACTGCATAAAAAACATATGCGGAACCGACATTTGTTTCCTATGAATACCAGTTTAACATTTACAGATGTTCCCCGAACTGGTATGTCTATTGTTATTATGCACGTCGAATGTGTAGTTACGCTTTCTCAATGAAGCGTACCGAGAACGTGATGGAGTTGCCATGGTCAGTCCATTGGGCCCTATTCTCGCGGACATTTTTTTTGCTCAGTTAAAAAACAAGAATATGAATAAAGTATCCGAACGATACTCTATTGCTGTTATGTGGAGGATACTTACGTTATCATAACCAACAAATAAAGAGAAAAACTGCATTCCTTGTTCAATATCCACATCCAAATACAAAGTTGACAATCCCCCAATCAGGACAATGACAGCATAAGCTTCTTGTACATTGAGATTGTTCGCCGTGAAGATGGTCCAACTACCGAAAAGACACCTGGTGGGAGTTGTACCGCCAATTCAGCCTATTCGTTCCGGTTGAGTACAAGGTCAATACAGTGCAATTACTGTTTCTCAGAACGCAAATGATTTGCACGGTGAATACACTGGGGAAGGAAATAATTCAGATAACTTCACAACAACCTAATTTGTGTATCAGGAGTGTGAGCGGAAGCTCCTGTTCGGAGAGCCGACTGAGGAACCACAACGGTGGTTCGCTGATAGTCCTATGGGGACTCTCCGAACAGGAACTTCCACTCAAACTCTTGGTATACAGATCAGATTGTTGTGAAGAAACACCTACAGAATGTACAAGTATTAGAACAAGTGGATGGACAGGGGAGTACCGGCTACACATAACTGATGGGCGGTAATAACCGTGAAACCGGTCGTGTGCTTCCGGGAAAGTTTATTCACCCGTATGTAGATGTTACTTAAATAAAAAACCGGATAACTAAAACTCTGATGGAAAATGAATATCCATCATTCCTGGCAAAGTATCGCCACCTAAAGCCAAAAAATGACATTCTTTCCACAGTATCTCAGATAAAAGCATATCTAAAACTACCTTGAAAAGGTGATAATGCAAGTGAGTTGATCAGAAAACGCTTGAAGTAAGTTGTCAATCGCACCTGCTATGCCGCCGATCCGATAACTGTATTTATGACTAATTGGTTAACAAAGTCATTGATGAAAGAACGATTGCCAATCCACGCTAAATCACACTGCATATACTGATTCAAATGTGAACGCTGAGCCACCTCTACATAGGCAGATACGTCATCGAATGGCTAAACACACTGTAGTTTGGCTTCACAAGATAATGAACAGCAAATTCACCATGACTGCATCACCAACCGAGCAAATATCAATCAGGTCATCAACTGATCGATATCTTTACAAGACCAAGCATTGCGTTATCACAAGTCAGGCGTTCAAAAGGATACACTCGACAACGAATACTAAACTTTAAGAACAAGACGCTGGAGAGCGAACAATTGTTTTCAGTGAATCCTATACGTGCTCTTACAATTCATATGGGTGAGGTAACATTGGAATGCGTTAGCCATTGGCCGGAGTAAAGGTCATTGTCGTGGTGTTAGGAAAAAGGGGGTTGGTGGGGAGGGGTGTCTCTATCGTGTGCGTGAATATTAAACTATGAAGATTTATGGGGGCCCTGTCGATTTGTGCACACCACCCTGAGCCGTGCAAACAACGCGAGCTTCTGATCGACTTATGATTGCCGTGACAACGAAGTGCAACAGCAATTGTACGTTTGTATCACGTGATTTTGCCTTTGTTTCTGAACATTCTGTTCAACCGTTTTGCTATAAAAATAATTACCTTGACTGTAGTATGCACTTTGTAAAGATGCAGCGAAACGAACCAGGATACATTATGCAATCTGTGTTTTCGACTTGTTTTCGCACAGTTACGGTCAACCTGGTAAACATCGTATCCTTCAGTCAAATTGACGAGACATGAATATCGATTCAAACCGTCCGAGAAAATATGTATGCACATACTGTCAGACTGTGGTATTTTGTGTGGTGTCCAGACATGCATCAATTCTCCACATCAGAAATTATTATTTACTTGTATCAACGGTGAGCAACAACGCTTCATCTTCACTTGCTATATGATGATGATGTAAGCAACAGAAATAAAGACTGATATGCACACAGAAAAGTAATTATTAGAGGTCGAATTGGTCAGTTTTGTTAGTGATACACGTCGATCTAATCCCATAACTTGACCAAGATTGTTTTAGATGATATGTGATATGTGATGTAGAAAGCCTAAGGAAAAGTAGGACAACGAAATGACAATATTTGCGAAGAAGAAAAAAACAAATCCCTCACTTGTAACGACCCGATAAACGTGATGACGCCCCAGCCAATCTGCTTCGAGTCCGGTTCGACCAGGACGAGTTGTTGACTGTAGTTGACAAGGAATCGTTTCTCGTGACTGCGCGAAAGTAAGGTGTAGCAGAAAAAAATGCGAAATAAAGAGAGAGGGAAGGATAACGGTAGGGGGGGGGGGGGGAGAGGACAGGAGGGCAGTTCTGAAGCGCAAGACTTACCTGCCTTTACTTTCCACAGTACACCCGATGAGAGCTTCGGAAGCTGGAACCGAAAAAAGCAATCCATAAACAACAACAAATTACGCGACTAAACTGTTGAAAAAAGAGAACAGAACGAAACTGACAGCGTAATGTGACGGTTTCCGAATAAGCATGCCCCAATTCAAAGCTATGCGTAATTAAGCTCAATCGTATCGGGTGAATAACTGCCGCAGTGTACAAGGTTGATCGGGAGGCCTTGATTGCAATGCAGGTACTTGTTACCTTATTCCCAGTTCCGTCAACTTTAGCTACACGGAAGCTGAACAGTAGGCCGTAGTGAGTCTCCAAAGAGACACTCGAACCTAGACCCATACAAGCTACTGAAATATCAGGTAGGCCGAACGAGACCAATCGGCGACACTTGATTGGACTTTAACTTGAACAGTAATCTGTGGAAGTGTTATATAGCTTCCTCACTGTGCTTGATGGTCTGAACAGTATCCCTGTCGGAGTTCCGAGCTCAAAACTGAGAAAGACCCACCAAACCACATAGATTTCGTTGTTGCAGATGGTTATTAAGGTGGCCTGATTTCAATTACCCATGGAATACGTTTAACGGACGTCCGCCGTTAGTGACAGCAACCTACCGAGACCTGGATGAGTCGCTTCTGATGCTTCGTAAAATCTAATTTAATGGTTTCACCAGCGGCCGTTGTCTAGTTCTCGCTGTTCTTTGTCTTTATCGATCGCCTCTTTAAGAATTTTTCAGTCAATCTCAATACGGTTCGACTGGCTAGTCCCTTTCTGGCTAAAATCAGTGGATGTCAGCCCCAGGCACCGATTACTTTCTCGGTTATAAGATTTATTTTCAAGGTGGGAAATATGAAAATGCTCAATTTTATGAGATATTTATCCCTGAATTATTATTTCTTACTATCATGAAATTCTTTACAGCTGTTCTACGATAATATATTGGACGAAGCAAATCATTACTTGGGCAGATCTGTTACAGTGGAATCTGGAGTCACGTGCCAGAGAGTTGTTGAAGATTGTGACTTGTTGCCACGAGAGATAAAGTGGTATCGCAGAAAGAATCTGCGTCTTAATGTGCTTACATTTAATAGTGAAACAGACAACCCGGTGAGGCGAACACAGGTGAGGTGACCAATCAGCGTAGCATGGAGATTAAACTGAAAACTGTTCATGTGTACGTCGACCATGTAAAAAGAGGTATAAAATTTTCCATGTTATCTGTCTTTCTTCAGTAACATTGACAGCAAAAACCGAAACAGTGTTATTACAATTTAAATGAAACCTTTACATGAAAACATAAATCCTTTTGCTTATCATTTCAATAACCTACCACTTACGGTTCTTTACTACTCACGAGTAGCATGCTTCGTGGTTAACACCAACGAACACCTAAAAATATTCGGTGTATTAGGCGTAGTATTATTTTCAAAAAGCTCGACCGAAAGAGTGAGTTAGCGTCAAAAATGACCGAGACAGAAAGCCGAATGATGACCGATGGTCCGTTGCTCAAATTTGTTCAGTCGCGGTCGGAACGGGAGACACCATATTCTGAGTTATGGCGATTATTGTTACCGTGCCCACCAGACTTGACGACATGCTCGATCTTTGTCTTGTTAAAATCCGGACCTGTTTCATATTGCCCGTCGTCCTGCACTTAGCGGTTCTGATCATGCGATTTTAGAGCAGACATACACGTTCCACTCAAAGCAGTGACTGAAAAATATACCGTCGACAATGCCACTCACAAAACCTTGCACACCTCAGAGATATGGTTGATAATTCTCACCCACACGTATTTTCCCGACCCGATTCACCGTTGCTTTGAGAAAATTTAACAAATTACCTTAGCTTCTGCTTTACTATTTGCTGCTCCGTGAAAACATTGCACATCCGAAACGAGCGTTACCGTTCCAAAACGACTGCGTCCCATGGAAGCATAGCGTCTTCAAGGCCAGTGACCACGGTATAATGCGGGCTCTGTCAAGATCCATCAAAACTGAGCGGCAAAGACTGAACGCTCTGTAAGTCTGATCGCAAGCCGTTACCAGTAACTGCAGCGAGACGCTGACCAAGATCTTGCTCCTAAGTGGTCACCTTTAGCAGATATTGATGAACTCAATCGTCGCTTAACTGGTAATTTCCACCTACCAGTCATCCCAAACCACGATACCGACTTTCGCCGGAACCCCGCCATGGAAAGTGTCACCTCATTAGACGAATAATAAGAGCTCATTTATTTCCATCCAAAAGACAAGCGGCCCACACTTCCTGCAACCGATCCTGTTTAAGGAACGTGTCAGCACATTACCCCCGTATTTTCTCGTCTATCTGACCTTTGCTCAAATCGCATTCTTCTCCATTGTCGGAGACTGCACCTATAAGCCACGTCTACCACTTAGCATATCTGCACCTCTTCAGGTGTTCGAAGAGGACTGCCCAAATCAACGTGCTGAGATCTAAGAGATTTGCATATCGCCAATCACGATCAAATCTCGATACTCTGGCCTCCCCCACAAACTCTATATTATCATCTGCTCGTCGCAAAAGTCAAATAGTATTTCATATCGTCCCACTAACTCCAGTGAGAAGACTTTGTTGCCCTCAAATCATCCCAGTTTATTAGCGCAGAACACATTGGTCATACAGGAGCAAAACAGTCACTGTCACCAATGATTACAATACAAACCAACTGATTCCTACTTGCATTAGGTAGCCTGTCTTCTGATCGGTTGGTTGCTGACATCGCTAGACACCACTTGAAGGGAATCCGTTCACGTTTTATCGATCTGCTACCTTGTCCCTTGTGCATCCGCTGGCACAAGCACTGATCTGGATTCTGGATAGGCGCTGACATACAAGCGAGAGTTGTCAACATTAATCCGCATCACTTCCATCTATATGACCAATTGATCTGATCCCTCTAACGTTCCATCGTTACCATACCTGACCTACTGGGACCTTATATGGTTCTTCGCTACTACAAGTCTTAGGTTCTGGTTGCCGGTTATAACCAATAATGCAGCGGGCCTTCGTGGTCATAGGGTAAAATGCCAGGTCCAGGTTTGACCCTAGACCTAATGGGCGTTTTTTAGGCGCTGCGACACTTTCCGTTCAGTTCAGGGCCTGTTGCAGAATAGGCAAATCTTATTAAATGAAGCGGTGTAGAAAATGACCTGAGTCGTATCAAGTAAAAGATGAACCGTCGAACTTCCCAGAAGACAGTCGCCATGCTATCTGTTCGGGTTAGGTCGCGGCTGATGATTACGCCGAGGTACTTGACGGACGATGGTCTTTGTATTGATTCTCTGCTGACGGCTAAGTCTGGATTAAATATCATCAGGCTGGAGTACTGATGGGTAATATAGAGACAAAATACGATATCGGAGCACTGCGGGATTCGCCCTTATATTTCAACTTGAAGACCAGTTGATGAGCGCAATTATTTTTTGTTGTAAAAAGGGAAACGTGGCGCTGTTCGAGTTAAGTATTCCAAAAGATTACATCACTGGCGTACTCAATAAGAACAAAATCGCGATAAACAGGCATGGATGAGGTATAAGCAGAAAACAAAAGCACGGAATGGCGCCCTGGAGGACGCCTTGTGTAAAGGGTAGTGTGGAGGAAGATAGGCCAGAGTATCATGTGACTTGTTGGTATTTGGAAAAGTAGATAGACAAAAAAATAATTCTGGAGGTACTGGTGCTCGAGTCAGCAAGTACATGGAGTAATTTTCACCCGTCAGCGCAATAAAATGCGTCACTATAATCAACGAACCAGACCCTAACTGTGAGGGTATGTGATGACTCATGGTCGCGTCAGCAGCCAGTATGCCAGCGCCTATCCAGAATCCAGATCAGTGCTTGTGCCAGCGGATTCACAAGGGACAAGGTGGCAGATCGATAAAACGTGAACGGATTCCCTTCAAGTGGTGTCTAGCGATATCAGCAACCAACCGATCAGAAGACAGGCTACCTAATGCAAGTAGGAATCAGTTGGTTTGTATTGTAATCATTGGTGACAGTGACTGTTTTGCTCCTGTATGACCAATGTGTTCTGCGCTAATAAACTGGGATGATTTGAGGGCAACAAAGTCTTCTCACTGGAGTTAGTGGGACGATATGAAACAAAAATAACACGGAGAACCGCGTAAGAGGAGATCGGTTCACGAACAGTACAAGACAGAGGAACCTTCGCAAACCTGCGACACCCGTGTCTTTCTCTCAAGGAATGGGTGTGCGTAGCAGCTGTTCGTATTGTTTCGGTCTGCGGTTGCAAGGACTGGCAACTTCTCGTTCAGGATACTCGGCATCTTTCTATATCCGACCACCGGTGTCGCCGAAGTACTGCTCCCGTCTGGTGGGAACATCGAGTGAGTAGTGACGAGATGCGGCGTCGTGCGTTGGGCACGGATAGCCGCCTCGTTAGCGGTGACCACTTTACGTCACCTCCAGTGACTCGGTCGAGTTTTTATAATGTCTGCACATCGTGTATCCTTCCGCGGTTTATTCGCACGAGCTAGGCAAGGCTGCAAAAAAGCGACGCGGCGGTCAGGCCATGACTTGGCGTAGAGGTGGGAAGAAGCTAGTGTCAGCATTGTCTTTCGTTGGTGCCTCCCGCCTCCCTGATTGAGCCGATACAGCGAGAAAACCGTTGGTTAGGCGTGTACGGGGGTATCTGAGAAAAGAAGCGCCTTTGAATTGGTAGACTGTCATGCCCACGCCTCAGGGATATTCTCCATTGCTTTGGTCTTCATTATTTGCCAAACTCTCATCTGTGGCACGCATCAGCGGCTACACCCCGGCAAATTGCGTGACAGGCGGGCCAAACCAGGCGGATAGTAACCAGGGCTTGAAATCCTCGGTGAGACGGCGCCCAGCATGCGGAGGCGGATACTCCAGCATAGGGGGACAATATTTGTTGGATCCAAAGACTATCAGGAAAATCCGTCTAATCAACAGGGTTGCATGGACCTCTGGGTAATGGTCACCTCTACCGAAAGGCGAACGAGCTCCTAGAGAGCCATCGGCATCATGCATCAAGACCACTTGGACACGCCAGACATCCCGGATTGATAGACCACCATCCAAAGGCGTATGAGCCGCTTGATCGGTCACTGGCTCCCAACACAAAAAATTCCCATTGCCTGACAGGTAGTACTTGGCTGTGCACGGGCTGGGCCAAGTGACGCTGGGTATGCCACTTCACACACTATTCTCAAGCCTCATCATGGATTTTGTCTCTATAATTAGCTCTGATTGTACCACGGCGACACGCCCTGTGCTTCTCCAGTGGCTGGGCTGACCCGAACAAGAACTGGGAACCTAAACCTGAACACAAGGTAACCAGTCCACATGGCATCCTGGAAAGTGAAAACCCTTCTAGTTGCAGGTATATATATAATAACCACGTGGCAACCTATACTACCAATTACTGCATAAGAATGAGGTTCAACGCGTTGTTGAATTGGCGAAAGTACTTAAGCTTGTGTGAGAAATGCACACATGCACAGGTTCTTACATTTTCGAGTCGAACAGGGTCATTCGGTGGTATTTTCCAGAAGCATTACACAAACGAACTCAATAATGTGGAAAATCAATAACGGTCTTACACGATACATTGTAGTGAGCACACTGCATGATAAGCCGCATAACAATCGAAGAAAGAAAGCACACAAGGCAGGAAGCAGCAGGAGACGAACTCAATCATAACAATGATGGCAATGTTGAAAAGAAACACACATACATTCACATAAGCACGACTCATTGTAGATCGCGTAATCAACTGATGACACGACAAAACAAAGTACTGTTTTGATCGAATGAACACTTGGTAGAGAAAGGTGATCAGTGAACGATGTATCAGAAGACTAAACCATGCACCAACGCCGATGCACAAAAGAAATACACGCAGCATCATAATACTTTAGCTATCTCGTCAGCTTGATGACTGAAGGTTCGATTCACTTCGTTCAATCGAGTAGCTCACGTCGATTGTGAACATCAATCATCATGATCTATAGTTTTCGCGAAATGACCAGTGAAGTGTGCCGTGAACTCCCGGCAGAGACAAGCAAGCTGTATAAGTGTGAAAGGTACGCTCTGAGGGAATATTTGCAAGGTCAATAAAGATGATCGAGGAGAGACAAATCAGCGAAAACAGCACTGCACCCTTGTGGGCAGTTTGTGGACGAATGAAATCATCGGTGAGTAAACAAGGTATATGCCCTCAGCTGTCAATTGAAGCGCAGGAACGGAATACCGGTGGAGGATGGTCCTAATTGGTAAGAGAATTTAGGTTCTTGCTGTGCTCTAACAATAGATTGTTTCTGGAAAGACCTGCATGGCGCCCTACGACTTTAAACCATTTGAATCAGATTAATCATATTGTCATTCATCACATCGGGCGTGGGTAAATCGGAGATTTTTGTTCATTTTGGTCTACGCCGAGGTACGTGCTCGTTTTTGTTTGTCTCGTTTGTGATCGTGCCAGCGCTAAAGCCGTCCATCTGGCATAGTTATTTCGAAATGGTAGCGAACAATCTGCTTTCTAGGTAGAGCTGTTATCAATACAGCCGGATTCTCATGATCCAAATGAACACTGGAAACAGATCAAGGAAGCTTCACATGCCGGTTCAATTAGACCTCAAAAACGATGGACACATTCGACATCATTTGTTTTGTCAGATGCACACACATTTTCCCACCGCATGCCTTATTCAGAGGCGCGTAGACCCTTGAGACGTCAACTGACTAGGAGCCTGAGAAACGACCATGAGCAGAAGTGGATAGCAAAATTCATGGGCATTGACAAGGTTGTGTCTGTAGGCAATAGTCACAACTTTTATCGCTCGATTAGACGTACGGGCCCACGGAAGTCCGGTGTAAGTGATTTAGTCCAAGAATCCGACGGTTATCGTGTCGATATAATTCGCCGTTCAGCGGCTCGTACGTCGTCTGAATCGCTGGGCGGAGCGTAGTATAGAGTAATTAAGTTGGCCCAGTTCCAGATTAGACCCTCCACTATTACCTGTAAGAGAAACGATACAAGTAGGTGTTACTCTCTCATAAGAAATGGAGGTTCCCAGGAGAGTTGCCAAGCTGATGCCTCATCCTTTTCCAAGGATAGAGATAAAGCTTGTGATGAGAGAGGGAGAGAGATTATATCGGTGGCAGATGGCAAGCCGCCGGTACCTGCATCGGTACTACGCCTGATCTACTGAGACCTTATATGGTTCTTCATTCCAAGCCTCAGCGTCACCAATTCCAGTTATCCTGGATAGTGCAGCGAGTCTTTCGGGTCATAGAATAAACCCGCTTCCACGTCATTCACAAAGCAAGGAATTGGTGAGAGCAGCACACTCGGGACAATTACCAAGTGTTCTTTATAAATGATACACTACATTCAGATCAAGTAATTGCTTTATGCACCCTGAGGGGTGAATATTCAGCCTTCACATAACCATGTGCACGTCCTCAAAAAAGTTAAACAACGCAGAATAAAATGGAACACTGAGTTAATGGGAAGTAAGCCTTGGTGTTATTCCAAATGTGTTAGTTCTGATATTACGGAAGCCAAATTGTGCAAATACCTTTCTAGGTAGGAAATAGTAGAACTGCTACATACCCTGCTGCGTGCAAAAAGATGTTTGTGCTGGGAACGTCGGGAAGAAGTGGATACACATTTTACTAGGCCTTTGTGAAGGGGATAAGTAGAGTCAGTGAGAATCTTTGTAGACAGCTTTTGGCAAGCTTCACTATGTTGGGATGTGAGAGAGTGAGTAAGATGCCGTCGGGGTGTACCACTGGCAGATGATCAAATCCTGATGGATCGAGGAATGAAACTGAAGTGTTTCAATAACAGGCCAGGAAAGATGACGGGTGACGCACATAGCCAATGAGGTAGGACATACGCAAAGACAACGCGTTCGATAAGATGAGTGGGTACGGAGTAGAATTTAAGGCGTGAAACAAGGAAGACAAGCGTCTAGTTTTCACAAGAAACTAACCAACATGTTTGGGCCAAGTAAAGTTACGGTCGAGCAGCACTTCACTGAATCAAAATGATTCAACTGTTTCTCATTTACTGTAATGAATGTGCAGTTGTTTCGAAAATTAGATTGTTTATTGCCATTTAGAAGGGAAAATATAGCGGTATCACACTTAACTGGGTTAAGGCCTAATTTGTGAGCATGAAACCAATCCGAAACTCGAGTGAAGCCATTTTGGAGAGTAGGAAATGTAGAATCACAAGCATATGGCATACCGAATCTGACATCATCTGCATCTTTGATAAGAAGAGTACTTTCGTGTACAGGAATAGTAGAAAATAAAAATGGGGACAGTATGGCTCCTTTCGAGAACGCCACGGCTCGTGATAACAGGAGAAGAGGTTTTACTATGATAACGGGTGTACTGCTGGCGATTGTGAAAGCACTCTGTCAACAAAGAAATAAGTGGAGGCTCAACACCAAAGAGGGAGAGAATAAAAAGGCAGCTTGTTCCCGTCAACGCAGTTCAACGGATTGCTGTAGTCTAGGAAGCATATTCTTACCGCTTTGCTCTTCCTGTCAAGTTCGGACAGAACGCAATGTGTCAAGAAGTCGGGGCAACGCAGGTGGAGCGTGACTGTCGGTAAGCAACCTGATCAGGACCGGAAACTGGAATTTTTGTTCGATCATTGGAGAACCGACCTTTCAAAGACTTTAAGAGAGATAGAAGTGTATGCAACGGGACAGAATTTCGAAGAACCATTTCTGATAATTAAGATTATAGCTGCTGTCCTCGAAGAGCCTGGAATGTTTCTTTCCAAAAGACGTTGGTTGAAAAGATCGGAAAGAATGGGGGCTCAGGGTAACCGAACACTCTTCGAGCACTATAAGGTTTAGTCCGTCCGGTTCGGATGGTTTTCCGGGGTTGAGGAGAAACTCCTTGTAGGCGCCCACGGTGGGGATGCAAAATGTAGGTTCGTGAGACTGACTTTCTTTAAGAAGTTTAGGAACGAAAGACCCTACTGTTCTGTTGGATGACAAGTTGAGCTCGTCTGCGTCAACAATAGCAGATTTGCGCGCGGAAGAGCCACCGGTTAGATCTTTCAAGAGCTTCCATATGTCGCGATGACTTCTGTTGGCTAGAACGGTACGTGTGTAGATGAAACTGAGGCGGTAGAACCCAGTCTTGATTGCAGTGAACAGGCTGTTGGCAGCCACATTGATGTTCGACTGATGTAAGTGTAGGATCCCTGCAATGCACTTCCTGAGCATTCGTGCTCATGGAGTCTTCTTTTTTTCTGTTTCGGACCGAACACAAGCAACTCCCCGCAGAGGACCACTGATCCTTGCATACCACGTGATTGATTTAGTTAGAATCTTGACGGCGCGAATACGAATTTTCGACCAAACAGCAAAGATTGAAGCAAAAATTTAAATAGCCGGTGGAATGAATCCAGGAGAAAGAAAGATCCGTGTCTGAGAATGCAAAGAATTGCGTCTGAGTAACCATTTATGATAGCTTTAACATGTCTTCAGGACAAATCTGTCTCTTCCGAATTAGGCGATCATGGCCCCGTATGAATTGTGTGTGTGGCCGGTATCACTGTGGATCTTGGGTGAGTTTTAGATCGTTACATGGTCAGAGGAGCCCAATGGTGAGCGATTTTAAGTGGGAAAAAGACGTGGACTGTTAACTAAAAGAAACTACAGAAAAGCGTCCAGTCTAGTTGGAAATATAACAGTTTGTCAAACCGAAAGCTCACAGCAAAACGGTTAAAATCGCTAGCAAATATACACAGTGCAATATCAGTATGGTTCACCAAAATTTGTGAAATTGGGTCAACGAATTCTAGATAGGCTACCGTGGAAAATTTGGGGGAAATATACACATTCACTGCAGAAGTGAGCGAGAATTGACCAAAAACTTGGGGTTGTATTCGTGTATGGAACAGCTAACAGAACAGATAAAAGCGGTCCTGACTTGTTTACACCAACGGTTGTTGATATAGGTGATCACTCCGCCACCTCGCTTGCAATGTGTACTGGGGCAATCCACGCGATATCCAGTGAATCTATCAAGTGCAACCATTTCATCGTTACCATCACTGTAAAGCCAGGTTTCTTGCAGCATTGTTCCGAGCTAAGAGTATTCCTCTGCCCCAACAAGATTCGACAGCAAGGAAAAATTGCTCAGTAGAGATCGAATATTATTACTGATTACAATTCATAGGCACATGGTATGATCAGATTTTTCGCGAAGAGCTACTTTCCATCCCGCGTGGTGTTTCTTTGGATGAGCATCAGATTTTCTAAAATTTCTTTTCCATTTATTGCGCACCATGTGTACAGAAGATGTCATTTCCGGTAAGGCACTTGTTCTTGAAGTTTTTCAGAAAACCACACGAATAGTATACCAAATTGGGCATTAATTTAATGTTACGAAAACTGATATGGTAATCAAGGTGTGAAAATCGGTACACAAGAGGATGTGTGTATAGTTATGCGGTATATCTTCCGATCGAGATGGAACAGCGCGGCCAAAATCAAAGGCCTCGCCAATGTACACGATATACATTTGTTTCCCCTTTAGGAGACAATATCCTCAAGTGATGTTATGACTTGCATGCTTTTATAGCACAAACACCAATGCAAGACAGAAGATTTCAGGATGGACATGCAATCAAACATGGAAAGCCAGTGGGTAGAGGTAGGGCCAAGTTAACTCTTCGCTCCAGTGGTCGTGCGCGTCAGATTACTCAAAAAAAAAACCGAAACTTCTGTCATCGTATTTACATGGGTGCGACTGGCTTACACACACGTAGTGATAAACCTCAATGATGGACATTTTCTCACAAAAACAATGGGATAACCACACAGGCCAATAAGAACAACTTTTTGATTTTTTTAAACCTGATTATTTACTTTAAAACCCGTCAAAATTTCCCGTTGTTTGTGCTCCCATTGTAGAAATCCAGGACGCTGGCAGCATATGGTGACACAAAAATCAGGGTTACCGATCAAGCCGTCAACCGGGACAGTCGGACCAGCCAAACAGAAATGATGCCCAACAGAATCCAGCTAACGGTCACAGGCAACTGACCAGAACGCAACCGAAATACTCAGGCAGCTGCAAGATCAATGTTGGTGCAGTACGGTCTGTGAAAAGGGCTAATATGAGCGATTGCGTGTTTCATGAACTTAACTTATCTGGCCGTCCAAATGCAGGTATCCTCACCCGTCTTGCCGTCTTCGTTACAATAGTTGCTACTTCCTAGCGTCATTGAGTCCAGAAGCACAACGAATAAACAAACAAGAAATAAACTTATAAGTGGAAAATCTGTAAAAGATGGAGTTCGACTACAATTACGATGCTGACCGCGGCACCTGGCCACGTCAAAGTGATACCTCCAACTGCAATCTGCAAGTCCAATAAGTACTAATGAACGAAGTTCACCGATTATGATTTTAATCACTTTTTGTCATGTCACAGAATGACCACCTCGAGCAGTCCATTCTCTATCACCTGCCCATGAGGGAGTCCAGATGTGAACTGGCAACAAACCACCGTAACCCGGTCAGATTGAGTGTTAACTAGGTAGTAGAATCAAAAGTTCGATTCAGAGGGTTGGACGTATGAAACAGGATAGAGAATGTGCGAAATCCCCCACGGGCTTGGAGAGTACAAGCTGAATAATTCCACCGCATGCAAATTTTGTCCCGGAAGATGTGAAAACCCAAGCCCGGCGATAACAATTCGCAGAATTGGTATTGCTGATTAGATGTTATCTTACAAAATTGTCACTGACAGCGTCGTGTCTCAGTCTATTGATTATTAATATTACACGGCCAGTCGAATTAACCCCGCAAACACTGTATAAGGTACGGTAGTCAGAAAGTTCGATTCACTTACACAAATCCAATTTGTCACCTGCTTTGTGCACCAATGTTACTTTCGGGTCTGGAACATCACCTAAACCGGCCAATCCGGGAACTAGCGACAAATCGACAGATAAGCGCGGTGAGAACAATTGGCTGTTGTCTGCATTTGCGTTGTTCAAGAGTGATTTAGATGCCTCCAAATGAAGACTGCGGTTGCTTTCTCCAGACCGAACACGTAGCAAAGACTCGAGCCAGATGTGTACCAACAAGAAGACCTCAATTGCATGCTGTGTGTGTTCCACTTGTGACTGAGGCATGCGCCTGAATCGGTCTATTCGCACTGGGATCTTTTGTCCCTCTCTAGATGTTGACGGTGAGGACTTGTTCACAATTCCAGACGCTGTCGGAGGGGGCAGGAGAAGGCTAGGATCCATGGCTAATCGTTTCAGAGGTACCGGGATATCTCCAATATGACGTAATTCATGCTCGAACACATCCAAGAAAATGGCGTCATTCTAGGTGCAAGCAAGAGGTTCGAAGGACGGGAAGAAACAAAGGACAATAAAACGTAATGAGGAAGTGAGACGGATGAGAAGAGGTGATTGCACTGAATGCCACAATGGACTGGTATAAGATAACAAAGTGGAGCGGAAACCAACAGCCCTCACGAAATGCATGATTGTCTGTAAACGAATCACATTTGGTGCAGTATGAAGTACGGAGACCAAGTGGCTAGGCATAGTGTGCTCGTGTACTGTTCTCTATACAAGGGTCTAATTTGAATGCTCCGGTCTGTCTGTCTAACTCCGGTACACATAAAAATTGCTTTCTAACCATGTACCTATCATTGCACAGATGACGGGTGGTTATACCGCTAGGTGTTGGTGACAACTAGTCAATCGGTTATCCATGGGACTACGCAAATGAATAGCGCCTCCGCAGTCGACATGAATTCACATTCACTGGGACATTATTAAATTAGGAAAATATGCAATATATGCAGAAATCTCCCATACTTTATCTCTCAATTCGTGGGCAATGGAATCAGTTAGGCAGCACGCACAATGTGACTGGTTCAAACTATTTAATTTTCAGTGCACCTATGGGTTTAGAACTATTGGACGCAAATAGGAAAAGATGTGGCACGGTTGAGAATGATCAAAAATGACTTTAAAACGTATGCGATAGGACTGATTAAAAAGCGAAGGGAGCTGCAGAACTTTATAAGCAGGCAACCTACCAGTCCAACGACATCTGTTAAAATGATGGGGTGGCATAATCACACAGGTACATAGAATACTGCGGGAGATGACTGATGGTAAGAAAAGTTCATTTAAGGACAAGATGGAAGAGAGGATTGGATTTCAACCTTCGGGCAAAATGTCCCTCGGCGGAATAGATGATTTATTTTGTGGATCATTTGCTACAAAGTTCTGAACAGCAACAAAATCATGGAAAATGGTTCCTTTCTTTCTACTCCAAATCACTCATCTTTCCATTCTAAGCGGATACGAGAAGACACGAAGAGTTTTGAACAGCAAATAATAAATGGAATATAGATGAAAGGAGAGGTTCAGTTCTCAAACCTAGTGACTTTCTTCTTTCTTGGCTGTTTGTAAAGCTCGCACACCTTTCCAAACCAGGCCATAGATTTCCCTAACTAGGAGTCTCAAAACCTTCAAAAAAGATACTCTCTAGAAAATTTTGGCGTTAACACTTCGCACCCGGGACACAAACTCGGGGCTCCATTGCACTGTTCGCGCATCGGGCCATTAGGTATCCCGTGGCGTTGGCAATGCTCTGCGCATAAAGTCTTAGAGTGTACTGTTAGACCGGATCCCAGTCAGCGGTCGTTTGTATGCAGTTCGGGTGAGTGCTAATTCATAATCGATAAACAGTCAAGTCCAGTCAGTACCTGTCCAGAATCCAGATCAAGGCTTGAACCAACCGATTCGCGATCGACAGGACGGTGGATCGATAAGACGAGAAAAAATTCAAGTCAAGTGGTTGATGGTCGTATCAACAACCAGCCAATTAGAAAAGAGGTTACCTTATGCAAGGTTGAACCAACTGGGTTGCAATTATTGTTGACAGTGATTCTTTCTTTTTATTTAAACTGCGTTCTGAGCCAATAAAGCGCAGTCTTTTCACTAAAGTTGGTGGGACAATTCAAAAAGGGTGGATGGTTCTGTGCATGTCAACAATAACAGACTGAAACGTCAACACATATTCACCGTTTCCCTGTATGCTCTGGCTGAATGTAGCTCTCGTGAGGCTAAAGATGAATCCTATCATGATTTTTCTCAACTACACCGCAGTGTATGCTATACGGACATAATGGTTGTGTCTGGCATTTTGAAAAAAGACAAGAGGCGTGTAGCAGGCCCATTTGCCATTCCAGCCGATCAAACCGATAACCATTATCGACTCATTCAAGTGTACTCTAATCACATTGTTCCTGGTGTGTACGAAATTCCCAAACGAAGGCGTTGCTATATCATTTGGTCCCAATGCACCTTCACAGCACTGGACTCGAATCGAACATGTAATTATCAGTTGCTACTGATGCAGACCGACTCAAAACTGTCACCCATTCTGGCCATGCCCTTATCCGCATTCGTATTTGTCTACCATAGACGAATTCATATGAAGGTCAACCATCCTTCATCGATGCTATTCGATTACAATCATCAATCTGAATTCCAAACAGAAATATGCACCGAGATATAGATGCGATCAGATGCCCAAGATCCGGATGGATATCGAACTCAGATCAAAGAGGCCTTGTGTGAGATGAACAGTGCTACATAAGGTCCCAGTATCTGACACAGTCGCGAGGAATGTGGTACTTAACTTTTTCAGGTGGAAAAGCACCAAACCTTGAGTAACTGGACGAGATCGTTATTTTAACTGAAGCTGCATGCTCTTCCGAACAGCTTGAACAACGGCGTGGTTATTTTCGGGATGCCTTTTGCACCCTCAAAGTGGTAAATGCTATCTCAAGACTGAGTTGGTCTCACAACAAACTATGTTGTCTAGACAACTACATTTTAGCCGAAGGTCAGACCTTGGATGGAGTGTCTCCACGTGTATAGAAGGGGTACCTGACTCCTACCAACCTGAGTCATCTATGGGGTCAACGTGAGATTCTTTATCTAATAAGCGACAAATGTACGTTGTAGCAGTCAGACCACCTCCGTATGGGCGACGAAAGTGGTCGCTACGAGTGGAATCGCTGGAGAAACAACCTCAAAGGCCCACTGCGCTATTAGAGCGACCAACAACCAAATCGGGTGGAGTGGGGAACCACAAAGGTTCCAACAGGTCTGCTGTGGTAACGAGCCGGACGACAGTAAATTAGTGTCTACGATCAAAGAGACTGACGGTGATGGGATTCGAGCCTCTGACATAAGAGAGATGGTAAGAAAATGCTCTCACCAACTGTAACTGTTCTTCAATAATGGACATATTTTTAGGCTGGTCCACTTATCCTAATTATATTACAGTCGACAATCATCTGACTACGACAAGATATGTGCATGGTATGGAACCATCAAATATCGGGTCCACTGATCACTTTAAACACCGGAAGTGAATGCCCCACGGTTTCATCACCATCATAATACAGGCGAAATGAGAGAAAGCTACAAGCAAGAATGAAAGAAATGTACAGCTTAGTCGGTCCTTCTGTTCCTTGATAACAACGTTAGGATTTGTAAAGAATATGGCGAGGTATGGCCGCGACCTTCGCTGAATATCGTGCACTTGGTCATCGCTACCCGTAGTTGAGCAGCTCTGATGAGCACTTATTCCGGCGAACAAACTAAAATGCAAAGTCCTTATGTCATCACACACGATATATATCTTCTCCATTTTCACAACCAAATTCGAGAAAACTGAAATGGTTGATTAAAAGATAGCAAGATCTGAAGATACCGCAATGACCCTATACGGTCTCAGCAGGATTTGCAACTACTCGTCACACTGGTTCCTCTATTTGAATGTTTATGAATATCGAGGTGTATCATTTTTATTGTCTTCAGCTCTCTAAAAACGATGAAACTAGACCGGTGTCGTCACCGGTAACATAACTCAGTGTTTTGTCATCTCAATCTTTCATGTTCTACGCACACGCAAGAAACATTTTGTAAAATTATAAAGTTATCATCACTTACTTTAATTAGGAATGATTACAGTAAACTATGTTCTCATTTTCAACATGCTGATCACATGCTTTATGCGTCATTGGCCATCATGCTTTCAAGCTATTTCTCCTGGTTTACTGGAAAAAAGCAGTGCTAAAAGAACGCGGAAAATGCACCCACCAATGTAGTGGTTTGCTCAGAAAACGTCCTGTCAATGATAACTTTACCGCTCGCAGTCAGCTCTGATCTGAATTGGCCTCAGACACCATCCATTTAAAAAGCTGTCTGTAACGGCAACGGTTGTCAATGTGGCCGTATGATTGCAGGGTTGAATCTCGAATCCCGTTTACCACGTTCCCCCGCATACGGAAACAGGCCCTCTGATGCATGTTTCCGAAGTTTCGTATAATCCCAAGTGAGTGTACCACATTCCACATTTCTCAAGCCCCAACCAGTGGCTCCCATGGCTGATTGGCCGTCTGTGTTCACTGACATACGGGTGTACACGCCCACGCAAACGCCATCCAATGGCTCCTGATTGGCTATTTCTGTCAAGCATGCCCTGTAAATAAATGGCGTTACCAAAATCCACACTCCCCTAAGTACCGCCCAACTACCGTGTCGTCTTGACTGCATTCCGTGGTTTGAGCCTATAGCTGCCGGTTTCTGGATTTCGCGATTCAGAGCATCGCTAGTTCGCATACCTTATACAATTAGTCTGCGGTACACGATCTCCACACACCCCTACGCGCGTACTGTGCAGTTTTTTGCGTACCCAATCCCGGTAACCACAACAATTATGAGCTTGAAGTTCAATCTTTTGAGTGCATAAATCGCTTCACTCGAAAAAGTGTCTGCAAGGAAGCCGATGGACCGACGCGTTAGGCCAGCCAGATGCTGATCGTGATGTGAGAATCCGGAACAACTCCGACAACTTAAGACCCGAACCATACCTGGTGATGTCACCTTTTCCCGATGATAATGGACGAAAATCACTTAACCGATATTGTCTACTTTTTTAGAGCCTGGGAATGGATGAAACATCCAGGCATTAGACCAGTTTTAGTATTCAACATGGAGCATACCGTTGAAAAGACATCCAGTTAACTGAAAAGTATCCAGCAAAATACATTAGAAGAGGATATCTCAAGTAACCGACCCCCACCCAGGCGTACTGTGTGCAGCTAATGACGAATTACAAAGACAAAGGAGCACAGCAGATTGTTCAAGTTACTTCTGCAGCACGGTGTCTTGAACTTACCGAGACGGAAGTAAAATAAGCTGTTATTGCCGAGTGGGAGTAAACTCCGAACCGTATGTCGTTACTAGAGCAGCAGCCAAACAGAGTTGATGGACAGTGGTGCTTTCGTGTACATGCTAGAGACCCGGCAGCAACGAAAAAGTGGGTCGAATCACAGCAGAAAGTATCGGCAATCAAACACAGGCCAGGCATCGTTTTCCAACAATGACTGCCTAATCAGCTATTATGGGATAAATACAACGGATTGTGTAGAGGCATTTTGTCTTTGAGATTCTGAAATCAATGACTGGCTAGTGAAGTAGGCATGTAAAGTGGCGACGGGAAATGCACGAGTGATCACCTGTCCTTTTCTCCTCCATGTCAACCTATTCATTTGTTTGCTCAGGTTCGGAAAGCTATGTAGGCAAAACGACAGGGCAACTGTCCAAAAGAATCAAGGAACACAAATCAGCTTGGCTGAGGACAAGAACTAGAAGAACCGTAACTAGTGCAGTCGTAGCGCACCTTGCCGATGCAGGGCACCGGGTGGACAACGAGGCCTTCAAGATAATTTACAAAGTGCCTGTGAATTCTTCGAAGATCATTCGTCAAATCAACTTGGGAACAGCAGAGGCAGTGAAGATTAGGCTGTTAAATCCATCGCTTTGTTTACACAAGCGATTTGCCAAATCACTTCAGTTACCCTGGTTGCGATCGGAAAATGGGGTACAAAATCAAGGTGACCTCGACCGTGACCTTTCATTTGTTACAGAAAGCAGCCAACCCACCCAAGATGTGCTTCCTACACGGAATTTCCCAGCCACGAACAACCAACTTCCCACCCTGTTCCGAACCGTACGACACCTACAATATTGATGAACCAATTTTAATTTGATACTGTAACCACTTTCTTTTCTTCCGAAAATATGCATCCCTATCATATATAAATGTAACTGTATTAGCCAGAGGATGAAGTCACCGAAAACTATAAAACATATATATGTGCTCGTAAAAATACTACTGGCATACTAATAATGCTACCCCTATATAACCAGACAAGAAAAGAAACGTTTTCACTACACACTGGTGAGCCATGGCAGAAAACGCAGATTGTAGCCAAGCGTTTGGAACAGTGGATGAATCCCGTTGCGATTCTGAGATCCTACGAGCGCAACTAAGTGTTTTACACCTTCAAAGGAGTTTAGCATTGAATGATAGATTGAATAACACTGTTGGCAAATGAAGTGCTCTATTTCGAATTTCGAGATGAACCTTTCGAAGTCTAGTTGCGGGTTTCTGAAGACTTTCGACTAGTTGCATTTGATATCATGCAAGTAACGATCGACATTCTAGTCATGTCACAGAGATATGCCACGGGCCGAGCAGATCACATCAGATGAGAAAAACCGTTGCCAGTGGTGAGACAGGCTTGTCTTTTGAATGCCAATAAACGAAGGACCACACAAGGACATGCGTAGTAAGGGATCAACTTAAGTTGATCGTCGCACAACAGAGCTACTTATCGAGTGCTGGTCGATAAAGTGGCCACTCTGAAATTTTACAGCACCGAATTTCAGCAAATTATCCAGAAGTGGTATCAGCCGTTATCGTAGAAAATTCGTTGCTTGAGTTTAAAATGCGGTAAACAAAGCGGAAATACAAAGAAATATGAGCGATTTGTTTTTCGCTTTCACTGAGATCAAAAATACGTTGCGCAAGAATATGAGAACAACCGTGATACCCAGACTATTCGGAAGATGAATGCGCGTGATACTGTTATGTACTCGGCAGTTGGATTAAGAGACTGCAACGAAATCAGCCACATCGTTGGAAATAAGACAGCGCATGACGGCGCAAAATAAATGTTACCATCAACACATCAAAACACCGCATTCAAACAAGCAAGAGAGAAGAGCCTGGATTTACCTCTGGGTAACTGAAAATCGAAGAAAATAGATGTTGCATTATTAGCGCACTCATTACACGGTAAAGAGGAAACACAGGTCAGTTCCGGGAGGTGGACAGGAGTACGGATGACGAAGAGAGAATCAATGCCGCCAGTATCGAATATATGAGAGAAGGAAAGGACGGAAATTTGGAGAGGCGATATCAGATGGTGATCCTGACAAAAAAGCCGCAGCATGGTATTTATTACCTTACAAACGAACATAGGAGGAAATATTATACATATTTTATATATATATATATATATATATATATATATATATATATATATATATATAACGCACTGACCAATTGACCATCACGAGACTGCAACTTGACGAAGTTTGATGGCTTGCGTATCTCCATGACCCAAAGAGCTACGCTGGATGATGTCCGTAGGCCACAGATGCAATCATGCCTGACAGGTCGATAGTAGAGGTCAGACAAAGTCCAGCCTCTGAACCAGTTGATGGGCAACATCTGGTTCTAACCACTATGCCCCTGGAGAGGACATTCGAGCGAATAAACACGGAGAGGAACAGTTTACCCGTCTAAAAACCTCCACCAGATAAACGTAGGAGTGGAGTATCTGGGGTTTCTCTCGACGGTGGGGGAAGTGATCACAATTCATTGGGCAGCTATCGCCCGCCTAAGCTGGGCAGCCTCCGGCCCAAAGGATGCAGCCCCGCTCACCTTCCGCTTCCAAAATGCCTCAGTATGGTCGGGTGTGGATGTCTTGGGCTCCCAGTTGACAACTCGCCCTAAACGCCTCTCGAAATGCCCCCAGATGACCGCGCGTCCCATATAACTTCTGCTGAAGAAGTCCTACACACTGCCTCTTCGTGGCGGAAGTGTTTCCACAAAAGTGTGAGAGCGAAACGGGAACGCCCGGCGCTCTCCACCGGGTTGACTGATTAATAGTTAGTCCATCGGAGTCGGCCAAACCCTGATTCCAAACCATAGATGGCGTATGAAGCGTACAACACTATGTTCACCGGCATTTGCGGCGGAGGGGTGTGCTGGTCACCCACGATATTTGGCCTCATTCGAATGGCGTTTGAACTGAGCAACCAGTCACCGGCCCCCAGAGGTTCCCGGAAGTTGCGAATGAACCACACAATTCGTCACCGGTTTATCTGGACCAACCCTGGTGCCTTGTACGAAGTGCTTGGTAGCGCAAAAGCTAAAGGGGCATTGTCGAATAAAAATGCCTACTCTGGACCCGGCGACCGAGTAGTATAATAGCTCATAACATCAACAGCCATGCAACCGATGGATAACTTACAACTCGATCGTTACGCTCACCAAAATCATGCTCGCGCTGATGTCCACACAGCGTGCACACTCGTCGATTTCTACACTTTCACACCTCAACCCCGTACACACATTTTCATATTCTTCGGGAACTGCAGTCGACCCTACCTGCGGTAGTGTCTCTAAGGGAAGTCCTCCTTTTGTTCTCTCGCGCCCTCCTTCGTCTAATATCTAAGTCTCGCCGAATCCGCATCCGCCAACTGATCCCCTTCCTCATCCCAGGCATCCTTTTAAACTGGCCACATTTAATAAGCGAACGCTGGTGCATATTGGACACAGGGGTATTTAGCTCGTACACTGGAGACCCTTGTCATCGACGTGTGCTCCATTCAAGAAACTCGCATCCAAGAATCCATCTCAGTCGTTCGACTAATGTCCCATACAATCCCTCTGCTAATTTTCACTCTGGTTTGTCTGGGGACCCTGAAGCTGCCGTTGCCGGTCTTGCTGGCGCAGGTGTAGCTCTCAGTGAGAGGGTTGAGGCTGCTCTAGTTGATTGGATCCCAGTTGACAGTAGGTTGCGCGCAGTGTGACTTAGGGGGTTCATGCGAAGCTAGTAAACGCCGTCCCGACAGAAGACATTTGCTTGTCGTCTCGGCTTATGCCCCTACAGATTGCAGCCCAAACGCAATCTAAAATGTCTTCTACCAAAAGTTATACGACCTCCTACATAAAGCAGAACGGGGTGATATCGTGGTTTTTGCTGGAGACATGAACGCTAGAGTCGGTCGGCTGCCACCGAGAACATTTGGGAGGCCCTTCAGATCTCCATTTTTGTCGTTCAGAAAAAAGGGGAACGGTTACCGGCTCTGTGTTTATCCCACCGCCTGCTTCTCGCCAGTACGAACTTCAAACGTTCCAAACGCCAGTAAATCACGCGGCGTCGGCCCTCTTCGAGTCAGCAATGGATCCAGATAGACCACATCGCAATTAGCTACAAATGGCGGGGTTACATGCAAGACAGCCGATCGTGCTGCAGGACTACAGCCTCCCCCCCCCCCCCCCCCTTAATCGAATCCGACCACGCGTTTGTCTGCACTAAGCTGTCTATGTGCTTCGGTGGCTGTGCTAAACGTACGATGCAGCAGCGGTCAGACTGCGATATGCTGTCTGATCCGTCTTGCCTCTTAACTGTCCAAAACGCTCTAGCTGGAAAGCTAAGATCAGTGCCATCAGATAATCTAAACCAGCACGGATCGCTTGTTAAGAATGCTTTGTATTCTGCTGTGAAAGTGAGTTGGGGCCTGACTCGTCGTGTCGTTACACCCTGGATTTCCGCCGAATCTCTTCGTCTTGGTGCACGCCAATCCATCCCGGCTGGTGGTGAGTTTACCGAAGCACGGTTCACAACGAGACGTGAACTTAACGCAAGTCCCTCTAGGGATCGCGAGATCTGGTGGCCTCAAAAAGCATCAGACATGGAACATGCTGTCGCAAACGGTTTCATCTCACCCGAGTCACCGGCAGGAAGACATTGGATGTGAGCGAAACGATCTGTGAAGCTGACGGTTCGCATATCCACAGTCTGCAGCGACGTCTTGTACGCTGGGCCGAACAATTTTGAACACAGTTTGGGTGACCTCCAGCGTCAACTCCTCGCATAGCTGTTCCGGCACACGTCCCGTGGTCTGTTCAGATGGCCTTTTCCCAGTCCTGCTTAAAGACGGTGAAATAGAGCTCAAAGAACTTCACGCTTTGTTCTCCGAAGTCTGGCAATCCGAGCACGTTCTCTGTTTGTGGGAGGAATCGATCGTTGTCCCTTCTTCAAGAAGGGCTCGCGCAGTGACTGAGCCAGCCATAGGGGTTAGGCCTAATCCCGATAGCGTCTAAGCTGCCAGTGTCTGTCATTCTTCGCAGGTTGTACAACACGCGTAACGAGCAAACTCGCGAGGAACAGGCTGGGTTTCGTGCCGATCATCGATGCATCCATCAAATCCTCATTCTCTGGCATCTATTAGAACCCCATTACGCCTTCCAAAGGCTCACGATCGTTAGGTATCTAGACATTCATGCGGCCTTCGACTCTGTCGATAAGTTTGTACTATGGCATTGTTTATAAAGAAATGGTGTACCTGAAAAGTATGTGTCGGTCCTCAAAGACTTATACCGTCATACCTCACGTCGAGTGAGGGCTCATGGCCAGCTTTCGCCACCCTTTGGCGTCTCCAGTGGAGAACGACAGGGCTGTCCTATACGCCGATTCATTTCAACTTTGCTATGGAGGATGTTCTACAGAACTCTTTGTCTGGTCTTCCAAAGGGTGGGGCAGAACTCCTTCCAGAAAATAGTTTTTGACTTAGAGTACGCCGATGATATCGTCCTGCTAAGCGACCGTGCACAGGTAATTCAACATGAACTGAACCGCTTGGCGACTGAGGTGTCTCCATATGGTATGTGCTTTGCGCCTCAAAAGTGGAAGGTACGTGGTCAAGACTGCCAGGAGCCTGTGCCTGGACTCACCCTTAATGGTGACCGACTAGAGGTGGTCAATAGCTTGAAGTTCCTCGGGTGCTTGACCACAGCTGACGGTGGTGTTGCGGAGGAGATCAGATCACGAACTTCATGAGCCAGAGCAGCTTTCGCGAACCTGCGTCATCTGTGGCACCACCACAAAATCCGGCTTTCCTTCAAGAAACAGCGCATAGTGCCACAGTAAATAGTGTTCATCTCATCATCATCATCATCATCGTGGTACAGCGGTAAACAGTAGGGCAAGACCCACTGACCACTACCCGTCTCACCATGTCGCATGTTGAATTAGTAAGTATGAATACACAAGATGGACAGGGAGTGGATCTACAGAGGTGGGAAAATAAAACAACGCCCCGATAGCCAACAAACAGAATACGCAGCCAAACATACATTGAACGATCATTCGGATTTGACAGAAAGTGACAACACGGTCGCCACTGTTCACGGTTCGCAGTCATACCCTACAGTGTCTCCAGCCAACTGGTAGACGGATCTTATGGACCCCAAACACCAAGACGTGAAGCACCTAATTTTCCCACGTTCTCTGTACATTTTCTCATTCCTCGATGCCCCATCATCCGTTGACCTCCACGTGGTTTCTTCCACTCCTTAGGAGGAACGGAGAATAGGACACGGTACGGTAGACGTGTGTTTGTCATACGTACCGCGCGCCCCAACCAACGAAGTCTACTAATCTGGACATGCCGTGATGGAACACTCTCTGAATTAGTACCCAATACCCGATTTCTGACCTTATTACTGCTTACTCGGTCATTCCACCCAATCTTTGCGAAACTACACAAACATCGATGGTCAAAAACCTCAAGACAACGAATATCTTCCGCATGCAAACCCCAAGTCTCGCAACTATACAACAAAACTGAACACACCGCGGCACAGTACACACGGTCTTCCAACTTCAGAGAAATATCAGGTCGCCGCCACAAGTACTTCAGTCCAGCGTACGCCGCTTGACCCTTGAATACGCGCGTGCTCACCTCTACTACTGTGCTCCCATTCGTCGTCAAGCTGTTACCAAGGTAAGTGAAGTGGTTGACAATTGCCAGCATCTCTCCATCGACCAGCAAGTTCGGAACCACTGACGTCCAGTCTTGCAACATCACCTTACACTTTGAAGGTGCAAAGCGCATGTCCAATGGAGCTACAGCTCTTGCGAGTCTATCTAGTGCACGTTGCGTATGTTCCGTGCATTCGAATAAGCACACAAGGTCGCCCGCGTTATCCAGGTAGCATAGCTTTTCACTATTTCCTAGTTCGACGCCCACATTGTGAAGATTTCCCAAGGAATTCTCCATTATCTCGTCCATGACGAAGTTGAACAGGAACGCAAAAACGGGCCAGACTTGTCGAACACCGCCCGTCGTTTCGAATGGACTGGATAGTTCACCGTAAACTGGCCAATGCATCTTCGACCTGGAGGAAATCCGGCCTGTTGTTCGCCGGCGTTCCTCTCGCGAGCCGGTGTCAAACGGCGCAGCAAAATCGAGGCTAATACCCTGCTGACTATCAGAATTGAGCTAGTTTCACGATGATTACTAAAGTCATTGTGTACTTCCTTTTTGAAGATGGGTTCAATCAAGGACTTGCCCCATAATAACGCAATACGCTCCTCGTTCCAAATGTCACGGAGCAAGGTCGTAAGTGATTTCATCAACGCACCAACATCCATTTTAAAAACAACTTAAGGGGAAGTTCGTCGGGACCGGCCGCTTTCCCTCACTTTATTAGTCGAATACATGATTCCACTTCCACCTCCAATGGGGGCTCAACTGATACTCAGCAAAAATTCACAGTTGTTGACACAGGAGTAACTACACTAGCACGCGGCCAGCTAAACTGCTCCTTCAAGTATTCGGCCCAACGGTTTAGCCTTTGCTCTTTGCCATGAATGGGCTCTCTATTTCTATCGAATATCGTTCGCTGACCGGGGTTCGCCATCCACCAGTGTCACGAATAAGCTTGGAGTCTTTGATTGTTACCTGAAGCAGCTGCTACTTCCATCTCTTCAGCTGCCTTCACCCACCGATTTTCCATATCCTTCTTGAGGCTTCTCGTAGATTTCTCCGTATCTTATTCATCACCTTACAGTTCAAGAGATGACGCTTTTGCTACATTAGAGACACAACGAATCTTGCGAAATCATGTCTCTGATGGACACTGCATCTGCAACGTGCATTGCCTGATGGATATGGGCCGAATGCTCATTTACATTACTATAGTTCCTAGCTCATGTGCTAACTTCTATTCATAACGGGTGTGAACTTCTGAATCACACAAACGTTGCACAGCTAACCGGGTTTGTGGTTTGCGGTGGTTACCATGGAGCTGGAGCGATAATCGTATTAAAACCAGTGCATCGTCCGACTCTACGTACATGCACCAGTGGGATCCACAGGTCTGAACAGAACTGCTCCATCCATAGCTTACTGTGATACAATCAATCTGGCTTAGACTACCTATAGAGTTAGAGCGCCATATCGCTGTGCGACGCCAGCTGTGGCGGAAATCTGTACCAGACAGGAAAAATCGATTGCCTGCAAAAAACTGGAGAAGTCTATCTCTGTCACCTGTGCTTTCAGCGGGTAAAGCACAGCGCCCACCTATACAAGCTTCTCTAGCACTAAGTTTGCCAACTGGTGCATTAAAATCACCAGCTAGCACTACAATATCAGAACTTTTCCTCCTGCGAACGAGAGTGGAGAGTTCATCATAGAACTCATCCTTTTGCATGGTAGAACTGCAGTCTGTTGGGATGCATGCCGAGATCACAAACAAATTTCACTTAACACAACTATCCTCTCGAATGCCAACTGATCCCTGAGGTCTCACATCAAATAAACGACTGTTACCAGGGTTCCAGTTTACCAGGCCAGCCTCAGCCTTGTCACTCAAGACTATTTCTACACTACATTGACCGGCAGCTCTAGGTAATTCGCCTCCTGAAGTGCACAGGAAATAGCTCGATGAGATACCAGGAGCAGTTAGTTGAATCACACTGTTCGAATCCTGTATACGCGTTTCACCTAAGCAGCAGACATCAGTCTTCAGAGTGATCACTGTGAGCGCTGGGCACGCTTGCTGACCGGCCTGCATGAGTGTACACACGTTGAAGGAGCCGTGGTTTAGAGGCTGACAAGGCTTGAGAAAGTGTGATTTACCAGACAGAGGATTATTCCCGACACTATTTGACAGTGAATCGTTGCAAGTATCGACCGTGTTTTCAGTGGGAGCATTATTAGTAGGTTAACGGGTATAAAAAGGTGGTTGAAGACAGAAGACAAAGGTCGAATAAAAGAGAGGGAACTCTGAGGAATAGCCCACTTATCACTACCCACCCCGCTCGATGAAATGGGCAGCGTCGTCCTAATTATCCTGCTCGACGACCGATGCAGTATGGAATGCTCTGTATTCGTGCAGTTCATGGGAGATGTTGGACAGGTACTGCTATCGGCTCTAGCTGCTAAGAAGGAGAACGATTAGGGTTCTCATCCAAAGCCTTTAGTTCTAATGAGAACCTGTCCGCAAAGTAGCGAGATGGCTTAGTGGAAGCCCATTTGCTTGGATCAATTATTCATTCACCGATTTTACCGACTGAGTTGCCAGCTCAAATCGACCCCCAACCTGGAGCACCATCTTCATGTTGAGGATACCCGGCGGCTTCTGTATTCGATCACCGGTGTCTCCGAAGCATTGCTCGTGTCTGATAGGAACATCGGGTGCGCAATGAAGAGGTTCGTCGTCATGTGTTTGGTGCAGATAGTGGCCTACTGATCGAGGTAATCGCTCTACACCGCCTCTAATGGCTCAGGCATGTTTTGCGTATGGCTGACCATTGTTAACTCTTTCGTGCTCTTTTTGCACACGCTTGGCAGGGCTGGAAAAGGCGACGCGGTGGTCAGGTTAGGACTTGACGCAGAAGCATGCAGAAGTTAGCTTCGGCTTCGTTTTCGGTCGGTGCCTTCCGCTGACCTGGTTGGGCCCAAGAGATGAGAATTGCCGTTGGTTAGACAAGCTGGCACGGAACCGAATCCAGTGGCGCGATTGTTGTATGGCCTGTCTGTTGACCTCCCGTTCCCAATAAACAACTCAATAACAGACAAAAATGATTTACAAAACATGTACGGTGAAGTATCAAAATAATAATACTTCTGGCCCCAATTTTGTAATTTTTCTCTGTTGTTGTTGCGTTGGCACTATGCTTGATCTCAAGTCGGTAATATATATATATATATATATATATATATATATATATATATATATATATATATATATATATATATATATATATATATATATATATATATATATATATAATACAAGACAGAATGCGTTCAACAAATAGGTCTGACGTGACAGACCAGAATTTCCCTCACAGATTCTTCAATGACGTTTTCTTGCTGCACTAACGCCCACTGCTTCGTGGATCGTACTTCGGGGTTCCAAAAGAAAAGCCTCTTCGGCGATGTGGGCAGCGACTGACGGAGATCTAGAAGGATCCATTTCAGTCAACTGATGCTACTCAAGGTCCAACAACCAGGCACACAGACACACAAAGAGAATAGATGGATAACTGCATCTTCAGTTGCACTGTTAGATGTGCCCAGATCGACTCATCCAGATTTCAGATAGGATAATACACGGAGATGACCTAAACGCCAACTAATTCGGAGCCTGAGAAACGGCCGGGAGCAGTGGTGGATTGCAAAGTGTGGAGAGATGGGAAAAGCTGCGGCGATCGACAACAGCTGAAACCTCTCCGTCTAATTTGAAATACCGATCCACGAAAGCCAAGCGCTAGCAAACTGATCAAAGAGACTAGCGGATCACTGATTCAGATTCAAGAATGTTGTCTAGTTCATTGGGTGGTGCATTTCGAGAAAAAAATGAACTGGCCTTATTTCACGACAGGTCTGCTAACTAGCACGATCGTTACAGCTCTAGTTGTAGACACCGATCCTCTGTCAGAACCTGAGGTTCTCCACCAGATACGCCACCTCAAACGACATAAGACTGCTGGGTCGGGTGGGTTGCCTCCATCTGTTTTCAAAGACGGTGGCTTAGCACTGTTACTGAATTTGACGAAACACATCTGTTTAATATGTGAGAGGGGACAAGTTCATCATGTAGTGTAGATCTTCAACAAACCGTTGAGAACCACCCCGAATAGTCTCGTGGTTAAGGTGCTCGATTCACAATCGTTCGCCCTGGGGTTCGAGTCCCCATGGGGGCTCGTTGGATATGCACTCCTGATGATTCCTAACAAGAACAAAACAGCTGTACAGTACTCCCATGGTTTTCAATGATGAGTTGAGCGTTGAAGCCGCATGACGAACCATATTACACAAATCTCATTTCCTTCTACTCAAATGAACAAGTTCCTAAGAGTTGATGTGAAGCAGTGATCGGACTGATTTACATGAAAGGCGCACATCCTTGTAAGAACTACAGGGGAAAAAGTACGGTTACCATTGTATCTATACTGCATGCTGGTATTATTCTCCAACGTTTACCAACCGCTCGCGAACAGTATACGCTCAAAAAACAAGCTGGGTTCGGACCTGGTCGAGGGGGTATTAATTATATGTTCATTTTCGAAAAATTTCAGAACACAGACACGTTCCGTAAGCCAACTATCTCCGTTTTTCTCGATCTCAAAGAACTGGTCGATTCAGCCGACCGCACAGTTCTCTGGCGCCGCCTATTAAAAGAGGATGTATCAGAGAAAGTAAATTATTTGATAAAGTCCCTGTACACGAACAGTCGAAGCCGAGTTCTGGCTTACGGGTGATCGTTTCATCCGAGTTCATCATGAGAAGTGATGTTCATCACAGTTGCCTTCTTTCTCCTTTTCCTCTTAATCCTGTGATTGGCATGGTCTTCGACAGTACGCTTTTGTGAAATGAGGATAGTGGATGTGATCTTTTGCCCAACAGAGAATAGTCGAACCCTGAATATGCGAGAGATATAGTTGTTCTAAGTGAAGGTCCAGGTGAGTCGCAAACTTAAACAACTGCGTACCAATGTTCAATATGTGATTTATCTTTCAAAGTGCAAAATGTTACAGCACTGGATTCGCCAAACATAAAACCTATCACGGTATAGGGATAAAAAAAGAGCAGCCAGACAAGTTCTGTTATCCGGGTAACTGAATTTCACCCGGAGGTCGAATATCAAACGACGTGTCTTCGTATACACAGAAGACTCGTTTGACTCTCGCCAATCTGAGTCATCTGTGGCGTCGATATGACATCAATTCATCTATCAAGGATAGAGTGTACGCTGCAGGAGTCAGGTCGGTGCCTCTGTATGGTTCAGAAATATGACCACTGCGGGTGGAGGATGTACAAAGATTGACGGTATTTGAACACCGATATTTACGTAGCGTTGCTCGAATATGGTGGGAACAATGTATCAGCAATGTTGGAGTTCGATGGAGAGTCTGAGGTTCAGAAACCAAATCATTAGATGAAGCACTCAAGCTCACCTCATGTGTTGCGTATGTCCCCTGACAGGACTCCCTGAGGCACAATGTTCACTGAGGCGAGTCACGGTTGGAAGATGAGTAAGGGTGGTCAGTCAATGACATGGAAGAAATGTATGAAAAATGTAACCCCGTGGACTAGGCCACGTACAACGAGTTAGACTTCATGGGTGAAACACTCACACTCAGTGGTTAGACTCGTTGGAGCAGATATCTAGTTGTCGTGATCAGTGTCACTCCTGTATCCACAAACTTTCTTCATCGACTAGACATTATTATTTGTAGTTCGCCTCTTACTCCTTTCATACTGCTTTCTTTCTCATTATTTCCGAGTGAGGTTGCCACTAGGAGATAGAAACCAAAGCCACCGCACCGAGTGCATGACTAATGGTTGTGTGAACTGAATTCTTTTTGCTCTAATTGTTTTACGTGTGCCATTTTCAACACCGTCGCGACATATGATTTAGATTGAGTATAATAAATTTTCGGAAGTAACCGAATTCAAAACACAATTCTGCGACGTTTCAGTCGAAACTCCGTCTAGGTTGTAATCTCCGGAAACATATTCTTCGATCTTATATGGATATTATCGCCTAGCGAAAACTGATGTGGTTGTACTTGCTTATAGGTTTATTCAGATTGGGTATCCTCTGTGACGAAAACCTTACTTCAAAAAGCGGCGTAATATGAAATGTCGACAGGTGAATACTCTTCAACACAACGTGGACTACAGTCAAGCACGTGAACGGTAACGTTCTTGGTTGAAAATTAACCATTCTTGTGGAACGGCGGCATCGAACCACTCAACCCGTCAAAATCGCATTCTAACCGGGCACTTGAATATACGTGATGGCGGTCTATGCTCCGACTAGTGTGGGTGGTAACTAAGCAAAAGACGAATTCTGCTGCAACCTTCACGAATTAATTAACTTGGTCCAGATGCTTGTCATTTTAATCATCGCAGGAGACCGGAACGCTCACACGGCTCCTCGGATGAATCAACTCGGCACCTTCTCAGAGAGAATTGGCCTTGGTAAACCCCGCGGAGATAGTGCCCGCCTGGTCAGTTTGGTTGTTAGCAGGCACACGCTTCCGACACCCTAAGAAGTATGTACTGACCTGGTATTCATGGAAATATCGCACTTCTCACCAGATCGACTATATCCTGATGAGGTCCCTATGGGTTTTGCCTGCGGAGAACTGTCGACCGTACCGCGGCACCGACATTAACATTTGTAGTTCTCCTCTTACTCTTTGCATACTGTTTCCTTCTTATTATTTGCGAGTGAGATTGTCACTAGGAGATAGAAACCAAAGCCACCGCACCGAGTGCATAACTAATGGTTGTGTGAACTGAACTGCCTAACCGTTCTCTTATGCACGCGCACGATAGCTCTCTCACACCGTTCACATTTTATCTTCCACCCTCTTGTTCACCTCTACTTCCGTTATAAATTCTCTTCGTTTTCCACAGCCAACAGGAACTTCGGCCGTCCGTACTAACCGTAGAGTCTCCGGTGATAATCCTGGCCATGTATTCCCTCATCCTTCTTCAACTAGTTTGCAAGTCTGGCCGAATTCGCTACGACCGGCTGATACTCCCCTGCTCCTCAATGGGCATTTAAACTATTCATGTTCAACCTGCGCACTCTTATGAGTAAAGGACAACAGGCGGATTTAGCTGGTACTCTTGAGTCCCTTGCTCTCGATGTGTGTCCTACGAAAGAGATACACATTCAAGACTTCAGTTTCGTCAACCGATGGACGCACGTACCTGATCCTCGTGTTGGCACAGGTCTCACTGAAGGAGCAGAATCGGGGCTGATAGACTGGATCCTAGTCGACAGCCGTTTATGCGCAGCGAAACTCAGAGGTTCGTGCGAAGCGAGCAGCCGTCATCCCGATAGATGTAATTTATTCGTCGTTTCGGCGTATGCACCCACTGAATGTAGCCCAAAACCAGTCAAAGATAACTTTCACCAAAACTACACAACCTCCGAGGTGATGTGAGCCGAGTTTATAACATGATTTTAGCACGTGATTTGAGCGCTAGAGACGAGCGGCTTTTACAGAACGAGGCGCATTCGGGAAGTCCTTTTGGACTAGATTACAGTAGATCAGCACACGAGGAACGGCTTTTGGCCCTGTGCTAGCGCCATCGCCTGTTTTTCGTAAGTATGAACTTTAGACGTTCTAAACGCTGGTACGCCCCGTGATGTCCGCCTTCTTCGAGTTAGCAATCAACCCAGATCGATCACATCGCAATGAGCCACAAATGGCAAGGCTATATATAAAACTGCTCCTGTTGAATCCGACCACGCACTAGTTTTCACTGAGTTGTTCGTGTGTTTCAGTTGACGTTCTAAACACGCACTACAAAGACGGTTAGATTGCTATAAGCTTATCCAATCATCTCACCTGCCAAAGACCAACGATCATAACGTTCCTAGGCATCCGCACAATCTCCGACTCTGTCGATAGGACCGCATTATGGAGGTGTTCAGTCAAGTACGTATCAAGCCTCAAAGAATTGCATCGTCACACCCAAGGTCGGGCTAAACTCCCCTTTCGCCCTCTTTTGTCGTCTCCAATGAACTACGGCAAGATTGGTCTACATCCCCAGCCATTCGCAACTTCGCCATGGAGGACGTTCCACAGAATATCATGTCTGGTCTTCCAAACGGGGAAACTGGACTTCTCCTAGGGAACAGTTTTGACTGGGAATATAGTGATGATACCCCCCTGCTGATTGGCAATGCATAGATAGTTCAACGTGCTCTGACTCGCTAGGCGATTAAGCTGACCAGATATGGAATGCACGTTGCGCCTTGCAAGTGTAAACTACATGCACAAGACTAGCAGAGGCCTGTGCCTGTACTTACCCCGTGTGGTGTTCAGCTTGAGTTAGTCGATAAACTTAAGTACCTCGACAGCTTGATTACAACTAGAAATGGTGTTGGGGGGGGGGGGAACATCATATCACAAATAGCGAGAGGCAGAACATCTTTCTCCAACCTGCGATACCTGTGGCACTACTGCGACATCCAGCTGTCTCTTAAGAGACGGATGTATGTCGCAGTGATTCGTAGTATTTTACTCTTAGGTTACGAGGCTTGCCACTACGCGCTGAGCATGCTCGGTGTCTTTTCGCACTCGATCACCAATGTTACCGCAGCACTGCTAGCGTCTGGTGGGAACATCGAGGGAATAATGACGAGATGCGCCGTCGTGAGATGGGCACGAAAAGCCACCCTGTGACCGAAGTGATCGCTCCACACCACCTCCGGCGATTCGGACAGGTTTTGCGTATGCTTGTTCATCGCTTACATTTCCGTGATCTATTCGCATATGTAGGGCAAGGCTGGAAGCGACTCGCTAGTCAGTAGAGGTGTAGAGGTGACACACAGCTAGAAACAACACTGATTTCGGTTGGTGCTTCTCGCCTTCCTGGCTGGGGCCAAAGGGACGAAGATAGTTGCTAGTTAGAAACGTACGTTCTCCGTTCAACAAGCTTCCGGACCTAAGTTACTTCCTTACGACTCGTGCCTTTCAAAATACGCGGGTGGTATACCTTCAGGAATCCTGGATGAATGCTGACGTGGATGAGTCTGTGATCGAAATGGAAAATAAATCATATTTCCGACGGAAGAGATAGAATTCCATGAAGAAGACAGATGATGGTGTTGTCACATCAACTCCAAGTGGTGCAGCAAGTCCAGTGTTATTTTCTCCTACTTTTCTAATGGGACTGACTGTGTCGGGTTCAAGTCCACGTAAATTTTCCCGTTTTCGCTATATTACTATCTCCAATGGTTGTACGGGAAACTGCACGTTCTCATGAGACCAGTAGGCAAAACCGCACGCACAAGACGCAACAAATGATATCAAATGCACAAAACTAAATGTTAAATCCGTTTCCGTTGAATATGAGTGAGCGCATTTACCAGGATGGGTGAACCTGGTGGTTAATGATTAACCAGAACCATAAAGTCCACAAGTCCTAGTTAACTACCTCTATGATTCACCCTTAGGTTTTCTTGTATTGCTGATAGAAAATAATCTCCATTTAATTGTGGTGTAACGGGAAATGCTGGGGTAAGGGAACAAAGTGAAGATCAAGGCAAACGGATGAACCAAACGACGGACACAGACAAAAGAACAGACAGCAAATATGTTGGAGGCTTCCCGAAGCGGACAAAAGAAGGCATACGGACTACCCGAGGGGAAGCAGCGGGATCTCCGGCAACCAGCAAGATAGCTCAGGTGAGGGGCTGCCGATCAAGCCCTCAACTGAGATAATCGGACACACCAGATAGAAATAATGCCCAGCAGAAGAAGGCTACCGAACACGGGAAACTGGCCAGAAAGCAGCCGCAACAGCAATGTTTGTGCCGCGCGGTCTAGAAAACGGACCTATGTAAACGATTGTATGTTTCATGACTTGACTTGTGTGGCCGTTGGAATACAAGTTTTCCACCTGGTGTCCTCATCTTTGTCACAGTAGGAGACTTTAATCATGCATCTATCTATCCGCTCTCATCTTTTAATCTGAATGATATTTGTCTTGCCTCAATCTGTTGTGATCCACAGTTAGACTGTATCCTAACTAATCATTCAGAACTCGTCCATCAGGTATTGTGCACTCCTTAGTATCAGTGATCATAGTATATTACATCTTCGTCCAAAAATATACGCGAAACATAGTCATTTATCCTAGTCACAGACTAAACAGATCCGTTTTTTTCACCGGAACTTGTCTAAAAAAATCCTTCGCTGTTCAACCAGTCTATGTTTCTCGCCACCTCTTGGTTACAATACGGTTTAAGCCATCCCCGTCCAGTATATTGCACGACCGAAATTATAAACCACATTATTACCATGTGCTGTTGCACTGAAACGGTTTACTTCCACATAGGCAGAGTGATCTCGCCGTATCTAAATCGGTTATGCAGAAAGGAATTAGCCTACAAAAAACGCAACTCGTCTGAGGTCAGAAGACTACCAAGCTTGATCACAAGAGAAATACCCCAGCAGTTTCTGCATTCCATGAACATCAAACTACTTTGTGGTCAGATGGAAAGTCTCTCGTCTGATGACATGAATGCTGACAATGGAAATTTTCAGTAAATTCGTTACTCGAATGACCCATTCCCAGTTTTCCAACAGGACAACAATTCAGAAACTGAGAAATTCACTAGCAAGGAAGCAGGCAGGCTCCTCAATGCGACCAAATTACCTAAGGCCTCTGAACGGATGGCCTACTCTTGGCAGTACTGAAACACGGGGCTGGATCTCTCTCTCTCTCCCTCAGATAATAACTACAGTTACTAGGCAATACCCTGCATCGGTCGCCGTTCCCGACTATTGGCGTCCTGTCACAATAATACCCACACCAGAAGGAGTGAAGCACCAAACGGGAACCAAGAAATTCCGCCCAAGTGCACTTTCCACTTCGCCGCTGAAGCCATCACAACGTGCAGTGCTTCAGCGCCTTCACAGCACAGTCAGAAGCTCCACCGGTGAAATCAGTTCAGTTCAGCTTGTTCAACCACTAACATCGCACTCCTCTGCTTTGGTTTCGGTTATTACCTTCCAACATCGTCCAGTCAAGGGCAGAAAGAATAGAAACATCAAGTGAAAAGGATCCAAAAGTCAAAGAATCAAGCGGAAATTAAGAGGACAAGGAAAGAGTCCGAATGCAACTACGCCACTGGCCACTACACCTAGCCATGTCACTTGATGATTCCAACCATTTAGTAGGCGGATCACGTGGACCCCAACCCGATAATCTAACATGTCCTACGTGGCCAAGTACACTGGTCAAGGCTTTCCTTTCTTTTTGCCATGTCATGGACTGACCACCACGACTTACCTTCCAATCACCAATTGCTTCAGAGAGCAGCGTACACCGAAGAAGCCTATCGGTGGGCATGCGTAACATATGCCTCAACCACCTTAACCTGTTTCGATTCAGTACTCGATCCACAGACTGACCTCTGGTTCCCAGCACCTTACGTCTGACCTCAGAATTGCTGATGCGCTGTTCCTACCATAACTGAGTAATGATTCGGAGACATCGATTCTCGAACACAGATAGTCTTCGTTTATCTTCTACTCTTAACGGCCATATTCCTGAGCCGTGTAAAAGAACGGACCTTACCGCCGCACTATACACTACCCTTAACAGACAATCGGATGTCAAACCGACGCCACAGATGACTGAGGTTCCCAAAAGCCAAACACGCCTTCTGTATACGTGATGACACTCCATCCGATATCTGTCCGCCTGGTAAGATGTAACACCCAGGTAACAGAACTTATCTACTTCAGCTAGAGCTTTCCTTGTCAACACAAGATTTGATGTTGAGCCAACCCAGTCTTGCAGAAGTATTTTACACTCCGAAGGTGCAAAACGCATCACAAACGTTGCTACATTGTTGTTATGCCTATCCAGGAAAGCTTGCAATCTACCTGGATCTTCACTCAGAAAAAATAGTACTATACACCTTTTCCAAGTCACACAGTTTACTGCCTGAGCAAAGATCCATGCCGCTATTTTCACACGAGGATAGGGCTACCTCATGAATCAATTCAATTACAAAATTGAAGAGAGAGGGCAAAACGGGGCAACCTGACGAAAACCACTTTTCTCGGTGAACTTGCGTGAAAGATCACCGTAAACACGAACTGGGCTTCGGCTGTTTGCATAGAAGCATTGGAAAAGAGAAGTAAACTTCTCTAGCACAGCGTTCAATGAGAGGCAGCACCGGAGAACTGTGTGGCCGACTGAATCGAACGCCGCTTTCAGATCAAGAAAGACAGAGATTGTGGGCTTAACGATGATGTGTCCGTTCTCTGAGGTTTGCTGGAGAGTAAAGATGTGGTCAACAAAACCCCTACCGGGTCTGAAAAGGATTTGATTCTCACGCGTACACATTTCGCAGCTGCCGGATAATCGGTGGAGAATAAGTCCAATGAGCAGTTTAGACGCGATACTTGCCAAGCTAATTCCTCTGTGGCTTTCACAAGAGGATCTGTCACCTTTCTTGTAAATTGTCACAATCATGATTCACACCATTACCTGAGACTCTACTCACTATCCCATTGCTGATGGATAAGTGATAGCAACCTGTATCCTTTCTCTGACAGGTATATTGTCAAAGTGGGCCTACTGAATGGGTCTGGACTTTCATGGACCAGTACCTCTAATCAAACGCTAAAAGTTGCGAGCATCGGCAGCAAATGCAGCCCTTCCCATTTCCCTTCATTCCGCAATCTACCATTGCTCGTGGTCATTTCACAGGCTTCTAGCCACTTTGCATCTCAGGGGTTTATGCACTTCATTGAATGTCGTATCCGGAGCGACGGATTTGTGAGCATTCAACAGAATAACCGATGTCGACGATATCCATCGTTTGTGAGGTTCACTTGAATTACAGTTCTGGGTGGCATCGAAAGCCGCATACAAGGATTCCTTGATCTGTTGCCAGCGTTCACCTTGTTCGTGCACATCCGGTTACATCGATAACCATGTAGATACCTCCGCCTGGAAAGCAGAACGCCGGTTATCGTCCAGAAGCATTTGCGCAGGATGGGTGGATTTGATGTTGATGCGACCACGAACAATACGTAAACGGAAGCGAGCACGTACCAAGGCGTTATCCAAGTCCACGGGCGTAGACCAAAATGAACGAAAATCTTGAATAGTCCACGCCAGCGGTGACCACTCACAATATGCTTATTCTGAGTCCAACGTTGTGAATACGTAGGACACCAGTGAATCTATGCTGCTTCTTATGGCAGAAGTTCGTACCCACCTGAAACAACTTGTGTCCAGAGCACAACTGAATAAGACAATCGCCGCTGAAAGTGCGATCGGCTGAGAAGGCAAATGGTCCTGCGAAGTGCTTTTTGGAAACTCCAAAACGACCAGCTTGGACTTCGAAACCCCCAGCAATCACCACGTCTGTTGAAGGCACGGTTCGAAGCACCTGAGAAATCCTGGTAGAATTCGTTCTTGGCTTCAGAAAAACTGCAGTCTCTGGGTTTACACACAGTCATGACGAACAAGCACAAACGCTTCAGTTTATTGCTGCTGACATGGGCAGAAACGTCCAACCGAACTGCTGACTGGAATCCAGTTGATTAATGCATGCTCAGCTTTCATGCTCGAAGCAACCCCAACGACGGCCTAACCAACAGCACTAGAAACCGGATCATCCGACACACGTAGATTAAAGCGAAAGATTGACGTTGTATCTGGGATGTGAAAAGTGATCACAGACGTGGGGTCTTGCATGCGCATTTCGAAGACAACATATTTCTATCTTAAAAGCCACAAGAGTTCTAGCGCGGACAGCCTGTTGCCCTATCTGACATAGTGTGCGGACGTTAAAGGCAGCAAAGCGGAATGAACATCCAGGCTTAAGAAGTGCGATCGATCTACGCTCGACTCCTGAACTACTGCTTTCTTCAGAGCCCCAATTACCCGTGGCGTTTTAGATCGACCTTAAATCGAGAGACGAAAAATTGGTAACGTCCTTTACATGGAAGATGTTGGAGGTTTTTAGGCAAATTATACTTCGCGGATGCCCACACCGCAAAAGGAGCTTTTCTTTGGGAACTCTAACTCGAGCCTTCGACTCAAAAGTCTGACCCACAAGGCAGTGGGACGTTAACCCAGCACGGGAACGTGACCGAAGAATCCGTAGACGAATTTCTTCTGGTATGTCACGTGACACTTGATGGTTGCATCCATTCTGTCTTCTCCTCGCTGGTGCTTTGTTATCGATCCGCTTTTCGGATTTAGTCCTTAGCTGCATGCACCCAATGGAGCAAGCGGAACGTGGATGGCGCAGCATCTTTTGGGCCGGAGGCCGTTCAGCTTAGGGGGGCGATAGCTGCCCAATCAAGTGTGATCACTTTCTTCACCATCTGGTGGAGGTTTCTAGACCGGCAAACTGTTCCTCTCCGCGTTTATTCGCTCGAATGTCCTCTCCAGGGGCATAGTGGTTAGAACCAGATGTTGCCCATCAACTGGTTCAGAGGTTGGACTTCGTCTGACCTCTACCTATCGACCTGTCAGGCATGATTGCATCTGTGGCCTAAGGAAATCATCCAGCGTAGTTCTTTGGGTCATGAAGATACGCATGCTATCACATCACGTCGAGGTGCAGTCTCGTCCAATAAACCCCGCCGATTCACGAAGGCTATAGTAGCGTGCTTGTACATTGCATTGCAAAATCCCTCAATGATTCGTGCAAATCATTAACATGTGCCTTTATTGATGACACATCAGCGTTTGGCAACGTACCATGACCCATGGATTCTCAAAAGATTGAAATCTTCTAGTTGCCCCATATACTTACCTAACCGGCTGAAAAACTACTTCTCGGGTAGAACACAATGTCAGAAGAAAAGTTTCCAGACATCTCCTAAGCAGTGCCGGTGTTTAACAAGGAGCTGTCCTTTCTCCATACTGATTCACGTCTTACATTAGAGACTTAACGGCAACCCATCCAGTCTGCTTAGTCAAGTAAGTCATTGATGTTCTTTTGGCTCGGTCTGTCTCTTAACAGTCCGACTTAGATGAGTTTCATGAGAATATCGCACATACAAAACTTCTTTGAACAGTTTGGTTTTCTATTCAACAATGTCAAATGCAAACAGGGGATTTTTCCTCTTTGCGATCGCGTTTTACTGAAGACAGTACCACTATACAAACCACCCTTCTTGAACGTGCGATTCATGTGGAATATCTCAGCGTAACTTCATATGAAAACTTGTATTGTTCTTTACATATAGAACATGCTGTTGGAAAATCGTGAAGGTTGTCCTTTTGAATTCTTAAACTTCGATTGTTCAGTGATCCACAGTCTGTGCTTTCTTCCTTCGAACACCAGTATCTTATAATTATACATTGTTCACTCGTAATTTTTCTGGTGTGTTGAAAAAGATTTACATCACTCTTCCTAGAGGTCTGCGAATCAAGAGTTCTGTTTCTGGTATAGCTTTAAAAGACCTCACATGTTGGACTTACGTGGTAAGCACATAATAGCATCTATTTCCTTTGCTGAACAGAACATTGCAGACTGTTCACACCCACTGCATTGGATTCTTTCTCTGTGCCAATCACTCACGTCGACCCGTTCTGTGTTTGGACTACTTCCTTGAAAGTTATCGCTGTGCAGAACTATAGTTCCCTTTCTTGCACGTGTTTAAACAACCAAGGGTGAGGTTTCATCTGAACTGCTAACCCGTTTTGGCGTGTGTAACTTCTTTTTTTTTCTCGACAGCTGAGAGCACTATAAAAATTTGCTCAAGCCAGTGTAATAACAAATAAATGTATAGACTATATATATATATATATATATATATATATATATATATATATATATATATTCGCAAATGATAGGGTCATAGATCCCTGAATGCGATTTAAAAACTCATCGCAACCGGTCCACCTCAGCGCTGCGTAGATTGGCTATCACCGACTCTTACAATGACCAGTTTATCGGGCTTTTTATACGGTGCAAAGCCCTAGCCAGTGAGTCGATGTTTCTGGTTCTCCTAATACACTGCGCACAATGAGCATCATGGAGCCCAACGATTCCGCTGAGTAGGCCCTACGAGATAGCGCTAAAACATGACTTTTTCATCAAATTTACGATCGTGTGCTGGTTCCTCATTCCTTAAAAGCTCTTCTATTTGATGATGAAATTTGTCTCAACATTAACCAGCAGGACTTCATTTATTACGAGTGTGAATTTTCCAACCTTCATATACCAGTCACAACATAATTTGGAAACGTTTCCACAAAAACCGGACAGGAGACTAACTTGGAAATAACTGCGAAGCACCATCATCGCCTCTTCCCGAGCGCTGATCACCTGGGCAAAATGTTCATCGGACAGCTGACAACCGACAGACACATCACAGACGAGTTCGGTCAGAAGTTGCATGGTGACATGAAGAGTGACAAGCCGAACGTGGCTTCCTGTGGTACAAACGGAAGAAGAGTAGACAAGGGCAATGGGACGATTATACGCGATGACGCACGATCGTAGACTTGGAGGATGAATCGGCTATTTCAGAAATTCTATGTTGGATAAATGCTAAGTTGAAAAACAAATTAGTGAAATCTTTAATACGTACAATCAAACAAGTAGAAGTGTTAGCACAGCATTTGCAAACTCCACCACAGGAGAATCCTGAAAATAGGATAATGCAATCTGTCAGAAATATGATCGTGGAACGGCCGTGACAGGGTTATAAAAATTCACTAAGTGACAGTTGAAACTGGCATAAAGCGAAGTGGTTGCTTCATCTTTGAACGCAACATTATGAGTCATTCCAACTATTGCATCGGGAGCAAACGAACGGACACAGAAAGCAGCCATTAGCAAATGCAACACATCCAGCTAAAGAGTGGACTAGTGCAGCTGACGTGACGCGTAAAATATCGATACAAACAGTAATCTGTTGAGTCAACGAAAATACTTTAGCAAGTTCAGCAGTCTTTCGCGATATGACACGGACACCAGGCGGCTACTAGTCGCAAGATGAATAGGGTTAGGCAGTCCATCATACAGAAGAAACATGGAAATTAAATCATGCTTTCTCGAGTAGGCCTACGAGGTAGGGTATATGAAGACGTACTAGATAGCATGTGCATTTAGGTTCATCTGCTCGAGAAGCCTGAGTGCAGGAGAGAGTCGCTCGGGTTGCTACAGCGGTATCTCACTACATAACTGCAGCCAATCTTATTCAAATCGACGCCTTCATGTGAGACGATATTTTATTGTATTTATCTAAACTCTTCATGCCTTTGTTCCCATTAGCCTTTGTTTAAAAATAGCAACCAAAACTGCCACACTTGACGCAAACTTTCTGGACAGTCAAGCGGACAGGGGACGAAATGTTAGTAACGACAAACGACTGCGCGCTTTGTGTAGGACAGCAGCGCCTACTGATGCGGTATTTTCTGCAGCTCCTACTACACAAAGAGTTATTGACAGATGATTTTCTTGGAAATCAAGGCGTAGAACAACTCTACACATGCAGTTAGGGTATAAGCATTGGCATCTAAATGGCCTAGAACTTAGATGAGCATAAAACAAAAATCAAAGTGAATTGGCATCTCATTAATTTGGAAAACGAGAAGTGACGTGGAGGCAGAGGATATCATCACACAATCTACTGACTTAAATCAGTCGGCAACGTATTATAACGCACGGTTCTGATCTTAATAACACATCACGACTGCCAGTAGTGAGACAGAAATGGGGCAAGACTGTGAGTAGAAGTGAGGACTTTATTAGGAATCAAAAACCGTCCATAAATGGTACTAACGGGACAGGCTGGTGGTTCCACTTCGGTTTCGATTCCTTTAGACTAGCAAAATGGATGGAACAACAATGGATCAACCGCTGGGACGACATATCGATGCAGTAAGCGAATCAGCTTCTGAGGAACAAACGTGGACATGCCTTAACATATCAGCCTTATGCAGACGAAAAAGGATGTGTACATTGTCAATCAATAAAGACACAGCATTTCTGGACATTTTTCGGTATGCTACCGCCACCAGATTTCCCTTTCTGTCGCCGGCTGATGATCGTGACGATTCAAGCCGTACTTGAAGGATTCACAAATGACACCGCATGGCACTGAAAGACCTGAAGGTTGAAGGTGCTACAAGTGATTCCAAGGTCAGTTTTTTTATTACACATCTGAGCACGAGTGCAATGGGAGAGGTAGACCCAATAGCATGAAAGATCCCCTGCACCATTGCTAATTGCCTGGAATGAACTCTGCGACTAGCGGTGCAGAGCCACTTAAAGTCCCGACAGGCCACGTGTGATTACGAGTTGTACAACAGTGGACAGGAGTACCACGGTGCCTGATAAAGAAGTAAGGAGACGATGCTCTGACGTCGATGCACTCTCTGTCGTCGCTCCACGTCGACCACCGCAATGACTGGGTCAAATCCTTCGGATATGTGTGCTACGATGTCTCCGAGAGCTATGTCAATTGGAGTGCTAAGCTCTCCTTCAGGGTCACCCATATCGGACAGGCCGGGGGCGAGAAGCCAGACAAATGCCGCGCGGCGTTGTTGGAAGGCGGAGTGGACTTTTCGCTCTGCAGCGAACTCTACATAAAAACTACAGAATCTCGTGGACAGCAACGTGACGTGCGCAATTGTTTTCCGCCACTAAGTGAGGTCCATTGCCTCTTGCATATTACTCAGCCATCATGAGCGGAGGAAGATACACTGCGACGCGTTCGGCATCCTTGACTGGCAGACCGCAACCCGAAAGGCGTACGAACCGCTCGGTCGATCGCCGGCTCTAAACAAACAAACTACCTGTTGCCCGACAGGTAGCACTTGATCACGCACGGGGTTGGGTTGCTACCTCGATCAGAGAACCGAGTGACGCTGGGAATGCCACTTCATATCTTATTCCTATGACTCGTCATGAACAGTTTCTGTACACACTGCTCATTGATAGGTTTCATTCGAGTCATCCATGAAGCCGGCGCATGCTCTCAGAGGAGCTAGCCGCACAAAGGTAAAAAAAAACCTGAGTTTGCGTTTATCAAACAAACACTCTGTCTTGCTGTTGCCCTGGTTAGCGTTGTCGCCTTGGTGGGTAGCTAAAAATATGGACCAGTACTATAGAAAAAGGCGTGGGGCCACTAGGCCCTCGGTTGATTTACGGAGTCCGGTGTCGAAAAAAACGAGGTCACTGTCTGTACCAAGCTCGTTTCCAGCTGACGCGCGTGGTCAACAATGGTCCGTGATATCTATGGAGCCACTTTATTTTCCCTCAGGAGAAAGTCACGTAAAAGTAGGTCCTTGGAATTAGGGAGCAAATAAGATGCCAACAGGCCACGTTTGATTACGTGTTGTACAACAGTGGATTACTGTCTACCACCAAAGTGATCAGCGGTGGCGGCATTCGAAAATCTGACCTCCGAGGTGGTAAATAAACGCACTCAATCACTCGGTGACCACCGGCGGATCAACCGATCGAAAGGAACTATCTATCGTTCTATTTTTCTTCTTTGATCAGCAATATGTTGACCGGCTGAGTCTCGCACAAGTGACTCAATCTTGCAACGTCTACATGAGGCATTTCAAATGGGACAGAAGTTTTCCGAAATCACCAGTCTTTGGTGCAATCTGCATTTTTTCAGCTTATTCTAAGCAATGCCGCTTACGACCGACCTAAGCGGAACGTCAAGTCTCGTGCTGCAGCATACGCCGCTCGCCACTTTCTAACAGCCGGCCTCCACGTGCTTTGGCTGACGGTCGAATTGTGCCCTCAAAGGTCCGGTCTTTCAGAAGTCTTTCGGCTATCCCTAGCTCTTTCAAATCAGCATTTTAAACTACTGACTCGATTATCGTCCACTGTTCTATTGGAGTTTTATTTGTTTTTGCGTTGGTTAGGGGAAGTAATTAGATTGCGGTTGTGTTTGTCTGGCATGTACAAGGCAGCTGGACACATTGATTCTGAAGCGTACATGCAGGAGGACGTGAGCTACACCCATTCCATTTCCGATGACGGTGTCGCGGTACGGTCGACAGTTCCCTGCAGGCAAAACCCATAGGGACCTCAACAGGAGCAGTTTTATATATAGCCTTGCCATTTGTGGCTCATTGCGATGTGATCGATCTGGGTTGATTGCTAACTCGAAGAAGGCGGACATCACGGGGCGTACCAGCGTTTAGAACGTCTAAAGTTCATACTTACGAAAAACAGGCGATGGCGCTAGCACAGGGCCAAAAGCCGTTCCTCGTGTGCTGATCTACTGTAATCTAGTCCAAAAGGACTTCCCGAATGCGCCTCGTTCTGTAAAAGCCGCTCGTCTCTAGCGCTCAAATCACGTGCTAAAATCATGTTATAAACTCGGCTCACATCACCTCGGAGGTTGTGTAGTTTTGGTGAAAGTTATCTTTGACTGGTTTTGGGCTACATTCAGTGGGTGCATACGCCGAAACGACGAATAAATTACATCTATCGGGATGACGGCTGCTCGCTTCGCACGAACCTCTGAGTTTCGCTGCGCATAAACGGCTGTCGACTAGGATCCAGTCTATCAGCCCCGATTCAGCTCCTTCAGTGAGACCTGTGCCAACACGAGGATCAGGTACGTGCGTCCATTGGTTGACGAAACTGAAGTCTTGAATGTGTATCTCTTTCGTAGGACACACATCGAGAGCAAGGGACTCAAGAGTACCAGCTAAATCCGCCTGTTGTCCTTTACTCATAAGAGTGCGCAGGTTGAACATGAATAGTTTAAATGCCCATTGAAGAGCAGGGGAGTATCAGCCGGTCGTAGCGAATTCGGCCAGACTTGCAAACCAGTTGAAGAAGGATGAGGGAATACATGGCCAGGATTATCACCGGAGACTCTACGGTTAGTACGGACGGCCGAAGTTCCTGTTGGCTGTGGAAAACGAAGAGAATTTATAACGGAAGTAGAGGTGAACAAGAGGGTGGAAGATAAAATGTGAACGGTGTGAGAGAGCTATCGTGCGCGTGCATAAGAGAACGGTTAGGCAGTTCAGTTCACACAACCATTAGTTATGCACTCGGTGCGGTGGCTTTGATTTCTATCTCCTAGTGACAATCTCACTCGCAAATAATGAGAAGGAAACAGTATGCAAAGAGTAAGAGGAGAACTACAAATGTTAATGTCGGCGCCGCGGTACGGTCGACGGTTCCCTGCAGGCAAAACCCATAGGGACCTCATCAGGATATAGTCGATCTGGTGAGAAGTGCGATATTTCCATGAATACCAGGTCAGTACATACTTCTTAGGGTGTCGGAAGCGTGTGCCTGCTAACAACCAAACTGATCAGGCGGGCACTATCTCCGCGGGGTTTACCAAGGCCAATTCTCTCTGAGAAGGTGCCGAGTTGATTCATCCGAGGAGCCGTGTGAGCGTTCCGGTCTCCTGCGATGATTAAAATGACAAGCATCTGGACCAAGTTAATTAATTCGTGAAGGTTGCAGCAGAATTCGTCTTTTGCTTAGTTACCACCCACACTAGTCGGAGCATAGACCGTCATCACGTATATTCAAGTGCCCGGTTAGAATGTGATTTTGACGGGTTGAGTGGTTCGATGCCGCCGTTCCACAAGAATGGTTAATTTTCAACCAAGAACGTTACCGTTCACGTGCTTGACTGTAGTCTACGTTGTGTTGAAGAGTATTCACCTGTCGACATTTCATATTACGCCGCTTTTTGAAGTAAGGTTTTCGTCACAGATGATACCCAATCTGAATAAACCTATAAGCAAGTACAACCACATCAGTTTTCGCTAGGCGATAATATCCATATAAGATCGAAGAATATGTTTCCGGAGATTACAACCTAGACGGAGTTTCGACTGAAACGTCGCAGAATTGTGTTTTGAATTCGGTTACTTCCGAAAATTTATTATACTCAATCTAAATCATATGTCGCGACGGTGTTCAAAATGGCACACGTAAAACAATTAGAGCAAAAAGAATTCAGTTCACACAACCATTAGTCATGCACTCGGTGCGGTGGCTTTGGTTTCTATCTCCTAGTGTCAACCTCACTCGGAAATAATGAGAAAGAAAGCAGTATGAAAGGAGTAAGAGGCGAACTACAAATAATAATGTCTAGTCGATGAAGAAAGTTTGTGGATACAGGAGTGACACTGATCACGACAACTAGATATCTGCTCCAACGAGTCTAACCACTGAGTGTGAGTGTTTCACCCATGAAGTCTAACTCGTTGTACGTGGCCTAGTCCACGGGGTTACGTTTTTCATACATTTCTTCCATGTCATTGACTGACCACCCTTACTCATCTTCCAACCGTGACTCGCCTCAGTGAACATTGTGCCCCAGGGAGTCCTGTCAGGGGACATACGCAACACATGAGGTGAGCTTGAGTGTTTCACCTAATGATTTGGTTTCTGAACCTCAGACTCTCCATCGAACTCCAACATTGCTGATACATTGTTCCCACCATATTCGAGCAACGCTACGTAAATATCGGTGTTCAAATACCGTCAATTTTTGTACATCCTCCACAGTGGTCATATTTCTGAACCATACAGAGGCACCGACCTGACTCCTGCAGCGTACACTCTATCCTTGATAGATGAATTGATGTCATATCGACGCCACAGATGACTCAGATTGGCGAGAGTCAAACGAGTCTTCTGTGTATACGAAGACACGTCATTCGATATTCGACCTCCGGGTGAAATGCTGCTATGCAGAGATCGTTGTAGTGCAGGCACAATGAAAGGTAGGACGTGTTGGATAAATTCAGATTTGCCCAAGGAACGTCGTGATGATTATATCGCTGATCTGATATACGGACAGCGCGATCAAAGACAAACCATGCCATGTAGAAGCGAAAAGGGACGAGGAATACGAAGATAACAAAGCCAAATTCAGTCATCAGAGACCATCAACGATTGACTGTTACACTGTGACAATGTAGAAATGCAGTAGGTGGTCGACAATGAAAACATGATCACGGTCAGAACTTCAAGTGAACTGTTCGCATAGTTTGACTGAATACGGACTGAAAAATGAAATAACTCACCAGCCTTGCAGCCATCGCAAATGATATCCAACAGCTTGCCAACAAGAACATCGTCATAATTCGGATAGGTGTCCTATAAAATAGATAAAACTTATAAGCTATTCTGTGTTTGAGAAGACTCGTAAATTCTGAGATCTATAACCGTCACCATAGAGCAAAATTAGGATGGAAATCCCGCTAACTCTATGATGACTCGCACGCACGCACGCATGCAACGCAATGGACGCATCAATTTTGAGTCGTACATGTCAAATGAAGCGCCATTGTGTGTGGCAAACAGCTGTCTTTTTCACACATTATTTGTGGAGACGATGAAACAGCCGCTTCCCGTGTGATAACCGAGTGTATCTGGTGCTAATGAGAACTGTTTGATCTTGACGCATTTCTTCGACGTGCGTTGCTCTTCGGGGTGAATGTGATTGGGTGGTCAGTTCCAAAACATAACCTTAGAGCACAAACATCACAAAGTATCTAGAACGCGTTCAGCCTAATGATAATCGCAAAGTGACTGGTAGTAAACCAAGGCTTACTTAAAAGTGTGTACAGTCCCAAATAGGAAACAGAAAGACAACAATGCTCATCCGAAATGCTGACTATGTGCGAAAAGTTCAGTTTAGTGATAACAACAAGTAACAATGCATTGAGTGCGGCACCTTTTGTCATTTTCTCTGGAAAAAAACCTCTAAAAACTAAAACGATAAGGTGGAAATAACAAGTAGGAAAATTACGAACAATACCACGAGACAATATTGCTAATATTTGCGACATAGTACCACATCCCACCAAGTCTCAAACATCCGAGCACAAAAATCACGTGCATTTCATCTACGAAGTACAACACACCTTACAATGACATTGATCAATTTCTTAAAATTGATCGCTTTTTTGGAGTATCAGTTATGTCAGATGTGTATTGTCTTCGGTCCTAAGTTCACCTGACTTCCCTCATCAGTGGTCTACTGCAGTCCTAACGACCCTCAACATGGAGGTATTTACCACCTCTTCCGGGAGGTTATTACAAAAGGTTATCGCTCCATTAGTGAATTAATATGCACTCCTTGCAGTCGTAGGCTTTGCCCCATTGTGACTCTCTTAGATGGGAGAGAAGAACTCTTCTCGGTTTATAGCTGACATTCCCTTTATTACCTTGGTTTTGTACAGTGGTGCGAAGGCTTCCGGCTCCGAACGTGACATAGTAGCTCCAAGTTAATAGAGTTTCACCCTGACTTTATTTACCACCATCGTGCAATGCTTTGACGGCTTGAACCCCTTGTCTGGCTCTTCACTCAGATGTTTGACTGCAGAAACCTTTTGCGGTTACCTTACGCCACTCGCACGGTATCACGCAGTGTCACTCCCGCATGGAAAACCCTAGACTGGTCATTCTTACTCACCTCACAACAATTACTTGTCTCAACGAATATTACACGTTGAGAAAAACAGCTATTCGGAGGCATACACAACATACTGCCCAACCGTCGTAGCGCACTTTGCTTCGGTTCTGACTCTTGTATCCAATACTCTGGACCAAACAGGAACACTGCCGACAGTATTCCCGCTGAATTGCAGCAATCAACCATAAGCATTCTTATAATACGATATGTCATGCAGTAACAACGCTCCACTTGCCACTGGAAACCATGGAAGCACTGTGCAGCTGCTGTCATCAGTAGTGCACATCCACTGACAACCCCCCTCCCTCCCTCCTGGGACTCAAACCACAGGCGGACGATTGTGAATCGAACACCTTAAACACAAGGCCATCTTGGCTGGCTCTCAACAGTTTGTCGAACATATACACTATATGATATAGCACCCTTGTTTACTGGTACTGAACAATGAAAACCCGTTTCCCACACAGCAATCGACCCATGTGATGGGTGACTTCTTTGCAGGCGCTCAGTGGATGTGCAGTGCTTACGATTCCGAACAGGGATAAGCCAGCTATACAGTGCTTCCATGCCTCTGAATGACTCAGTATGGTCGGGAGTGGGTAACTCAGGCTCTGAGATGGTCGCTTGTCTTGAACGCCCGCCGAAATGCTCCCAAGTGACCGTGCGTCTAACACAGCCTCCGCCGAGGGAGTCCTAGTCACTACCTTCTCTTGGCGGAGATGTACCCACCAAAGTCAGAGGACGAAAGCGAATGCCCAGCACTCTTCACCGGTTTGGATGACTAGCAGTCAGTCTAGGGGAGATGGCCAAACTCTGATTCCAAACCACCTAGGGATGGCGTATGAGGCGTACAACGGTATGAACATCGGCATCTGTGGCGGAGAGGTGCACTAAGCATCCAGGATATTTGGCCTCATCTGAAGGGCGAATGAAACGAGCAATCCGTCAACGGCCCCGAGTGGGTTACGGACCCCACATTTCGTCCCGCTGCCTTGCGGGTTAAGCCTTGGATAGCTAAAGGCTCCGGTTGTGGATCCCTAAGATCACCTGCTTTGACTTGGGCAACCTGGTACTATCGAGCCCACAAACAAATCGTGAACTCGGACTATCTGCCTCTTCCATCCCGATTGCGCCACGTTTTGTTTGGCACATAGTCTGGAATCAGTCGGGTGTGGAATATATGTAGTGCTTCCATGGTGAGTTGAGCGTCGATACTGCGTGTCGAATCATATTGCACGAATATAATCTCCTAATACTCATATACATAATCATCAGACTTTGTGTACAGACAACCTTTACCAGTCTGCCGCTATCAAGGGCCAGGTTTCAGATCTGCATAGACTTCACTCTTCTCAACGTACGTACTGTAAGAACTTTCGATCGTGCCTACTTTACTGTTGCACTTACCCCCCTGCTGTACCATGTATATATATTGACACGTTTTACGTCCGCGGTTGACAAGAGTAAACAAAATGCTTGCATCTCGCGACTTATGTCTTCTCTCTGTTCTCATGAACAGAAAAAGTAGTCTGACTGTTGCACCAACCATCCACTCGAACATTGATGGACAAACACATGTCATTTCGACGCCACAGGTCACTGGGATTAGCAAGAGTTGAAGGATGAAACTTCATAGGATATTCGGCTGAAGTACACATGTTTGAATAACAGGACATATAAATCTTGACAATGTAAAACTCGTTCGATGAACTCAGCGATGAAGCAGCATTCCATACATTGAAGGAAACTAGGATACAAAACCAGACGGACCGATCAACCGATTTCAACGCTCTCTCGGATTCGAGAAGACGCGAATTTCGCTTCTAGAACCATGCACGTTTTATGAAGTTGCCTTGCCCATTGTTATTTGGCAACAGCTTCACAGCAAGAACAAACATTTCAACCGGGTTTTAAAACTTTCCTCAATGACCAGTGAACTGACGCGTCAAGTACGTCAGCAACAAAGCCTAACAGAGACTTTATCTGAAATTAATACAACAGTAGTTTCAGACAAACCAATACTAACGGTAACTTGTTGCGGTGTAACCAACTGATGTCGGTACGGCATTTGTCCACAGCACCACTCTATTTGACGGTTGAAGGTATTAAATAGTATGGCCAGCTGGTGCAGACTGATGCGCAGATGAGCCAAGATTATTCTATTGTGTATATAGTTCCCCAATTCTTGCATATTTTTTTGGTTTGCAATCCTTCTTTGCTATGTGAGTGACTCTATTCCCCAATTGCAGAATGCCGAGAAATGGACAGTGCAACCCGGTACGGAAAACATGAGAATTCAAACATACCAGTCAAGGATGATACTCTTTTTGATCCTCCGTCGAACAGGCGCTTGCTAGCTTAGACGACTGAGAGGAATGCATGCTTACTCAAAAACAAACGCGGTATCATCTCGGACTACTGCAACAGCCCTGTACTACCATAATGCGTCTGAAATTTCGAAAAGGTAAAAAGGTGCATCACAAAGATGGAACTTACAACATTTAGATCTGCCAGATGCACCAACCGTAGTGTTTCCTCGTCAACACCTCAAACGTAGTGGGGGGGGGTAAGATAATACATTTTTTGAAAATAAAACATAGTCGTTATCTGACAGGTTACAAACAGATTATCAATAGTTTTCGTTGACCACATCTCACTTTTAATATCTTGGACAAAATATCAGGTAATCATTACGTATTTTCTTCACTGCCTTCAAATCTCAATCACGAGACGAATGATTGCAAAGTAAATACCAACAAAGTAGGGCAATAAAACGAATTATTTGTTGATTCGGATTAACGCAAAGAAAATGTGACTGGGTGCATTGAGTGATGTGCAAGTATGTTGTCCCTAACGATCACATTATTAGCCACGTTATGAACACTGATCGATTCCGAACGTTCAGTTTCCTGTATTAGGCGTTCGCTTTTCATTCGATCCGGGAGTGTCGTGTCCAGCTCGATATGACCTTAGACTTATTCGCTGTTTCACCGGGATCACTTGAGCAGTTCAATGGTGGTGCTTATGCCCTGCCATGACAATATTAGGGAGGACGGTAATGGGGGTTCTGCGTGGCCGGAGTACTTAAACAAAAAAAAAGACAGAAGTATCTTGACCCTATCTTGGTCACGGCAAGAGGAAGACGCTTGTTCGATTTCACGACAATGCCCCAATAATGAAGTCAGTATATGCCATTGTACTGGCACGTTTTCTAGGTTCATATTCAACGGGAATGAGAGGCGAGCACGAATACTTCATGCGAACCACAGAAATGAAAAACTGTAACGCACCGTCACCAACGAAACAACTAAGTTTGGATCGAATTGTTTAACTCCCAAAGAGCTAGAACACATATTATTTCCTCGCGTCAGTGATTAATTGGTGACTGTGACCGCGTTGGGCGTTCTAGTCACTTCCGGAAGGGATGTGTTCGGAAATGATAAGATTAACTAACATTGATGGTAGGTAGCACAATCTCCAATACGATACCAGTGTGGTAAGCTCACGTGGCTCATATTATTTTTACGCAAAATTCAAACTTTTGCTAGGTCTATTCAATTGAAATACACTGGAGTGAAAGAGCAGATGCATGAGTAGAACAGGGGTTGATCAATAACATCAATAAAATAAGACTAACCCTCATTAGTTCTAATGGCTTGCAATAGAAGTAGCGTGAACAGCGTATCATAATCGGTCCCCGGACCGATCTCGAGAGCTCTATACAGAGCACGAAGGAAAGGCCGACCTTGAAGGCTGAAAGAATTTTCCGACTGGTCTGCAATCTCTGATTGGTTCGGCTCCGAAGAAGACTGCGACGGCAACCTTTCCCGGATAAACGAATGAGGTGTTGATATCAAAGGAGTCTGCTTGGTGACCGTAGGAGATAGCCCATTTACGTTAGCCATTGACAAGTTAAAAACTGGTTCTTCGACCGGCGTTTCATCGTTCGGGGGTGTAGAATCTAAGTGACAGTTGGGATACGGAAAGTCTCCTGTCAATTGGTTGTTCGGAACAGCATGGTAAACAACTTGAAAACCAGTAAGCAAACACTGCTGGAAGAAAGTGAACCTACCAATGTTTGGAGAACGGGCACTTGGTGAGCCCGCTGATGGAGCGCTGTGTGTTTCTGTGCATCCCGTAACGACGGGAGCTTCGTCCACCGTCCGCTAAAGAGAGAAAAGAAAGAATAATGCGCAATGACAAAAAATGTGCAGAATGTGAGGAATGGGGTAATTATAATTACTCGTAAAACTCCCTGCGAGCACCAAGCCACCGTCAATGGCCGTAGGCAGTGATTCACAGAGCAAATAGAAACCGATTACGCATAAACCGTACCTGCACGTTACTCAGTCTACGAAAAAAACGACCGATAGTATAAAGGATGTCCGTATAGCCGGATCAAGTAAAAGTGATCACACCTGCATTTATTCGCTTTGTTGGTCTGGCATCCCAACAAGATCATTGAGCAAAATGGACAGCTAAAAGCACACAAAAGCACGATCTCAGTCAATATACTGATGCACCGTGATCGGTAATCTTACATCCCACACGGCCGTCTATAGCTTACTGGCGTGTAGTCGATCTGGGACCACGGCTAAGTCGACGCGGGAGGATCCCAGGTAGCGTGTCGGTGATCGGACAATTAGGTTCGTCTTGGAGAAAAACAGAAAGTGATAAAATCATGGGGAAAAAGGCCATTTCAATATCCCAGACACAAATCCCGTTCGAAAAAGCCTCACATATGCGACAGATCAAATAGCAACCAATCGGATCAAGAGACTGCACTGCCGCCGCTAGCCTAAATCAATTGAAGATTGTCAGTATTTCTGGTCTGCGTCTGTGGATTCAGATCACGCCTTTGTACGCCCCCGTTTGTCTACGTATCGTCGGTGGTCGCACCAATGCCAAAGCGATCCGTCCGAACAACTGCTTCTAGAAGACAATGAACGGTCTGCGCTCAGACGGAGCTGTCTTAGCGGTTATCGATGCATCCGGACATTCAGGACCTATACGATCACTGACAACAGCTCAATGAAGTCTAATACGCCGCTTCCAAAGTGCATAAAACTCCGGTTCAGGTAGACCTCACAAACGATGGATATATTCGACATCAGTTGCTCTGTTGGATGCTCACAGATCCGTCGCTCCGGATACCACATTCAATGAAGTGCGGAAATCTCTGAGAGGCCATGTGTCTAGAAGCCTGAGAAATGACCGCGAGCAGAAGTGGATTGAGAAATGTAGAGAAATGCGGAAGACTGCGTCGATTGGCAGTACTCGCAAATTTTACCGTTTGATTAGAGGTACCGGTCCATGGAAGCCCGGTGCAAGTGAGTTATTCAAAGAATCCGACAGCTCACTGGTTTACTCTCGGGATGTCGTCTGAGTAGCTGGGCGGTTATCGAGGACCGGATGGTTTATCAAAGGGTAAAGACAAAGCTTTGGTTTCGGAGTTAGCAAAACCCCTCCGGCTTATTTGGGATAGTGAGCAGTCTTGAGGTATGGTATGAATCGGTGATTGTACCGATCTACAAGAAAAGCTACAGGTCCTCTTGTGGAAGCAAGAAAGGAACTAGCTTGGCAAGTATCGAATCTGAACTGCTCGCCAGAATTATTCTCCACCGATTATCTAATTCATTCAGCCCTCAATAAGACGATGCTGCAAGACAGCAACCAAAAACCGAGCACAGAAGTGCGAGGTTGGTGGTTAAACGAACTGAAGTGAACTATTTGCATCTCCCGTCAAATCTCAATGCTAGCCTGGTTCGTATAACGCAAGAAATCAGACAACTTTCGGTAGAAATTAATTTGTTTTGTATCTGGGTTTTATCCGGCGATTGCGTACGAGTTACCTTTTTTGGAACAATGAATGCTTACCCGACAGTACTGGGCAATATGAGTTCCCATATTATTCGACCACTCAGTATTGACTAAGAAGCCAATGATCTGAACTTAAATCCAGCCTTTTTTATTCAAGAGATCACCCTTAGCCTTTACGCAACCGCGTGCGGCCAGCAAGGCTTAGATAACTCGTGCCTCGGAGACTAACTGCACAACGTTGACCGCCTAATGAAGCAGCTTCTTGGAGCCACTTGCAAGAGCTGAGATCAGGCAAAGACCATAGACTGAAAGGGTATCTTATGAGCATACGACAGACTTCGGATTAGAGCTAGTTTCTCTAACTGTCGTTCGAATATATTTACCAGGGTAATGCTTTTGTCTGAGCAATTAACCATATGCCAGAGTCCTCGTAGATTCGGAACACACGAGGCGCTGACAAGAAGTATCACCCTCAGCATACCGTACTATGAATCCCAACGGAACAAATTTCTCATTATATTCTCGTCAGTAGAACCGGCAGATGCCATTCGTAATACATAGCTATTAGCTGAAACCCGAGACCAGCTCAATACTATCTTGGGGTATGGACCACAAAACAGGGTTGAAGACTGCGAGACCAGTGATGGTGCTGATTCGGCCACATGAATTAGGGCAGTGCCCACTGAAGGAACATAGTATTCTACTAAGAGCTGGTCATCTTGCAAAAAAATTTAAAGTAGCTTGACAAGCCTTCTACCTGTTTCAACTATGCATTAGTCGGAGTGAACGTGAAATTGATTTACTGCATTGGAAATCAGATAGTCAGTTAGGTCTTAGGTGCTGGAATGTCTAAACATAGGTGCTTCGTGTATACTATCTCCTGAAGTATTTATCGCTTTATTTTGTTGCTAATTTTTTCCCGAACAATGCAACCTCTCACTTATCTATGCAGTGAACGTGTTCCGGATGGATCACTAATGACAGCTGGTAGTTCTGAAATATTCTCGAATAAGCATTGCATCCCTGTACATGCCAATCTAATTACTCACCTTAAACAACGCAAAAACAAATAAAACTCCAATAGAACAGTGGACGATAATCGAGTCAGTAGTTTAAAATGCTGATTTGAAAGAGCTAGGGATAGCCGAAAGACTTCTGAAAGACCGGACCTTTGAGGGCACAATTCGACCGTCAGCCAAAGCACGTGGAGGCCGGCTGTTAGAAAGTGGCGAGCGGCGTATACTGCAGCGCGAGACTTGACGTTCCGCTTAGGTCGGTCGTAAGCGGTATTGCTTAGAATAAGCTGAAAAAATGCAGATTGCACCAAAGACTGGTGATTTCGGAAAACTTCTGTCCCATTTGAAATGCCTCATGTAGACGTTGCAAGATTGAGTCACTTGTGCGAGACTCAGCCGGTCAACATATTGCTGATCAAAGAAGAAAAATAGAACGATAGATAGTTCCTTTCGATCGGTTGATCCGCCGGTGGTCACCGAGTGATTGAGAGCGTTTATTTACCACCTCGGAGGTCAAATTTTCGAATGCCGCCACCGCTGATCACTTTGGTGGTAGACAGTAATCCACTGTTGTACAACTCGTAATCACACGTGGCCTGTTGGCATCTTATTTGCTCCTTAATTCCAAGGACCTACTTTTACGTGACTTTCTCCTGAGGGAAAATAAAGTGGCTCCATAGATATCACGGACCATTGTTGACCACGCGCGTCAGCTGGAAACGAGCTTGGTACAGACAGTGACCTCGTTTTTTTCGACACCGGACTCCGTAAATCAACCGAGGGCCTAGAGGCTCCACGCCTTTTTCTATAGTACTGGTCCATATTTTTAGCTACCCACCAAGGCGACAACGCTAACCAGGGCAACAGCAAGACAGAGTGTTTGTTTGGTAAACGCAAACTCAGGTCTTTTTTTACCTTTGTGCGGCTAGCTCCTCTGAGAGCATGCGCCGGCTTCATGGATGACTCGAATGAAACCTATCAATGAGCAGTGTGTACAGAAACTGTTCATGAAGAGTCATAGGAATAAGATATGAAGTGGCATTCCCAGCGTCATTCGGTTCTCTGATCAAGGTAGCAACTCAACCTCGTGCGTGATCAAGTGCTACCTGTCAGGCAACAGGTAGTTTGTTTGTTTAGAGCCGGCGACCGACCGAGCGGTTCGTACGCCTTTCGGATTGCGGTCTGCCAGTCAAGGATGCCGAACGCGTCGCAGTGTATCTTCCTCCGCTCATGATGGCTGAGTAATACGCAAGAGGCAATGGACCTCACTTAGTGGCGGAAAACAATTGCGCACGTCACGTTGCTGTCCACGAGATTCTATAGTTTTTATGTAGAGTTCGCTGCAGAGCGAAAAGTCCACTCCGCCTTCTAACAACGCCGCGCGGCATTTGTCTGGCTTCTCGCCCCCGGCCTGTCCGATATGGGTGACCCTGAAGGAGAGCTTAGCACTCCAATTGACATAGCTCTCGGAGACATCGTAGCACACATATCCGAAGGATTTGACCCAGTCATTGCGGTGGTCGACGTGGAGCGACGACAGAGAGTGCATCGACGTCAGAGCATCGTCTCCTTACTTCTTTATCGGGCATCGTGGCGCTCCGATTGGTTTAGCGGATTTATCGCATGCACCAGTGATCAAAAATTTCCAACCTTGGAGTGTCCCCCGCTCGTAGTGGCCAGATTTAAGAGCCACAAATATGTGCAAGATGGATAGCGGCACGGTAAACACGAACTTTGGTCCTTAAGCTGATTTCGCTTCGAATCTACTGCGTCCGTTTTCGCTGAAGGAAGGCTCTCCTGGCGCTGTCGATCCATAATACCACCTCATCTTTGCCTAGCCGTTTTGAAGCTGATTCGAGCCTAGGTATTTGAATGAATGGACGTATTCGAATAGTCCGTCGTTGATGAACAGTTGGTGACCTGTTGGGTCTGGGTGGGTTGTGAAAGCTTTGGCTTTGGCTGAATTCACTTCTAGCCCGATGGAATTCGCGAAAGAACTGACTAGGTCGAGAATTGGTTGGAACGTAGCGAAGAAGTCTCCTAGCACGACCATATTATCCTCGAACTGCAGGTCCGAGATGTATATTTTCTGGCTAGTTTGTATGCCAAGTTAGTCGTCTAACGTCTGACCCACTGCCAATCAATGGCGTGGTTAAACAGCACCGGTGAGGGGACAGCCTTATGTAACTCCGGTAGTGAGTGCGTACTCAAAAGATTGTTCGCCACACATAAGTACCCTAGAGCCAGTAGTTGAGTAGTATCCCCTCAAGAGCCTCAAAAGCTCATCGCGCATTTCATCGGATCGGAATATGGGCCCAAAGGGACTCGCGGTTAACCGAATAGAAGGCGACCCGGAAGTCGATGGAACAAGCTACCGTGGGTTGCTGGGACCCATAGCGCCGCTCCAATATTCGGCGCAGTGTGGAGATTTGATCCACACAGCCCCTGTCACGGCGAAAACCCCCTTGGTACGGGCGAGTGCGTCGGTTTCTTGCCTCGGAGAAACGGTTTAGTAACAATGCACCGAAAAATGTCGCGGCAACACCGACCAACCTGATCCCTCGGTAGTTTCTACGTACCGATTTGTCAACCTTCTTTGGAGTGGCCAGGAGAACAGACATGCCTTAGTCAGACGGGAATGTTTCATCTTGCCTAACAGAGCCAAAAGGTGCACATAGCTTGTCAATCAATGACGATTAACAGATTTTTAGACTTCCGGGGATGCCATCCTCCCGGCGGCCTTTCTATCTTTCAGTTTGTTAACGATCTTGGTGATTTCAGTAGTACTCGGTGGGACGCAGTTGTTTTCGTACTGGACTGGAGAATGTGACACTGGTTGGTCCACCGGGTGGTTTGCAAGGCGGTTGAGCCGCTGACGGAAGTGTTCCACCCATCGGTTTATTCTTTTACTTCTTTCCGGTATTAGGTTTCCTGGTACGTCACGAAAAATCGAGTCCTGGGTATAGTACCTATCCGAGGTGTGGAGAATGAGGCGGAACAGTTTACTCAAGTTTTTGAAGCGGTCTTCATTTTTCCGACTATTTCTATCTAGTATCTCTGGCAATCAGCCTTTTCAGAGCGTGTGATTTCTCGCCGCGGTCTGCGGGGTTCACCACTACCTGCAAGCCGAGCTTCATGTGTTTGGTTGACAACTGCGGCGTGCTCTCAGATATCCAATATTCTGCCCGCATTTTTGTTCTCGAGTTCCGACTATGCAGTTTCCTCGTTTGTCGACTTTATTGGAGTCCACTGCGCTTCCACGAAAATTTCGTCTTTGTGTGCGTTGGTTGTGGCGATCAGTCGAGTTGTGATTGCTTGTGACAGCGCTCCTCACTTTTCTGGATTTCCTAGGGCAGCAATGTGTATCCGGGAGACTGCAGAGACCCTAGCCCGTGTAGGTAGGTGAATTTTGAAGCACCCGCGTAAGAGGACATGGCCAATCTTGCTTGCATTGCCCGTATTTGCACCTCGGTACGTTCGGAAATCATCCACAGACGAGGTCCAACGGGATCTCATCAGGATCTGATCGAGTCGGTGTGCAATATGACCATCACTGGAGTGCCACGTTAGCACGTACTCCTCGGAGTGTTGTAATCGGTTGCTGCAGACAACCATTCTGTTGACATCGGCTAACCAATCAGTGGGCCACCGTTGTCGCAGCGCTGACCAAGACCGAATTCTTCGAGAATATGAGGAGTGGATTCGTGGGCCGTACCTGTGCGAGAGTTCCAATTTCCCGCAACGAAAAGTATGTCGCACTTCGAAACCCGGTTGATTACCTCTTGGAAGTTACAGCATAATCTGTCTTTGGTTTTGCCATGAGCCGAATTGGTTGTAGCATTGGCCAAAATCACTGTCATATCGTGCGGGGAGCCTTTGAAGCGTTCCAGGGAGAGTCTGCGTGAGACTGGTTCCCAAGAGATCATTGCATTGTTAGCTGCTATGTTCAGAACAAACGCGACGCCGTAGAGACTGGAGTTGTCTTTCGGGCCATTGTGATAAAGCTAATCGGATTCATCCACTCTCGGTACCTTCACCTGTCAGCTACTTGAGTTGGGTAGGCGGATTTTCGAGAGGCAAGCGATATCTATGTGATAATCATGTAGAGTCCGTATTGTGATGCATCAGCTACCGACGTCTAGAAACGTGTTCTTTATTTGCAGTAAATAATCACCTCGACCGCTGGGACACGACGACGCCGTAGCATGATGAGCGCATGAGGTTCCGTGAATAATCATCGAGTCGCGGGGGTAAGGTACTAATGGGTATCCCTAGCACCTTCTGGCTTCTTGTTCGAGTTTGTACCCCTATCCTTTACCCGATCAAGTGCAGACCGAAAGGCAAAAAGGCTGTTCCAGACAAGTCGGTCGTCTGTTGTGCGGTTCATTCGCCTACTCTGGAATACCGGGTCGGATAAGTTGGACAGCTTTCCTTTAAAGCCGTTGGATCAGTAGATCTCCTCCACCCATTCGGGAGTGTGTCTTTAAATACCGAACACCGTCTCACGGAGGCTTTTAGACCTTAGTTACCATTCAGCTTGTTTAGCCCGACTATCGAGCGGTTGGTCGGGGTGACCACTGATACACGCTGCAGCTTCGTGTGAGAGCTGGGTAACTGATGAAGACCAACGAGATGGAGGATGCAAACATGCAAACATCATTGGATTCCACACGAACGCCACAGGTAACCCAGCTTACAAAGAGTCAATCGCGATCTCCAAGTACTCAGTATAACTTCATCGGCCACTCAGTCCGAGACAGCACTTGTTCGTAGCCAAGATCGCTACCACGCTTAATGTATTGAGGTCTAAAGGACTCGAAGTCAAAAAATCGTGGCTGCCGGTTCGCTGTGATAGTGTCGTAGGCTCACGTTGTTAGTTTCAGTGTGCCTCCCCTACTGAACTCATGTTTGGCACAGTGGTACAGTTCTGCGATGGTATTCACACTGAGATGCTAAATGCATCAGAAATGTCTAGACAGTGTTGTTCACACTACCCAGAGAAACTCCGAAGTTATCTGCATACTTCAAATATAACAATTTATAGCCGAACACGGTAGAACAATATAACATTGTATTACATGCATGACTTACGATGCATTGTTGAGATGTGAAACAGATAACTCACTGACTGTTTTCTTCTTTGGCCGGTTAACACCAATGGTTCGAGTGACGCGGGCCAGATACTGGCCAACAAGGATGGAGTAACCCCCTTGGCATGCCGGAGACACGCCTCAAGAGATTCACTCGGCTGTAGAAAGGCGGGATGACGATTCAACGAACGAACTGACTCGATGTAAGCCGACAATCGTCTTCCGGCTGAAGATGACCTGGCGTTTCTCAACGCCAGTGTGGCAATTAGCAACGATTCAGCAATTCTCGTTGCTGGATTAATTTCGTCGGACATGTCTGCGTCGGAATGGGCATTCTCGTCTTCTGAGCGTTCTGAACCGGGTTCTTGGCTATCTTGATTTTCTGATGTCGCTCGATTAGGTGACTGTTGATTCCATCGTGGAACCAGATCGGTTAGGCTGGGATCGCCGAGAAAAATCGCTTCGGTCAGAATGCGTATTAGGTCCGGATTCCTAATAATCAGATAGCAATGGAGCAGCATATGTGTCGCCACTGGGTTGCTCACATGCGGGCGACTGACCTAGATGAACGAATAATATGAGTTTATTGGGTTGTTGAAATCAATTTAGGGTTAAATTCTGCTGCGAATATTCCTGATCAAAATAAACATGAAGGGGAGCTAAGAAAAGCACGCGAGTGAGAAAACTCACCAGCTATAATCAAAGAAACCGAAAATGGAGAATTCGAAATAACGCAATTACATTCATTAAAACTGTGACGGAAATTTCGAGAATGGATCACCAACGTTTCGAACAGTTTGTCTTGGGATTGCTAGTTTATTCGCACATGGTGAGAATCACGAACCCACAGACAAAACGTCCACGTACTGTGTGAGGGTATGGTCTGACACGGTTCGGCAGACGGTTTAGTCTCATTGGCAAACAATGCGTCAGCACCGGCCCCTACCGAGCCCACGAATTCACGAGCGACAGGATGGCCGATTGATGACGTGAATCGATAAACGAGAGATCAATCCCGCCAGCTGCATTTAAGCCTCAGGGCGTGGTCGCCCACACCAGTCGGACCAATGCGCTGTGTGCAATGTGTGGGTACATAGACTACCTTTATATTCTTTGTTTTTTACAAGTAAAGCCAGATAGTAAGCAGGCCGAGCTGAGTTCACACTAGAGTTAGTGGGACGGGACGAAATCTATAGTGCTTCGCGGGACAATCAGGTAGTCCCTATTAACAGCAAATGACATCTGACTGATCATCGGTTCAACGAGCGAAATAAGGCTCAAAACATGAGTACAGTTCAAACAACTATTACCACCAACCTGGTGCTGTGGCTTTGATTGCCACCCTTCAGCGGGAAAACACTCGGGCCCAGTGTGATCCAATCAGTCACTATATCTTTGAATTCGAATAAAGTATGGCGCACGGAATGCTTTAAACGCACGCCCATTTTTTTGCGATTTCTCGCGAACCATAGATCGTGAAATCTGGTGTGCACTTGTCTTCTCCCATGATCATATCCGGATCGTATACGGATTTGAGTTTTGATTTAGGAAAATCGATTTTATCCTCAATAATGTGCTGGGACGGTGCAAAATGCCCTTACCGCACCCCTATGCTCACTGTCGGAAAAGAGCACGCTATAGCTCACTTAATGGTCAGAATGCGTCACATATATAGCCGGTTTCTTGAGCGACGCTCCGTGGTACGTCAATGAGTGTTTTGTGAACAAAATTCACCGAGTTCATCAAACCAAACTGCAATTTTTGACCTTCCATTCATAAAAACAAAAGAATGCCACACGGACGACGACAGGGGAAAATACTTGTTTGCAGAGACTCCGGGATTTTAATAAACAGGATTGCCAAAATAATTCTACGATTGGGGAGAATTATGTGGAACTTTTTGAAGTATCCAAGTAGTAATAAATTTAAGAAGGACGTGGAATACGAAGAAAAACCTATGAAAATGCCAAGAGGTAATTCCTACGTATTGCATTCAACCAAATAAAAAGTGCTTCAGAAGTCCATGTAATTAAATTTTAGTGTTCGCCGGGTCCATCGAGTGCCACAAACAGCAACACATCTACGGTACAGAAAGATGACAGCAGTATCCCGGATAAAAAAGTCATATCTCACATCGACTCAAATGGGTCAGAAATCACATCAGATAAAAGGCTGAATGGAATAACGAGATATTTATTGGTGAAAAATGTTCGATTTGGACGGCCCCGACGGACTAATTCACTACTGGCATAACATGCGGAAAAGTAACGCTGAATTCAGCCGTTGAGCGTTCGATTGGGGGGGGGTCGTTGATGGTCTGAGATGCTATTTTTGCGGGCGGTAAATCATAGCTGGCAGTTCTCGGAGGAAAGCAGACAGCTTCCTTGTAAATTAAAACTTTAAATGACTTCTTACTCCCAGTAATTCCAGAAGATCGGAGGGGGTCCATGCTGAATGCTCTAACAACCAATCTGACTTAATTCCCCACATGTGGCACGAAACGACACAAAAAGCATCAGTGGTGACAGTGAAGGTGGTGATGTTTTCTGGGGGAAACAACTCCGCCGACAATTGGTTTGATAGGCTCGGTGTTCGGTCGAATGGACTGGTATCTCAGGAATGCCCGATGGATCAAACCACACTACAGGTGGGATACAGACAGAGGGATAGTGTCATTCCTGAGATTGTCAGTCTAGACAGATTTACAAATGGACTTCGGCCACAGCAAAAGCGTCAACCTATAAGGACAGTGAAGCAGTAAGACTATTCACAATGATTTCATATAACTGTATTTTCTTTCTATTTTATCGCAAGGTTACCAAGGCGCCCTGGACACCGAGTCCCTCCAAGATAAAGTGGAGCTGGTGACAGCGCAAAATAACAGGCGTAATTGTCGATAGATGCATCGACGGTGGTAGACGGTACTATCGTCGCTGGGGCAGTACCACCGCCTTCCACAATGAAGTTTTATGTGGTTAGCCACTTCAAACCCCGGAGTGAGACTGCCGGTCGCATTTCGAACATTTATTAAATTTACGAATCCTAAAGAATGTCAATTGCTCCTGACTCTCGAGCGCTTCCTTCAGCAAACAAATTATGCAACCACTAACATTCTACAGCAACGTAAATTTCTTTCTCGTCGGACAATACCCACCTCCGGTTTCCCAACTAATTTCTTCATTCCACTCAAAGTTTATGCGCACACCCACCCACTCTTCGCTACTCCCCTTATTCCAGACTCGAACTTTTCCAACCGCAAACTCCAGTTGATGTGGATGAAACTTGATTGCTTTCTATTTTCTATTTCTGTAACGTTAATTGCTCAACCGAGTGACAACCCTTTCATTTTTGATATTGCGTCAACAGGTATTGTGGGGGTAACGTCCATAGAACGTGCGATTGAAGATCCATCCACTTGCTATTATTCTCCTCGATAGTATTCCAATATCGAATAGATTCTGACATCATTGTTCTCCTTTGTTCCCACTGGGCTTATTGCTGCACGCATATGAGTGACAGTTGTTTTATTCCACGAACGTTACGCCTTAATCGTGGTCTATCTTATTCGCACCCAGCTGCGCGAACTCGGAACTCCAATCGCTGTCGATCGACTGACTCGTTTGCTTTGTCTGACCCTGTGATCGGCTACCGTTGAGGTTTGTACTGTTGCCCGTCGTTCATGATGTTTATATTTATAGTAGCGCAGCTTCGCACCGAATCCGTCTTTGGTTCTGACAGAGTTTGTTTTGTTCGCTGCGTGTCACTCCACTAGCTCGATAAAGGAGCTACACAGAACTTGTTCACATAAGACTCCAATGCCAAATTATCATCCTGGGTGGCTTAAATGTCCGGAATGGATACTGGCTTTTATACTGTGCATACAATGAGGTGCGGAGCCGGAGGTTTCGCTTTGGTGAACAGTCTACGTCAAGTACTTAAATACACTACAAGCATTCTTGACCGAGCTGGCGATTGCGCACATACTCCGGATCTTCTTGCCCACATTCCTTCCTCCACATTGATATAACATTGGTTCACTTGACTCATCGAACCACTGTCCTATTACATTTTCTCGTCCAGCTGTTCATGGAAAATCCGGAAAAATCTATTGGTGGAAAAAAAATCAGTCAACTGGGATGTGTGTGACTTTCTGACCTCTGAAAGCTGCAGCGACCACTGTTTTACTTCTGGCGTTTCTACCAATATTTCAAACGTTACCAAAACTATTCTCCAAGGCACGCTTTTTCATTCCATACTTTCCCAGACCCAGAGAACTACGACCTCCTCACTGGTCTAACCACGCATGCAATTGTGGTGCGCACCTAAACAACTTCGCATTTAGACGCGGGTGTAGCTGCCTCGCGAAGATGAGAAACAAATGCGCAGTTTCAATTCAGAAAGATACCGAACGGTTCATTCTTCATCAAGTCGAACTCCGGTTACACAATGTTCTCCAGGCATAAGGTTCATTCCCTTTTACTGCGATTCACTTCATGTGTAATAAAAAAACGCACAAAATGAATCACACATGGAATGCATTTTGCTCTATTCAGGTGCATAATACCTCTTCAAGACTGGCAAGGAGGTTCTTCTGCACTCACTCTATGTGGGGAACGTTTGGAAACTGCCAGCAGCTTTGTGTATCTGGGGTTGTGGCATTCCTACCAGTGGGGGTATCGGAGACTGGATCTCGTTACGCGTCTCTAAGGCCCGTTTGACTTTTGCCAATCTAAGGCACCTGTGGCGTCGTCACGATGTCAGGCTTTCCTAAAAGGGTAGAGTCGATAACGCTGCAGTCCGCTCGGTACTGAGTTACGGATGAGAAACCTGGCCAGTCTGAGACGAGGATCTCCGCCGCTCGACCGTGTTTGACCGCCGGTGTCTACGATCAGTTGTACGACTATGGTGGCACCATCATATCAGTAATAACGAAGTGAGGAGAGTATTCGGAGTTGACTGCTCGTCACTCAAAGCAACTGTTCCTCTTCGTCGGCCACGACGGCTAGGTCACCTCTTGCGGATGCCCGTCCGGTGTTTCCCCCACAGCGCTTTATTCATACTAGCTGGATAGGACTGGAGGCGGTGGCGCGGCGGACAACCAACAACCTGAAAGAGTTTAAAAAATGGACTTCCAGTTTAGCCACAGCCCTGTCGTCTAACAGGATGGGGCAAGAATCACACCGAAAACAGTTGATCAGAGACGCTGACGGATCTGGTCCAAGGCCGGAGTCAGTGGCGTCAATACTGTATGGAATGCTGTACTGGCTCGCCGTCCTTCCATTTCCGTATGTAGAAACCCACAAAAGATACCAAAAGTCAAAATAAGGCGTCATTAGAAGTTGCAAACAAAAAGTCTTTTCAACTATTTTGTCGCTCTCCTTTTCGTACATTGTCTTCTTACTATACCATGGTTACTTTGGCACGTTGCCTGTACCAGACCCGTATATATACATATATATATATATATATATATATATATATATATATATATATGCGATGATTGTAATTTTACCACTGCCCACTAAACCTGACTTGAACATTGTCAAGTGCTTTAAAAGGGCGACCTTGCACTTTGGTGCTCTCATCCCAACTGATTCGAGAGTGAGGTAAATCGAAGCATGTGAAACAAAAAAGTACAAACGAATAGCATAAAGATGAAGACAGAGTTCGAACGTATGTAAGATACTGATCGTAAAACTCGACCAAGTCGCCTAGTACGTGCAAACATTCGGTAAGCGAATCTCTTGAATCGGGGCATGGACACTCAGTTCTTCCACCGTGGAGGGACGCAAGCCTTCAACCCAAGTCACAGCACAGTACGGCGCTATCTAGTACACTAAATTTATTCTAACACCAAATTCTCATTTGAGACCCGGAATGAGATCTAGTCGTTGTGAAAACAAACAAGCAATTTTCAGTTATTTCTTCACGAAAATGGCCAAATTCAGTGATGATCTGTGGATAATAACGACCAATTTTACCGTTAGTATTTTTTTAACAAGATGGCTCTTTCGTCATCAGTGAGGTTCAGCTATTGTACCATCGTTATTTCGGTTTGAACCGAACATGTTCACTCAACTGTTATAAACACGGACGGAATATAGGAAAAATCATGGAACACGCTTAATCACTGAGTGAAATTATGGGTTGTATTTTACTCAACAATTCAAAAAAATGTGACCTTCAATTCAGAAGGCCCGGCGAATATAATACCAGGACCTCGACAATATCATCATTCTTTCCCTAGTGAGAGTGCGCGGTTGCTGACAGTGGGGTGAAGTTGAACAATCAGTCGCTGAAAACCAACGATCAATCAACAGAACACTCGTTCGGAGCTTTCGGAGCTTTTGTGCCACTCAAAGTATACAGAACAGATTGTGAGCTGGCAGAATGGTCAAAATCAATGAAAGTCATTGTCACTAACATGCATATCGTTTTGAAAGACCATCAAGCAGACTCAAAGAAAATAAGATTGTATGCCGGTAACAAGGAAGTGGCCTCCTAGCACCTCTCCGGGAAAACGTAAACTGCTTGTAGATCCAGTTGATCAAACATAAGCTGTTTTGTTCCGTCCCACTAACTCTAGCCAGGAAACTCCTCTGCCTTCGAACCATCTCGTCTATTTTGCAAAAACGAACCATTTCTATCGAACACTAGGTGATCGAAATCAAAATGCGAAGCTTATTGGTATAGAGTTCTTCCCGGAACCACGTCTTCTGAATGGCAATGTAGTTCAAATCCCCGACTGGCTGACTCCTTTGCGGTCGGTTAAAACACTGCTGGGTGCTGACTGGCTTATTTCCGTTCCGTTCGACTAAAATAACTCTCGGCCGCTGATTGGTTGAACTCGTTGCGTTCCATTAAAACAACGCCTGGCCGCTGATTGGTTGATTCAGCTCATTTTTGTAAGGACGACTGTTCGCGGCTGATTGGATGGTTCCGCTGCATTTCAGCGCGAACTGGCTGAAACGTCGACCCGCATCGCTGGCCTGAGCTTTGCCGCCGATTTTCGACAGACGAACATGTACTGTCTGTAAACGAAACTAGGCCGTCTATCGATACGTCAGCAAATACCCCTACAGACGTTACATTCAGACGAGGGTAATAACATTTACCAACCAATCAGGGAGTCTGCTATACATATTTCTGTTCATCCTTTATGAAAGTGTCGTAACAGGTCGTCTAATCGACCCCGCGTCCGTACCACATTTTAGTTAAGGTTCAACGTATATTCAGTCATGCTTGTTTATTTCACCGAATAAGAGAAAGTTCAACAAAATCATGCGAGACGCCTTCGTAATCTAATCACCCCGGTAAGAACGCCCCGCTGGACGCATGTTTCCACAGCTTTCCACATGTAATTAGGATTTCCTGTCATCTGTCATAACTATATTTTCTTACGTTGTGTCGATGCATTGTGGTGTATCGCTGGAGCGCCGATGCGACAGCGATTTAGGAATACTTGATCGTACATGACACCGTTCTTGGGGAACGGACTACCGAAGTCACAGTGAACCGTACCATGATGAGATAGTACACTCTGCACATGTTGGACGTCTATATTCGCATGTATCTTACCACACTGGTATGATAATTGGAAATGAACCGTGAACTTGTTTGTTTGCCTGTGCTACGGACCTCTGAGTACAATCCGAGTCCGGCTCTGTTATTTCGTGCTCTATACATATCCGACGAATTCTAGTTCAGGGATGGAGCTGCATAACGTGCGTCATTCCAACATACAACAAGAGACATAAGGCTTCCTCTGTGATTTTTCTTGGTTTCTCTACTAAAGATTCCAAACCGACTGTCAGACCCACGAAACACTTTTTTGGGTGCAGCGGGATTTCTTGCGCCCACTTCATCCAACAAAACATGGGTCAACACCATCGTGTCTGTCTAAAGTTGTTTCCAAAGCTACTGGGTGATCAGCAACAAGGTTCTTAAAGTTCTTAGCAAATGTCCTTCATCATCTACAAGGTCCCCGTTTAGAAATTTTCTTACCCGTACCAACACTCGCAAATCCTCCACAGTTCCCTCATCATCATCATCATCGTACAGCGGTAAACAGTAGGGCAAGACCCACTGACCACTACCCGTCTCACCATGTCGCATGTTGAATTAGTAAGTATGAATACACAAGATGGACAGGGAGTGGATCTACAGAGGTGGAAAAATAAAACAACGCCCCGATAGCCAACAAACAGAATACGCAGCCAAACATACATTGAACGATCATTCGGATTTGACAGAAAGTGACAACATGGTCGCCACTGTTCACGGTTCGCCCCCATTTCATTCGGTGTATCCCGCCAATTGGTTGAGGGATCTTTTGGACCCCAACCACCAAGACGTGAAGCACTTAATTTTCCCACGTTCGCTGTACATTTTCTCATTCCTCACTGCCCCATCATCCGTTGACCTCCACGTGGTTTCTTCCACTCCTTAGGAGGAACGGAGAATAGGACACGGTACGGTAGACGTGTGTTTGTCATACGTACCGCGCGCCCCAACCAACGAAGTCTACTAATCTGGACATGCCGTGATGGAACACTCTCTGAATTAGTACCCAATACCCGATTTCTGACCTTATTACTGCTTACTCCGTCATTCCACCCAATCTTTGCGATACTACACAAACACCGATGGTCAAAAACCTCAAGACAACGAATATCTTCCGCATGCAAACCCCAAGTCTCGCAACTATACAACAAAACTGAACACACCGCGGCACAGTACACACGGTCTTCCAACTTCAGAGAAATATCAGGTCGCCGCCACAAGTACTTCAGTCCAGCGTACGCCGCTTGACCTTTGAATACGCGCGTGCTCACCTCTACTACTGTGCTCCCATTCGTCGTCAAGCTGTTACCAAGGTAAGTGAAGTGGTTGACAATTGCCAGCATCTCTCCATCGACCAGCAAGTTCGGAACCACTGACGTCCAGTCTTGCAACATCACCTTACACTCTGAAGGTGCAAAGCGCATGTCCAATGGAGCTACAGCTCTTGCGAGTCTATCTAGTGCACGTTGCGTATGTTCCGTGCATTCGAATAAGCACACAAGGTCGCCCACGTTATCCAGGTAGCATAGCTTTTCACTATTTCCTAGTTCGACGCCCACATTGTGAAGATTTCCCAAGGAATTCTCCATTATCTCGTCCATGACGAAGTTGAACAGGAACGCAAAAACGGGCCAGACTTGTCGAACACCGCCCGTCGTTTCGAATGGACTGTATAATTCACCGTAAACTGGCCAATGCATCTTCGACCTGGAGGAAATCCGGCCTGTTGTTCGCCGGCGTTCCTCTCGCGAGCCGGTGTCAAACGGCGCAGCAAAATCGAGGCTAATACCCTGCTGACTATCAGAATTGAGCTAGTTTCACGATGATTACTAAAGTCATTGTGTACTTCCTTTTTGAAGATGGGTTCAATCAAGGACTTGCCCCATAATAACGCAATACGCTCCTCGTTCCAAATGTCACGGAGCAAGGTCGTAAGTGATTTCATCAACGCACCAACATCCATTTTAAAAACAACTTAAGGGGAAGTTCGTCGGGACCGGCCGCTTTCCCTCACTTTATTAGTCGAATACATGATTCCACTTCCACCTCCAATGGGGGCTCAACTGATACTCAGCAAAAATTCACAGTTGTTGACACAGGAGTAACTACACTAGCACGCGGCCAGCTAAACTGCTCCTTCAAGTATTCGGCCCAACGGTTTAGCCTTTGCTCTTTGCCATGAATGGGCTCTCTATTTCTATCGAATATCGTTCGCTGACCGGGGTTCGCCATCCACCAGTGTCACGAATAAGCTTGGAGTCTTTGATTGTTACCTGAAGCAGCTGCTACTTCCATCTCTTCAGCTGCCTTCACCCACCGATTTTCCATATCCTTCTTGAGGCTTCTCGTAGACTGCTTCTGTAGATTTCTCCGTATCTTATTCATCACCTTACAGTTCAAGAGATGACGCTTTTGCTACATTAGAGACACAACGGATCTTGCGAAATCATGTCTCTGATGGACACTGCATCTGCAACGTGCATTGCCTGATGGATATGGGCCGAATGCTCATTTACATTACTATAGTTCCTAGCTCATGTGCTAACTTCTATTCATAACGGGTGTGAACTTCTGAATCACACAAACGTTGCACAGCTAACCGGGTTTGTGGTTTGCGGTGGTTACCATGGAGCTGGAGCGATAATCGTATTAAAACCAGTGCATCGTCCGACTCTACGTACATGCACCAGTGGGATCCACAGGTCTGAACAGAACTGCTCCATCCATAGCTTACTGTGATACAATCAATCTGGCTTAGACTACCTATAGAGTTAGAGCGCCATATCGCTGTGCGACGCCAGCTGTGGCGGAAATCTCTACCAGACAGGAAAAATCGATTGCCTGCACAAAACTGGAGAAGTCTATCTCTGTCACCTGTGCTTTCAGCGGGTAAAGCACAGCGCCCACCTATACAAGCTTCTCTAGCACTAAGTTTGCCAACTGGTGCATTAAAATCACCAGCTAGCACTACAATATCAGAACTTTTCCTCCTGCGAACGAGAGTGGAGAGTTCATCATAGAACTCATCCTTTTGCATGGTAGAACTGCAGTCTGTTGGGATGCATGCCGAGATCACAAACAAATTTCGCTTAACGCAAATATCCTCTCGAATGCCAACTGATCCCTGAGGTCTCACAGCAAATAAACGACTGTTACCAGGGTTCCAGTCTAACAGGCCAGCCTCAGCCTTGTCAGTCAAAACTATTCCTACTACACGTTGACCCACAACTCTAGCTGTTTCGTCTCCTGAAGTGTGCAGAAAATACCTCGATGAGATACCAGGAGCAGTTAGTTGAATCACTTTGTTCGAATCCTGGATACGCGTTTCGTTCTGCACCGTCCCACTGACTCTAGTGAAAACTCAGTGGTATGGGGTGGGTACCCCTAGGGTATGTAGCAGCAAAACAGAAGAACGATTAGGGTTCTCGACCAAAGCTTTTAGTTCTAACAAGAACCAGTCTGCAACGCAGCGCGGTGGCTGAGTGGAAGCCCATTTGCTTGGATCTATTATTCTCCCACTGATTTTACCGACTGCGTTGTTAGCTCAAACCAACTCCCAACCTGGAAGACCATGAGACTGGAATTCGTCTGGCCTTTACCCATTGACTTGTCAGGCATGATTGCATCTCGTGCTTCAAGAAGTCATCCTGTATGGCTCTTCAGGTCATAGAGGCACGCAAGCCATCACACCACGTCAAGGTGCAGTCTCTTTGTTCCCTACCTTACCAGATTCCTTACAGACCTAAATATTGATACCGACGAAGTGAAAAATACGCTGTGCTGAACGCTGCTTTCATTCACTTTCGCAACCTGACTTCGTTGTGCCTTTATAAGAGTGGTTATGCAGCTGCTGAGTATTCACCTCCAGGCGTACAAAATGTCCACTTGACACTAGCGGTCGAGTGTGAATGACTAGTTTGTTGCCTGAATAACCAGTGAACAATCTTGAACAGATGAATGATGCACACGCTCATGGTACCCAAACACGTTTATTAGAAAAGCAGTATACCAATCACGAGTTTAAATTGATGAGTCCCCAGCGCACAAAACAATCGGATCGAAGCAGGAACGATGTCATATGCTCTGGCAGGGATAAAGCGGATTCGAATACAGTCAATAAGGAACCACGGATCAGTAATTGCGGCTATCAGTGATGTGGTGGGTTTCCCCTTGGCAGGCGTTTCCCGACACATCACCAAAGGGTTCTGCAATGCATTGTAATATGGTTGATAAGGCACACTACTAAGCGGTCACTGACCGTTATTGTGCCACATCAGCAGGGTAATTCTCCTCGGGAGAAATGTACGAACAATACCGCCGATCACCTCCCCGTCTGGAACACAACGATGCGGTATGGATCCAGGATTTCCCCTCAAAAGTGTACGAATCAAGATCTTGGTCAGCAGTCTACAGTGGATATGATTTGAGTTCACCAGGCTGCTTTGTAAATTGTTCCTTTTTCACAGTGTACCGAGGAGGAAAATTGGGGAATAAACAACTGAATTTATTGAGTCAGACAGTTCGAAATTGCAAGGCACTTGCGACCGTAAAAATAATTCGCTTTTACATCTGATTTCCAGCAAGATCAATCATCCTAACGGTAGCCTATTTTGGGTTTATTTCAATCATGCGCCTGTGAGCAGAGCTCGTTCATATGCGTACCATTCTTGTCCCCATTACCGTCTTCGTCTGGAGATCTCTGCCTGGCCCGTCTTGCTGCTTACGCGGTGCTGTTCTGTTTGACATCCACCTGTTTGTTGGTAGGATTCATTTTATTTATCGCGGGCTGCTTTCGAACGTACTGTAAGAGCTTTCGGTTCAGCCTACTACAGTGTAGTAGCATTCTAGCTTTATGTAGACTCAGACGTTTTGAGTTCGTGATCGAAAGAAGTAAACAAAGTTTTTGCATTTCGCAACACATAAGTGGTTAATAGACACGATCAGTTCCGTAACCACCACTTTATGTTAACACACCAGTTTCCACCGAAACAGGCCATGGAAGCGATTCTTATCGGAAAATGTTCTGCTTCGGTTCCAGTGGAATTCAATCTTATTTCTCACGTGAAAAACGTGATTCCGCTGGAGTTCCGTTTGGCATGCTTACTGCACTTATTACATTACACTGGAAATTGCTGTTGTAGCCCAATATGATCCCAAAGAGTTTAGCTCGTTTAGAACAACTTTCAATTATGCACTATATGCGGCGGTTCTGGTTGTTATTTCTCAGTGGGAATCCCAATCGGGAACGAAGGAAGAGCAAGAGCATGGAAAGAGTAATAAGAGGATTAAAACTAATACCAAGTCGACAAAGAAAGTTTATGAATACGAGAGCGCCACTGATCGCGAAACCGAACTATGTCCTCCAATGAATCTAACCACTGACTAGGGATCTCGTGGACCTCAACAAGGAGGCCTAGCACCTTCTATATGACCAAGTCAACTGGATAGGCTTTTTATGCCTGTTTTCGATGTCATGAACTGACCACCTTTACTCGTCTTCCAACCATTAATCACCTCAGCGAACATTACACACTGAGGAATCCTATCCGGGGACATGTGTAACACACGTCACATTAGTCTAGTCGAACTGCCGCAGTCAATCGCGAAAATGGGAGACGGTAGTGAACAAAAGTCAACCAGTTTCATAAATTCTACCAATTAAAAAAGCAGTCCCTCACAGCGTGGGAATGGATTCTGATATTAAAAACTTTCGAATGCGGCCTACACGCAAAAACTCACGCCAAGTTTGTGTGACAATAGCTTGTAGCGTTTCGTGAGTGAGTACACGTGTAATGGGATCAGAAGTCGGTGTAACAGTTGGTCGCACAGAACCTCGTTGATCGCTTCGATATCAAGTGATAACAGATCGTTCACGTAGTGCAAGTGATCAATATGCTCGGCAACAAGATCGCCAAGTTTGGAATAGCACTGAAAACTAGAAGGGGGATTGCAGAAAATGAAAATCATAAATGTACTAAAACTGAATAAGCAAATCATAATATACTACACATGACGCTGATATTTAAAGACCAACGATGAATAATGTTCTTATGTGTAGTGTGGCTAGTGGCAGAAATCAGGCCTTAATCAATTGCCATATGTGACAACACTTTCCCATGAAATCGAAACTAGATGAGGGTTTTGTGTGTAAAAGTAGTGTGCGAAATAATGAATACGAATGATTCGTGCTCTAGTGAAGAGGAAATATACTGAGAGATGGGATAGTGACAATATCGAGTTTCAAACAGGTTCTGGGGGAATTCCGAAAGTGAATTTGAACATCAAATCATGATAGAACCAACAAACGATAGAGAACTTTGTTAAACCCGGCATGAACGATGCGACGTGCAGGATTACGATCCGTCATTAGTAGCACTGGACCAATCTACAGCTCTCATAAATAAATTACAAAGGCCTTTCTCATTGTTTTGGTTAGAATCGACAACTGTCAGAACGGATATACTATAGACAGGGTTATAAAATGCTGCAAACTAAACGACTCTATTCGACTGACCACTATCCTTGCACCAGGAGGTGACGGTTCCAATGATTGTATCTTGGCAGGATTGAGTCCAAAGCGAACAGCACACCGAACTGAACGATAAGCTGTAGCAGTATTCATCTGGTAGTTCACGTTTATTGGCCGTACAAACACTCTGTCGATGCTCGCCGTTTCTGGGAACCGTGAACAGTGTTTAATCAAAAGGGGTCAAATTTGCCTAGAACCTCGCGTGCCAGAATGTGAATCGCAAATTGCGAACCGCCTGGCTGTCTGAGCTGAAACACTGAACGATTTCAGCCGCCTTAAAACGTCATGGTATACAGAACACCAGCTGCACCCTTTTAATGAATACCGTTTAAAATGACGAAATAATTAACCAAGTTTGCAGTTCCCATTTGGAAAACCATGTACGTGTAATTATTTTTGGATTCTCTCAGCGAAAAAAGCCTTCTGAAACTAAGATGTTAGCATGGAAATAACATGAAGGAAAATAATAAATAATGGCACGCAAAATAACGCCACATACTACAAAGTCCCAAACATCGAAGCACAAGAATCCTGTGGATTTCATCCACAAAGCTAATCACACTTTATATCGTCAAATTGATTCGTTGGTTTTCTCATTTATCCCTTTCACACTTTAGACCGTTCATCCTTACTTCCCCCCTTAACAAATACTTGTCTCAGCAAATAACACATCCAGCCAAGCACAACACATTCAGCAACCACGGCAGGGGACCATGCATTCGTACTGAACCAAGTTACCTTACTGTTGTACCCAACTCCCTGAGACAAAACTCACCAATGCCGATGGTGTTCCAGTCGAAATGTACCAATCAAGCATGGACACTGGCCTTTATTTACTAACAACATTCACATGTCGACCACTAATACTGGACAGCTTTCAGATCTGCATGCAAGAACAGTTCTCATATACTTGCAAAACACCCACTGGAAAGCTGCGGAACGAAATGATCTCAACTGGACGATACAGGCCCCTTTGATGGGAAAGAGACAGGTGCCTCAATTTTGCACATGACGGCACTTTATACCATTCATGAAATACACATCAACAAGAAGTGGGACACCCAAGCACCTGACATGCCAAAGTACAGTTTATTCAACCGCCAACCTCGTACTTGACTGCTTTGATTTCGGTTATTACCTTCCAACATCGTCCAGTCAAGGGCAGAAAGAATAGAAACATCAAGTGAAAAGGATCCAAAAGTCAAAGAATCAAGCGGAAATTAAGAGGACAAGGAAAGAGTCCGAATGCAACTACGCCACTGGCCACTACACCTAGCCATGTCACTTGATGATTCCAACCATTTAGTAGGCGGATCACGTGGACCCCAACCCGATAATCTAACATGTCCTACGTGGCCAAGTACACTGGTCAAGGCTTTCCTTTCTTTTTGCCATGTCATGGACTGACCACCACGACTTACCTTCCAATCACCAATTGCCTCAAAGAGCAGCGTACACCGAAGAAGCCTATCGGTGGGCATGCGTAACATATGCCCCAACCACCTTAACCTGTTTCGATTCAGTACTCGATCCACAGACTGACCTCTGGTTCCCAACACCTTACGTCTGACCTCAGAATTGCTGATGCGCTGTTCCTACCATAACTGAGTAATGATTCGGAGACATCGATTCTCGAACACAGATAGTCTTCGTTTATCTTCTACTCTTAACGGCCATATTCCTGAGCCGTGTAAAAGAACGGACCTTACCGCCGCACTATACACTACCCTTAACAGACAATCGGATGTCAAACCGACGCCACAGATGACTGAGGTTGCCAAAAGCCAAACACGCCTTCTGTATACGTGATGACACTCCATCCGATATCTGTCCGCTTGGTAAAATGTAACACCCAGGTAACAGAACTTATCTGCTTCAGCTAGAGCTTTCCTTGTCAACACAAGATTTGATGTTGAGCCAACCCAGTCTTGCAGAAGTATTTTACACTCCAAAGGTGCAAAACGCATCACAAACGTTGCTACATTGTTGTTATGCCTATCCAGGAAAGCTTGCAATCTACCTGGATCTTCACTCAGAAAAACAGTACTATACACCTTTTCCAAGTCACACAGTTTACTGCCTGAGCAAAGATCCATGCCGCTATTTTCACACGAGGATATGGCTACCTCATGAATCAATTCAATTACAAAATTGAAGAGAGAGGGCAAAACGGGGCAACCTGACGAAAACCACTTTTCTCGGTGAACTTGGGTGAATGATCACCGTAAACACGAACTAGGCTTCGGCTGTTTGCATAGAAGCATTGGAAAAGAGAATTGTTTTGATTATCCGGGACGAAGTTTATGCAAAAGTATTCCCTTTTGATGACAACGTATCGGTCTGAGGTTCGACAGGTACGACGATTTGAATTCATTGCTTACTGTCGATGAGTAATAATTACCATAGAACCAAAAGAAATGCACGTTTTCTACGGATAAAGTGCGGTAATCCGCTGTCATCTGGATCGTTACCATGCCTGACCTTTTGGTACTTTATGTGGTTCTTCACTCGAAGTTTCAGGGTCTGGTTCTCAGTTATCCCTTAAAGTGCAGTGGGTCTTCGTGGCTATGGGGTATAAACCACTTCCACTGGACTCATGCGCTAGCATGTAATAAAAAAAATGTTGCTCGGTTCTGAAGTCCCCTCCATAATAATCCAGCTTACCTCATGCAACTTCAGGTTCCTTACAGAAATGGTGCTATCCACTGATATCAAAGAGCAAAAAGAAGTGGTTGGAATGATTTTTACTGCTACGCAATTCATCCAAACCGCTAGAGACCGCATATGACACCGAAGCTTGTAACGTACGCACTCTAATGCAAATAGGCCAACAAGCAGCTCTAGCGCGCACCCTCGAAACACCGGTCTTTGACGTCTGCTGCTTGCCAGAGACTCGGACCCCACCATCGTAGTTCGTCTGAATTTGCCCTTGGGACATGCTTTTACACCGCGCTTATCCGGAGGTGCTTCGGTCTTTGCATCTGGTCATGCAGGTGTAGGAATCACTTTAAATACTAGCGCTGATTCTGCGCTACACGACTGGATCCCAGTCAACAATAGGTTGTAGGCGACTCGCCTAGAGGGGTTTCTCAAAGTTAGCAAAGGTCGCGATGGCAACCGTTCTGTTTGATGTCGCTGCCTACATCCCTACCGACTGCAACCCGGGTACAATCAGATATATTCTACCATCAAATTCACGAACTTCTTCGAGAGGCAGCTCACAGAGACAGGGGTACTGGTTGATTTAAATGCCCAGGTTGGTCACATACGTTCCGACAAGCGAATGCTTAGAGGCCACAGTGGTGCTAGGCATAAACACACAGATTACGGTAGTCGACTACCTCATCTATGCACAGACCATCACTTTTCCTGTCGAGCAAGAACCTTCCGAGCGGCTTCCGTCACACAGTCACATGGCGATCGCTATCTGCTAATCAGTCATGATCATAAATAGACCACATAGCCGGACGCTACCACTGGCGTGACTCAGTCAAGTCCTTTAGGTCGTACTGTGGCACATATCTAGATTCTGATCACGCTCTCGTGTACCGTGTTCATAGTACAGTTTTCCACTAAATTGAAAGTTCCCCGTCAACGGATAGACGCAGACCAACTTTGCCGGACCCCAGTCCGGGAAAGATATCAGAATGAGCTTACTGCACAGCTAAGCAGCCATACACGAAGATTTGTCAAACCACCGGTAACACATTCTATACGCTATAAAAATAGCGAGTACCACATCTTGTGGATTTGTCGCATGGCATGCAGCCACGTACCGGATCCCACCGAGTTCTCTGGAATTCCTAGACGGCCGCCGGAATATCCCTTCCGGAAGCGAAAACCACGAAGATGGTTGATCAGCAGCTTGCACAGAGGCCGTGAGAATTGACGGTCCCAATGCGCAGCCGAAATGGAACAAGCTGTCACCGGCAGTGCTAGGACTTTTCCAATTCATCCGATCCACAGAGACCAAGAAGTCTGAAGTGAGAGAGATGATCTTCGAGGTAAACGGCTAACAAATCCACCAACTTTCATGGTGCATGGATCGATGGGCAGAGCAATTTGAGGAAAAGTTTTGTTGGCCTTCAGCCCCAGCGCCCCCAAACAGTAGTTTGTTTGAACCCGTTTACAACCCATTGACGGTTTGTACCGTCCCACCCACCGAAGAAGTTCATCGTGCGCTCCACTGCCTGAAGCGCAATGAAGCCCTCGGTCCCGACGAACTCCATCTGACCCTCTTCAAAAATGGTGGTATGCCCCTCTCCGAGATGCTCACCAACCTCTTCACCGAGATCTGACTACACGAATGCATCCCAGAAAGTTGGAACTGTGCATCCATCATCCCTATACACAAAAAGGGGCTAGAAACATCTGTTCCAATCATCCAAGGATAGGTTTTATTGCAGTCGCGTCAAAACTGTTAGCCTCAATAATTCTCCACCCATTGTCCCCAGTGTGCGAACTACAGGTCCGTGAAGAACAGTCTGGTTTTCGTCCATACCTCGGGTACATCGACGGAATTTTTACCACCCGTCAGATACTTGAGCTCCGCCACGCATGTCATAGACCGACAGCAATCATATTTTTGGATATCCGAGCAGATTTTGGTCCCGTTGATAGTACGGCTCTCTGGAAGTACCTGATAGGTATGTCACAATCACGCAAGCGCGATGCCATCGGACGTCAGGTCAAGTACAAGCATTTGGCTCATCGTCACCTTAGTTCCCAGTTGGAAGCGACGTGCCTCAGGGTTGCCCATTCTCACTCTTCTTGTTCAATTGTGCGATTACCGACATCCTAAGGGAGGCATGAGGAAGTCAAACGGACGAATGCGTCCAGCTCCTATCTGGTTACGGACTTTTAGACTTAGGCTATGCAGATGACATTGCATTGGTTTGCGACAATGCTACTGGAGCTCAGTGCGTTCCAGACAGATTCGAGTCGTTTGTTTATCGGTATGGTGTAAAGTGCTTTTACAAGACTGGCAGAACTTCATCTCCGCACTCAACCTCTATACTGATAGGCTGGAAGTCGTCAAAAATGTTGTCTATTTGGGAAGCTGTATTACTGCTGCTGGACGGATCAGAGAGGATGTGGGCAACTGAATAGCGAAGGCACAAGCGGCGTTCAGCTATTTGCGTCAACTGTGGAGATAGTGTGACATTTATCTCCGATTGAAAGGTACGATGTGCAACACTGCTGTATGTAGTGCGCTCCTATATGCTTGTGAGACCTGAGCTGTTCGAGCGATCAATGTAAACCGGCTGTCCGTATTTGATTATTAATGCCCGAGGATTATCTCGCGAGTCTGGTGGCAGCAGTGAATAACCAAAGCCAAGGTTCGAATGCGCGTCTACGGAACCGGGCGCGCCGCGTACCCAGTTACTGCTACATAACTCCACCATATTTGTTGGCTACGACCAAAGAGGCGGATAACTCTGAGGCTGTACATTGCTGACGATTCTTTACAGAAACAAAACAGCTGTACACTGCTCTCATGGTTTTTATTGGCAAGCTGAGCATTGATAATGCATGAAGAATCATCTTATAATCAATGTAATTATTACCCAATACTCGCTTTCTCACCTCATCGTTGCTTACTCGGCTATTCCACCCAATCCTAGCGATACTATCGATGTTTACGTAGTATCGCTAGGATTGGGTGGAATAGCCGAGTAAGCAACGATGAGGTGAGAAAGCGAGTATTGGGTAATAATTCAGAGAACAATCTGTCACAGCGTATCCAGCTTAGTAGACTACGTTGGTTGGGACACGTGTTACGTATGGCAAACACACGTCTACCATACCGTGTCCTATTCTCCGTTCCTCCTAGGGAGTGGAAAAGACCATGTGGAGGTCAACAGATGACGTGGCAGCGAGAAATGAGAAAATGTACAGCAAACTTAGGAAAAGTAGGTGCCTCACGTCTTCGTGGTTGGGGTCCAAAAGATCCGTCTACCAGTTGGCTGGAGACACTGAAGGATATGGCTGCGAACCGCGAGCAGTGGCGATCGTGTTGTCACTTTCTATCGAATCAGAATGATTGATCGATGTGTGTTTGTACAGTTGTACTGTGTATTCCGTGTGTTGGCTACTAGGGCATTCTTTCCTTTTGCTACCCGTGTAGGTCCACTCCCTCTCCATCTTGTATATTCATACTTTCTAATTCAACGTGCAACATGGTGAGAAAGGCAGTGGTCAGTGGGGCTTGCCCTACTGTTTAACGCTGTACGATGATGATGATGATGATGATGATGATGTAAATCTATTTGTCATACTGGTTAACCTATTGTTACAAGTGATGACGCTGCAAATATTTCCAGCCGTTGAGCACTGGAGAATCAAATAAGAAAACCTGTAGTTTAGTAGTTTAGAGCGCCTGTTTACCACCTCGGAGGTCAGAGTTTCGAATCCCGCCTCTGCCGGTCACCTTGGTGAGACAGTAATCCACTGTCATCTGACTCGTTAACACACCTGACCCATTGAGGCCCTACGTGGTTCTCCACTCAGGGTCTGTTTTCCGGTCCTTTATAGTAGTGTAGTAGGCTTTCGAGGCTATGGTGGTATACCCGTAACATTGCACTCATGCGCAAGTATGTGATAAAATGAGTATCCTGATCGTCAATTGTACGATCTTTTGACTTTCGTCTTGAGCAGTTCAGACGATTCACCTCCAAAGTGAAAATCCCTGCAGTCCTTGTAATCTAAATGTAATATGTGGATTTCAGGCCCTCCTGGGACGCGCATAACATCCACAAAATTACATAAAAATGACAGGAAACGATAAACCGTTCACGTCTACTATCAAGAACCGAACCCTAGCTTCCGTGTTGAAGTTTGCGGTACTTTGTGTTTGAATGTTGTTGTGTCCGGTTTAACCAATCACGCGGACAATTGATCAATATTCCCCTTATGAATGGTCATACGATTGTTGATATTTAATCATGCATTAGTCGGGGCAGTGTTGACTGATCGACTGGCAACCTATCAGTTGGCCATGTTTGGCCGTAGTTTAATGAATGCGTGGCCTGATTGTGAAACCAACTGTACCTCCGTTCATATACGTGTTTTCCTGACTACTTGCTTACAAATTTCCCTGCAGATTTCTGCCTACCCACCGGCTACAGCCGGAATTTGTGTTTTCGTTCATACGAATAAAAGGTGTGCAACCATTACGTGTTTTGCTACGAAATACGAACACAACAGATCTGAACATATAAAAGGGGCTCAAAGGATTGTTGCAAAATCAATGATCGTGGTTATTTACGAGGAAGACGAGTTCATCTAGTGAAAACCTCCCGAGCCACTATCTGGGTTAGTAAAATATTCCAAATTCCACACCAGATATCCAACGCTAGCGGATAGTGCGTACGTAAGAATCAGACCGGAGTTCGATTCCGTCGTTAATGCATCGGTCATATATCTTGAGGAGTTTTCCCGTGAACAGGCTCCGTATTGTAACCGTTCTTTGTTTGAAAGCATCCCACAGCTCAATTATCTTCACAGTCTTCTCGTACGACTAGTTCAAAAGCATGCCAAAAAGCCGTTCTCGGCAGTCCGTAGCTGCTGTGGACCTTCCGAAACATCTAGTGAAGTGTAGACGAAATAATGTCACTTTAACAGGATACCGTTTTGTCAGTTTGGGGCTGTAATAATATTGCAGTATGTAGACATTTTACGACATAACTCCAAAAGCACCAAGAAGTGTGAACAGAACAAGCCTGCTAAATGTTTCAAACCATGACAACAAGCCTTTCACAATTTATTAGCACTTCATGGGGTGTTTTTCGCGAGGGAAAGCACGAGTATCAATCTTACCTACCACATTAAGGACTCAGTAAGAATTGTAGGAAACTCACCCGTTGTCGGAACGGAGTAGTGCATCGATATCTAGGACCGTGTTTCCGACAGACCAAACGAGATAGGAAAAATATGGTACAGACGTTTGATGATGAATGAATTCCAGGGCACCCTCGTCTTTCACTGGAAAATAATGCTGCTGAAGCCTTGCATAGGGTAACAGTTACCTCGGTGAACGTTCAGCGTAATAGTTCGCACGGCTATTCTCACCATATTTTCAGGATGGCAAAATAATTTGATAGCTTCTACGTAGAGATCGAATTCATGGCGTTGCTAAAAATAAATCATTAGTTGTGAGTGATACGTATTCATATTACCTCAAAATAGAAAAAGTTGATCGTTTGGGCATTTAACCGAAGTGAAAGCGTCTTCAGAAACGAGACATAGTAGGCGACCACCTAAAAACATGGGCTGAATTGAAACGGGGGAAAAAATCGTACCTCTTCGTCAGAGAAGTCAAATCGGTGTGTAATGATTTCATTCGTATGACTGCTGGACAAAAGGTAATCTTGTAAAATCTGTTACTGGGTTCAAAAGAGGAACTTACAAATAGCAGTCTGATTGCAGATATTTTCGAAAAGGATATTAAGTGTTTGCAACAACTGTACACACAGTAAACGTCCTGGATTTTGTTTGAGATATTTCATGAAATCATCTAGGATATTCTTTTCAAGGAAGAAACTGATGAGGTGGTGTGTTGAACAGTTGTGTCAACGACTTACTCCATAACTGTGCCATCATTTTGATCACCCCAAATAAGAATTTCTGCAATCAACCGAACAGCTTCCACAATAGTCTCACAGTTCTGTTCACCAACAACGGGATTCTTCTGTAATACTGTGTAGAGATACCTGTCAGAAAAGAGGGACGTCACTGCATGGGAAATTCAAATGGAACGGCGTACCACGTAACCAGTATAAAAATATCTACCTCAATTGTTTTTAGGAACTTTCTGCCACATTTTACTAACAACAGTAAGGCGGATCAGTGATTAGGTCTTAGCGTGTTTTACTCAGAGGTTCCTCAGCAGTAGATGACACAAGCGACAAAGTTTGCATACCCACCTGACGCACGACAGAAAGCCATATATGGAAAACCAAGGAACTACCCACCGCCGGCTTGCTATCTTAAGCAATCTCGTTTAATAATTTAGCACGGTATCTTCATACCTAACTTCACAATGAGACTACACCTTGACGTGGTGTGACGGCTTTCACACCTCAGCGGCCTAACAAACTATACAGGATGGCTTAAATCAAGCCGAAAATTCAATCATGCTTGAAAAGTCAATGGGTAGGGGACTGACGAAGCAGTCCTGGTCCAGGTTGGGGGTCGATTTAGGCTGGCAACTCAATCGGTAAAGTCACTGGAAGAATAACTAATGCAAAGGCAAATGAGCTTCCACACAGTCCCGCTGCCTTGCGGACAGGTTCTCATCAGAACAATAGGCCTCGGTTGAGAACCCTGATTGTTTTTCTTCTTAGCAGCTAGAGCCGATAGCAGTACCTGTCCAACATCTCCCATGAACTGCACGAATACAGAGCATTCCATACTGCATCGGTCGTCGAGCAAGATATTCAGGACGACGCTGCCCATTTCATCGAGCAGTGTGGATACCGATAAGTGGGCCATTCCCCAGAATTCCCTCTCTTTTACTCAATCTTTGTCTTCTGTCCCGAAACCCCTTTCTTTTCCCCTTTCTCTACTGATAGTGCTCTTACTGGTAAAAATCCCGAAACTCGCACCTGTTCTGACAGTGTCTTAAACATTTCCCAATCCCATTATGTCAAGCCTCGACAACCTCTGCATTTCGGCTACTTTAAAGTGCGCACAGCTATGCAGACCGGTCAACAGCCACGTCTAACCATCACGAGATTGCACCTTAGCGTGGTGTGATGGTTTGCCTGCCTCCAGGACTCAAACAGCTCTGTAGAATGGCTTCCTTAGACCGCAGATACAATCATGCCTGACAAGTCAATAGGTAGAGGTCAGACAAGGTCCAGCCTCTGAACCAGTTGATGGGCAACATCTGGTTCTAACCACTATGCCCCTGTAGAAAACATTCGAGCGAATAAACACGGAGATGAACAGTTTGCCGGTCTAAAAACCTCCATCAGATGGTGAATAAAGTGGTCGCATTTGATTGGGCGACTATCGCCCCCATAAGCTGGACAACCTCCGGTGCTGCCTCTCATTGAACGCTGTGCTAGAGAAGTTTACTTCTCTTTTCCAATGCTTCTATGCAAACAGCCGAAGCCTAGTTCGTGTTTACGGTGATCATTCACCCAAGTTCACCGAGAAAAGTGGTTTTCGTCAGGTTGCCCCGTTTTGCCCTCTCTCTTCAATTTTGTAATTGAATTGATTCATGAGGTAGCCATATCCTCGTGTGAAAATAGCGGCATGGATCTTTGCTCAGGCAGTAAACTGTGTGACTTGGAAAAGGTGTATAGTACTGTTTTTCTGAGTGAAGATCCAGGTAGATTGCAAGCTTTCCTGGATAGGCATAACAACAATGTAGCAACGTTTGTGATGCGTTTTGCACCTTTGGAGTGTAAAATACTTCTGCAAGACTGGGTTGGCTCAACATCAAATCTTGTGTTGACAAGGAAAGCTCTAGCTGAAGTAGATAAGTTCTGTTACCTGGGTGTTACATTTTACCAAGCGGACAGATATCGGATGGAGTGTCATCACGTATACAGAAGGCGTGTTTGGCTTTTGGCAACCTCAGTCATCTGTGGCGTCGGTTTGACATCCGATTGTCTGTTAAGGGTAGTGTATAGTGCGGCGGTAAGGTCCGTTCTTTTACACGGCTCAGGAATATGGCCGTTAAGAGTAGAAGATAAACGAAGACTATCTGTGTTCGAGAATCGATGTCTCCGAATCATCACTCAGTTATGGTAGGAACAGCGCATCAGCAATTCTGAGGTCAGACGTAAGGTGTTGGGAACCAGAGGTCAGTCTGTGGATCGAGTACTGAATCGAAACAGGTTAAGGTGGTTGGGGCATATGTTACGCATGCCCACCGATAGGCTTCTTCGGTGTACGCTGCTCTTTGAGGCAATTGGTGATTGGAAGGTAAGTCGTGGTGGTCAGTCCATGACATGGCAAAAAGAAAGGAAAGCCTTGACCAGTGTACTTGGCCACGTAGAACATGTTAGATTATCGGGTTGGGGTCCACGTGATCCGCCTACTAAATGGTTGGAATCATCAAGTGACATGGCTAGGTGTAGTGGCCAGTGGCGTAGTTGCATTCGGACTCTTTCCTTGTCCTCTTAATTTCCGCTTGATTCTTTGACTTTTGGATCCTTTTCACTTGATGTTTCTATTCTTTCTGCCCTTGACTGGACGATGTTGGAAGGTAATAACCGAAATCAAAGCAGTCAAGTACGAGGTTGGCGGTTGAATGAACTGGAATTGAAGCTTTCTACTCCAAGTCGCAGTCTGATTATTGGATATCGCTTATAATTCAGGGGCTTCTGTGTCTGTTCCTGTGTAGCCCTTTCACTGTACGTCAGACAAGCATGTAGTGAAAAAGAACCGCGTCATCGGTGACCTATTGCGGTTTGAATGGATCTGATTCAGAATACCTGCAGAGTTGAAGCTCCATGTCGCTGTGCGACGCGAGCCGTGTCGGAAATTTGCACTATACAGAAATAACCGATTGTCTGCACGGAGCTGAAGAAGTTTAACCCGGTTGTCTATGCGCCGAGGTTGTTAGGCACAGCGCCCACCTAAACAAACTTTTCACGCACCAAGTTTGCCAGCTTGTGCATTGAAATCAGCTGCTAGCATTACAATGTCATAAACTTTCCTCCTGCGAAAGAAAGCGACGAGTTCGTCACAGAACTCATAATCTAGCAAGTCAGCTTCAATCTGGACGAACGTATACCGTGACTACAAACAAGCTGCGATCAACACAACTATCCTTTCGAACGCCACCTCGTCCCTTGAGTCTTGCAGCTCATAAACGACCAATAATCGGGATCAAATCTAAAAGCGCAGCTTGAGCTTCGGCAATCAAGACTATTTCTACACCACGTTGATCCGCAGAACAACGTACTTCATCTCCTGAAGTGCACAGGAAATACCTTGGTGAGATACCAGGAGAAGTTAGTTGAATCACACCGATCGAAACCTGGATACGCGTTTCCCTGACTCAGCAAACATCAATCTTCAGATTGTATATTGTGAGGGCACAGTTTCAGTTTCAGTTTATTCAGCCACAAAACTCGAACTTCTGTGCTCTGGTTTCGGTTGCTGCCTTCCAGAATCGTCGAGTAAACGGCGAAAAGAATACGAGTATAGTAATGAAAGATCAAAAAGTCAAAGAATCAAGCGGAAATTAAGAGGACAAGGAAAGAGTCCGAATGCAACTACGCCACTGGCCACTACACCTAGCCATGTCACTTGATGATTCCAACCATTTAGTAGGCGGATCACGTGGACCCCAACCCGATAATCTAACATGTTCTACGTGGCCAAGTACACTGGTCAAGGCTTTCCTTTCTTTTTGCCATGTCATGGACTGATCACCACGACTTACCTTCCAATCACCAATTGCCTCAAAGAGCAGCGTACACCGAAGAAGCCTATCGGTGGGCATGCGTAACATATGCCCCAACCACCTTAACCTGTTTCGATTCAGTACTCGATCCACAGACTGACCTCTGGTTCCCAACACCTTACGTCTGACCTCAGAATTGCTGATGCGCTGTTCCTACCATAACTGAGTAATGATTCGGAGACATCGATTCTCGAACACAGATAGTCTTCGTTTATCTTCTACTCTTAACGGCCATATTCCTGAGCCGTGTAAAAGCGAGGAGATTAGGACATGCTTTAAGTGTACTGGATACCGAGGACGCAAATAAGGAATGGTGTTATGCTCGGTTCATTCTGTCGTTGTCCTAGTGAGTGGTTTGTGACAATCAAGCCATTTAGCGGCATTTTTTGTGGATTACTACATCATCAGCTGACAAAATGGGAGTTCTTAGGATTACATCGATCACAAAATTAAGGAGAAGAGAAAGGGGAAATTCTAACTGACACAACTTTCCGTACTGAACTCGGGGGGAAGAATTGGGCCTCGGTTTTATGTACAGGGGCTTTATGATGGAAATGAATTCAACGGGTACCATCCCCAAGAACAAAAAGCGCCAGAGTACCGTGCGGTAGACCGAGTCGAAGATCACTTTAAGATAACGGAAAATGGGGATGGTGGGCCTACGGAGGCAAACGAAAGCATAGACACCGATTTGTTTGTAAGCAGCAAACTGAACACGACGGTTGAGAAACTCGTGATGAGCGGTCTGACAACGATATTTCTTTCGATTTCGCATAGCCAGAGGCAAGATAGACTGAGTAGCGTGGCTTATATACTAGCTAAGCATGGCTTAAACATGGGAGCGCAGGTATGATCGGGCCATCATTGCCATGAGAATCGTTACACTTAAACAGAAATTAAACCCCAAGGCCTTCAGTGAAAAATTACAGTAATCGACTTGGCAGCGGTACTCTTTTAGGCTTACCTAGTAACTCATTAGACATTCCTACAAGGTCAAATGAGTTTCTCGGGTTAATGCAGATGCTTGCAACCGACAATGTTGTTTCACTTTCATCAACTTTACATTTTTTTTAACTACACCCGCTTACCGCATGCAGATTAGTCCCCTTGTTACAGTGGGAAGGGTATGCTCTGTAGGTTCAAAGGTCTACTGCATTTTTAAACACCCCCGACTGTACAGTCGGCAGCGAGACTAGGAGTGGTCCCAATAGATCAGGTAAGGTGACGAGCCAAACAATCGTGGGTCAACCATTGAAGTGAACAGTGGAGTCTGATTTCAAATCCCACTAAACCACCAACGTTTAATGGATGACCACAAGTGCAATTAGAGTGAGGGACGTGGCCCAGCGGCAGAGTAGGAATAAGGTGGGCGTGAACGAGATTCAATGAAACCCTGTATAAAATGTCTACAGTTACACACGCGATTCCGCAGGTACAACAGAGATAATTTTTACTTCAAAAAGTACTATACTGAAGACTTACTTAAGGTACTCCAGAGAATGAAGTTTCTTGGGCTTCATAAGATTAGCGATTTTCCCACGTCCAAACATCGGTCTATTACCATTCAAAGAAGGAGATTTAACGGATTTATCCAGAATCTGATAGTGATTAAGTAAGAAAAGAACCGCAGGCAGACGCGAGAAATTGACGGAAGATATGGACACAGCGTTCACCCGCGACTTCACCGTAACGGAACAATGAAAGGTCAGGTCAGTTCAGTTCAGTTCAGGTCAGTTCAGTTCAGTTCAGTTTGCACAGGACTTGGTGTGGCTAGAGCCAATCGTGTGTCCAGATAGTTGTGTTGTCGGCGCGTTTCCGTAGCTCCCAACACTGCGTGATTTTCTTTTTCTGAAAGGCAGAAATTTTGTGCAGTATCAGCCCTGGCAGAGTAAGGTGGAAACAATGAGTAAATTGCATCTGACCCTGAAAGCTGCTTAGCATAACTCGGGGTATACTGCCACCCAACATAGGTCTAGTGCTTCCTTAAAGGCCTTCACTGTTGTGGTATTTATGACCTCTTCCGGGAGCTTATTCCAATAGGGTACCACTCTATTTGAGAAGTACTTCGCCCTTATTTGGAGCCTCGAATGTTTCCTTTGTAATCTAAGGCTATGCCCCCTTGTGCCTCTCTCGGGGATCAGCGAAAAAAGGTCTTCTCGACTTATTCCTGACAGTCCTTTCAGTGCCTTGAAGGTTTCTATCAAATCCCCGCGAATGCGCCGTCTTTCCATCGAGAATAGGTCTAGGGCACGAAGACGCTCTGTGTAGTTAAAACCCTTTGCCCAGCCACCATTCTAGTGGCTAGCCCTTGCACTTTCTCCAGACAGTCGATATCTTTCTGGTAGTACGGTGCCCAGGCCTGCACGCACTACTCCATATGCGGCCTAACTATGGCCTGATATATGGGAACGAAAATCTCCGGATCTCTACACGACATAATGGATCTAACTCGAAAGAGTTCCCTCCTGGCCGTATTGGCTGCTGAGGTGCACTGCTTTGACGGCTTAAAGCTGTTGTCTTGAAGTCTTGAAGTACTACATGGGTTCGAGGCTTTGAACCCAATTGTCCCGGTTCTTTAGGAAATCTTTGATCTTCTGTCGGATTCACCGAGCTGAAATGAGAGAAAAAAGAAGGGGGGGGGGGCGGGGGTGGCAGCGAAAACAAGATACATGTAGCCTCATTCAGTGTCACACTGTGGACAGTGCCTTAAGCTGAGTGGGGGTGCGGCATTCATGGACATATATGCGATAAAAGACAACTATTTTGTTTGTTTGTTTTTGACAAAGGGAATTATTGGGAGAGACCCAGGTAGAGGTCTAGCTTTTTCTTGAAGATAGTTTTGTTCTGCGAGAGAACAATATTTTCCGGAAGTGCATTCCACATAGTAATAACCCTATAGCTAAAAAAGTTAATCCTTAGTGAAGTGCGTGGCCTCGGTTTGAAAACGTTTCTGCTGTGACCACGGACAGAAGAGGCTGGACAGACGGAGAAGAAGCTATCGCTTTGACCTGTTTCAAAAAGGTGAAACATCAAAAACAGATCACCTCTTACGCGTCTTACGTCAAGGAGATAAAGGTTGAGGAGTGAGAGGCGGACGGGATAAGGTAGATGGGATAAACCCCTTACTGCCTTGGTAGAGGCCCGCTGAACCCTTTCTAGGATCTCACGGTCTCGGACAAGACCAGAGTGCACTATCTGACTACCGTACTCCAGCAGAGGTCGGATATACGTGCCGAAAATTATGGGGAAATCATCCTTAAATACGCGCGGGAAGGACCTTCGAATCATGTTTAGGACTCGAAAGGCAGACTTGCTCGCAAGTTCGTGGTGATGAGAGAAGGATAAGTTACAATCTAACCAGAAACCGAGCACCTCGTGTCGGTCAACCCTTGGCAGAGTGGCTGCTCCATTAATGGAAAACGTGTGACCAGTCTCTCTGCCGAAAGACATGCTCACGCATTTGTCATCATTAACTGGGAGGTTCCAATCCTCGGTCCAGCGTTTTGTTTCGTAAACTGCAATTTGCAGGTCATCAACGCTTGAAATCCAGAGGGTTACATCATCTGCGTACATGGCAATGTTCGCAGGAAGGGCTGTCGGTAGATCGTTTATATAGATCAGGAAATGAAGAGGACCTAAGACTGACCCTTGGGGGACCCCAGTTGTTACTGGGGAGGGTTGAGACAAAACATTCCCGACTTTAACCACAAAGGTGCGGTCGGTAAGGAAGCTACGTAGGATGGCCAACATTGAGCCTGTGATCCCGTACGTCTGCAGCTTATAATGAAGAGGGGCATGTGGGACCTTATCGAAGGCCTTAGCAAAATCGATGAATACAGCGTGTGAGAGCTGGCCATCATCATAGGCTTTCGTTAGACTATCCATGACAATAAGCATATTGGTGATGCATGACCTGCCAGGAAGAAACCCATGTTGGGACGGGGAGAGGATCTTATTTCTATGAAGATGGGAAAGAATCTCACTCTTAGGAATTCACTCAAAAATTTTGCTAGGGATGCTAGTGAGGCTTATGGGTCTGTAACTAGAAGCAAGGTGTCTACCACCCTTCCGTCAGAAACTAAAATTTTGAGATCCTTCAAAAGAACCAACTTTGACCAAGTCTGTGCATTTTTTCGCTCCCAGCTAAATTTAACTAACCCAGGTAACTCTGCGGACGAAATGGCAGAGAATCTCAGAGAGTTAATCTCCTTAGCTGATAGGCATTTTGTCCCCAGAATTCGTCGCCCACAGACCGCTAAGCGACCCCTCCCTCGCCCCATTAGGCGCATTCTAGACGAAGGCGCACGCCTCTTTGCTAGATATAAAGCCCGTGATGCAAAAGACTTCAGGATCATACGGAACATATGCAAAGACAAGAGTAGGTCCTATCAGAATGCAGTCCAACGATCTGTACTTGATCGAGCACGAACCAATAAGGCATTTTTCTTTCAGTACACGCGCCGTCTAAGGGGCACAGCTCCGACGCCATTAGCTCTCAAAGATAGTGCCGGATCTCCAATCACTTCCCCTAGCCAAGTAGCCGAGGCATTCGGCTCCTACTTCCGTACAAATTTTAGCTCCTTTCCCATATCATCTCACCCTACTATGCACCCGTTATCTCTGACCACTACCCTTAACCGCGTCACTATTCCCATTGGTGCAGTCGCTCAAGGTTTCCGACGGCTCAACCAATATTGCTGTATGGGTTCTGACCTAATCCACCCCCGTATTCTCAAGGAAGCCGCGGATACATTAGCTGCTCCTCATGCCTCGCTTTTTCAGCAATGTGTTGACGATGGAGTTTTCCCCCTTGACTGGAAAAAAGCAGTCATCGCACCCATCTATAAGAAGGGTAGTAGACACCTTGCTTCTAGTTACAGACCCATAAGCCTCACTAGCATCCCTAGCAAAATGTTTGAGTGAATTCCTAAGAGTGAGATTCTTTCCCATCTTCATAGAAATAAGATCCTCTCCCCGTCCCAACATGGGTTTCTTCCTGGCAGGTCATGCATCACCAATATGCTTATTGTCATGGATAGTCTAACGAAAGCCTATGATGATGGCCAGCTCTCACACGCTGTATTCATCGATTTTGCTAAGGCCTTCGATAAGGTCCCACATGCCCCTCTTCTTTATAAGCTGCAGACGTACGGGATCACAGGCTCAATGTTGGCCATCCTACGTAGCTTCCTTACCGACCGCACCTTTGTGGTTAAAGTCGGGAATGTTTTGTCTCAACCCTCCCCAGTAACAACTGGGGTCCCCCAAGGGTCAGTCTTAGGTCCTCTTCATTTCCTGATCTATATAAACGATCTACCGACAGCCCTTCCTGCGAACATTGCCATGTACGCAGATGATGTAACCCTCTGGATTTCAAGCGTTGATGACCTGCAAATTGCAGTTTACGAAACAAAACGCTGGACCGAGGATTGGAACCTCCCAGTTAATGATGACAAATGCGTGAGCATGTCTTTCGGCAGAGAGACTGGTCACACGTTTTCCATTAATGGAGCAGCCACTCTGCCAAGGGTTGACCGACACGAGGTGCTCGGTTTCTGGTTAGATTGTAACTTATCCTTCTCTCATCACCACGAACTTGCGAGCAAGTCTGCCTTTCGAGTCCTAAACATGATTCGAAGGTCCTTCCCGCGAGTATTTAAGGATGATTTCCCCATAATTTTCGGCACGTATATCCGACCTCTGCTGGAGTACGGTAGTCAGATAGTGCACTCTGGTCTTGTCCGAGACCGTGAGATCCTAGAAAGGGTTCAGCGGGCCTCTACCAAGGCAGTAAGGGGTTTATCCCATCTACCTTATCCCGTCCGCCTCTCACTCCTCAACCTTTATCTCCTTGACGTAAGACGCGTAAGAGGTGATCTGTTTTTGATGTTTCACCTTTTTGAAACAGGTCAAAGCGATAGCTTCTTCTCCGTCTGTCCAGCCTCTTCTGTCCGTGGTCACAGCAGAAACGTTTTCAAACCGAGGCCACGCACTTCACTAAGGATTAACTTTTTTTAGCTATAGGGTTATTACTATGTGGAATGCACTTCCGGAAAATATTGTTCTCTCGCAGAACAAAACTATCTTCAAGAAAAAGCTAGACCTCTACCTGGGTCTCTCCCAATAATTCCCTTTGTCAAAAACAAACAAACAAAATAGTTGTCTTTTATCGCATATATGTCCATGAATGCCGCACCCCCACTCAGCTTAAGGCACTGTCCACAGTGTGACACTGAATGAGGCTACATGTATCTTGTTTTCGCTGCCACCCCCGCCCCCCCCCCCCTTCTTTTTTCTCTCATTTCAGCTCGGTGAATCCGACAGAAGATCAAAGATTTCCTAAAGAACCGGGACAATTGGGCTCAAAGACTCGAACCCGTGTAGTACTTCGAGACTTCAAGACTTCTTATAGATGGGTGCGATGACTGCTTTTTTCCAGTCAAGGGGGAAAACTCCATCGTCAACACATTGCTGAAAAAGCGAGGCATGAGGAGCAGCTAATGTATCCGCAGCTTCCTTGAGAATACGGGGGTGGATTAGTTCAGGACCCATACAGCAATATTGGTTGAGCCGTCGGAAACCTTGAGCGACTGCACCAATGGGAATAGTGACGCGGTTAAGGGTAGTGGTCAGAGATAACGGGTGCATAGTAGGGTGAGATGATATGGGAAAGGAGCTAAAATTTGTACGGAAGTAGGAGCCGAATGCCTCGGCTACTTGGCTAGGGGAAGTGATTGGAGATCCGGCACTATCTTTGAGAGCTAATGGCGTCGGAGCTGTGCCCCTTAGACGGCGCGTGTACTGAAAGAAAAATGCCTTATTGGTTCGTGCTCGATCAAGTACAGATCGTTGGACTGCATTCTGATAGGACCTACTCTTGTCTTTGCATATGTTCCGTATGATCCTGAAGTCTTTTGCATCACGGGCTTTATATCTAGCAAAGAGGCGTGCGCCTTCGTCTAGAATGCGCCTAATGGGGCGAGGGAGGGGTCGCTTAGCGGTCTGTGGGCGACGAATTCTGGGGACAAAATGCCTATCAGCTAAGGAGATTAACTCTCTGAGATTCTCTGCCATTTCGTCCGCAGAGTTACCTGGGTTAGTTAAATTTAGCTGGGAGCGAAAAAATGCACAGACTTGGTCAAAGTTGGTTCTTTTGAAGGATCTCAAAATTTTAGTTTCTGAGGGAAGAGGAGGCCATTTCACGATATAATCGAATCCAATGAGAGTGTGATCACTTTTGACGAGGGGCGGCAAGTAATGCACCAAATCTATTAGGAACCGATCATTGGTGATGACCAGGTCTAGTAGGGACGGGGCGTGGCCTGTGCGATATCTAGTCGGATCTCTTACGTTCTGCACCCATGAGTTTTTCAGTACGAGATCAAGAAGGGGTTTACCGAAAGTGATATCCGGAGCATCAGCTCTTTGCCAGTTTGTACTGGGAGAGTTGAAGTCACCAGTGACTAACAGATGGGTGAAGTCTGTATAGCTTTTCGGGGAGCCTAATAAGTCTATGAGACCTAGGCTATCAGTTGAATTGCATGCGGGAGGACGGTAGACAACACCAAGCAATAGGGTATCTGTCCTAGAGAGGTTAAACACGGCGCACAAACAATCAATACATGAAAAGGTTGGGGTTGTCAGTAAGGTGGGAGGAGGGATCGAACTATCGTAGTATATGATGACCCCGCCGGCACGACCTCTACTGGAGTCCTGCCTTACTGTGAAGTATTCCGGAATGGATATTTCGGCATCAAGTATGTCAGGGGTGAGCCAGGTTTCTGTGAGGGCTATGATCTGAGGCTCCTTATCCACTGCAAGCTGCCGAAGCTCTGGGATCTTATTCAACACACTCAGGCAATTGCCGTGAAAACACTTGAGCATGTGCTCAGGAGTTGTCGCAGAATCGCCAGAGACAGCTGGTTTTGGGTTTGAGGAGGGGGAAAGAGGGGGATTTGAGGATGGAAAGGAGGTCCTGGGAGAGTCGGGGGCTGAAGATATTGGGGGGCTAGAGGGTAAGCAGACTGCTGGGGGGACCGGTAGGTTTTGATGTCTAGTAATCTGGGGGGTATCAATCCAGGTGGATGGTCTACATCATTCGGTCTCCGAAAAGGGTGGGCTGCTTTTTGTGGTTTACCCTTCTGCGCACTGCGCGATGCCCTATTCTGAGTTCTCTTGTTGGTGAGCTTATTTTTCATGACAGCACCAGATATATTATCTGGTGCTTTAACCTCCTCACTGCTTCTTTCAGTAGAAACAGGTTGCAGGTTCATGTCTGGGCTCAAGGATGAGTGAGTCTCGTCCGTTGAAACAGTCTTGTTGGCCATGATGGGGCCTTGGATGCTTTTCGTAGGCGACAGATGTTTAGTGGCACTAGGCCTACTACTGGGAGTTCTTTCGGCGACGGGAAATGGTGTCAGTAGGGAAGCGAGGGATGGTGGGCATGCAGCTCGGTCCTCAAGGCGAGTTACCTGGACAACTGGCAGCACTTTGAGCTTAGAATCGGCTTTTTGTGAAATTTTTGGCTTAGCCTTCTCACTGCGGAGCCTCAGATGAAGTGGCTTATCAATGGATACGCTCTTGGGCCATTTAATTTCCTCCTTGAGCTTTGCGGCCAAGGAAACAATTCGTTTGGCTGCATCTGTGGAACCCATTACAATGAGAATACCGTGAACCCGGTTGGTGCGTTTGGTTACCAACCAAGTGGACCGACCTTTAAGTAAGAAAGGGAGCTTAAGGCGATTAAACACCTGGGCTTAGGTGTCATGAGGGTGATCTGAACTGAGGAAGCGGCCCCAAAGGATGACTCGCTTGGAGCAATTCTCGGTATCTTGCAAAATCTTTGCGGCATCAAGAATTTGCTGCTCAGAAACTCTACACCCCTGATCGGCTGCCTGGGACACCGGGAGGGATTTGATTACCAGACTCCTCAGGGTGGTCAGCTCATCCTTAAGGGTGCGGACGGTGGCCCTTAGCTCGGCTATCTCTGCAGCCTGACTTTGGACTGCACATTTTAGTGCATCCGTTTCCAGCGCATTATGAAGGACCGTTTCGTCCGGATTGAGGAGTGAGGCATTGGCCACGGAGGGCGAATCGCACTGCCTCGTAGGGAAAGTAGCCTCATCTAAACAAGCGGTTATATCAATGGTGAGGGGCATTGACATTATTCAGGATCCAGTCAGCACAGATAAAGATAAACTTAAATGGAGGGAGACGAGCTGTGTGTTCTAAAAATTTCAAAAACAGCTAAACTCACCGAGGGAGACGACCGCACCGCTGGTGTACCGCAGTTTGCACAGGACTCAGGTGTGGCTAGAGCCAATCGTGTATCCAGATTGTTGTGTTGTCGGCGCGGTTCCGTAACTCCCAACACTGCATGATTTTCTTTTTCTGAAAGGCAGAAATTTTGTGCAGTATCAGCCCTGGCAGAGTAAGGTGAAAACAATAAGTAAATTGCATCTGACCCTAAAAGCTGATTACCATAACTCAGGGTATACTGCCACCCAACATGGGTCTATTGTTCTCTTTAAAGCCTTCACTGTTGTGGTATTTATGACCTCCTCTGGGAGCTTATTCCAATAGGGTACCACTCTATTAGAGAAGTACTTCGCCCTTATTTGGAGCCTCGAATGCCTCCTTTGTAATCTAAGGCTATGCCCCCTTGTGCTTCCCTTGGGGATCAGAGAGAAAAAGGTCTTCTCGTCTTATTCCTGACAGTCCTTTCAGTGCCTTGAAGGTTTCTATCAAATCCCCGCAAATGCGCCGTCTTTCCATTGAGAACAGGTCTGGGGCACGGAGACGCTCTGTGTAGTTAAAACCCTTTGCCCAGTCACCATTCTAGTGGCTAGCCCTTGCACTTTCTCCAGACAGTCGATATCTTTCTGGTAGTACGGTGCCCAGGCCTGCACGCACTACTCCATATGCGGCCTAATTGTGGCCTGATATATGGGAACGAAAATCTCCGGATCTCTACACGACAATGGATCTAACCCGAAAGAGTTCCTTCCTGGCCGTATTGGCTGCTGAGGTGCACTGCTTTGACAGCTTGAAGCTGTTGTCCATTATAACTCCTAAGTTTTTGACCTGCGAGGTCAGATGTTCAATTCAGTTCAGTTCAGTTCAGTTTGTACAGGACACGTAAAGGCCACGGCCAATCGAGCGTCCAGAATTCCTTCGATGGTGTGCACACTAGTTATGCGCGCACCACTACCGAGTGCATTTAGTCGACTCCTCTGTAAGGTTGGTAAGACCTTACTTTGCGGTTTCCTTAGTAAACGCGTGCTTCGGTCCTTTGTGCTGCGTGGACCACCTGCACGTTACTCTAATGCTCGGCACTGTACGAATATGTTAACCAGAACAGTATTCTCCGCGCCCCGTGAGAACGAGAAGGCGATTGGGAGAGATAGTGGTTAGCGTATATTTCAGGAGTGTGCGCGAGAGCGTGCGCAAGAGCAACGGTCAAATGGCATCCGCGCTTGGCAGTCAGCGTTCAGTTAAACAATAAACGTGGTAAAAGTATGAACGAAGATGGCAACCGCTACAGGGGCCTCCTCCTAGAAGTCCGACGGAGTTGGGCTTCGATCGTGATGGTAAGCCGGAATTATCGTTTGTCCAGGAACTCCTCATAGCTTGTCCGTTATATTGTTGGTGACGTCGAACGACTGCTGATGAGTTTAACGATGTCTGCACTCTCGAGGTCCGATGTGCGTAGGTCCAACTGTGTTTTGGCGCCCACGGGTCTCATACGAATGCGAGCCGGAAAATGCCTCGTCAGGTCCATCCAAAAAGGCGTCCAGTTGCCGTCACCAGTGCCAGGCTGACCAATCGTCCCGTTGTCCAGTGAGCGGTTGGCTCCTTGAACGTGCACCGGAGTCAGCCAGGATACGGATGAAGCCGATGTGACTGCGTAGATCCGTCTGAGAGAGGGCAAGGTAAACTGGAACAAAATAGCGCCTGAGGGCGCCGGCGGATGTTGGACCGTAATAACAACACACAAGCGATGTTCGGTGTTGTTGGAGTCGCTAGGAGACCAGAAGAAAATGAAATCATAACTAACGATTGTAATTTCACGGGTCTGTTGTTTGGTAAATCCATGGCGAACTTCCCAACTTATTGCTAAAAGTCGGTTGTAAAAATCGTCACGAAATCGGCGAAGCGGACGGGATTTCGTAGTTGGCGACCGCGACGGCTACTTCGCGTTGCGGGTACGGTTGGAGAATCTGATGGACTAGCTGCCGAGTCCTCACTAGGCGTAATTGGGTGTGGTTCGAGTGGTAACTCGCTCGATGCAGGTGACTGAGCGGCTTGAGTAGGTGTAAATTGGCCGAGCGACTCGCACTCCATGACGGCAGGCTTGAGACGATCGATAGATACGGTGTCGTGTCGTCCGCTGATATCTATGACAAATGTCTTTGCCCTACGTTTCACCACCCTAAACGGGCCAGTGTATGGCGCTCGTAGTGGTGATCGAACGCCATCAACGCGAAGGAATACGTGAGTAGCGGTTCCTAACGCAGTTGGGACATAACTTGTAGACTGTCGTTCACGCGGCGGACTGGCCTTGAGCACTCGCATGTGCTGCGTAAGGCGCTGAGCATAGTTACCTTAGTCGAAAGTCACGGTTAGTGAGGGGGCTACCAACTCCCCAGGCAGACGAAGTGTACAGCCATATACCAGTACGGCCGGTGTTGTGTGTAACTTCTCCTTAACGGTACTACGCAGGCTTAAGAGTGCTAATAGTAGTGTTTCACTCCAAAGGGGGTTACCGTTTGCTCGAAGGGCGGCTTTTAATTGCCGGTGGAAACGCTCGACCATACCATTGGCCTGAGGGTGGTAAGCTGTCGTCTTAACGTGTTGGCAACCGAGCGTAGCGAGTAGGCTGCCGAAAGCGCCGTCAAAGTGTGGACCGCGATCGGTGGTCACTATTGCCGGGCAACCGAAATGACTAACCCAACCGGTTAGAAAAGCTTTCGCGGCCTCTTCCGACGTGGGACGAGGGATAGGGATGGCCTGCGGCCAGCGAGTAAAACGATCCACGCATGTGAGTATGTAAACGTACCCAAGCGAAGGTGGGAGTGGTCCTACGAGGTCGACGTGCACATGATGAAAACGCGTTTCAGGTTCTGGGAACCTGGCTAACGCCGCCTTAGTGTTTCTATGGGTCTTAACACGTTGACACTGCAGACAAGCACGAGCCCATTGACGGACATCTCGTTTGACATTGTGCCAAACAAAACGCTCAGTTATCAGTTTCACCGAGGCAGTCACACCCGGATGAGCCAGATTATGGAGTGTCAGGAACGTAGGATAACGGTGGGCAGCAGGAACTACTGGCCTAGGGCGACCTTGCGACACATCGCACACGATGGTATTCTGGGAAGCTGGGATAGGCACTGTGGTTAAACTCAAAGAACCGTTTTGTCGAAGTTGTTCGATGTCAGGGTCCATAGTTTGAGCCTGTGCCATTGCGTCCAAGTTGATATTAGGCGTTTGTGACAGACTTAGTTGATATACGCGCGATAAGGCGTCTGCGACGGGATTAAGTACCCCAGAGACGTGTCGTATGTCCACAGTAAACTGTGAGACAAAGTCTAAGTGGCGAATCTCGCGTGGTGAGTATCGATCCGAAGCTGACTTCAGTGCGTAAACCAAAGGCTTGTGGTCTGTAAACACCGTGAACGAACGGCCTTCGAGTGCGTGCCGAAAATGACGAATTCCCAAGTAGATGGCTAATAACTCTCTACCGAACGTGCTGTACCTTGATTCCGCGGGTTGTAGGCGCTTGGAGAAGAATGCTAAAGGTTGCCAAGAGTCATCTACGAACTGTTGCAGTACTGCTCCAACCGCTGTGTCCGAGGCATCCGTCACTCCCAAAATAGGAGCCAAAGGGTCGGGGTGTGTAAGGAGTGCTGTGTTGGCGACAGCATCTTTGACCAAGGCAAATGCGGCTTGTGCCGTGTCGGGAAACACGAACTTCCGCTTACCTCCGCGCAACAGGTCGGTGAGGGGTTGCATCATTTCCGCACAGTGAGGAATAAATAGGCGGTAGAAATTCACCAGGCCGGCAAACCGACGCAACTGGCGAAAAGATTGGGGTTCAGGGTAGTCGCGAATAGCGGAAACTTTATCTGACAGAGGGCGGATACCCAAGGATGAAATAGAATGTCCTATGAAGGTGATATCAGCCCGGCCTAATTCGCATTTCGCGATATTGATCGTAACGCCGTGCTGCCTAAGGCGTTCGAAAAGTGCTCGCAAGTGTGTAGCGTGCTCTTGCTCTGAAGAACTCGCCACCAAAATATCATCCAGGTATACGTGGACATTTTTCAAACCACGAGTTGCCCCGTGCATGAACCGTTGAAAGGTCTGGGCTGCATTGCTGAGTCCAAACGGCATTCTCAGAAACTCCAACAGCCCGAAGGGCGTAGTGACGGCAGTTTTAGGGATATCGGCCTCTGCTACCGGGATCTGGTTGTACGCACGAACTAAATCGATACGGCTGAAGACGGAGCAACCTGATAAAGACGAAGTAAGGTCATGTATATAGGGAATCGGGTATCGGTCAGGGACGGTGACTTCGTTAAGCGCTCTGTAATCACCACAGGGTCGCCAGTCGCCACTAGACTTAGGGACCATATGAAGAGGGGAAGCCCAAGGGCTACTAGAAGGGCGTATTATACCCAGTTCTAGCATATGTTCGAATTCAGCCTGTGCAATACGAAGCTTGTCTGGTGCTAACCGACGCGGCCTACTGAACACTGGGGGTCCCTTAGTATCGATATGGTGAATGACACTGGTCGTCACCGCTGGGAGAGGCCCGGCCTGCCGAAACGTGGCTGGGTAGGCGGCGATGAGTTTTCTATAAGGTTCGTGTGCCGGTGGTTGGACGTAAAAAGGCGTGACTGGTTCACTCGCGAATTACAACCCGCAACAGCGACAGTGGTCTGACGATCCACCACTCTGCGGCGCCGTGCATCAACTAGCAAGTCAAAATGCTGCAGGAAGTCAATGCCTAGAATTGGGTACGGGACATCGGCGATGATGAATACCCAACGAAAATTACGCTTCAAACCTAAGTTTAAGGTGAGCGACCGCTGGCCAAACGTTGGGATGGCCGTGCCATTGGCAGCGCGTAGTGTTTGGGCCTGCGGCGTGCTATTATCGTCTTTCGCTCAAGGAAGGACGCTCACTTCGGCACCGGTATCTACAAGAAATAGGTTATTTGAAATGATGTCCCTTACGTTCAAAAGACGACTATTGGTCTGATACCCGGCTTCGTGGGTCGCCACCACGGGCCGGGGGTTGTATCCCTGATGAGCCCCGGGAAACGTACACCCTCGTTCGCATCGTTTGGCTCCCTCACCAAAACGACTGTGGTATTTACAATACCCCTATTTTTAAGAGCCGAAAGGTCGTCGCAATGACGGACTATGGCGCCTAGGTGAGCGTGCGCGGTGCCGCTCCTGTGACCCACTTCTTACTGCTAAGCGTTGCAGGCTTGCGTCAATTCTAGACAAAACTGACGCGAGGTCGTTAGATGTTGGCAGGGCAGGCACCGTTGTGACGGAGGACCTGGTTACTCTAGCTACAGCGGGGTTGTATCGTGACATAATGTCATCAGCTATTGCTGCAGTTTCCTCCAGTGAACACTTGCGCGTGGCACTTAGTAAAACTGGGATGTTGTGCGGCAAACGCTGCAGCCAAAGTTCCCTTAAGAGCGGGTCCCCGCCTATTGTCGGTCCTATCAAGCGCTGCATCTCACGCAGCAGTTCGGAGGGCTTCCTACTTCCAAGCTCAACGTTTTGAAGTTGTTGCATACGTTGGTCCTTTGTTGGGGTCGTGCGGGCAATGACGGTCTCCTTTAAGGCCTCATGGCTTTGGAAAGAGATTATTACGTCCCTTACTTGCATTGTGACCTCCGGCGGGAGGCGGCCTGCTACCCACCTGAAACGGCTGGCGTCACTGGTTATACGGCAGTTTTCGAATCCTCACTCAACCAGCGTGAACCAGAGTTCTGGATCAGCAGGCGTGAATGCCGGTATGTGCAGCGTGATCGCCCCAACGGTGGGGTCTGAGCAGGATTTCCGTTCGGCAGACATAGCGATTACTTTATGGAATACAGACGGGAAAAGAAATCAACGAAAAATGGGGCACTATAGTCTTCGCGAAAAAAAAATCACGACAAATTAGACACACAAAATATGTTTGGACGAAAAAAAATTATTTGGTAAACCAACCAAAAAAATCAAGATAGGGAAACAATAAAACACACAAAAACGTACGCAGACGGGACCTTGAACGGTAGAGAACAAGGAAACTCACGTGACCTGGGGATCACGTCGGGCTCATCAATTTGTAAGGTTGGTTAGACCTTACTTTGCGGTTTCCTTAGTAAACGCGTGCTTCGGTCCTTTGTGCTGCGTGGACCACCTGCACGTTACTCTAATGCTCGGCACTGTACGAATATGTTAACCAGAACAGTATTCTCCGCGCCCCGTGAGAACGAGAAGGCGATTGGGAGAGATAGTGGTTAGCGTATATTTCAGGAGTGTGCGCGAGAGCGTGCGCAAGAGCAACGGTCAAATGGCATCCGCGCTTGGCAATCAGCGTTCAGTTAAACAATAAACGTGGTAAAAGTATGACTGAAGATGGCAACCGCTACACCTCGCTAAAATGAGAGGGGAATTGAAAACCACTTGCGATCTCGGGCACATTTTAAGGATTGGGCGGTCTGCAGATCTATCGATGCACCACGCAGAACGTTCCAAATGTTCACTACCCTGTTACTAAAGAAGTGTGATCTAGCCCTCAGCCTAGCTCGGGCTTTTATCAGCTTCTTTTCTTGTCCCCTTGTTCTGGAATCTAGAGCCATTTGAAACAGGCTGTCTGGTCTGAGGCCAGAAAAGCCCTTCAAAACCTTGAACTTTTCTACGAGATCCTCTCGACGTCTCCTCCTTTCCAACAAGAAGAGATTGAGATCACAGATTCTCTGCTCGTGCGTCTTACCCCTCTGCCCTTCAACCACTCGCGTGGTAAGACGTTGAACTTTCTCTAAGCAGGCGGCTTTCTTTTGTAGAATGATGACCAAGCCTGTCTCTACCTTCTAAGTGAGGTCGTACTATAGGAAATCTGCCAGCCATCTGTTTACTGGCCCACCTATACCGAACTCCTCCCTCTTGCATAGCAAAGGACGATGATTAACCGAGTCGAACGCCTTGCTAAAGTCCAGGTAGCATACCTCGACTTGCCTACCTTCATCGAGTCGTCCAGTTACTTCATCTTAGAGGCACAAGAGATTGGTCAGACAATATCTATTTTTCAGAAATCCATGCTGGGCCGAGCTCAGCATGGACTGCTCCAGTAAGTGCTGGCAGGTGTGGGTACGGATGACCTTCTCAAGGACTTTGCATAGGATGCTAGTTAGACTTACCGGCCTGTAGTTCTGCATAGCCGACTTGGGTCCGCTCTTGTGTACTGCCACGACTGCCGCGACTTTCCATTTCTGAGGCAGCTTACTCCGGTTCAACGTGGACCTGTACAGCCTGCATACCGATGGAGCTACGATACCCGCCAACAGCCTGATGATAGCTGGATGGATGCCATCTGGGCCCGCTGACTTGACTGGAATATTCTACCTCGATACATATGACAGCAGACCGCCTCTTCGAAGCATATCCTTTACAACTTGGAACCTACAAAATACAACCGGCGCCTCCGGGTACCGTGTCCTCAGAACGTTATACCGCGCCAGAATAGGGTCAACCACCATGTTTTTGCACTTTTTGGACTAGGGCAGAGACTGAGGCAAAACTGCAACTGTTGTATCGTGGCTAGTGCCACTTCCATCGGGCTTGATGGCATACAGAATACTGCGCCCCAACTCGGTGTCGTCCACGACCATAACGCGTCACAGGACACACCTACCGTAATTCGTTTGGTGTGTGGCATTGGCCAACATCACGTCAACGAACCTGCCGACCAGCTCGTTACTTACAAGAAGAACAAACAGACCGTGACCTGTGAATACCCCTGATTTTGAAGCAACTCACCTACACGTGTTGCATCCTCAGTGGTCAAGGGAACCTAACCTTTTCCTTATGCAGCTAAAGTCGTGACTGCGAAGGCGCCGGCTAAACACTCGCCGGGGATAATCCGTAAGCCCGGCATTATTACGAAAATTTTCTATCATACTAAACACGTAACCCTCTTTGTCAATGTTCAAGCGGCGGTTGCTGACGTAGTAACCATCGGTCTCTCGTTGAAAGCCGTGGTTATGAACCGCAGCCCACTGCGTCACCTTAAAGGCTGAGCTGACGGCAAGCTTCGAGACTGAAGCTTGGAAACAGAGGTTGGTGTATCTGCAAACAGCTTCCTTTAGAAACAAGCAAGGATGTAAACCACCTTCATCCAGAGCAGCTTCTCCTTCTCCGATAGACGCAGCAATATTTGATGAAATGGTACTGCGAGCCAGGTGGTAAAACGATACCACATTTACTTGCCAATTCCCTCGTTCGTGAATCGTGTGCGTAAACATCTGAACAAGTGATTGATTGCAAGTCCCAAAAATTAGATCTGAATGCATCCGAATTCGGGTACATCTTCTTGACCGATGCACAGAACTAGGCCGAATCATCAGCGAGGCTTTGTTCCATATAGAGAACCGGTCGGTGCTAGAAAGAAATGGAAAGTGACCATCGAACTTGGGGTAGCGGATTATATATGACCTATAACCCAGTCAACAATCTGCAACGGCTAAGCCAATAACGGGAGAGCCAATTACCGACATATGACCAAAAGAAGCAAGTTTCACCAAAAACCACCAGTTAAACTGTAAAACTTTCGTTTCCATAAAGCACACTTTTGCGGTGTTTTTGTTCAATTTAAGTGCAAAATTTGTTCCTTCAGCTGTTTGAAGTATGCATTACGCCAAGCCAGGCTGGAACTTAATTCGGCCCCTTATTTCTGGTCCTGGTTTAGACTTCTGGAGGCCGACTGATATACATGAAAAAGGCTAGAAATCGGTACAAGAAACTACAGTAGTGGAAGACGATGGAGAAAAAAGTGAGATGCTCAGCAATGGACTGGGTATCAATTAAGCACTGGTACTCTGCAATGGATGGTCGGCGGAGAGGGCACAAAACTCATCGTAAAACGGGGAGCGAGCGACGCGAGACGAAGAGGGTGCATCGGATGACAGAAATGATTCAGGAGGATCGAATACGGTAGATATGAGGCACAGATGTGGAAGGGATGGACGTATATCATGACGGTCAGCGGAATGAGAACGAGAGAAGTGGCCTGTGAGGAACTGCAGGATGCAGAACAAATGCACATGTACATGTACGTGCAAGTATATATATACATATGTAAGGAGCAGGAGTAATAACTATGAGGACCTAGAAAGAAATTATCAGTCACCGAGAGGGGCAGGTGAGGCTAGATCGAATGGTTGTAGAATTAACTTTGGGAATATGGTGGTGAATTACCTTCACGACAGGTGAACATGGCAGCCCAACAGAGAGAAAAAAGAAGCTTGGAAGCACAGAAGTGATGACGACTGTGAGGATCAGATCTTAAATGAGGGAAGATGAAGGATAGGATCGGAGAGAACAGGTAAGAATGGGTTTTATTATTTGATAAATACAAGTGCGACACTTGGTGACGGACCAGAGGAATCGCGTGGTAGCAGATCGAACGATTTGGAGCTGTAAGTGGACATCATCACGCAACGTTGCCTTTACAGTAGATGGAGCATGGAAAAGCAGACCAAAGTGAAAGGCACGCAGAAAGTGCCTGTGGCGAACAATATACGGAAAAGAAGATGAAAGCAATGACCCAAGAGACACAGGTAAGGCATGACTAATCAGACCATTTTACTGTAGATGAAACACGAAGGAGACAGAGAGAAAAAAAGCAGGAAGTACCAGGATAGGTAAGACAGTAATGGAACAAAAGGCCCAAGAAATGAGTGCACGGCTGAGTTGTGGCAATGGAAAAGGAGAGCTGCGTGCCAGCGGTCAATTGAAAGGATGGATTAAGCAGAGGGATGCTAATCGGGACACTGCCTAATGGAAAGAACCACAGAGGAATCGCGGGGCCAAGAAAGGAAAATATGGTAGTGGTGATTAGATGATAAGTGTGACTGTAAAAGGTGCAAACCTGGGAGCGGCGAGTTACAATATGAGGATTGGCCATGGGTGCGGGTGTGACTGTTGCCTAATGGCATTGGGCTTGAGGGGGGAAAGCAGGGGGGAATTGACCAAACGACAGACAGTGAGGTATAAGAATGCTATCAATGGGCATTTTGAGCTGAGGGTGGTGCCAAGTGAATAGAGAGTAGAAGCCGGCAATGACGGCAGGTGGAAAAAGTAATATTGGCGACAGTCGGCAGAGAAAGGTGGTCAGGACAATAGTGACTTAGTGCAATGAGAGGTGATTTGGTGAGTGGTGATAGGGGCAAGGGCAGAACGGGTAGGTGTGCATACCTTGGTAAAGCGACAAGAATGGAGAGTGGTAACAGATGATAAGAAATATAGGTGAGCGTACCGTGGCGGAAAAAGGATCGAGAGCACGCAATTTTTAACCGACAGTATTGGGTGCGGTAGCCCGGGGGAAGTTAGAGCGTGCAATCTACAACCGGTGCTATTGGGACTAGCCATGCCCTGGGCACCCAACCTGAAAAACGCTTCGTGAAGTGAACACAGGAGGTGTGATCCACCAGTCCAATTGCGCTCGCACATCTTTGCAGACGACCTGCACGCCCGATGTGCGCCTGCCATAGCGGTGGATCTGACCGCGCCCCGCATCGTTGGGAGTGGCACGAGTGGTCTTTGGTAATTGTACAGGGGGCAAAACGACCGCGATAGGGTGTGTGGCCCATCACCAATTGGCCAAGACGTGAGACCATGGACAGCAGAGCCAACGGGAACGGCGAGTGGTAGACGACCGTGTAGCAATATTATCCAGGTGCACCTGCCAGGGAGATGGTCACTACAGAGCCCGAAGTGGTTGGCCTTCATCGAGAATCACTGGGAAGGAAAAAGGGATAGAGATGCGCAGTCTGGGAGTGTCCCAGCTCAGGAGCAACGGATACTGAGGAGAGAAAGAAAATAAGTGATGGACGACAGATGAACGTGAATGAGCAACAGGGTTATCTTATGAAGGCAGGAGATAAGTTCGCTGTGGATCGGGGATGGCAATGGCCATAGTTCACGGCATTTAAGAGAGGAGAAGTGCCGGGAGCGGAGTATACACATTGGCCTGTGCGCAAAGTTAGTACGGTTACAATGTGAGGCCTCTTTCAAAGGCCAGATCGGTGGAGATGAAATCATGGATGAGCGATACAGCATTGGGAACAGTTAAGTGTAACACAAGTGAGCGCCTAAAAGCGAACAGTGAGGAGGCACTGCGCAAGCTGAGGGGGGGCCATTGCAAGTTTTGGAATAGGCTGACAGAAAGAATCGGGACTTCAGGCTGGGATTTGGTTGAAGTACAGGGAGAGGGAAGGCGCAACGTCGAACAAGGTAGGAGCAAGGGCAGCAAAAGAGATAGGATAGGAGGTGTAGGCCGGTTATGGATTAGCCTAAAGAGGAAAACCAGGTTGAGCCTAATGTGACGAATCCATAGAGGCTCAACTTGTAGGGGTTCACAGCGCTGGCTGTATGATAGGGCTAGGGATACGCCCAACAGCGTTTTAGTGAAAGTACGCTGAACGTTCTCAAGAGATACAGTAGAGGAAGGCGGCCAGAGGCTGGAGTTAATGAGATAATATTCTAGGAGCGGTCTCACGTGTGAGAGACACATAGAGAGGCAACTGGCCGGTATTAAGAAAAACCGATTGATCAGGCCTAGGGTTCGTTTAGCCTTAGCGATTTGGAACGATGCCTGTTCTGAGAAGCTAAATAAACAAAAGTAGCGTACGCCAAGATCGGTAACCACGGGTTTATGGGGATGGGCAGGTCATCAATACAAATTCGGCCGGGTGGTACAGCGCACTTCTAAGATAGGAGGAAGTTTTTCTCCGCAGAGAATTTCATGAACCACGAGACACACCAGGTTTGGAGAAGGAGTAAGTCACGCGATATGTTACACAGAGTCACGGATAGGAGTACACTATTTTTATATCGTCGGCACAGAGGAAAGGAGTGCCGAGTCGAATGGAAGAGAAAATGTCATTGATATAAATAAGGAATAGCAATGGGCCTAGGACACTGCCTTGGATGACGCCGCTAGTAATTGGTTTGGCGGAAGATAGGTGGCCGTCGACGAGCAGGGCTTGTGATCTGTGAGAGAGATAGGAGGATAGCCAGGAGAGGAGAGGGTCAGTAACACCGAGAGATCGGATTTTGGCCAACAGATGAATATGGGGAACACGGTCAAAAGCCTTAGACATGTCGAGGTACACGATAATTACAGAGGTGCCGGCGTCGGCAGAAGACGATAGGACATTAAGAAAGTCAAGCTGGCAGGAAGAGCAGGAACGGGAGTTCAAGAAACCATGCTGACCAGGGTTCAGCAGGTTGTTAGATAAGAGGTACTGGACAATGTGTTTTTTGATAATTCTCACCATAATTTTGCAGACTACTGGGGTGTGAATAATGGGCCGATAGTTATCTGGGTCGTGTAATGCGCCCTTTTTGAAACGCGGAACTATAACAGGATGTCCATTGAGGTGGGACGAAACTGTGAAGCATGGAGGTGGTATACATATTAAGTAACAATGAAGGGAAGTCAGGACCACCGAAACGGAGGAGGGCCGGTGGGAGATCATCTGGTCCCGGTTTCGAGGAAGGCTCAACAGAGTTAAGTGATTCTTCAATTTCTAGATGCGTGAAGGGAATCGATGAAAGGGAGGCAGAGGTGCAGGGGTGGATTGTAGGAGGGGGAGTATCAGGACAGTTTATAGGGGAGGAAGAGAAATGCCCACTGAAGGTTTCAGAAACAAATGCTGGAGAAATTTGGGCGAGGTGTGATTGGAGTGATCGTACGTTTTACCGGGCAGGTCGTACAGGCAGTCAGTTTTGTTTGAGTGTGCTAGGGCGATGGCCTCTTACCTTCTCAGATGCGAATCGGCCATGCAAAGCAGCTTCAATTGTAGCTGGTTTATGTGCAGGAGAATTGCAAAATCGTGTGATCTAGCGGAGGTAAGTTGCAGCTTAGACAGCGTACGCCCTAAAAGGGACAGGCATGAGCTGCTGGACTGGGGACGTGGATCGGCACATGGGTTGGCGGTACTTAAGTAGCGTAGGAGGTTGGAGTAGAGAGAGTTCATAACAGTGAGGAGATCGGGTGAAAGAAAAAATTTGTCCCACTTAAGGGAGTGGGTTATCATCAGCACTGGGAGCCAGGTACGGGAACGGTAAGAAGTCGGGACAGGGGGAGAGTACTTCATCGGATGAGAACAGCTGAGGCAGCTGAACTTGCACCTGACAATACGGTGGTCACTACCCGGGAAGTGATCAGTAATCTGGATGGTCATATCAGGAACATCGTTGGAGAGTACTAGGTCCAAGATGTTGTTCCCCCTAGTAGGGCAGGAGACATGTTGGGTCCATCCACCAAGACGGACACAGGAAAGGAAGGTAGGGAGGGCGGGAGGGATAGTATAGGAAGACCAGCAAATTGAAGGAAGGTTAAAGTCACCCGCAATAATTTTTGTACTGGCAGGATAGTCAAGCGCAGCTTAATGACATCCACTGCGGAATCAATTTTTGCAGGCTCCAGACCCGGGGGGAAGTAGCCGCAGCCAGGGAGGAGGTTCTGGCCGGAGGCGTGAACAGATAGCCATAACGAGTCCTCAGTAAGGAGAAGAGGGTGTGGTCAATAACACTAGCGTGGATAGTGCATTTGACAAAGGCCAAGCAGCCTCCTTCACGCCTGGACTGGCGGGTGTTCGAGAAGCATTGATACCCAGCCATGCGAACAAGGTCAAGCGAGGCACCATCTGACAGTCAGGATTCAGTTAGTTGTATAATGTCAGCGTTTGGGGCAAGTGCCAAAGATCACAGGTGCGATATTTTTCTAATTATTGATCGAGCTCTAATAAGAACTGGTAGCAAGGAGTTCATTGTCCTTGTGCGCGAAGCATTGATACCAGGCGCGTGACTACTTGGATTGCTCTGGCGATGGAAGTTGGTCCTCAGTAAGGACAGAGCGTCAGTAGAAGTGGGAAGGTGGACAGTGTAGGATGGGGGACAGAAAGTAGGTAAATCTTTAGCATGAGGTGCCGCCGATCGCTGTGGGTGATCAGTACGGCGGGAGTGCGACAGGCCGCTGATGTGGGCCGCAGGGGTGTCACGTGGTACAGGGGGACGGGAAAGATATGGCAAAGTGAGGGGTTTAGAATATCTGTTGAAACAGGGAGAACAGGAGGGAGTGTGAGGTGTAAGGTACCAAAGAGCATGGCATCGAGGGAGGAGCGATCGGTGACATGGGTCTGTGAAAATTTATCGATATGGTCCATAGGGCGACTAGCGGTATGGCCACGGGTGTGGAAGGCACCGGCCAAGAAAAAACGGGATCTTGACTGCAGGTAACCTACCTGTTGGGCAGACTCAGTATGAGGCCGGTAGGTCAGCTTGGGGGTGGAGGAATGTGGGAGAGTAACTGATAGGCAGTGTGGGGTGGGGGATGGGAAAGGAGTGGAGAAATTTGGGAAGGTTTGGAGGCTTATAAGGGGCATGGGAGCCGGTAAGTGGGGAGGGTGGGGAGGTGAGGCGAGGAGGCGGGATACAGGTACGAACCTGGAGTATCTGCTATGGTACCTAAGTGATACTTCGGGATTAGGTGGAGGTTGATGGACGGAAGCAGAGGGAAGCAGCGGGGGCATGCTGAAGCTAAGTATAAAGGGTTGGTGTCTGGGGGCAGGAAGGGATGTAGGGTAGCAACGGTTATGGAGGACTGGTGCGACCCATTCGATCAGAGAGAGGAAAAACTGTGTGATTGGGTGTGAGGCAATGGGAGGGTTAGTGGCCCTGGCATGGCTCTGGAGGTTACTCCTACTTACAGGGAAGATGGCATCAGACGAACCTGGATGGTGGCTCAACTGGTTTCCACCTGGAGGGTCCCAGAGGATGCTGTACGCAAACTCCGATTGCGAGTAGTGGCTCATTAGAGGAGTGATCAGTTGAACAAGTGCGGACCTGACAGGAATACCAGGTGGGCCCACAGGAGGATTGAAGAGGCAATTATGAGGATAACTACGAAGTGTCGCGGCTGAGCTAGCATCAGGCGGGTAGTTTGTGGAGTCGTTAGAGCGAGAGCGGTGGTTGACATCCTCTGTCAACGGCTCACAGGACGAATGGGAAGTAGCACGGCGAGGGCTGATGGTTGTACCAGGGTCTTGTCTTGGCTCTGAGGCCATGATGGAGGAGCACGGGTTTAATATTGAAGTGGAGTGCCTCTTGGGGCTTGCGGTCAGGGGGCGAGAGCTACTTAAGGTAGATACTACTGGGGGCTGGTAGTAAAGGGCATTTGTGTGGAAGCGGAACCGGGGATGGGGAGTTAGACATATCTAGGTCGGCAGTTTGCAGGTAGACAGGGTGAGACGCTGGGCTCGTCTTTGACTTCCTGCCAGTGAGGCATTGGTTAACCTTCACGTCGGTTCCAGTGAGGCCAGCCTGCATGGGCAAGGCGGAGTCGCTTCTCAACGAGTGAAGCATCTCCCGTGGGGGGGGGGGTGGTTATCAGGGAATATCTTAATATCCTTATACGGCGAAATAGCAGCTGTTGTCGACTTGTTGCTAATGGACTCTCTAGCCGTTAGGCCGTCCATGATTTGGAATAGCAGGGGGCAACTATGTCACCGGGACTTCTTACGTAGCCTCCTGCATTGGCATCTGCAGTGAGCCCTATTGCACGAACTGAGTATGTTGTGGTTCGCCAAGGAAAGCCGTACGTGGTTGGTAATGCAATGGTATATTTCAGTCGACAAAGTCGAGGAGGTGTCCCACCGAAACCAAGTTCTTTGCGGATGTAACGGTTACAGGATCGAGGAGAGTCGCTTAGGATTTCATCAATCAGCTGGACCTTGTTTCTAAGTTCGATGAAGCTCTGCTCGAGACCATTCGGACTATTAGTAGCTTCGTCGTCGAAGTTAGCGAGGGCGGCAGAGCACGGTCCGGTTTTTGGGAGGGATTGGATGTGTTTGGATTTGTCAACTTTAGCTGTACGGATTTTCCGAGCACTGATTGGGGACCGGGGTGGCATGAGGAGCAAACATGTATGACAAAGGTACAGAGGTAGCAGCTATTCGGTCAACTAGACAGAGATAAGCCAAAGGTCTAAGAAGGCCATGAGCGTACGAGGATGCAATATGAGCACAGTTCTAGGTGAGACCTATGCAACAAGGCGGTATAGGAATTGAGCTATATGGTCCACCATATACATAGATGGGATAAGATCTGGGACGATGAATGATAGTGAGATGGTAGAATTCTGCTGCGTAGTATGCACAGAAGCAACCCACACAGGATACTGTAGGTACTTAACTATTGCTTTCATCAAAACAGCAGGTTGTACGGAGAGGTATATTTCGGATACGGGATCGATGGACCGGGTGGAACGAGAATACGCTCTCATGGGAAAAAATAAATAGAGACAGTGGAACAGAAACTTCAGAAGGAACTGCGGTACACCAGCAGTGCTGTCGTCTCCCTCGGTGAGTTTAGCTGTTTTTGAAATTTTTAGAACACACAGCTCGTCTCCCTCCATTTAAGTTTATCTTTATCTGTGCTGACTGGATCCTGAATAATGTCAATGCCCCTCACCATTGATATAACCGCTTGCTTAGATGAGGCTACTTTCCCCACGAGGCAGTGCGATTCGCCCTCCGTGGCCAATGCCTCACTCCTCAATCCGGACGAAACGGTCCTTCATAATGCGCTGGAAACGGATGCACTAAAATGTGCAGTCCAAAGTCAGGCTGCAGAGATAGCCGAGCTAAGGGCCACCGTCCGCACCCTTAAGGATGAGCTGACCACCCTGAGGAGTCTGGTAATCAAATCCCTCCCGGTGTCCCAGGCAGCCGATCAGGGGTGTAGAGTTTCTGAGCAGCAAATTCTTGATGCCGCAAAGATTTTGCAAGATACCGAGAATTGCTCCAAGCGAGTCATCCTTTGGGGCCGCTTCCTCAGTTCAGATCACCCTCATGACACCTAAGCCCAGGTGTTTAATCGCCTTAAGCTCCCTTTCTTACTTAAAGGTCGGTCCACTTGGTTGGTAACCAAACGCACCAACCGGGTTCACGGTATTCTCATTGTAATGGGTTCCACAGATGCAGCCAAACGAATTGTTTCCTTGGCCGCAAAGCTCAAGGAGGAAATTAAATGGCTCAAGAGCGTATCCATTGATAAGCCACTTCATCTGAGGCTCCGCAGTGAGAAGGCTAAGCCAAAAATTTCACAAAAAGCCGATTCTAAGCTCAAAGTGCTGCCAGTTGTCCAGGTAACTCGCCTTGAGGACCGAGCTGCATGCCCACCATCCCTCGCTTCCCTACTGACACCATTTCCCGTCGCCGAAAGAACTCCCAGTAGTAGGCCTAGTGCCACTAAACATCTGTCGCCTACGAAAAGCATCCAAGGCCCCATCATGGCCAACAAGACTGTTTCAACGGACGAGACTCACTCATCCTTGAGCCCAGACATGAACCTGCAACCTGTTTCTACTGAAAGAAGCAGTGAGGAGGTTAAAGCACCAGATAATATATCTGGTGCTGTCATGAAAAATAAGCTCACCAACAAGAGAACTCAGAATAGGGCATCGCGCAGTGCGCAGAAGGGTAAACCACAAAAAGCAGCCCACCCTTTTCGGAGACCGAATGATGTAGACCATCCACCTGGATTGATACCCCCCAGATTACTAGACATCAAAACCTACCGGTCCCCCCAGCAGTCTGCTTACCCTCTAGCCCCCCAATATCTTCAGCCCCCGACTCTCCCAGGACCTCCTTTCCATCCTCAAATCCCCCTCTTTCCCCCTCCTCAAACCCAAAACCAGCTGTCTCTGGCGATTCTGCGACAACTCCTGAGCACATGCTCAAGTGTTTTCACGGCAATTGCCTGAGTGTGTTGAATAAGATCCCAGAGCTTCGGCAGCTTGCAGTGGATAAGGAGCCTCAGATCATAGCCCTCACAGAAACCTGGCTCACCCCTGACATACTTGATGCCGAAATATCCATTCCGGAATACTTCACAGTAAGGCAGGACTCCAGTAGAGGTCGTGCCGGCGGGGTCATCATATACTACGATAGTTCGATCCCTCCTCCCACCTTACTGACAACCCCAACCTTTTCATGTATTGATTGTTTGTGCGCCGTGTTTAACCTCTCTAGGACAGATACCCTATTGCTTGGTGTTGTCTACCGTCCTCCCGCATGCAATTCAACTGATAGCCTAGGTCTCATAGACTTATTAGGCTCCCCGAAAAGCTATACAGACTTCACCCATCTGTTAGTCACTGGTGACTTCAACTCTCCCAGTACAAACTGGCAAAGAGCTGATGCTCCGGATATCACTTTCGGTAAACCCCTTCTTGATCTCGTACTGAAAAACTCATGGGTGCAGAACGTAAGAGATCCGACTAGATATCGCACAGGCCACGCCCCGTCCCTACTAGACCTGGTCATCACCAATGATCGGTTCCTAATAGATTTGGTGCATTACTTGCCGCCCCTCGTCAAAAGTGATCACACTCTCATTGGATTCGATTATATCGTGAAATGGCCTCCTCTTCCCTCAGAAACTAAAATTTTGAGATCCTTCAAAAGGACCAACTTTGACCAAGTCTGTGCATTTTTTCGCTCCCAGCTAAATTTAACTAACCCAGGTAACTCTGCGGACGAAATGGCAGAGAATCTCAGAGAGTTAATCTCCTTAGCTGATAGGCATTTTGTCCCCAGAATTCGTCGCCCACAGACCGCTAAGCGACCCCTCCCTCGCCCCATTAGGCGCATTCTAGACGAAGGCGCACGCCTCATTGCTAGATATAAAGCCCGTGACGCAGAAGACTTCAGGATCATACGGAACATATGCAAAGACAAGATTAGGTCCTATCAGAATGCAGTCCAACGATCTGTACTTGATCGAGCACGGACCAATAAGGCATTTTTCTTTCAGTACACGCGCCGTCTGAGGGGCACAGCTCCGACGCCATTAGCTCTCAAAGATAGTGCCGGATCTCCAATCACTTCCCCTAACCAAGTAGCCGAGGCATTCAGCTCCTACTTCCGTACAATTTTTAGCTCCTTTCCCATATCATCCCACCCTACTATGCACCCGTTATCTCTGACCACTACCCTTAACCGCGTCACTATTCCCATTGGTGCAGTCGCTCAAGGTTTCCGACGGCTCAACCAATATTGCTCTATGGGTCCTGACCTAATCCACCCCCGTATTCTCAAGGAAGCCGCGGATACATTAGCTGCTCCTCATGCCTCGCTTTTTCAGCAATGTGTTGACGATGGAGTTTTCCCCCTTGACTGGAAAAAAGCAGTCATCGCACCCATCTATAAGAAGGGTAGTAGACACCTTGCTTCTAGTTACAGACCCATAAGCCTCACTAGCATCCCTAGCAAAATGTTTGAGGGAATTCTTAAGAGTGAGATTCTTTCCCATCTTCATAGAAATAAGATCCTCTCCCCGTCCCAACATGGGTTTCTTCCTGGCAGGTCATGCATCACCAATATGCTTATTGTCATGGATAGTCTAACGAAAGCCTATGATGATGGCCAGCTCTCACACGCTGTATTCATCGATTTTGCTAAGGCCTTCGATAAGGTCCCACATGCCCCTCTTCTTTATAAGCTGCAGACGTACGGGATCACAGGCTCAATGTTGGCCATCCTACGTAGCTTCCTTACCGACCGCGCTTTTGTGGTTAAAGTCGGGAATGTTTTGTCTCAACCCGCCCCAGTAACAACTGGGGTCCCCCAAGGGTCAGTCTTAGGTCCTCTTCATTTCCTGATCTATATAAACGATCTACCGACAGCCCTTCCTGCGAACATTGCCATGTACGCAGATGATGTAACCCTCTGGAGTTCAAGCGTTGAAGACCTGCAAGTTGCAGTTTATGAAAGAAAACGCTCGTCCGAGGATTGGATTCTCCCAGTTAATGATGACAAATGCGTGAGCATGTCTTTCGGCAGAGAGACTAGTCACACGTTTTCCATTAATGGAGCAACCACACTGCCAGGGGTTGACCGACACGAGGTGCTCGGTTTCTGGTTAGATTGTAACTTATCCTTCTCTCATCATCACGAACTTGCGAGCAAGTCTGCCTTTCGAGTCCTAAACATGATTCGAAGGTCCTTCCCGCGCGTATTTAAGGATGACTTCCCCATAATTTTCGGCACGTATATCCGACCTCTGCTGGAGTACGGTAGTCAGATAGTGCACTCTGGTCTTGTCCGAGACCGTGAGATCCTAGAAAGGGTTCAGCGGGCCCCTACCAAGGCAGTAAGGGGTTTATCCCATCTACCTTATCCCGTCCGCCTCTCACTCCTCAACCTCTATCTCCTTGACGTAAGACGCTTGAGAGGTGATCTGTTTTTGATGTTCCACCTTTTTGAAACAGGTCAAAGCGATTGCTTCTTCTCCGTCTGTCCAGCCTCTTCTGTCCGTGGTCACAGCAGAAACGTTTTCAAACCGAGGCCACGCACTTCACTAAGGATTAACTTTTTTAGCTATAGGGTTATTACTATGTGGAATGCACTTCCGGAAAATATTGTTCTCTCGCAGAACAAAACTATCTTCAAGAAAAAGCTAGACCTCTACCTGGGTCTCTCCCAATAATTCCCTTTGTCAAAAACAAACAAACAAAATAGTTGTCTTTTATCGCATATATGTCCATGAATGTCGCACCCCCACTCAGCTTGAGGCACTGTCCACAGTGTAACACTGCATGAGGTTATGTGTATCTTGTTTTCGCTTCCACCCCCGCCCCCCCCCCGCTTCTTTTTACTCTCGTTTCAGCTCGGTGAATCCGACAGAAGATCAAAGATTTCCTCAAGAACCGGGACAATTGGGCTCAAAGCCTCGAACCCGTGTAGTACTTCAAGTTTCAGGACATGCACCGGTGGATGCGTAACGAGGATAAGGTAAGATCTGGGTTAAAGAGAGTGGGATTTAAAAACGCTAGAAGGATGGTATCGCGGCGAGAATCGAGGAAGATTTGCTAGGTAGGTCGTGTAGAATGTTATCAAACTGAATTGGAGAACAGAATATCCAATACGATCTATAACTTCAGCTCGCGATAATAACTGACATCTGCAAGTTGGTGTGCCGCAGTTGGTTACACAGCTAGGTCACTATTTCAGGTAATGAGGCGATGCATACAAGGGCGGACACATTTACAAGTCCAAACAGTGATATAAGCAAAAAGTAAAACAAGACAACCCGAATTTCACATCGGGGTGACCTTGACCAGCCTTTAGGCGCAACTGAGCTCTCCGGATCCCCTGGTGCTTCGGCAGTTGAAAGAGACGACTTTTCTCTAATACTTGGCTATAATCAGGGAGGGTTCGCGTTAGACCTTCAAGCCCCTTTCTCCCCAACAACTTCTCGGATCACAGCCGCTAGTCACACATGCCTCACGGTCATTCTCCCCGGTAATGGGGATAGTGTAGTAGGGGGTATTAGGTACTGGATAGGGGTTCCACCACGGTTAAGTGGAAGGAACTAGTCAGTTGTCTACGAAAACTGTGGTAAACTTCTGGTCATATTTCTCCAAACACCGTCATCCACACATTACCTAGTCTGCTTTTGAGCTCAGACACTATGCTGGCGCTTATCACATCCCCTGGCAGCCTAATCCAGTCACCAGCGACCCTAACTGCAGAAGATCAACTTACGACTCGAGTCAATGCTCTCTCTTTCTTAATTGTCAGTGCACGTTCCCCTAGGCTGCCCTTCCCTCGCAGCTCAAATAAGGCCCCTCGGCGACCTCGTGCTTTTGTAAATCCTTTTAGTATTTTGAAGGCCACTATGAGGTCACCTCGTCTCATTCTTGTTTCGAGGCAAAATAAGCCAGTTTCCTCAGCCTCTGTTCGTAGCACAAATGTCTGTATTCTGCGAACCATCACGTGAATCGCCGTTGTAGCTGTCTGGTAGCCTTGATGTCCCTCACCAAATATGGCCTCCACTCTTAGAAGCAATTTTCTAGATGAGATCTCATAAAAGCCTTGTACAGTGGCAACAAGACTGCAAATTTCCTAGGGCTGGCCGCCCTCCCTAACTGGTGCAGTGTTCTACGTGCTTTCTTTATTGCCTCCTGGCACTGGCGGCTTAGCTCAAGTTCAGTGCTTACCGTCTTCCCTAGATCCCGGGCTTCCACTGTCCAAGCTAGTGCCCCCCGATCGCCTGGTGGGCCCATATATCTGGTGAGCCGTGATCCTTCCTCCCTGATGAGATGCTGGTTTATGCCCAGATCAGATTCAGTTCAGTTCTGTTCAGCTAGCACAGGACAGATAATGGCCACGGCCAATAGAGCTCCATAATTCTATCAGCGGTATGCGTATTAGGTAGGCTCTCACTGCTGCCCAGGTTATTTTGTCGAATCCCCTCAAAAATAGAGGAGAAGCTTATAACCTCATCGTTTACCAAATGCGAGATCCATTGTATTTCGCGAGCTTTCACTAAGCCATCAAGTAGCGAATAGAAACATTCAATACTTAAACACGTCACATCCTCTGTCTAGTAACGTACTTAAAATCCGCTGTCAGAAGTGATCTCATTCATCCAACGATCTAGGGCACCCTGGAATGCTTCGACGGTCGCAAGTTCTGTTACCCCTTCCGGCTGCCTATTCCAGTAGCTAACCACCCTACTGCTGAAGAAGTGAGATCTAGCTACCAACCTTATTGGAACCTCCGCCAGCTTCTTCCCGTGACCTCCTTTCTGGGAGTCTGTTGCCATGTGAAGAGGACTGTCCGGTTTCAGCCCAGAAAAGCCTTTAATTATCTCAAAAGTGCCTTTAAGATCCCTCGTGTTTTCCTCCCCATGGAGAAACCTCTGAGGTCCTGTAGTCTCTGCTCACACGCCTTGCCCCCCTGACCCTCGACCATGCGCGTTGCAAGAATTTGGACGATCGCCAAACAGGTGATATCTTTTTGCAGAGGGGTGACCATGCCTGACCACAGTTTTCTTAGAAGGGTCTCACCACATACACGTATACTGACAAGGAAACCCTCGGTTGTCTGCTCGAAAACACAATCTCAACATAGGGAGCCCAACGTCTGCCTACTTTTCAGCTGCTGTACACTGATCCGATCACTTAAGATCAAAAGCCACCGAAATCCCAGTGTATTTAACCCTGTCTACTGCCTCCGCGGTAAGTGAGCTTTAGCCGTGCGCGACCTTCAGGCTTTTCGCTGTCCGTGCTATTGAGTAGCTTTTCCCAGCGTTGAGAGGTAAGTCCCACTTCTGTGATCAGTTCGGAACGCACATGTCTCCCCTCCGCTTCCCTCTTTCCTGAGCTGACACTAATCTCGCAGCATCTGCAGAGAAGAAGCTCCGTGACTGTAGGACTGGGGCTAAATAATTATTAAACAAAAGAAACAGTAGTGGGCCTAGTGAGGAACCCTGTGATACTCCACTAGTGACGTTCTCTAGTTTAGAGTTCTAATCGCATACTCCAACGTAAAACTTTCTAACGATAAGGAAGTCCCTGGACCACTCTCGAATCTGCCCATTCATATCAAATGACTTCAACCTGGATTATAGAAGCCGACCGTTTACCGAGTCAAATACCTTGCCAAAGTCAAGGTGACATACTTCTTCTTGTTTACCTTCATCTACCTTGATCTGTTCTCAAGGGCCTTCGAGGAGTGACGGGCCTGGCATCCGTGTAATGCGCGAGGCCAAGCAAATATGGGAAACTCGAAGCCCAACTTTTAGGTCTCACGCACAAGGCCAATGATCACATGCAAACTCAAAACATCATCGGGGGAAATGTCAGCGTGTATTTGCTCAGTTCAGTTTGCGCGGGACGGAAGTGGCTGAGAGCAATCGTGCTTCCAGATAGGTGTCTTTGGTGCGCTTCTTTGGCTTCCAACACCACGCGTTGAATGCTTCGTCCAAAAGGCGGAATTTGCCAGGCAGAATCATCTTCCCATATTCACTAACGAAAGCTCCGAGGGCTCACCACCGCGCCCCTCGTTCATACAGCTGGGTTTGTGAGCTCCGCTTACAGGGGTACATATAGGGCTCACTTGAAAGTTGGTACACCGCCGCTACTAATAGCATCCTCTGACGGTTCATTCCACGTGGACACAACCTCATTAGGAAAAATAACTCGTGTGCCCAGCCTTGAGTGCTTCTCTTATAGCATAAAACTGTCTCCTGGCGCCGCACCCGGGGACGGAAAGGGACAATCACTTATGTCCACTGCCCACAGACCCCTTATAATCTTGGACGCTTCTATTAGACCGCCCTGGCCTCTTGATGACCTTACGAGAAGAGATCAGGATATTTTAGACTCTTGGCCTGAGACTTCCCTGTCTGACCGGTGACCATTCTAGTCGCAAGTCACTGCACTCCTTCCAAGCATCTACTATCCTGGCCATAAAAGAGAGCCCATACATGTACGCAACACGCCAGGAGAGGTCACACCAAAACCTCGTAAAACGAGACGAAGTAGTCTGGTTCTGTTCATGTGGCAGTTGTTATTACCTCTCTGGCCAAATTTGCAGCTCTCTGGCACTGTCTTGAAGGCTTATGGCCCCGTGTGACTATCACATCTGTCTTTAACCCTCGACACTTTTTGAAAAGGAATACTGCTTCCTTCATCCTTGTTGGCAGTCAATATTTGACATTTGGCGAGATTCAAGGGTAGATACCACCGATCTGCCCGTCGGAGAGCAGCATTTATGTCCTGTGCTAAATAGCTCCGCTATTCTGCATCTTCCTGAGGCATGAAACCCGGGTTGCTCAGTTCTTTCGCTGGGTCATTCATGCACAGGTAGAGCATATGTCCCAGTACTGAGCCTTGTAGCACACCACTGGCAGCTTTCTCCGGCCTCGATAGATAATCTCCCACCTCGACGCAGAAACTGCGATTCCCAGGAGAGTGTGCTACTCGATCCCTCGCCTCTTTAATCATCCGAGGGGTCTGTAGTTTATAGTCTGTGAGGCCGTGGCTCACCGAGTCGAGAGTCTTACTGAAATAAAAACAGCAAACCTCAGCTATGGCGCCTTTAGGCTTTTGTCTTGTGGTCTCGTCCAAGAACGTCAGTGAGCCTATCGAACACGATCATTTTTCAAGAACCTATGTTGTATGGTTGTCAGTAGGTCGTAACTGACCAGATAAAAGAACAATTGCTTCCTGATTATGCTTTCCAAGCTTCTACACAAAGCCCATGCCAGGCTGACCGGTCTATGATTCTCATCCTTCTGCCTAGATCCTGTCCTATGTATGGCTTCGACTATGGTCCCGCACAAGTCTTCAGGCACCTCACCCTCCCTTGAGTATGCCTAGCACAGCAGGGTAAGAGCCCCTCAAAGGATGTCGAGAAGAGGCTGAACTGGTTGCGGATGGATTGTATCCGGTCTGGCTGCTTTGTGCTAGGGCAAAGATTGAAGTCCACGCGACACCTCTTCCTCACCTACTCTAAGCTCCGGAAGCACCGGCATGCTCCGTATATCTGATTTCCTCGCTTCAAGCATCTGATCCTGAAGATATATGCCATTGAAGAAAGCAAGTATGATTTCCACCTGGTCTTTGTCATCAAAGGCAATGCTATTGTCGGGCATCTCCAAGATGCCTACGATCTCGAGTGTCGTTTTCTTGGACTGCACATGAGAGAAGAACTTCTTGAGATCTGCCTCCATATAGTTTGTTACTTTCTCCCCTTACTCCTACTCAGCTTCTCGTTGCGGGGCCTGGGTCCTGTTTCTGGCTGTCCCGTAAGTGGCTCGAGCTTAGCTCGTGCCTCAAAATTTGTGGTGAGCCCATAGCCTCCTGCAAACAGTTAAAGCCCTTGATATCTATGGCCTCCATCAAGGCGGTTGGCCCCCATTTCTCCTCAGTGCTAACGGAGATAACTCATCTGTCAAGCTCACTAGCCTCGTTTTTATTGCACCTCATCTCTCCTCTACGGATGGCTCCGCCCCCTCCCTGGGACCAACATATGCTTCGTGCCCTTACCCTCAGTTGGCCCTCATCCGCTCTAGCTTGGGATAGAAACGACCTAGACCCTCGTTTGCTGAGCCTTGAGCAAACATCGCACAAGGGACTTCGTGGTAGCTCTTCCCATTGTTTATTCTGCCACCGAAGATGTGAAGCTGGATGGATACGTGGTTACCAGTGGATCCAGCTTGGGCAAAAGCAGTCCAGTGCGGAAGCGTGTGGCTTCTCTTACGTGTTGTTTGGGGGCGCGGTCTTGAAGCCACATCACGACAGCACTTCCGGTGGTCACTTTGGAGGCGCATTCATCATCCTAGCTTACTTCTGGAATATTCATGTCCCCTAATAAGATAAAGCGGGGCGGCCTACTCAGCACCGTGCACAGAAGCTGCAACAGTCCAGAATCTTCTTCATCCGCTTGCAGCGCTCTGTAGATACAGAATAATCCTACTGGCTACCGACCGAGTACCGGGCTGAAAATCAGATGCCCCCGGAGCTCGAGATTACGTTGTTATCCGAATGTCAGGGGTGGGTTGAAAGACTATTCACCGCACCATAGGGGGGATGGAAAAAGAGAGGATTCAAAATGCAAATCATGATGGTATCTTGCATCTGGCCTTGTAGGCCAGCCGGAAGGTAGACCTCTGTGCAGTGCAGAAGGGTTCTGGACAGTAGTCTTGACCGCATCTTGCGCTTTGTGTTGCTGGTGATTTAGGCAGTCGATCGCTGGTCAGTGGAAGAAGCTTCAGTTTTGCGGATTTCCGTTCAGCTTGGCTAGCGCAAAGAATTCCTTCATGGAAAGTCTGTCGAACATAAAACAGCGAGACTAGCGGACCGCCAGTGTATCGCGCGGCCCAGTCATATCAATATATGAAACCAACTTGGCCTACCAAGCAATATTCGATTCCTCAGCGCTGTGCGGGAAAGTCTTTCGGCGCAATACTTGGGATTATACTTTTTATTGTATTGTCAACATGCAAACTATCACTTGACAATAACGCTACCGAAATCGACGAGAATATTGCATCCATGAGCCTGGTTGGTTCAAGGGTTTGTCGTCCCTTTTACAAATCCCCTCTGCGTGATGGGAATGATGGTAAGATACAACTTGATTACTCCGAAGTAGACAATGATCATTACGAAGATCCCGATAAATACTTTGTGAAGTTCCCGAAAGTATTGTGCGTCGAGAGCTCTGTGCTACGAATACTTGCGTAGCCAACGAGAAGTCGTTAAACACGATGGCCGTTTCAGGGGCGATACGGGGTCATCGATATCGCTATCACCATCCTCATCCTCATCATCAACGATGTAGTCATCAACATCACCAGTAGCAGCAGTAAGAATATCACCATCATCCTCATCCACTGACAGCTTAAAAGACTTGCTCACGCCCTGGCGCCAAACGATTAGTTGCAATCATCTGCCTCCACCGAATCCGGCGGCACTTAGATAGAGATTGCAGGAGCTAATTTGAGTCTTCACCCAAGAACCTGTCGGCGAACTTGAGGCAAGCAAAGAGCAGTAGTTCTTGGGTGATTTGTGTCCCCGCAGTCACTTTGAGGCGCGCTTCCGCAAATTTCGGCGAATCTTAACGTGTGGACCTTTCTCGAGAAGACTTAAGTGGTCCTTGTAATAAGGTTCGATCTCATAAAAGCGAGGCATGCACCAGTATATTATGTTGGCCAACCTACAGGAGGCCTCCACCGCAGAAACTCAGCGCTGATCAGATAATGATCTGTCAACACTGTGGTCTCAATTGTTTAGGACACACCAGCAGTGAAGAAGAGTTCTTTGATAGCACTCCAGTAAGCGTCACTTTTCAGGTTTGGAAGCAGCAGACGCCTGAGACTAAACGAAAGCCAGAATGCTACCGCAAAGCTTGCACAGCAACCTTGTTTTGATTCGGGTCCCGCATCGATTTGGGCCACGTCTTGCTTTCAGTCTCCAGAACGCGTGGAGCCAAGTATTCAATGGATCGGACAGCGGGTCGTTGAGCAGGCTTCACCCTAGCCAGGACCCTCTATTTTTGGCCGAAACAATGGGCGCTGCTGCAGCCCTACGAAACCCACCTGAATTCAATTCTGAAGTATGCCATTCAATCCTGGCATCCAAGTCTTGTTAAGGACAAAAATTACTAGAGCTTGTGCAAAGGAGATTCATTTGAATAATTTCTAATATCCAAAGCCGCCTGTGGATATGGAATTAGAGAATCAAAGCTGTTTTCTCTGGTACGAAGGAGGTTAGGGGAGCTTTCATTGAGGAGTCCGGGACTAAGAGATCTCACGAGTCTGGGACGCTTCAGTTGCTTCCAAAATAAAATAGACTGAAGGCTCAGGAGACACGAACTCAGGTTTGGTAAACTCCTTTGCAGTGCGGTAGTTAGGAGAAGTTCCATCTTTCGTCTTGTAGTGACTCGACAAAATAATCTTCAATTAACGGTGGTGGAGGCGTGGACGGCCCTTAATTTCCAAAAGAAGCTGGATGCCCGATGGAACACTTTGATCAGAGACGTAATTCCGAATGGCAGGCCGCCTAATAATCTCCTAACAACCGGACACTCAGGGCTTGTAACTACGAAAATAGCATCAGTGGAATAGAGGTGAGCCCGTTCATTGATGCCCAGGTGAGGATGATACTAAATTACAGTTTTTCTCTTACTCCCTTAAAACGTAAACCGGATCTTTCCGTAAGGTAGAATTTCAGGTAGAATCAAGTCTACGTATCTTCACAGCTCTTCCTTCACTCTTGTATGACGCCTCTGAGGATTAAAATGCCTTTGGTCGAGCCAGTACATCCCGGTCGCCGCGACGTTTGACGAGGGGCCCCTCATGGGAGCAGACTGATATGAAAGGGAGGCACAAGGCATCTAAGCTTACTCTTATTTTCAAAAAATGTCTTCACACGGCATCCGTCATTCCTCGAGTGGAATGAGGTTCCCTCAAAACCAAAAACGGAACAGTATATTTTAAACTTCCGTTGGCCCCTATTCTTAGATGATGGCAGCCAGAATGCAATGCCTCAAATGATCCACCGGGCACCGACCGCGGAGGCCGACGAAAAGCTCGCTACGACGCCGGATGACCGAAAACATGTGTATGATATGGAGGGACCCGGAGGACAATGAAGAAGCCTCAAGCCAGAAAGTGGTTAGGAGGAACATTTGGGGCCGGCATTTGGGAAAAAGGTGCGGAGACCTGCCTCCTTGGCATCACACATTATGCCGCAACATACGACTCACAGTCACCCAACACACAACCGGTCCTCAACCCATTTTGGGATCGAAATGGATGCAACGCAGACATGCAGCGTTGCAGGCAGGGTTGTAGCACTATGGTGTCTTGTATCTAATATTTTGAGTTTTCACAGTTTCACTTTCACTGAAACTGTCATCGCTGATACTTCCAGCTTACTACTAACTTGTTGAACTCATATCTTTCGTCCCTAGTATACTCTCCCTCCAGATTCTTTACCGGAATCTCCAATATCGTCCGTAAACGCACCGGGAATCTAAGAAGCCTTCAGTTTCATCCAAGCATGTGATCGCAAGGCAGTCTACAGAGATACACAAAGAATGTGAGCGCCAAAGACTCACATTCAGCCACACTCTTTTCAGAGCTGCAATATGACATCGCTAAGGAAAGCCTGAATTTGGCCGTGGTACTGCCGGGGAAGCGAAAATGGGCGGTCAGAACATTTGCGCTCTACTCCACTGTGGTGACCGTTGTAACAAGTGCTGTTTCGTTTTTATTATTGCAGACCCAAGGACACCTTGAACATCGCACGAAAGACACGGTCTACGCAGCCCCGGCATAGCTTCATCGGAAACCCAAGCCACAGGGTGCATCGGCGTGTATTTCACACTACCCCTCCCCCAAAACAGCGGAAGCAGCAAGTGTTGGCTACCATGGAGCTGCACAAACGTCGATCAAACGGTGGAGCTGATTCAGTTACTCGGGACTTTCGAGCCCAGACGTTGAGGCCGCAAGTGCATTCGACGCCCCTGATTCTGTCAATAACATATATGTGCCCGCCGGTCCGGTTGTAAGTTCATTGTATGTACCGGGCGGTAGTTCAGTGACACGACGATTTCGGGCATGTGACCATACTGTTGTCCAACGTTCGCAGACTCTTAGACAAGCGAGATGAGCTGGAGTCACTAGTGGCACAAAATCCTTCACAGTTGTTTCCCTACCAGAAACTTGGCCGTAGAGTGTCGCTTTTGATTCCGTGGCGTCACCGCTTGGATACCCAATTTTCCGCGTGGATAGGAGCGATGTGGCCCAAGGTGGCGGGGCTGCCCTCTCTATCCAATCGGATATATCTGAACTCCAGCTGCGCGGTTTGGCTGATTCTGTGGTTTTCTGGGGAATCCCGTGGTGTGGGTTTCTATTGGCATCTAGCTGATATTCACCAATAGGACTTTTGTGCAGCTCACCGGATGTAGACTCTGCCGTCCTGTTTGATGAAATTCGGCCGTGGGATCACGACGGGCCTTGCATTATCCCTGGTGATTTTACCGTTCTGCATATCGATTGGGGCTAGTACTGTTACGGTCCGTCTGCGAAGTAGTTCGTACGTGCCTTCCATACTGTCTTTGAAGACTCCACCCATACAAAACACGTACAACTGTTGACGTGGTTTCAGGACCCTCGGTCATCCATCCTGTACCTGGTGATACCTCCGGGACAATATAGCGTTGAGGAAGTTAAGTACATTCCGCCAATCGGTTCCGGCAACCAGTCCGTCCCTCTAACCCGCCGGAGGCACAATGTGCCTCATTCTGGCTAACCACATGCAGGACGCGACATATGGCACACATGCTTTGATGATATGCAATTAGCAGCATCGTGGGAGATGTGGACTGCTACAGCTCCGGTAAGTGAAGGATCCTTCCGGTCCGCAACGCGGGAAGAGCTTGTCCAACCGACACTTACATTTGCCCCTCCCGTTCGTTCTCGGAGGCGTAGCAAAGGTCCAACTGGTGCATCCAGGTGCGCGTTCACGCCTGCCGGGAGACGGGTGTCGGATGCAGCGTATCGCCTCGGGAGCGCAGTACTGCCAAGATCGTCATGCGAACGAGACCTTGAGGTCAGGCCCTCGCGACCCCTCAAGACTCGACCTCGTTTGGGTAAAGTCTGTGCTCCTTCCAATGCCATTCTCGGTGCTACACGTCGCCCATTTGGTCCGTTGAGCCACGAGGACTCCCAATTACTGTCTGCCCCTCACCTCTGTCAGAGAGTTGAATACGGGTTTCTTGCAACCTACCTCCGCACTGTCGGCGAAATGGTAAAGCCGGAGGGGGAAAACGTTTAGCGACGATACTCTCCAGTGGCTCACATGAGACCAGCTACGCGGCTAATCTGAGGCTTCTTGATCCTTTCCCCGAGTACTTTCGGCAAATTTGTGGTGGCATAATCAGCGATGAAATGTGTCCCAAATTGCTTGCGGGCTTCCCCTTTCGGATGAGCGATCGGATGTGAGGCCACTACCCAAAGCCAGGGACTCTTCTGTCGACTGGTTTCTCGCTGGGTTGTCATCTCTACTAGAGGTCCGAGAACCTCTGAAACGCATTACCGGCATCAGTAGCGGAGCAGGTAGACGACACTCGGTTCAAGTGACATCTTGGCTTATGTCTGAGTGCATGTGAATGAAAGCTTCTTGGGCTTGGACCCACTGTGTTAAGTATCCTAAACGGGACGTTTTCTCCTGCCTTCTTACGAAATTCAGGCCTTAAATTAGACGGAGGCCATCAAATCCCGTGGCAAGACAAGAAGCTAATGGAGGCCTGGTCTAGGTTGATTACCAGAGCGCCCTTTCTCGATAGCAGGGTAGTGAGCAATTGGAATGGTCTCTTTGGTGCAGTGACAGACTTGCAGACCGTCCGGCCCTTCGGGTGGCCCCAGATCCTAAGTGAAAGGAGATCTCTGGCAATGATTTTTGAGCCTGGTCACCTAAAGCACGAGGAACTACATCGTGGTCCGTCTAAGGTTACTCGTGATTGATGCTTCCTTTCCCTGCAGAGTAATTCAGTTTGGGCTCCAAATTTATAGCCTCCCTCGCAGGTGATGCTGAATGAGGCTTATTATTATTATTATTATTACTGCCTTCTTACAGAAGCTGAACGCGAGTGAAGATTTGAAACTCCGCTTAAATCCCCTGGCGAAAAAGTGGGATTTGATCAAACTGTTGACAACTGAGTTGCTGTGCTGTGATTAGTGCGTCCTGTTTCGGTTGTTCGTGCAGGAACTGCCGTGCTCCTTGAAATCAGATTGCAAATTCCCCCTCCAAAGCAGTTCTGCAGTGGTCACCACTGCAACTGAGAACTCCGGTCAGGTCTTTCGGAGCATTTGAATGTTTCGGTATCCACAGCTTCATCCCAAGTTCTGTTTTGGAGTCTCGCAAGCCAATCAAAAGACGCGTATTGGCATCTAACAGCAAATTCTCGTGAAATGATGCTGAGGACGCAGCGTCCCCATTCCTGGCGACCCAGGGAAGTGGTTCGATCTGAAGATTCTTTTCCTCCTTTCATCTTTACTCCTGGATTGTGCCGTTCGGGCTCCTGTCCTTCCCTTTTCTATCTTCTCACGCAAGTGATCCTCGCATTTTCCCTTTCTTTCACTTCTGTTCTTCACATTCTTTTTCCTCTTTTCTTCTCCTCCCTCTCCTTTTGTTTTCTCAGGTCCTTTCACAGATTCTGAAAGTCCTCATATTTGCCCTTTTTCCTTTTTCCCTTTTCCTTATCCTGTCATCCTTGTTTTCCCTTATTTTGTACTTTCAATTCGCCTCATTGCACATTCTTCTGCGCTATTTTCTTTCCTACTTCATTCTAGTGGTGCTCCTAGCCTTCCAAAGCCTGCCATGATAAATACTCTTTCCCCCTTCCCTTATGGCCCGGTCAAGTTGACAGCACCAGAAGCGAGGATGGCGTTCTGCCGCCATGCGCATACTGGTTTCAAGCCTAATTGCTGATGTGTCTGTGATGTGATCTGGTGTCCATTCTGTCTGACTCTACATCTAGTGTGCAGCATGCGACAGCATGTTAAAGGTCAGAGGAAGAACACAGAAAACCTATGGAAAACCCGGAATCTCCACCTTATCGCCACTCCGTACTAAAACAAGGCTGAATTTGCAAACGAGATTCGGACAGAACTCATTCGTTTGAGCATTATACTGATCCGAGCCCCGTATAATCACCGCCGCAGCTCTGTGTGATTGCATCATCCCGAATGCCGCACTGGGAGTTTCGAAAAGGATGCCTTGGTACTGCTGGGCTGCTCTTATGTCTGTTTGCACACCGCGTCATTTAGGGCTCTGGTAGCAGGATGCACGAAACACAGGCACTTGCCAGTACATAGTGTTGTAATATTGGTGGTATATTTCGGAGACGCCCAAAGCAAGCCAGGTGCATGATCAGGTTTTTACAAGCTACAAAGTTGATATACGAAATTTGCGAAAGTTTAAAACATGCATGACAAAAGTAAGATAGTTGGACTCAGAGGGGGATTAAGGTGAGATAAAGGTATGGTAAGTGTGTGCACATCATGGAAAATAGAGGTAGATTAAATGAATCCAAGGGCCAATTCAAATGGATGCCCAGTGAATTTTGTGAGTCATGGTCAAAAGGAGAATTTGGGGGGTCCAAGGGGAGACATCCAAAAGCCGACAGATGTACATGCTAGGGGCTACAAGTCGGTAAAAAGAACTGTGGCAACTTGGAAAGAAGAAAAGTGTGAGATGCTTTGCAAGGGTTTAGATAGTAAATAGGCACTGCTACTACGCAATAGACGGACGGCGAATGGGGCCCAAAACTCACTGTAAAACAAGCAGCGAGCAATGCAGGAAGTAAAGGGTGGCTCAGGTGGCGAAAATGATATGGAAGGATTGGATATGGTAGATGTGAGGTACGGTTGTAGAAAGAATGGACGCACATCATGAGGGTTAGCCGGATGATAGCATGAGAGATGGCCGGCGAAGAACCGCAGGATGAAGAGCGAATATGTGTATATATAAAGAGGAGCAGGAGCAATGAAAAATGGAGTGCAAAATAATTCAGCGATTGGGAGAGACAGGAAGATTTAGATAGAATGGTAAAGAATTAATTTAGAAACATCCTGGTGAATTTTCTTTACGACAGTTAAACATGGTGGATGAACGAAGGGAGAGAAAATGCTTTGGAAATATAGAAGTGACAACGGTTGTGGAGGGCAGTTTGCACAAGGCGGTAGATGAAGGAAATGATCGAAGATAACAGATGAAGATGGATCTTACAATCTGAAAACTGAAGATGACGTGTGGTGACAGTCGAGAGTGAGAGAAGCCTTAATAAGTGGACTTACATTATTCGGCGGAAAGATGTGGCGATGAAAATGGCTGGAGAGGGCAGAACAAATATAGGTACGAAGTGAAGAAAGGTACGTGGGAGGTGAGACTGTCTGTGGTTCATATATGCAGCCACTGTGTCGACGAACAGTGTAGGAGAGAAATAAGCAAAAGAAGCACCAGAGGAGTCGGATTGGGGCCTATCAAACGGATTGATACTGTACGTGAAAACCATGACATAACAAAGATTTTACACTGAGTGGAACGCGAAAAAGCAGAACAACCTGGAAGGCACAAAGAAAATTCCTGTGGCGAGCAATGTGCGGAACGGGAGATGAGGGCACCTACCGAAGAGACACTGGTGAGACACAACCAAGATCGTTTAACTACGGTTGAAACACCAAGACCTCTGAGGAGGAAGGAGCATTAGGACTGGTAAGCCTGTGATAGAACATAAGGTGCGAGAAATGAGTGCGATTAAGGGTGAGGGCAAAAGAGCTGGGGAGCTGCATGCCTGCAGGAAGTGGTACAAGTGGACGGAGCCTGGAGAAGGCTAATAGGGGGCACTGCTTAATGGAAAGATCCGCAGAGAAATACCGCAGTCAAGCAAGAAAAATATAGTGGTGGTGAACAGGTAACAAGTGTGAAGTTTGTAAGTGGTAGTTCGGAAAGAGGGGTTTGCCCTGGATGCTTGTGGGACTGGTGCGAAATGGCACTGAGCATGAGAATGGAGAAGGAGGGAGGATTCGACGAAACCGTGGGCAATGAGGTATAAGAACGCAATCAATGAGCTTTACGAGCGTAGGGTGATACCAAGTGAACAGAGGTTAAGAACCGGCAATAACGACTTGGGTGAGGGAAAAATATTGACTGGAGTCTGCAGGGTAAAGTGGGCGGGATGATACTGATATGCAATGAGAGGTGACTTGGTGATATTCGATATGAGCAAGGACAGAATGGGTAAGTGTGCTTACCGTGGTGGACCGACAAAAGTGGACAGTGATAAAAGAGGTGACAAAAACCAATAGCGGGTGAACCGTGGCGGAGAGAGGATGGTGGAGTCGTGCGAGCTGCATCCGACGGCATTGGGTGCGGTAGACCGACCAGATTTAGAGCTTGTGATCCAAAACCGGTGCAGTGGGTGGGGCTGACCTTGTGCTAGACACCTAGCCTGAAAAACACTTTGTGAAGTGAACACAGGAGGTGTAATCCACCAGCCTATTGCGCTTGCACATCGTTGCACGTGGCCTGCTCGCCAGATGTGGGCCGGCCGCAGCCGTGGATCTGACCGCACCCCGCAACTTTGGGAATGGCACGACTGATCATTGATGAATGTTCAAGGGCCACCGTAACCATGATAAAGGTGTGTGATCCAGGATCAATTGTCCAGGTTGTGAGACCATGGACGGCAGAGCCAACGGGAACAACGAGTGGTAGACGGCCATATGGCGATAATATCCAGGTACATTTGCCAGCGAGATGTTCATTACAGAGCCAGAAGTTGACGGTCATCAAGGATCAATACTTGCGCCCGCACATAGTCGTAGACGTCCCGCATATCCGACGTGCACCAGCCAAAGCAGTGAACTTGATCACGTCAGGCACCGTTGGGATAAGGACGAGCTGTAGCAATGCTTCCAGCAGAGTGGACGACGATCTAGTAGCTGTGTTGCGGGAGGTCCAGAAATCCAATCCAGTAGGACGGAAATCGGGTGAGGTACAAATATCAAACCGTGTCAACGGTCCAACTTTTATGACCGGTAATAGAAATGCACCGAGTTGATGCCCACGGGATAGGATAGGCAAAATTTTCCTTCGTCAGTAGGTCCTAAGTTAAAAGTGGAAAGTTTCTGCAGTATGGCATTTGTGCCAGCTGTGGATTTGAGGAGAGATGTAACAACAATGTTGTGGAAGAACCTGAGTGGAAGATAGAACCAGCAGAGGGAGTTCTAGGCTATTGTTAGGACAAAGGCTAGGTCTTGGGGTTGGATGACAAACCTAGAAAGAGTTTGCGGGGACCTGGTGTCAGACAATCTCGAGTCTTAACGTAAACTAGTAATGAGACAAAAATCAAGAGTGAGAAAATCTTGGTGCGAGTAGATATGCGAAAATTAAATAGGGGTGCCTTGGAGCAGAGAGCAACGATGAGGGACAGGTATAAGCCGAATGGTGGGGGCAGGGATTAGAGACGGAGAAAAACTGGCAGAAGCTGGTGGGGTTATAGAGAGAACCTGTATAGGGACGGAATCGGGAGGTTCAGGATTTGGCAGGGCACTAGAGATTTCTTGGAAAAGAGATGCATATAGAATGAGGTTTAAAAGATTAGCTAGAAGTCAGGTCCTGTTTCAAAAGCTCCAGTCTCAGAAGTGTCGGTGTCACCTAACATCAGGGCATTTTCATCGGTGAGGTAATATGCTATTGATGTGTTGAAGTGGATGGGAAAACAACTCGACGAACCTCAATGGGAAGTTTATTGCAAAGTCTGGAATATTTCGGCAGAAAGAAACCAAATCTCATAGATAGCCTAGCATTTGGAATAACAAGACGCAAGTCTCCGTGACAGAGGAGGTAGTGAGTAGTCGACTGGACGCATAGGGTCCGTGGAAGAAAATGCCAGGCGATGAATAAGCCTATGGAGGAAGGATAGGTTACGTCTCATACGGTGTAGCCAAAAAGGTTCACCGTGAAGGATGGCACAGGGCTCCTTATAGTTAAGTATGGTAAAAGAATGAAGCAGCTGTCTCGCGAATGGGCGTTGTATATTCTCTGAAGTTTTTCGGTCGGTTTGGAGAGTGGTAATGAAGAAGACAAGGCAGTATTCTAGGTAGGGCCGGGCGTGGTACATATACAACAGAAAATTTTGTCGCGCACGACTGGGAATCTAAATAGAAATCCCAAGGACTTATATGCCTTGGCAGCTTGGAAAGGTGATTGTCCCCAGAAGTTCAAGGTGCACGAGTAGTGCAACCCAAGATCTAGTACTGTCGGGTTGTGGATAGTAAGGAGTCATGTATAAGAAAAGAGTTCGAAGGGACATGATAGGGTAGGGCCACGAAAGTGCATTTCTCAGCAGAGAATTCATTTTTTCAGGAGTAAAGCCATTGTTTTAGGCTTTTCAGGCGGCGCTGTACACCGGGAAACGCGTCATTAAGTCTCTGGGGTGGGAATTCATATACAATTTTTATGCTATCCACAGCTGGGAACGGAGTACAGTGACGTATTGTAGAAAAAACACCAGTAAAGTACAGTAAGAATAGAAGTGGCCCTGTTACGCATCCCTGAACGATGTCACTGGCAACGAAGAAGGTTGCGAGAGATGGTTATCGGCTGAACAACTTGGTTGCGGTGGGAAATATGGGGAGAAGAACCAGTTGAGAAAAGGAGGTTTGAGTCCAAAGGCTTCGAGCGTGTTCAAGGGCCGCTGGTGAGAAACACCTTCAGGCGCATTACTGATTTCCAAAAAGACGACAATTGTCGGGAAGGGTTCTCTCACGCAAACGCCGATACAGTTGCTGAGCGGAATTTCGGGGACCTCGAATGAAGAATTTCAGTGTCCGTAAAAAGGACTCAAAAGGGAAACAGGAGAAAGAGTCTAAAGTGCCATGACGAAGCACGTCTGCTGGTAAATGAATAACGGCGTGAACATTGTACACGACGTTAGAGATACCATAAAGGGAACTCGTTCTTTGTACAAATATACGCAGGATGGTTTCTGCGAAAGAGTTACAAGTTTTGTGCAAAAAGGGGTGGCACAGTATGTAAATGGCAACAAACAATAACATGAAGTGATCATACGCATCATCCGACAACAATCCTTTCAGACAAACCGGCCCCAAATACAAAAGAAACATGCGAAATTCGGTGGCCTTCCATCGTTCAACATTATGTATATGTCGACAGAGTCGCTGAAAGTCACACGGAGTGTCTGGATGTGACAAAAGTATACGGCTTCCAAGTTCTTCAGTAGCAGCTTTGTCCAAGCGGCCAAATGCATCACGCGGACCAAACAACCACAAATCAATCAACCTCTTCATCACACCCAAGAAAACAAGGTGCATGTAATCCAGTGGAAATTGTTTAACCATGTAAATAGGGAGGGAAAGAAAAGGACTCACACCAACATGATGTTTGTGGTGTCGACGTGATCGAAAAGCCTCGTCGTCACGTAACTTGCATTTGACACGGGGGAAAGTCATCCTTTTGTCGCAGTGAAATCCACGCTGGATGCATTTATCACAGCCAAAGTAGCCAGTAGGACCTTTCACTTGTCTAATAAAGGCCCGTGCCGGAGTATCACAGATTATAGATGACAGGCGACACTTCACAGACCTCTCACCAAGCTTGAGGCCTTCTGTCAACAAATGGTTTACTTCTCTGACAGTTGCACCCACATAAGATGACACCTCTGATGGTTTCCCACGACCGCAGTAAAAACCGGCGGTAAGTACGGGCAAGCAATAAGGCTTCACCACCCTGGCAAGGACAGGCCACAGCTGCAGGTCTGACGAACGAAACACAGAAGTACCGTCACAGTTTAACTGGAGGAAGACTTCGTCCGGTACAGCGGTGATGTTATTCAACTGCATCTGCAAGCCCTCGGTTAAACCCATGTGTACATATTCGCCGTTTTCCAATGTCGTGGTTGGACATTCCCGTGGCGTGCGCAACAATGTCCTTGGGTCCCGACGTATGTTTGGTATATGTTTGCCTATAGCCTCCAGTATACCCTTCTGTTGCACCAGCGTCAGTCGATATCGAATGAAAGCCTTCGATAGTGAGTTAAGCAGCGAACCGCTCTCCTCTTCAAACTGTGATGCACGTCGTAGACTAGCCAAAGAAGTAACTAATACGAAAATCAGCATAGAATTAGGGTTTACCTGACACAGTCGGCCTTTCTTCAGGTGTACCTTCAGCTTCACAAACTGTCTGAGCCGCAGAAACTGTTTCATTCGGTGTAACATAATTCAACGGAGTAATTTACCCATCATTGTTGGTTGTGATGTGGAAGCACACGGCAGACCGCGTTCACCTCTTGCAATAGCACACCCCTCTTCCACACGGTACACGTCCTCGGAACCCACAGCGCTGCATTCACCTGCAACTCCTAAAGGTGTTGAATCGGAACGGTAAGTAATATTGCCACTGAATAACCTCACCTTGCAAAACCCACTTAGGGCAACCATGCCGATGTTCCCATAGGGTGGCTTCATCACAAAGAGCACACATCAGTGAGCTAAGTTCTTTCTTTTTCAGATAATATCTCTTTTGTTTCAACATATCGGCCATTGTCCGTCAATAATACGTAACAAGGTCCTAAAATGCACTTAGTTGTTAACCAATAGTAATAAAACGGCAGCATAGCATAACTGAAAAACATACTGCAGATGTCACACGATATCAAAGCACTCAATACGAACACCTCGAAGCTTCATGAATTTTACAAAACTACTTGGGTATCATCAGAGTTACACGAAAAATACTTCATCATGTTCTCATCATGCTCTAAGTACAATTAGAGCACAATATTGCAGTTTTTACTATTCAGCTTATCATTTAATAATTGGTAAATGATAACCTGATATGTCACTAACACTTTACAGCCACCACGGGTCATCAGCACCCAAAGGAAAAGAAGCGCACCGCTCACCTTAGCGAACAAAGCAGGACCAAAATGGCTGCCGCCGGGAAAATACCAGTCAGTTAAAACAATTGGCACTGCATTTGTAACGCAATCAACGGGAACAAATAACCATGAAAATAGGACATTGGTTATCTATACAGCGAATTAGTACGAACTACGTCATTCTTTTCTTGAAATTTCAGTGATTTCTCTGCCCATCGGTTACCGGCACGTTACCGGAATTCGGTGGTGGGCAATGTGCCACTAGGAAATAAGGCATCTCTCCTCGTCTGTGGCGGCGGTAACCACGTTGAAAAGGTCAAGCCGAGAGGCTTTAAAAGAATGAGTTTTAAGAAAACCAGGTTGGCCTTCATGTATTAAGTTACTGGAGGATAAATATTCAGAGAATAGCTTTTTAACTGAACGCTCAAGTAGTCCAGAAACTAAAAGAGTGTCACTATTCGGTCAGTAATTCAAGGGTTCATACAGAGGACTCTTCTTATGGTGAGGAATAATGTCAGAGGTATTCCTGTGTGACGGGAAAATTCCAAATTTCAGGGATAAGTTGAGGATATGCAAAAACAAATTGCAACATCAGGCCCGCAAAACCGAAGAATTGTGGGCACGATTTAACCGAAATATAGGCAGAATGAGGGCTTTTCGCTTAAGAATATATCGGACGCTTCACTGAGCCTAAGTTCTATATCGGGATAAGTGGATGCGGTAAAGGGAGCTAATGAAGTGTGAGCAGTTCCATAGTCAGTAGTCATAGGAGAAGAGAAGACCGAGTTTAAAGCCTGGGCGATCGCATCGGGATTGTTGACCTGTGTGCCATTTGGTAACTGCAGGTATGAAATACCTGGACGATAGTGTGTTTCTGCTCTTGAGTATACGTGGAATCTGGAGTATCTTATCCGGCCGGCGAAGGGAAGAAGCTTGCGCGTGCTTCTCGACCATGGCCTAGAAATATACCATCATTATTATTAATAGCATTAGAGTGCCCACGCTGGAGGATGAGGACAGAAAAGTCATGAGACTTTCTGTACGATGCTAGGACCATTATGTATTGTATTAGCAAAAACGTGAGGGCATCAGACCAGCTTCTGTGGGTTTGGTAGGTAATGATCTGGCTTACACGTTGAAGAAGTTTGGAATATAACAGATTTGCTGAAAGCCGGGGTTCATGAGTCAAGCAGTAGTCACCCCCACTTGATGGAGCGAATTCTTTCGGCCAGTCGCTGCCATTCGTAATGACAAAACGGAGAGTCGAGCGGGCCACTTATGTTGCTATAAATAAGAGCACTGAAATTACTCTTCCAGGGATGTGGTTAAGTTAGTTTTCACGTTAGACAAGCCCAAGGAAGAAATTACATCCAGTGTGTTACGCTTCTTGTTCAGGGTTGGATCATGTTGATTCCAGAATCCTACCCGAATGCAGGGGAAGATACTTATCAAAAGGTACCTGAAAGGTGAGCGTTTGCCACTTGATATCCGGTGCAGTAAAGTCACCAGCGATCAGCTTAGCTCTGAGGGGTATTTAGGGCAGGCGGTTGAAAGCATGAATGATGGCACGAAGTCAGAGTGTATGCACACAGCCAACCCAGAGGCGTGTGTGAGCAAGGTAAACGTCAATTCGTGAAGAGTTATGTACCGCATCTAGGATGGGGTCATCGTAATAGATCGCATTAAAAGCTCACTTATTGTAGAGTAAGCATCCACCACCCAGGCGACACCTGCTTCTACTAAATATCTGATGGCCAATTAAAGAGATCCGGGCGGGTGGGTGGAACTAGTTAGTGAAGTCCCAGTGATGAAGACAAAATCAGGGCCACCCAGGAGTACGAGGTGTCGTGACAAGTCAAATTTTGTTAGTGGGGGAACCGGATTTTCATGGGACGACAGTGCAGTATATAGGCTGAAGCTCCCTGGGTGGGGGAGGATTGTGTGTCCATCTTGGGATGTTCGTGGGTAGCAGGGATCGTAGTAAGCTGACGGGCAGTTGGGCAGCGTTGCCGGCCCTCAGTCTTGGACCTTTCTGTGCCAGCTCTGCGGAGGGACTGAGCGACAATGAATTTGAAGCCAAGGGGTACGAGGTACGATTCGGGTGCCCCTGAGTGATTCGGATAGCTCTCAGGATTACTAGGTTTCCCTTGACAGTGCGCACTCCTAGCCGCATAAATTAAAGGCATGGAGTCCGTCGGAACAAGGTATGCCCAGCAGGCCCCACATGCTTTTCACGGCTCTCCTTTGAACCTTCGCTATTGTGTGTTTGCCTCTTATCGGCTCTGGTGGGCGTGCCCGGAAGTTTATCTCCAGGTGCGACCTAATGAGTGTGGAAGGACCCTGGGAAGTAAATCGGGAGCGAATCTATCCAGAAGTCACCGTAGCCGATTTGGTCTGAGCATCACTCTGTGACCTTGGACGTTACAGTTGGCTGAATTAGGTTAACTGCCCGAGAAGATTGGGGCTATATCCTTCCTCTGCGTCACCTTTGCAGCTTGTCAACCCTCTGCAAGTAATAGTTGGCCCGAATTCTCCTTATGTGAAGTGATTTATTGTAATATAATACAATATTGGTATACTTCTCGGCCATGGTCGAGACGCACGCGCTAGCGCATGATCATGGTGTAACACGTTACTCAATGGGATGAAATATTCACAAATTCCAAGTATGAAAGTCGAGAGTATCAGAGATGGAAAAACAAAGACAGCAACGGTTTGAATGGATCATTCTGATAATGGTTTGCGCGGCAGTTTTGAACCAGTTTCGAATCCGGGCTAGGCAGTGGTGCGCGGTGGAAATATCGAAAAATCGTTAACGCAGTGCCAAGGAGGCATTATGAACAATAATGATGCAAGCCAAGGAAACCAGAGGCCAACCAAGCTTCCGCAGATGGAGTAAATTTTGAACAAGAAAAAAAGGGGAGAAAATCGACGAATGCGAAGAGGATAGCTATCCATGAAGACAATGCAGACCCTGAATGACGGATTTACCGGAGTTCGATAAACGGAATAAGTTTTGAAGCAGGGGGATATGAGGCCAATTTCGTGAAAGTGAACACTGGTGGGTGTGGAAGAAGCAGCAGTCCGTAAAAAGGTGAGATTTGATTGAGGATCAGTAACATGTATTATTCAGAAATGAGAAAGCGCAACTGGAGCGTCCTCGAGAAGTGGAGAGTCGATTTCCAGCCGGCTACGGTTCAGAGGAAAGATAACCTGTGGTAACGGATAATAAAGTTGGAAATCTCCGCATGGACTTCAGCTTTATTATGCTGTTTCATTGACAAGTATATATGTATGTGTTGAAGCATTTGCCTTCAGTGTTATTCAGCGTCACTTCTGGTAACGTACGACATCGAATGCGTAAGTTTCGTCTGGCAGGGCAAAGTTTGTGTCGGTCAATCAGCCGAGTGTGGCGGTATATTAGCAGCATGCGCGTGAACTGGAATTCGTGTTGGTTGCCTTAGAAAACGCTGGACGATCTGATAAGCAATTAGGGGTATTTCCTGTTGTGTGGTTTGATTTCGGTCCCAGTTGCTATGGTAGGTTCCACTTGAGTCTGTCCGTACGAGTCAAAGTGGCATCCTTGGTTAGCCAATTTGGCGACTGAGATGGTGGGAGACAACGAACCTGAAATAAAGGGGGATTGCAGTCTGGACGTGGTTTCAGATGTGGGTTATGATAATATATGAAGACAATAAATAATGGATTGGTTGGGTCTATGTGAGTGGGGCATGGGTAAAAAAGGCTCGCAGTGGATTTGAGCTATACTTCTGCGGTCTGACGAAGTTGCTTACACTGGCTTGGTAACTGTGTATGCATTTCAAAGGATTTATGGTTTGCCCGTGAGCACGGCATCGCTGGGATACTAATAAAAGACCTAGGGCTTCACGGTTAAGAATGGTTAGTAATGAAAACCCTCAATACCGTTTGCTTACGCAGAACGCAGTTTGGCAACAAGGCGATAAGGTAGGTTTGAAATAACAGACTGAGCGAGTAGGACTAACACGCTGTTTGCGTAGCGCTACGCTGTTACTGTCTCTTTCGGTATAGTGGCTATCCGATACTGAGTAGTTTCTGAGGAGTCTGAAAGTAGAAGGAACTATTGGGGTGACAGTGGTGATACAATAGAGGTAATTGGCCACTTGCCTTGGAACATTGACGTGAGTTAATCTATGCTCTTCCTCGATAGTGCTATCGTACTGAGATTAGGCTCCAATGTGAGCAAGGAAATCTGATGTGGATATGATTGCATGGTTATCGTGGTATCTTTTTCGTTGTTATCGTACTGCAAAGCAAGACTACACCGATATGAGGACTGGTTTGGGGAACCGTGAGGAGTGGGAATGAGGTGGGTCCGAATTGTCGTCAGGGAAGCAAACTCTAACGGTCTACATTCGGTGCTCATGGTAGGGGGCACAAGGTCCAGCTTCAGGTAGGGAGGTAGCACGATACACAACTACTGGCATCCAGCACGTGGCGCTCCAAGAATGATCCACAGTTTTTTAGACGTTCTTATTATTATTATTTTTAATAGTTTTATCACAGTCAGGTGTCTGGCTGTCAGAGAAGGCGGAGCTGCTTTTGGTGGGCGACCACAGTTCCCACGCCCCGGCCGAAACATGGACCGCATGTAACAAGCCGCGTTGGGAATAGGTCAACAACACCAGTCAATCCGTAGCAACACTACAACCCGGAGACATGGGTCACATGTGACAAAGCTGGTGTGCCTGGAAGACAAAGCAGTGGGGTATTTTTTTCTCACTCTTTTGTGCCTGCCTGTGTTAGAGAAAAGGCCGTTTAAGACTGATCGTCGGCGAAAGCTGTTCAGGCCTACTTGCAGTGCGCCTCTGTTCAGCGCGGTCGTTATCTCGCTACAAAGCATGACGTTGTCGGCCTACAACAAGGGGCTGCAGTTTAGACGCAGTGAAATACCTTTCACGAAGATGCTGAACAGCCGTGGGACTATCACAGAGCACTGTAAAGCCCAGCTGAGGCATTAAACTTGTCCAAGAGGGCCCCGTTTACTCAAACTTGGAGTGTTGGTTGACACGGTTAGCGATACTCTTAGGTAATGAAGGGCCCATGCAGCAGCGGGTCGCGTAGCTTCTACCGTAGCTGGGAATGGCCAACCCAAATAAAGGCCTTTTAGAAGTTTAATAGGATAACATCCTTAGGAATTCCTCTGTTGATGGCCCTGGTGTACCGCTCAGTAGTCTTGATGATCTACCCGTTGAAGACCACGTTGAGAGTCGGGCAGGTGTCAACCCTCAAAGAATTCGCAGGAGGGGTCATCATTCAGGTTTTCCATAAGCTCCGAGACTACTAGGAGTAGTGCCACCGGGCGGCAGCTTTGCGGTTCCGGTGGGTAGCCAGACTTGGAAATCGAAGAAGCTACATAGGACTTCTAATGCTCGGGGACTCGCTCACTTTTTATTGAGTGGACGAACAGCTCACGATGGATCGGCTAGGTGGTCAGCTTTCTGCCGAAGCCTAAGAAGCGAAACCCCGTCGAGGCCTGGGAGATTTCCTGTGTTTACTGAGCCAAGCCTCGGCCGGATCTGCACAGTCAACAGGCCAATCGATAAGCCCCCTGATGTGTCCCTCGGGGTTGTCGGGCTTCTGGTGCTCAGTGCCACCGATTGGTTGAGAAAGGATACCGAGGAGCCATAGGTGGCCTCCGGTAGTCAGTAAAGTCCTGCTTTTTCCGCGTTTTACAGATGTTTCTCAAGAGGATGTAGTGGGCGTGATCTTAACTGCCCTGTAACAGCTAGTAAAGACCTCATGCAACTCCTTTATTCTTTTGATTCCTTGGCTTCAGTCTTAGCAGTCCCGGTCTGGGCTCAAATGTACCCACCAGTGACCAAGCTAAAAATTGCTAACAGCTCCCTGGTCAGCACACCCTTCATATTGCTCCAGCGCCTATTATTGCGCGATGAATTGCAGGGCCGCGAATGCAACCAGAAAGTTTAGCGTCGCGAAGAAATCGGCCCTGGTGCAACTTCAGCTTTTCATCCACTGTCTTCTGCGGCAGCACAGTTGTGTGCGCTAGCTGATAAGTGACTACCCTACGGTCCCCAGGTCCCCATACTTCCCGTTTGTCGACCAAACATCTTTCACTGGAGAGTATCCAGACCGAGGCCTACAGATCTGAAGTATCCTGCCATCGAGAGGACTGCTTTATACGTTCATGCTTACCCAATTCAACCACCATATTCAGAAATGTCAGCGGATTAGATCCAGGTCCAGCGGAGCATGAAAGACCGTTAAACCACATGTCAGACAGGTAAGAGATCCCCGTAACATTCACAGGGTAGAGTTCAAGCGTTTCCGCGCGCTTAGGTGCTTTGATTATTTGGCTGTCTATAGGCCCTGGACGGTTCGGTGTCGTGTAGATCATTCCCGCAAGACGCTTTATTGCCCGTCGCAACAGTTCATCTCAATCCAGTTCAGTTTGCACAGGACTGTGCCGCTGAACCACTCGCGCTCAAGACGGTTGCATTATCAACGTGTCGATGCGGGTCATGACACTTTGTCTTCTAGACTAAAGCAGGAGCCTGCCCATTTTGCAGGGCTCCTGAGGGCCTACTAAGTTCCTTTCCACTCACAGAAAGTGCAATACCATGAGCCAAAAGTGTCCAGTTCCTAGCACCGTGGGAGCCCCGGATCTCACGTTGCTGCGACAAGCGGAAGAGCCAAGTCCTTTTTCAGTCAGACCGTAGGGAAACGGAAAAGAGATCCCCGGTTACTATGCACCAACCCGGAGGTCGTACGTGATCTTTGTTGTCAGCTCCAAGCAGCCGGCAGCAAGTCAACGATAGGACCTTAGGTTACAGAAACCACTGAAGGCTGTGTAGCCCAAAAATTATAAGGTAGGTGAGGCGATAAATAAGATGGCAAAGGCGTGAGGCACGGAGGGAGAGGGAAGTAAAGTGGATGGGAGGGCTCATGATAGGTTTAGTTCCACTCGTTGCCCTCCTTTTTGGTAAAAACGTTTTTTCTTTTCCTGTCAAGATCCATTTTGAAACCACTTGCTGTCGATGCCGCAAGCGCTTTGCCGGGCAGTATATTTCCGCCTTTGACTGACCTAGTAGGGAAAACGCTTGCTGTCAGCCGAGTCCTAGCTCTCTCTTCCTTAACTCGGGGGCACGTCTTCCGACTGCGGTGCTGCCACTGGGCATTATTAACGATCCCACTCTTCCATCCACGCCAACTCTCCCTTTCATTATTTTTAGAGTTTCTGCCGGATTACTCCGGAGTCTTAAACTTTCTAGAGAGTGCCTGTTTGGTCTTCTGGGGCGCTGCCCACAAATGAGCTTCCTTATGTAGGCAAGTTTTCTCGTGAAGAGTCTCTGAACCGGCTCCATAAACTTTATACCCCATGCCATGTGCGGCCGACAGGCCTGAACATGACTTTCCAGATAGGTACTTACAAACCTTTTGTATAGTGGTAAAAGAACCTTTGGCATTCTCGTCGCTGCTGCCGTTTTGAGCTTACAGGTACTTGGAGGCTTTCCAGGTAGCCAAGAAAAATTCTTTACCTGGTTTGGAGTCACCATGGATTATCAAACCTGGGTCTTTTACGCTACCAACCAGTTGAATTGTCGCCTCGTGCCTAAGTTGCCTGGGGGGGGGGGGCGCATCCAACTCTTAGTCGCCCAGTGCGATATTTGTTACCATTCAGCCGCAGGTTTTACTCTATAGATTACTGAATGGAATCATCCTATCTGGACGCGGCCACTGTGATATAGTTGGAAAATACGAAGCGGGGTTCTTTGACTCCACGGAGCAGTCCATTACCGAACATCAGATACAGTAGGGGCCCCAGCAATCGACCCTTAGGGGGGGGGTCACTCATTCGAATGCTTTTCTTTGGTCACGGCAACATTTTCATTTTGTTTTCCTGCTGGTTTACCGGTTACCTCGTCAAATGAGTGTAACAGGTTGGTCGGCCATGAACGAACTCCTACGAAACGATGCTCGCTCGCTATCACTAGGGGGTTTGCTGTTGTATGTTGCTACCCTGTCCGCCTAAATTCTTTCCTTCACCTTAGAGGCTTCGGAGATGGGAATAACCGTGGGTATTTGGGGCAGCTCGCTCTGACTCCGCCCTTATAAATGACGCACATTGTGGACCTCATTCCAGCCCTTCGATACTGTGGGCGAGACGGTCGGGGATTCCAAAAGCGGGTAGCTAGCTGCTTCAGGGTGGCCAGGAGGAGTTGCCGGTCCTGGCCGTTTTGGATGCCTCCAGTCTGTTCAACATGATGGGCATTTCTGAGGCGTCCATCACGGCATCCTTCATGGTCGGCACGGGGGAGAAATAGCCCAAGGGTCAACCTAGTTTAATACTGTCTACTCCATAGACGTTTTGGGAGAAAAGCACGAGTGCAACCGCCTTATCAGATCCGGAGAAGGTGTGCTTTCCTCGGTCGTCCTTTACATTGCTCACGAATTCCCTAAGGGCCGACTTTAACTGTGAGTGTTTTGAATACGACACGGGGTTAATTTTAGCATTTGTCTCCGGTTATTTTCATGTTTTTTTGGGTCAGCTGTCCGCATACTTTCAAACCTTATTCTCGCAGATTTTACCGACCGAAGTGCCAATGGCTGCCATTATCTTCATATTTCGCCATGCCTGCCTTTTACGCCTTCAGCTCCTCGTGGACTCAACCGGTCCAACATAGCTGAACTCCTCGTCTTGACACTCCTCTGCTTGGAGCTACTTGATATGTTAAGGGTTCCACGAGGTCTCGAATATGGCTACACCGCTTTTATGCGTAGCTCTTCCCTCAAGACTTCGGTTAGCCTCTCAAGCTATGACTACTTGTTACGTAAACCTCACATAGGGTGAATGCAGACTGAGACCTGTTACCGCCCCCAAATTAAACAAACAAAATCGTCTCGGCACAAAAATTGCACTTGGCTTACCGCTGAAGTTAAACACATGGCAGCTACGGGTGCACAAACAAATTGCTCACAGAAGGAAAGCGGTAAGGTCCATCAGTGGCAGTTATGGTAGAAACCTAGGCACAGGTTTTTCTGACACTTACGCGGTTTGTGTTTCGCTTCTGATCACCTTCAACATAATGTTCACATGCTAATACCAGCGCATTTTTCGCCCTTTTATTGTATTCTGGGACACTGAATAACGGTCCCCCGCAGCAGACTGGATGAACAGCTTTTATCAGTAGCGGTTGTAATCTAGTTGTCCAGCCGCCTCTCTTCACGAGTAGAGCCTGAACCGCGCGCGACGTCCTAAGACTATTCGTGCGTGGCCTAGAAGAGAGGATTCATTCAGCCCAGTTCAGCTTTTCCGGGCTGGTAATGGTCACGACAAATCCCGATTTCAGCATTTAATCCGTTTTACACAAAAGTTTTACGCCCACCCAGCACGATAAATTTCGCCAAAACCCGGATGAAAGATAAAAGCGGGAAGTATTTTCAAAGTCCCTAATTACAATACGAGTTCGAGGTAGAGTCTAATCTTCTCGCTTCCCGGTGAAGCCTTAGATTTTCTGTCAAATTCCACGAGACAAAACGAGAGTAATGGGAGCCGTGGGCGGCAACAAAAAAATAGATGGCTTTAGGCAGTGTCCTACTATATACATGGCCTCAGCGAAAGTGTAAGTGCGACATTCGTAAGCATACGCCGGGACGAAAAAGCAATAGAAGTCAACCGACTTGTTTTTTCGTGAAGGAACCACTGAGAAACGACTGAATTAGATGTCCAAATTTTCTTGGTGACAGCTTTGTTTTACGAAAGAACAGCGCCTTATGAGAGAGGATTGCAGAACAATAACCCTATAACTAAATATGTTAGTTTTCATATAGGTAAGTAACACATAGATCCAACGAGACAGATGACGTTCGGACGCGATTGATATTTACAGGCATGAGGCAAATAATGCTCCACCGGAAGTCAAAAAACTAAATTCGAGTCACGTAGATGTTGAGGCAGACCTGCAGAGCAAAATGTACGGAGTGAGAAACGATTGGAAACGACTCAAGAAATATTGCGCAGTATTAGCGGTTGAACCAATAGCAGATTGGTTTTAAACGATGGAATAAAGTTCATACATTCAGCGGAAACAAAGATGATGATAGCCAGAAATAAATCCAGCTCCGGAATGGGTACTTGGTCTTGGTTTAAAAACGTTTCTGCTGCAGCTGCCGACGAAAGAGATTGGACAGACGCAGAAGTCCTTGCTTTGACATGGGCCAGGAAGACGAAACATCAAATACAGGTCTCCTCTCATGCGTCTTCAGTCGGGGAGATGAAGATTGAAGAGTGAGAGGTGGACCGGATAAGGAAGTAGGGACAGACCTCAAGCTGCCTTGGCGGAAGCCCTCAGAACCTCCCCTAATATCTCACAAACTTCGACAAAACCAGAACGTAATATCTGGCCATTGCACTTCAGCAGAAGACGGAAGCACGCTCCAAAAATCATGAGGGGCACTATCTGGCAGAGCAGCTGCCCCGGTAGCGGAAAACCTGTGACCGGCTGGTCTGACTTGGGACATGTTCACGCATCTATCATCGTTACCTAGGTGGTTCCTAAGGCCAGTGGTTTTTTCGTCATTCGCTATTTATAGGTGCTAAAAACCGGAGTTCCAGAGGCTCAAATCGCCCACATACATGCGGATGTTCACTAGAAAGGCTTTCGGAAAATCGTTTACGTATATGGGGGAAGGGAGGGGACCCAAGACTGACCCTTGTGGGATACCAGTTGTTGCTGGGATATGTTGAGATAAAACATTCCCTACTTTACCTGTAAAGGCGTGGTCTTTCAGGAAGCTGCGCAGGATGTCAAACACGTAGCCTGAATGGTGCTTGCTTGCACCTCATGAAGATGGGAGTCTAGTAGGGCCTTGTCAAATGCCTTAGCAAGGTCGGTGAATACAGCTTGTGAGAACTGGCCACAATAGCAGGCTTTTTTCGGGCTTTCCACGAGAGTTGGCTTATTGGTGATGCACGATCCAGGAGGGAGAGGCCCATAATGGGGAGGAGAGTTAGTCCTATTCTTATGCAGACGGGAGAGAACACCTCACTTGAAGCACCTTCGAAAATTTTGATGGTGATGCTAGTTAAACTTATGGGTCCGTAAATAGAAGAAAGATGTCTACTAGACTTCATATGGATGGATGCAATGACAGCTTTTTTCCAACAGCCGGACAGACTTTGCTGCCAACTCATCGCGGGGAAAGAGGCGTACAGGGGGCTGCTAGCTTCCCGCGGCCTGCTTAAGAAAGCCGGATTAATCGGGTCAGCATCTTTAGTGCAATATTGGCTGAGCAGGCGGAACTATCGGTTGGCTGTGCGAGTGATAATAACGTGACTAAAGGTGGATACTAAATATATTATGTACTTGGTGGAGTGGGAGGACATCGAGACGGGGTTAAATGCTGCGAAGAAGTGGGGAGTAGTAGCCCTGGCTAGCTGGCTTGGAGAAGCGATAGAGGACCCGGCATGATCTTTGAGAATTAGTGGTTTTGGAATGGTGCGCTTGAACGACGAGCGTATTTAAAGGAAGATGTCTTATCTGTCCACTCTTGGGCACGCACAGACCTTTGAACTGCTTTATGACAGGACCCAATCTTGGCTTTTTGTCTGTTGCGGACAGCCCTCAAGTTTTTACGTCAGATGCAACACCCAGAACATTATATCTTGCGAGGGGGCCTGCTCGTCAGTTCAAAATGGGTCTGACGGGAACAGAACGAGGCTCTCACTGGTCCGTGGAAGACAAGTTCCGTAGACGAGTAGTGTACAAGCTGAGGAAATGAACTCAGAGATTTTCTGTCAAATCTGCGGTAGAGTTACCCAGGTTAGAGGAGCTTAATTGGATGCAGAGTGCTCTGACTGATCAAACCTGGTTGCACGGAAGATCGCATAAGGTTCATTTCTGAGGGGAGAAGGGACTCATTAACTACGTAATAAAAGCCAACGAGAGCAACATAGTGTTTGTCGGGTAGTGTACCGTGTCTGTCCAGAAGCGTCCACTAGCGAAGACGAAGTCCGGTAGATGTGATATTCTCTGTGCGGCACGTGGTCAAATATTTTGATTGATTGGTTAGTTGATAATTGTTTATTTCTTGACCATGGTCAAGATGCTTTCACAAGGCAAAATCAGAGAATGCAGCGGATCATAACAATGTGGGGTATTCAGAGTTTTTAAATTTAGGAATCACACAGTACACAAAACAAGACGTTGAAGCCGTGTGGCGTTTGAGTGAACTAAGGTGGCAATGGTTAACGCGGGAATTGTGAGCCAGTTTTGCATCCTGTGCTCGCGAGTTCTTGAGATTGACATTGAGAAAGGGTTTATCAGAGGTTCCTTCAGTGGCAGCAGCGCTTTGCAGCCGATACTGTATGATTAGAACACGCCGGTGATTAACCTATGGATAGGTTCTGGGAAGCATTTAGGGGAGCCTAGTGAGTCTGTGAGTCCTAGGCTATCGGTAGAATCTCACGCGGGACGGTGATGGGTTACTCCAAGCGGCATGACTTTTGTGGTGAGGACTTCCAAGACAGCCCACAGACTACCGCCGCATGAATTAGCAGGAGTTAATAATACGGTACGAAGATCGACAGAATCATCTTAGTGTATAATAATCCCACTGGCGCAACCTCTGCCGGAGTCCTGCCTAACCTAGGAGTATCCCTAGAAAGGCTTTCCGGCTCCATGTACGTCGGGAATGAGCCGGGTTTCTGTGGGGACTACGACCTGAAGCTGTTTGTCCACTGCAGGCTACCAAAGCCCCGATACCTTATCCAGAGGACCCGGGCAGTTGCTATCAAACCATCCGAGATCATGGTAAGGAGCTTATGCATAACCGTTGGAGAAAACTGACTTTGGGTTTAAGGAGGGAAGAAAGTGAGATTTTGGGGTGTGGGAAAAGCCCTGTGGGCGCCAGTAGCTCAGGATGTAAAGGGGCTAGGATGAAAGCATACTGCTAAAAAGGTTGGCGAGTTGTGACGTCCGGTAACCCAAGAGGCGGACTATCAGGTAAACGGCCTACATCCCTTAATTTCCGAAAGGCATGGGGTTCTTTCCGTGGTTTATCCTCTTGAGCTCTTTGGGGTTCAATACTGTGGGTCCTCTTATCCGTAATTCCGTTTTGGATGAGGGCATCAGTTGTATTTTCCAGAGCATCATTCTCCTCACGGTTTCATTCAGCGGAGAGGGGTTGGGGGTTGAGTTCTGAACCCACAGAAGAGAGATTCCCACCAGTTTATACCGGCTGGGTATTCGTAGATAAAAGAGACCTTGTGGCTCCAAGTTCACCTCTCGAGGTACCTTCCGCGATGAGAGATTATACGACTAAAGACACACCATATGACGTACAATGAGCTCGGCCTTCAGGGCGAGTTTCCAGGAAGACAAGGAGCCGGCTGAGATTGAGACCACACTTTGGTGAGGTTGCTGGCCTAGCTCTATCATTACAGGGCATTAGGTTAGGCTCACGTTAGTCGATATCCCCCATATTTTTCATTCCTCTGGAGCTTTGCGGGTGAGGAAGTAATTTGGTTGGTTGACTTTGTGAAGCCCATCTCAGATAGAAAGCCGCGTACCTAATTTAATCTCTAAATGGGATAGGGAGGTTTTGGCGCTTGAACACGCCGATTAAAGGGTCGCGAGGGTGGTCCAAGTTCAGAAAGCGACCGTAAATAGTGAATTACCTTGAGCACTTCTAATTGTCTTCTACTGTCTTGTTGGCATCAAGAATTTTTTCTCGGAGGCCTGAATACCCCACCCGCCGCTTTCGATGCGGGGAGAAGTTTGATAACCAAACACTTCAGGCTGGCTCTGTCATTCGCAAGAGTATAGGTGGTGGTATTCGGTCAGTCAATCTATCCAGCCTCTATTTGGGCCCCAAGCTTTGGTGCAGCTGTCGATCGTTTACCATGAAGAACCTTCCCCTCCGGATTAGAATGGTATATTTCTTGACCGTGGTCAATACACATGCACAAGGCAAGATCAGAGTATACAGCAGTACATGTCAATGTGAGGTATTCACAAATTCTAAATTTGTAAATCACACAGCGACCGAAATACACCAGTAAAGTCATGTAGTGTTTGAGTGAACAAAAGTGGTAATGGTTCAGGCGGGAATTCCAAATCGGTTTCGAAATCGCCGGGGGCGGTGTGGATGGCTGAGCAGTCGTGGGATTACTGATATAAGCGACAATTGGACGGTCACTAACGAGTAACTGGGCCGGAAAGAAGCCAAAGAACATTGTCAAAAGTAAAGCAAGCATGGGGATTTCAACGTGCAGTCAGAGATACCAGCGGAATACTGGACACTGATCCAGCATTGGGTAACTAATTGTGGAGGAAGCATGTGAAATGAAGGCGAGTCAAAGGTGATAATACAACGGACCTTTTGTGCAGGTGGTTACATTGTCATATGGAAATTCAAATGAAGGCAAAAAGCTTCGCAGGGACTTCAGTGAACTTTTGAAAAGCATGAATGGTGTATGGACGTGTAACGGACTTTTAAAGAAAAGCCGTCAATGAAACGGATTAGTGGAGACAAACGTCAATGGTTCGGCTGGGCAGGAGTTGGAAGAGTGTAAAATGTTTTTGTATGTGGTAGAAAATTGTTAACCAAATTATGGTTGGCTGCAGATGGCTGGTATTCTGTTCCGTAAAGACCTTGGTTGCAGGTGGTGGCAGGTAGAATGTTGAGGGAAGCAGGTATAAAAGGGCTGGTTTGACGAAGTTGACAGCTGCGAGGGCTGGGTTCCGGTCATTGGTTTCGTACTACAACGCGGGAAGAATTGAACTGTCGGGTTGGATTATTTGGGGATAGACGTTGAGCGGATGTGTTGATGGTTGATGTCAGAAATCACCTCTGCCATCCGGTGAGACTTTCATGAGGTTTTGTTAATCCGTGTACGGTGCCCCATGTAACGTCAGCGGGCGAGAGTATAGGTTTGAACCATTGATCAAATCGTCCAGTCCTTACGGTAATCCGGAATAAACGTCGATTCGGCCGATGGCTACCCAAGTAACCAATGCAATCTGGAAGAGATCAGGAGTGCGGCAGTCTGGAGAGTGTTCCAGCTGTGGGTTATGATTATCGTTTTTATGGAAGCAAGAAAATGAACATTTTGTTATCCGAACAATTAGTTGTCGTTTGGCTAGTGGACCGGTCTATTAGGAATCCCTAAACGGAGGCTGGTAGCTTTCTAGGCTAGTAGAGATTTAGGGCGATATCAGGTAGGCGGTGGATGAGGAGAGGGTGTCCATTTTGGAACCAGGAATAAAATAATAGTAGAGGATATGGTCTGGAAGAAGAATGAGAAAATAGGAAGATAACAGTCTGGTCAGTTTACCAGCTGTGGTCGAGGACGGCAAACAGCAAAAAGGGAGAAAAACTCTGGGTGTTAAAATAAGGATTTTTCATGCGGGAGCAAACGTGCTGGTATTCCACGGGGTCAAGAGAAATCAGAGGCACACGGATTCCGGTTGGGATGGGGTCTTAACTTACCATGAGCGTATGCGCATAGTAGTGAAGCCTAGTTACTAAGGGATGGTAATCCGTGTGGCAAGGCTTCGGTGTAAGAGAAAGGCACAAAAAAAGGAGGATGGGACGGCTGAGTTCTAGCCTGAGCCAGGAATTAGGTGAGAGCGAGCACCCATCGCTAAACGACGGAACGGTTGTATTTATATAGATGCAAATTATGTTGTAAAATGGCACAATCTAGTTAAGAAGGGGGACAAAAGTGAGTGGAGCATACCCAAGGTATACATATGTATATTTACATATATATATATATGTATATATATGTAGATGTATATAAATATATGTTGCTGTATACGTGGGTGCGGACGGGTCATGCGAAAGCGGTCGGACGCAAAAGACTGTGGCAAGGAAAGTGAGACAAGTGACGCAGCTGAGGATCTACGGTTAACGGAAAGAAAAACAAAAGTTAGGCACGGGCTCACCGGTGCAGCGGATCCCTAAGGCACATTGAGGCCATGAAACGTGAGACTCAAAAGGACACGCCTAAGTGTGGCTAAAAGCTTCAATGAGAAAGTTCGTATTTCGCCTAGAGTGGTCAGTGAGCAGGAGTAAAGACCAAGTTCTGCATGAAATTACAGAAGAACCTTAGCTGGGGGATAGGGTGGGAGCAGAAATGGTAACGTCATAACTGGGTGTTGAGTTCGGTTAGTGAGTCACGCCAAGTGAGATGAATCAGACTGGATTTTCCAGTTCGAAATCGCAGAGGTGGTGAGGGAAGTATATATGGTGGCACCTGGTGCGAAAAAGAGGCATTGTAAGCTAAGCGATATCGAGGAGCGCTGAGTTACTCACCATGCTGGTGTTAATAATTGTAGGACAATAGTTAGTATGTATATGCATGTACATATATATATATATATACATTTGTAAATACAAATATTATATATATATATGTATATATATACATGTATATATATATATGTATATATACATATATATATATATGTATATATATATACACATATATATATATATATATATAAATGTATGTATAAACATGAATATATATATATATATATATATATATATATATATGTAAAGCCCACCAGGGGTTGGATACTGAGGCAGTTTCTATAGCGTTGTTGAGGTTGGTTTCAGGGCCGCGAGCGGGTAAGACATATTGACAATCTGTGCGGAGTAATACGGTGGTCTCTATAGATGCGAGCGCATCTGGAAGGATTTATTTCAAAGTTGAATTGGCAGGATCCTATAAGTTGGTATGGAAAAACAGTTAGTGAACGCAGACATGCTTACATATGTCGATGGCGAAGTCTAGGAGAAGCGGCCAAACAAAGCAATCAGAATTTTAAAAGCGGTGAGGTTATTTCGGAAGGTAAGGTAAAGAGATAAAGCAGAGCATGTGCTTAAAATTCGGAGCCTATTTAGTAAGCTTGACTTTCGGTTACGTGAACGTTGAATAAGCGCAAACAGTTCGGACAGAAAGGAATTTATCAATAGCATGTACGAATGCATACTTTGACCGAGAAGATCTGATGTGCAAAGAAAGTTTATTCCAGATTCTGGAGTACGCGAAGAGAAAGAACTTAGAGCGTAGAACAGTCCTCGCGGAGGGTGTGGTAATAGTATACTGTCTATCACGGAGAGAAGCACAATTGGTTGGAGGAATAGGATTGCTTAGTCAATAGCTTATACAGAAATATCAAATTTAGCTTGATGCGACGAAGCCGTAGTGGTTCGATTTTAAGAGATAAGCATAGCTCCCTGTAGCTTAAGTTGGACGACCAACCGATAAGCTGTTTTGTGAATCTTCTTTGAATACATTCGATAATAATCCTGTCGGATTTTCTCATGCTAGTGAAGATTATTGGACAATATCCGAGAAGGGTCCTGGCATGTACTTTGTACATGTAGAGAATGCTCTGCCTAAGCTGAAAGGATCTGAACAGAGGAGCTAGGCACTTTTTAGCCTTCGCCGGTTGGAAGACAGCATGTTCTGATAAGTTGAAAGAGCAAGAATATTTTAAGCCAAGGTCTCTTACTAAAGGCTGGCTGTCGATGGGTGAACCGCCAATGCATAAAGAACCAGGAGGAACCTGGCTTTTGTAAGTAAGGAAATTACACTTGTCGGCGGAGAATTTCATCACCCAGGTTGAGCACCATTCCTCAAGAGCGGCTAAATCAGCAGAGATTTTAGGGATAGTAGTACTGAGGTTGCCAGGCGAGGAAGTGTAGACTATCTTATTGTCATCCGCAAACAAAAACGGCGTGCCATTAAGTATTGTCGGAAACATATCATTTATATATAGGAGGAAAAGCAGGGGGCCAAAAACACTGCCCTGAACAACACCGCTAGTAACAGGCTTGGGATTAGAGGTGTGCCCGTTTATTAAGACAACCTGTGAACGATGAGATAAATAAGACAAGAACCAAGAAAGAAGTGGATCGACCATCCCAAATGACTGTAGCCTTGTTAAAAGGTGGGGATGAGGTACACGATCAAATGCCTTGGATAAATCAAGATAAAGAACAACAAGAGATTTCCCACTTTCAGCAGAGTCGGTGACGAGATTCAGAAAATCATACTGACAAGTCGTGCAGGACCGTGAACGGAGGAATCCATGGTGGTTGTGATTAATAAGACTGAGGCTTAATAAATAGCTAATAATATTATCATTAGCTATTTTTTCCATTATTCTGGATAAGATGGAAGTATGGTTCATAGGGCGATAGTTGGAAACCTCATGTAAAGGTCTTTTTTATGGATGGGAACGATTACCGAGCGCTTCCAGTTAGCAGGTACGGTGCTACCATTAAGTGAAAGAGTGAAAAGGTTAAGCAACAACAGGGGGAGATCCGGTCCACCATTGACGAGTGCAATTGATGGTAAGCCGCCGGGGCCTAATCGAGGGGAGGGTTTGCTATTGGATAGTAGCTTGGAAATACTCCTGGCATCAAAGGGTATCGTAGGAAGGACAGAGTCGGTAAGTGGTGAAGATGCGGGAGGGGCAATGACAGTAGCTGGAGCCATGGCTGAAGCAAAGAATGCATTGAAAGCTTCGGCTATACAAGGTGGGGAGGTAATAGATGAGTTATCATCCAGAATCAGAAGTTCGAAGTCGGCCTTAACATCAGCCTTTCTAGACTTATGCAACATAGAAAGAAGTTGCGACTTGTTGGGATGACTCAAGGCCTTGGCTTCTTGGTCACGAAGTCGCGTATCATCCTGTCGTTGAATAAGTGTGGAGAGGCGGTTTAGACGAATAAAAAGTGAAAAGTCGTTGGAATTATGTAGTTGTTTGAGACGTTTATGGTACTTTTTATGGAGTGGCGAGATAGGCGACCTCTTTTTAGGTACTGCCTGGGCAGCATTGGACAATTTTTCCAGACAATCAAAAAGGAGTATAAAATATCCGCAGCATGCTGAGGGCCCTGGGCGAGGAAATAATCACCCCAGTCCTTCTGGTGAATAAGCGCGACTAGCAAGGCCCTATTTCTTCATAGGAATGTATTGTTGGAGGGGTGTGCGGGATTAGGTGAGCCACTAAGGGGCAGATGGCAGATAACCATTTTATGGTCACTACCGGGGAAATTTCGTGTTACGGTCACGTCGATGAGAGGCATGTTGTGAGTAAATACCAGATCTAGTATGTTCCCACCCCTGGTAGGTTCGACAACATATTGTGTCTAGCCGCCAAGATGAATGCTGGTGATCAGGTCCATAAGATTCGGAGGAGCCGAGAGGGTGGGCCAACAGATGTGAGGGAGATTAAAGTCACCCACAATAAGCTTGGTTCCAGAAGGAAGCAAAGATAGGTATTCGAAAGACCTAATGAGAAGTGGAAACAAGGAACTGGGGGAACTTGGTGGTCGATACACGCAGCCAATGTGAAGAAGAGTGGTTTGGAGGTCCATAGTGAACCAGAGAGAATCGGGAATAGAATCGAGTGCCGTATGTGCCGTATGGTAGAATTGCCAGACTGCAGCCCTCTCCGTTTTGTTTTCAGAACCTGCACCCTAAGGACGATTGTCGCCTTCCACTTCCCAGGAATAACTTGGACCCTCTCTTGCTGGACAGGACAAACGAGATTCACACAACTTCATTTTCGCCCGTCTCACGATCGCTTTCCCCAAGATTCCCGCCATCGGACTTCTTGAACCTGGACTACTCGATCTCACTGCATTCATACAACTCATTTTAATCCCATATGTCATCCTGCCCGTTCCGTGTTAGAACCCACTAATACTGTTCAAACACTGGCACTTTTATTGTCACTGTTCATTGCTTCATCGGTCACCAAAAAATACAACGTCCGGCGCTGACATATCTTTCAGTAGTCTTCCAGTGGGCAGCGAAGTAATTAGTAACTACCTGCACTCTTCATCGGTCCATCCGATCACATCCGCAACGCTGTTGCATCGAGTGTTCGGGGTCTGTAGATCACTGCGTTCCCTCCACCGTTGAACGTCTTCGATACACTCCCCATGCTGCATCGCCGCTCCGTTCCCATCATTTGTTACATCTGTCAAATTGGTCATTAGAAATGTGACACTCACCGTCTATTTACTATACCATCACCGTTATCGAGACCTTTGATCTTCCAGATGTTGCATTCGTGTTATATTACCGAAACTGACCCTGTATGCAGCCTCTAAATCACACCACTATCTGCACCAGCTGATACATTTTATTTCTATATTCGTTGATCCACGGCCGCTTCCCGCGATATACCTGGGCAGTTTTATTGATCTGTCATTTTTCCATGGTGCATACCACACAGCATTCATCTATTGACGTACACTTATCTGTGGATTACTTTACCTGCCCTCCCGCAGAACTGAACACCTGCATAATGGATGTAACCACACGGTCAATATTGCTGAGTCTTCCACTTCCGCTTTGACATTTCATACCAACCCTACATTAGGCTAACAACTTGCCGCACGCTCACCTGTTTTCCTCCGGCCGTTCCCTGCCACCATCACTCTGGTAGTATCCCTCCCAAGAAATACGCAATTGTTTGCCACACATATGATTCCTCCAGTATACAGCCACCACTTTATATACTACCACCTTTGCAGACTGAAATATTTCCATGTTAATACTTCTTGACATACCTGTCGTAAAGTGAATAATTCACCGAACGCTTCGACGAGATTTCTATCCATATGCCTCCCGTATTCTGTAGCGCACCAAAAACATTTCCTTTGAATATGTTCGAATTTCCACTAGTGGTAATTATTTCATATACCACTTATGCATGTACTTCAGACCAACTGACATCATTCGACCTTGACCTTCAAATTTGCCGGGCATTAATACAGTTTTAATTCACTGTAACACTCTCTCTGATACTCTGCATGCACGTGTTGTACCCTTTTGTGAATTGTCATTCCAGCATCACTATAATCATCTGATCATGCATTATAGCATGCTTCGGGCGCATCCGAAATATACAATTATTATTATTATGTAAAAGGACGGTCGTGGTGTAGACTTCCTTGACGTAGGCTAGGCACCCACCACCACGCCGGTTCGGTCTGTCGGTCCTTAGAAGACGGCACCTTACCAAAGCTACTTGATCACTGGGAGTGCTCTCAGACAACGAGGATTCCGTTATTAAGATAATTTCGTTATTGTTTGTAAGGACAAGTTTTTTTAGGTGCTGGAGTTTGTCAAGAATAGAACGCGAGTTGAATAAGGCTAGAGATATACCATTTGTGGGAGGTGGTATAGGCACACCAAGGGGGGTAGTGTAAGGTGAGAGAAGGCAGGCTGTCGCGATTGGAGGGAGCGGAGATCAGGGTCGAAGGGGAATACGTTGATGTTGAGGCTAGTGAAGGTTCAGATGGAGTGGCTTCCAGCCAAGCTGGATTAATTGTTGCAGTGAGAGGGACTGCTGAGGGGTAGAGAGACTGGGCATCAACGGAGGGGGAAACATCGGAGCAAAGGGAGAAACCTGTGGGGTTTGGCGGGTCGATATCAGACAGGGGTGATCAGGAGCTGTAGAGAAATACCGGCCAGTGGGAATCGAGTATTGGCTGAGGGGAGGGGGTGCAGAGGGCAGGGTTTAAAATGTGTGAGGAATAGGGGTGTAGGGTGGTAGATTGGGAGGGTAACTCAGGTTGGGTGGAACACCAAATATGGAGCAGTTAGAAGCGGGAGCAGTGAAGATAGTCGTTAGGTGAGAAGTACGACGTGAGGCAGATTGGACGGCGTGTGGGGGCCGTATTTTGGTACTGACATGCAGTGAGCACGGTAAGTTTGTAAAGATCACCGATGCATTGGAGCAAGGGGTATTTTCTAAGGTCCAAATCTTATTCGGCGAGTAAAGGCGAGTTGATTTAAGAGGAGACAGTTGAATGAGGGAGGGGCTTGTGAGAAGAACGGGAAGATTGTTAGACCTAGTCCTCTGGACGGCGAGTAGTTTATCACCGGAAGGAACAGAGGGCGAGTTGAAGTTCGGGGTGTATCCAACCGGCGATGAGGTGGGAGAGCTATGCAACAGTTGGCGTCTCTTACTGGGTGGCAGTAAAAGGGGAGAAGCGGAAATTTCTAGGTCAACAGTAATGGGGTTAGATTTTAAAGAGTTCATTATGGGAGCAGATGAAAAGTCAGTGGGCTGTTGTGAAGAGGCAGGAGGTACGTGTGAAGATAAAACAGTGGGGACTTGAGAAGGAGCGATGGAGCGAACATCCGTCTGTGTCGAAAGCCCAGAACTATCAGGCGTCGTTCTAGTCGGGAAAGCCGAAGGAGATCTGGTAATTTCCCTTTGAAGTGGAGTTTTATCTTCGGCTATTTTTATGTTTTTCAAAGGAGAATTAGAAGCTATAGTGTACTGCATTTTTATGAATTCTTTGGAAGATAGTTCATCTGCAAATCGCATAAGGACTAGACAGTTGAAGCACTGAACACACTTACGCGGCCTTGATATTTGACAAGGAAGGTGGGCCATACCATTTGCATTCAACAATATATGCTTGACATGCTCGAGGGGTATTCTCTGTGGGACATTAAACACGACTGCATTACGAGAGTTCCTCACTCTTATGAGAACTTCGGATGCAACAGAGTCGATAAAGCGGCCCGCAGCTGTCAGGTTTTTTAAGGTGGAATTTTCGATGCCTTCAGTGATGCACAGTAAGGGGGCGAGTTTAGATATCATATCTTCCAAATTCAGAAGCTGAGACTTTATATCTGAAATACTTCGGTCTAGAACAGCTGTTCTTTCCATCGCCAGGCCTACAAAGTCACAGAGATCAACCGAACATTGTTTTAAGGCCAAGGGAGTTTGAAGAAGCCTATTTTTCCTAGTAACCGGGGTATGAGTGGACGGGGTAGTATTGGAGGTCTTCTTTGCTACACGTGGCATTTTGAAATATCAAAAAGATGCTGTGAATGAGGTGGAAAAGTTACGGCAAACTAAAGCTGGGTTAGAATTTACCACTGAGAAAAAAAATACCTGAATTTCTATGGGTTAACGGGATACCCTGATAAAATATAATTTTTAGTATTTCCTAAGACAAATGAATGAAACCTACATTGATAACAGCACGCAAAACGACCTGGTGTAGCGCAGCGGAATGAAATATAGGTCGAGGAGTGGGAATAAGTTGCCTCATGGAGGCAGTAGCCTAATCTGATTTTTGCGAAGGAGTTGGTTACGTCGATGAAGGAAAGCTGAAATTATTCAGAAACAAACCAGGATAGGTGAAATTCACATAAAATTGGTGAGTATAACGGCTGTGTAGTCTAAAATTCTGGAAAGTCCCGAAATGCTCTACACCAGGTCATATTGCGTGCTGTTATTGATATAGTTTTCATTCAACCATCTTAGGAAATACTAAAAATTACGGCATTTTATGACGTTCTATTAACCCAGAGAAATTCAGTGAATTTTTCCTCAGCGGTAAATTCTAACTTGGCATTTGTTTGCCGTCACTTTTCCGCCTCAAGTACAGCGTCTTTTTGATATTTCAAAATGCCACATGTAGTAAAGAAGACTTCCAATAATACCCCATCCACTCATACTCCGGTTACTAGGAAAAATGCTAATTCAAACTCCCTTGGCCTTAAAACAATGTTCGGTTGACCCCTGTGACTTCGTAGGCCTGGCGATGGAAAGAACAACTGTTTTAGACCAATGATCCTCAGATATAAACATCCAGCTTCTGAAGTTGAAAGATACGGTATCTGAACTCGCCCCCTACTGTGCTCCACTGAAAGCATCGAACATTCTACCTTACAAAACCTGACAGCGGCTGGCAGCTCTATCAACCCTGTTGCATCCGAAGTTCTCATAAGAGTGAGGAACTCTCGTAATGCAGTCGTGTTTAATGTCCCACAGAGAATACCCCTCGAGCATGTCAAGCATATATTGTTGAATGCAAATGGTATGGCCCACCTTCCTTGTCAAATATCAAGGCCGCGTAAGTGTGTTCAGTGCTTCAACTGTCTAGTCCTTATGCGATTTGCAGATGAACTATCTTCCAAAGAATTCATAAAAATGCAGTACACTATAGCTTCTAATTCTCCTTTGAAAAACATAAAAATAGCCGAAGATAAAACTCCACTTCAAAGGGAAATTACCAGATCTCCTTCGGCTTTCCCGACTAGAACGACGCCTGATAGTTCTGGGCTTTCGACACAGACGGATGTTCGCTCCATCGCTCCTTCTCAAGTCCCCACTGCTTTATCTTCACACGTACCTCCTGCCTCTTCACAACAGCCCACTGACTTTTCATCTGCTCCCATAATGAACTCTTTAAAATCTAACCCCATTACTGTTGACCTAGAAATTTCCGCTTCTCCCCTTTTACTGCCACCCAGTAAGAGACGCCAACTGTTGCCTAGCTCTCCCACTTCATCACCTGTCGAGTCCCTAGTGGCAAATCGGTTCGAAATTGCACACTCACCTCCAAAGATAATGTAATTCTAGCTTTTTCGAAATTACGCATGTATTCATCTGATCGATGAAGTTACCTGTGTGAATAATCTCATCTCCACATATTTTGCAGACGCAATTTTGTAATTGCCTTCTACTGCATTCCGAAAGCTCGTTAATGCTCCACTCTCCCATTGCACTCCAGGAGCAATGCGCACCTGAGGACGGCATGATCCAGCGTTCTACAAAGGCCAGTGCAACCTAAATGAGATTTATTCCAAAATGCTGAACCCTAGACATTTCAAAACGAACAAATTGCACGAAGTAAAAATTTAATATATTGGGTATATTTACAATCTGACTTTACTGAACAAACTTCTTTCCATCAAGTCGTTTCGCGCCGAGACCTGCAAAGGATAACAAAAGTGTGATTCATAGAAATAAGACGAATTGTAAAAAGAAAATAGTACATGTATATGAGTAATTCTATAAATGCAAATATATTACTGTAGTTATGTACACGCTGCACACTCCGCAAAGGCATTTAGTTAACTAAAGTGAATGATGACGCTCGTTTTCCTCCTCTGTGTAAATGAAAAAAACCTGCCATGGGACTGCGAATGCGTGTTCAGTGAACGTACCTGGCGGTTTTGCGTCCTTAGCCGCGATCTCTTGCGTTGGCAAACCATCGTTTATTGGTACTCTCAATCTCCAGCGTAGAAGACTCCCGGGAACGAGTGGTAGATTATATGGCATGTGTAAATAAACAGTAGTTACATTACCTTAGACCGACAAATGACGGCGTTAGGAGACTTGAAACTTCCCACCGCAATTTTCACAGCTGTTCCGGTCCAATTGCATGCGAGCGCCAGATTCTCCTTCATCAGAGATGCAAGCATTCGGCGGATACTTGATCCAAGATCGGTGCGTAGATGACACTTGGGTGAGTTGACCTTATAATATGATGCGGAATTATTCTGTCACTTACAGTGCATGTAAAGTTGTCCAGTACAGTAAGATCTTCTTCCAGTTTCGGAAGATCGTTTATACTGTTGGCCTGTGAATGCTCGTAGGTCGTGGTACTTGTCGCATCCAGGCGACAAATTATACCTTCGAGTTTTGAGCTCATTAAGGCCATGTCGTTGCTAGTGCCACTTAGGTTTGGTGGCATAAGTTCAAAGTAGTCTGGTAATTGTAGTAGCTGATAATGAGGAAGCTACCTTGCCATTTCTTGGCGTAAGCGGGCAAATGCTGTGGAGACAGTGGCGTTGTTGCAAGTTGTGTTGTGCTAATTGAAATATAGGAGTGTTAGCAAATTTTACGCAACATACCTGGGACTGGCCACGTTTGACAATGTGGCATCTTCCGTGGACCTCCTCTGATACTTCTGTATTGGTGGGCTATAAGTAATACGAAGTGAGAAGTTTGAGCTGAACTTAAATCGGTGATCAGTGGCCAAGAGCCATGACATCCCCGGGGGAGTCGAGGGACTGTATCGGAGACTCCCTTCGAATCCTCTGCGACAGAGGTATCTCGATAGTGCTGTCATCCGATGACAGTGGTACCGGTATTCTAAAACAATGTGATAAAGTATAACAATGCACCTGCTGCGAACGGAGTACCGCTGTGAAAATGGTGTCATGGGCAAGGTATCATCGGCTGACGCTGACATACCAGTCCCGGGAAGAAAATTCCCTTAGAATTTAACTGCACCTTTGAGATTATCTGAGAAGAATGCATATAACCGGAAATGTTACCTGTGTGGTAGATCTAATGAAACTCGTATGCTGACACCGTTTCCGGCGAACGTCCACTGTCCAACGACGTGCGTTGGTAAGCCTGAAAAGTGGAGGACTTCGGCCAACGCACCCGGTTCTCATCAGTTGGCCAACTGCTGTGAACAATGGCTACCGAGTCATCGGCAACGAACAAGTCGACTAAGTCTATCCAAAAAAGGTTAGTTCATTAGGTCGCACGTTAAAGTAACGACAGAAACCTGGGACGTCCGCTTTAAAAAGAGAAGTGTTACTTCTTGAAAGTATGTAATATGGGTATCAAAACATTATTAATAGAGAGGTAAATACAGAAAAATTTACACAAAATAGTACCAACAGAATCTTCGACAACATTATCATCCAGTCCGTCAACAAAAAAAATGTACAAATGACTGGATCTCATCGGCGTAAGAAAAAAATCGCGTGTGTTCAAGAAATAACGAATACTTATGAAATCCCCATAAAAGCTCTCCACAACTGCTGGTTTCCCACCTGCACCGACAATGTTGTTTGGTAGTAAGCGAGACAGAACCATTCTTCTTACCGCCATTGCAGTCTTGCATATCCGGAAACGGTCAGCCGCATTCCCAAAGTCATCACGGATGGCCTCAGATGATTCGTTGTTATCGGGAAGTGTTCTCTCACGCAAACGCCGATACAGCTGCTGAGCAGGATTCCTGGGACCTGGAATGGAGAATTTAGGTGTCCGTAAGAAGAACTCAAATGAGAAACAAGAGAAAGAGTATAAAGTACCATGATAAAGAAAGTCTGCCGGTAAATGAATGACAGCGTGAACATTGTACACGACGTCAGAAATACCATAAAGGGAACTCATTTTTGTAAAAGTATACGCAGGATAGTTTCTGCGAACTCGTTACAAGTTTTGTGCAAAAAGGAGTGGCACAGTATATAAATGGCAACGAACAATAACGAAAAGTGATCATACGCATTATCCGACGACAACCCTTTCAGACAAACCGGCCCCGAATACAAAAAACATGCGAAATCCGGTGGCCTTCCATCGTTCAACATTATGTATGTGTCGACAGAGTCGCTGGAAATCACACGGCTTGTCTGTATGTGACTGAAGTATACGGCTTCCAAGTTCTTCAGTAGCAGCTTTGTCCAAGCAGCCAAATGCGTCACGTGGCCCAAAACAACCAAAAATCAATCAACCTCCTCATCACACACAGGCACACAAGGTGCATGTAATCCAGTGGAAAATGTTTAACCATGTAAATAGGGAGGGAAAGAAAAGGACTCACACCAACATGATGTTTGTGATGCCGAAGTGATCGAAAAGCTCCGTTGTCACGTAACTTGCATTTGACACGGGGGAAAGTCATCCTTTTGTCGCAGTGAAATCCGCGCTGGATGAACTTATCGCAGCCAAAGTAGCCAGTGGGATCTTTCACTAGCCTAATAAAGGCCCGTATCGGAGTATCACAGCTTATGGATGACAGGTGACACTTCACATACCTTTCACCATACTCGAGGCCTTCTGTCAACAAATGGTGCAGCTCTGACAGTTTCACTCACATAAGATGAAACTTCTAATGGTTTCCCACGACCAAAATAAAAACCGGCGGTAAGTACAGGCAAGCAACGAGGCTCAACCACTCTGGCAAGGACAGGCCACAGCTGCAGGTCCGACGAACGAAACACAGAAGTGCCGTCACAGTTTAACTGGAGGAAGACTTCGTCCGGTACAGCGGTGATGTTGCTCAACTGCATTTGCAGGTTTTCGGTTAAGCCCGTGTGTATATACCCGCCATTTTTCAATTTTGTGTTTGAACAATCCAGTGGAGTGCGCAACGAAGTCCTTGGGTCCCGCCGCATGTTCGGTATATGTTTGCTTACAGCCTCCAGTATACCCTTTTGTTGTACCAGCGTCAGTCGATATCGAATGAAAGCCTTCGATAGTGAGTTAATCAGCGGACCGTTCTCCTCTTCAAACTGTGATGCAAGTCGTAGGCTGGTCAAAGAAGTAACCCATACGAAAATGAGCATAGAAACAGGGCTCACCTGACAATGTCGGCCTTTCCCCGGGTGTAATTTCGGGTTCACAAACTGTGTAAGCAGCCGAAACCGTTTCATTTGGTATAACATGATTGAATAGTGTAATTTACCCAGCATTGTTGGTTGTGATGTGGAAGCACTCGGCAGAAAGCGTTCACCTCTTGCAACGGCACGTCGCTCTCCCTCACGGTACTTGTCTTCGTAAACCACAGCGCTGCATTCACCTGCAACTCCTAAAGGTGTCCAGTGTGTACAGGAGGTGAAACTGCTACTGAATAACCTCACCCGGCAAATCCCACTTAGGGCAACTAAACCAATGTTCCATAGGGTGGCTTCATCACAAACAGCACGCATCTGTGGGCTAAGTTCTTTTATTTCAAGTGGTATCTCTTTTGTTTCGTCATATCGGCCACCGTCCGTGAACAATACGTAACATGGTCCTAAAATAAACATCTGTTAACCATAAAAGTAATGGAACGGCAGCGTAGCATAATCGAAAACCATACTGCAGATGGCACACGATATCAGAGCATTCATTACGAACACATCAAAGCCTTATGGATTTCACAAAACTAACTGGGTATCATCCAGAGTTATGTGAAATATACCTAATGGAGAAAATACACCTCATCATGTTATAAGTACAGTTATAGCACAGAGCTGAAGTTCTTACTATTCAGCTTATCATTTACTAATTGGTAAATGATAATCTGATACGTCACTAACACTTTACAGCCAGCACGGATCATCAGCACCTAAAGCAGAAGGAGCGAAGCGCTAACCTTAGCAAACAAAGCACGACCAAAATGGCTGCCGCTGGGTGAATCCCAGTCAGTTAAAGCAATTGGCACTACATTTGTAAAGCAATCGACAGAAACAAATAACCATGGAAATAGGACATTGATAATCTATACAGCGAACTAGAATGAACTACTTCATGCTTTTCCTGAAATTTCAGTCGGTTCTCTGCCCATCGGTCACCGACACGTTACCAGAATTTTGCGGTGGGCAATGAGCCACTAGGGATGTACGTACATTTACTACCGCTTCATCTATGTTAGACCGTCAACACATGCCACACCTGCAATAATCAGACTGTTAGATCCACTCTTACCTGCCCTCATCGATCCTTTCCTTCATATTCCATCATTTATCAACTTCTGCTTACAGCCATTACTTCCGGGATTCCAAAGTTGATTCTGTTTTGCTGTTGATCTCCCATGTTCACCCGTCATAAACAAATTCATTGGGGTTTATCCAAGTTAATCCTGCACCATTTGATCCAACCCTGCCTGTCTCGTCCAACCCCTGCTACCTCTGTGTCCCATCTCTTCATTGCTATTTGCTCCTGCTCTGATATATATGCCTATTTATATTTTTGTAGCCACAGATTTTCTCTGCCTTCTTCAGTTCTTCGCCGGCCAGTTATTTTGCCACTGTGCTACGGCCCCTCACGATATGCGTCTATTTTGTCTATAACTGTGCCTTACGTTTACCGTATATAGATCCTCCTGCGACATTGATGCTATCCGACTCACTGTTTACGTCTTGCATTGCCAGCTCCCTGCTTTCAAATAGACAACGTCCGTTTGTTGCAACAACGCATACCTCATGGCTACCTAGTCCCCAGCTGTACAATCCAATTTTTTGTTCTTCTCTTCTATTCTTTCTTCCTTTTTTCTTCACCGTTTCTAGTAACGATAGTTTCTCATGCCGATTTTCAGTACTCCTCCTGTAAAACACTCAGGTTCCGTTCTATTCCATTTGGCTCAGGCAGCTGCCCCATCTCACCTTGATCCTCAAATTCACCGGGCCCATATCTGAAACCGTCTCCGTGTTCACTTACACTCCTAACGTTACTCACTGGTGTGCATGCATTTATATCCCCCTCACATCTCCCCCGTTTCTGCCTATCCCCTTTGTGTTACGTTTTTCTAAATTTATCATGAATTTTGTCTGGCAGTTTTGTCGCTTGTAAAATTTTGATCATGCGTAAGGCATGCTCCGGGCGTCTCCGAAATAGATTATTATTATTGTTGTTATTATAATCATGAAAAAAACAACTAAGCCTCATCCAGCATCACCTGCAAGGGAAGCTATAAATTTTGAGCCCAAACTGAACCACTTTGCAGGGAAAGGAAGCATCAATCACGAGTAACCTTAGGCGGACCACGATGTAGTTCCTCGTGCTTTAGGTGACCAGGCTCAAAAATCATTGCCAGAGATCTCCTTTCACTTAGGATCTGGGGCCACCCGAAGGGCCGGACGGTCTGCAAGTCTGTCACTGCACCAAAGAGACCATTCCAATTGCTCACTACCCTGCTATCGAGGAAGGGCGCTCTGGTAATAAACCTAGACCAGGCCTCCATTAGCTTCTTGTCTTGCCACGGGATTTGATGGCCTCCGTCTAATTTAAGGCCTGAATTTCGTAAGAAGGCAGGAGAAAACGTCCCGTTTAGGATACTTAACACAGTGGGTCCAAGCCCAAGAAGCTTTCATTCACATGCACTCAGACATAAGCCAAGATGTCACTTGAACCGAGTGTCGTCTACCTGCTCCGCTACTGATGCCGGTAATGCGTTTCAGAGGTTCTCGGACCTCTAGTAGAGATGACAACCCAGCGAGAAACCAGTCGACAGAAGAGCCCCTGGCTTTGGGGAGTGGCCTCACATCCGATCGCTCATCCGAAAAGGGAAGCCCGCAAGCAATTTGGGACACATTTCATTGCTGATTTTGCCACCACAAATTTGCCGAAAGTACTCGGGGAAAGGATCAAGAAGCCTCAGATTAGCCGCGTAGCTGGTCTCATGTGAGCCACTGGAGAGTATCGCCGCTAAACGTTTTCCCCCTCCGGCTTTACCATTTCGCCGACAGTGCGGAGGTAGGTTGCAAGAAACCCGTATTCAACTCTCTGACAGAGGTGAGGGGCAGACAGTAATTGGGAGTCCTCGTGGCTCAACGGACCAAATGGGCGACGTGTAGCACCGAGAATGGCATTGGAAGGAGCACAGACTTTACCCAAATGAGGTCGAGTCTTGAGGGGTCGCGAGGGCCTGACCTCAAGGTCTCGTTCGCATGACGATCTTGGCAGTACTGCGCTCCCGAGGCGATACGCTGCATCCGACACCCGTCTCCCGGCAGGCGTGAACGCGCACCTGGATGCACCAGTTGGACCTTTGCTACGCCTCCGAGAACGAACGGGAGGGGCAAATGTAAGTGTCGGTTGGACAAGCTCTTCCCGCGTTGCGGACCGGAAGGATCCTTCACTTACCGGAGCTGTAGCAGTCCACATCTCCCACGATGCTGCTAATTGCATATCATCAAAGCATGTGTGCCATATGTCGCGTCCTGCATGTGGTTATCCAGAATGAGGCACATTGTGCCTCCGGCGGGTTAGAGGGACGGACTGGTTGCCGGAACCGATTGGCGGAATGTACTTAACTTCCTCAACGCTATATTGTCCCGGAGGTATCACCAGGTATAGGATGGATGATCGAGGGTCCTGAAACCACGTCAACAGTTGTACGTGTTTTGTATGGGTGGAGTCTTCAAAGACAGTATGGAAGGCATGTACGAACTACTTCGCAGACGGACCGTAACAGTACTAGCCCCAATCGATATGCAGAACGGTAAAATCACCAGGGATAATGCAAGGCCCGTCGTGATCCCACGGCCGAATTTCATCAAACAGGACGGCAGAGTCTACATCCGGTGAGCTGCACAAAAGTCCTATTGGTGAATATCAGCTAGATGCCAATAGAAACCCACACCACGGGATTCCCCAGAAAACCACAGAATCAGCCAAACCGCGCAGCTGGAGTTCAGATATGTCCGATTGGATAGAGAGGGCAGCCCCGCCACCTTGGGCCACATCGCTCCTATCCACGCGGAAAATTGGGTATCCAAGCGGTGACGCCACGGAATCAAAAGCGACACTCTACGGCCAAGTTTCTGGTAGGGAAAAAACTGTGAAGGATTTTGTGCCACTAGTGACTCCAGCTCATCTCGCTTGTCTAAGAGTCTGCGAACGTTGGACAACAGTATGGTCACATGCCCGAAATCGTCGTGTCACTGAACTACCGCCCGGTACATACAATGAACTTACAACCGGACCGGCGGGCACATATATGTTATTGACAGAATCAGGGGCGTCGAATGCACTTGCGGCCTCAACGTCTGGGCTCGAAAGTCCCGAGTAACTGAATCAGCTCCACCGTTTGATCGACGTTTGTGCAGCTCCATGGTAGCCAACACTTGCTGCTTCCGCTGTTTTGGGGGAGGGGTAGTGTGAAATACACGCCGATGCACCCTGTGGCTTGGGTTTCCGATGAAGCTATGCCGGGGCTGCGTAGACCGTGTCTTTCGTGCGATGTTCAAGGTGTCCTTGGGTCTGCAATAATAAAAACGAAACAGCACTTGTTACAACGGTCACCACAGTGGAGTAGAGCGCAAATGTTCTGACCGCCCATTTTCGCTTCCCCGGCAGTACCACGGCCAAATTCAGGCTTTCCTTAGCGATGTCATATTGCAGCTCTGAAAAGAGTGTGGCTGAATGTGAGTCTTTGGCGCTTACATTCTTTGTGTATCTCTGTAGACTGCCTTGCGATCACATGCTTGGATGAAACTGAAGGCTTCTTAGATTCCCGGTGCGTTTACGGACGATATTGGAGATTCCGGTAAAGAATCTGGAGGGAGAGTATACTAGGGACGAAAGATATGAGTTCAACAAGTTAGTAGTAAGCTGGAAGTATCAGCGATGACAGTTTCAGTGAAAGTGAAACTGTGAAAACTCAAAATATTAGATACAAGACACCATAGTGCTACAACCCTGCCTGCAACGCTGCATGTCTGCGTTGCATCCATTTCGATCCCAAAATGGGTTGAGGACCGGTTGTGTGTTGGGTGACTGTGAGTCGTATGTTGCGGCATAATGTGTGATGCCAAGGAGGCAGGTCTCCGCACCTTTTTCCCAAATGCCGGCCCCAAATGTTCCTCCTAACCACTTTCTGGCTTGAGGCTTCTTCATTGTCCTCCGGGTCCCTCCATATCATACACATGTTTTCGGTCATCCGGCGTCGTAGCGAGCTTTTCGTCGGCCTCCGCGGTCGGTGCCCGGTGGATCATTTGAGGCACTGCATTCTGGCTGCCATCATCTAAGAATAGGGGCCAACGGAAGTTTAAAATATACTGTTCCGTTTTTGGTTTTGAGGGAACCTCATTCCACTCGAGGAGGCGCTTCTACTCGCACTCCTGGTACCCGAATTAGATTGCTATCACAAAGCATATACGGAGTGCGTGAAAATCAGAACAAGTGGATGGACAAGGGAGTACCGGACTCGTATAACTGACAAGCGGCTACGACCGCAAAAACCATCTTTTACTCCAGAAAAACTTTGTCCGCCCGTCATCAGATACCGCCTATTCTAGGGAAAGTAATTCGCAATCACTCTGTCATCGAGCTGGTGGTTAACCGCGTCCAACTCATATGGAACCGTCGGCAGACCACCGTTGTGGTCCCCAGGTGGACTCCTCAAACAGGAGCCATTACGCACGCTCCAGATAAACCAAATAGGTTGTTGTGAAGAAGTGGTGGATATGGTCAAGTTCACAAAGCATGTACAAACATTAGCAAGATTGTTAGTACATATCGTTTGCATTGAATAGACAAGTGGAATGCAGATGCCGGTAAGAAGATGGAATACCAAGAGTTGTGGGATTTGCTCGCAAATTACAAATTTACTAGGTTTCTTGGAAGTCAGCCCCACGGGTTGCCGTTGGTAACATTAAGGACATAGGCAGCAAAAAAGCTAAGGCGGTTGGAAGCATTGGTAATGTATTACTTCCAAGGTTTTGGGGAGTTGATAGCAACGATAGAGGTAGGAGTACAACGAGTCTCCCTCTACTCGGAGGGGCACGAATGTCGTCCGTCCAAATTGCGAAGAAGGACGTTACAAAGAGGCTAGAAAGATGAAAACTGGATGAGGCAGCAGGACCGGTAGAATTGCGCCCAACATTGATGGGGTCATTGGCCGCCTTGCTGGACGGACATCTCGCAAATGTTCAATTAGTTTCTGCTCGACGGTCAAATGCAAGTTGCTGTAAGCTGGTGGAAAGGGTGCCGGCCCACAGAGGTGAGAGTGAGGAGGAAGTCCCCGAATGAACACCAGTAAGCCTTTATTCCGTGGTAAGAGTGGCCCTGGAAACGACTCTACAAAGCCAAACATTTGCCTTGTTTTAATATGTGAGATCCGGGATCGGTTCAGAGTGTGTCAAAAAATCGATGCGCCATGTGAAATGATACGGTGAAATTTTATTGTATAATAACACAGCGTAGTCAACAACCTACCAACGGTTTCGACTGCTCTGTGATGTTAAACAATAAAGCTTTGCCCTGTTTCTCCGGGGTGGATTCATTAGTATTTACCGACGCGGCTTTATGGAAAGAAGTCGGGCACAAATGTCTCGGCTTTTTGGATGAAGTTACGAGGAGGCTTGAAGGCGAAAAACGGTAGTGGTCTGGTATTTGAACTCAAGGATAGCCTTCGACCCAGTGAATCGCACAAGCTTAGAGCCTGCGGAGTTGATCCGTCACTGAGTGACTATACTTGCAAACTTCTCAGAATAAAGGTCTCCATGAACAGGCAGGATGACGTAATTCCAGTGAGATTAAATTTGTGAGTGGAGTCCTGCGGTGTACTACTGGCGTTCCTTCTGTCAGTGTCACAAGAAGTCCAAGCTGGCATAGAGAATGGACTTGAAAGTTCCCCAAAAATGGGAAAGATAAGACTCGCCGAGCAACTACAACCGGTAACTGGTTGTCTATTGGCAGTGCTGTCCACGGAAACCAAATGAGGTAGTACAAATCCATACAATTCGGTGGTAAAGAAGGAGGCATCCAAGACAATATCAGTCATAGAAAGGTGCCCAAAGTAGAGCAGGAAGCAAAGCCTCAAATGCAAGACCGGACACACTCATCAAGGGCACCATGGTTACCGTTGTAACCCCCACATAATAGGATAACGAAAACCCCCTCCCATACTTAACCGAAGACGGTCAGACGAGACCCACTGACAACTTTGAACAGATGACCGCACCAAGATTGAGCCCAAATCCTAACAGTGCTTATCGACTGGTGGCCACTTCTGTTTCCGTTGCCTATTGACGAAAAAGCTCATAGGTCGGAATGCCCACGTTTCATGTTTAATAAGGACTTTTGGGCAATTAGAAGTCCTGAGTAAACTGGCTTGCAGGGCTACGTCGATTGGGTACCTCGGTGGTGCACTGAGTGCCGGCTTCCCCGCAAAACAGGCAAGCACAGGCACCTCAACGAGGACACTCATCCCGCCGGTCTGGCGGACACAGGGAATATCGACACTGGGGTGGGCCTGCAAAGGACCGACTCTGCCAAAGACTCAGATATATTTACGGTTGTGGACTGCATGGCCATGCCTGGAAGTCGTAGAAAGGTCTGTTCAACAAGTTTTTGTTTCACCATATAAGCTGCGTCTTTCGGGTGGCCTGAAAGGGACTTTTGCAACACATGTTACGAGCTGGTGGTCCGATTGGGGAAGGAGGCTTTTTAGACCACTGAAGAATTAGAAGCCATCGAAGTCGTCTTGCTGCAAGCTGTAGCAGCCTAAGCGATGCTGCCCCAGGAGAAAGGCCTTTAACGAAGCGTATTACTGCCGCTCACAGATGACGAGGAACTTTGCCTTGCGTGAACCGTGGGTGTAAGTACCCGAATGATTGAAAATTCTCCACCTGTCACCCTTACGCATTTCCTTGACGGAATTTGGACTGTCCTTCCCCACCCTACTGTTGCTGATACCGTTTTGTGGTGGTCATTCTGCCTACGATAGAGGCATTTACATTTTGCTGTTATGGTTGTGCTTACTCAAAGAGATAATTTTGTGGACACTTGGTGTGGTAATGAATCACACCAACTTGTGGCATGTTTTTTTCGGGGTCGATTTCGTTTTCTAACTTTTATTCACGGGTTGGAGCCTTTCTTTTCGTTTGCTATGAGTTTTGGCTTCCATGGTCGGCAAGTTGCTTGCATGGCCTGAATAGACTTGCAGAATTTGCTCTATTTCTTTTGACCACATGACAGGTGATTTCTATCCATTTTTGGCAGCTGCTCACTTCGTGCAGATTTTTGTTCCGATTTCGCCAACTTCCAGGTGGACGAAGAGTGAGGCTCATTGGCAAGGTTATGATAGTTGTGTACTTATCTTTTAGCACGTGAGTAACACCGCAAAGCTTGCGCAGCAACCTTGTTTTGATTCGGGTCCCGCATCGATTTGGGCCACGTCTTGCTTTCAGTCTCCAGAACGCGTGGAGCCAAGTATTCAATGGATCGGGCAGCGGGTCGTTGAGCAGGCTTCACCCTAGCCAGGACCCTCTATTTTTGGCCGAAACAATGGGCGCTGCTGCAGTCCTACGAAACCCACCTGAATTCAATTCTGAAGTATGCCATTCAATCCTGGCATCCAAGTCTTGTTAAGGACAAAAATTACTAGAGCTTGTGCAAAGGAGATTCACTTGAATAATTTCTAATATCCAAAGCCGCCTGTGGTTATGGAATTAGAGAATCAAAGCTGTTTTCTCTGGTACGAAGGAGGTTAGGGGAGCTTTCATTGAGGAGTCCGGGACTAAGAGATCTCACGAGTCTGGGACGCTTCAGTTGCTTCCAAAATAAAATAGACTGAAGGCTCAGGAGACACGAACTCAGGTTTGGTAAACTCCTTTGCAGTGCGGTAGTTAGGGGAAGTTCCATCTTTCGTCTTGTAGTGACTCGACGAAATAATCTTCAATTAACGGTGGTGGAGGCGTGGACGGCCCTTAATTTCCAAAAGAAGCTGGATGCCCGATGGAACACTTTGATCAGAGACGTAATTCCGAATGGCAGGCCGCCTAATAATCTCCTAACAACCGGACACTCAGGGCTTGTAACTACGAAAATAGCCGAAGCCACCGGGAGGCTAACTTCGAAGGCCTGACCGAATACTTGGACAGGCAAACCAAGATAGCCGACAGCAGATTTGGCCGACGTATCTGAGACAGCAACCGGGAAAACAGGCCCAGTACCAGCTAGGCTCAAACCCCTGCACGGAAACAGCTAAAATATCAACCTTGGACCAATACACGTGCCATTTCACGCGATGCTGATGCGCAACTCAATTGCAGATCCTGTGATGCTAACCATGGACTACCAGAATGCCCCAAGTTCGGCAACTCCACAATAAACGAACGGTGGGGAATGGCGAGGATGGCAGGAGCGTGCCTTATTTTTCTCAACACCACGCACCTGGCGGCAGCTTGTAGAACAGGGAACCGATGTGGTCACGAGGGCTTCACGGGCAGACACCATCGGTTGCTGCACCAGGCGAGAGTAACCTTACCCGGGGCCAGTACCAAGCCCAGTGTCATTTGTTCAACGTCGCGGTCAGCCAGTAAACCGGTATGTATAGGCGTAGTAGCTGTGGGAGTAGTGACCCCGACTGGGATGGTCAAAGCGTTGGTTTTCGTCGATGGTGTATCTGACACTACTCTAGTGAAAGAGCGGCTTGCCGACAAACACCAACTCGCTAAATGTGCAACGTTGTTGACAGTGGGCACGGTGGGCGGAACACAGGTAATGACCGCCGGTAGATTGAGGCTGCAACTCATCTCTCTAGACACTAACGAGGAAACTGAACCAACGGAAACATTCACATTAGCTGCTCTTCCCATGCGAGCACCAAGGTCGGTGAACGCAATCTTGTCTAGGTGGCCCCACCTGCAGGATGTAACCGTTGTAGACTGGGGAGATGATGAGGTGGATCTCCTCATCGGCTGCGACGTGCCAGAGGCGCATTGAGTACTTGACCGGAGAGTGGGCGACCGCCAGGCACCTTATGCCGTACGCACGGCTCTGGGATGAATGGTATACGATCCAGTAGGGGGACGTGGTTCCGTGAATTACTTATCCGCCGAAACGGACCGCATAGAGTATCACCTGCAGCGGCTGTATGAAAAGGAGCTTCATGACATTGGAGACGAAAGACCATCGTTGTCTCAAAAGGATCATTCCGCTTTACAAACGGTGCGGCAAGGCACTAGAGGCCTTTAAAACAGTTCGAGGTTCTCCTCCCATGGCGCACATCTGCCGACCAGTGGACCGATAACAGAAACTATGTTCTTCAACGACTACTGCGGCTGAAATAACGCTCCGACCAAGATCTGTGGGAACGATACGCAGAATTATTGAAGCGAAACGAAGCTCTCGGCTACGTTGAAAGGGTGCCTGCCAACACCGTCGGCCGAAATGATGTCTGGTATCTACCTCACCACCCGGTCATCAACCCCAAGAAACCCGAAAATCTGCGGGTGGTTTTCGACTGTGCGGCCAAGTTCCAGGGCAAGTCGCTAAACGATCGCTTACTACAAGGGCCTGACTAGACTACACCACTGATCGACGTTTTGTGCCGTTTCAGAGTGGGTAAAGTGGTCTTGTCCGCCGACATTAGGGAAGTGTTTCATCGGGTGAAAATAGCGGTAAGAGAACGAGATGCGTTGCGTTTCCTGTGGTGGGAATGGAGCGACCGGGACAACGCAGTGATGGCTTATAGGATGACCGTCCACCCCTTCGGAGCCAAATCGTTACCATTCTGTGCGAACTACGCCCTACGGGAAGCAGCGAGCAAACATGGGGATCCGGTCCATCGGACGGTGGTGGATAGCGTCAGCGGGAACTTCTACGTCGACGACTATCTTGGATCATTCGATGATGTGGAATCAGCTCTAGAGCACTTCAAGGGCCTGACAAGATTTCTAGAAGAAGGCGGCTTCCATCTAACAAAATGGATGTCAAACGCTTCGGAAGTCCTAGAGGTCAACCCGTACCACGAAAAGGCCGAAAGGGTAGGAGATTTCACGGCTCTCCGCTTCCTATCGAATGCACTTTAGGAATACAATGGGACGCGGAAAAGGACGACTTTGTTTTCGAGCCAAACGTTTCCAAGCGACCAGTAACCCGTCGTGGCATACTATCTGCTGTCTCTAGACAACCGGCTGGACTGGGAAGAATTTTTTAACACCTTGAACAAATTGGGGGACATAAGGATTCCACGATGTTTGACTCCTGGCCATACGACACGGACTGGAGAATTACATGCCTTTTTCGATGCATCCGAAGTCGGTTATGGAGCTGTGGTGTGCGGACGGTGGTGCACGGGAAATGGACAATATATTACGAGGATCCCGTTCACTAAAGCCTGCGTCGATACACTGAAGTCGGTCTCGGTCCCACGCCTCGAACTCAGTGCAGCCGTGTTGGCAGTCAGGGCGGTGCAAGCTGTGAACAGATACTTTGACTTTTACGTTTGGTCGGCTAGCTTTTGGACGGACTCAAAGATAGAACTTTACTTCATTAACAAAGTCCGGAGCCGGTTTAGTACTTTCGTCGCTAACCGACTCACGATTATCCACGATGAATCAGCCATGAACCAGTGGAAGCATGTCAGGTCTGGCGATAATCCGGTCGATCTGTGCTCCCGAGGTGGGACCAACTTCAGGCAACTAGACACGTGGACGAAAGGGCCAAACTTCCTGCACTTGCCCAAACAGGACTGTCCCGTGTTCGAATTAAAACCCCCTACGGAAGTAGAACTGGAGATCAAAGGCGTAGCGATAGCGGCCAACGTCGCCAAAGCGACATCCATTCTATCGCGATTGGTCAGGTTTTATTCCTAGATGAAGACACTTCGTGCGCTAGTTTGGTTAACCAGGTTCAGGAGAAATTTACTAGACATGAAAGGGCTACGGCCCTCAGGCCGGATACGAGTCGGCCCGATAAGTCCGGAGGAGCTACAAGCTGCAGAATACGATACTTTCAGAATGATTCCACGCGAGGCTTTCGCCCGAGAACTCAAGAGGGCGGAGGAAGTGGGACCAATCAACAAAGAAATATCATCTCCGAGAGCTGAATTGAAGCGTTTAAACCCCAAACTCATTGATGGACTGCTGCGGGTGGATGGTAAGCTGTCCAACACCCACCTGAGTTTCGACACAAAGTACCCAATACTGCTGCCGGTGCGACAACCTGTGGTAGAGCTAATGATCCAACACGTCCAAGCCGTGGAGGGACATGCCGGGGAAAGTCACGTCACGAGCGTCTTTGGTTACTGAGAGAAAGGGCGACTGTAAAACGCGTAATGCGACGTTGTGTGCAAGTAGGAGACGCAATGCCACAGCAGGCAAACAACTCATGGCCCCACTACCAGAATGCAGGGTGACTACGGGCTGGTGGCCGTTCAGTGACACCGGGTTGGACTATTTCGGGCCCTTGTGGATCAAGTGCGGGAAAAGAGTAGAAAAGCGATATGGATGTATCATGACGTGCATAATGTCACGCGCGGTACACCTAGAATTCGCACATTCGATGACGACCGATTCGTTTCTACGGGCCTTACAAAGATTTATCAACCGAAGAGGCGTACCGGCAGATATATACCCAAATAATGGATCGAACTTTGTAGGCTCTCACCGATAATTGCAGCGTTGGTACAAGAACATAAACAGGGACGAACTGCAGGATCGAACCGTGGCCTGCGGCATATGATGGCACTTCAACCCCCCACAGGCCAGCCACCTAGGCGGCGTATGGGAACGCATGATCCGGTCCGCCAGACGGATATTGCTGTCAATCATGGAGCAGCAGCCGCCCGATGGCGAGACGCTGAACACCGTCATGACTGAGGTGGAGCGAATCCTGAACAACCGCCCCCTGGTTCCAGTAATGAACTGCGACCCCACATACCTGGCGCTCACTCCGAATGACTTATTGACGTTAAGGTCGAACGAGGGTTTTTAAGGGCCGGTAAACCTTCGTGGGAGCTACCTCCACGGATGGAAGCAGGTGAATTATCTTGCCAAGGTTTTCTGGAGGCGCTGGCTGCGGGAGTGCCTACCGGCTCTGCAGACTGGACAGAAGTGGCTGGTCAAAACAAGACCGTTCAAGTTTGGGGATGTGGTGATGATCGCAGACGAATGCGCGCACTTCAGCACCGGGTCCTTGGGAGTAGTTATGGAAACCTTCGAAAGCACCGACGGAATGATAAGAACGGTAAAGGAGAAGACAGCTAACGGAGCGCTCATTCGTGACATAGGCAGTATTAGGCTTCTCGAAGGTGAGCTTGGAGAAGCCGATAAACTTGAGGCCCAGTAGACTATTTCGCATTCGTCTTCGAGGTGGGTAAAGAAACCCCATATATGGGAACATTCACAACACACTGACCTATCGGGCCATCATACACCAGATGCACACTCACATACTTTGCACTCGTTTTACCACATGGTCTCCGTCAAACAAGTTACAATGCTCACAGACTTTCGGTGACATTACAGGTTTTTTCCGATATGTGGTGATAAATGGGATTCCATTGTGCATTTAGACACACACATATATCCGATGCACGCTATACCCCGTAACCCCTATCAAACATGTGGCGGTGTTTGCAATTTGCTTTTGTTGACGTTACTGAAATGTCTTTTGCGTACGTGGAGGTAGCGGTGATTACATCATACACACACACACGCTCACGCAAGCACATACAGCCAGGGCAGGATGGCCCCTCGGAGGAGAGCATCCATGTGCCCCCTCCACGCCCGCCATCGGTCAGTTGTTCTCGTGGAAGATGTAGAACAGCCTCGCGTCTATGTGGCCATCGGATTAGGAGCGACCATATGTAGAACGTTGACGACGAGCATTAGGCACGCGCACTGACAGCGGAGCCTAGGTAGGTAAGATGAATTAATACCTTTATACCAAACCTTTGACTCTGCCAAGGATTCGGGAGGATTTTGGTGGGCGGTGTAACCACCGGTCTTGGAAAATCCCCCGAAAACCTTTGCGATTCAGTGTTTTTCTTAACATCACTCACTTGTTTGCACTATTGGCGTGTCTTTACGCACCGTTTGTTTTTATGGACCAATTGTTGTTTGTTCGCGTCCAGAGCGCTACTTTGTCATATCCCTGTTCTGGACCTGCGTGAAGCACGTGCTCCTTGCTCGCACACTGCAATTCGGTCTCTCGTTGTTGAGTCCTTGTGATTTCATTATTGAGGTTTGTATCTTCTTGGTGTCATTGTTCATTCAATAACCTAATATCGTAGAATATCACGGATAGTCGCCTTTTGATTTCGGGATCCGTTGCGAATTTGGCTACACATTGCTCATACGTGTGTTACGTGAGTTACGCTTGCTCACCAATAGACTTTGTCGGTGTGCTCTGTTTACTGAGGGGACTGGTGATTGGACATTAGGTCGAGGTGGCTGGTCCACGACATGGCAAAAGTATGAAAACCTTGGCCAGTAGATTTGGCCACGTAGGACGCGTTAGACTTCAAGGCTGGTGCCCAAGCCGTCCGCCCACCAGATGGTTGGAGACATAAGGTGATGTGGCTGGGTGTCACGTTCACTGGCGTGGTTGCGCTCGGACTCTTTCTTTGCCCCATTGATTCCTTTTGATACTTTCATTTTTTGAATCTCCATCACTGTGCTCCTACTCTTATCGCCGTTCACTCGACGATGCTGGGAAGTAGCAACCGAAACCAGAGCACAGAATCGCCAGGCTAATGATAGATAAAACAGTCTGAAAATACACTTACTGAGGACGGCTCACACGAATTATAGGGGCTTGTCTATTGCAAATCGAAAGAATAACCTTTATGTGTTCATGGTGAAAACGTTCCGTAGGTTTCATTTATAACATTCTCAGAATAACAATCGGTAAAATTAAGCGAAAAATACCAAGATCTCAGAGTAGTTCAGAGCCTTAGAAAACAATGCGCAAGGAGGAATCCTCTCAGGGACATGCGGAACACTTACAAACCATCCTAGCCTAATGATCTACAGAGCTCCATCAACTTGGCTCGTGAACGTTGTACTCTTCACCGACCCCCCCCCCAATGCTTATGTGGCTGCCCCACCAGGTTTGAACAATGCTAGGAAAACACCGGTATCGAAAAGCCGACAATATTGATGTATTCTCCACCCGCAGCAGTTGTTTCTGAACCACCCAGAAGCATGGGCCTGACTGCTGCGGTGTACACTACCCATGGCAGGCAAACGAACGCCTTTGCAATGTCATGGGCCCCTAAATCTGGCGAATGGCGAACCTTTCTTCTGTAAGCGGAGGTACCTCACCTGATATCCGAACTCCGGATGAAATGCAGCCTCTCAGATAATAGAAATTGTCTTCCGGGTCAAGGTTATCCTAGATACTGCAGAGCTTGCCTTTAGCCGACCAAATATTACGGCTACATCCTGCTCTTTCAAAGTGCAAAATGCATGCCAAACATTGCTACGCAGTCAGCCAAACTGTCCAGAAGAGCCTGCAACTTAACTGGATCCTCACGTATTTAAGGTCTCACAAATTCCCACCCGGTAAAAGTTCAACACCACCATCTCCACATGGCGAAGGCGTGGTATCCAGGACCGCGTCAGTCAGAGGGGTAAAAGAAGAAGGAACGGGGCAAGTCTGATGCACAATACTTCTGTGGTGAACTATGGCTGAAGATCACAGCAAGCCAGGCCTTGGCTTTGCCAGCTCATGTCATGAAGCATTAGAATAGAAATGAATTACTCAAGTGAGCCCCTGGGCAAAAGGCTGCTCTGGAGAACTGTTCGGTCGACTGAGTCAAAGGCCGCTGTAATATAAAAAACGGAAATAGTAGGCACACGGAAGTTATGTCTGTGTTTTGAAATGTTTTGAAGAATGATGTGAACAACACAAACCCCACCAAATCTATATCTAGCTTCATCCCCGCTCCAGCAATATCCAGTTTTTCTAACGAGTGGGGAAGATAATATTACCTGCGTACAATTTGGCTGTAACGCAGACCAAACCAAGTGTAACATCCAAGTTGATTGAAAGGTTCCCCTTCTGCTTACCTTTACAAACTCTCTGTGCAATTATGGACTGCTTTCTCCAACCTTATTCGTGCTAACACTGTTTCGTGGTCGACGAATAACCTACGCTTGATGCACTTACTTTTTCTTTTTACCGCCTCTGATCCTACTGAGATTACTCTGGAGACAGGTACTTACTATTTGATCTTTTTGGCCAACTGCTCCCTTTCAACAGAATTTTATCCTATTTTTGACTACCTTTTTGTTTGGACAGTGGCCGAGGCTCACAGTCAGGGGTATGATCGTGTTTGTACCTATTTTTTTACTCTCCAGTAGTAACGTACGATTTGCAGAGCAACCGTGTTTTCATTTGGGTTCTGCATCGATTTGGGCTACGCGTTGCCTTGAGGCTCCAAGGTGCTATCCAGAACGAGTGAAGAAAATTAGTCGGGGAATCGAGCACTGAATTGTTGTTCAGCCTTCACCCGGACCAAGGCTTGAGTGCTTTGGCCGTTACACCTACTGCACTGTGTTTTTTCGGAAGGATCTCACTTATCTTCTAAACCGGTAGGACCATCGATTCACGTCAACCCTTTGAAATTCGCCCCATCAAACAACACACGGAAGATTTTTTATCAACTCGGATAGTAATATTGAGCCATCGTCTCTGAAAATAGACGGAGGCAGCCCATCTGATTTAGCAGCCTCATATCGTCCTGGGGAAGCCTATCAAACTTGAAACATCTGCTTCTGAGAAACAGCTCGAAACTGCAACCCAAACAGTAACCACAGCGCTTTTCTAGCTGACTGGCCGTGAACGAAGGCAGATTAGGCTGCTTCTCGAAACGCTGCTCCAAACAAACGAGACGTCTCTGGTTTCGAATCAGTAAACCGTATGCTTTCTTGATCATTTGACTGAATCTTGGCGTTAAGTTACTTCCGACCAAAATGGGAAAGTTTATTTCCCTTGCCGTTCGCAGCAGCATTTGCCGTCTCTCCAAACTTCACAGTTCGCTAGTGCTTCCGAACTTTCCTTCCGGCTGCGATTCGGTTTGAGTTTAAGGCATCTCCACGCATCTTCATACCCGGAATCTCAATCACCGCGTGCCTAACAGCACAAACTAGAATGCAATTGTCCATTGTTCCTACTTGTGTCTGGCTGACGGACCTTGGGCTGCATAGGCGACCCCGAACAAAGTCCACTGGATCTCTGTCTGTGGCCCTTTTGGACCCCCGACCTTCGACCGTATCGATAATCAAGTGGATAACTCTGCTCGGAAAAGTGATCCGTGTTCATCCTCCGGTAGCAGCCGCTAGCGACGATTGGCTTTAATAAAACTTTGCCACTGACGAGATGCAGGCTGTAAATCACGCGGACGACAGTGTGATCAAGGTCAATACACGTGGTAAAACTGATGGACAATCTTGAGTTTAATCTTGCCAGAGGTGACCAATAGCAATGTGGTCGGCCTGAGTCCAAAGTCGTGAAGGTGTAGAAGAAAGCCACTCATTACTGAGTGCCATTAAGGGCTTCCATCCAGTAGACATTTAAGACCTTCAACCGATAATGTGCCTTGGAGAGCTAACGGGCCTGCTGAAACCACCAAAATGATAGCGGAAAAGGACCTCGTGGTAACTACATAGAGCGAACTGGGATCTGCAGAGCAACGCTCAAAGCCTACCCAAAAGGCCTCCGGAGAATCTGGCTGGATTAAGGGGACCTTGGCGTTCAGAAAGCCCGGGGCTGGGTTTCAGCTTTGCGAGGCGGTTGTTTGGCCGCACCAAGAATACCGTGGCCAGGCTCAGATACCTATCTTGGCAAGAGACACGGAGCTGCTAGAACAGGCTCATCGCCGCTTTGCCAGGTGATTCATCGGTCTGAGGAGCCTTCCCAATGAGCAGAGGCTACAGGCATTTTATTTTTCGCGCTGAAAAGCAGGAAACTGAGGAGACTTGGTAGGAACTTTGGGAATTGAGAAGGGGTAGATACATTTTCAAAGGCTGGCTCCAAAGCTGCTGAACCTCAGCGATCTTGTGTTTGCCAGGGGGAGCTCACTGAAGTCAATGCTTGAGAGAGCCCTCAGTTGCTTGTGAGGTACTCCGCCGTAAAAGTGTTGGCAACGTTTGAAGCAGGCTCCCGACTGTAGTGATAGCAGCTGGAATGATTGTTTAATTCGAACATCTGCCGGACCACTGCTAGGACAGTGCTTTCACCGAAACCAGCAGATAGGGGGCCCCTCTACCAGTCACAGTCATTCAAAATTTTTGTACTCAGTGCCACCTTTACCCTTGTGATTCCCCAGCCAACCTTCACCTCTGATCTTCTATTTCTTCTCTCCCTTTTTATCGACCAATAAGTGTCGTCATCACCCATTCTATTTACTATGCTCGTTTAACACCGTTCTACAACTTCCCTCTTAGACCGTCTTCTATCATTTTCCGCTCTCGCCATTTCTGTTGTGGGGTTGGGTGGAAAGCCAGCTGAAATTTCCCAGGGAACAGTGATCCTGTGAGATTTCCCAGATCTGAGCATAGCGGAGGAATGTCCCTTCTTCCGTTCCGTCTTAGTTCTGTCCAGTTTGGGTAGCACAGGACGGAAGAGGTAGAGCACGACTGTGCCTCAAGATCTTTGTTCCAGGTTAGTTTTCTTGGCTTTCAGCACTTTGCTTTGAATGTTTTGTCTTAAACTCAATTTCTGAGGCAGCAACATATTTGTAAACATTCATCGATAAAAAATACCAAGGGCCCTTCTCCAGCGGAGAAGAAGGGGAATTCCATTGAGTTCATTATCTTTGAGCCTGTCCCTTAAAGTAGGTCGAGCTATAAAGCCCCTCAAAACCGGCCAACTACCGTTTTAAGCACCGAAATCCCTGGTAATTACAATTCCTCCCAGAGGCCTATCCCATAAGGGTAACATTTCGTCTAAGAATCAGTTTGCCCCAAGAGAAGGCACTCAGCGCAGTCGTTGGCTACTTTACCTTGCCCCGGCCCATGGGGCCAGGAGGAATCTGTTCGATTACAACTTAAACCTCTCTTGTTTCTTTCAGTGATTCCAATAAATCCCTGCACAAGAAAGGCGGCCTCATAGAAGATGTTTTTGGGCTTCCAACACTCTCCGCTTAGATATGGCCTTCTTTGCCAGTTACCATCCCATTGGCTGGCTTTTAAACCTCCTCTAAACAGTCTATATCCCCTTGGTAATACGGTGACCAGTCTTGAACATGGTACTCCAAATGTGGCATATTTACTGCCTTGTAGACTAGAATAAAATTCCCTTCTCCCCTATATAGAACTGTAGATCTAACTTCAGAGTTCCCTCCTGGACAAATTTTCACCACTTTGCACCGCTTTTTTGCTCGAAAATATTGTTTGGCACCATGTTCGAATCCGTGAACTAAGGGACCTTCTGCAGTGACCGTTTGTCACCCTAATTAGCCACCATGATTATGGTCACATATTGTCATTTGGCCAGACTTGGAGAAAGTCCCGATTGCTCGATTAGCTAGACGGCGGATACGTTGCCCTCCGCACTCTTTTCATCTCTCTTGGAGTCGTCAGCAAATATGGAAGTAAGATTGCCGACTTCCTGCTGCACATCATCATGCAGATGAGATCAAGCACATGTTCGGGCCCCGTGGCTCCCTGCTAGTTTCCTGTTCCGACCGACTGGCCCACTTATCCACAAAAGCATTACATTTTCTCCCATTTAGAATGCTATGTTTTGGTTGTCTAGCCCTACTAACGGCCCCTATGGACTGCTGCCTGACGCCTAGCAACCCATAGTCCAAGAAGACAAATACCTTGCCGAGTTCCACGTGACAGATTCCAACTAATTGTCTTTAACATAGCCGCTTAGTCACTTCGTCAACGAACAGCAGCAGATTCGTTGGACACGATGTTTTCTCCACAAACGCCTGCAGTGTACTCGAAATAAGGCCTTTATAGACCAGGTGCCTAGAAAACTTCTTCTGAGCTATTCACCCCGAGCTCTTACACTGCACTGAATTCAGGCTAGCTTGCCTGTAACTTTCAGCCTTTGTCACGAACCTGTCCTGTAAATTCCCTTCACAGCCGCCTCCCTTCGTTCCCTTGGCATATTTCCTCCTCCAACTGATTTTCCACACTACCGCATCATCGGAGCCCTTAGGAGCTTCGCCAGAGGATAAACGATGGTTGGATGGACAGCATCTGGTCCAGCAGCTTTATTTCACTTCAGAACTCGCGGCTTGAAGTACTCTTCTTTGTCTACTCTCAACTCCGGTATCAGAAGTCCTTGTGGCTCCTTCGTTTTTTCCTACATAATCTGCTGGTCAAGGAATTTTGGAGCATGCAACTAAACCGAATGCTGAAGGTGGTCGCCTGACGACCTCCCTGTTATAGTCTCGTCCGTCCATTTGGCTGCGGCTGGTTGATATCTCCAACTAACAATCAGTGCTTTATCTGTGCTAGTGCTTCTCGTAACAACTGTGAAAATTTGAGATCTTGCTGCGCTGTCGCCTGGGGCTTGCTGCGCAGACCGCCTTAGAGGTGATCTTATTAAATCGCGATTTGACCCAATCAAAGCACATAGAAGGCAGCATTTCAAGTTTGCCCAGGCTCTTGCTCCGAGAGCTCTTGTATCAGTTCAAGCTGCGATTGACTGACGGGCCGTCTTCTGTGGTAATTTGGTACTGACCAGGCGGTCCATGTTCCACCCCAGCCGAAAGTGTGAAGACAGCTGGGAGCGACTTAGTACCAAAGAGCGGACGGAGGCATCAATAGGATTTGCCTCGCGACCCCACTAAGTGACCAGCACTGACTACCAACATAGACGGAATAAGCGGTATAACACTGGGGAGAGCCTGAAGTAATATGCCTAGGTGAGCTGGTCAAGCAGGACCTTGAACCTTCAAGATAGTTACAGAAGGCTGCAAACAAGGTAGAAGTGTTTAATAAGCCGCAAAATACTGCCACTTGCCAAAAGCCAGAGGTTTTTGTTTAATTCTGCACAACTTTTGTACGACGTATTCCCTGGTATAGGGTGTAGGTGTGGGCTGCCCACAATCCTGGGGGTACCGAAAGCACGAAAACCTTTTAGCCATTTGTGGGCAGAATGGTAGCCGGTCAGACGGGTGAACCCTAGCGTCTAGGGGATCTCACTTACACCTCTTCTGCGTAGCGTATAAGCCGAAGTGAAAATAACATGAGCCTTTGATATTACGAGTGGTCTGTCGCTGTCTGTCGTTTGCTACTGTTCCTGAATGCTGCCCCGGGGGTGCAGCATTAGGCTTAGACTGCTCCGTCAAGGCTGAGATATAGGCCCAACTTTCCACAGTTGGTGATGTACCTCTGTGAAATGAACCCTCCGAGGATCCTACTAGTTACAGCCACATGCCAGCTTTGAAGAACTCCTCAGATTTGCGTTAGGGCGCAGTTTCTCCATGGGCAGTCCAGTGAACAACGTGGATAAGGTTAAGGGCCCTTGGTATTTTTTATCGATGAATGTTTACAAATATGTTGCTGCCTCAGAAATTGAGTTTAAGACAAAACATTCAAAGCAAAGTGCTGAAAGCCAAGAAAACTAACCTGGAACAAAGATCTTGAGGCACAGTCGTGCTCTACCTCTTCCGTCCTGTGCTACCCAAACTGGACAGAACTAAGACGGAACGGAAGAAGGGACATTCCTCCGCTATGCTCAGATCTGGGAAATCTCACAGGATCACTGTTCCCTGGGAAATTTCAGCTGGCTTTCCACCCAACCCCACAACAGAAATGGCGAGAGCGGAAAATGATAGAAGACGGTCTAAGAGGGAAGTTGTAGAACGGTGTTAAACGAGCATAGTAAATAGAATGGGTGATGACGACACTTATTGGTCGATAAAAAGGGAGAGAAGAAATAGAAGATCAGAGGTGAAGGTTGGCTGGGGAATCACAAGGGTAAAGGTGGCACTGAGTACAAAAATTTTGAATGACTGTGACTGGTAGAGGGGCCCCCTATCTGCTGGTTTCGGTGAAAGCACTGTCCTAGCAGTGGTCCGGCAGATGTTCGAATTAAACAATCATTCCAGCTGCTATCACTACAGTCGGGAGCCTGCTTCAAACGTTGCCAACACTTTTACGGCGGAGTACCTCACAAGCAACTGAGGGCTCTCTCAAGCATTGACTTCAGTGAGCTCCCTCTGGCAAACACAAGATCGCTGAGGTTCAGCAGCTTTGGAGCCAGCCTTTGAAAATGTATCTACCCCTTCTCAATTCCCAAAGTTCCTACCAAGTCTCCTCAGTTTCCTGCTTTTCAGCGCGAAAAATAAAATGCCTGTAGCCTCTGCTCATTGGGAAGGCTCCTCAGACCGATGAATCACCTGGCAAAGCGGCGATGAGCCTGTTCTAGCAGCTCCGTGTCTCTTGCCAAGATAGGTATCTGAGCCTGGCCACGGTATTCTTGGTGCGGCCAAACAACCGCCTCGCAAAGCTGAAACCCAGCCCCGGGCTTTCTGAACGCCAAGGTCCCCTTAATCCAGCCAGATTCTCCGGAGGCCTTTTGGGTAGGCTTTGAGCGTTGCTCTGCAGATCCCAGTTCGCTCTATGTAGTTACCACGAGGTCCTTTTCCGCTATCATTTTGGTGGTTTCAGCAGGCCCGTTAGCTCTCCAAGGCACATTATCGGTTGAAGGTCTTAAATGTCTACTGGATGGAAGCCCTTAATGGCACTCAGTAATGAGTGGCTTTCTTCTACACCTTCACGACTTTGGACTCAGGCCGACCACATTGCTATTGGTCACCTCTGGCAAGATTAAACTCAAGATTGTCCATCAGTTTTACCACGTGTATTGACCTTGATCACACTGTCGTCCGCGTGATTTACAGCCTGCATCTCGTCAGTGGCAAAGTTTTATTAAAGCCAATCGTCGCTAGCGGCTGCTACCGGAGGATGAACACGGATCACTTTTCTGAGCAGAGTTATCCACTTGATTATCGATACGGTCGAAGGTCGGGGGTCCAAAAGGGCCACAGACAGAGATCCAGTGGACTTTGTTCGGGGTCGCCTATGCAGCCCAAGGTCCGTCAGCCAGACACAAGTAGGAACAATGGACAATTGCATTCTAGTTTGTGCTGTTAGGCACGCGGTGATTGAGATTCCGGGTATGAAGATGCGTGGAGATGCCTTAAACTCAAACCGAATCGCAGCCGGAAGGAAAGTTCGGAAGCACTAGCGAACTGTGAAGTTTGGAGAGACGGCAAATGCTGCTGCGAACGGCAAGGGAAATAAACTTTCCCATTTTGGTCGGAAGTAACTTAACGCCAAGATTCAGTCAAATGATCAAGAAAGCATACGGTTTACTGATTCGAAACCAGAGACGTCTCGTTTGTTTGGAGCAGCGTTTCGAGAAGCAGCCTAATCTGCCTTCGTTCACGGCCAGTCAGCTAGAAAAGCGCTGTGGTTACTGTTTGGGTTGCAGTTTCGAGCTGTTTCTCAGAAGCAGATGTTTCAAGTTTGATAGGCTTCCCCAGGACGATATGAGGCTGCTAAATCAGATGGGCTGCCTCCGTCTATTTTCAGAGACGATGGCTCAATATTACTATCCGAGTTGATAAAAAATCTTCCGTGTGTTGTTTGATGGGGCGAATTTCAAAGGGTTGACGTGAATCGATGGTCCTACCGGTTTAGAAGATAAGTGAGATCCTTCCGAAAAAACACAGTGCAGTAGGTGTAACGGCCAAAGCACTCAAGCCTTGGTCCGGGTGAAGGCTGAACAACAATTCAGTGCTCGATTCCCCGACTAATTTTCTTCACTCGTTCTGGATAGCACCTTGGAGCCTCAAGGCAACGCGTAGCCCAAATCGATGCAGAACCCAAATGAAAACACGGTTGCTCTGCAAATCGTACGTTACTACTGGAGAGTAAAAAAATAGGTACAAACACGATCATACCCCTGACTGTGAGCCTCGGCCACTGTCCAAACAAAAAGGTAGTCAAAAATAGGATAAAATTCTGTTGAAAGGGAGCAGTTGGCCAAAAAGATCAAATAGTAAGTACCTGTCTCCAGAGTAATCTCAGTAGGATCAGAGGCGGTAAAAAGAAAAAGTAAGTGCATCAAGCGTAGGTTATTCGTCGACCACGAAACAGTGTTAGCACGAATAAGGTTGGAGAAAGCAGTCCATAATTGCACAGAGAGTTTGTAAAGGTAAGCAGAAGGGGAACCTTTCAATCAACTTGGATGTTACACTTGGTTTGGTCTGCGTTACAGCCAAATTGTACGCAGGTAATATTATCTTCCCCACTCGTTAGAAAAACTGGATATTGCTGGAGCGGGGATGAAGCTAGATATAGATTTGGTGGGGTTTGTGTTGTTCACATCATTCTTCAAAACATTTCAAAACACAGACATAACTTCCGTGTGCCTACTATTTCCGTTTTCTATATTACAGCGGCCTTTGACTCAGTCGACCGAACAGTTCTCCAGAGCAGCCTTTTGCCCAGGGGCTCACTTGAGTAATTCATTTCTATTCTAATGCTTCATGACATGAGCTGGCAAAGCCAAGGCCTGGCTTGCTGTGATCTCCAGCCATAGTTCACCACAGAAGTATTTTGCATCAGACTTGCCCCGTTCCTTCTTCTTTTACCCCTCTGACTGACGCGGTCCTGGATACCACGCCTTCGCCATGTGGAGATGGTGGTGTTGAACTTTTACCGGGTGGGAATTTGTGAGACCTTAAATACGTGAGGATCCAGTTAAGTTGCAGGCTCTTCTGGACAGTTTGGCTGACTGCGTAGCAATGTTTGGCATGCATTTTGCACTTTGAAAGAGCAGGATGTAGCCGTAATATTTGGTCGGCTAAAGGCAAGCTCTGCGGTATCTAGGATAACCTTGACCCGGAAGACAATTTCTATTATCTGAGAGGCTGCATTTCATCCGGAGTTCGGATATCAGGTGAGGTACCTCCGCTTACAGAAGAAAGGTTCGCCATTCGCCAGATTTAGGGGCCCATGACATTGCAAAGGCGTTCGTTTGCCTGCCATGGGTAGTGTACACCGCAGCAGTCAGGCCCATGCTTCTGGGTGGTTCAGAAACAACTGCTGCGGGTGGAGAATACATCAATATTGTCGGCTTTTCGATACCGGTGTTTTCCTAGCATTGTTCAAACCTGGTGGGGCAGCCACATAAGCATTGGGGGGGGGTCGGTGAAGAGTACAACGTTCACGAGCCAAGTTGATGGAGCTCTGTAGATCATTAGGCTAGGATGGTTTGTAAGTGTTCCGCATGTCCCTGAGAGGATTCCTCCTTGCGCATTGTTTTCTAAGGCTCTGAACTACTCTGAGATCTTGGTATTTTTCGCTTAATTTTACCGATTGTTATTCTGAGAATGTTATAAATGAAACCTACGGAACGTTTTCACCATGAACACATAAAGGTTATTCTTTCGATTTGCAATAGACAAGCCCCTATAATTCGTGTGAGCCGTCCTCAGTAAGTGTATTTTCAGACTGTTTTATCTATCATTAGCCTGGCGATTCTGTGCTCTGGTTTCGGTTGCTACTTCCCAGCATCGTCGAGTGAACGGCGATAAGAGTAGGAGCACAGTGATGGAGATTCAAAAAATGAAAGTATCAAAAGGAATCAATGGGGCAAAGAAAGAGTCCGAGCGCAACCACGCCAGTGAACGTGACACCCAGCCACATCACCTTATGTCTCCAACCATCTGGTGGGCGGACGGCTTGGGCACCAGCCTTGAAGTCTAACGCGTCCTACGTGGCCAAATCTACTGGCCAAGGTTTTCATACTTTTGCCATGTCGTGGACCAGCCACCTCGACCTAATGTCCAATCACCAGTCCCCTCAGTAAACAGAGCACACCGACAAAGTCTATTGGTGAGCAAGCGTAACTCACGTAACACACGTATGAGCAATGTGTAGCCAAATTCGCAACGGATCCCGAAATCAAAAGGCGACTATCCGTGATATTCTACGATATTAGGTTATTGAATGAACAATGACACCAAGAAGATACAAACCTCAATAATGAAATCACAAGGACTCAACAACGAGAGACCGAATTGCAGTGTGCGAGCAAGGAGCACGTGCTTCACGCAGGTCCAGAACAGGGATATGACAAAGTAGCGCTCTGGACGCGAACAAACAACAATTGGTCCATAAAAACAAACGGTGCGTAAAGACACGCCAATAGTGCAAACAAGTGAGTGATGTTAAGAAAAACACTGAATCGCAAAGGTTTTCGGGGGATTTTCCAAGACCGGTGGTTACACCGCCCACCAAAATCCTCCCGAATCCTTGGCAGAGTCAAAGGTTTGGTATAAAGGTATTAATTCATCTTACCTACCTAGGCTCCGCTGTCAGTGCGCGTGCCTAATGCTCGTCGTCAACGTTCTACATATGGTCGCTCCTAATCCGATGGCCACATAGACGCGAGGCTGTTCTACATCTTCCACGAGAACAACTGACCGATGGCGGGCGTGGAGGGGGCACATGGATGCTCTCCTCCGAGGGGCCATCCTGCCCTGGCTGTATGTGCTTGCGTGAGCGTGTGTGTGTGTATGATGTAATCACCGCTACCTCCACGTACGCAAAAGACATTTCAGTAACGTCAACAAAAGCAAATTGCAAACACCGCCACATGTTTGATAGGGGTTACGGGGTATAGCGTGCATCGGATATATGTGTGTGTCTAAATGCACAATGGAATCCCATTTATCACCACATATCGGAAAAAACCTGTAATGTCACCGAAAGTCTGTGAGCATTGTAACTTGTTTGACGGAGACCATGTGGTAAAACGAGTGCAAAGTATGTGAGTGTGCATCTGGTGTATGATGGCCCGATAGGTCAGTGTGTTGTGAATGTTCCCATATATGGGGTTTCTTTACCCACCTCGAAGACGAATGCGAAATAGTCTACTGGGCCTCAAGTTTATCGGCTTCTCCAAGCTCACCTTCGAGAAGCCTAATACTGCCTATGTCACGAATGAGCGCTCCGTTAGCTGTCTTCTCCTTTACCGTTCTTATCATTCCGTCGGTGCTTTCGAAGGTTTCCATAACTACTCCCAAGGACCCGGTGCTGAAGTGCGCGCATTCGTCTGCGATCATCACCACATCCCCAAACTTGAACGGTCTTGTTTTGACCAGCCACTTCTGTCCAGTCTGCAGAGCCGGTAGGCACTCCCGCAGCCAGCGCCTCCAGAAAACCTTGGCAAGATAATTCACCTGCTTCCATCCGTGGAGGTAGCTCCCACGAAGGTTTACCGGCCCTTAAAAACCCTCGTTCGACCTTAACGTCAATAAGTCATTCGGAGTGAGCGCCAGGTATGTGGGGTCGCAGTTCATTACTGGAACCAGGGGGCGGTTGTTCAGGATTCGCTCCACCTCAGTCATGACGGTGTTCAGCGTCTCGCCATCGGGCGGCTGCTGCTCCATGATTGACAGCAATATCCGTCTGGCGGACCGGATCATGCGTTCCCATACGCCGCCTAGGTGGCTGGCCTGTGGGGGGTTGAAGTGCCATCATATGCCGCAGGCCACGGTTCGATCCTGCAGTTCGTCCCTGTTTATGTTCTTGTACCAACGCTGCAATTATCGGTGAGAGCCTACAAAGTTCGATCCACTATTTGGGTATATATCTGCCGGTACGCCTCTTCGGTTGATAAATCTTTGTAAGGCCCGTAGAAACGAATCGGTCGTCATCGAATGTGCGAATTCTAGGTGTACCGCGCGTGACATTATGCACGTCATGATACATCCATATCGCTTTTCTACTCTTTTCCCGCACTTGATCCACAAGGGCCCGAAATAGTCCAACCCGGTGTCACTGAACGGCCACCAGCCCGTAGTCACCCTGCATTCTGGTAGTGGGGCCATGAGTTGTTTGCCTGCTGTGGCATTGCGTCTCCTACTTGCACACAACGTCGCATTACGCGTTTTACAGTCGCCCTTTCTCTCAGTAACCAAAGACGCTCGTGACGTGACTTTCCCCGGCATGTCCCTCCACGGCTTGGACGTGTTGGATCATTAGCTCTACCACAGGTTGTCGCACCGGCAGCAGTATTGGGTACTTTGTGTCGAAACTCAGGTGGGTGTTGGACAGCTTACCATCCACCCGCAGCAGTCCATCAATGAGTTTGGGGTTTAAACGCTTCAATTCAGCTCTCGGAGATGATATTTCTTTGTTGATTGGTCCCACTTCCTCCGCCCTCTTGAGTTCTCGGGCGAAAGCCTCGCGTGGAATCATTCTGAAAGTATCGTATTCTGCAGCTTGTAGCTCCTCCGGACTTATCGGGCCGACTCGTATCCGGCCTGAGGGCCGTAGCCCTTTCATGTCTAGTAAATTTCTCCTGAACCTGGTTAACCAAACTAGCGCACGAAGTGTCTTCATCTAGGAATAAAACCTGACCAATCGCGATAGAATGGATGTCGCTTTGGCGACGTTGGCCGCTATCGCTACGCCTTTGATCTCCAGTTCTACTTCCGTAGGGGGTTTTAATTCGAACACGGGACAGTCCTGTTTGGGCAAGTGCAGGAAGTTTGGCCCTTTCGTCCACGTGTCTAGTTGCCTGAAGTTGGTCCCACCTCGGGAGCACAGATCGACCGGATTATCGCCAGACCTGACATGCTTCCACTGGTTCATGGCTGATTCATCGTGGATAATCGTGAGTCGGTTAGCGACGAAAGTACTAAACCGGCTCCGGACTTTGTTAATGAAGTAAAGTTCTATCTTTGAGTCCGTCCAAAAGCTAGCCGACCAAACGTAAAAGTCAAAGTATCTGTTCACAGCTTGCACCGCCCTGACTGCCAACACGGCTGCACTGAGTTCGAGGCGTGGGACCGAGACCGACTTCAGTGTATCGACGCAGGCTTTAGTGAACGGGATCCTCGTAATATATTGTCCATTTCCCGTGCACCACCGTCCGCACACCACAGCTCCATAACCGACTTCGGATGCATCGAAAAAGGCATGTAATTCTCCAGTCCGTGTCGTATGGCCAGGAGTCAAACATCGTGGAATCCTTATGTCCCCCAATTTGTTCAAGGTGTTAAAAAATTCTTCCCAGTCCAGCCGGTTGTCTAGAGACAGCAGATAGTATGCCACGACGGGTTACTGGTCGCTTGGAAACGTTTGGCTCGAAAACAAAGTCGTCCTTTTCCGCGTCCCATTGTATTCCTAAAGTGCATTCGATAGGAAGCGGAGAGCCGTGAAATCTCCTACCCTTTCGGCCTTTTCGTGGTACGGGTTGACCTCTAGGACTTCCGAAGCGTTTGACATCCATTTTGTTAGATGGAAGCCGCCTTCTTCTAGAAATCTTGTCAGGCCCTTGAAGTGCTCTAGAGCTGATTCCACATCATCGAATGATCCAAGATAGTCGTCGACGTAGAAGTTCCCGCTGACGCTATCCACCACCGTCCGATGGACCGGATCCCCATGTTTGCTCGCTGCTTCCCGTAGGGCGTAGTTCGCACAGAATGGTAACGATTTGGCTCCGAAGGGGTGGACGGTCATCCTATAAGCCATCACTGCGTTGTCCCGGTCGCTCCATTCCCACCACAGGAAACGCAACGCATCTCGTTCTCTTACCGCTATTTTCACCCGATGAAACACTTCCCTAATGTCGGCGGACAAGACCACTTTACCCACTCTGAAACGGCACAAAACGTCGATCAGTGGTGTAGTCTAGTCAGGCCCTTGTAGTAAGCGATCGTTTAGCGACTTGCCCTGGAACTTGGCCGCACAGTCGAAAACCACCCGCAGATTTTCGGGTTTCTTGGGGTTGATGACCGGGTGGTGAGGTAGATACCAGACATCATTTCGGCCGACGGTGTTGGCAGGCACCCTTTCAACGTAGCCGAGAGCTTCGTTTCGCTTCAATAATTCTGCGTATCGTTCCCACAGATCTTGGTCGGAGCGTTATTTCAGCCGCAGTAGTCGTTGAAGAACATAGTTTCTGTTATCGGTCCACTGGTCGGCAGATGTGCGCCATGGGAGGAGAACCTCGAACTGTTTTAAAGGCCTCTAGTGCCTTGCCGCACCGTTTGTAAAGCGGAATGATCCTTTTGAGACAACGATGGTCTTTCGTCTCCAATGTCATGAAGCTCCTTTTCATACAGCCGCTGCAGGTGATACTCTATGCGGTCCGTTTCGGCGGATAAGTAATTCACGGAACCACGTCCCCCTACTGGATCGTATACCATTCATCCCAGAGCCGTGCGTACGGCATAAGGTGCCTGGCGGTCGCCCACTCTCCGGTCAAGTACTCAATGCGCCTCTGGCACGTCGCAGCCGATGAGGAGATCCACCTCATCATCTCCCCAGTCTACAACGGTTACATCCTGCAGGTGGGGCCACCTAGACAAGATTGCGTTCACCGACCTTGGTGCTCGCATGGGAAGAGCAGCTAATGTGAATGTTTCCGTTGGTTCAGTTTCCTCGTTAGTGTCTAGAGAGATGAGTTGCAGCCTCAATCTACCGGCGGTCATTACCTGTGTTCCGCCCACCGTGCCCACTGTCAACAACGTTGCACATTTAGCGAGTTGGTGTTTGTCGGCAAGCCGCTCTTTCACTAGAGTAGTGTCAGATACACCATCGACGAAAACCAACGCTTTGACCATCCCAGTCGGGGTCACTACTCCCACAGCTACTACGCCTATACATACCGGTTTACTGGCTGACCGCGACGTTGAACAAATGACACTGGGCTTGGTACTGGCCCCGGGTAAGGTTACTCTCGCCTGGTGCAGCAACCGATGGTGTCTGCCCGTGAAGCCCTCGTGACCACATCGGTTCCCTGTTCTACAAGCTGCCGCCAGGTGCGTGGTGTTGAGAAAAATAAGGCACGCTCCTGCCATCCTCGCCATTCCCCACCGTTCGTTTATTGTGGAGTTGCCGAACTTGGGGCATTCTGGTAGTCCATGGTTAGCATCACAGGATCTGCAATTGAGTTGCGCATCAGCATCGCGTGAAATGGCACGTGTATTGGTCCAAGGTTGATATTTTAGCTGTTTCCGTGCAGGGGTTTGAGCCTAGCTGGTACTGGGCCTGTTTTCCCGGTTGCTGTCTCAGATACGTCGGCCAAATCTGCTGTCGGCTATCTTGGTTTGCCTGTCCAAGTATTCGGTCAGGCCTTCGAAGTTAGCCTCCCGGTGGCTTCGGCTTATCCGTTCCGCTTCTTCCGCCCACGGACCCTGTAGTTCGGGTGAGAGGTGACGGACTATGTTTTCCAAAATGTGCATGGCATCTAGGTTAGCCCTGTATCCTAAATGGTCGAGGGCTATTGAGCAGTTATGCATCTTGATCACCATGTCGGCCATTGTGTAGACGTCGCCCTTGGTTCTCTTTGCCTCTACCATCAATCCCTCTATTAGGTTACGGGCTACTTTGAACGGTTGACCAAACAAGTCCCTTAGGATCTTCCTTGCTCTTGTGTAGCCTTGTTCCGGGTCGAGCATGGTACACCCGTCGATAGCTTCCCCTGCTCGGCCTCGACAGTAGTGAGTCGGATAGAGAAGCCTTTGCCCGGGGTAGGGTATCTTATCTTCGACGAACGTTTCGAACTGCTTGACGAACTTGCAGTAGTGTTCAGATTGCCCGTCGAAAACCGTTAGTTGAACTCTTTGCAAATCGATCGATGGTGTCTCATAGTCGGGGACCGGCGAGGGCTTCCCTACCTTATTGCACCCTGATCTATCGAAAGTGTCATAGTCGCTGGTCTCATGCTCACGCTCTTTCTGTATACACTTCTGTTCTGCTTCTTGAGCCTGTTGTTCAGCCGATAGCAGTTGTTGTTATAGGTCTAATATCCTCAGCCTATATAGATCGACATCCTTACAATCTATATTGCCCTCATTAACACATGAATCAGCACTGACAGGACTAGGCGATCTAGCATTAACTAAAGAATCAAAGGTACCCAAAACCTCCCCAGTGACTTGCCGTATTACTCCCTGTCCAGATTCCAATATCTTAGATCCTTTTCTTGGCATTTCGCGTGTTTTTCCACGTTCCAAACTGATTTATTGAGTATTGTAACGAACTTTTGAGCAATGCGTAGCCAAATTTGCAACGGATCCCGAAATCAAAAGGCGATTATCCGTAATATTCTACGATACTAGATTATTGAATGAACAATGACACCAAGAAGATACAAACCTCAATAATGAGATCACAAGGACTCAACAACGAGAAACCGAATTGTAGTGTGCGAGCAAGGAGCACGTGCTTCGCGCGGGTCCAGAACAAGGATATGACAAAGTAGCGCTCTGAGCACGAACAAACAACAATTGGTCCATAAAAACAAACGGTGCGCAAAGACACGCCAATAGTGCAAACAAGTGAGTGATGTTAAGAAAAACACTGAATCGCAAAGGTTTTCGGGGGATTTTCCACGACTGGTCGTTAAAACTCATGCACCTGCCACCCTCACCAGTTTTGGTTCAGCACTTGATCCAGAGACTGACCTCGGGTTCCCAGCAACTTACACCGAACCTCGGAATTGCTGATACGGTGTTCCCACCATACTCGGGCAGGGATACAAAGATATCGGTCCTCGAACACGGACTGTAATTCAGGATTTTCAAACCAAGCAAAGCACAATCACTTCAAAGGTGATTGAAAAACCAGAACAAGATTGATTAGTAGCAGCTACCGTACCAAATTGAAGTTTACAAAAGGTACAGATATATACAAGCCTCAAGAATAAGTCCAAGTAAACTCCACAGTAAAACACAAAGGTTCAGAGCCCCGTGGCTCAGGCACTACAGTCGGAAAATGTTCAAGACTAAATCCAAATGTCTCACGTGAATAACCGAACTAGCGAAAGAGTGAATTATAGACCAGCTTTTCAGAGAAATGTCAAATATTCATATTCACAAAGTACGTTGATCATTTGGAAGGTTTCCCATCTGTCTTGTACCCAAAACGACCATGCTTCTGAACCGTATAAAAGAACAGGCATAACCACCGCATTGTAAAATATACCCTTTTCAGACAGTCGGGTGTTACTCCGATGCCCCACATGTCGAAGGTTGGCGAAAGCCACACACGCCTTCTGTAAACGCGATTACATTTCATCAGACATCTGTCCACCCGGTGAGATGTAACTACCCAGGTAACAAAAGCTACCCGTTTCCGCTAGAGCTTCCCCTTCCAAGACGAGGTTTCGTGTTGGGCTAACCCAGTCCTGCAGCAGTACTTTACACTCCGAAAGTGCAAAACGCCTCACAAAAGTTGCTACTTTTTCATTTAGGCTATCTAAGGGAGCTTGCAACTTATCTGGATCTTCACTCAGGAGAGGCACATGGTCGGCCTATTCCGAGTCACACGGTTTACTACCTGGGCGAGGATCGACACCGCTGTTTTCGTACCGGGATAAGGCTACCTCAAGAATCAATTCAATCGAAAAAATGACAGTGAAAGGAATAAAAGGAGAAACCCTGACAAACATCACTTTTCTCGGTGAACTCGGGTGCAGGATCGCCGTAAACACGAACTGGGCTTCGACTGTTTGCATAGAAGCATTGAAAAAGAGAAGTAAACTTATATAGAACAGCGTTCAATGAGAGGCAGCACCGGAGAACTGTGCGACCGACTGAATCGAACGCCGCTTTCAGATCAAGAAATACAGAAATTGTAGACCTAACGATGATGTGTCCGTTCTCTAAGGTTTGCAGGAGAGTAAAGATGTGGTCAGTAAAACCCCTACCGGGTCTGAAACCGGTTCGATTCTCACGCGTACACATTTCGCAGTTGCTGGATAATCGGTGGAGAATGAGTCTAATGAGCAGTTTAGACGCGATACACATCAAGCTAATTCTCTGTGGCTTTCACAAGAGGATCTGTCACCTTTCTTGTGAATTGTCACAATCATGATTCGCACCATTTCCTGGGGATCTGCTCGCCATCTCAAATAAGCCGGAGGAGTTTCGCTATCTTCGAAACCAAAGCTTCACCGCCATCCTTGAAAAAGGAATGTGGACAACCCTTCCGGTGCAGCGGATTTGTACCCCCTCAAGTAACCTTCCTCCCGCATAATCTCCATTTCTAATAGTGGAGTGCGATTTACCTGCATCGCGTCACTGGCAGGTATTTTTGGAAGGCCCCCCTTTGAAGTGGTCCAACTGAATAGTTGATAAAAGTGCTCCGCCCAGCGCTGCAGACGACGTCCCCGAGAATGACTTAGTGAACCATCGGATTCCTTGATTAACTCATTCACATCATGCTTTCGTGGATCGGTGCCTCTTATCAAACGGAAATGGTCGCGAGTGTTGCCAATGAAAGCAGCCTTTTCCTTTTCACTACGTTTCACAATCTACCATGGCTCGCGGTCATTTCTCAGGCTCCTAGCCAGTTGGCCTCTTAGAGGTTTTAGCACTTCAATGAATGTGGCATCCGGAGTGATGGATCTGTAAACATCCAACGGGGCAATTGATGTCGAAGACATCCATCGTTTTTGAGACCGACGAGGGCCATATTGCTGGGTGGCTCTTGCAGCTGCATTCTTGGATTAATTGGTCTGCTGTCAGCGTTCCTTTGAGCCCTGAACATCTAGCTGCGTCGATAACTGTGTAGATAGCTACTTCTGGAAGCCATTCCGCTGTTTATTACCCAGAAGCATCGGCCCTGGACGAGTGGCATTTAAATTTTGCGATCACGGACAAGAAACAAAGGAAGCGAGCACGTAACATGGCGCAATCTGAATCCATAGATGCAGACCGAAATGAAAGAATATCTTCAGTTAATTCACACCAGCCGTGATCAATGACAACGTGATGATTCTGAGTCCGGCGTGATGAACACGTAGGATGAAGGCGTGTGAGTATATGCCGCTTCTTTTGGGGGAGGTTCCTACTTGCCAGAAACAATCTGTGGTCAGAACACAGTTGAATAATATGACCGCAGTAATCGGTAAGATGGGCTGGATTTATAATACGCTTTTCGAAACCTCCTCAACGACCAAATTTGGTGTTGAAATCCTCAGCAATGACCACCTCTTCCATTGAACGTGCGTTCCAAAGCAGCTGAGACAAATCCCGACAGAATTCCTCCTCGGTCTCAGAAGGACTGCAGCTAATGGGTTACAAAAACCACAAGCTTCTGAGGTGCCGGCCTGATTCTGAATTGACTATTTTGCAGCCACTGTTCCAGGTATTATCACCCAGTATCAATATTTTGGAAAAAAATGACAAGGTCAATGAGTAAGCAGTCTCAACCAACGGTTTCTTGCCCCACCTTACCTCCTAACTTCAAACTTCGTGCGTACAAAGATACCCCCGATACGGTAGAAATATCTGGGAGAGCCAGTATAAGGGCCGGTGCCGACCAAAATAATTTCGCCAACATGTTCTCCCCAATAGTGTCGGATGATAATCCGCCATAAAAACAAAAACCAGTGACCTGCATTCATGGTAACACGAAACTCCTCGGTCTCAGTAACCTAACAGCAGCTATTCAATTTCCTAACTACTTGGCGCCTGGAAATCTGCGACGGTTGACAGTTGCAAAAAGTGCAGTTGTTTCGAAAATGTCTGATAGTCTTCACGCCATAATGGTTAAATCTACCCTACTATTGACCACGAGAGTGTCTCGTTAGCCGTTCCGTCGAGTCACACTAAGAAAAAGGAACCAAGCCCGTCCATTTCTTCGCCAGTTTCTTGAGGAAAAAATTGCCGGAGTACTTATCTCAAAGGGCTGCGTAGTTACACGCGCTCTACAGAATAAATCAATCAAGATCCCAGCTAAAAGAAAACGTTTGCCGAAGGAAGCGATGTGATCTGCTGGGGAAAAACAGGACAGACAGGAAATCGGTCTAGAAGTCACATTCTCCCTCACACAACTTGGTAAGGACAGACTGGACTCCTCTTTCTTCTCCCAGAACACTCACAGAATTTGTTGTTCTAGACTGACCTCCTTCCACCTTCCAATTGCTAACCCCGCCGAAGAGGTCGCCCGTATAAACAGCACTTACACGCTCCTTGCAGGGAGACGTTAACAGTAGTCTTGCATCTACGAACGACTGTTTCCGGAGACAGCAGATTCCTATTGAGGTTCCTTCTGCAGCTTGTACTCTTGTCCCCATAGGCGTTGGTTTACAACCGAATGAAGTGTTTGGGGGTGCCACGTTTTCACAGCATAATTCATGCAATCAGTAACCTACCCAGAGGGAGGGTTAACAAGATCTTGGCTGCTTGTGCTGGGTCTCCCCTCATGAAAACTTTGCGGGGGGGGGGGCATGAATAATAACAATGGTAGTTTGTACTGCAGGCCAAGTTCGCCACCGATCAACTTCCTTCTTCACGTATCTCGCAGCATATGGACCAAAATATCACTTCTAAGATGACAATCCAATAATAATTTTAGTATGGAAGCTGCGGTGGACAACCCTGTATGGTAATTAACCCTAGGCTAAACGGAAACTTTACTCCGGCCTAGGAGGAGGAATCTCCCAACATTTCAGTCTATCCTGCCTGCCTCTCTGTCCAACTACCCGAACGAGTTGCGTAGCCATTCTTCCACCGACCGATAACCACTATCCCATGGGTGCCATGAACCACATGGCCCAATGACTAACCCATGACCCATATGAACTGCTTCAACCATCCATATGGTAGTGAAATACCGAAAACTCCACAATTCAGTAGTCGGCAAGCAAACTCAGGACCTTCCTTAAGGTTTCCAACAGACATCATCAGTGTGCTTCACTCTGCGCCGACAAGCTTCAGAAGAAGCCCTGCGATCAACTGACTGCAATAACCTTCGGCGGTGAAAAAGCCAGGGGAATTTGAATTGTCAGGTTGATTTTGGTGGACTCACACACAAAACTAGGAACAAAAAGCAATGAGCACTATCAGCTGCAATTACAGATGATTACAGTTTTATTTTGATTAATGAACTTTCGCAAAGGAGTTGCTCTCTAATAGATGATACCGCGATATTCGTCTATGAAACCTTCAGCAATGGCAGGACTTGTCAGCTCGGAGAAGGCAGTCCAGCGCATCTAGAGGTAACCCTTAGAATGGCAAGGTCTCTTCATCCTATCATAGACGGTACTGTCAATTCCAGGTGAACGAGAGTTGAAACGGAAATTTAACACCGCCATTAGGTTACGTATATCGTCCCTCGAGACTTAACTCTGGCAGCGGATCACCGATGCACACAAGTTAGTAATCTTCCAGCAGGCTTAAATCCAAAAACGATCCACTCAAGCGCACCAGAATTCTGCCGGATATCACCCACAGCACTTTGCCACCTACCACCGTCTTTGAACCGGCTTTGCCTCGGAGGATGGATGGAGCAAGTCACAACCACAACCAAAAGCGACAACACTCTTGACTTAATCTTGTTGCTAGGATTAACTCAAGTCAAAAAGGCAGTTAGGAGTAATCATCCCGGAAATGACCAAGCAGCTGTCCACTGCCGCTTTTCAGTGACCAGAAAATCTCAACGGCTGGTACCTTCGAGTGGTTCATCTCAAATAACAGGTTGGAACCCACTGACTTCCTCGATTTGCAGCTAACTTGGGACATTTTCTTTGTGTGCCGATCTCCAGCTGGTGGACCACCAAATCCACTCCTTCCTTGAACACGTCCCCTATATAATCATCCTAAAGCAACAACCGTCAAGTTGCCATGAGGGTGAGAAACTGGCTCGTCCCAATTTGAAATTAGGTAGACTTTAAGGCATCTGCTTTAAAAGAAGGATTTCTCAATAATAATACAATTGAGCCTGCTTTTAAAGTGGCAAGGCAGTGTTCCGAAAGCCGTCCAATCCGACGTGATCAAAGGGCCTCACGTCACTCAAGGAAAGTCGACTAACTAGCGGGCTGATAAAATCGAGGAATCCCAAATCAATTTTATCTACCTCTCCCTTTGAATGACGAGCACCCAGATGCACCACCCAACACAACAGAAGGGCCCAATGCTTCGTCTTCTTCTTTAACTGATAACACACAACCATTTACCCTAATCTGCCAGGAATTTATATTAGCCGCCTTCTTCTGCAACATTTCGTCCAGCCTAAGTCGAGCCTCTATTTGGAATAACAAACTGTCTTACCGCCCTGGATTTAATTAGTTACCGTCCATCTTCGTCAAATTGTGAGGGAAGAATATCCCAAGTCCTCTATCAGACGTAATACTTTTATGGGGTCTAGTATATTGAATATTTTATTGAACATTGTATATTTCTCGAGCGTGGTCAACACACACGCACAGGGCAAGATCAGAGAATACAACAGTACATGTCAATGTGGGGTATTTACAATTTATAAATTTAGGAATCACACAGCAACCGAAATACTATAGTAGAGTCATGTAGTGTTTAAGTGAACTAAAGTGGTGGTGGTTGAAGCGGGAATTGCGAATCGGTTTCGAATTCGGTGAGAGCGGTGTGGATAGCTAGACAAAGGTGCAATTGTTGATGTTAGCGATAAATGGTCGGTCACTAACGAGTAACCGGGCGGAAGAGATGCCAAAGAATAATATTAAAATTGAAGTACGCATGGGGCTATCAACGTTAACTTGACTTCAGTACTGTGTAAGTGCCTGGAGCGAATAGTCAGGAAACAGATCTCTAGGCATTCGGTTCAACACAACCTCATATCAAATGCTCAGCATGGGTTTGTGGCAGGACGATCCTGCCTGACGAATCTCCTGCAGTTCCTCGATGAGGTAACCGGGCCTCCGGACGAAGGGAAATCGATTGCGGTCTGCTACTTGGACTTCAGCAAGGCGTTTGATTCTGTGAACTACAGACTCCTGGACGTCAAACTGCAGTCTATGGGAATTGTTGGAAAGGCAAGACAATGGATAAGTAGTTTTCTAGCAGGGCGAACCTTTAGTGTTAAGGTGGGGAATCATGTTTTAAAACCGGAAGGTGTAACAAGTGGGGTGCCACAGGGCTCGGTGCTCGGCCCTCTGCTCTTCCTCATCTTCATCAATGACCTAGCACGTGGGCTTACAAACCCCACCTTTATGTTTGCCGATGACGTCAAGATAGCTGGAGTAGATATAGAACTTGACGTGTTAGCAGTACAAAACTGGTCACGCAAATGGGACCTTCCACTAAACCTCATCAAGTGTCAATGCTTGACCGCAAATACAGGGGCTAGTGGGAATAGTGTGGGTTCTTTGCAAGTGGTCTCGCAGGTCAAAGACTTAGAGTTATAATGGACAACAGCTTTAAGCAGTTGGAGCAGTGCACCTCAGCAGCCAAAACGGCCAGGAGAGAACTCTTTCAAGTTAGATCCATTACGTCGTGTAGAGATCCGGAGATTTTCGTTCCCATATATCAGGCCATAATTAGGCCACATATGGAGTACTGTGTGCAGGCCTGGCACCGTACAACCAGAAAGATATAGACTGTCTGGAGAAAGTGCAAGGGCTAGCCACTAGAATGGTGGCTGGGCAAGGGGGTTTAGCTACACAGAGCGTCTCTGTGCCCCAGACCTGTTCTCAATGGAAAGACGGCGCATTCGCGGGGATTTGACAGAAACCTTCAAGGTACCGAAGATACTGTCAGGAATAAGACGAGAAGACCTTTTCTCTCTGATTCCCGAGGGAGGCACAAGGGGGCATAGCCTTAGATTACAAAGGAGGCATTCGAGGCTCCAAATTAGGGCAAAGTACTCCTCAAATAGAGTGGTACCTTATTGGAATAAGCTCCCAGAGGAGGTCATAAATACCACAACAGTGAAGGTTTTTAAGAACGCAGTAGACCTATGTTGGGTGGCAGCATACCCCTAGTTATGTTAATCAGCTTTTAGGGTCAGATGCAATTAACTTATTGTTTCCACCTTACTCTGCCAGGGCTGCTCCTGCACAAAATTTCCGCCTTTCAGAAAAAGAAAATCACGCAGTGTTGGGAGTTACGGAACCGCGCCAACAACACAATTATCTGGACACACGATTGGCTCTAGCCACACCAGAGTCCTGTGCAAACTGAACTGATCTGAACTGAACTTGCAGTCAGAGATGCCAGCGAAATGTAGAGCAATGATCCAGTATTGGGTAACGAATTATGTGAGAAGCGTGTGAAATAAATGCAAGTGAGTCGAAGGTGATAATAAAACGGAATTTTTGTGCAAGTGATTTCAGTGTCATATGGAAACTCACATGAAGACGAAAGGCTTCACAAGGATTGCAGTGAACTTTTGAAGAACATGAATGGTGTGTGGACGCGTGACGGACTTTCAAAGAGGAGCCGTAAAAGAAACAGATTAGTGGAGAAAAGAGCTACTGGTGCGGCTAGGCAGAAGTGGGAAGAGTGTAAAGATAAAATTGTTTTTGTATATGTGTTGAAAAACTACTAGCCAAATTCTGGTTGGCTGCAGATGGCAGGTATTCTGTTTAATAAAGACCTTGGTTGCAGGTGAGGCGGGTAGAATGTTGAGGGTAGCAGATAAAAAGGGGCTGGTTTGGGCGAAGTGAACAGCGGCGAGGGCTGGGTTTCGGTCACTGGTTTCGTACTCTGCGATCCGGTGAGACTTTCATGAGGGGTTGTTACTCCGTGTACGGTGCCGCATATAACGTCAGCAGGCGAAATTATAGGTTTAAACCTTTGATGAAGTCGTCTAGTCCTTAAGGTAATCCGGGAGTAATGTCGAGTTGGCCGATGGCTGCACAAGTAACCAATGCGATCTGAAAGAGATCAGGAGTGCGGCAGTCTGGAGAGTGTTCCAGCTGTGGGTTATGAATATCGTTATAATGGAAGCCAGAAAATGAACATTTTGTTATCTGAACAATTAGCTATCCTTCGGCTAGTAGGCCGGTTTATTAGAGATCCCTAGACGGAGACTGGTAGCTTTCTAGGGTAGTTGGGTGATATCAGGTAGGTGGTAGATGAGGAGAGCTTGTCCATTTGGGAACCAGGAATAAAACAATAGTGGAGGGTATGATCACGAAGGAGAATAGAACGATTGGAAGATAGCAGTCTGGTCGGTTCACCAGCTGCGATCAATGACAGCAAACACTGAAAAGGAAGGAAAACACTGGGTGGTAAGATCAGGATTTTCCATGTGAGTGCCAACGTGCTGGTATTCCGCGGGGTCATGGGAAATCAGAGGTATACGGATACCGGTTGGAACGGGGTCTTAACTTACCATGAGGATAAGCGCAGAGCAGTGAGGCCTAGTTACTAAAGCATGGTGGTCTGTGTGGCAGGACTACACTATACGAGAAAGGCGCAAGAAATGCCGGATGGGAGGACTGTGTTCTAGCCTGAGACAGGAATTAAGTGAAGGAGAGCACCTATCACTAAAGGACAAAACGGGTTTTTAATTGTTATTTACATGTATATGTATGAAAAATATCTTGGTAAATGGCACGATCTCGTTAGGAGGGAGGGGAAAAGTGAGTGGAGCATACCCAAGGTATATATATATGTATATACATATATATGTATATGTATAAGGTTGGGACAGAATTGGTGACGTCATAACCTGGTTTTTGAGTTCAGTTTGTGAGCCAAGCTAAGTGAGATAAATGACACTGGATTTTCCAGCTGAAAACCGCAGAGGTGGTGAGGGAAGTATATGTGGTGAGACCTGGTGCGGAAAAGAGGCATTGTAAGCTGGGAGATATCGAGGAATGCTGAGTTACTCACCATGCCTGTGTTAATAATTACAGGACAGTAATGAGTATATTTATATACACGTATATGTATATGTATACATATATATATGGCATGTATAGCCAACCGGGGATTGGTTACTGATGCAGTTTTTATAGAGTTGTTGAGGTTGGTTTCGGGACCGCAGATGCGATACAACCAGATAAAGGTAATAAATGGTGGAGTTGATGAGGCATATTGACAATCTGTGGGGAGTATTACTGTGGTCTCTATAGATACGAAAACATCTGGAAGGATTTATTTCAAAGTTAAGTTGGCAGGATCTTATAAGTTGGTATGGAAAAACAGTTAGTAGATGCGGACATGCTTCACACATGTCAATGGCGAAGTCTGAGGAGAAGCAATCAAACAACGCAGTCAGAATTTCAAAAGCGGTGAAGTTATTTAGGAAGGTAAGGTGAGGCGAGAAAGCAGAGCAATGGCTTAAAAGTCGGGGCCTTTCTCGAAAGCTTGACTTTCGGTTATGTGAACGTTTAATAAGTGCAAAACAGTTCGGACAGAAAGGAATTTATCAATAGCATGCACGAATGCATACTTTGACTGAGAAGATCTGATGTGCAAAGAAAGTTCATTCCAGATTCTGGAGAACGTGAGGAGAAAGAACTTAGAGCGTAGAACAGTCCTCGCCGAGGGTGTGGTAATAGTATGCTGTCTATTACGGAGTGAATATGCAGTATCCGGGGAGAAGCACAACTGGTTGGAGGAATAGGATTGCTTCGTCAATAGCGTATACAGAAATACCAAATTTAGCCTGATGCGACGGAGCCACAGTGGTTCGATTTTGAGAGATAAGCATAGCTCCCTGTAGTTTAAGTTTGACGACCAACCGATAAGCTGCTTTGTGAATCTTCTTTGAATACATTCGATAATAATCCTGTCGGATTTTCTCATACTAGTGAAGATTAGGGGACAATATTCGAGAAGGGGCCTGGCATGTACTTTGTACATGTAAAGAATGCTTGCCCTAAGATAAGAGGATCTGAACAGAGGAGCTAGGCACTTTTTAGCCTTTGCTGTTTGGAGGGCAGCATGTTTGGAGAAGTTGAAAGAGCAAGAATAACTTGAGCCAAGGTCTCTTATAAAGGGCTGGCTGCCGATTGGTGAACAGCCGATGAACAAGGGACCAGGAGGAACCTGGCATTTGTAATTAGGAAAAATACACCTATGGGCGGAGAATTTCATCGCCCAGGTTGAGCACCATTCATCAGGAGCGGCTAAATCAGCAGAGGTTTCAGGGATAGTAGTACTGAGGTTGCCAGGCGGAAAAGTGTTGACTATATTTATGTCGTCCACGAACGAAAACGGCGTGCCGTTAAGTATTGTCGGAAACATCATTTATATATAAGAGGAAAAGGAGGGGGGCTATAACACTGCCCTGAATAACACCGCTGGTAACAGGCTCGGGAGTTGTGCCCGGTAATTAGGACAACCTGTGAACGATGCGATAAGTAAGATGAGAACCAAGAAAGAAGTAGATCGACAATGCCAAATGACCGCGGCTTCTTTAAAAGTTGGGGGTGAGGTACACGATCAAATGCCTTGGATAAATCAAGATAAAGAACAACGAATAATTTCCCATTTTCAGCGGAGTCGGCGACGAGATTCAGAAAATCATACTGACAAGTCTTGCGGGACCGTGAACAGAGAAATCCATATTGGTTGTGATTAATAAGACTGAGGCTAAATGAATAATTAATAATGTGATCTTTAACTATTTTTCTATTATTCTGGATAAGATGGAAGTATGGTTTATAGGGCCATAATTGGACACTCATCTAAAGGTCCCTTTTTATGAATGGGAACGATTACCGAGCACTTCCAGTTAGCAGGTACGGTGCTACCATTAAGGGAAAGAGTGAAAAGGTTAAGCAACAACAGGGGGAGATCCGGTCCACCACTGACGAGAGCAATTGGTGGTAAGCCATCGGGGCCTAATCGAGGGGAGGGTTTGCTATTGGATATTAGCTTAGAAATACTGCTGGCACCAAAGGGTATCGTAGGAAGGACAGAGTCGGTAAGTGGTGAAGATGGGGGAGGGGCAATGACAGTAGCTGGAGCCATGGCTGAAGCAAAGAATGCATTGAAAGCTTCGGCTATACAAGGTGGGGAGGTAATAGATGAGTTATCATCCAGAATCAGAAGTTCGAAGTCGGCCTTAACATCAGCCTTTCTAGACTTATGCAACATAGAAAGAAGTTGCGACTTGTTGGGATGACTCAAGGCCTTGGCTTCTTGGTCACGAAGTCGCGTATCATCCTGTCGTTGGATAAGTGTGGAGAGGCGGTTTAGACGAATAAAAAGTGAAAAGTCGTCGGAATTATGTAGTTGTTTGAGAAGTTTATGATACTTCTAATGGAGTGGCGAGACAGGCGACCTCCTTTTAGGTACAGCCTGAGAAGTACTAGAGAATGCTTTCAGGCAGTCGGAAAAGAAGGAGTATAAAATATCCGCAGCATGCTGAGGGTCGTGGGTGAGGAAATACTCACCCCAGTCTTTCTGGCGAATAAGCGTGACTAGCAAGGCCCTATTTCTGCATAGGAATGTATTGTTGGAGGGGTGTGCGGGATTAGGTGAGCCACTAAGGGGCAGATGGCAGATAGCCATTTTGTGGTCACTAACGGGGAAGTTTCGTGTTACGGTCACGTCGATGAGAGGCATGTTATGAGTAAGTACCAGATCTAGTATGTTCCCATTCCTGGTAGGTTCGACAACATGTTGTGTCTAGCCACCAAGATGATTGCTGGTGATCAGGTCGATAAGATTGGGTGGGGCCGAGAGTGTAGGCCAACAATTGTGAGGGAGATTAAAGTCACCCGCAATAAGCTTAGTTCCAGAAGGAAGCAAAGATAGGTATTCGAAGGACCTAATGAGAAATGGAAGCAGGGAACTGGGGAAATTTGGTGAGCGATACAAGCGGCCAATGTGAAGAACAGTGGTTTGGAGGTTCATTGTGAACCAGAGAGAATCGGGAATAGAATCGAGCGCCGTATGTGAAAGTGGGGTCGTGGTGTAGTCTTCCTTGACGTAGGCTGGGCACCCACCGCCACGCCGGTTCAGTCTGTCGGTCCTTAGAAGACGGCACCTTACCAAAGCTACTTGATCACTGGGAGTGCTCTCAGACAACGAGGATTCCGTTATTAAGATAATGTCGTAATTGTTTGTAAGGACAAGTTTTTTTAGGTGCGGGAGTTTGTCAAGAATAGAACGCGAGTAGAATAAGGCTGGAGATATACCATTTCATTGGGAGGTGGTATAGGCACATCAGGGGGGTTGTGTAAGGTGAGAGGAGGAAAGCCATCGCGATTGGAGGGAGCGGAGATCAGGGTCGAAGGGGAATACGTTGATGTTGAGGCTAGTGAAGGTTCAGATGGAATCGCTTTCAGCCAAGCTGGATTAAATGTTGCAGTGACAGGGACTGCTGAGGGGTAGAGAAACTGGGCATCAACGAAGGGGGAAATGTCGAAGCTGCTGTGCGCAGTATAAGACCCTGGTCAATATTTCAGATCACAAGAGGAGAATACAAGAAGAACCTGCCAACTATCGGCCCGTGGACCGCATCCCAGTAGCATCAAAAACTGTAGAATGGTTACTGAAATAAACCTTTGAACATCTCCTCCGCCATCACCTTATAAGTAAGGGTCAGCGTGGTTTCTTAAAATTCATCCTTGCCCTACCTGCTTCAGGGACTTTCGGAGCCTTGGCGGGATAGATGCCAATAGCTGCAAGGCATTGATCTCAAAACTTTGGGAAGTGACTGAAGTTCTTGACAAAGCTACCTGTATTCGTTTGTTACCACTGTTTCGGATATAAAGCATTGTCTATGAATTATCACAGATCAAGGTCAACTTGACGTATATATCAGGTTGTCTTGTTTTTTCCCCTTTTTCATAGTTTAGGCCTGTTTATAAGTGGCACCTAGTAGTAAAAGTTATCTAATCTGAAGCGTCAAATTGTCCGTGGCGATAACTGCGACACACCTGTGTGGGTCCATAACTTATTACCGCGAAAAGTCAATGCAACCCTTTACTAGGAAATCTGGATCTATACTTAAAACAAATCACCCCTTGTTAGCCCATCTATAAAATACTTAGCGATTGTTTGATAAATCAACCCTTTTAGTTATCGCTTCCTCCTTGGCTAAAACTATAATTCTCCTTCGTCCAAACAGTGAAACCACCCTGTCAACCCTGTTTGCAAACATTCTAGTGACTCCCTATAGAATTTCAGCTCCGTTCCGTATTTAAGACATTTACAGTCACCAAATGTTCAATAAAACTAGTTGATTGTCCGAAGCCTACAGTCACAACGTCCAATTTCAAAAGAAGCAGACCGGCCAGTAAGATTTTGCAAATCGTAACCGTTCTTCTCTCAATCACTACGCCATGCTCCGTCTCAGTAACGAACACCCATGATGACGCTAATAGCAAGACCGACAGCCCCTTACAACACGTTAGCTCAATCGAATCGCGGATTGAAGCTCTTGACAGAGCCGCCAGAATTCTGACACAACTGGCTCAACTCCTCGAGCCCGTGTAAATTTATTGGAAGCCTATCTTCAGAGGTTCCAAAACGAATACGAAACTCGAATCACACCATTGTATTTACTATTCCCGATAGAGCCCCACACAACATGGTCGGTAGTACCTTGCTAAAGTCCGCTAACATGGAACGTGTGGTATGCCGTAGCGGCAGACTACGCAGACAAACACAACGACCCCAGTGCCTCCTACTTTTCCAATTTCCGGACTCATTGACAGCCAGTGAGTTTAGTCGTGAACAAACAGTTATTGCTATTATTTCGCCCTACAAAAACACTCGAATAGCACTCGACAAAACGCCACTACAACCAGAAGTGCTGAGAAAGTTGTATCCTTGCAAACATCCAAGGCATGAATCCACCCAAAATACACCTAACTCCTTAATCCCCCTAACCCACTCTATGCAACCAACGTCTATCAGCCAACATTTGCTTGATGTAGACCTTGACCCAAAGCCTGGGCCTTCTCCAAGTCCGCCAGTATCCAAGCACCCTAGGCTCGTCAATAGTGTCGCAGACGCCAGCGACTCGAATCAACCGAGTCCTGCCGGACAGCTCAGCTCTGTGCATCTGGAGCAGCTATCTAAATCCAGTAGCCTCTCTGACCCAACAACTTTGTATCACTCTCCCAAGGCGACACTTAAATCAACGTATGGCCGTTCTTGTCCACACCATATATCCACAACTAGAATCCATCTACCGGACCGCACCATAACATTGCCAGGTCATTCTCGATCAAATCAAACCCGCCAGCCTTCAGGGCATAATCCCGCAAACAAGCTGCCAAGAAGTAGCGTCCCTAATGACAACACCTCACTGCTACTATCGAACTTATCACCCATGGGCCGAAAGTTGGTAACGATCTACACTGGGCCCCCCAATGCACAGTGTCAACACCAATGGTGACCCATGGCCGCTAATCCAGAATTCGGCGACCCAAACCACATCCCTACTGAAGGCTTCAAAGCTTAGTTCACTAGGCAATGACCGCTGTATATCACCAGGCTACACCTCGAAGGTCCTGCAAAGATTAGAAGCGAACAGATACCCTAGTAAGATGTCACTAATGCCAGGACCTACACTTTCTGTTCTCAAAATATATGGTTTCTAAAACCGTAATTCCTCCCAGCCAAAGTCCAGCTCTACGCGCATTTTTTGTACGATGCTCGCAAAACATCACACAGCCATTATTCAAAGCTGCATCTGCCTAGCTCATCACTTCCTAACTTTTCCGTGCCTCCACCATTTATCTCTTTAGTTCCTTTACCATACCAAAATTTTCGTTTTGCCCCATCAGTGTCTATCCCACCACAGTCGTTTTACGCGCAGGATACATCCACAAACCCCCTTGAAGTAAATCTTCCCCACCCAGTGGCATACAGTTGCACAATCTTTCATCTCTTATAGTCCCAATGAACCACTTTCCAATACCGGCACCTTGCAAGTCGTTCATACCTTTGGGAGCACACCGAACTTCGCAGGCCAACTACGCAACACTGCTTATCGCAATTACCTTCTTCCAAAATAACCCCCATATACCTTCTCTACCAACCGCAGATTCCTATCTTTCCCCACCTGGGCAAGCCGCATCGATGGGCGGCGAAGCCACCCCAAACTCCTTTAGTCCTTGCCCTCTAAGGCCTGCTCTTACCACACAACACCAACAAATACCAAGGTTGTCACGTGGGAAAGCCAATACCTTTCACAACCCCGTATTCTGTCACTGCACTGGAGCATCGAACGATCCCAACGAATCAGGACACGTAACAGGGCTACTTCGTCTAAGGTATTCTCTTTCACCCCGTAATAATCCAGAATTGATTATTTCCGGTTCGTCCGCGGCTGATTCTTCAGAAGCCATCGGGGAGGCATCCAAAGCTCGCTTTCCCTCCCCTTCGGTAATAGCTCCATTTCACGCCCCTCACCGTACGCCTCCTCCGACCAACAACTACCCACACTACCTAACCCTGAAATCACATCCATATGAGTGGGTTATCATTCGTCTTATTTAACTCGCGGTCCATCTTAAATAAGCTTCATCACTTAAAACACTGTCATGACATCTAGTCCTGATATATTTATTACTGAAACCTGTCGCACCGGACACACCTCCACAAGCGAAATTATGCTTGAAGGGTACAAGGTTTTCACGGTAAATAGGATTGGCAGACGCGCAGGCGGGTGCCTTGTGTACGCACTGCACGCCCTTTAAGTAGTCCCTATCAGACATGCTACACTCGACTCAACTCCGGATTCTCAATGGCTCACAATTCGTTTCTTAAATGTTGTCATGCACATTGGTTGTGTCTATCGCCCCCTCCCTCATCTACTATTGCAGACTTAACTCCTTCAATTCAGGCTCTTGATTACCTTCCACTACTACATTTGGCAGCGAAAATCGTAGCCGGTGATTTTAACTGGCCTAAAATATCCTGGAGAAATCTCACGGCACCTCCCAGCTTAATAGACTTTGTGTCCCTTACTCACATTGGGGGCTGGGTGCAACACGCTAAAACCCCTACTAGAAAAGCCGACATCCTAGATCTTATATTCACTCACAGCGTTTCCCACTTTTCGGTTTCCGTTCTGAATAAATTTCCGGGTAGCCACCATAAGATAGCGGCCGGTAACCTTTCATTTCATCCTTATCCATCAGACTATCTGACCCCAGTCAACAATTCCCTCCGTTTAAATTGGAACCCTCTGCCCTATCTCATCTGTAACCAAGAATGGGGCAGTTTTTCTAACGGCTGACTCCCAACAGGCAACTGATCACTTCTACCTTAACATGGAAAACTGCCTCCTAAAACTTAGCCCAATATCCCAAAACTCCTCCCTTAGGAAGTCCAAACTTGACTCCCCCCAGCAAAATTACCTTAAGATGCAAAGACTTTACCTCCGAAACCACGGCTTCTCTCCTCTCATGAGACTAACAAGTCTTACTGATATCATCCGAGACCCAAAGAAAAAACAGCTCCGGTACGAAGAAGCCAAAGCCCCAAGGCATCCCAATAAAGCATTGAAACTCTCACTCTTACACAAATCTAGGAATTCGGCAACAGACTCTAAGATCCAGTACGCTGTGTTACCGAGTATAACTTCGGCCACCACCCCTTCTGATATCGCGGAGGGCTTCAACTATTAGTTCACCAATTCCATGGCCCCCGCCTCAGATACAGACCCCCCTAAATCCTCTGGCTATGACCAGCTTTTCCCCGTCTACTCTAACCTTTGAAGTAAACGTTATTTCCAGGCTCATTTCACACTATAAAGCATCTGCGCAGCCTGGACAAGACGGGTTGCCCCTAGCTGCAATCATTAATGGTGGATCGGACCTTCCACTTTTATTACTAAACTTATTCATTTTGTCACCCAAAATTAGCTTGGCACCGTCAAACAAGAAGCGTTCAGTCATCATTCCACAACACAAAAAAGGACCTGTCCACGAATTCGCTTATAACGGCCCCATTATTCACATCCCATCATTTCCAGAATAGTGGAAACGATTATCAAAGATGGCATTACCATCCATCTTCTCCCTTCAAATCTCCTAAGCGGTAGGCAGTACGGGTTTCTCAAATCGCGATCATGCACCATATGTCAGATTGATTTCCTCAACCTAGTCACTAAGGCAGTTGATAGCGGGCAGGCTTTAGTAGTTGTCTACCTGGATCTGTCGAAGACTTTCGACGGTGTTCCACACCCGCATCTTATCTCCAAATTGCGCTCATTCGACATTGCCGATCTGACGCCTTCTTGGATGCAATCTTATCTCGCTCATCGTTTGCAAGTGGTCCTCACTAAACCGAAACCTGTTACATGTGGCGTTATACAGGGCAGCGTACCGGGTCCTCTCCTACTTCTGACGCACATTAATGACGCATTGGATCTAGTACAGCGTGGCACGCCATTCTTGTTTGCAGACGACACAAAAATAGTCTACTCTTTCAATTCTAGTGATGCTATCCCTACTCTACGCAATGTTTCCGCTGACATTTCTGCACTTGACCGCTGGTGCCACACCTGAAGGGTGAGCTTTTCCACTGATAAGTGCGAGATCTTAACCTACAAGTTCCAATTGCCCCCTGGATCCTTAACTCTTGGTGGGTCCCCAATAGCCAGTTGACCTACTATCTGTGATTTGGGTCTCAGCTATTCCTGCTCCCTCAACTTTTCTGAGCACACCGCCATCCCAGCGGCCAAGGTTAGAAGTGTGGCCCTTATCTTTCGCTCCTTTAGTCTCCAGGACAGTATCATCAGCATCCACAAGTCCTACATCAGGCCTCTGCTTGAATACTGCCCAATAATATTTTCTAACATGACAAAATTCGATAGAAGTGAGAGTGAAAGTATACAAAGGAGTTTTACCAAAGAACTACTCTAATGGTCCAAGTCTTTAAGCTGTAGAGAACGATGCCAAAATCTGAATCGTGACCCACTCTGGCTCCGCCGCTAAGACTAAACTTAGTCTCCTCGTTTGACCTACTCCATAACCGGTATTTTTCCATTAACCCAGTAAGTTTCTACCGTGAAACCCCTTACTAACTTCGGCACAGGCCTTTTGCTGTCCTTTCTATTATAGCTAAATCGGCCATACGGTCAAGTTTTTTCCTTCTTGTCTACTCCAAAGTCTGGAACAAGTTGCCCATCAAACTTCGAGCTTCACAAACCAAGTCCCAATTTCTGTCGGCACTCATCCCATATCTCAGCGCCACCCTTGCGCTCCAGTTATCCAGTATGAGCACGGCAGAAGATATAGCTAAGGAGAGAGGCCTTGACTTCTAAGACCAACTCCTTCGTCGACCCCGCTCCCTTCAATTAAGGACACAATCAACGATAGACAGTTTAATCTATCTGACTGAGTTCTCAAAGTTAGGCTAGCTATGGCCATTTCCTTAATGGATCAAACCAATTGAAATGCCACTATTTTCATCCACTTTGCTTCCACATTCTCCCGTAGTCTCTGTCGCTCTTATGCCTTGTCCTTAACTGGTTTTTATATGCCTTCATTAACCGTTATTCCACGGCAGGGGCACGCCCTGACTATTCTGTTTTATCTGCTCTCCTTTTCCAGTTCTCTCCTTACGTGCATTTCACCCTTAAATATGGTATATATGCCTGGATAAAGCCGCTGTTTGGTCGATTACTAACAGCTGGCTCTGTCCTCTGGAACCCGTCGCAACCTGGCCATCCGATCGCGGAACTTATATCTCATGCTTCCATAGTTGCACTACGCCCCACATGCTTAACCATCAGTGAACATTAGTGCCCTCCCAACGGTGCGAGGCGCGGTCAGATTCGCTCTGGCCGGCGCACACTGGGCGTGCAGGTCGTCTGCAACGATGTGCAAACGCAATTGGGCAGGTGGATCACACCTCCTGTGTTCACCTCACGAAGTGTTTTTCGGGTTGGGTGCCCACCGCACGGCCAGCCCCACCCACTAGCACCGGTTGTAGATTGCACGCTCTAACTTCCCCCGGGCTACCGCTCCCAATACTGTCGGTTAAAAATTGCGTGCGCTCCATCCTTTTTCCGCCACGTTACGCTCACCTATATTTCTCATCATCTGTTACCATTCGCCATTTTTGTCGCTTTACCAAGGATGCACACCTGCCCATTCTGTCCTTGCTCTTATCGACCCTCACTGTGTTACCTCTCATTGCAAGTCACTATCCTCCTACCCACTTTACTCTGCCGACGACCGCCAGTATTTTATTTCTTTACCCATGTCTGCTTTGCCGGCTTGTAGTATCTATTCATTTGGTATAATCCTAGGTCTATAAAGCTCATAGATCGCATTCTTAATCCTCACTTTATACCGTTCTCTCAAATCCTCCCCCGTTCTCCCCTCTCATGCCTAATGCCATCACACACCAGATCCACCCGCACCCATGACCAATTCTCATATTAGAACTGCTATTCCAAACTCTGAGCCTCTCACAACCACATCTATTACCCAGTCACTATCACTCCATTCTTCTTGCCTGGCTCCGCGATTCCTCCGTGGATCCTTCCACTTAGCAGTGCTCCAACTAGTATCGTCCAGTTGCATTCACTTGAACAATTGCCTGCATGCACGCAGCTCCCAATTTCCATGTCCCCGACTCCAACGCGCATCCATTGTTCATGCATTATGTTCTTACAACGGTTTATTTGTCCCGGTCCTTCTTTCCTCTCTGCCATTTCCGTGTTCCACCTACAATGAGATGATCCTACTGATTATGTCTCATCTGTCTTTTTCGGCATGTGCTCCCATCTCCCGTTTCGTCTTTTGACTGCCACAGGCATTTTATGCGTGCCCTTCAGACCATCCTGCTTTTTCACTTGCCACCTAGTGTGAAATCACTGTTTCGTCATGGTTCTCATTCAAGGCTTCAGTCCATTTGATCTGCTATTACTCTCTGGTACCCCTTTTGCTCATTTTTCACCCACGCTGTTTGCCGTCACAGCTGCTGCATCTTGCACCACGGACAGTTTTACCCCCCAGGCAACTTTCTCCACTTTGTATGCACAATTGCTCTGCGCTGCTTGGCCATCTCCACAGCCACCATCTTCCTGCTGAATAAAGTAAGCCCATTAATCAGTACTTCGCCCATTCTTGACCGACACCACATGTCTCACCTACATCAATTAGATTATAAGATCCATTCTTACCCGTTCTCTTCGATACTTTACTTCATCTCCTTTTTTTGAACTGCCCCCCAGTCGTCGTCTTTTATGTGCTTCCGCATTCTCCACTCTCTCTGTTGATCCGCCAAGTTCATCTGTCATGAAGATGGTTCACCACGATATTCCAAAGTTAATTCTACGAACATTCGACCTAACCTAACCTGCCCCTCCTAATAACTGATAATTTCTTTCTGGCACTCCATTGTTAATGATCCGGCTTCTCTTATATGTATATATAAACAAGCTCATATACGCATATATGCATTCGCTCTGTATCCTGCAGTTCCTCACAGGCCATCTATCGCTATCATCCCGCTGACCGCCATGACATGCATCCATTCCTTCTACATCTACAACACACACCTACTGTGTCCAATTCTTTTGAACCATTATTTTACCTGGTCCACCCTCTACATCTTACTTTTCTCGATCCCTGTTTTACAATGAGTTTTGTGCCCTGTTCGCCGAGCATCTTTTGTAGAGTACCAATGCTTCACTGCTACCTGATCCTTCGCAGTGAATCTCACTTTTTCTCCATCGTCTCCCGCTCTTACAGTTTCTTATGCCGATTTCTAGCCTTTCTCATGTGTATCAGTCAGCTTTCAGATTTCCCTAAACGGACCAGCCGGATCCCTCACCTGACCTTGACTTTTCAAACTCACCGAGCGTTCATTTGAATGCGCCCATTGGTCCATTTAAAATGAGCACATTTTCTTTGGTGTGCATACATTTACCATACTTCCATCCCACGTTACTCCACCTTCCAAGCCTCTTTTTCCAACTCCTGTCACGTAAATTTCTACAATTCAAGGGTTTTGTCTGTTTATTCCATAACTGGTAAGCAACTGGTCGTGCACCAGGCATGCCCCGGGAGTCTACGAAATAAACCGTTACTATTATTTATAATATTAATAAATGCGTGGCTAGAATGTTACTTGTCCTTGCGCAGCCTAGTAGCGAAAAAGAAAGGCGCCGTTTCCACTGCTGGTTTGTGAACTTTTCGGCTGATAAAGGCTGCATTCTCACGCACAAGTGTCACGTTCCTCCAAAAGCATTGAATATGGGTTGTCAAGTGATTCCTGACAAGCCATTAGTACGTTACCTAGGCGTACCATAATCCTAGCCATTAAATCCCTCCGAGCAAAACAGACAATGAAAACTAGGTCTCGCAGGCTGGGGGGAATGGTTCACAGAAAGTTCCGTTTGCAAGGCAGCAAGTTCAGTGTCCATAAGTTATACTCTAGACCATTGCTAGGGTGCAGTATTTTTCAGTACCTTGCCCCAGTGTGGCAGCATAGCCGTTGAAAATGTTCAGCCTTTCTTCACCAAACAAATAGGCGGCCATTCTTCCGAAAGACGAAAAAAGCCGGTCATTTCAAACTCACCTTTAAAATACAGATCCCGTAAAGCCCCTTCAGAAGTAAGAGATCTTGCATTTATTCGTTATGACGTGGCAGTCATTCAGTTATGGTGCCGTTCTCAAGAGATGACATGCGTTCATACTTCCTGCTTAGTATTCATAAACGTGGAACAGGTTTCCACCCCTTGTTTGCTCACAGGCCACTTGCTAGGACATAAAGAAGAATTAAGTGGATTTCCTGAAGTACCGGTTTTGGCATCCACCATTGATCCATACACTTTGGAGGATTGAACGCCCAAAGTCGGCTTTGATTATTGACCGTCGTTCTGAAGTTTTGGCTAGTGGACTAACGCTTTCACCGGATAATTTGCCAGAAACCTTTCGTCCTCCCATTTCCCGAATGAAACTTATCTTTATGGGACAAACTTTTGCACCGCCAAGCCTAATCTCTCTCCCGGAAAACACTCACTCAAAACATCAGCCATCCCCTCAGATGCAGTACATCCTCCTTGCCCAACCCATGTACCATGATTTCTGACAGTTTTTCCACTCTAGAACAAACTTCTAGCTGGCACACGCTGCCTCGATCCCCCACCGATTCCGTTTTATCAAAAATAAGTGACTAAACAGAGTGTTGTCTGGCAACTAAGCAACAGCTCAGTAGCCACCTAAAATGACCTCTACTTCTAGCCTCAGTCTTGCTAAACGCTAGGACCCTTTATCAGCCGCTGTCACATCTGTTCCCTTTCCCTTATTCGTGGGCTGCACGAAGCCCTTCATCTGCCTGTGAACCAACGGTTCGGTGAGTGGGAATCCTAACAAACTACCTTAGACTGTGGTAGACCCTACCCGCCTCTCTTTTGTTTTTCATGCAAACGTCGGCGCTTCTGACTTCACGGATGTGATGAGTGTTTCCACGGCACATCCTTGAACATTTCTGTCTGTGGCTGTCTCTAAACGTGGAGTTTAACACCAATGAGACGGCACCAACATCAAATACAAAGACGCTGACGTAGTACAGCGAGAAAGATATACCCTACTGTTTTATCCTCCAGGCACACCTGCGTTGCCACATGCAAACCTTATCTCCAGGCGGCGGTTCCGTACTTTCCAGTTTATCGTCACCGATTCTCTAACTAGTCACATTTGGCGGCTTGCCTCCCCATTCCGTCTTCTTGGCCGGAGTAACTGTACTTCATTGCGACCACTAACTGCCCTCACATTTCGCCCTATTTTAGGTTCACTCCCTCTACCTTACGACCTCTACATAGTCCAGTACAGCCCATCCGGTTTTACCAGATCACATCTTCTTCCATCTTACGCCCACATCAAGAACTCATCTAGCTTTGAGGCCCATCCCTCTCTTTTCTGAGTATCATTTCAGGTGGCCCAAAATTCATCAGAATCACGATATCCAACGTTATCTTCCTCATTCTGTTTTGCTTTAAGTCATGCCAGCCCTTGGTCTATGTAATCACACTCTTATTTTCAAAGTCACCGGTTTTATCCATGCCCGCCTAAATAATGCAGCCAGTCACGGCTTATGAATCCGAAAGTTATGTCCAGTTTAGTCACATTCGCAAAGTAAGTAGATTATTTTGAAGGATCTCCGATGTAGATCCTTTTGGCAGGGCAAGGCAGGTATGCGGAACTCAGCCATTTGAGAAACATGACCGTGCTGCTGCAGGTCGCTTAGAGCGGTCACTTCATCGAGGCGGCGGCCGTTCCTGCTCACTGTAATGTGGCACACACGTTTGATACCCACTCGGTTTTGCCACCAAGAACCGGCGACGATTCGGGAAAATCGATGTTCGAATACGAAAAGAAGCTAAGCATCCTCGATGCGGGATGTCATGTCGTGCAAAGGTACAGTACAACACTACGAACCGCAGCAAATCACGCCCATCCCCAAATTGATAGCCGGATGTCACGGAGAAGCCGAAGATGTCACAGTTTTCCGAAAGGTGCTGCAGCTCTAGCTATGCCTGATCTGATCTCCTAGACACCATCTTCGGCGGTCAATCAAACTTTCAAGTTATTTTAAGTCGCCAACTCACTGTAGCTGGTGACCACAAGGGGCTAGTGCGAGCGCGGGCCCCTGCCAATCCTGCAAAACCACTTCGCACTTGGGAGGCCCAGAAAGCTTGCTGTACCCAGGCACCTCAGTTGCCAGGAGGTCCAAGGCGTGCTTTATTGCCTGTGCACTATCACTGAGCAAGGCAATATCATCGGCCTATTTCAAGTCAAAAACCGTTTCCTGGGATAAGCTAAACCCCGCCGTTTAAGAGACCAGAGAGGAAGCTCCTTTGAACATCCTTACGAAAAACTTAGGGATAAAGGACAAGGGGCAAACTCACCATACTCCGTTGGAGGTAACAGAAATGAAAAATAGCTGGCCGTAGGTCATCAGCCGAACTGAAGTGTGACGATTCAACAGTTTCAGGACGGATATGAACCTCCTGAGCACTCTACCTAGCCACAAGCAGTTCCATAGTGCAGCCTCATCGATGAAGTCGAGGGCCACTTAGAAGTCCAGCCTGGCTGAGCGCCGCTTTAGTGGACCTCCTGCGGGCAGCTACTCCGTCGACCGGTGGCAGTAGATCCTTTGCGATATGCTTCCACTGCGGCTTCACATAGCTGCCACACTGTTCAACCTCCTATTTGATCTTAGCCCCCAATTAGCGCAATGATATCTAGTCTGCCAGGTGCCAGCCAAATCCTCCTTTGTCTGGGTCCTTAGTCTACCGAGATTCAGTAGTGAGCTCGGTACTCCGTGCTCACTGTTTCCAAGCGAAACCTAAAATAAAAGGTCTGAAGTTTCCTGCGGGTATCTTGTGGTCACAAGTTCCAGAGTGAATGTGTGCTACCAGTGCCTCCATCTAGCCTTCTGGGTCGGGCCCCTACCACGTATGTGACTTGGTAGACTGTAAACAAGTGATTTACCAGGGGCCAGTTTGTTTACCCAGTATACCTCCGGTGCGATGAGGTCTCCTTCTATCAGGCCGTTTCGAGCTAAACTCGAGGGAAGCCATAAGTATTCAAATAATTGGTCATTTTCCTCCGTTTTACAAGGCCGGCTGGGATTAGCGCAGACAAGTTTCAGTTCTGCGGCGTAGGCCACAAGTGCACCGAAGTGGATTACGCATGGGGTAGATGTAGTTTAGTTTATTCCGGCTGGTTGCAGCGCTCTCGCATGAAAAGCAGTTCCTCTCCGCCCAGCTGCGCTTGAGGTTGGTTATAAAGTCGAGAGGAATTTGATGCCTGGCGCTCCTTTTGGGGCCAAAATCAGGTCCCTGCGACTCCCATTGCACCCCAGCTTATCTTGCGAGTTTCTTGCTTGGATTACCCTTTACCCGCAGTTTGCTTTTGTGTGCGCAACTAGCAGTTGCGCAGTCCCATGTTTTTTTACTAGTATTCTCGGGTGTTCCCAGCTGCTCGGGCCCCGAATCCAAGCTACCGCACCTTATTTTGCACGGACATTCTTGCAACCTCATGGCTTTTGTTCCCGACAGAAAATGCTTTTCCAGCCTACGAACGCCCAGCATTCGATAAAGCGGGGCTGCCTACAACCTTCATTGACTTCCGCGTAGTAGTTTGGCTTTCTGCTGCGGGTTTTTTGGATGAATGCATGGCGGCAGTAGGGCACCAGCCGCTCCAAATATGGGTGAGTGGTAAATAGTTATGGTGAAGCCCGTGAAGGAAAAAGACGTGGTTGCAGGCCGATCTTCAGTTTAGGGGGACTAGCCACCGGACTGAAACAGAATTGCATCCCTCGTGGCCTTCTTGATGTTGTATGCGGCTTATAGTATTTATCTTGTTTCCTCAAATTGATGGATTTCATAACAAATGGCCCAGAAACCTTATCCTGACTCTCCTGGAGGCTGTTCCTTTGGCCAAGCATGGGGGTATGCTTTATAGCATCGGCGTCAGGTGTTACGATTATCCTCGAATGACGGACTTCTTGCAACCTCCTTGCCAATGACCCGTGTTTCCGTCTTCTCAGCACCAAATCAGGGGTGCCGTTATTCGCCACTTTCCCAATCTTTCCAGGAGCAGCTTTACTGTCAACTCCGAGGCTGGTCAACGACCAGAAGGCAACTCGGTTTCTTCCCAGTTTCCGAGTTTACAGTCGGAGCCAACAGGCTCAGCCTTTTAAATGGTGACACCAGGCCCATTGCATTCTTTTGACATGTTTCGTTTCATATTTGCGAGATTCTTAAATCGACCAAAAGAGTCTCATCTGCTCCGGTTAGAACTACCTAACCAGCAGAGATCGCCCGAAACACGTCACAAAACTTGTGGCCCTCTTTCGCTACCGAATAGCCAATTTGAACGGGGAAACCTAATTCAGCGATGATTCTGAGAACAGTAGCGCTTCGAGTACATTTCCGAAGAAGTTCTACCCATGCCATGGTGGCCTCTTGAAGGTGTATGGACATTTTGTTCAACAGGGCCGGTGAGTATTTTTGCTTAAGCTCTGCATGCAAGAGTTTTCGCGGGTTTGGGCGGGTACGATCCGGCTCCTTGTGTCTGCAGCGAATGCTATCGAGGGTCTCCGTTAAACCTCCAGATTTACTGTCGGACCAAGTGCCTGAAGAGTCACACTGTTTCTTAACTTTTAACTCATTTCTGCGAATTACCAAAGTAGTGGCTCTGGCAGAAAGAATATTTATTTGCTTGCTACGGGTCCCCCTACCTCTGCTCACAGATGCGATTACTTAAGGGGAGGAAGTAAGTCTGACTGTTATGGGGTATCGAGATCTGAGATGAAGGGTTGAGCTTTGCTCAACTTAGTTTAAAATGCTGGTGGCATACCGGTGGGTCACAGGAAGTTCCGCTTACCCGTAGATTATTGTAGTTACTGCCGGACACAATGCTAAAAATAATAAAAATAATAATAATCTGACTTTCTTGTTCCAGGAAACCCGTTTTGGTTTCTTCCTCTCGTTTTCTGGTCTGAGCGTTTTGTTGCCGTTCTTCGTAAAACGCGTGGGCAGAACATTGAAGTCTATTCCAAAATCGTGCTGAAACCTCAGTTTTTCCCAACTTTTCGCTTGCTAAGCAGAGTTACGTCAGCGCTAATCCTGTAGTGGTAAGCGGGTATGAGGCCTGGGCACAAAGTCTTCTTTAGACTAGTATTTACCTTGTTTTCCTAGCGCTGCCGGTGAGCTCGGAGATGGGTCGCTGCAAAACTGGAGATGGACGAAAAGAGCAATTTGGCTGCACCTAGCGTCTTGTATTACCCACCAGCTTTGATGAAGACTGCTATAAGGTAATAGAGGGTTTAGTGATTTGTAACTTCGCTTAGCCAAAACCTCCTCAATGCGTTTTTAAACCATGCATCACTGACCTGACAGCAATCTGCCCGACCCAATAAAATCAGGCCACAGGGTAAATGGCTTTGACCGGTGGACCTTCAAGTTCTTGCACACGACGGCTGTAAACTTCCCTTATTCCCTGACTGTCAAGTGGCCACAATGTTTCGACTGCTGATTTGCAAGGCGCAAAGAATGGGGTGAAAATCAGGTTCGCCCCTGAAGATCCAGTAGTGGCTCTGGATGACAAGGTTCACGGACTCAACTAGCTGCGAATCTTACCTCAGGGAGTCCCCCATAGGTCTGGGGGAACGACAGTGAGAAGGACTTAATACTCCACATTTTATTGCTCACCATGTAGGAGCAGGCTCTTCGTGTCCTGAGAAAAAAAGGAAGAAGGAGCGATACCTAGTCGTCAAGACGGTGGTTCAGTTACGGTTTGGAGCGGCACCCTCGAATTGGCCTACAGTATTTTTCCCTCTGCTAGCATAATGCTTTCATTATCACACCTACGGTACTTATAATTCCCGTGCCGATGAATTGTTTTGTCACAAGTTACTGATACACATTGATTTTGAAGCTAAATTGCATGTGGTTTTCGGTCATCCAGGAACCAGTTTTCGAACCTTTTTGAAGAGTCAGTTTTGGCCGAGTAATTTTGTTTCCAGTAGACCAAACCAACAGTGTTCTTGTCCTGCCTGTCGAATGCAAGCAAGGCGATTACTTAGAAAGATGGCGATTGAGAGCAAGTGATGGATACGTACGAAGCCCTCGGGAATCCCTGAGGAGCATCACCCGTCTTATGGCCGAAATACCCGAATGGGATGGGCACGGGCCCATTGTAGTACCGCCTCCAAGAGGACCGTCCAATCTTGCGCTGTTCAAGATATAACTGAAGGTATAAGAGAAAGTGCAAGAACCTTCAGGGAGCTCCAGCAAACCAGAGGCGAAGGAACTTTCTAAACCTTCCCAAGTGGGAGTTGTAGGGATGAGAAATGAGAAGGTGTAAGGGACCCGGGCAGGAGGTCCTACAGTTAGGTTTAACGGCGAGTCCTTCGTCTTTACCACCAGAACTGAACTGTGCAATCAGAACGGACCTGGAAGAGAAGCAAGACTACTGAGGACCGCAGATATCTGATGCAGTTGAAGGCACAGTGTGGCCAGATGTGATGGGCGAGAAAAATCAAATAAGTGAACCGAAAGGTAGCTGCAAGATATAAGGACTGGAGGTAACTGTTTGCGGCGGGAAGCCGTAACATTCTCTCTCAGAACTATAAAACCCATCAGAGGAGCCAAAGACAAAGCGCGATTTGAATTGAGGGGGCAGCCGACTTACCGAGGCTTGCAGACAAAAATACGATGCTAGGTATCAGAGAAGTTGATACGGTCTGCTTTTGGAATCGTTATCCTGAGTAAGAGCAGTGACAGAAGGAGCAGTACTGGTTTAGCTAGTGAACCAAAATATCAAGGACGATTTGCTGCAAGCGCTGGGACCTATTACCTCATCGTGCAAAGATTTTGTAATCGTTCCAGACATCCACAAAGTGGCAATAAGAGCAAAGTGAACTGCCAACTGAGAAGGAAGGAGGGCAAAGCCGTGGTATTATTGTGAATACAAGCTAGGAACAAAACTCGGCAGTAAAAACCGGACAATATAGCCTGCAGAGCCCATCCAGCAAACATCCTCTTACGGTGGCTCTAACTGAAGACATCAGAAGGTGAAGCAAGGAATGTGTCCGCTGGAAGACCAAAGTGGTCCCGGACCGCCTGCCATAAGATCTCTTGGGAAGTCGACAATGGAAATCGATACCTTACGGTTTACTTGTCGTACGACGTACATCGAACTGGTGATCGGACGGTCAGTTCAGCCAGATTTCCGACGAAATTGGTACAGCTAGGTCAACCGTGTTCACTCAATGGCCTTGGCCGCCAGCTCCCGTGGTTCCTTTACCGATTTTTCAGACGGGAACAGTTGTCCGCCAATCCGAACACAGCGAACGATACGGATTATAAGCAACCTTTATGCCAGGGTTTTGTTTCGATAGCTACGCTGAAACATTTGTTTACGTCAAATCTAGCAATGGGATTTGAACTGCAAGCTCGTGATTTTCGGGCCAATCGCGCAACCTTGGCGTGAGGATCCATATGGGCTAGCCAGGATAATACAATGTTCGGTGTAATGGAAGAAAATCAGCAGCCTCTCGAGTACTCTGCTCGAGATATGAAGCAAGATGGGGAAAGGTTGGATGGAGTTGAGAAGGAGGAATACTGCAGTTTTACACATTAGAGTCCTTTATATTCAAGAACAGGGCAGCCGACCACTAAAGCCTTTCAATGCCATGCTGGAATAGCTGCCGTCTCAGAAACCTGGTTGTCCCAAAATTATCGCTTCCCACATGGCGTAAAAGAACTCTTTTTCGTCCATTGACAGAAGAGGGAAAAAGTATAGCTGCTGGTGGGGTCGAATGCCTCATCAGACAAGTTTCACTACCCTTGGGGCCAAGAGGTGGGTTGCTAACAACGAAAACTGAAAGGTGTTCTATAACGGTAAAAGTGCAAGACGTCTATTGCAGATGCCTCGGTGACCGGTAGCTGAAGGTACACCAAAGTCACTTTACCACCCCGGACTTTTCTATTTACTGCATTACGTAAACTTCACTCGTCTTATGTCCCAAACTTATATTGGCATTGTAGTGAGCGGGCTGTTGGCAACCATTGTGCTTAATTATTTTGAGAGTAGAATCCTGTTGATTCCATCGCTCAGCTTTGCGCTGAATGAGATATTTTTCTCCATATCTTCCAGAAGAAAAGCAGGCCACCCCTTGTGGAGGAGCGCTGGCCCTCAAAAACAGTACACTGACCATTAATTATTCGTGCCAACGTAAGCTTGCTTCCTAAGGCTAGACCATTTTTGGTCTCCGGTGACTCGCGTGCTCATCATATCACGCCGTGGCCTTGATGCACGTTCTTGAGTCCTTCCAACCTCATATTTCAGCTTCCTCTTTGTTCATAAAATTGCTGACTTGGTAGATCTTGAGCGTTGAAACAATTGGCTGCGGCTTACTCAAGAGGGTCTCACGCGTATAAATGGGCTAAGACTCAAGGTTGGACAAGGACCAACTACTGACGGACACGCCACAGCGACTAAAGGCATCGAAAAACCTACTTCGAATAGTGAAAGACCTTAATTCGCCAGGTGATGATTACACAACAGGTGGTCGCACACCGTATAGAGCATAGGAAGGCAACATCGACTGTAAGCTTCACAGCGCTCTAGCTCAATCGTCAACGGGGAACAAGATACAAGTCGCAGTGCCCCCCCCCCCTTTCTTGAACTAATGACCACGAGACACGAAAATGACATAGATTGGTTAGATTCGCTGCTTCTTCTAGACGAAAAAGTATAACCTGACAAAAAACTCTCCCCCTGTCTCAGTCGTCGGAAAGCGGCGGAAAAACTTCATGAAAGCTTCTCGCGGTTAAGCGTGCAGGAACTCAGAACTACTGTGGCAGTTAGCGAAGAAGCTGGAGTGAACAAAGTTAGGTAAAGGATGAAGTGGAGACTGGAGATGCCGGAAAATGTTTCCCCACTTCGAGGAAGAAAACTCTAAGGCAAGACACCTGGTTGACCCTCGGAAGCTTGGCGAGCAAGCAAAAAAAGATGCAGAAGCTGGAAAATCTTCAAAGCTGTGAAGTGGCAAAATAGTTCAAGCACGGTAGGAGGAGGATAGAAGCTAAGCTGTAAAAATCAAGTGAAGTGAAAAAAGAACCTTTCAATCAACAATGGACGCAGAAACTAAACAATCCGAAAGGCTCCTATGGGCACGATCAAACAAAACTTTGCTTAGGTATGTCGCAGGGATCCTGGTTGTGAAAAATGGAGAGTACATCAAGACGGCCAGAGCAAAGCCAGTTTTCTGTGCCTATGCTTTGAAGTTGCGCAACGAAGTTATAAATTACAAAAAGCGCCCTTGAAAGTAAATTCCTGCCCCAAAGTTTCGCACCTGCAAGTAAGGAGTGTGACTGATAAATAGAATAAAGGAATGAAAGCATGGGTCAGATGGATATGCCAGCTTATACCAAGTTATTAGCAATCGCTGGCAGCCGTAGTCAGTTAATATATCTGTCGTTTTTACCGAGGCAAGCATAAAGGAAGGATGTTAACATCGAAAAGCAGGATAGTGGCAGCCCTGGATGATCACAAGGGAGGGTCAAGGCCAAAAGAGGGGAAACGGTCCCGTGGGAATTACATGCATTCGTTGCAGGCTCAAGGGCAACTAGTAACAGAACGAGTAAGCCCTGGATTAACCGCTAGTTCCTCTGTAAGACACAGCACGGGTTTAAAAAAGAAACCTTGTCTCCAAAATCTTGCAGATTCTCGTAAGTCAGTATGCAGCAGGCTGAAAACAAGGTTGTTGTAGTTCGTTGTTCCGACTTCAGCAAGCTTCTCGACTCAGACAAACAGCGAATACTGACGGAGAAGCTGAAGACGCTTCGGGCAAGCGGGCAGTTACACAGACGGACCTCAGCCTTCCTGACAAACAGGGAGTTTTAAGTGAGAGTAGGAACAAAAGGTTCAAAAGCCGTAAACGCAACCAGTGCAGTTCCTGAAGGGTCATTTAAAAATCATCGCTTTTTCCTCTCCACTTATTTAAGATAAAGGTTGGGCACCACTTTGCTTCACTTTTGCGGATGATGTAAAATCTGTAGGATAAGAAGATCGTCGGATGTAGACGAGGGGCCATACAAAGTTATTTCAACAGGCGAACCGATGGGATTTGCCAGTGAATAAAGGCTAGATTCACTTGCTTACCAAGGCCACAATGGGATCATTGTTAAGGGGAATAATGCACCACCCACGGCTGAGCCGACATAGTCAACAGGGGGCTTGATGTCAAGGTGACAGTTAACTGAACGGATGGATTAAAAGATGCAAGCCCGCTGCCTACATGGTAAGAAGTGAGATTCACCGGCTGCGCTTGTCAACTCACGAAGAATGGCGGACGGGGTTATACCTAGCCACTAGTCAATAGTGAGGCCGCATTTGGAACACTGCGCAGGAGCTTGGGCACCAGTGCTGAAGAGGAATGCTGCCTGTTTAGGAAGGTTTCGACCACCAGCCGCTAGGATGGTTGAGGGAAAAAACAAAGGAGAGCATACGGAGAAAGACTGCCGGGTATAAGACCCTTATAACTTGCAAGAAGACTCAGTGTTGATTTCATTGAGGTGTTTAAAATCCTATTATGGTAATGAGGAATGTGTGTTCAGGACCTACTTGAACAGGCCGCTGAACAGAATACTAGGAAAAGGCCTAACAATTTGGAGGCCGCGCTATGGACACAATGTGCCAAAGAACATCCTGAGCAGTAACAAAGTGGGAAGGTTGGATTGACTGCCTGAGTACGTGGTTAGCGCACTAGGGGAGAAGCTTTTAAAAAGAATCCTGGATGCTAATTGGGACGAGATAATAACATGAGTAAACCACAGACGATCGGCGAAAAATTGCAGTTTACTCAAGGTCTGTCAGTTACCTTGCTTCCGTGCCTGAGGAATGTGGTCCTAATTGTGTTGTGGAGCCCACAACACAGGTCATCTCTTCCCTGGTAGTTCAGAACAGAGTTTCCAATCCCATCCCTCCCAGATAAACCGAAGGAACAAACCGTTCGTGCAACACAGCTGGAAGGGATTAACGGAGCGGCAGCGTTGGGTGCCGATATCTGTATACCAGAAAAGGAATTCCACAATCTCGAATGGCGCGGGCCACCATCAGCCCTGGACATTCTCATCTAACCCAAGCCTGGGCATTTTGCTTTAAGTAAAACGCCTTGCAAACGTGACTTGTTTGCTTGCCCAACTCAGAGACAATGACGATCGAACTTTACTTTCAACTTACCGTTATATATTGAATTTCGATCTCGCAGCTGATATCCCCCGATTGAATCTCTGGTTATTTTACCCCGCGGAATTTTCTCAGTTATCGGCACCGAATGTGCACGTATTCGGATTCAAACATGTGGCTGCCGCTACACCTGCTACTGAGGTGGCAGGCCGCCCTTAGTGAGGTAATGCCTTCCGTGAGTTCACTACTGGGCAATTGGAGGAATGTGCCTTTACTTTCTTTCATGCTCTTGGTTCATTGAATCTGAACTTGAGTCCCCTGGTTCTTGCTCCCTGTTCCAATTGTCAAAGAGGCTCTGTTAGGATAGAAACTCCCCTCGCTTTTTGAGGGCTTCTGTTGGATCCTTCCTTGGTATTCGAAGTTACATCGAGTAATGGCTCAGCGACATTATGCACTTTAGGCGAATTTTACGCGCATTTGCCGACTGCCATCCTGATGGAGCACTGCCCAACTTTCCCGAGTACAAACGTGCCCCTTATAGTAGCCGCAGCCAAACCTCAAGTGCAGTGTATCTTGATGTGGCTCAACGGCGTTTGATAAAACAACAGCTCTCCAAAAGCTCCCTTGAAGACGCTGCGAGTAAAGCTTTGTGGAGCGCTCGTTCATGCCTTACTGCAGCAGCTACACACTGCTGAGATGGCTGGCAGTATTCGTTCATCCGACTTCGGTGTCAGTAAAGTCCGTAACTTTCCGCACCACCTGCAGGCTTCGTAGTTCTGGGTATTTAACTTTACGCAGGTGTTCTGGATGAGATGTCTCCGCCGCCCTATGTTGCGCCACAGTTGCCACTGAGTAGAACAGTTGTGAAACCTATTCGAATCTTTCCGTTGGGACGAGGTTCCGGTCCCACGCACCAGCTTTATGTCATTTGCAAATAAGTAGCCTGCTTTTTGCGTACCCTCCGAGAAACCGTTAAAGCAGGTCAGAAATAGAATAGGACCCAGGACTGATTCCTGCTAGGCCCCTCAGGCATCCCAAACCCTCACGGAATTGCCCCCATCCACGTCAAGGTAATACGTCTAGTCTGTGAGATATGCGCCGCCCCACTTTAGCACCTGGTATTCCTTACCTAGGGCCGCCACTTTGTATTGCAGCAGATATTAGTTCACGGACTTGATGTATACCCCAGGCTAAACGGGCCGCCTTAGCATCGGCAGGTGAGCGTATAACCGCTGCAAGAGTGCCATTTGGATCGGCTTCCTCGGGGCATTTTCTGTCCTACCGGAAGAACACAGACTACTGTCCTCATCTACAGTGTAGTTGAGGGCACTTTTGCCGGAGTTAGTCCATATTTTCGCCGGCTTCCTGCCTCGAAGTGCTCTCAGGGCATTTCGGCCCTAGCGCTGTCGTGAACATCAAGGTTACCACCCTCGCCCTCAGCACATCATACAGCTACTAGCATTGCTTTTTCCGTTGTGTAAACTGATCATGGGATTTTGGGCACCTCATGGGGTTCCTGGCTTAGGTGATCCCCCAAGGCAGTTCGTGTTGCTGCCGGAATCTGACGGCCGCTTGCCGCATTGTTTTAAACGATGGACATCACCCATGAGTTTTTATCTGCAAGTATTGATACCACTTGCCTTTTCCAGCCTTCGGTACAGGTCCTCATGCTGGTCCACCGCGATTCTCCCCGCTTCCTTAGCATCCTGCCTGCGGTTAAAAACCCAGGAGCCTGCCCTCTACTCCCCCTGGTTGTTTGTAGAACGTAATGCGCGAGCCCATCATTCACTGGAGGCCTGGTGACCTTTCAGAACTCATTCTCCGCTTCCCTTCGTTTAACCAGTTCAGCCCGAGGTACTGTACTCCGGAGGACTTCGAGTTCAACTGCTCCGTCTTCGATGTACTGATGGAAGGTCAGCAGGGCCGGATCCCCCTGAGTGGTGGCAGAGGGGCTTTGGTGCTCGCATGCAACATTTGTGTTGGCTTTGTATGGCCTAAAACTTAGGAAGACAGTCTATATATTTGGTTTTATGGCACTTTATCCAGTCGTCCACTTTATCGTGCTCGAGACTATCACCACGGTCTTCGCAACATCCCTCCTAACAGCCGTATCGGCTTGGTGCACGAAGTAGTCGGAATGAAAGAGGACTCTAATTCCGTGGGCCTCTTCTAGGCTGCTTCCAGTGGTTAGCAGGCGGTCAGCAGTGGTGTTGTCCGTTGTCAGTAGTTCCAGTTACTTTACAACCCTGCCTGCACTTGATTCAACCCAACTACGTATCTCGACTATTTTTTATGCTGTTTATGCTAGTGAGGCACTCGGAACTCAGCTTTGAGTGCCGGCCTTGCTTTTGCGATAAGGTAAGATTTTCTGGTGTGTCCTTTGCCTGACCCTTGACTAGCGTTTTACAGCTTCTCCGGAGCCTGAGTTTCGTTTACGGGTAAGAGCTCTGATTCCTTCCGAAGATGGAGTTCTATACATTTCATTGCTAATATGAGTTTGGTGATTTTTACAGGATGGAATATGCTTCAACTTTTGGACACCTGCTAACTGATATATTCATCTGGCTCGAGTATGAACCCTTTTGCTGGAATCAGACACTTCCGCCAAGGTCAAGAAAGCACCTCAGTCCCTGGGGCACGCAAAATACACCAACACCGGCCTAAGACAGAGCTTACTACCACCTACACAACTCCACCGAATTGACCAAAAGACGGCCCGTGGTGCGGGATGCCACGAAAGGCTTTCTGTCACTTACAGGTTCCAAACAAGGTGCTTGACATTCATTTCCTCCTGTCTGGCTGCCCGACATTTGAGCTCAGAAAAGCCTTTTACCACCTCATCACGAGAAAATTGTCAACGACAAAGTTTTGGTTGGGAGGAGCTCGAGGCATGCCACATGCGTGATCAAACGGTAACAGGCGACTGCACGGACAATTATCCCGTGATTATGCAGGAAAAATTATGACCAAAGGTGGATGGGTAAACTCAATATAGATAAATGCCAGATAAATGCGAGATAAATGCACGCCAACCAGGGAGTATCGGAAGGAGCTTTAAGTGGGCCCACTGACGAATTCAAATTAATACCCCGCGAATCCTAAAGTCAGAGCAAAATGATGAAGTCTGGCAGGTCGGGCTGGAGACGTCGCAAAGTTGGAAATCTCATATCAGGGAGACCGAAATCTGTGTTGACAAAGAACAATGGAAAAAAGTCTATATGCTTGGAAAAAGAAAGGATAAAAGCGATGCGTTGCTACGCTGCGATCTATGATCAGCAACACGTTGCAGAACCCAGTGCGGAAAATGGAGCAAGCCACACATGCCTTGAAAGGTGGGTCAGATAAAAAGAATGTTTGAGAGACTGGAGTACTGTGCCTTCGAGGCACGGATATTCTCGGAATGGAGGCATATTACCGAAGGCAGCTGGAGGAGTCGAGGAAAAAGGCCATCAAAAACTGGAGGATGTGGAGCGAAAACGTTCCCAGTGTCGACGAAGAAATACGGAACATCGGCGGAAAATCATGAAGTATTGGTTGCTTTGTGGCAAGTGGAACAGGGCTGATCTGCGGGGAGAGGGATCACCCTCGGGAGCACAGATATGATGCCAGCTGTGGTGAACGGTTTGTAAAAGATGGAAGATGGAGGGGGTGATCGGAAAAAGCAGGAAGGGAGTGTTTCCATTACACCGCTTACGGTAACTGCATCAGTGGACGACGGCCGAAAACGAAAGAAGCCGTAGGAAGTGGACGTATTCTATGAAACAGCGATGTAACGAAGACGGAGACGGCCAGGAAGAGCAGAGAAAATATTATTACTGAGTGGTCGTAGTAGTGAGGACTAACAACGCAGAAAGACTTCTTTATAACAGAGGGAAGGTGGAGAAACAGAGCAATCTGAAAAGAGCAGAAAAGACGTATGTGGCAAACAGAATATAAAACAGGAGAGGAGGGAACTGGCGGCAATGAAACAGGTGAGTGATGAACGAATGGGTCATTTCTCTACTGGTGATGCAAGAGGTGGGCCGAGGAAGAAGGAAGCCCTAAGACAACAGAACCTGAGATGGAACAGTAACCACGTGAAATATATGTCAAAACTGAGTGTTGCTGTGTCGAGCCCGTCCCTGGATGCCTGCGAGTCTACTCCTCTCTCATCGAAGTACTGGCCCATTTAGGACATTTCCTTCAAAGGCTCGCATACGAGCAGCTTCTACCAAACTTTCTTCCGATGAAACTGAGCTCTGGGTTCCTTTCGACGAGCTCGTCCACTCACGAGGAGCCTGAGTAGTTCGCAACCTCCCTCCTTCCTCATATTTTGGCCAACGGTCGTTAGCCTTTGTAAATAGCAAGGCGATTCTGGCAAGCTCACATCATGCTTTGAGGCTTACAGTGTAAACAACGTACTCTGAGGAGCAACCGACTGCATTTCCAGTGAAACCAGCTGTGATGAAAGTCACTTCTGGTTCCTCCCTCTACATCCCGGGGGCTTTTAGCCATCCCGCTAAAAGAATCAGTTATTATCTACTCTGCTGAGTCGAAGTTCACTTTCGGCTCCCTGGCGCACTTCGGCAGCAAGCAAAAACCCCTAGCGATGAGCAACGAGAATTTCGACAGCGGATTACCGCCAGGGGTCAAGGCCAATTTTGTAGCAAGTCTAAATGTTGGGGACCACCCCAATGCATTGGAAATCCGGATTTACGGTCGAATTCCAGTTCGCTTCATAATAGGTACTGGTATATTTTTTGATCGTGGTCAAGACATGCACAGGGCTTTACCAGAAATTACAGATACACAGCAATGTAAGGTGATCACAAACTTGAAGTTCAAAGTTCACGCAGTTGCAGTTAAAGAACAATTAACTTGGACAATGTTTAAGTAAACTAAAGTGAAGAGGGTCTACACGGCAATTGTAAATCAGCCTAGGATTCGAGACGAGGACGTTGTGGTTAACCGGCTGGAAGTTAGAATGCAGATAAGAGCGACACTGAAGAAGGGTAAATGTGCAGTGTTTGCAAGAACCCATAAAACAATTGGTGTCGGACATCACAACATGAACAGGGAGTTGAGGCACGAACAATACACAACTTGCCTTATGGGTGCCGATAACTAGTCACGACGGATCCGGTAGTCCAGAACGGATCATGAAGATTTACAGAATTTGGTGTGCAGTTGACGAATATAAAGAGGGAGAGTGGGGGATTGAACGATAGATTCAAAGAACAGTCAGAGAGTGTAGAAAGAGGGGCGGTGTTTCACCAGCTGCAAGTTTGCTGAATCAATATCGAGAAAAAAGGTGAGTGTTACTAAAAGGAGGTCAGAAGTAGAGTTAACACGGAGTTAGCAAAGTGCAGTCGGAGATGCCTGAAGGATAAAGAGAAGATTGATCCAACATTGGATAACTCATTTTGGAGGGAGCGTGTAACAAAAATGCAGGTGAGTCGAATGTGATATTCAGATTGACCTTCCTGTATAGGTTATTTGGGTATTATGGGAAAACTCACATAAAAACAGAAACCCTCACCAGAAATGCAGTGTGCTGTCAACGAGCACGGGTATTGAATGGATGCAGAACGGGGAATTTCAAAGAGAAGCTGTCCAGGTAACACTTTGTTGTAGACAAAAGCTGCTGACGCAACCAAGCAAGCTTGCACTAGTGATGAAGAGGAAAGAAGACTGAGGTGGCGGGAGAGGCCAGACCCGAAGGAACAGCGGAATCTGAAAGGGTGTAAGGGTGAGGTTTCCCGCATATGTGACAAAAGATTGAATAGCCAAGTGGTTGGTATTTCTTTTCATAAATACATTGGTTGCTGTTGCTGGCAGGAGCCGCATGACGAGGGCAGCAGTCAAAAAGATTTAGACTGACGAAATGGGGAGAGTAGGTACGGAACGCGACGGAGCCGGCAAGATTGTGGTCACTGTTTTCGGTACTACAACGCAGAATGAATTTGACTGTTTTCGTGCAGTAACGGAAGTAGATGTTGATGGGGTGTGGGGTGGTAGATAATGTCAGGAATCCCTACGGAGGTCCGGTGAGACTATCGTGATGGATTGTTACCCTGGTCATTTGGTTGTGACCACTGGTCAGCCATGTAAGGTGCTCCATATAAAGCGTCAGCAGATGTGAGTTTAGGTTTATTCATGGTGAATCCGACGGATCAAATCGTTTAGTCCTTAAGGTGATCCGGGGGTAAAGTCGACTTGGTTGATAGGCTAACCAGGTGACCGGTGTGCTCTGAAAGCGATGAGAAATGCGGCAGTCTGGAGAATGTTTCAGCTGGGGGTCATGATTGAAGGCCTAATGGAAATTAGACCGATAATGCTACTTGACGGCCCGTGGGCCGATCTATGAGAGACTAACGGGAGGAGACTTTGGTAGTTTTGTTTGTCAGCTGGCTGACGATGGAGATCTAAAGCGCAGGCTTGGCCAGAGTGCAAGACGCTTGGGCTGATAGGTAGTAAAGGAGAAAGGAGGCCCAGTTAAGGACCAAAAACAGAACAAAAGAAACGGGTGGGGGCAGAAATAGGAATGGGAAAAAGGGAAGAAGGCAGTCTGGTTGTCGTCTCAGCAGTAGGTGAGGGCCGCATAAATAATGAGAGGAAAAGGGCATGCCTGGAGCTATGGTGAGGCCTTTTTGTGTGGTTGCGAATGTGCTGGTTCTCCGTTGGGTCATGGTAATCTGGAGCATACGCTTGCTGAGTGGGATGGGGTACTAACAGGCTATAAGCAAACGCGCAGACCGGTGAGTATTGGTTACTAAATGACGGTGATTTGCGTGGTAAGACTCGAGTTAACGGAGGAGTGCAAGAAAAAAGGACTGTGAGATCAATGAGTTGTAGCCTGGGACAAGAGAATTAAGTGAAGCTGAGCACTCATCATTGAAGGAATAACCGTTTTTCAAGACAGTTCGTGTCAGTAAGCACTTTGGTTTTGTAACTGAATCTATATGGTAGCAGACAAATCATCGCTGACTTTGGACAACATTACTAATGCTTGGGCTCGAGGGGGACGCAGGAAAAGTAAATTTGTGGATGGTAAATTATAAAAGTGCAATGGTTACGTTCCTCGTTCCGAAAACCAACGTAGGCAAGGCTTTGCCCATAGCTGGTAACCGTAGGCGTATCAATACCGGGGTGTCGTCAGAGCAGAGGCCCCATGATGTAATTATCCACACCATGTATTGACTGCTGCATTGGACATCAGCAAGCTGGTCAAGGATTCTGCAGGGAGCCCGAAAAAGGTTGAAGCTGAGTAAGACGTGGTCGGCAAGCATGAGTGGAGAGCTCGAGTGGCGCGCTGTTACCCCGCACTGGTCCAGACAAAAGAAACTGGGGGTCAACTCGAAGCTATGGGGTTTCCCATATGCAGGTTGGGGGCTAGGCTGTTATCAGAAATCCATCCGTAATGAGGGGGTCAAAGAGCATTAGCCCAAAAACTTCCCAGGCGGAATTGTATTTTTTCGCCTTTTTATAGAGGAGAGGGAGAACAAATTTACGCCGTAGGGTAAAATGCCTGTTTCTCCTTGGCCCACCTCTCTTTGCACGAGGCCCATTGAGTCCGGGACTGATAGGGAGGGCTGTTTCCCTTTATCGAGGGACCTTCGCAGACCAGATGCCATAACCTCATGGGGAGGTTGATGCCGCAAGCTGTGAAACAAAATGTCAGAGGATGGAACAATCACTCAGATAATGGCAGCATTCCACTTTCCGTTGAGCAATAGTGTCTATTGTATATTTTGGCTACCCGGAAATTTATCACTTTTATCAACTGGAATTTGGCCGTGTGCCACGGATTCGACAGAGGCAAAGTGACCGCGACGTTTTGGGTGGAGCGTACGCTGCTGTTATGGCGACCCAAATGGAAATCAGCATCAACACAAGATATGAGAGGCTAATCGACAGAATCTCATTCCGTGGCTGCTGGTACAGCTTTCAGATCCTAATGGTCTACTCGTGCAAGGGCAGGATCCGTTATACCGCAAGTCTGGTCCGAACCGATACACGAAAGAAAATGCTCCTGCTAAACAAAGACTGTTAAAACTTTTGTTTCAGTCTTGCGATACCCATAACAGTGATTCACAAGATGAAGATAGGCACGCGCATCCCACTGGACGGAGTTTAGTCAAAACAATCGTGAACCAACGTGAAATACTGAGCTGATCGATCGCGTTCCCAAAGGACCGTAGGTATCACTAGCGATTGATGCATCGAAGACTTCTAAGGGCGGCTGATGAACGTGTCTTTTTTCGGGCCTCAGAGCAAAACACCAAAGTAGTCCTCTCTACTGGACAAAAATGTTTCAAGTCGGTAGAGAGGTGAGAGGTGTATTATTTACGTCGTGGCATCGAAACAACGCCGATACGCAAAACACACCGGACGAAAATGAGCGCGACGGCTAAGCGGAAAGCGAACGGCCAGGGTGTACAATGGCGAAAAACCGAAAACGAAAGCGTTTCAAAGGTGATTTAGGCGGAAACTTCGGGAAAGTCAGCCCGGTTAAACGCGTGCGACCGAACAAAACAGTGAAGTCGATATCAAAAGTCAGAGGAGATCCCAGAGGAAATAGATCTGAAGTGGCGTCCAGAAAACGGTCATTTTCTCAGAACGATCGAGGTCACTAAAGATGTCCTTCACATCACTCGGGTCTGAAAGGGCTCATCCCTTGAGGCCATTCGGCGGCTGTAACAGCGGCCACGGATCTTTACTTCCAAACCGAATTCTGCTTTTTCCGTGAGCTTCTGAACCTTGATTTCCTCACAGGATGAAATATTCCATGTCTTCTGTATTTTTCGATCCTCATGGGCCGCCTTCCGATAACTAGATCGAATTCTTGTTGATGACAGTAACTTTTTACGCCTATCCCTACACATCTGATGTCAACTCTATCACCACACAGAGCCACTAGCGGTGCAGAGCAGTCCACCCAGTCAATAGATTTTCCTCCTCCAATGACTTAATATTCTATTTCGTAGTATTCGTTCAGGAGTTTCAAGCATCGCTGATATCAGGTTAATCGGCCCAAAACTAGCACTTGTTCCTTTCTCCAAATTTATGAACAGGTGTGACAACGGATGCAACTGAGTCCTTAGGTAGTCTGCTCCTGTAATGTGTTCGGAGGCTAGGCCGGTGGTCATGCCAAGATTGACAATAGTGGCTGCGCTAATGCCGGATTGATGGCGTCCGGCCATACCGCCTTGGGCACGTGCGACCATTTCGAGCCTTTTAGCAGCTCCCTGGCCCCCATCTTTTCTTCTCGCATTCCCAGATGTTCACCGTACCTAGTCGTAGGTAGCCACTGGCCACCCCCACTTGTCTATTTGCTCCCTGAGGAACAGCGGTTTCGTCACCTTCTCTTAACTGTTTGTTGTCCGCACCCAGTGCACATCTGTAACACTCTCCACAGCTTTCCCGAATGCCATCTTGCAATATGCACTGGAATTGATTTTAGCTTACTGTTCACTAAGTTTCCAGCAGCTTTACTGGTCCCCTCCCTGCATCTGGGATGGTTCACCTCAGGCGTAGAAGCGTAGAAGATCCTAGTAGCCGCCAGTCCACTAGTCCCTCTGGAATGCTCCAAGTGCCTCAGAACCTTCCTTACTTTACCTCTCTTTCATGGTGACACTCCGTTTCGCTTGACTTAACTGGATGGCGAGGCGGCTCCTGTTTTTTCTAATATTTATTTTCCTCGATCCAGCCTCATCATTGTTCTGTGTTGTGATCGTCGCTTGATTTATCTCCAACTCTGCAGAGACCTGTTTTCAGTGACTTATTCTCATCTACCTTTGCGAAGTTTCTCTCGAGATTTTCAGGCATGTTTTCTATTTATTTCTAGCCAAAACTGGATCAAGCCATCACCATTGTTACCCATAGGTTTCCCAGTCTCTTTATTGTCTGCCTCATTTGGCACCCCTGCCACCAACAGATGAGTGATTGTCGGTGAATGACAGAATTTCCATCCTGTCGCCTGGTTAAAGTGTTAGGCAAGAGCCTTGACATGGACAGGGTTATTCAATCCCTCCCAAAAGGTACCTTCTGAAGTGGTTTTTGAGGTCCAGCCTTTTGAGAAAGCTTTAAAATCAAGGAAAACCTTTGTCCCGCATTGTCACCGTTTGCTGTCCTCATCCGCTTCTGCTTCCGGGTTCCCATACGCGCAAAAAATGACGTTTCCAGTCCACCGGTAGCTACCACAACCTCCGCCACACATATATTTGGCAGAAGTCCAACACACAACCCGTCATACTTTTTCGCCAAGAGAATCGATGTACTAACTTCGATTCAGCTATCCTGTCTGTCCGTAACAATGACCGAGTGGAAAACTGAGATTAGTCCGAGGTCCATTTCGCTTGGCCCTAGCTGCGCTTCGGTCGCTGACACCATGTCCAATCCTATAGTCCTAACCTTTAGCTGAAGCCGTTCGTTGCCCACACTGACAGCTGGGACGCAAGCCACAAGACTAAAAAATCCCTTGTCCAGTTTCTCGCGTTTAAAGGAGGGAGGCAGCGGCTGCTCATCCCCTGGGTTCTTGCACCTGACCTATCTCCTCGTATTACGTTCGGGCTCCTTGGGCTACCAATGACCACTGACATTTCTGCCTCATGGTTTGCTTTACACATAAGCGACCTCGGAGTCCTGGTAAGTGCTAGTACTCCTGGCTCTCCCATCCCAGAAACACTGGTCTAGTCCTCCGTCACACTGCTTCTGTCTTAGTCAACAGATGGTTGGAGTTCCTCTTCTCTATTTTGCCCGTGCCTACTCCTGGATACTTCAAGGAGGCTGCGGTGAACCTAGAGTTCCGGTTAAGTTCACCCTTCCCCGACTGAATGTACTCGCTCCGTCTTCAAGTGGTACGCTTGCTTTTCCCTTTTCCAGGTAGACTGAAGGTCACGGCTACGACTGGAAAGCCTTTCTTCGGCCAGGATCGGTGAGCTGTGCGAACGAAGGTCTCCGTTGGCTTCCTATGGAGTAGAGCTTCCCGTTCTACCGTCAGCTGATATAACTCTTTCGAGGGTTTCTCGTAATATTATTAATAACAATGGTTTATTTAAAAAGGGCTTCAAGGATGCCAGAATAACTATCATATTTTACAGGTGATAATATGAGCGAAAGTTTTTTTTAAAAAATATATATATAGCGAAAGAAGGATAGATAGACCCAAAAGTTATGAACGTGAGATAAATGTATGACAAATGTCCATGGATTTATATTTCCAAGGGTAGGTTTTTTACGTGGTATCGTGTCGCCGTCTTTTTGATTGCCGTTCCTACTGGGTGGTCTTGGAAAGCAGTGAGCATCTGCCTTCCGGTTTTTCCAAGGGCGATATTTCTAATTGTTCTCATCGTGGCCAGGAAAATACCGATGGTACTGGGTCTCTTGGTTCAAGGCAGCTAACCCCATTGCTATGTCACGATTTGGCATTGCAATTTTCTTGCTCTCCCACGTGTTTTGGTGTTTATTAACTTGGCTGCGGTTCCTGCCCGCCACTAATAATAATAATTATAATAATAGTTTATTTCGGATAACCCCGAAGCATGCTGCAGTGCAGGATCAAACGTTGCAAGTTCACTCAGAAGGTTTGCCAAGTTATACCTTTTTCTTGGGGTTGTCTCCTCATAGATTTTGGTAATAACTGTTGAATTAGTTTTTTGCATCGAGGCCACACACAGATAAGCTTTTATATTTGCAGTATATCTGAGGTAGCACCTTAGCAATTCCGGAGAACTTCGAGTAGAAACGTCCAACAGGCGACACAATAGGTTCTAGCAACCCTCGCAAAAGTATCACCTTTGAAGCGTCAACAACCCCCTAACTGTCCTTGTATTCCGTCTCCATAATAAAGGTGTCCTATTTCTGCGTGAGCCCAAAGCACGCTTGAAGGCGAAATGTTCTGGCGATAAGCAGTCTCCTAATTGCAATCTTGCCCATTCTGCCAGTATTGCCCCATCAAACTGACGTTGTGCTTTTGCAGAATCATTAGTGGACTCCGTCTGAGGCGAATCCTCATCACAACGTGACTTCCTCTGCGCGTAGGTGCAGTGATCCCTAGTTGGTTGACTTCTTCCGGTGATACAGTGAGCAAGGGATTCAAAAGGCCGAGCAACTGGCCTACCCTCCACTGAGTTAGTTAGTTTACAAGCAACAACCGTGTGACTCTTCACAACACCATTCAGTAGTTGGCACAAACCCCGTGGTGCCCACCATCCCCATAGTTCAGCCTCCGGAAAATGGAATTCACCTATAGTCATCGATCTACCTGACTTGGTGGCTATACTGGTAATAAGCTCTCTGGTAGCAATACGCCTTTATTGTAACAGGAGGATGAAGGTCTGTAGATGGAAGTGGAAGTCGGCTCCCCATCCTTTGCTCTGGTCATTCTTCGCTAACTGGTGCTGTAAAGCGGAGGCACACCCAAACCTCGTTTCCCTATTTATTTTCTTCTTCCATCTTCCCAACCACTCCAATTTCGCCCTAGTTGATGAACAACTGCCTTGAGTACAATGTCGGTCACTTTTCTGGTAGGTGGTCGCGGCCAGCTCTACTTCAAGGTCCGGACCTTTCCGGCGGGGCCTTTGAACTTGGCCGTGCTTCTGTCCCGTCTTCCATCTCCAGGAGTAATTTACACGTGTCTTATAAGGCAGTAACAATTTTTTGTTTTCCAACCTTGGTTGTCATAACAATCACTGTTCCGCCAAGAAATGCCTAAGTACTCCGGCTTATTTACGCAGTTCGTCAAGTTTACAATCACACCACCAAAATATGTGGAGAAACAAGTGAGGGACAGAGATAGATGAATTTACTCCAGAGTTTCTGGAAAACTGAAGGAACACCTTGCCGGATGGAAAGTGACTCTTTTGACGTCAGAAAATCTCAAGCATGTGTAGACCCATTATCCTCACTGGAAACTTCTGTGATGTAGGAAACTTTGTCCTCCGTTGGGAACATGAGCAACGCGGAGTCATATTGCTACAAAAAACTTGGCTAGATGACAATATTGATGACGAAATCATCCACCTTGATGGTTCGGCCTGCTACCAGACAGACCGATCCTTGCTTCGAAAAAGACGCGGAGGAAGGGTAATTCTTTACCCTGAAGACAACTGGCGTAAGTCCTCCCATGTGCCACTGATGCGCTAAAATTCCTACACTGTTGCTTCCATGATCCTAAACAAACTGGAACATATGACCAACTACCTCTCCACAGTTGTTGCAAAGGCTTTTACTTCTCACACTTATCTTGCTAGTTTCTTCGGGGGCTTAAATGAGATTTCATCTTTTGTACTTTTAACCGACGTTGACAGACTTTGTGCTTTTTTGTGTTGGTTTCAACCGTTCTTATTTGGGATTCTTGGCGCTACCGGGCCTTCAGAACATTTAAGCTTGCCAACCAGGATTGACGCTTATCTCGATTTGTGTTCCACAAGAAACCCGATCTGGTTCGGACATCAAGTAGATCGCCCTTAAGGACGCCGGATCACGGCATTTCACCTCCGACTCATTGTCCGAATCCTATGCATGATTTTGGTTCACATCCATTTCATCCACGAAGGCAGCTTAGCGTTCTTTAGTATTTTCTTCAGTAAACTTATCTTTTAAGTGTCTATTGTTTCTACTTGGCTTCTCACCTGTCTCCAGCTATTCTTGTCTGCTTCGGGTTCATATTTAGCCGTTACGGCTAGCTCCACTCCACCTTGGTCGAACCGACAGCCTGACCTTGACGTCCAGTTTTGTCTGGGCGCTAGAGACAATTTATTCCGGCGAACTCCATCTTTCATTTATACTCTTATGCGAACATATTTATCCAATTTCCAATACACGCCATGTTGACCACAGGTGTGCCATTTGATCTTCCATTCAAGAGCGCCTCGGGCTCACCCCGAAATTAGAAATTACTGCTCCATCAGTGCCCCCAATTGAATTCTCTCCAAAATATTTATTATGCACGCACTCGCCACACTTTTGTCCATACTAAAGCTGGACATCTGATGTTATCAATTGTATCATCTGATTTTGCATCGGTCATGGTCTGGACCTCCCCAAAGAAAACTAACATTATTATTACTCCAGACAATAAAAGGTCACCTGCACGCTTGACGAGACGGTGGACCCCCGACCGTCCAGTTTCTTGCACCGGCAAGCTACTTTATCCCCGGACGGCACAATGTTATGAAGAGTCGCCTCTTCTTCGTGGGCTGTTCTGGGAAACGTGAGGCTATATATTTCAAGTTAGACAAGCCACAGGGCTCCGGTCAGACTGGGCCCCAAAATCAAGAATTTGGTCGTCAAACCTGTTTAATCATTTTCCTCAAGGTGGAAGGGTTGGAAATATACCAGAGAAGGACAAGAATAATGCAGGGCGTGGTGATTGCCATTCTCACCGAATAATCCCCCAGGCCTCATCAAGTTGACTTTGGAAAGCATCCACCGACGTTGTTTCAACGACCTCCATTTTTATTTCGGCCCACTCGTTAACGGATCTCAAAGCAAACTACTGGCACCCAGTCCCTGTTTTTGCTCGCCCTTCCTCTAGCTTGAGCTTGTGCTGTTGCAGCCTACTATTCTCTGGAGTTCTGTAGAGATACGCTCAGGATTTGGCTGAGGCGGTCACCTCTTGAACAGCTTTCAACAGTTCTATCAGGCTCCCTGTAATCTCTCCAACGAGAATAAGGTTGACTTCTCTCGCTTTTTCTCGCAGCTTAGAACTCTACAGTCTCCAATATTCGCTGGGCTTGCTCCACGATACATTAAACTCATGCGAGAAACGGACCCCGAGCCTAAGGGCAATGCATCAGTTGGGGTCTCACGACGGCATAGTATAAGGACTGCAAGACCGCCGACTCCCGGGGGCTAGCTGCGAGTTTCAGTTGATAAACAGCGCGTGGAGTTTACCCACAGCAGTCTCACTCTGGCCTTCTGGTTTAAAGTCTCTTTCACTTGTCACTTCCGGGTCCTTGATCTCCATAGCTTGGGCCACGGTCATCTGGTTTTTGGACGAGCCCATGAGGTGATAAGTCCATCTTCCTCTCTCAGCAATTAGATACTGTCATTCTTCTACCTTATTAGGTAGATCCAAAGCAGCCTTCCACGCACCCACGCCTTCCAGAGTTCCATGCACGGTTCCATCTACAACCGGTCAACAATTATCAGGAAGAGCAGCAGGTGGCCGAAGACAGACTCCTGCGGTTCCCATGCCGGACCGAACTTCCTCAGCCCCCACCTGAAACTGCCTTCAAGTGAGTCCTTTCATGTTCTACCTCTCTACCAACGGGTGCAAGACAGCTTCGAGTAATGCTTACCCGAACTGGCAACCGATTCCAAAATCAAAAGGCGATTATAACTGAAATTCTTCGATACCAGATAGTTGAATGAACAGTGACCCGAAACAGGTAAAAACCTCAATTATGCGATTACAATGACTCAGAACGAGAACGGAATTGATGCATACGAGAGAGGAGCACGTGCATCACGCAGGACCAGAACAAGGATATGAAAAAGCGGCGGGATGGATACGAACAAAAAAGTTGGTCCATAAAAGCATACAGTGCATAAAACAAGTCATGGGTGTAAATAAGTGGGTGATTTTAAGGAAACATTGAACTGCAGTGTTTTGGGGGGGGGATATTCCACGACCGGTCGTTACGAGAGTGGTTCATCCAAATTTTTTTCGGCTTGCTAGTCAACTGCCTGTGGTTAACAGACTCGGACTCCTTCTCAGAATCCAGACAGAAAACTCCAGCCCTCTTCATCTTGTCCAGTTTCTTAGCTGCTTTATCTATGTAGTGATAAGTTATTCGGGGGTGACTTCCGGCAAATGAACTTGTGCTGGTGAGGTGATACCTATCGATAGCTTTTCAGGTGCCCAGTCAGCTGTCTCGGATCAGATTTGAAGTCCTGAAGTACTTCTCAGGCACAAAGCTTAGGGCCATACTTTCTTGGATCTAATATTTATCTTTTTTGCAAATGTTGGTGGTGAGCTGAATAATAGCGCGGCGGGCAGTGAGGAAAGGCTTGAAATGCAAGTCCTACAATGTCTTGCTCACGATATTCTTAAACTGTTGCTCGGGTTCAATGCCGTGATTCCATTTGCCCCGACCCTTGATAAATTATTATTCATCCACCTGGGTCGCTGAGCTCAGTCGGCAATAGTTTGAGATGGACAGGGCGAGAGTTGCAAAACTAAGACGAAATATACGTGATATCAAAGTTTTACCATGAAAGATGCCTCACCGGAAATGGGGGCGCAAAAATTGTTGCCATTTATCGAGACCGGATTGCAGGAAAAACACATATGACTACTTTTTTTCTGGCGAGACGGAGAATTACATAGAAAAAGTGAGTTAGCGATCCAAGGGTTTCTCGAGGGTGGTTTCATCTTGCGAACGAATAGTATTCTCCAGCAGCTGTGGACGCAAGAGATGTCATCTGAGGGGCCCTGAGATAGAATACGACGGGAAGCTTCTGCGTATTTGGGGAACAAAAGGGAGTTTGAAGCTTTCACTTATGAAGAGCCTAATTTTTCATCATTCCATTTCATCCTGCTTATCAGTCCTTTGGAAGCAGTATCCTTTTTTGAGCGGCAGTTCCGTATTCATTACCTGACGGTACTAGTTACCGGCAATCGCTTTTCAAGCAATTTTTCTCTCCCCAAAATTTGATTCCTTGTGTTCTTCTCCTGTGATTTAAGCTTCAATACACATCACGTTGGTCTGTTGTGTAGGACGCACTGGCGTACACATTGTTGTTCCGGGGTCAATTTCCTTTTTCTGCATGTGTTCTGGTGTACACATTCACATCATTGGCATCATTAGTGGGTTGAACCTGCTTCACTATACAAGCTACTTTACGGGGGACACCGGTTATGGTGGAGGGGCCAGTGAGTACTGCTGGCTAGGCCCTCCTTTCCAGAATGGAATCTGTTCCTCAAAAAGTACCTAGATAGCTAGGTCAGTGGTTCCGACCCCTGTTGGAGTGGTTCCCTTCCCGAAACTTTTTTCTGTTCGCCATCCCGGCGATTTGGTTGGAATACCTAAAAAACTTATTGCTAAACTGTGGACTCCCATGGTCCACTAAAACAGGCCGACGTTCCAGCTCACACCAGGGTTCTTGACCGGCGATCCAAGGGGAAGTGCCTTCCCTCCAGCGCGCACCTATCTGCATCAACAGGTTTACCACTTCTTTCCCTGTTCCGCTGCTTAGTTAGCAACCAAATCCGCTTGGGTGCATCTTTTATAATGACACTTTGCATTTCGGCGGCAATTCTCGTCGCTTTTTGAAATTAGGCCAGTCTTAGCCATTTTAAACGATTGATCTCTTGAAATCCTCATTTCAGTGACTAATATCATAGTTATCCCGCAGCCAGATTTTAGACCTGAGGGTCTGCTTCGGGCCCTTTGGACTGGTCCCAACTCATGCGTTAGCATCCTCTTCCAGCGGACCTTTCTGAATAGTTGCCGCTGCTGGATATACCCCTTTGACTTAAGCCCCCTTGAATAGTTGTCAACGTGCACGTGGAAAGACTTTACACGCTTCCGTCAAGCTGACACGTTGATTATACGGCATTGGATCATCAGTGGAATTATCATACTAGATGCTCTGATACCTTCAAGTCTCATCCGCAAAATTTAGAGCCTGCTCTTGGACATGAGCGATTCAGGCCACCTTTCACTCTTCACTTAGTTGAAAGATATCTGAATTTAATTCTCTGTTATTCAAGTATGCGAAACGAAAGGAATGAAACTAAAGATAAACTAATACACTGACCCAGTGTGAAAAATAAATTGTATGGATTCTGGAGGCACCCCAAAACGAGAACGACAGGCCAGCTTTGTCTGGCCTCATCCTGTGGACATCGTCAGTGTTTGCCTGATTGCTCTTGACCAACAGTTTTTACACCCTACACTTTTCGCTGTCTACCTGAAACACGACCTGGTTCTCTACGAATTGTCCTCTGTCTTTGGTGGTAAAAAAGATGACCGCTTGGCTCCGTGCGACCTCATTCTGCCGGGAAGCGCAGTTAATTAGGAAGTTAAGGTCCAAAGGTCTGGAAACGCCATGGGGCCCCGAGGCTCTGAGCCCAAATGTTCCGATTTACTACGAATTTGCTTTTGCCTATCTGGGCCTTCACACTGGATTCAGGGGGACAGGGACTCGTGGGGGCCCGGGTGAGTTCCGAAGGCAGTGAGCAGAAAATCGTACAGCGTCACCCAAAGAACAGCACTCTTGAGGGAACTGAGGGCCTGAAAATTACAAACGCAACGCGATGAGAATGTTGAAAACAGATGTCAAACTGATTTTTCGTATTTGATTTATCATAGGAAAGAATTTGGCAACTCAGGTGATCGTCGTTCACACCTCTGCGACACAGGATTATCCAGAGACCAAGAGTGAAGACATTCACACTTTCTCAGCTAGTAGGCTTTCATGCATTTTCGGCCTGACTTTGGGCGATGAGTGTGTAACGAACGTTTGAGCAATGCGTAGCCAAATTTGCAACGAATTTCGAAATCAAAAGACGATTATCCGCGATATTCTACGATGCTAGATTATTACATGAACAATGACATAAAAAATATACAAACCTCAATAATACGATCACAAAGACTCAACAACGAGAAACCAAATAGCAGCGTGTGATCAAACAGCACGTGCGTCACGCAGGTCCTGAACAAGGATGTGCCAAAGTAGCGCTCTGGGCGCGAACAAACAACAATTGGTCCAGAAAAACAGCCAGTTCGTAAAGACAAGTCAGTGGTGTAGGCAAATGAGTGATGTTGGGAAAAACACTGAATCGCGAGGGAAATAGGGGGATTTTCCACGACCGGATGTTACGCCGCCCACCAAAATCCTCCTGGATCCTTAGCAGAGTCGAAGGTTCGGTATAAAGGTACTGATTCTTTCTACCTACTTAGGCCCTGCTGTCAGTACGCGCCTAATGCTCGTCGTCAACGTTCTACCACTGGTCGCACCTAGCCCATTGGCTACATAGACGTGAGGCTGGCCTATATCTTCCACAAGACCAAATGACCGATGGCGGGCATGAAGGGTCACACAGACGCTGTCCTTGTAAAGGGCCGTCCTGTCCTGGATGTATGTGCTTGAGTGAGTGTGTGAGTGTGTGTGTGTGCCGGGGTGTACAATGAAATCACAGGTATGACTACACATCAAAGGAGGACTTTCTGCAATGTCAACAAAAGACCGTGTGGCAAGAAAACGAGTAAAATGTAGCATGTGTGTGTGACCTAAGCTCCGCTACTTCCACATATGCAAGGGGCATTCGGTAACGTCAACAAAAAAGCTAACAACGGACACTGTTACGTGTTTGATGGGGTCACGGGATGTAGAGAGCGTCGTGCATGTGTGTATGTGTCGGGATGTACAATGGGATCGCATTCATCATCATATATCGGAAAGAACCTTCTGTAATATCAACGAGCACTGTAACGTGCTTGACAAAGACCGAATTGTATATATGGTGTTGTTTTATCCACCACGATGACTAGTGTAAAAAATTCAACTGGGCCTCAAGTTCATCAGCTCCTCCGCCTTCGCTCTCGAGTAGGTTAATACTGCGTATGTCACGAATGAGCACTCCGTTAGTTGTCTTCACCTTCACCGTTCTTATCATTCCGTCAGTGCTTTTGATGGTTTCCGTAACTGCTCCCAAAGACCAAGTGCTGAAATGTGCACGTTCGTCGGCGACCATAACCACATCCCCAACTTTGAATGACCTTGTTTTCACCAGCAACTTCTGTCGAGTCTGCAAAGCCGGTAGATTCTCCCGCAGCCATCGCCTCCAGAAGACCTTGGCCAGATAGTTTGCTTGCTTCCATCCGTGGAGGTAGCTTCCACGAAGGTTTACCGGCCCTTGGAAACCCTCGTTCGACCTTAACGTCAATAAGTCGTTCGGGGTGAGCGCCAGGTGGGTGGGGTCGCAGTTCATTACTGGAACCAGAGGGCGGTTATTTAGAATTCTCTCTACCTCACTCATGACGGTGTTCAGCGTCTCGTCGTCGGGCGGCTGCTGCTCCATGATTGACAGCAATATCCGTCTGGCGGAACGGATCATGCGTTCCCATACGCCGTCTCGGTGGCTGGCCTGTGGAGGGGTTGAAATGCCATCGTATGCCGTAGGCCACGGTTCGATCCTGCAGTCCGTCTCCGTTTATGTTCTTGTGCCAACGCTGCAACTCCCAGTGGGCGCCCACAAAGTTCGATCCATTATCTGAGTATATATCGACCGGTACGCCTCGTCGGTTGATAAATCTTTGTAAGGCCCGTAGAAACGAATCGGTCGTCATCGAATGTGCGAATTCTAGGTGTACCGCGCGTGACTCTATGAACGTCATGATACATCCATATCGCTTTTCTACTCTTTCCCCGCACTTGATCCACAAGGGCCCGAAATAGTCCAACCCGGTGTCACTGAACGGCCACCAGCCCGTAGTCACCCTGCATTCTGGTAGTGGGGCCATGAGTCGTTTGCGCTCCGTGGCATTGCGTCTCCCACATTGCACACACCGTCGGATTACGCGTTATACGGTCTCTCGTCCTCTCAACAACCAAAGGCGCTTTCGGATGACGCTCGTCACGTGACTTTCCCCGGCATGTCTCTCCACGGCTTGGACGTGTTGAATCAATAGCTCTATTACAGGTTATCTCGCAGGCAGCAGTATAGGATACTTTGTGTCGAAGCTCAGGTGGGCGTTGGCCAGTCTACCATCCACCCGCAGCAGTCCGTCGATGAGTTTGGGGTTTAAACGCTTCTGCTCGCCTCTTGGAGATGGTGTCTTTATTGGTCGGTCCCACTCCTTCCACCCCCTTGAGTTCTCGGGCGAAAGCCTCGCGTTGTACCATTCTGAAAATATCGTATTCTGCAGCTTGTAGTTTATCGGGACCTATCGGGCCGACTCGTATCCGGCCTGAGGGCCGTAGCCCTTTCGTGACTAGTAAATGTCTCTTGAACCTGGTTAACCAAACTAGCGAACGAAGCGTCTTCATCCAGGAAAAAAACCTGACCAGTCGCGATAGAATGAATGTCGCTTCGACGACGTTGGCCGCTATCACTACGCCTTTGATCTCCAGTTCCACTTCCGTAGGGGGTTTTAATTCGAACACGGGACAGTCTTGTTTGGGCAAGTGCAGGAAGTTTGGCCCTCTCGTCCACGTGTCTAGTTGCCTGAAGTTGGTCCCACCTCGGGAGCACAGGTCGGCCGGATTATCGCCAGACCTAACATGATTCCACTGGTTCGTGGCGGATTCATCGTGGATAATCGCGAGCCGGTTAGGAACGAAAGTACTAAACCGGCTCTGGACGTCGTAAATGTAGTAAAATACTATCGTTGAATCCGTCCAGAAGCTAACCGACCGAATGTAGAGATCAAAACATCTCGTCACAGCTTGTACCACCCTGACTGCCAACACGGCTGCGCTGAGTTCAAGGCGTGGGATTGAGACCGACTTCAGTGGAGCAACGCGGGCTTTGGCGAACAGGATCCTCGTGGTATATTGTCCATCTCCTGCGCACCATCGTCCATACACCACAGTTCCATAACCGACTTCGGATGCATCGGAAAAGGCATGTAGTTCTCCAATCCGCGTATTATGGCCAGGAGTCAAACATCGTGGGATCCTTATGTCCCCTAATTTCTTCAAGGTGATCAAAAAGTCTTCCCAGTCCAACCGGTCCCCTTGGTCCAGTGACTGGTCCCAATCAACTTTCTTACGGCACAGCCGCTGCAGCAGGATCTTTCCGGGTAGCAGCCATGGTGAGACGAAACCGAGCGGGTCGAACAAACTTGAGGCAGCAGATAGTATATCACGACGGGTTATTGGCAGCTCGGGAACGTTCAGCTCGAAAGCAAAATCGTCCGTTTCCGCGTCTCATTGTATTCCTCAGATGCGCTCGATAGGAAGTGGACAGCCGTCCAGATCTTCTACCCTTTCGGTCTTTTCGTGAAACGGGATGACCTTCAGCACTCCTGAAGCGTTCGACATCCATTTAGTTAGATGGGAGCCGCCCTCTTCCAGCAGTCTCGTCAGACCACTGAACTGCTCTAGAGCTGATTCTACATCATCGAATGACCCAAGGTAGTCGTCGACGTAAAAGTTCCTACTGACGCTATCTACCACCGTCCGATGCACTAGATCACCAGGTTTGTTCGCTGATTCTCGGAGGGCGTAGTTTGCACAAAATGGTGACGATATGGCTCCGAAGGGGTGGACGGTCATCCTAAAGTTCACCACTGCGTTGTCCCGGTCGCTCCATTCCCACCACAGGAAACGCAACGCATCTCGTTCTCCTATCGGAATCTTCACCTGATGAAACATTTCCTCAATGTCGGCAGACAAAGCCACTTTACCCACTCTGAAACGGCACAAAACATCGATCAGTGTGTGGTCCAGGCAGGCCCTTGTAGTAGGCGATCGTTTAACTACTTGCCCTGGAACTTGGCCGCACAGTCGAAAACCACCCGCAGTTTATTGGGTTTCTTGGGGTTGATGACCGGGTGGTGAAGTAGATACCAGATACCCTTTTGGCCGTCGGTGTTGGCAGGCACCCTTTCAACGTAGCCGAGAGCTTCGTTCGTTCGAACAACGGTTACATCCTGCAGGTGGGGCCACCTAGACAAGATTGCGTTCACCGACCTTGGTGCTCGCATGGGAAGAGCAGCTAATGTGAATGTTTCCGTTGGTTCAGTTTCCTCGTTAGTGTCTAGAGAGATGAGTTGCAGCCTCAATCTACCGGCGGTCATTACCTGTGTTCCGCCCACCGTGCCCACTGCCAACGACGTCGCACCTTTAGCCAGTTGATGTTTGTCGGCAAACCGCTCTTTCACTAGAGTAGTGTCGGATCCACTATCGACGAAAGCCAGCGCTTTGACCACCCCAGTCGGGGTCACTACCCCCACAGCCACTACGCCTAAACGTACCGGTTTACTGGCAGATCGTGACGTTGAACAAATCACGCTGGGCTTGGTATTCGTCTCGGGTAAGGTGACTCTCGCCTGATGCAGCAGCCGATGGTGTCTGCCCGTGCAGCTCTCGTAACCACATCGGCTCCCTTTTCTACAAGCTGCCGCCAGGTGCGTGGTGTTGAGACAAATAAGGCACACTCCCGCCATCCTCGGCATTCCCCACCGATCGTCTATTGTGGAGTTGCCGAACTTGGGGCATTCTGGTAGGCCACGTCTAGTACCACATGATCTGCAATTGGGTTGCGCAGTAGCATCTCGTGAAATGACGTGTGTGTTGGTCCAAGGCTGGTACTTTGGATGTTCCCGTGCAGGGGTTTGTGCTTGGATGGTACTGGGCTTGTTTGCCCGGTTGCTGTCCCGGATTAGTCGGCCGAATCTGCTGTCAGCTATCTTCGTTTGCCTGTCTAAGTATTCAGTCAGGTCTTCGAAGTTGGCTTCTCTGTCGCTTCGGCTTATCCGTTCTGCTTCTTCCGCCCACCGACCCTGTAGTTCGGGAGAGAGGTGACAGACTATGCCCTCCAAAGTGTGCATGGCGTCTAGGTCAGTCCTGTTACTTAAATGGTCGAGGACTATTGAGCAGCTCTGCATCCTAATCACCAGGTCGGCCATTGTGTAGACGTCGCCTTTGGTTCTTTTTGCCTCTGCCATCACGCCTTCTATTAGGTTACGGGCTACTTTGAACGGTTGGCCAAACAAATCCCTGAGAATCTACCTTGCTCTTGTGTAGCCTTGTTCCGGGTTGAGCATGGTGCACCCGTCGATAGCTTCTCTTGCTCGGCCTCGGCAGCAGTGAGTAAGGTAGATAAACCTTTGCCTAGGGTCTATTACCATATTTTCAACGAAAATCTCGAATTGCTTGACAAACTTGCAATATTGCTCAGCTCGCCCGTCAAAAACCGTCAGTGTCACTCTTGGCAAATCGATCGATGGTGTTATATAGTCGGTGACCGGCATGGGGTTTCCTATCTTATTGCACCCTAATCTATCGGAAGTGTCAAAGTCACTGGTCTCATGCTCTCGCTCTTTCTGTGTACACTTCTGCCCTTACAATCTATACTGCCTTCATTAACACATGAACTAGCACTGACAGGACTAGGCAATCTAGCATTAACTGAAGAATCAAAGGTACTCAAAACCTCCCCGGTGACTTGCCGTATTACTTCCTGTCCAGATTCCAATATTTTTGATCCTTTTCTTGGAATTTTGCGTGTTTTCCTCGTTCCAAATTGATCTATTGAGTATTGTAACGAACGTTTGAGCAATGCGTAGCCAAATTTGCAACGAATTTCGAAATCAAAAGACGATTATCCGCGATATTCTACGATGCTAGATTATTACATGAACAATGACATAAAAAATATACAAACCTCAATAATACGATCACAAAGACTCAACAACGAGAAACCAAATAGCAGCGTGTGATCAAACAGCACGTGCGTCACGCAGGTCCTGAACAAGGATGTGCCAAAGTAGCGCTCTGGGCGCGAACAAACAACAATTGGTCCAGAAAAACAGCCAGTTCGTAAAGACAAGTCAGTGGTGTAGGCAAATGAGTGATGTTGGGAAAAACACTGAATTGCGAGGGAAATAGGGGGATTTTCCACTACCGGCCTTTACCGAGTGAGTCAAGATAGACCGAACTCATGCACAAATTTCCTTTGAGCACATAGAAGATATTGTGAAGGAGAATTCCGGCCGCTTCCGCCGTGGCCAGTAAGCGATTTCCCCTTCGATCTTGGCAGCTGACCTCGGACCTTATAGGGCGGCGAAACGCTAGATCCACGGTAAATGCGTGACTAGTCTCATCCAATTGAAAAACTACCATACCGGTGATTGACTTCATTGTTCCAGTCCTTAACCAATCACGAGGGTGCTCACGGATGCATCCAGACTAGCGTCCGGTCGTTCGGCCGAAATTAGTTGTTCCACAGGATACAGTGAATGACTGCAAACAAAATGAGGCTGCAGACGTGGACACATTTACTTAAACCCGCAAACATAGAGCTGGCTTGCATATGGAGACGTGGCGATTCTTCAGACTTCCCATTCCGACGGTGGACCCCACCAATTCAGTCGATAAGAGAGAAGACCTTTTGAGGAGGTGTGTTGTCGGTCTAATTGAATTGACATGCTTGAGGAGACTGACCGGCTAGAGTCGAGCCAGGAAGTCGGTGATGCGCCGCGATTCCAGGGCGAGCGGGATAAGATCTGGCCATGGGCTCTAGCCAGAAAGTCTTAAGTTCACCTTAACAAACATCACCCAAACATTCATTCCCCTCATTTAGGTGGAATACGAATAACGTTATGAGCTACTGTGGAGTCGTCGATTAGTCTTAGCTGAGCAGTGACGTGTGGTACGGCGTGACTAGTGAAAGACGCAAAGACAAGTCTGGCATTCCATGAAGAAACTGCTGGCGACCTCATTGTGCTGGTGGACGACTTGCGCCTGGTACTGAGCCGCTTCTGAGATCAGGTAACCCGGTGATTCAATTTGCCGTGTAGTCGCAGTGCTGCTGTGAACTGATCGCTTGATGCCGAATCTAGATTAGTTTCCGGGGTCATTTGAAATTTATGTGCGATCGATACTCACTGGCTTGAATAGGCGATTTATTGATTTCGACTCTTGTGTCTACGAACAGCCGCTTTGTTTCCCCTCCATAATGAGGACTGATGGAGGCCTTCGACCTAAGAGAACACGATGAGCGGGGCCAAAATCCAGCTGGCAGTGTTCTGCTGGAAAATAGTTCGAGTTTACCAACTCTGTGGTTATTCACGGGAGGTTGTGTCGAACCAGTGACAGCGGCTTACTAGCTGACAAAATGATGGGGATCCTCTTCCCTGCTCTTTCTCTGAAAATACTTAAAAAGCTACAGGGGAGTGTCGGAAAAATGTACAAAGCACGTAAATACTTAACGGACGACAAAAGTAATGTTCGGAAAGTATTGCATCCTCCTTAGATATACGGCACATGTTCTGCCGAAGTCACTCGATTTAATTTTTCCGGAAGAGAGGAAGCAATGCGACGGAGACGTGTGGAGCACAAATGTGCACAATATCTACGCCAAAACAAGGTAATCACCACAACAAGTACGAAGTAGAGAGTGCTCACCAGAACCGGTGCATTGCAAGGGGAATTGGCCCGGTACTGCTGTGCAGTAGAGCCAATTGCTTGTGGTGTTGAGGAGATTTGTTGGTCCTTGGCAAGTTCCCGGCAGTAGTTGACACGGTCCGAGTAAAAATCCTGTGGCTGTCAATTTCGGTCGGTCGATACTGGCGGTCTTCAGGCGGCCGCGTGAATCGATGACGAACGTTTTATCTGATCGACGATGAATCTTGCATGGGCTGGAACGAGCTAAAATCAGCCGTCGACGATTTGGCTTGCCAAGAAACACTTTTGTGCACTATTCTACCTACCGTGCGCCAAAAGCCAGTCGACAGGACGGTCTAACGGCAAAGCTTGCTCTGTTTCACAGGTGAATAGTGGGGCGACTGGTGTGGTCCCCAGGGTTCATGATAGGCTCCTTGACTCCGGGGGTGACGAATTCACCGGGAAGGCACAACACGGTTCCATATGTAATTGACGCAGGCGTAAATGAAAAAACCTTTCTCAAGGGGTTCCCAATGCCTAATAGTATAAGTGGCAAGGCATCCGTCCAATGCTGGTTGTTGAATGTACTCAGGAATGCTCTGAGAGTTCGGTGAAAAAGCTCGACCAACATGTCCGCTCAGTGATTATATGCTGTCTTGCGAATGCGCTGCTCATCAGTCATTTGAAGGAAGTCGCAAAACGGCGCGGGTTCAAATTGAGCCCTCGATCAGTGGTGACCGTCTCAGGATATCCGAGATATCCAGCATTCCATGGACGCTTGAGCGGCAGTCTCACCTGAAACCTCCGACATGGGGATAGCCTCACGCCGACGGGGGATGCAACCGATGCAGGCGAGAAGACAACTCATTCACCGAGCAAGGAAACAGTTTCAATATAAAAGAGAGCAAAGCTAGCGCCTGGCTTTTTGAACGAGCCGACGGGGCCGGCGATGTAACGGTGAACCTTGGCACGTTGGCATGCCACGCATCTAAGTGCCCATCGGCGAACATAGTGGCTCAAGCTGGCCAGACGGAACGAGCACCGATGAGCTTGAAGTGGCCTGTATGCCGGGGTGCGAAAGAGCATGGAGCACTTCAAAAACGCGGCTCCGATGTGTGAATAGAGGGATGGGCCTGGGATCGTGTAAAATGTTGCCCCACGGAATCAGCAGGAACAGTGACTCCAAAAATAACTGCAGTGTAGACACAACAGGACTTGAAACACGAAACGGATTTTTTGTGTTCCCGACTCGAATTCAAGAACATCGAGATTAACGAGATAAGTACCATAAGTACAATTTACGCAAAATCATCAAGCCTACCACAGCTCCAGTGGGTTTGGGGGTGTTTGTAGTCCCGATCTCGGAGCCTAGCCAGCCGTTCTGAAAGTCCGCACACAGCGGTTTTATCAGTTGACAAATCCGCATTAGAATCAGGTTGTGTTCTTGCTCCAAAGTCTACAGGAAGTTCTGAAACTTTGTACCGAATTTTATCAACATGCCTGTGGTGTATTGAACCGTCATCCTTACCCGGGATCCTAGCTTTGCCTATGCCAAGAGGGCCTAGAACTATGCCGGAGGCTAGCTGTTGATGGTTGCTTCTTCGATATGCCACATCGGCTGGCCTCATGCATCTTAGAGGGGAAAATATTCTCCGAACTTGAAGAGCTTTGCATGATTTGGCTGCTTGGTGCCATGGGTAACATCCTTATTTTCAAGTAGAAAATTAACAACTCCCCTCTCAAATTCTTCAAATATGGATGGGTTGATCAATCTGACGGCACTCTTGAGAGTGCGAGTGAAGCTGTCCGTGTCCGGGTGCCCTAGAGAAACCTCAGCGTCCTAGACCTTTCAGCCAGTGTCAACTTTTGGGCAATAACATAACTGCCGTTGTAAGTAACCAGCACTTATGCAGCACCTTCACAACTGGAAGTCCCAAGCAGAGCCTCAGTTGTAAAATCCGAGTCGTCTGACGTACCGAAACACTCTTCTGGCCAGCCAGAGTATGATTCAATAACCACGTAGGCCCAGTGTTTATTTTGAAATGGGCCGCAATAGCCAGAAGGCATTCTTCCCCATTCCTCACACGATACAGGGCTGGGAGTCCACTTCGATGCTTGCAAATGCACCTTACATACATATAATTTACACTGATTAGCACACCGTGAGATATCTTGATCAATTCCCGACCACCAAAGCGTAAAATGAACTACGGCTTTCATCTTTTCAACCTCCAGGCGACCAGAATGTGAACTACGAGGAAAGGGTGAAAGAAGCGGTGAAGTAATAACAATGCGATCATTAAAGCGCAGTATGTCATCAGGTGCTACGGCCAGCTACTATCTGCAAGGGTAAAGCACGGAAATCGACTTTTAGTTGCCGGTGTTCGTGCAAGATCTGTTGACAGCTAGACTGGACCAAAACAGAGGAAAACCTCATGAATCAGCTGATGGCGACTGACGGGAGTGGTTGAACCAGCAAACAGTCGGAACCACCGTATGCGGTAGACCATGCATACCGAGAAATGTAATCAGCGTGTGGAGTATGCTTAGCGAAGCCATGTACAACGACAGTCCTATGCAGGTAGGGTAATTTACTTACGTTCCACCGCGGAGAAAGTGGACATTTCAATGATCTAGATGAATGGTAGATAAAACGTATTGCTTCACAATAGAAAAAATTGCAAGTCTGAATACAAACAAATATTTATGCAGGCAAGTAACTGGCCAGATAGCAGCCGACACTTCCCCCCGAGTCTCAGAATAACCTCTTTTGGCCGCACTCAGGCTCCCTGAAAAGCACACAACTGAGTAACAGTCCTTTTCCAATACTGCACCAATCTCAATAGGAGAGGCTTCCGTACCAAGAGTGAAGTGCTTCAAAGGTGAGAACGAAAGCAGAAACGCCCCAGTTTTCTAACAGTCTAGAATAGAAAGCAGAGTGTGGTAATGCACAGGACACCAACGAAAAGTGTCAGCGGATAACAGAAAAACGGTTCTATTACAGTAGAGAACTGGAGAATGAATCGGGAATGACACTGAAGTAATCCAACTAGAGAACTTAGTTCACTCAGGTAAGTGGGCGTGTGAAAGGTTGGGAAAGGGGCTTATCGATCGGGATCCGATTTAATCCTGTCTTCATTGAGTATATACCAAAGAATTTTAAGGGATACTGAGCTGAAAACACACTTGGATTGATTGACAGCGACACTTAATCCGCAAAATAGTCGCAACAATTAATATTATCCGTCATCGTGGATAGCTTTTGTGGGACCATGAGTCACTAATAATAATAAAAATATTAATAACATTACTCATAATAATAATGGTATATTTCGGATGAGCCCAAAGCATGCTGCAAGGAATGGTCTGGTGATCCGGGTGATGTCAGAAAGGGAGTTTTTAAGGCCATAGAACATATGTACACAGAGGGTTGAAGGAAATTGCTTACAAGGAACAAAGCGAAGGTAATGCCCGGCTAATCCAAAGATCAAGGTCCAATGCTCGATTCGGCTTGTGGCTCTTAAAGTTGATTGGCAGGGGGAAGTACCTAATAGTAAAATTAACAGTAATAATAATAATAATAATAGTTTATCTCGGATAACCCCAAAACAAGCTGCAGTGCGAGATCAGACAGCACAGTTGAAGGCCGCATCAGGGTGACAAGAGGATTGTGCAATTGTGTAAACGCCACTGAATGTAGGAGAAAACATTCAAGTCAATAGTTGCAGTACCAAACGGTGAATTTAAACCCAAGGTCAGGTGGTCGAGCCGGCTGAAATTAGGGTGTATTTATTCTGTCAAAGTGTGAAGTGGACGGGAAGTAGTAAAGAATCACAGAAATCCTACGGAAGGGAGACTGTCCTGTCGGAGAACCGAATTGGATTGCCGGATACATGGATATCGTGAAAAGGAAACATTCCCGAAGGAGACGCAGTCACGCAATAGAGCCTCGCGATGTGTGAGAGGAGTCAATTTGTAAAATCAGGCGATGAAAAATGTTGTCATTACACATGAAGAACAAGAAAACTAGTCGAGTATTACGTCTGTGAAGTTCAGTGACTGTATAACGGTTGAGCCAGCCCAACATTAAACGGACAACAAACTAAACTGTGGTTAACATCAGAAAACAAGGCGTAGGCGAACATATGTTTTCGGTGATTTCATTCTCAAGCCAATTGCAATCACATTTATATGAACCAAATTAAGGGAAGGAAAAGGACAAATTTAATCTGTTAGTCAATCAGTCAGTCAGTCACTCGATTGGTTAGCCGACTCATCGATAGATGAACAGGGGACATGGTGAAATCACGTGTCGTCGTCAGAGGCTTGGATCGGCATCACATTCGAGCATGACGTCATTGACCTTCGGCCACGGAAGTTCAAGTGCTTGGACCAGCTTTTTTTGTGAACAAAGCTTGGGCCGCAATAGCCGGATGCTGATTGCCTCAGCCGTCGCTAGTGTCCTGTATCTGACTGATTTTGACTCGTTCGGTTGAACCCTGTATAGGACACTGAATGATGTAGCCGGATCAGCCTTGTGGCCTGTGTCCAACAGATGGGCGAGAATGGAACTCGATACAGCCCCTCTTCCTCCACGTTGAAGCCAACGTGGTTGATGCTCTTTAATGCGTTTGGATAAATGCCCCGTCGTTCGACCCAAAGTGGTGGTGTGAAGAGTGACCGGACAAAGACATATCGACTTTGAGCGGATTTGTTTGCTTTCATAGCAAAGGAATGTAACGCATCAAAAAGGAACTAGGAACCGACAAAAAATCGATGTGTGGTGCGTAGCTGCGACAGTGGCAGAAACGTGGTTGCTAGAGAGACGACCAATTAAGTGACAGGTAAGTATTTACATACTGATATATCTTAGCAAAGGCTTCACGTGGTGAAAAGTGTGTATCATGGGTCAGAGGTGTCTCAGACGATCTATCGGAATATGGCATGGGGAAGAAAAAACACAAAACAACCGAATAATAGACCTACAAAGTTTGGCAGCCGGATATGGGCGGAGTGTATGATAAACCAAATGGACTACAAATTTGGACCGTGTATGTCAGTGATGGTGGGAGAATTGACCAGGTGAAAACACGTAGACTTTGAGCGGATTGTTTTGCATTCAGGAGAAAGGAATACAATGAATCAACATGAAACTAAGAAGTGGCAAAAAATCGATGTGTAAGGCTCAAATACAACAGTAGGAAAGACACAGCTGGCAAAAACGATGAACTGACGGGTAGGAAACTATCACTTTATGTTGACTACAGAGGGTAGACCAATTTATAGCGACAGAACAAAACCCTGCGGTACAAGGGCTTATCAGCTGTGCTTATGCGGGACATGATACCTTGCAAGATGAGAATATCGCAACGCAACGGCCCTACGTGGGAGACCAGCAAAGCTGACAATGGAAGCAAACAATCACAGAATCATCGATTATTGGGAATCTCTAGAGATATATTTCGCAGTGTCATATGCTGTTTGAAGATTGTGGCGTGGAAGTGAATAACAACAATTAATGCGTGGGTTTTCGGGTATGTCGCTAAAAGTAGCAAAAAGGTGTGTGCTTTATCTTAGAGAATGGTTAGGTTTACAAATAAGGCAGGTAAATAGTTCAGCATCAAACCGCAAGGAAGTGGACAGGGAACAACGAGCCTAGAATGTTGATGGATTTTTAAGTACGTGATAACTATGCACAAGAGGGGGCAAATTTTGCCAAGCGTACTAAACGGTGAGTTGTAAAGGCGAATTTGGAAGCGAGCATGATGGACAGTCCATGTTAGCTGGGGTGTTATTTAACAGCTTTCTGACTTCGTTGGCTGAGAATACTACGGTTGACAAGGTATCGGCAGTCAAGGAGGTGAGATTTAGGATTGGTCTATTGTGGTCTATTACGGAGGCAGAAGCGAAGAAATTATTAAATGCCTCAGCGATTGACTGCTGCTAGCTAATATAACCGTTCTCTGATTGGGGCAAATATGGTATTTTGGTTGCACAGCAGGGGCTTCGAGTTCTCCTAAGGCCAGAGAGGTGGGCTATTTTATTCGGCTGATTAAGAGCGCGAAGTTCTTGCTTTTCCAGCTTGTTCTTCTCGCTTGGTAGCTGGCGTGAGAGGTGGCTGAGACAGAGGAGGATGGACCTGTCGTTGGTCCTTCGTAGGCAAGCTGCAACTTCTGGAATTTACGTTGCATCTTTTGTTGTCGATAGGTTTTTCTCACACTGAATTTGGTTATCTCGGAAGAGGTGATATTTAGAGAGCAGAACAAGTCAGACTACATCACATCCGACGCCAGCTGAGGATCAGATGCTAAGAGGAATTCATCCCAAGTCTGATTACGCAGGATGGCGAATAGGATGTCCCAATTTGCATTTTGGAAAGATTTCAGATTCTGAGGACCTTCGTGGTGATGCAGTTGAACGGAAAATTCATAATGTAAGACCCTATGATCACTACCAGAGGGGGGATAAGGACATCTGCCTTTATATTTTGGAGGCCTAAAGTAAAGAACTGATCAAAAATATTGTTTCCTCTGGTTGGTGATTTTACTTGTTGCGTCCATCCGCCTGCACGGATATGAGAAAAAATTGCATAATTTCGGAGGGGAATTCAGGGTTGTCCAGCAAAAGCCAGGGGGGTTGAAGTCCCCCGCTATGGCTTTAGCAGTGTGCGGGATTCCAGTCACGTGACAGAACGCATCGGTGACTGCATTTCCGTCGCCCATGTTGTAGCCCGGCGGACGGTAAACACAACCAATGACGAGCTGTCCCAGAGGCAGCGGTATAGAGATCCAAACAGAGTCCTGGACCTTGTCGATGACAGGGGGTTGGATTACTCGTTCTCCAAGATTGCTCTCACTATAAACAATATATCCACCACCGCGTCTCTCAGATCCGTTCGTATTAAAATTTATTTTAGCCGGGTACGGAGATTTGTCGGAGGGGAGTTTTATCAGTAAGCCAGGTTTCAGTTGCAAGGATCACATTCTGATGAGCTTGAAGTTTAAAGGAGCGGACGGACGTAAGTTTACTCACAAGGGAGCGAGCATTGAAAGGAGCAATTGTGAAACTATCATTATCATGGCCACGACTACATTGAATGTATGACCCCTTAAGTTGGCTGCCAGGTTTGGAGAAATTGTAGCCCCTGGCGGCCTATAGGATGGTGTGGGAGGAGATACGGTATGGGAGAAGGCGAAACGTTCAGAAGAAAAGGAAAACCCGGCAGATGCGAGTGGGGTGGCATTGAGTCTGCAGGCTCACGACTGGTTGTTTTGGGGGGGGGGGCAGGATGCGTGTGGTTGGGTAGGCAGTAGGTAGTCAGCCGGAAGTGCATCTGGATAAGGTATTGGAATAACGGCCCGGAAAGTTTTGCCGAGACTTCCTTCCTGGTTGTGGGAAGAAGTGTTTTTATGTTTCACTCTACCTGGAGGCGAACAATTGAATTGGTTCGGAGAGCAAGGCCCGGGTCCCCGAGGTGAGATGACCGATTTTGCCGACAAAGTTACTCTTTCCGTTTTCGAATTCGTCAAGGATACCTGTGCAAATACATCTAGTCCCGCACCCTTCTGATGTATGCAAGGAATGGTTAGTGCTGACATGGACTGTTGAGAGATTACTGATTTCACTTCAGTTACTGGGCTGTTTCTCCAAACCGGTGTTGGATTTCGAACTCCTGCGAGGGTCATCGTTGGTATTTTGTGCTATATCCTGTGAAGGTTATTTGTGGGTTCGACCAGACACTTCTTGAGCTAGTCAAATGTATCATGTCAATCGGGTTTTTGTACGATAATTTGTTACTGGTCTTGGAGTCAGGGGGACTTTTGTTGGTTTTGTGGACTTCAGGGAGCATATTAAATTAGACCGTTTCACTGAGACTATTCTGCAAGTTTTGACGCTTGCAACGCAGCTCAGATCGAGTGAAGACTGACAAACTATCTAGGTCAGCAGCTATTTTGTGACTAACTGTAGAAAAGGTCTTCGCATGATGGCCGAAGTTTGGTAAATTGACCACCTTAGAAGGACTACTGGCTAAGTGTTTACCAGGGTTATGGTTTTTTGCATGGCCTTTGTGAACCTCTCTCCGTAGATGAGCTTTATCGGAACGTATTCTTGCCCGCTTGAATCTAGCAACGACAGAAGACTGTAGGCTAATAAATTCCTCGGAAGCAACTTCAGTATTAAACTGAAAAGGAGTCGGCATGTATTTTGCGTTGACGTTTTGTGGAGTCCGACAGAGTAGCCAGGTTGTTAATCCAGGTCGCAATCCCCCGGGATTACCTTCTTAACAGTTGAGAGAGATAATCCATCTGGGAGGTTGAATGCTTTTGCATTTTCGTCTTTCTTGATGCCTCTATATATTTTGGAGACAACGGTATGAATGAACTTCGTGTCCAAGATCAGGTTTGCCTGAGCATGGAGTAGAGATGGGTCGAGCAGGAACGCTCAGGAGCCTAGCTGACCAATGATTTGGTCAGAAAAGTCAAGCCGAGAGCAGAAACTACCCATGGTTCTGCTTATTTCGGTGGTTGCTTTGGTAGCATCTCCAAGGACATCCACGAGGGATACTGAACAATCATTGAGCGTGCTTTGGCGGTGAGAGTCTTACAACGGTGAGTGCTATCTGCGATTTTGGGCTGGTGGGCGGCAATGGAGCGCGTAGCTAAGCTGTCAGAGTGATTGGTAGTTAATTGGAGGCAATATCGCGGTAAGTAAAGTAGTGCCAGTATGTTGGCAGCTGACAGATAAAGGGAGAATTATCAGACTATATTGAACTGCTGGGCACCAAAACGTTGGGAGAGAGGCCGAATAAAAAGAGACTACTTGGGGAGAGTTTTGACCAACGGATTAAGTTTGTTAGAAACTACGAATCTCTAAAACGTTTTATTGCATCGTTTTGCGATAATGACGGATGCCCGCAGTTTAGTGTGACACATTTATTGCTACTATCGAATCAGTAAATCAGCTGGGGTAGCAATTACTACTAGTAATAGATAAATGCCTGATTTTAGCACTGAAAAGCAAAAAGACTAAGACAACCTGATTTTGCATCACTGGAGACGAGCACAACCACTGAGAATTGGAATAATGTTGGGGGAATTTCGCCTAGCTTCTCTAAATGGAAGGGTTTGTCAAAGGAGGTTTGGAGAGCCTTTTGCATGCTGCAGTATATAAAAAGTAAATAGATGGAAAACTGTAAAACTACAAGGATGGATATTCAGACATAGATTGGGATGATTCGCTTAACCATATGGCGGTAAAACTTGATGACGAGATGCCTACGGATGCAACGACAAGAGCAGTATGCATCAGATCCGAATGCGAGAGGGTGCGACGTCAAGAGCAGTGATGGAAGGAATAGCCAGAGGATAGCAAGTGAGTATTTGGCAAATTATTCACATTACTGCAAGCGTGTAACGAGATGGCAACGAAACGATGGAATAATGGTTGAGTCGATGGGAAGTGCGGTTGCGGAGGCGTTTGCAGTGCAGACGCAGCAATGAAGTGGAGAGTAGACAAGTGTCAAGGTTACCGTTCGGAAAGTCGGAGAGCACAATGACTTTGAAGAGAGCTACGGAACCAGTGGTTTCGACACGAAGAGAATTCGGAACATTGGACTCGGAATAATAATATAAGGTCGGCAGGTATTGCAATGGAAGCCGGAGGTTTAATACTGGTTGAATCGGTTAGGTTACGAACGAGTGGCCACTCTGGAGGACAGGGGGCAGCCAAAGCGATCTTGAAAGGAAGGATGGAGGGTTACAGGGGGGTGGACGCAAATAGCTCGCGTACGTTGTGTTGGTCGAAAAATAGCAATATGAAAATAGAAGAAAAATCAACCTAGGGCACGGAAAGGTACGGTAATTACGAAAATGTATAGTTCGCGGGGAGTGGCGACAGAATGGATGGATCGTAGGTACGCACCTTTTATTGAACTCTGCAATAAGTGTACAATGTCATAATGACGTGGGACTGAAGCTGCATGACACGTAACTGATTAGTTTGGGTTGTAACAACAGTTACAGCATGAAATTAATCAATCTCCGGAGATAGTAATAGAGTATGGATGTTGATCACTTACGGAAATATATATATATATATATATCAAATTAGATTGGGTGAGTCAAACGGATCAAAGGAATGGCACACCTGCCTTGAAGAAAGACTGTCAGAGTGTTGAAGGGAAGGCCGACGGAGGACAGGTAAGCATTCAGGAGTTTGTACTGTTAAGGAGCGGATAGAGTTATATCAGTGTGAAGGGGGTAATTCAGTGATGAACCAATCTAGGATCCATTGAAAAGTGACTAAATGGAGGAATAGCATGTGAAGGTGATGTTATTGCATGCGGACGGTAAGTGTACAAATTGTTGACCATTTTGACAACAGCCTTGAGGTAATGCCGTCGGCAGGGCTGCATGAAAAATATATCTGAGAAGTACAAATGTGGAATGGTAAAGGGGCGTAAAGGAATCAGGATAAAAAGCTCGATGAGCACAGTGAAAACGAGCATGTGGACTGATGGAGAGAGAGTAATGGCTAATCATTACATCATTTTGCCAACGTTTAGCATCCACTAATCCAACAGTAGACGAATTCACGACAGATTGGAAAATGGCTACTTAGACACACAATCCGAATAACAAAACTTTACACGAATACTGACCAAAAGGGGTGTTTGTTGTACGTAATTTGCGAGAACCAGAACGAGAACGTATTTGTAAATAGGCACCTTCAGGATCTAGAGGCGAGAAATAACGATCCTCTGAATCGGTATAATATACATCCGGGCATTTTAGCAGTGCACGTCTGCTGACAAAGTTTACCTTTTAGGGTGACAAGGTAAGCACCAAAAATTCCCAGAGATTTGCCACCTGACTTCGAGGATGTAAAGATGAGCGTGGCCTACTTTGATGAACTGAGGGGTTCGAGTACTTGAGCGGAAACCAGAGTCCTACACCCTTCTACTGGGTTCTCGTGACCAGCAGGACAAAACGCGAAGTTTTACAAACGGGAGATCATCACCTACTTCAAGTATTACAGGAAATCTTTCATACCACCGGAGGCCTTGGCACACCTTCAAAATGATAAGTGGAAGACAAGAGGGATTGAAGTGGGAATGCCGGTGTCCTTCATGGACTTCAGTCCTAATACGAAAGGTTCTTAATGAATGACAAGAAAATAACAAACGGAGGAATTACCATCTGGATCTGTGAGGGAAGAGAGCGGGAGCCAACTCTGCAAGGTGCCTCCGATAATAACATTCACAACTGTGTCAGTGGGACTGATTTCTAAATCTAGGTTGGCTTTTGGCACCGCAGTTTCAGGAATGCCGGAAATTCCGGCAGACTGACTGACGGTGACCTATTTTGCCACATCTGAAACATTTAGCACCACGGAAACGACCGCTGAGTCTAGGAAGCAGCTTCCCACACGAATCACATAGCCACGTGTAGTTTTGGCTTTGAATTCTACATCTCTAGTTCTCGGGGACTGGGATTAGCAAGTACCCCTCCGCTCGAACGTGAGGGGAGTCTTTGGATGGCCTATGGCTTGTTTGGGGTTGCGATTGCACTACATGACACAAGTGGTGGATTCCGTGGGACTGTTCACATCTTGATGTTGCTTGTGAAGAACAAGCAGTGGAAATCCTTTGAAACCTTCTACGTGCTTCGTAAATTCGACCATATTTGACATTACATTGAAAAGCTTTTCCATATTTCACACTTAGGCACGTTTTTTATTCACGTGAGACATTTGCATTTGGCCTTGAACCGTTTCTGACTGTCCTGTTTGAGTCACGGGGCCCTGAACCTTTGGGTTCCAGTGTGGAGTCTATTTGGCCGCATCCTTGAGTTTTGTATATGTTTTTGCCTTTTGCGAATTTCAATTTAGTACCGCAGCACCACGAATCAATCTTTTTCTGGTTTTGGCATTTGTTCGAATTGGCTACGCGTTGCTCGATTTTCGAGAATGGACAAACATTGCTCACGCACTTCACAACGAAGCTAAATAGTTGGAAAAGAAAGCAGAAGCTGAATTTCTGCAACCGTTGGCAGTAATCAGATGGTCACGAAGTTAAGTTTCTAGTCGATCACCAAAATTACAACGTGTAGCTTGCTTCTGATGCTAAAAAACAAACTCCCAAATGTTCCGCAAATCGTTTCGTCAAAAAACTGTGAATTTGGCACACTCAATGTATAGTGTATAGTATATTTCTTGACCATGGTCAATACACATGCACAAGGCAAGATCAGAGCATACAGCAGTACATGTCAATGTGAGATATTCACAAATTCTAAATTTATAAATCACAGCAACTGAAATACACCAGTAAAGTCATTTAGTGTTTGAGTAAACAAAAGTGGTAATGGTTGAGGCGGGAATTCCAAATCGGTTTCGAAATCGCTGGAGGCGGTGTGGATAGCTGGACAGTCGTGGAATTGCTGATATTAGCGACAAATGGACGGTCACTAACAAGTAACCGGGCGGAAGAGATGCCAAAGAACATTGTTAGAAGTAAAGCAAGCGTGGGGCTTTCAAAGTGCAGTCAGAGATACCAGCGGAATATTGGACACTGATCCAGCATTGGGTAACTAATTGTGGGGGAAGCATGTGAAATAAAGGCAAGTGATTCGAAGGTGATAATAAAACGGACCTTTTGTGCAGGTGATTACAGTGTCATATGCAAATTCAAATGAAGGCGAAAAGATTTGCAGGGACTTCAGTGAACTTTTGAAGAGCATGAATGGTGTATGGACATATAACGGACTATTAAAGAAAAGAAAAGCCGTCAATGAAACGGATTAGTGGAGACAAACGTCAATGGTTCGGCTAGGCAGGAGTTGGAAGAGTGTAAAATGTTTTTTTTTGTACTTGATAGAAAATTGGTAATCAAATTATGGTTGGCTGCGGATGGCTGGTATTCTGTTCCGTAAAGACCTTGGTTGCAGGTAGAATGTTGTGGGGAGCAGGTAAAATAGGGCTGGTTTGACGAAGTTGACAGCTGCGAAGGCTGGGTTCCGGCCATTGGTTTCGTACTGCAACGCGGGAAGAATTGAACTGTTGGGTTGGATTATTTGGGAATAGACGTTGAGCGGATGTGTTGATGGTTGCTGTCAGGAATCACCTCTGCGATCCGGTGAGACTTTCATGAGGTTTTGTTAATCCATGTACGGTGCCCCATGCAACGTCAGCAGGCGAGAGTATAGGTATAAACCATTGATCAAATCGTCCAGTCTTTACGGTAATCCGGCATAAACGTCGATTTGGCCGATGGATACCCAAGTAACCAATGCAATCTGGAAGAGATCAGGAGTGCGGCAGTTTGGAGAGTGTTCCAGCTGTGGGTTATGATTATCGTTTATATGGAAGCAAGAAAATGAACATTTTGTTATCCGAACAGTTAGTTATCGTTTGGCTAGTGGACCGGTCTATTAGGGATCCCTAGACGGAGACTGGTAGCTTTCTAGGGTAGTTGGGTGATAGTAGAGATTTGGGGCTATATCAGGTGGATGAGGATAGGGTGTCCGTTTGGGAACCAGGAATCAAACAATGGTAGATGGTATGGTCTGGAAGGAGAATGAGAAAATAGAAAGATAACAGTCTGGTCAGTTCACCAGCTGTGGTAAAGGACGGCAAACAGTAAAAAGGGGGGGAACTGAGTGTTAAAATGAGGATTTTTCTTGTGGGGGCAAACGTGCTGGTATTCGGCAGGGGCATACGGATTCCGGTTGGAATGGGGTCTTAACTTACCATGAGCATGTGCGTAGAGAAGTGAAACCTAGTTACTAAGGAATGATAATCCGTGTGGCAAGGCTTCAGTGTACGCGAAAGGCACAAAAAAGCGGATGGGACGGCTGAGTTATAGCCTGAGCCAAGAATTAAGTGAGAGCGAGCACTCATCGCTAAAGGACGGAACGGTTTTATTTATATATACGCAAATTGTGTGTAGTAAAATGGCACAATCTAGTTAGGAAGGGGGACAAGTGAGTGGAGCATACCCAAGGTATATATATATATATATATATATATATATATATATATATATATATATATATATATATATATATATATACGTGGGTGCGATTATCGGACGGGTCATTCGAAAGCGGTCGCAAAAGACTGTGGCAAGGAAAGTGAGATAGAGTGATGCAGCTGAGGATCAACGGTTAACGGAAAGAAGAACAAAAGTAAAGCACGGGCTCATCGGTGCGGCGAATCCTAAAGGCACATTGAGGCCATGAAACGTGAGACTAAAGGGGAAACGCCTAATTGTGGCTAGAACTTTAAATGGGAAAGTTAGTATTTCGCCTAGAGTGGTCATTGAGCAGGAGTAAAGACCAAGTTCTGCATGAAATTACAGAAGAACCTTAGCTGGGGGATAGGGTGGGAGCAGAAATGGTAACGTCATAACTGAGTGTTGAGTTCAGTTAGTGAGTCACGCTAAGTGCGATGAATCAGACTGGATTTTCCAATTCGAAATCGCAGAGGTGGTGAGCGAAGTATGAGTGGTGGGACCTGGTGCGGAAGAGAGGCATTGTAAGCTAAGAGATATCGAGGAGCGTTGAGTTACCCACCATGATTTTGTTAATAATTATAGGACAGTAATGAGTATATATATATATATATAAGTATATATTTATATATACATGTACATATAAATATTTGTATATGCAAATATTATATATATATATATATCCAACCGGGGGTTGGATACTGAAGCAGTTTTTATGGCAATGTTGAGGTTGGTTTCAGGGCCGCATACGCAATATAACTAAATAAAGTTAATAAATCGTGGAGCGAGTGAGAGATATTGACAACCTGTGGGGAGTAATACGGTGGTCTCTATAAATGCGAGCGCATCTGAAAGGATTTATTTCAAAGTTGAATTAGCAGGATCCTATAAGTTAGTATGGAAAAACAGTTAGTGGACGCAGACGTGCTTACATATGTCGATGGCGAAGGCTAGGAGAAGCGGTCAAACAAAGCAATCAGAATTTTTAAAGCGGTGAGGTTATTTTGGAAGGTAAGGTAAAGAGAGAAAGCAGAGCAACGGCTTAAAAGTCAAGGCCTATCTCGTAAGCTTGACGTTCGGTTACGTGAACGTTGAATAAGCGCAAACAGTTCGGACAGTAAGGAATTTATCAATAGCATGCACGAATGCATACTTTGACCGAGAAGATCTGATGTGCAAGGGAAGTTTATTCCAGATTCTGGAGTACGCGAAGAGAAAGAACTAAGAGCGTAGAACAGTCCTCGCGGAGGGTGTGGTAATAGTATACTGTCTATTCCGGAGTGAATATCCAGTATCCGGGGAGAAGCACAACTGGTTGGAGGAATACGACTGCTTAGTCAATAGCTTATACAGAAATATCAAATTTAGCTTGATGCGACGAAGCCATAGTGGTTCGATTTTGAGAGATAAGCATCGTTCCCTGTAGTTTAAGTTGGACGACCAACCGATAAGCTGTTTTGTGAATCTTCTTTGAATACATTCGATAATAACCCTGTCGGATTTTCTCATGCTAGTGAAGATTAGGGGACAATATTTGAGAAGGGGCCTGGCATGTACTTTGTACATGTAGAGAATGCTCTGCCTAAGCTGAAAGGATCTGAACAGAAGACCAAGACACTTTTTGACCTTCGCCGTTTGGAGGACAGCATGTTCCGAGAAGTTGAAAGAGCAAGAATAACTTAAGCCAAGGTCTCTTACTAAAGGCTGGCTGTCGATGGGTGAACCGCCAATGCATAAAGAACCAGGAGGAACCTGGCATTTGTAAGTGAGGGAAATACACTTGTCGGCGGAGAATTTCATCGCCCAGGTTGAGCACCATTCATCAAGAGCGGCTAAATCAGCAGAGATTTTAGGGATAGTAGTACTGAGGTTGCCAGGCGAGAAAGTGTAGACTATCTTAATGTCGTCCGCGAACAAAAACGGCGTGCCATTAAGTATTGTCGGAAACATATCATTTATATATAGGAGGAAAAGCAGGGGGCCCAAAACACTGCCCTGAATAACACCGCTAGTAACAGGCTTAGGATTAGAGGTGTGCCCGTTAATTAAGACAACCTGTGAACGATGAGATAAGTAAGACGAGAACCAAGAAAGAAGTGGATCGACAATCCCAAATGACCGTAGCTTTGTTAAAAGGTGGGGGTGATGGACACGATCAAATGCCTTGGATAAATCAAGATAAAGAACAACAAGAGATTTCCCACTTTCAGCAGAGTTGGTGACGAGATTCAGAAAATCATACTGACAAGTCATGCAGGACCGTGAACGGAGGAATCCATGTTGGTTGTGATTAATAAGACTGAGGCTTAATAAATAGTTAATAATATTATCTTTAACTATTTTTTCCATTATTCTGGATAAGATGGGGGTATGGTTTATAGGGCGATAATTGGATACCTCATGTAAAGGTCCTTTTTTATGAATGGGAACGATTACCGAGCGCTTCCAATTAGCAGGTACGGTGCTACCATTAAGGGAAAGAGTGAAAAGGTTAAGCAACAACAAGGGGAGATCCGGTCCACCATTGACGAGTGCAATTGGTGGTAAGCCATCGGGGCCTAATCGAGGGGAGGGTTTGCTATTGGATAGTAGCTTGGAAATACTCCTGGCATCAAAGGGTATCGTAGAAAGGACAGAGTCGGTAAGTGGTGAAGATGGGGGCGGGGCAATGACAGTAGCTGGAGCCATGGCTGAAGCAAAGAATGCATTGAAAGCTTCGGCTATACAAGGTGGGGAGGTAATAGATGAGTTATCATCCAGAATCAGAAGTTCGAAGTCGGCCTTAACATCAGCCTTTCTAGACTTATGCAACATAGAAAGAAGTTGCGACTTGTTGGGATGACTCAAGGCCTTAGCTTCTTGGTCACGAAGTCGCGTATTATCTTGTCGTTGAATAAGTGTGGAGAGGCGGTTTAGACGAATAAAAAGTGAAAAGTCGTCGGAATTATGTAGTTGTTTGAGAAGTTTATGGTACTTCTTATGGAGTGGCGAGCCAGACGACCTCTTTTTAGGTACAGCCTGGGCAGTATTGGACAATTTTTCCAGACAATCGGAAAAGAAGGAGTAAAAAATATCCGCAGCATGCTGAGGGTCCTGGGTGAGGAAATAATCAAGCCAGTCTTTCTGCCGAAGAAGCGTGACTAGCAAGGCCCAATTTCTGCATAGGAATGTATTGTTGGGGGGGTGTGCGGGACTAGGTGGGCCACTAAGGGGCAGATGGCAGATAACCATTTTATGGTCACTACCGGGGAAATTTCGTGTTACGGTCACGTCGATGAGAGGCATGTTATGAGTAAATACCAGATCTAGTATGTTCCCATTTCTGGTAGGTTCAACAACATGTTGTGTCCAGCCGCCAAGATGAATGCTAGTGATCAGGTCCATAAGATTGGGAGGAGCCGAGAGGGTGGGCCAACAGATGTGAGGGAGATTAAAGTCACCCGCAATAAGCTTGGTTCCAGAAGGAAGCAAAGAGAGGTATTCGAAAGACCTAATGAGAAGTGGAAACAATGAACTGGGGGAATTTGGTGATCGATACACGCAGCCAATGTGAAGAACAGCGGTTTGGAGGTTCATAGTGAACCAGAGAGAATCGGGAATAGAATCGAGTGCCGTATGTAAAAGAGGGGTCGTGGTGTAGGCTTCCTTGACGTAGGCTAGGCACCCACCACCACGCCGGTTCGGTCTATCGGTCCTTAGAAGACAGTACCCTACCAAAGATACTTGATCATTCGAAGTGCTCTCAGAAAGCCAGGATTCCGTTATTAAGATAATGTCGTAATTATTTGTAAGGACAAGTTTTTTAAGGTGCTGGAGTTTGTCAAGAATAGAACGCGAGTTGAATAAGGCTAGAGATATACCATTTGTGGGAGGTGGTATAGGCACATCAGAGGGGTGGTGTAGTTTGGAAGGAGGCAGGCTATCGCGATTGGAAGGAGCGGAGGTTAGGGTCAAAGGGGAATATGTTGATGTTGGGGCTAGTGGAGGTTCAGATGGGGTGGCTTCCAGCCAATCTGGATTAAATGTTGCAGTGAGAGGGACTGCTGAGGGGTAGAGAGACTGGGCATCAACGGAGGGGGAAACATCGGAGCAAAATGAAAAACCTGTGGGGTTTGGCGGGTCGATATCAGACAGGGGTGATCAGGAGCTGTCGAGAAACACCGGCCAGTCGGAAACGAGTATTGGCTGAGGGGGGGTGCAGAGGGCAGGGTTGAAAATGTGTGAGGAACAGGGGTGTAGGGTGGTAGGTTAAGCTGCACATTATGGTAGGGGTAACTGAAGTTGGGTGGAACACCAAATATGGAGCAGTTAGAAGCGGGAGCAGTGGAGATAGTTTTTGGGTGAGAAGTACGACGTGTGGCAGATCGGACGGCATGTGGAGGCCGTATTTTGGTATTGACCGGCAGTGAGCACGGTGAATTTGTAGGGATCACCGATGCATTGGAGCAAGGGGTATTTTCTAAGGTCGAAACCTTATTCCGTGAGTTAAAGCGAGTTGATTTAAGAGGAGACAGTCGAATGAGGGAGGGGCTTGTGAGAAGAATGGGAAGACTGTTAGACCTGTTCCTCTGGACGGCGAGTAGTTTATCACCGGAGGGAACAGATGGCGAGTTAGAGTTCTGGGTGTATCCAACAGGCGATGAGGTGGGAGAGCGAGGCAATAGTTGGCGTCTCTTACTGGGTGGCAGTAAAAGGGGAGAAGCGGAAATGTCAAGATCAACAGTAATGGGATTAGATTTTAAAGAGTACAGTACGGGAGCAGATGAGGAGGCAGTGGGCGGTTGTGAAGAGGCGGGAGACGCGTGTAAAGGTAAAGCAGTGGGGACTCGAGAAGGAGCTGTGGAGCGACCAGCCGTCTGTGTTGAAGGCTCAGAACTATCAGGCGTCGTTCTAAGGGGGAAAGTCGAAGGAGATTTGGTAATTTCCCTTTGAAGTGGGGTTTTATCTTCGGCTATTTTTATGTTTTTATAAGGAGAATTAGAAGCTATAGTGTACTGCATTTTTATGAATTCTTTGGAAGATAGTTCATCTGCAAATCGCATAAGGACTAGACAGTTGAAGCACTGAACACACTTACGCGGCCTTGATATTTGACAAGGAAGGTGGGCCATACCACATGCATTCAACAGTGTGTGCTTGACATGCTCCAGAGGTATTCTCTCTGGGACATTAAACACGACTGCATTACGAGAGTTCCTCACTCTTATGAGAACTTCGGATGCAACAGAGTCGATAAAGCGGCCCGCAGCTGTCAGGTTTTGTAGGGTGGAATTTTCGATGCGTTCAGTGATGCACAGTAAGGGGGCGAGTTTAGATATCGTATCTTCCAAATTCAGAAGCTGAGACTTTATATCTGAAATACTTCGGTCTAGAACAGCTGTTCTTTCCGTCGCCAAGCCTACAAAGTCACAGAGGTCAACCGAACATTGTTTTAAGGCCACGGGAGTTTGAAGAAGCCTATTTTTCCTAGTGACCGGGGTATGAGTGGACGGGGTGGTATTGGAAGTCTTCTTTGCTACACGTGGCATTTTGAAATATCAAAAAGATGCTGTGAATGAGGTGGAAGAGTAACGAAAAATAGAGCTGGGTTAGAATTTACCACTGAGGAAAAAAAAATACCTGAATTTCTATGGGTTAAAGGAATACTCTAAGAAAATATAATTTTTAGTATTTCCTAAGACAGATGAATGAAAACTATATCGATAACAGCACGCAAAACGACCTGGTGACCGGCTTGGTATGACGTAGCGTATGATTCTCAGCTCCCTCACACATAAGACGAGTGAGCTTCTGCGGGAAGGACAATTTCTTGATGACAGAAGTTTTCCAACAGCATTCGAGAAAACAGCAGTTTTTCACTCATCTGAAATTTTATCTCGATCAGTACACTACATTCCGAATCTTTCTTACTGATCCTCGTTCTCACACACAGAAGCAATTAAATCCAGAAGTCCCGTACTACAAGACAGCGCGATTTTTGTTAACTGCAGCTAAGCCACGCGTAAAGCTTTGTCCCATAGAATCAACAGAACTAGTAATCCCAAGAATAAACTGAGTGTAAACACAACCGGATCTAAAACACAAAATGGAATGTTGTACTTTTACAATTCGAAGTCAAGAACATCGAATGTAACTAGATACGTACCACAAACACAGTTCGCGTACCATTACCTCAGTTCGTCCAGACTTGAGCTCAAAGGATGACGCCGCCTAAAGGTTGGTGCGGTAGAGTCCCCACACGTAGACTAGTGTTCTCGGCTGACAGTTGAAAATTCAGATTCCAATGAACACGCGCCAGATCCTCCCAATCGAGGAGTGAGTCCACAGGCTGTGTGGCCTTGTGTATGCCAGACATTGTCAGCAGTTACTTTCGCTGAACCCGAGTTTTGTCGGATGTTTATGGAAAACTAAGGGATAAAATGAATTAATCAAACCTCTGGAGCGGAGTGCCTGTCCGACGCGTAGTGTAAAGCACACAGCAATGGTTGTGGCTAGTAGAGATGACGAACTGTTGTCCCTCAAGGGCATGAAGGAAGCGCCCTATTGCAGTGTGAATAGCAAGCGACTCGCTACCAAGAGCTTTTGCTGGAGCCAGAAAACGAGAGTGGAAAGCGCGAGGCCCCCACACACCCTTCGCTGCTTTTTCGAGTACTCATCCGACAGCAACATCGGACGCATCGACTGCAATACTAACCGCAGCAGTGGGACCTGGTGACCAAATTGAACGGCGGAGGCCAAGGCATGATTGAGTTTGCTGAAAGTGTATTCCACTTGATCTGTCCAGATTAGTTGGCTCTGCTTCTCTCGCAGCAGGATAGCAAGTGGTTGTGTTGTCCTGGCGCAATTTTGGACGAAACGGGGACAGTAGTCGACAAAGTAATTGAAACGTTTGGGCCGTTCAAAGCCAGCTGGAATTGGAAGTTTGGCGACGTCGTTCACCTTATCGTCGGATAGACGAATGTCATTGATGTCGATGACGTGACTGAGAAAGTGTAGTTATGGCTTACAGGGTACGGCCTTGGAAGCGCTGGTGGTAATGCCGTGATTGAAGAGTAGTTGAAAGATCTGACGAAGATAGGACCTGTTCCACAAAGGTTAAACTTCCAACGGGAATGTTGCCGAAGTATGGATGAATGAAGGCTAAACCACGGACAACGCCATCAATGGAATGCTGGAACTTTTGAAAAGTATTGCGCAGAACAAAGTTCACGCATAAGAATCGGAACAATCCAGAGGATGTAGCGACAGCTTTTCTAGGAACGTCTTCAGCGATGGGACTTTATTTATATTTCCTTACTTGGTCAAATTTACTGCAGAAGGTATATCCAAAAAGACGGGAAGTGATAACGTGAATGCGTGAAACGAAATAGCGATCCGGGGTGGCACCTGATTAGGACGACGATAACGGCCACGTGGACCCTAGTAGTCTGTAGGCTTCTCGGTTACCTTGTGTGGTGGACACGCTCGAGTAATGTCAGGGACACGAATAATCGAGAGCACCAGCAAACTTTGAAACTCTCAACGGACAACAGGGAGTTCGTAGAGGCTACCGGCGTGAGCGGGAATATTCAGGGGGGCCCGTCGTATTGATATGGTGTCTTACATTAGAGCCTACTGTAGGTCAGTAGGTTCACCTGCTTGATGAGTGACGAAACCCCGGCCAAACATTGATAAAGCTCTTCTGGAATCAGGTATCACAGGGGGAAGACTGAATGATGATGGCCCCACACAGTGATTCGGAGACAGCACGGTGGGTCCCATGGTAGGCCAACTTGTGCGAACCAGGATGTAGCTATGGGTTAAAACAGTGCAAAAAATTGTGCCTGTATAGTAGGTTGGGGGATACCGGCAATAATGAATGACCATTAGATGGGGAGATGGAAACCAAGGTCTGACTTGAGAGACATGGTTCCGTGCGTGAAAAAGCAAGACCCATTGCTGGTATGGATCTCAAGGTCGTTGGGGACGGTCAGGATCAGTGGAGGCAGGCAGAATGATGGCTATCAGCGCCCCAGTGTCAACCAGAATTTGTTGTTTTGAAACCATATCTTTAACGAAAAGAAGAATCCCGGGTTCTACATTTCCAAAAGGCATTTCCATGCTTATTTGCCGGCTGAGACGTTTCCCCGTTCATTGAGAAGGGTGCACAGCATACTGCGCTCCCTTGCTTTTTCACGGTACTGAGCGTGATATTAGGACCATCCTCTCGTGTCGCTTTTCGGCGACTGATGGGGGGAAGGACTTTGGTTGATGACATTTTGTCAAACTCAAGACAGGGAGGAATCCTGAAATGGGGCGGTGTGTAGGCTGCGTAAAGCTAAAGTTGGCACAAGGTGCACTAAAAGGTGCTGCGAGGTCCGTTAGGTTGACGTTTAGGTTAATTGCGGATGAGTTGCCAAGCTGCTTAGGGGACAGAGGAGCGACTTCCATGAAGCGGGTGGCCGCAGCGAAGAATCTATCCAAGGAAGCATGATCTATGAGCAGTGCTAAAGAACATTTTTCTGGCTGAGGTAACTTCTGCGGCCAGGGCCGTCGCAGAACAACCCCCAGATTCGAATGCCCGGACCAATTGGAGCATTCGACTCGAGAGCAGTGAGGGCCTTTGATTATCGGGTGCCATGACCCCTAGCAATTGTTTAGTCTGTTTGTCAAGGGGAACACCTGTGCAACTTAGAGCCACCTGGAGCAGAACATCATAAGGAGCTTCCGCAGGTGGTCGCGAGATTAAGTTAGGCAAGGTTTCTAAAAACTCCAGGGTAGCTCGACAAAAAGGTATGCACGTTTCTGTTGTTGACAAGTAAACCCAGCAGCTGTGAACTGCGCATTTAGATGCCCCAGCCACAGCACGGGGTCACCGTGTGTTTATGCCCAACGGGGCGAACTGGAAGGCAAGAAACACAAGGAAGCTGCGCCTCGAGGCTCGGAGGGGCGCTCGACTGAGGGGAGCGTACAGGCGCAATTCAGGCTGCCGCCCTTTTGTCGTAATAACCATGTGGTGGTGCATTCATGCCTAAAAAAACCATGTACAGGTGAGATTTGAAGAGTAAACCTAAATATGTACAACAATTACTTATTCAGAGAACCTCGTTGGCTGTCACAGCCCGCGGCCGCGCCGATTTCTCCTGTTGACGGGTGCGGCTGTGTCTTCCGTGGAGTTTGGTGTTGCAACAGGTAATGGGCAGTAATACGTGGGGGTAACAGGTGCCGATATAGAACGATTAACCGAAGGTTGTGAGCAGGCGGGGACTTTGGGAGGGTTGTTCAAGGTGGGTTCTACCTCGATGAAGGCTGGTTTAAGGCGGCTTATTCTGATGGTCTGCTTCCTGCCTTCGACGTCTACCACGTATTTCTTTTCCTTTCGGTGGACGAAGCGGAACGAGCCAGAGTAAGCCGCTTGTAGTGGTGATCGCACTGCGTCTACTCGGATAAACACATGACTGGCGGTCACTGGAGTGGTAGGTATGTATGTGCTGAGAGTTTGTTCTCGTGGCGGAGTGGGCTTTATCACCCGCATTTGGTGTGACTACCGCTTTTTCGTTATCCCCGTAATTAAAACTCACAGGTGGCATTTGGGGAACCAACTCATCTGGCAGTCACAACGTGCAATCTTAGACCATATTAGCCGCCGTAACACCCATGTCGACTCTACCGGAGTGAGGCGGTCCTGAGAGGACCATCGGTAAAACTTCACTCCATAAAGGATTATCACGAGCACGAAGGGCAGCTTCCAGCTGGCAAAGCAGCCGCTCTACCATGCCATTAGCCTGAGGACGATAGGCCGTCGTCTCGTCGTGTCTGCAACCAAATTAATTCACTAGCCCGTGGGAGGCACCGTCAAAATGGGAGCTGCGGTCGGTGGTCGCGATAGCGGGACAAGTGAACTGACTCGCCCAGCTAGTGAGAAGCGCTTTTGCAGCTTCCTGTGAGGTAGGATGGGAGGAAAGTATGGCCTCCGGCCAGTTAGTAAACGATCTACACTGGTGAGGATGTAGACGCGGCAGCCGGATGGTGGAAGGGGCCTCAGGAGATCCACATGCATAGGATGAGAGGGTGCGTTTGGCTCACAGAATTGGTCTAAAGTAGATAAAGTGAGATGATGTATTCTAACGCGTTTGCACTGAAGATAAGGGCGGGTCCGAGGATGTACGTTGCGTTCGATGCGGGGCTAGTCGAATCGCTCTTTAACTAGCATCATTGGAGCCGTTACGCCAGAGTGCGGTAAATAAATCTCTCTGGTGAAAACCGGTAGGAACAAGTGGTCGGTTTCAGCCCTGCGACATATTGCAAATAATAGTTACTTCCGAAGCAGGAGGGTTTACAGGCACTAGATGCTGGAACCTTCTATTTCTGAGCTGCCTGATCTCAGTATCTGTTGTCTGGACCACAGTGATTATCTCTAGGTCTAAGCCTAAAGGTAGAGGGTCGTCGATATTTTGCACGCGTAGGAGTGCGTCTGCTACGGGATTGTGTGCCCCGGTGACGTGTCGATTTTCCGTAGTTAGCTGCGAAATGTAATCTAAGCGGCGAATCTCGAGTGGCGAATATCAATCATAAGCTGATTGAGGAGCATGCACTAGTGGTTTGTGATATGTGAACACCGTGAACGTTTGGCCCTCGAGTGTGTGCCGGAAGTGTCGGATCCTCAAATAAACTGCTAGTAGTTCTTTGCTAAAAGTACTATTTCAGGATTCGGCAGGCTTGAAGCACTTGGGGAAGAGAGCTATATGTTGCCATGATTTGTCGGCTAATTGTTGCAACACTGCTTCAGTGGCGGTGTCCTTAGCATCTGCCTCTTTTGCCGCGGGGGGGCGGAGGGATCAGGATATAGAATGAGTGCTATGTTGGTGATAGCTTCCTTGATCGAAGCGGGTGCTGTCTGGGCCGTGTCGGGAAAAATGGACTTCCACCTACCTCCACTTAAAAGGTCTGTTTTGGGCTGCATTGCTTCGGTGCAGTGGGAGAAAAACCAACTATAGAAGTTAACCAAGCTAGAAAGTTGGCGCAACTGCCGGTGAGAGTGGGGTCCAGGATAGTCATGAGTTGCCACCTTCCAACCGAGGCTGGGATTTCGTAACCTAGAAATGTGATGGTTTTCCTACCCAATTCGCATTTGGCGGGAATAAACAGATCGCGTTGTTGGCTTAGGAGCCCAAAAAAGCTTGCCCTTTTTCCGTAGAACTGGCCATCAAAATATCGTATAAGTACAAGTAGACATCTTCCAAGCCGCTTGTGCTTTCAGGCACAAACCTTTAAACGAATTGGGCCGCACTACTGAGCACAAACAGCATGCGCAAAAACTCGGATAGTTCCAATGGAGTTGTGACGGCGGTTTTGGGGATGTCAGCCTCATCTACTGGGACTTGGTGGTTGGCTCAAACGAGGTCGATACGGCTGAAAACAGAACAACCAGATAGGGAAGAAGCTATATCTGGAACACGTGGAATGGGCATCTATCTGGGATTGTAGCTTGAATGAGGGCTCTGAAGTAGCAGCAGGGGAGCCGGTTGCCATTAGGCTTAGGAACCGCGTGAACGGTTGAGGCCCCAGGGCTACTGGACGGAGGTATTACGCCTAATCCTAACAGGTGTCAGAACTCATCCTGCGCTACGCGAAGCTTGTTCACTGCCGAGCGACGTGGTCGGCTAGGTACTAGGTTCCATTGGTATTATATGGTGGTTGAAGTTAGGGGTCACCACGGGGAGAGATCTGGTTTGCCTCACATTGGTCGGGTTAGCGGAGGGGAGATCTGCTTAGGGGTGTTCGGCCTGAGATTTGAAGTATAGGGGCGTAATGTGGTCCACGAAGGAATACCAGACGGTTAAGGAAAGAAAAGTTCGTCAGTCGGATGGTCTCCGGCACAATGCGTGTCCCAGGAGGTCGAAATGGTCAGGAAAATCGACACCTGGTATGATATAGGGAAGTCTGCTGCCATATGCACCCAGCGGGGGGTGCGAGTTAGGCTTAACTTGGGATTGCGTGACCCACCACCGCAAGTAGCAAAAAGAGTGCCGTTGGCTGCTAGACGTTTTTGGATTGATGGATTCGTTGCACCACCTGCCTCTCTCGGAAAGACGCTGAATACTGCAACCGCGTAGATTAGAAACAGTGTGTCGGAAACTGAATCCCGAACGTGTGACGGACCAGTGCTATTATGGTTGCCGACCGCGTTAGTCGCCGGAATGCGTCGGGGCATTAGTATCCTTGTTTGGCACCTGGGTGGAGCTACCGGCTCCGCAGCGCCGGGCCTTCCCCTCAAACCGTTTGTGATATCCACAGTACTTGGATCGAGAGGGACTAACGATAGTGATCAATGGAAGGGCCCCTTGGACGTCGGCCTGAATCGTGATAAGGTTTGTGGTCTCTATAGTAGGAACAACTGGGGGTGAAAAACACTTGACAGCCGGCTCGGAAGCAGCTATCAGAGAGTCCACTGAGTGTGTTCCCACGAAAGGAGGGGTGTCCTGTGGGATACTCCGGTTTGTTACGGTTTTAATTTGTGGATGATACCGTTCCATAATACCGTCAGCTAGTTCTGTCTCCTCAGTGAGGTTAGGATGGCTAGAAACCTAGAGCGGTGCTTCAATATTGGCTGGTAATAGTCGCACCCACCACTCTATAGGGTCTTTTCCCCTTAAACGTTGCCCCGCCAGCCGCTGCATTTCCCTCAGTTATGCGAAGAGCTTCTTGCCGCCTAACTCTTTCTTTGGATCAGCCTTTTTAGTCTTGACGAATATGACGGCAGACGACAGGATGTTACCGCCCCGTTCAAGGCGGCTTAGGAATAGTTATAGAACAACACTGCGCATCTGGGTAGCAACGTCACATGGCAGAAGACTAATAGTCCACAAGTAACGGGTACACTGGCTTTCAATTCCATGGATTTCAAACTCTGCCTCCAACATATGAAACCAGATTTGGGGGTCATCACTGAAAAATTCAGGGACTGCTAGTAGGAAAGTCAAAAGGGATGGTTTCGGATCAGGCTTGTGTTCGTTGCTAGCCATAAGTGCAATGGTGTGTCAAATGTAAAACAATACATAAAGATAAATTCAGCAAACTTGAAGCACTTTTAATATCGGCATAAGAAGAAATAAAACCAGTATTGTAGCGGAAATCTGGATTCGGCGTTTATATGTCGGAAATCGTATACATATATTTGTGCAAAGGAATAAATGTGATTCAAGGAATTACGAGTGTATTGGTAGAGTGAACTTGTCGCTCTGGTCCACGGGTTCAGGATTCTCCTAAATAGAATCAGGACCCGCGCCCGTGTAAATTCTATATCCCTTGGTCCTAAGTTCGTGACAAGGTGCAGGATATACTCGGCAGTGCGCAGAACAGCAGAACACAAAACACTGGAGCGGGAAAACGTGTACTGGAGGAAAGCAACGGCGTACAGAGCGTGTACATAGGCGGAGCTAGTGGAGCCAACAAACTTGGTACTTGTTCAGATGAGCAAATTTGTTAGTATTTTTAATCGTGTGTCGTGTTGGTGGATGTAAACCTTTACAGTTGGCCGAAGTGTATTGTCGGTCTAATTGAATTGACATGCTTGAGGAGACTGACCGGCTAGAGTCGAGCCAGGAAGTCGGTGATGCGCCGCGATTCCAGGGCGAGCGGGATAAGATCTGGCCATGGGCTCTAGCCAGAAAGTCTTAAGTTCACCTTAACAAACATCACCCAAACATTCATTCCCCTCATTTAGGTGGAATACGAATAACGTTATGAGCTACTGTGGAGTCGTCGATTAGTCTTAGCTGAGCAGTGACGTGTGGTACGGCGTGACTAGTGAAAGACGCAAAGACAAGTCTGGCATTCCATGAAGAAACTGCTGGCGACCTCATTGTGCTGGTGGACGACTTGCGCCTGGTACTGAGCCGCTTCTGAAATCAGGTAACCCGGTGATTCAATTTGCCGTGTAGTCGCAGTGCTGCTGTGAACTGATCGCTTGATGCCGAATCTAGATTAGTTTCCGGGGTCATTTGAAATTTATGTGCGATCGATACTCACTGGCTTGAATAGGCGGCTTATTGATTTTGACTTTTGTATCTCCCAAAATTCGCCACTATTGTAATACCCAGCTCAGCAGCGTAGATGTTTTGCTGACGACTCTTTCCAATCTTCGGTGCTCTACATCTGCCAAATTTTCAACTTTAAACGGCAGAGATATAAGCTGTTTTCTACTCAACTACCTTTTTTCTCGTGATTTCTGTATCCGGCTGCACTTTCCGGTCCATCAGGGTTTCCCAATACCATTTTGAATGAAGGTATTGCGCACCGCAACGAGCCATCCTTTGATGGTATCTTCGGTGCTGGGGCACACCCAGACTGCGCTTCTCTATCATTTTCCCCTTCCAATGATCCTCAGTGATGGCCAACCACTTCGGGCACTGTGCTTACCATCTCCCTGGCAGGCGCACCTGGATAATATTGCTACACGGTCGTCTATCACTCGACGTTTCCGTTGGCTCTCCTGCCCATGGTCTCACGTCTTGGTCAATTGTTCCTGGATCACGCATCCCTATCGCGGTCGTTTTGTCCCCTGTACAATTATCAATGAACACTCTTACCACTCCCAACAGTGCGGGGCGCGGTCCGATCCGCCGCTATGGCAGGCGCACATGGGCGTGCACGCCGTCTGCATCGATGTGCTAGCGCAATTAGACTGGCGGAGCACACCTGCGTTCACTTCACGAAGTGTTTTTCAGGTTGGGTGCCCGGGGCATGGCCAGTCCCATCCACTAGCACCGGGTGCGGATCACACGCTCTAACTTTTCTCGGACTACTGAATACAATAATGTAGGTTGAAAATTGCATGCTCCCCATCCTTTTCCCGCCACAGTTTGTTCGCCTACAGCTCTTATCATCTGTTACCACTTCCCATTTTTGTCGCCCCACCACGGTATGCACACCTACCCGTTCTGTCCTTCCTTTGTAAGGTTGGTTAGACCTTACGTGCTGTTTCCCTATTACGTACGTTCGTTAGCCCAATCCAACACGCTTGGACCACCTGTTCGTTACAGTGGTACTCTGCAATAAACCATCACGATCACCACGACATTGTTTCCTACAACCCATGAGAAGGAGAACACTATAGGTAGGGAGAGAGTGGTTAGTGTATATTGGAAAAGCGTGCGTGTAGCGTGCACGGGCAATGTTCGAGTGGCCACCGCTCTTGTTGGCGCGATTTCACATAAACACTGATGCTTGTTAAACAAATAATCAGGGTTGAACGCCACTACACCTTCTATCGCCCCTCTCTACATCAACTTTCATTGCTTCGAGTCACTATCGTCCTAACCACTCTTCTCTGTCGACGCTCGCCAATATCTCTTTTTCCACCTGCTGTCATTGCTTGCTTCTATTCTCTATGCTCCTGGTATTACCCTCTGCTCAGAATGCCCATGGATAGCATTCTTATACCTGCTGTTCTGTTAAATCCCTCCTTGTTCTCCCTCCTCAGGCCCAATGCCATTATGCACCAATCACACCCGCACCCATGACCAAGCAGCATATTAGAAATTGCCGCTCCAACCTTCGCTTCTCTTGCAGTTGCACTTATTATCTAATCACCACTACCATATTTTTATTTCTGGGCTCCGCGATTCCTCTGTGGTTCTTTTCATTAGGCAATTTCCCCATTAGTATCCACCTGTTCAGTTGTCTGCCGGCACACAGCTCTCCAGGTCCACTGCCCCAACTCTGTTGCGCATTCTCCCTACAACTTACCCCTAAAAATAGCATTTTTCCATCCCAGCGGAAAACCTCAACCATTATTCCTATCCACAAAAATGGTCCAGTGCATGACCCTTCAAATTATTGTCCTATTAACCGTGCCCCTTTAGCTGCCAGAATAATGAAGCGTCTGAATAAACAGCGGGTGTCCGATCATCTCATTTCCCATAACCTCGTTCACAGCGGTCAACATGGTTTCCCAAAGTCGCGTTCTTGTACCACATGCCAGTTTGATTTCTTCAACCTACTGACAACGGCAGCTGACGACGGAAAATCTATGATTATCATCTGCCTCTATATGACCAAGGCATTTGACCGAGTTCCTCACTCTCGGTTGTTAACAAAACTCCGGGCCTACGGTGTCCATGACCCGCTTTCATCATGGACCACTTCCTACCTGTCGGACCGAACCCAGGTTGTATATGCTAATGGTCATCTATCGCAACCGGCGCCTGTCACTAGTGGAGTCGTACAAGGAAGTATACTTGGTCCGCTATTTTTCTTACTCTGTATTAACTACATTTTTCCGACTGTGCAACGTGGCACACTATTCCTCTTCGTCGACGACATCAAAATCGTTTATGAGTTCCGCCATCAAGATTTGAGCACAGCATTGTCTGAAATAGGTAATGATCTTGAGAAACCTGATCAATGGTGCACTTCATGGCAGATGTGTTTCTCGACACCAGAAGGTTCTACACAACCTACAGATGTCAAGTCCTCATCGGAACTCTGTCACTGAACCAAGTACCCACCGCCCCAAGCTCATCAGTGAAGGATCTTGGGCTTCGATACACTAACAATCTACAATTCTCGGAACATGTCTCATTTCAAACGGCCAGGGCCAGACAGATAATAGACCTAGTTCTCAGATCATTTAAAATGAAACATAGTATCCTCCTTAAATACCAATCCCATGCTAGACCCCACCTCAAATATTGCTCTATAATCTTCTCTGGAATGTCCAAATCTGATAGAATACGCATGGAGAAAGTCCAGCTTACCTTCACCAAGAAGCTGATAGGATTTTCCTCTCCACTGAGCCATAAGGAGCGATGCACTCTATTAAAACTTGACCCCGTATGGCTTAGACATGTCAGGCTTAACTTGTGTTTTCTATATAGACTTATTCATCGTTTTGCGTTCACTTCTACCAATTCTATACGGTTTTCGCTACCCTCATCTTACCCTCTGCGCCACAGAGACTTTAGTCTGACCATCCCACATTGCAGGCTGGCAATCAGATCCAACTTCTTTCTCATTAAATATTCAAAGCTTTGAAATTAGCTACCCCGGACCATTCGCAAATGTGCGTCAATAACCCAGTTCAGCCATGGCCCTAAATCACAACTTACCGTTGGTCGTATGTTATCTTTGACTAACGCCAGCATATCTGAGGATCAAGCTAATGAAGAAGGCATCGAACTTTCGAACCCCAGCTTCAGTTTCTTCTCCCGCTCTCTGCTATCCGTCGAGCTGGACATCAAAAACGGGTTTTACTACTAGGATTGTGGCACTATATCCAAAACCTACTATTTTCTGCCTAACGACAGACGCTAGGCTTACCATTTATTATCACTTTTTACGTATAACCCACATTGCAGAAGAATAGATTTTGTCGTTTACAACTATAACTAGCTAGATGCCTGCCGGTTCTTGCTACTCACCCACATTCACCTACCATCACCTAACCCTTATACAACCCTGCCTCATCTAATTCACTAGTCGGTCTTCACAACCATGTCTAAACAATTACTGCCTCCCTTGCTATATAATACTAGGGCAGCCATGTAAAACAACTTTCCTCTAGCTGAAGGTTTTAGCCATTGATGTTTTCCCCTAGCTCTAAATTGTTCAGCGGTTCTGGATCCTAAGACATTAAGTCCCACCACCCACTACTTCACTCCTCGATCCTCTCTTACTTATCCTGGCTTCAGCTCCTCTCAGCCTCCTTGCCCGGGGATCGATTTGATCTATATATACTATTATAAATCCTTACATGACTTTTGATAGAGCTTATGAGGAAAGCGTGATACTAACCAGAACCCTTGATAATCTAGGATGAGCCACACCATATACCGTAGTTGCCATCACCTAGGCGTAAACCTACCAGGTTACAGTGCTTAAACATAGTGACTCGCATGCCTGAGGCCAGTGCACCAGAGGTCGTATTTCATTATATGAAATACCACTGGAAGCATGAAAAGTAGTCCTTAAACATTCCCAGTGCTGTTTTTACTTAGTCTTCGCCTTTGTCTCTAACCAAAGACGTAGCACCTGTCAGACTCCTTAACCTCCATCTAGTGGTCGCCATTAGTCACTCACAGCTCAGCTTCCGTCCCTATCACAGAAGTCTAGCATCTTCCATGACTGGCCCACATAACATCTGATATTTAGCTAGAAAAACTACAAACCCTCTGTGGATCGTCCCGACGAATCACGTTGTTAGTGCTGCAAGCTGTACCTCATCTTCGTGCAGACTGGCGTTTTGATGAACATAAACCCCATTGAATAATCGCAGGCTGTGGTTGACTCTACCTCCCCCTGCGTTTTTTGTCCCATGTAAAAGGCCTGAGGGTTCTGACTTCACGGATAAGGCGAGTGTTAGCGCGGCACTTCTGCAAACATTCCTGGCCGTGATGGTCTCCCTGCACAGAGTTGACCACCAATAACACACGACCACCAAAAAGTAGAGATTGGCACAAGAAGCGAGAAAAAATACCCCACTGTTTTGTCTTTCAGACACACCAGCCTTGTCACATGTGACCCATGTCTCCGGGTTGTAGTGTTGCTACGAATTGACTGGTGTGGTTGACATATTCCCATAACAACTTGTTACATGCGGTTCATGTTTCGGCCGGAACGTGGGAACTGTGGTCGCCCACCAAAAGCAGCTCCGCCTTCTCTGACAGCCAGATACCTGACTGTGATAAAACCATTAAAAAAATAAAAACGTCTAAAAACGTGTGGATCATTCTTGGAGCGCTACGTGCTGGATGTCAGTGGTTGTGTATCGTGCTAACTCCCTACCTGAAGCTGGCCCTTGTGCCGCCTACCATGAGCACCGAATGTGGGTCGTTAGAGTTTGCTTCCCTGACGAAAATTCGAGCCCATCTCATTCCCATTTCTCAGGGCTCTCCAAAACCAGTCCTCACATGGTTGGTTTCCTGCTTTGCAAGACGATAACGACAAAGAAGACACCGCGATAACCACGCAATCATGTCTACAGCCGATTTCATTGCTCATACTCCGGCAAATCTCAGTACGATAGCACCATCGAGTAACAGCATAGATGAACTCAAATTAACGTTCCAAGTCACGTGACCGATTGCCTCTAATGTATCACCTCTGTCACCCCAATAGTGTCTTCTACTTAAAGGCTCCTCGGAAAATACTCAGTATAAAATAACCACTATACCGGAAGAGACAGTATTAGCATAGGGCTACGCTAACTGTGTGCCAGTCCCATTCGCTCACAGTCCGTTATTTCAAACCTATCTTATCGCCTGGTCGCCAAACTGCGTTCTGCGTAAGCAAACGGTAGTGAGGGTTTTCATTTCTAACTGCTCTAAACCGTGAGGCCCTGGGTCTTTTATTAGTATCCGGGCGATGCCGTGCCTACGTGCAAAATCATAAATCCTATGGGATGCAAACACAGTTACCGAACTAGTGTACGCAACTTCGTTAGCCCGCAGCAGTATAGCACGAATCCACTGCGAGCCTATTTTACCCATAACGTGGAGTAGGTGCCACTGACTGCTCAAATGAAACTTCATCCATGCCTCACTCACACAGACCTTACCAGTCCATTATTATTGTCTTCATATATTATCATTGCCCACAGCTGGAACGACGTCCAGACTGCAGTCCCCCTTTATTGCAGGTTCGTTGTCTCCTACTATCGCAGTCGCCAAACCGGATAACCAGGGATGCCTCTTGGACTCTTACGGGCAGAAACTCAAGTAGAACCTACCATAGCAACTGGGACCGAAGTCAAGCCACCTTACAGGAAGTACTCCCAATTGCTTATCAGATCGTTCAGCTTTTTCTAACGCTACCAACACAAATTCCAGTTCACGCGCATGCTGCTAATATACCGCCACACTCGACCGATTGACCGACACATACTTTGCCCTGCCAGACGAAACATACCCATATGATGTCGTACGCTACCAGAAATGACGCTGAATGACACTGAAGGCAAACGCTTCAACATATACATACATATTTGTCAGTGAAACAGCATATCAACGCTCAGGTCCATGCGGAGATTTCCCACTTTATTATCCGTTACCACAGTCCACCTTTCCTCCTAACCGTAGTCGGTTTTAAATTGACTCTCCACTTCTCGAGGACCCTCCAGTTGCACTTTCTCATTTCTGAATGGTACATGTTACGGATCCTGAATCTAAACTCACCTTTTTATGGACTGCTGTCTCTCCCACACCCATCAGTGTTCACTTTTACGAAATTGGTCTCGGCACCGTTTCGAAACACATTCCATTTATTGAACTCCGGTAAATCCGTCATTCAGGGTCTGCATCGTCTTCATCGATCGCCATCCTCTTCGCATGCATCGACTTTCCCGAGAACACTTCTTGACAATTTTTTTCATCCTTTTCTTCTTGTTTAAAATTAACTCCATCTGCTGAACCTTAGTAGGCCTCCATTTCCTCGGCTTGCATCATGCTCGTTCATAACTCGTCCTTGGCACTGCGCTAACGACTTTTCGATACCTCCACCGCGCACCACCGCCCAGCCCAAATTCGAAACCGGTTTGAAACTGCCGCGCAAACCATTAATAAAATGATCTTTTCAAACTGTTCCTGGCTATGTTTACCTAACGCTGATACTCTTGACTTTCATACTTTGGATTTTTGAACATTTCACCTTACTGAGTAAAGTGTTACACCATGATCATGCGCAAGCGCATGCGCCTCGACCATGGCCAAGAAATATACCATTATTTTTATCGTTATTCATTTTTTGGGCCTTTTTGTTCTGTTACTGGTTCACTTGTCTCGGGGCGTCCTGCCTCCTTCTCCGCCTCCGTGTTTAATCTGCAGCAAAATGATCTGATTGCTAATTTTTACCTGTCTCCTCGTTCATTGCTTTTATCCCTTGATCCGTTTATTGCTCGCTACAGGCATTTTTCTGTGCCTTCCAGTGTGGTCCGCTTTCCCTGTCCCACCGATTGTAATTACAACATAACGTCATGATGTTCTTTTACAGTTTCAAATCGTTTGATCTGTCACTTCTCGATTCCTCTGCTTCGTCACCGCTTTTCGCACTTGTGTTGATCAAATAATTAGACCCATTCTTACGTGATCTATTCGATCCTATCCTTCATATCCCCTCGTTTATTATCTGCTCTTCACGGCAGGCATCACTTTTGTGCTTTTCCAGTCATTTCTGCCTGCTGATCCACCATATTATCCCGTCACGAAAAACTTCGTCTAAATTCTCCCAAGTCAATCCTGCACACTTTGATTAAATCCTATTTCCCTCTTCCTATCACTGATACTTTTTCTCCCAGTACTCCACTGCTCTTTGTCCCTGCTCCTTGCGTGTCTATTCATGCACTTATATATATATATATATATATATATATATATATATATATTATATGACTCAACATGCAGCTTGAACGCTCAACTCACCATTGAAAACCGTGGAAGCACTGTACAGCTGTTTCATCCTTGTTGGGAATCATCAGCAGTGCACATCCACCGAGCCCCCACGGGGACTCGAACCCGGGGTGAACGATTGTGAATCGAACACCTTAACCACAAGGCTATCCTGGCTGGCTTTCAACGGTTTGTTGAACATCTACACTACATGATATAGCACCCTTCCGTCACTGGCTTTTGAACGGTAACAACCCGCTTCCCACACAGCGATCGACTCCTATAATGGATGACTTCTCTGTAGGGGCCTAAGTACAACAAAGGCATTCCGTTATGAACAGCCTACAGAGCTTGGTTACTATTTGCAAATGAGTAGTAGGAGATTATATTTGTATATTATATGATTCATCATGCAGCTTGAACGCTCAACTCACCATTGAAAACCATGGAAGCACTGTACAGCTGTTTCATCCTTGTTGGGAATCATCAGCAGTGCACATCCACCGAGCCCCCACGGGGACTCGAACCCGGGGTGAACGATTGTGAATCGAACACCTTAACCACAAGGCTATCCTGGCTGGCTCTCAACGGTTTGTTGAACATCTACACTACGTGATATAGCACCCTTCCGTTCAAAAGCCAGTGACGGAAGGGTGCTATGTCATGTAGTGTAGATGTTCAGCAAACCGTTGAAAGCCAGCCCGGATAGCCTTGTGGTTAAGGTGTTCGATTCACAATCGTTCACCCCGGGTTCGGGTCCCCGTGGGTGCTCGGTGGATGTGCACTGCTGATGATTCCCAACAAGGATGAAACAGCTGTACAGTGCTTCCATGGTTTTCAATGGTGAGTTGAGCGTTCAAGCTGCATGATGAATCATATAATATACAAATATAATCTCCTACTACTCATTTGCATATATATATATATACACTTACATATATATACACATAGGTATATGTATAAAGATGTATCAATCCTTCACGCTGCACTTTTTTGCCGGCTATTTCTCATGCTACCATCCGCTGATCCTCATGACATGCGTCCACTGTTTTTACATCTTCACCTCATATTTACCATATCAAACCCCTACAGATCATTCTTGCCCTCCGCACCACCCTCTACTTATTCCAATGTCCGCTACCTGTTCTAGAATGAGTTTTGTGCCCTGTTCGCTGACCATCTACTGCAGTGTTGCACAAACTTATTACTATATGATCCCTAGCAATGGATCCCTCTTTTTCCTCCAACGTCTCCCGCTACCACCCGTTACCATAACAATTTCTCGCCCCTTCCATGCATGCCTGACGGTTTTCAGATATCCCCAAATGGGCCACAGGCATTTCTTGTGTGTGTTTCAGTTTGGTCTGTTTTTCCATGTTCCACCATTGTAATGACAACCTTACGTGACGGTGTTCTTTTACAGTTCCAAATCGTGTGACCTGTCACTACCCGATTCCTCTGGTCTGTCACCACTTTTCGCACCTGCATTTATCAAATAATTAGACCCATTCTTACCTGTTCTCCTCGATCTTGTCTTTCATCTTCACTCTTCCATGAAGTGCTCCTCACAGTCTTCATCACTTCTGTGCTTCCGCATTCTATTTTTCTCTCCGTTGGGCTGCCATGTGCACCTGTCATGAAGTTAATCCACCCCGATATTCCAAAGTTAATTCTTCAAACATTTGATCTAACCTTACCTACTCCTCCCAATGACTGATAACTTCTTTCTAGGACCCCATTGTTATTGCTCGTGCTTCTCTTATATCTATACAGATATAATATATATATATATACATAAACTTGCGCACATATGCATAAATGCACGCGCTCTGCATCTTGCAGTTTCTCGCCGGCCACTTCTCTCGCTATCATCCCAACGACCGTCATCATACACATCCATCTATTCTACATCAGTGCCTCACACCTACCGTATCCAATCCGTCTAAATCGTTTTTGTCGTCTGGCCAACCTTCCACTTCTTATATTTCTCGCTGCCCGTTTTGTGATGCGTTTTGTGCCCTGTCCGCCGACAGTCCACTGCAAAGTACCAATGCTTCATTGATATTCAATCCACTAAAGTGCACCTCACTTTTTTCTCCATCGTTCCTCGCTACTGCGGTTTCTTATACCGATTTCTGGCCTTTCTCATGTTTATCAGTCGGCCTTCATATGTAATTACCCGGACCAGTCATTCAGTCCATCTGACCTTAACTTTCAAACTCACCAGGCGTCCATTCAAATCCGCCCTTGAGTTCATTTAAACTCCGCACAATCTCTATGGTGTGCATACGTTTATCCTACTTTCATCCTACTTTATTACCCCTTCTGAGCCATTTTATCCAATATTTTAATGAGAGTTTCTACATTTCCATGAATTATATCTGTCCATTCCATCACCTGTGTCAACAAGATCATGCACATGGCAAGCTTTGAGCGTCTCCAAATAAACCAATATTATTATTATTATTATTGTCTTTTTCACTCTGCATGCTAGGCTTGTATAGGTTTTTCAGTTTAAGCGGTTCAAATCCATAGAAGTGGAAGTTCTGCCCGTTCCATGTCGGTTTTCCTTGGAATGACCACCCTATTGAGCCATCTTCTTGAAGGGCCCAAATACATTCTAGAAAGCTAGTGAGTTGTCTGATTCTGGCCCCAGAGAAAGACCCAAGTTTGGATGATCCGAGTTTTGATCATTTAGTAACTGATCCCTGCGGAAAAAATTCGTCCGTCACCCACAGGTTGTTATCCAAGTATCGCTTGTTTAACTTTGGTTCGCGAACTGAGGGCCGCGACGGGCAGTATTTTAATTTCGCCATAAATTATCAGCCATTAGTAGCCCGATAATGGTACCAATTGCTACATCGACTCTTTGGCGGTGAACCTGTCCGCTCAACTTTAATATCTTGGGTACACGCAAATAGTGACTATAGCAAGCAGCCCAGGGGCACACCGGTTTCAATCCCGCTTGTTTGTATGGATCCACAAGTATAATCAGTGTTTTCTTTGGTTAGAACACCAGTGATAAGTTACACGATGTGTAATGACAGTGTGTGCTGCCTTTTCGCATTTAGGTCACCTACACATTTTCAAGTTCGAAAGTATCCCTCAGATTGTGTTTCGTCATTGTCGCAGAAGCTGGACCCGAGAGGCTTGGCACCCATTTAGCTACGGCTTTTACGGTGAACTGCACAAGTCTAGAATTGGCCTTAGTGGAACTCCTGTCCTATAAAATTTTGGCAATCCACACAGTCATGGGACGACATTTCCTTTGGATCAAATTCTTTCATACTTGACGGAGTCAAAATAACCTCTTTGTTTGAGGCGCAGTGCACCTTCAGCCAGGGATTCTCTGTTTGACTCGCTGTGTCCTTCTCGGTTTCCATCCTCATGACTTACGAATCCTCGTTAACAATGGCGTCCATCTTTTCAATATATTCCGAATTTTAAGAAGAGCTATACACCCCTCCCCTTTTACCAGGTCTTGTAATACCCACTTCCTTATTCTTTTTTAACCATCTCAGTTTTGCGTTTTGATCTACCATCAAAAGCCTCTCACCGTTGGTTGGACCATATTGTGCTGGTATCTAATGTTCATCTGTGTAAACTTTAAATTTTATAGTCCAGTTTGTGGTGGTGGAAGTAGGCCATTCAACTAAGAACATAAATTTGCGAATTCCATCTCGGTGTCTAGTTGTGCGAATTTGTTCATTGAGTAGCATAAATGAGGTACCCAAGAAGGTACCTCTAGCAGCGTTAGATAGATAGCTTGCTAGTCTTTCTGAGTTTGATGGAAACTCACTCAAAGGTTTTGATCTTTCAACGGTTCTTTGGTGTATATTCTTCCTGATCCGCTTTTCTCTGCAGCGTTGGTTGGATGTATCCAGTGATTTTCTTTTATTTGTTCAGTGTCAACCGATCAAGCACTTGGGAAGATGAGGCTCAATTCCGTTTTAAGTTTACAAGATGGCTATACACGGAATTGAGCCCATTGAGAGCTTGACGCCAAAGAGGCACACGAAATATATAAATCCGATTCAGTCTCAATATAGTTTATTATTAATTGGGAAAAACCGACTGATTTATAGAGTCATCTAGAAACTAACCACGACTTCTCGCCAGGGCCAGCTTGGTAAAGAACAATATACTTATGTGATATCCAGGATTAGACTTTAGTACTCACGCTATTCACAATGAAGGCAAAGTTGCTTCTGCTTGAACTATGCGCAGTTGAAGACTGACAACATCGACTAAATGGGCACACTCACATTTGTTGTTTGAGCAACACGGAGGTGCAACAAAACAATACGAAGTTCTGTCAGTAACAGTTTGCCACATCCGCCGCAGCTTAAATGACGTCCTGGGTTTTTGTAATCACTGCTTTCATCGTTCTGTAAACGTTCCAAACTTTAGATTGTTTCCTTTGGACTGCAGTTTAAACTGGGATCATTTGCATCACGAGAGGACTCAGAAAGATCAGAACCAGTAACAACCGGATTACAATTGGAAGCAAGATTGAAGGCAATCTGATCCACATGTGTTTGAGGAAAGGAACTATCAGTAAGATCTGAAATCTGACAAAGAGTCTTCGAAAGTAGCTTAGTTTCGACTCTCTTTGGGGTCTCAGGTTGTTCCCCCCGTGACCAGCAACTTCCAAGGACTCGAGTTGGATTAAATTGGTGCTTTGTGTACGATTCTTAAACAGCCTCGCCGGACTACTTCCCGTGGTTGAATGGACAGGATTGCGATAAGGCAGTGGTGGACTGCCCCTGGTTCTCTCGAGTTCACTAAATGTTCCTGTGTTTGCGGATTCCATAGCCCTCTTTACCGTTCACACAAAACTTTCAGTAATGCCAGCGGATGACGTGGAGGAGTTATCAAATGATGGCAACCCATGGACTCTGACCAGCATGTCAACTTTCGAGCAGTGAAATGACTCCTGTTATCACTAACCAGAGCATATGATGCTCCTTCCCGGCTAAAAGTTTTGCGAAGTGCAGCAAAAGTAAAATCCGATGTCGGTGAAGTAGTGAAATAAACCTCTGGTCACTCGGAATAAGAATCAATGATAAAGAGGGTATGGTGCTTGTTAAAGGATGGTCCGCAATAATCCTCATGAGCACGCAGCCAGGCCTCGCAAGAGATGGGCCACGGAGTCCACTTAGAGGGTTGGGAATGAATTCGATTTACATAGTCGGAACAAAGTTTAGCAAGCTGGCATAGATAGCTCTTCATGTAAGGCCATCAACGGATAAGTCGAGCCAAGGATTTCATCCTTTCAATACCCAGATGTCCAGACTGCAAGTCAGTCAAAACGGCCAACCGCAAAGTAGTTGGTATGATAACGTAATAATTGAAACATAATGCACCATCAAAAGTCACAGAAATGCCTTCGTGAGGCTTGCCAAACTCAGGGAATCGACGGTTGATGTCCGCTCTCCAACCAGGCCGAAAGCAAGACAAAATAGCATGATAACACTTCCGAGTTTCACAAACCAGGTCGGATCGATATAGAGTAAGTGGCTGGGTTAACAGTTGGTCAGAGGAGATTTCCTCAAAAGTGATGTATCAAGACAAGTGGTTCGCAAGAGTAATGGCTTCTGCTTTACTGTGTTGAATATTATAAGAAAGTGCGCTGAGAGCGACATTCTACCTTTAAACCACGGCTGCAGATGATCTCGCTAATGAAGCCTGTGGACTTTAAGTGAACTTCGATTCTTCATGATCCGTCACTAAAGTGAAGTGTTACTAAGAAACGTGTTTGTGTGACCCAGAGGCAGCCCAAAACAGCCAGAGCCCTAAGCTGCAGGACTGTCTTCGCGAAATGCAACAGCGGTGGATGGACATTCTGCTCGAACACAGCCCCATTGCCAGCCTTAGAGGCGTACGTAATGGCAGTGGATGGAAACTTGGGAAAAGTGCCGCTCCAATCCCCCCATAATCCTACCTGGTACTCCTACCAGGTCCGCACTTGCCCAACTAATCACCTCACCCATTACCCTCCACTCTCAATCGGCTTCTGCTTATAGCGTACTCTCGGATCCTCCAGGTGATAACCAACTGGGCCACCGTCCGGATTCGTCTAACGCCATCGCCCCTTTGAGTAGGAGTGGCCTTCAGGGCCTTGCCAGTGCCACTCACCCTTCCATTGCCTCGCACCCCCTTCCACTGTCTTTCCCCCTCTCTGGTCGAATGGGTCACACCAATCCTCCATCTCCGTTGCTACCGTATATCCCTCCCTGCCCCCCAGACACCAACCCTCCATACTATAGCCCCAGAATGCCTCCGCTGTTCCCCCTGATCACCTCCACTAACCCTCATCTAACCCTGAAGTACCACGTTCATACCCTAGCAGATACTCTAGGTTCGTACCTGTATCCCGCCTCCTCGCCCCACCTCCCCACTTGCCGGCTCCCTTGCCCCTGGTGAGCCTCCAAACCTTTCCAAATTTCGCAACTCCCTTCCCGCCCCCCACCCAACACTACGTCCCAGTTACTCTCCCACATGCCTTCATCCCCATACCGACCTACCGGCCTTATACTGACTCTGCCCGACAGGTAGGTTACCTGCAGTCAAGATCTCGTTTTTTTCCTGACCGATGCCCTCCGCACCCGTGACCATATTGCTAGTCGCCCTATGGACCATATCGATAAACTTTCACAGACTCATATCCCTGATCGCTCCCCACTCGATGTCATGTCACTTAGCACCTTACACCACGCACTCCCCCCTGTCCACCCCGCTTCGACAAATACTCTTAACCCCTCACTTTGCCATATGGTGCCCCTCCCTCTGCACCGCGTGACACCCCTCCGGCCCACATAAGCGGTGTGCCGCACACCTACCGTATTGCTCACCCACAGCGATTGGCTGCGCCTAATGCTAACGCTTCTCCTACTTTCTGTCCCCCACCCAGCACTGCCTGCCCTCCTCCTTCTACTGACTCTCTATCCCCACTGAGACACAACTCCTATCGCCACAGCGATCCCAACAGTCTTGCACCTGGCATCCATTCTTTGTGCACACCGGCACTGAACCCATTCCTACTGGTTCTTATTAACGCTCGCTCAATAATTAGAAAAAATATCGCACCTGCGATCTCTGGCATTTACGTCAAACGCTGACATTATACCAGTAACTGAATCCTGGCTGTCAGATGATGCTTCGCTTGACCTTGTTCGCATAGCTGGGTATCAGTGCTTCTCGAACACCCGCCAGTCCAGGCGTGGAGGGGGCTGTTTAGCCTTTGTCAAATGCACTATCCACGCTAGTGTTATCGACCACCCCTCTCTTCTCCTTATTGAGGATTCGTTATGGCTATCTATTCACGCCTCCGGCCAGAACCTCCTCCTTGGCTGCGTCTACGTCCCCCGGGTCTGGAGCCTGCAAAAATTGACTCTGCCGTGGATGTCTTTATTGCTGCGCTTGACTATCCTGCCAGTGCAAAAATTATTGCGGGTGACTTTAACTTTCCTTCAATTTGTTGGTCCTCCTATACTAGCCCTCCCGCCCTCTCTACCTTCCTTTCTTGTGTCCGTCTTTGTGGATGTACCAAACATGTCTCCTGCCCTACTAGGGGGAACAACATCTTGGACCTAGTACTCTCCATTGATGTTCCTGATATGGCCATCCAGATTACTGATCACTTCCCGGGTAGTGACCACCGTATTGTCAGGTGCAAGTTCAGCTGCTTCAGCTGTTCTCATCCGATGAAGTCCTCTCCCCCTGTTCCGACTTCCTACGGTTCCCGTACCTGGCTCCCAGTGCTAATGATAATCCGCTCCATTGAGTGGGACACATTTTTTCTTTCATCCGATCTCCTCACTGTTATGAACTCTCTCTACTCAAACCTCCTACGCTGCTTAAGTACCGCCAACCCATGTGCCGATCCACGTCCCAAATCCAGCAGCTAACGTCTGTCACTTTTAGAGCGTAAGCTGTCTAAGCTGCAACTTACCTCCGCTAGATCATACGACTTTACAATTCTCCTGCACATAAACCAGCTACAACTGAGGCTGCGTTGCAAGGTCGATTCGCATCTGAGAAAGCAAGAGGCCATCGCCCTAGCACACCCAAACACAACTGGCTACCTGTCCAACCTGCTTAATAAGAGGTCCAATCAATCCAATCATACCTCGCCCAAGTTCCTCATCTGTGGCTCATCTACCGCTAGTACTCCAGCATTTATTTCTGAGGCCTTCAATGAGCATTTTTCTTCCTCCCTTACGAGCTGTCCTGGTATTCCCCTTCCTACAATCCACCCCTTCACCTCTGCCTCCCTTTCATCGATTCCCTTCACCCATCTAGAAATTGAAGAATCAGTTTCCTCTGTTGAGCCTCCCTCGAAACCGGGACCAGATGATCTCCCACCGGCCCTCCTCCGTCTCGGTGGTCCTGACCTCCCTTTATTGTTACTTAATATGTATACCACCTCCATGCTTCACAGTTTCGTCCCACCTCAATGGACATCCTGTTATAGTTCCGCGTTTCAAAAAGGGCGCATTACACGACCCAGATAACTATCGGCCCATTAATCACACCCCAGTAGTCTGCAAAATTATGGTGAGAATTATCAAAAAACACATTGTCCAGTACCTGCTGAACCCTGGTCAGCATGGTTTCTTGAACTCCCGTTCCTGCTCTTCCTGCCCGCTTGACTTTCTCAATGTCCTATCGTCTTCTGCCGACGCCGGCACCTCTGTAATTATCGTGTACCTCGACATGTCTAAGGCTTTTGACCGTGTTCCCCATATTCATCTGTTGGCCAAAATCCGATCTCTCGGTGTTACTGACCCTCTCCTCTCCTGGCTATCCTCATATCTCTCTCACAGACCACAAGCCCTGCTCGTCGACGGCCACCTATCTTCCGCCAAACCAATTACTAGCGGCGTCATCCAAGGCAGTGTCCTAGGCCCATTGCTATTCCTTATTTATATCAATGACATTTTCTCTTCCATTCGACTCGGCACTCCCTTCCTCTTTGCCGACGATATAAAAATAGTGTACTCTCTCCTCCCTAGTGACCTATCCGTGACTCTGTGCAACATATCGCATGACTTACTCGTTCTCCAAGCTCAGTGCCTCTAGTGGTTCATGAAATTCTCTGCGAAGAAAAGCTTCCTCCTACCATACAAGTGCACCGTACCACACGGCTAAATTTGTCTGGACGGCCTGCCCATCCCCATAAACCCATGTTTACCGATCTTGGCGTACGCTACTTTTGTTCCTTTAACTTCTCATCACAGGCATCGTTCCAAATCGCTAAGGCTAAGCGAACCCTAGGCCTGATCAATCGGTGTTTCTTAATACCGGCCAGTCGCCTCTCCATGTATCTCTCACACGTGAGACCGCTCCTAGAATAATGTCCCATTACTTCCAGCCTCTGGCCGCATTCCTCTATTGTATCTCTTGAGAACGTTCAGCGTACTTTCACCAAAAGGCTGTTGGGCGTATCCCTAGCCCTAACATACCGCCAGCTGTGTTAGCTCCCACAAATTGAGCCTTTATGGATTCGTCGCATGAGGCTCAACCTGATTTTCCTCTTTAAGCTAATCCATAACCTGGCCTAAACCTCTTATCCCATCTCATTCGCTGCGCCGTGCTCCTACCCAATTTACCACCGTGCCTTCTCTCTCACCGTCCCTCATTCTAATCTGAGTCTGAAGTCCCGATTCTTTCTGTCAGCCTATTCCAAAATCTGGGCACTGCACTAACCATCGCCCTGGCAGGCACACCTGGATAATATTGCTACACGGTCGTCTATCACTCGACGTTTCCGTTGGCTCTCCTGCCCATGGTCTCACGTCTTGGTCAATTGTTCCTGGATCACGCATCCCTATCGCGGTCGTTTTGTCCCCTGTACAATTATCAATGAACACTCTTACCACTCCCAACAGTGCGGGGCGCGGTCCGATCCGCCGCTATGGCAGGCGCACATGGGCGTGCACGCCGTCTGCATCGATGTGCTAGCGCAATTAGACTGGCGGAGCACACCTGCGTTCACTTCACGAAGTGTTTTTCAGGTTGGGTGCCCAGGGCATGGCCAGTCCCATCCACTAGCACCGGGTGCGGATCACACGCTCTAACTTTTCTCGGACTACTGAATACAATAATGTAGGTTGAAAATTGCATGCTCCCCATCCTTTTCCCGCCACAGTTTGTTCGCCTACAGCTCTTATCATCTGTTACCACTTCCCATTTTTGTCGCCCCACCACGGTATGCACACCTACCCGTTCTGTCCTTCCTTTGTAAGGTTGGTTAGACCTTACGTGCTGTTTCCCTATTACGTACGTTCGTTAGCCCAATCCAACACGCTTGGACCACCTGTTCGTTACAGTGGTACTCTGCAATAAACCATCACGATCACCACGACATTGTTTCCTACAACCCATGAGAAGGAGAACACTATAGGTAGGGAGAGAGTGGTTAGTGTATATTGGAAAAGCGTGCGTGTAGCGTGCACGGGCAATGTTCGAGTGGCCACCGCTCTTGGTGGCGCGATTTCACATAAACACTGATGCTTGTTAAACAAATAATCAGGGTTGAACGCCACTACACCTTCTATCGCCCCTCTCTACATCAACTTTCATTGCTTCGAGTCACTATTGTCCTAACCACTCTTCTCTGTTGACGCTCGCCAATATCTCTTTTTCCACCTGCTGTCATTGCTTGCTTCTATTCTCTATGCTCCTGGTATTACCCTCTGCTCAGAATGCCCATGGATAGCATTCTTATACCTGCTGTTCTGTTAAATCCCTCCTTGTTCTCCCTCCTCAGGCCCAATGCCATTATGCACCAATCACACCCGCACCCATGACCAAGCAGCATATTAGAAATTGCCGCTCCAACCTTCGCTTCTCTTGCAGTTGCACTTATTATCTAATCACCACTACCATATTTTTATTTCTGGGCTCCGCGATTCCTCTGTGGTTCTTTTCATTAGGCAATTTCCCTATTAGGATCCACCTGTTCAGTTGTCTGCCGGCACACAGCTCTCCAGGTCCATTGCCCCAACTGTAACAGACGGTCTTGGAAAATCCCCCTATTTCCCTCGCGATTCACTGTTTTCCCAACATCACTCATTTGCCTACACTGTTGACTTGTCCTTACGAACTGGTTGTTTTTCTGGACCAATTGTTGTTTGTTCGCTCCCAGAGCGCTACTTTGGCACATCTATGTTCAGGACCTGCGTGACGCACGTGCTGTTTGCTCACACGCTGCTATTCGGTTTCTCGTTGTTGAGTCCTTGTGATCGTATTATTGAGGTTTGTATATTTTTTATGTCATTGTTCATGTAATAATCTAGTATCGTAGAATTATCACGGATAATCGTCGTTTGATTTTGGGATCCGTTGCGAATTTGGCTACGCATTGCTCAATAGATCGATTTGGAACGAGGAAAAACACGCAAAATGCCAAGAAAAGGATCAAAAGCAGTCGAATCCGGACAGGAGGTAATACGGCAAGTCTCTGGGGAGGTTTTGGGTACATATGATTCTTTAGTTAATGTTAGATCGCCTAGTCCTGTCAGTGCTAGTTCATGTGGTAATGAGAGCAGTATTGATCGTAAGGATGCCGATTTATATAAGCTAAGAATACTAGACCTAGAGCAACAGTTACTATCGGCTAGACTACAGGCGCAGGAAGCAGAGAAGAAGTGTACACAGAGAGAGCGAGAGCATGAGACCAGTGACTTCGACACTTCCGATAGATTAGGGTGAAATAAGGTAGCGAACCCCACGCCGGTTGCCGACTACAAACCACCATCGATCGATCTGCCTAGAGTGGAGCTAACGGTTTTCGACGGGCGAGCTGAGCAATACTGCAAGTTTGTCAAGCAGTTCGAGATGTTCGTTGAAAATAACGTAACTGACCCTGGGCAAAGACTTCTCTACCTTACTCACTACTGCCGAGGCCGAGCAAGAGAAGCTATCGAAGGGTGCACCGTGCTCGACCCAGAACAAGGCTTCACAAGAGCAAGGAAGATTCTGAGGGATTTGTTTGGCCAACCGTTCAAAGTAGCCCGTAACCTAATAGAGGGCGTGATGGTAGAGGCAAAGAGAACCAAGGGCGACGTCTACACAATGGTCGACCTGGTGATTAAGATGCAGAACTGCTCAATAGCCCTCGACCATTTAGGTTACAGAGCTGATCTAGACGCCATGCACACTTTGGAAGGCATAGTCCGTCACCTCTCTCCCGAACTACAGGGTCGGTGGGCGGAAGAATCTGAACCGATAAGCCGAAGCGACAGAGAAGCCAACTTCGAAGACCTGACTGAATACTTAGACAGGCAAACGAAGATAGCTGACAGCAGATTCGGCCGACTAATCCGGGACAGCAACCGGGCAAACAAGCCCAGTACTATCCAAGTCCAAACCCCTGCACGGGAACATCCAAAGTACCAGCCTTGGACCAACACACACGTCATTTCACGAGATGCTACGGTGAAACCAAATTGCAGATCCTGTGGTTCTAGCCATGGCCTACCAGAATGCCGCAAGTTCGGCAATGCCACAATAGACGAACGGTGGGGAATGGCGAGGATGGCAGGGGCATGTTTTATCGTCTCAACACCACGCACCGGGCAGCAGCCTGTAGGACAAGGAATCGATGTGGTTACGAGGGCTGCACGGGCAGACACCATCGGCTGCTGCATCAGGCGAGAGTAACCATATCCGAGGCGAATACCAAGCCCAGCGTGATTTGTTCAACGTCACGATCTGCCAGTAAACCGGTACGTTCAGGCGTAGTGGCCGTGGGAGTAGTGACCCCGACTGGGGTGGTCAAAGCGCTGGCTTTCGTCAATAGTGGATCCGACACTACTCTAGTGAAAGAGCGGTTTGCCGACAAACACCAAATGGCTAAAGGTGCGACGTCGTTGGCAGTGAGCACGGTGGGCGGAACACAGGTAATGACTGCCGGTAGATTAAGGCTGCAACTCATCTCTCTAGACACTAACGAGGAAATTGAACCAACGGAGGCATTCACGTTAGCGGATCTCCCCATGCGAGCACCAAGGTCGGTGAACTCAATCTTGACAAGGTGGCCCCACCTGCAGGATGTAACCGTTGTAGACTGGGAAGATGATGAAGTGGATCTCCTCATCGGATGCGACGTGCCAGAGGCGCATTGGGTGCTTGACCAAAGAGTGGGCGACCGCCAGGCACCTTGTGCCGTACGCACGGCTCTGGGATGGATGTTATACGGTCCAGAAGGGGGACGTAGTTCCGTAAATTACTTATCCGCCGAAACGGACCGCATAGAGTACCATCTGCAACGGCTGTATGAAAAGGAGTTCCATGACATTGGAGACGAAAGCCCGACGTTGTCTCGAGAGGATCACTTCGCTCTACAAACGGTGCGGCAGCGCACGGCGCACACCGGTCGACCCGTGGACTGACAACAGAAATTATGTTATCCAACGATTACTACGACTAGAAGAACGCTTCATTCGAGACCAGAATCTGTGGGAACGATACGTGGGTTTGATGAAGCGAAACGAGGCCCTCTGTTACGTTGAAAAGGTGCCTGTTAACACCGACAGAAAAAGGGGTATCTGGTATCTACTTCACCACCCGATCATCAACCCCAAGAAACCCAATAAACTGCGGGTGGTTTTCGACTGTGCGGCCAAGTTCCAGGGCAAGTCGTTAAACGATCGCCTACTACAGGGGCCTGACTGGACCACACCACTGATCGATGATTTGTGCCGTTTCAGAGTGGGTAAAGTGGCTTTGTCTGCCGACATTAGGGAAATTTTCCATCAGGTGAAGATTCCGGTAGGAGAACGAGATGCTTTGCGTTTCCTGTGGTGGGAATGGAGCGACCGGGACAAAGCAGTGGTGAACTTTAGGATGACCGTCCACCCCTTCGGAGCCACATCGTCACCATTTTGTGCAAACTACGCTCTCCGAGAATCAGCGAACAGACATGGCGATCAAGTACATCGGACGGTGGTAGATAGCGTCAGCAGGAACTTTTACGTCGACGACTACCTTGGGTCATTCGATGATGTGGAATCAGCTCTAGAGCAGTTCAGTGGTCTGAAGAGATTGCTGGAAGAGGGCGGCTTCCATCTAACTAAATGGATGTCGAACGCTTCAGAAGTGCTGAAGGTCATCCCGTTTCACGAAAAGGCCGAAAGGGTAAGAGATTTGGACGGCTGTCCACTTCCTACCGAGAGCACCTTAGGAATACAATAGGACGCGGAAACGGACGATTTTGTTTTCGAACTAAACGTTCCCGAGCTGCCAATAACCCGTCGTGGCATACTATCTGCTGTCTCAAGTTTGTTCGACCCGCTCGGTTTCGTCTCACCATGGCTGCTACCCGGAAAGATCTTGCTGCAGCGGCTGTGCCGTAAGAAAGTTGACTGGGACCAGTCACTGGACCGAGGGGACCGGTTGGACTGGGAAGAATTTTTGAACACCTTGAAGAAATTAGGGGACATAAGAATCCCACGATGTTTGACTCCTGGCCATACTACGCGGACTGGAGAACTACATGCTTTTTCCGATGCATCCGAAGTCGGTTATGGAACTGTTGTGTATGGACGATGGTGCGCAGGAGATGGACAATATACCACGAGGATCCTGTTCGCCAAGGCCCGCGTTGCTCCATTAAAGTCGGTCTCAATCCCACGCATTGAAATCAGCGCAGCCTTGTTGGCAGTCAGGGTGGTGCAAGCTGTGACGAGATGTTTCGATCTCTACATTTGGTCAGTGAGCTTCTTGACGGATTCGACGATTGTACTTTACTGTATCAACAACGTCCGGAGCCGGTTTAGTACTTTCGTTGCTAACCGGCTCACGATTATCCAGGATGAATCATCCACGCACCAGTGGAATCATGTTAGGTCTGGCGATAATCCAGCCGACCTGTGCTCCCGAGGTGCGAACAACTTCAGGCAACTGGACACGTGGACGAGAGGGCCAAACTTCCTGCACTTGCCCAAACAGGACTGTCCCGTGTTCGAATTAAAACCCCCTACGGAAGTGGAACTGGAGATCAAAGGCGTAGTGATAGCGGCCAACGTCGTCGAAGCGACATTCATTCTATCGCGACTGGTCAGGTTTTCTTCCTGGATGAAGACGCTTCGTTCGCTAGTTTGTTTAACCAGGTTCAAGATACATTTACTAATCATGAAAGGGCTACGGCCCTCAGGTCGGATACCGGCCGGCCCGATAGGTCCCGATGAGCTACAAGCGGCAGAATACGATATTTTCAGAATGATACAACGCGAGGCTTTCGCCCGAGAACTCAATAGGGCGGGAGAAGTGGGGCCGACCAATGAAGACATGCCATCTCCAAGAAGCGAGCTGAAGCGTTTAAACCCCAAACTCATCGACGGACTGCTGCGGGTGGATGGTAGGCTGGCCAACGCCCACCTGAGCTTCGACACAAAGTATCCTATACTGCTGCCTGCGAGATAACCTGTAATAGAGCTATTGATTCAACACGTCCAAGCCGTGGAGAGACATGCCGGGGAAAGTCACGTGACGAGCGTCATCCGAAAGCGCCTTTGGTTGTTGAGAGGACGAGAGACTGTAAAACGCGTAATCCGACGGTGTGTGCAATGCAGAAGACGCAATGCCACGGAGGGCAAACAACTCATGGCCCCACTACCAGAATGCAGGGTGACTACGGGCTAGTGGCCGTTCAGTGACACCGGGTTGGACTATTTCGGGCCCTTGTGGATCAAGTGCGGGAAAAGATTAGAAAAGCGATACGGATGTATCATGACGTGCATGAAGTCACGTGCGGTACACCTAGAAGTCGCACATTCGATGACGACCGATTCGTTTCTACGGGCCTTGCAAAGATTTATCAACCAAAGAGGCGTACCGGCCGGTATATACTCAGATAATGGATCGAACGTCGTGGGCGCTCACCGGGAATTGCAGCGTTGGCACAAGAACATAAACAGGGACGAACTGCAGGACCGAACCGTGGCCTACGCCATACGATGGCATTTCAACCCCCCCCCCACAGGCCAGCCACCGAGGCGGCGTATGGGAACGCATGATCCGGTCCGCCAGACGAATATTACTGTCGATCATGGAGCAGCAGCCGCCTGACGACGAGACGCTAAACACCGTCATGACTGAGGTGGAGCGAATCCTGAACAACCGCCCCCGGGTTCCAGTAATGAACTGTGACCCCACCCACCTGGCGCTCACCCCGAACGACTCATTGACGTTAAGGTCGAACGAGGGTTTCCAAGGGCCGGTAAACCTTCGTGGGAGCTACCTCCACGGATGGAAGCAAGCGAACTATCTTGCCAAGGTCTTCTGGGGGCGATGGTTGCGGGAGTACCTACCGGCTTTGCAGACTCGACAGAAGTGGCTGGCCAAAACAAGACCATTCAAAGTTGGGGACGTGGTTATGATCGCCGACGAACGCGCACATTTCAGCACTTGGTCTTTGGGAGCAGTTACGGAAACCATCAAAAGCACTGACGGTGAAGGTGAAGACAGCTAACGGAGTGCTCATTCGTGACATACGCAGTATTAACCTACTCGAGAGCGAAGACGGAGGAGCTGATAACCTTGAGGCCTAGTAAGCCTTTTCACACCAGTCATCGAGGTGGATAAAGAAACACCATATATACCACACGATCTCCATCAAATACATCACAGTGCTCGCGGTCTTTCGTTGATATTACAGAAGGTTCTTTCCGATATGTGATGATGAATGCGATCCCATTGTACATCCCGATAGATACACGCATGCACGGCGCACTCTACATCCCGTAAACCCATCAAACATGTGACAGTGTTCGTTGTTTTGCTTTTTGTTGTCGTTACCGAATGCCCCTTGCATATGTTGAAGTAGCGGAGCTTAGGTCACACACACATGCTACATTTTACTCGTTTTCTTGCCATACTGTCTTTTGTTGACATTGCAGAAAGTCCTCCTTTGATGTGTAGTCATACCTGTGATTTCATTGTACACCTCGGCACAAACACACACATTCACACACACTCAAGCACATACATCCAGGACCGGACGGCCCTTTAAGAGGACAAAATCTATGTGATCCTTCACGCCCGCCATCGGTCATTTGGTCTTGTGGAAGATATAGACTAGCCTCACGTCTATGTAGCCAATGGGTTAGGTGCGACCAGTAGTAGAACGTTGACGACGAGCATTAGGCGCGCACTGACAGCAGGGCCTGGGTAGGTAGAAGGAATCAGTACCTTTATACCGAACCTTTGACTCTACTAAGGATCCAGGAGGATTTTGGTGGGCGGTGTAACAGCCGGTCGTGGAAAATCCCCCTATTTCCCTCGCGATTCAGTGTTTTCCCAACATCACTCATTTGCCTACACTGTTGACTTGTCCTTACGAACTGGTTGTTTTTCTGGACCAATTGTTGTTTGTTCGCTCCCAGAGCGCTACTTTGGCACATCTATGTTCAGGACCTGCGTGACGCACGTGCTGTTTGCTCACACGCTGCTATTCGGTTTCTCGTTGTAGAGTCCTTGTGATCGTATTATTGAGGTTTGTATATTTTGTATGTCATTGTCCATGTAATAATCTAGCATCGTAGAATATCGCGGATAATCGCCTTTTGATTTTGGGATCCGTTGCGAATTTGGCTACGCATTGCTTAAACGTTCGTTACACCAACTCCGTTGAGCATACGTTTTTTGTGGCCCTTTTCTTTTATTACTGGTTCTTTTATCTCGGGGAGTACGGCTTCCTTGTCCGCCTCCTTCGAGTTTCATCTGCAGTAAAATGACCTGATTGGTGATTTTTTACCTGTCTCATCATTCATTGCTTTCATCCCTTGATCCGTTTATTGCTCGCTACAAGCATTTTTCTGTACCTTCCAGTGTGGTCCGCTTTTCCATGTTCCACCATTGTAATGACAACCTTACGTGACAGTGTTCTTTTACAGTTCCAAATCGTGTGACCTGTCACTACCCGATTCCTCTGGTCTGTCACCACTTTTCGCACCTGCATTTATCAAATAATTAGACCCATTCTTACCTGTTCTCCTCGATCTTGTCTTTCATCTTCACTCTTCCATGAAGTGCTCCTCACAGTCTTCATCACTTCTGTGCTTCCGCATTCTATTTTTCTCTCCGTTGGGCTGCCATGTGCACCTGTCATGAAGTTAATCCACCCCGATATTCCAAAGTTAATTCTTCAAACATTTGATCTAACCTTACCTACTCCTCCCAATGACTGATAACTTCTTTCTAGGACCCCATTGTTATTGCTCGTGCTTCTCTTATATCTATACAGATATTATATATATATATATATATATATATATATATATATATATATATATATAAACTTGCGCATATATGCATATATGCACGCGCTCTGCATCTTGCAGTTTCTCGTCGGCCGCTTCTCTCGCTATCATCCCAACGACCGTCATCATACACATCCATCTATTCTACATCAGTGCCTCACACCTACCGTGTCCAATCCGTCTAAATCGTTTTTGTCGTCTGACCAACCTTCCACTTCTTATATTTCTCGCTGCCTGTTTTGTGATGCGTTTTGTGCCCTGTCCGCCGACAGTCCACTGCAAAGTACCAATGCTTCATTGATATTCAATCCACTAAAGTGCACCTCACTTTTTTCTCCATCGTTCCTCGCTACTGCGGTTTCTTATACCGATTTCTGGCCTTTCTCATGTTTATCAGTCGGCCTCCATATGTAATTACCCGGACCAGTCATTCAGTCCATCTGACCTTAACTTTCAAACTCACCAGGCGTCCATTCAAATCCGCCCTTGAGTTCATTTAAACTCCGCACAATCTCTATGGTGTGCATACGTTTATCCTATTTTCATCTTACTTTATTACCCCGTCTGAGCCATTTTATCCAATATTTTATTGAGAGTTTCTACATTTCCATGAATTATATCTGTCCATTCCATCACCTGTATCAACAAGACCATTTACATGGCGTGCTTCGGGCGTTTCCGAAATAAACCAATATTATTATTCTTATTATTTTTAGCGGGAGGTAGACTCAGCAACCGCTGAGACGCAAGCTCAAGTACAGGCGAACACTCAGTTGAGTTTTGCGAACTAAAATCAGACAAGGGTTCCACTTTAGAAGAAGATCCTGTAGTGAATCTAGAGTAATAGTGAAGCGAACCCAATAGTGGACAAAGTTCTTCGAGAGAGGTGGGGGAAACATGCATGTGATGAAGAAGAAAAACGGTAGGATCCAGTCGAAAACCATTCTTGTCTATCAGGTATCCTAAACACGGGAAATAGAAGGTTGAAAATCACTTCTTTGTGGACTAATAGCAATGTCGAGTACCGTTCAAACAACAAGCACAAACGTTCGACATTTACCTCTCCATTGGTTGCATCATCAATGATATTGCCGTGGCAGGCGATGACACCATGCCAACCGGGAATAAGAGAATCAGTGGCATTTTGAAAAATTGCAGGTAACACACTGGGACCAAACGGCAAAATGTTATACCGAGATAACTCAACAGGTATGGTGATAGTCGTGAACTCACGGAAGTTTTCGTCAAGCTGTATGTGTGGAAATTTATCTTCAAGATCCAACTTGGAATAAAATGTATAGACGTGAAACTGATTAAGAACGTCTTCCGGTTCCACCGTGGAACAACTGGCTTGCTTCAGTAGTTTGTTCAGGGTAAAGCCGTAATCTCCGCTAACTCTCTGAGTTTTCTCAGCATTCTTCAACGGAGCCACAATTGGTGTGAAGCATTCACGGGTGTTAGGACGCCGTCCACGAGCGACTGGTCGATTTCCTTCTTCCTTGGTTTACGCAATCCCAAAGGTGATATCCGACCTTCGAGAAATTCGGGTGGCCCCATACCTCGGAAATAGCCGGCATCATCCCCATGCCGCCTAAAGCCTTGGGACACTCAAAAATCTATTTTTGAAGATGGGATTGATGACATTTTGAAAGCGGCAAAGAAATGTGAAGTTTTCTCTATCAGTTAAGACCATTAATTGAGAACTGCGAGTCATCAACGAGGAATGAGCACTGATGTGCATTGGATCGGGAGTCAGTAAGTGATATTTCACACTCTCCTAATATACGCCAATTATGGCTGTACTACCTTTCACGGAAATTTTACCGGGTTCAATATTCACAAGGGTTGGGAACGTTGAATGGTAGAATAAGAAAAGGTTGACTTGACTTTGCCGATATCCAATATGGATGAATTTTTAAAGGAACGGTTAACAACAAATTTGCGAGAAACCTGACAAGATGAATACGGACTGGTAAAAGCCAAAGATAGAGACTGAGAATCGGAAGACAAACAAGACTGAGCACAGGAATTGTCAATCAAACAAGCCCTAGAATTTTGGCAAACAGACTGAACGTGACCAACTTTGAGGCATTTATGGCACGTAACCTTGCAAAAGCAGCAAGCTTAACGTGAAAGCTTCGTACAACACGACTGACAATTATTCCATTGTTGTTGTTTTTTCTGTTGAGGTGAGGACTAGTTTTTCGCACCATTTGACATATGAAGTCGTTTAGGTCGTTGCGGCTTTTGGGTTGCTGGCTTCTGGGCAATGGCAGCTACGCTGTGCTTGCCCACCACTCATGTCACCTCTCTTGTTCCTTCTTGTTTTTGCTGCTCTGCTACGGTATGCAGCTTGCCCATTTCATTCCCATTCCCTTCGTTTCTCATCACCTCTCTCGTCACATGGTGACACTATCGCCCTATTTGCTGACTTCGCCCATGCCCGAAAATGTTCACTCATCTTTTTTACACACCTCCACCTTAACGAACTTATTTCTCTAATCCACTGCTACCATTATTTACCCACAAAGCTTACTGGTGGCATTTCTGTATCCCTACTGGCTGGTCTCTTGCCGTATCCCTCCCAGTTCTCTCTCCTCATGCTTCACCAAAGTACCAACCAGCCTCATCTTCATTCACACCCAATCCCCAAGTCTAGTCTTTTTCACCTTTCCGCCCTTTACGGCTGCACTCGTTATACGTAGGCTTCACCAACAAGCACTTTTTTTCGGTTGAGCTAATCTCTCCGTGTTCTTCTATTAGCCGGTGTCCCGAGTGGCTTTCTTCGGCTCAAGTCATCTGTCCAGTTGTCTGCAGGCAAGCATCTCCCCATCTACCACCCCAGCTCACCTGGGCAAACATTTTAGTACTTGTGGTTTCATCACAGAATTACTCGTCCCGATGCTTTTTCTCTTTCCTCGGTTTTTATTGTGTGATTAGCCTCAATGCAATGATTTAACTTGCCGACTGTCACCTGTTTCCCTTTGATCAGCCGTTCCACCTCCTATGCTATAAATTTTTCACCGCAGAAATCTTTTCCATTTTTCGGTTCATTTTGCCCCTTCTCCTTGCCTTATTTCACCAAGCTCCATCTGTTACGAAAAAATGCATACATACTGTGAAACTCTGAAACATATGACCTACCCCGACCTAGCTGCTCTGATCCTTCAAAAGCCCATTTATTTGCCACGTTATTCGCCATTTCTGTTGGCATGGTTTTGTATCCCAGTCTGTTGCACGTCCAGAATCCCCTTCTCTGCCTTTATTTGACACTACCCCGACAACTCTGAAACTGCATTCCCCCTGCCCTCCTTTGCCAATTCCATTACCATCACCATGCTGCCTCTCCCACAATTTTCCCCCATTTTTCGATGCCCATTCTTTTCAGCCGGCATCATCTGATGCTTCTGCTTTTATTTACATGGATCGGTCCACTCTTGTCTAGTTCATCCGGCCATCCCCCCGCGCACACCCTCCTTTTTTTAGCACCGCTCACTAAAGCCGTCTTCTTTTCTGTTCTTCCCAGGCTTTCTTTTCTGTTCTTTCCCTGTTGGCACACCATGCTCATGAACTTCATGTGCAACTCCAAGCCATGTGATCTACTCCAGCCTAAATTCTCTCAGTCTGTATGAACTCGTTTCTTTTCTACGTTGTTCGTTTTCATGATTACCGTGTCCTTGAGCCCCAGTCGGTTCTACTTAGCCGCTCATTTTTGGCAGCTATTTCCTCCATCATCGACTTTCAGTCGCATCTTTCCCCGGCCGTTTTTAAGTGAAGCACCTGCAATTGAATTATTTATTTGATCAACTCCCACCTGTTTTCTTCGACTACCTAACTCATCTTACTCCTTACATTAACCTCCCGTTATAGCCGTCATCTTCCCTTGCTTCCAAAGTTGTTTTGTTCCAGCTTTCATTTTCTTCATTTTCTTATCATGTTCCAACTGTTAAAAGAGTTGCAATTCACAGTTGCTGAAAGCCTAAAATGCTAGGGCTACATCGTTTGCGTGTGAGGCAACGTTTACCTGAAGGGTTGTTGGGTGGCTGTTTATATGGATAGTGATTAGAAGGGAACCTAAGGCCAACCATTGCTGGGCACAATCTGTTACTGGAAAGGCTGAGGGGACAAGATCCCCATCTCAACCACGGAGGTGCCGTTAATGAGGAAGCTGTGCAAAGGTCAAACGCAGGACCTGCCATCCTGTATGTTTGCAGCTTAGGGGACAGAGACGCTTATGGGACCCTGTTCAACGCCCTAGCAAAGTCGATGAATACATTGTGCGAAACTTGACCATGATCACAGGCCTTTATAAGGCTGCCTATGTCAGTAATTATATTGGTGATGCAAAACCTTGCAAAAAACCATGTTGGGAAGGAAGGTACTCTCACCTGCAAGTAGATGAAAAATAAAGGCATCCTAAGGAACGTATTCCAACATCTTGTGGATCATGCCAGTCAGAATTGTGGGCCTGTAACCAGTTGGCTAGACATCAGCTACTCTTGTTTAAACAGGGCGCTGCTGAGGAAAAGCAACTGGTAAAAACAACCTCAAAAAGTGAAGCATGAGGAACCGATAATGTATCCGCCGTCTCTCTGAAAAAATAGGATTTGCTTGGATCCAGTTTCGCTGTTTTCCTGCCCTAATGAAAATTCCCCACTCCGTTATTTTCTGAACTGCTGTTTTGATCACTAAACCAGCGTCACTCTTAACGACGCCGTTTTTGCACAAAGGCGGCTCCTTCCTTAGACACTTTCTAAACACTTTCTAAAGTTTCTATCCCTGAGAGGCTGTTCTATACCGAGGTTTTGTCACATTGAGTGATAGCAAAATAGGCTGCTTCGCTTCAGTTTCTTTTGATACAGCTCTATTTTGGTTGATCGCCCACAGAGTGTCTGTCAGTGTTTTCGCCTGCTCTGAAGTCGTCTTCAGCTCCTGCGCTCAGGAATTGCACGTTTAACCTGATAGGGCATACAAAACTTTTCCTACGGAGAAATAAAACGGACGGGTTTCTTGCGATCATTTTTAGCTACATCGATTATTATTTCCGGTACTGACAAATTCTCCGCCAGGCTTATTTTTGGGACCCCGGCTGGATGATGACTGAGGCTCACTGTTAGAGCTATGAATACCACTTAAAAAATTGTGCCCGTGGGATTAAAACAGTAGGATTCTGTGGATCCGTGTTTTTGCTATTTGGGGCTCAACGGGGCCACCAGTTTTGACACCGCCGTTGCCAGTCAGAAATAAATTAGGACCTTTGCAGTGAAGTCCGGAGGCCACACTCATGGAGGAGTATTGGTTTATTCTATGGAATCCTTGGGTAACGTCAAAAACGGGAATAGTTTTTAGACTACCATTAAAGGCTTGAAGTGGAGTCTGCATGGTGCAGCCGCTTGGTACTGCTAGTATGAGCAGCCAAGATCTGTTCTCCGTCAGGGTAAACTCTGAGCGTCTGAGGAAGCGTCTGCAGGTGCCAAGACGCGTGCCGCAATATTGTACCACTCAATCCTGTGGTAGTAGTGGCTAATAAGCCCGGTCACTAAGTTTCTTCCTGGCCGTATTTTGCGGAACTCGAGGAAGAAGGGAAATAATAATAATAATAATAATAATAATAATAATAATAATAATAATAATAATAATAACAGTAATGATAATAATAGTTTATTTCGGAGACGCTCGAAGCATGCCTTACGTATGATCAAAATTTTACAAGCAAAACCTCATGAAAAATTTGAAAATACGTAACACAAAAGGGGGGCAGGAAGAAATAGGGGAGATATGAGAGGGAGATAGGGGTATGCACACTAAGGAGTAATGTAGGGAGTTTAAGTAAACCCGGAGATGGATTCAAATGTGGGCCCGGTGAATTCGAAGGTCAAGGTTAGATGGAGCAGCTGGCTGAGCCAAGTAGGGGAGAGCGGGACCTGGGAATTTTACATGAGGAGGACTGAAAATCGACATGAGGAACTATCGTTACGAGAAACGATGAAGAAAAAAGGAAAAAAGAAGAAAAGAAAAGAAGAACAAAAAACTGAGTTGTATAGCTGAGGACCAGGTAGCCATGAACTATGCTTTATTGCAATAAACGGACGATGTCAATTTGAAAATAGGGAGCTGGAATGCAAGACATAAAGAGTGAGTCAGGTGGCATCAGTGCCGCGGAAGGATCGAGACACGGTAGATGTGAGGGACAGTAATGGACAAAATGGACGCATTTTATGAGGGGTGGTGGCATGGTGGCAAAAAACTGAAGGAGGCAGAGAAAATATGTGGATACAAAAATATATATGTATGTAGACATACCAGACAGTAGCAAATAGCAGTAAAGAGATGGAACACGGAAGTAGCAGTGGTTGGACGAGACGGGTAGGGTTGGGTCAGTGGTGCAGGATTAACTTGGATAAACCCTGATGAATTTTTTTTATGACAGGTGAACATAAGGGATCAAAAGCAAAACAGAACCAACTTCAGAAGCACAGAAGTGAGGGCTGTTAGCAGAGGTTGATAAGCGAGGGAATATGAAGGAAGGGATCGACGAAGACAGGTAACAGTGGATCTAACAGTTTGATCATTGCAGGAGTGACATGTGGTGAGGGTCAAACACGGGTAAAGCTTTAATAAATGAACGTACATTATGTAAGAATATGGCCGTGAAAATGGCTGTAAAACGCAGAGCGACTATAAGTGCGGGGTTGTTGGGGAGGTTTGAAAGATCACTGGGGAAGAGTAACTTGTAGGTCAGAAGAACTGCGGTGAGAAGATGCATCAGTTGTAACAGCGAATAACATGGAAGAGAGATAAGAAAGTGGAGGATCAGAAAAATCAGGTAATGGCAAATCACATGGTTTGAAACTGTAAATGGGAGTGATGACGTTACGGTGACATTACACTGAGAGGAACGCGAAAAAGCAGCGCAGCCTGAACGGCACAATGAAGATGCCCGTGGCGAACAAGGTACGAAGCAGACGAGAGTGTTGACCAGAAAAAACCAGGTAAGAGATGATAAATCAGATTGTTTCACCGCAGATGACACCGGATGAAGACCGAGAAGAAGAAAAGAATCCGGATGGGGAAGCGTGTGATAGAACAAAAATGCACGAAATATAGTTGTGCTTCGGAGTTGGGAAAATGGAAGTGTAGAGTTGCGTGCTTACAGGCCGTTGCACCAAAGAACTGAGCCAGAAGTTGCTAATCGGTTCAGAGCTTAAGAGGACGATCCAAAGAATAAGTACGAATTCAGAAGTAAAAAATATGGAGGTGGTATAAAGATAATAAATTTGGTCGTAAAAATGCAGTTTGGAAGGGCGAGTTCTTTTATAGGAATCGGTCGTGGTTACGGATTTGTCTGGGGAGTGATGGTGGGGGTTATAAGAAGGACAAAAGGGGATATCGCAAAATGGGAGTACGTGAGGTATGCTATCAGTCAGCCTTATAGTCATATGGAAGTATAAGTGAATACTGATTAGGAGCCGACAGGGGAGAAATGGGTGGAAAAGAACATACTTCGGGCTTGAGCAGAGTAAAATGGATAGGGCGAGAGTGACTTTATGCTCTGAGGGTTGTCACTGTGAAACACGATAGAAACAAATACAGAAAGGATTGGTGTGCATACAGAGGTAGAAGGACACGGAAAGGAGGTGATAAGAATGCTGACAAGAACGTTAGATGAGCAAAATGTGGCGGAAGAATGGTAGGAGCATGCGGTCTCTAACGGACAGCGACAAATGCGGTAGGGCGAGAAGAGTTGGGGCGTGCAATCCACAACCGGTGCTAGCGGGTGGGGCTGACCGTGCGCTGGACACCCAACCTGAAAGACACTTCGTGAAGTGAACACAGAAGGTGTGATCCACCGGCCTAATTGCGCTCGCACATCGTTGCAGACAGCCTGCACGCCCGATGTTCGCCGGCCAGAGCGGCGGATCTGACCGCCTTCGGCACCGTTGGGATTGGCGTGAGTGTTCACTGACGGTTGTACAGAAGGCTGAGCACCTACGATAAGGGTATATATGGTCCAGGACCAACTGGACAGGTTGTGAGAACTAGGACAGCAAAGCCAACGGGAACAGCGATCGACAGAGAATGGCGGAGTATAAAGGCTTCAATATTTGTCCATTAGTAGGTGGGCTAAGGCGAAGCTCGGTCTACGACATGTGAGACTAAAAAAGGAAACGGTGAAAATGGATAACTGAGAGCCGTAAGATTCAGTAAAGAGATTGGGATTTTGTCCAGAGTAGTTATTCAGTAGGAGGGAACAAGTAAATCCTGCTTGAAATAAGGGAAGAAACTTAGCTGGGGATAGGGTGGGGGCAGAATGGCGAATATGTCAGCCTTCCACACAAGTGTGTGGAACATCGAACTGGTATGAGTCTCACCGGCAGCAGTGCACTTCTTGACAAGGTGAATTCTACTCCAAAAACAGCAGCGAACAGCTCCAGTCGAGGGATGGCCCCCGGTTCAACTGAGACTGCCCCGGACTTAGTGAACAACCGAGCAGTGTACGCCAACCCTGTCTAGGTAGCCCCTTGTGCAGGCAGCTGTACCGCAACTGGCCTCGGAGGCTTCTCAGAAAGAACGAAGTCCACTTTAACCAAAGTTCATCTCATTCACCTCCCGCGCGCCCACCGAAACCCTCACACTGTTCAAACGACTAATAGTTTCCATGAGCTTTTCCAGCCGATCCACATTATTTTGTACCAGAGGCTGGTCCGGCTGTACCTCAGATGTGAAAAGCTTTTGCAGCAACTAATCGGCTGGAGGACCAGAGGAGACATGAGGCCTAGCAGACTGAACACGGATTAGACATTGTATTAGATGCCTTTCACTGACGTTAGCCTGCTTTAGAGCCCAAAAAGAAGAGTAAAAACATCTTTGCCCTTGTTCCGCTGAGGCCCTAGCACTCTCCGTTCATCTCCGTATCCAGTTTGTAGCTGAGTGATATTGGTTCCTGAAGCTTGCTCCTAAAAAGAATGTTGTAATCCATTTGGAAATGGAAGTTCAGGTCTCATGCTTGAATGCTCCAAGCCACAGAAATTCCAACGTTTCGTTTTCGGGGGCCCATACCCAATTTCTTGAAAAAACAGGGCCAGATGGTTATCGGAGTTGAAGTTGTCTTTCTAAGCCTCTACTACTTTTCCTTCAAGGTTACCGCTATAGTCTCTTGCTGCCTCACGCAGTGCGTGATTGGCCTGGAAAGGTGAATATCTCGCCCCAAAAGGGGGCTACGTCATTTGACACCCCTCCTGCTTTCTGGGCAGATCATCGTTGGCTACCACAAACCGCAAATACACTAGATCGTCTTACGGCACCTTTATTTGTCCAGACATTTCCTCGATGTCCAAGAACATTGCGGTACCATCTTTGCAAAAATAGGAAGCCAGGATTACTGCGCCGTATCCTAAACTTTCAAGTAATTGACATATAAGTGGTTGAAAGCCCGTTGCTCTGCTTAACTTTACCTTCTCAAAAGCTTGTCTGTTCTCGTTTTTCTCCACAAAACTGATGTTTTCCCACGGCCACATAGGTCCTGTATGCTTCTGCTCAGCTTATTCAGCCAGTCTTACTTCACGAAAGATTCGGGAAAGTTGCTGTCTTTTTATCTACATAGTATTGGATCAGCAATATGAAACCGTTTTTCCTGTAGCCCAAGGTGTTTACCATTCAGCTTCCCTTCCAGTACCTATGGAGACACCGTCAATCACCAAGATAGTTTCGTGCTGGACCAGAACTCATCGATAAAACACGTGCATTCGCACAGCCGAAACTTACTATGTTCTGCCGCCTCCGGACCTGTGCCTTTAGGCCTTCAGACTCAACTTATATCTCATCTCCTGATTTTCCTATCCAGTGAGTCGGAACTCTGAAATGTTTTGTAAATAAAGGGAGCTGGACTCTGGGATAGTGAGCTCCATCTTCTGCTACTTGTCTTGATTCTTTGAACCCTTCCTCATTCTTTATGGCTTCTACCTCCATGGGCCTCCCCACCTTGCATCAAACTGCTCTCCTAATTTCTCCAGCGCCAAAATATTTTATCATAAAAGCCCCGGTTTTTTCTTCCATCTTTTTATCGCACGACCCCCAGTTTTAATCCCCCTGATTTCTGAACTTACTATCCACTTACAACTATCATCCTTATCTCCGTCAGCTACTCACCAAGTCTGGTTACAGCAGACAACCTCACTCACGTCGGTTGACAATAAATAGCCCGCTACTGTCTTGAAAGCAATGTGGCGTTCTTCGAGGCTGATGCATGCATAGATGTAAAAGCGTGTACCTTGCATAATTCATTGTCGTACTCAGTATTTTTGCCTAGCAGCAATTTGCGATGCTCCAGAGGGTGCTGGCAAAGTCTCTAAAGTGAGCGGCATCTAGACCATACCTCCGGCCGGAAGTGACGAAAATGGACTGTCCCTGGTGGTTATGAAACAATCAAATGCGTAAAAACCTGTGGTTTGACAGGCTGGATTTTTAAGCTGCCATACGGGCTCAACAGCCTTTTTGATGAAAAGCATAAACTGAAAACAAAAGGCCGACGGGGTCGGTTTGATCTCTCAATGCCACTGATATCGGGCTGCAAATGAAATGGTCGACCTTAAGTTATGGATGTCTCCCATCAGCTCAGACTTGGTAGTGCGAAAGAGATAACCCTTTACTGTGAGTCCCAAGGATTGCAACTTGAGCTACTCGTAGCCAATTAAAACGAACCCAAAAATCAGAACAAGTTTGATTCGCAGTTTCTACAGTAATAAACTGAAAGCTACAAAATGCGCAAATATATACGAAACTCAGGTGTGCAGTCAAATAGACCCAACCGCAAAGCCCCGAAGTTCAACGTCCGGTAGTCCAAGCACGATCGCCGGAAACAGTTTGAGGCCAAATCGAGACGTCTCACACAAAAAAGAACGAGCAGAACTCATGCGCATGGAAAAGCTTAGCAAAGGCACGTCGAAGGTATTTACATTCACAAAGCATTCAGAACATGTGAGGTGTTTTTATTATATCTTTAATAAAAATAACGATGATGATGATAGTTTATTTCAGAGACGCCCGAAGCATGCCTTACGTATGATCAAAATTTTACAAGCGACAAAACTGACAAACAAAATTCATGAAAAATTTGGAAACACGTAACAAAAAAGGGGTAGGAAGAAATAGAAGGGAGATGAGAGGGAGATAAAAGTATGCACACTAGGGAGTAACGTAGGGAGTTTGAGTGAACCCTATTTGCTCGACACGGTCCGGGCCCTTATGCTCGAGGCTGACCGGGGATGTAGTGCATTAAACTCTCCACACGTGCATGATCATCCCCGGCCCTATAATTCAACTTCTCTATGTACTCCACATATATCTGCCTGACCTGTATGGTGACTTCAGAACTATTTGCTGTCGTAGTCCCGGCCTTTATCCTTCAGCTCCGGACAACAAGTTGAAGCTCCAGACGGCAAAAGGCGATCCAGTTATCACCCAAAATCATGCGAACAATAGGAAAAGCAGTTGTTTCCTGTCTATACTTATCCGTTTTAGATCTATTTTTTGCTTCGCTTCCTCCCTCTTGGCATTCTAACAGTCGTTTGCTTTGAGGCTAAAATTAACAAGACTATTCAGTGAACTTAGACTCGATACTGACCTGCAGTATTAGACCTATAAATGTCCCACGGCCGCAAGAGTCATTTATCCGTCCGTCCAATCAAACAAACTTGCCACTTTTGCGCCTGTTACTTACTTGTTGCTCCTTCGTTTAGCCCCTGGCCCCTACTATCCCCAGTGTACCACCACGCCCTCTTTACCCCCAGCTGTGGGATCCTCTGAAACTCCACCTGACCAGCATTTCCTAACTGGGTTCAGTAATGCAGAAGTGGTTGGTCAGTGCGAACACCGATTTACAATATCCGGGACTCAACACGCAGTAACCTCTAACAAACTGCCTCATAGCTTGCCGTCAACCCCTGATTCCGCAGGACTCCTGTAACATCTCACCCCTCACTTCCACTGTGGTTGTTGTCAATACTCCCCTTAATGTCACCGTGCCGGAGGCGCCGACTGTCAGCTTCCGTACTTCTATCTGTTATTTTTCTCACTACAAGCCCCGGCTGGAACTCTATCCAAGGCGCCATCCCTTTCTTTCAATCTCAGAACCTCTTGATTATCGTATTGGTTGAACCCGATATCATGCCGAAGGCTTTTTTGTTGATTTCATTGCTCTATCGTTCTCTTCCGTGCGCACTGCTGGCCACCGCGAATACAATTTGGTCACCCGTTTTCGCTTATAAGTAGCGCTGCCGTTGACCCATATGCTTTGCTGAGGACCGTTAGAACTTGTTACAGCATGAACCTCCCGATACCAAGGCTGTGCTAAACGATGCCGGACACCACTTCTATCCATCGGTATTCAGTTTCTTCTGCCAACGTAACCTGACTGTTTCACCTGCTCCTATTGATCCCGTGTTCCCAAAGTCCTTAAACGGAAGTCGGCAGGACTATTGGAGTATTGTAAGCAAAGCCACTGATCGGCTTTAGTCGCTCCATGAAGCACTGGGTCGTTCCGCTAAAAAATGCTGAAGTTAAAGTCAGTGTTATCCGCGTGGGGTAACACGATGACAAATCCACCGCCCATCCGAAATTCCCATCCTGGTCTACTTGCCCGAAGCGATTCATGACCAACGTTGTGGCTCTTGTGGTCAAAACTGCAGTGGTCATTTCTTGTCTCGGGATTGGGGCCGAGTTTATTGGGCTTTCTATCTTCTTCGCGAGCACTACCTCACTGCCTCTTACAGTATTCTCATCCACCAACAGCTATGATTCAGCACCCCATACCATTACTCTGATGTGTTAGAAACGATTGGAGCTGAACATAGAATGTCAGGTCCTTGATATCTCCATCCACTAAACACTCCACGGCTTTTGAACGTTATCCTGGGAAGAATCCAGTCAATTCCCCCCCCCCTTCGCTTCCGTGCTAGAATTCCCCTCCTGTTAGAGGGCTGTTTGTGAGCTTCGTAAACTCTTAAGGTAATTCACCGGTTTCAAACTGAAGCCAAACGGTTCCCAAAATCACAAATGCATTTTTATAGAAATATCCTTTAAGCTGAAAGGCAAAACGCAGAAAGATGGAAGTAGGTTTAAGATAACAACTTGACACTATATAGCTTCTGCTGCTGCCCCGAGATAGAACATAGGTCACTTAACAACAAGGGAGAGGTTTTGGTCCGGCGGCATTCCATTCAGTGCTAGTGGTTAATTTTCCTCCAGGGCCTACCAGGCGAAGGATATAAAGACACGGTGGATAACTACGGTCAGGAGTTGTGCGATGTTCAGAAAACCAAAGTTATAAACCACGGAGAATTTATCAGTACCTGCAAGGCAAAACATTTGAGGTAAGAGACGATCAGAGCTGGCCCACTGTCACATGTATCATATTAGCCGTCAAGCCAGGAACCGCGGGGGTGGGAGAGATAAACCAAAGTTTGCACATGAGTTGGCATCTGAAATAATGAGTGTACAGAACGAGTGTGGAATCCACAAACTGCAGGGGTTCCCTATTTGGGAACCCGCCGGAAACTCCAAGGTGGTTTTTGAAGCCATACTCATGCCCTCGGCCCTTCCGGGCATTCGGACTTCTATTAAACTCCGCCTCTTCGCTGATCATGTACCGACGACCCAAAACGTTTGCCTGGAGAGTTTTTTCCTATTTGAGGGTTGCAGTCAACATTTCACGGCCATTGGGAGTCCATTTCGTGGGATCTTTACCCCCTGCCCCTAGAAAGACAGTCAGTTCACTCATGTCGAATGGTGGCTCCAGATTAGTCAAAAAAATTCTACGAACTCACCCACATAATAGGGGTTTACTGCTTCTTCCAACAGATTGCTGTGGTCACTAAATCGTTCCCAAGAATCTGCGTGGGTAAACTTTTTATAGAATGACTGCGTTACTTTTATGAACTAATGAACTATTAGTCGATATTCTGGGCTTCTAGTCTATCTCGTTTTTTCGTGCACTATAGAAAATCGGAGGCTTCACTGCGTTATCAACAGGCGTCTTGATTCACAGGGAAGTTTAATGTGTTTCTTCAGAAGTGGCTAGATCCCCTATCCGAAAGTGTCATAGACTTTGACTAGTGGAGTCGTCCAGCCTGAGACCTGTAAAACAAGGTTATCCAGTGATGTTCCACCGCAGTTGGCAGCACAATTATAGGTGGCCCTGACCTTCTTCGGCATCTTGAGGTTTACGACCGGATGATGGATGTTGCCTTCGGACAAACAATCAATATCCCTTACAAGCGTGGGCAAATGCTTGCCTGTTATGGACATTTTGTCATGCTTTCTTGCAGAAGGTGCTAACTGATCAGTATTAGCAGGCGTCGACTGAACTTGCTTGAAAATAAGAGCGGGAGTAGTTTAGCCCTTGTGACTATTACTTGCACTCGGCCTAACCGTAGGCTCTGGTCGGGTTACATCTACTATTTAACAAATAAATGGAGTACACAAACGACGTGCTTTGCTGCTAATGGCCACGAACGCAAAGTTTGGCCTAGTGTGCAAGTTCATAATCTCTCAGATCTACTGTACTGCAGAAGTTTGAACCGTTACTGAATAGGTCTCACATTCGAACGATTCGGTGAAATAGCTGCTAATGTTTCTGTTACAAAACCCACCTTCGTGTTACTGCCACAATTAGTACCCCTGCAAGGATCGCTGTAAACTGACCCAAGGAAATATCAAGACATTCGGTGTGCATTTTCACCCTTTCCTGTGCAGTCCATTATGCCTCAAAAAAGAAGGCCGGGGAAATTTCCCCTTTTAGTACCCACCAGACTTGGTTGTCGTGGGTGATTTGCCTCCCGTGGGACATTCAATAGGCTTTTTTGGAGATAAGATCGAGTGTTCTGAGGCTCTAACGGAATAATAATCCACGGAAAAATACACCATCAGTGAGTCTTCCGGTTAAGATGAGGCAATACAATCATTTCGAATTCATGTCGAAATCTTCAGGTGCGACTAGCCTGAAGCAGTGACGCACTTGATTTCCCACCAATATCTTCAAAAATGGTATTTTCGAGACAGACGGGCGTATCATAAGGATCTGGAATAGTGCAACGGTAAAGAACGTAAATGTGTGCGCAAACTAGTGACCCAGCCAAAATTTTCCACACAAGCAATTTTCAGGTTGTCGTAAGAAACCAAGCGGAAAATCAATCCACGAGCAAGTGGGGTTGTTATTCTAGAGTTTTACTGGCCCCACAACGCAGGTCAAATATGTGCGGTTGCTTAATGTGCTCAAGCGGGCAGACTGGACGAGCTACCAGATTTAAGGGAGGATGGACAGGTGTCACTGAAGGCCAAGTTAACTTCGCAGGCGCAATATCACTTTCACTTTCTAAAATGTTTCGGATAAAATAAGTGGGCGTCCAATAGAAAATGAGGGATCAAAATCTGTATGTCTGTGTAGATGTGTGTTGCTACCAATAAAAAGGGTATCGATAAATCAACTAATGGTCGATCCGATGTCAAAGGCTCCACACCGCGCTGTAACCGAAGTCATTTTCCTTTCGACTAACGTAGTAAAAAGGAAGCACAATACGAATTAATGGAGAGTGAGTAACGGTTACCTCTGGGGTGTGGCACAAGAAGCCTGTCGTTACCATTCATAGCAGAACACGTAGCTGGCAAGCTGTCTTTGAAAGGCGGCTAAAAATTCCTCACGGGATCTCTGAGGGATTTTCAGAGACCAAATCGCTTCCACTGAGCAAACTAAAAGTAGACTCACAAAGCTGCACCCTTTCCGGCTGACAATGTTCCATCTTGCGACATGCTGGCAACATGAAAGGCACAATCGTGTCAAGGTTTGTAGCCTGGATCATCGGTGGTCGTCTCAGCATCCGGCGATTTACCTTCAGGCTCAGCGGAAGTATTCAGGCAAAACAAACAAGACCCGGAGGAACCTGTGCTCAAGCCTCCTTCCAGCTCCTTGCTCCCAGACTTGCAGACCTCTCTGGTCCAACACAAATCGTTGCTTTAGTGAATCATAACCTACTGAAATGTATCCAGTTCATCGCGACACCGGTAGATTGTGATTTCTTCCAAATGCAGCCAGTTTTTGAAAATTGACCGCCCTGACTTCAGAGCTTTTATCTGGGGATCTTTTGTGGTGAATACTTGTAAGCTTCCGTCCACATCACAATAGACCTAAGAGAAGGATCTTGATTGCAGCCCCATTGACTTGATAGTGCAGTGGAGCTAACTGCTATTGTAAAGGGGAAAGCAGGGGCAAAGGAGAGACGTGAATATCAAGGCAAAGGGACAAACCAAACGAGGGCCGCCGACAGAAGAACAGAAGGTGAATATGTCAGAGGCGTCCCGAAGCAGGCAAAAGGATGCATACGGACTACCACAGGGGGTGCAGTGGGATCTCCAGCAACCATCAAGACAGCCCAGGTGAGGAGATGCTGATCAAGCCGTCATCTGAGACAATCGGACTAACCTAACAGAAATTATACCCAGGAGAGGTAAACTATCAGCCACAGGCAATTGGCCAGAAAGCAACCGAGGCACTCAAGCCGCCGCTGCAACGATGTTGGTACCGCGAAGTCTGGGAAGTGGCCTATATAAACGACTGTGTGTGTTTCCCGACTTGATATTTTTGGCCGTTGGAATACAGGTATCCTGCCAAGTGTTGTCGTCTTTGTTACACCAAGACTAAAAATCATAAGTCCTGGGCCGCTTGAATCTGACCAAAGATCCAGTGGTTGATTCCCCGTATAATAATAATACTAACAATAATAATAGTAATAATAATAATAATAATAACGGTATGTTTCTCGACCTCGGCAGAGACGCACGCATGGCAGCATGATCGAAGTGTACATTGTCACTGAATGAAACACAAAATTACAAATTTCGAAAAGAGGAGTGTGCTACTTTAGCATTCAAGAACATGAAACTAGACCGAGTTTAAGTAAACTACGGTAACAAAGGTTTACGCGGCAAATAGGAGTCACCTTCGGTTTCATAGTCAGCAGCAGTAAAGAGCCGACAGGACATGAAATCGTTTTAACAAACGTTGTCGCATGAAGCAGAAGGTACTACGTACGCAGGGATGATGCGGAAATGACGAAGAAGGCTTTTGCAGGTTCATTGGACGAGGTAAACAGGGGAAACCGCTAAAAGGTGCTCAAGAGGACATTCATGAATGAAAAGAGAGTAGGAAAACTGTGAACAATGTGAAAAAAACGTCCAGGAATAATGGGTATCATCCAGTGATGTGAATCCGTGGCTGCCGGATGAAGGGCGGAGTCCCGCAATATGAAGAGTGAGTTGCGAAGAGGAATGCCGCCAAGGAGGGACAAAACGTTGAAGCAGAGAAGATGATAAAGGTGTTCACCGGGACTAGGCCTGAGGTCTCCTGAAATGATAAATAATTATTATCTTATCGAGTTTCCTGGAGCTTCTCTGCCCCCGAACTGGGGGCTATAGGTGGGAATGGCTTACTGTATTTCGGGTGCTCCCTTTATTGAGATAGATTATGTGGCATGATTGTTAGCCATTCGAACTTGGCAAAGTGAGGCCTCGACCAGGCATAATATATCAGCGGGTGACAGCCATAGGTGGTACGTATTATCTTGTAAGTATGGTCCTCTTCTGGCGTGAGGGATGTGTTGTCAAGACAGAAGGATTATCAATCACTGGACGAAGTGAACAGCGGAAACTGTCGAACCACGTCGGTTGAAAACGATGGACATTGGTTGGCAAGCGGATGAAGGGCTCTAACAAAGGCTCAGCAGACACGAGTCACACTGTACCCCTAGGCCATCGAATAAGAAAAACGGCATGGTATAATCAGCCAGCGCATGACACCATGCTATCACCTGAGGTTTCCACTGGGCGTTGTGATAGATAAAACATTATTCGGCGTGATCTGAGATAGATGGAGAAAGAGGGCAGCAGTCTGGAAAAGGTTTTGGCTGGGAATTATGATAAACATTTTAACGGTCGATTAGCGTAGGTAGGTTATGATAATAGAGAGAGAGATTGGTCAGCATGAGTATGTGAGAACAAACAGAGGAACCAACGGCGTAACTGGCTACCCGAGAATGCAGCCTTGGGGTACTTACTGGCCCAAAGCTACTTCACTCATCCTGGATGGCACCCTGAAGCCTCAAAACGTCTCGTGGCTTGAAATCGATACACAATTCATATCAAAACACTGTTTTCCTTCAAATTTCAGGGTACCATTCATCGGTTGAAATAAATGTGAATAATGTCTGTCTCTTTGAAGGTGAGTTTCGGTGGCGGTCCAGTCAACACATTATCGAAATAGGACATAAATCCAGTACAGAAAGAGGAACTGACCAAAGAAATAGATACAACGCGCCCGTTTGGTAATCCAACTAAAAGCAATAAAATCTGCACGCTTGGTCAGGCCTGCCTACCAGTTTTTCGAGCGTGGAAACCAAAAATTAAGGCAATCGAGGTGAATGCCTGCCACCCATCAAAGCAAGCGAGAAAATGAGGCCGAACAATAATAAACTAACGGCACCTAGTCAGTGGATCTAGTTACCAAACGAAACATTCCTTAAAGTCCTCTCACTGGAAAGGTTTAGGGGCAGAAAACAAAATAAAACTCCTGTGGCGGATAATGAAACACAACTACAAGTCACCGGAGGCGGAAGCTTGCAGAGGTGATCAGCTTGACGTCAGAAAAGAAATATAATTCACTTAAGGGATAAGGATAAGGAATTTTCTTTTTTTTCCCGATTTTTCACCTTCCATGATTACTGCCAGAGAGGTTTAGTAAATTAAGCTCCGAGGTTCCACAAACCCCTGCCTTACCAAAGTATTGAGTGACTCGCAGCACACCAATACAAATGCTCCCACCAGTTCAACTAGAATTTCCATAAGGACTGTTATTTCCTCCCGGCGAACGGGTTTGTTCACGCAGCGTGCTGCTCAAAGTACGTACACAATCTGACTTCCCTCTCCGGTTATGAAATCTTCTTCGTATATGATAATGCATGACATTCCCATTTCATCCCTCCACGGTGTGTGGATTTTAGCCTGCATATTGCTACCCGGCGGGACTCAGGTATGGATGCGAAACATAAGCCAGTCAGTTTTGCTGTGGTTAATTGGTTGGCGGCTGTTCCTTCTTCAAAACGTGGTCAATTTACCATTCGGTACGGCTGATTTTATGGCTTGCCCCCGGGCATTTCGTCTTTGTGGAATAAGGTAGAATATTTGCCCATTGACGTACTTATACTGTTGTCGTGGTCCACTTGGCTCCGTGCTTCCCGTCGTTCGCAGGCTTAGTTGGAGCCTAGAATGATCGGTCTGGATCCACTATTGGTAATGTGTGATCGACTATCAATAAACTCGGTTACTCAACCAAATGACTCCTCCTATCAACGTCATTTTATCATCCTCGCTCTTCCCGACGAACGGATCTGCAACTCGATGGACTACCATGGAGTGATGCATTCCGAACTGTTCAAGTGTCCAGGTCCGCTCGGCAATAGAGGCCGTAAAGGGCGACTCTACTATATCGCTCATTAGTCACTGGGTTTGTCAAAAGCATATGTATCACCCCTGATGCATCCCGCCTCTGAAACTATTTCTTGCGATAGGTTTCGAGCGAATACAAAACGCTGACCGCATAGTTTTGAGGGACCACCCGTGCGGTTCGGTATCTTTAGTCGGGGTTCGGCACAATGAGGCCTTTTAGGTCTTTTCAGCCCTTTCCACACGAAGTAGAGCAAAAAGTAGAGAGGCCTTCTCCCGGGATCCACTATTTTCTTCTTCAGGTGGCTCTCGCACTGACGAATGAGACTATACCGTTGCTCGGCCCTACCGCCATATAGTACGCGTTCTACGCTTGGCGGGTGAGATGGCGACGTGTAACTGTCCTTTTATTCTGTCCTCGACATTCACTGATGTGCATTATTTGGTGGCGTATATTTCTGCACACCTCTTTAAGATTTCTCATTGATGGCTAGGGCAGCTTCTTCTTCAGTTAGTCAAAGATGGTTTCCCAATTCTGCACTTCTCATCCTACAGTAATAATTATGATGGTATATCAATCAGGTTCCACCTAGACCCACGCAGTAGTTCGTGATGCATGTATGCAAGAACTAACAATAGTAGTAATACTAATAATAGTCTATTTCGGATGCCCTCGAAGTATGATGGAGTGTATGATCAGATGATTCAAGTGATGTCAAAATCGAAATTTACAAAAGGGTAAAGTATGCATGCACAGAGTACTAAACAGAGTTTTAGGCGGACTACAACTGTAATAATGCCCTGTAAATTTGAAGGTCAAGGTCGAATGATCGAACAGGCTGGCGGTGTTTGGAGTCGGTTGGAAAAGTGGAAGTATATGCGTAAATAGTACAGGAAATAACCACAACAACAAAAACTCCAGCTGAATCAAGAATATGTATACAAACGAAGGGGAGAGAAGGAAAACATTCACCAAGGGGAATTCAAAGATTTCTTTGCATGTAGCAGGGTGTTAAAATATATGGATAGAAAACTCCAGGATGTACAAGAATGGATCTTGAAATATCAAATGCCATGAATGAACGGCCAGCGCGGTGATAGAATTTGATGGTGAGATGCCGACATGTTCAATCACAAGGAAAGAGACCAACAAATCCGGTGGATAGAAGGCGGGATTTCAAAGGCGGTGATGGGAGAGATAGCCTGCGGTGAACCGGTAAGTGTTTAGCGGTTTATTTCTACTGTTATAGGTATGTTACGAAGCAACCATAGAGATGTGGGATTGTGACAACAAGTCACCGTGCAGAGAGTTAAGCAGCGACTGTACGAGCGAAAAGAGTTCAGAAGCGATAATGGAGTAGAGAGTAGATAGGTGAACTGCCGGCCGTTTTGATAAACAGATCACACGGCAACGATAGCGCGACAGCTACGGAGACAATAAATCTGGTAAGAGAAAATAGAACGGGCCATCGGGTTCAGAACAAAGAGAAACAGTCAGCAGAGAAGGTAGTAGAAGGTAAATTTGAATGTCAGGATGCCGCATTGCTCAGTGAAGCTCAAAGTCGGCTTCGTAGTCGAGATACGAAATCTGATGTAGCAGGAATGGAAGCAAAATGCTCAGAAATTCAGACATAATCAACAAGGTCGCAAAAGGACGTGTGCCGACAAAATAACTATTGAAAAAATGCACAGGTTAAAATTTGAAAACCTTGATGGCATGAAGCCAGCGAAAGCAATCACAAGAACAGTGTGCAACAGATCGGAATGTAAGTGGGTGTGACTTCAAGTACGATGATGATAGAAATAGCGAGAGGAGAGCAGGTAAGCATCGGGCAGATTATCTACTTTATCGCAGCTATGGAACGAAGTAACAACAAGAAGATGGAATAACTTTTTTGGATCGATGTGAAGCGTGATTGCGAGGGTTTATAGCTGGCATAAGTAGAGATGGAGTGGGGAGTGGACAATTGTCCGGGTGGCTGTTTATAAATGATGGAGAATACAACAGTGGTATAGATAACTATGGGACTATTGGTTTCGACAGGGAAACGGGACTGGAACTAAGGTTTGGAGTAACATGGAAGCAGTCGGTGGACATGGCGGTTGAAATTGCTGGTCCCATACCGGTGGACTCAGTTGTATAGCGAACGAGCAAAAAGTCCGGAGGGGTTGGGGGACAACCTAGTGTTGTTGACGGGGAGGCCATAGAATTACAGGTGATGGAAAGCAAACTGTATGCGTGGGTTGTGTGGTCGGGAGATGAGAATGTGAAAATGTGAGGTAAATCGATATGGATTGCGGAAAGGTGCAGCGATTATAAAGATATACGATTTGCCGAGAGGATGGAATGGATGGATGGTAGATACTCATTTTTATTGAACACTGCAATAGATGTGCTGTCAGGACGACATAAAACTGAAGCTTCAAGAAAAGTTACTGAGAAGGTTGGGGTTACCAACAGAGAGTATGGATGCTAGTCACTTCAGGAATTATATATATATATATATGTGTACGCATATATATATATATATATATATATATATATATATATATCAGGAGAAGTGATTCACAGAAATCGAACGAATGGCACATCCTGTGGGAGAGGAGTAATGTCAAAGTGATGAAAGAAAGGCCGTTAGAGGACAGGTGAGCATTCAACGGGTGGACAATGACTTATCAGCACGAATGTGGTAGTTGGGTGATGAGCCAATCTTGGATGCGTTGAAAGTGATTGCATGGACAAGGAGCACGAAATGGAGATTTTGTCGCGGGTTGAGGGTGAATGTACAAATTTTTGCCCATTTTGACAGGTATCTTGAGGCTCGACGGCGGCAAAACTGCATGAAATGTATATCTGAGACGTATAGATGTAAAGAGGTCAGACTGTACACCGAAATCAGGATACGGAGATGGATTGGCACCATGAAAACGAGCATTTGGAGTGACGGAGATGGAAAATGATTGCTAATCACAGGTTTGACTTCTGTAGAACTACAAAACATATTTCTGCGAAGTTCAAAGTCTGTCGAGTTTCGTTGAGGAATTGAACGGTGACAGCAAAAGTGCCAGCTTGTGGATATTAGCCGTGGGTTGTGGGGTGCACAGAATGTGGGCGGAGAGGAGCTTGCCAAAACCGATGGTTAATACATAGGCTACTGTGGGTTCTCAAGGAGAGGAGCGGGTTAGCGGGTGGGAATGAAAGCTACAGGCTATTTAGTACATAGCTGAGGTTATAAATTTGGCGGGCTTGAATTGGTTAGTTGCAATCCCAATATTGAGAGCGGGGCCGATGGAAGAACAGTCTATGGAGATGACAGAGCAGATAGCATGTTTGCGGCAGCAGTATGAGCGTGACGATGAGGTTCCGCAATCCGCAAGCGGTGCTAGTGGGTGGAACTGACAACGCTCTGGACATCTAACATGTAAACCGTTTTTTGGTGACAGCAGGTGCGATCCATCAACCTAGCTGCTCTCGAACATCGTTGCAGGCATCCTGCACGCCTGATGTGCACCGGCCAATGCAGTGGATCTCACCGCGTCCCCACCGTCAGTCGAAGGGCAATCGAGTGAGGTACGAACACCACACTGTGTCGACGGTCCAATTTTCACATCCAGCGAGAAAATCTGCCAAGTTGGTGCTCATGGAATAGGACTGGCAATGAGGTCTTCGGTCGGTAAATTCTGAAATACAAGTAGAAGAGAGCTGCAGTCTGGCATTGGTGCCAGCTGTGAAGTTTGGGAGACATGAACAAACAGTGCACGGTAGAACCTGGGTGGAGTAATAACAAACAGGAGAGCTGACCATCAAAACGACAAAAGCTAGGTCTCAGGATCCAGTATCAGACTAGCCTTGGCCTTAGCGTGAACTAGTGGCGAGTCTAGAAAATCGGAATATGTACGCCCACATTGGTTGGGGATGCAATGGAGCAGATTGTAGGGATAAGGAACAGTTAAAGGCTGAGCGGTAAGGACAATTATTAGGGCCGCATGATGGCTGGAGGCAGCTGATGGGGGTACTGAGAAAGCTAGTATAAGGAGGAAATTGAGAGAATCAGGACTTGCCAAGTAGTGAGGAGTATTTCGGGAAAAAGCGCCTATACAATGAGGTTTAAAGATTAGCTACAAGTCAGGCCCTGCTTCGAAAGCTAGAGTCTCAGACGTGTCGGTGTCACCTAACATCAGGGCATTATCGACGGCGAGGTAATGTGCTACCGAGGTTTTGAAGTGGTGGGGGAAACAAATCGACGAATTTCAGTGGAGAGTTTACTCCAAATTCTAAGATATTTTAGCAAAAAGAAATTAAATCTCATAGATGGCCTCGCATTCCAAATAAAAAGACGCAGCTCTCTGTGACGGAGGGGAGTAGGTGATTAGACACATGGAGTGTCAGTGGGAGAAATTGCCAGGCGATGAATAAGCCTGTGGACCAAGCAAACGTTAAGTCTCATACGAAGTAACCAAAGAAGTTCAATGTGGAGGACGGCACAACGCTCTTTCAACTAAGTAAGTTGGAATAAGTAAGCAGCTGCTTCGTGAATGAGCGCTGTATATTCTCCAAAGTTATTTTGTCGGATTAGAGAGTTATTGTGAAGATGATAGGGCAGTACTCTAGACAGGGTCGGACCTAGGATAGATACCATAGGGGTTTTGTATCGCGCAGAATGAGAGATCTGCTTAGAAATTCCAAGGATTTGTGTGCCTTGGCAGCTAGAAAAGATAAGTGTTCCAAGAAGTTTAGGGTGTACGAGTAATGCAACCCATTATCTCATACTGATGGGTTGTTGGTAATAGGGGAGTTATGTAAAAGAGAAGAGTTCGGAGGGAAGTGACAGCGTAGGGTCATAAAGCTGCACTTCTGAACAGAGAATTCAATTTTTCAGGAGTGACACCATTGTTCAAGGCGTTCTAGATCGTACTGTACATTGGGAATTGTTCAGTAGGGCTCAAGGGTGAGAATCCATATGCAATTTATACGTCGTCCGCAAATAGGAACGGGGTACCGTGATGAACCCTAGAGAGGACGTCGGTAAATTACATTAGGAATAGGAGTGGTCCTGGCACGTCTCCTTGAGTGACACCACTGGTAACGGGGGAGGATTTTGAGAGATAGCTGTCGATTGAGACTTCTTGGCTGCAATGAGAAGGATAGGAGGAGAACCAGTTGAGAATAGGAGATTCAAGTCTGAAGGCTTCGAGCTTGGTCAAAAGCCGCGAGTGAGAAGCGCGGTCAAATGCCTTGGTTTTTTACAAAAAGGTGACAATTATGCATGTCTTACTGTCTGCAGCCGCAGCGACCATGTTGAAAAAGTCAAATTGACAGGTGTTGCTAGGCCGAGTTTTAGAAAACTATAATGGCTTTTATGTACCAAGTTATTAGACAATAAATATTCACAGAGGAGCTTTTTGACTAAGCGCTCAAATAGTCCAGAAGCCACGGGTGTATGGTTAATCAGTCGGTAATCCAAGGGGTAAAAGAGAGGAACTTTTTGTGGTGAGAAATATTGGTGGATGGTTCCTATTGCGACGGGAAAATTCCTAATTTCAGAGACAAGTTGAAGATATTCAAAAATAGAACTGCAACATCAGACCCGCCAAGTCGAGCCAGTGCCAGTGGACTTTTATCAAAGCTGGGGCTGGATGAGGGCTTTACTTCGCGGAATAAGTGAGACACTTCACCGAGGGTAAGTTCTGTTTAGACAGGGTGGATGCGGCTTTGGGGACTAGTTGAGTTTGAGCAGTTCCAGTGTCAATAGCCATAGAAGAATAGAATACCGAATTGAAAGCCTCGGCGATCACAGCTGGATTATTTACCTGTGTGCCGCTTGGTAACGGCAGGTATGAAATACTTGAACCACAGTGTGTGTTTCTGTCCCTGAACGTACGTGAAATCCGGAGTATCTTATCCGGCCGGCGAAAGGGCAGAAGCTTCCTGCTTTATGTAGAGTTTTCAGCGTGACTCGAATAGTATTAGGGGCACGCGCAGGCGGATGAAGACAGAAAAGTCATGAGACTTTCTGTACGATGCTAGGACCAATTTTGTTTTATTAGCAAAGATGTAAAGGCATCAGACCGGCTGAGGGGGATTTGACAAGTAGTGACCTGACTTAGCGATGAGGAAGTTTAGAATATAATAAGTTTGCTGCAAGCTGGGGTTCATGTGTCAGGAAGTAGTCTCCCCACTCGATGGAGCGAATTGTTTTGGTAAGTCGCTGCATTCGTATTGCGGAAACGGGGAGTCCGGCGGATTACGCGTGTGTTATAAATAAGGGCACTAAAATTACACAAAACCATTCTATGATCACTACCGGGGAAGTGGTTAATTGTTAGTTTCCAAGTTGGATAGGCTTAGATGAAGACTCAATCTGGTATGTTATTCTTCAAGGTCGGAGTTGGAATGCTTTGGATCCAGCATTCTATTTTAATACAGGACAGTAAGTCAAATAGGTGGTGCGGGGAGGTGAGCAAATCCTAGTTGATATCGGGTGCACTCAAGTCACCAGCGATCAGCTTAGCTCCGTGGTGTATATCGGATAGGCAGTTAAATGCTTTAATGAAGGGTATTAAGTCATAAACAGCTGTACTAGGAGGTCTATACACACAGCCAAAGTAAAGGCTCGTGTGAGTAAGTTAAACGTCAACTCATAACGGATCCTGTACTGCATCCAGGATAGAGTGGTCGCAAGAGGTTGCTTAAAGCTGCACTTGATGTAGATTAAACATCCGCAGCCCCGGCGACACCTGCTTTTATTAAACTTCTGAATGCCAATCAGGGAGATTTAAGCGGGTAGGATGGAACTAGTCAGTCAAGCCTCAATGATGAGGACAAGATCAGGGCTGTGCAGAAGTATGAGATTTTGTAGTGAGACAAATTTATTAATGAAGGACCGACAGGTCATGAAAAGTGGGAGAAGTTTAGCAGGTTTGGTCTTGTTCAGAGAGGAACGACAGTGCAGTATATGGGCTGGAGTGTCTGGAGTGGAGCTAGAATGTGTGTTACGACTAGGATGTTTGTGGGTTGAAGGAATTGTAGTAAGTTGATGTGCAGTTGAGCGAGAAGGCTGGGGTGGGTGAACTACTTTCACGGGATGGCTTGAGGGGGTCAAGAACACAGAGTATTCGGTAAAGTGGACGAGGGGATATGACACACCATGGATAGTGAAATAAGCCGAGCAGGCCTATCTGACGGGGTAGTCAGCTTGGTTTCTAGGCTAGGCTGGGTATGACTAGTGCTGACTGGGGCCGTTAGATTTGAAGGAGATCGGCAGTTTGTAAGTCTGCTTAGTGCGGAACAGCACCGTGAAAGTTTGCTATCAAGTGCCTTGCTACTGGTGGATACTTGTGGCTGGGACATGGAAACATGAGAAGAGAGGGACAAGTAGACGTGAAGTGGGAGAGGAAAGGGAAGTGCGGTATTAACAAAAACCTGGGCACCTGCCTCAATACGGACGGGAACATAGGTGCCCTCTTCCCGTGAATAAGTTGATGGGCTGTAACTTAGGGGAGGGAACATGAAGTGGAGGTGTGATATAGGATTGCCGGTTGGCACAGAGACCGAAAAGCTGCGGGTGTTGTTGTAAGTGGCTTGCGGCAGGAAGGGGGTTCGGGGTAGGCGAGATAATTGGATCATAGAAATAGGGCAATTCACGCAGGGAAACATTACTTAGGTTACGGTAGACGTTAGGTAAATTTTTGAGCACGTTACAAAGTTAGGGTTCGGTGAACCGTCATAAAAGTATTAGTATTCACACACGATGGCTAGAATAGAATGAAACGTTTCCTTGTCATGGCTCAAATGAAAGCGCAGATGCTTGATCGGGGTGGACAAAATCACCGAGCGATACGAAAAATTATTAACGTGTCAGAACCGAAATAGGCCAGGAGTGTATCGAAAATAGATACCCCGAGTGAAAAATTATGGTAAAGCTTTGTTGTTTGATAACTCAGCGTAGTCGAATTCTTAGGTAGGTTGTCAACGTTTCGGTCATCAAGGGTACACTTTTTCAAGACTGGGTATGAAACCGGTTGCCAAACCAGCCTCAAAAATGTCCATCCGTGATGACCGAAAAGTCAACAACCTACGTACGATTTTGACAACGCTGTGTTATGAAACAGTAAAATATTACCGATACAAAATGGATGGGGATTTTGGATGGGGTGAAAAAGCAATCTCAAATGTGCTTGTCAGTGTAAAACCGCTAGACTCTGTCCAAATAAATTAAAATGATATCTGCCTCAGCCGTAAATACCGGCCACTTTTTGATCGATGACCAGCAACAGTAGATATAAGGCCGAGCGTGAAAATGATGGAAGGGAAGATAATAATAAACTCCGGAGATGTCATATCTGGGAAGACGATGAAGGCAAAAATCACCCGGTTTATCCCTGTGTTTATTAGACAAAGCGATCGATGAAGGTTATCAGTATCAGCGACCCACTTCGTCCTCTCTTCTACCCTTTCTTACTACGTTTGCTCTCGCCGTACGACACAACTGTAGCCTTCTGCACCTGCTCTACCCATTTTCAAAATTACTTTTCCTTCTCTGCTCGTCTTTTTTAATCGCTCCACGTCACTAACGTGCAGCTACCGCCCTTTTTCATGCGGCCTAGTGATCACGCTGCTATATGCCCACTGCTCAACCTCTTGGCATATCCTTCCTCGTCTTCTCATGCCCCCAAGTCAATACCCACCGGTCCTATATGTATCACACCCATCACCCTGACTGAACTCATCGTCCCCAACTTCTCGCCTTTCATAGTCGCTTTTATTGTCGATATGCATCTCAGCCATCAATTCCTTGCCCAGCCCGGAGTTTCCATCAGCCCGTGCTCCGATTTGCTTCCTTCGGCTCACACTCTCTGCCCATTCGCCGGCAAGCATGAAACTCTCCATTTTCATCACTCCCAGTCAGTCACGCATATATTTTCGCCGCTTTCCGTTCCATTACAGGGTTACTTAACTCGATACTTCCCTACTTCTTCTGGCCGTAATCTCATGACTTGCCTGTAACAAAATGAGTACTATGAGCAGGGAGGTCAACTCTGAGCTGCTCACTTCCTTTCTTGAAAACTTCTTCAATCTTCCGTCCAATATATTGCTCACCGCACCCACTGTCGTTCGCGTGCTCCATTCACTGCCTTGCTCCGCTGTTCTTTCTGCCTCATCACGTTCAATCCATCATTAAGAAAACGATAGACCAGGACCTTCCAGTGTAATTCTTAGCCACACGACCTACCTTTACCCGCTTTTACTGATCTCTTGTGTATCCACTTCCTTACACAATTTGCCATTGCTATCACTTTACCTTTGCACCTTAGTTTCATTTCTCCGCTGATAGTCAGCGCTGCACCAATTGTTTTGAGACAATGTTCAATCTGCATTTCCTTAGCCATCGTCTTTCCGCTTCTTCCATTGTGAAAGTTTATTGTTCGATACTGCCCCTTTTGAGCGTCATATGAAGCACCTGCTTCCGAATGATTCGGTCGGTTTACTCCTATCTATCCTCTTCAAAACTCCCTTCATCTAACCTCTCTTCTACCCTGCCCCCCACAGTGGCCGTCATTTCTATGCTTTCCGCATGTTTCGATCCTCTTGGTTCTCTATTTATTTGTTGCTCACCACCCCCATGAAGAAAACAATGTATCATGACCTTCTGTTGTTCTAAACCGTCCAGCCTCCCCGTACCTGCCCTCCTCGATCATCGCTATATTCCTCATTCCCTCACATTACCTTCCGTCGTTATTTTAGCATCCGGTGTTCTTTTTCCATTTCCAGCCCAATTTCTCTGCCGATGGACCACTTTTTAAAGACTGAAAAGAGCATATATTTGTCCCACTCCCGCCAGCTTTTCCACAGCCTCCTCTCTTGCCGTTAACCTGCTACCTCCCCCACAGCTTGCGTCCATTTTCAGTAGGTCCGTATGACATAGCTCAAAAATGACAAGCTCCCGAAGCTTTCTAGCAAACTAATTCACTTTTCTCTACCCATTCAATATTTTCCTTCTCCCTATCGAGTTACACCTTGATACCAACATTCCTTTGCAGAGTACTGCAGCTTCATATCATCTTCATTGTACACTTCTACTTTTCTGTGTAAAACAGACTGTTAGCCATCGGACATTCCAACCAAGATGCACTGACGTATAGAAGAAATTCGATCTTGGCTAACGAACATGTCTTCTATTGGGTCTCACAGCAAGATGCCAACGTAATCTCCTCTATTGGAGGAATAGGGGATAAGCAAGTCGGTTGACAGATGCGAAGGTTCATTCTATTTGTTGTGGCACCAAAGCAATACAGGTACGAGAAATACACCGGATGAAGATGAACGTAACATCTGGGCATAAATAAAACCGCAAGTGCGTACAGTCGGCGAGAAAACGAATGTGAAAGTGATTCAAAAGCGAAGTCGGCGGAGACCTCAGAAGGGCCAGTTCAGTAAAACGTACGCAACCGAACATAACAGTGAGGTCAGTATCAAAAGTCAGGAAAGATTGTGGAGAAAGTAAATCCAAAATGATGTCAAGAAAACCGTCCCTCAAAACGATCAAGGACATTACAGTAGCCCCTCAGTAGAAAGAGTGGAAAGCCTTCGAAGGATGTCAGGGAGGTGAAGACACACAAACGATATTTGTGCGCCTAAATGAGTACATAGTAGGTGGATGTAGCTGTACCGTAGGATACTGGGGAGCGGAATCCGTGTTATGCAGAAGCCGTAGAATGATGACCCAGCGTAAACCAGATTCGGCGCCAATGACACAGGTTACTTGAACCAGCATCCAAGTAAGCCACATCAATGAAGTCCAGCCTCGAGTAACCGTTAGCAAAGGTGATGTCCGGGAGTCAAAAAGTTATGTTCGTCGGCGGCCAGGAAAGATAACGAAAGCACAGAACAATAACGCAAATATTGGTGCCAAAATTCTCCGCATTTCGTAAAACCAGCAAAGCTTACCTTACGGCGAGTTTCCATGAAACGAAAAGAAATGGAAGCTTGGTGTAGCAACCGCAACGGAAGTGACTAACATACAGTAGTAGCCTATGCTATATGTTAAATTGTGTCGAAATGATTAACACGGAAGTTATTACTGAAAAGTGCAATGATTAAAATCGTGTTTTACCTGGTCGCAAAAACTTTCCGGGCAAATGATCTTCTGACCGGAAAGTAAAACGGGAGCCTCGTTTTCAGACAGGTTTATAGGCGCGGTGCTGACCTGGACCTGAGACAGTATTCTCATTCGAGGACATAGCGGAGCCAACGGGCTGCTGGCTTGAACTTGGGGCGACAACCTCGTTCAAAGCCGTAGCAGCAAACACTGAGCGCTGTCCTGAAAGTAACGCAATAGCCTCATTCGAATTTGTAGCGGGCAATGCCGACTGCTAACCTTGGAGTGACACTGAAGTATCGTCACCAGGTAGTGCAGGGTTACCGTCGAATCCCACGTCGCGGGCGGCAAGCCATCCTCAAAGTACGCGGCTTCGAGACGATTTATGCTAACAGTATCGAGGAGACCTCATCAATCAGCCCTGGAGTTCTTATCGTGACAATAAATCACGCAAAATCGACTCTCAAGGGGCTGTTTTAATGGCTTGCGCACCGAATCAGCGCGTACGAATACTTGCAAACAAGTTCTGAGTTCGGTCGGAACGAAAACATGTCGTCGTTGCATTCAAGTCTGCGCCGAAGCAAGACTCTGCATGTACGTGAACAAATGGTGAACTTAAGTCTGTACAGCAGGTGAATTTGTACCAGTTGTCGTAAAGAATTTCCCAGGCAGTCGTAGTGCCGTGCCGCTGACCAGTTCTGCAAAGGAACATTGGATATCTGCCTTTAAGCAACTCCTGATACCGAGCAGAACTAGCGGTAGCGTTTCGTACCAGTCAGGGCTCTCGTGTGCTTCACGAGCCACTATGAGCTGACGATGAAAACGTGTGAGCAAACCGTTCAATACCAGTTGGCAAGACGTCGTTCCAATGCTTTCCGTACCCAGCATGCGAGTTAACGAGTGGGAAAGGTCGGATGCAAATTTTCGCCCTAATCGATGGCGATTGTAGAAGAACAACTATGTAAAGCTATCCATCGTTCTATCAGATGTCGAGACACGAACTTGACCTTGAGGATGGAGATTGGAAAAGCCCCAGAATGCCTCGTAAACCTATCGAGGCACTTTATTAAAATGTGTACCCGTGTGACGGAGTCATTTGGCCCACAATGTTTGCGTGGATATGATCAAACCGATCATCGGGCGTAGAGAGTACCGAAAGGGGAAGCTACGTGCCTATGGACTTCAGATCGTAGTTGTTCTAAACATTATTTTGCCCACATAAGAACATCTTTATTCATAGAAGGCAAGAAATATCACGCAGCGGCTAGTCGGGAATGGCTGAGATGCCTGGATGGGAAAGCCCATGTAGGGTATCAAAAATGAGAGGCCAGTACGTAGAGGGTACGACTGGTCAAGGTGGGCCAGTGGATTTGTCGCAGCTTATAGCTCCCGCACTGGCGGCCAAAGATGTGGACTGACACTGTAGTGAAGATGACTGAGGAGCTTTCGTATGCAAAGAATCTTGTGCTTGTGCGGCAGCCATGGCTGGGGTGTTCAAAACGGGAGATTTAATAGCAATAGGTGGAATACGCGACAACGCACCTGCAAGGCAGTTCGACCCACCTTTAACGTTCCGTGGATCAGTAGGGAACTGAGAAAGATGGTCTCAAAGTCGGAATTCCCGTGAGGAGTACCGGTCAGGCTTGGTATGCAACGCATACGTCAAAAGCTTATGTCTGCTTAGGGGATGAAATATTGACCCTAGACTGCATGGCGAAAGTGTTTGACGGCGTTATATGCAGGCAGCAGTTCGAGACCGAGAGCACTCAATTTCGTTTCCGTGGGACTGAGCCATCGAGAAAAAAATCCCAAAGGTGGCCGAACTCCAGAAACAGACTATTACAGGACGGCCCCGTGAAATTCTTGGGGCTTACCGACGGCCGTGCTTCTGGGCAGTCACGAACAAAATACGCTGGCCTAGAAATGTAAGATATAAACATAAGGCGCTCCAGGTGAACTGGGGAAAAACAGGTAGTTTCAAAGAAAAACACGAAAGGTATAAAACATTTGCAGTTTTCCCGTGAAAGTTAAACGTTCATTGTCCGAAGTGAACGAATTTGGACCCATCAGAAACTGGCAAATTCTCCGGTAAGGCTTGGGTACAACAGATAATAGAAATTCGAGGGCCAGCTTTCGCCTGTTGTCAGTGGGAAGTGGCGTTAAACGGGATAATAATAAGCGCAACATACAGCATTTTAGGAAAGTAAAACTTTTGATGTTATTCCTTCCTGGACATTGGTAGGGCGAGTGCTTTAAGTTGCATGTTGGTCTGCGCACAATTGAACTTCACTGGGTGGTGGCACTGGAAGATGAGGCGAGTGAGTAGCGCGGGATAAACGACTTGGAGAAGGGTGCCCTCGTTCTGAGTGAGACCATGAGGGTGAACCAAGGAAAAATCGGGGGAGTGTTAACGGGGACGAAAGGGAGCCATTTTTGGGAGAATTCCGTTGGGAATATTGTCGGTGACCTTCGAATTGTGAGGGGTGGGGTATAAAAAAGGATTGGGCCGAAGCTGCAGGTAGTTACAATAATTTGGTAGGGTAGGACTTCTTTAGGATGTAACCGCCGGGGGGCCATAGTAAAGGCCGGCGGGCTTAAACAAATTTTTGTCTAACATGTACCTAGAGTCGGAATGGAAGGCGAAGGTAATCTAAACTGAAGGACGATGGCGAGCACTGGCACGGCACTCGAGGCAGTTTTTGTTCTTTTTCGTCTCACTGACTCTATTGAGAACTCAGGTCTGCCTGCCAACGGTCTCACTTTATTTACAAAGAACAAAGAATATGTAGGTAACCAGTCCGCGTACCCACAAGATGCGTCAAGCGCATTGGTCCAGCCGGTGTGGGCAAACACGACATGAGGCTTAAATGCCGCTGGAAGGATTCGTCTCTCATCCATCGATTCGCGCCATCAAACGGCTGTCCTGTCGTTCGTGGTTTCGTGGGCTATGTTGGGGGCCGGCGCTTCCGCACTGTCCGCCAGTGAGACTGGACCGTCTACAGAGCAGAGTGTCAGAATACACCCTCACAGATGTGACCACTAATTGTTTTCCTCAAACTTGAAGCCTCTCTATCTATCCACTGACTGATAAATCTTCGGCGAGCTAAGACTGCCGGTACCATCGCTCGAGTAGCCGTTCCGATGTTCAGACTGGATACATGATGGGCCATATATGTAGCGGGAGCTTCCTCTAGAGGGTGCCTCAGGTGATGGGCAATTTGGACTTACTAGTCCGTTCAGCCCTTTAGTCGGTAGAGACAAATGGACTTTCCTTTGCAAATGGAGCTCCATGCTTGTCAGCGAATGAGGGTTTAGGGCACGCTTTGGACTAGTTGAACTTTGGGAGTCCAACTTCTTGGGGATAATTCAGGTCCTGATTTTAGGGAAAGCAGTGGCATGAGAGGTGCTATAGGCCGACCAGTTATTCAGGCAAGCAGTGGCAGTATATAAGGGGGCATTGTGGGCTTCCGAGGGATAGTGTGAGTGAGGGCATAACATGTTTAGCCAGTAACGTGGTGGCTGAAATTTAGGTGAAAATCTAGACCTGTCCAAATCAACCTTTAAAGGCTGACCACTGAGAGGAGCAGTCGAAGAGATCGAGGCAGTATACGCTGTTTCTCGGTAGTGCAGTAGCGGCTTAGGTTTAGCATGTCCATTTAAAGCTAAATGTTCCCTCGGCGACTCGTGAACCTCTTGCTCCTACGGCGTTCTCTTTGTCAACATCATGACGGTTTTTAAGCAATGCGGCATTTTTGAAAGACTGTCTGCCTCCGATGAATTCGTGGGCCAGATCTCCGTCGAAAAGTTTGAAGAGGATCGGAGGGGTTTTATATATCGTCCTTTTTCGGAGTCTGGAGCAATGGCGCATACGGTGAGCCTTGTTGCAGGCAAGTGCTGTGTGATTAAGACCAACTCTGAGTGTATCATCTGTGGACCTGTTTGGGAGCCCCTGTTTGCAGGATCTCGTTCCAAGCGTTTTACTCTCTTATCTGCCTCACTGTTATGCCTGCGAGCTCTACTAGACAAGGGGCCAGTGCAGTTAGGTGACTGGACGTTCGATTTCCCAGGCAACTCGAGCCTGGTAGGGAAAGTCCCTGGTGATTTTATTTTGCGTGTTTATATTCCTCAAGACATTCGGTGAAGACCATGTCAGGTGAGGTCACAGGACTTGAGGCTCAAGAAAATATATCAATCCGGATTCTTGTTCTGGCGGAGGGCGTCAGCTGGTTCTCGTGGGCTTTCTTTTCTGCTCCGTCTTGTTTCTTTTCAGAAATTTGAAGAATACAGGGCTCAATGTTGTTCAAAAACCACTATGAGCACTGAAGGTAACTAAATCTCCCCAAGAAATAAAAACTATTTTCAAGTAAGTCTTGGAACAAAAGTGGTCAAAGTGCCAAGTTTAAAATAATATATCACATCCAGCTGACAATGCAGAGTTAGCAGTACATCACACTTCCAAGCCACGATATATTGGATCAAAACTGGAAGTGTTACCTTGTCGACTATTTGTTTATTAGCCAAACGCATACTATGGGAGCTCGCTTGGTCTTCAGAAAACAAGGTTGGGGCTCGGCCCACCTTTAAGAGCGGAGCAACCTCACGGTGATGAACCAGGCCCTCTACCAGGCTTACGCCCCAACCATGGGGGTCACTCAGGCAGCAGTGTTTGGCATCAGGGTTAATGGGGGAAGGTCAAGTATGAGGGACGGACACGAAAGGCCCTGTGTGGAGCGGTAGGTACAAGGTCCAAGGTAGATGAAAAGGTGGAAGTGGTGCTACAACCAGCTTTGCCGTAAGTTTGTTGGACTAGTGGCCCTGAGGGAATACTTCTGGCCAGAAGCGGTCCAGGTGGGGCCTCAAACTTAACCACGGAGTCCGCCGCCACCATCTCGGCCTGTAGAACGCTCAAAGCATTGGTATTATGTTTAGTAACCCTGCAGGAAACCTATATCCAGAAGCCCACAGGTTCACCCGACCTACTTCAGGGAAACTGAAGCCCTCAAGGGGCGTAGTTTCTGTCTTTCCGGCAACGGAATCGCGAAGGTAGGTCGGCAGTACCAAGTCTTTTGGGGGGTAGAAGGAGGGCTCCGGTAGACGCACACCACCAGGATGTCTTATCGGTTTAGTTTTAAATCACAAAGGAGAGCCCCTAAGTTTGGTGTTTACTCGCTACCTCCACCTATTTGTTTGACTTCATCTAAGGCTATGAGCGGCTTGCCACCACCATCCTTGGTATTCGCTCGATCGGCTCGATGTACCCAGTAACCGGCAGGAAAAAGAACGCTGATTTCGCGGCTTCCATTTTGCAGTGTTTTGGTGACAGCAGTGCAGTCTGATTTGACAGTCACAGCTGCCAATTCGCTCCGCTTGTTTCCCACGCTGCATGTTTTAGTGTGGGCCATGACAAGGTAGCGCGCTCCTCTTTGTGCACTGCTTTCCAGCTGGTGGGTACAGTACTCTTGAAATATTTCCGGGTGCTTTCCACTTATTTTGCGGCAAGTTTGGAGATCGGTTGCAGCCCAGCATCCGGCTCCTCCCAGCTGGTGTTTCGCAGGGATTTGGGGAATGGGAGTGTTGTAGTCTTCAGGGGGATGTGACAGTTTCCAATACTGACGTGCAGTTTGTGGCCTCTTATAGATTCGACAGTCTCTCTGACATCTCGCGTGCTCCAGCTGGCAGAATTATCAGGCTCTACCGTGAATTCTCCCTGGGTCCCAGTGTGCATTAGACCTGCCCATGCCAAGGAGCCGTCCCTCCCTCCAAGATTAGCACAGTCCACGTGCACTGGCCCGGGAGTTCGCTGCCCACCCTGTGTAAGTCTCCAACCGCCTAGTCTGAAAACCCTCTTGAGCGCAGTTTTAATCCGAGGCCAAACCCTCTTCAAGAGGGTCGCTGTGTGAGGCTCGATACCTTTTCTTCGCTTTTTGGTGGCTTGGCATACATTTTCGGGCGTCTGTTTCGCCACGATGCTACGATTTCGACCCAGGGCTAACCCTGCATCTTTCATTAGTGTGCCCAGCTTCACAGTTACGACATACAGCCTATTCCTAACGGCCTCCAAGTTCGTCTTTTGTTTTACAACCCTTTGGTGCACTTGTGCCAGCTCATGTTTTGGTCCTTCACGAGCACAACTATTGTGCTGATATTGAAGACAAGGTGCCCAGTGCTCTAGTGTTCAGGATGATGAGGTAGCCAACGGGCTGGGTCGTGGATTATTGGGTAGTGAGCGGTCACAAACATAAATAACAGTGATGACTTGGGGTGAGCTCAAAAGCGGATTTGCCAGCAACGGTATATATTTTCAAGGATAATTTTCGGCACTTCAGAGGCCTGAAGGCTAATGAACTCCCATGTCAGGAATCAGCAAAATTGCCAGAATCTCCGCGTGGTGTAACGGAGCCTCTGACCCGGTAAACCATATCATCACATTCAAGGTCGATATACTTATCAGATACATCGGAGTTATCTTGGCAGCACTAGCAGCCCTATCATCGTTCACCGAGTGAGCAATACCCAAAAAGCACCAGCTGTTGGCCGGGTTACTGTCTCTCCGGATTCAGGCTGCTTTTGTCCTCTTCTGGGCCTCTCAGTCTGCTACTTTGCTTGGATTCAGAGTTGTGTATTGCGAGTAGTTATTCTGAAGATGAGAGACACGGAGCAAAGGTGACTGATCCCGAACCTCAAACACTGACTAGGAAGTCCTACGGCAGATAATTTTTAATCCATAAGCAGAATACTGTGCACGTAAACTACATGCCTATCACGATTATCGAGGAAGAACCGAGATTCCCCAAAACCCAAATCCAAGTGCGATGTTCACCGCGAAATTAGAGGTCAAATCGATATGAGCCATCGGTCACAGAAGCAAGGCGAAATAGGCAGTGTTCAAACGATGAGGATCGACGGGAATGGTAGGATATGCAAGGACCATAAGTCTACGCGGTAAAAACACGTGACGGTAGCGGGGAAGAGTTTTTATAAGTGCACTTTAGAACGAATCAACAGGGCTTTTTTCTTCCAGTGCGTGCGTCGTTCGGGCAGAACCGCCCCAACATCACTGGCTCTCGCAAAATCTGCTTGTTCCTCAGCCACATGTTCTAGATAGACAGAATAGAATATCGTCTCTCAGTTTGTTGCAGCTTTTGGTTCCCTCTCAGTGCCCTCAATGTGAGCAACACTACAATTTCCCGGAGCACGTCCACCCAAGGATTCCGTAGATTCAAACAATAATGCTCCATAGAACCAGATTTAGTCTTTCGTCTCGTGGAGACAGCAGACAAGATATTAGCCCCAAAAACACTTCTCCTTCAGTGGCTTATGGATAGTGAGGTAGTCTCCAGCAGACAGAAGAAGGCAAATGTAGCGTCCATCTATAAGGGCAGCAGAATACATCCTAGCACCAGCCTCGTGATAAGACGTCGAACAACGCCGAGTTGAGAGAAATCAGCCAGTGCCAGGAAGGGGACAATCAAGCAGATCAGCGACCAGTCCTGGGGACTGAAATGAAAAGGAGTGGCAGTGTACGTGATCTCCTATCAGTTCAGTTCAGTTCGGCTTCCAGAAACTGGCTGAGGTCTTTCAGATCCTCCACTATCACGCACCAGTAATAAAGTTTTTCTCCAGGGGTCCAAAACTTGTGAGGGGCCAAGCCTTCTCTGTAGGTGCGCCTGAAAACGGTGAGACAGGAAATTTCAAGTTAGACCTACCGCGATGCTCCGTTCCAATTCGGCTCCAGGGCCAGGCTGTTGGCTATCAACCCTTTCTAACCAAATTTCTCGCTCGACTATGGATTGGAAATATACTAGAGAGGGGCAGATGAATAGTACAGGATGTTGTATATGCCGCACTTGCCGAATAACCCTCCGGGCCCCATCTAGTCGACATTGACATTCACACACCAACGTCGCTTTATTAACCTCCATTTTTAGTTCAGCCTACTCGTCACCATTTCCCTAGCAGGAGCTCATTCTGCTGCAGCCTGCTTTTCCCTTGAAGTCCGAGGAGAGATTCTGAAGATTCGACTAGAGCGTCTATCCTTTAACAGCTTACAACTCTTCTATTATGTCCTCCATAATCTTTCCAATGAGAATAGGTTTAGCTTCCCCAATTCTTTCTTACAGCCCAGAACCCCGCAGCCCCCAACATTCCTCAAGATCGCTCCACGAAACTTTTGTCCTAAATGAGGTACGGACTCTAGGCCTGAATGCAGTATAACACTCGGGGTCTCACGACGGCGTAATATACAGACAGCAAGACTGCTGGTCTCCCAGAGATTGTAGTGCCCGAATCAGTGTATATGGTACACTCAGTTATTTTCAACACCACCTGAGGCGACACTAACAAACTGAGAAAGGCGGAGGGACGTGTTGAAAAAAAAGGGCAGAAGAGTGTGTGCGCCAGAAATCAAAATGAAAAATGAAAAAGGTACGACACAGACTCTATGTTGTCCATCTTTCTTGCGGTCGGGAAGTGAGCGCTAAAGAACCGATGTCCGGCAATATTTTCAGTTCGGTTCAGTCTGAAAACCGTTCGCCAAACCGATCAGGGTGGTGCTGTGATGGAAGCCAGAATGAAAAATTTATTATCAACCTTCTTTTTCGCGCTGTAGTGGGGTTCGAAGAAGATTAGCTTGGCAGTTTTAATCAAAATGTCAGCACAACAAAAAGATGTTGCTCCACGGTACGTGGAAGATCATAGAAAAAGCAGGAACTGTACAGGCGCGTACATAATCTCAGCCAGCATCGGTCTGTAAATTGCGTGTGGGGTTTTCTTCTCGGCAATCTCACACTGGCTACCTGCTTTGAACTCTGCTACAATTATACCTCCAACTGCCTACCATCTACTTTTTGGGTAAGCTCAATTTGGTTACTTTATAGGTGAGGACCAAAAGAATCACAATCGGGGCAACAAGTAGCCAAGCCACACGACTTCCAAAACAAGGACAAGGTGGCTTCGTAGTTTTACGGTAATAAATTAAAAATCACAAAAAGTACAAATATATAAAAACCTCAAGCACTAGGCCAAATAGGTCCAACAGCAAAACCCGAGGGCTCAAATTCCGGCTGTCCAAGCGCGTCAGTCAGAGAAGGTTCAAGGCCAAATTCAGAAGCGTCATAGACAAACAAAAGTGTAAAAGTGTTCTGTAAGGACCAGCTCAGTAAAGCACTGTCGGATATGGTCACATTTACGAAGCACATAGAACATTGGGAAGAATTCTCAATATATGTCCTCTACAATGGATCCATAAAGAGATTGAGCCGTCTTCCTCTGTCACCAGTGAAGTGTTGGATTTTGAGAGGGGTCGACCGCCGTCGACCGCGCGCGCACGCTATCCAGAGTTTCACGCACGGCTTCACCTACTGCAGTTCCGAGCAGTTTGACACCATCGGCAAGCTTGAACCACTCGTTCCCCTGTTCATTAGCTGGGTCAGTGATGAAAGGCACGAGCAGCGGGGACTAAGAACGGGGGCCTGCGGTCCACCTCCACGCTATATTTTGCTCGGCGGAATTCCCACTGTCCACACTTGAAACAGCCCTCCAGCTAGTCCTCCGATGTTCCACTTTACAGCCAAAGGGGTCAATCGGAATTCTTCCAGCTTGCCAACATCCCGTGGTCATCAGAGTCAGACACCTTCAGGAACTATGGATAACAGAGTTTAACCCTCTTCTCGTTCCTGGTTTCTTCACCAAAGTAAAGTTCCACGTCAGTCAAGCACGGCTTTCGGCGAACTAAACCAAGCTGGTGAGAAGATACTAGATGGTGGCTTTCCATGGGCATAATGGTGTGGTCACGGATCAACCGTTCACTGAACTTCAGTTGTACCGATGCTTCTCTGTCTCTGCTATTTCGGCGGTATGTCACCTCCCAACGATGGTTTCAGCAGAAAAGTGTGTCGCTTGCCTAACAGAACAACTGTGGGTCACACTACTGCCAGATCAATTCCATGAAGTCCCGCTGCTTCACAAGATGACGAGAGCCCTGGGTTCCTGTCTTATTTGCTTCCAAAAGAATTCGGCACACCGTTGCAGGGATGTGCCCCTTCTGTTTAGTTGATTTTTAGGAAATTCTTCGGTCAGGTCCACAAAGCTGAGTCAGGTCAGGCCACAGGACTCGAGGCTAGAGCCACTAAAGCAGTCCAGATTCTTGCACCGGTGAGAGTCCGGATGAATCCCACCGGGCTGCGACTCCTGTGTTTGGATAGTGTTTTGTCGTTTACACTGCAGACGAAACAGGGCCTAGACTCTGTTTGCTGTCGAGGTAGTGTAGCTGTCCCCCGGTTACAAACTGGGTCTTTCTCCAAGTCTTGCTTCCATGAGGAGCGTCACAGATAGGGACGGTGCTGAAATAAAGTGTCAATAGCGGTGCTTTGGGGAATAAGGAGAATAAGATGGGGGATGGTGGAGAAGGAGTGGTGGAGAAAGCGAGATGTAGGCACAATATCGATGAGAAATGGTGACAGAATAGATGCCGCTGAATGATGTAGATTTAAATGCAATTAGGGAAAACATCAGACCAGCAAGGGCCCAACCTTGCCTTGAAGAATGCCACCGATGTAGCATGCAGCTCCTCAGCGGGCGGTGCGTACCAGGTGTTGACAACGTGACACGCAGAGAAACTTCCCCTTGTTTTTAGTACTCTGGTTTTGACGAACTTTATCTCGTGTCCCTAATCGCGGAATCCCGTGTCAGTACCAACAGCGGCTCCGTTGGGATGAACAGTCCTCGAACTTCCTTGAAGGCTTCTGCTGGGTCCCCCTAAATCTTCCACTTTTCATGGAGAAGAGTTTCAGCGCCAGTGACCTCTCCGTGTATGGGTTGTTCCAGAGTCCCAGCAGCAGTCTAGTGAAGTATCGCTGCACTTTCTCAAGAGCAGCAGTGCACCACATGAGGGCCGGGGCCTAAGCTTGGGCACAATATTCCCGATGCGGCCTTACCAAGGTTATGCAGAAAGGCAGCAATGCGTAAGCTTCTCTAAACGCTACGGTGCGCAACAGTTGGTAGAGCACCCGGAGCTCTTTAGCCGCGGCGGCCAGACACTGCGGAGGTGGCTGGTAGTGGTCGTTTATCAGGACCCCAAGGTCAGTGATTGCTGTAACCTTTGTGATTGTTTGTGAATTATGTAGGTCTAGGTACACTGATTCTCCACCGACGTCCTGGGTGGGATGCCTACACTTACCTATGTTGAGCGGCAATTACCTCTGGGTGGTCCAGTCGTACACCTTATTCAAGTCCTTTTGGAGTGATGCGGCTCCGGGTACACTCGCCAGCTTTAGATCGTCGGCAAACAGGTAGCCGGCTTTCTGTACACCCTTTAATAGGTCGTTGATGCGGATCAAAAACAGAAGAGAACCCAGGGCTCACCCCTGAGGGACCCCACTGGTAGCCGTAGTCCTCGTGAGCTCACTGCTTCCCACCCCAACATAATACTTTCGGTTATTAAGATATACCCGGGTCCGTTCCAACACTTGGAACGCCATGCCCGGTGCCTCCATTATGCGCGATAGAAGTTGGTGATTCAGGGAGTCAAAAGCCCTCTGGAAGTTTAAGTAGCAGACCACGACTCGTTTACCCCTGTTTAATGTGGCCGTAACCTCGTTCAAAAAAGACAAGTTAGACAGGCACGACCTATTTTTGACAAACCGTTGTTGTCTGCCGGAAACTATCCCGTTTTCCATCAGGTGTCTGGCCGAGCGATTTCTAGTCGGTCCCTCCATTACTTTGAGTGGCACAGGTAGCAGATTAAAAGGGGGATGGTTTCGCGCCTCTTCCTTCAGCCCTCTTTTGCGTAGTGGAACAACCACGGCCTTCAGCCAGTCCTCGGTTTATTGCGTTCTGTCCAATGACCTGGTGTACAGCCGAGCAAGAAGGGCCGTTATTTACTGGGCGAGAAGTCGAAGAACCACAGAATGGGTGCCGCCTTGACCAGCCGCCTTGCGCAATTTAGGGCCTCTCAGAGCTTTTTCTAATTCGTCTGCAGTAAAAAAGAACCGGCGGCATGACCAGCGATCTAGCGGAGGTTCGTGCCCCGGGTTCAGTCCATTATCTCGCGGCTGCATTGTCTCGAAGTGCTCTCACAGCATCTAGGCCTTGGCGCTACTGTTGGGTGCATGGTTGCCATTCCTGTCCCTGATGGAACCCACAGCTACTCCAGTGAATGATTCTGACTGCACACGGTTGCAGTAGGCTTCGGGGCACCGCTAAACATTTCTAGCCAAAGTGCTCTCATAAGATAGCCTACACTGCTTTTGAACCCTGATGGCCAATTCTCGAGTTATTTTGAATAGGAGGTATCTCCTGTGGCCCCTGTCTGCTGGTATCGGCACCACACCCTGTTTTTCTGGCTTAAGGCCCTAGTTGAACAACTGGTCCACAGTGGAACCCCACCCTTTCTGGGGATTCTCCGGGCTGGAGCAAAAGCGGTCTGTGAGCAACAAATAGATGTTCGTGAACATCGTTAGCTCCTCCCCTATGCTTTTTCAATGTTGTCCCCAAGTCAGTGTTTGGGCCCCAGTGACTAGGCCCTGCACATCCAGATCCTTAGAGCATCTTTTAAGTTTAAGGGGTACCCTGTAAATTGCGGCCAACTTATTACAAAGTATCACTCCATGGTCATTTCTTCCTAAGGATGCTGATATCTGTAGGCCCCTAATGTCACCGGTGTAACGGACCGTCGTGGAAGATCCTCCGAGAATCACTGCAACTTCACATTTCCTTGACATCACACGCTCATTTACAATATTGGCTTGTTTTTTGCACTCTATGTTTTCATGAATCAACGTTTGTTTGTTCGCGTCCAGCGCTCTACCCTGTCATATCCTACCCCGGACCGGCGTGACGCACGTGCTCCTTTCTCGCACGCCGCAATTTGGTTCTCGTTTTCTGAGTCCCTGTGGTCGCATAATTGAGGTTTGTGTCCGTGTTTATTTTATAATCTAGTATCGTGGAATTTCACGTATGATCGCCTTCTGGTTTCGGTATCCGTATCGATTTGGCCACGTATTGCTCATAGGTGTCCTACAACCTGTGTGTATGGTGATTATTAGGTCCAGTAGCCCGGGGTTTTGTCCCCCTTCCTTCACCCGGTTTGTTTCAGGACACGCTGCACGAGCGACTCCTCTGGTAAAACGCCTAGCAGTCTGACGGGGAAGTCATCACCTGCTGCCCACAGATTCACTCACTCTGTCCCGGGGGCGTTGCTGTCTCCGAGAATTATGAGTCCTTTTGCTCCGGCTACAGAGCGGTAGAGGTAGTTCAGCGATGCTAGATCTTCCGGTGTGGTGGCAGGGGGCTTCGATACACACAAGCAACACATGCTTCAATTTGGTGTAGCTTCAAGTCATAGGAGACAGCCCGTGTATTTGGTGATGTGGTTTATTCCTTGCTATCTGCTCTAATGTTTCTGAGACTGCTATCATGGTGTAACAAGGTCGACAACACGTGGTAGGATACTTGTATTCCAAGAGCCAAACAAATCAAGTCATGAGACGCATGCATATGGGCACTTTTTCAGGCTGCGCGGCACCAAGATTGCTATGGCTGCTGTTTGATCGCTTCGGCTGCCCTCTGGACAGTTCCCCGTGGTCGACAGCTTTCTCCTCTTGGGAATCACTTCTATTCCGTCGGTCCGATTGTCTCAGTTGATGGCTTGCTCAGCAGCCCCTCACCTGGGCTATCTTGATGGTTGCCGGAGATCGCACTTCTTCCTCTCTAGCAGTCCGTATGCTTCCTTTTGCCTGTTTCGGGAAGCCTCCGACATATTTGCAGTCTGTTCATCTGTCGGCGGCCCTGGTTCGGTTCGCCTTGATATTCACGCTGTTCCCTCGCCCCAGCATTCACCGTTACAATAGCACACCCACCGTCCCTTCCATCCACCCTGTCAGCTCCATGGAGGCAACAGCCAGGAAGGAAGAGGGCACTATTTTCATTCCCCACCGTCAGCCAGGTTTCGCTGACTGCTGCGCGATCAGCACGGGCTGCCCCTGTTGCCCGCTCGTGCCATTTATTTCCATTTCCGTATGCATTGGTGTAAGCTATCTTTAGGTTTCCCGGCCTTCGTGCCCTGTTGGCAGACTGGTAGAGGTGGCACTCGGAACCTAGTCCTGAGTGTAGTCCTCATCCTTTGGCGACTAGGGATGAGCTCCTGTTCTGTCCTCCACCTGTCCTTCCTGGCTGGTACTGCAGGGCTTTGACGGCTTTCCAAACTCTTTGTCAGGAATAGGCGTACTATGCCAATCTGGCGAAGGAAATCTGCGTTTTTCAACGCTTGTGCGAAACAGACGGTTTTTCCTCAAGGTTAGCTTAGGTTTTACTGGTAGACACTCTCCAGCGGGCTGAGTTACCGGGCTCCAATGCGAATATTTCGTGGGTGGTGGCCCTAACCAGTTCAGCAGATGTCAAGAAAGCACCCCTCCCCTGGGGTTTGCTAACTCGACTGGCACCTGCAAACGGGATCGCTGATCACCCTCTATGTAGCTCCACTTGCCCAGCCTGAAGGCCCTCTTCAGTACAGTTTGCCCCGGAAGTCCAGCCGTTCTTATCAGCTTTGACAGGTGGGGTCGGATATCTGCTTCCCCTCGCCTGGCTGCTAGACAAACGACTCAGGGGTGCCTTTTAACACTACGCTGAGTTTCCTACCCACAGCTATTTCCGTTTTCCTTAGTGACTCGTGTAACACACATTTGAACAATGCGTAGCCAAATTCGCAACGGATCCCGAAATCAAAAGACGATTATCCGTGATATTCTACGATACTAGATTATTGAATGAACAATGACACCAAAAAGATACAAACCTCAATAATGAGATCACAAGGACTCAACAAACGAGAAACCGAATTGCAGCGTGCGAGCAAGGAGCACGTGCTTCACGCAGGTCCAGAACAAGGATATGACAAAGTAGCGCTCTGGGCACGAACAAACAATAATTGGTCCATAGAAACAAACAGTGCGTAAAGACACGTCAATAGTGTAAGCAAGTGATTGATGTTAAGAAAAACACTGAATCGCAAGGGTTTGAGGGGATTTTCCACGACCGGTGGTTACACCGCCCACCAAAATCCTCCCGATTCCTAAGCAGAGTCAAAGGTTTGGTATAAAGGTACTGATTCTTCCTACCTACCTAGGCCTTGCTGTCAGTGCACGTGCCTAATGCTCGTCGTCAACGTTCTACTCATGGTCGCACCTAATTCGTTGGCCACATAGACGCGAGGCTATTCTACATCTTCCACGAGAACAACTGACCGATGGCGGGCGTGGAGGGGGCACATGGATGCTGTCCTCCGAGGGGCCGTCCTGCCCTGGCTGTGTGTGCTTGCGTGAGCGTGTGTGTGTGTATGATGTAATCGCCGCCACTTCCACATATGCAAAAGACATTTCAGTAACTCAACAAAAGCAAATTGCAAACACCATCACATGTTTGATAGGGGTTACGGGGTATAGCGTGCATCGGGTGTGTGTATGTGTCTGGGTGTACATTGGAATCGCGTGTATCACCACATATCGGAAAAAACCTTCTGTAACGTCAACGAAAGACTGTGAGCGCTGTAACGTGTTTGACGAGGACTGCGCGGCGTAAACGAGTGAAATGTAGGCATGTGTGCTTGGCCTAAGCTCCGCTACTTCTACATGCAATGTCGTGTCGTGTGATAAACTAAAGTTTAGACAACTAACTCCGTAGTACATCCTGAACACCGTATGAAAATAAACACAAATATACTTCAAAGACGGTGTGGAGGGTTGGGTCCTACGGGAGAATGCATGAGGAACAAATAAATGAATTCAGCTTCATCTGGTATCAGCAGGCACGGATATAGCTTGGTCTGTAGCGTCGACCTCGCCCTCGCCAGTGTCACCTTCAAGCAGACATATCTTACGGATATCTCGTAATACGTCTCCTTTGTTAGTTCTCACCACCACCGTGCGCACGAGGCCATCGATTTCTGCACGGCAGTCCTTGGTCACTCCAACTGGCCAATCGTCTTTATGTAAGGGGCTCCCCACGAGGATAACCACATCGCCACGTCTGAACGGCCTCTGTTTGGAGATCCACTTTTGCCGAAACTGCAGTGTCGGTAAGTACTCCCCCGTCCACAGTTTCCAGAAAGCCCGTGCCAGGTGTTTCACTTGCTTCCATCCAACTATGTACGTTCCACGCAGAGTTTTTGGTGTGGTTGCTCCTGCTTTTGACCGAAGTAATAACAGGTCGTTGGGGGTGAGTGCCGGTTCGCCTTTCGGGTCTGGGACGATCGGCACCAGGGGTCTGTTGTTCAATATGCGTTCTACTTCTGTTAGTAAAGTAGTCAGCGTCTCGTCATCGAGGGTTTGTTGTGAGGTCAGGGCTGTGAGTATTTTCCTAGTCGATCTTGTCAGCCTTTCCCAAAAGCCACCACGATGACTGGCATAAGGTGGATTGAAGTGCCATTCTATCTTCTTTGCTACGGTCTTGTTTTGTATTTTGGCGTGGTCCAGGCGGTTTCACCATTTCTCTAACTCCTTATGAGCTCCAACGAAGTTCGAACCATTGTCTGAGTATACATCCTTGGGGAAGCCCCGCCTCGCGATTGACCTTTGAAAGGCCATTAGGAATGAATAAGTGGTCATATTATGCACCACTTCAAGATGGACTGCTCTGGATTGTAAACATGTTATCAGGCGGCCGTACCTCTTTTGAGTGATCCTTTGCTGTCGTACAAGTAACGGGCCAAAGCAGTCGATGCCAATTTCCACGAACGAGTACCATTCCGGTTGAGCCCTCACGGCTGGAAGGGGGGCCATCATTTGTTGGCCTGCTGCCGCCCTCCGGCGACGACAAGTGATGCAGTTGCCTATGGCTCGCTTGACCGTCGCTGGTCCCTTTGTCACCCAAGATCGTAGAGGCATACCGTTCAATAGGTGGCTCAAACCTGCATGTCTCTCTTTTCGATGTACATGGTCTATCAAACATCTCTTTATGTAGTGGTCACCAGGGCCTATTATGGGGTGTTTTGTTTCATACTCTAGATTTGACTTCGCCAGATACCTTCCAACTATCAGTAGTTCGTTGGTTAGCATGAGGTTTGGTCTTCGGATACTGCTGTACAACAGCCTGCTTCCTCTGGTGTTATCATCTACCCTGGCCAGCTCGCGGGCCTCGAACGGGAAAGCGTCTAGTTGTAGTAGGCGTAGAACGTCGAGTTCGGCTTGATTCAGCTTGCCCGGTAATATAGTCCCCACACTCAATGTGTTTTGTGGTCTTGCGCCTTCCATAATCAATAACAGTACTTTGTATCGTGTCCACCAGACTACGGCTCTTAACATTTTTGTCCAGTTGGGAAAGTGGCACAGTTTTTCTATTAGGCTTACACTTCCCATGAAGTTTGCAGCCAATATCAGTCTTTTAGTCTCGATATCGCCATCATCAGCCTTAGGTATTAATAACGTTGGCCACATCTCTTAAGTCGCAGTTAGGAAGTTCGGTCCCGTTGTCCACATCCGCACCCTCTCTAGTGTTTTCAGGCCCCTTGAGCAGAAGTCAGCCGGGTTACTGGCGGATTGTACATAGTGCCATTGATCGGTTTTAGTCGACTCGTGCATTATAGTGAGTCTGTCGGCCACGGAAGTGTTAAAACGAGTAGTAATGTTGTTTATGTAATGAAGTGCCGTGGCTGAGTCCGTCCAAAATTTGGTTCCCAGTTTATTAGATCAAAGCATCTCCTAATCAGCGTCGCGGCTTTCACGGCCAGTACTGCTGCCGTCAGTTCTAGCCCTGGAATGGACACCGTTTTCAGTGGAGCCACTCTCATCTTTGCGAATAGTGTCTGGCCGTGCCACCCACCATTTGCGTCCACCCAGCAGCCGTAAGCCAGTATCCCGTAGCCTATTTCTGATGCATCAGAAAATAAGTGGAGTTAGGCGTCGTTTGTGCACCTGGTTCCTGTTAAGAATTTTTGTATTTTGATCTCACCAAGTTGCTCCAGGCTGTGCAGCCAGTCGCGCCATCGCTTGTCGTCGTCATTCTGGAGAGATTCGTCCCAACCCGTCCCTCTTTGGCACACTGATTGCAGCAAGCACTTTCCCGGTAACAACCATGGGGAAACAAAACACAAGGGGTCATAGAGGCTTGGGACTGATGTTAGAATTCCTCTCCGTGTGACTGGTCGTTTGGGTAGGTCCAGAGTGAAAATGATTTCGTCCCCTCTGGGTTTCCGCTGAAGACCAAGCGTGCGCTCCATTCGTGAAGAGTATCCCAAAAGCTCTCTCATACGCTCCATTTTCTCGGACTTCGGGATAACATTGAGCACCTCTTGGCTGCTTGAAGTCTATTTAGTGGGGTTGAATCCTCCGGCATTTATAGTGGTGATCAGTTCGGTCATATAGAGAGTAGCAGTATTTGGGTCGTCGAAGGAACACAGAAAATCGTCCACGTAGAAGTGGTCCATTGCTCTTCCTAGCAAGTTGCTGTTGTCGCCGAAATGCTTGAGGGTTTCCCGGAGGGCAAAATTAGCACACAAGGGAGATGATACCGTCCCAAAGTGATGAACGGTTAGCCTGTACTTGTCAGGTGCGCGACTTGCGTCGTTTTCAGGCTACTATAGAAGACTAAAGGCGCCCCCACCCTTAAAGGCATCTTTACTTGTAGAAACATTTCACGTATGTCTGCAGAGACGGCTACTTTTCCTAGCCGAAAACGACATAAAACCTCGACTAGTGGTGCTGTCCAGTCTGGGCCCTGTAGTATATTGTCGTTGAGTGACACACCCTCACATTTCGCGGCACAGTCCAAAACCACCCTGACCTTCCTCGGTTTCTTCGGACTCACGACCGGCTGATGGGGTAAGTACCACCTCAAATTTGCGCTGATTACTGCTGTCTCCACCCTTTCTATGTAACCCAAGTCGATGTTATGTTGCATGGCTCGCGAGTATTCTACCCTTAATTGTGGTTCTCGAATTAGCCTGGTTTTGAGGAGACACAACCTTTTCAGAGCCATTTCTCTGCTGTTTGGCATAGGTTTCATGTTGGGTCTCCATGGGACGGGAACCTCAAAACGATCTATTACATACTTAGCGTTCTCGGCTACCATTCTAAAAGGCGACCTATCTTATTGTGATGGACCATCTCTATCAATGGCCAGGTCGGCAAATTCGGCGTTATACAGCTGTTGGAATGCCCGTTCAATGTTCGTCGTTTCTACCGAAGAGCAGTTGATTTGGATTAGTTTGCCGCATCTTACATCCGTATTGCCATATAAAGTCCAGCCGAATATAGTACGTACTGCATAGGGTGCTTTGCGGCTTCCTATTCTATGATCTGGGACCCAAAGCGCTTCCGGTACATCGCAGCCGATAAGCAGATCAATTTCGTTATTCTGCCACTCCTCGATAGTAACCCCGTCCAGATGTAGCCACTGAGTCAGAATCGACTGCACTGACTGAGGTGCACTCATCGGTAGATCCTTTATGGTGAATGATTCTAGAGTTTCTGCTCTATCTTTGCTGACCAAGGAAAAGAGTTGTAGGTGCAGCTTGGTCGGCTGGATGACTTCGGTGCCACTCACTGTGCTCACTGCTAATGAAGATTGATTCCCTCTTATCCCACATCTATCTGCAAACTTCTTCATTACTACCGTGGTATCCAAGCCGCAATCTATGAAGGCCAAAGCTTTGGCCACCCCCGTTGGGGTTACTACTCCCACGGCAACTACTTCAAAACGTACTGGTCAACTGGCAGACCACGACTTAGAACAAATAACTCTGGGCTTGGTGTTCCTGTCTGATGTAGTTTCTCTCGCCTAGTGTAACAATCCGCGGTGTCTGCCCGTGCAGCCCTCGGAACCACATCTGTTCCTTGTTCGACAGGCTGCCACCCGGTGCGTGGTGTTGAGACAAATAAGGCACGCTCCTGCCATCCTGGCCATTCCCCACCGTTCGTCTATTGTGGAGTTGCCGAACTTGGGGCATTCTGGTAGTCCATGGCTAGCACCACAGGATCCGTAATATGGTTGCTCCGTGGCATCGCGTGAAATGGCGTGTGCATTGGTCCAAGGTTGATATTTTGGATGTTCCCGCGCAGCGGTTTGAGCCTGGCTAGTACTGGGCTTGTTTGCCTGGTTGCTGTCCCGGATAAGTCGGCCAAATCTGCTGTCGGCTATCTTGGTTTGCCTGTCCAAGTATTCGGTCAGGCCTTCGAAGTTAGCCTCCCGGTGGCTTCGGCTTATCCGTTCCGCTTCTTCCGCCCACCGGCCCTGTAGTTCGGGGGAGAGGTGACGGACTATGCCCTCCAAAGTATGCACTGCATCTAGGTCAGCCCTGTAGCCTAAGTGGTCGAGGGCTTTCGAGCAGTCTTGCATCTTGATCACCAGGTCGGCCATTGTGTAGACGTCGCCTTTGGTTCTCTTTGCCTCTACCATCACGCCCTCTATTAGGTTACGGGCTACTTTGAATGGCTGGCCGAACAGGTCCCCTAGAATCTTCCTTGCTCTTGTGTAGCCTTGTTCCCCGTTGAGCATGGTACACTCGTCGATAGCTTCTCCTGCTCGGCCTCGACAGTAGTGAGTCGGATAGAGAAGCCTTTGCCCGGGGTAGGGTATTTTATCTTCGACGAACGTTTCAAACTGCTTGACGAACTTGCAGTAGTGTTCAGATTGCCCGTCGAAAGCCGTTATTTCTACTCTTTGCAAATCGATCGATGGTGTCTTATAGTCGGCGACCGGCGAGGGGTTCCCTACCTTATTGCACCCTGGTCTATCGAAAGTGTCATAGTCGCTGGTCTCATGCTCACGCTCTTTCTGTATACACTTCTGTTCTGCTTCCTGAGCCTGTTGTCTAGCCGATAGCAGTTGTTGTTCTAGGTCTAACATCCTTAGCCTATATAGATCGACATCCTTGCAATCCATATTGCCCTCATTAACACATGAACTAGCACTGACAAGAATAGGCGATCTAACATTAACTAAAGAATCAAAGGTGCCCAAAACCTCCCCAGTGACTCGCCGTATTACTTCCTGTCCAGATTCCAATATCTTCGATCCTTTTCTTGGCATTTCGCGTGGTTTTTCGTTCCAAATCGATCCATTGAGTATTGTAACACACGTTTGAACAATGCGTAGCCAAATTCGCAACGGATCCCGAAATCAAAAGACGATTATCCGTGATATTCTACGATACTAGATTATTGAATGAACAATGACACCAAAAAGATACAAACCTCAATAATGAGATCACAAGGACTCAACAAACGAGAAACCGAATTGCAGCGTGCGAGCAAGGAGCACGTGCTTCACGCAGGTCCAGAACAAGGATATGACAAAGTAGCGCTCTGGGCACGAACAAACAATAATTGGTCCATAGAAACAAACAGTGCGTAAAGACACGTCAATAGTGTAAGCAAGTGATTGATGTTAGGAAAAACACTGAATCGCAAGGGTTTGAGGGGATTTTCCACGACCGGTGGTTACACCGCCCACCAAAATCCTCCCGATTCCTAAGCAGAGTCAAAGGTTTGGTATAAAGGTACTGATTCTTCCTACCTACCTAGGCCTTGCTGTCAGTGCACGTGCCTAATGCTCGTCGTCAACGTTCTACTCATGGTCGCACCTAATTCGTTGGCCACATAGACGCGAGGCTATTCTACATCTTCCACGAGAACAACTGACCGATGGCGGGCGTGGAGGGGGCACATGGATGCTGTCGTCCGAGGGGCCGTCCTGCCCTGGCTGTGTGTGCTTGCGTGAGCGTGTGTGTGTGTATGATGTAATCGCCGCCACTTCCACATATGCAAAAGACATTTCAGTAACTCAACAAAAGCAAATTGCAAACACCATCACATGTTTGATAGGGGTTACGGGGTATAGCGTGCATCGGGTGTGTGTATGTGTCTGGGTGTACATTGGAATCGCGTGTATCACCACATATCGGAAAAAGCCTTCTGTAACGTCAACGAAAGACTGTGAGCGCTGTAACGTGTTTGACGGAGACTATGTGATAAAACGAGTGCAAATTAAGTGAGTGTGCATCGGAGTGTATGATGGCTCGATAAGTCAGTGTGTTGTGAATGCTCCCATATATGGGGTTTCTTCACCCACCTCGAAGACGAATGCGAAATAGTCTACTGGGCCTCAGCTTTACCAGCTTCTCCGCGTTCACCTTCGAGTAGGCCAATACTGCCTATGTCACGAATAAGCGCTCCGTTAGCTGTCTTCACCTCTACCGTTCTTATCATTCCGTCGGTGCTTTCGATGGTTTCCATAACTACTCCCAAGGACCAGGTGCTGAAGTGTGCGCATTCGTCTGCGATCATCACAACACATCCCGACCTTGAACGGTCTTGTTTTGACCAGTCACTTATAATATTTATTATTACCATTATTATTATTGTATATTTCGGATGAGCCCGAAGCATGCTGGAATGCATGATCAGATGATTACAGTGATGCTGGAATGACAATTCACAAAAGGGTACAACACGTGCATGCAGAGTATCAAAGAGAGTGTTACACTGAACTAAAACTGTAGTAATGCCCGGCAAATTTGAAGGTCAAGGTCGAATGATGTCAGTTGGTCTGGAGTACATGCATAGGTGGTATATGAAATAATTACCACTGGTGGAAATTCGAACATATTTAAAGGATATGTTTTCGGTGCTCTACAGAATATGAGGGGCATGTGGATAGAAATCTCGTCGAAGCGTTCGGTGAACTATTCACTTTACGACAGCTATGTCAAGAAGTATTAACATGGAAATATTTCAGTCTGCAAAGGTGGTAGTATATAAAGTGGTGGCTGTATACTGGAGGAATCATATATGTGGCAAACAATTGCGTATTTCTTGGGAGGGAGACTACCAGAGTGATGGTGGCAGGGAACGGCCGGAGGAAAACAGGTGAGCGTGCGGCAAATTGTTAACTTTATGTAGGGTTGGTATGCACTTGCGCATGCGTCTCGACCATGGTCGAGAAATATACCATTATTATTAAATGTCAATGCGGAAGTGGAAGACTAATCAATATTGACCGTGTGGTTACATCCATTATACAGGTGTTCAGTTCTGCGGGAGGAAAGGTGAAGTAATTCACAGGTAAGTGTACGTCAATAGATGAATGCTGTGTGGTATGTTCCATGCAGAAATGACAGATCAATAAAACTGCCCAAGTATATCGCGGGAAGCGGCAGTGGATCAACGAATATAGAAATAAAATGTATCAGCCGGTGCAGATGGTGGTGTGATTTAGAGGCTGGATACGGGGTCAGTTCTGGTAATATAACACGAATGCAACATCTGGAAGATCAAAGGTGTCGATAACGGTGATGGTATAGTAAGTAGACGGTGAATGTCACATTTCTAATGACCAATTTGACAGGTGTAACAAATGATGGGAACGGAGTGGCGATGCAGCATGAGAAGTGTATCGAAGACGTTCAATCGTGGAGGGAACGCAGTGATCTGCGGAGCCCGAACACTCGATGCAACAGCATTGCGGATGCAATCGGATGGACCGATGAAGAGTGCAGGTAGTTACTAATTACTTCGCTGCCCACTGGAAGACTACTGAAAGATATGTCAGCGCCGGACGTTTTTTTTGGTGACTGATGAAGCAATGAACAGTGACAATAAAGGTGCCAGTGTTTGAACAGTATTATCGGGTTCTAACACGGAACGGGCATAATGACGTATGGGATTAAAATGAGTTGTATGAATGCAGTGAGATCAAGTAGTCCAGGTTCGAGAAGTCTGATGGTGGGAATCTTGGGGAAAGCGATCGTGAGACGGGCGAAAATGAAGTCGTGTGTGAATCTCGTTTGTTCTGTCCAGCAAGAGGGGTTCCAAGTTATTCCTGGAATGAAGAAGGCGACAATCGTCCTTAGGGTGCAGGTTCTGAAAACAAAACGGAGAAGGCTGCAGCCTGGCAATTCTACCAGCTGTGGGTTAAGGGAGAAAGACAGAACACCAAAATCATGCCAGTAACAGAAATGGGTGGTCGCGACTTTGAGGTCTGGTTTTTTGGATTAAACAACATCCGGAAAGCGAAGAAGACCGGTAATATCAACTAATTATTGTGAGGTTTAGTGAGAATTATCAAAAAAGCAAGGAGGCTAGAATAGGCGACAGTGGGGGCAAATACTTACGTGTAGTTCGACGAATGGTTTATGGATGACCACATCGATTGTGGCGGTTCGTTCATCAGAACGAGGCCTGGAATCTCGTGTGCTGAAATAGGGTCTCAATGAGTAAATAGTTGAAGCGTGGATGGGACTGGTACCTTGAGGACAATATTATATATGCTGCTATGTATTTTCTAGCATTATGAATGCTCTTATACCTGGCGGCAGCTGATGAAAAAAAAGAACCTAACCGACTATGGTAAAATCTGACAGCATGAAAAAAGAATCACCGGAGTAACGGTGGCCAGTAGGGGGTCGTGGTCAGAGGCGTTAAAAATAGGAAGTGGCTAGACAAACACGTGGAATGTGCTGTTGACAGTCACGGAGTATAGGTTGGACTGCTTTTATTTGCCAACTATAATACAGAATACTCCTTACCACCCGTCGGTAATAACTGTCTACCGAACAAAGTTGTTAAGCTTTTGGTTAGTATCCCAGGCCCAGCTCGTAAACTCGGGTAATAGACATGTAGGGATCATGCATTCGGATGAGTTTTTGGACAGTTAGATGTTTATTTATTTTTTTGAATAATGAAAAGGCCGAAGACATTGACCTAAGTTGAGGTGGGAGTTTGTTCCAGGGGGAAGAATATTTAACAATAAAGAAGTTTGACCGCATTGCAGTCCTGGATACTGGAATCAAGACCATAGAGTCCCTATGTCGTACCGAATAGTTGGAGGGAGTTTTGACCTGGGGGGCTGAAATGCAAGATTTATGTTTTACAATATTGCAAAAGAAAGACAGGTTCATTCGTAGACAGCGCAGCCATAGGGGCTCTAGGTGCAATATTTCACACCTTTCCATATAATTTAAAGGCGAGGAATATCCTAGTAGTTGTTTGGTAAATCTACGTTGTGCATTCTCAATTGCAAATCTGTCAATCTGCCGCATGTTAGAAAAGACGACAGTGCAATATTCCAGAAGTGGTCTGACGTGAGTTTTAAAAATTCTTAGCTTGCTCTCTGTAAGACCGAAGGTTCTATTAATCAGACCAATCAGCCGTCTAGCTTTAGCGACCCGCACGGCCGAATGTTCGGAGAAATTAAATGTACAAGAATATTGTAATCCCAAGTCCCTTACCTCCGGACTGTTGGGGATGAACTGATCATTAATTTTAAACATTCCTGCGGGAACCTGGCACTTATACATAAGGATACAACTTTTGACAGCGGAGAATTTCATCAACCATTTGTTGCTCCATGAGTCTAGCGATAGTAAATCGCTCGTTATGCTAGCAATGGTAGAAGCTGAGGCGTCAGGTTCAAAGGAGTACATAATTTTAATGTCATCTGCAAAAAAGAACTCAGCCCCGTGTGTGATGACGTTAAAAATGTCATTAACATATATAAGAAAAAGTAAGGGACCTAGTACACTGCCCTGAATAACTCCACTAGTAACTGGTCGAGGTGACGATAAACTGCCATCAACGTCCACAACCTGCTTTCGGGATGTTAGATATGATGAAAACCAACTCAGGATCGGGTCAGCAATTCCGTGGGTTTTCTTCTTCGTCATTAGCCTATTGTGGGATGCTCGATCGAAAGCTTTAGTCATGTCGAGGAGAATTACGATTACTGATTTACCACAGTTAGTGGCCGTAGTTATTAGGTTAAGGAAGTCACTCATACAGGTGGCACACGATCTTTTTTGGAGAAAACCGTGCTGTCCAGTGTTAATGAGGTTATTGTTCAGTAAATGAGTTGTGAGCTTATTTTTTATCAGTCTTTCCATAATTCGGGAAATTATAGGGGTGTGGTTCACTGGTCGATAGTTGGTTAGGTCCTGGCGTGAACCTTTCCTATGAATTGGGATAATAACTGATGTTTTCCAATGGGAGGGGAAAACGCTACTGCTCATAGATAAATTAAAAACCTTTGACAGCAAGAATGGGATATCAGTGCCACCTAGACTAAAAGTAGCCAGTAGTACGGCATCTGGCCCGGGGTGGTATGACCGCCTAATTTTAGTTAGCTGTACTGTTAAGTCGTTTGGGTGAAATGTAACCGCTGAGAACTGTGCAGATGTCAGCGGCTCAACGTGATATAGGCATGGGGAGTCATCGGTCGTTAGAGACGAAGCAAAATAGGCACCGAATGCCTCGGAGATCTCTTGGGAGTTCATTATATAATTGTTGTTATATATAATGGATGAGATAGGAGAACTGCACTGGCTGTTTCTCAACTTCATCAGCTTAGATAAAGCTTCGGACCTCTTGGGGTGACTCGGTGCCCTTAATTCCTGTTTTTTTTACTGAGGGACATTTCAATCAATTTCATAGAATGAGATAAACGGTTCATTTGCAAGAACAACGAAAAGTCTCTCGACCTAAGGAATTTGCGTTGTAGCATAGAAAGCTTCTGCTTTAATCGACAAAAACTGTTTGGTTTATCTCGTCCAGGTAGACCTTGGGTTGGGGTGATTACGTCAAGACATGCATTTAGTGTGGAGTAAAGATGATCCACCACGGTATGCAAGTCATCAGATAAAAAGAAAGTATCCCAGCTCTGCGAGCGAATGAATGAGGGTAATTGATTCCAGCTAGCTTGGTGGAGCGGTCTTTTAACGGTTGGTTTGTGGACGGTTCGTGTTGGCACTGAAAACTCACATTTTACCGGCAATTGGTCACAACCTGGAATGCTGTTCACGATAGATGTGTGTACGCGAGATAATCCTACCGTAAAAATGAGATCAAGAATGCCACTGCCTCTAGTTGGGCACATCACATGTTGAGTCCATCCTCCTAAACTAATGCTGGTCAAGAAGTGTAATAAGTGATGTGGGGCTTTCAAAGTGGACCAAAGTATGCCTGGTGCGTTAAAGTCGCCGGCCACCAGTTTTGGGCCGCGTATGTCCGCAACAACGTTTAACGCCTCTATGATAGGCAGGAAGTCGTTTTGACTAGTATTCGGGGGTGGCGGTAGATGCAACTAACAATGAAGTCAGAACATCCTGTAGTGACCTGTAGCCAAACTGAATCCGGCAAGTTATCGAGTATGGGGCGCTGAAATATTTTCGCCCGCATGTTTTGTCTTACATATATAAGACAGCCTCCCCCTCGCTGAGTGAGTCTATTTTTCCTGAAAGCTTGGTATCCGGTGATAGCGATATCCTCGTTTGGAGTGTTGTCTGTCAACCAGGTTTCGGTTATTAAAATAAGGTCGTGATCAGACGTGAGCAGTAATATACGCAGCATTCGCATCTTATTCACTATTGAGCGTGCATTCAGCATAAACAATGAGAACCGTTTAGTGGAGTCAAGGTTAACGTTAAGATCTTTATAGGATTCCGAAATTACATTTGCTGAAGGCGGATCGGATGACGCAATCAGTGTTCCTTGAGATGGAGTAGTCGGTAATGTGGATGGCGAAATAAGCTGAGTAGAAACACCTGGCGTGGCAGTCAGCTTGGTTGTTAAGCTAAGCTGGGTATGGCTAGTACTGATGAGATTCGTTAGATTGGAAGAATGTCGGCGGTTGGTAAGTCTACTTAGTGCGGAACAACACCGCGAAAGATCACTATCGAGTGCTTTACTACTGGTAGATACTGGTGGCCGGGACGTAGAAATATGAGGAGGGAGGGTTAAGTAGCTGGTAAGTGGGAAAGAAAAAGGAAGTGTAGCAGCCTCAGTTATCTTGGCACCTGCCTTAATACGGGGGGTAACACAGGTGCCCTCTTGACATCAGTAATTTGATGGGCTGTAACCTGGAGGGGGAATGTGAAATGGAAGTGGGATATACGGATGTTGGTTGGCGTAGAGACTGGGAGGTCGTGGGTACTGTTGTAAGTGGCCTGCGGCAGAAAAGGGATTCAGGGTGGGTGAGATATGTGAACGATAAAAGGAAAGAAATTCATGTGAGAAAATATTACTTAGGCTACGATAGAGGTTATGTAGAACACTAAAGTAATCGTTTGGTATGAATGGTGGCGTTGTTGGAGAGGCCCGGAGGTTAGTTGTACCAGCCTGATGAGGATGATAACCAGGTGTAGAAAACGCGATACTGGGTGGAATGTACGGTGCAACTAGTGGTTGGTGGTTTAGATTGGGGAGATAGGTCTTGAATGACGTTTTCTCGTCCACTGTTGCACTCAGTGTTGCCTAGCTTGGGGTCCTTAGCCGTCGGAAGTGTGGCTTGGTGAGTGAGTTAGGATTGACCGTAGTGTCAACAATGTGCAGTCCACCTAGTAATGATGTTTTCGCTGGTTTGGGGGATGGCCTACGCACCGTAGATTGCAGAGTGGCTATTGGAGCCGAGTGGAGAGATGGAAAAGAAGAATTTGGGGTGACTCCGTTGATGGGTTGAGGAGTTCTGGGTATGGCTGTTAAGCCAGTTAGACGGTTCGCATCGTCATCGATCGTGGCCGATACTTCGGTGATAGGTAATGGTGGAATCGAGTTAGTCAGCCCAATAGAGGACAGCTTGCCAGGGATAAACTCCATGCTTCTTGGTTTCTTAGGCGCCGGCTGGTGAGGTGACGTTGAAATGGATATATCTAAATCGACGTCAAACATATGGGATCGATGTTCTGATGAACATGAAGCCGAATTGATATTGCATGCATTTTGCTCATCGTCAGACTGAGAAGAAGCGGATAGTTGAGGGCGGACAATTTTTGACGAAGCTGAATGCGTGCTGGTGGACCTGGCGAATTCCCTTTGTAATGGGGTTTTTTCGACAGCAATCTTAATGTTCTTGAACGGGGATCTCAAAGCTACGGTGGATTGGCTCTTAATGAATTGTTTAGCGGGTTCCTCATCAAGAAATTTGAACAACACCGGACAGGATTTGCGTTGAATTTTCTTTCGTAGCCGAAAGCACTGGCAGGGGTGGTGTGCCATATTAATAGAACTTAGAAGGTTATGTTTTACTTTCTCAACAGGGATTCTGTCGGGAATATTAAATACCACAGCATTTTTTGAGTTGCTGATTCTTCGAACTATTTCTGAGGCAATGGCGTCTATGAAGCGCTCGGCCGTGACTAGGTCTAGGGTTGACGGATTTGTTGGAGGGTCAGAGATGTACGTGAGCGGAATTAGCTTGGATAGGGTCGTATCAATCAAAGAAATGTGGCTGCTGAGATTAAGGAGATTGTGTTCTATGGTCTCTGCCCTTTTGTTTGCCCCACCAAAAACATCGGTCAGGCTAACGGAACAAGGATTCAGTGGAAGTTTTGCGACTTTCGACTTGGCGAGTACTTTTGGTCGGATGTTGGTACGACAAACCAGTGAGGACGCGGTTTGTTTAGCTGGTAGTTTGGGCATTGCAACACTGACAGCGATTGCACTAGAGAGCTAAATACACAGAGTAGTCTTACGTTCCCCAATGTACAGGCTTACTGAAATAAAAACGTGTAACTCTGTGGCTCTGGATCAAAGAAACTTAAAACAATGGAACTGTTGATAATGAGTCTCTGAAATCAAACGAGGACTTCTTTCACGGAATTCCCTGAATTATTATGTTGAATTGGGTGGTAGACTGCCACACAATCGCGCACGATGGTTCCAAATGTTTCTTATTTTAGACACAAGTTTCTCTCAGTTCATATCCTGGGAAGCGGTTCAAAGACTTCTTCTGCAAGAATTATTGAATTAACTTTTTAGGTCAAGATTTCGCGTCCGGAGGAAATCCTTGGAAAGTTTTTGGAGTTATGGGACCAAACTAAAAAGCCGTATTTTTTTAGTATTACTCTAGATGGCTGAGCAAAAACTATACCGATTTAAATCGATAAACGAATTGATGTGTTGGTTCAGTTATTCCCGTGAATTGTTCGAGAATCGACAATGGTTTCACAGATGGAGTCGCCAGAAATATTTTTAGTTAGGCTTCATACCTAATTTCCTAGAAGGGTCTTGTGCTGATATTTTACGATCTCACTGTGGGGTGGCGCCAAGGAACAAACGATCACCAAAAGAGCTGAGCTAGCTAAAGAACGCTGGGTATTTTAAGGTTGGGCTCGCAAAGGGCTATTTGTAGTAGCGATGGATCTAGATTTCCAGGTAGAGGGTTTTGTATATTTCTCGCGGTCCAGTCTGCAGAGCCGGTAGGCACTCCCGCAGCCAGCGCCTCCAGAAAACCTTGGCAAGATAATTCACCTGCTTCCATCCGTGGAGGTAGTTCCCACGAAGGTTTACCGGCCCTTGGAAACCCTCGTTCGACCTTAACGTCAATAAGTCGTTCGGGGTGAGCGCCAGGTGGGTGGGGTCGCCGTTCATTACAGAAACCGGAGGGCGGTTGTTTAGAATTCTCCCTACCTCAGTCATGACGGTGTTCAGCGTCTCGTCGTCGGACGGCTGTTGCTCCATGATCGACAGCGATATCCGTCTGGTGGGCCGGATCATGCTTTCCCATACGCCTCCTCGGTGGCTGGCCTGTGGGGGATTGAAATGCCAGCGTATGCCGTAGGCCACGGTTCGATCCAGCAGCTCGTCCCTGTTTATGTTCTTGCACCAACGCTGCAATTATCGGTGAGCGCCCACAAAGTTCGATCCATTATCTGGGTATATATCTGCCGGTATGCCTCTTCGGTTGATAAATCTTTTCAAGGCCCGTAAGAAAGAATCGGTCGTCATCGAATGTGCGAATTCTAGGTGTACCGCGCGTGACTTCATGTACGTCATGATACCTCCATATTGCTTTTCTACTCTCTTCCCGCACTTGATCCACAGGGACCCGAAGTAGTCCAACCCGGTGTCGTTGAACGACCACCAGCCCGTAGTCACCCTGCATTCTGGTAGTGGGGCCATATTTTGTTTGCCCCCCGTGGCATTGCGTCTCCTACTTGCACACAACGTCGGATTACGCGTTTTACAGTCGCTCCTTCTCTCAGCAACCAAAGACGCTTTCGGATGACGCTCGTGACGTGACTTTTCCCGGCATGTCCCTCCATGGCGTGGACGTGTTGGATCATTAGCTCTACCACAGGTTGTCGCACCGACAGCAGTATAGGGTACTTTGTGTCGAAACTCAGGTGAGTGTTGGACAGCCTACCATCCACCCGCAGCAGTCCATTAATGAGTTTGGGGTTCAAACGCTTCAATCGCCTCTCGGAGATGATATTTCTTTGTTGATTGGTCCCACTTCCTCCGCTCTCTCGAGTTCTCTGGCGAAAGCCTCGCGTTGTATCATTCTGAAAATATCGTATTATGTAGCTTGTAGCTCATCGGGACCTATCGGGCCGACTCGTATCCGGTCTGAGGGAAGTAGCCCTTTCATGACTAGTAAATCTCTCTTGAACCTGGTTAACCAAACTATCGAACGAAGTGTCTCCATCCAGGAAGAGAACCTGACCAATCGAGATAGAATGGATGTCGTTTCAACGACGTTGGCCGCTATCACTACGCCTTTGATCTCCAGTTCTACTTCCGTAGGGGTTTTTAATTCGAACACGGGACAGTCCTGTTTGGGCACTTACAGGAAGTTTGGCCCTCTCGTCCACGTGTCTAGTTGCCTGAAGTTGGTCACACCTCGGGAGAACAGATCGACTGGATTATCGCCAGACCTGACATGCTTCCACTGGTTCATGGCTGATTCATCGTGGATAATCGTGAGTCGGTTAGGAACGAAAGTACTAAACCGGCTCCGGAAGTTGTTAATATGGTGAAGTACTACAACTGAGTCCGTCCAAATCAAGCCGATCAAATGTAGAAGTCAAATTATCTCTTCATCGCTTGTACCGCCCTAACTGCTAACACGGCTGCGCTGAGTTCAAGGCGTGGGATCGAGACCGACTTCAGTGGAGCAACGCGGGCTTTAGCGAACAGGATCCTCGTAGTATATTGTCCATCTCCCGTGCACCATCGTCCGTATACCACCGCTCCGCAACCAACTTCGGATGCTTCAGAGAAGGCGTGTAGTTCTTCCGTCTGTGTTGTATAGCCAAGAGGCAAGCATCGTGGAACTAGTATGTTTCCTAGATTATTTAAGATGTTCAGAAATTCCTCCCACTCCAACCGGTCTTCCCTCCCCCCCCCTCCCAATCGACTTTCCTACGACAGAGCGGCTGCAGCAGGATCTTTCCGGGTAACAACCAGGGAGAGACGAAAACGAGCGGATCGAACAAACTAGAGGCAGCAGGTAGTATACCACGACGAGTTGCTGGTCGCTCAGAAAAGTTTATCTCGAAAACAAAGTCCTCCTTTTCCGAGTCCCATTGTATTCCTAAAGTGCTTTCGGTAGGGAGTGGAGAGCCTTCCAAACCTCTAACCCCTTCGGCCTTCTCGTGGTACGGAATGACCTCGAGCACTTCTGGAGCGTTCGACATCCATTTTTTTAGGTGGAAGCCGCCCTCTTCCAGCAATCTTCTTAGGCCCTTGAGCCGCGCCACGGCCGAATCTACATCATCGAAAGACCCAAGATAGTCGTCCACTTATAGGTTTTTGCTGATGCTATCTACTACCTACCGGTGGACCAGATCCCCATGTTTGTTCGCGGCTTCCCGAGGGGCGTAGTTCGCACAGAACCGTGACGATATGGCTCCGAAGAAGTGGACGGTCATCCTATAATTCGTCACTGTTTTGTCCCTATTGTTCTCCTCCCGCAATAGAAAAGTCAACGCATTTCGCTCTCCTACCGTTACCTTTACCTGCAGAAGCATTTCCCTGATGTCGGCAGACAAGGCCACTGTGCCCACTCTGCAACGGCACAAAGCTTCGATTAGTGGATTGGTCCAGTCAGGTCCTTGTAGTAGGCGATCGTTTAACGACTTGCCCTGGAACTTGGCAGCACAGTCTAAAACCACCCGCAGATTTTCGGGTTTCTTGGGGTTGATAGCCGGGTGGTGAGGTAGATACCAGACACGCTTTTGGCAGTCGGTGTTGGCAGGCACCCTTTCAACGTAGCCGAGAGCTTCGTTTCGCTTCATTAATTCTGCGTATCTTTCCACAGATCCTGGTCGGAGCGTTATTTCAGCCGCAGTAGTCGTTGGAGAACATAGTTTCTGTTATCGGTCCGCTGGTCGGCAGATGTGCGCCATGGGAGGAGAACCTCGAACTGTTTTAAAGGCCCTAGTTCATTTCTGCACTGTTTGCAGAGCGAAGTGGTCCTCTTGAGACAACGATGATCCTTCGTCTCCGATGTCGTGAAACTGCTTTTCGTACTGTCGCTGCAATTGATACTCTATGTGGTCCGTTTCGGCTGATGTGTAATTTACGGAACCAAGTCCCCCTACTGAACCACGTAATGTCCATCCTAGCGCTGATTGTACGGTGTTACGAACGTTTGAGCAATGCGTAGCCAAATTCGCAACGGATCCCGAAATCAGAAGGCGATTATCCGTGATAATTCTACGATACTAGATTATTAAAATAAACAATGACATAAACAATATACAAACCTCAATAATACGATCACAAAGACTCAACAACGAGAAACCGAATAGCAGCGTGTGAGCAGACAGCACGTGCGTCACGCAGGTCCTGAGCAAGGATGTGCCAAAATAGCGCTCTGGGCGCGAACAAACAACAATTGGTCCAGAAAAACAACCAGTTCGTAAAGACAAGTCAATAGTGTATGGAAATGAGTGATGTTGGGAAAAAAAACACTGAATCGCGAGGGAAAAAGGGGGATTTTCCACGACCGGCTGTTACACCGCCCACCAAAATCCTCCTGGATCCTTAGCAAAGTCAAAGGTTCGGTATAAAGGTACTGATTCTTCCTACCTGCCTAGGCCCTGCTGTCAGTGCGCGCGTCTAATGCTCGTCGTCGACGTTCTACTACTGGTCGCACCTAACCCATTGGCTACATAGACGTGAGGCCAGTCTACATCTTCCACAGGACCAAATGACCGATGGCGGGCGTGAATGGTCACATAGACGTTGTCCTCGTAAGGGGCCGTCCGGTCCTGGATGTACGCGCTTGAGTGTGTGTGTGTGTGTGTGCGTGCGTGTGTGTGCGTGCGTGTGCGTGTGTGCCGGGGTTACAATGAAATCACAGTTATGACTACACATCAAAGGAGGACTTTCTGCAATGTCAACAAAAGACCGCGTGGCAAGAAAACGAGGAGGCCGCTTTGACTCGTACGGACAGAGACTCAAGTGGAACCTACCATGGCAACTGGGACAGAAATCCAACCACACAACAGGAGATACCCTCAATTGCTTATCAGATCGTTCAGCATTTTCTAACGCAAACAACACGAATTCCAGCTCACGCGCATGCCGCTAACATACAGCCACACTCGGCTGATTGACTGACACATACTTTGCCCTGCCAGATGAAACTTACGCATTCGATGTAGTACGTTACCAGAATAACACTGAAGGCAAATGCGTCATCACATACATATATATTTGTCATTGAAGCAGCATAACGCTGAAGTCCATGCGAAGATCTTCCCACTTTATTATCCGTTAACACAGGTTATCTTTTCTCCGAACCGTAGCCGGCTGGAATTTGACTCTCCATTTCTCGAAGACCCTCCAGTTGCGCCTTCTCATTTCTGAATAGTACATGTTACTGGCCCTGAATCTAAACTCACCTTTTTATGGACTACTGTTTCTCCCACATCCACCGGTGTTCACTTTCACGAAACTGGCCTCAGGTCCCCCTGCTTCAAATCTCATTCCGTTTACAGAACTCCGGTAAATCCGTCATTCAGGGTCTGCATTGTCTTCATGGATCGCTATCCTCTTCGCATGCGTCGATTTTCCACCCTTTTTTCTTGTTCAAAATTTATTCCATCTGCAGAACCTCAGTTGGCCTCTGGTTTCCTGGGCTTGCATAATTCTTGTTAATAATGCCTCCTTAGCACTGCGCTAACGATTTTCTCAATATCTCCACCGCGCACCACTGCCTGATCCGGATTCGAAACCGGTTTAAAACTGCCGCGCAAACCATTATCAGAATGGTCCATTCAAACTTTTCCTGTCATTGTTTTTTCATCTCTAATACTCTCGACTTTCATACTTAGAATATGTGAACATTTCATCTTATTGAGTAACGTGTACACCATGATCATGCTTGAACGCGTGCGTCTCGACCATGGCCGAGAAATATACCAATATTAATAGTAAATGTAGCATGCATGTGTGACCTGAGCTCCACTACTTCCACATGTGCAAGGGGCATTCGGTAGCGTCAACAAAAGGCGAACAAAGAACACTGTCACATGTATGATGGGTTTACGGGATGTAGAGTGCGTCGTGCATGCGCGTATGTATCGGGATGTATAATGGAATCGCACTCATCACCACATATCGGAAAGAACCTTCTGTAATGTCAACGAAGGGACCGCGAGCACCTTAACGTGTTTGACGGAGATTGTGTGGTATATATGGTGTTTCTTTATCCACCTCGATTACTGGTGTGAAAAAGGTTTACTAGGCCACAGGGTTATCAGCTCCTCCGTCTTCGCTCTCGAGTAGGTTAATACTGCGTATGTCACGAATGAGCACTCCGTTAGCTGTCTTCACCTTCACCGTTCTTATCATTTCGTCGGTGCTTTTGATGGTTTCCGTAACTACTCCCAAAGACCAAGCGCTGAAATGTGCGCGTTCGTCGGCGATCATAACCACGTCCCCAACTTTGAATGGTCTTGTTTTGGCCATCCACTTCTGTCGAGTCTGCAAAGCCGGTAGGTACTCCCGTAGCCATCGCCTCCAGAAGACCTTGGCAAGATAGTTCGCTTGCTTCCACCCATGGAGGTAGCTCCCACGAAGGTTTACCGGCCCTTGGAAACCCTCGTTCGACCTTAGCGTCAATAAGTCGTTTGGGGTGAGCGCCAGGTGGGTGGGGTCGCCGTTCAATACTGGAACCAGGGGGCGGTTGTTCAGGATTCGCTCCACCTCAGTCATGACGGTGTTCAGGGTCTCGTCGTCGGGCGGCTGCTGCTCCATGATTGACAGCAATATCCGTCTGGCGGACCGGATCATGCGTTCCCATATGCCGCCTCGGTGACTGGCCTGTGGGGGGTTGAAATGCCAGCGTATGCCGTAGGCCACGGTTCGATTCTGCAGTTCGTCCCTGTTTATGTTCTTGTGCCAACGCTGCAATTCCCGTTGAGCGCCCACAAAGTTCGATCCATTATCTGAGTATATGTCTGCCGGTACGCCTCTTCGGTTGATAAATCTTTGCAAGGCCCGTAGAAACGAATCGGTCGTCATCGAATGTGCGACTTCTAGGTGCACCGCACGTGATTTCATGCACGTCATGATACATCCGTATCGCTTTTCTAATCTTTTCCCGCACTTGATCCACAAGGGCCCGAAATAGTCCAACCCGGTGTCACTGAACGGCCACCAGCCCGTAGTTACCCTGCATTCTGGTAGCGGGGCCATGAGTTGTTTGCCTGCTGTGGCATTGCGTCTCCTGCATTGCACACACCGTCGGATCACGCGTTTTACAGTCTCTCGTCCTCTCAACAACCAAAGACGCTTTCGGATGACGCTCGTCACGTGACTTTCCCCGGCATGCCCCTCTACGGCGTGGACGTGTTGAATCATTAGCTCTACTACGGGTTGTCTCGCAGGCAGCAGTATAGGATACTTTGTGTCGAAGTTCAGGTGGGCGTTGGTCAGCCTACCATCCACCCGCAGCAGTCCGTTGATGATTTTGGGGTTTAAACGCTTCAGCTCGCCTCTTGGAGATGGCATGTCTTCATTGGTCAGCCCCACTTCTTCCGCCCTCTTGAGTTCTCGGGCGAAAGCCTCGCGTTGTATCATTCTGAAAATATCGTACTCTGCCGCTTGTAGCTCATCGGGACCTATCGGGCCGACCGGTATCCGACCTGAGGGCCGTAGCCCTTTCATGACTAGTAAACTTATCTTGAACCTGGTTAACCAAACTAGCGAACGAAGCGTCTTCATCCAGGAAGAAAACCTGACCAGTCGCGGTAAAATGGGCGACGCTTCGACGACGTTGGTTGCTATCTCTACGCCTTTGATCTCCAGTTCCAATTCCGTAGGGGGTTTTAATTCGAACACGGGCCAGTCCTGTTTGGGCAATTGCAGGAAGTTCGGCCCTCTCGTCCACGTGTCCAGTTGCCTGAAGTTGTTCGCACCTCGAGAGCACAGGTCGGCCGGGTTATCGCCAGACCTGACATGACTCCACTGGTGCGTGGCCGATTCATCGTGGATAATCGTGAGCCGGTTAGCAACGAAAGTACTAAACCGGCTCCGTACGTTGTTAATGTAGTAAAGTACTATCGTTGAATCCGTCCAGAAGCTCACCGACCAAATGTAGAGATCGAAACATCTCTTCACAGCTTGCACCACCCTGACTGCCAACACGGCTGCGCTGAGTTCGAGGCGTGGGATTGAGACCGACTTCAGTGGAGCAACGCGGGCTTTGGCGAACAGGATCCTCGTGGTATATTGTCCATCTCCTGCGCACCATCGTCCGTACACCACAGCTCCATAACCGACTTCGGATGCATCGGAAAAGGCATGTAGTTCTCCAGTCCGTGTCGTATGGCCAGGAGTCAAACATCGTGGTATTCTTATGTCCCCTAATTTCTTCAAGGTGTTCAAAAATTCCTCCCAGTCCAGCCGGTCCCCTCGGTCCAGTGACTGGTCCCAATCAACTTTCTTACGGCACAGCCGCTGCAGCAAGATCTTTCCGGGTAGCAGCCATGGTGAGACGAAACCGAGCGGGTCGAACAAACTTGAGACGGCAGATAGTATGCCACGACGGGTTATTGGCAGCTCGGGAACGTTCAGTTCGAAAACAAAATCGTCCGTTTCCGCGTCCCATTGTATCCCTAAAGTGCGCTCGATAGGAAGTGGGGAGCCGTCCAAATCTCTTACCCTTTCGACCTTTTCGTGATACGGGATGACCTTCAGCACTTCCGGAGCGTTCGACATCCATTTAGTTAGATGGAAGCCACCCTCTTCCAGCAATCTCGTCAGACCCCTGAACTGCTCTAGAGCTGATTCCACATCATCGAATGACCCAAGATAGTCGTCGACGTCGAAGTTCCTGCTGACGCTTTCTACCACCGTCCGATGTACCAGATCGCCATGTTTGTTCGCTGATTCTCGGAGGGCGTAGTTGGCACAAAATGGTGACGATATGGCTCCGAAGGGGTGGACGGTCATTCTATAATTCACCACTGCGTTGTCCCGGTCGCTCCCTTCCCACCACAGGAAACGCAAAGCATCTCGTTCTCCTACCGGAATCTTCACCTGATGGAACATTTCCCTAATGTCGGCAGACAAAGCCACTTTACCCACTCTGAAACGGCACAGAACATCGATCAGTGGTGTGGTCCAGTCAGGCCCCTGTAGTAGGCGATCGTTTAACGACTTGCCCTGGAACTTGGCCGCACAGTCGAAAACCACGCGCAGTTTATTGGGTTTTTTGGGGTTGATAACCGGATGGTGAGGCAAATACCAGATACCCCTTTTGCTGTCGGTGTTAACAGGCACCCTTTCAACGTAACCGAGGTCCTCGTTTCGCTTCATCAAATCCGCGTATCGTTCCCACAGATTCTGGTCTCGAATGAAGCGTTCTTTTAGTCGTAGTAATCGTTGGAGAACATAATTTCTGTTGTCAGTCCACGGGTCGACCGGTGTGCGCCATGGGAGGGGAACCTCGAACTGTTTTTTGAGGCCTCTAGAGCCTTGCCGCACCGTTTGTAGAGCGAAGTGATCCTCTTGAGACAACGTCGGTCTTTCGTCTCTAATGTCATGAAACTCCTTTTCATAAAGCCGTTGCAGATGATACTCTATGCGGTCCGTTTCGGCGGATAAGTAATTCACGGAACCGCGTACCCCTACTGGACCGTATAACATCCATCCCAGAGCCGTGCGTACGGCATAAGGTGCCTGGCGGTCGCCCACTCTTTGGTCAAGCACCCAATGCGCCTCTGGCACGTCGCATCCGATGAGGAGATCCACCTCATCATCTTCCCAGTCTACGACGGTTACATCCTGCAGGTGGGGCCATCGAGTCAAGATTGCGTTCACCGACCTTGGTGCTCGCATGGGGAGATCCGCTAACGTGAATGCCTCCGTTGGTTCAATTTCCTCGTTAGTGTCTAGAGAGATGAGTTGCAGCCTTAATCTACCGGCAGTCATTACCTGTGTTCCGCCCACCGTGCTCACCGCTAACGACGTCGCACCTTTAGCCAGTTGGTGTTTGTCGGCAAACCGCTCTTTCACTAAAGTGGTGTCGGATCCACTATCAACGAAAGCCAACGCCTTGACTATCCCAGTCGGAGTCACTACTCCCACGGCCACTACGCCTAAACGTACCGGTTTACTGGCAGATTGTGAAGTTGAACAGATCACGCTGGGCTTGGCACTCGCCTCGGATATGGTTATTCTCGCCTGATGCAGCAGCCGATGGTGTCTGCCCGTGCAGCCCTCGTAACCACATCGATTCCTTGTTCTACAGGCTGCTGCCCGGTGCGTGGTGTTGAGACAGATGAAACATGCTCCTGCCATCCTCGCCATTCCCCACCGTTCGTCTATTGTGGCATTGCCGAACTTGGGGCATTCTGGTAGGCCATGGCTAGTACCACAGGATCTGCAATTTGGTTTCGCCGTATCATCTCGTGAAATGACGTGTGTGTTGGTCCAAGGCTGGTACTTTGGATGTTCCCGTACAGGGGTTTGGACTTGGCTAGTACCGGGCTTGTTTGCTCGGTTGCTGTCCCGGATGAGTCGGCCGAATCTGCTGTCAGCTATCTTCGTTTGCCTGTCTAAGTATTCAGTCAGGTCTTCGAAGTTGGCTTCTCTGTCGCCTCGGCTTATCCGTTCAGGTTCTTCCGCCCACCGACCCTGTAGTTCGGGAGAGAGGTGACGGACTATGCCTTCCAAAGTGTGCATGGCGTCTAGATCAGCTCTGTAACCTAAATGGTCGAGGGCTATTGAGCAGTTCTGCATCTTGATCACCAGGTCGGCCATGGTGTAGACGTCGCCCTTGGTTTTCTTTGCCTCTGCCATCACGCCCTCTATTAGGTTACGGGCTACTTTGAAAGGTTGGCCAAACAAGTCCCTCAGAATCTTTCTTGCCCTTGTGTAGCCTTGTTCTGGATCGAGCATGGTGCATCCGTCGATAGCTTCTCGCGCTCGGCCTCGGCAGTAGTGAGTAAGGTAAAGAAGCCTTTGCCCAGGGTCGGTCACCTTGTTTTCGACGAACGTCTCGAACTGTTTGACAAACTTGCAATATTGCTCAGCTCGCCCGTCGGAAACCGTTAACTCCACTCTAGGCAGATCGATCGATGGTGGTTTGTAGTCGGCGACCTGCGTGGGGTTCCCTACCTTATTGCACTCTAACCTATCGGAAGTGTCGAAGTCACTGGTCCTATACTCTCGCTGTTTCTGTGTACACTTCTCTGCTTCATGCGCCTGTAGTCTAGCCGAAAGTAACTGTTGCTCTAGTTCTATTATTCTCAGCTTATATAAATCAACGTCCTTACGATCAATATTGCTTTCAATAACACATGAGCTAGCACTGACGGGACTAGGCGATCTAGCGTTAACTAAAGAATCATAAGTACCCAAAACCTCCCCAGAGACTTGCCGTATTACTTCCTGTCCGGGTTCGACTGCCTTTGATCCTTTCCTTGGCATTTTGCGTGAATTTTCCTCGTTCCAAATAGATCTATTGAGTATTGTTACGAACGTTTGAGCAATGCGTAGCCAAATTCGCAACGGATCCCGAAATCAGAAGGCGATTATCCGTGATAATTCTACGATACTAGATTATTAAAATAAACAATGACATAAACAATATACAAACCTCAATAATACGATCACAAAGACTCAACAACGAGAAACCGAATAGCAGCGTGTGAGCAGACAGCACGTGCGTCACGCAGGTCCTGAGCAAGGATGTGCCAAAATAGCGCTCTGGGCGCGAACAAACAACAATTGGTCCAGAAAAACAACCAGTTCGTAAAGACAAGTCAATAGTGTATGGAAATGAGTGATGTTGGGAAAAAAAACACTGAATCGCGAGGGAAAAAGGGGGATTTTCCACGACCGGCTGTTACATACGGCACAAGGTGACTGCCGGTTGCTCACTATCTGGTCCAGGACCCAAAGTTCCTCAAGCACATTGCAGCCGATGAGGAGGTACACTTTGCCGTCCTTCCATTCTACGACGGATACATCCTGCAGGTGGGGCCACCTAGTCAAGATTGCGTTGACCAAACTTGGTTCGATTTGCTCATCAGTGTCCAAAGAGATGACTTGCAACCTCAAGCGGTCGGCAGTAATTACTTGTGATCTACCCACTGTGCTCACTGCTAACGACGTAGCACCTTTAGCGAGCCTGTGTTTGTCGGCAAACCACTCCTTCACTAGGGTTGTGTCTGATTCACCGTTGACGAAAGCCAACGCTTGACCACCCCCGTTGGGGTTACTACTCCCACGGCAACTACTTCAAAACGTACTGGTCAACTGGCAGACCACGACTTAGAACAAATAACTCTGGGCTTGGTGTTCCTGTCTGATGTAGTTTCTCTCGCCTAGTGTAACAATCCGCGGTGTCTGCCCGTGCAGCCCTCGGAACCACATCTGTTCCTTGTTCGACAGGCTGCCACCCGGTGCGTCGTGTTGAGACAAATAAGGCACGCTCCTGCCATCCTGGCCATTCCCCACCGTTCGTCTATTGTGGAGTTGCCGAACTTGGGGCATTCTGGTAGTCCATGGCTAGCACCACAGGATCCGTAATATGGTTGCTTCGTGGCATCGCGTGAAATGGCGTGTGCATTGGTCCAAGGTTGATATTTTGGATGTTCCCGCGCAGCGGTTTGAGCCTGGCTAGTACTGGGCTTGTTTGCCTGGTTGCTGTCCCGGATAAGTCGGCCAAATCTGCTGTCGGCTATCTTGGTTTGCCTGTCCAAGTATTCGGTCAGGCCTTCGAAGTTAGCCTCCCGGTGGCTTCGGCTTATCCGTTCCGCTTCTTCCGCCCACCGGCCCTGTAGTTCGGGGGAGAGGTGACGGACTATGCCCTCCAAAGTATGCACTGCATCTAGGTCAGCCCTGTAGCCTAAGTGGTCGAGGGCTTTCGAGCAGTCTTGCATCTTGATCACCAGGTCGGCCATTGTGTAGACGTCGCCCTTGGTTCTCTTTGCCTCTACCATCACGCCCTCTATTAGGTTACGGGCTACTTTGAATGGCTGGCCGAACAGGTCCCCTAGAATCTTCCTTGCTCTTGTGTAGCCTTGTTCCCCGTTGAGCATGGTACACTCGTCGATAGCTTCTCCTGCTCGGCCTCGACAGTAGTGAGTCGGATAGAGAAGCCTTTGCCCGGGGTAGGGTATTTTATCTTCGACGAACGTTTCAAACTGCTTGACGAACTTGCAGTAGTGTTCAGATTGCCCGTCGAAAGCCGTTATTTCTACTCTTTGCAAATCGATCGATGGTGTCTTATAGTCGGCGACCGGCGAGGGGTTCCCTACCTTATTGCACCCTGGTCTATCGAAAGTGTCATAGTCGCTGGTCTCATGCTCACGCTCTTTCTGTATACACTTCTGTTCTGCTTCCTGAGCCTGTTGTCTAGCCGATAGCAGTTGTTGTTCTAGGTCTAACATCCTTAGCCTATATAGATCGACATCCTTGCAATCCATATTGCCCTCATTAACACATGAACTAGCACTGACAAGAATAGGCGATCTAACATTAACTAAAGAATCAAAGGTGCCCAAAACCTCCCCAGTGACTCGCCGTATTACTTCCTGTCCAGATTCCAATATCTTCGATCCTTTTCTTGGCATTTCGCGTGGTTTTTCGTTCCAAATCGATCCATTGAGTATTGTAACACACGTTTGAACAATGCGTAGCCAAATTCGCAACGGATCCCGAAATCAAAAGACGATTATCCGTGATATTCTACGATACTAGATTATTGAATGAACAATGACACCAAAAAGATACAAACCTCAATAATGAGATCACAAGGACTCAACAAACGAGAAACCGAATTGCAGCGTGCGAGCAAGGAGCACGTGCTTCACGCAGGTCCAGAACAAGGATATGACAAAGTAGCGCTCTGGGCACGAACAAACAATAATTGGTCCATAGAAACAAACAGTGCGTAAAGACACGTCAATAGTGTAAGCAAGTGATTGATGTTAAGAAAAACACTGAATCGCAAGGGTTTGAGGGGATTTTCCACGACAGTTATTTACGACCTCCCTGGAATTTATAGTCCAAAGAGGCTCGCTAGTGTCTCTAGGAAAGTCTCCGAGCGCATCGTTAAGCGCGAAATCTTGACACTCTTGCGCGACAATAGTCCACTGTCTCCAGCTCAACATGGCTTCCTTCATGGCAGGTCATGCACCACCAATATGCCGACCGTTACGGATAGCCTGACACTTGCCCACGATGATGGCAGGATATAGCATGTCGCATTCGTCGACTTCGCCAGAGCATTGGATAGTGTCCCGGTTATTCCGCTTGTGTACAGACTCAGGACGTACGACTTATCCGGTCTCCTATTGTCCCTGATAGAGGGCTTTATAAAAAACCGAACCTTCTCTATTCGCGTGCATACGCCTCGGTCTCAGCCTGCACCCACTGATGTAGGAGTCCCCCAGGGCTCCGTCCCCGGTCCTCGCCTTTTCCCCATTTACATCAACGACCTCTCTGATGTGGTTCCGGCTAGCAAAATGACGTGCACAGATGGTGTCACAATTTGGGACACGGAAGCAAACGCTGTACAGTGAGCCACTGACTCGGTCAAACTTTGATCAGCTGACTGTAGCCTCCCAATAAATGATGACAAATGAGTTGGCATGTCACTTGGAAGTGTTCCGGCCCACCTCTTCATGATAAATTGGAACACACAAATCCAAATGGTGGATCAATAAAAGATCCTTGGTTTCTGGCTGCGCAGTAATCTCTCATTCTCTTCCCATCAAGAGAAATCAAGTAAAGCTGCCTTTCGGGCCCCAAACCTTAGTAGACGAACTTTTCCGATGATCTCCAGGGAGGACTTCCATCTTCTATATGGAACTTATATACGACCTCTTTTAAAATACGGCAGCCAGATAGTACACACTGGCCTCGTCAGAGGCCGGAATATCTTGGAGCGGGTTCAAGGGAAAGCTACCAAAATGATACACGGCTTACGCCTCACCCCTACCCGGTTCGCCTAATATCACTTTATCCCTACCCTCTTGAGACAGGCCGTATTAGAGGAGATCTATTCCTGATGTATGACCTATTCTTAACGGGCCTAGTGGATCAGTTTTTCACTCGTCCGAACTTGGAGACCCCGCGAGGACACACGAGGAAACTCCTCAGACCCCGTCCACATACCTTCACTAGATAACATTTCTTCTCGTCTCGGATAATATCTCTATGGAATAGCCTTCCATATGAGGTGGTGAATGCTCCTCAAAGGAGGCATTTGAGGCCAGACTAGTCAACTGGTCAGGACTACTGCCAAGGCCAGTCGGTTTTCCGACCGCACTCGTGCAGATTATTCTCCCTCATGTTTTCACGTCTTGTCTTCAATACAATGTACTTGTACAAGCACGCAGTTTATGAATGGATCCATTCTCCTTCCGCCTACGAATGTTTGTGCAAACCACTCTTCTGTGTAGATTTTGAAACAACAAAACTAGTGATATGTTGATGTATCCATATTCATATTGCCGGATTTATGTACTACATGGGAAACACTTGTTTCTATACTCATGTCGCTTTTGCGGAAAGTGTTGCCCCCTGTTGTTGAGCTTTGCCATTCCAGCTAGGTGACACCAGAGGAAAAAAGCTACATATAAGAACCGGGCACACTTGAGCTCAAACCCAGCACCCGTGAACTACTGCAAGACTTCAAGACTCAGCTGTAAGTTGTTTAAGTCCGTCATGTTCGAGCGCGGGGTTCCTGAAATGAAAAATGGCATCTTCTCGGCTGTCGTTAAGTCTATCTCATTTCTGAGAGACTGTGGGTTTTGTCTTGTCACTTTACCGCAGTGTTTGTGAAATGGAACATGAACAGTTCGAAACACGGGATGTTGAGGGCACTAGTTTCCTACAGGAATTAGGAGATGCTCACACTCTGGCCTATTACGGTGACGGTCGTTCCACGGTTTCACAGATTCCTCGTGTTGAGAAGAATGTCTCTCCTAGTGCACCTCAGTCCATGTTTGATAGTGCTACTTCACAAATTCGGAACTATGTTTCACCCGTGCAGGGCATTGACCGGAATGATCATAATCACTGGCGAACAGACTCAACTCGATCTGAACCCCACCTCCCCTCCACCATTCACGGAACTCCGGTCTCTCATTGGCCTCCGGATCCTCGTTTAAGCGAACCCCAGAGTTATCATCCTTACGGGCAATCGTGTGGGCCACAACGTGCTCCTCCAAATGCCTGTGAATGGCGAACAACTGGTACTCAGCCGGTGGTTGTCGGCACGCATTCAGTTCCTCATTATGATGCCCGCGTTCCGATGAGCCCATCCTCATCTGGTCGTGTATATCCCAGTTCACTTCAATTTTCATCAGGCTACACAGGTGTTCTCCCCACGGCTGGTGATGGTCGTGATGCTAGCGTTCCCTCAAGCACACAACAAAGCTTAGGTTGTCACGGTGAGTGCACGACCTCTGCGGCTGTGTCGAACAGTGACGGTAATACGAACCCGGAGGAAGCTTCCTGTCCGATACCACATAATTATTTCGACCCTCAAGGGGCTGGTAACGACCCTCGCACAATTTTGGCTCCCCAGTGTTCGCTGCCGAATGTGGTCCTTCAGACGTCACCTAAATCCTCCCAAGGACATCTGGTGATGAAGAAAAATGAACGTCGAGCTCCGTGCAGTCCCGTGAACGGTGCGGATCAGTATGATCGCCCACTTCAGCAGTTGGGTCGGATGGTTTCCAAAGGTTGTTCTGAACCAAGTGTGAAACGTGAAAATCAACTCATTAAGCCTCCTACTGATGTAGTTTCTGGCTCCGCTTGTGTCCTACAGGAGACTAGAAAGTCCAGTGTGTCGCCATGTTCCCATAGTATCCCTATCTCAGTTTCATCGGCTCCACCATCAGAACATCCTGGTTATCAGCGTATGTCTATGATCTCCCCACCAGCTGACGAACGCGGTCGACAGAGGTTAGCAAGTGGTATCTCATGTGGTCCCGCGCCCATAGAGCCTGCGTGCTCAATACAAAACGATGCCCCTCTCTCAGACTGGTCTTCGTATCCCGCCCGTGGTGAAATAGATCTTCGTCCCCCCACCCCTTGCGCACTCAAACCGTTCCACTCTGGAAGATCGACTCTGCATTATCGACAGAATCCTAATGACCGGTGTAGCAGACAAAATAGTGCCAATAAATTGTCACCAGGTCACCAACCCGATGGGACTTTTCATCAAGGTCCTAGCGAAAATCGGGTTCAAGAAGCGGATTCCCAACTTTGCTCGAATGACCCGGCTTCAGTTTGTGTGCAACCTATCCCTAATGGACGCTCAAACTATCAACTGCAGACTTGCCAAGTAAGTTCTGCCAACCACTGCATGGTTTTGAAAATAATCGGTTACCCAGATTTGTCTCAGACTGTCATGAAGTAACCGAGAATCTAGCAACTCTTGTAGTTCGCAGAAACAGTTACTTCGTTATTCTCTCTAATTTCGGTTTGACTGTCATACCCGTATACTTTACGTAGATTTTAAGAGTGCTTCAAGTATGCTTATTACGTCTTGTTTGGTGCCAGATCTGCGCACCAGGTGGCGGGTTACTGGTAGGTTAATAACATTATAGTGATGATAGTCGCCTGATGGGTTGTTTTCAGTCTCTGCCTTGTGTCCTGCAAGTCAATAAGGTGATGGTAATAACAGTTGGCGAAGGCCACAGTCATGATCCATTCTTCGTGTTAACTGAGTTTTGCCGACAAATAGTCAAAACAAGCTTTCCAGTCAAAGTTGGCTTCACTGTAATCCCAACCAGATATCTGGTTCTACACAGTAAGTATTTATAGTCGATTAACACTAGTTCAGATTTTCGATCACGGTTGTGCTGTCCCTTAGCGTTGTTGTTATTTTTCGTGGTCTTTGACTTGTAGTGTCGGCATTATGCATGAAACAGGAAAAACTCCTTTTGTTTGTTATCTGAGTTCCGTGCGTAACATATGCGAAGTCGTGGAGTTTTGCCTAGAGCCCTTCTTAACTGGTCTATGCTACCAGACGAACAGTTTCGTTGCCGTTTAGCTTTGAACCACACATGGTCTGGTTCATAATAATAATTCTCAGTCAAGATGACACTGTTTTGTGCACTGGCCTTTTGTGTCTGAGTTTTCTCAGTCTGAGGTACTCCTGGGCGAGTGTTGGTGTCCAACAGGGGTATTTGTCGTTGGCTAGGGAGAATGATAGATATGCCTCAGAATCGAAATCAGTGGTGCGAATGCTTTATGACCTGCTTCGTAAACTTCTACTCCCTTTGATAAAAGCAGCATCAAAACCTCGGGGGACATTCAATAATTAAAAAAAAACTGCTTTTTATCACATAGTAGCATCAAACAAAACCATACACTGAATTGCCACGCGAGCATTTAATGATAATTTGGCGCGTTCTGCTTGTCTGGATATCTTCGGAATGTGGTGTTCGATCGCTTCCGTTATTTCCTCCAAGACATGGGGCTGAGCTATGACGTTGTCATTCGCTTTTCTGTTCACGATGATTTGGATAGATGCCGACCTGGGGAGGTGAAATTGTTTTGATCGACCAGAGATTGATTTAAGGTTTATGAGGAACCCTATTCGTTTTACAAACCTGTTTACTTGTCTATAAGAAATCATCTGAAATAGCCCACAAAGAAAATGAGAGACCGGTCACCCTGCATCCCGAATCCTCTTGGTTTTGAAACGATTTCCAACCTGTTGTTATCGAGTCCCTAGATTTAACAACGACTGACTAGTGTTCTGGAAAGGGTCAAGTGCTGCTTTTTGAGTGGGAAGTATCACTTCCAGTTTGAAACGTTTGTCTTTATGAAGGTCCGGATTCCGGGTATGGTCTTCGTGAGTGCCTGTTTCGGAGCCTGAGAAAAGACTAGGCAGTGGTTGTTTGTGAAGTGTAAGGAAATAATGGGGCTCTGGCGATCGAAAAACTCCAACCTTTTCCGTCCCTGGAACTACTAGACCACGAAAAGCTGATGTCAGCAAGCTGCTCGAGAAAGCAAATGACTCACTAATTCAGATTCTGGAGCGTCGCCTGAATCGTTTGGCGATTTACGAGGGACAGTTTAACTAGCCATCTACAATAGGGTTGTTAAGTAGTCCAAATGATGTTTATATATGAAGATACCAATACTCCATCAGAAGGGAAGGTTCTTCGTAAATTACACTACATTAAACGATAAGGCTGTTATGTCGGATGGCTTGCTTTCCCTAAAAGTGACGCTCCCGCATTAGTGCTGCAGTTGACAAAACTCCTCGTTATAAGTTCCAAAGAATTAGTTGGTAGAGGAGAGATGTAAGGGAATGGGGTGAGTGTCATCGTGTGAACACTTATTGACCCGAATCGACAATGCGTTCGCGGTCGAATGACAAATCGACCGACAAACCTACCGACTATCCTTTCAAGGAATTGATGTGAATCAGAGATCGTGCAAATTTCAGAAAAAAACCGTAGGGATATAACTCTGGTTAGCATCACATACAAGCTGCTCACTGGTGTTTTTCTCTCCTGGTTATCTAACGTTCACAAACTATGCTGGTGCGAGAATCAACCTTAGTATACATTTGGTAGACGTTAATCAAATCTTCACTTTTCGGCAAATATGAGGAAAATACATCTTTCGTAGGCCCACCACCTCTAATTTTCTTGATCCAAAACCGATCTTTGACTCAGTCAACCGCACAATTCTCTGGCACTACTTGTCATTGAGGAGTGTACCAGAGGAATTCATTTCCACCATTAAATATGCGTACATGAATGGTCGAGTTTACTTACTTTTACGCAATTATCTTATGCCAGAGGATAAGACGGCCCAATGGATATCGCGTATCATAGCTGACCGTGCGTATCAGTTGTAAGCAAGTTCTGCGCAGATCGCGATCCAGTTTTTCTTCCATTGACGGGCACCGTAGACCGACCGTAAGCCCGATCGCGAACCTGCGTCATCAGTGGTGTCACCATGATATCCGGCTTTCTCTCAAGGAAAGGGTGCATAATGCCACAGTTCGTTGTGTTCTTTACGATTGCGAGACCTGGCCCTTGCGCGTTGAGGATGCCCCGCGGCTTTCTGTATTCGATCACCGGTGTCTCCAAAGCATTGCTCGTGTCTGATGGGAACATCGGGTGCGCAGTGGCGAAGTTCGTCGTCGTGTTCGAAGCTGATAGTCGCCCCCTGACGAAGACAGTCGCTCTACACCGCCTTCGACTGCTCGGGCACGTTTTGCGCATGCCTGTCCATAGTTTACCTTTTCGTGCTCTTTTTGCACGTGCTGGACAGGGCTGGAAGAAGCAGCGCTGCGGTCAGGTCATGACTTGGCACAAGAGCATGAAAAAGTTAGCTTCGACTTTGGCTTCGGTTGTTGCTTCTCGCCTTCTTGGTTGGACCCGAGTAATGAGGATTGCCGTTGGCTAGAGACGCTGAGAGATATGGCTCAGAACCGAATGCAGTGGTGCGAATGCTGTATATCATGTCTGTTAACTTCCCGTTCCTCATAAACAATTGAAAAACAGACAAGAAAATTTACTAAACCTGTACGGTAATAATACTAGAAAAAATTTGTTGTCATGCTGACTCTTTATCCCCCGCCCCTTCACTTTGTGATTTTTCTCGTTGTTGCGGTGGCGCTATGCTAGTTCTCAAGTAGGTGTTATGTATATATATATATATATATATATATATATATATATATATATATATATATATATATATATATATATATATATACCAGGCGTTCTACATCCTCAACAGTGTTGATCCAAGTTTTGACCTGGCCACCAAGGCAGCAGCGCCATTCTGGACAGGATCCGAGACGAAGTGTTTGCTTGGTTAGTTCCGTCTCGGGTCACCGTACGATACAGCCCAGCCACTGCAGTCGACGGCATTGGAATCCGAGTTTGGTCCTGTGGTAATCGTTCACCCTAGTTCACCACAAGAAGTGTAGACCAATGTTACTCCCTATCTTTGTGTTTGACTTCGTAATTGATACGAGCCTAGAGACCCCTTCTTTTCATGTCAGACTTTGAGTATGCGGACAACAAGTAAGTTGCAAGCTTTTCTGAGCAGCCTAAACAACTGCGCAGCGAAATTCGTCTACGTTTTGCACCTCCAAGTTGCAAGGTGCTGTATCAAAACCGGGTTTATCCAACACCAAACCTTACAGTATCTAGGTGATGAATGTGAGAATAGACGGTGTAGGGCAAATCAAGAAGCCGAGTTCGGGCTTACGGTGACCTTTAACCCGAGTTTTCACCACGAGATGTGGTGTACGTCAGGGTTTCCCTCTCTCTCCTTTTCTCTTTAACTTTGTGATGGAAATGGTCCGAGAGACTGCATTTTTGTCAGGTGAAGATAGCGACATTGAACTTTTCCCAGGTTGGAAAGTATCAGACCTTGAGTATGGTGACGACATAGTTCTTCCAAGTGAAGATTCAGACAAGTTGCAAGCTTTTTTAAACAGCTTGAAGGGTTACGTAGCAATGTTCGGTGTGCGTTTTCCACCTTCAAAGTGGAAGATGCTGTTGCAGGACTGGGTTGGTCCAACACCAAACCTTTCAGTGTCTGGGGACACTATAAACGTAGTAGACAAGTTCTGTTATCTGGGTAGCTGCATCTCACCCGGAGGTCGGATATCGGATGAAGTGTCTGTGCGTATACAAAAGGCTCGCTTGGCATTTGCCAACCTGAGTCATCTGTGGCTTCAACATGACATTCGTTTACCAATCAAGGGTCTAGTGTACGCTGCAGCAGTGAGGCCCGTGCTTCTGTATGGCTCGGAGACAGGGCCACTGCGGATGGAGGACTTACGAAGATTGTCGGTATTTGAACACCGATGTCTCCGTAGTATTGCTCGAATCTGGTGGGAACACTGTGTGAGCAATGCTGAGATTCAGCAGAAAGTCTTAGGTTCAAGGACCAAATCATTAGACGAAACACTTAAATTGACCAGGCTAAGATGGTTGGGACATGTTTTACGCATGTTCCCTGACGATCCCACGGCGTGCTATGTTTGCTGAGGCGGGTACCGGTTGGAGGATGAGTAAGGGTGGTCAGCCCATGACTTAAAGGAAAAGTATGAAAAGCCTTACTGGTGGATTTGGCCATGTAGGGCGTGTTAGACTTCGTGGATGGGGTCCAAGAGACCTTCCCACTCAATGGTTAGATACGTTGGGGGATATGGCTAGGTGCAGCGATCAGAGGTGCTCTTGCATTCACAAACTTTCTTCATAGACTTAATTCCAATAATGTAGTTCTCCTCTTACTCCTTTCATATTCTTCCTCAATATTTCCTTTTGAGGTTGCCGCTAGGAGATGGAAACCAAAGCCACCGCACCCAGTGCATGGTTGATGGTTGTCTGGACTGAACTGGTAAATGAAGTATAGTGCTGCAACAAAAAAGGCAGGTGTGAACACACGATACATGAAATGGCGAGTAATTTTTCTCTGTTACACTTAAAGTGAGTTACAGCATAAGGAGTAAGCCCCACAATCAGGAGACATTGTAGAAGTGGGTTATGGGAGAACATTCACGTTAGGACTAGTTTGTTGATCCTTCTTTTAAAGAGAGAAAGATTGTAAGTGGATGCGAAGATGGAAGGAAGGAAAGTGTTCCATAATTTAACGGTCCGGGGAAGGGAAAAAGACTGGAAGTTAGAAGTACAACATCTTTTTTTATTACACAAAGTGAATTACAGTATAAGGAGTAAATCCCATACTGAGAAGACATGCTGAAAAAGTGGGTTGAGGGGGAACATTCACGTTAGAACCAGTTTATTGATCCTGCTTTTAAAGAGGGAAAGGTTGTAAGTGGGCGGGAAGACAAAGAAGAAGAGTATTCCATAATTTAACTGTCCGGGGAAGGAAAAAAACTGAGAGATAGACGTGTGACACCTAATGACAGAAACTTGATAGGGATGACTAGTTGCCTGGGTACGTGATGGTCGGGAAAAAGCTTTGGGAAGAAAAACTGCCGAAGCAAGCTCAGAAGAACAAAATCCAAAATAGTATCGGCAGAAGAGAGACAACGAAGCAACAACCCGACGATGGGCTATTGATTGCAGACTCGAGATTAAAGAAGGGTCGTCGATCAGCCGGATGACCTTACGTTGAACCCGATCAAGAAGAGAAAGAGGGGTAGACGAAGCTCCACCCCACAGGTGACTCAGTATTCAAGTGCAGGGTGTGTTTGAGCTTCGTACAGCAGAAGATGAGCTGGTGTGATGAAGCGTCTAGCGCGAAACAGAAAACCAACTTTGTGCGCAGCACGAGAGGCGAGCTGAGATATGAAAGTGGACCAACACTGAGAGGAAGTTATAGATAAGCCAGGAAGAGAGATAGAACCATGGGAAGGCAGCACAGTTGAATCAAACGATAAAGGAGGGGGGAATGAATGGTGTTTCAATGAGAAGTTTTGGAAGTAATAAATGCAACATGATTGTGGGATCCCCAGGAGGAGATGCGTTCGAGATCGAACTGTAAAGATACGCTGATTGCACTGCGGTCACGGTCGATATTGGTGGCGGCATAGCGGTGAGTGCGGTAAGAAAGGAAAGAATGAAAGGTGGCATCATCGGTAAAAGAATGGATCCAGTCGGAAGTAGTGGATAGGACATCATTAATAAATAAAATAGGTTGGGCGCAAGTACTGAACCTTTGGGAACACCAGCATTCACACGAAGTGGCTAGAACAAAACTCCATCAACTCGAGCGGAGGTGATTCGCTCACTGAGGAAACTTGATGTCCACGATACGAGAGCGGAAAAGAACCCGTGCGAGGGCAGTTTCACTAGAAGACCGTTCCAAACTCAATCAAAGGCCTTAGAGATGTCGAGCAACACCATGTGTGTTTTTCCGTGATAGTCGAGTGCAGCTGACCAGGAGTGCGAGACGAGAGCCAGGATATCACCGGTGGAACGGCGTGGTCGGAAGTTGTATTGGCGATCACTCGGTACTCCTTCGCATTCGAGGAACGTACACAGTCTGTCGGAGATGACAGTTTTGATCACATTCGAAATAATAGATGTGAGGGAACTTGGATGATAGTTATTCGGGTCAGAAGGATCACCGCGTTTGGGAATAGGGGAAATCACCGAGTGTTTTCAGGGAATCGGAAAAGTAGAAAGCTACAGAGAGAGGGAGAGAGAGAAAATACGACGTAAGGGAGGGGCTAATTCAAGGGCACATATTTTAAGGACGATGGGTGGCATACTGTCCACACCGGATGGTTTGCATACGCTTGGTGAATCTTCTTAGTGCTAATATGAGGTTGAAAACGGGAGGCAGAGGAAAGAGAAGGAATCGAAGGAGTAGACTAAGTGGGTAAGATGGAGTTGGAGGCAAACCGGGATGCAAAATCTTCGGTTTTCTCGTGTTGTTCACAAACAAGATCACCAAAGGAGTTACGGATGGGAGGGTCGAAAATTGCAGAAGGTGGCTTTGGCAAGGGACCAAAATGTTGGGCCACCGGTGACAGATGAAAGTAAGCGTTCCGCGTTTTAGCGGACGAAGCGTTCTGTGGATCTCTGTATGGTTGACGGGCATCTGTTCCTGGCTTGTGCGAAGTGGCGGTAGGAGTCGGGGGTAGGCGAGCGACACCAGCGGTGATATGTTGCACGCTTCAAACGTACAGCACGATCACATGCGTGGTTGAAGCACTCGAGGTACTCGGGTTTGCCGGGTCTGGAAAAGTGAGGAATAAAAATTTGCATACCTTGAAGAACAATGTCAGAGAGGTTAGGAACAGAAAGGGAAACGTCTGAAGTAAAGCAGCAATCATTCCAAGGATAAGAGGCTAGGAAATTGCGAAAACCATCATAGTTGGCTGAACTGTAACGCCAAAATGTGTGTCTCGAGGTAGGTGGAGGATCGGGGCGAGTAAAATTGATGGAACGGAAAATAATGCTGTGGTCAGATGAGCCAAGTGGAGGGAGAGCAGAGATGTCTAAGGTGAGAGAACGAACAGAAATGAAAATGAAATCAAGGGTATTTGCACGATCACCAGCTCGATCGGGGATACGTGTGGGGAGGTCAACAAGTTGGCACAAGTTTTTGACCACGGCGAAATGTTCGCCTTTGCACCCCAGAGCCGAAGTGTCCGATGAGTGAATCAGCCAATCTCGATTGTGCACAATAAAATCACCTAAGATGGTGATATGGCAGTTGGGATCCGTAACAAACAAGTGTTCAATGTTCGAAGATAATAAATCAAAGATGGATGAGTCGCTACTGTTGGGTGAACGGTAAACAACACGAAAGTAGTGATTAAAGTAAGGAAGTCGGAGTGGAGCCACATCAACTGAAATTCACGATTGGAAAAGTCAAGATTCTGGATCCCGGATGTGGCGACTGACTGGTGGACAAAGGCACAAACGCCACCTCAAGGTGAAAAAGAGGGGTGAAAGGTATGGTTGGGGAATTGGAGGTGGGTGGTGTCTGATGAGGGGGAGATTGGGGTTTCGGTCAAAAATAAGGCTGTCACGACGAGACTGCACCTTGACGTGGTGTGATGGCTTGCGCGCCTCTATGACCCAAAGAGCTATACAGGATGGCTTCCTTAAGCCGGAGATACAATCATACCTGACAGGTCAATGGGTAGAGGTCAGACGAAGTCCAGTCTCCTGATCCTCCAGGTTGGGGGTTGATTTGAGCTGGCAACTCAGTCGGAAAAACCAGTGGAAGAATAATTGATCCAAGCAAATGGGCTTCCACTCAGCCACGCCGCTGCCTTGTGGATAGGTTCTTGTTAGAACTAAAGGCTTTGGATGAGGACCCTAATCGTTTTCCTGCTTTGTGGCTGGACACCCTAGCAGCACCCGTCCAACATCTCCCATGAACTGCACGAATAGGAAGAGTTCCATACTGCATCGGTCGTCGCGCAGGATAATCAGGACCGCGCTGCCCATCGCATCGAGCGGGGTGGGTAGTGATAAATGGGCTACTGCTCAGAGTTCCCTCTCTTTTATTCAACCTTTGTCTTCTGTCCCCAACTACCTCTCTTTGCCCCATCTATCCACCCATAATGCTCCCACTGATAACACGGTCAATACTCGAAACGATTCACTGTCAAATAGTATCGGGAATAATCCTCTATCTTGTACCTCACATTTTCTCAAGCCCCGTCAGCCTCTTAATCTCGGCTCCTTCAACGTGCGTACACTCATGCAGAACGGCCAGCAGGCGTGCCTAGCCCTCAATAGATTCTCTGAAGATTGATGTCTGCTGCGTGGGTGAAACGCGTATCCAGGATTCGAGCAATGTAATTCAGCTAACTGCTCCAGGTATCTCATCGAGGTATATTCTGCGCACCTCAGGAGACGAAGCAGCTAGAGCTGTGGGTCAACGTGGTGTAGGAATTGTCTTGACTGACAAGGCTGAGGCTGCCCTATTAGACTGGATCCCTGTTAACGGTCGTTTATGTGCTGTGAGACTCCAAGGGTCAGTTGGCGTTCGAAAGGATAGTTGTGTTAAACGCAATTTGTTCGTGATCTCGGCGTACGCCCCAACGGACTGCAGCTCAGACTTGCAGAAAGATGATTTCTATGATGCCCTCGCCACTCTCGTTCGCAGCAGTAAAGGTTCCGACATTGTAGTGCTAGCTGGTGACTTCAATGCACAAGTTGGCAAACTCAGTGTGTCAGAAGCCTGTTTAGGTGAGCGTTGTGCTTTACCTGCTGAGCGTACAGATAACGGGGATAGGCTTCTCCAGTTTTGTGCAGACAATCGATTGTTCTTGTCTAGCACAAATTTCCGACACAGCTCGCGTCGCACAGCGACATGGCGCTCTAACTCTACAGGTACTTTGAGTCAAATTGACCATATCGCCGTAAGCTACCGATGGCGCAGTTCTGTTCAGAACTGTAGATCTTACTGGTCCACGTACGTAGAGTCGGACCATGCATTAGTTTTAATGCGATTATCTCTCCAGCTCCATGGCCATCGTTGCAAACCGCAAACCGGATTAGCCGTGCAACGTTTGTGTGATCCAGACGTTTGCACCCGTTATGAGCAGAAGTTAGCACATGAGCTAGGATCCACGGAGAACAGTAATGTAGATGAGCATTGGTCTCATATCAAACAGGCGATGCACGTTGCAGCAGGTTTTGCCTGTGGTCCTGGATCCGTTGTCCATCACAGACACTGGATCTCGCAAGAGTCGCTGAGTATAATGGAGCAGAAGCGTCAGCTTTCGAACCGTAAAGAGATGAATAAGATGCGGAGAAAGCTGCAAAGACAAGTTACGAAAAGCCTTAAGAAGGATCGCGAAAATTGGTGGGTCAATGTAGCCGAAGAAATGGAAGTGGCAGCTGCTTCAGGTAACAGTCAAAGACTGTTCAAACTTATTCGTGACACCAGTGGACGGCGAACTCAGGTCAGTGAAACGATTTGCAATAGGAATGGAGAACCCATCCATAACAAACAGCAAAGGCTTGACCGATGGGCCGAGTACTTCAAGGAACAGTTTAGCTGGTCGCATGCTAGTGTAGTTACTCCCGTGTCAACAACTGTGACTTCTTGGGTGGTATCACTTGAGCCCCCATCAGAAGTAGAAGTAGAGTCATGTATTCAATTACTAAGGCGGCGGAAAGCGGCAGGTCCCGACGAACTTCCTCCAGTTCTTTTCAAACTGGGTGGTGAGGCGTTGATAAAATCACTAACCGCCTTGCTCCGTGACATTTGGAAGGAGGAGCGTATTCCGTTAATATGGAGCGAGTCATTGATTGTTCCCATCTTCAAGAAGGGAATACGCAATGACTGCAGTAATCATCGTGGGATTAGCTTAATCCCGATAGTCACCAAAGTATTAGCTTCGATTTTGCTACACCGTCTTACACCGGCTCGCGAGAGGAATGTCCGCGAACGGCAGGCTGGATTCCGCCCAGGTCGAGGATGCATCGACCAGATTTTTACTCTTCGCCGACTACTTGAAACGCGTCACACGCACCGCCGACCAACAATAATGCTTTTCTTAGACCTGAAAGGCGCCTTCGATTCAGTTGATCGAACATCGCTTTTCAGTACTCTTCATCGAAAAGGTATGCCCCAGAAGTTCGTGAACCTAATGAGATCATTGTATTCTCATACTTCTGGCCGCGTAAGGGTTTACGGCGAACTATCCGGTCGGTTCGGAACGACCAGTGGTGCTCGGCAGGGATGCCCTTTGTCTCCATTCCTTTTTAAATTCGTCATGGACGAAATAGTAGAGAGTGCGTTGCAAAATCTTCAGGATGTAGGCGTCGAACTAGGAAATAGTGAAAAGCTATGTGACCTAGATTACGCGGACGATGTTGTCTGCTTGTGCGAATGCATGGAACATGCTCAGCGTGCACTAGATAATCTCGCAAGAGCTGTAGCTCCATTCGGTATGCGCTTTGCACCTTCAAAGTGCAAGGTGATGTTACAAGACTGGACGTCAACAATTCCAAGGTTGATGCTCGATGGGGAGGTGCTGGCAGTTTTCGACCACTTCACCTACCTCGGTAGCTGCGTGACGACGGATGGGAGCACAGTAGTAGAAATGAGTACTCGGACATCCAAGGCCCGAGCGGCGTACGCTGGACTGAAGCACTTGTGGCGCCGACCTGATATTTCACTGAAGTTGAAAGGTCGTGTATACTGTGCTGCAGTGCGTTCAGTTTTGTTGTATGGTTGCGAAACTTGGAGTCTGCGTGCTGAAGATATTCGTCGTCTTGAGGTTTTCGATCATCGATGTTTACGTAGCATCGCTAGGATTGGGTGGAATAGCCGAGTAAGCAACGATGAGGTCAGAAAGCGAGTATTGGGTACTAATTCAGAGAACGTTCTGTCACAGCGTATCCAGCTTAGTAGACTTCGTTGGTTGGGGCACGTGTTACGCATGGTAAGCACGCGTCTACCGTACCGTGTCCTATTCTCCGCCCCTCCTAGGGAGTGGGAAAAACCACGTGGAGGTGAACAGATGACGTGGCAGCGAGGAATGAGAAAATGTACAGCAAATTTAGGAAAAGTAGGTGCTTCACGTCTTCGTGGTTGGGGTCCAAAAGATCCGTCTACCAGTTGGCTGGAGGCACTGAAGGATATGGCAGCGAACCGCGAACAGTGGTGATCGTGTTGTCACTTTCTATCGAATCAGAATGATTGGTCGATGTGCGTTTGTACAGTTAGACTGTGTATTCCGTGTGTTGGCTACTGGGGCATTCTTTCCTTTTGCTACCCGTGTAGGTCCACTCCCTCTCCATCTTGTATATTCATGTTTTCTAATTCAACGTGCAACATGGTGAGAAAAGCAGTGGTCAGTAGGGCTTGCCCTACTGTTTAACGCTGTACGATGATGATGATGATGAAGGCAAGAGGAGAAGAAGATTGGAGAAATTGGTGCACAGAATTGATGGTATGGTTCATTCCGAGAATGTTAATGAGGGTGGTTAGTTCGTGCTTGTTTTTTGAGTGAACAAAGCGAACAACAAAACGAGCGTGTGTGATTGTGTATTTTCATGTTTCATGATGTGAGAGAAACCGGCAATCATTATCCTAAGACAAAATGGCGAACCACATAAGACTTCAATAGATCAGATGTGGTAGTGAGCCGGGCGACAGCAGAGCAATCTACCACTGAATAACGCAAAAACTAACATCGATCGAGGTTCCAATTCACAACAGTCACTCGCACCAACCGTAGACTGAGTCTGTAAAAAGTGCGTAGCAAGTGCAACATTCCAGTAGACGGTTAGATGATTTATTTTGTAAATTCGGTGCTTGTGTATGCGAAGGTTTGTGAGCGAACATGGTCGAGTATGATAATGTCTGCATACAGAATTACGATTATCGATTTCTCAGCGAGTTGAGGGTAACCGATGCCTTATATCCTCGGTGAGATGGCGCCCAGCATGCGAAGACGGATACTCCCGCATAGGCGGATGTGACCTGCCGGGATCCAGCGGCTGCCAAGGGGATCCGTCCAATCAGCAGGGTTGCATGGACCTCTGGATCTAAGGTGGTTTCTACCGAATGGCGAACGAGCCACCGGCAACCATGCACCAAGATAATTAGGGCGCGTTGGGCATCCCGGATTGGTAGACCACTATCCAAAAGGCGTACAAACCGCTCGTTAGATCACCGGCTTTCAATACAACTTTCTGTTGCCTGGCAAGTAGCACTTGGCTGTGCACGGGCTAGAGTTGCTACCTCGGACAAAATCCGAGTGACGCTGGGGACGCCACTTCTTATCAAATTCCCAAGACTGTTCATGACAAGTTCCCTTTTATTCGGGACATGTATGAAGCCGGCTCATCCTCTCCCAGGAGCAAGCCGCATAGAAGTAAAAGTAAGTGTCGGCGAACTGGTTGCTGTTTCAGTATCAGAGTCCCAACATAGTTCAGTGTGACATTTGGGTTGTGTAGATCACAGGGATTAGATTCCAGCAAGTGGTTAAATGTTTGCGTGGATGATTGTTGGTCCGGTGTAGTTTCGGAGTGTGGAATGTGACTTAACTGCGGACCACCTTCTTCTGGCATGGAAACAAGATGGCGAACCAATACTGTCTCTTCTTGCCCGCCGAGGAGAATTGCGCGAGCATAATTCGGATTACATTCGACTAACTGAACTTCATCAACCAAGGGATCGTACTTGGGTGGTTGATTGTGCCGTCTGTAGTAAACGCGATCGTAGTGCACCAGTCAGCTAAGAAACAGGGTACCTAATACAGCTTTCCTGTTATGCCACGACATTCGTTTGTAAGGTGTCTTGTTGGTTGCTGTAGATAGTAAAGACCGTGTGGAATGAAGAGCATATATGAGGACCTCATCCCAGCGACGGACTTCCAACCCTCTCTATTTCAGTGCCAAGGTGATGACTTGCCATAACGAATCGTTTAAGACTTCAACTTGGCCGTTTGCCTGTGAACTGGAGGCCGTAGTTTGACTGGTTGCGACGTCCTTGGTCTTCAAAAAACTGAGTTCTGACATGACAGGTGAGCGACAGTCGGAGTAAATGTGGGTTGATAATCCAAGAATTAAGAACAGTTGCCAGACGCATTTGACCACCGTCGTGGAGGATATGTCCTGACAAGCGAATGCGAACAGCGAACGGGTTGGGTATTCATCAATGATGGTAAGAAAATATTTGTTGTGTGCGTGAGAACAACGGTCTTTTGAACTCGATACTCAACCTTCCGAATGGTTGTGTTGGTTTGATCAGTAGCCTGTCCGGAGGTTTGTAAAATCCGGTTTTCACCTCCACGCATACGTTGCACTGCGAAATCACTCACCGCACTTCATCAGCAGAATACGATAAGTTTCGAAAGCGTGCGAGATAAAACAGGAGTTACTGCCGGATGACAAAGTGATTCGTGTGGATCTCTCAGAATGGTAGGATTCAGGAAGTCTATAGTAACCGCACGAGAGCGCATCGGCCGTTTGATTATCACACCCTGTGCGGTAAAAAATGTCATATCGAAAGCACGATTATTCAGCTCGCCATCATTGAATTTTTCATTTTTGAATTTACTTTTTGGCTTAGTGCTGAACATACGAGCAACCGACCGATGACATCGTCATCATCATCATCCCACAGCGTTAAACAGTAGAGCAAACCCCACTGAACACTGCCTTTCTCACCATGTTGCACGTGGAAAAAAAGAATGAATATACAAAGTGGACAGGGAGTGGATTTACACAGGTGGGAGAAGGTAAGAACGCCCTAGTAGCCAACATACTGTATACACAGTCTAACTGTACAAACGCACATTATTCAATCATCCTTATTTGACAGAAAGTGACAACACGATCACCACTGTTCACGGTTCGCAGCCATATCCTTCAGTGCCTCCAGCCAACTGGTAGACGGGTCTTTTGGGCCCCAACCACAAAGATGTAACACGTGCCCTAATCAACGAAGTCTACTAAGCTGGATACACTATGATAGAGAACTCCCTGAATTAGTACTCAATACTCGATTTCTGACTTCATCATTGCTTACCCGGTCATTTCATCCAACCTTAGCGATACTACGCAAACATCGGTGGTCGAAAACCTCAAGACGACAAATGTCTTCCGCACGCAAACCCCAAGTCTCGCAACCATACAACAAAAACTGAACGCACTGCAGCACAGTACACACGACCTTTCAAGTTCAGTGAAATGTCAGGTCGTCACCACAAGTGCTTCAGTCCAGCGTGCGCCGCTCGAGTCTTGGATATGCACGGGCTCACCTCTACCACAGTGCTCCCATCCGTCGTCACGCTGCTGCCGAGGTAACTGAAGTGGTCGACAATTGCCAGCACCTTCCCATCGAGCATCAAGCTCGGAATCGTTGATATCCAGTCTTGTAACACTACTTTACACTTTGGAGGTGCAAAGCGCATTCCGAATGGAGCTACAGCTCTTGCGAGTCTGTCTAATGCACGTTGCGCATGTTCCGTGCACTCGAACAAGCAGACAACATCGTCCACGTAATCTGTGTCACATAGGTTCTTATTATTTCCTAGTTCGATGCTCACATACTGGAGATCTCCCAGGGAATTCTCCATTATCTCGTCCGTGACGAAGTTAAACAAGAATGAAGAAATGGGACATACTTTTCGAACACCGCTCGTCGTTTCGAATGGACTAGATAGATCACCATAAACGATCACGCGGTCAGAAGTATGAGAGTACAATGACCTCAGTAGATTCACGAACTTCTGGGGCATACTTTTCCGGTAAGGAGCACTGAATAGCGCCGTCCGGTCAACTGAATCAAAGACGTCCTTCATGTAAGAAAAATCATTGTCGGTCGACGGTGTTCGTGTGTGTGTGTGTGTGTGTGTGTGTGTGTGTGTGTGTGTGTGTGTGTGACGCGTTTCGAGTGCTTGATGAAGAGTAAAAATCTGGTCGATGCATCCTCGACCTGGGCAGAATCCTGCCAGCTGTTGGCATCTGCCTCAGTGCCTCAGCTATAACGTATGCTTTTTCGACGGCGCAGTAGTGTCTCGGTTGGTGTCTTTACTGTAGAAGCAAGCGCCACCGGTCTACGATCTTGGTTGAACGTAGCAACGATTGCAAAATCATAAGCATCCAACTCCGCAACCAGAAGTACACCGGTCTCCGTGGTCACTTCCATTACGTTTTCAAGGTAATTTTTTACTTTGTCGAAGCACTATATGATGGGTTCGGGTATGTGGAATGTGTGATTTCTAATCAGAGGGTTTATTTTGTCGGAGAAGTGTTTATAATTTTCGGACGTTTCTAATGCGCACTTTTGTTCTTCGATATTCCAAGGACGGGCCAAGTCCCTCAAGAGTTTGAGTCTCTCCGAATCAGGTCCTACAGTCCCCTCTGAAACTTGGAAGCCTGAGATGTCGTATGGATGTAATAGTTGGTTTCGTTGAATGAGACGTTATTTTTTTGGCCACGTTTAAGAAATTCTCCAGGTTTTGGTCGTGCCGTTTTGACTCCGTAGCCCAGAATATGATGTCCACATAGGCATAAGTCCGCTGGAAGTACGTCACGCCGTTGGTGGCTCCAAATGGAATACGACAAAGGTGATGCAGCTATGCACAGGCCTCGAAAGCGTTATGTTTCTTTTTAGATTTGATAGAAATTTGATATCAAGGGCTCTAGATCAGGAATGCTGAACATTTTGAGGCGCGCAATCTGCTGAATTGGCTGGTCCAAAAGAGGGAATGGATACGTGATTCGACCATGGGATTTTTGTCTTTCATTGGAGGTTACCAGGACCTGTACTCGCCTGGGGACCTCGGCGGTTCGATAATACCGGCATCTAGTAGGCTCTGGACTTCAGCCCGCATAAACTTTTGGTGTTGAATGGCGTCGAGGTCTTGTTGCTATAGGCTGCCATTCTGGTGACATCATCAAACAGATATTATGACTCTTTCAGAGCCACAAGAAGCCCGCAGACGAAAAAGGTAGACTTGTTTGCAGAAAAAAGTTGTTGTTCATGCAGTCGAAGGAAGTTGTGGCTTAGTAGTATGTCTGCACATGGGCTTGGACGATTCACCTTCACTGGAGCGCGCTCCGTTGTTTTAATCTGCAAGGTCACATAAATTGTATGTAGGCAGCCGAGCATCATTATACACTCGCCTTTGGTCCAACAGCAGATATACGGCCGAGCTGAAGTTCTTATCTTCCTTGTTCATGTGTTGTGGGTCGTTCCGGGTCGAGTTACTAGCTGCGAATGATTCGAAATCGCATATTGTCAATCGTATGATACTCAGTCGGAGCTCGCGACACTTGCCATCACCGATAGTGTAACATGTCCATAGTTCGAGTCTTTGCGTTCTATGGAAACAGCGCAATGTCCTCGTGTGGTGCTTGACAATGTCGTCGATGCCATTGTGATCCAGCTGTGTGAAGGTATAACATTCCAATGGTATCTCTGAACAACAGCCTTTGAGACAACTTTCAGAGCTTCTTGTATCGACGAGTGCCTGTAATGAGGTACCGTTGACTGACCATCGTGTAACTACTTTTGAAAAACGATAAACAGTGGAAACTGCCGCTGAAGATAGAAGAGATCCAACGCAGATGAAATCGTTTCGTGGTTTGTGAAGCTCGACATACTCGTTGGTAATGACCCTTCATTCCACAAACTTCACAGACGACATCTCGAGCGTGGCATTTAGCCCGTGGATGGTGATCAAAGCCACAAAAATAACTGAAAGCTGCCAGCAGTTGTTGTTGGTTCCGTCGCGTGTTTCTGCTGCCGGTGGGACGGATTTGATGGACAAAGGATGAGAGACTGGTACTTGGATTTTGCTGCCCAGCTGTTTGGCCAGGTCGACAGTTCTTTGGAGATCGATAGTTTGTTTCTCAGGTAGTCGTTGGCGTATGTGACTAGATTGTATGCCACGAATAAACGCATCTCTAACCAGTTTATCGCGATAGTCTTCCATCGGAGCAGGTCTAAACCCACAGTTTTTGACAAGATGCAATAACAGTTCTAGAAATTGGTCCAGTGTCTGGCCGTTTTGTTGGAAAGTGGTGGACAGAACATGCGGTGCAAAGATCTCGCTTTTTTGTCTGATGTATTATTCTTTCAGGGTTCATATGGCATCATCAAAAGTTTTTGTAATCCCTTATGTATCTGGAGACAAAACGAACAATATAGTTTACAATTGTATCCAGTTTATCAGGACTGAGTTCTTCGATGGTAGCAAGAAATGTTCTGAGAGTGCGGTACCAATGAATTCAGTGGTCCGCTGCGTCAGCGAATGAGGGTCGGTGTCGAATCTTTCGGCTTAGAGGTATTTATCCATTGTAAAGAAATCAGCTGATTAAATTGTGATGAATTAACAATCAATCAGATGCTTTGAGTATAAAAGGAGTAAGCCGAATCGGGTTCTAATCAATTGATAAATAAAGTATAGTGCTACGAAAAAAGACGATAGGAATACACATGCCATGTGAATTGACGAGTAATGCAAAACTGACAGACCAATCAAGTTCTAATTCATAGTAATCTAAGAAGACAATAACCCAAGTAAGTAATTTGTTATCTAGACAGCTGCATCTCCCCCAGGAGGTAAGATACCGGAGGAGTTATCATCGTATAGCCAGAAGGCATTTTCGGCTCTTGCCAGTTTAAACAGCCTGTGGCGCCGACCTCTGTCAAGAGTCGAGTGTGCGCTGCAGCAGTAAAATCAGTTCCTTGTGGTTCAGAAACATGGTCACTGGGAGTTGTGATAGACCAACAATCATTCAAGTTCTCTGAGTATAAAACCAGTAGACCTCATGACTCGAAGGCATCTTTGACGTGTTTCGACGAGGAAATTTTGAATTATGAACCAAGAGATGAATCCGATCTGAAAATCGAGGGGTTCACTGTGAGAAATAAGCAAGTAGTTTAACGGCGCACCGTTGAGGGTTTAAGTCATTGGGCGAATCAGGTTTGATGACTCTTCGTTACTTCATAACTGAGTAGCGTTATTAAAGTTGTGCGTAGTGTACTCTCGCCCTCGTTTAGAATTAAACCATAGCGGCCAACCGCCTCTGAATCGTGCTATGTTTGATCGTGTTCCTTTGTGGTATGTCCACCTAGAGTAATGTTATCAGCGTCAGCAAAACTATCGCTTAATAGCGTTTCTCGAATGATATGACCGATAGTGCTCTGACAGCAGGCGATTCCATTGGTTACCCTAAAAGGTATTCCACGGAATTGATACAGATTCGCGCATACCTCAAAAGCGGTGTATTGTTTCTCCTCATCGCTTATGGGTACCTGATGGTAAGCGCTTTGCAAGTCGAATGTATGATACCGTACTGGGCTATTTTGTTAATTATGATTTTGATTCTTGTTAACGGATAGGCGTCGAGATATGTGAAGTGATTGATAATTTGACTAAAGTCGGCAACCATATGTTTTGAGTTCGTAGTTGCAAGCGCTTATGCCCTTCATGGAGATGTAAGAAGTTTGATACTCCCTTCCGGTAAACACTGAATTTCGAGTGCTATGAAACGTTCGTCATCCGCAGAACGACGTCTGGATTTAGAGGCGACGGTTGTACACTCGCTTGATAAATGAGCAAATAGTTAGGGGGCAGCAGTAGTGGCAGAGGTTAACCCAAAAGAGAAAATGAGGGTCTGTTATCGTTGAATGAGATTTCGGTATTCTGATGCAGCCTCAACAAAATCATGTCCGAGAAGGATGACAGGATATAGATCAGGTGTCACCGATAGATAGATGCTAGAATAGGACTCGTGTTTCATGGAGACGAAACAGTGGACCCGTATTACGCTCGTTAAACCAATGGATGCCATAATAGTCTCAATTCTCGAATGTTCGGTTTTGCGTCCAAGGCTTCGAACAGCTTCCGACGAAATATAGCTCTCTGAACTCCCAGAGCACTGAAGATCATACCGTTTATTGATACCGTTGTAACGACCTGTAATAGCTATTACCCTATGGGGTTCCAGGGGTTGCTGATGTCAGTGTGGTCGACAGACACGTACCAGTTAGTTTGGAAGCTCGCTTGACGGTACCGCTGGACTCACAGACAGTGATAATGTCCTCTTTTGCCACAGAGGTTACAAACCTCATTTCTTGCTGGACATGTGAAACGGAGATGAAGAGCGTCGCCACAAAAGAAACAAGTGGACATAGTAGCAGCAAGGGTGAGTTGTCCTGGCGCAGCTGTCTTTTCAGGTAGTTTCTGAGGCGAGGGTGAACTTGTATTATTAGCACAGCACGTAGGGAGTGTGACTGACTCTTGGAATAGATTGGATCGCTTCTGGGCCTGTTCTAGAGTTTGAGCCAGATGAACCACTGACTTCAGATCGAGCACTTTGTGTTCCATAAACCTCTGTCTAATTGAATGGGATAAAAATTAGCGTACAATAGAATCGCGTAGAGCCTTATCGCGATGTTGTTTTGCAGTTACTGCCTGATAGTTACAATCGCTCACGAACAACCGCAGGAAAAACTGATCCGTCGTCTCCCCAACTTCCTGTTTTCAGATGAATAATAGATGCTGAACAGAAACCTCATTTTTCGGCCGAGGATGCGTTGACTGCAAAGTTGATATGGCGGTTTCTTAATTATGACAATCTCACACACTGAAAAACCGACGGAGCGAGATAATTTATGATCGTTTGCTACTTGTCAGGCTGTAAGTGCTCGATGGACTCAGTAGATTGTTGAATGTGAAGTACCATTGGATCCAAGATCCAACAGCTTCAGAAGAGTTCGTATCAACGTCAAAGTATTCGAGTCAGAGGAATCGTTCTATAGTTTATGAGATGAATAGGTTGTACTGCAATTTGAATCAACTAGTCAAACGAAGTGTAGCAGAACTAAAGCCTGTTCATGAGGCTTTATTCATCTTATAAGACAGGTATTATCCAGGGGCAAAAGGGGAGAGACAATTAGTAAGTTATGAACTAAAAATTGTAAACGGTCGTAATTTTTTCACCGCCTGTTTCTGTCTATAACAAGGGTAAACTATATATGTAGATAGTTGGCACTCGAACATGGATGTCTTCGTAGCGTTGTTCGAATCTTGTATTGATACTGTATCAGCAATGTTGGAATTGAACAGAGAGTACTGGGCACACGAGGTAAATCCCCAGATGAAATACTGAAGCTTTTCAAGGAAAAGTGATTGGGACGCGTTGCTTACTTTTACGTGATTGCCTCCTGCTGGGAGGATAATTTGACTCGATGAATATCGCGGATCATAGCTGTTCATGTGCGGTGGTTAGAAACAAATTCGGTGCAGATCGTGATCTAGTTTTTTTCTTTCATTGGCGAGTACCATAAACCGGCTGTAAGTCTAGGTGTTCTATGTCCTTCTCGATAGTGTTCGTCCAAGTTTTGACCTGGCCACGAAAGTGACAGCGCCATCTGGGGCAGGGTTCAGGGCGAAGTGTTTGGTTTTTTCGTCCCAGGTTGTAGTCCAGCCACTGCAGTAACGGCACTGGAGGAAGACGGAAAACTTCGTGGCATCGTCTCCTGATTTCGTTGTTGGATACTCTGTCACTCCAATTTACTTTTGAGATGCGCCGCAGATATCAATGACCGAAAGCATCCGGCTTTTTGGTATCGTCGACTCTCAGTAGTCAGGTTTCGTAGACGTAGCTGAGTATCGGGCGTATAGCCGCACGGTAGATATGCATCTTACTCCGAAGGCTGATCGCACTGCAATCCCACAACGCCCGTCGTCGCCGGGGAAATTCTCTCCCGGCGTTGTCGATTTGCAGTATTACTTCATCTTTCGCCCGACCGTTCGGAAGTAATGTAATGCCTAGGTACGCATTCGATCAGCCATTGATGGACAGCTGTGGGCCTGATGGCCCTGGGCAAGTTGACATAACTTTAGTTTGTTTTGTGTTTACTTCTAGTCCGGTGGACTTCACGAAAAATTCTATTCGACGAAGGACTGGCTGAAGCGTGGCACAAGGGTCTCCTAAGACGACAACATCATCCACGAACTCTTGGTTTGAGATATGGATTTCCTGACTCAGCTGAATATTTGGGTATTCGGTCAGTGCCTAGCTGTTTGCCCAGTGGCGTAAGTAGATAGCACCGGTGAAAGAGGACAGCCCTGTCTGACATCAGTAGTGAGTGCGAACTCCAAAGATTCCTCACCGTATATACGGACTCGTGCCCTAGTGGACGAGCAGTATCCTCTTAGAAGCCTTGTGAGTTTATCAGGCATTCCGTCGGATTCCGTTTTCGCCTAGGAACACTTCCGGTTAACCGAGTCGATGAAGCAGACAGTGCTTTTGATCGCTGGAATTTGTCCATCACGACGAGACTGCACCTTGACGTGGTGTGATGGCTTGCGCGCCTCTATGACCCAAAGAGCTATACAGGATGGCTTCCTTAAGCCGGAGATACAATCATACCTGACAGGTCAATGGGTAGAGGTCAGACGAAGTCCAGTCTCCTGATCCTCCAGGTTGGGGGTTGATTTGAGCTGGCAACTCAGTCGGAAAAACCAGTGGAAGAATAATTGATCCAAGCAAATGGGCTTCCACTAAGCCATCCCGCTGCCTTGCGGATAGGTTCTTGTTAGAACTAAAGGCTTTGGATGAGGACCCTAATCGTTTTCCTGCTTTGTGGCTGGACACCCTAGCAGCACCCGTCCAACATCTCCCATGAACTGCACGAATAGGAAGAGTTCCATACTGCATCGGTCGTCGCGCAGGATAATCAGGACCGCGCTGCCCATCGCATCGAGCGGGGTGGGTAGTGATAAATGGGCTACTGCTCAGAGTTCCCTCTCTTTTATTCAACCTTTGTCTTCTGTCCCCAACTACCTCTCTTTGCCCCATCTATCCACCCATAATGCTCCCACTGATAACACGGTCGATACTCGCAACGGTTCATTGTCAAATAGTGACGGAAATAATCCTCTATCTTGTACCTCACATTTTCTCAAGCCTCGTCAGCCTCTTAATCTCGGCTCCTTCAACGTGCGTACACTCATGCAGAACGGCCAGCAGGCGTGCCTAGCCCTCAATAGATTCTCTGAAGATTGATGTCTGCTGCGTGGGTGAAACGCGTATCCAGGATTCGAGCAGTGTAATTCAACTAACTGCTCCTGGTATCTCATCGAGCTATTTCCTGTGCACTTCAGGAGAAAAGTAGCTCGAGCTGCGGGTCAACGTGATGTAGGAATAGTCTTAAGTGACAAGGTCGAGGCTGCTCTTTTACACTGGATCTCTGTTAATAGTCGTTTATGTACTGTAAGACTCCAAGGGTCATTTGGCGTTCGAAAGGATAGCTGTGTTAAGCGCAGTTTGTTTATGATCCCGGCATACGCTTCAACGGACTGCAGTTCGGACATGCAGAAGGATGAGTTCCATGATGACCTCGCCACTCCCTCGGAGGAGCAAAGGTTCTAACATTGTAGTGCTGGTTGGTGACTCCAATGCACAAGTTGGCAAACTTGGTGCATCCGAAGTTTGTTTAAGTAGGCGTTGTGCTTAACCCGCTCAGCGCACAGGTAACGGGAACAGGCTTCTCCAGTTTTGTGTAGACAATTGATTGTTCTTGTGTAGCACCAGTTTCCGACACGGCTCGCGTCCCACGGCGTTATGGCGCTTTAACTCAACAGGTATTTTGAGTCAGATTAATCGTATCGCAGTAAGCTACCGGTGGTGCAGTTCTGAACAGAACTGCATATCTTACTGGTCAACGTACGTATAGTCGGACCATGCATTAGTTTTGATGCGATCATCTCTCCAGCTCGATGGTCATCAACGCAAACCACAGACCCGGTTAGCCATGCTGCGTTTGTGTGATCCAGAAGTCCGCACTCAATATGAACAGAAATTAGCAGATGAGCTAGGATCTACGACGAACAGTAATTTAGATGGTCATTGGGCCCATATCAATTAGGCAGTGCACGTGGCAGCAAGTTTTGCCTGTGGTCCTGGATTCGATGTCCCTCAAAGACACTGGATTTCGCAAGAGTCGATCACTCTAATAGAGCAAAATGTCAGCTCTCGATCTGTAGAAGATTAATAGGATACGAAGACAGCTACAAAAGCAAGTTACGAAAAGTCTTAGGAAGGATCGCGAAAATTGGTGGGCCAAAGGTGCCGAAGAAATGGAAATAGCAGCTGCTTCAGGTAACAGTCAAAGACTGTTCGAACTTATTCGCGACACCGGTAGATGGCGAACCCCGGTCAGTGAAATGATATGAGATAGAAATGGAGAGCTTATTCATGGTAAATAGCAAAGGCTGGACCGCTGGGTCGAACACTTCAGGAAACAGTTTAGCTGGCCCCACGCTAGTGTAGTTACTCCTGTGTCAACAATTGCGACTCCTTGGGTGGTATCACTTGAGCCCCCAAAAGAAGTAAAAGTAGAGTTATGCATTCGATTACTAAAGCGAGGGAAAGCGGCCGGCCCTGACGAACTCCTTCAAGTTATTTTCAAAATGGGTGGTGGTGCGGTAACGAAATCATCTACCATTCTGATCCGTGACGTTTGAAAGAAGAAACATATCCCGCTGTTGTGGGGTGAGTCGTTGGTTGTTCCCATCTTCAAGAGGGAAACGCGGTGACTGTAGTAACCATCGCGGGATGAGCCTAATTCCGATAGTCACCATGAGTATTGACCTCGATTTTGCTGCGTCGTCTGACACCGGCTTGCGAGGGGAACGCCCGCGAATAGCAGCCTGGATTCCGCCCAGGTCGAGGATGCATCGACCAGATTTTTACTCTTCATCAAGTACTCGAAACGCGTCACACACACACACACACACAAACACAAACACCTTCGACCGACAATAATGATTTTTCTTACATGAAGGACGTCTTTGATTCAGTTGACCGGACGGCGCTATTCAGTGCTCCTTACCGGAAAAGTATGCCCCAGAAGTTCGTGAATCTACTGAGGTCATTGTACTCTCATACTTCTGACCGCGTGATCGTTTATGGTGATCTATCTAGTCCATTCGAAACGACGAGCGGTGTTCGAAAAGTATGTCCCATTTCTTCATTCTTGTTTAACTTCGTCACGGACGAGATAATGGAGAATTCCCTGGGAGATCTCCAGTATGTGAGCATCGAACTAGGAAATAATAAGAACCTATGTGACACAGATTACGTGGACGATGTTGTCTGCTTGTTCGAGTGCACGGAACATGCGCAACGTGCATTAGACAGACTCGCAAGAGCTGTAGCTCCATTCGGAATGCGCTTTGCACCTCCAAAGTGTAAAGTAGTGTTACAAGACTGGATATCAACGATTCCGAGCTTGATGCTCGATGGGAAGGTGCTGGCAATTGTCGACCACTTCAGTTACCTCGGCAGCAGCGTGACGACGGATGGGAGCACTGTGGTAGAGGTGAGCCCGTGCATATCCAAGACTCGAGCGGCGCACGCTGGACTGAAGCACTTGTGGTGACGACCTGACATTTCACTGAACTTGAAAGGTCGTGTGTACTGTGCCGCAGTGCGTTCAGTTTTTGTTGTATGGTTGCGAGACTTGGGGTTTGCGTGCGGAAGACATTTGTCGTCTTGAGGTTTTCGACCACCGATGTTTGCGTAGTATCGCTAAGGTTGGATGAAATGACCGGGTAAGCAATGATGAAGTCAGAAATCGAGTATTGAGTACTAATTCAGGGAGTTCTCTATCATAGTGTATCCAGCTTAGTAGACTTCGTTGATTAGGGCACGTGTTACGCATGGCAAACACGTCTACCGTACCGTGTCCTGTTCTCCGTTCCTCCTCAGGAGTGGGAAAAACCACGTGGAGGTGAACAGATGACGTGGCAACGGGGAACGTGAAAATGTACAGGGAACTTAGGACAAGTAGGTGCTTCACATCTTTGTGGTTGGGGCCCAAAAGATCCGTCTACCAGTTGGCTGGAGGCACTGAAGGATATGGCTGCGAACCGTGAACAGTGGTGATCGTGTTGTCACTTTCTGTCAAATAAGGATGATTGAATAATGTGCGTTTGTACAGTTAGACTGTGTATACAGTATGTTGGCTACTAGGGCGTTCTTTCCTTCTCCCACCTGTGTAAATCCACTCCCTGTCCATTTTGTATATTCATTCTTTTTTTCCACGTGCAACATGGTGAGAAAGGCAGTGTTCAGTGGGGTTTGCTCTACTGTTTAACGCTGTGGGATGATGATGCTGGTGGAACTGGTAGCGGTGCTCCAGAACACTAAAACGAATATGCCGAAACTGGTGAGTGTTTCCACAAGGCCCGTCATGAATAGATATTTGATGGTAGGCGCTTTTTAAGTATAAGGTACTTCTGATGTCGTTGAGATTTTTTTCCCGTTAGCTGAACAATTCTGGGGAATGGACGCGCATCTAGGTAAGTGAAGTAATTAGTGATCTGACCGTAATGGATCATCATCTCGTCGACTGATCGATGATGATAAAGTGCATCTCAAACGATGGTACACCGTTGTTCTAACTACATGGAAATACTTTCGACTTACATGTATCTTCACTGAGAACAATATCGCGCAGACCAGTCCCTCTATTCTAGCACAGGGTTTGGGCTGTCTCAAAAACCACTTGAATTACAAAGTTGAAACGGAATAGTGAAGGAGAACATACCTGGCGGACACAACTTCTTTTGGTGAGCTCGGCTGACAGATCGCTGTGGGCACGAATTCGACGTCGTTTGTTCGCGTAAAATGGTTGTAAAAGTGAAATGACTTTCTGTGGTACACCTTTTAATAGTCTTGATTTTTCTTCATTACGCGCTTTTCTAGTAGTTCAGCGGTGCGGGTGTAACCTATTTTCTCTGACGCCCATCGCGCTACTAGGGATATCCGGCAACCTGACCCTAAGTAGAAAACCACCTAAGTTCCCAATAGGTTAGCTGTGGTAACCAGCCGGACGACTGGTTTACTGTTTACCGCCCAATGAAGGGCAGTGCCGAGAAACAGTACGGTCGACTGAGTACAAGACTAATTTCAAATGAAGGAATACATGGCGGGCCTGAGGTAGGTCAACTAGTGCTCTAACATTTACCCAGTTTTAATTGTGGTTGATACAACTCCTGCCAGGTATGAAACCGGCTCGATTCTCACACCTAAATCTTTCACGAGGCGGAGAGTAGTGCCGGAGAGCGATTTGTGTCAGTGTTGGAGCATGTAAAGATTCCCATTGGCTGTTCAACCAAAATTATATTGGTGGTGTTATATTTGTGAGGATCGAACGAGCGTATAAAACACAAGATAATCGTATAATCCCTTAACTTTTCACGGTAAATAGCGCGGTTTTTTAGGCATGCTGCGAACGATGCATTAGTGATTTAAGGGCAGCCGCCTCCGTTAGCAACAGTGCACCGGCAAACATTGAGAACAATAATTGACATGTCTTATTCTATACCGAGTTTCATTTACTGGTGTCTGTCACCGGGCATTATCGTGGTGGATGGCAATTCAATGTCGTCCGGCTTGTTACTACACTTGATCAATGATATTTTTGTCTCAATAAAGCTATTTCATGCTGTTCATTCAGCTCAGCGAATAAGTCAACCAGTCTGCGAGAAAACGTCATTTTCTACCATTGTCATTTTGCTGTTGTAGACCTACGCCAACTCAGATACGACTATTCCTGACCCGCATTTGAGGCCGATCGCACCGATCTCACCAAATATGGCGTCCGCGCTAGTAGGATCATCGCCTTTTTCTCACCCAAGAGTAGATGATGCAAAGTGCAATGGCATCGGCCTCCCAGAAAATCTTCCCATTTATCCACCCATACTGCCGAAAATTCCTGGTGTGTCGTCTCCGTCAAAGGACTCCAGTGGTTCACCAAAGAAACGGCAGCCGATGGATCGGGCTGCCCGGAACGAAAGACGACGCCTTCAGCGCTTGCGAAAAAAACAAGAAGCACAGTTGTCTCGTGACTCTTTCGAACCACCCGAAATCAGCCGGACAGAGACTGTTCAAGAATCCGCGAGAATTAACAGGCCCCCTAAAAGTAGGTCTCAAAAGAGAGATCAAGAATCGAGGAAAAGAAGTCCCAGGCCCTGTGATCGACCATCGAAATCTGGCTCACCACATGATTTACCTGAACCTACCGGTTCAGAATGCTGTGCTGAGCTATCTTTACGTCCACTTTCATCGAATAAAAGACGTAGAGGGACCGACCGGATTTCAGATGCCAAGCGGTCTAGACCAGTGAGACAGCGCGAAATTAGGCCCAAGGTGGATGGATCGGTGGACGATTCCTCCCTTACTTGTATCACTCAGGATTCGGCTACTGATCAGTCTCAAATCACGGAACCCTCCGTTGAAGTATCGCAGACTAGCGAACCAGGGAAACAAGTGAAAGCGGTAAAGACACGGCCACCAAGACCGAAGAAAAAAAGGTGAGGTTTATTTTGATGATTAAATTTAACAGATTTCTTCCTTTCGAATTTTTTATCATGATTTAAACTGCGGTCTACGGGATTAATTTCTTGATTCGAAGTTGTAAATGGGCATACTATGGGAACAGCCACAGCAAGATCGATTTACTGATTCTGTTTGAAAGAGGAAGACTACAAGAGGTGAAAAAACGGGAAGAGACTGTCATGGGACTGAAAGAATGCTACGAGGTGGAAATGACGATCTATTATGGATGACTAGCCATCTATGTACGACAATAACGTCGAAGGTAAAAGGAAATCGCGGAGACAAACTAGGAGTAAAAAGCAAAGCGAAACCAAGACAATGAATCGGCAACCGGGCGTTTGGTCAGCGGCTGCAGACTAAAGGTTTGGAGGCCATCAGATGAGATCGATAGCTTTACACTGGGCTGGATCAGAAAGGAGGTGTAAGACAAAGCTCTCCTCCGCACACGTGTTTACAGTATCCATTCATAAGACGAATTCGATTTGTGCATATTAGATGAGCAGAGGTTAATTAACATCTGGTGCGGAAAAAGGAATCAGTCCTGCGCGCAGCAAAAATGGCGCTCGTGGATTCGTAGGTAAATCGGGAGAAAGAAGGAGGCGAACTCACTATAAGTCTCAAAAGAGCGCGTGTAAGTAGGGCGCACCAAATTGGAGTTCAGTTTATAAAAGAGAACTTTTAAAGCTGAAGGGGAATGAATAAAAATGAGGCTTTGGAAATATCAGAAGGAACCCCATTGTTGCAACCTTAATCGGAGTTTCATTCCCGAGGTCGAATTCACCAAAGCACTGAGAGTACAACAGTCCCAGCCGATATTATAAGACTAGCGTTTCATGCATATTTTTCGATACTTATGCTACTCGCGCATGGTTAGTTTCAGACTACATGAAATTGGTTCATTATCTTCTCGCTCCCGAAATGCCCAGCGGCGACCATTGGGGTGTTTTGAGTCACTAGTTAGCAAGATTCTGTGAGGTCACAATAATATAGATATCCATACACTGTCATTTTCTATCCGCCATCGTGTTAATAGAACGGTGGCAAAGGAACTGGGTTACTGCCTATTAAAAGTTCCAACTAAATGCGAATGAAACGCAGTAGTTCAGTAATCACAATTAGTGAATGAAACAGAGCTCTCTATCCATCTCAGTTCCGACTCCTCATATTGAATTCTTTCAGTTCGTTTTATTTTCCCACGTAAACAGATATCAAAGTGAAAATGATCAGAGGCATAGATTTGTTGCCTATATTGGGTGTTTTGAAATTCTCTGTATTCTTGTTGCCCTGCTCGGAAAGCCTGATTTTCTTGCTATTTTAATTGCATCTTACTCAAGACCGCTGCCTACGCTGATACGAAAGAAAAAACGTTCTGCATTCTATGGGGATGACTCCGATTCAGAGCCGGATATTTCTGGACGAATTGGCGGTCGCTCCGAAAGTCGTGGAGCATCGCAGGTTGAAAATGTATGTTTTTATCTATCCGGTACCGCAAAGACACTTTTGTTATGCTTTGTCGACCAATGTTTTGTGTTTGCGGTCACTACATCAGACCTGTTTTTTCCTTCAACCAGCAATGGTATGACAGACGTTTACCTTATCTTTTAATAAATGGATGCGTGTAGTAACAAGATGCATCAGTAGATTTGATGAAAGCTCAAAGCCCTGTCTACTTTTCCCGGTGGTCAGTGATGAGGTTGCGTACGGTAAATAATCAGTGGCTTTTAACGGTGGCTGTGCGTTATTTTGATGGTCTAATAGGTTCATCCTTTTTTGTATGGATTATGGGCAAGGAAATGTTCAGCGAACAATGTTTCACTGTGAAGCGATGCAGTTATATATCACTCCTCCATCAGATGAAGGTTATGCGGGAGATAGGTTATTTCAAAAGGGACACAGCTGCTGGGCCGGATGAGTTGTTTCCATTTCTAAACGATGGAAGTGAAGTTTTGGTTTCGGATTCAGCGAAACTCCGGTTATTTTGGGATAGTGAGCATATTCCGAGAGAATGGTGTGAATCGGTGGTTGTGCCGATTTGAATGAAAGAGGACAGGTCCTCTTGTGAAAACCTCAAAGGAATTAGCTTGTTGAGTATCGCGTCTAAACTGCTTACCGGTATTGTTTTCCACCAATTATCCTGCGCGCGCGAAATGTGTACGCTTGAGATTCAAGCTGGTCTCAGATCTGGTCGAGACTGCCGACCATATCTTTACCCTTTAACAAATCTTAGAGCACGGACATATCTCCCGTAGGCCCACAATCTCTGTCTGTCTGATCTGAAAGTGGGGTTCGATTCACTTGACCGCACTGTTCTCTGACGCTGCCTCTCATGGAAGGGTGTGCCAGAGAAATTTATCTCTCCTTTCTAATGCTTCTATGCGAGTAGCCGAAGCCAAGTTCGTGTTTAGGGCGATCTTTCACCCGAGTTCACACAGGAAAGTGGTTTTCGTCAGGTGATCTTTTATCCGAGTTTCAGTTTATTCAACCATTAACCTCGCACTTCTGTGCTCTGGTTTCGGTTGCTACCTTCCGGCATCGGCAAGTAAAGGGCGAAAAGAATAGAAGCAGAGTGATAAACATCCAAAAAGTCAAAGTACCAAGGGGAAATCAAGAGGACAGGGAAAGAGTCCGAATGCAACTATGCCACTGACAGCGAAACCCAGCCATATCAATTAATGTCTCCAATCATTTAGTAGGCGAATCACATGGACCCCAACCTGGAAGCCTCACACGTCCTACCATCACGACGAGACCGCACCTTGACGTGGTGTGATGGTTCGCATGCCTCTATGACCCAAAGAGCTATATCGGATGGCTTCCTTAAGCCGGAGATACAATCATGCCTGACAGGTCAATGGGTAGAGGCCAGACAAAGTCCAGTCTCCTGATCCTCCAGGTTGGGGGTTGATTTGAGCTGGCAACTCAGTCGGAAAAACCAGTGGAAGAATAATTGATCCAAGCAAATGGGCTTCCACTAAGCCATCCCGCTGCCTTGCGGATAGGTTCTTGTTAGAACTAAAGGCTTTGGATGAGGACCCTAATCGTTTTCCTGCTTTGTGGCTGGACACCCTAGCAGCACCCGTCCAACATCTCCCATGAACTGCACGAATAGGAAGAGTTCCATACTGCATCGGTCGTCGCGCAGGATAATCAGGACCGCGCTGCCCATCGCATCAAGCGGGGTGGGTAGTGATAAGTGGGCTACTGCTCAGAGTTCCCTCTCTTTTATTCAACCTTTGTCTTCTGTCCCCAACTACCTCTCTTTGCCCCATCTATCCACCCATAATGCTCCCACTGATAACACGGTCGATACTCGCAACGATTCACTGTCAAATAGTATCGGGAATAATCCTCTATCTTGTACCTCACATTTTCTCAAGCCTCGTCAGCCTCTTAATCTCGGCTCCTTCAACGTGCGTACACTCATGCAGAACGGCCAGCAGGCGTGCCTAGCCCTCAATAGATTCTCTGAAGATTGATGTCTGCTGCGTGGGTGAAACGCGTATCCAGGATTCGAGCAGTGTAATTCAACTAACTGCTCCTGGTATTTCATCGAAGATGCATCGACCAGATTTTTACTCTTCGCCGACTACTTGAAACGCGTCACGCACCGCCGACGGACAATAATGATTTTCTTAGACTTGAAAGGCGCCTTCGATTCAGTTGATCGAACATCGCTTTTCAGTACTCTTCATCGAAAAGGTGTGCCCCAGAAGTTCGTGAACCTAATGAGATCATTGTATTCTCATACTTCTGGCCGCGTAAGGGTTTACGGTGAACTATCCGGTCGGTTCGAAACGACCAGTGGTGTTCGACAGGAATGCACTTCGTCATGGACGAAATAGTAGAGAGTGCGTTGCAAAATCTTCAGGATGTAGGCGTCGAACTAGGAAATAGTGAAAAGCTATGTGACCTGGATTACGCGGACGATGTTGTCTGCTTGTTCGAATCCACGGAACATGCTCAGCGTGCACTAGATAATCTAGCAAGAGCTGTAGCTCCATTCGGTATGCGCTTTGCACCTTCAAAGTGCAAGGTGATGTTACAAGACTGGACGTCAACAATTCCAAGGTTGATGCTCGATGGGGAGGTGCTGGCAGTTTTCGACCACTTCACCTACCTCGGTAGCTGCGTGACGACGGATGGGAGCACAGTAGTAGAAATGAGTACTCGGACATCCAAGGCCCGAGCGGCGTACGCTGGACTGAAGCACTTGTGGCGCCGACCTGATATTTCACTGAAGTTGAAAGGTCGTGTATACTGTGCCGCAGTGCGTTCAGTTTTGTTGTATGGTTGCGAAACTTGGAGTCTGCGTGCTGAAGATATTCGTCGTCTTGAGGTTTTCGATCATCGATGTTTACGTAGCATCGCTAGGATTGGGTGGAATAGCCGAGTAAGCAACGATGAGGTCAGAAAGCGAGTATTGGGTACTAATTCAGAGAACGTTCTGTCACAGCGTATCCAGCTTAGTAGACTTCGTTGGTTGGGGCACGTGTTACGCATGGCAAACACACGTCTACCGTACCGTGTCCTGTTCTCCGTTCCTCCTCAGGAGTGGGAAAAACCACGTGGAGGTGAACAGATGACGTGGCAGCGAGGAATGAGAAAATGTACAGCAAATTTAGAAAAGTAGGTGCTTCACGTCTTCGTGGTTGGGGTCCAAAAGATCCGTCTACCAGTTGGCTGGAGACACTGAAGGATATGGCAGCGAACCGCGAACAGTGGTGATCGTGTTGTCACTTTCTATCGAATCAGAATGATTGGTCGATGTGCGTTTGTACAGTTAGACTGTGTATTCCGTGTGTTGGCTACTGGGGCATTCTTTCCTTTTGCTACCCGTGTAGGTCCATTCCCTGTCCATCTTGTATATTCATGTTTTCTAATTGAACGTGCAACATGGCGAGAAAGGCAGTGGTCAGTAGGGCTTGCCCTACTGTTTCACGCTGTACGATGATGATGATGATAACACGTTCTACTCGGCCAAGTCCCCTGGTCAAGGCTTTCATTCCTTTTTACCATGTCATGGACTGACCACCTCGACCTACTTCCGAACGCCGCCTGCCTCAGAGAACAGCGTACGCTGAGGACGTTTATCGGTGCGCATGTGTAACGTCCCAACCACCTTATCCTGTTTAGAATCAGTGCTTGATTCAGAAACTGACCTCTGGTTCCCAACATCTTACGTCTGACCTCAGCATTGCTGATACGGTGTTCGGGCAATGTTACGGAGACATCGGTGCTCTAACACCGACAGTCTTTGTTTATCTTCTACCCTTAACGGCCATGTTTCTGAACCGTATAGAAGAACGGACCTAACCACCGCGGGGCACACTCTACCCTTAACAGTCAATCGGATGTCACGCCGACGCCACAGATGACGGAGGTTGACAAAAGCCAAACACGACTTTCTGTATACGCGATGGCAGTTCATCCGTTATCTGTCCACCTGGTGAGATGTAACTGCCCGGGTAACAAAATTTTCCCACTTCAGCTAGAACTTCCCCGGCCATGAAAAGTGGTGTCCGTCGGGTTTGCCCTATTTCGCTCTTATTCCTTAATTTTGTAGTTGAAATGATTCTTGAGAAAGCCCTATCCTGGCGTGAGAATAGCGGCATCGATCTATGCTTAGACAGTAAGCTGTCTGACTTAGAAAACGCGGACGATATTGTTCTTCTGAATGAAGATCCAGGTAAGTTGCAGGCTTTTCTTGATAGCCTAAACAACCGTGCAGCAATGTTTGGGTTTTTCGCACCTTCAAAGTCTAAAATGCTGCTGCAGGACTGGGCTGGCGCTACGCCAACTCTTGTGTTGGCAGGGGAAGCTCTAACTGAAGTGAATAAGTTTCGTTACCTGATCAGTTACATCTTACCAGGTGGACAGGTATCGGATGAATTGTCAACACGTATACAGAAAACGCGTTTGGTTCTCACCAACCTCAGCCATTTGTGGTGCCGGCGTGATATCCGAGAGTGTGTATAGTGCGGCGGTTAGGTCCGTTCTTTTATATGGTTCAGAAACATGGCACAGTGATGGGGACACCCCTTCATACCTGATTCCTGAAATTCTTCATGGTCAGTTTCTCTACACGCGCTGCTCATGGGCGAGTGTTATTCGAGACATCCTTGAAGCAGCCCCATGCTCTCGTAGTAGCTAGCCGCGTAAAAGTACAATAAGTACATTGAATATAGTACAGGATCATGGTAGCTAGCATCGACTACTTTCTCTGCACAACTGCACATTTCGATGGGTTTGTTTGGCATTCGCATTTTCGGTTTGTTGTTGTTACCAGGTTTCACTGATATATACACATGACCTATCACTGTCCTATCGAGTTCGGTGTTCGGAAATACGCATGGTTTGTTTAGGCATCACTGGTATGTCCATTGTTGTTCCCCACCAATCTAATCTGCACAGGCTAGTAAAAACTCAGTTCAACCAGTGGCTACCTCCTCTTGAAAATAGTCTTCAGCGAAATTTCATTTTTTAGAACAGAAAATATAATTTGCGATCGAAGTTGAAACATAACCTTAGCCTGAGCAACTTCCTGTTCACACTCTTCCCACCGACTCTCTCGTTTGAAGAAACGGCGTTCCGAGCGCACGGCAGGTGATCGAAAACGGTATACTGTGGACCTTGATCTGAACCTGACAGAAGATTCAGATGCCAATGACGAGGAAATGGCAACCCTGAACTCAACAGGCAACGTGGTGAGTAACACTTATTTACAATGTCTAAGGTGTTGTATAGTTGTTGGACGACAAACAACCGAGCAACAAAAGTACGCATTAAAATACTTGAATGTAAACGATGCACAGTGAAAATCTTGTTTCAGATAAAATTCAGCCGTTTGAATATGCAGGTCTTGGGAAGTTGTCCAAATGCCCCAAAGATTGAGTTCTTCGAAGAGCAGGATATTATTTTTGTTTTACATGATACTTGATGGACACGAGTTGTGGTGGATGGGATATATCTCGACACATAACTTAGCCGGAACTGGGTTTTGAACACCAGATGACGATCCCTGCGTTTCTATTATAAATCATCGGGGACTCAGGTTTGTACTATTGCTCCTCTGTTTTCGAAACAATGTGCACACAATCAGCCGGTTTCGTTCACTGGCCATAATGTTATTTCTTTTTAGTTCCTACCCCACGTGCCGTTTCGAGCGGTGGTGGTCAGAGATCAGGGGTTCGAATCCCGTTATCGCCGATCACTGGTGGTTGATAATAATCTAGTTCCAAGTCCCGGGGTCGGGTTGCCGGTTATCCCTGATAGTGCAGCGAGCCTTCCACTGCACTATAGGGTAAGCATGTAGAAAACCATTCATCGAACCCTTACGTCAGTAGTAAACAAATCAGGAGAGGTTAGTTCGCCGTCTTACTCTGTTCTGGAATTGAAGTAAGTTGCTGTCTAGATAAACAAGCATATAAAATTATAAGTCTAAATCAAAATAATGAAAAGATGACAAATAAATGGTGTGCTTGGTGGAAATATTCTCTCTGTGAAACAGTATCGCGAACGGTTGATCCCTAAAGTAATTGTTTATATCTTAATGTATTGAAGCACACTTCCTGACTGAAGGGCCTAATACGCTGTCAGGGTCCTTAGATTTTGCGTTGGAAGTCCACGTAGGACCCCGGTAGGCCACTAGAGGGCATTTACAACACTCCGTCAGTTGATGTGCTATGCCATTCCCGCTTTATGTTTGTTTCCCTGAGCGATATTGTTTTGTCTGCTCTGTCGTTCCGTGGTGAAATGTCATTTCTGGAAATTATTACTGACATTAGTAACGTTCTACGTGAGCGCTAAACTGTCATCACGGGAAATATCTCATTAAGTATATCCAAGGCCCCGTCTGAATAACCGATTTTTTCACTATGGTTGTAGGTGGTGACGGATGAAAATGACTTCAAAGTGGTTGAGTCAGTGCTCGGTCGGCGCGTCACAAAACGAGTGGTGAAAAAGATAATCCAGCGTAGTGTGACCACTCCAGATGGACGACCCACGACGGGGGATAGCGCAACAGATGAACAAGTCGAGGATGAAGAAGAAGAAGATGTTGAGGAATTTTACTTGAAGTACAAAGGATAGTAAGCAGAGCGTAATTTTACTACCAGGCATCTCGATAGAAGATAAATCCGTTACTGCTGTGAATTCACAACAGCGAATCAGAACGTTTATTCTATGTTTGTTGTGAACACAACAGCGTGGCGGACAAGCTCGTTTTCAGTTATTGTACTCATACCAATACATAACATTAAATATGTCTAAAAAAATGGGAATGATTATCCAAATCTGTCTGTGCACGTCTGTGTGTGTGCATGTGAAATTGATCACAGTGAAGAATGTTCGAGTGGTTGCATGCGTTCGGGCACAAGAAGTGGGCCATGGAAGTTTAAGTGTAAGCGAACATATGTTTTCGGTGATTTCATTCTCAAGCCAATTACAGTCACATTTAAATGAAACAGAATAAGGGATTTTCCGCCAGAATGTGTGAGGCTATTATTTGTATGGATTTTATTCAGAATTGTGTGGAAGAAAATGCATACCCCATACTTTACTGGAAACACTCACGCCGATACCGGATATATCCTAACGGCAAAACACTCAAGCGCCATGCTTTAAATCAGTTGGACACCGTGAAATCTAAAATTCCTGAGTTGGAACGTAATATGGCTCAACACCAGGTCGCTGTTGAATCTCTGTATGAGACGGATAAAGAACTGTTCACGGAGTACGCACAACAAATCACAAAAAGCCGTTCGGAAAAGAAATTGTCAGCTCTGTACCAGATGCTAAGCCAACTCAAACCACAGGCGAGCTTTCCGAATACACCTGAACGGTACGTGCACAACGTTTCCAATGTAATATTGAGTCCGATTTTAATTGAAGCCCTGTCCCTCGGGTCAAGGTTTTGTTATCCACGCAAGAATGAAAACCAGATAGGTCTAGAAGTCCCCTTTGAGAGCCTCATGGGACAAATCAAGGACTTAATACCGAGATCACTGGCTGACCTGGAAATTTTCAAAAGCTCACTAGTCACAGCTTGCTACCAGTATCGGAGATATCAAACCCCAAACCATGGTCTTCTAACAAAGAAGCATATAGATAAACTCAAGGAGTTACAACGAAATCGACAGATAATTCTCAGTAGACCGAATAAAGGAAGTGGGGTAGTGGTAATGAGTCGTTGTGATTGTTTCTAAGCTGTTGGACATATTGGGTGACGAATCTAAATCCACTCATGATTTATCGGGAAAAGACCAAACGGGTCTTGCAGAGAAAGAAATTACTAACGCATCGAGGAATTTGAGAGTCAATGGATATATATCATCCAGTCTCTTTGAGAAACTCAAACCTGTGGGTCCAACTATGCCTCGTCTTTATGGGTTACCAAAAGTGCACAAACCTGACCCACCCCTTCGTCCAATTTTATCTATGACTAACTCGGCCTATCATGCTACAGCACGGTGGCTGGTAGGATTCTTGGAGCCAGTTCGACAAAGGCTGGTCAAGCACACGCTTCGTGGCAGCTTCCAGTTCGTTGAGGCCATCAAAGATGTGAACGTTCAGCAGAAGCAGATGTTTTCATTAGACGTGAAATCTCTGTTTACCAATGTACCCCACGTAAAAACAGTGAACTTTGTTTGCGCGTTCATTGGACGATAATGTATATCGATACAAATTCCGACGGATAACCTAAAAGAATTGTTGCTTAGGTGCACACGTAATGTACAATTCCTATTCAATGGCGCATACTACAGACAAAAAGATGGTGTCGCAATGGGATCCCCTTTGGGTCCACTTCTGGCCGATATATTCATGGCCAAATTGGAAGCCAATGAACTGAATGCAACTATAGAGGGTTTAACTCAATATTACCGTTATGTAGACGACATATTTTGTGTTGGTGAGCGGAATTTGAACGTGGGAGAGGTGATAAGATTATTCAACGCTGCACACCCAGCCATAACGTTTTCGGTTGAGACAGAAGTTGATAATCATCTCCCATTTTTGGACGTTGATCTAACAAGACGCGCGGACGGCTCTATCCAAAGGGGAATTCACAGGAAAACAACATGGACTGGACAATATACAAACTTCCACAGCTTTGTTCCAATCGGCCAGAAGCGAAACTTAATAAGATGCTTAGTATCCCGAGCTACACTTATTTGCTCGGATGATACACTAGAGACGGAGTTAAGAATGATTCGTCGGATCCTTTCGGAAAACGGCTACCCCGACAGATTCATTGAACGTAATATGAAATACCGAACAGAGCCAGAAAGGATATCACAGGTGGAAAAGAAAACCTTGTTCCTCAAACTCCCTTACAAGGGGGATGCGGCTGCCGAGAGAGTAAGCAGGGTTTTATCTGCCACATGTAAAGCCACTTTCAACGCTGCCAAGCTTGGGTGCTTTTTCTCGACATCGACCATCATAAAATGCGAGAACAAGGATAAGTTGCCTTTGTTGACCTTTTCAATGATTATTTATCAATTCAAGTGCACCTGTGGTGCCACTTATGTGGGTCGAACGACAAGGCATTTATCTAAACGCATTAAAGAGCATCAACCACGTTGGCTTCAACATGGAGGAAGAGGGGCTGTATCGAGTTCCATTCTCGCCCATCTGTTAGACACAGGCCACAAGGCTGATCGGGCTACATCATTCAGTGTCCTATACAGGGTTCAACCGAACGAGTCAAAATCAGTCAGAAATAGGACACTAGCGACGGCTGAGGCAATCAGCATCCGGCTATTGCGGCCCAAGCTTTGTTCACAGAAGAAGCTGGTCCAAGCACTTGAACTTCCGTGGCCGAAGGTCAATGACGTCATGCTCGAATGTGATGCCGATCCAAGCCTCTGACGACGACACGTGATTTTACCATGTTCCCTGTTCATCTATCGATTAGTCGGCTAACCAATCGAGTGACTGACTGACTGATTGACTGATTGATTAAATTTGTCCTTTTCCTTCCCTCATTCTGTTTCATATAAATGTGATTGTAATTGGCTTGAGAATGAAATCACCGAAAACATATGTTCGCCTACGCCTTGTTTTCTGATGTTAACCAAGGGCTTTTTCCGTTTACTCATGAAGTTTAAGTGCTTGCACAAATTGTTTCTGAGCCCACAGGGGAGAATTGTAGAGTTGAATGCTCACGGCCTCGGCTGTGGCTGAAATGCGGAACTTGACAAGTCTTGATTGCTTGCTCCGGACTTTGTATATGGTGCGAAAAGCGTTTATCACCTCTACTGAATGGTTTGACTCAACAAGGTGTAAACACACAGCACTCGTAATTGTCTTAATTGCTCCAGTGTTCAACCAAGCCGGGTGGTGTTCACGAACACGTTCGGATAAGCGCCTGGTCGTGCGGCCAACGTACCTGGTTCCACAGGAACAGGTGAATGAATACACACAAAAAGATGCTGCAGAATCTGGCACTCTATCCTTCAGTCGAAAACACACGATCGGTTTGGACTCGAACATACTTTGTAATTGTGCAGCGTAGAATGTTCTACCGACTGCTCCTATTAGTCTTCGTTGAATAATTTCAGTTTCCGTATCTCCTTTGGATGGTAAACGGACTTATACGGGCTTCTTTTGGACTACTGTCTGTCTCGGTCTATCTTCATGTCACTGCATCGTCTTTTCAATGAACCGTTCAGGATAGCCGTTTCCTAGGAAAACACTCCTCAGAAAACGAATTTCATTTTCTATCGTGTCTTCAGTGCAGATTTTCCTTGCTCTATTAACCAGGCAACGTACTAGATTTCTTTTCACTTTAAGTGGTACGAAACTCGAAGTTGCTCTTCGATGCACTGACAACTGAACGGAACGATCACTTCGACGGCTTGCACAAACAGATGTTTGTTCAATTCACTTTGGATGGGCAGTGTTAAATCTGTTAAGTAGTACATTTGGATCAACTTTGGTATCTACTACATGTACGATATAGTCTACGTACCGTTTGTATAAGGTGCAACCTTTTTTGAGTCATTTAATGGTATGGATTGGTATGAGTACTAATAACCGAAAACGAACTTGTTCGTCACGCTGTGTTCTCAATGTGTTCTGTGGGATTTTTCGTACGTACGTTTTGTTGTATTGCAAAATTCTTTTATATGTCCGCATAATTTCATGTAACCCATCACAGCAAGACTGACTGTCTTTAGAAGTTGAATTTCACGATTTATTGTATATACTATTGTAATCATAGTCGTTAATTTACTCATTTTTGTTGCCACAATCGTCTATATCGATTTGGAGCGAGGATCAGTAAGGCGAACCGAAATTCTCGTCGTACTCACACAAGCTCAGAAAGATTTCAAGTTAGGCTATTGTGTTAATGACTAAGAATCAGACCAGTGTTTAGAAACGGAAAGTGGTGTGCGTCAGAGTTGCCCTTTATCGCCCTTCCTCTTCAATTTTGTAATTAAGATAGCCCTATCCTCACGTGAGAATAACGGCATCGATCTATGCTCAGACAGTAAGCTGTCTGACTTAGAATACGCGGACGATATTGTTCTTCTGAATGAAGATCCAGGTAAATTGCAGGCTTTTCTTGATAGCCTAAACAACCGTGCAGCAATGTTTAGGTTTTTTTGGAAACATCGTGATGTGGCTAAGTTTCGCAGCCGGTGGCGTAGTTGCATTCGGACTCTTTCTTTGACCTCTTGATTTCCGCTTGATACTTTGAATTTTTGGAATCTTTTTCACTTTATCCTTCTATTCTGTTTGCCCTTTACTGGACGACGCTGGAAGACAGCAACGGGAACCAGACTAGAGAAGTGAGAGATTTGTGGTTGAATAAACTAGAACCAAAACCAACTTTAGCAACGTTACTTTTATATATATATATATATATATATATATATATATATATATATATATATATATATATATATATATATATATATATATAATCCAGCATTCTGATCAGTTAGTTTCATTGTGGAAACAATAATGTCTATTTTCACGTAATTTTATAAATACTTCTCCCCTCAGTTCATATTTGCATTGCGAATGGCGTGCGCTGGATGAAATCGATGATCCACGAATTCGTCCCAAACTTAGGCGGTTTGAAATGAAACAAGCAAATACCCTTCAGGGAGAGGTAAGTCAGCAGGACTCTCTGAGCACCCGTTTGATTTGATTATCCTTATTTTTTCGCAGGAAAAGTGACAATAATAACGCGTGATATTTCTAGCAGTACCTGAATTCTTGACTTTCTAGCAGGTTTGGTCAGATAGAAAAGTACAGCCGTTGGCCAATGAGCTAACTAGTGCTAATAATTTCTGTGTATTTTCACAGAAGAACTTTTTTCGATAAAATAGCCCCGATAATAGTGGTGCTGAAAACTTCGGATAGTTTATTTTCGTTCCTAATGTGAATAAAAACCTGGTTGTTATTGGAAGCCTCAAAGGTTCAACCACTGTTCTGATCATGTTCTCTTCAGTTGATTGTGCTTGCAGCCTGAGATCCACCATGTTGGTTTGGTTAGTAAAAATGATTTGATCGAAGTGATTCATTTTAGGATGTCACATCGTTATGGTAACGTGAAGCCAACCGGTTTAGTCTAATGGCAATGTGCAGGATTTAAGTATAAGTGACACGTTTAAGTGGTCCACTAGCAATTCTAGCACTGCTAAGCGCCCAGTTGTTTCCGCTGAAGAAAACTCTTCGGACTCACGATTTTCCTTTCATTCACATCGTCAGCATAAGCTTGCTCTGTTTTTAGTCCGTTTGTACGTTGTGTATCAAATACGTCAAACCCATGTCGTCTTATTTAACTTCCATAACCAGGAGGATGACATCGTTCTCTTCAACCCTGATTATGTGGAGGTGGAACGTGTGTTAGATATGAAAGTGTATCGTAACGGTGAGCAGGTAATAACTGGTGGCGCGAAGCGGGGCGAACGACAATCAGGACTTGATTCGACGGGTTTGAAGCGAGAAACAAAACGGGAACGAGAACGCAAACGAGCACAAGCTTTGCGCGAAGCCAAAGCCAAAGCTCGTGCCAAAGCCGAAGCCGCTTTTGCGTCATTCAACGCACCATCCGTTGCCAGCTCTTCCTCGGTATGCAGTCAAGATGAAATTTTCGATCGAGAGAATAGCGAGCGAAGTAATATCGAGTGCGTAGCACCGTCACCTGCCAGAGAGGCACCTAACTCAGTTGCCGTAGATGAAAAGGAGACTACAAACCTTCATACGGATTCACCGGGAATATGTGATGCCGCAGATTCTCCGTCGACGAGCCACGTCTCAACAAAGGAAACACCAGAATCCGTCGAGAACAATCCTACTTCGTCTAACGTAAAGGTACCAATAGCGAATACAACCTCAAGTCGAACCCCCGAGTCATGCGCGAACGAATCCGACAACAATTCGGAAGCAGAGGAACGTCCATCTTCGCCCGTAAATGTGACTTACTACCTTGTGAAATGGCGGTCTCTAGCTTACGAAGATGCCACATGGGAACTGGCGCAAGACGTTGACCTGGCAAAAGTGAAGGAGTTCCTAAAGTGGCAAAGCCCTCCGAAGTTGGCCCCAGTTCCTCGTGACAGTAATTACAAGGCAAGTTTTTTTAGCATTTCGTGATCTTCGTCCACGCAGTTTTGCTTTCGGGAACAACACAATGGGCGATGACTGTCTGCTCTATTGAGTTGCTCCACTTTTCGCTAAAGCCGTTTAATGCTTGACCACTGAAAATCAGTCGCATTCGTACTAAAATCACGTGCGAGAATTGTGCAGTCATCTATACCACGGTATTTGAACGCTGTAGGTTGCTACAACGTTTCGGACCAATCTCAAGGATATATTTCTTATTTTATTGTGACTGTGAAAAATCGAGCTAATACAGTGATTACTTCACACCCTATTAGCTGGCCGTCATTGGTACGTTAAAATCGAATTTACACCCATGCCCTCCCAGGTCTTAGAGTAAAAGTTACAGATGTTCGCGAAACCAGTTTTCCGGGCAATTAGAGATGGCAGCGACCGGATGGTGCAATCGGTCGTACTGTTGCAACAGAAGCGTGGTATTTGCGTTGTTTCATGTGTGTTATGTTGTTTCAACGTTTATTCCCATCTGTTTGAAAGCCACAATGGAGATGACATGCGCATTTAAATCCACAATTGTTTAATTTTCTTATTTGGTAGCGATGAAAAGCTACTGTGCTCAAATAAGTTCATTTATTGCAATTCTCCCGTGGCAAAAAACGAATTCCTTTGGAGTTTGTTCCGTTGTTCTAACGCATGCTTTCAACTGAGATTGTGGTAATTGGTGCTAATTTTAACACCTAAGTTCCTAGTTTAAATGAGACGAAAAGACACACATCATTAACTCTGAGGCTAGACACAATGTACTGAGAACCAGGGATCAGTGTACGGTACAAGTAGCAAGTATCATAACAAATTACGTGGGTTCTTAATTGCATTGCGCATGTCCTCGTTTAGACTCAATGGGCATTGTTCACCGATGTGGGTAACAGCTACAGTATGGGATAAGTTGGTTAGTCCGTGTCGTGGCAGAATAGCATATAAGCCTCAGTCAGTTGTTTTGGCTGTGCAGGACTTGTTAGGTTCCCAGGTTGAGGATCGTGAACTTTGTTTTATTTCTAACCGATAAGTACCGCAAGGTAGTGACGGGGTCAAAAGCACTGAAGGGATAGCTCAACCGGGAACGAGCTTGTTCTCCACGCCGTTTTGTTCTCAAGGATAGGTCATTGTTTAGTGAAGCTGAAGCGGTTCAAATAGTGTGCTGCAGGAGCCTAGGCTGATTCACTTTACATATAGAATAAGACTGAATCTGACTGTAGCATCCTCGGATGTTTGGTGTTGATAGTCAGTCCTGTTCCGGTGTTCAGGAAATCCCCATCTTTACCCAAAAATAAATCTTATTCTCGGGGGAAAATAATTCCGAGCCATTGATATTTTCCATTTTTATACTCTTCTAAATACATATTTTCTCCATAATAGACGTTCATCTCGTGCGACTTCTATTGATTCTTTTCATGGTGATTTACGATATCACGTACAATCTGTCAAAAACCCATAAACACTGGATTTCGCTTTACATTTCTATTTTCACGTGCGTTGTCGTGTACCGTGCGGTATGCGGTCTAGCTTCTGGAGCCCTAGCGCTTTGTGGCCTATTGTTCTCACGTGGTTAGTGTCGAAGTGCAATGCAGTTACGGATTCCTTGTATCCAGCCTAGTGATCATTACGCCACGGTATCTAGATCACTCGGTGATTACGTTCGTGCCTCACAGTCACATAAAACGTGTTTATAAAATCCATTTGAAAACTGCACAATGAAATCCCACTTCATTTTCCCTCTAAATTTACTGACCAAACGATCGGATTTTTGTACGGTCATAAACGTTACCGTTCTAAAAGAAATTCATTGAAGCATCCTCCAACGAATAGTTATTTTTTTTAAATAAAGCCCAAAGCACCAATTCACAATTTTGGGCACATTACATCTTTTTTTCTGTCAGATCATCCGACCTGATCCTTCCACATGGAGACCGATTGAATCTGGCAAGGTGTACAAAAATAGCAACAAACTCAGGGATTATCAATTGGAGGGTGTGAATTGGCTCACTTATTGCTGGTTTCACCACCGTAACTGCATTTTGGCTGATGAAATGGGCCTAGGAAAAACCGTACAGTCCGTTACTTTCTTGTTGGAACTCGCCAAAACGGGAATTCCTGGACCATTTTTGGTCATTGTACCACTGTCTACTGTGACTAATTGGCAACGTGAGTTTGAGAATTGGTCGGATTTCAATGTGGTCATCTATCATGGGAGCGGTACAAGTCGTAACATGATTCAAGAGTACGAAATTTTCTATAGACGCCGCCCATCGGACTCCGCGGTACGACATGACGTCTACAAGTTTAACGCGCTGGTCACGACCTTCGAAGTACTGATGACTGATATCGAATTTTTCGGCAAGATTCATTGGGCAGCCGCAATCATCGACGAAGCACATCGACTAAAGAACAAAAAATGCAAACTAGGAGAAGGTCTTCGATATTTGGACCTTGTAAGTCGGTAACGATTCCCTAGATCAATTTTGTGTTTAGTGTTCGTGTGTGAGCCTGTGTATGTATGATGCAACACAACACTTATCGTGCCTGTGTGTGCCTCATTCTTTTCAGGATCATCGGGTGCTCCTTACCGGTACCCCTCTTCAGAACAATGTCGAGGAACTGTTTGGTCTTTTAAACTTCCTCGAGCCGGATCGATTCAATTGTTCGTCCACTTTTGTTGCTGAATATGGTGACCTTAAAACCGAAGAACAAGTCGAAAGTTTAAAAGCATTGTTAAAGCCTATGATGCTCCGGCGACTTAAAGAGGACGTGGAGAAGAGTCTGGCACCGAAAGAAGAAACAATCGTAGAGGTATGGGCAAATCAGAACATCCTGTCCCATCCATAACGGGTTTAGGGTCAGAACGTTTGTTTATAATTTCTCATACACCTTAAGTTGTTCTCTAACTCTTCACTCATAATTCTCCTTGATTTAATTTCGTTCTCGATTTTCCCTTCAAATTCCAGGTTGAATTGACCAATATCCAAAAGAAATATTATCGTGCTATCATGGAACGGAATTTCACATTTCTTTGCAAAGGGTGCAGTTCTACAAATGCGCCCAATTTGATGAATGTCATGATGGAGTTACGCAAGTGTTGCAACCATCCCTTCTTGATAAAAGGTGCAGAAGATGCCATTCTAGCAGATATGCGAGAACAAAACGTAGGTTCTTTATTCATACCCTATTGGTGCTTTCAGAGTCGCTTCACATCTTATTTTCCTTAATGATACAAGTGTTAATAATCAGTGACCCCGGCAGGGTTCGTGCTCACGCACGGTTGCCACCCCCGCTTTAGTAGTGCGTGTACTTCACCAGGTGAGCTACGATGCCATGCCGAAGGGCTTCTGACTTCGCAATGTGGATCACACGGCTTGTCCACCCAGGTTACAGTAGCACTTGGCATCCGCCACAGTGAACTATCTTGAAATTTGACTTCTCACAATGGGGTTTCCCTTTTGTACTAACCGGCGTCCACAAGTTCAGCGCATCGAGCATATTTGGTTCAATTAAGGTTTGGCAAATTTGACAAATTTTCCGTAAAACCCGCCAAATCTTAATTGGCCGTTAACACTGGGATCATTACAAAGAATTTGTCGAATGTGCCACACTGCAGTTCAGTTTATTAATTCGTCAACTTTCGGTTTTCAAAATGACAATCTAATTGAGGAGGGAAACCACTCCAACAATACCAACTCTTGTAAACGCACGCTTTATTAACTTAGGTCATGATGCAAGTCCAAGAAATACTTTCTAACTTTTCACATTGCTCCAGTTTGTTCATCTATCAAGTGATAACAATACGCAAAAAAACTCACTTCGGTCTCGAATTCTCTATCTGATCGATGCGTTGATGAATTTTCCGTCGTCGTTTTTTCCATCTCTGCCCTTACCTCTTTCTAAAGTCCTCGGATGAGCCGCTGGCTGAAGAGTCACAAACATTCCAAGCTCTGGTTTATGCGTCCGGAAAACTTGTACTAATTCACAAGTTATTGCCAAAGCTGCGCGCTGACGGACATAAGGTTCTCATATTCTCCCAAATGATTCGAGTATTGGATATTCTCGAAGATTATCTAATTCATCAAAGGTAAGCTAGATTTATGCGTATCTGCGTTCGGTTTGCAGGTGGGTGTGTAAAGAGACACTGCACGCTTTCTCAGTTTTTTTGTTGCATTCTTGCTAGTCCGTTTTCTTCATGCTTTTGCTATATAACGTTATTTCATCATACGAATTTCTGGCAGATACTGCCGAATGTGTCGTGAACATCACTAAAGGATTCTGAGATACGACCAATTTTTTCTCGACCCAGTTGTCTAGTTCATCATATATACGGCACCCGAAACGCCATTAAACACACCCTATCTGTTTGCGATTACCTTCGAACCAAACCGCTCGGAGTCATCAAATTTCTTGCTCGCATGTCAACCCAAAAATAAACTGAATATACACATGGATTTGAAGCACGAAGCAGATCAATCTGATCATCCCAGATAACGTGCCTCAGAGGGTGCGAAATGCTATTATATGCACCCATCAACTAAATAATAGAAACAAGCTGCGAGTTACGAAACACAGCGTCCTTTATTGATGATGTTCCCGGTGGTCTCATCCCCTTTGTTGTCCGTTCATCGGGGGTGGTTGGCGTCAAACTATACAAAGTTCTGAAGAGTCTTCCATTCGCACATAGTCATCTCATTAAGGGATCCCAGACATTTTCGACCGGGTTCAAGTTTGAATTGTGATGGCCTATTGTCTTTGATATAACGGTACAATAGCCATATTCTGGTGAGGTTGACCGTATCTGTAGCCGCATTATAATGCTGAAATGTCATGGTCCTTAGTCGACTTATCGCCATCTTTGGGAGCAAAAATTCATACATTGTTCCGGTGTATGAGCCAGCTGTCTACTTCTCTTCTAACATTGCTAACTGAAATTTTTGTCTTCAAAACCGTACTCCAGGCCATTAGAGGACCAACAGTAAAGGCTGAGACTGAAGTCCGGTTTGCTTCTTCTAAAGTCGTGCCATTAGCACATAATTACATCACGTCTGTCGAAATTGAACTGCTTCTCTGTTTTGCATTTCGCACCCTCTGAGGCACGTTTTCTGGGATAAACCGATTGATCTGTGTCATGTATCAAATCCATGTGTATATTTGGTATATTATTGGGTTAACACGCCAGCAAGATTTATTGACTGAGTGGTTTGGCTCAAAAGTTATCCCAGAAAACCTGAGACAAATAGAACGGCTTTAGTGGCGTTCCGTTTGCTGTAGCACATTAGGCTGCGTGTAACCCGTGAAATTATTGCGCGCGCTTCAGCTAGTAGGTTCATCATGTGAGAAAAGATCGATCGCAATTCTCATTTGTTATCATTGTGCATCCGCATTAGAGGCCCGACAGTCGGTTGGCTATCGCCAGTTTAGTTGTAGCGAAAACGTTAATCGCGGGAAAAAATCACGTGACACTTGGACCAATGAAAGTGCATGCAACACTCCCACGCGTTAGACGCAGCTTAGTGTGCTGTGTCGGGTCGACTCAGGGGCATGAGCCCCTTAATGAAAAATTCAGACAAATTGAGGCCCACCCGGGGCTTGCCGCTAAAGCATTCTATTGACGCGAATGTATTTTCCCGGTACGACGAACTTAACTTCATGATATGAATTTGACTAAGAAAAACTATGGTTCCTTCTGTTAACTAAGTATACACTGGACTACTATCGTTTTTTCTACGTAGTTGCTGGGTATTCAGCTCCGTGTATATGGGGCGACTGCTCAACTTGATTGGAACAGTTTGTTCACTTGCGCTCATTCACCGCTTCCGTCCACAATCTAACGCGATGACTATTAATTAACTGCTTCATTTTTCTCAGATTCCCGTTTGAGCGCATTGATGGTCGCATACAAGGTCCGTTGAGGCAGGAAGCAATTGATCGTTTCACCGCAGGTATGACGCCCTACGGGAGTGTGACAGACGCTTTTTATGGCAACTATGTCATGGTTTCTAAATATTAAAAAATAAAGCTTCGATGCAGGGTGCATACATTCATTGTTGTTCAAAATAACGAATTCATACTCTTACTGTAACAGTGGTTTTCACTCAAACGTAGTCTTTTATTGGTTCCTCGAGTGTGATTTATTCACTATTTAAGCTTTATAAGACTTTTTGCTTTCTGATTCGCGGTTATGAGATCGCTGTGTTTGCATCAGAATTGAATTTTATGCTCTTTTGGAGTGAATCTTGCCTGAAATACAAATAAACCAGTTTTTATCGGTAACCGAGTTTGTTTCGATACTAATCACACTTTCTCTGCCTGTTTTCCTCATTCCGAGACAGATCCTGACAAGTTCGTTTTTCTGTTGTGCACAAAAGCCGGTGGGTTGGGCATCAATCTGACCGCGGCGGATGTCGTTATTATTTATGATTCCGATTGGAACCCTCAGAATGATCTCCAAGCCCAGGCTCGTTGTCATCGTATTGGACAGCAAAAAATGGTCAAAGTGTACCGACTGATCACGCGAAACACATATGAACGGGAGATGTTTGATCGTGCATCGCTCAAATTAGGTTTGGACAAAGCGGTGTTGCAATCTATGGGAAGCAAAGAGGCCCGACAAGTGCGTTTTATGTTTGGTTGTGTAGTCGATGCTTTTTTACCCTCTGATCCTCCGTTTGTTTCGTTAATCCGAGTACTGTATAGTTGGGCAGCTGTGTTCAGATCAAAGCTGTAGCATTGCGTGTTGTGTTGATCCGCGTGTCTCCGTAACCGAAGACGTTCAGAATGTCTTGGAATCCAATCAATCCAATACAGAGCCTGGTCTTATAAACCAACTAATGATCAACTGTCATCTTTAACTGATCCACTATCTTGACCCCGAAAGTACTCGGTACACTGATAAGAACCATTAGGTTGTCCAAAAGTGGATTATCAAGGAGGACTTTGACGTCGTACTCCAGCCGACAGTTATCGCCTGTTGCTCCATCTTCATTGCAATCGCCTTACTGAATACATGGGGCTATAAAATACATCCGGAAATCTTATCGAGGTAAAAAGCAAAATTCAGACGTCAAGATTATACCGTGAGAAGTTCCTAAATCACCGATGCAGTCATGTTCCCGCGTTAGTTTAGCGTGCTACTGCATTGTGTGTGATATTTAAGTCAAAGGCTCGGGTTAGGTTCATAAACGGAAATTCACAAATCCTGATCCTTTTTTTGCCACGGTTCCGGTTTCCAAGCTGGGGTTTTCAGAAAGATCCCTCGATTGGTGTAATGGTCCGTGAAAATCGTTACCTGAATGACCTCCATCGGTTTCGAGGGTAATGCCTTTCAATTTTCTTCCTGCTAATAATTTTGATTCACGTGTGGTTGTGGCTTGGGAGTTATGTCTCATGTTAGTGATAATTATCCAAAAGCAGGTTATAGATTAGACGCACTTATCAGTCCTAAGAATTCACATCATTTGACCACCTTCAGAGTTCGCGCAGTGCCAGGTGGAGCAACAGACTGTCCCATCTAAGATTCTGGAAACCCTCAAAGTAGGCGGCTGATTTATCAGAAATTCGCGTTCACCAGCCCACTTTATTGAGCGCACTTCGGTCCCAGATACAACGTCGTTCTTTTTCTTCATGCTTGGCTTGCCGGTGGTCACTGTCTTTTACCCGTAGTTGACTAAGCGGGATCCCAATTAGCAGTCGTTTGTGTATATTGCGTCGACGGCAACGAACTGATGCACCGATATTTGCCTGCAGCTTGGGTTTACGCGTCCTCAGACCGCAGTCCGAAAAGCAAAAATGGATTCTCAGATCATTTAAAGTGTGCATTCAACCAATCTGTTTATTACTATCGAATAAAACACATATTGTATGGTAAACTCAGGCGAAAAGAAAGTAAACCTCGCCTCATCCAATTGTGTCAAACTACGAATTACTGTTGGCGTGTATGGGCCTATACTTTAAGGAGCATAATCAATTTGACTGGCGTTAGATTCAGGATAGTTACGTAGCTATTGGTTACCACTGATCACGCCTTCGTTTAATCGCCCGTAATCACACTGACATTGAGGCCGCTCATCATCCATCGATGCTTCTCGATTGTAGTCGAATGTCTGTTTTTCATACTAGAAATTCACAGTTGTTGACACAAACAGATGCCAATGGCTCAAATAAATCGACTGCTAACGCAGCACAAGTTAAGAATTACAAATGGATATCAACTGGAAACAGCGCTAAAGCGAAGGGTTAGTGATTGACACAACCGAGCTGAGTTATGATTGGATTTCGTGGTGGGATAACTCGATGTTTTCTGTCGGGAGGTGGGTAATGGTTTGCTATAAAATGCATGTTGGTTAATTTTGCATCGTGTTTGTTAAGCGGCAGCTTTGGTGACCTGTAATTTCAGTCATTACGCAAGCGTCCGCCACTAGTGACCCATTTTCATTGATTAGCAAGTCTAATCTGAGCTATCGTTTTTATTACGCGACGCGAATTACCCCATGGTTCAGGAACACTATTGATCCTGTTTTTTTTAAAGAGATAGATTGATCCGCAATTCAGCCGTTTGAGGAAAAATTGAGGTGTGCAGTGTTGAGGTTGGACACCTCAGAACAGAAACCTGATACGGATGATCGACTTTGAAAGAAATTGGGAATAGGAGCATCCATAACATGCTCGAAGGAACAAAAACAAAAACAACGACGGTAGAGCAGGTATAGTGAAGCAACCGCCCGGCGGTGAACAAGCTACTGCACGTTGGACGTCAAAGTAAAGTCATCGTTCATGCGATTAGATTTATGTTGAATTCAGTCGCGAGGAGATAAAAAAAGAAAGCAAAGTTTCACTCCACACGTTACTGTACTATTCTATTGTGTTACGAGTTTGAGCTTCGTACGGTGAAGGAAAATCGATAAGAATAAGAAGCGTCCGGTGCGGGCTAGAAAACCAGTCTTGCGCGTAACACGAAAGACAATAGGAAGTACACATGAAGATCAGCAAAGAAACCATCGAAGGACCTAGTAGAGGGCGCGAATTCTTCTGGAACGAATCAGATTTCAAATGGGGGGGAAAGGATGGTGTTTGAGACATATCAAGATAAGATAATGTTTAACAACATTCGAGAGAATGCGATTTGCGGAGCCCCAAGTGGAGATTTTTCTAAGTTCAGAATTGAGCAATAGATCAATAGCACAATGATCCCCATCGATTTTGGTGTTGGAATGGTGGGAGGTTGAATTCGAAGCTGAGCGGTGCACCAATGGTTCATTCCGAGTCGGTTATGTGTCGTTCTAGTTATAGGACCCTCAGCAAGACTGATTTTAAATTCCGCAACGTTTATTCGTACTTCTTCCTGATATCGTTTGACAGGCTCAGATGAGCAAGAAAGAGATCGAGGAACTACTAAAGAAGGGTGCTTATGGTGCTTTGATGGACGACGATAAAGCAGGTGAGGACTTTTGTGAGGAAGACATCGACAAAATCCTACAATCGCGTGCTCGCGTAGTGCAACTGGAACAGGGGGAAAAGAACTCGACTTTCTCCAAGGTAAGTCTACTTTCTATCCTGTTTCGTGACGTCGTTTTTGGCATTAAGCACTTCGTGATCTATTTACGTGGTTCCCATTAGGTTAATCCGCCCTTACTCTTCTGCTCTCAGTATATATATATATATATATATATATATATATATATATATATATATATATATATATATCCGTAGGATGTATTTCTGACACTTAGTGGAAAACCCACATTCTTCGCATCCAAAAGTCCAATGCCTCGAGTTGGAATCGAACCGTTTGAATCTAATCCGTATTCGTTTAGATTTGTTTCAGATGCTCGTTACTAGTCTACCACTGCGGTATCCCAAACTGCCTCACAAATGGATATTACGGAAAAATTACCTGAGATTTGTCAACCCTGAACATTGTTCACTCTCCATTTTTTTCAGGCTACCTTTTCCATATCGGACAACCGTAGTGATATTGAAATCGATGATCCGAATTTTTGGCAGAAATGGGCGAAAATGGCTGGTGTGGATGAGACTGCTGGCACAATAAAAGTGAGTTATTTCTCTCGCTTTCCAGTTGTCTTGTCTTGTAACGGTTGCGTCTGCCCCGTTCACAAACTCGGTGTTACCGTGATAGTAAACAAGTAGTGAGAAATTTCCATTTAGTTTTACAGTTGCGTCAATTTCTTCTCGAATGGTTTGTATAGCGTTTCATTTCGACTGCCTGAAAATGGTCATTAGTTTATCCTCGGTCTAATTTTCTTGCCTAACACGGATTGCTTTCAAAAATGTCACAAACCCCTTTTTATCGATCACTAGTAACGGTTTATACTCAGTCGATGCACCAGGTGACATTTTTCATTAGCCTTGAATAGTTATCAGGGTAGTCCAGATGCGATACTGGACTATGGATTAGCTGACTCAATCCCTAACTCACTTCATTTACCGCAATGAGGAAAGTGCTATCGATGTTTTACATCTTGCCTTTTATCAATCATTCTTGTTTTTCAAAACCTCAAAGGATCTCATCATGAAAACTCCCCGACAGCGAAGACAAACCAGCCGGTATTCAGCTCTAACCAGCGAACCGGTTGCCCCAAGTCCTCCGAGCTACGACGTGTCTGATCTGGATGATAGTGCTACTGCTCAGAGCTCGGCTGATGAAAATACAGCTAGCGGTTCAACTGTTCGTGGTCGTTTCCGCCGAAGTCGCCGACATCGCCGTCTTTCGAGACACGGCAGTCTGAGTCGCCGTGTTAGCCAGGTATCCCTGAAAACAGAAATTCCCAATGCGGTGCCAAACCCTCTTCAGGTGGAACCCCTAGATCGAGCTGATCTGTTTCGGGTAGAACGCTGTTTGCTAACCTGGCCCTGGGGTCATTGGAATGTCGGTCTGGCCACCGTACCTTTTAAACGACCTATGGAATCTAGTGAACTCACTTACTTTGCCTGTGTTGTTCTTGCTTACGCTTTACGATTTCTGCCACCCACTGCAGATCCTAGAGTTAAAGCAACCATTGTGGAACTGACGCGCCCTGGTGTTTGGCACTTGGAGTTGTCGGAAGTGGCTAGTCGAGTCACTGCTGCCACCAAAAAAGCCACACTAGCACTGAAAACCGTGGATATTATCAGTTCTGTAGGTGTCTCAATGATCAGTGAACCAACGGATTCCAAGATCACTGTGCCGGACTTCATGATTGCTGAGCAGACAATCGCAGATTCCCCCCTGCCAGACGAGCCGAATGCTACATCTGAACCAGACCAACGAAAGGTAGAAGTGTTAGTAGAAAAACTTGAAGCCATTGATACTCCGTTGTCCGAAAAGACGAAGTCGGATACAGAAGCCGCTGAGAAGGCCGAGGGTGAAGTAGATAGCGCGAGCCTACCGGATCCAGCTGCAGCTGATGATACTGCATCTGGTTGTATGGACTTTGATGCGAGGCAACCGGATTCGACGAACTTGCCATCAATTGATATCTCCGTCAAGGTCGAAGTTTCGGAACATCAGAATGAGCCTCCCGTTGGCCAAGGTGATCCTAATTCTACTGTCTCACCGAAATGTAAGTTTACTTCGTGATACCAAGTCTTATTATCTGAGGGCATACCACCCAACATTCGACTGTCGTGTTTGTCATTGTTCTGACATGATGCCGTTCATTTGTTTTGTGTTCGTGGCAGTTTTGATCTAGGACAGAAATTGTTGTAGTATCAAAGCATTTCTTTGAAATCATTGTAGCAGTTTTATTTCTGCATTTTGCGTTGGCAATTCAACTACGCCAAGCTCTTGTACAGTTTGGTTTCGTTTTCCGTTTTCATAGCCTCTTCGTTTGATCCGGATGTGTTGATTCCTTTTGAGAGTTTCCGAAAACATGTTCAGCGAGGCTGCGCTCGACTACTCAATCGTGTCGCTTTTCTTCTCTTCCTGGAGTGCGAAGTCATCGGGGTTGAGCGTTCTGTTGATTTCATCGCCGGTCGTCTCACCCATTCAGACTTTACTGACCTGGCTGCCAGCCTTCCGCCCCTTGAGGGTAAGCATAATCTCGTCGAGTGTTTTTGATAAGTAACGGATGTCTACCAGACAAACAGTTATGAACTCAAGGGAGACAAATAAGAGAACGAGTCATGTTTGAACATAGATTACAGTTGTAATCGTTGTGATTTGTTATTATTGCTGTTGCTGTCGTTGTGCTATTAATGCAACCGGTTAGTACTCACGGGAGCAAATACGTTTTTCCCCACTACAGCAATTGACGCCGACTTGCCTATTCCTTGGTGGGACAAGTGTTGCGACAAATGCCTACTATTAGGTGTCCTCAAACATGGCTGGGAGAAGTATGCCTCGATGCGTTTGGATCCTGCCTTGTGTTTCCGATCACGGGCAATTGCGGCGCTAGAAGAAAAGCCTAGTAAAGACGATGTCTCGGAAGCCGTTCAAATGTGAGTGAATATACCATCGCCATACAGCGAGAAAACCAGAATATCACAGTGGAACGACTATGATCTTCGTTTTTCAGTTTTTGCGTTTGGGCATCTAGGTTGTCCCCTTGAGTATTTAAATATCGATTTTGTTTGTATGCTTTCGCTTCACCATTTTGTTTTCAATACTATTATTATATTCGTATAGTGTTCGCCCCATTCCGTCTGAGAAAAGAAAAAAGTAGTGCCGTCCGTGTTGGACATTTGCTATACCATTTTTTTTCTAGTTCCACAGACACTCATCAGCCACAATCTACTAATTCTGCTGTTTCTTTTGAATCAACATCTAGTACGGATGATGAAACATGTATCGTGAAAGATAAAGAACCGGTGAAAAACTCAACCGGTACCGAAAATCTGGAACCCCATGTTGCTGCGCCTGAACCTCGGAAAGATAAACTGATGGACGATCCGGCGGAAGTCGACCCATTCTCCGAGACGAAAGGAGACGATGGACTGTTGCTTAGCGGGACGGGTGACGATACCCTGGCCGAATCAGTTCTCACCGCCATTCAGTTCCCTGCTGTGGCGGACTTGAACAGTAGAATACGCAAACTTGTCAGCTTCTTCTTGCGTGTGAAAAACCAGCGTGAAATGGAGTGCTTATCCAAGGTACTCATCTGTAAAATGTTTGTTGGTCCTCATGTTCGTGCGTTTACTTCACTTTTACCCTCCTGAGAGTGCATTATTCCAATATCGTCTGCATGTTAACATCACAAGATAGTTTACTGTTAGTATGAGAAATTATTCTGTCTCAGGCATCATCATCGATCGACCGTTAATAAACTAGTCTCAATAAAAGCAGCAATTGTACCGGAATGGAACAACATTGGCTATCGTTCAATCAACCAAGTCGTGTTTGATTTGTTCAATTTGCCGGGTGATTATTTACATGAATGGTTGAAACTAGCACCAGAATACCGACGTAGTTGGTCTGTGCGCTGGCAAATTCAATCGCGATGCCCGAGTTAATCCAGAACAAGACAAGTTTAAGCAGATGCAAGTTCAAGGCCATCCAGCCTTGTATTTAGAGATTTTCATCTGTCAGAGTTCCTCAGTACGAACCTCTAAACAGCCAGTGAACGACATCCTAATTGCATCGTGATTCGTGTGACTTCTGGATGAGTGTTTTTGATCTCAAAGCCACCGGCCGTCAACTTTGTTGATAGATGGCATTGTTGTTACCTTGTTCACTGCTATATCTGACCTGTGGGAGAATTATGTGGCTCATTACTCCATGAGACAGGGTGGATTGAGATTCCTGTTAGCGTTTATGATGGATATAGCGTGATTCTTCCTTTGTATGTTTTTTCAATACCATTGCAAGGAACCCCAGAAATTCTTTCTCACCATGCCAGGCCTCGGAGTCACCACTCTCAATTTTTGGTAACATGCGGCGCCTTGTAGTTGGAGTTTTATCACCTCCATTGAGAAAGGTGACCAATAAGTCTGCAGAATCTTAGGCATGATAGTTCACTAACGTATCGGGACCCGGATCAGTTCGGAGTGTGTCGAAAAAACAATGCGCCATGTGACATGTTATAAGGACAATAAACACTTACCTATGATAATTCCTTGTCTGGTGTATTCATCTCGACACGTGTTAATACTTATGAGTGCTGCTCTTGGTTTCCATCGCTCTAGTTATATCATATACACGCGCCGTGATTCTGACAGTGGATAGCTTAACCTCGTACAAACCGGTTTTATCCAGATACACGTTCTACCCGTTTGTTTTTAGCGACAATTCGTTGAAGAGTCCGAAGAACGATTTACTCCGCCACCGACCATGCGTTACGTAGAACGCAGAAATATGTAAGTACATTCTCGTTTCTGTCTAGACCAATTTGTCGGTTTTGTGATGGGCGGTTGGTCTGTCTCCTAACTCTCTACACAAAGGTAAATAAAATACACTGCACCTTTTTTGTTTATCGGATTCTGGCTCATCACTATGGGGCTGTTGCGTCTTCCCGAATAGATCACAAGCCTTGAAGCATACGGCCACAAAAGAAGTCGCACGCACGATGAACACAAAACACACATACCGTTGTACCTCCTAGTCTGTAATGACGTAACGTCTAAACCTCAAGCCGGAATCTTAAAATGGGCCCGTGATAATTCAAGTAAGACATCCCACTTGTTTCAATGCGAACTCGTTCGATACGTGACAAAACGTTTATTAACAGAACGACAAAACATGGGTGAAAAACGAGTCAATCTGGGAGCTCCATCATATGTATAGTGGTACATCGACCGGAGGTAAGTGGCCTTACAGATAGATGCAAAAGTAGAGTAGTGAACAAATCAGAGGAGAGTTTTGTCTGCACTGTAGAAAACTCAGGTTATCGAAAATGTAAAAACATGGGATTTCTCGAGAAGTCATTGTTTTTTAGAAAAAGGTAATAATCGTACCGCAATCAGCGTTTAGCTATTAGGAGGACTTGGTCGTCTTCTTTACACAAATACCCTTCTCAGTAAGTACGCCAGTTTTGAATATTGCAGTGAGAGTAATAATACTGATCTAATTGTTTTTTTCTGTCACGTTAGACTGATTTTCTGTGAAGTTCGGTCATACTACGCACTAGTAATTCCTCAAAAATGCGCTAACTAAAAGTCCAGGATTTTCCCCGCCCGATAACCTAGGACTGGCCGCTTTTCAAAAATGCTCTGCATTCTGTTGGCCAAGTGAGTTGTAGCATGTCACGTCGCACCATGACAGCCTGGATTTCTGATGAATCTTTGTGCCTTCTCGACACGCGTCAACCGATTCCGGCTTCAAACAAGCTTAATAGAAAACCGCTCGTAAGGTGATGTAAACTCAACGCAAGTTTACGCAGGAATCGCGAAATCTTGTGGCCTCAATGCGCGTCAGACATAGGGCCTGATGTCATCATGGGAATTCCTGCAAATTCTTCCGCCTGGGTTTCGTACCGGTCTTGAATGCATTCGTCAAACCTTCACCCTCCGACAGCTACAGGAGCACCGTTATACCTTCCACAGACCAACAATCCACGTTCCTAGACATTCGCACAGCTTTTGTCCTCAAGTGGAGTTTCACAAGATTGCATCATATCCCAATTTCTTTACAACTTTGCCATAGAAGATATACTCCGGAATGCCTTTCCTGGTCTTCCAAACGGTGGGGTTGAGCTCCTCGCGGGGAACAGTTTTCGACATTGAGTATACTGATGACATCGCCTTGTTGAGTGGCAATACCCAAGCGATGCAGCACGTTTCGGACCACTTGATGGTTGATACATCCCAATATTGTATGCACTTTAAGTCTTCCAAATGCACAGTACTTTTACATGACTGTCAGGAACATGTGCCCCGCACTCATCCTTTGTAGTGATCTGCTAATTGGCCGATTATTTAGAGTAGCTCGGGAATTCAATTGCAGCTGGATGTTGTTTGAGAAAAGGTCACATCACGAATACGAAAGCTAGAGTAGTATTTTCCAACATGCGAAATTCGGCTCTACTAAGTAATGGGTGTACAACGCCGTGACATGTAGTGTTTTGCTTTGTGGTTGCGGGACCCGGCCACTCCGCGTTGAGGATGCTTGGCGTCGTTCCATTTTTGTTCACCGATGTCTCCGGAACATTGCTCACGCCTAGTGGTAACATCGAGTGAGCAATGATAAAGTCCGTCACTGTGTTAGGTAGTGATAGTCACTCTCTGACCGAAGTAACCGCTATGCATTGTCCCAGATGGCTTGTGTATGCCTGCTCATCGTATACTTTCCCGCGCTTTATTCGCCCGTTCTGGGAAAGCCTGGAAGAAGCGACGCGGCGGTTTGGTGATGACTTGGCGTACAGGTATGAAGAAGCTAACGTCAGCACTGGCTTTGGTTGGTGCTTCCGGTGTTCCTGGTGGGAGCCCAAGAGGTAAGGGCTATCGTTGTTTGGAGACTTCGGGGATGTGGCTCAGAATGAAAGTCGGTGCCATGAATGCTGTACAGCCTGTCTGCTTCGTTACCGCTCATCATAAGCACAAAACCAGAAAAACGTCGAAAGTGTATCACATCATCCCTATGTGGTGTGACACTCTTCCGGAGATAATATTGATTATGGCCGCAAGAAGCAGTCAGGTACTCGGTGGGCGTCTGATAACCTGTTCATCAAATTGTCAGATTAATTTACCAGCTAAAAATTCGAGATAAATGAGGGAGCATTTGTTTTGAAGATCGCCATAAGTGATTTGTTTTCAGATGATACACGACTTGTTGTGCATAGCAGTACATGAATAATTTTTTCGCCATTACTTATCGATCTCGAGTTCTGTGCGCCGGTATGTTTTGTGCATGCAGTTAACCTTGATATTACATGATATTTATCATCAATTTTCTGTAACACACGCGTACCGTGTGGTCATTAGTGCACTTTGTATGCGGCTCCGCTGCCTTTATCTGCTTCAGTAAATGGACACGGCGTGAAGAGGCTGATTTCTATCGAGTCGTGTCCAGCTTTGGTGTGGAATTCACTCCGATAAAATCTTCAACAGTCGCGGATCCAGCCGCACCCGTGGAACGTATTTATAACTGGTATAATTTCCGTCAGTTGGCCAACTTGAATCGAAAATCAGACGCGGCGCTAACGGAATATTTCCAGGCTTTTTATCGGATGTGTCAACGCGTTTGTAAACGTCCTTTAACAAGTGAGCTTTCCTTTTCTAGTTTTCATGCTCACCACTTTTTTCTGCTGATGTACGAAAAACGGTATTTGTCAGTCATGCCTAATTGCATTAACATGTTCGTTTTGTTCACAGAATTTGTTGAACCTGCGTCCTCTGCGGCCACCTCCACCACATCTGGTCACAGTGATCAAGGAGACGAAGTTTGTGTGGATGCGATTTCCGAAGAGCGAGCTACACGTTGTCTTTCCCGTATCGACCTGCTTGCGCGTATTCGTAACGAGATCCTACCGCATCCGAATCTGGTTGAGCGATTGAAGCTTTGCCAACGTGGTTCCGAGGTTCCAAACTGGTGGGTTCCTGGAAAACATGACGGGGAACTTTTACGTGGTGCGGCCAAGTGAGTTCTCTAATACGATAATAGTTTGTACAATATACAACTCTTTCTTTTCTATGGGCCACTGTGTGCCGGTAAATGTCGTTTGTTCATCCGTAGCTTTTGCACGGTTTTATATATCACGGTCTGTAATCCATTTTTCAACATAGGCGCTCAGGAAAGAAAAGTAACAATTCCCGTTTCCGCGGTCCTCGATTCATTCTAGGTTAATCGAGCAGAATAAAATTTAGCTGGGACAGAAGTTCGAGTAGTGGTGGTCCAGCAGGTAATCAAGTCATACAAATAAGACAACATTGTAGAACCGTAACAAAAAAGATCTGTGTTATCGTAGAGTTTCGTGCTTCATGATTGTACAGGTTGGTGTTAATTTGGAAACCACAATAATGATATCTGAAATAGTTACCCGATTGGTTCCCTTGTCATTATGATACCAAGCGTTATTGAAAAAATGATCTGGGCTTCGGGTTCAACAGAATAACTCGATGAGGATTGCTTGCCGCTGATCTGTGAACCATGGGTGGGGCTGTCGTGCTCTGCGCCCCTGCCATGCGGCATTTGGCCTGCACGAACAGTATGTCAAAACACACCCATGCTTCCGAACAATTCAAGATGTTTTTCTGAGCGTCTTCAGTGGTACCCTATTCCTCATCTCACTTCTGTTCAGCGTCACCATTTATCGGATTCTGTCAATCGCATTTGCTGTATCGACGGATGATGGCACATGATTTATACTCGAGAAGACGATTCGGATCTAAAATGCGCAGTGAAACATATACGAATATCGTGTCAGACTGTCTAAATCACCCCAACCATCATACGGGATATACTTTTAGCCGGGATCCTGTTTGTTTATAGTTTACTACTGGACTAGGTATCCATTTAACCTTATTCATCTATTTGGTTCTGTTTTACGTCAATACGCGTTTGAAATGAATTCTCACAACCCGAATCATTTGCGAATTCGCGTCACCTCGTGCTAGCATTGGGAACTAACACAAAAATACCCCATTAACAATGCAACTATAAGTACTGCGTTGGTCCATCGGAATCCGACCCTCATGTTCAGTTTTGGAAATCTATTTTGTGATTTCTCGTTGTTGTGCATCATGTCGATTGTAACAATATCATGCTTCCTCACCTTCCTCAGGCACGGCCTCGCCCGGACAGACTTGAATATTCTATCTGATCCAGAGTTCAGCTTTTCGCGTGTTATTTCGCTAATACGCGAGCGATTATCTCGTGAAGCTGCGGTTGCGGACTATCCAGGTGACTTGAGTGCTAATCAAGCAAATCGTTCAAATATCGCTGCAGTTGCGGCGGCTGCTGCCCGAGCTGCTGCAGACCAGCTCGTCAGAGAAGATACAAACGACAATATTCCAGATTTAGAGAGTACAAAGATAACCAGCCAGGCGTCTTCTGCAAAAACTGAAGCAGATGAGGAAAATAAAAGTCAGTTGCAGACTTTCACAGAACCTGCAGATTTAGCTGCTGGCTCTGCCCCATGTGGGCTCGTCGGAGAAGAACAACAGTCAGAAGAAACCGTTGCAGCGCCGGTCCTGAAAAATGAACAAGAGGATTCAGACACCGGAAAACCAGCCGAAGACGAATCAACAAAATCAGACCTTAAGCTTTCCGATGATGGTGAGTGCGCACTCATGGATAAAGTCACCATGCTCGATCCTTCTTATTTAATATCGGTCTTTGGGCTTTTTGTATCGGAAATTATTTTCGCATTTCACAAAGTAAAAACAACGTGCCTCTGGTTGAAATCAGACTGTTCACGCTGTAGTTTCTACTCCAACCCGAACAGTAATGCACTTCACAACTGTTAACATTTTTACTTGTTTCTGCTTATGTCTTAGACTGCAACTTTCACTTGGTAACCGGGTTAAAATCACCTCCCAGAGTTCTGTGTCAATCAATACACGAGCAACCCCCCTTCTAGATCCACTTCACCTCCCCATTTTTTAAATACAGAACCTCCGAAACTTAGTCCCGAGGACAGTATCACAGCGAAGACGTCTGGGATAACAACCGCTCAGGCGGAATTCAAGCCTACTGATACCGAGTTGGTGTCAAATGAATGGTCCGTTAAATTCGCCACAAATTTGGCTACTGCCTGGCCCAAAGACCGAACAATACAACACCGATTGGAACTTGTCTGTCAAACGATCGAGGTGTGTTTGGAAATACTTCCTATTTTGTAATGAGACTCACTCAGAGAGGTCAATTTTGCTACGCTCGAGTTACCGGGTTGGCGCGCTTTCGAAATTGCAGGTCTTTGTGGTAGCAGTTCAGTTTGACTAAAAAATTAGCTTGAAATAGTTTCCATTCAACCTGAAACTATGAGCTAGCAGCTAGTTTAAATCGCAGTGACAATTGTTACAAGTCATGTTCCGGGTTTAGGTACCGTCTGTCAGGATGACGTTTATACATGCAAGGTCGAATATCGAACAAGCCACTAATGAAAATAAATGGGTAGAGAACGATTTCTAAGAGGAACGCGCCGCCGATCCCTGTGCCGAATATTTGCTGGTGTCTCTGGCAAGTCGACGAATGGTGTCCGTGCCCTCCTTGATTTTACAGGTCCCATCTTTCGGTTCCTACTTCTTCGATGAACAGCGAAGAACACAATTTAAAGCGTGCACGGCACATTTCTCGGTCGAATAGCGCTGTTGAAATATTTTTCACACAATTTTCTCGTTCAATGACTGTTATGCGCTCTACCTACATATGGATTATCTTGTTGGTTATTTCACATGCGTGTATATACGAGGTAGAGTAATTCACGTTGGAAATTCAAACATTCTAGGTCTCTGGTTTCGGTTCTACCGCTCCCTATATTCCTGGTATTTATAAGTCAGAGGATGTATTGTTGGCACGAGGAGCCTGAATCGTATGTTTCTGGAAAATCCACGTGCATTCTTCACATCGAAAAGTCGGGCGCCGCGAGCCGGCCCGACTTTTCGATGTGAAGAATGCAAGTGGATTTTCCAAAAACATTTATAAGTCAGTAGTTTTTTATACTCACCGTCTTAAATATGAATATGCGGCTAACTGATTTGTCTGTTCTCTTTTATCCCAAATGGGCTTGGCTCAGCGAAACGAATGGCCCACTCCTCGTCGCTACATACCGACTCCTTCCACCGCATCGATTCCGCTGTCTGATTCAAATCGCGCACTAATCGAATCACGGATCATCAACTTTTCTACTCCGCGTATAAGTCCTTCGCCTTTTATGGTAGGAAGTCCTATTTCGGGTAGGATGGCATCCGGATTAAGTTATGCCCGCCCCATAGGTAAGCAGTTACCGGATGTCCAACCATTCATAACAGATCCAGGCAGATGCTTGGAAAACTTTGCAGTCATTTTCCAGCCGCCGTCTGCACCTGAAAATATCTCAAACATGGTTCACGTAGCGGAGGACCTTTCAAACAAAAATGTGGAAATGCCCATTGTGGGAGAGCCTAGCAATAATGTTCATTTAAACCCTGCTAATCCACTGAACCTGGCCGACTCACCTAGTAGACGGAGTTGTTTCACTCCGAATCCCTGCGTCTCGTCGCAGTTAAAAGCATCAGCGACGACGCCCACACCGACCATGGTCGAGGAGGAAAACTCTGCATCGTCATCATACTCGAAGGTTCCCGTTGGTTCGAACTCTTCCACGGATCTGTCCGGTTTTGTCCAATATCCATCCAGAAGCGCCTCGTCTGTTTCGACCTCTGTAACAACCTCTCCGCAACCTATACGAGGGCGTGGTCGTGGTCGGGGCCGAGGTGGTCGAGTATCGGGATCGAGCCGTGGATTAGGTAGACTCCGACAATTTGGGGGCAAGCTAAGTGGACCCGGTCGTTCTCCTCCCAAGTCACCTGCCAGTGAATCTGGACTACTTGGATCGCCCGAACAGACAGAAATCGAACAGAGTATGCCTCCACCGTCCTCTCGAGTCGGTTCATCGTCATCCCCTCATCGACCCACTGGTACTCGGGGCCGAAAACGAAAATTAGAAGGCACACGAGGAGCCGTACACACGAATCTGGCCGGTAGACCCGAGCGCCCAAATGCAAAGCGCGAACGAATTGATCAGAGTTCATCGGTATCATCTACACATGCGCGCGCGACACGTGGTTCCCATCGCGGAGCTCAGGTCTCTACCGAATCGGATGTGTGGGATATTCGGGTGCCTGTGATCAGCCTTGTTGATGGTTCTCTGATCTATGGTGACAAGGCCCCAAAACGTAAATCTTTGGAAGCTTGGCTTGAATCAAACCCGAACTATATGCCGTATTCTGTCGAAATGGTAAGCGTTACTTCTGACCAACTGAATTTGTATTTCAACTCCCATGTCTCACTTTCGTATCGCTAGTCCTCCCATTATATTCCCCCAAAAGTCACCATTCTAATTTTTTCAGTTGTCTTTCCATTAGATGCTTTCGGTTTAGCAGTCAATGCCTGGCATATGTGAATATAATATATCAAAATTGTACATTTTCAGGAGGACCGTGCCATTTACAGTCGTGTTGCCAGTGCTCGAGGACAGGATACACACAACATGGAGGCGCTGGCCTACAAACACTATCTGAATAGTTTAATTGCGAGCGCCACCGCCGCTAGCATGAAACAAACGCCAACCCCTCTCTCCCAACCTCCTCCATCGATCGCATCAACGTCGGCTCAAGCGAATAAATCCAGTCTCGTGACTCAGCAACAGTACCTACAACTACAACAACAGCAACAGCTATTGACTGCTTTGAGCGCCTATGCTAGACATCCGGCTTATGCGGGCCTCGTTGCTTCAGCTCTAACTTCATGGCAAGCCGCGGCTTTCGGTACTGGATCTACTGGAACATTGCCTCTGGTGTCGGACGCTGGGTCCTCAACAGCCACTCCCATTCTGTCACCTAGACATGGTCTCAGTGGATCAAGCGGTGGCGGTTCCGTTTCCACCCGAACACGTTCTGTCTGTAAGTGAACTTTTACTGTTCCTAGATTTAGGGATAATTGTTATAACGAGATTGTGTTCAGTTTAGTTTGTGTGTAACATTTTTTTCAACTCGAGTGAATCGCTCACCTTAGTCAATTTTAAGTTAAATTATTCACATCAAAACGTGCACGGTCAAAACTACAAATACGTGTGCGCAGCAAGTCATCTGTTCGCAATCTACATTGGTTTATCACTGGAAGTCGACGTAATGTCCGAAGGCAGCCGAAATTCTCGTCAAGATCGTGGTTCTTTCGTAATAAAATAATTAAGTTAGTGAAACGTCGTAACAAACGAGTAAAATGGGCAATGCGAGCAAAGCCTAGATTTGAGGTGAGCTGCTGACGGTTCTAAGCAGAAAGCACAGCCACTTGGTAGTTCGAGCAGAAAAGCGATTTACATTTAGGATGCAAAAATGTTTTGCCGAGGCGAACAAGTAAGTAGCCTTTCTTAATTGTATTTCGTTATCCATAAAGGTTTGGTCAGGTGAATTTACTTTTATGTGAGCTACTTTTTCGTGAAATTAGGTTGGCTTCTTGAACGTTTCCGATGACAGCTTTCCATGCATTGCGATCTCCGGTAAGGTCGACACAGTTAAATCCAATTTTTGCACTAGGCACGAAGTTGATAAACCGGCTGAAGGCACAGATTCGCTACGTCCATTCTGACAGTGTTGATCCAGGTCTATAACTGACCGTCAAGGTGACACTTCCAGCTTGGACAAGGTTATGATGTAGGGCTTTTCTTTGTCAGTTCTGCTTTGGGTCGACGCAGGACACAACCGAACCACTAGAGAGGGCACCATTGAAAAAAGACAGCGCTTCCATATTCGAACAGTGGTGTCGTACACTGGCGTGTGTGACCTAGATTACACGGACGACCTTGTCTGCTTGTTCGAGTGCACGGAACATGCGCAACGTGCATTAGACAGACTCGCAAGAGCTGTAGCTCCATTCGGAATGCGCTTTGCACCTCCAAAGTGTAAAGTAATGTTACAAGACTGGATATCAACGATTCCGAGCTTGATGCTCGATGGGAAGGTGCTGGCAATTGTCGACCACTTCAGTTACCTCGGCAGCAGCGTGACGACGGATGGGAGCACTGTGGTAGAGGTGAGCCCGCGCATATCCAAGACTCGAGCGGCGCACGCTGGACTGAAGCACTTGTGGTGACGACCTGACATTTCACTGAACTTGAAAGGTCGTGTGTACTGTGCCGCAGTGCGTTCAGTTTTGTTGTATGGTTGCGAGACTTGGGGTTTGCGTGCGGAAGACATTTGTCGTCTTGAGGTTTTCGACCACCGATGTTTGCGTAGTATCGCTAAGGTTGGATGAAATGACCGGGTAAGCAATGATGAGGTCAGAAATCGAGTATTGAGTACTAATTCAGGGAATTCTCTATCATAGTGTATCCAGCTTAGTAGAATTCGTTGATTAAGGCACGTGTTACGCATGGCAAACACACGTCTACCGTACCGTGTCCTGTTCTCCGTTCCTCCTCAGGAGTGGGAAAAACCACGTGGAGGTGAACAGATGACGTGGCAACGGGGAATGTGAAAATGTACAGGGAACTTAGGACAAGTAGGTGCTTCACATCTTTGTGGTTGGGGCCCAAAAGATCCGTCTACCAGTTGGCTGGAGGCATTGAAGGATATGGCTGCGAACCGTGAACAGTGGTGATCGTGTTGTCACTTTCTGTCAAATAAGGATGATTGAATAATGTGCGTTTGTACAGTTAGACTGTGTATACAGTATGTTGGCTACTAGGGCGTCCTTTCCTTCTCCCACTTGTGTAAATCCACTCCCTGTCCATTTTGTATATTCATTCTTTGGTTTGGGCGTTTTCGTGCATCCCTTGCGGTAACAAAGCGATTTAAGGGAATATTGGAAAAAGGCTTAGCTTTTTTTCAGTGAGGCTTATTCCCATGTATTTCGCGCAGATGGTTTTGTCGGCCTTCTCTTCATAGAAGTAGGATGGACATTGTCCAATCTTGTCGGAAAACTTCGGTTTTCCAAATTTGGGGCACACGTTGAATAGCTCGCATGGATGCCGACCCATTTCATTTTCTCGATGGCAGAAGCTATCTCCGTTAGGCTGGGTGGGTCTTGGTCAGATTAATATCGCCCGGCGTTTCCCGACGACATCGCAGCTTGGTTGGAGAGGGAAAGGGTGGTGTCACGTATGGTCGTTTATTGAAATGAGAGTTCAGAAGACGACGCCTGATTGATAAGCTTTAATCAACCAGCTGAAAAAAGACAGGTGAAATGTTAGGTGATACAAACGAAGTAGGAGCGAATTGTGAGACAGGGGCACAGTAACAGATGTATATCATTCACCGCCACGTAGAAAACAAAGAGTAGTGTTTTGTGTTTCGTGCAGTCCGTGGATGAGGAATAGAAAACGTTGATTACAGTTAACAAAGAGTGCGTTGTTACGCCTCACGGATTCGAAGGTAATAGGGTTTCGTTCTTTGTTGTTGCAGGAGGAGATTTTCAACGTTTGTGCCTGGTTCACTAGGAGACTCTACTGGGTCAGAAACAGTTATTTGCAAATCGTAGGTACGTGGCTTGTCATCAGCCGGGAAAGAGTCTGTAAGAGAATGAGTGGGGGACGGGTGGTGCAGAAGTCGGTCGTTCTACGGGAGCAAGATGATGAAGTGATACCGTTTCTTCGCATCCATCGGGGAGATGTATGTGAGCGTGCTCGGGGTTGCTTTTCAGAAATTCAACTCCCCCCACCATCGGATCATACTTGGACGAACGAATGTTTTTTTCGATAAAGCACTGGCCCCGGCATTAGTAACCATTGAGGTAAACTGGTGCCAACAGCAGATTATCTGATGAATGAACATTCGTTCGTGGGGAGCCACATTGATAGCAGTACAGAACAGTGACCTGATAGCATACAGTGCTTCAGGCAGTACCTACTCCCACTGATCAATGGCTAGATCTCTCGAACAGGGACACAGTCGTTCGACTTGACCATTGCCTTGAGGGTTGTAGCGCGTTGTTCTGCTAGTAGCTACACCTCGTCCGCGGAGAAATGTCTTCGATTCTTGAGACATAGAAGAGTCTACTTGATCAGAATGTAGATCGTGCGGTATGCCAAATACAACAATTCCGATAAGCGAGAAATTATAGTGGAAGCAGTCATATCAGAACAAGGAAAAGCAAATGGAAAGCGAGAACACCCACCCGTGACTGTCAAGATGTAATGTTATGAATAAGAGTCAAACCGTAATTCTCAGCCGTTTGCTGGGACCGTTTCAGATTGACATCATGGTCGGTAGCATCTTTCCCACAGATATTAATGTTGTCAACGTATACAACCGTTCCTTCACGTCAAACAAGCTCCTACATCGCGCGCTGGAAACAGGCGACACCATTGGTTACTCCAAACGGTATTCGGCGAAACTGGTAGCTGCTGTCGCATGCTTCGAAAGCCGTGTAGTGCCGTTCATTTTCCTTTACGGGAATCTGGTGGTACGCGCTATGTAGGTCTAAAATGCTGCAAGTGTTTAACTGAAATTTTCCCCATTAAATCGTCTATGCGGGGTAGCGGGTATGCATCTGGGATGATGAATCGATCGATTGTTTGACTATAGTCGACCACCATCCGTCGTTTCTGGCGCTCGTTGGTAGTAACCAGGATTTGAGCCCGCCATAGTGGTCTAGAAGGTTCGATTATTCCATCGTCCAGTAACCGGATGATCTCTGCTCGAATAAAGGCTTCGTCGTTGTAACTGTATCCTCGGTTTTGTACAAATAGGACTGGAAGAGGGATCCAGATGTGCGAAAAGTGATGAGGCTAGAAGATCGGCAGCGGAGAGACCACAAATCGAGAAAGGTGACTGAATTCCTTGGAAAGGTATTTCTACCGACGTGTGTTGTAAGATGTCATGTCCCAGCAGTACGTGAGTACACAAGTCAGGGAGAATCCATAATTTGGCATGTTCGTATCGGGCACCTTTGTGCAGTGACGAGACAAAACAGTGATCTTCGGTACTGCTGATCATGAGGGAAAAAGCGAGGATGATCTTACTTTTGGATGCCATTGTTGACCATTTGTTCCGCAGCGCAATCGCCTCAGAGACGTAACTCTTCGAGCTTCCTGTGTCTACTAGAGCTTGTAGCACTACTCCGTTGGCTGTTACTTCCGTAATAGCCTTACTGAGGCCCGCTGGAGCTCGAGCTGCAGCTGTGATGATCGAGGAAACGAGAAATGGTGAGGAAGTTGTGGTTTGTTTTGTTTTCACAGAAGCTCGACAGACCTGAAAGTGTCCCGGTTTGCCACACGACTTGTAGAGTGCATCTTTTGCAGGACGTCTGGCGAGGATAACGATGATACCCACAAAAGAAACAGCTGGTTCGGGATGCAGCCAGGGTCGCTTTGGCCTCCATCAGATACCTGACTGAGGACGCTGGAGCTATCTATCGTAGCGGTAATATATACTGAAGGTTTGGATTGAGCGAATGTCTGCGATTGCTGATGAGCTAGATCTAAAGCTTTAGTTTGGTCATGCAGTACCTGTGTCGAGTGTTTTGTTCTCGAGAAGCCGCTGACGAATAGGATTTGATAGGAGTCCACTGATAAACGCATCGCGGATAGCGTCTTCGTTTTGCTTTGCACTGAACCTAGAAGTTACAGTCTCGGGCAAGATTTCTGCGCTTTTGCATGAACTGATCAGTAGTTTCAGGAGTATTCTGCTTCGAAGTTGCCAGAACATAGCGTTTGAAAATTTTGTTTCTAGTTTATATGTATAAGAATTAAAGGGTGGTGATGGCAGAGTCAAAATCAGTGCACCGAGAAACGAAATGTAAACAGTTGGCAATGAAAAGTGCATGAGAGTTTTGAGTTTGTCTGGTTGGTGTTCTTTGACCGATTCCGAAAAGTTTGTAAAGGTATAATAACAATATTCCCAGGAGTCAGCGCCATTTGGGCAGTTTGGGTCTGCGTCAAAACGATCTGGAAGCAGGTATTGGTCTATTTTTTTTTTGGTTGAATAAATTGTAACGTATGATCGGTTAGCGGAATGAGAGTTTAGAAGACGACGCCTGATTGATAGGCTTTAATCAACCAGCTGAAAGGAGACAAGCGAAATGTTAGGTGATACAAACGAAATAGGAGCGAATTATGAGGCAGGGGCACAGTAACAGATATATATCAGGTGGTTTGATAGCTGGACACATTTTCGGAATTTCTGTTCAGGTATGGAATGACCACTGCTGTCCAGTCGCAAGGAGAGCGAGGGTGTATTTATTCCTGAAGCAGAGCGTATGGGTCGGAAGGATTTCTCGGAATTCACAACGGCAACTGCGGTTTCCATCCCTGCTATTTGTGATCAGTACCGTTAATAGTCGCTCTTTGAAGAGTACATAGTTTCCCAGCGAAGGCTATGAAATCTCGCCTTTCTTACCTTTGAGCAACGTCTGAGGGTTTCTTCCGAGATCCACTATTTTCATGCTGGGATATCTTGCCTAATTGTTTGAGGATGGCCTTTGCTATAGCTGCTTTTAGCGCAGTCCATCGGGCGTCTGTGCTACCGTCAACACGGTATTTGTAAGAACCGGTTCATTCGCTCATTCACGAATCTTGTCCTTATTACTTAAACAGAAACAAGAAGCAAGTTTAGTGCCGACCATGCCGGTTCGGAATGGCTGTTCGAAAGAGCCACACGCCGTTATGATTCGCTCCATTTCCTCATGTAATCCTCCGACTGAAAGTTGATTTACCTCTCATTTTGTTCTAGCGCGGGTGTCAAGTAAAAGACACTCACCGGCGTCGGTACTCTTGCTGTCGTGACCTCGCGTGGTCCGTCATCAAATCTGATCTACAGTAATAGGGTTCAATTCCCGTACTCCGTAGAGTGTGCCCGGCAAATTATTCTACTCGATCGCCTTCTGTTCTGTATCACCAAAACTTACATTCAGCCCTCAAATCCCGATGTGGTTTACGAAGCTTAAGTGGTCACTTCACTTGATTCGAACTGGTTTGTGTAGTGAGCCATATCGTCTGTTGAAATAGTTGACCACGATTTGTGTGGGGTTACCTTGAGAGTTTGGTAATTTGCTAGCCGTTTCAATTTAAATGCCCAGTCCGTAAATTGGACGAAAGTTCGTCTTCCGTCCACGAACATGACATTCGTTAGCTCTTTTCATCAAAATAATCGTTTATCACTGATTACCATAACAGTTGACTCGGTGGCATTGAGTAATATTTTTGCAACTTTCTTCCTGCTGTTTCTCCGATGCATATGCTACCCATATTGCTATTGTTGCAGCCACTCGAAATAGTGCTTCGCCGAACCTAAGCAGTGCAGAACGACCACCACCGGCCCCAACAATCACGGAATGTGTGGCTCCGTCTACGGTATCGTCTTCCTCTGCATCCACCTCTGACGTGACGGCTTCTATTACTTCTGGTTCATCAGTTGCCACAACTGCCGGTGTTGATGCTCTGCTTTCGGCCGCCTATAAACAAGCGACGACCAATCTAGCGTATATGTATAATCCGATGGCCGCCGTTGCAGCCTACAGTCAGATGCTTCTATCTTCAAGTAATCCGATGGCCGGTGATGTTGCGGGTAACTTTTGCATTCTTTCCAAATATGGTACCTTGCTGTGACCAAGACACTGTACTGCCTCCATTGACACTTAGATATATGGTTCATAATCCCTAAAGATGACAGTTCCCGGAAATTCGGTGTGATGAGGGCACAACTTAGCAATAATAGTAATCCTACTGTTAAATTGCACGGTTCACTTATTCCCTTTTACCACGCGGTAGTTACTGACGCCTTAGTAACGGAATTTGGCAACGAAATTCCTATATAGAAGCCACAAAATCCCGCCACCAAATAAGTCCATTACCTCTTGCCCAGCTATCCTGAGTAAAGTGTGTCAACCATACTGCAGACCGCCATCCAGAAGGATCGACCATTAGTTCCAACGCACGAACTTCCTGTTACTCGACGGGTAGCACTTCGCTGTTCACGGGTTATAGGTACTACCTCGAACAAAACCAATCATGGGTACATCCATGGACCCAGTTCATCCTCTCGCAGGAACTAGGCGCATTAAACAAACAACATTTGATTACGCGTGAAACATTGCACTGTCAACGGACTGATTGGTTTTCTGCGTCTAAATTTTTGAGTGAATTACGCGTAACATCAGTGTGAATGAAAAACAAGTTCATCTTTGTTTGACATTCGTTTAATGTACGAAGTATTTCAGCCGCAGTAACTTTTGTGTCACTTCAAGTTACAATAATCAGCCCTGTATCCGGTTACCACTAATCCGCCTTTTCTTATTCACTTGCTTTTTTGCAGTCAATAATCAATCAGCACTGTCAGGACAACAGGCAGCGTTGGCTTCACTGTATACGAACTATATGTTTGCTGCTAAACAACAGCAGCAGCAACAACAACAACAGCAAACTTCCCCGTGGGATCAGCAGAGGCAACAATTGAGCGCGTTAACTAATGCTGTTGCTTCTGCTTGTGGTGGTACTGGAACTGTGGATACAGCTACTTTGATGGCGATGTTGAGTGCATCCAAACCCAGTCTTTTGGGTTCGATGAGTATGTCCGGGGTATCTGCCGCGACCACCGGTTCAAGTAGCGTAACCCCTACCGACCAAGTTTTGCCAACCACCTGTTCATCTTCATCCATTGCACTGGACGTATCAAAACAGAGCGCTAATATTGATCCGATTCTAACTACTTCTACACTTCCGTCTTCATCGACCGATGTCGCAACAAATCTCTCGGGCACACAAACTCAAGTAGATCAGGATTCGTCGAATACCAAAGAAGTTTGCTCATCCGGCGAGTCCACCACTGATGATGCAGATCACACATCTACTGTTCTGGATCTTAGCAAATAAACTCACGCGCCAGTTAACTGGTGGGACTCGTTCGCTATTGGTCATCCATGTGTACATGCATACTAATCAATCTTGCACAGTTTTTCTCTCCTGACCAGGCACTTTTTCCGTTCAATTCAACTCGGTGCGAATCCTTATAATTTGTTTTACATAAATCTTTATCTTGTCTCACTGTTCTTAGTCGTTGTCTTGACCTTTCGGTTATCCGTACTTCCAGTATCAATACAGCCGGATGCCTGACAGATGTTTTCGTAATTCATTGGTCACCTCACTTCATATTGTATCAATTTGTCCTGACCTCCACTCCAAGATCAAGCATTCGCACGCTCGAATGTCTGTTCCGTCTTATCAGTGTGAAAGTCGGTCGGTGCTCATTGCCGCATTCGCTCCACACTGCTGCGTTTATTCCCACTCCCATCGTTAGCGTTGTTATCATCATCCACATCACGATTACGGTAACCCCCCCCCCCCGTCCCTTAGCTCTCAATCGTCGTCGGCATTTTTGCTTCCGGTATTCACTCGAATTTTTTTCCGTCCTACTATCCGAATTTGACTTTTATTAAGTGTAAATTCACAAATCAATCAATCAACACACACGGACTCCTCCATCTCCCTCGTTCCGTTCCGTTCCGTTTCACATGCACTGTCCCCTTACAGTGACAACATACCAATGTTACTCTACTTCCATCTACCCCTCTCTGCCGTCTTCATGACTTGTAACCATACGACCGATGATGTATTCTGCGTATGCCTCAGTTTCCCTCTTTTCTATTATTATCACTACTTCAGTTAGACTGCTGTTTCCTTCAAGCCATCTATCGGTCCAATTCAGGTCGTCGTCCGTAATTTGTAAACAAATGCTCATGAGTAAGATGGAAGCTCCTTGTTGATGGATGGCCCCAGTCTCGTGACATGCATATCCCTATGTATGTATGGCAAACGTTTGGAAATACCAATGCGTGATTAAACTCCATGTCTGGTGGTTAATCTCATTCTGTATCTTCATTTCCATCTTTCTTCCTCTGGTCTGTGTACGTAATTGTTTATAAACTGGCTCCATCTATGCTCCAAGAGGGCATCCTGTATGCATTTTGCACGTCTTTTGTCGCTTAACTTTAGGTATTTCATTACACGCAAGAATACACGCGTTGATGCTATTTCCATCTTAAACATCTTCATTTAGTGATCCTGTGGAATCAGTAACTGGCAACGATTCGGACTCAGATACCCGTCATCAACCTTCAAATATTAAGACAATATTATTTGAGTGATCCATTATGCAGAATTCAGAACGTGCGTTTTTGGCCCCGCTATCTTTGTGCTAATCGTGGAATTGCTGATGCATCAGACAAACTGTCAGTGCAATCCAGCTATAGTCGTATTGCTGAAGGTGATAAGGCATAATTCACTAAATACTACACTGCGATTAATCCGAGTAATGGATGTGAATGATGTCGAGGACAGGGACTTCCGCAGGAACAGGGAATCAAGAGCTGGTCTGACCAACTTTATCTGCCTTTCTTTTGTATCCTGTCATGTTCCATATTGTGTGGTGTTTTATCCCTTGGTAAAACCTAGTCAACAGCATAAGAAGCTAACCCCGAAACCACTAGGAATCATGACACCACAGGAACGACATGGCACTCGGCAGTGAAACCCCACTCGTCATGTTGAGAGTTTCGGTGATAACCTCTGGGGCTGTCATGGAGTTGCGGCCTACTGGCTTAGGATAAACAAAACAACCCACATTTGCTCGAAGGCCCTTGCAAAATTCGTGCTTAGTTCTTCGTCTGATGCTGTTTGTCACTACTGGCCTTGTCCTCTTACTAAAACAAGAGTTGTTAGTGGATACTTCTGCCCGTGACCGACCAACGCCCCGCACTAAATCATGGTTTGACCTTGCTCAGCACTCCTAGTCGTGGCCGAGGAGTGCAAATAACGCTGTAAATGTCAAGCTACTGATAGTTGCTGTTGCGTATTCACTTCAGTTGTGCGCGTTGTAAACCTTCGGCATCGGTGAAGATAAGATGATTCGGACCACGATGAAACCCTGGATAGTATTGACTTCTGTGTCCGCATTTAGTGAGACGTTCGTGAGTGGCTGTGAATGTTCACCATTGCTCCGGGCAACAACGTGGCTGCTCGAACATTAGTCCAGTTAATCAATGAGTTCGATACCCAGATTGTCAATAAGTGGAAATTTCTAGCATTGCTGAATTCGTTTGCATCGCATGTACCGGGATGTACACAACGGTGCAGCGGCGAGCACACTTCAAAGTGGGTTCTCAAGTTATCGGGGTTTTCTATCATCTACAGTTCCTTTGCTATCTCCAAGTACTCTGTTTCCGCGCAAGCCACAAGTTGGGCGGTTAGTGAATTGAAAATCTCGTCTTAGTACTGGCAGCATACTAGCAGTACATACTGCTCCGATGAGGTTGCTTGAATGAATTAAATTCGATTGCCGCTAGTGTCTCACATAATGAATGAGCAGCTCTTCACCTCTGCACCTTAAGGAGATATCGACCGCCTGAGATCTGGCACGTTTGGCTGTTATCCATGTTGACGATTCGTACAATTTAATCACTGATGAAATTCGCGACAAGCGGCATTGTAAGCGTGTTTCAATAAAAAATAACAATTTACATCAACTAACCCGCCAATTGTTGCCTTCTGCGATTTCCACTCCAATATTCGGGTACCCAAATTTCATTCAATAAATTACCTCAAGATTGTAAAAAATAGAGACTGGTCTGTTATTCATACCAACCATTGAAAACCGCAGGTTATACTGTTTTCGGGGATAGAAAATCCTTAACCGGAGGTGCAGTTATTATCTCAGGACGATTATCAATGAAACGGTCGGTACTTCCGAATGATCGCTATGCCAGGCGCCATCAATTTAGAGTGGAAATTTTAGTGGTGACGCTAATGTTCAATATTTGCCTCGTTCGTTCTAGTCTACTTGATAAAATGGTTAGTTGGTGGTATTTTTATTAAATTTTTTCCAGACCGTGAGCGCTCATCACCCTTACAATCGAATTGCGTTCCATGTTCAGAGAGATGGAGCCCCCTATGAATAAGGGCTAACTGGTAAACGAATCGTCTCTTTCTATACTTTCGTCGTTATGCCGGTAATTCCTCACCATAATGAAAAACATCCGATAGCGCTCTTGTCTACCCATGATAATCACAATATCAAGTACATTTTCTAAACAAGGGAAATGTTTCAGTGACAGATGCTTTTTCTCCGAAAAAAGATCTACCTACTCCCAGGCTCCTCTGAGTACGTTACCCGAGCCGTATCCAAACACTTTCGAAAATTCCGTCACATAAGTCCACTTTGTTTTTGTTCGATGTAAGATTCGAAACAGGTCAGTCTTCTGGATCCTACAGTCGCTATTCTCAATATCCACCGGAAAAGTGTTTAGCAGTGAAAATCTCGTCGAAATGTAGTAAACTCCCGAGGTTATTCGCACGATACTGAGATAGTGCTCATTATTTTGATTCTGTCCTGTATGTGCCCGCGTGCACACAGTGAATTGTTTCGGTAGAAATGACTGGTTTGGACTATTCGTTTTCCTGTCTTTTTCTGGTTCGCTTGTGAGTGCGCAAGGAGGGAAATCCAAATCTCAGCGAAAGATGGCCACCGCATTGTCTGAGTCAACCAGCAACCACGGCTCAGAGACTTGTAGTGGAGGATCATATAAGGCACAGCGCCAGGCGGATGACAGTGACAATCCACCACCAAGGTGGACCGGCCTCGTTGCGGTTTGAAATTTACCTATTCTACTTACCCATCACCGGTCGTTGACTCCTTTGTGCGTATTTGTTGCTTTCATCGTGGGTAATGGCATAAAGTTCATGGATAAGGCACAAACCGGTTCATTGATTTTGTCAAGCTCACATGCGCACAAAAGGCATTCAAGAATGCATTGGCATATGAAGTAGAATTACCACAAACAAAACAAATGGAATCTCACTGTGCCTCTTCTTTCCCGTTGTACTATTTTGTTTGGCACACAGCCTGAAATCAGGGAAGTGTGGAGTATATAATATACTAAGAATAACATCCGTAGAACTAACAGAAGATCACAGTTGTGATTACTCCGCAAACCCTTCTCAGAGGAGCATCCACTCACACTCATAGATTAGATTTTCGGGGAATTTTCAATAGCACATACTTTCCTTCTTATGCTGACATATTTTCGAGTCTCAGAAAGCTGGGTGTGACTGGGATTTTGGAATCGGATTCTGCGTGAATGACCGCGATGCATAACTTATGGGAACAAAAATGATATTTACGCGCATTTGAGGTCTCTCAATTTTGGCCAATACTCGGCCAGACTTTTCGCTTTCATCTCTCGATCGATTCGCTAGCACTGGCACCAGTTAATTGATTAAGATGAAATCACACGTTCAAGAAAGTGTACGCGCTGACTCATTTCTCGGACCACATTCAGACACGGACAAAAATACATATGCACAAAACTATTCTCATTTTTCTCTCCCGTCTATACTCGCTTTCCTACAGACCATTACTATACGTATAAGAACGATTTAAATGTCGCTTGTGCATACATGTATGCATAAACGGTTCATTCTCCGGTTGTATATCCACCACTAGGGGTTGAATTTCTTTGTATCCTACTGAAAACAATAGCAGTAGTTAGATTCTCACTTGCGGCGAGAAAACAGGTTGAGTTGCCGGCTTGCGCAGACAATGAGCGATATTGAGGTTGGCTAATTAGAGCTTCAAAGGTGCTTCATTTTACCGCGGAGTGATCGCATAAGGCTACCGAGATAATCCCGCCCAATAAAAAGTCTATATTCAATTGAACGCAATGGATTCCACCATTCAGTGGCCAGGTGTTGTTTTATTCGAACGGAATGAAAGTTTACTAAGCAGCCGCCCAAAGGTGTTTTAACTGACAGTAAAGGAATCAGCCAATCAGGGACTTGATCTACACAGCCATTCAGAAAACCCGGTTACGGGAGGAGCTCTGAACGAATGTGCTTCGCACCATGATTTTGATTTTGATCACCCAGATTTCGATATAAACGGTTCTTGTACGCAGAATAAACGAGGTGGTTCAAATGCAGAGGAGTTTTCTAACAAGAGCTAGTGCACTTATGTGACGGAATTTTCGAAAGTGTTTGGATACGGCTCGGGTAACGTACTCAGGGGAGCCTGGGAGTAGGTAGATCTTTTTTCGGAGAAAAAGCATCTGTCACTGAAACATTTCCCTTGTTTAGAAAATGTACTTGATATTGTGATTATCATGGGTAGACAAGAGCGCTATCGGATGTTTTTCATTATGGTGAGGAATTACCGGCATAACGACGAAAGTATAGAAAGAGACGATTCGTTTACCAGTTAGCCCTTATTCATAGGGGGCTCCATCTCTCTGAACATGGAACGCAATTCGATTGTAAGGGTGATGAGCGCTCACGGTCTGGAAAAAATTTAATAAAAATACCACCAACTAACCATTTTATCAAGTAGACTAGAACGAACGAGGCAAATATTGAACATTAGCGTCACCACTAAAATTTCCACTCTAAATTGATGGCGCCTGGCATAGCGATCGTTCGGAAGTATCGACCATTTTATTGATAATCGCCTTGTAATGTTAACGTGTAGCCTTGGGCCATTATTCGACATTCTATACCGGTCAAGTCCGATAATTTGCTTCTCTACTATGCAATTGTAGCGTTCACTTTTCTGACTGGCTTTATTTTTTACTCTGTAGTATTTGCTTCATTTTCCTACTAACAAAGTTCTGAGTAGTAAGTCAAAAAATTTGACCTCCCCAGGGTGTACACAATTTTTGTTCACACTGCACATGATTGACCCGCGAATGGATTGTCGATAAATACCGCGTCAATGGATGGGATACCACTGAACGAATACTACTTGAATTGTGATTTTACTCGAGTTTTCACATGGAAGGCGCTGGAACATTGACCAACACGACCAGTTTATTCATAACAGGCATGTCCATATTGGTCGATGTACCACTAACGGTACGATGGGATTATCTCGGTAGCCTTATGCGATCACTCCGCGGTAAAATGAAGCACCTTTGAAGCTCTAATTAGCCAACCTCAATATCGCTCATTGTCTGCGCAAGCCGGCAACTCAACCTGTTTTCTCGCCGCAAGTCGGAATCTAACTAATGCTATTGTTTTCAATACGGAGCTCTCCTAGGGTAACGTCAGCTGTCAAAGATCAAAGGTCGAGTTAGTAGAAATGAGGCTGCAAGTCATACGTCAAGCTCTCGTCACAAGGTCGTCTCAGGTGCTCGAGGGATAACCTAATGACAAACTTATAAATACAGTCCACGGCCAGCAGCACACATTCACTGACGATATCAACTCAGTTGGTGATGATACGCTTGCCATTTTAACGCTAATCCGAGTGATCTGAACACCATGGCAAAGCGATTTGATTGTGATGGTCTGACTTCACATGATTGGCTGGATACTGGGACTGAAGCTATAATGTCCGGACCGTATGCGGAGGCATTCAAATCACTGGATTATCCTTCCCTCAAAAGTTCCTCGTCGATTTGGCTTTCTTGACGTACAAACATTCTAACTAGGACGGTAGGCTGTGGTTTCGTTTCCTCGATTGGAGGAGAATGACCGTCATCTACGATTACGGTTTTTGGTGCGCCTTCAGGTGATTCTCTGAATTGAATGTGACTAAAGTGACGTCGACTCATGGACGCGTCTTTAAGGTTCGTGTTCTCGACCATGGATTCACCCAGTTCAGTTCAGTTCGAAAACAACCATTAACCGTTTACTGGGTGCGGTGGCTCTGGTGGCCATCCCCTAACGGCAGCCTCAACAGAAGATAATGAGAAGGAACAAGAATACGAAAGGAGTATTGGGAAAACTACAAAAATGGGTATGAACTCGATAAAGAAAGCTTGTGGATGCCTATTTGGCCATTAGTTGAGAAGGCTCCCGAAACCATCACTGAACTCTTGTCGCTGTTCTTTCACCTAAAATGTTTTTTTGCTGATGTCGTCAGTAAGGATTACAAGCATCCGGTGTGTTTTAAACTGCCTAACTGGCTTTAGTGCTAAGTCTTGTCCGCCAGCGATTCATCTCTCTTAATTAGTGTAAAACAATGACGATCCTATGCGAAGAGCGCAACTTATAGCTCCGACTGGTGTGGATGAGCAAGCCTTGAGGCCTAAATACCGTTGTCAGGATTCGTCTCTCCTTCTATCTATCCACGCCATCGATCGGCTATCCTGTCGTCGTGATTTCGTTGTCTCAAGCCTGGGGTTCGGCACAGCACAGGTGGTTTTTACTAAAAATGACGTCACTGTCTACCAACGCTGAGTCAAACACCCTCGCACGGTCCATTCAGATGTTTTTCCGTCGCCAAAGTAGGCATTTTCCCACCTATTTGTACAAGCTACGGGTGTTTCAGTCCATGGTAGGTGTCGTTCTTTATGCAGCGGTGTGAGGGCAACGTATATTTACACTTTTTAGTATTTCATCCACAGCACAGCCTTGAGCGCTCTTCGTAACGTTCATTTTGAAACACTGATTCCGATCAAAGTTTCCAACGTCAAGATGGAGCATTTGTACTGAACCGCTGTCCAGTGAATGAGTGACTCGTAGAACACGAACCCGAAACCCAAATCGAATAAGGCGAGTTGGTGATCTACGTGTCACTCGTTCTCTGGACAGCGGTTCAGTTACAGTACTCAGTTTTGTGGGGGTAATTCAACCACAAGGGTCCGGGGATAGACTTCAAATCGTCTGAAACGTCTGGCGAGGAACGTATGCCGAGCAATACGGGACCGAGTCCTCGAAATAGGGCGAAATTCATGCTTTATAGTAGGAACAATCGACCAATCAGAGAAAGAGTGGGAGGCGTATATGAGACGGATGGACAGAGATACGACCATGAAATTAGTTCAGACAAGGACCAAGAGGATTGGATGCACGTTTGACCTAGACTCTCACACAGACTTGGCGTAATCCTTAGCATGGAAGGAAAGTACAAAGGTCACTCGTGCGGTGCGGGTGAGAAAGCCGACAAAAAACGGAGGCAGATATGACACACAAGGTCGGGCACACATGACTCACAAAACTTGAAGGTCGTAGGCCCCTGGATTGGGCGCAATGAAAAATCGGTCCACTGTGAAAATACATTCATAGGGAAAACGGTAGGGGGAAGGAGACAAGGTAACCGGATTCAACATGTGGAAGAAAAGGGAAGACATGTGGGTCGAAGTGGTTGGAAAGGGCGGGGTAGCACGCTGATTAAAGTCATGGGAGTGAGAAAAGGAGACTACGTGGGAATTTCACAAATGTACTGAATTACCGTTACACCGGCCCGGAAATTCTCACATAGTGTCGTCGCCTGAATCACAGTTTAGACATGGTTCTCCCTACGTAGTCGATTCCCGGCCCCTATGCTCGTTCGTACACCTCAGCGGGGAAAGTGAAGCATCTGTGGAACACGGGCCGTTCTCCATGACCTACGCTCCGTGCTTCACTCGAGAAGTCCTTCTACGTCAACAATTTGCGGATTTCTCGTCTTAGAATTCCACCGCTGGTTCGCACCATCACTGTCCGCTGGGCGGTGTCTAATGCATTGGTCGTACATGTGCCGGATTTTTTCAGGTAATGACAGTCTCTTAGATGACAAGTAATTGATCGATGAATTTTCGCTACCAACAGTTCTGCAGGGTCCGAACATGACCCAACCCGGTGGGTTTCTCATCGCGTAAGGCTGGCCTAGATTCCCTATTAGTTGATCTTCTGCCCAGAGGGCTTCTGGAACATCGCACCCGATCAGTAGGGTCGCTTTCTTGGCCTTGATCCCCTTGAAGAGGATTCTACGTAGAAGTATCCATTTATCAGCTTCTTCAGCGATGGAATACTCCGAAATTTCTAAGAGAATGCGAGAAACTGGAAGTACATTATCAGTATGTATGTTCTCTGATCGGTCTACTGCCACGACGTCTACGCTGGTACTTCGGCTTGATATGGCTGAGGTTCCGGTCACCGTATTGACGGTGGGTGATATCCTTCGATGGGGTTCTTCGGGTTCATTAGTAATGGGCTCTGCTAAGGCCGCCTCTAGAGTGTCGCGTGTGCAGCAGGCCTCCACGTATTTTTCTACCCGAGAAGTTTTGTTTAACCATTCTGGATCCTGTTCTTCAAACTGTTCTTCCATGACGAGCGCCAACTTCACTAGTTCTATTTCATGTTGAACCCTCAGAAGCTCCCTCGAACTTCTGATCTTCTGCTCCTTTGGTTCTAACTCGAATTGCCGTCGTACTTGTCTCTCTCTAATCTGAGCCCTCAGTAGGTTCGAACGAGCAAGGCTAGCCAGAGAATAAGCATTACTCCTAGAACCACGGCGTGAAACAGTGTGAGAGGGGACTTGCCTGTCACGTTGTCCTCGGGTTTCGACTGACTTCTGGGCATTGGCATTTTTTCGCAGCTAACTGAGAGTCTTGAAGAATTGGATAGAATGGGAACTGAAGCGGAGGATACCAGTCGGTAGTGGTTGGCAGATTCGTGACCCGATCGATTACAGTATTGTACTGGGGTAGAGCTGAAGGATTAAAGCCAAACAGAGTACCCGTCCAGAGTGGGTACTGTAGACTGCCGGTAGGATTCACTCGCCAAGATGAGTGTTCACCACCAGATGAGCCAAACTTGAGTGCTCGTTCAGCCAGAGTACTGAACAGTCAATGGGCTCACTCACCAAGTTGAGTGGAAGCCCAAGGTCGCCAAAGATTGAGTACTCGTCCAAATGGAATGATGCAATCGAACGGTAGCCAAGAATAATACTCACCTAGACAGAGTATTGCAAGCAGTCGAAAGAACTCACTCACCAAGTTGAGTGACGTTCAGGGACACGCCAAACTGAAGATGACCTTTGTAGCCTGACTCACAGTTGAGTACTAGCCGAAACTTTTGCACTCCCGACGTAGAGGATTACCAGACAAACACTCACCAGTGTGAGTGAAACCGAAAATTGAGTACTGTAACTGAACCGCTGTCCAGTGTGCTGTCCAATAGGAGCACATTATTCATTACATTCCAAACGCCGTCGTAGGAAGATTCTTGATCTCTTGCATAGTCTGGAGACCTCATGCAAAATGAGACCGATTTGGTAGAATGCGGATATTTCGTCCTTATCGAAAAACGGTAATTTATTTATGTGTGGCATTGAGCAAACAAATTTAGATGTGCGTTCTGTAAGGTGCATATGTGCAAACAATGCGAATGAAGGTCACTTAAGGTTCGTCACGTGCTCCAGTGCGTATGAATCACGTGACTCCGGTTTTCATAGTTTTACGAGTCATTAAAACCATAGACCGAACTAATCAGCATGCTGCCAGGCTCAGTGGTCTGTCTGGTTCTCTTTCAAATTTTCCATGGGACGGGACGCTGAAACAGGGGGTCCTACACTTTTGCCACCCTCATTTTTCTCATTTTCTGTCCTAATTAGCACATAATGTATATATCCGCTCTGAAACTTGGTTTACTGTATAGTATTTTGCGTTTGGCCGTTCTTAATAGGTATTGTTTCGCTAGACAACATAAAAGGGGAGATGTGCAGGGAAATGAGGGCGGTCGTATACTTTTGTCGCGATGTCGAACCAGTCAATGCCGGACCACCGTGCACCATCACCTTTAACCGTAACTGGTCTTCTCATGGTGCTCACTCGTGCTCTGGTGTCTTCCACGAACGGTGACATGTTAAATGGTTCAGCCGGCTAGCCGTCGAAAGTCTCTATTTTTCTGTGTGTTGTAGTCAGTGTAGTGTTTTCTGTGATGTGAAAAAAATCTAGACTTGGGTAAGCCCATTTAAACCACATACTGCCCCGGGCTACTTTTCTGCTTGTCAGTAGGCAAATCACCGAAAAATTCTCCCGATTGGTGAGCTTCGGCCTGATTGCCGAGGCCATGTATTTGCATGTTGACAAAAATTCTCGCCAGGTAAAGTTGCGATGAAACTGAGATTATCGACGAATCGATACCAGTATTTAATCATATCTTCTGCAGTCTATAATGTTATGAAGCCGGTGATCCAGATTGCTTTCTGACAGTCACCTTGTATGCGGTTATAAGTTAACGTTATAAATACCCCTTCCTTTTGAGTGTATCAGACAACTAAAAAGTTGAACCTGTCACACTAGTGACAGAATGAAAAGTACGGTCCTTGTGTTGCATGTAAAATTCCCTGAAGGTATTCTAGTCTCATTCCAAAAGGTCCATGATGTGAACCATGAGGAGTATTACCATTCACACAGCTGACCAGACACTATAACCTCTTTAAAGCCATGATCTTTTTCTATCACTCATGGGGACCCGTGTAGTGTCATGATGTTTTCAATGGTAAGCTGATAGATTCAGCCTTACTAAGCAGTTATAAAGAGATGGGCGATGGTTATTTCTGTTCTTTCTAAAGTAATACAAAGTGACTGCAATTTCTGTGTGCACGAATATTTGCGCGTATAATGTAACTTCTAGCATAGTATATGTTACCTCTTTTTTACCATTAGAACGCAAAGGGAGCCAAAGTGGACACTGGGTTGTAGTAAAAAACGAATAACTTGATTTTCGTAGCAATTTGTTGAAGTCTGTTGGCTTTTCTTAAAGATGAGTTTCACGCGTTTCCTTAAAGTTTCGTTGCAATCTGTTTGTCGGTTTACAGTCTAACAAGACACTAATCGCTTTCCAGGACACAGAGACAAGAGTTCCGTTTGGACACCAGCGGCAGTTTGTGTTCTTTGATCAGTCCTCTCACAGGCTGATAATTAAATTAAAGTCTCTTTACGTCACTCGTTTGTATCGATTCAACTTGTGACCCAGTCACATTGTGTAAAATGTTAGTGGGTGAGAATCTTTACGATAAGTGCCAAAGCATCCCGTCCTAAGCAATAGTGCAATGGATTTAAAGTGGTGTTTCATAGTTGCATTCCATTTCCCTAGTAACTTTGGTACATTTGAAATGATCTCACTATTGGCTTTCGAATTTGGTCTGATTAGTTTTTGTGTGGCATTTTTTCTGGCGTTATGATGCAGGGTGTCCTCACGGACATGTCGCCATTCTGTCGAGGTTTTTTCTTCACCTTGCCAGTGTATGGCAGTTTTTCGTTTGTTATGATAAAGTAGCATATCAGGAAAATTCTGGAATCTTGGACAGGTCAGCTATTTTCTATGGAGCTTCGTTGTTCCCTCATCATTTTACCGATCTTCTAGTGAAAGACTTCGTCATTTTAAAAAGATCCATTGAAGTAATACCACGATTCAGTGTGTAGTAAATATCACCCATCCCTATTGGACAACTTGATGAGGCCTTTTGAATTAAATTATTGCAGTCAGACACAACATACACGTCTAACCCGTAGTAGGACTGGTGGTGTTGGTTTGGCTGGTTAATAAAAGACTGATCTAAGCGGAACACCCGTTGTGTCCAGTAATCAGTAGTCGAACAAAAGCAAGTATGTAAGAAGGAACGTGTGTTTAAGTACGCCATACGATGACCGGTAGTTTGGACTGCAACAACGTGTTGTATTGCAGTTGGTTAACTGATCTGTGGTTGGGAGTGGGCTACCTCTTGTCGCTGAAGTATGCATCAGGTTTTCTTGCTGACATAACTGGATTCATCGGTTTGTTTTATACGTCATGACATATTTATGGTTCCCGATGAGTGATAGAAAAAATTATGGCTTTAGAGAGGCTACACGTCTTATTCGCTGTTCGAGTGGTAATACTCATCATTGTTCACATCAGGGATCTTTTGCAATAAGATTTACATACCTTCAGGGTGTTTTGCACGTACCATATGGATCGTATTTTTCATTCTTTTACGAGCTCTACAGACTCAATTTTTTAGTTGTTTGATATACTCATACGGGATCGGTATTTATAACATAAACTTATTACCGCATACAATGTGATTTTCGGAAAGCAGTCTGAACCACTAGCTTCATAACATTTAAACTAAACTAACTACTTGAAGAGCTCTGAGGAATTGGCTACATGTTGATATTTGCCCGTCGATAATCTTGATTCCACGGAAGCTTTTACGGGCGAATTTTTTTTTCTGTGTGCAAAGTAGACGGTCTAAGCAGTCAGGCTGGCCTATCTGACCCCAAGATGTTTCGATAATTTGCCTACTGAGATTCGTGAAAGTAGTCCGGTGCAGAAAGAAGTTCAAACGAGCTGGGACACATTTCCAGAATATTTTTCACGACTTAAACAACACACTGCACACATGCACCTACACATTCACACGTGCTTTATTTTTGTTGTCCCCGTTGTATCACACCAAACTCCGGTAGATCGGATTATTATGCTTTCGGCGTCACTGCCGTTGTGGGGTCTGATGACATCACAAGGGCTTTCCGAAATTACTACTCATGGCTTACGCGACGCTTCAGCGAATCACAGTAGTTCCACTGGGCTTAGCTGACATTTGATTAAACGGTATAAAAACTGTGACCACGCCTGGCCATTTTCCAGTTTTGGTCCATCGGTGTCATACACATGGATGCACGCACACCACAGTGCGTCCCATAAGTAACTGTTCGCTGCTCACGCGTTGAAAACATGTCACGCGAGACATATAAGAGCGTGGGCGAGTGAGACAAACCACGGACAACGTAAAATGCTCTGTTCGGTATAGAAATTCGGTCCATCTAAGGCCTATGGGCTTGACAGTCACAAGGGGAACGGAAAGAATAGGCTTTGATTGAAAGCTAGTTTACTGAGTGAGCGCACATGCTGGGTGCAGCAGTGAATTACAGTTCGGCTGGTTATCCATCTAATGGGGTTGTTGATTGCAAGTATGCGTAGGTCAAGGAAAACCAATGGCTCTCGACCTCAGCAATACTAAGGCTTGGCTCGTATTTCTATCACGAATACGACACAGCTTCTCACCGATCCCATTTTCGATCTCTATCACCCCAAACACCTATACTAAGTCTGCTTCAGAGTCTCATGTACTTCTGTCAAAGACGGTAGCTCCGTTGGGCTTGGTCATTTCAACGATCTTAGCTTTACGAACACGACGTGAAGCCCGTCCTACAACTTGTCTTTTTGCGAATCACGAAAATGACCAACAGCTTAGCTTCATATGATGTCCCAATTCCATGACTATGCCTTTGGTTGCCATCGCTGCTTGAGTGTCACACCTGTTGCTTAAGTATAGATTTAGAACTGTTTTTAAAATGGTGTTAGTTTCCGTTGCACCTATTAACTTGAAGGTTCGTAAATACGTTAAGCGGAATGGGCAGTTGTGTCATCTGTTTGCCAGAATCAACACCTGTAAGTGAATGACTGTTTGATAGGTGAAAATGGTTGCGATCTTTTCCGTCAACAGCAGTCGCAAATTGGTGTCAGGGGCGAACGAGATTCAGAGAGTGTCGGTAAAGCGATGCGGTTTAAACAAAAAACACGTAATCCCACTGACGCCGCGTTTTCCGTGGAAAAAATATAATTAACTGACGTCTCGGTAATCGCAGGCAACCTTACTCAAAACAAAGCTACAATCAAAATCAACTGCTTTGAGAAGGGTTACAGGTTCATTATATTAACTTTCCACAGAAAACGACGTGTTATTGGAATTACATTTTCCTTGGCCAACGGTTGCAGTTGTTATGTTCCGAGCTTGTAAAAATTTACTGAAAATGAACTTGGAGATTCGGCTCGCCATATCGTGACACTCCGTTAAACTGATTTAGTTAAGATACCAAACTTTTTAACATAATTTTGTCTTGTATCCACCAAACAGCTCGCTTGCATTTTGTGCACTTTAACCACCAGTTTCCACGCCAACCATCACCCTCCTCCACTTCCACGCCCGTGCGGTAATTTGTTTGTTCTACTACTTTGAGCCCCGCAATTTTAGCTTTGTTTCTGTGACAGGTGTCGATTGAATAATTTGTCATTTGTCTAACTGTTCATCTTATCTGTTCGATTTTATCGCTTACTCAATCTTACCTTTCTCTTCGGTATTGTAATGACCCACTGGTATCCATGATCCGTTTTTTATTATGTCATAGTTGCCTGGGTTACTTGACAAGGCCTTAAATATTTGTACATCATTATCTTTCTCCATCTACTTGCCTTATCTGTGTGAATGACTGAGCTTGGCCATCCCATTATGGTCATGAAACTTTCTCATAGCCGTGCTATTCCATTTGTCCTTACCCACTCTTGTGTGTGTTCCCTCGGACCATTACTTCTCTTCTGACCGCTGACTAGTCAAAATGCCCCCCCCCCCATATATAGGGACCTTCTTTGTAAGCCACCTGATTTACACCTGCATTGCCGTCTCAAGCGTTTGCTGTCTATTGTTGCCTGGACGTTTTGACGCCCCTGTTGACTGTCTTGATTCCGTGATTGATTTGCCCATAACTTGAGACATGTTATCGTAATTGTTTGATAAGTTGTCCTACAGAACACGTAGTAAAGCGAGCCTGTGTTCTCTGCCTTGGGACTTAGGGTTCGTTTGTCTGCGAGTCACTCAATTACGAGACGAAAGTCCCGTACAGAGCTCGTGTACAACAATGAGTTAGGGATCTTACCAACCCCTCACCATGAGTTCGAAAGCTTAAGACGAATGGGACGATGGTCCGTGTGATCAAAATATCTAAGGAGGCAGCACTCTTACAACAAGGGCAAATAGGCTAGGGCTAATTTGCATAATAATCAGGTTTTCAATGAAAACATTATTCTATTTGATCGATTTTCCGGTTGCGGGAGTGTGCGAAGTTTATACGCCAACAGGAAAATATCGATTCTCCGGCGCTTGCATGATGAAATACCTCGATCTGCTCTTTGGTAACAAATTAATTACTCACAAAGAGTACAACAGAAGTGGTTCGGAGTCACAAACTGACGAAGTCCGTTGTAAAAGTTGTCTTCACTGTAGATTGTATTGCCAGGTTTGTCCAACTATCTAGTTTTTATTTTAACCATGAACGGTTTCACTGACTACGATACAGGGAGATAAAGTGAGAATAGCGTATACATTGAAAAACACAGTGTGAACTAGAGAAGATTTTCAAGCAGCTCAGTCGTGACCAGATCTTTGTGCACCAGTAAACGACCGAGTTATTGGACTGCAGAGTTCCCACACAAGTTTGTTCTAGTTGGAATAATACGCTATAGAGGGTGAGTTTTAGAGTCAGAGAGGCATTTCGAAAGATTCTCATTGACAGAACGGGTGGGATCATAGATAATTTTCACAGAAACTCATGTGTTAACCCCATACTCAATTAATTTGAAAGACACAGCGCGAAAAAGACGTAACTAACTGCAAGAACACCTCGACGTGTCACTCGAAGATCCTTCTTTAACAATTCTGGAAGGATCACGGGGTAAAAATTGGGTAAGACTGACAGAGCATACTGAGGGACAAGGGAAGGTATAACTACAGGCTTAACTGGCAACCGCCAAAGCTTTCGGATCTGAAGATAAAGACACCTCAGTTGGCACACACTACTGGTATCGTCGGATATCCAATGAAAATCAGTGTTTATTGTCACTCCAAGATATTAAACAAATTCAATTCTGGGTAACTTAAAAGTGTAAAGAGCAAAAGGTTCATTCGGAAAAGCTGTGGGCTACAAGGCGAACATAAAGTCAGAACACTTGAGAGAGTTAAGGGGTAGACCACTTTGCTCAGAACAATAAAAACCATGTTCAGAATACTAAAATAAACATGATCCAAGTCCGCTTCAGCTGATGGAGTATGAATAATAACTAGAATAAAAACATTCTTCATTACAATCCCAGAGCGGCTTGAGGGCAAATTTCTGACATGAGTGGAAAAGGGTAAACGAACAGCATCTTGAAAAACGCCAGTTTGTTATCAGGAGTTTGGACTGCTTGTTCGTAGATTTACTGCTCCAGATAAGTCCCAGAAAATAATAAATAAGCTGTGTCAATAAACTAGGTGGAGCTTCTGAAGTGAGCGTGATCTAGGAATGCAGTGGAAAGCAGAAGCATGCTCAAAACAGTACGCACTTAGCGGATTTAGTAAAGTTGTTCGACAATTTAGAAGTTTAGTCCCACTGAACGATAATCAAGTGTTCTCCATAAAATGCTACAATAAGGGTTTAATTTCTGGAGAAATACAAAACGAAGTGCTTTGTTGAAAAATCATGTTATGCCATACGGTTTCGAGAATCGATTTTTTATGTCCCAAATTCGGTAAGCAGAAGGAAAGCACCCTAGTTCAGATGAACATGTATTCAGTACCGAAGTACGGTAAGCGTAAGCAAGTTAAAACGCAAAAATATAGGCAATTGCTTGAGTCAGCTTTGTATGCAAGTGAAAACGTGAGAGAAGTGTATAATCGGATTTACGATCTGATTGGTCAGCGCCACCCGGGAAGGAGCACGACTAAAGTCAACTATTTACGTGTGTGTATGATTGCAGGTGTATGTCCGTGAACGCAAGGGATTTGGATCAAGTGTGAATATGTGAGCTGAGCCCATGACTGTTCAAGCCGAACACAACAGGAATCAGTTAGTGAATTAGTGGAGGAGAACGAAAATTACAATGTCCACTACATCACCAAACCAAATGTGACTCATTTAATCGTGGATGAGACAAAAGGCCATCTGTTGATCCCCATTTTTAATGCAGTTTGCAACCAACTCAGTTAGAATAACAAACAAAAGAATAAACCTCATATGCCAGGATGACAGTGTAGGCCCCTCGATCAGGAGCACGTATCACTGAATTTCTACTACTGACAGGTGTTCCAGTAGTAAAAACCGGAATTCGATCGGATTGAAGCTTTCCTGGATATTTCCGGTACACCGCACATGCCTTGAGGAAGTCAAAATTGTATACTTACTACCTGAATGCTTGTTAGTAGGCAAGATGCCTCGACGTTGTTCATCAGTTCATTTTTTGCGGTGACATGTGCACAGACCGGACGGATCAGTGGCCAGGTTAAAGAACAGGGGAGCATCTACCAAAGTGGTTAAGTACAATAGATCATTCCTCACCAGAACAGAAAGCCGTGATTGCTTGGCTCACTGTCCTTCGGACTCCACCTCAAACAAAAACAAAATGGGTGCAGCAGGATGAATCTGAGCGCGTGGATACATGAATTTAAACATGTCTCTTATGGAATACGAATGAATGAAATTGTTCTCATTAGGTGGGAAACCCGAAGCCATCAAAAGTGATTATTGTTGCGGAAATTTTCCTAATTTCAATAAAGTCGGATATTCCTTCTGATTTTACCACCCAGACAAGAAAACGCGACACCTCTGTTCAGAGGTTTGTTTAAAGTACAAAGCTTCTCTTTGATGGGAAACTGTTTCTTGTCGCCAGATTTTCTCTACCTCATAGGCGGACTTCATGATTGATAATTCTGTACCGCACATGGAGATTTTGAGGTCCCGATGATCTGCTTATGTGGTTTACTCGGCAATCGACGGATCAAGGAAATTAGCCAAAGTGCGACTGACGAGAACCATGACGCAAAGAGATAAATAAAGCACACTGGAATTGTTAACAAATACAATACAATTTTGTGAAAATCTTGCTAGATGAAATGAGGATTATAAGATGTCCCTCATCGCAATAACAATTTGGTGGTCTATATAGTCGCTGTTACCAGACTGATCAAAGTAACCATTTCCGTTAGAAGCAAAATGTAATTATTCGTTGATGGGATGTTGTGTACCATTTAAAATTTTGCGTTATTGTAATACTAAGACTTGAGACTAATTGTCTAGTTTCTGGAAACCATAACTGAAAGAAATCTGTTTCAGTAAACGCGCTCTTTCTTTCTTTCTTCTTTCTCTCCCTCGTTCAATTGTATCAAGTGAGTGGCTAAAATGCTCATTTCAGGAAAGAACTTCATTCCACGGATCATATCGATTTGCGAATCACATTTCGGTGGATAAATGATGACACATCAGCATTTAAAAAGAAGACTTTCGTGATAAAGCCCCAATTGAGTTGATGGTCAACGGCGAGATTTGCTGTACGACCTGAAATTATCGAACTACTCCAACTATCCACGATTTCTAGAGAAGGAGTTGCACTGTGTTTGTTTGGCAGTGTCGGATAAGTTTCAGTAGAGAGTCAGCCTTCAATAGTAGAGTTGAGATAAAGTGAAATCTTTGCGAGAAGTAGGAATTTCGATTAGATTACTAAATGATTTATCGTTCATCGTGAAGTAGTAGTCCATCATAAGAGTCGATCGATGTACAGTATCAATGAACTATGTTACCCTTGAAAAGTTAGTGTCGGAAAGGCACTGTATCATATGGTGTTGATGTTCAACAAATTGGATATCCTGTTGTTTAAATGTCTGACTTAAAATCGTTCACCTCGAGTTCAAGTCCGATTGCAGGCTTGGAGGATGGGGTGATCAAACATGGAGATCCTGATCCCCAAATGTGACGTCGTATATCAGCTTAAAGAGCATGTGCGGGACTAAAGAGCGATCGACTTCAAGTGTGAGGATTAGGATCCTACCGGATTCGACGAATTTAAACACTTGGTTTGATTAGGAAGAATCTGTGTTGTTGAATTGACCCGGATGTTGACAGTCATCGACTGTGGATCAACTCAAGGAAAAATGGGCTTCGAACACTGGTAAATGCCGTATCTTAAAGCCAGAACCATGCCCGCTACAAAAATCGGTTAAGACTATTCATTTCTTCTGGACCAAAGCCAAATGCATTATGCATGAGTGTGGCGACGACGTAAGTCAACCAGTAACTGTTACGCAATACACGGAAGTGTGTCTTGGATCAAGTTGGATCATCCGACTTCGCCCCACTCCAGCCGTTTCGTATGAGCTGGGCGAGTGTTCTTTAAATCATATTGTTATTTTCACTTGTAAAGATGATTGCGATGCATGAAGAACGAGACTGCTCACTCAAGTAGAGTTCTAGTTATCATTAGTCTATACTAGCTGCTGGCTAAACACCAGAATAGGTCGAAAGATTCATGAAAACAATTTTCTCGCATACTTATTTCAAAACAACTTTAACAGAGGCCTTTTGTGTTTATTTTGAAAGTAGAAAATGTGGTCGATGGATTTCTGAAAAAGCGACACAGCGAAGCATTAAAAGAACTGAACAAAAACAAAGAACTCGTCGTATCAAGACTGGACAAGTGTGCCGGAGCAGTACTAATGGATAGAAGGGTGTAAGAATCGTATCTAACCGGCCTATCGTACGTAATGAAACAACCTGGACTCGGACTACGCGCACTGGAAGAACGACTAGACCAGACAAGAACAGCAAGATTGTATTCTGTTACATTTGGTTGGTGCTCACTCGCTTATATGACAAAAACAGACATGTACTTATAGGGAGATAACGTGCTGGCCAGTCACAACGTGACTTCACTGTATCTACACAATCTAACAGTTACGGTCCGGCTTCACCTGATTGGCTGGATACTGGAAATGAAGCTATAGTGCACTGGACCTCGTGTGGAGACAGTCGAATCACTACAAAGGGATTACATAACCTAGCTTTAGAAACCTCTGGCGCAGAACACCAAGCTTCAAAAATTGGGAAGTAGGAAAGATAACACAGATACTACGGAGAAACAATTATCAGCCGTGCTCAAAAGACTATGAAAAAATAATTATTACAACGACAGAATCTGAACGCCTAAAACCAAGTGGTTCGTCGATTGCGCGCTTGTATGGTATTCCCGAAATTCACTTACCACACTAAGACCCAGCAACAATTATACCCTGTAATCCCTACACCTGTTTTGAAAGACCTAGTTTTGCCATGCACACAATGTTCAATTCACTAGTAGCGGATGTTTTTATCGCCATATCAATGAAGTGGCCTTCGGATTGCCCTTCGGACCATTACTTGCTCATATCTTCATGGCGAAGAGTGAAAGCCTGGAACTGTGTGAGGAAATATCTGACATGAATATCTACTGCCTTTACGTCGGTGATATATTTTTGAGGTATGAAGAGTCGACAAATCTTAAACGTTTACTGATTAGATTTATGCAGACACAGAGCTATACGCCTCACTTTAGAGACGGAAGGAAACGGATGCCTCCCATCCATTGATGTACTACTCTCGAGGAAGGAATATTGAACAATTGACTGGGGTTTACGCAGAAAGCCTACGTGGGTGGACTTCTGACAGTTGAGCCCATCTGTCGAAAGTGAAATCTAGTTTGCCGCTTAGCTCAACGAGCCAGGGGGATTTGTTCGAAAGAAACACCCGAAACCAAACTGCAGGAGATCCGCAACACATTGCGATAATACATAGTGAGCAGTAACTTAAATAGAAGCCGTCGAATAATGTAAGGTGCGCCGACCCTGAAGGGCAATTGTTCAGCGTCTTCGCTTCGTAAATGACAGCTACAGTGGTTCTTTTAGGAAACGAATTTCAAAGACCGTTCGAGCTGCTTTTAATGACGGCAAAATCACGGCGTTCCATTCAGTCCATCCAATCATTCGACAACGGTTCAAAGATCAACTGCCTCTGTCAACCAGTTCTATTTGCATTTACAAACACATCTGCATCGTTCGTGCCAGTCTGCAGCTGATCAAGAGGATATAAGAATATCATCAAACGTGGTTAAAACTACTTGGGGTTCGATTATGGAACACACTTTCAATAAGGGAAATTCGGGGAGTATTGACGAGTCATTCAGAAATATCTACCAAGTTCTGGTTAACCTCACGAACCAGATCAGAAGCGTCATTTTTTGCACAGCTGAGGCAGAGGCCATACGATTCCATCACTCCGTAGTATGCTTGCTTCCCAGCCTAAGGCTACCGTGGCCGCAAAGTATGACGTAATCAAAGGTCTGATGAGCAGCGCAATCGTTAATTACTAACACAAATAATACAATTACACCGACAATGGAACGGATGTTTATCCTACATCGATGAACACTTACCCCTCTTCCTACGTGAGAAAGCCTGCCTGCTTTCTCATGAAACACTACTAGGTCAGATATTATTCGATTGTTTTTATATCACTTGGCAGTATTCACTGCTATCCCACGAAAATGCCAGAAGCAAAAAGATGTTTTTGTTACCAGCTTACGAAAGCTGACCTTAACTGTCAGGTCCAATAGTTCTACCCAATACACCCATTCCACTGCAGATAAGTCAGGATTCCGGTCGACTCATTTCTGATCGGGAAGTATCGCGTGGAGGGTGGACAGAACGGCTTATTTCCAGCTCGTGAATTGGAATAAGTTATCATCATCGAGTCAAGTAATCGCTCAATGTGAATACATCGGAGAACGGCTCCAGGTGGAATTCATCAGATCTTTTGATTGGAGCAACATGCCATCTGGAAGAACTGGTGAAACCCTAAGCTAATTCCAAAGGTGGTGTACAGTTGACTAGTGAGGCAGTGCAACAGTGCATCGTCGGGGCCAGCTAAAGCCGGATCGATAGCGTAAATCGATACGGGAACGGGTGGACGTGGGAAATTCGCTCCAATAAAAGATGATCACATGTTAGTCTCAAGTTCGGGTAGTTGTGCACGCGCACGTGGTAGAGCAAAATGCGTGGAAACAAATGGTGAAGTAAGCTGAATGCACACAGTAACGGTTGAACGAGACTAATACCGCATTTCGAGTGCACGGAAAATCAGCTTCTGAAAAACTGCTAGCCTAGCAGAGGTAGAAAGAAGTGGATAAGCATATATATATATATATATATATATATATATATATATATGTGTGTGTGTGTGTGTGTGTGTGTGTGTGTGTGTGTGTGTGTGTTGAACTGAGGGACCATGCTTGCTGGCTCCTATGTCAACCGCCGTTGCGTTTTGGGAAACACGATAGATGGAGTTCAACTGATCACTTATCAGCGATGTATTTATCAACACGGATTATTACTTTTCGAATGACATACAGCTGACTGAGTTTATTTCGAGCTTTACTTAGAAATTTATGCTTCTGAAAAGATTCCTAAGTGGCAGCAACGCTCAAGTAAGTCAGAAATACCCTCTCCATCTTCATCTTTTTATTCACTCCATTTTATCACGTATTATTGGTACAGTATTTCAAGACGTGGGTCTCGGGCAAATCCGTAAAACTGACCGGCCACAGAAGCAGGATTGGGACCCGGGACATGAGAGTTGAAAGCCCACCGTGATGCCGTTTGGCCACCACGGCACGTGGTACCACGGACTGACGAACGCGTTCAACACGGAAACGACGTGGTAACAACTTTCCTCAAGTTCAGAGGTGACGTAGTGGATAGAATGTCGTGAACAAAAACTATTATTAGATGAACATAACTAATCAGCACTTAGCTCTAGGCAGTTTGTAGGTTGCTCGATGTCACATAGTTGTTCGTTGTTTGTCTGCTTGATATAAGGACAACTGGTGTCCGCCAAATGGAAAACATACTTTTGACTGCTCTGTTTGCGGACGATTGAACCTGTAGCTCCCTTATTTAGTACCGCGTCGGTGTCGCTCCCAGATGTAAACGTGAACGAGATTGTTTTAATACAAACCGTCCTTCTCCTACCCCACTGACTTTTACCGTCTATTGGCAACCGTCGGAATTTCTGGCTTGTTGTCCGTTCCTTAGACCATTATCGGTATTTAGTACTAAAATGTTATGCTACGTAGATAGCTCCCACTTGAGTTTTCCTTTATGTCAGCCGTTTGAGGCTGCATAGGATAAACCTTTTTTATCGATACCGCAATTCACTGATTTTTGATACTGAAGTGCATTTTTAAAAATAAATCAGCCCTACCTTGATCTAAACGCATCAAGTTTTCCACTGCGCCGCTAGATCACGGGTGGCGTGGCGCTATACGCAGATGGAGACATCCAATTCTATCAGGTTAGCATTTCAGCTCCGTCGCATAGAATTGTGATCCATTGTCGGTGACTAGCACTTAAGGGATTCCTTCTCGGCGAATGCATTTCCGCAACACCTGGATTACGAACGAGGTGGTTGGTGAACTCGTCAGGAACACTTCCAGCCATTTGGAGTAGGAGTCAGTCAGTACAAGGGCGTGATACCGGTTCAAGAATGGGTCACAGAAGTCAGCATGAACTCTCTGCCATGGAATATAGCTCTCGGGTCATGGGTTCCTGTAATATTCGCAATTAACTGAATTGATAGTCCGTATTGAAATTGCCCCCACCCAGAACTACGCAAACGGAAGTAGCAAGAAGACCAAGGCCGCGAAATAGCACGTTAGTTGTATTGCAGAGTGGGTTTGTATAAATATGTTTAATTAGAGAATATAATTGGTAAACTCAAAGATGACCAATCACAGGGAGCTTTTGTCGGAATTGTCCACGGTGATCCTGATTGGTTGAGGCTCATCTGTGTACGTAGTTACGAAGCTGTATCTGGTTGTATCACGTGTGACAGCTGCTGAATCACCACAGTACCATTTGTTTGGCCTCGACTGAACTTTGCGCAGACACTCATCTCAGTTCTTTGCCGTAGTGCAAACATCCGCATCCAATTCCGACCACTGATACATCTGTCGAGCCAGTGACTTCATTTTGTCCATACCCAAGTGGCCTGTGTGCAGTTTATCCAAACCGACTTGCGCAATAGAGATGGAATGACAAGCCGGTAATCTCGACAAAGGGCGCCGTCGGGTTGGATACTGAATTCTTTACGCAGTACGAAGAACTGAGGAAACGTTAGCTCCGCCTCGGGCTGCCGTCCCTTCCTGATCGCCGAAATCACAGATGAATAGTACCTTTTTGTCTGCTTGCTCAATTCTTCCCTCGACACTGGCGCAGCAGGTGAAATGAAATGGCATTGGTCCGCCACTGCGAATCGTGAGTAACGGGACAGGAAGTCAGCCTGCGGGATTGTCTTGCCGGGTCCATGCAGGATGTCACAGTCATAAGCTGCCAAGGCAATGCTCCATCGCTGAATCATAGCAGCCGTGGATTTGGCGACGGTATTATCTGGGTTATACAGGAACTGAAGAGCTTGGTGGTCGGTGGCAATCATAAACTTCAGTCTGAAAAGGTGCTTGTGTAGCCGGCATACCGCCCAGAAAACGGCCAAAGCTTCCTTCTGTGTCTGAGAATGACCCTTCTCTGTAGTACTAAGAAGACGGGAGATGCAGATGATTGGACACCCATCTTGTTCCAGAACTGTTCCTATCCCCACTTCAGACGTGTCAGTGATCAGCATGGTCAGCTTAGAAGGCGCGAATAGGGCTAGTATCGATCAGGCAAAGATATTTTGAATGAGACCGCGTAGTATCTTTTCACACTGTACGTTCCACTGCCACACATCGGACGACTGAACTGGAAACAATGGTTGGGCTCTTGTTGCAAAGTTCAGAATGAATCTGGAGTAGTATTGCAAGCATCCAAGAATTGATCGTTAGAGCGCCTGATTTTTCGGTGACTCGATTGCAGTCAGGGGTTTGAAACGATCTGGATCAGGTTGGTATCAGTTTGCATTAACAGTGAAACCGAGGATATCTAATTCGGTGACACCAAATTTGCACTTAGGGGCTTTGATCGATAGATTTCTTTCCACGAACCTCTCCCGCAGCTATTGCAATCTGTGGTCGTGTTCTCCCTTCGTGGATCTATAGAAGACGTTCGTGAGCGGCTAGCAAACGTGTCTCCTATCGGGTCTAGCAGCGAATACCAACGATATCCCCTCTATCGGACGAATAGAGAAGACGTAAGTCGGTTTGCAGATGCGAGGTGTATTCTATATATCGTGGCACCGAAACAGTACCGATACGAGAAATACACCGAACGGAAAACGGAACGAAACGCGACGGCTGTGCTGAGAGCGAACCGCGAGCGAACGAACGAAAGTGAAAGTGATTTGAAACGAGGTCGACGGAAACCTCGGAAAAGTCAGTCCAGTAAAACGTAGGCAACCGGAGAACACTGAGGTCAATGTCAAACGTCAGAAAAGATCGTGGAGAAAATAGATCAAAAATGGTGTCCAGAAAATAGTCATTTTCTCAAAACGATCGAGGTCACTACAGCAGCCCCCCGCTAGAAAGCATGGAAAGCTTTCGAAAAAAAAAATGTCAAGGAGGACATGGCATACAAACGGTATCCGTGTGCGCAAATGCGTGCAAAATACGTGCATGTAGCTGTGCGGTAGGATGCTGACGGGCAAAATCCGTGGTATGCAGGAACCGTAGGATGATGGTCGAGCGTAAACCAGATTCGTTGCCAATGACGTCGGTTGCGTAAATCATCATCAAGGTGTGCCACACCAATAACGTCCAGTGTCGGGTAACCGTTAACCAATATGATATCCGGAAGCCAAATCGATAGGTTCGTAAATGGGCAGGAACGAGAACGACAAGGCCGATCCAGAATGCAAACGTTGGTGCCAAAATTCTCTAGATTTCGTGGGACCAGCGAAGCGTACCATATGGCGAGGTTCCATGAAACAAAAAGAAACGAAAAACTGGTGTAGCAACCGCAATGGACTTGACTAGAATACAGTAATAACTAATGAGGTATGTTAAATCGTGTCGAAACGATAAACACGAAAGTTATTACTGCGAAGTGCAATGGTTAAGATCGTGTTTGACCTAGTCGCGAAAACGTGCTGGGCAAACGATCTTCCGACCGGAACGTGAGACGGGAGCCTCATTCACGGACGGGTGCGTAGGCGTGCTCTGCTGACTTGAACGTGAGACAGTATTCTCATTCGAGGACGTAGCAGGGCCAACTGGCTGCTGACTTGAACGTGAGACGATAGCCTCATTCGAAGTCGTAGCAGGCAACGCTAACTGCAGACCTTGACGTGACACGGAAGTGTCGTCAACAGGCAGTGCAAGGTTAACATCGAATCTCATATCAGCGGGCGACTCGCTATCATCAACGTACGCGGCTTTGAGACGATCGATGCTAACGGTATCGACGCGACCGTGTCGATCAACATTAAAGGTCTTATCGTGACGAGAAATCACGCGAAATGGACCTTCGTAAGGCTGTTGTAATGGTTTCCGTACCGAATCAACACGAATGAATACATGCGAACAAGTTTCGAGTTCGGTCGGAACAAAAATCTGTCGTCGTTGCATTCGAGTCTGCGCCGGAGCGAGATTTTGCATGTACGTAGACAAACGGTGAACGTAAGTCTGTACGGCAAGTGAATCTGTACTCCGTGGCGTAAAGAATTCCCCAGGCAGTCGTAATGTCGTGCCGTAGACAAGTTCTGCGGCGGAACACTGGATATCTGCCTTTATGCAAGTCCTGATACCAAGCAGAGCTAGCGGTAACGTTTCGTACCAGTCGGGGCTCTCGTGTGCTCTAAGAGCCGCTTTGAGTTGGCGACGAAAACGCTCGACTAAACCATTCGATGCCGGATGGTACGCGGTCGTGCGAATGCGTTCCGTACCCAGCATGTGAGTTAATGAAGAGAATAGATCGGACTCAAATATTTGCCCTCGATCGGTGGTGATTGTGGAAGGACAACCGTATGAAGCTATCCATCGTTCTATCAGATGTCGAGCCACTGGTTCGGCCGTGACGACAGAGATGAGAATAGCCTCGGGCCACCTCGTAAATCTATCGATGCACGTTAGTAAATAGGTATACCCGTGTGATGGGGTCAATGGACCCACAATGTCTACGTGGATATGATCGGAGCGAGCATCAGGCGTAGCAAAAGTACCGATAGGCGAAGCTACGTGCCTATGCACTTTAGATCGTTGACACTGTAGACACTGTTTTGCCCACATACGAACATCTTTATTCATGGACGGCCAGACGTATCGTGCAGCTACTAATCGGAGACTGGCTGCGATGCCTGGATGTGAGAGTCCATGAAGGGTATCGAACACGAGACGTCGATATGCAGAGGGTACGACTGGTCTAGGTATGCCAGTAGACATGTCGCAGAGTATCGTCCCAGCACTGGTGGCTAGAGGTACTGACTGACATTGTAGCGACGATGACTGAGCTGCTTCCATACATGAAGAATCCTGTGCCTGTGCGGCAGCCATGGCAGGGATGTCTAAAACCGGAGATTTAATGGCATTAAGCGGAATACGCGACAAAGCATCTGCAACGCAGTTCGACTCACCTTTAACGTGTCGTAGGTCAGTTGTGAACTGTAAAATATAGTCTAAATGTCTGACTTCTCGTGGAGAGTAACGATCAGACTTAGTATGCAATGCATACGTCAGAGGCTTATGGTCTGTAAAGAGGATGAAATATCGACCCTCGACTGCATGGCGGAAGTGCTTAACGGCATTATATGCAGCCAGCAGTTCGCGACCAAAAGCACTATATTTGGTTTCCGTGGGATTGAGGCGTCGAGAGTAGAACTCTAATGGCTGCCATATCCCAGAAACAGACTGTTGCAGGACCGCTCCGATGGCAAAGTCGGATGCATCCACCGCTATGCTTAGCGTGGCGGATGGAACTGGGTGCATGAGGAGCGTGGTCTGAGCTAATGTCGCTTTAATCTCCGAAAACGCTACACGTGCGGCATCCGTAAGCGACAACTTACGTGGATTGCCACGAAGTAGGTCAGTTAATGGAAGCAAACGTTCAGCGGCATGGGGTATGAAACGACGATAAAAGTTAACTAACCCCAAAAATGCCTTGAGCTCCTTGATTGAGGACGGTACAGCGTAATCTAAAATAGCGCGCACTTTATCCTCGCAAGGCTTTATACCCTCTCGAGTGATCTTGTGGCCGAGGAACACAAGTGCCGGCTTGCCAAGTTCACATTTATCAGGATTGACTACTATTCGATGTTCGGACAAACGTTGAAATAGTAGCGTCAAATGTTGGAAATGTTCATCTACGCTCGACGATGTGATTAGCAAGTCATCGATATAGACGTGAACAAATTCCAAGTCTCGTGTAATGCTATCGATAAACCTCTGGAATGTCTGAGCAGCATTTCGCAAACCAAAAGGCATACGTAGGAACTCAAACAAACCAAAAGGAGTCGTGACAGCGGTTTTCTCGACATCTTCAGCGGCGACTGGGATCTGGTGATAGGCTCGCACCAAATCGATCTTGGAAAATACAGTCGTGCCGTGAAGTGATGCCGTGATGTCGTGTATGTGGGGTATCGGATAACTATCGTAACGGGTAACCGAATTTAGTGCGCGATAGTCGCCACATGGTCGCCAGCTAACGCCATCTTTCTTAAGAACCATGTTCAGAGGTGAGGCCCATGGACTGTGAGAAGGACGAACAATACCTTTAGAAAGTAAAGTGTCAAACTCACGTTTGGCGAAAACCAATTTGTCCGGTGCCAGTCGGCGAGGTCGTGCCGTGACTGGTGGTCCGTTAGTGACAATGTGGTGTGCCACACGATCGGTCACTGTCTCTATCTCTTCAAATGGTTTAGTCAATATGGGGAATTTAATAAACAAAGACTGAAAATCGTGCGGAATGTTAGAAAACAATCCTGTGATTCGGTGTGCATCTGTTCGAGCTGCAGTACCCGTAAATTTAATGTCCGACGAAGGATCGATAAGCTGCAGCCTACGTGAATCAACAAGTAATTCATAGTGCTGCAGAAAATCGATTCCCAGTATGCCTGTGGGAACATCCGCAAGAATGAACGTCCACAGATACCGTCGTCGTGGTCCCAGGTTGACCGCAAGCTGACTCGTGCCGTAGGTAGGAATGGAGGAACCATTCGCCGCTGACAGCCGAAGCAAAGAAGCTCGTGGCTTGTCTTTACCAACCGGCAGGACAGAAACTTGGGCCCCAGTGTCGACTAGGAACCTAGCGTTAGTGCACGAATCATGCACGTAAAATAAACGGCCAACCTGAGACTGATTGCCGGAGAGTACGGCCGCTTCTACTCGCCGGCAGTGGCGTTTCCCGCCGCGTATGAACACGGCTGTCTGCACCTACGGGCGGCTGGTCCGAAAACGCGATGGAACCAACAAAAGCCGCTGGTAGGATGATCGGGTTTGGATGAGGCAGGTGAGGCGGATTCACGGCGGACGTGGGCAGTGGAGGGCGCTCGTCCGTGCCGTTGTTTACGTGGGCTACTGCGAGGTGTAGGTATTTCAACTCTGTCCTTGAAGGACAGGCGGCGCTGGATGGATCGAGAGTGCCGAGGCCTCTCCGGCGATTCATCCAGGTCGACACTCCTAGGATTGCGCGATGTCGTGGCGATGAGAGAATTAGCCCCACCGCCGACACGTGCGACAATCTTGTCAGCCACTGCGGCTGCTCGTTCCAAGGACGAGTCCTCGAGGAGAGCAGTTACGGTGGTCTGAACGTGGAAGGGTAGAGAATCCAACCACAGTTCCTTAACTATCTCCGAATCCTTATCGGCGGGCCCTGCCAAAGACCGGAGATGAGCTAGGTGGCGGCTGGGTTTAGTATCACCTATGGGGTGCCGTGCTAGTAGCTGACGTAGCCGTTCCTCCCGAGTAGGAAGGAAATGTTGTAGTATAGCCTCCTTAAGCCGATCGTACGGCTGCACTTGAGGAGGATTTAATACCAAATCTCTCACCGAGGCGATAACATCACCTGGAATAGCCTCTAAGGCATAGGAAAATCGTTGGCGTTGGCCAACAATCCTACGTGCCTCAAACTGCAGCTCTAAGGCTGCAAACCAAACCTCTGGATCATGAGGGATAAACGCCACTGGTTTAAAGGCAACCGCAGACAGAGTGAGATCTGTGTCGAGCTGCGCCTTATCCTCTGACATGGCTACGTTGCGATAATATATCGTAAAAAATATATATCGTGCAACGAAAGGAGGACGTGAAACAGCGATAAATCACAGACTCACCGGGCGGGCGAATAATCCAGGAGGTTCTGGAAGTTCTTGGGCTCACCAATATAGAAGACGTTCGTGAGCGGCTAGCGAACGTGTCTCCTATCGGGTCTAGCAGCGAATACCAACGATATCCCCTCTATCGGACGAATAGAGAAGACGTAAGTCGGTTTGCAGATGCGAGGTGTATTCTATATATCGTGGCACCGAAACAGTACCGATACGAGAAATACACCGAACGGAAAACGGAACGAAACGCGACGGCTGTGCTGAGAGCGAACCGCGAGCGAACGAACGAAAGTGAAAGTGATTTGAAACGAGGTCGACGGAAACCTCGGAAAAGTCAGTCCAGTAAAACGTAGGCAACCGGAGAACACTGAGGTCAATGTCAAACGTCAGAAAAGATCGTGGAGAAAATAGATCAAAAATGGTGTCCAGAAAATAGTCATTTTCTCAAAACGATCGAGGTCACTACAGATCCAAAAATGAGCACATCATCCTGATATGCCATCACCTCTCAATATCATGGATCACCTCGTCTATTTCAGTCTGCAATATCTCGGTTGACACGTGCAGATCAAACGGAAAGAAATTGTATTGTAACATACCACAATGAGTGTCCATGGTTGTCGGTGGTTTGGACTCCGTGTGCAGCGGAATTTTCAAGTAGGCATCAGCCCGATCAACTTTTGGGGAATATTTGCTATCTAGCATGCACTTCATGAAGTCCCCCGCTTTCACCATGGTTGCCACGCATTTCCGTAAACGGGGATTGAAATTCAGTAGGTAATCACCGCTAATCCGGGGTGTCTGTCCGTCGCTATTCGTCGCCACCACAATCGGAGTCGCCCAAGTGGATGAATTCACACGCAAGATGACACCATCCTGCTCAGTTTTGGTAAGCACCTTCAGAATGCCCCCTCTCTGGCAACACTCTGCGTTTCAGGAATACCGGGTCACCATCCACCTCCAACTTGGAGGGCTCAACCGCCATACCACCTTTGTTGTTCGAGCATTGTGCGATCAGCTGCTGAAGAACAAACTGATTCTCTGGATTGTCGGAAGTCGTTATGAGGGTTACCGATTCCCCCAAGGCACGCAGAGCCTTCAGGCCCAGGATGGATAGACTGTCTACGGAAATCAGGAATCGTACCGGGGTATAGTCGCTCTCTAACCGAACCATTAATGTGGTCTCACCCAGCAGTGAAGTTCAATGTCTAGTAACACTGTGAATGCGCACGGTAGTGAGGTGTATGGGTACACTGGGCTGAAGCAAGTCGAACACTGATTTTGGAATGTTGGACTTACAGCTCCTGGTATCCACAATGAACTGATATCTTAAGCCTCGTTGTAGCTGAACTGATCCGTACAGGAATCGGTTGAATTCACTCGAGACCTGCAGTGTGCATACAGGACAGTCATCAGTTTTCGGATCTTCAGGGGTTGCACTCGTCAGATCGCACTTGGATTGATGACGTATCTTGCGAATGTGACCAAGCTTTCCACAAGAATGGTATACCGTATTACGAAAGCGGCAGGTGGAACGTAGATGAAATTCGCAGCATGAGAAGCAACGATTCGGCTGTACTGATTTGCGTTCAGAAAACATTTTGTTAGCAGGCTTCGGATGAGGCGTCTTCCTTGCAGAGACTGGTTTACGGGAACGAACGTGCACTACGGAATGTTCAGCCGTCGCATAAGATACGTCATCGAATTGTTCGTACGTTGACCAGGCCTCAGACAACATGAGGTCGGGCTTCAGCTATAAATTCTTTTGTAGCTCTAGATGATTAATACCGGTGACGAGGCGGTCACGCAAATGATCACCGAAACTAAACTTTGTAGCCTGTGTCTTAAGGGTCAGGATGAATTCACGGAACTTCATGCTGGTAGACTAGAAGTTGACCTAACATAGGGAGCTTTTGTCGGACCCGTCCTAAGCGATCCTGATTTGTTGAGGCTCATCCGCGCGCGCAGCCACGAAGCTGTACCCGGCCGTATCACGTGCGATGGCGGCTGGCTCACCGCAATGATTAATAAGATATATGAACAAAGAGAGGGTTAAGGTTTCAATGGTCGTATGAATGAATCCCCGGTTAGATGGTCGTAACACCCAGGAAAGAGTGGAATTTGATGGGTAATCGAAATGCATAAACAAATAGGACATGAATGGAAAAGAGTGATCGGAAATTCAAACAGTTGCGATTTCAACTCTAAAAGGTAGAACAACTTCTGGAAGAAGCACTAGTGTATAATTTGCAAAAGGAATGGTGACGAAGAATGTACGTTTGAACCACGATTTTTAACGTCTCGGAAAGCGAAGAGTTGGTATTCAGAAGAAATTAAAAGGTATATCGTGAGAAAATGAAGTGCGCACATGACAGAAAAATGAATAACCCAGAATACGGATAATTAATTTCCAGCCTGCGATCGGAGAAAAAAAACCCATAGTGGGGTGGCTGTGCTACGTCCTCGAAAGAGAAAACTGTCTCACGTTCAAGTCAGCGAAGCACACTCATAAACCCGTCCGCAAATGAGGCTCCTGCCTCCCGTTCCTATCGGAAGATCGTTTGTCCAGCAAGTTTTCACCACATAATCTTTACCACTGAATTAAGCGGTAATAACTTTCGTGTGAATCGTCTCCACACGATTTGACATGCATCACTAGTTGGTACTGTATACCTTGCAGTTGGCACATCTGTTTTCTGTCTCTTTTCGTTTCATGTTACCTCGCCATCTTGTACGCTTCGCTGGTCCCACGAAATCCGGAGGATTTTGTCAACAAAGTTCGCATTCTGGTTCGGCCTTATGGCCGTCATTCCCAGTCACTGAAGAACCCACCGATTTGGCTTCCGGATATCATGTTGGTTTCGACTGCACTGTTTTTATTCTGCTGCGTACGTTCAACTGAACTGACTCTCGCGAGGTTTCCGTAGACCTCACCTTGGACACACCTGCGGCTTTCGCCGACTGTACGTGCTCAGTTCGTTTTTCGCCTCGCAGTTGTGTTCGTTTGTGTCTCACTTATTTCTCGTATCGGTAATATTTCGCTGCAACGTTATATAGAATATACTGTCGCCTCTATCTACGAACGTGAATCTTCTCTTTTCGTTTGATCGGGAGGATTCTATTGGTATTTCGCTGTGAGACCTGAAAGAAGACACGTCCATAAGCCTCCAGTCGAAAGTCCGCTATACTCCTATATATATATATATATATATATATATATATATATATATATATATATATATATATATATATATATATATATATATATATATATATATATATATATATATCCACTTGAGATCAAGCATGATTCCAAAGCAGCAACGAAAATACAGAAATAGTAGAATACAGTAAAAGAGACAGTAAAAAAAAATAATAAGCCGTTTTTTGTTTTCGTCGTGCATGCTGATTTTTTTCGTCATTTTGTTTGTCGGAATGACTATTTTGTGATTACTGGGACAGACAGACCGCCCAGCCTTCGTGCCACAGACTTCTATTTTGAGTCATGCCCCTCAGTATCTCTAATCTATGGCAATCCTCTTCACTTGGGTCTCAACCAGGGAGGCGAGAAGCACTAACTGAAGCTAATGAGGATATTAGCGTTTTCGTAACTTAATATCAAGTCATGGCCTGACCGTCGCTCCACTTCTTGGAGCTTTGCCCAGCCCGAGCGAATAGAGCACGGAAAGGTAGACGATGAGCAGGCATTCGTCAAATATGACTAAACCACTGGATTGAGTGTAGAGCGACTACTTCGTTAAGAGGGGGGTTATCCGCGCCTAACACGGGGGTACACCTCGTTGTTACTCACTCAGTCTTCCCACGAGATGCGAGCAATGTTTTGGAGACATCGGCTGTCGAACACGGAAGGACGCCGAGCATCCACAACGCGAAGTGGCCAGGTCTCGCAACTGAACGGTAAAACACTGCGAACCGAGGCAACGGGTATCCGACCCCTAAGAGAAAGCCTGATGTCACGGCGACGCCACAGGTGTCGCAGGTTTGTGAAAGCTGCTCTAGCTCTATGCGTGAATTGATCTGTTTTCCAACACCACCTCCAGCTATTACCAAGCTTTCTCTTATCGCTGCAGTCCACAAAGAACATCCAAATAAACGTCTTTAAATGAAATAACAACATAGTATTTAAAGAGACAATAGAAGACTCCCGATCTCGAGTGTCCGATCAAATCCATGGCCTGTGAGACCGAACAGATTGATATGATCTGACTTCCATGGAGCTCAAACTCGTGGATAATACATAAAATAAACCAGATTATTGCTTTACCTGATTTTATTTGAGTACGAGTAGTAGGAGATTAGATTTCACGTAGTGATTTGTCATGCAGTGTGAAAATTCAGATCACTGAAAACCACGGATGTACTGTGTGAGAGTATGGTGTGACACATCGTTCGATGGACAGTTTAATTTCACTGACAGACAGTGCGTCATCACCGGCCTCGACCGAGCCCACGAAGCCAAGAACGGCAGGACAGCCGATCGATGGCGTAAATCAATAGATGAGACGAATCCTGCCAGCGGCATTCAGGCCTCAAGGCGAGGTCGCCCACACCAGTCAGACCAATGCCCTGTGTGCAACGGGAGGGCGTATGTGACGGCAACCTATATATTCTTTGTTTTTCACCAGTAAAAAGAATTAATTTCGAGGCAGAGTTGGGTTCTCACTAGATCTAGTGAGACGGTACAAAACACACTGCATGATGGATCATATTGCGTCTTACTTGACTATACTTTTCTTGATGCTTGTCCCGTTTCCACAAGTGAATGTCCTGGAACAAACCGTTGTGCACTACTGGTTGACGGAAATATTAGGCTGGTCCACCTTCATAGGTAATCTTTCTACAATGCAACCGAGTGAAGCAGTGCAGATACATTTCGCCCGACCTTTCGAAACGAGAAATGAGTTATCTGAGCAGACTCACATCTGCTTAAGGGAATCGGATATTTTGGTCTATCTTCAAGAGTAGGACCAAACTTCCTGGATGTCCTACAGACGTTTACAGGGCCCTAAAGTATGATGTGAATTCATAACGGTACTGATTTACAAGATAAAAATGCTAGATACTTTTGTAAGAATCATGGAGGAATTAGACTGATTAGTAGCATGACCCTTGGTATTATTCATTATCGATTATCTGGTATTCATGATTGTCCTTGTTTGGTTGGAAAATGGTAGTCGTATATGACTACTATAGTTGCTATAGTTACAGCAGACGGCAACGAAAATAACAGCTGCTCAAAGTGGAATTCCTCTGTTCTGGTACTACCAGTTAGTCCATTAGAATGTTCTGATGAGATAACAGTTTCCCCCATTGATTTTTTTAGACTGCAGAATTTGGGAACTCCGAGATCATGATCGATAGACTCAACGTTGTCACTAATCATAGACACACCTAATAAATAGGAAAATGCGAGATCGAACGATGTGCCATAACCCGTTATGCTCTCCGTATATGAACAGCAGAACCCGATTTCGGTCCTCGGGACAAAAAAACAGACAAAAGAAAGCACTTCCAAGACGATATGACCGTGATTATTTGGTAGGTACCCTAGTTTGTGCTTCTTTTTCAATAAAGTATGAGATTTGATCATCGCGATAACGGCAAATGGATTCATGAGGATTGAAAACACTACAACAACTATGATAAAACAACAACAACATTCATGGGTGATGGAAATCCACTTTCATATTTCCTATCCAAAAGTCCAATGCCGCTTACCGGAATCAAACCGGCGGCCCTCCTCTTACCTGGTAGGTGCTCTTCTGGCTGAGCTGTCGCGGTGCAGCCAGCTGAGTTTGAATAAAGCAAGTGAATATCCAGTGATGCGCAGTGCAAGTGGATTCTCATTATCCATAAGGTTGAGACTTTCGTAACAACAATAAATTTTACAAAAAACAGTATTTGAAATGTATTAAACAATAGTAATGGTTTTCAAGTGGTATGTGATTCTGTCACCTCTAAGGTAAGAAGCTTGTACCCAGTTAGCATCAGTTCTATAGATGGTAGACAGTAATCCGCAGTCTCTGCCATCGTTACCAATCTTGAGTTATTGGGATCTTAGGCAGTTGTCCATTCCAAGTCTCATGAGTCATGGTTGTCGGCCTTCGACAACGGTTCTGTAATTCCTTGTGACCAAGAGGTATGCTCTTTTCAAAGCAACCATGCGTGGGCATGTATATCTGTCGACATAGTTCCAAGACAACAACCTCACGTTTCAGCAATATAGGTTTGAAAGTGTTTCGCATTTGACGATTCTGTCAACACCTCATTCGTATTAGTTCTGCCACACATTTCACTGGCTGATTCCATAAATTGCTTCAAGGATTCATAATAGATGCTGGCCTTGTGGAACTATTCTCGCCTTCAAATAGCCTTGCAACTATAAAAAGACAGTGGGAGGAATGCCAATATATGACTATAAATAGTAGATCAGATTTATATGATATTATTCACCAAACAAAATGAACCCTCCATGGGCATCCACTTGCTGTTCTGCGGAAAGTCAGCGACAGAAGAGTGCTATATCACGTAGTGATGACGCTCAACAAATTGTTCAGAGCCAAGCCAGATAGCCCGGTGGTAAGATGTTCGACTCGTATTCACTGACCGCGGGCTTGAGTCCCATTGGGGGCTTGATGGATGTGCACTACACAGCCGATGATTCCCAAGAAGCCAGATGATACAGTTGTGCTCTCATGATTTTCAATGGCAAGTTGAGCATCCATACTGCTTGATCAGGTTTTGGCTAAAATTGACCAATACCATGCGACTGGCATATCTACCAGATGCAACATTTCGAGGACGCGATCAACGGTTACTCAAATGATGACCCAACTTGGTTGTTCAGGCAAATATTGCGCAAAAGTGGCCTTATTCGTCAGCAATGAGCGAAATAATGCTAGTTGACTAGGTCGCTCCACTGTATGTTGGAAAATCAATCCGTCTATCGCATTTTTTAATATTCCCGTTTATTTCAATCATCAAGACCATTATGCACAAACTACATATTTGTTTACCTAAATGACTGAGGAGACTAGACAAAATGCAATCATCATGAAGTATTCGTTTTTCTATGTGCGGAATTACCCACAGGTTTGTTTGGAATTCTCGCCCGGTTTGTAGGCCAGTTGAGATTCACTTGGCATGTGACTGATTCGTGTGATTTTGAACCACGGCACGCTATATTTTGGGTCGTGATGTGTAAACGGCTACGGGGCAGCAAAACTTCAGTTTGTTGACTTCAGTGCTACAAAAAAAGGATGCCGACAAATTGAGTAGATTATCCACTGACAGATTCTTTTAGATGTGGATAAATTTACTGAAACTGCTGTTTGACAGAAATCAAAAAAAAAATATAATATGAGCTTTCAAAAGATACCACAATATTTGAGGTATTTCAGTTGAGTTTGTGATGTGAAGAATGCATCGGCAGTTGCTATCATGATCAGTCAAGTGATTTATCATGCAAAAACAAAGCCTGAATTCCCACTGAACATCATGAGGGTACAACTGTATCATCTGGCTTTTTGGGAATCATCAGCTGTGTAGTGCACATCCATCAAGCCCCCAATGGGACTCAAGCCCGCGGTCAATGAATACGAGTCGAACATCTTACCACCGGGCTATCTGGTTTGGCTCTGAACAATTTGTTGAACATCATTACTACGTGATATAGCACCCTTCCGTCACTGACTTTTCAAGGCCACCTCCTATGGTGATTATTGTCAAGGATAAAACAGATACGCAGTGCTTCCATGGCTTTCTGTGGGGAGCTAAGTATTTGATTCACAGTTCTGAATACCTTTTTTTTATTGTGAAGATACATTGAAACCTACTAAAACGTGAACATCTTATTGTGGTTGCGCTGATGGACTACGTGAAAGGGTATCTGCTGAAGCATCGATAAACGGCCTAGTTTTGTTGGCAGACAGCAATTCTTCGGCTGTCCAAAATCGATGGCAAAGCTCAAGCCAGCGAAGCTGGTCGATGGTCTCAGTCAGTTCGTGACGAAACGGAGCGAAACCATTTAAACAACCCCGCACTGTCGCCCTTAGCGAACCGAGCGGAGTCAACCAATCGGCGGCCAAGCGTTGCTTTGACTGAACGCAACGGATTTAACAAATCGGCGATCAATAGTTGTGTTAACCGACCGTAAAGGAACCAGGCACTCGGGGACGTGGACTAAATAGACATTCAGAAGACCCGGCTATAGGAACAGCTTTGAACTAATGAGCATCGTACCATGATTTTGGTTTCGGTCACCTAGTATTCCAATATAAACTGTTTGTTTTTGAAAAATAAACGAGATGATACCAAGGCGGAAATGTTTTCTCACAAAAGCTAGTGGGACGGAATAGAACACTGCGGAATGAATATTTTACTCTACTGGAGACAATTCCGACGTAAGTTCGACGATCTAATGCATTTCTTGTGAATTTCTCAGACGGTAGATTGCAAGCATACTTCACGAATATCTGTTTTCCCGAGAGTTTCACATACTGTTGATACCGGTCAATGTTAGAGGGAGAGTAATCCTCCTAAAAGTGTACAAATTGGTGTGCATCGATGACTCTGCCAGGATAAATTCATCTTTCTATGTGTTCCATCCTATCCTGATATTTTTATTTTCAACGCTTTGTTTTACCAAACCTATGCGTACCTTTGAAAACTGGGCTTACCATCAATACAGCAAAATAGCTGTGAGTGACAATGAGTGAAATAATCCAACAAATATACATTCATAGAATGCATTGTTGTCATATTGTATCGTCTACATTCAATTCCTTGATTTCTATGATCGTCTACCCTATCGTATAGTCGATCACCACCCGTCTACCACTTGTTTGACTGTGCGTTTTGCGTGCGCGGCAACCACGAGATCTACTTACCGCATACTACCTCGGCAATAGCTAGTGCGCGGCTTCTGTACACAGACCCTAGTGAGAATACACATGGTTGGCATTCCACGGTCTTTTCAAATCGTTTTCCTCGGTGAACGCGATCGTAGCTTGGGCAGTGAACCCTCCTATACTCGTTGACTTCTATGATCGCCTACAAAAGACTTCGACTCCCAACTCCGATCATTCCAGCTTGCTAATGGAAAACGGAAGAAGACAGTACAATGAGTCAAAACACTGTATATTCGTGTGAGAGAATATGCTGTTTGAAGAGAAAATGGAAAAGCCTCAAACGTGTCCATCCAGTGGGATTGACGGGCACGGCTTAACGAGTTTGTCTTATCTAGTATTGTCGGACGGGTTGTTTCACTGTTCACTCGGCTAGTACAGCCACATGCGTGGATGGAGGTGTTGACTCGGATTGGCACGTTCACAATGGACAGTAACTTGGCTTCCGTGAGGTTTACGCGACTTCCCGAGATGTCATTAGAAGCCTGCATCTTTTGGATGGCAAAAATGCAAGTGGATTTTCCATTATATATACTCATATGCATGTTTCCTATTCAGTGATACATTACTATGGAAAATGTTTGTCATCAGCTTCTGCTGCATTTATTTGTTGAAGAGCAAAGATACAGTAGTTTTCGCAAATATCACGGCCAGTCACAGGCTGCCGAACGATGAAGTTGTCGGTGCTGACGAGTCTCTATGATCCACAATGTCCAAACTTCACTACGATGACCGTTCGCAATGAACATAACTCCTGTCCAAATTATGCGTAATCAAGGATCAAGAACACCGACTGGACGAGCACACAATCGAACTTGTATTCTGTGCAATCCTAGTGTAAATGAACATGCAGATGTAAACAAACAACATGAAGTGTAGTACTGCGAACATTAAACAATGCCCACGCAATGACCAAATTTACAGTGGAGACTGAGACGGACAATTTTCTCGCTTTTCGATTTGGGATAAGGTAGAATGGAGGACAGACATATAGAAAGGAAGGTGTATCAGAAGTGCACATGGTTGGGGCAATACGCACATTTCCTTAGTCTTTTCCCCCTACGATACAAAAGAAAACTAGTGAGTTGTCTGATCTACAGAGCAAGAAACATCTGTAGTCCTGACGCGATTGCTCAAGAACTTGAGCACATACGTGACACATTAATAAAAAACGGCTATCCAGAACCGTTTATCCGTCAACATATGGGAGAGAGGAGACACAAGATGAAAGTGCAAATGGCCAAGAAAAAGGATGTCTTCCCAACTATCCCGTTCAATAGTGACAAAACCTTAGAAATACCGGACCTACGCCTATCCAAGGCCCTTGGGAAGTCCTTTCCCGCTGCACATTTCCGAATCTTATCAAATACCAAGCTTTTCATTGTTCATCAATCCAAGGACAGATTGCCTCATCAGCCTCAATCTTTTATTCTACATTAATTTACGTGCTCTTGTTGTGCACAGTATATTGTACATACGATGAGACGCCTGTCTGAGAGGATATCAGAACACGTCCCGGCTTCTTTACGCAAAAGAACAGTTTGAACTATCAATAGCGCAATCATACAACATCTGGTGAATAGCGGATATCGAATCGACATAGTGACAGCTTTCAGACCAGTCCTGACAACTCCCGGAGTTCGCGCAAAAGGATTACGCAGGCGGTTGCTGATGACGTCAGAAGCCATAGCAATTTGACTATTGAAGTCGGAATTGTGTAAGCAACGTAACCTCACGCAACAACTGTTGTTGCCGTGGCCGTAACAAGTGATTTTCTTATGGTTCCCATGTACAGATTCTCCCCAACCCCGCACCTCTTTTTTCACACCTGTGTTTTCACGCCATTTGGTTACACATTTCGCACTTACTGTCGTTCACACTAAGGACAAGGTTTATCAAGTTGAAGCATGTTGTCAAGTTACCGGATTTGTTGCACACTTACTTACTCACTGCTATCTATAGCTGCGTATGTACTCTCCTTTACCCAGTACTAATATACGTAAATGCCTGAAGTGATAAATCGAAAAGAAATTTCTTCGTGTTGCAAGCTTTATCATGAAGTATTGTTGTTAATAGTCACTACAGTTTTCCCTGAAAAGGGGTTCACTAGTATCTGTTCTGAAAGTAATGCACATATCTGATGTGTTTCCATTTTTTAACGGTCAATTGTAACTTCGAATTTTCGGTACTATAATGTCCCTTTTGTAGGCGAATTCAAAACAGAATCCTCCATTTCGTGACAACTAGGAGAATTAGAGTGATGTGTTAGACTTTTTTTCATATGATAAATTATCATGCAATTCCCACGGTTCTGTGACCCTTGAAAAGCCTGTAAACACTGCACGTTTGTTTCAACTAATCTTTCCGGGACCATCGTGAATGATCTTTGACGGTGTACTTCATTCCGTATTCTGCGCGGTAGGATAACAATGAGTCACGGATACTTTCGCACATAAACTTTCTTATACAATTCTCGGTTGACCGATAGTTAAATTTGCAACCCGACCAGCCATGCCCCATTGCTATAGGACACTGAATAATGAGGCTGGATTCGAATACCCGAACACATCGAAATCCGGTCTAATTTGGTGGCAAACAGCCCGGTAGTTTCACGGTCATATTTGCATCCTGCATGTTTGCGATTTGGAGACTTTGAATGTTCGCCGCACTGAACAGTTTGTCCAAGAAATTTAGGGTCTCCTCAATTCGGTCGAAATCCTAATATGCGGTCTAATTCCAGTTAAAGAACGGACACTACTCTCAGTGGTCAAACGCATACAATGGATACCATTGTTTATAGAGAGAGTAGTATCAGTAGTATAAACTGGAATTCGACCGTATGTCAGGATTTCGACCGAATTTAGGTGATCCCCGATTTTTGGTCAGATCAAAGAATATTCGAAAGCTTTTCGGAATACAGCATGTAGCTCGCACAAAAACCCTGCTCTCGGAGACAAAGTCGACAAATTTCTTGACAGCACTAGGAAAAGAGCCTCGTTTTCTGATGCTGAAGTTCACTTCATAAACTATTGCATGTTTTCACCGTACGAATCCTCAAAGGACTGACTACCGAAGTAGTTTCGACCAATCAATTTCCAAAGTCACTGACAGGATGTACTTCCTTTCGTTAGTGCCAGATGGTAATCAACCCCAACGGAACACTGTTAAGTCTAGCTCGACATACCCAGGTGTACTGTGAATCTGTGAATCTGTCTCACTAGCTCTAACGAAAAGACAGTTCCGCCCTCGAATCATCTCATTTTAGTGGCAGAACAATTAATGTATAAGGTATTGGTTCATATACCGCTTCTTTGCACACAATTTATTTTTTCAACTGCTGTGGATGATCAAGCCTTGAAGCTGAAACACCGCTGACACCGCTGACCGCTCATTCTGTTGATCTACGTCATCGATAGGCCATCCAGTCAACCGCGGTTTCATCGGCCCAAGCCCTGAGCTGGGTACTGCACACGTGCTGACAGCCAACGCTACTCGACTGTCTACCAACGACGGTTCGACACGCACTCTCACACTCTCACTTTGTTGTGTCTTGTTTGTGTAGGTATTCAGATGCATCCACACTCGGCCCAATGCACTATAGATTCTTTTCCAGGAGTAAACCATTCAAGTGAAATCGAAACTTGACAGTCAGATTGTTCAGATACACCAAGGTCGTTCTATGGTTGACCAGCACATTATCTACCAACAGTGTCTTGCCTTTCATTATTTATAAATGGGATTGTACCAAGTGATGAGAACAGACTACACACTCGCTGCTGGTTGTGTCCCGAATTCGGTATGTAGAAGGTAGGCACGCTTGTACGGTTGAACATGTATACCGTGACAACGTATCGTAAGCGCCAGCACAAGTAAGCAAGTGAAAACGCAAACACGAACGCAAGTGTGCGAGCCAACGATGCCTGCAATCGGAAGTGAGACAACCGTACAATGGGATTAAGTCGTGCAAGACCGTGCAACACGTGGTACGGTCTGACTGGCCAGTGCCGTCCGGGACGAAGCATGGTAAACGTCAACTGTGTACGTGGGTGCACGACTGCAGGCGTGTGTCCATGATTGCAGGGGATTCGGATCAGGCGTGTGTGTATGTGTGTGAGCAAATGCCCGTTCACGACGAACAAAACACTATTCTCGTCTGATCAATTCGGGTACGAGTCATTCCGTTACATGCGATTAGTTGGGTAGTTTAAATAACTGCAGTTTGACAAGGAGAATGAGCAGATGTTAAGCTTAGTTTTTCGGACTTCTACCAACGTCTTGAGTAATTATCTGTAGCCTGTGATGGTATGTGTGCCACAACGATGAGTTGATTATGGCTCTATCAACAAGAGACAATTGGGATGATTTGCGTTCCGGATATTTTGGTGCTGCAAAGGTGAAATCTCTTCCAAGTCTCATCTGCTGGTGGCCACAGTTGAACAATGAGTTATCTCGTATTGGTATCATCTATAGAGACTGTCTGCATGAAATTTACGCAGTCATTCAGATGGACCCTATAGTTCACATATTTGCAGCCCTGACAACGTGTTCATGCTGAATTATTCTGTTTCATTCTTCAGCCGCTAGAGTGCTCTGGTCGAAGTTTATTGTACCACTTCTCTCAGTGCTGAGTTCAAAACTACAACCTTCTGTATAACTTTCGACCGGAAGGTTGTGTCGTGATTCAACAGGTATCACACGCGACACGGCCAGGTGCAGCTTCGGGGTTGCGTACGCAGAGGGTATTGCGAATACCACAGGGTAATCCGTGGGCCCTTCTTATTGACAATAAAAGTCCAGAAAGTAACTGAGTGACATGAATCACCAAGCTGCTGAAATGAGTTGACTCCATCCCGGCATTTGCAATCTAACAGAAAAGCGTAACTGCATCCACAACCAATATTGTGTCCGGCGGATTCCACGAAGGTGCTGACAGGTTTATGTTAGCGCAGCGAAGTGACTCCACTCAACTTTCGACTGGAAATAGTTCGACTAAGTTTTTCACAAATAGGGAGGGTATTGCGAACAACCGTGTTGAGCCTCAGATCAACTGACCCTGACGATCACTGAGGGAACTAGCTGAAGAGGCGTAACCTTAATCAGATGAAGGAAAAACTGTGCCAGAATCTTCATTAAGGTAATTGTTCTATGCACCTTGAGCAAATCGATCAGGGTGTTTTTATTATGTTTATTCCTGATTCCACTTCCGGCTGTTCGGATATTTATTTTCCCAATCCTAGTTTGGACGAGAATCATTCCAATGCATCCATCAATAATCTAACGGTAATATTTTGGAGATCTGAATGTCTGCCTCGAATGTGTTGACTGTAATTTTTTTTTAATTACATACTAACTGAACTGCACAATAAGGGGTTCCCCTCAAAGTTCGAAAACACACTGCAGGAGGATTCTGTAGGGAACATTCGCGTCAAAACCCGTTTGCTGATTGCGCTTTTGACAAGAGGAAAGTTATATATGAGGAAGAGATTTTCATAACTTATCCGTTCGAAAGAAAGAAGCAGTTTGAAAATTTGAGGTCCGATATCTAGGGGCAGAAACCTGGTAAGGATGACTAGCTATCTGTACTCGGGACTGACTTTGAAAGATAGTGGGAACAACAACAACCCTGACAAGCTTGGAGGAACAGAACCCAAACAGAAAGCGGTAGAAAAAGGGCAACGAAACAACTGCCTGGTGATGGGCAAACGACTGCAAATTGGATGTTAATAGTGAGTCATCTACCAGACGAATGGCTTCAAATTGGATCCGATCGAGAAGAGATAAAGAAGATGAAGCTCCAACCTACACATGACAGCAGTATTCACGTGTTGGACGAATTTAAGTTTTGTACAGTAAGAGGAGATGAGCAGGTTTGAAGAAACGTCTGGCGGGGAATAATAAACCCATCTTGCGCGCATCGCGAGAAGCAGGCTTACATTTGTACGAAGACCAAGACAGAGATGATATGCTCGAAAGACCCAGTAGAGGCGTTGAGTTGGTGAAATGAGGGGGGCCCAAATCAAAATAAACTTTGAACTCATGTCAAAAACGGCGTTGTCGGTAGAAATTAAAGTCACCGCGGATAATCTTTCTCAAGATTGGTTTTACAATCTAATAGTTCTAAGGTATAAGTAGTAGGAGATTAGATCCGTCATACAGCCTGAACATGCAAACCACCGAAAACCATGGAAACATCCTATGCTGGACGGATTATCTGTATAGAGAAGTCGTTCAGCATAGGAGTCGCTTGTTGTGCGGGAAATGCTCTGCTAACATAGAGAGCTAATGTCGGAAGGTCCCAAATATCATGTCGTGTATAAGTTCAGTATACCGTAGACAGCCAGCCCGGATTGCCTCGTGGTTAAGGCATTGGATTCACAATCGTTCACCCCGAGCTCGTTGGATGTGCACTGCTGATGGTTCTTAACAAGGATGAAACAGCTGTACAGTGCTTCCATGGTTTGCAATGGTTTGAAGGTTCACACTGCATGATGAATGTCATAATATATTAATTCTAAGGTAGTTGTCATAAGTCAACGGATGTTCTGATTTATGTTTTTGTGTTTATGCAATGTTTAGGCTTGTGGAAGTTGAAAGGACTGGGCGTCAGTCACACTCATTCTTATTATGTGTGTCACTTATCACGAGGTCATTTGAGGTCAAATCGAAATAGCGACCATTTGCGTGTGTTATTCAGTGATGATAGTGTTGTTTAAATAGGTGATATCTCTGCCCTATTGTTCCGATCACTGAACACGGGGTGGGCACTGATCGCCAAGGCTTCAATGCCATGTGCACCTTCGAACTCAGAACTAGAGAACTTTGCTGTTGTCATTGTCACTTTGGTGTCCTTCGATCGCGGTATGAAATGCAATTTCTGAGTCTCACCCAGATTTTCCTAAAACCGTTTTTTGGGTTGATCCATATTTGTCTTTTCTGTTGTGTTCTATGATTCTAGTGCTTAACTGCCTGCTAGTTTCAACTCACCTCGAAGACTGTTCCGTCCTGTAAATGTACTCGAACTGTGAACTCCTTTGTTTAAATGCATTAGCAGCCCGTTTTAAGTGTACTTTTCCCTGAGTTCAATCCTGCATCGTGCTGCCGTGTCTTGTTTTGCTTATTTCGTTTATCTTGGTTACAATTTGTAGTAATCCTATGCGTAGTCCTATCATTGTGAAATACCACACTCGGCTGCTGCTCAGCTTGTCATCACGGCTGATCCAAGGGGCTTTTACACGGCTTACCACTTCAATTCTCGGAGCGAAAGATATTGATTCTCTCAATTAGAACATCGAAGCCTTGGGACCATGAATTGTTTACGTTTGACTAGCCTCATGTTCAAGGATAAAAAAGACATCGGAGGTGCTCACATCTAAATGGAAAAGAACGTAAATGAGTTAACCGTTCATTGATACATTTGAAAAGTGTGTTTGCAGGAAACTGTGATTGATCAGCTGTATTTGATAACCCTGTCATTCTCGACAAACTGGCCACCAAATTTTCACAACAAATCACGGAAAACAGTAGTAATCGTATGAAATAACTCCAATGCGCTGATCACTACATCTCCAACGACCATCAAATATTATCAGCCTAATTCGAATGATCACTGCACTCACCAAAATCAAAGTACTCAATAAAAAGAGCACATAAAAATGGAATCTTGGTTCGTACGTGATAAGCAGCAGTTCACCACTGTTGCCTAAAACACTGTGTGACAAAATAGCACGGTAAAAGGTTCTAAACGGTCCTTCCGGTTTTTCACTTAGAAATTTTCAAAGCAAGCAGTGACTGACATCCATTTCGTACCAAATAACGGGTGGTTCCGTTGTTTTTTATTTCTCCACCAGCAAGCATATGAGTTTGGGAGATTCTGCTTTCGACAACAAGATCGATCGCACAAGCAATTTAATCAATGAAAATACTTTATTCTTTGTACGGTTATTCAAATCACTGCTATCCTATTCTGGTCGATATATTTTTGAGTTTTTATTATGAAATCCGAATGTGAATAGAGCTTTCTGAACGATGTGGTGAGATCTCTTCACGCTCATGGTTGTTCAACAACAGTTCAAGAGAACTGGTGACAATCGATGTTGTGATTTGCAACCCTAAGGAAACATTTCTTGGAAGATTCAAATGTAAATAACGCACAAACGGAAAAAAACACTATACTGTCACAAAAAAACGGAAATTGACACTTCCGGGAAGTATTACGGTTGTTTTCAGCTCTGAGCACATTGGTGAACTGTAAGTATGATTAGTTACCAGTCCAATTCCAAACTAGCCGTTATTGGTACAACGTAGCCGGTCAACAGTCATTCGCTACTTGATTGATTACCGGTACTAAAAGCTTCGGGAATTAAATGGTATTCTAGCAATGATCGTTTTCGAGATACTTTGTTTTACAAAGTTGCTTTGTTCCACCCCACTAACTCTAGCAAGAATTTTCTTCTGCTTGAGAATCATCTCGTTTTATTAGCGTGAAACACTATGAATATTTAGGTTGTTGATCCATGTACCGACGACTGGTGTGGGCAACCAAATTTTTGAGGCTTAAACATCGCTTACAAGAATCATCTCTCATTCTATCGATCCACGCCATCGATCGCCCATCCTGTCGTTCGTGCATCTGTTGTCTCAAGCCTAGGTATGGGTACCGCACAGGAGCTGGCTGCTGACATGACTTGGCTGTCTACCAACGATGATTCAACACACCCTCGCCTTTGTGTGCACAGTTTTATTTTCTGATGATTGTTTTTACACACAGAACAGATAGCAAATTCGGACTTGGCCAAGAATATATGTATTAAAAAACTATTAGCCCCCTTTTCAACGATTCCATTCATGTGGCTGCTCCTCATTTTTCTTTTCTTGCCGTACCACTGAAACAACAAGAGATTTTGGCTTGTTTAAATTGTCTGAAAAACCCCACAGAACACATTGAGAATAAAAAAACGTGGCGAACAAGCTCGTTCTCAGTTATTTGTACTCATACCAATACATAACAATATATATTGTAGCAAGGACGACAATGCACGGCAGGATACTTGTATTCCCACGGTCACACAAGTCGAGTCATGGCACACATACAGTCGCTTATATAGGCTTTTTTCCAGACTGCGCAGCACCAAGATTGCTATTGTCGCTGCTTGAGCGCTTCGGCTGCATTCTGTCCATTTGCCTGTGGCCGATGGCTTGCTTCTCTTGCCCGTCATTTCCCTTCGGTTGGTCCGACTGTCTCAGTTGACGGCTCGATCGGCAGCCCTTCACCTGAGCTATCTTGCTGGTTGCCGGAGGTCCCGCTGCTTCCTCTCTGGTCGTCTGTGTGCTTCTTTTTGCCTGCTTCGGGACGCCCCCGACATATTCGCCACCTGTTCTCTTGTCTGTGGCCCTTGTTTGGTTCGTTCGTTCGCCTTGATGTTTACGCCGTTCCCTGGCCCCAGCATTCCCTGTTACAATATGACTCACAAAATAAGAACGGATTATCATTCTCCGTTCTTATTTTGTGAGTCATACATATTATGTATTGGTATGAGTACGAATAACTGAAAATGAGCTTGTTCGCCACGTTGTTTATTCTCAACAAGTTTTACCAACATGATGGTACTTGCTAGCCATGTGCACACTTTCGCAGCTGCCCATATACATCAACGTTTCCCAGCTCAGATTATCCCCCACACCTACCCTCCACACACATCTACGCCTACACGTGAAGAGAACCAAGAAGAGAGAAATTGGTGGGAGAATAAATTGTTCTATTCTCCGTGGAAACTGGGTTATTTGCACTGCTCATACGCCGCTTTCGCCCCCTACGAAACCCAGAAGAAAACTCATACATTGCTTGTCATCCACATAATAGAAATTTTGTTCTGTCTGTTCAGTGGAAATAAGTTGCATATCCCAGGCTGGTAAATGTTCTGATGAAAAATAACTTGGAGACTACGCATATTGCCTTAGCCGTTCTAAGGCAACACAGCACGGAAAAAAGCATTTCTTAATTGCGATACGAAAATGATCACAGTAGACAATTTCATGTACGCATCTAGTCGCCGTTTAGAACTCATCATTTATTAGTTAACATTATCGTAACGAGAGGGCACAGCCCTTCGGTGTGATCTCGTGGCTCAGCTGGTAGAGCACATGAGTGGGTTTGAATCGTGCCGAGGTCAGCGACTGTCAACATTTGGATTACTTCAATATCTGTATCTGCTCAGCCAATCAGTTCACTCGGGTAAACCGCATCTGTTTAAATAGTTCGTTTTCACACCCGCACTGTACACCGAGATCGGTTTCCCGGCTACTGGCGCATTTCGTCTCTCTTTCAGCCAGCTGGCTATGACCGATGGGATTTTCCCCATGAGTACCGTTCTCGTTATGTTGGCCCGATTGTTCCAATTACCGTCTGACCTGCAGCTCTCAACTTGAGCTATCCTGCTGGGCACAAGAGATATTGCTGAGATTTCTCCGCTTGTCCGTAGGATCATTTTATCTGTCGCGAGATGGGTCTGAAATAATCATCGTTTCTGTTGTGTTTGCTAATGCTGGCAAAAATGGCGCGTCGGGAATCCGCTTATTCGGACGTAAGTAAGCAAGCTGGTAAACAAGTGAAATGTCTCGCACAAGCGTAAGCAGTATATAGAATCACGTAGGGGCAAGCAAGGCTGTTCAACAGCAACCGAATCAGGGAGAAAAAGTTAGACTGGTTGGAACAAATCGTGGGCAAGTTCAATTGGATGCTCGTGTGTGCATGAGATATAGCAGTTAGTATCGATTAACAGAATGAAGTCGGAAGTTCGACCAGTTGTAGGGACACACAACAGCTTCTTCTTCAGCCTTTAACTCTTGGTTGGTTGATGTGACCGGCTTAACAAATGCCTTCTCCTTATGCTGTCACAGCATGCTCCGCTTCATTTACCTCCGTATGAACGAGAAAAAAACACCCACAAAGCTTGTCACGTCCCGCGTCACATGTTCTACCAAATACGTCCGTGTCGGATCATGTTCTGTTTACAAAATGTCTAACAGCTCAAGTTATTCTGCCTACACACCAGTTGTATCAAAACACTAAACTGTGCAGATACGACCGTACTAGAAGGACATAGACAGCAGGCCGGTGATACGGCGCTCAAAGTCCCACGCAGTGTGCACAACAAGGCAGTAAATACTTTTCACTCAAGGGTTATATTAGCAGAAGTGCTTATACAGGGCATTCTGGTAACCACGATCTCTCACTTATCTACTTATTAATCTTCATGAACAGTAATAAGCCGAAAATCACTTTGTATGCTAAAAACACCCTTATTATTCTTTTATTCTTCCTTTTCTATTGGTTTTACAACAATGCAGGGGGCTGCGGACAACGGAAGTCTGCCAAACGGGGAAGTGATCGGCGGCGATGGGAATCGAACCCGGGTCGGTACTGTTCAAAGTTAACGATGATGACCGCTTGATCAGTGCTTTGAAACTCGTAGTTATTCAGTTAAATTAAAACACATCTTAGTCGCACCCGACATAAACCCTCAAATTCAATTTACTGTTTTCTGTGGACGACATCATTACTGTAATATGCCAGGGCCATGCTCTTCCGAACGGGATTACAGTGTCCAATCTAAAAAATTACAGCAACAAGAAAAACTCCGTGAGTCGACGTTCAGGAAGTGCATCAACAGGATCCCATAACAAGATTGCGACATCCAATCTGGCTGTTACAATACGCGGTCTTTGTTCCGCAACATCCATTGCGTCTACCCTATATCGTAATAACCAGAACATGTCAACACAACGTGGGGCAGCCTATTGATAACTAGACATCACGGTATTTAGAGGAAATAGGAACATAGAGAACCACTTACACCTGCTTCAAACTGGGTCATCATGGGTGAGTCGCGATTCGCTGCTGCGCACACCACAGAACGGATCTTCCTTTGGGAACCCGAGTCTTTGATTCAAAAACCTGACCCACGAGAGAGTGGGGCGTTAACCCAGCATGAGAACGTAACCGAAGCACCCGTGAAAGAACTCCTTCTGATCTATTACGTAAGACCTGACTGTTGCGTGCATTCTCGCTTGTCTTCGCTGGTGCTTTGTTATCAGTCTGCTATTCGGATTCAGTCCTTAGCTCCAAGCACCCAATGGAGCAAGCGGAACATGGACTGGGTGGCATCTTTTGGGCTGGAGGCTCTTCAGACTTGGGAGGGGATAGATGCCAACGAAGTGCAATAACTTCGGCCACCATCGAGCGAACATCAGGTACGCCACTCCTACGTCCATCTAGTGCAGGATTTTAGACCGGTAACCGACTCCTCTACCTCTTTATTCGGTTGTATGCCAGACATGATTGCATCCTCAGTCATTGAGGCACGCAAGCCATCACATCACGCCAATTTCCAGTTGCGATGTGATGGCGAGTATTGCAACCCGTATCCGGATCCCATATTTGCCAAGAGGTCCGAAACGTGTTGCATTGCTTGTGCATTACCACTCAATTGGGTGAGTCTGTCGATGTATTTCAAGTCAAAAACTGTTCCGTTTTAGGAGTTCAACTCCACCGATAATTAGACTAGACAAGATATTCCGTAGTTCATCCCCAACAACAAAAGTGAACAGAAAGGTGGATATGGAACTACCATGTTCTACTATCCTAGGGACCGAAAAGGTGGACTGCTTTGGCCCATTATGAGGCATGGCGACACATCTTTTTTATTATCGGAATACACTTTTCCGGTGCTCGATTTATCAGCGGACATATCGTATTGTGGCCTTATTGACTGCACGCACATCTAGTTTTATAGTCACCAGACTCTCCTTTGAGAGTCACCAAAACCAATCAAATGCACCAACTATTCTCATATGGATGCCAGCAGTGTAGTCCGCTTGAAGACAGTCATTTTCCAGACAGAAAATGCAATCCTGTGGTTTGAATGTCTTTGTTTATCTCAAAGCATTTAGTTTGTTTGGCGTATTCGCGTTTTTTTATCAACCAAAAACTGTTCATAATTGCTTTCTGAGCAATCAACGACTTACTTATTCAGTTAGTAGCACGTACATCCTACCACACTAGAAACTAGATGGTAGTTGTTCTCCGAAAGGTATAACAGTGGTCTAGCAGCTGTCAGAGAGTGAAAATGTAACCGATGGATCCACGATCAGGGCAGAACTAAGCCTGCTCCACACGCGTGTGGTACAGCCTGTGATGTGTGATAGCCGCTACCAACTTCGACCCTATTGGGATCTGGCTTATAGCCCTGTGGTTGGTGTAGTCACTGTGCAAGCCTTTCCTAAAGATGGAGACAGAAATCCATTCTTCCCATTAGGTGGGGACCGGCCGGGAATACCGAGCCTTGGAGTTCTCTAACAAATCTTTTCCACCATTTTCAAGTGGGGCTGGTGGAAGGCAGTCGGAACCTAGAGCTTTGTGACTCTCTACGGCTTGGATTTCATTGTGGATGTCCACATGCATAAGTGATCCTGCTGGAAGAGACCACGGCACGTAAGTCGGAATGGTTGTGGTATGAGTTTACACTGGAGGATAGCGAAGTTTTGGCTTAGCGTTCCCCCAGCTTTCGGTATGCCACGCAGAATGTGAGTTGCTGAACCATCAGCTTCACACATCATTTCATTCGCACCTGGTAGAACAACTTGCGGGGGTCTCAAATTCCAGATTCCAACTCCATCAGTGATGGGCATTTTAACCATCACATTTCGCGGTTCTTAAGTAGAATTGCGTTTTATTCATGTCGCGTCACGAGCGATTTCCCATTATGCTGACTTGTGGTCAGTCCTAATTGATATTTGTCAAAACGATGCAGGGATTCAGCGAAAATCAAGGGTGTTACAATGCGACGTGACAAATCACAATTCAGGAGACCAGCAGAATTTGGAACATTCTTGTTAAGCGACCAGTGCTGGTTGATATTTTCAGCTGGTCCATTGTGGAATACGAGTAGGCGAGCTGTTTGAGATAGGTTATCACAGTATAGTCGTCGTTATAGTATGCGTCTGGACCGCCTACTGAAGCACATGGACAGCTTGGTCCAAACTAGTGCGTGGTCGGAGTCAAGGCGAATACTCCAATAGAGTCGGCAGTCTTGTATGCAGCCTCACCATTTATGGCTCATCACGATATGGTCGATCCGGATCCATTGCTGACTCGAAGAGAGTGGACGCTAAGTGGCGTACCAGAAATCAGGTCATCTTAAGTTTGTACAGACGATGTTCATCATAATCAAAATCTGTTTCCCGAACGACAAGAATCTAGTCCAAAATAGGCTCCCAAATGAGTCTCAATCAGTAAAAGTCGATCTATTCTAGCATGCATGTCTCCTGCCGAAATGATCATATCGACTTGACTCGTTTTGCGTGAGAGGTCAAGTAGCTTTCGATATGAATTATCCCTGATTGGATCTGCCTCGCAGTCCGTGAGTGCATACGTCCAGACGACAATCAAACTACATTTATACAGATGGTGACTGCTCACTTTGCCCAAACCTCCAAGTCTCAGTGCGCATAGCCGACAATCAACTGGGATCCATTTTAGCAGTGTGGTTTCAGCCCTCTCACATGGGACTACGCAAATCGCCAGGAAGATCGAAAACCGCTCCCTGAGTGTTCCCAGAAAGGCGCAGGTAAAACTGAATAGAGGGATTAGATAGGGACTTCAATCGAATGATGGAACTGGGGTATTGGATACAACACACAACGATGGTATGGGTTTCAAGCATACGAGTCAATCCTGCCCGTTATCGTGTGCACATCAGGGTCTGCAAGTTGAGGGTGGTTAGTTTGAATGGACATTGAGGATTAACGAGAGCATCAATCAGTGGTAGCAAGTTCCGTGCAACTTCAATGATGTTTCTATAAACTGTTATATGGCGTTTCATTTCTTCTCTGTCTGTCATACTAATCTGGGTTGAATAATGTTGGATTTGAGGGTGGACATTTCTTCTTCTCGTTTTTCCCAATTAAAACAAGTTGGGAGCTGTGTTCACGCTTCCCACACATTTTGCTTGAAAGTTGCTCTGCGGTATTTAGTGGTAGTCGACAAGTATAGGCGTCTGTCTCCGCGGTGGTACGAAGTTCACGTCTCGCCACGTAGGCAGTCGCGTGGATGGTTGACATCATTATCTCGCCAAATTTATTCAGACCTTATGAGGTTCTTCAATCCAAGCTTCAGGATCAGTTTTCCGGTTGCCCTCATTACTGAATTGAACCTTCGAGCTTACAGAGTATGTCATTTCCTCCGAACTCGTGAATGAGTATTCAATTTAAACGTCAACAAAATTTTCCATATTCCCTCTTGTCAGTCGAATTCGAAAGTGAAACCTAAGGTGAGTTTGCGTTTGGGTTTAAAATCCACACTGGATGGTTTTCGGCTAATCCTAGACGACCGTTTTGTGTTGGCTGTGCATATCTAGGGGCTTTGTGCTAGTAGTCTATCAACTCGTCCGTCAACTGTTTCTTCGTGCGCCATTCAATCCTGCACAAACAACCCCGGTGTTCTTTTTGCATACCCTTTCTTACCTCACCTAATTCCATGGGAGTGCCCGGGATCTACATTGCTAAGTCGAATGGTACATTTCTGACTTGGAATGTAGTATCCCCATATGGTGGAGCATCTTTTGAAGTAGTTAGCGCCAGTTCAAGGAGTGTTAGCTTCTCTTGCAATCGAGCGCGCTTTCTTTGCAACATTCTCAACGAGTTTCTCAACTTTTTCTCTCCACGGTGACTTTGATGCGACACCCAAAAGCACGGTAATTCTCTGTTATTTCTCGGGTTGTGTCGGATTGATTGAAATGTTTGGATTTACCCTCATGGCCAATTGCTTTTACTTTTCAAAAAGAACCAAGGCAGAATAACCGTCATACTGTTGTTGAACGGAGTCAATCTAAACGGACTAGCACGGGCTGGCTTCCATTTCCAACTGAAACCAAGGTAGCAGAATGAGTCATCTAATTTGCTTTTCATCGTCATGCATCTATTCACTAATCAAAATCCACAATTAATCATTGCAATCGATTTTACTCAGTTTGTGGTTTACTGTTTTTCGACCCTAAAAGTAATGATTTTCCACTTCAGTGTGAGATTCTGGTGTTAATCTAGTCAATTCCCAGGAGAGACAAGCAATAGAAAAACATGCAAGGAAGCGAGTTACACATCCAGTTAGCAGACAAATCTGACCATGCATACTACAGTCAGTTAGTGGCATTTCAGAACGAAATACATCAAATTATGAAGCACTTTAGTTTGCGACGGTTTTCTCATCATCATTAGCTCCGACAACGTTAGCACAATTCCATTATGTTAGGACAGTTTGTTGACCATATGCCGCCGTTAACTCACACTTTGAAAGTTTGTCTAGTCGGTTGGAAAACCTATCGGTGGTCACTGGAAGACAGGAAGGATGAAGTTTGTACATCGAGTTCATATAATCATGCCCTGATCTCATGGGACAACCAGATCAACAATGTTGGGGTTGAACGGGGAGCTCTGATTATGCGAAATAAGTCACCAGGTCAAACAAAGATTTTGTGCCATGTTACTGATGTCCTCTTGTGGATTCCATCGTCGTGCAGTGTCCTCCGGTGTGAACATTAACTGTAAGGTTTACCTGCTGAAAAATACGTAAGCTAGGAGGTGTGTGCACATAAAAATACAGGGCATTAGGAAAGACATGAAGTGACTCTCAGAACGTTGGAAATGTCCAAGGAGTAGGATGATTTCGACCACGTACACAATCAATTTCCGAAATAACTCGTAACAGCTTACGTCTGCGCTATTGATAACCGTTGGAGATGGATCTCAATAAATGTGGTACGATTAGCACGTACATGCACATACACTAATACACGGATCAAAGGAATGTGAGAGTGTTAGGTTGGTTAAACCTTACCATGACGTTTCTGTTGGATTCGTAATCAACGGAGAGCACAGTGCGCAGCAGATCCGTTTATTAGCGTATCGGTATGCGTGTACGCAAGCGACCAGGCAAACAAGCAAGTGCCTCATCTATAGGCTAGCACAAGCATTACAAGCCATCGAGTGCGGCCAAGAAGGGTTGCTGAGCAGCAACGAATCAGCAAACATACATGACTCAGGCCAAGGTCTGATTGGTTAGCACAAGCCGTCCGTGGCATGGGTAAAGTCACAGTGACGCGCGTACGTGCGTGCATTTATGTATGTGTGTGTGTGTGTGCGTGCGTGTGTGTGTGTGCGTGCGTGACTGGTCGTGTCAGCGAACAAGCGTGAATCAGTAGTTATTCGGATCAGAGTCACCTTGGTATCGATCCAAACGCCAAAGAAACCACACAAGATCATCCCCTCGAGAAGAGGCACTCACGTACAATAATGAATAGCTGGTTTCGAAACTCAAGTTGACCGTCTTCTTTGTATATCCACTGGTTTATCCAGCACAGGTATTGCACTCCCTGTTGGATGAAAGTTTACGCGTTCTTGGGATTTTGGTACTTTGTACCGTCGCCTTGAATTTACTTAATCTCCATTTTCAAGTAGATAAGTTTCAGGACCACATGCTTTAATAATCGTGCATGGTGGAGATAGTGTAATTAGACCTTTCCGTGCAGTGTAGTTTTTAATGAGCACCTAGCTGTCCGGGGTCAGCACTGATGCCTCCCTCCTGTACGTCCTTTGATAGGATAATAGCCGCTGCTTGTATGACTCCTCCGCCGTCACGGGAAACTGAGTAGCAGCATTCAGTCTTGTCCGGATTGCTTGGCCGAACATTAACTCTGCGGGTGTATTGTCTGTGACCGCATGTGGTGTGGTTCTGTACGTAAGAAAAGCTTCAATGACCGAGTCTCCCTAGCTTAAGCCTTCCAGTTGGTTAGTTTGAATACTCTCTTTTAAGGACCGATTAAATCTGTCGACCATGCCATTAGCAAACGGGTTATACGGTGCAGTTCTGTAATGCTTCACGGCGTTAGCTTTTCAGAATTCTGGAAACTGATCACTGGTGAACTGAGGACCGTTGTCACTCACCACTTCTTCGAGCAGTTCGTATCTGCTGAGCATGCACTTAAGCCATCGAATCAGGCAAGCAATAGTCACCTCACCACACAACTGAGCTTCAGGCCACTTGTTGTAAAAGCACGTAGCTACGAGCAGGTTCCGTGGGTGAATGGGTGCGTTACTGAAGGGCCCCATAATGACAATAGCAACCATGGCCCATGGTCTCAAAGGGATATCTATTGGTTGAATTGGAGCCCGTATCAGACGGGCACTGTTGTCCGCTTGTCGGCAAGCCAAACAATTATGAATGAAGGCTTCAATGGTTGGCAATATTCTGGGCCACCCAAAGTAGTCTTGAACACTACGTTTCGTACGCGAAACCCCAGTGTGGCCATCATGAGCAAAGGAAATGGCCTTAGCAATAAACCTGGAGGAAACAACGTAAAGGTTGCCACGCATTAAACAGCCATCAACGACAAAAAGCTCATTTCTGATAGAGTAAAATGGATACGATTTACATGGTACTTTGTTAGTTGCAGGCCAGGACTCATAGAGGTAACCCATTACCTGCTGAAATTGAGGATCATTTTGGTTTCCTATTTGTAGATCAAGACTCCGGCGTAGTTTGCGTGAAGCGCAGATGTCCTTATTCGATGTTCTAATTCTTCTTTCAAGTCCACTTCGTCTAACGGTAGCCGAGAACAACCGTCAGCTATTTGGTTTTGACATCCAGGTCTATACACAATACGAAAATCACAATTCAGAAGTCGAACATACCAGTGGTTAATCCGTAATCAACGACGGCCCTTCGACCCGCGGGTAAGCAGAGTCATCAGAGCGGAACAGAAAAAGATGCCATTTTCCACAAGCCCAGACGCAAGCCAGAACTTCCTTTTCTCGGGCAGAATATTTCGACTCAGCGTTCGATAGTTTACGTGAAGCATAAGCTACGACGTTTTCCACTCCCCGTTGCGTTTGGGAAAGAACCGCACCCAGTCCCACATTTGAAGCGTCGGTAGTCAAGTAGGTTGGAGAGTTTGGATCAAAGATGGCCAAAACTGGTGTGGATGGGACTTTTTATTCCAGTGTGATAAAAGCTTGCTCGTGTTCCGTTCCCCAGACAAATTTAGCTCCAGGTTTGGCGAGGGTTCGTAACGGTTCAGCAATTGAAGCGAACTGAGTCACGTATCGGAGGTTATAGGAACTCATACCAAGAAACCTCTTCACTTGTTTTGCATTAGCAGGAAGTGGAGCATCGTTGATGGCTCTGGCGTTTTCTTGGCTCGGTTTGACGCCTTCTATAGGTATAACATGCCCCAAAAATTGCATATGTGAAGAGCTAAACGTGTATTTGCATTCATTAGGTCGAGGATTCAATTCTTGAAGTCTTTTAAGTACAGCATACAGTATTTTACCATGTTGTTCCTGATATTTACCAAACACACAAATATCGTCGAGGTACACCACAACACCAGGCGAACCGCGGAGAGCCTGAGTTTTAAACTTCTGCCAAGCTGTCGGGGCGGATCTAAGTCTCATTGGAAGAACCTAGTACTGAAATAAACCCTCTATCGTCAGAAAAGCTTACAATCCTCTTTAAGTGTATGTGAAAGAAGATACTTCGAAGATCCAACTTAGTGAAAATTTGGACTCCAACCATCCGGACAAGGAGTTCTTCACTGGAAGGCAGCACGAATTCAGTGACCAAAATCTGTTTACCCATAGCCTGTAGATCATTGCGTACACTACCGTACTTTTTGAGCAAGTAACCATGAGGTGGACCCATTCCGATGAATCGATGGGTTCGATCAAGTCATTCGTAAGCAAGTCTTGTAAAGCTGTAGACACTGCACTGCGGTAGCTAAGGGAATCGGAGATGGCTGACTAATTGACAGTGGTCTAGACTGTGGTTTCCATATAATGCGACGTAGTCCGATGGGAATGCTCCCAACTGATTGCTCGAATAACTTTGGGTAACGAAGTTTCCACACTGAAACATCGAGAGCACTGACTGCCTTTTTCTGGATATCTGGAACTATCCCAAAAGTCACCACGGAATTTCGACTCAGTAGCGGTCTGACGTTGGCTTTAGACACATAAGTAGCCACAGAGGCGCGAGATGTGTTGGAGGGACAATTGCACAATGGTATAGCCACTGATATCCAACGTCTTTTTTGTGTAACTTCCAAATGTATAGGAAGAGGGAAACAGTGGATGAGTAGAAAGATAATGCTCGAATAATGTGCATGGTACAAAAGTTATGGGCGATGCGGAATCTAATTCGATGAGAAGAGAAAAGTCGCCACACGATGCGTGAAAAATAATGCTCTTAATATGTGAGTGAGATAGGTTTGATTCAATCAATTGAGTTAGTCTGCTGTTCTGTAACCGAGTGGAACTCTGAACTCGAAAACCTAGAGGATAATTTAGCAATCTATTCGTCTGGAACCTATATTCTGGGAGAACGTTTCCACTTTCCTATACTGTTTATTAATTAGTTCACTAGGAGACAATAGTACCCGACAAATACTGAACGCATCCTGTGATTAGATCACATTCGTTTGTCGCAAAAGTTACAGTGACACATGGCATCGATCATTTGGTTTTTAATTTGACTACCTCCTTCAAGATTTCCGTGGGAGTCAACTGAATACTCGGGCACTGATCTGAACTGGCCCAGAAAAACAATTTCTTTGGTTTCAAACTATCTCATTTTTCTAGAGCGGAACATACCATTTACATAGAAGTCTTGGTAACCGTAACCAATTATTGCAAGAAACGAATTGGTTCAACTGGTTTTGAAAACAATCTCTCCGGATCAACTGTTGACACGGCTAGCCACTGATTGAAAAGTATCACTTCTCAATTTGGCGATCAATGCTATTGATCCACTGTGTTGTCACTCGTGATTGCTTTGACTCCAGCCTTGACCTACATTCTGGACAGGGATACATGCACATCACATGACTCACAGTGGTGGTACTGGTCTGCTGGCAAATGTGGAATGTGTTTTGGCAACACTTCAAGGAATATCCTCACGTGCACGTCTTGTTTGGTTTCGAAAGTTTCAACAGTCATTTGGATGTAGAAAATTTTGGATGATGTCAACAATTGAGACCCTGATGAGATAATACTCAGTTGAAAGTGAATCTTCCTACAAATTCGAACCGTAGACTGTGTGGGCACAGCTAATCAGCGGATGTTTAAATTAGTCAAAGAAAGACCATCTTTGGTTACATTCACAAATAAATCATTTCGCTGATAACATACTAAACAACCACATCTATCAACCAGATAGTATTGGAGTGACATGGCCGCCACTCTGTTAAAGAGGTTCATGTGTTTAAGGTTCATTCTGATTGACGGAGGCAAAGCGCTAACGTACGATGTCACAAAGAGAAGTATAGAGAATACCACATTTTTCTAAATATGAATCAATCACTAGTTCTGTTTTGTTATGACGCCAACAATATCGCACTGTTTGGGGTTGGCCGAATTTTCAAATGAAACCTCCCCAGTCCACAATTCGTTTTCATGACCGACTCATAAGTGCAACCAGTATGATTTTGGCTCCTTGTTTTCTTGAAAACTTATTTGATATTCTCAATGATATTGGACTGCCGTTAACATTTCCGTCTGTGGGCTGATTGACTGGTCCTGAAAATCAAAAGTGAGGCTCCTTTCTATTGCGTATGTTTATTTTCCTGCCTTTTTCATTGTAGGCAATGAAGAGACCACTTGCATTCTTCCCATCGAAACGTTCACATCTCGTTATTCTCACCTGATTGGTCTTAACGTGGTAGCTCAGCTGATAGAGAAACTGCACGGTAAACGAAAGGATATCGGCTCGATTCCAACTCTCGGCCTCGCCTTTTCGATGCAAGAAATGCAAGTGTATTTTCGACTACCCACAACCTTCAGGCTCCTCGTGACATCAATATATCCTGCTTGTTCTGTTGTACTCTAATTTGTTTTTCTAACCCATTTTCCAAAATGTGAACCAAGATAAATTTATTGAGAGCTACTTTGAAGTATTTCGCAGATGGGGTACTTTGTACATGCCTCACAAAAAATTATTCTCAATGCTAAAATAAAGTCCCGCATCTCCAAAAACCGTAGCAGTGAAATAGAACTAGTCGTTATTCAAGCCATTCACGCTATTTCCCAGTTGTATTTATTTCATGGCCAAATTTTTCTACCTATTTTTTAAGGGAGTTGGGAATACACCTTCAAAAATACCTGGACATCAAATGTCTTTGTGATTAGGCAACTCAAAATGGATGCGCGTTCAGTTTTGCTAATTCTGCATTCAAAACAAAACGTTTGTATGTTGGCCTAATCCAGTGTCTGGCACACTTCAAAAGTGGACTCGGCCGAGAAATCTCTTCAGTTTATTCGAAGACACTACGGCAGTCCAATGGGAACAATCATGTACGACTCAGATCGCCCAGTCAATACATCCTGTTAGTTTCTGTTCCCGATTCAGGACAAGCGATCACGTGCTATCTTGTTGATGAACCATCAATCTGCTTTGCTGAGTTCAACCTTGCCCTGTATTTCATTCGGGCGAAGATATTCTGTCCGGAAAACGAAACCGGTGGCCTATAGGCGTTGCGTTGATCAATAACCCCATATCCTCCCTTCTTTGATAAAGATGGTCGATACCGGTTCTTCCGGGTTCATGTTTACTTTGCCATTCTCCGTAACACTAGCATTTTGATTGTGCATGTACCTTCTGCTTCTTGGATTTACTGTCTTATCCAGCTGAACCTCGTAGGACCAGTTCCCGACAAACCATGGGGCTCCTTGTTCCTCTCCATTGATGAGATCTTTCCGGAACGTCCCGAATTCATATTCCATTCCCTTCATCCTTGTATTACTTTCGTGTCTATCATCATAACGGGTTTCTAGAACGAGCTGATTGCTTTGTATTCCTCTAGAATGTGCCGGTTCAGTTCTTCTTTGACCGGCTCAGGGTTCTGTGCGTCTGTGTGTCTGTCGTTTATTTCATCTTCAACGAGGGCATCTGCCAAATCTAACTTTGGGTCTAAGCGATGGGGATGTTCGTTTTGTTAGTTTGACTCAAATAGTATTTGTCCAATTTCTTTAACACTGTCGCAAGATCTTCAATCACACCAAAAGATGAGTTGAACAAAAGGCTTCCGGTTTCATCCCCAAGACAGCACTGGAGCATGAATTTATGAGATTCTTTTGATTATCAAAATTATCGCTTGAGGACAACAAAATCTTGATAGTTCTGCCTCCACATCGGCCATCAGTCCGCCAGACCACACTGGTTTGAAGCTTTTGGCTGCGTCAGAGCTGGTGTTGCCGACGTTCTGGACATATTCATCGTCAAACGGTCGTGGGGTTCTTCTGAGTTCTCCTATACAATGTTCCAGTCCATCCTACTAGCTGTAGTAAGAATATCACTCTTCGACAAAGGATTGCTGTTTACTATCGAGGTGACCGTTGGGTGAGCTGAGTGCATATTTCGATGAAACAGTTTCCATAATCACTTGGTTGCTCGGTTTGACACCTAGATCGCAGACTTTCCATCATCACCAGTGATGGACTGATGGTCACATTTGCACGACCACCCAAACACCAAGATCAGTCAGTAGAAGCAGCAGGTGCCTATTGAAAATGACAGCCTCTCTTTGAGTACAAAAACCACCGTTCAAACGCATTCGGTAAAGTGGGGCCGTGGTAGTTCGAATCACCGTGTGCGTGAGGCGATTCTTAGTTTGCATCAGTCTAATGATACTCGTAGTTGGTTAGTTAGATCATACCAATTCAGTCGGATCGTATTGTGATTTTCCAAACCATTACCTATAAATATTATTGTGTAATACCACTTATTCATGGAATTACAAATTCAGTCTTCTTTATTCTCAGTGCGCATAGTTATCAGCTCGTGCCACTTCACTCTGTACGACTCAGTAGGAGAGACGAACTACCAGCCACGAAAACTATGGCACACTTGTTTTGAGGTCTGATTTCATCGGGGTGCAATCCACTCCTTCCTACCTTCGTGTTACTGCTCATTATGCAAACGAAAACAACATGAGGTCCCAATAGGTCAGGTGTAATAACGAGCCGGAAGATAGTGAATAACCGTCCACCACCACATTGATTTGTGGTGGCCCAAATCGAACCTCCGACCTCCGAGGCGGTAAACAAACGCTCTAAATTACTCGACCACCACTGCCGACAAAATGGAGGTTCCCATCCATGCGAATGCCAATGTCATACGGGTTGGCGACACAACAAGTCTAATTAGTCAGTCAAACTGGGCGTGATATACAGAGGCTGTGGGAATCCTAATCGTGCGGTGAGCAGTTTTGAGGCCAGATGTGTAACGAGTCCAAGCAACTGCTGATGCAGGTCAACGTTCCAGTAAAAACTTAACACCATCAGCTTGGAATGTGTGAGGGTATGGTCCGACAAATCATTCGACTGGTCGTTTTGTCTCACTGGCAGACAATGCATCAGCACCGGTCCCTGCCGAGCCCACGAAATCAAGAATGGCAGGACAGTCGATCGATGGCGTGAACCGATGGACAAGACGAATCCTGCCAGCTGTATACAATCGTCAATGTGTGTTCACTCACACCAGTCAGACCAATGCATTCTGTACAACGAGTGAGTGCATGCGACAGCAACCTATATATTCTTTGTTTTTCGCTGATAAAACAAGATGATTCTAACGCAGATCTGAGTTCTCATTAGAGTTAGTGGGACGGTTCAAGACAGGATGGAAGACTTCAGCGTGATATGTAAGTTTACTGCCGGTACAACCGGTTATCTAATGTGAAGGTTTGCCGAGCAGCGTTGTGACGAGCTACAGCTCCGTCTGATCGGCTCACCGAATGATAATGGTGTAAGCTCGTCAGGCAAGTATTCCGCACGCTCACTAGATGGAAAGCGTCGCTCGCAATCGGCCTGTAAGCCGAGCAGTAGATAGATAATCATGATTCTTCACATGCACCCGTTTCTTTATACTCACTTTTCTTCCACAAACCTTCTCCCGATTGTCTAATTCACTTGAGTCTCTGTTACAGTCGAAACTAAACACTGTAACAGAAACAAGAACACGCAATGTACATATTCATAGACGCCCAAAAAGAAACGAAACCGAGTACGTTTAACAACCCACGGTTAATGGTTTGATGCCGATCTATTCAACAACGATGAAAAATGATTACCAGTTGCAGCATTTCCAATTAACTGATCCCGAAAATAGGTCACTGAATGGTGAAACACTTTTCGCCAAGTAAGTGATCGAACGAATTCCGCACACGATGGAATGAGTCTATACACAGAACAAATGCAAAACAACGAAAGGCAAGTGCAGGTGTAATCTGAGTAAACCATTACACTCGGATATTGTTTATTGTTTGTCAAACTGCACGCAAACGGATTTCACGAAACCCATGTGAAAGTGGGCTTCGAATTTACGTTCCGAGATGAACGGACGGATTTTGTATTCTGTCAATGTTTACCTTGAAGTGCTGGGCCATTACAACTTACCAGATATTGTCGCAGTCCTCGGCCATATGAGGTCACAGAGTATGTAATTCATCCGTGTAACTCGGAGTAAATGAAATCACTCTCTGAAATTCAGACTGGATTTTAAAGCGATCTATCGTTTGATTTTCAGCGTATGTATATGTGTATGTCTGTATGTATGTATGTATGTATGTATGTATGTATATAGGCGTGCGTTTGTGTGCATGCACGAATGTATATATTTATGTATAGTAATCATATACGGCGCCATGTGAGTGCGTCGCATGACTGATCACATGCTGTAACACTGGTCTCCTGACAACTTGAACATAGTGAAGCTGATCGCCTCTTGTCATTTGCTAACACCACGAGCACGGACGTTTGTAATCATTCCGTTCTCGTAATCATACCAGCACCAACGAGGTCAAATAATGTCAACCGATGACACGTTGGTCGGTCTAAACATAATTTTACTATGGCCGACTGCAATAGACACTCTAGTATAACAGCGCTCTCGAAAAATGCTTCAGCTTATTCGTCAAAGTAAGCTAATCAAATGAACACCGGTTATTTCCAGTTTTCACTTACTGCACAAGCTGAGAGGCAAAAGAACATATGCGTACATCGGTTGCGTGATATCGCAATTTCATTTCTATTCGAGTGTAATGTGAATGTAATATTTTCAAATAACAACCATTTCTTAAGAATAATTAACCTCAAATCAAAGAGCTTTCATTTAATATGTGATTCACTTTCCATTTGCTTCATTCATCTATTATATGACAATGACACAATAATTTACAAACAGGGTCGCGACCAATCAGAGGCTTCGGTATCGGCAGCATCGAGAATCGAACCCGGGATGGAAATATCTAAAGTCCACCACGATGACCGTCTGAGCACCACCGGTCAGTCAGTGCACTTTCAACAACTTGTTAAACAATTGTAGTTTGTGTTCTGTTGGACAACCTCAATTAGTCTTGAATGCGAGGTCGGTTGACGAAACCAGTGCATCTCCCCTGTTTAGTCGTACAATTGATCAAGTGGAAAAACTAGATACATTCTGAAGCACTGGGTTTCCTGAATTCAAATTACATAAATAAGATAAGATAAATGTTGCATTCACGATTAATGAGATCACACAGTGGGTATGTGATCTATGTATCGTTAGACGTCAGCATTGCATTCATCGTTTTCGATCACGAACGCATGAGACGACATTTCATGTGCGAAATGGTGAGTGAAAAACTAACATTGGAGTAGGATGGATTGAAAGCCCGATTAGTGCGTGGCTGGGTTAGGACTAAGGTAAACCGACGCTTTTGTTAGGCGTTTTGGTGCCCGATGTGATGATGGATGCATCATGATTCGCATCACCACGTGCATCGCCTCGCTCCACGTTCCGTCTCGTCAACCCTGCAACCTATTTTAACTAATTGCTTCGTAATTGAGGGATCTGGAGATTTCGCGTTATCAGGAGTGGCCATAGTGACCTAATTTATTGAGTTTTGATGGTCAACTGGATATGACATTAGTTGCGCCAAGATAATATCCGCTTTGCCAGTGTTATTGTCTTCGCAACGGAATGTGAGATGATAGATAGCATGTGAGACTTAAGGGCTGGTGTGACTGCGTGACTAATTCTGATAACCCAATTCTCTGGTCATCTACAAGAAACACATTACCACACCGATGTTTTCCTCTTCCATTTCGTTTATTTGATTTCTCCTCCATGTCCATGCTATCTGTCATATTCAATCTGTTACTCTGGCTGAAAATAGACGATATTATGGGATTTATTGGACGTTATCAACGAATCGGAAGCCCAATGCTGTTCCAACAAACAGGCCAGTGTCATTGATGCGAGACGTGATCTGGTCTAATCGAATGACCTCTGGTAGAATCACAAATTCACCCAAATTCCCACAAATTCACAATTCTCACTATCTAGCAGATTTATCAGTCAAAGACACTAAACAGCTAAATCATGGATGAAAAATCCTGGGTAAAATGTAAAAGACCAAAATTTAGTGACCAGGTGGTTGGTGAACGCCCACGAATTCGAACACATTGACAATCCAGATCTCAGCTTGTGACAAAATTGTGCAAAAATCAAACGGCTATGCCTGAATAGAATTAGAAACCAACTGGTGGTGAATATGTTGGAAATTTAACGAAATGATTTTTAAATCTGAGTAGTCGGTGATTTGAAGTCCAAGTAGAATACTGGACCACACAGTGCTCATGTGTAATTCACCAGTGCAACTCTATCAGTGGTGCTTATCTACCTAATCCTGATTGGGGTTCAAACTCGGCTGTCTGGATTGCGAGTTCGAAACCGTAACTGTAAAGCTGTCCAAACTAGATCTCATCTCCTTTGTGCTTCATCATAATGATAGAGAATCGTTCTTAATGGTCAGACGAAAAAATAGCACTCTAACTCTGTTAGGTCATCGAGTCCGGAAAATAAAGTACGTGAAATGAAGACACCAGTTCAACATGAGAGTGTCACACCGGACCGCGTCGATCGGTTCACAGACGCATCCCATGTTTGCTCTCAGGTTCAATGTCATATCAGGGATGCGTGTGTCATCTATGAGATCGGTTAAAGTCGGGCCCACCCAAACTAGTGTATCGGAGGCTGCCGCAGAAAGTCGTACCGGAAGTTGAGAAGCAAGTTCGGGACATGCTATCAAAGGAACTAATTCAGGAAAGCACTAGCCCGTATTCCTCGCCAGTGTTAACGCAGAAATCGGATGGCACGTACAGATTTTGGGTTGACTTCCGGGATCTCAACCGTGTCACAATTAAGGACGAGTTCCCAATACCACTAACCGAGGAAATATTTGAGCAGCTTCATGACGCGGAGGTGCTGTCGTTAATCGACTTGAGGTCGGGCTATTGACATCTGCCGGTGCTTGTGAGCGACAGAGATGAAACAGCGTTCTGTGTCAATGGGAAGCAGTATGAGTTCCTACGGATGCCTTTTGGGTTGTGTAACGCACCGGCTACTTTCAGGCGTTTGCTGCTGCAGGTACTGGAACGCCTGGATGGTGTTGTGGTTTATGGGGATGATATTGTGGTATTTTCAAGAACGATTGACGGGCATGGGTCCGGATTAAGCGCAGTCCTAGAGAGAATCAAATCGGCGGGTTTGAAATTGAGTGCAAAGAAGTGCCAGATAGCGCTTGATAAAATCATTTTTGGGACATATTGTTGGAAGTGGAAAACTGCAACCCCTACCCGAGAAAGCGGAAACGATTAGGAGCTTCCGCTAGCCAAAATTAAAGCGCCAACTGAGATCCTTCCTTGGCTTGGTCGGCTAGGATGCCAAGTTTGTGCCAAATTTTGCCCAGAAAGCTGGTGTCCTGTTTCAACTACTGAGGAGGGATAAGAAGTTCGACTGGACGTCAGATACCGAGGCGGCGTTCAGGAAACTCAAGGAAAGTGCAACAAACCCTCGAAGCTGTTTGACAATACCAAAGCCGCATGAGAAATTCACCGTAGTTGTGGGTGCCAGTGACGTCGGAATTGGCGCAGTATTGTCACCACCGTCTGGGGTGATCGAGTACGCCAGACGACTGCTCACAAGTGCCGAGAGGAAATACTCCACCACGGAAAAGGAATGTTTAGCAATCGTGTGGGCACTGGAAAAGTGGAGAACATGTCTGATTGCTGCTAACTTCTGTATCAAAACGGATCACAAGCCATTGACGTGGTTGATGACAACAAGAGATCCAAGAGGGAGGTTGGCACGGTGGGCATACCGCCTGCAAGAAGTCACCTTTACAGTCGAACATGTTAACGGATGAGAAAACGAAATACCTGACGCATTATCCCACCCGATCCGAGACGACCAACTGCCGGCTGAGGCGATCCCAGTGAATCGGCTAATGTCAAGTGATGATGTTTTCAGCCACGAGGGAAATGACAGTCTGGTGCGGACAGTTTGTTCACATCTTCAAGCCAAAACAAGACCAGATGGGAGCTTACCTGCGCTGCACGATCTACTGAAAATTTGGGAGCGACTGAATGCGGAAGATGGCAAGCTGTTCGTTGACGTTGATGTGGGACAGGGTCTGCGACCCAGACGACTGCCTTTTGTTCCCGAGGCCGTACGTGAGCAGGCAATACAGCTAGCGCACGACAGTGTTCACATAGGACAACAACGAGTCTTCGAATTATTGCGGCGCAGAGTCCTCCGGCCCACGATGCGGCACGACGTTGACGACTACATACGAACTTGCCCTGATTGTCAACGGAACTGAGAGCACGTAACAGCAACACCACCAATGCAGCCCATAGAAGCACAGCGAGTCTTTGCGAGCTGGGGTTTGGACATTTTTGGTCCTTTACCTGTGAGTGTTACTGGAAACTGGTACATCATGACAATGGTTGACCACGTGTCTCGCTGGGTGGAAGCAATCCCGGTACCGGATCAAACAGGCGATACGGTCTCTCGAGTGTTTGTTGATAATGTGGTGGCGCGATTTGGTATACCAGAAACAGTCGATCGGTTCACAGATGCATCCCATGTTTGCTCTCAGGTTCAATGTCATATCAGGGATGCGTGTGTCATCTATGAGATCGGTTAAAGTCGGGCCCACCCAATGAGCTGGTGCTCCAGCAATCAAAACAGTTCGGCAAAACAATAACCCAGTTGGACGCACATCAGAGTGGTTCTGGGCATTTTCAGTTACTCTTTCAATACCGTGTTGTCTGATGATCAACACACTGCTTGACGTTTTGTGCTGACATGTTTTACTTATTACGATAGGGGGTCGATGTGATAAGCTTTGCAGAGCAGAGATCGTGCACCAACGTTGTAAGCTTTAAGTGCAGCTTAGTAGACCAGTGTAAAAGCATGTATCACGGATTTAGAGAACACCGTCAAAGTTGCTTTTCAAGTGACTATTTGTATTGGGCACTATTCATTCTAATACATACGGAATGGTTGGTCCAAAAGACGCACTTCTAATAAGAACAAGCAATCAAGCACATCATAAGCCATGGAATCACAAATAGTCATTTTACTCGATAACTATCTTAGGTGGTCGCACCGTTTTACCGTTAACTGAAATGAACGTATACATTGAGCATGCAAGGCTAAACGGCACTCGATTATTCTCCATTTTCGATGCCTTGATTGCATATGATCATAGAGGAGAATGTTATAGGTCAGTACACGGTTTATGAAGGCAAACAAAGTGAACGTGATTTGTTTGATGGACCTCGTTCTTTGTGAAAGAACCTTTCAAATAATATTTGTGCAAATCCCGAGAGTTGTTGTATGTCTCTGAATTGTGTCACGTGCAATAAATGTAATGGCTCTAATGATAGAGTTTCAGCCGAGGTTTACTGTAAAGTGTCCCTGATCACCAGTCTTTCATAAGCGCGCGCAATCAAAAACAGCAAGTCGATGTAGTCGTGTTTGTAAAGTCGATTTTATATTTCTAACTCTTGTATGCTTACATTGAAAAAGACATATCCCATAATCTCAGAGGCCATTAGGAATAATCAGAAACATTCAATGTGAAATCACATAAGGTCCCAATAAATCTGGCGTGTTGTAACTAGTCGGAAGACAACGGCGCGCTTTCTGTTACCAGTGTGACTCGTCGTGGAGGGATGCGAACTTCGTTCTTACGAGCTGACGGAAGCCTTCATTACTCCAGCACCCAACAGTCTAATGAAGTGCAATACACTGTTTACTTTAAGAGAACAGAAAGAAGACATAAGTTGCCAGGTGCAAGCAGTTCATGTTATGCTGTACTCTTGATTGTGTTTTGTAACGAGGATAGCAACAGAATCCTAAGAACTCAATTGAATGCATTGTTATAATCAAGAAAACATGCGAAATGATTGCCGGTACGGTCAACGAAGAATAAGATGGAGTGGAATAAGTACATAAGGACGTCTATTGTGGAAAGTTTGTTTCTGTAAAGAAAATCGATAACCGTCTTCAATATCGATGCACGACCAAGGACGTGTAGGGATAAGATACTTGAATACTTCTAGGAGGGAACTGCATGAATTTTCTTTTGTGGTAGTAGAGGTGATACGAACTGATCTGTAGTGGTCAGCAATGGTATTTTCTTCAACGCATTTGTTACGGAGTACCGCAAAAGATTCGGCTAAATACGAAACACTCCTAATGGACAGTTGGTTGAAATTTGTAGGGGTCTCACAGCCTTCCTGATTTTGAATCCATTTAGCTCGATTGACACTTGGCTTCAGTTAACAAAATACTCATCCAGATCTGTACCAGGCTCCAAATTGAATTCCGGTAGCGTTGTACTGAGTGGTGATGAGGCACGAAACATTTGATTGAGTTCTGTACCCATTTTCAGGGGTTCCCGTTGTGTGCAGTTCATACCGACACGCCTTTCATCCTGTTTCAAATCTGACCATGGTTGGAACTTCCAAGTATGGATTCTGTATATAGCTTGTCCAGTGTTTTCATTTCAGATTTAATTAAATATGTTGTTTGCTTCACTGATGTAAAATTCCCAATCATATAATCATGTTCTTTCTGTGATTTTATTGTTCTCAAGTAAGGTGGCGAGAACCTGACTAGTCGGATGTAAATGGAATCTAGTGAGCAACAAATATCTCAACAAAAGCTCAAATCACATATCAGATGGTCGCAGTAAGTTGGGACATCCGTGTTTTAGAGCTGATCAAAATCAGTGTCCCCAATCATTTCTCATAGTAAAGTCAAGTTTTCTGGGTTGCATTGCCTATGGAAAATTCATCCGTTTGAAGAACGAGTGTGCATAACGTGGTGCGACTTGAGATAAATCTTCGGGTAAGCTTTGATGACACAGTAATCAGAGTTGGATAAAGAGACTCTTTTATGGACAGAGATAACCTTGGTGTTGATGACAAAGAGAAAATCAGTTTGGGCATCCTCCCTTGTAGAGAAGCTTAGAATCTTTGTTACTTTTAAGCAGTTTAGAAAACTGACAACCGAGTGAATAAACAATCCAGTGACGATGACGAGTGAAGTTTCAATATGTGCTGTTATTTCTCATGTGAACGTGTCAGCGAATGCAGAAATATCGTTTGATGAGCAAGATGGTGAAAAACAGACATTTATGGTGATGATCGGTCGATATTTGTTGAGAAATCGTGGTTTGCATTTCACCGATAGGCAAGTAATCTGCTCGTCACTATACGCAAATAAAGTTTTTGAAAACTTGCACCAGGAATGTTTGATGTACGTGACTAGACTGCCTCCGCGTTCCAGTACTGGCAAGTACGATCAATTCGGTGAAAGTTATATGTTTTTGGTGTGCTGTGAGCACATCATCAGTATCCGAATTCAGTCACATCTCTCGCAGAATCAAGATTCTGTAAGCTGAAAATTCGAACCGTTTTACAATATGAGCCAACTTCCACATTTTTCCCAACAGTGACCCCACGCTCGTTGATAGGATGCTGGATACGGATGGATTTTGTGGTCTGAATGACGTTGAGTGTGGTGATCCTATTGTCGTCACATGCATTTCTAGGAAACCAATTTGGACTAGTCAGTATACCTTCGTTCGATATACATTCGAACCAGCATACATGAATTTCCATACACAAACAAATGTGCCATGCACGTATGACTCATCTTTCACACACTTTACCACAGTGATACGGAGATTGTCCCCAATCAGTGGTACAAAGAAATTTCGGAATGAATCATAAAACGATTTAAATAAGTGTAATGAACTTTGTGATGCAATGTAAATGTAATTGATAATAATACGGTCTAAACATAGTCATTCACATTGGAAGATTGGGGTAGAACGACCTTGAACTTGTTGCACCACTTGAAATTGATGTAGTTAACAACGACATCACCTGTGCTATCCGTGGAATCCTGGCTATCTTGACGAAAGCGTTAAAAGCTCACAATTTCGACTATGGTTTCATCCACGTCAGTATTTGGTCACTTTACTTGGATGCATAATGCACACCTATTTTGGAAAGCACGAACCATAAGCAGATAAGTAAGGTCCGGAAGCTTGTTAAACAAGGAACGCACATTATAATACACAACGCTGGGCACTGTAAAATAATTCGATGATGTGCGACTAAGGGCTGTCTGTCATCCGAATTGTGCTTTCCTTCATATGATGGCTTCGATTCACACTTGTCATTTGATAATCAGTAACCCTCGAGTTATTTGTGTATGTTTTCCTATTCACAACGTATATTGTTTTGAGTATTTGCTCAAGGACAACATCGCGGTGGATCACTGTGAGTATTTCCATAAGTTATCAGAAATAGCTATACATTATAGCGGATCTGTATCGAGCACATACTCCTCATAATGTTCACCGCAATTTATCACGTCCAGACAAACATTAAACATCGTTTGATTTCAACCATGCTGACGATTGGTAACAGAGATGATGCAACAGTGTGTGCAATTCTTTTGGGTAGTGAAAGGATGTCGAACCACCAGTTTTGAATCTCCTCGTATTATTCAGTCAAACCTGAATGAAAATTGTTGATGAAACCTCATTTTTTCGTGAACACAATGTAGCCAATCTGAAGACTAGAGAATGTGTGTATTCTAGAATGCTGATAGTTGGACAAGCTCTCTATTTATTATCCCACGCCAATGAGTTGTTTATGGGATTAATTTAGAACTTCAGATTTACAACTGTTGAGCTTCAGTCGGTCGGTGAAAACTACGTTTCTGGTGAAAGCACAAGACACTAGTTGTCTGTTGTTGTCTCGTTCCATGTCTATTCATGCTGTTTGGATAAGGGAATTGACTGTAATAAAGAGCTGTGTTCTTTTTGAAGTACACATCCCACTCGGCGATCATGTGCCTATTATAGTGTGTAACGGTTGGATAAATCTTTCTTCTACGTGGATCCCATCCAGTTTTGGTCCGTGCACGCTTTATTCGCTCTATTCACTGAACCGAGCATGAGTGAAATGCGACCAGATGTATCGAGGTCCAACCTGAATAACCTTGAAACAAGGCTTAGAAAATCAAACACATGCACTTCCCGAGTTCCCCATACACCCGAGAATAGTATCATAATTGAAATGAATCGACTGACTCTTGAATTCCTCAATTTTTCTCCTTTCTATCAAGTGTAAATTTAAGTGCCGACGACGGACAAATAAGAAATTTGAAAGAGAGGGAGCCGGAGAGAGAAAGAGAGAGAGAGAGAGAGAGAGAGAGAGAGAGAGAGAGAGAGAGTGACAGACAGACCGAGAGGGCGAGAAGGAGGAAGAAAAAACTCCCCGTTGCTCTATCAGTCCGTTCCAAGTTCGCACGTCGATTCTCCCTTTTTGTAGCTCCAGTCTCAAAGTACACGCAACGAACAGATGTACAATACCTTACCGAACTTATGCGCTCCGGTGAATGTATTACCACTTTTAACAATCACGTCACTTTCAATCACAACAATCGAATTTGTCCATCAGCGGTGTGAGTGGATGATCCTCTTACAAGAGAGTCCGCCGAGGAACCCCAACGGTGATTCACTGATAGTTCTGCGGGTTAGTCGCAGCTAACCCAGAGAATGACGGCACTGTAGTACCGAGTTAGAATCTTGGATGCAAAAAGTATTTGAAGATGGGTGGACGAAGTTTCTCGGAGGTATACGACCGGTTTCTCGGTTGTTTCCGCTAATCAGGTATGCGTATCCGACACTCCTCTATCCATTCAACCGTTCTATCTGATGCACAAATAAGATTGTTTTGACAGAGGATTACCGGATATGCACACCGGACGAGCGGCAATAACCGCGAAAACGGATGTGTACATCCGTGGATAATACATTCACCAGGATTTCCGCTTTTATTTGGACTTGAATTTTACATTCACCTGACGAAAAGAGATCAATTCTCAAAATAATGTTCATGCATAGAAAACTGTGGACGGGATTTGAAACCTGACAACTTTGAGATTTGGTGATTTCTCCCTCAAATTCATCATTATTCTACGGATTGCAGCGCCAAAAGTATTATTTCCAGTTGTCTCCCATTTGTTAGCAAGACATTACGGTACTCCTAACGAAGGGAATAACTGGGAGAATAGCATTATTTTTCTATATACAGTTAATTTGTTTTCTCGCTTTTTGGCCCAGAAAGTGAACGTAGCGAAAAAACTGTGCTCATACTTTATCATCTATCTCCGATTATTTCGTATCGTAGGGAGAAATGCTGGAGCAACAGAACTATGCGAATATCAAACTAATCAGGCCAACCAATCGAGAGCCACAGACCAAAGTTATAACGGACAAAAAGAGGCATTCAGACTAGCAGATAGGAGGCAGCGGGATCTCAGGCAACTAGCAAGATAGCTCATGTGAGGGGCTACATATCAAGCCGTCAACCGGAACAATCGGACCAGCTAAACGGAAGTAATGTGAAAAAGAATCAAGCTAACTGCCGCAGGTAACTGGTCAGAACACAGCCTAAATACTTAGACAGCCAACGAATCAATGCTGCTACAGCGCGACCTGGAAAAAGGAGCGCGTAAAAGATTGTACGTTTCACCAATTTCAATTGTTTGGCTGCTCAAATAAAGGAGTTCTTCACCCGTCTTGCCTTCTTGGTTATAGTATCACAGAATTGTATAGCACGATGCAAGGTAACTGACTTATCCATTTCAATAATGGCGGTCACGCTATTACGCATTTGAATTGATATCAATTAGTATTGGATAATGGACTGCTCATGTGAGCTTCTCATGATGAATCCAACTATTGACTGCAAACGGTTATAAGGCATATGGAACATAGTCTCAAGATGTATGCGTAACACATGCTGTGTATTGAAAACATTGGAGGTGATTGGTGAAAAATCCTCGCTGTTAAGGTATTCATGATAGTGAGGCTAACTGAAAACTCTTGTTCATCCGTCCTAGAGAGAACTTTAACAAACGGAAATGTCTTCTGATGCTAAATGGACTGCAACTCATCGGTTCGCAAGGATTTTCTGTCAGCCACGTTGTGGAAATGCTAATATCAGTATTTTAGATGGAGTGGACAATATACGTGACCACTGACGTGGTAAAGAAAATTTTAAGGAAGAGCAGTACATTGTTTGTGAAACTCGGTAAACACGAAAGTTGGTCCTGTCGCAATGTCTACTCAATCACCATAGCATTTCTTGTCGGAATCCGTCAGTTCTTTCTTTCTTACACAAAACTGGGTTCAGTGGCTTGGTAGTCTCAGCTTCAACTATTTGGGTATCCGGTAAACAATGATGAAAGTCACTTCGGTTCCCCGTGCCACTGACACATTCTACGGATGAACGCACTGTCCGATCGTGTTACTAGCCGTGATCCAGAAGGAGGCCAAACAAGTGTGAGTCAAACATTTTCTTGATTCTTCATAGTGTGGGAATTGTGACAGTGCCCATTCCTCAGTGGGCTGTGATTATGCTCTCACGGGTTTGGTGGTGACACGTTTGCACTGGGAATTGGATACGACCCTTAGATTGGTTAGTTATGCTGTGTGACTTGTAAAGGTCACCTGAATTTCTGCATGTGTTATCACCTGGAGCCTTTTGTTGAACTTCGATGAACCTCTTAGTCATACAAATCCACGGGTGAAATGTAATCGATGTAGTAGTAAAATTCTATCCTGGCTATTGATGTAAGTAAGCGAAATAAATTATGCGGTATTCCAACTATCAATCCAGGTGGTGACAACCATAATCCCTTTTGGAAATTGTTACTGAAGCGATTAAGAACTTCCAACTTCTCACAATTCCGTGCCTCGGTTCATACAGTAATCATGATATGGATCGCACCACTGAATGACTCACTTGGGAATAAATTGCTTCTAGATAGATTTGATTGATCTTCCTTAGGGAACGTATCGGCACGTTCAGTGTCACCAGTTAATGCCAATGCCAATGCTTTTTCACTATTTGTCTCCAAAGAACGGATTTGCTCCCAAATGAGGTCAACGGTCATACTAAGAGCTCTCGTTTGTGATCATGGAAAAATTCAGGAGCTTATCAGCCCTACTCACTTTCCCTGATTCTTAAAAAATTTTCCATATTGATGATGACATTTATGTCCATATTGACGACGTTCGCCCTGCAGACTGAACTAGTGAAAGACGGGATCCGGAGAGGTACGAGTACGGAATTTGTTGCTTTTCTCCATGAATTGTTTCTCATTGTGAATCTTGTGCTCACACAAATTAGCATCCATAAACGCGTGCTCAAAAGATTTCGCGTCTGATCGCGAGGCAGAAATCACGATTATTTAGGTTGACAAAAAAATCAACACAATACGTACGATTACTGAAGCTGCTATTGTTTCTAGCCCTACTAATATTACTACTACTGCTACTACTAACGTGGTGGAGTGTGCACACTACTTGCCCAATAAGAGAGCAGATGGTTGCTCAAAACACAACCATTGACAATTGTGGATTGACAACGATCGCGACTTCGTCAGACGGACCGAATGCAGTAAGGTAAAAGAGGGCATATGAACTACTTGATTGCATCCTCCGGCTAAATGTCAACCATTTTCAAGTGAACCGAACAGCTATTATTCAAACAAGCATTATAGTAACAGTTGATTGGTTTTGTGGATTCCCGAACGAGCTATACCCAGTGCGTCTTGTGAATCAAAAGGACTGGTGCCTTGACCGGGATGAAGATTACGCGGCCGGAGCCTTTAGATGACAGAGAAGTGCGAAGCTTCCTGGAGGACCTCGGGGATTGGCAGAGATGACGGAAATTCGGTCAGACCGGGGTAAGCTGGTGGCCCTTCGAGCGCTTCTCAAGGGAAGACGGTGTGAGGTGCTGAAAGCGGTGCCAAGAGGCTAGGAGAAAAAAGAGTGGGCTGCCCTCTAAAGACGGTCTGGTCGCGGGACTCGACACCCCAGCAAACAGTCAGGAGGCGACGCGACAATTCAAGGAGGCCCAGCTAGACTTTGGTGCATGCTGTAACCCTTCGTTCGCTTCTAGGCCGCGCCTTGCCCAAGCTTGACACAGAGGCATGCACTCAGCCGTTGGCGGCCGATTAGTGGGCAGCTTGTCAGAGCTCATACAAAGCCGAATACCTATCGTCCGCGTCCGGCGAGAAATGGATATTTCGCAGTTGGTGGAGGCCATCCGTGAATTACCCAATCTCGACACGGAGAAGACTCAGGACTGCAGAATGAATGCTTTGAGGAAATATTATGGAATAATTTTCAAAAGAAGTGAGAATCGGTGACTGCAACAAAGCCGAATCAAGCTTGGTGTTTTTACTGCGGGAAAGTGGGGCTTTTTGGCGTCAATGTCACAAACGCCAACAGAACGAAGCAAGAAATCAAGAGCTGAACTCCAACTTACCGTGCTCTCGAAATCAGATCGCTATCCGGAAAGTAGATCATGGGAACAGGTGGAAATTAATGGGCGTGATGGAGTCTGCTTGATAGAAACCAGTGCCGCAGTTTCATTGGCCAGGCTTTTTCCAGGTGAGAAAGTGCAGTCGTGGGCCATGAATTCCGAACGGTGGGAGGACAAACTGAACAAAGACGGAAAGGAACAAAAGATGTTTCGAATAAACTATGGGAACCTGATGGTTGGGGAAAAACGTCGGAGACTAGGAGCAGGTACTACCACTAATGTCTTACCACATGGCGCCTCCCAAGCAGCCCAGTGTGAAATACTCCCCTTTTCAGTTGATGTGTGGCAGGATAGCGAGATTGACCGTTGAACTTGAAGGGAGCTTATGAAAGGCGACGCTTCTACCCGGCACGTTCTGTGGATTATAACATTACTACTACCGCTACTACTACTACTACTACTACTACTACTACTACTACTACTACTACTACTACTACTACTACTACTACTACTACTACTATTATTATTATTATTAATAACTAATAACTAATAATAATAATAATAATAATAATAATAACTAATAATATTAATAATAATAGCAATACTACAAAAATTGTTACAAAGTTTTTTACTACTACATCGATTACATTTCACCCGTGGATTTGCATGACTAAGAGGTTCATCGAAGTTCAACAAAAGGCTCCAGGTGATAACACATGTTTACCGGATACCCAAATAGTTCAAGCTGAGAATACCAATGATGAAAGTCACTTCGGTTCCCCGTGCCACTGACACATTCTACGGATGAACGCACTGTCCGATCGTGTTACTAGCCGTGATCCAGAAGGAGGCCAAACAAGTGTGAGTCAAACATTTTCTTGATTCTTCATAGTGTGGGAATTGTGACAGTGCCCATTCCTCAGTGGGCTGTGATTATGCTCTCACGGGTTTGGTGGTGACACGTTTGCACTGGGAATTGGATACGACCCTTAGATTGGTTAGTTATGCTGTGTGACTTGTAAAGGTCACCTGAATTTCTGCATGTGTTATCACCTGGAGCCTTTTGTTGAACTTCGATGAACCTCTTAGTCATACAAATCCACGGGTGAAATGTAATCGATGTAGTAGTAAAAAACTTTGTAACAATTTTTGTAGTATTGCTATTATTATTAATATTATTAGTTATTATTATTATTATTATTATTATTAGTTATTAGTTATTAATAATAATAATAATAGTAGTAGTAGTAGTAGTAGTAGTAGTAGTAGTAGTAGTAGTAGTAGTAGTAGTAGTAGTAGTAGTAGTAGTAGCGGTAGTAGTAATGTTATAATCCACAGAACGTGCCGGGTAGAAGCGTCGCCTTTCATAAGCTCCCTTCAAGTTCAACGGTCAATCTCGCTATCCTGCCACACATCAACTGAAAAGGGGAGTATTTCACACTGGGCTGCTTGGGAGGCGCCATGTGGTAGGACATTAGTGGTAGTACCTGCTCCTAGTCTCCGACGTTTTTCCCCAACCATCAGGTTCCCATAGTTTATTCGAAACATCTTTTGTTCCTTTCCGTCTTTGTTCAGTTTGTCCTCCCACCGTTCGGAATTCATGGCCCACGACTGCACTTTCTCACCTGGAAAAAGCCTGGCCAATGAAACTGCGGCACTGGTTTCTATCAAGCAGACTCCATCACGCCCATTAATTTCCACCTGTTCCCATGATCTACTTTCCGGATAGCGATCTGATTTCGAGAGCACGGTAAGTTGGAGTTCAGCTCTTGATTTCTTGCTTCGTTCTGTTGGCGTTTGTGACATTGACGCCAAAAAGCCCCACTTTCCCGCAGTAAAAACACCAAGCTTGATTCGGCTTTGTTGCAGTCACCGATTCTCACTTCTTTTGAAAATTATTCCATAATATTTCCTCAAAGCATTCATTCTGCAGTCCTGAGTCTTCTCCGTGTCGAGATTGGGTAATTCACGGATGGCCTCCACCAACTGCGAAATATCCATTTCTCGCCGGACGCGGACGATAGGTATTCGGCTTTGTATGAGCTCTGACAAGCTGCCCACTAATCGGCCGCCAACGGCTGAGTGCATGCCTCTGTGTCAAGCTTGGGCAAGGCGCGGCCTAGAAGCGAACGAAGGGTTACAGCATGCACCAAAGTCTAGCTGGGCCTCCTTGAATTGTCGCGTCGCCTCCTGACTGTTTGCTGGGGTGTCGAGTCCCGCGACCAGACCGTCTTTAGAGGGCAGCCCACTCTTTTTTCTCCTAGCCTCTTGGCACCGCTTTCAGCACCTCACACCGTCTTCCCTTGAGAAGCGCTCGAAGGGCCACCAGCTTACCCCGGTCTGACCGAATTTCCGTCATCTCTGCCAATCCCCGAGGTCCTCCAGGAAGCTTCGCACTTCTCTGTCATCTAAAGGCTCCGGCCGCGTAATCTTCATCCCGGTCAAGGCACCAGTCCTTTTGATTCACAAGACGCACTGGGTATAGCTCGTTCGGGAATCCACAAAACCAATCAACTGTTACTATAATGCTTGTTTGAATAATAGCTGTTCGGTTCACTTGAAAATGGTTGACATTTAGCCGGAGGATGCAATCAAGTAGTTCATATGCCCTCTTTTACCTTACTGCATTCGGTCCGTCTGACGAAGTCGCGATCGTTGTCAATCCACAATTGTCAATGGTTGTGTTTTGAGCAACCATCTGCTCTCTTATTGGGCAAGTAGTGTGCACACTCCACCACGTTAGTAGTAGCAGTAGTAGTAATATTAGTAGGGCTAGAAACAATAGCAGCTTCAGTAATCGTACGTATTGTGTTGATTTTTTTGTCAACCTAAATAATCGTGATTTCTGCCTCGCGATCAGACGCGAAATCTTTTGAGCACGCGTTTATGGATGCTAATTTGTGTGAGCACAAGATTCACAATGAGAAACAATTCATGGAGAAAAGCAACAAATTCCGTACTCGTACCTCTCCGGATCCCGTCTTTCACTAGTTCAGTCTGCAGGGCGAACGTCGTCAATATGGACATAAATGTCATCATCAATATGGAAAATTTTTTAAGAATCAGGGAAAGTGAGTAGGGCTGATAAGCTCCTGAATTTTTCCATGATCACAAACGAGAGCTCTTAGTATGACCGTTGACCTCATTTGGGAGCAAATCCGTTCTTTGGAGACAAATAGTGAAAAAGCATTGGCATTGGCATTAACTGGTGACACTGAACGTGCCGATACGTTCCCTAAGGAAGATCAATCAAATCTATCTAGAAGCAATTTATTCCCAAGTGAGTCATTCAGTGGTGCGATCCATATCATGATTACTGTATGAACCGAGGCACGGAATTGTGAGAAGTTGGAAGTTCTTAATCGCTTCAGTAACAATTTCCAAAAGGGATTATGGTTGTCACCACCTGGATTGATAGTTGGAATACCGCATAATTTATTTCGCTTACTTACATCAATAGCCAGGATAGAATTTTACTACTACATCGATTACATTTCACCCGTGGATTTGTATGACTAAGAGGTTCATCGAAGTTCAACAAAAGGCTCCAGGTGATAACACATGCAGAAATTCAGGTGACCTTTACAAGTCACACAGCATAACTAACCAATCTAAGGGTCGTATCCAATTCCCAGTGCAAACGTGTCACCACCAAACCCGTGAGAGCATAATCACAGCCCACTGAGGAATGGGCACTGTCACAATTCCCACACTATGAAGAATCAAGAAAATGTTTGACTCACACTTGTTTGGCCTCCTTCTGGATCACGGCTAGTAACACGATCGGACAGTGCGTTCATCCGTAGAATGTGTCAGTGGCACGGGGAACCGAAGTGACTTTCATCATTGTTTACCGGATACCCAAATAGTTGAAGCTGAGACTACCAAGCCACTGAACCCAGTTTTGTGTAAGAAAGAAAGAACTGACGGATTCCGACAAGAAATGCTATGGTGATTGAGTAGACATTGCGACAGGACCAACTTTCGTGTTTACCGAGTTTCACAAACAATGTACTGCTCTTCCTTAAAATTTTCTTTACCACGTCAGTGGTCACGTATATTGTCCACTCCATCTAAAATACTGATATTAGCATTTCCACAACGTGGCTGACAGAAAATCCTTGCGAACCGATGAGTTGCAGTCCATTTAGCATCAGAAGACATTTCCGTTTGTTAAAGTTCTCTCTAGGACGGATGAACAAGAGTTTTCAGTTAGCCTCACTATCATGAATACCTTAACAGCGAGGATTTTTCACCAATCACCTCCAATGTTTTCAATACACAGCATGTGTTACGCATACATCTTGAGACTATGTTCCATATGCCTTATAACCGTTTGCAGTCAATAGTTGGATTCATCATGAGAAGCTCACATGAGCAGTCCATTATCCAATACTAATTGATATCAATTCAAATGCGTAATAGCGTGACCGCCATTATTGAAATGGATAAGTCAGTTACCTTGCATCGTGCTATACAATTCTGTGATACTATAACCAAGAAGGCAAGACGGGTGAAGAACTCCTTTATTTGAGCAGCCAAACAATTGAAATTGGTGAAACGTACAATCTTTTACGCGCTCCTTTTTCCAGGTCGCGCTGTAGCAGCATTGATTCGTTGGCTGTCTAAGTATTTAGGCTGTGTTCTGACCAGTTACCTGCGGCAGTTAGCTTGATTCTTTTTCACATTACTTCCGTTTAGCTGGTCCGATTGTTCCGGTTGACGGCTTGATATGTAGCCCCTCACATGAGCTATCTTGCTAGTTGCCTGAGATCCCGCTGCCTCCTATCTGCTAGTCTGAATGCCTCTTTTTGTCCGTTATAACTTTGGTCTGTGGCTCTCGATTGGTTGGCCTGATTAGTTTGATATTCGCATAGTTCTGTTGCTCCAGCATTTCTCCCTACGATACGAAATAATCGGAGATAGATGATAAAGTATGAGCACAGTTTTTTCGCTACGTTCACTTTCTGGGCCAAAAAGCGAGAAAACAAATTAACTGTATATAGAAAAATAATGCTATTCTCCCAGTTATTCCCTTCGTTAGGAGTACCGTAATGTCTTGCTAACAAATGGGAGACAACTGGAAATAATACTTTTGGCGCTGCAATCCGTAGAATAATGATGAATTTGAGGGAGAAATCACCAAATCTCAAAGTTGTCAGGTTTCAAATCCCGTCCACAGTTTTCTATGCATGAACATTATTTTGAGAATTGATCTCTTTTCGTCAGGTGAATGTAAAATTCAAGTCCAAATAAAAGCGGAAATCCTGGTGAATGTATTATCCACGGATGTACACATCCGTTTTCGCGGTTATTGCCGCTCGTCCGGTGTGCATATCCGGTAATCCTCTGTCAAAACAATCTTATTTGTGCATCAGATAGAACGGTTGAATGGATAGAGGAGTGTCGGATACGCATACCTGATTAGCGGAAACAACCGAGAAACCGGTCGTATACCTCCGAGAAACTTCGTCCACCCATCTTCAAATACTTTTTGCATCCAAGATTCTAACTCGGTACTACAGTGCCGTCATTCTCTGGGTTAGCTGCGACTAACCCGCAGAACTATCAGTGAATCACCGTTGGGGTTCCTCGGCGGACTCTCTTGTAAGAGGATCATCCACTCACACCGCTGATGGACAAATTCGATTGTTGTGATTGAAAGTGACGTGATTGTTAAAAGTGGTAATACATTCACCGGAGCGCATAAGTTCGGTAAGGTATTGTACATCTGTTCGTTGCGTGTACTTTGAGACTGGAGCTACAAAAAGGGAGAATCGACGTGCGAACTTGGAACGGACTGATAGAGCAACAGGGAGTTTTTTCTTCCTCCTTCTCGCCCTCTCGGTCTGTCTGTCACTCTCTCTCTCTCTCTCTCTCTCTCTCTCTCTCTCTCTCTCTCTCTCTCTCTCTCTCTCTCTCTCTTCTCTCTCCGGCTCCCTCTCTTTCAAATTTCTTATTTGTCCGTCGTCGGCACTTAAATTTACACTTGATAGAAAGGAGAAAAATTGAGGAATTCAAGAGTCAGTCGATTCATTTCAATTATGATACTATTCTCGGGTGTATGGGGAACTCGGGAAGTGCATGTGTTTGATTTTCTAAGCCTTGTTTCAAGGTTATTCAGGTTGGACCTCGATACATCTGGTCGCATTTCACTCATGCTCGGTTCAGTGAATAGAGCGAATAAAGCGTGCACGGACCAAAACTGGATGGGATCCACGTAGAAGAAAGATTTATCCAACCGTTACACACTATAATAGGCACATGATCGCCGAGTGGGATGTGTACTTCAAAAAGAACACAGCTCTTTATTACAGTCAATTCCCTTATCCAAACAGCATGAATAGACATGGAACGAGACAACAACAGACAACTAGTGTCTTGTGCTTTCACCAGAAACGTAGTTTTCACCGACCGACTGAAGCTCAACAGTTGTAAATCTGAAGTTCTAAATTAATCCCATAAACAACTCATTGGCGTGGGATAATAAATAGAGAGCTTGTCCAACTATCAGCATTCTAGAATACACACATTCTCTAGTCTTCAGATTGGCTACATTGTGTTCACGAAAAAATGAGGTTTCATCAACAATTTTCATTCAGGTTTGACTGAATAATACGAGGAGATTCAAAACTGGTGGTTCGACATCCTTTCACTACCCAAAAGAATTGCACACACTGTTGCATCATCTCTGTTACCAATCGTCAGCATGGTTGAAATCAAACGATGTTTAATGTTTGTCTGGACGTGATAAATTGCGGTGAACATTATGAGGAGTATGTGCTCGATACAGATCCGCTATAATGTATAGCTATTTCTGATAACTTATGGAAATACTCACAGTGATCCACCGCGATGTTGTCCTTGAGCAAATACTCAAAACAATATACGTTGTGAATAGGAAAACATACACAAATAACTCACGGGTTACTGGTTATCAAATGACAAATGTGAATCGAAGCCATCATGTGAAGGAAAGCACAATTCAGATGACAGACAGCCCTTAGTCGCACATCATCGAATTATTTTACAGTGCCCAGCGTTGTGTGTTATAATGTGCGTTCCTTGTTTAACAAGCTTCCGGACCTTACTTATCTGCTTATGGTTCGTGCTTTCTAAAATAGGTGTGCATTATGCCTCCAAGTAAAGTGACCAAATACTGACGTGGATGAAACCATAGTCGAAATTGTGAGCTTTTAACGCTTTCGTCAAGATAGCCAGGATTCCACGGATAGCACAGGTGATGTCGTTGTTAACTACATCAATTTCAAGTGGTGCAACAAGTTCAAGGTCGTTCTACCCCAATCTTCCAATGTGAATGACTATGTTTAGACCGTATTATTATCAATTACATTTACATTGCATCACAAAGTTCATTACACTTATTTAAATCGTTTTATGATTCATTCCGAAATTTCTTTGTAACACTGATTGGTGACAATCTCCGTATCACTGTGGGAAAGTGTGTGAAAGATGAGTCATACGTACATGGCACATTTGTTTGTGTATGGAAATTCATGTATGCTGGTTCGAATGTATATCGAACGAAGGTATACTGACTAGTCCAAATTGGTTTCCTAGAAATGCGTGTGACGACAATAGGATCACAACACTCTACGTCATTCAGACCACAAAATTCATCAGTATCCAGCATCCTATCAACGAGCGTGGGGTCACTGTTGGGAAAAATGTGGAAGTTGGCTCATATTGTAAAACGGTTCGAATTTTCAGCTTACAAGATCTTGATTCTGCGAGAGATGTGACTGAATTCGGATACTGATGATGTGCTCACAGCACACCAAAAACATATAACTTTCACCGAATTGATCGTACTTGCCAGTATCGGAACGCGGAGGCTGTCTAGTCACGTACATCAAACATTCCTGGTGCAAGTTTTCAAAAACTTTATTTGCGTATAGTGACGAGCAGATTACTTGCCTATCGGTGAAATGCAAACCACGATTTTTCAACAAATATCGACCGATCATCACCATAAATGTCTGTTTTTCACCATCTTGCTCATCAAACGATATTTCTGTATTCGCTGACACGTTCACATGAGAAATAACAGCACATATTGAAACTTCACTCGTCATCATCACTGGATTGTTTATTCACTCGGTTGTCAGTTTTCTAAACTGCTTAAAAGTAACAAAGATTCTAAGCTTCTCTACAAGGGAGGATGCCCAAACTGATTTTCTCTTTGTCATCAACACCAAGGTTATCTCTGTCCATAAAAGAGTCTCTTTATCCAACTCTGATTACTGTGTCATCAAAGCTTACCCGAAGATTTATCTCAAGTCGCACCACGTTATGCACACTCGTTCTTCAAACGGATGAATTTTCCATAGGCAATGCAACCCAGAAAACTTGACTTTACTATGAGAAATGATTGGGGACACTGATTTTGATCAGCTCTAAAACACGGATGTCCCAACTTACTGCGACCATCTGATATGTGATTTGAGCTTTTGTTGAGATATTTGTTGCTCACTAGATTCCATTTACATCCGACTAGTCAGGTTCTCGCCACCTTACTTGAGAACAATAAAATCACAGAAAGAACATGATTATATGATTGGGAATTTTACATCAGTGAAGCAAACAACATATTTAATTAAATCTGAAATGAAAACACTGGACAAGCTATATACAGAATCCATACTTGGAAGTTCCAACCATGGTCAGATTTGAAACAGGATGAAAGGCGTGTCGGTATGAACTGAACACAACGAGAACCCCTGAAAATCGGTACAGAACTCAATCAAATGTTTCGTGCCTCATCACCACCCAGTACAACGCTACCGGAATTCAATTTGGAGCCTGGTACAGATCTGGATGAGTATTTTGTTAACTGAAGCCAAGTGTCAATCGAGCTAAATGGATTCAAAATCAGGAAGGCTGTGAGACCCCTACAAATTTCAACCAACTGTCCATTAGGAGTGTTTCGTATTTAGCCGAATCTTTTGCGGTACTCCGTAACAAATGCGTTGAAGAAAATACCATTGCTGACCACTACAGATCAGTTCGTATCACCTCTACTACCACAAAAGAAAATTCATGCAGTTCCCTCCTAGAAGTATTCAAGTATCTTATCCCTACACGTCCTTGGTCGTGCATCGATATTGAAGACGGTTATCGATTTTCTTTACAGAAACAAACTTTCCACAATAGACGTCCTTATGTACTTATTCCACTCCATCTTATTCTTCGTTGACCGTACCGGCAATCATTTCGCATGTTTTCTTGATTATAACAATGCATTCAATTGAGTTCTTAGGATCCTGTTGCTATCCTCGTTACAAAATACAATCAAGAGTAGAGAATAACATGAACTGCTTGCACCTGGCAACTTATGTCTTCTTTCTGTTCTCTTAAAGTAAGCAGTGTATTGCACTTCATTAGACTGTTGGGTGATGGAGTAATGAAGGCTTCCGTCAGCTCGTAAGTACGAAGTTCGCATCCCTCCACGACGAGTCACACTGGTAGCAGAAAGCGCGCCGTTGTCTTCCGGCTAGTTACAACACGCCAGATTTATTGGGACCTTATGTGGTTTCACAGTGAATGTTGCCGATTATTCCTAATGGCCTCTGAGATTATGGGATATGTCTTTTTCAATGTAAGCATACAAGAGTTAGAAATATAAAATCGACTTCACAAACACGACTACATCGACTTGCTGTTTTTGATTGCACGCGCTTATGAAAGACTGGTGATCAGGGACACTTTACAGTAAAGCTCGGTTGAAACTCTATCATTAGAGCCATTACATTTATTGCACGTGACACAATTCAGAGACATACAACAACTCTCGGGCTTTGCACAAATACTATTTGAAAGGTTCTTCCACAAAGAACGAGGTCCATCAAACAAATCACGTTCACTTTGTTTGCCTTCATAAACCGTGTACTGACCTATAACATTCTCCTCTATGATCATATGCAATCAAGGCATCGAAAATGGAGAATAATCGAGTGCCGTTTAGCCTTGCATGCTCAATGTATACGTTCATTTCAGTTAACGGTAAAACGGTGCGACCACCTAAGATAGTTATCGAGTAAAATGACTGTTTGTGATTCCATGGCTTATGATGTGCTTGATTTCTTGTTCTTATTAGAAGTGCGTCTTTTGGACCAACCATTCCGTATGTATTAGAATGAATAGTGCCCAATACAAATAGTCACTTGAAAAGCAACTTTGACGGTGTTCTCTAAATCCGTGATACATGCTTTTACACTGGTCTACTAAGCTGCACTTAAAGCTTACAACGTTGGTGCACGATCTCTGCTCTGCAAAGCTTATCACATCGACCCCCTATCGTAATAAGTAAAACATGTCAGCACAAAACGTCAAGCAGTGTGTTGATCATCAGACAACACGGTATTGAAAGAGTAACTGAAAATGCCCAGAACCACTCTGATGTGCGTCCAACTGGGTTATTGTTTTGCCGAACTGTTTTGATTGCTGGAGCACCAGCTCATTGGGTGGGCCCGACTTTAACCGATCTCATAGATGACACACGCATCCCTGATATGACATTGAACCTGAGAGCAAACATGGGATGCATCTGTGAACCGATCGACTGTTTCTGGTATACCAAATCGCGCCACCACATTATCAACAAACACTCGAGAGACCGTATCGCCTGTTTGATCCGGTACCGGGATTGCTTCCACCCAGCGAGACACGTGGTCAACCATTGTCATGATGTACCAGTTTCCAGTAACACTCACAGGTAAAGGACCAAAAATGTCCAAACCCCAGCTCGCAAAGACTCGCTGTGCTTCTATGGGCTGCATTGGTGGTGTTGCTGTTACGTGCTCTCAGTTCCGTTGACAATCAGGGCAAGTTCGTATGTAGTCGTCAACGTCGTGCCGCATCGTGGGCCGGAGGACTCTGCGCCGCAATAATTCGAAGACTCGTTGTTGTCCTATGTGAACACTGTCGTGCGCTAGCTGTATTGCCTGCTCACGTACGGCCTCGGGAACAAAAGGCAGTCGTCTGGGTCGCAGACCCTGTCCCACATCAACGTCAACGAACAGCTTGCCATCTTCCGCATTCAGTCGCTCCCAAATTTTCAGTAGATCGTGCAGCGCAGGTAAGCTCCCATCTGGTCTTGTTTTGGCTTGAAGATGTGAACAAACTGTCCGCACCAGACTGTCATTTCCCTCGTGGCTGAAAACATCATCACTTGACATTAGCCGATTCACTGGGATCGCCTCAGCCGGCAGTTGGTCGTCTCGGATCGGGTGGGATAATGCGTCAGGTATTTCGTTTTCTCATCCGTTAACATGTTCGACTGTAAAGGTGACTTCTTGCAGGCGGTATGCCCACCGTGCCAACCTCCCTCTTGGATCTCTTGTTGTCATCAACCACGTCAATGGCTTGTGATCCGTTTTGATACAGAAGTTAGCAGCAATCAGACATGTTCTCCACTTTTCCAGTGCCCACACGATTGCTAAACATTCCTTTTCCGTGGTGGAGTATTTCCTCTCGGCACTTGTGAGCAGTCGTCTGGCGTACTCGATCACCCCAGACGGTGGTGACAATACTGCGCCAATTCCGACGTCACTGGCATCCACAACTACGGTGAATTTCTCATGCGGCTTTGGTATTGTCAAACAGCTTCGAGGGTTTGTTGCACTTTCCTTGAGTTTCCTGAACGCCGCCTCCGTATCTGACGTCCAGTCGAACTTCTTATCCCTCCTCAGTAGTTGAAACAGGACACCAGCTTTCTGGGCAAAATTTGGCACAAACTTGGCATCATAGCCGACCAAGCCAAGGAAGGATCTCAGTTGGCGCTTTAATTTTGGCTAGCGGAAGCTCCTAATCGTTTCCGCTTTCTCGGGTAGGGGTTGCGGTTTTCCTCTTCCAACAATATGTCCCCAACAAATGATTTTATCACGCGCTATCTGGCACTTCTTTGCACTCAATTTCAAACCCGCCGATTTGATTCTCTCTAGGACTGCGCTTAATCCGGACCCATGCCCGTCAATCGTCCTTGAAAAAACCACAATATCATCCCCATACACCACAACACCATCCAGGCGTTCCAGTACCTGCAGCAGCAAATGCCTGAAAGTAGCCAGTGCGTTACACAACCCAAAAGGTATCCGTAGGAACTCATACTGCTTCCCATTGACACAGAACGCTGTTTCATCTCTGTCGCTCACAAGCACCGGCAGATGTCAATAGCCCGACCTCAAGTCGATTAACGACAGCACCTCCGCGTCATGAAGCTGCTCAAATATTTCCTCGGTTAGTGGTATTGGGAACTCGTCCTTAATTGTGACACGGTTGAGATCCCGGAAGTCAACCCAAAATCTGTACGTGCCATCCGATTTCTGCGTTAACACTGGCGAGGAATACGGGCTAGTGCTTCCTTGAATTAGTCCCTTCGATAGCATGTCCCGAACTTGATTCTCAACTTCCGGTACGACTTTCTGCGGCAGCCTCCGATACACTGATTTGCACACTGCGACCGGCACCAAGTTGGTCCTGTGTTCTTGCCAATCGCAAAAGCCGTACTCGTCATCTGGTGTCGGAAATAACTCCGCATACCTCTCGAGGCACTGTCTGACACACGGGACTGGACAACCTGGGACAGAGGAAGCTTTTACACTCCCAACGCGGTTCAGCCGGTCCCAGCGGGATTGCAGCTCGATATCCTTCTCCCCAACCCACAATCGATGAGCTTCAAAATCGATTTTGGCTCCTATACGTCCCAACAAACCAACACCAACAATTGTCTCGGCGACCCCTTCAACCAGTAACTTCTCATGTGTCGCACGAGCATTGCCGATCTGAACCGCTAGCTGCTGCTTTCCCGCTACTCTCAGAGACTCCCCTCCGACTGCACGCACTTGTACTTCGCATGGCCTCACCAAAATTCCCTCAACGCGAGGTGTCACACATACCCCAGCAACTGTATCTACAAATGCACTTATACGTTCGCCCCCAATTATGATCTCGACCATAGGCACCCCTTAAACTTTAATGTGGATAAAGAAAAGCAAGAAAAGAAGCGTTTTTCTGGACAATATCGGGCAAAATGTCATACCTTGCCACATACAAAACACCTCTTTCGTGCTCCATGCCTCAATGCGTCATCATTGCGTTGTGTTTGTCGGTTGAGTTCCAGTTTTACCTGTGCGATTTCCTCGCTCGTCTTCTGCAACGTGGACTCCAAATCCGATTGCTCTAATCGGGAAACTATCACCTCTTCTTGGGTTGCACGAACAATCATCAACAGGAGTTCTGTATCATTCACGCCGCACGCAATTGCCATTCTCAACCTGCCTTGGACATCCAGGACCATGCTTTGAACGAAGCGATCACGAACAAGGCGTGCCCTAGTTACGCCATTTGCCTCGGGCAGCCCGATCGATAGTTGGTGCAACAGGTACTGATAATGAACAACTAGGTCTCGGGTGCTGTCATAACGAGCCGCGTTGAATCGGTCCATCGCTTTCTGGCGATCACCTTCTTGTGTGAACTCCGTCACCGGCCCCCCACGGACCTCCCGATAAGTGGCGCTTGTTTTTCCTACCATCTTCAGATTATACACCGCCTTGGCACGCCCAGTCAGCAGTGTCCCAAGCGCCGCAAACACAGGTGTGTCTCCTTTTACTCCGTTGCATGCCACTTCCTTTCAAAATCCGTGACCCATCCCTCCGCATCCCCATCCGCGAACGCAACAGGCCACGGAAACTTCATCACGTGAGCGTGGTCACGGCACCAATGTAACAAGGATGAAAACACACGACAGGATACTTGTATTACCACGGTCACACACGTCAAGTTATGGAACACATACAGTCGTTTATATGAGCCCTTTTCCAGACCGCGTGGCACCAAGATTGCCATTGCCGCTGCTTGAGCGCTTCGGCTGCATTCTGTCCATTTGCCTGCGGCCAATGGCTTGCTTCTCTTGACCGTCATTTCCCTTCGGTTGGTCCGACTGTCTCAGTTGACGGCTCGATCGGCAGCCCTTCACCTGAGCTATCTTGCTGGTTGCCGGAGGTTCCGCTGCTTCTTTTCTGTTCCTCTGTATGCCTCCTTTTTCCTGCTTCGGGACGCTTCCGACATATTCGCCACCTGTTCTTTTGTCTGTGGCCCTCGTTTGGTTCGTTCGTTCGTTCGCCTTGATGTTCACGCCGTTCCCTCGCCCCAGCATTCCCTGTTACAATATCACAGTCGGGGTGCTATTTTTTCGTCTGATCATTAAGAACGATTCTCTATCATTATGATGAAGCACAAAGGAGATGAGATCTAGTTTGGACAGCTTTACAGTTACGGTTTCGAACTCGCAATCCAGACAGCCGAGTTTGAACCCCAATCAGGATTAGGTAGATAAGCACCACTGATAGAGTTGCACTGGTGAATTACACATGAGCACTGTGTGGTCCAGTATTCTACTTGGACTTCAAATCACCGACTACTCAGATTTAAAAATCATTTCGTTAAATTTCCAACATATTCACCACCAGTTGGTTTCTAATTCTATTCAGGCATAGCCGTTTGATTTTTGCACAATTTTGTCACAAGCTGAGATCTGAATTGTCAATGTGTTCGAATTCGTGGGCGTTCACCAACCGCCTGGTCACTAAATTTTGGTCTTTTACATTTTACCCAGGATTTTTCATCCATGATTTAGCTGTTTAGTGTCTTTGACTGATAAATCTGCTAGATAGTGAGAATTGTGAATTTGTGGGAATTTGGGTGAATTTGTGATTCTACCAGAGGTCATTCGATTAGACCAGATCACGTCTCGCATCAATGACACTGGCCTGTTTGTTGGAACAGCATTGGGCTTCCGATTCGTTGATAACGTCCAATAAATCCCATAATATCGTCTATTTTCAGCCAGAGTAACAGATGTGAATATGACAGATAGCATGGACATGGAGGAGAAATCAAATAAACGAAATGGAAGAGGAGAACATCGGTGTGGTAATGTGTTTCTTATAGATGACCAGAGAATTGGGTTATCAGAATTAGTCACGCAGTCACACCAGCCCTAAATTCTCACATGCTATCTATCATCTCACATTCCGTTGCGAAGACAATAACACTGGCAAAGCGGATATTATCTTGGCGCAACTAATGTCATATCCAGTTGACCATCAAAACTCAATAAATTAGGTCACTATGGCCACTCCTGATAACGCGAAATCTCCAGATCCCTCAATTACGAAGCAATTAGTTAAAATAGGTTGCAGGGTTGACGAGACGGAACGTGGAGCGAGGCGATGCACGTGGTGATGCGAATCATGATGCATCCACCATCACATCGGGCACCAAAACGCCTGATAAAAGCGTCGGTTTACCTTAGTCCTAACCCAGCCACGCACTAATCGGGCTTTCAATCCATCCTACTCCAATGTTAGTTTTTCACTCACCATTTCGCACATGAAATGTCGTCTCATGCGTTCGTGATCGAAAACGATGAATGCAATGCTGACGTCTAACGATACATAGATCACATACCCACTGTGTGATCTCATTAATCGTGAATGCAACATTTACCTTATCTTATTTATGTAATTTGAATTCAGGAAACCCAGTGCTTCAGAATGTATCTAGTTTTTCCACTTGATCAATTGTACGACTAAACAGGGGAGGTGCACTGGTTTCGTCAACCGACCTCGCATTCAAGACTAATTGAGGTTGTCCAACAGAACACAAACTACAATTGTTTAACAAGTTGTTGAAAGTGCACTGACTGACCGGTGGTGCTCAGACGGTCATCGTGGTGGACTTTAGATATTTCCATCCCGGGTTCGATTCTCGATGCTGCCGATACCGAAGCCTCTGATTGGTCGCGACCCTGTTTGTAAATTATTGTGTCATTGTCATATAATAGATGAATGAAGCAAATGGAAAGTGAATCACATATTAAATGAAAGCTCTTTGATTTGAGGTTAATTATTCTTAAGAAATGGTTGTTATTTGAAAATACTACATTCACATTACACTCGAATAGAAATGAAATTGCGATATCACGCAACCGATGTACGCATATGTTCTTTTGCCTCTCAGCTTGTGCAGTAAGTGAAAACTGGAAATAACCGGTGTTCATTTGATTAGCTTACTTTGACGAATAAGCTGAAACATTTTTCGAGAGCGCTGTTATACCAGAGTGTCTTTTGCAGTCGGCCATAGTAAAATTATGTTTAGACCGACCAACGTGTCATCGGTTGACATTATTTGACCTCGTTGGTGCTGGTATGATTACGAGAACGGAATGATTACAAACGTCCGTGCTCGTGGTTTTAGCAAATGACAAGAGGCGATCAGATTCACTATGTTCAAGTTGTCAGGAGACCAGTGTTACAGCATGTGATCAGTCATGCGACGCACTCACATGGCGCCGTATATGATTACTATACATAAATATATACATTCGTGCATGCACACAAACGCACGCCTATATACATACATACATACATACATACATACATACAGACATACACACATACATACGCTGAAAATCAAACGATAGATCGCTTTAAAATCCAGTCTGAATTTCAGAGAGTGATTTCATTTACTCCGAGTTACACGGATGAATTGCATACTCTGTGACCTCATATGGCCGAGGACTGCGACAATATCTGGTAAGTTGTAATGGCCCAGCACTTCAAGGTAAACAGTGACAGAATACAAAATCCGTCCGTTCATCTCGGAACGTAAATTCGAAGCCCACTTTCACATGGGTTTCGTGAAATCCGGTTGCGTGCAGTTTGACAAACAATAAACAATATCCGAGTGTAATGGTTTACTCAGATTACACCTGCACTTGCCTTTCGTTGTTTTGCATTTGTTCTATGTATAGACTCATTCTATCGTGTGCGGAATTCGTTCGATCACTTACTCGGCGAAAAGTGTTTCACCATTCAGTAACCTATTTTCGGGATCAGTTAATTGGAAATGCTGCAACTGGTGATCATTTTTCATCGTTGTTGTATAGATAGACATCAAACCATTAACTGTGGGTTGTTAAACGTACTCGGTTTCGTTTCTTTTTGGGCGTCTATGAATATGTACATTGCGTGTTCTTGTTTCTGTTACAGTGTTCAGTTTCGACTGTAACAGAGACTCAAGTGAATTAGACAATCGGGAGAAGGTTTGTGGAAGAAAAGTGAGTATAAAGAAACGGGTGCATGTGAAGAATCATGATTATCAATCTACTACTCGACTTACAGGCCGATTGCGAGTGATGGTTTCCATCTAGTGAGCGTGCGTAATACTTGCCTGACGAGCTTACACCATTATCATTCGGTGAGCCGATCAGACGGAGCTGTAGCTCGTCACAACGCTGCTCGGCAAACCTTCACATTTGATAACCGGTTGTGCCGGCAGTAAACTTACATATCACGCTGAAGTCTTCCATCCTGTCTTGAACCGTCCCACTAACTCTAATGAGAACTCAGATCTGCGTTAGAATCATCTTGTTTTATCAGCGAAAAACAAAGAATATATAGGTTGCTGTCCTATGCACTCACTCGTTGTACAGAAAGCATTGGTTTGACTGGTGTGAGTGAACACACATTGACGATTGTATACAGCTGGCAGGATTCGTCTTGTCCATCGGTTCACGCCATCGATCGACTGTCCTGCTATTCTTGATTTCGTGGGCTCTGTAGGGCAACTGCTGCTTCTACTGACTGATCTTGGTGTTTGCGTGGTCGTGCAAATGTGACCATCAGTCCATCACTGGTGATGATGGAAAGTCTGTGATCTAGGTGTCAAACCGAGCAACCAAGTGATTATGAAAACTGTTTCATCAAAATATGCACTCAGCTCACCCAACGGTCACCTCGATAGTAAACAGCAATCCTTTGTCGAAGAGTGATATTCTTACTACAGCTAGTAGGATGGACTGGAACATTGTATAGGAGAACTCAGAAGAACCCCACGACTGTTTGACGATGAATATGTCCAGAACGTCGGCAACACCAGTTCTGACGCAGCCAAAAGCTTCAAACCAGTGTGGTCTGGCGGACTGATGGCCGATGTGGAGGCAGAACTATCAAGATTTTGTTGTCCTCAAGCGATAATTTTGATAATCAAAAGAATCTCATAAATTCATGCTCCAGTGCTGTCTTGGGGATGAAACCGGAAGCCTTTTGTTCAACTCATCTTTTGGTGTGATTGAAGATCTTGCGACAGTGTTAAAGAAATTGGACAAATACTATTTGAGTCAAACTAACAAAACGAACATCCCCATCGCTTAGACCCAAAGTTAGATTTGGCAGATGCCCTCGTTGAAGATGAAATAAACGACAGACACACAGACGCACAGAACCCTGAGCCGGTCAAAGAAGAACTGAACCGGCACATTCTAGAGGAATACAAAGCAATCAGCTCGTTCTAGAAACCCGTTATGATGATAGACACGAAAGTAATACAAGGATGAAGGGAATGGAATATGAATTCGGGACGTTCCGGAAAGATCTCATCAATGGAGAGGAACAAGGAGCCCCATGGTTTGTCGGGAACTGGTCCTACGAGGTTCAGCTGGATAAGACAGTAAATCCAAGAAGCAGAAGGTACATGCACAATCAAAATGCTAGTGTTACGGAGAATGGCAAAGTAAACATGAACCCGGAAGAACCGGTATCGACCATCTTTATCAAAGAAGGGAGGATATGGGGTTATTGATCAACGCAACGCCTATAGGCCACCGGTTTCGTTTTCTGGACAGAATATCTTCGCCCGAATGAAATACAGGGCAAGGTTGAACTCAGCAAAGCAGATTGATGGTTCATCAACAAGATAGCACGTGATCGCTTGTCCTGAATCGGGAACAGAAACTAACAGGATGTATTGACTGGGCGATCTGAGTCGTACATGATTGTTCCCATTGGACTGCCGTAGTGTCCTTGAATAAACTGAAGAGATTTCTCGGCCGAGTCGACTTTTGAAGTGTGCCAGACACTGGATTAGGCCAACATACAAACGTTTTGTTTTGAATGCAGAATTAGCAAAACTGAATGCGCATCCATTTTGAGTTGCCTAATCACAAAGACATTTGATGTCCAGGTATTTTATGAGGTGTTTTCCCAACTCCCTTAAAAAATAGGTAGAAAAATTTGGCCATGAAATAAATACAACTGGGAAGTAGCATGAATGGCTTGAATAACGACTAGTTCTATTTCACTGCTACGGTTATTGGAGATGCGGGACTTTATTTTAGCATTGAGATTAATTTTTTTGAGGCATGTACAAAGTACCCCATTTGTGAAATACTTCAAAGTAGCTCTCAATAAATTTATCTTGGTTCACATTTTGGAAAATGGGTTAGAAAAACAAACTAGAGTACAACAGAACAAGCAGGATATATTAATGTCACGAGGAACCTGAAGGTTGTGGGTAGTCGAAAATACACTTGCATTTCTTGCATCGAAAAGGCGAGGCCGAGAGTTGGAATCGAGCCGATGTCCTTTCGTTTACCGTGGAGTTTCTGTATCAGCTGAGCTACCACGTTAAGACCAATCAGGTGAGAATAACGAGATGTGAACGTTTCGATGGGAAGAATGCAGGTGGTCTCTTCATTGCCTACAATGAAAAAGGCAGGAAAATAAACATACGCAATAGAAAGGAACCTCACTTTTGATTTTCAAGGCCAGTCAATCAGCCCACAGACGGAAATGTTAACGGCAGTCCAATGTCATTGAGAATATCAAATAAGTTTTCAAGAAAACAAGGAGCCAAAATCATACTGGTTGCAATTATGAGTCGGTCATGAAAACGAATTGTGGACTGGGGAGGTTTCATTTGAAAATTCGGCCAACCCCAAACAGTACGATATTGTTGGCGTCATAACAAAACAGAACTAGTGATTGATTCATATTTAGAAAAATGTGGTATTCTCTATACTTCTCTTTGTGACATCGTACGTTAGCGCTTTGCCTCCGTCAATCAGAATGAACCTTAAACACATGAACCTCTTTAACAGAGTGGCGGCCATGTCACTCCAATACTATCTGGTTGATAGATGTGGTTGTTTAGTATGTTATCAGCGAAATGGTTTATTTGTGAATGTAACCAAAGATAGTCTTTCTTTGACTAATTTAAACATCCGCTGATTAGCTGTGCCCACACAGTCTACGGTTCGAATTTGTAGGAAGATTCACTTTCAACTGAGTATTATCTCATCAGGGTCCCAATTGTTGACATCATCCAAAATTTTCTACATCCAAATGACTGTTGAAACTTTCGAAACCAAACAAGACGTGCACGTGAGGATATTCCTTGAAGTGTTGCCAAAACACATTCCACATTTGCCAGCAGACCAGTACCACCACTGTGAGTCATGTGATGTGCATGTATCCCTGTCCAGAATGTAGGTCAAGGCTGGAGTCAAAGCAATCACGAGTGACAACACAGTGGATCAATAGCATTGATCGCCAAATTGAGAAGTGATACTTTTCAATCAGTGGCTAGCCGTGTCAACAGTTGATCCGGAGAGATTGTTCTCAAAACCGGTTGAACCAATTCGTTTCTTGCAATAATTGGTTACGGTTACCAAGACTTCTATGTAAATGTTATGTTCCGCTCTAGAAAAATGAGATAGTTTGAAACCAAAGAAATCGTTTTCCTGGTACCAGTGGGCCAGTTCAGAACAGTGCCCGAGTATTCAGTTGACTCACATGGAAATCCTGAAGGAGGTAGTCCAATTAAAAACCAAATGATCGATGCCATGTGTCACTGTAACTTTTGCGACAAACGAATGTGATCTAATCACAGGATGCGTTCAGTATTTGTCGGGTACTATTGTCTCCTAGTGAACTAATTAATAAACAGTATAGGAAAGTGGAAACGTTCTCCCAGAATATAGGTCCCGGACGAATAGATTGCTAAATTATCCTCTAGGTTTTCGAGTTCAGAGTTCCACTCGGTTACAGAACAGCAGACTAACTCAATTGATTGAATCAAACCTATCTCACTCACATATTAGGAGCATTATTTTTCACGCATCGTGTGGCGACTTTTCCCTTCTCATCGAATTAGATTCCGCATCGCCCATAACTTTTGTACCATGCACATTATTCGAGCATTATCTTTCTACTCATCCACTGTTTCCCTCTTCCTATACATTTGGAAGTTACACAAAAAAGACGTTGGATATCAGTAGCTATACCATTGTGCAATTGTCCCTCCAACACATCTCGCGCCTCTGTGGCTACTTATGTGTCTAAAGCCAACGTCAGACCGCTACTGAGTCGAAATTCCGTGGTGACTTTTGGGATAGTTCCAGATATCCAGAAAAAGGCAGTCAGTGCTCTCGATGTTTCAGTGTGGAAACTTCGTTTGGGCAAAGTGAGCAGTCACCATCTGCATAAATGTAGTTTGATTGTCGTCTGGACGTATGCACTCACGGACTGCGAGGCAGATCCAATCAGGGATAATTTATATCGAAAGCTACTTGACCTCTTACGCAAAACGAGTCAGGTCGATATGATCATTTCGGCAGGAGACATGCATGCTAGAATAGATCGACTTTTACTGATTGAGACTCATTTGGGAGCCTATTTTGGACTAGATTCTTGTCGTTCGGGAAACAGATTTTGATTATGATGAACATCGTCTGTACAAACTTAAGATGACCTGATTTCTGGTACGCCACTTAGCGTCCACTCTCTTCGAGTCAGCAATGGATCCGGATCGACCATATCGTGATGAGCCATAAATGGTGAGGCTGCATACAAGACTGCCGACTCTATTGGAGTATTCGCCTTGACTCCGACCACGCACTAGTTTGGACCAAGCTGTCCATGTGCTTCAGTAGGCGGTCCAGACGCATACTATAACGACGATTATACTGTGATAACCTATCTCAAACAGCTCGCCTACTCGTATTCCACAATGGACCAGCTGAAAATATCAACCAGCACTGGTCGCTTAACAAGAATGTTCCAAATTCTGCTGGTCTCCTGAATTGTGATTTGTCACGTCGCATTGTAACACCCTTGATTTTCGCTGAATCCCTGCATCGTTTTGACAAATATCAATTAGGACTGACCACAAGTCAGCATAATGGGAAATCGCTCGTGACGCGACATGAATAAAACGCAATTCTACTTAAGAACCGCGAAATGTGATGGTTAAAATGCCCATCACTGATGGAGTTGGAATCTGGAATTTGAGACCCCCGCAAGTTGTTCTACCTCATTCGAGTCATCGATAGGAAAATACCAGGTGCGAGGGAAGCTGATAGTTCAGCAATTCACCATTGGCATGGCATACCGAAAGCTGGGGGGAACACTTTACGATACAATTTCGCTACCTTCCAGTGTCAACTTATACCACAACCATTCCGACACGCGTGTTGCGACCTCTTCCAGTATGTTCACCTACAGAAGTGGACATTCACAAGGAAGTCCAAGCCCTAGAAGGTCACAAAGCTCTAGGTTCCGACTGCCTTTCACCAGCCTTACTTGAAAATGGTGGAAAAGACTTGTTAGGCAACCCCACGGCTTGGTATTCCCGGCCGGTCCCCACCTAATGGGGAGAATAGATTTTTGTCTTCATCTTTAGGAAAGGCCTGCACAGTGACTACACCAACCACAGGGCTATAAGCCATATCCCAATAGCGTCGGAGATGTTAGCGACTGTCAAACATCACAGGCTGTATCACACGCGTGTGGAGCATGCTTGGTTCCGCCCTGATCATGGGTCCATCGGTTATATTTTCACTCTCCGATAGCTACTAGATCATCGTTATGCCTCTCGGTGAACAACTACCATCGTGTTCCTAGACATGCATGCGGAGTTGGACTCTTCGTCGGTAGAGACGCGATTGGAAATGTTCTTTGAGAAACAGCACCGGGAAAGTGTATTCCGATAATCAAACAGTTGTTATCATGCCTAAAAATGGGTCAAAGCGTGTGGACAATTATCGTTCACTTTTCAGCTTCCAGGGGAGTAAAACATGGTCGGTCCATATACACTTTTCTGTTTAATTTAGTCATTGAGGATGAACAACAGAATGCCTTTTCTACTCTAATTATCGGTGTAGTTGAACTCCCAAACGGAACAGTTTTCGACTTGAAGTACACCGATGAACTCGCCCCAATAGAGTGGCAATGCAATGTTTCGCGCCGCTTGGCGATTCAGGGATTTGGCTACGGATTTCTGTACGCACCATCACATCGCGACTGGAAGTTGGCGTGGTGTGATGGCTTGCCTGTCTCCATGACCCAAACAACTTCGCAGGTCGCCTTCCTTAAGCCGAAGATGCAATCATGCCTGACAGGTCAGTAGTGAGGCCAGATGAAGTCTAGTCTCTCTGAGGCAGGTTTTGGTCAAAACCTGGTTCTAGCCTTTGTGCTCCTGGAGAGGACACTCCAGGGAATAAACATGGAGAAACAGTCTACCCGTCTAAAAACCTTCACTAGGTGGACGCATTGATAGAGTACCCGGGATTTCTCTCGACGGTGGGAGAAGTTGTTGCACCCCGTTGGGAACTACTGTCCGACAAAGGAATCTGCCGCGTCAGCATCCCGTTTGTTCCATTGGGTACTTGGAGCTAAGGACTGAATCCGAAAAGCAGATCGACAACAAAGCACCAACGAAGTCAAGACGGAATGCGCGCAACACTCAGGTCTCACGTGACAGATCAGAAGGAGTTCCTTCACGGGTGCTTCGGTCACTTCTCCATGCTGGGTTAATGCTCCACTACATTTTGAGTTAGACTTTTGGTTCAAAGGGTCCAGTTAGGGTTGCCGAAGAAGAAGCTATTCTGTGGTGTGGGAAGCATCCTACTATAATCCTCTTCCAGCACCGTTCTTGCCAATGTCATTGATAACTTCTCCTCTTTCCCCCCTTTAATTAGGATTGATACAAAATACCACGGGTTATTGCAGCTCTTACGAAAACAGTAGTTCAGGAGTAGGGCATAAGTCGGAAAAACTTCTCAAGCCTACAATTTTGCTTTGTTCAGCCGTATTCAACATTCGAACATTATGTCAGATACAGCAAAAGGTTGCCCTCGCTGAAACTCTTGAAACTTTCAAAGTAGATGTGCGCTACGTCTCCAGAATGAACATAAAAAACCCCACTTCTGTTATCACCTTTCGCGTCCCAGATAAAGACCTCAGTCCCTCACTCGACTTTTCGCTTTTCGGATGATCCGGTTTCTATTGCTTATGACCAGACCGGTGTTGAGATCACCCTGAGCACGAAAGCTGAGTGTACACTCCTATTATGGGCTCCGATCAACAGTCGACTGTAGGCAGTTCAGTTGGACGGTTCTGGGCGCGGCAACAACAACAGACTGACACATCGATACTTTTTCGTCGTATCTGTGTGCCGACTGCTGTGTTCGGAAGCACCGGAGAACGCAATGTAACAGATCTGTTTATAAGCACGTTAGTAAACACCCACGAAACCGGACAAGCAAACAAGTGAATTTGAAAAGAGAAGTTAGAATCACAATATTGCACGATTTACGTCCAGGACGATTTTGCTGCATTTCTACACAGTGCATACTACAGACAAAAGTTAGTGTGACAGTCTACACATGATCGAAAGCATGACAACAGAATTACGAATGTGTGTCTCACCATGGTAAGCACAATGTCACATGCAGTTCGTTCTGTTTGCACAGCGTTGGTTTCCATCGCTCAACTGCTATCGCTTCAGCCAGTCGAAGCAGCTTCGTGTTTTCCGTTCTACAAACCACCCGAAACGCTTTTTCTTTCTCAACTTGGTGTTGCGTCATCAATAAGTGTTGAGCTATTGATTAAGATGGTGTCTTATCAGTTCGTCGGTCGTTGGTGTTTGGTGTGTTAGGATCAGTTTCGCGTTGAATCCAGTCGGGAATATGATCCAAGATCCGATTACGTAACAGCCTTTCTGTTGGACCAACCCAGGTGAATCCACACCCAAATTCGAACGGGTATATCACGTGTGATGTGGTGTACAGAGATAGGCGTTCTTTATTCGACAGAATTGGTATGCCTTTTGTGCGGAAAATGATTTTTGGTTGGGCGGCACAATAAGTTCGTGCAACAGCTGACCTTAACCGTCTTCCCAGCATTTGGGTGACGAATGGGAGACACGTTGTGACCTCCATTCGTGGTAGTGGTATAGTGTTTGATTTCACAGGCCTTGTGATGCTGTCTGTCGATGAATGCATCCGGATATCCGTTGCTTTGTATCGCCGTTCGAATGAGACTGAGTTCATCAGCCTCTGTGCCGTCCGTACATATCCGTCTAATTCAGTTGAAAAGGGTGCGAACTAGACGGCGCTTGCAGGATATGGGCGCATAGCTTGCAAAATGTAAATAGTGGCCTGTTCACGTTTTCTTGTGGTTGACTGACCTTGGGATTGACCCATCGGGTGTCCGTGTTAGTTTGAAATCCAGGAAGTTTAAGGTATTATTCATCTAGGTTTCCATAATGAAATGGATGCTAGGATGTAGTTTACTTAGTTTTGCCTGTTCTTTGTTGTCCGTTATGATCAAAGTGTCATCGACGTATCTTCTGTAGAGTTCAGCTTTTGTAGAAGTTTTGTGACATTTCTTTCCCAAATATGCCATGAACAAATCAGCCAGTACCGGTCCCAATGGACCCCCCATTGCTACTCCAGCGACCTGCCTGTATGCTTTCCCTTGGAACGAAAAGGAGACATTTGTAGTGCATAGCAGTAACACTCGTTCAAGTATGGGTGTGAGTAGACGCACCGGCAACCGGTTCTCTTCCATATGATCACAGATTAGCTGTATAACTTCACGGACTGGCACGTTTGTAAATAAAGACTCGAAGTCAAACGAAGCCATAAATTTTCCATTGATATTCAAGTTTTCCAGTGAATCCACCATTTCGAAAGTATCTTTTACAGAAAATTTGGCCAGTGAGCGTTCGACCGGTTCGAGGATAGAAACTAACCATTTGGCCAGTTGATGTTGAGGGGAGTTTCTCATGGAGAGAATCGGCCTCGGGGGAACACCTGGTTTGTGTAATCTTGGTAAGCCATACATTTGTGGGGTTTGGCATGTCTTTGTCCTCAGTTTACGAGCTGTACTGTCATTTATTAAATGTCCTTCGAGGAGGAATTGCATCTCAGATCTTATCTGTCGTTGCATTTTATTCGGATCATCACAGTTCTTCTCCTTCCTGAATTGGCTGACATCATTTAAAACCGGTTGCATTTTTCTCCCATAGTCGGATTTATCTATTAGCACTACTCCAGATCCCTTATCGGGGCGCAAAATAACCAAGTCACTTCGTGACTGAAGGTCTTTTAGAGCTGAGAGATATCTCGGTTACGGTAGTGTGTTTTCTTGAAGGGAGTTATTCGGTATTGACGTCCCAAGTCCACGAGTTTAGCTTTGAACCAGTTTTCAGCATCGGTAGAGGATGGTTTGAGGGTTCTCAGTTGTTGGTGTAAGTACTCAAACAGTGCTTGTGCTTCCAGGTTGTTCAGTTTCCTTGGAGGTATTAAGAAACGAAGTCCGCATGATAGAGCTTCGGTCTCGGTTTGGTTGAGTTGCACAGTTGCATCCAGATGCATTCATCGACAGACAGCATCACAAGGCCTGTGAAATCAAACACTATACCACTACCACAACTGGAGGTCACAATGTGTCTCCCACTCAAGGGTGATGACGTCAGCCAAATACTGGGAAGACGGTTAAGGTCAGCTGTTGCACGAACTTATTGTGCCGCCCAACCAAAAATCATTTTCCGCACAAAAGGCATACCAATTCTGTCGAATAAAGAACGCCCATCGCTGTACACCACATCACACGTGATATACCCGTTCGAATTTGGGTGTGGAGTTGTGTTGAATCCTCCCGCTAGCTTCCTTTGTCTGTTTTTTGTCCCGAGGACCGAAATCGGGTTCTGCTGTTCATATACGGAGAGCATAACGGGGTATGGCATATCGTTCGATCTCTCAATTTCCCCTTTATTAGGTGTGTCTATGATTAGTGACAGCGTTGAGTCTATCGATCATGATCTCGGAGTTCCCAAATCCTACAGTCTAAAAAATCAATGGGGGAAACTGTTATCTCATCAGAACATTCTAATGGACTAACTGGTAGTACCAGAACAGAGGAATTCCACTTTGAGCAGCTGTTATTTTCGTTGCCGTCTGCTGTAACTATGGCAACTATAGTAGTCATATACGACTACCACTTTCCAACCAAACAAGGACAATCATGAATACCAGATAATCGATAATGAATAATACCAAGGGTCATGCTACTAATCAGTCTAATTCCTCTATGGCTCTCACAAAAGAATCTAGCGTTCTTAACTTGCAAATCAGTACCATTATGAATTCACATCATACCTTAGGGTACTGTAAACGTCTGTAGGACATCCAGGAAGTTTGGTCCTACTCTTGAAGATAGACCAAAATATCCGATTCCCTTAAGCAGATGTGGGTCTGCTCAGATAACTCATTTCTCGTTTCGAAAGGTCGGGTGAAATGTAACTGCACTGCTTCACTAGGTTGCATTGTGGAAGATTACCTATTAAGGTGGACCAGCCTAATATTTCCGTCAACCAGTAGTGCACAACGGTTTGTTCCAGGACATTCACTTGTGGAAACGGGACAAGCATCAAGAAAAGTATAGTCAAGTAAGACAATATGATCCATCATGCAGTGTGTTTTGTACCGTCTCACTAGATCTAGTGAGAACCCAACTCTGCAATATTGTGGTTCTAACTTCTTTTCAGATCATCTTCTGGCAAGCGCAAACAGTACTTGGTCGAGTACGGTCAAGCATGGCCGTTCAGCAGTAACGAATCAACAAGCACGTGCGGCTGAGTGCCAGTGTCTGGTTGGTTAGAGCAAGCCGTCCGTGGCATGGGTAAAATCACGGATGTGCGTACGTGTGCGTGCGTGTGTGACTAGCCGTGGCATCGAACATGTGTCAACAGTTAAACGGTCAATGACGGTGCGTGTGTGTGAGGCTGTCTGATGCGTAAGTGACTATTGGAACCGACACAACATACACTGTCCGTAGCTCCTCTGAGGCTAAGGGTAGCAGACTAGCGGGTATGTCTGAGCTGCTTCGAAGCATGAGTTTATCAGACACGGTGGTCATTGCTAGGGTTTTCCAACGCCCAAGTTTGCCGTTTGGGGGATTCGAAAGGCATATTGGAGGCCCGTTTGCGATTCAGATGTGCTTTGGTTACATACTAATTCTGATGATTACGATGTTCTGCTATAAGAAACGACAGTGATTCACATGGTACTCTCTTACGCGTTCACAACGTTTGGCTCAGGTTGACCATATTGTCATTGGTCACCACTGGCATGGATCAGTTAGAGATTATCGTTCATTTCAATCTACACCTGTGTACTCAGATCACAGCTTGGTACGTGCTCGTTTCTGTTTATGTCTCGTCCGAGGTCGCACCAATGCAAGTCATCCATCCTGCCCAGTTGCTTCTAGATGCTACTTGACGACGTGCTTCTCAGACAGACCTCTCTGCACTTTTATCGGTGCAGTCGCACGTCGAGGGCCCAAACGAACACTGACAAATCAAGAAGCATTGTATGCAGATTCCGATGCCACACAAGACTCTGGTTCATGTAGCCTATACAAACGATGGATATTTTCAGCATCAGTTGCACTATGAGATGCTCCCAGGTCCGTCCGTCCGGATATTACATTCAGTGAAGTTCGTAAATCTCTCAAATGCCAACTGAGCCTGAAAAATGACCATGAGCAGTAACGGACGGCGGAATCTGGAGAAATTGATAAGCCTGCGTCTACTGGCATTAGCGGTAGTCTTCACCGTTTGATTAGAGGTACCGGTCCACGTAAGCCAGGTGTACTTGAGTTAATCAAGAAATCCGCCTACACACTGGTTCACTCGCAGGGATGTCGTCTAGACCGCTGAGCGGGGCATTTTAAAGGACAATTCAGTTAGTCTACCTCTACAGCGGACCTTTCGAATATACCTGCAAAAAAACGATGCAGGTAAATATCACTCCTACATCAGAAATGGAGGTCATCCGAAAGGTAAGTTACTTGAAAAGGCACAAAGCTGATGGACCGGATGGGTTGTCTCCGTACTTCTCCAAGGATAAAGGCGAAGCTCTGGTTTCGGAGTTAGCAAAACCCCTCCGATTAATGCGGGATAGTGAGCAGATTCCCGGGAATGGTGTAAACCGGAGGTTATGCCCACTTACGAAGAAATTTATTGGCCTTCTTGTCAAAACTACGGAGGAATCAGTTAGGTAAGTCTCGCATCCAAATTGCTCACCGGGCTTATTCCTCACCGATTATCCAGCTCGCGTGAAATGCGTACACTTGAGAATCAAGCCGCTTTGACATCCGGTAGGGGTTGCATTGAGTACATCTTTTCTCAATGACATACCTCAGAGCACGGGCACATGTTCCGTAGGTCCACAATCTGTCTTTCTTGATCTGAAAGTGGCGTTCGATTCGGTGGACTGGCGCTGCCAGAGAAATTTATTTTTCTTTTCCAGTCATTGTATGCGAACAGCCGAGTTCGTGCTTACGGCGATCTTTCACCTGAGTTCACCATGAGCAGTGGTGTTCATCAGGGTTGCTCTGTTTCGCCCTTCCTCTTCAGTTTTGCAGTCGAAATGATTCTCGACACAGCCCTATTCTCGTGTGAAAATAGCGGCATAGATCTTTGCTCAGGCAGTAAACTGTCGGACCTGGAATATGCGGATAATATCGTTCTTCTGAATGAAGATCCAGGTAAGCTACAAGCTTTCTTAGATAGCCTAAACAACAGCGTAGCAATGTGTAGAGCGCGTTTTGCATCTTCAAAGTGTAAAATGCTGTTGCAGAACTGGGTTGGCGCTACACCAAACCTCTTCTTTGCACGGCAAGCTGTAGCTGGAGTGGATAAATTTTGTTATCTGGGCAGTTACATTTTACCAGATGGTCAGATGTCGAATGAAGTGTCATCGCGTATACAGAAGGCGTGTTTGGCTTTTGCCAATCACAATCATGTGTGGCACTGGCATGACATCCGGTTGTTTATCAAGGATGCAGTGTACAGTCTGCCCACAAGATTCGGCTGAACAAGTGCAAACAACGCTGCCTCCGATCTTCTGATTGACAGCGTTCACTACGATTTCCGTCGCTAAACAGCAGTACCTACTGTACATTTTTGGCTTGGAATTTGGTAGTATAGACAGGAATTCAACCGTCTTGCAGGATTTCAATCAAAATGAGTTTATCCAGAACTTTCTGGACGGACTGTACACCACGGTGGTTATATCCGTTCCTTTATGTGACTCAGAAACGCGGCCGTTGAGGGTAGTAGATAGACGAAGACTGTCGATGTCTGAACATCGATAACTCCACAGTATTTCTCGAATATGGTGAAAACAGCGGATCAGCAACGCGGACAAGACGACAACGGTGAAGACGGATTGAAATTCGGATATACTTACTCCATTGTAACCGCACTGCAGCTCTCGTTTCCCATTGTTACCCTCGAAGTCAGTCTTCGACCCTAGTGTGATTTCGCCTGCTTTGTCCACTTCGCCCACTTGGAACGCGTAAGGCCAACTGAGAGACCCGCCTCTGTTCGCTGGTCTTGTTAAAGATCACCTCTCAGTCACCTGCTTCAGTCACATGATGGTTACTGAGCCTCATAGCTCCGGCCACGACAAGGTCGAGTCCACGTGCGCAATTGTGGACGCACATTATGGTGTGATGCACAGACGACAAGCGCACGGCGAGACCACCTATGCGAAAGGTGTAAGGGTGATTGATGCGTCGGCCTTCAGACCATTCAGGAGGAAATCTCAGACAACCAATTCGGTGGCATTTCCCAATAATTCTGATCTAATTTCGAAACGATGTAGAAAATGTTGTGGTGGTCAGTCACTGGAACAGATACCGAGTTCAGAAAGGTTAAGGTGGCTGCGACACGTGTTACGCATGCTCATCGATAGTCTTCCTCGGCATGTGGGGTTCTCCGAGGCAGGTCAATGTGGTCAGTCCATGACACGGCGGAAAGGTATGGAAACATTGACCAGTAGAGTCGTTCAGGTAGGACGTGTCAGACTCCCGGGTTGAGGTTTTCAGGACGTTAAGCACTTTCCAAAACTGGTAAGAGCCTTGCAGTGTAGACATTGGTTTTTACTACAACCCCAATTCCCACTTCTGGCATTTATGCAGTCCATTTTCCTGTACGCGACTCACGATCGACCACGTCAGGCGATCCACACACAGACCGCCAATCATACGCACGTACCCACACAGCCATTTCTATTTTTGATCTAAGGTGTTCGGTTCAGAAAGTCACACGCGCGGTTAAACCGTTTCAATCACATACACACGCATACTACTGACAGTTGATTCATATCCCGCCCATGCCTGGACACACACACACAAGGCTGACGCCAGTCATACTCCAGCCCAGACGGCACTGACCAATCAAACACAGGCCTTTCGTGACCTGTTCCCATTGCACATTTGCCTTGCACTTCCACTAACACGTGACTGACTCGCGTGCCCGCCTACCTGTTTGCGCCCATGCTAACACGCTTGTGCTGTATACTTCTGACTAGTCCGAGCAATGCACATTACCAGGCCGACTCGACCTAGTGTCTTTCTCGCGACTTAAACGGTGGGGCGCATAAGGAATACAAGTTCCGCCAGTCTTTGCCTACAAACACCCTATGTAAAGGTGGGTTGGAGATGTTTTCTAGCTTCAATTAAATTGGGCGCTTGATTGCGGCTGGAGGCGCGATCGCGGAGCAGATGACACCAGGAATCGTGATAACCAGAGCAGCTTTCGCCAACCTGTGACGCTTGTGGCGCTGCCACGATATCCGTTCCCTGAGGGATGCAGCAGCGTGTAACACACCGCATTACGGTTGCGAAATCTGACCATTCTGCGCTGAGGATTTTTCGTATCCGACAATCAACGTCTCCGAAGCGTTTCCTGCGTCTGACAGTAACACTGAGAGTAATAACGAGGTTCGTCATCGTGTGTCGGGTGTGGATAGCCGCTGTCTACGCGAAATATTAACCACACCCCCGGCTCAAGCGGCTCGGGCATGTTCTGCGTATGCTTGCAAATCGTCTGTTTCAGTTTATCCAACCACTAACCTCGCATTTCTATGCTCTGGTTTCGGTTGCTACCTTCCAGCATCGTCTAGTAAACATTTACCTTTCCGTACTCCGTTCGCGCACGCTAGGCTTGCAAAAACCAAATTCACAAATGGTTGTAAGAACTATCGAGAAATTAGAGATCGTATGAAGCGCCGGTTTGATAACAATATTTAGAGAAGAAAATGAATATGGGAATACTCGAGTCGGAACACATGGAAAAACAGTGATGACGAACAATAATAATCGTCTGTGCTGGATTCGAACAGATGACTGAGAGGGCACTCACTGGCAATGAGCAGTAACGTTACCGATCTCCCGAGCATCAACGTCAATCAGACACTGTCCCGCGGACATGATTTTATATTTTCACCACTAGATAGGCACATGATAACGTGGATCCACTTAAATAATAGTTCAACCAGCAAATTGGAATCCGAGGTGATTATACTAATTCAGATCCAATGGAAGAAAATAAAACGTGTGGCGCCCGCAACGTGATGTGATCTAAACAGCGTAGTTGAATTGAGTAGAAAAAAGTGGATACAAATTTGTCAATGGACGCACAAAAATGGCAGTTTTGTGAATGGAGTTTAGTATTCATTGGGCACGGAGAGCTGGGAGGGCGAAAGGGGGATGGGAACATGGCTCACAACGAACCAAATCTTTCTTCACAAGTTCAATTACACAAGTGGATAGGAAGCCGCCGTAGCCACGCCACACATGTTGTGCTTGTTTCGACGCATTTTTATGTAACCTTTTTCACCCCAGTGTGGACCCCAACTATTCTTCACGAGCCAGTAGTCGATGCCGTTCTCTCGTCCGTAACCGACAACCAACACACCATGATCGAGGTCATCCTCTTCGCCACCACATTGCACATCTTCATAAACGCCTGAATAGGACAATAAAACGGATACTGATTACTGTACACGCATTTTTTTCGTGCGTGAGTGTGTGAAATTGATGACATGAGGGAAGAACATATCATAAAATGGCTCTGTCTGATGCTAGGATGTGAAACAAATTTTGCTATCCATCTGAAAAGAATTTAATAAGTTCGGAGATAACGTATTACCTAACGACGCTCCATACAGAACGAACAGCTCTTTGAAACCCTGTGCAAGGCTCTAGGAAATAAACTGAGACTATGTTGCAGTGAAAAAGCAATGGTATTCACCTCGTAATACCATGATAATAACCTGCTGATCAAATTCGTACTTCTTGTTCCGGAAACAAATTTAGCCGATGTGTTGCAACGAATTCACAGCTGTTTTAGTCTAAATAACCGTTATTCATGCGATGGCTGAAATAGTTCCAGTTTTTTATATCCACCATTACAACCCTCGATCGGAAGATTTGGTGTATGCACATAGTATGTGAACTACAAATACTTAGTCATAGGCGGTAAAGGAAAAATGCGAATGCGAGAACGTCACTGGTCGCGACAAACCGCCGTCTAAATCTCCAATGTCTAACCATGGAGCGGGTGAATCGGCTGGATCCCGCTCGAAAAGCCCAGCAAACTATGCCTACGAGGGCCAAGTGCTCCGGCAAATACTCTCATACACAGATTACCTTCATTCATCTCTTTCAACTACTGCCCATTCCAAGGCACACCATACTGAGTTTACACAGTATATGATTCAATCATCGCAGCCCGGTAGATATCTGTACTAAATTCAGCAACCTACATTACGTACTTGATACTAAGCACAACTTTAGCACTGATAACTCTATGCAATCACCAAATCTCATCAACCCATCGAAAACACCCGTGTCTGGATACCAACGGTCACCGTGGGCTCGCCCGCGGTGTCCAGGATTTTGAGCCGTAGAGAGAAACCGATGCAAATCAAAGATGATTCTGTATAGACCAAAGAAGGTCACGCCGACGTCACACATGATGGGTTATCAGGAAATAAGGCACATTCTGCATGTGCGAAGCTGTAGCTGCATAGACAGAAAACCTTATCTACCTGATTTTCTATCTCTACTGGCACAGCAAGGATGTCTGTTTTCGCTGTCTCAGTGTTCTACTGGCCCGTTCACATCCTGAAAGTACAAAGCAATTTCAAACATTGCATTATACAGTGGTTCCCAAAAAAGTAATTTTGCAACTAAGAGACGAGTTATGAGCTACTTTAATGTTTTTCCGCCATTCCGTCATTTTTCATACTAACGGTTTTTGTCCTCCTCTTCCCAGCACATGTATTCGCATTGTTAGGAGTTCGAAGCCCCTTTCGGATCTGAATTTTCCTACGTCAACTGTTCAATAATTCCGGTTTGGGGTGAAGATTACCATATTCCCCTGAAAGCACAGTAATCCTTTGTGCATAAGAAAACTACCCGTTCAACTGAACTCATACTCATGAACAGAATCAAATAAAACGGTTTACGATAAACTCCAGAAAATTATTTCAGAGCTTTGATGCGGGATGCTGGCAAATGCGCTAAAAAACCAACATTATTTTAGTTATTCGATCGTTATACTTGCGAACACAGCCTCTTGACTCACCTGATGCATAGAAAGAAAACGATGGCAGTCCGGCGTTAATTGCGATGGCCACTGGTCCCTCAAGTCCAACAGCCGACATTAAGGCCAGCTCGTCTGCCTTAGGCAAATCTCTATAGCCCTTTACATGAGCTACAAAACAAGTCCGGTTCAGCGAACATTTATTTTCATGTCCGGTACGTCCGGACACATACGGGTAACAGCTTTCTGTTTCAATACCACCAGCCTCTTGGATGTATTTAAAAGCGAAATCCATTAGGCCACCATTGCACGCATTATTTCCGTCTTCTAAACTGCAATCCACAAGCTGTTGTTCTGAAAGACTATACAACTTTCCGTCTTTATTGAACTGATGTCCTTCGATTGCTCCAGTGGTTGCGAAAGCCCAACACGATCCACAATTGCCTTGATTTTTCACATCAGTGACTGCACCTTTATCACGCCAATCAATGGAATCTGGCGGTGTTCCGTTGCTGTGTGTGTACAAAAATCTCCGCATAAGACCACCCGTTGGCATTTTAATCCCTCGGAGGGATTTTAGTTCCTCATTTGTCTAAATGGTTGATAAAAGCATAGAATGGGATGAGCTTACCTTGTCGGAGAATGCATTAATATCCATGCGATAGGAAGTGAGACCCTGTTCATATTTCACATTATGTTCCATAATCATTCGGTAATTTTGTTTGAAAATGTCAAAACGAAATTTGCTTTCCATTTCGGATAGTCCTTTGTTGAAAGCCATATTGAATAACCTCCAAGCTGCTTCAACACTTTTGTCAAAGAGTTTTTCTGAGCTACAACTAGAGGGCTCTTGAGGACTCAGCGGTTCCGCTCGCGTCAACTTTGCCCAGGGTACGAACTGAAGTCGGCATGAGACGAGAAAGCACTGGACAGAGAAAATTATCAGAAAACTAATCCGCATTGCTTCTTAGTAGACCTGAAAACAAACATGATGTGAAAAATGTAAATCCAGTGAGGAAAACAAAAGGACTAGACAAATCTCAGAGCACAAAACGAAATACGGAGATGTGAATGACTCACAGAATACGTTGACGGTTATCCTTGATAGTGCCGTGGGTCCTTGAAGCTATGGGGCACATCACTTTCACGACATTCGCGCGCAAGCATGTCATAGAAAGTACTGTATATGTAAAGACACTGTGCACCCTTCCATGTAAAGCAGTGGCCCATGATATACTTTTTCACTTCTACGTCATCACACAGCAAAGATACATCATTTGTCTATGCCAAGCCTAGAACTCCGCCGTTAGGGTGCACCGCGCTTCTCAGAACATCCTTCACTACAAAGTTGAAGAGAAACAGAATATAGGGCGGCAAACGGCTTTCAAACTTCTTTTTGGGAAACGAAACATGCATCCCAGGTAATCTATTATTAAAAACAACTTTCACGGTTCATTGCTTCGACGGGATGGAAGACCATGTAAATGCTTAAAATTGTGTAGCTATCAGAGGGTGAGGATTTGATCGACATTTACGTGACCGGCGGAGACCCCAACATACTTCTCGAGTCTACAGCTGGGAGATTTAAAGAATTACTACCTGAATCGTTCAGGCGTTTCTCAAGTGGAGCCTACAGCTGGGAGAGAGTGAAAGATCCATTATATTTCTCTTCCAAACACCTCCCAAAATCGAGTGCGCCAGCCCGGGGGGGAGGGTGGATAAGGAACCCCATCGACAGGAAGGTAAAGCCGGAGAAAGGCTGAGTAAGGGTAAGGCGAACAAAGGAGAGGAACTAAGGCAGACCAGGAAACTAACCAAGAAAAATAACAGTCCACTGTGCGAGATACTGAGGTGACTAAACCTGCAAGCGACGAGGAGCTGTTTCTAAAAATAACCACGAAACTAGAGAATCAAGGTAAGGTATTAGAGGGTTTACTGGAAGACAGGACGAACTTGTGTCAACAGACTGGAAATCTGGAATAGCTACGGGATGGTATAGAAGTGCGGTGATTCACGGAGTTCCGGAACCACATAAGAAGGGGAACCGAATGAAGATTAGGGCCATGAGATATCAGATTGTAAACTGGTTAAAAAGCATCGGGCTGTCAGACCACGATAAAGAGAAACCTGCGGTTACGAGAATGGAGAGCGAAAATAGTGAAAAGTGACAGAAGGCCAAAACCCAACTTGGTGGAGTTCACAAGCCCAAGCTGAGGCAGGGCGTTGGCTGCCTCGGAAGAAATAAGGAGGCTCCAAAAAGGCCGGGTCCTCATCAGGCCGAAGGATGCGACAGGAAAGTATACTACCCGTGCAGCATTGAAAGGGAGTATAAACTCTGCGGGTCTGAAATCTCCGAAGTCGGCAGTGAGCCGAACTATTGTACGAACCACAGGGTTACAGAGGACAGCAAGTGCTCTAACCTGGGAGATTGGGGAAATCGTGCTGAAGGTAGGATACCGGAGCACGAACTTTCAAAAGTAAATCTAGTGAACAGTGTTGAGGAAGGCTGTATCAGAGAAACGAGAAAAAGGGACAGCACTCAAGCTTAGGGTTCGGGAGCTCAAAGAACTCCAGTAAATGTCTTAAGAAGGAAAGGTTGCTGTTGTACTGGAAGAGACGTTCATGAGGTGTGGCATTGGTGGCTGTACACAGAAGGGAACGGATAGAATGAAGTGCATCTGGAAGTACAGCTTCCCATCGTGTAATGTGCATTTGGCGGGACTTAAGCGCGAGTGTGATGGATTTCCAGAGGGTTCTATTGGGGCGTTCTACTTGGCCGTTACACTGCGGATTATAGGCCGTTGTGCGGCTGGTTGCGATACCTCGGCTGTGAAGGAATGTTTGAAGTTCCTCGGATATAAACGAAGATCCACGATCGGAGTGTATGAGGCTGGGCATTCCGAAAATAGAGAAAAATTTAGTTAAACATCTAATAACCGTCGAAGTAGGCATGTCAGGACAGGAATATGCGAGTGAAAATCGTGTAAATTCATTAATAATAGTGAGCAGGAAGCGATTTTCGGTGATCCTAGGCAGGCGTCCTTTAAAGTCGATGCTGAGACGCTCGAATGGTTGCGTTGCCTTGATGGGGTGCACTTGTGGTGGTCTGTAGAATCTAGGCTTGATTTCCGCACACGTTTGACAGTAAGAGATGACAGACTTCACATCATCAACGGTAAAGGGTAGGTTTCGGGATCGTATAAAGTGGTACATACGCTTCACTCCAGGATGGCACAAAGAGTTATGCAGGGCACTCAAGTCGAACTTTGTCAAAGTTCCACAGAATCCTCGAGAAAGTGTATCGGTCACATGATTTTGCGAGCCAGGACGATAAATAATGGATCGGATATCTGACAGCTCCAAACGCCAACGCTGTATTTTCTCATTTTTTATTTTTCCTCTGGGTGAGTGACCAAACATGAAAGCAACAGATCGTTGGTCAGTTATCAACTTGAAATGGCACCCAACCAGAAAATGACGCCATTTCCGCAAAGCCTCTACAATGGCATATGCTTTTTCTCCACTGCCGAACGCCGACGTTCTGAAGGTGATAGGGTCCGGGAAAAGAAAGCAACTGGACGACCATTTTGATTGAGAGACGCGGCGATTGCGATGTCTGAAGCATCTGTTTCTACAACAAGAGCAACACCCAGCTCAATAGTGACACAAACAGCATTTTCGAGCTGCTTTTACAGTTGCTCGAAAACCTCCAGGACATTCCTCGGAAAGGGGGAAGGTTCGATTTCGAACAAGTAGACTTATTTTATGGGAGAAGCGAGGTACCCACTGTGAACTGCATGCAGACACGCCGACTATGCACTCTTGTGATTTGATGTTAGTAAGCGGTGGAAGTTGTTGCAGCGGTTGTAGTCGTTCTGGATCCGGTTTGATTGTTCCTCTAGAAACTCCACAACTGAGTAGAATGAGATGCCGAGTGCGAATGATACTCTTTTCATCGTCGAGTGTGGTACCATATCTTCGAGCAACTTCGAGGAACTTGGACAAATTCAGATCGTGCTCCTGTTCAGTTGTGCCACAAATCACTAGATTATCCACGTAGACGAATGTACCAGACAGCTTCTCGCTTTCAATGATGCTATCGATAGTACGTTGGAAGCAAGCCATTCCATTTCTAACACCGAAGGGAATACGACAAAATTGGTACAGCTTACGACAAGCTTCAAAAACAGTATGTATCTTTTTGTCGGCACGGATAGGGATTCGATGATAAGCACTTGTCAAATCAAGCGTGCTGTAGACTTCATATCTGGAGATTTTCGCGATCAAGTCGTCAACCCGTGGGAATGGATATGCGTTGAGGAAGGTGTATTGATTGATGGTTTGACTATAATCAACTACCATACGACGTTCATAGCGATCATTGGAGGTTACTAAAACCTGTGCTCTCCACGGGGAATTAGACGGTTCGATGATTCCAGACTGCAACAGTCGTTCGACTTCAGATTTAATAAAGGCTATGTCTTGCACTGAATGGCGTCTTGACTTTATGGCGATTGGTTTGCAGTTCGGTGCTAAATGCTCAAACAGAGGTTGGGGGTTAACGTGGGGGCAAGAAGGCCATAGAGAGTAAAGGGAGGCTTACTTCCGAAAAGGGTATCTCGACAGCTTTCTGTAATTTAAGAAAATTAAGACTAAGGAGTACGTCCGTACGCAAGTCGGAGAGGACAGAGTTTAATGTGATCGTAACGATGATCTTTATACTGGATAGAAGAGTAAAGGTGACCACAGGAAAGACTAGAAAAACGTGTAGAAGCCATTGTGACTCGTTGCTGTGAGGGAATGATTGGCCAACGGTGTTTATCAAGAACAGATTTGGAGATATAACTCAGCGAACTGCCTGAGTCAATAAGATCATGTACGGGGATGTCATTTACAACGTTAGAGAGACATGTTGGAACAGGAACGATGGTGACAGCAGATAAGAGCGAATTGGTAGTCGAGTGAACATGTCGCCGGGATACTTTTGGCGCTTGAGAAGATCAACATACTCACTGAAAGTGTCTCTTTTTGCCACAAGATTTACACAACACTTCTCGGGTTGGACAATTTGTTCTAGAGGGTCGAGCGAGACCACAAAAATAACAGGAAGTTACTGTTGTGAGAACAGGATTCTCGGCTGAAACAGAGTTAACCTGCAGGTCGGAGGATGCGTTTTCGTCAGGTAGAGAGTATGAAGATGAAGGATCAACAGCATATACCATGGATTGCTTTTGAGCTAATTCCAATTGTCTTGCAATATCGTACGTAGTTTTGAGTTCTAAGTTCTCTCGTAATAGTCTTTGTCGGATATGATTCGATGACAGTCCACAAATAAATGCATCGCGAATAAACCCCTCACGATACTGCTCAGCACTGACAGATTTGAAATCACAGTCGGCAGAAGGAGTTTTCAGCTTCTGAAGAAACTGATTGAGAGAATGACCATATCCTTGTCTTGTAGTTGACAGGACATGTCAAGCGAAGATGGCATTTTCTGGTTGTATGTACAAACTTTCCACTGTTATTCACATGACGAGGGAAAATTCGTGGACTGGTACTCACCGATGATTGCAGCAAATACTGTAAGTTTATCTTTCGTGACTGCATAATTTCAGCTGAATCAGGAGTGTTCGTGCACCGGCTGCAATGGAACAGAACTTGCTAGGATATATATATATATATATATATATATATATATATATATATATATATATATATATATATATATATAAAGGTTGCGGTTATCAATAACAGTCCGTTGCAGTGAGACTGCACCTTACCGCGGTGTGACGGCTTGCACGCCTCAGCGACCCAACGAGCCATGCACATTGGCTTACCTCAAGCCGAAGATTCAGTGGGTAGAAGATTGACGAAGCAGTCCCCTGGTCCTCTCTAACACTTCTGTGCTCTGGTTTGGGTTCCTACAACCCAACATCGTCCAGTAAAGGGCAAAGACAACAGAAGCATAAAGTGATAAAGATTCTAAAAACTAAAAAATAAGCGGAAATAAAAAAGACAAACAGCTTGAATGTAATTATGACACTGGCCGTGACACTTAGCCATATCACTAAATGTCTCCAACCTGGAGTCTAACACACCTTACCTGGCCAAGTCCACTGTTCAAGGCTTTCATACCTTTCTGCCAAGTCATGGACTGACCACCTCGACCCACCTTCCAATCAGTACCTGCTCGGAGAACAGCGTACACCGAAAAAGTCTGTCGGTGGGCATGCGTAACACATGTTCGAACCACCTTAACCTGTTTAGATTCAGTACTCGGTCCAGAGATTGATCTTTGGTTAACAAAACCTTACGCCAAACCTTGTAGTGACCTCAATCGTTTTGAGAAAATGACTATTTTTGACATTGACCTAATTGTTCTCCGGTTGCCTACGTTTTACTGGACTGACTTTCCCGAGGTTTCCGTCGACCTCGTTTCAAATCACTTCCATTTTCGGTCGCTCGCTCGCCGTTCGCTTTCTGCACAGCCGTCGCGTTTCGTTCCGTTTTCCGTTCGGTGTATCTCTCGTATCGGTACTGTTTCGGTGCCACGATATATAGAATACACCTGGCATCTGTAAACCGACTCGAGTCTTCTCTATTCGTTAGACAGAGGGGATATCGTTGGTATTTCGCTGCTATACCCGATAGGAGACACGTTCGCCAGCCGCACTCGAACGTCTTCTAAATTGGTGAGCCCGAAACTTCCAGACCTTCCTGGATTATTCGCCCGCCCGGTGAGTCTGTGATTTTTTCGCTGTTTCACGTCCTCCTTTCGTTGCACGATATATATTTTTTACGATATATTATCGCAACGTAACCATGTCAGAGGATAAGGTGCAGCTCGACACAGATCTCACTCTGTCTGCGGTTGCTTTTAAACCAGTGGCGTTTATCCCACATGATCCTGAGGTTTGGTTTGCAGCCTTAGAGCTGCAATTTGAGGCACGTAGGATCATTGGCCAACGCCAACGATTTTCCTATGCCTTAGAGGCAATCCCAGGTGATGTTATCGCCTCGGTGAGGGATTTAGTATTAAATCCTCCTCAAGTGCAGCCGTACGATCGGCTTAAGGAGGCCATACTGCAACATTTCCTTCCTTCTCGGGAGGAACGGTTACGTCAGCTACTGGCACGGCACCCCATAGGGGATATTAAATCCAGCCGCCACCTAGCTCATCTCCGGTCCCTGGCAGGGCCTGTCGATAAGGATTCGGAGATAGTTAAGGAACTGTGGTTGGACTCTTTACCCTTCCATGTTCAGACCACCGTAACTGCTCTCCTCGAGGACTCGTCCTTGGAACGAGCAGCCGCAGTGGCTGACAAGATTGTCGCACGTGTCGGCGGTGGGGCTAATCCTCTCATCGCCACGACATCGCGCAATCCTAGGAGTGTTGACCTGGATGAATCGCCGGAGAGGCTTCGGCACTCTCGATCCATCCAGCGCCGCTTGTCCTTCAAGGACAGAGTTAAAATACCTACTCCTCGCAGTAGCCCACGTAAACAACGGCACGGACGAGCGCCCTCCACCGCCCACGTCCGCCGTGAATCCACCTCACCTGCCTCGTCCAAACCAGATCATCCTACCAGCGGCTTTTGTTGGTTCCATTGCGTTTTCGGACCAACCGCCCGTAGGTGCAGACAGCCGTGTTCATACGCGGCGGGAAACGCCACTGCCGGCGAGTAGAAGCGGTCGTACTCGCCGGCAATCAGTCTCAGGTTGGCCGTTTATTTTATGTGCATGATTCGTGCACTAACGCTAGGTTCCTAGTCGATACTGGGGCCCACGTTTCTGTCTTGCCGGTTGGTAAAGACAAGCCACGAGCTTCTTTGCTTCGGCTGTCAGCGGCGAATGGTTCCTCCATTCCTACCTACGGCACGAGTCAGCTTGCGGTCAACCTGGGACCACGACGACGGTATCTGTGGACGTTCATTCTTGCGGATGTTCCCACAGGCATACTGGGAATCGATTTTCTGCAGCACTATGAATTACTTGTTGATTCACGTAGGCTGCAGCTTATCGATCCTTCGTCGGACATTAAATTTATGGGTATTGCAGCTCGAACAGATGCACACCGAATCACAGGATTGTTTTCAAACATTCCGCACGATTTTCAGTCTTTGTTTATTAAATTCCCCATATTGACTAAACCACTTGAAGAGATAGAGACAGTGACCGATCGTGTGGCACACCACATTGTCACTAACGGACCACTAGTCACGGCACGACCTCGCCGACTGGCACCGGACAAATTGGTTTTCGCCAAACGTGAGTTTGACACTTTACTTTCTAAAGGTATTGTTCGTCCTTCTCACAGTTCATGGGCCTCACCTCTGCACATGGTCCCTAACAAAGATGGCGTTAGCTGGCGACCATGTGGCGACTATCGCGCACTAAATTCGGTTACCCGTTACGATAGTTAACCGATACCCCACATACACGACATCACGGCATCACTTCACGGCACGACTGTATTTTCCAAGATCGATTTGGTGCGAGCCTATCACCAGATCCTAGTCGCCGCTGAAGATGTCGAGAAAACCGCTGTCAGGACTCCTTTTGGTTTGTTTGAGTTCCTACGTATGCCTTTTAGTTTGCGAAATGCTGCTCAGACATTCCAGAGGTTTATCGATAGCATTACACGAGACTTGGAATTTGTTCACGTCTATATCGATGACTTGCTAATCGCATCGTCGAGCGTAGATGAACATTTCCAACATTTGACGCTACTATTTCAACGTTTGTCCGAACATCGAATAGTAGTCAGTCCTGATAAATGTGAACTTGGCAAACCGGAACTTGTGTTCCTCGGCCACAAGATCACTCGAGAGGGTATTAAGCCTTGCGAGGATAAAGTGTGCGCTATTCTAGATTACGCCGTACCGTCCTCAATCAAGGAGCTCAAGGCATTTTTGGGGTTAGTTAACTTCTATCGTCGTTTCATACCCCATGCCGCTGAACGTTTGCTTCCATTGACTGATCTACTTCGTGGCAATCCACGTAAGTTGTCGCTTACGGATGCCGTACGAGTAGCGCTCTCGGAGATTAAAGCGACATTACCTCAGACCACGCTCCTAATACACCCAGTTCCATCCGCCACGCTAAGCATAGCGGTGGATGCATCCGACTTTGCCATCGGAGTGGTCCTGCAACAGTCTGTTTCTGGGATATGGCAGCCATTAGAGTTCTACTCTCGACGCCTCAATCCCACGGAAACCAAATATAGTGCTTTTGGTCGCGAACTGCTGGCTGCATATAATGCCGTTAAACACTTCCGCCATGCAGTCAAGGGTCGATATTTCATTCTCTTTTTACCGACCATAAGCCTTTGACGTATGCATTGCATACCAAGTCTGATCGTTACTCTCCACGAGAAGTCAGACATTTAGACTATATTTTACAGTTCACAACTGACCTACGACACGTTAAAGGTGAGTCGAACTGCGTTGCAGATGCTTTGTCGCGTATTCCGCTTAATGCCATTAAATCTCCGGTTTTAGACATCCCTGCCATGGCTGCCGCACAGGCACAGGATTCTTCATGTATGGAAGCAGCTCAGTCATCGTCGCTACAGTGTCAGTCCGTACCTCTGGCCACCAGTGCCGGGACTATACTCTGCGACATGTCTACTGGTATACCTCGACCAGTCGTACCCTCTGCATATCGACGTCTCGTGTTCGATACCCTACATGGACTATCACATCCAGGCATCGCAGCCAGTCTCCGATTAGTAGCTGCACGATACGTCTGGCCGTCCATGAATAAAGATGTTCGTATGTGGGCAAAACAGTGTCTACAATGTCAACGATCTAAAGTGCATAGGCACGTAGTTTCGCCTATCGGTACTTTTGCTACGCCTGATGCTCGCTTCGATCACACCTACGTAGACATTGTGGGTCCATTGACCCCATCACACGGGTATACCTATTTACTAACGTGCATCGATAGATTTACGAGGTGGCCCGAGGCTATTCCCATCTCTGTCGTCACGGCCGAATCAGTGGCTCGACATCTGATAGAACGATGGATAGCTTCATATGGTTGTCCTTCCACAATCACTACCGATCGAGGGCAACAATTTGAGTCCGATCTATTCTCTTCATCAACTCACATGCTGGGCACGGAACGCATTCGCACGACCACGTACCATCCAGCATCGAATGGTTTAGTCGAACGTTTTCATCGCCAACTCAAAGCGGCTCTTAGAGCACACGAGAGCCCCGACTGGTACGAAACGTTACCGCTAGTTCTGCTTGGTATCAGGACTTGCATAAAGGCAGATATCCAATGTTCCACCGCAGAACTTGTCTACGGCACGACATTACGACTGCCTGGGGAATTCTTTACGCCACGGAGTACAGACTCACTTGCCGTACAGACTTACGTTCACTGTTTGTCTACGTACATGCAAAATCTCGCTCCGGCGCAGACTCGAATACAGCGACGACAGGTTTTTGTTCCGACCGAACTCGAAACTTGTTCGCATGTATTCATTCGTGTTGATTCGGTACGGAAACCATTACAACAGCCTTACGAAGGTCCATTTCGCGTGATTTCTCGTCACGATAAGACCTTTAATGTTGATCGACACGGTCGCGTCGATACCGTTAGCATTGATCGTCTCAAAGCCGCGTACGTTGATGATAGTGTGTCGCCCGCTGACATGAGATTCGATGTTAACCCTGCACTACCTGTTGACGACACTTCCGTGTCACGTCAAGGTCTGCAGTTAGCGTTGCCTGCTACGACTTCGAATGAGGCTATCGTCTCACGTTCAGGACAGCACCCAGTGGGCACTGCTACGACTTCGAATGAGGCTATCGTCTCACGTTCAAGTCAGCAGCCAGTTGGTCCTGCTACGTCCTCGAATGAGAATACTGTCTCACGTTCAAGTCAGCAGAGCACGCCTACGCACTCGTCCGTGAATGAGGCTCCCGTCTCACGTTCCGGTCGGAAGATCGTTTGCCCAGCACGTTTTCGCGACTAGGTCAAACACGATCTTAATCACTGCACTTCGCAGTAATAACTTTCGTGTTTATCGTTTCGACACGATTTGACATACCTCATTAGTTATTACTGCATTCTAGTCAAGTCCATTGCGGTTGCTGCACCAGTTTTTCGTTTCTTTTCGTTTCATGGAACCTTGCCATATGGTACGCTTCGCTGGTCCCACGAAATTTGGAGAATTTTGGCACCAACGTTTGCATTCTGGATCGGCCCTGTCCTTGTCGTTCCTTGCCATTTACGAACCTACCGATTTGGCTTCCGGATATCATATTGGTTAACGGTTACCCGACTCTGGACGTTATTGGTGTGGCACACCTGGATGACGATTCACGCAACCGATGTCATTGGCAACGAATCTGGTTTACGCTCGACCATCATCCTACGGTTCCTGCATACCACGGATTTTGCCCGTCAGCATCCTACAGCACAGTTCCATTTACGTATTTTGCACGCATTCACGCACACGAGTACCGTTTGTATGCCATCTACTCCTTGACATTTTTTCGAAAGCTTTCCGTGCTTTCTAGCTGGGGGCTGCTGTAGTGACCTCGATCGTTTTGAGAAAATGACTATTTTTGACATTGACCTAATTGTTCTCCGGTTGCCTACGTTTTACTGGACTAACTTTCCCGAGGTTTCCGTCGACCTCGTTTCAAATCACTTCCATTTTCGATCGCTCGCTCGCCGTTCGCTTTCTGCACAGCCGTCGCGTTTCGTTCCGTTTTCCGTTCGGTGTATCTCTCGTATCGGTACTGTTTCGGTGCCACGATATATAGAATACACCTGGCATCTGTAAACCGACTCGAGTCTTCTCTATTCGTTAGACAGAGGGGATATCGTTGGTATTTCGCTGCTATACCCGATAGGAGACACGTTCGCCAGCCGCACTCGAACGTCATCTATAACCTCAGCATTCCTGATGCGCTGTTCCCACCATACTCAGGCAATGGCTACGGAGAGATCGGCCCTCGAACACCGACAGTTTCCGCCTAGCATCTACTCGTATTGGCCATGTCTCTGAACCGCATAAAAGAACAGACCTAATTGCTACAGTGCACGCTCGACCCTTGACAGATAACCGGATGTCATGCCAGTGCCACGGATGACTAAGATTGACAAAAGCCAAACACGCCTTCTGTGTACGCGATGACAGTTCATCCGATATCTGTTAACCTGGCGAGATGTAACTTCCCAGATAACAAAATTTTTCCATTCCAGCTACAGCTTGCCGTGCAAAGAAGAGGTTTGGTGTAGCGCCAACCCAGTTCTGCAACAGCATTTTACACTTTGAAGATGCAAAACGCGCTCTACACATTGCTACGCTGTTGTTTAGGCTATCTAAGAAAGCTTGTAGCTTACCTGGATCTTCATTCAGAAGAACGATATTATCCGCATATTTCAGGTCCGACAGTTTACTGCCTGAGCAAAGATCTATGCCGCTATTTTCACACGAGAATAGGGCTGTGTCGAGAATCATTTCGACTGCAAAACTGAAGAGGAAGGGCGAAACAGAGCAACCCTGATGAACACCACTGCTCATGGTGAACTCAGGTGAAAGATCGCCGTAAGCACGAACTCGGCTGTTCGCATACAATGACTGGAAAAGAGAAATAAATTCCTCTGGCACACCCTTCAATGAAAGGCAGCGCTCAAGAACTGCGCAGTCCACCGAATCGAACGCCACTTTTAGATCAAGAAAGACAGAGATTGTGGACCTACGGAACAAGTTTCTGTGCTCTAAGGTTTGCCGAAGAGTGAAGATGTGGTTGATGCAACCCCTACCGGGTCTGAAACCGGCTTGATTCTCAAGCGTACACATTTCGCGCGAGCTGGATAATCGGTGAGGAATAAGCCCGGTGAGCAATTTGGATGCGATACTTACCAAGCTAATTCCTCTGCGGTTTTTGCAAGAGGATCTGTTACTTTCCTTGTAAATTGGCACAATCACCAATCCCGACCACTCCCCGGGAATCTGCCCACTATCTCAAATAACTCGGAGTTTTGTTAACTCGGAAACCAAAGCTTCATCTTCATTCTCGATAAATGACGGAGACAACCCATCCGGCCCAGCGGCTTTGTGCCTTTTCACGTAACCTATCACCCACAGTTTCTCTGGCAGATATATTTGGAAGGTTCACTGTAGAAGCAGTCCAACTGAATTGTTCCTTAAGGTGCTCCACCAAACGATTCCATTCAACGATTCTTGACAGTGAAGCAATAAGCCGTCGGATTCCTTGATTCACTGACATACACCGGGCTTCCGTGGACCGGTACCTCTATCCAAACGGTAAAGGTTGCGAGTATTGCCAGTGGGCGCAGCCTTTTCCATTTCCCTACATTTCGCAATCCATCACTGCTCATACTCAATTTCAGGCTCCTAGTCAGTTGGTATCTCATGGATTTACAACCTTCATTGAATGTGGCATCCGGAAGGACGGGTCCGCGAGCATCCAACAGGGCAACTGATGTCGAAGATATCAATCGTTTGTGAGGCCTATTTGAACCACAGTCCTGAGTGGCATTAGACGAGCCATACAAGACTTCCTAGATCTGTTGCCAGCGTTCATTTGGGTCCTGGACATACGGCTGCATAGATAACTGTGTAGACAGCTCCGCCTGTAAAGCAAATCATCGGTTATTGTCCAGAAGCAGCTGAGCAGGACGAGTGGCACTTGCGTTTGTGCGATCATGGACGAGACATAAACAGAAACGAACACGTACCAAGGCGTGATCTGAGTTCACAGGCGTAGACCGAAACGAACGATAATCTCTAACTGATCCATGCCAGTGGTGACCAATGACAATATGGTCAATCTGAGTCCATTGTTGTGAATACGTAGGAGGACGCTATGTCAGTCTGTGTCGCTTCTTATGGCAGACGTTCATACTCGCCAGAAACAATACGTGGTAAGAACACAACTGAATGTGACGATGGCCGTTGTCAGTGCGATCGGATGGGATATCATCACGACGAGACTGCCCGTTGACGTGGTGTGTTGGCTTGCGCGCCTCTGTGACCCAAAGAGTTATACCGGATGGCTTCCTTAAGCCGGAGATACAACCACGCCTGACAGGTCAGTGGGTAGAGGTCAGACAAAGTCCATTCTCCTGGTCATCTAGGTTGGGGGTCGATTTGAGCTGGCAACTCATTCGGTAAAATCAGTGGAAGAATAAGTGATCCAAACAGACGGGCTTCCACTCAGCCACCCCGCTGCCTTGCGGACAGGTTCTCGTTAGAACTGAAGGCTTTGGATGAGGACCCTCATCGTTCTCCTGCTCTGCGGCCGGATATCCTAGCAGCACCCGTCCAACATCTCCCATGAACTGCACGAATAGGAAGAGTTCCATACTGCATCAGTCGTCACGCAGGATAATCAAGACCGCGCTGCCCATTGCATTGAGCGGGGTGGGTAGTGATAGGTGGCCTATTGCTCAGAGTTTCCTCTCTTTTATTCAACCTTTGTCTTCTGTCCCCAGCCACGTCTCTTTGCAACTCTATCTACCCACAGTGCTTCCACTGACAACACGGCCGAAACTCGTAACGTTTCATTGTCAAATAGTGTCGTGAATAATCCTGTCTTGTAACTCACGTTTTCTCAAGCCTCATCAGCCTCTGAATTAGTACTCTTTTAACGTGCGTACAGTCATGCAGGCCGGTTAGCAGGCGTGCCTAGTCCCTCACAATGACCTCTCTAGAGATTGATGTATTTTGCGTACCCAGGATTTGAGCAGTGTAATTAAACTAACTGCTTCTGGTATCTCATCGAGGTATTTTCTGTGCACCTCAGGAGACGAAGCAGCTAGAGCTGTCAACGTCGTGTAGGAATGGTCTTGATTGACAAGGCCGAAGCTGCTCTTCTAGACTGGATCCCTGTTAATAGACGTTTATGCGTTGTAAGACTCCAGGGGTCGGTTTGCGTTCAAAGGAATAGTTGTGCTAAGCGCAGTTTGTTTGTGATCTCGGCATACGCTCCAGCAGACTGCAGCTCTGACACGCAGAAAGATGAGTTCTACGATGAACTCGCCACTCTCGTTCGGAGGAGCAAAGGCTCTGACATTGTAGTGCTATTTGGTGACTCTAATGCACAAGTTGGCAAACCTGGTGAATTAGAAGCATGTACAGGTGGTCATTCTGCTTTACAAGCTGGGCGTACAGATAACGGGGATAGGCTTCTCCAGTTTTGTGCAGACAATCGATTGTTCTTGTCTAGCACCAGTTTCCGACACAGCTCGCGTCGCACGGCAACATGGCCCCCTAACTCTGCAGGTACTTTGAGTCAGATTGGTCATATCGCAGTAAGCTACCGGTGGTGCAGTTCTGTTCAGAACTGCAGATCTTACTGGTCCACGTACGTAGAGTCGGACCATGCATTAGTTTTAATGCGATTATCTCTCCAACTCGATGGTCTTCAACGCAAACCGCAAACCCGGTTAGCCATGCTGCGTTTGTGTGATCCAGAGGTCCGCACTCGATATGAACAGAAGTTAGCAGATGAGGTAGGGTCTACGACGAACAGTAATTTATATGGTCAATGGGCCTATATCCACCAGGCAGTGCACGTGTCAGCAGGCTTTACCTGTGGTCCTGGATCCGATGTCCATCAAAGACAGTGGACTTTTCAAGGGTCGTTGAGTATAATGGAGCAAAATGTCAGCTCTCGAACTGTAAGGAGATGAATAAGATAAGAAGAAAGCTGCAAAAGCAAGGATCGCGAAAATTGATGGGCCAAGGTTGCCGAAGAAATGGAAACAGTAGCTGCTTCAGGTAATATTCAAAGACTGTTCAAACTTATTCGTGACACCGGTGGACGGCGCACCCAAGTCAGCGAAACAATTTGCGGTAGAAATGGAGAACCCATCCATGGCAAACAACAAAGGCTCGACCGTTGGGTCGAATACTTCAAAGAACAGTTTGATTGGCCGCGCGCTAGTGTAATTACTCCTGTGTCAACAACTGCGATTCCTTGAGTGGTATCATTTGAGCCCCCATCGGAAGTAGAAGTGGAGTCGACCATTCGATTGCTGAAGCGAGGGAAAGCGGCCGGTCCTGACGAACTTCCTTCAGTTCTTTTCGAAATAGATGGTGGTGCTTTGATAAAATTACTTACCGCTTTGTTTTGTGACATTTGGAACGAGGAACGTATTCCGTTAATATGGAGCGAGTCATTGATTGTCCCCATCTTCAAGAAGGGAATACGCAATGACTGCAGTAATCATCGTGGGATTAGCTCAATCCCGATAGTCACCAAAGTATTAGCTTCGATTCTGCTGCACCGTCTTACACCGGCTCGTGAGAGGAATGTCCGCGAACAGCAGGCTGGATTCCGCCCAGGTCGAGGATGCATCGACCAGAGTTTTACTCTTCATCAAGTACTCGAAACGCGTCACACGCACCACCGACCGACAATAATGGTTTTTTCAGACTTGAAAGGCGCCTTCGATTTAGCTGACCGAACTGCGCTGTTCAGTGGTCTTCACCGAAAAGGTATGCCCCAGAAGTTCGTGAACCCACTGAGATCATTATATTCTCATACTTCTGGTCGTGTTAGAGTTTACGGTGAATTATCCGGTCGGTTCGAAACGACCAGTGGTGTTCGACAGGCATGCCCCATTTCTCCATTTCTGTTCAACTTCGTCATTGACAAAATAATGGAGAATGCCTTGCCAAACCTTCAAGATGTAGGCGTCGAACTAGGAAATAGTGAGAAGCTGTGTGACCCAGATTACGTGGACGACATTGTCTGCTTGTTCGAATGCACGGAACATGCGCAACTAGCTCTAGATAGACTCGCAAGAGCTGTAGCTCCATTCGGAATGCGCTTTGCACCTCCAAAGTGTAAAGTAATGTTACAAGACTGGATATCAACGATTCCGAGCTTGATGCTCGATGGGGAGGTGCTGGCAATTGTCGACCGCTTCACACACATCGGCAGCAGCGTGACGACGGATAGGGGCACGGTAGTAGAGGTGAGCACATGGATATCCAAGGCTCGAGCGACGTACGCTGGACTGAAGCACTTGTGGCACCGACCTGATATTTAACTGAAGTTGAAAGGTCGTGTATACTGTACCGCAGTGCGTTCAGTTTTGTTGTTTGGTTGCGGGACTTGGAGTCTGCGTGCTGAAGATATTCGTCGTCTTGAGGTTTTCGACCACAGATGTTTACGTAGTATCGCTAAGATTGGGTGGAATGACCGAGTGAGCAATGATGAGGTCAGAAAGCGAGTACTGAGTACTAATTCGGAGAATGTTTTTTCACAGCGTATCCAGCTTAGTAGACTTCGTTGGTTGGGGCGTGTTACGCATGGCAAACACACGTCTACCATACCGTGTCCTATTCTCCGTTCCTCCTCATGAGTGGAAAAAGACTACGTGGAGGTCAACAGATGGCTTCGTAACAAGGAATGAGATAATTTACAGCGAACTTAGAAGTAGGTGCCTCACATCTTCGTGGTTAGGGTCTAAAATCCCACAACCAGTTGACTGGAGACACTGAACGATATGGCAACGAACCGTGAACAGTGGCGATTGTGTTTTCACTTTCTGTCGGATAATAATGATCGGTCGATGTGCATTTGTACAGTTAGACTATGTATTCCGTGTGTTGGCTGTAAGGGCGTTCTTTCCTTCCCCCACCTGTGTAGGTCTATTCCCTCTCCATCTTGTATATTCATACTTTCTAGTTCAACGTGCAACATGACGAGAAAGGCAGTGTTCAGTGGGGCTTGCCCTACTGTTTAACACTGTCAATGATGATGATTCCAAACGGGCCTCCAGTGTGCCTTTCGGATGCTCCCAAACGGCCAACTTCAGTGTTGAAATCCCCAGCGATTACCATCACACAAGTTGAAAGCACGCCTCGAAGCGGCTGAGACAAATCCTGATAGAATTCGTCTTTGGTATCTGAGATGCGGTCAGTCGGCGCATACACAGACACGACGAACAAGCATCGGCGCATCAGTTTGTTGCTGTTGACATGCACAGAAACGTCCAACCGAACTGCATACAAACAACTGTTGACTGGAATGCAGTCTAGTAGTGCACACTCAGCTCTCAAGCTCAAAGAAATCCCAATGCCGGCCTGACCACGAGCATTAGAAACCGAATCACCCGACACGCGAAGAATAAAGCGAGAGACTGAGGTTGTATCTGGGGGGCGGAGAGTAATCGCAGAAGTGGGGTCTTGTGTGCGTTTCGGAGGTACAGCATAGATCCATTTTGAAAGTGTCGAGAGTTTTAGTAAGGGCAGTCTGTTTCCCTACATGACAGTGTGCGGACGTTGAAGGCAGCCAATTGAGGAGAAATCGATGCTCAAACGCCGACAGTTTTCGCCTAGCATCTACTCGTATTGGCCATGTCTCTGAACCGCATAAAAGAACAGACCTAATTGCTACAGTGCACGCTCGACCCTTGACAGATAACCGGATGTCATGCCAGTGCCACGGATGACTAAGATTGACAAAAGCCAAACACGCCTTCTGTGTACGCGATGACAGTTCATCCGATATCTGTTAACCTGGCGAGATGTAACTTCCCAGATAACAAAATTTTTCCACTCCAGCTACAGCTTACACTGCCAACACAAGGTTTGGCGCAGACCCAGCCCAGTCCTGCAGCAGGAATTTACACTTTGGAGGCGCAAAACAAATCCCAAACTGTCATGTTGACTCACTTCTCATTATATGGTTTTATTCCACACGTTTTATTAACGTTACTGTTTTTTTGCTTTTCAGCATATGTACGCTTCATTTTGGCCGAGTAAAGCGTTATCTTCTGAATTGGGATTTTGAAGTCTTCTGCATTCGTTACGAACGTAATCACTGACTGACGCTGCAATTTACTGAACTAGTAAAGAAATAAAACAAACAAAAAATGGACCGTCATCTGCGCCCGGATGAAGCTGACACGGGCATAAACGCTCCCGATGCATTTAACAGTGGACACATTCGTCGCGAACATCCAACGCGTTTCTGAAATGAGTACAATCCGAAGAAGCTGAAAAACTTGACATGCTCGTTAATTTTTTCTCTGTAAATGTTTACGAACATGTCCCCGAATGTCAAGCTTTTGACACTGCCATTTCAACTATCAAGTCCCCGTAAGTCCATCCCAAAAATGTAGTTTTCGCTCGTTATCCCCTCACTACGCGTAAACAAGAGATTGAGTGGAGCATTGAATAGTTCGTCTATAACATCAAAACACATCGAAAAAACTGCGATTTTCGTCCTGCATCTGCTGAGAAATACCGTGACGATGCTATGCGTGATATATAACCGGTCTTCATTTCAACTCCATTAGAACAAGACTTCTAGAACAACCTCCCCTAAATTTTCAAACAGCCTATAATATGACTAGATCATTAGGGGCTGCTTAGGAACATTCGCAGTTCTACGCAACTGAGAACACTTCCTGTTTTTCTGCTATCCCGGTGTGATCTCCACCAGTGACAAAAACATGCAACCCAACGATCGAGACCGAACCAACTGCGTCTGTTATTAATGAAGATAGCTGTTATTTTTTCGGTACTCTAAGCATTCTCGTACAAAGTGCCTTGCCAAAGAAGTCATTTGCAAGGACTGTGGGGAACAGGTTACTTCAAGCGTGTAGGTCAAAACCGATTAATTCATCAGCTACCTTGGCTGTCCGTCCATTACTGTCTCCGGTTGTGACAGCTGCCGCATTTCTTTGTCTGTCTCGTGCGACACTCGAGTCTACGTGAATAGTGTCGAACTATAAGCACTCATAGACACCGGTAATTCTAATGGCTACATTTCTCAACCCGTTGTAGACTCCCAGTGCTGAGAAAGTCGACCACACAAGTCTCAAATAACTATGGCCCGTACGTCTCTGTCGTGTGCTATTACAAAATATTGCATGGCAAACATCTGCTATCAGAACGTTTCGCACGACAATTTCAAACTCGTGGGTAATTTTTGCGCTATTTTACTCGACCATGATTTTTTCGGGCTACATGACAAGGCGGATATACCATTCGGTGGCGAACGCGGTGTATTTTTTGTGCGGTCTGGATACCGCGAAGGTACAGTCTTCTTTATTTGCTCACCTATCGCGCGATTTAAGCCTACTGTTACAAAGTCTCGCAGATATTCTGCTGAGAATGAATGTCTCCGACAAACCGAAATCCAGCGTTTCCTGGCTGGTGGCTTCGCTGAGCCGTCCGACTCTCCGTGGACAGCGCATGTTTTTGTAACTAAGAACGCGACCCACGAGAAAAGAATGGTTGTGGATTATAGTCAAACTATCAATCGTTTCGCCAGGTTGGATGTCTATCCGTTACCTCGAATGGGCGAAATGGTTGAGGCCATATCTCGTCATGTGATATAAAATACCCTGTTTTCAGCGCATCATTGAAGAAATCCTGAAGGCTGAAGGTATCATACATAAGTTCATCCACACAGATAACGTGACCGTATGCGGCATGACCAAGACCACGATCGAAGCACGGAGCGTTTCTTGAAAGCCGCTGTGAAAAACCGTATAACATTCAACACGACCAAAACTGCGACTGCCGCAGACAAAACCCAACCTCTGGTTTACCCAATATGGTAAGGAGAAGACGTGAACCTGACCGGATGAAACTCCTGTGCGAGGTCCCACCGCCAAAAAAATAGGAAGCCACTGTATCGTGACACTGGAATGTTCTCCTACTACTCACAGTGGATACGGTCGTTTTCCGACAAGATCAATCAAGTTGTGAAAAATACGACTTCTACTCTGTCAGAGTATGTAAAATATGCATTCGCACTCCTTAAAAACACAGTAGAAGGCGCTATGGTTGTAATAGTGGACCAAAGTGCTCTTTTGGTAGTTGAAACGGACGCTTCGGACGTTGCAACAGCCGCCGCACTAAGCCAGAATAATCGTCCCGTAGCTTTTTTCTCTCGTACCCTAACAGCCAGTGAAAGGCTTCACCCTGTTGTTGAAAAAGAAGCATGGGCAACTGTCGAGGCCCTTCACAAGTGGAGGCTATCGCCTAGGCAACCATCACACCAATTTAGCCCTGATCAACAGTCCGTGGTCTTCATGTACGACGGGAGACAAACAAGCAAAATCAAAAACGACAAGATTCAACGGTGGGGACTTGGATTATCAGCTTATTTCTGTAACACAGTTTAAAGGCACGGAAAGGAAAATACAGTGACAGATATGCTCTCTCACAACATATGTGTCACTCTTTTCGATGCGACCGAAAGAACTGCACAATTCACTATGCCACCCTGCAGTTTCCCGAATGACCCACTTTGTATGATCTAAAAAGCTGCCCTATTCGACTGAAGAGATTAAACCCATGATTTCTCGGTGCAACGTTTGTGCGGAAGTAAAACCATGACCACAAATCTCCCACTGATCATTTTACCAACGAAAAGCAACCATATGAAAGAATGGGCGTCGACTTCAAAGGCTATCTGCCTTCGACAACTCGCAATCGATATATCTTGACTATCGTTGATGAATAATCGCGTTTGCTTGTGCGTATAAGCATTCCCCTACTGTCATCGACTGTTTGTGCCTACTTTTCCCCGCAACCGTCATGCCAGCGCACACACTCCGATCGAGAGACGAGCTTCGTATCGACCGGGCTGTCTGAGTTCCTGCGAAAAGAGAGTGTGGCTCCAAGTCACACCATACATACAATGCCCAGGGAAATGGACAGGTGGAACGCCTGAACGGCACGCTTGGAAAGTTACCTCTCTAACTAAAACCCAGAGGTCTATCAGTTTCACAGTGAGGGACCGTTCTCGCAGATGCTACCCGTTCACTGTTATACGCGGCAATGAACAGTACTCCGCGCGAGAGACTTTAACTTTTCCCCGCGATCAACCAACGGTACTTCATTGTTGTACTTAAATAACAGGTCTGATAAAGCCTCAATTCGAGGTCTTTGTCTTTTAATTTTCTCTGGTACGGAAAGAAATGTTTCTGTACGACAATTGGCCCCGACAGGCGACTTACCAGACTCGGAACTGACTCAGACATCGGAAGTTCCCTCTGGTACAACACAAACAAACTTACATTATATAGATGTGATGGAACTTGATGCCAGAGATGTACCCATAACCCCTTCCACACCCCGACACAGTTTCAGACATACTCGTCAACAGAGAACTCGCACATAAAATCTGCACAACAGAGAAGCCTGCATCGGTTATTCTTCTCTCCCAGTTATCGTGAGCATCCTACTTACTGAAAATGACTGCTTTTCATCGACGGGGTTGAACGTCATGTCAATTCACTCCCCTTTATACGGTTTTATTTCATTCGTTGTATTTATATTACTATTTCTTGCATTTCAGCCCATGCACGCTTTCTACTAGTTGATTGAAGCGTTGCATTTTGAATCGGAGTTATGAATTTTTCTGTATTCGTTACGAGCGTAATCACTGCCTGACGTTACACAAACGCCGCTGCGCTGCTGATTAGGCTACCTACATAAACTTCCAACTTACCTGGGTCTCCACTCAGAAGAACAATATCGTTTGCGTATCCCAAGTAAGACAGTTTAATGTCACTATTCTCACACGAGGATAGGGGTTAACGTACGAGTCTTCCGAAGCACTCATGCACAAGTACGTATAAAACATTCTCTCGCAGACATGATCGTTATACTTCTCGGTATTAAAAGGTGATTTCTCTTGTAGCAACGGATGTGTCGTGCTGGATTGTAGTAATTCAACCCATAGCATTATTACATCGCTTTAATACAACCGTGCGACAGTGTGAACGCATATCGTTTGCTTTATTGGTAGGGAAACAGGTTCAAATGTGGTCCCCAGTCATGGCTGTTTGTCTCTGACTCTCGCAGAGAGATTCACCTAGAAGCACAAGTAACGCAATGGTTTTACTAGTTTATTGAAACTGGCCCCTAATTGTCTAGTGTATTTGTTTGTACCTTTTGTCGTTAACCCACAACTGAGGCCTTCCCCAGACTTCCAATCTCTTGTGTAGTTCCAGGTCATCAGGGTGTATGTGGTGTCTGAGAGGACTAGCATCTCTGAGTTGGCTGACTGTCGAGTCCCTTGGCGCATCCTCCATCTCCTTGGTCTCCATCACTTACCCAACCCTCGCCTGCGGCTCCACAAAGCTGAAGCTTTCACAAGCGGCCACATCCCGTCAAACTGCTCGACAGACGGGCTAAACCAGATTGAGGGTTACCGAGGTCTCAAAAGCTTCGGCGAGACCGTTTTCGGCATGTGGAAACTGATACTACTGAATGGGTGGGCGAGATCCACCGACTGCAAAGGAAAACTGTCCAACTTACCTGACCCGTTACCCCAGAAGAGGGAAATAAATCGTATAACAGACCACTGGCTTCCGTGGAAACACCCTGCTGCCTTGTAGTCTGCACTCGGGTGTGCAAAGGCTAGAGGTGCAACCTTGGAAAGAGGCCGAACGGTGCTGGGGACACTGCTTCGTACTCTACTCCCGCGACTCTCTGTGATTATTCACGGAACCTCGTGCGATCATCATGCTACGGCGTCCCCGGTAAGCGACGCACCTCGTGTCCCAGCGGTCGAGGTGATAAGATAGCAAGCTGGAATTATTCGCTGCAGGAGAAGAACACAGTCTGTTGGCAACAAAAAACGGATTTGAACTGGTCACTGGTACTATCCTTTACCAGATCCGTTGACTCTCGTTCTCTTTTGTCATCCGCTGTTGAGCTTGTTGGATTTATCCCGAACTGGCAGTGCAGAGCCTCAGAACCATTATTTATTTCCAGCTGGGGGCGTATTTTGGCGAAAAGTGTACACATGATACCACCATCACCATATCACTGCATCAAACACATTAGCTATCTTAAATGGAATCACAAATCTGCTTCTAATGCCACACACCAGTGAAGACTTCGCAAACTCTATTAGTCTCATATAAATTGTCCATGCAAAAGTAACTATCGAGTTTCTCCCTAATTTAAAATTCGCGAAACCCAAGGAACTCCTGATTAAATATATTTTTATGTATAACGGTGGATATATTTAATCTTCTACTTACTGCAATTCTTCCGCTTTTCTCCGCTTGGGTGCAATTTAGTGACTGATTTGTTTAAATTTCTTGCCACCAATTTCATCTGTTCGTCTGTTTTTCCTAGTGAAGATTTAATCTCCAGTCTTCTGGTAAGAAAGCAGAGGGAATTGTTCTGTGTAAGTTTCTTTACAAAGACTCCGCGGGCTTTCACTCGAAAAGCATTGTCCCACACTGCCTCCAAGTGCTCATTCAGACGTCGTTTGATCGAGTATCATCCTTCTCGTCCACCACTGCCGCCAATAAATCTCTCCAAAGATTATTTGCCCTCCATGAAACATGACAACGCAATTGCAGACCAGTTGGTTGAAGTTTCGAGTGTCAGAGAATGGCTCTGAATCCGATTTTTCATCCGAAGGAGAAACTGCATTTTTAACTCCCAAAGCAGAATACCGGATCCAGACCAATTCAGTTATACTAACAGTGATCTGTCGGTAAAGTTCAGGTGATCTCTTAATAACATGTCGGTGACATTTAAGAAGCATTACCATTAGCAGTACGGTAAACAATAGACAGGCAGAAATCCACGTACTCATCTGCATTTTTTTCTTTTATGCTAAATAGCACCCACAAATTAGCAACACCTAATTTTTCCTCATACAATCACTAACTGATAGGCCACATTCACCAGTCACATTTTTCTGCTTACAATAGCAACCCAACCACCAATGGTAACTATGTGACACTAACACAATCCCGGTTGAAACTCATGAAAATATTCAGGACACTATTTCAAGGCCAACTGAGTGGGGTTTTTTCACGAAGGATCACTATTTATTTAGTCACTGATTACCGGCATGTTGTCGGAATGCTACCGTTGGTAATGTATCACCAGGGTTCAGACTATTGGGACCACGAGGGATCTTCAGCAATCTGATTAATTCTCCACGAATTCGCCGACTGCAATAGGTTAAACGTTTGGGAAAACGGGCGATCTGCATAAATGGTCGAAACAGCCCTCTCCAATCTCACCATTTTGCCGATAGTTTGATGGTGTAGCATCACATTCTTGTTCAAGTCTCGGACAAAAATGGAGGCATGCAGTAATCGGAAAGTCTCGGGAATCAACCTACCTGGTGAGCAACTTATGGCTCCCACCATGGCTTTGGTGGAAGCACGGGCGCTATTCTTGTGAGCCTGAGCCTTGAGGGACGACGAGCATAACCCCAAGGCCTTGTTCACACGGCGATTTTGGGATTGGTCCGTTCCCGATGCGGTACACTTATCCCCACGTGCACGTAAACGATTTTGGACACGTCGAATGGTAATGCCCGGACATCAGACCATCGCGTTAGTTCATCCAAATTGTTTTGCGGAACCTCACTGTCCGTACTCAATTCCATGGCATGCTGCAGTACGCACATCACCGAATCATCTCACATGTGGGATCTCAGAATGCCGGAAAAGCATTACTACAAATGTTTCTTACTCTACTACTACTTCCATCATCATCGTACAGCGTTAAACAATAGGGCAAGACCCATCGACCACTGCCTTTCTCACCATCTTGCACGTTGAATTTGAAAGTATGAATATAAAAGATGGACAGGGAGTAGACCTACACGGGTCCACTACACTACTGTTGCATACTACGTTGAATATACTGCTACCTTGCTTATTTTGCAGTAATTATGAAAAGATTGCTGCACACAACACATTTCAGTAGGTATACTGATTTTAAGCAAACTGCCTTGACTGATAATGAAACGTCAGAAACTATTTTCCTCGTCACACCCACACCTAACGGAAATTAAGTACCGGGTAATTTTCACTTCCCCATGTGACTGTGGTTACGTGAAGCCAGTAGAGGAAAACATGTGACCAGACGTCACTGATTTGTATTATCAGAAGAAAGATGGCTCGAGGCATCTTTCTCCTCTGCAAACAAGCACATTTTCGGAGAGAGAGACGAAGACTACGACTTATATAAAAAACCTCCAGGGGGTCACGGTAGACAGAAGTCATCCTACTAAATTCGGAGTGATGGAAGTCCTTGCTATGCAATGAATTACGCGTTCGTGTTTAACGTGTTCGCCTACAACTGACAGCCTCAGGAAAGTCGGTGACTGAACTACCACCCATAAATTGAAGGGAAAAAGAAAGTAAGAGATTTCGTGTAAATTCCTGGAGGAAATGAACATTTTCGAACTGGAATCAAAACTCGCGTCATGTACCACTAAACTACTCCCGACCACCTTCAGAATAACCATCCGAACTCACCGCCGACCAGTGACCTTTGTAACGTCCAGCAAGAAGAAGACGACTCGACCACATAGAAGTTTATCCAAAAAAAATGTGGCACACTACAAATGTGATTACAGTAAGAGAAGAAGTGCACATTACGATTTAGTCTCCAGTAATAACACTGTCTCTAGTTGTCCTCGAGGTTCGCCAGGTGGATTTCTTCCACTGGAACGGAGAAAAGAAGCATGAATTAGTATTCTCGGTCCTACATTGAGTGACTGTCTTCAATTTTCGTAGCAACTTCGATTGAAAGTGACTTCGACGCACACTAAGACGTCTTGAAGTCTTGAAGCAGTATACGAGTTCCAGACTGTAGACTATATAGTCCCGGTTCTTGAGGTATCTTCTTGTCTGCAGTAGTAGTCCCGCTGAAATCAAGAGAGCTAGATAACAGGGGACCACTACCAGGGGAAAATGCGGCAGGTGGTAGCACTGATTGGCTGTCTAGAGTGATCAGTAAGGCGACATCAATATTACTCTCAGAAGCAAGCATGAACTCGTACGATAAAACAGTACAACGGAATCGCAACACCTGAGCATCAAAGTAGGGGGAAATACATCAGCACTTTTCTATGTTTTGTCTTCATTATTTGAAAGCACTCCTAATCTTTCCATATTTATATATTTTTCGGGGCGCGGCGGGGCATTGGCGGACAGGTCGGTTGTGGAAAACTCGAGGAAGGGGGCAGGCACGAGTTGGAATGTTAAAGAGGTTCAGGGAGGAAAAGCTATCCCTGGGATCTTGTCCAACCACTTTTTAGACGTTTCTTTGCTGGGATCGTCGATAACCTTTTGCGGAGAGGAAATCCAAAGCAGGGCTATTCTGTGAGCAAAAAGGTTCTTTCAGACTTTTGTACGAGGGCGAGGCTTGAATACTCTCTTGGCATGCCCTCTGAGTGTGTTCAGGCTCCAACGCGTGAAAAAGTGATCTGCAAGCCGTGTGGTACAAAGGTTGTACATTAGGAAAAGATCTGTCACTCTGCGAGTTCCTGGAGATCGATCAGCCATTGAAGATAAGGGTGTTTGAAAACCCGCGAGCTAGTCTCGTGGTTTATCTTCGTACTTTTTCCAGGATGTCTCTTTCCTTGGCCAGGCCAGAGTGTACAATATTACTGCCCTATCCTAGGAGAGGTCGAAATTAAGTTTCATGAAGCCGAAAGTCTCCTTCCGAAATCGAACAAAGTTTCGTCTTGCCATGTTAAGAAAGCCAAAGGAGGATCTGTTGTCTAGTTGGCGGTGGTAGAAACAAAGAGACTGGTTTAGGCAAAAGCCTGAGACCCTTTGCTAATCCATATCCCGGATTGATGTGGCATTATTCGTCCGGAAGAGTTGAGCCGGGGAGTTGCCCGATGACATGCTCACTCGCTTGTCGTCAATAACTAGTAGGCTCCAGTCGGCAGAACATTGTTTAGCGTGGTCCATTGCCTACTACAATTCTGTGGCCCTGTTGCCCTAGATCGTAACATCCTCAGTATAAATTGCAATGCTCACTGGTGTGTTGTTTGGCAGGTCATTTATATAAATGAGAAACGATGAGGGAACGAAAGCTGACTCTTGGAGGAACCCGTAGTGGATTTGGGTTGGTTCCGAAAAGCAAGGACCGCTGCTGCAGCTTTGCAGACACTAAACTTACTGGAATGCGATTGAGAGCTTAGAGCTTAGGTGAGCCTTGATTATGAATAGGTGTTTGCGCTTAGGTTTACTTGGGAGTGACAACCTCTCCCAGGAGCGGCCAATGCCGGTGCTGGGTCATGCTCCAGCTATAGGCAACCTTCCAATTTGAATCCTTCCTCGCAGTCACATAAGGTGGCTTATAGTCAGGGCAATTGTACTTCAAAGTACTTTCACACATCCAGACCTGCTTCAACCAGTGCGGCATCATAATCCTCTTCGTTCGGACACATGGACCTATCTTAGAAGTCCTTTAGGACATTTGTATGATTCTCATCAGTCATCCATTGAGGTACGCAACTGGTCAGGCAAACGTTGACCAGGCTCTTCGACAGGCCAGGAATTCGGCTTGGCCTTGTTTCCTTCAATTGACTGGTTGTCTGAAGTCTGTTTGCCTAAGTCCACCAGGTACCGGCCGAGTCAGTGGCATCGCCGTCCCACGCCACGTAGATCAGGCGACATGGCGCACTCCAGCTGATCAGCTTTGGCCATTAGATCGCTCAGTCTCCCATCTGTCATGTAAAAAGGATAGCCAATATAACTACCCAACCCAACAATTGCCATCGTTTTGTGTCTCCATTCTTTGGACGGGAATTGAGTCCGCATAAATAGTGAGAGCTTCCAAACCTGCTCTGACCGTGAATCAGAGCCCAGAGGGAAAGCTGCGACGAAGATAGAGCATATTCCCGGAAATTCCGTAGGATCCCAAACTGAGTATAAGATGAATATGTGGCACCCGGTCAAAAGCTTCTGCGAAATCGACAAAGGTTGCGTGAGGGATCATGGCTTCGTCTTAGGTTCGAGTAAGACTATCCGTGACAAAAAGCATATTGCTAATGCATGACCTTCCCGGTAGGAAGCCTTGCCCAGCCGGGGAGACAAATCCACTCCTGCTCAGGTGTGTCAGTGAAACACTTTTTAGCTTGCGATCCCAGGTCTTGCTGGGAATGCTAGTCTGTCTGATAGGTCTGTAGCCCCATGGTTGATGGCGATCGCCCTTTTTGATGGCAGGACTGATTGTCGGTCTCTTCCATGGGGTTCGGAACATACCCGTGTCTAGGCCTCGCTGGAAGGGCTCCGCGTACATTTCCCGCAATTTTACGGGAGCTTTACTAGGAATTCGAGGGTGGATCTCCTCCGGGTCCATCGAACTAAACAGACTAATTTGACGGAGGCGGATCTCTACCTGCCGTCTTGTGGAGTACAGTGCTCAAATACTGCCTAACTGACAGACCTGGGGCTTGGGGATAGACAGAGGTAGAAAGTGTGGTATAAACGGTCTGGAAATACCACCCAAAAATGTCTGCCACCTGGGAAAATGTTATGGCTGGAGAGACGTTTTCAAGGCAAAGAGCAGGTGGGATGGCTCCTGGCTGCCTGGTCGTGTGCATAATTCTGAGAAGAGCAGGATCTGTTTGAGTTTGTTCTTGCGATGATAGCCCTCTGCCGCTTAGTGAAGAAGTCCTTATTTTGATCTTGCAAATGCTGCGAAACCTTTTAAAGTCCTCCAGGTCCGTTTCTAGTCTCGTGAATTTAAGCCTCGAAAACCCCTTAAGGATTTCCTCCAACGGATTTCTGGAGGATCGCGGCGGTGGAGGTTTATCGTTGTCCGTGGCTTGCCTCATATTGTAACAGGGAATGCTGGGGCGAGGGAACGGCGTGAACATCAAGGCGAACTGGTTTTTGGGCAGGAACCCAGAACGCAACTGGATGTGTGGCTCAACATGAAGAATGATAATCCTCTGACAACCCGCGAGCGGAGGCATCTAGAGAAAGTGGCCGTACAACAGACAAGAATTGCTCAGAGTCGTAACAAGGCAAGGTACGATAGACGGAACCAAACACACAAATGGAATCCGTTCATGTCCGGACAGCTGGTAAAAGTGAGGAATCCCAACAGACCCGCAGTAGCCGGTCCGGGGGCTAGCAAGTTCCACAAACGATGGAGTGGACCCTACACCGTACTAGAGAGGAGGAATTCCAGTTTCAAAATCGATCAAGGACCACAAGGCAAATGGGTTAACGGGTGCGACTTGGCACCCTGGCACGTCCGGACCGAATGCTTTAAAGGAAGGGCGAGTGTAACAGGGAATGCTGGGGCGAGGGAACGGCGTGAACATCAAGGCGAACGAACGAACCAAACGAGGGTCACAGACAAAAGAACAGGTGGCGAATATGTCGGAGGCGTCCCGAAGCAGGCAAAAAGAAGCACACAGACGACCAGAGAGGAAGAAGCGGGATCTACGGCAACCAGCAAGATAGCTCAGGTGAAGGGCTGCCGATCGAGCCGTCAACTGAGACAGTCGGGCCAACCGAAGGGAAATGACGGGCAAGAGAAGCGAGCCATCGGCCACAGGAAAATGGACAGAATGCAGCCGAAGCGCTCAAGCAGCGGCAATAGCAATTTTGGTGCCGCGCAGTCTGGAAAAAAGCCTATATAAGCGACTGTATGTGTGCCATGACTTGGCTTGTGTGATCGTGGGAATACAAGTATCCTGCCGTGCATTGTCGTCCTTGTTACGTTGGTGCCGTGACCACGCTCACGTGATGAAGTTTCCGTGGCGGAGGATTGGATCACGGATTTTGAAAGGAAGTGGCATGCAACGGAGTAAAAGGAGACACACCTTTGTTGGCGCCGCTTAGGACACTGCTGACCGGGCGTGCCAAGGCGGTGTATGATCTGAAGATGGGGGGGGGGGGGGGGAAACAAGCCCCACTTATCGGGAGGTCCGTGGGGGGCTGGTGACGGAGTTCACACGGGAAGGTGATCGCCAGAAAGCGATGGACCGATTCAATACGGCTCGTTACGACAGTACACAAGATCCAGTCGTTCATTATCAGTACCTGTTGCACCAACTATCGATCGGGCTGCCCGAGGCAAATGGCGTAACTAGGGCACGCCTTGTTCGTGATCGTTTCGTTCAAAGCGTGGCCCCGGATGTCCAAGGCAGGTTGAGAATGGCGATTGCGTGCGGCGTGAATGATACAGAACTCCTGTTGATGATTGTTCGTGCAGCCCAATAAGAGGTGATAGTTTCGCGACTAGAGCAATCGGATTTGGAGTCCACGTTGCAGAAGACAAGCGAGGAAATCGCACAGGTAAAACTGGAACTCAACCGACAAACACAACGCACTAATGAGGCATTGAGGCATGGAGCACGAAAGAGGTGTTTTGTATGTGGCAAGGTATGACATTTTGCCCGGTACTGTCCAGAAAAACGCTTCTCTTCTTGGTTTCTTTATCCGCATTCAAGTCGAGGAGGGTGCCTATGGTTGAGATCAGAATTGGGGGCGAACGTGAAATTGCAGTCGTAGATACGGGGGCTTGGGTATCTGTGACACCTCGCGTTGAGGGAATTGTAGTGGGGCCATGCGAAATACGAGTGCGTGCAGTCGGAGGAGAGGCTCTGAGAGTAGCGGGAAAGCAGCAGCTAGCGGTTCAGATCGGCGACGTTCGTGTGACACATGAGATGTTACTGGTTGAAGGGGTCGCCGAGACAATCGTTGGGGTTGATCTGTTGGAACGTGTAGGAGCAGAAATTGATTTTGAAGCTCATCGAATGCGGGTTGGAGAGAAGGATGTCGAGCTGCAATCCCGCTGGGGCCGGCTGAACCGCGTTGGGAGTGTAAAAGCTTCCTCTGTCCCAGGTTGTCCAGTCCCGTGTGTCAGACAGTGTTTCGAGAGGTGTGCGGAGTTATTTTCGACACCAGAGGATGAGTACGGCTTTTGCGATTGGCAAGAACACAGGATCAACTTGGTGCCGGGTGCGGTGTGCAAACCAGTGTATCGGAGGCTGCCGCGGAAAGTCGTACCGGAAGTCGAGAAGCAAGTTCGGGACATGCTGTCGAAGGGAATAATTCGGGAAAGCACTAGCCCGTATTCCTCGCCAGTGTTAACGCAGAAATCGGATGGCACGTACAGATTTTGGGTTGACTTCCGGGATCTCAACCGTGTCACAATTAAGGACGAGTTCCCAATGCCACTAACCGAGGAAATATTTGAGCAGCTTCATGACGCGGAGGTGCTGTTGTTAATCGACTTGAGGTCGGGCAATTGACATCTGCCGGTGCTTGGGAGCGACAGAGATAAAACAGCGTTCTGTGTTAACGGGAAGCAGTATGAGTTCCTGCGGATGCCTTTTGGGTTGTGTAACGCACCGGCTACTTTCAGGCGTTTGCTGCTGCAGGTACTGGAACGCCTGGATGGTGTTGTGGTTTATGGGGATGATATTGTGGTATTTTCAAGGACGATTGACGGGCATGTGTCCAGATTAAGCGCAGTCTTAGAGAGAATCAAATCAGCGGGTTTGAAATTGAGTGCAAAGAAGTGCCAGATAGCGCGTGATAAAATCATTTGTTGGGGACATATTGTTGGAAGAGGAAAACTGCAACCCCTACCCGAGAAAGCGGAGACGATTAGGAGCTTCCGCTAGCCAAAATTAAAGCGCCAACTGAGATCCTTCCCTGGCTTGGTCGGCTATGATGCCAAGTTTGTGCCAAATTTTGCCCAGAAAGCTGGTGTCCTGTTTCAACTACTGAGGAGGGATAAGAAGTTCGAGTGGACGTCAGATACCGAGGCGGCGTTCAGGAAACTCAAGGAAAGTGCAAAAAACCCTCGAAACTGTTTGATAATACCAAAGCCGCATGAGAAATTCACCGTAGCTGTGGATGCCAGTGACGTCGGAATTGGCGCAGTATTGTCACAACCGTCTGGGGTGATCGAGTACGCCAGACGACTGCTCACAAGTGCCGAGAGGAAATACTCCACCACGGAAAAGGAATGTTTAGCAATCGTGTGGGCACTGAAAAAGTGGAGAACATGTCTGATTGCTGCTAACTTCTGTATCAAAACGGATCACAAGCCATTGACGTGGTTGATGACAACAAGAGATCCATGAGGGAGGTTGGCACGGTGGGCATACCGCCTGCAAGAAGTCACCTTTACAATCGAGCATGTCAACGGATGAGAAAACGAAATACCTGACGCATTATCCCGCGCGATCCCAGACGACCAACTGCCGGCTGAGGCGATCCTAGTGAATCGGCTAATGTCAAGTGATGATGTTTTCAGCCACCAAAGAAATGACAGTCTGGTGCGGACGGTTTGTTCACATCTTCAAGCCAAAACAAGACCAGACGGGAGCTCACCTGCACTGCACTACTGAAAATTTGGGAGCGACTGAATGCGGAAGATGACAAGCTGTTCGTTGACGTTGATGTGGGACAGGGTCTGCGACCCAGACGACTCCCTTTTGTTCCCGAGGCCGTACGTGAGCAGGCAATACAGCTAGCGCACGAAAGTGTTCACATAGGACAACAACGAGTCTTCGAATTATTGCGGCGCAGAGTCCTCCGGCCCACGATGCGGCACGACGTTGACGATTACATACGAACTTGCCCTGATTGTCAACGGAACTGAGAGCACGTAACAGCAACACCACCAAGCAGCCCATAGAAGCACAGCGAGTCTTTCAGAGCTGGGGTTTGGACATTTTTGGTCCTTTACCTGTGAGTGTTACTGGAAACTGGTATATCATGACAATGGTTGACCAAGTGTCTCGCTGGGTGGAAGCAATCCCGGTACCGGATCAAACAGGCGATACGGTCTCTCGAGTGTTTGTTGATAATGTGGTGGCGCGATTTGGTATACCAGAAACGGTCATCACTGACCAGGGTCCCTGATTCCAATCAAAGAAATTTCGAGACATGTTGGAACAGTGGAGGATCCGGCGAATACGAACGTCGCCTTACCACCCCCAGGCAAACGGAATGACGGAAAGATTCAACAGAACGCTGAAGGAGTGGCTAAATAACCACGGAAGCGATTGGCAAGAAGGACTATCGAAGATATTACTCAGTTACCGCGCAACGAACCATTCAACAACGGGGACGACACCGTTTGAACTGGTTTTTGGGCAGGAACCCAGAACGCAACTGGATGTGTGGCTCAACATGAAGAATGATAATCCTCTGACAACCCGCGAGCGGAGGCATCTAGAGAAAGTGGCCGTACAACAGACAAGAATTGCTCAGAGTCGTAACAAGGCAAGGTACGATAGACGGAACCAAACACACAAATGGAATCCGTTCATGTCCGGACAGCTGGTAAAAGTGAGGAATCCCAACAGACCCGCAGTAGCCGGTCCGGGGGCTAGCAAGTTCCACAAACGATGGAGTGGACCCTACACCGTACTAGAGAGGAGGAATTCCAGTTTCAAAATCGATCAAGGACCACAAGGCAAATGGGTTAACGGGTGCGACTTGGCACCCTGGCACGTCCGGACCGAATGCTTTAAAGGAAGGGCGAGTGTAACAGGGAATGCTAGGGCGAGGGAACGGCGTGAACATCAAGGCGAACGAACGAACCAAACGAGGGTCACAGACAAAAGAACAGGTGGCGAATATGTCGGAGGCGTCCCGAAGCAGGCAAAAAGAAGCACACAGACGACCAGAGAGGAAGAAGCGGGATCTACGGCAACCAGCAAGATAGCTCAGGTGAAGGGCTGCCGATCGAGCCGTCAACTGAGACAGTCGGGCCAACCGAAGGGAAATGACGGGCAAGAGAAGCGAGCCATCGGCCACAGGAAAATGGACAGAATGCAGCCGAAGCGCTCAAGCAGCGGCAATAGCAATTTTGGTGCCGCGCAGTCTGGAAAAAAGCCTATATAAGCGACTGTATGTGTGCCATGACTTGGCTTGTGTGATCGTGGGAATACAAGTATCCTGCCGTGCATTGTCGTCCTTGTTACAATATGAACACTGAAGAATCGGCCTGACGGATGCAATCTCCAAAGCAACTGCTGAGAGTTGCTGCACCGGATGGTTAGTCTTAAAAGCTAGCATTTCGGGCAAGAAGGGAAAGAAAGTTGGTTCTTCTGAATGCTGGGGCAAGTTTGCATTGAGAGGTACTGGCTGGCCAGCGAATAATGTGGTCAAACTGGAGGACCGCGGGGCCCCTGTTGCCTAAAGGATAAGGTACGTCGACCGTATCTACTTGTTGGTTCTCGCTGGAGTTCACCAGACGGAGCAGTGAGGGAACATGCAGTAAACGGTGTCTAGTTAGCTCGCCAACATGATGCCACCAGGGGAATCCTGCCAATAGGTCCGTTGGAGCTTGGCCAAAGGGAATATCATTAGCGTTTCCCGTCTAACTGATAACCAGAGCGTCAAAATCTTCCGATAATAGGAGACGGATGACGTGGCAGATGGCTTTCGGGCCTCGCAGCTGTTCCGTAGGGTGGAGAGATTCGTCCAGACTAGTGTGTGCAGAACGACAAATCACACCGACCGGGAGAAACTGTGCGGAAGAAGTTCCAATCCTCATCCATAAAGAGTCAGTGGGTGGAGTTTTTGGGAAGAGGATAAATGAAGTAGGATGAAAGACTATTGCTAGGATGCGGGACCATCCCACCTGCTCTGTCTTTTAGAGAATCCTCCTGGACTAAGGTATATCCAACGATGGAAATTTCGCCGTCTTATTAATCTGGGGTGGGCCGTTTCCGTGACTGCCCGGATGTGAGGTTTCCTGTCAGCCACCAGCCGCCTCAGTTCTAGTATCTTATTCAAGATACTCAAACCGTTGGTAGAGATGCATCTCAAAGCGTACCCAGTAAAAATTGGAGAAGGCACAAGACAAATGTTGGATGGAAAACGCTGAGCGCGGACCTTTCGGTGCTCCTTTTGGTTCGATCACGTCCTTGGACCTTCCCGCTTGAGCTTGGCTTTTTTGAGGCCGATTTTTTGAGGTAGTTTCCGGGAGCTGGTCTGTGATGAGGATCAGCCGGGAGGAATTTGAGAGTGGAACTAAATTTTGATGGTTTTAGGGCATCAGAATGGTGGACGCAAATCTGAGGTTCCATCTGAGGCAATGTCAACTTTGGGAACAGTGGGACCGAGGAGTTACTGGTAATAGGAGTTGCTGATGGATCTTCCGATAAGGCTACCTTGTTCAGCTTGAATCTTAGAGGCTTAGCTTCCCTGAGAGCAGGGCTAGGAACGGCTGGGCCCGGAGCGGCGCCTTCTGGACAGCCTGCCCGTTTTCCAGGGGTTTTATCCGCCTCTGTGGTGTCCACGGCCATTACATATAGCTCGCCGACAGACTTCTCTAGGTCCTCCTTTGGGGTGGTGAATGCTAAAGGCTCGCAAATAGTGATGTCACATCCAGAAATGCCACCTTAGGTCCTTCCGCATTTTATTCTTTCATAATTTCTGCCAAGTGAGGATTTTTTCAGGCTGTATTGAGCAAAGTTTCTTCCTACTGGTTCCAGGTTATCCACTATCCAACGGACAGCGGGGAGGTGGGGAGAATTGCTCATATCACATATCGGCCTCAATGGTAGCCTCGGCCTATGTCTTGGGTACGCCCCACAGAAGAGAAATACTGGTGTCCATGGGTCTTGACTGTTCATGAGTGTATAGAAGACGTTCGGGAGCGGCTGGCGAACGTGTCTCCCATCGGGTCTAGCAGCGAATACCAACGATATCCCCTCTATCGGACGAATAGGGAAGACGTAAGTCGGTTTACAGATGCGAGGTGTATTCTATATATCGTGGCACCGAAACAGTACCGATACGAGAAATACACCGAACGGAAAACGGAGCGAAACGCGACGGCTGTGCTGAGAGCGAACCGCGAGCGAACGAACGAAAGTGAAAGTGATTTGAAACGAGGTCGACGGAAACCTCGGAAAAGTCAGTCCAGTATGACGTGGGCAACCGGAGAACACTGAGGTCAATGTCAAAAATAGTCATTTTCTCAAAACGATCGAGGTCACTACAGCAGCCCCCAGCTAGAAAGCACGGAAAGCTTTCGAAAAAATGTCAAGGAGTAGATGGCATACAAACGGTACTCGTGTGCGTGAATGCGTGCAAAATACGTGAATGGAACTGTGCTGTAGGATGCTGACGGGCAAAATCCGTGGTATGCAGGAACCGTAGGATGATGGTCGAGCGTAAACCAGATTCGTTGCCAATGACATCGGTTGCGTGAATCGTCATCCAGGTGTGCCACACCAATAACGTCCAGAGTCGGGTAACCGTTAACCAATATGATATCCGGAAGCCAAATCGGTAGGTTCGTAAATGGCAAGGAACGACAAGGACAGGGCCGATCCAGAATGCAAACGTTGGTGCCAAAATTCTCCAAATTTCGTGGGACCAGCGAAGCGTACCATATGGCAAGGTTCCATGAAACGAAAAGAAACGAAAAACTGGTGCAGCAACCGCAATGGACTTGACTAGAATGCAGTAATAACTAATGAGGTATGTCAAATCGTGTCGAAACGATAAACACGAAAGTTATTACTGCGAAGTGCAGTGATTAAGATCGTGTTTGACCTAGTCGCGAAAACGTGCTGGGCAAACGATCTTCCGACCGGAACGTGAGACGGGAGCCTCATTCACGGACGAGTGCGTAGGCGTGCTCTGCTGACTTGAACGTGAGACAGTATTCTCATTCGAGGACGTAGCAGGACCAACTGGCTGCTGACTTGAACGTGAGACGATAGCCTCATTCGAAGTCGTAGCAGTGCCCACTGGGTGCTGTCCTGAACGTGAGACGATAGCCTCATTCGAAGTCGTAGCAGGCAACGCTAACTGCAGACCTTGACATGACACGGAAGTGTCGTCAACAGGTAGTGCAGGGTTAACATCGAATCTCATGTCAGCGAGCGACACACTATCATCAACGTACGCGGCTTTGAGACGATCAATGCTAACGGTATCGACGCGACCGTGTCGATAAACCTTAAAGGTCTTATCGTGACGAGAAATCACGCGAAATGGACCTTCGTAAGGCTGTTGTAATGGTTTCCGTACCGAATCAACACGAATGAATACATGCGAACAAGTTTCGAGTTCGGTCGGAACAAAAACCTGTCGTCGCTGTATTCGAGTCTGCGCCGGAGCGAGATTTTGCATGTACGTAGACAAACAGTGAACGTAAGTCTGTACGGCAAGTGAGTCTGTACTCCGTGGCGTAAAGAATTCCCCAGGCAGTCGTAATGTCGTGCCGTAGACAAGTTCTGCGGTGGAACATTGGATATCTGCCTTTATGCAAGTCCTGATACCAAGCAGAACTAGCGGTAACGTTTCGTACCAGTCGGGGCTCTCGTGTGCTCTAAGAGCCGCTTTGAGTTGGCGATGAAAACGTTCGACTAAACCATTCGATGCTGGATGGTACGTGGTCGTGCGAATGCGTTCCGTGCCCAGCATGTGAGTTGATGAAGAGAATAGATCGGACTCAAATTGTTGCCCTCGATCGGTAGTGATTGTGGAAGGACAACCATATGAAGCTATCCATCGTTCTATCAGATGTCGAGCCACTGATTCGGCCGTGACGACAGAGATGGGAATAGCCTCGGGCCACCTCGTAAATCTATCGATGCACGTTAGTAAATAGGTATACCCGTGTGATGGGGTCAATGGACCCACAATGTCTACGTAGGTGTGATCGAAGCGAGCATCAGGCGTAGCAAAAGTACCGATAGGCGAAACTACGTGCCTATGCACTTTAGATCGTTGACATTGTAGACACTGTTTTGCCCACATACGAACATCCTTATTCATGGACGGCCAGACGTATCGTGCAGCTACTAATCGGAGACTGGCTGCGATGCCTGGATGTGATAGTCCATGTAGGGTATCGAACACGAGACGTCGATATGCAGAGGGTACGACTGGTCGAGGTATACCAGTAGACATGTCGCAGAGTATAGTCCCGGCACTGGTGGCCAGAGGTACGGACTGACACTGTAGCGACGATGACTGAGCTGCTTCCATACATGAAGAATCCTGTGCCTGTGCGGCAGCCATGGCAGGGATGTCTAAAACCGGAGATTTAATGGCATTAAGCGGAATACGCGACAAAGCATCTGCAACGCAGTTCGACTCACCTTTAACGTGTCGTAGGTCAGTTGTGAACTGTAAAATATAGTCTAAATGTCTGACTTCTCGTGGAGAGTAACGATCAGACTTGGTATGCAATGCATACGTCAAAGGCTTATGGTCGGTAAAAAGAGAATGAAATATCGACCCTTGACTGCATGGCGGAAGTGTTTAACGGCATTATATGCAGCCAGCAGTTCGCGACCAAAAGCACTATATTTGGTTTCCGTGGGATTGAGGCGTCGAGAGTAGAACTCTAATGGCTGCCAGATCCCAGAAACAGACTGTTGCAGGACCACTCCGATGGCAAAGTCGGATGCGTCCACCGCTATGCTTAGCGTGGCGGATGGAACTGGGTGTATTAGGAGCGTGGTCTGAGGTAATGTCGCTTTAACCTCCGAGAACGCTACTCGTACGGCATCCGTAAGCGACAACTTACGTGGATTGCCACGAAGTAGATCAGTCAATGGAAGCAAACGTTCAGCGGCATGGGGTATGAAACGACGATAGAAGTTAACTAACCCCAAAAATGCCTTGAGCTCCTTGATTGAGGACGGTACGGCGTAATCTAGAATAGCGCACACTTTATCCTCGCAAGGCTTAATACCCTCTCGAGTGATCTTGTGGCCGAGGAACACAAGTTCCGGTTTGCCAAGTTCACATTTATCAGGACTGACTACTACTCGATGTTCGGACAAACGTTGAAATAGTAGCGTCAAATGTTGGAAATGTTCATCTACGCTCGACGATGCGATTAGCAAGTCATCGATATAGACGTGAACAAATTCCAAGTCTCGTGTAATGCTATCGATAAACCTCTGGAATGTCTGAGCAGCATTTCGCAAACTAAAAGGCATACGTAGGAACTCAAACAAACCAAAAGGAGTCCTGACAGCGGTTTTCTCGACATCTTCAGCGGCGACTAGGATCTGGTGATAGGCTCGCACCAAATCGATCTTGGAAAATACAGTCGTGCCGTGAAGTGATGCCGTGATGTCGTGTATGTGGGGTATCGGTTAACTATCGTAACGGGTAACCGAATTTAGTGCGCGATAGTCGCCACATGGTCGCCAGCTAACGCCATCTTTGTTAGGGACCATGTGCAGAGGTGAGGCCCATGAACTGTGAGAAGGACGAACAATACCTTTAGAAAGTAAAGTGTCAAACTCACGTTTGGCGAAAACCAATTTGTCCGGTGCCAGTCGGCGAGGTCGTGCCGTGACTAGTGGTCCGTTAGTGACAATGTGGTGTGCCACACGATCGGTCACTGTCTCTATCTCTTCAAGTGGTTTAGTCAATATGGGGAATTTAATAAACAAAGACTGAAAATCGTGCGGAATGTTTGAAAACAATTCTGTGATTCGGTGTGCATCTGTTCAAGCTGCAATACCCGTGCTTAAAAGCAACCGCAGAAAAAGTGAGGTCTGTGTCGAGCTTCATCTTATACTCTGGCGTGCTTATGTTGCGATAATATATCGTAAAAAATATATATCGTGCAACGAAAGGAAGACGTGTAACAGCAAAAAATCACAGACTCACCGGGCGGGCGAATAATCCAGGAGGTTCTGGAAGTTTCGGGCTCACCAATATTGAAGACGTTCGGGAGCGGCTGGCGAACGTGTCTCGCATCGGGTCTAGCAGCGAATACCAACGATATCCCCTCTATCGGACGAATAGGGAAGACGTAAGTCGGTTTACAGATGCGAGGTGTATTCTATATATCGTGGCACCGAAACAGTACCGATACGAGAAATACACCGAACGGAAAACGGAACGAAACGCGACGGCTGTGCTGAGAGCGAACCGCGAGCGAACGAACGAAAGTGAAAGTGATTTGAAACGAGGTCGACGGAAACCTCGGGAAAGTCAGTCCAGTATAACGTGGGCAACCGGAGAACACTGAGGTCAATGTCAAACGTCAGAAAAGATCGTAGAGAAAACAGATCCAAAATGGTGTCCAGAAAATAGTCATTTTCTCAAAACGATCGAGGTCACTACAATTGCTATTCGAAATATAATTCTGCTCCCTTAATATTCTCAGGGCTGAAGTAAGTTTTTCTTCCACTGTCCTGTTTCTTTCCTTCTCTCCTTTATGAGCTTCCCACTCTTACAGACCACCGAATATTTGAGAAATCTTATGATCGAAGATGAAATAAATGGTGGTATCCCAGTAGTCTATCTGAATGAACTACTACTACGGTGTACGCTAAATGTCCGGTTCGGCTCCAACAACTAGCTTTAACGACAGACTGATGGAGTTGCGATACACTCGACTCTGAGACCCTTACAAGCTGACAGTTTCGTTCCCAAACCAGAAAACGGGGCACTCAAAGACACCATAGAAAGACTACCCAGTTACTGCCGGTACATGGACGACATTTTAAGTATGGTTGAAAATATGTTCACCCAGATGAACTAGTGGAAAAGTCTAACCAGGCTCACAGTGCGCTCACTTTCACATTCACAGTAGAATTAGGAGGCCACTCTCATTTTCTGGATGTAGACCTTACGAAAATGGAAGATGGGAATCTCGTCCGCCGCATATATCTCAGGCCAACATAAACAGGCCACACACTTTGCCAGTTTCGTGCCTCTAGAACGCAATAGCAACCTAGCCCGATTCCTAGCGTCTCGCTTGGGAAAGATCTGTTCCGAGGAAACAGTGAGCGATGAATTAAACCGCATAAGACAAATGCTACTAAACAACGGGTACCCGGAACGTCTCACTCAAAAGAAAACTTTGGAACTACCTAAGCGACCGTTGATAATTATCACCAAGAAGAGAGAACGGCACATGCAACTTCCCTTCAAAGTAGATGTTAAATGTGAAATAATGGTTCGGCTCCTAAGGAATGCAATCATCTGCACCTTTGCTGTCGCTCCCCAAGCTCCCACTTCACTAGCCAATCAATGATCGTCATGAATCTCAAGGGCGAAATCCCTATCCTTTCCTCCTCCATGTTAACCCATTCATATTTTGCTCATCTTTGGCAATGTTTAAAGGTAAAACGACCCGGCATCTGTCCCAGAGAATCAGGGAAGAGAAATCAGGTTTGCCGAGGAGAGGGAGGAAGGACCGTAACTAGTGCAATTAGGGCGCATCCTCCCGACGCGGGGCACCAGGTGGACAGCGAAGCCCTCAAGCTAACTTGCAAAGTGCCCGTGAATTCTTTGAAGACCTTTCATCAAACAAATTGGGGAACATCATAGACAGTAGCGGTCAGGCTGGTAAATCCGTCGCTTTGTCCACACAAGAGATTTGTCAACTCACTTCAGGTGCCCCGGCCGCAATGGAAAAGTGGTAGGCGAAATCGAGGTGGCCTAGACAGAGACCGTCCAGTCGTGGCAGAATCGGCCATCCCACACCAGACTTTCCCAGTCACGCACAACCAGCTTCTCACCCTGTTGCGAACCACGCGTCACCTACAATACTGATTATCCAATCTTAAATGATACTGTAAACACTTTTTATTTTCTATCAAAAATATGCATTCCTATCATATATATATATATATATATATATATATATATATATATATATGTATATAACAGCATTGGCCGGAGGATGAAGTTACTCAAAACGAGCTTGTCTGATATTGTTCCCCTTTATCAAAGGAAGTGAGAATAGGTTTATCTTGTGTAGCCTTTGTTTTTAGCTTTATCTTCGGAAACATCCAAACAACCCAGTGAATCTCCGCCCTGCCTGTTCTAGGTTTTTTATCTCGCAAGACGAAAGGACGTCAGACCTGAAAGCGGTGTTCCTTTAACGCTCTCTCGCAGGCCCTTCTTATCGGTAGTAAGACTTCCGGTCCTCTCGAGCTTACTGCGGATTTCGATTGATAAAGATCGCGTGAGGCATTTTTGTGGCACTCACACTAACCGACTCGTTAAGTGCCCGACTTTATTAGCCACTCCCAGACCCCTAAGATCCTCTGTTTAAGCAACCAATGTCTGGATGCTTGGTGTCCCCATATAGGGATAGTGCAGTGGTTCTACCTCACAATTGGGGTGTTGGCATTTGTTTACTCTGAGAGGGAGGTCCTACCCCATCAAAAACTCAGGTTCTATACATACCCCTCTGTACAACGACATCAGCCACCATTTCGAGCAGTGCGACACCATCCACAGGTTTGTAGCAGTTACTCTCCAGTCAATCTGCTGGATTATCAGTGAAGAGAAAGGGCAACATGGAGCCCAGGACAGATCTCTGCGGCGCACCTCTGCATATTCTCCCCAGGGTGGAAAAGGCTCGCTTACCATCACGTGGAAATGCAACTGTAAAGAACAATTATTGAAAATCCTTCCAAATGTTCAACGTGCTTTGTAAATTTGACTATATTCAACACTACCTTGAAAAGCTCGCTCATACACCACACATTTTCACGTTTGTTTATCCATGTGTGACATTTGAATTTGGCCTTGAACCGTTTCTGACTGTCGTGCTTGAGCCACGGGGCTTTGGACCTTTGGGTTTTACTGTGAAGTCTATTTGACCGCATACTTGAGGTTTGTATATATTCGTATCCTTTGTGAATTTCAATTTAGTACCGTAGAAACTACGAATCAATCTTGTTCTGGTTTTGGGATTCGTTTGAGTTGGCTACGCGTTGCTCGATTTGCGAGAATTGACCTACAGTACTCAAGTGGAACCTGGACAAGAAAACTCATTGGAAGTGCCCAGACGAGGAAGCAAGAACCTTTTGAGACAACAGGAATTAACTCGGCAAGTCTCTTCAAACCGAGGTCAAGGTCAACGTGACGTATATATCAGGTTGTCTCGTTTTTTTCCTTTTTCCATCGTTTAGGCCTGTTTTTACTTAGCTCCTGTTAGTAATATCTATCTACTTTGAAGCGTCAAATAGTCCGTGGCGATAACTGCGACACACCACCGTGGGTCCATAACTTATTACCGTGAAAAATCAAAACAACCCTATAATAGGAAATCTAGACCTTTACCTGCCACAAATCACCCCTTGTGAGCCCATCTATAAAATACTCAGCGATTGTTTGCTGAATCAACTCTTTTAGTTATCGTTTCCTACTTGGCTAAAACTCTAACCCCCCTTCGTCCAAACAGCGAAACCACCTGGTCAACCCTATTTGCAAACGCCCTAGGTGACTTCCTATAGAATTTCATCTCCGTTCCGTATCTAGGCTCTTTGCAGTCGCTAAATTTTCAATAAAACTAGTTGGTTATCCGAAGCCTGCAGACACAATGCGCAATTCCAAAAGAAGCAGACCGGCCGGTAAGATTTTGCCACGCGTAGCCGTACGTCTCCCAATCACTACGCCATGCTCCGTCTCATTAACGAACATCCATGATGACGCAAATAGTAAGATTGACAGCCTCTTACAACACGTTAGCTCACTCGAATCGCGGATTGAAGATCTTGACAGAGCCACCAGAATTCTGACACCACTGGCTCAACTCCTCGAGCCCTCTATGGTAACTACGGACTGTAACTTAGTTGCCACGTGTAACTTCATTGACAGCATATCTGCAGAGGTTTCAAAACGAATACGAAACTCGAATCACGCCATTGTATTGAACATTCCCGATAGGGCCCCACTCAACATGGTCAGCAGTACCTTGCTGAAGGCCGCTAACATGGAACGTGTGATATGCCGTAGCAGCAGACCACGCAAACAAACACAACAACACCAATGCCCTCTACTTTTCTAATTTCCGGACTTACTGACGGCCAGTGAGTTCATTCATAAACAAACAATTATTGCTATTAATTCGCCATACAAGAACATTCGAATAGCACCTGACAAAACGCCACTACAAAGAGAAGTGCTGAGAAAGTCGAACTCCCCTAAACATCCAAGGCAGGAATCTGCCAAAAGACACCTAACCCCGTCATTCCCCTAACCTACTCTATGAAACCAGCGTCTACCAGGCAACGACTGTCTGATGTAGACCTTGACGCAACGCCTGGGCCTTCTCCAAATCCACCAGTCTCCAAGCGCCCTAGGCTCGTCAATAGTGTCGCAGATGCCTGGGACTCGAATCCACCAAGTCCCGCCAGACAGCTTAGCTCTGTGCATCAGAAGCAGCTACCTAACTAGCGTAGCCTCCCTGACCTAACAACTTTGCATCACTCTCCCAAGGCGACACATAAATCAAAGTGTGGTCGTTCTTGTCCACACCACATAGCCACGACTAAAACCCATCCGCGCGACCGCACCATACCATTTCCAGGTCATTTTCGTTCGAATCAAACCTGTCAGAATTCAGGGCATACACCCGTAAGCAAGCTGCCAAGAAGTAGCGTACCTAAGGACACAACCTCACCGTTGCAACCTAACTTATCACCAATGGGCCGAAAGTTGGTAACGATCTACACTCAGCCCCCAATGCAGAGTGTCGATAGCAACGGTAACACTTGGCCGCAAATCCAGAATTCGGCAACCCACACTCCATCCCTACTGAAGGCCTCAACATTTAGTTCATTAGGCAACGACCGCCTTATATCACCAGGCTGCACCCCTAATGTCATGCAAAGATTAGAAGCGAACAGACACCCTTGTAAGATGTCACTAATGCCGGGACCTACAGTTTCTGTTCCCAAAATAGATTGTTTCTCAAACCGTTATTCCTACCAGCGAAATCCCCGCTCTACGCGCATTTATACGGACGATGCTCGCAAAGCACTTCACAGCTATTATTCAAAGCTGCATCTGCCTAGCTCTTCATTTCCTAACTTTTCCGTGCCGCCACCGTTTATTCCGCTAGTTCCTTTACCATACCAACATTTTCGTTTTGCTCCACCACAGGCGTTTTACGCGCAGGATACATCCACAAACCCCCTCCGAGTAAATTTTCCCCACCCTGTGGCATACAATCCCACAATCTTTCGTCTCTTCTAGCCCTGACGAACCACTTTTCAATACCGACACCTTACCAGTCGTTCATACCTTCGGCAGCACACCGAACTCCGAAGGCCAACTACCCAACACTGCGTATTACCAATACCTCCTTCGTTGATGACCTCCATATAACCCCCCTACCAACCGCCGATTCCTATCCCACCTCACCCGGGCAAGTCGCATCGATGGGCGGCGAAGCCACCCCAAACTCTTTTAGTCCCTACCCTCTGAGGCCTGCTCTTACCACACAACAACCAATGCCAAGGTTGTCACGTGGGCAAGCCAATACCCTCCGTAACCACGTATTCTATCACTGCACTGGGGCATTGAACGATCCCAACGAATCAGGACAAGTGGCAGGACTACTTCGTCTAAGGTCTTCTCTTTCACCCCGTAATAACCCTAAATTAATTACCTCCGGTTCGTCCGCGGCTGGTGCTTCCGAAGCCATCGCGGAGGTATCCAACGCTCACTTTTCCTCCTCTTCGGTAATAGCTCCAACTCACGCCCCTCACCGTGCACTTCCTCCAACCAACAACTCCCATACATTACCTAACCCTGACACTCACTTCCACATGAGTGGGTTGTTATTCATCTTATTTAATTCGCGATTTATCTTAAATGGGCTTCATCACTTAAAAAATTATGTCATAACCTCCAGTCCTGACATCATCTTTATTACTGAAACCTGGCTCACCGAACACACCAGCACAAGCGAAATTATGCTTGAAGGGTACAAGGCTTTTAGGGTAAATAGGATCGACAGACGCGGAGGTGGGTGCCTTGTGTACGTACAGCACGCCCTTTCAGTGGTCCCCATCAGACATGCCACACTCGACTCAATTCCGGATTCTCTATGGCTCACAATTCGGTTCTCAACTGTAGTCATGCACATTGGCTGTATCTATCGCCCGCCCCCATCTACTATTGCAGACTCAACTTCTTTAATTAAAGCCTTTGATTACCTTTCACTACTACCTTCGGCAGCGAAAATCATAGCCGGTGATTTTAACTGGCCTAAAATATCCTGGAGAAACCTCACGGCACCTCCCAACTTAATAGACTTTGTGTCCCATACTCACATTGGGGGCTGGGTGCAACACGTTAAAACCCCTACTAGAAACGCCAACATACTAGATCTTATATTCACCCACAGCGTTTCCCACTTTTCGGTTTCCGTTCTGAATAAATTTCCGGGTAGCGACCATAAGATAGTGGCCGGTAACCTTTCCTTCAATCCTTATCCATCAGACTATCTGACCCCAGTCAACAATCCCGTCCGATTAAATTGGAACCCTCTGCCAAATCTCATCCATAATCAAGATTGGAGCAGTTTTTTTCTAACGGCTGACCCCCAACAAGCGGATGATCACTTTTACTTTAACATGGGAAACTGCCTCCAGAAACTTGGCCCAATATCCCAAAACTCCTCCCTTAGGAAGTCCAAGCTTGCATCCCTCCAACAAAAGTACCTTAAGATGCAAAGACTTTACCTCCAAAACCACGAATTCTCTCTTTTCATAAGGCTAACGTGTCTTACTGATATTATCCGGGACCTAAAGGAAAAACAGCTCCGCAACGAAGAATCCAAAGCCCTAAGGCATCCCAACAAAGCACTGAAACTCTCACTCCTACACAAATCTAGGAATTCGGCAACGGATACTATGATCCAATATGTCGTGCTACCGAATAAAACTTCGGCCACCTCCCCTTCTGATATCGCTGAGGCCTTCAACCATTACTTCGCCAATTCCATGGCCCTGGCCTCAGACACAGCACCCCCAAATCCTCTGGCTATTACCAGCTCTTCCTTATCTACCCTAACCTTTGAAGTAAACGTTATTTCCAGGCTCATCTCACGTTATAAAGCATCTGCGCGACCTGGACCAGACGGGTTGCCCCCAGCTGCAATCATTAACGGTGGATCGGACCTTCCACTTTTACTACTGAACCTATTCACCTTGTCACTGAAATTTAGTTTGGTACCGTCGAACTGGAAGCGTTCAGTCATCTACCCATGACATAAAAAAGGACCTGTCCACGAACTTGCCAATTACCGCCCCATCAACCATACCCCTATCATTTCCAGAATAATGGAAACGATTATCAAAGATGGCATTACCACCCATCTTCTCGCTTCTAACCTTCTTAGCGATAGGCAGCACGGGTTCCTCAAATCGCGATCATGCACCACATGTCAGTTTGACTTCCTCAACCTAGTCACTAAGGCTGTTGATAGCGGGCAGGCATTAGTAGTTGTCTACCTAGGTCTGTCGAAGGCTTTCGACCGTGTTCCACACCTGCATCTTATCTCCAAATTGCGTTCATTCGGCATTGGTGACCCGCTGCTTTCTTGGCTGAAATCTTATCTTGCTCATCGTTTGCAAGTGGTCCTCGCCAACGGACATACTTCTAAACCGAAACCTGTTACAAGTGGCGTTATACAGGGAAGCGCACTGGGTCCTCTCCTATTTCTGATGTACATTAACGACGCATTGGATCTAGTACACCATGGGACGCCATTCTTGTTTGCAGATGATATAAAAATAGTTTACTCTTTCAATTCCAATGATGCTACCCATACTCTTTGCAACATTTCCGCTGACCTCGCAGCACTTGACCGCTGGTGCCACACCTGGAGGATGAGCTTTTCCACTGATAAGTGCGAGGTCCTAACCTACAAGTTCCAATTGCCCCCTGGATCCTTAACTCTTGGTGGGTCCCCAATAGCCATTCGACCTACTGTCCGCGATTTGGGCCTCAACTATTCTTGCTCCCTCAACTTTTCTGAGCACGCTGCCATCCAAGCGGCCAAGGCTAGAAGAAGTGTGGCCCTTCTCTTACGGTCCTTTCGTCTCCGGGACAGCATCATCAGCATCTACAAATCACACATCAGGCCTTTGCTCGAATACTGCCCAATAATATTTTCTAACATGACGAAATTCGACAGAGTTGCGATTGAAAGCATACAAAGGCGTTTCACCAAACAACTACTTGGTCGGTCCACGTCTTTAAGCTATAGAGAACGATGCTAAAATCTGGATCTTGACCCACTCTGGCTCCGCCGCTTAAGACTAAACTTAGTCTTTTTGTATGACCTGCTCCATAACCGGTCTTTTTACTTTGACCCAGTAAGCTTCTCCCGTGAAACCCCCTACTCACTTCGGCACAGGCCTTTTACTGTCCCTTTTAGTATAGCTAAGTCGGCCATACGGTCACGTTTCTTCCTTCTTGTCTACTCTAAAGTCTGGAACAAGTTGCCCATCACCATTCGAGCTTCACAAACCAAGTCCCAATTTCTGTCGGCACTCATCCCATATCTCAGCGTCACCCGTGCACTACAGTTATCTAATATATGCTTGGCAGAAGAAATAGCTTACGAGAGGGGCCTCGACTTCTAAGACCAACCCCTTCTCCGACCCTGCTCCCTTCAATTAAGGACACAATCAACGATAGACAGTTTCATCTATCTGGCTGAGTTCTCAACGCTAGACTACCTATGGCCACTTCCTCAGTGAACCGAACAAATGGAAATGCCACTAATTTTAACCACTTTGCTTCCATCCAACCCCGTAGTTTCTGTCACTCTTATGCCTCGTCCTTCACTGGTTTTTATATGCCTCCATTAACCGTTGATCCGCAGCAGGGGCACACCCTGACTGCTGCTTTCTATCTGCTCTCCTTTCCCACGTAACCCCCCTTCATTCTTAGCCCTTTTTCAACTACTGTCATGTTAATTTCCACATTTTCAAGGGTTTTGTCTGTTTGTTCCATCACTTGTAAACAGCTGATTATGCACTTGGCATGCCTCGGACGTCTCCAAAATAAACCATTATTATTCATTATTACATTATCATAACCCACAGCTGGAAACACGTCCAGACTGCAGTACCCCTTTATTTCAGGTTTGCTGTCTCCCACTATCTCAGTCGCAAAACTGGCTAACCAAGGATGCCACTTTGACTCGTACGGACAGAGACTCAAGTGGAACCTACCATAGCAATTGGGACCGAAATCAAACTATACAACAGGAAATACTCCTAATTGCTTATCAGATCGTTCAACGTTTTCAAACGCAACCAACTCGAGTTCCAGTTCACGCGCATGCCGCTACTATACAGCCACACTCGACTGATCGACCGACACATACATTGTCCTGCCAGACGAACCTTACGCACTCGATGCCATACGTTACCAGAAACGACGCTGAATAACACTGAAGGCAAATGTGTCAACACATACATATGTATTTGTCAGTGAAACAGCATAATAACTCTGAAGTCCATGCGGAGATTTCCCATTTTATCATCCGTTACCACTGTTTATCTTTCCTACGACCCGTAGCCGGCTGGAAATTGACTCTCCACTTCCCGAAGACCTTCCAGTTGCGCTTTCTTATTTCAGAATGGTACATGTTACTGATCCTGAATCTAAACTCACCTTTTTATGGTCTGCTGTTTCTCCCATATCCACCAGTGTTCACTCTCACAAAATTGGTCTCATGCCCCCCTGCTTCAAAACTCATTCCGCTTATTGAACTCCAGTAAATCCGTCATTCAGGGTTTGCATTGTCTTCATGATCGCTATCCTCTTCGAATGCGTTGATTTTCCCGAACATACTTCTTTACAATTTTTCACCCTTTTTCCTCTTGCTCAAAAATTTACACCATCTGCATAACCTCGGTGGGCCTCCGAACTCCTTGGCTTGCATTATTCTCGTTCGTAATGCGTCCTTAGCACTGCGTTAATGATTTTTCGATATCTCCACTGCGAACCAGTGCCCAGGCCGGAATCAAAACCGGTTCAAAAGTGCCGCGCGAAAAAATTATCAGAATGATCCATTCAAACTGCTGCTGACTCTGTTTTTCCATCTTTGATACTCTCGACTTTCATATTCTGAATTTGTGAATATTCCATCTTATTGAGTAACGTGTTACACCATGATAATGCGCTACAGCGTGCATCTCGAGTATGGCCGAGAAATATACCAGTATTAGTTTGGGTGTTATGGATTCTCTAGATAATGCTAAGTTTACTAGTTCTGTCAGTGCTAGGTCATATATATCTGACCGCGATGAGTTTGACGATATTAGTACTCATAGAATGAGAGTGATAAAGTTAGAGAACGAGCTGCGGTTAGCCAGAAAGGAAGCAGAGCCTCTTACACAAGGAACTGGTCTCAGCGAGCCAGCAAAGAGTCCATGTAGTTCACGATATCAACATTTAAACGGCACTGTCATTAACGAATATGAACCCATGAGAAAGCCTGAAACTACCGAGGCTTTGGAATTCGATCTGCCGAGAGTGGAGCTGTCCTATTTCGACGGGCACCCCGAGCAATACTGTATATTCATGAAACAATTCGAAAATTTTGTTGAGTGCAAAGTTGCAGATCCTGATCAGAGGTTTTTGTATTTATTACATTACTGTCGTGGGAGGGCCAAAAGGGCTATCGAAGGCTGCGCGATGCTTGATCCACCAATGGGGTACATCAGAGCAAGCAGAATCCTGAAAAATTTGTTTGGACAACCATTCAAGGTGGCTAGAAGCCTGATTGGTGGTGTTTTATTGGAGGCAAAAAGGACTGAGGACAAGGCTGAATCACTGTCACATTTGGTGATAAAAATGCAGAATTGCAGTATAGCACTGGAGCACTTAGGATACCAGTCTGATCTGAATGCATTGCACACACAGGAATGCAGTGTCCGATATCTACCTATTGATTTACAGAGCCGATGGGCAGAGGATGCTGAAAAAATAAACATGCTTGAGCGGGAATCTACGTTCAACGACTTGACGGAGTTCATAGGTCGTCAATCCCGTATCGCCAACAGCCGATTTGGACAAATCGTACGCGAAAGTTGCAGGCTGGCTCGAACGGAACCAACATCTCAAATTGTAGGGAAGGACTGTAACCGAATCCACGCTTTGGCTAACATGCACACGATGATTCGAGAACCCGAGATGTCAACTGAATGCAAGCTATGCAACTCCCTGCATCGGTTACCAGATTGTCCGACCTTTCATGGGACGAGTGTACCCGACCGGTGGTGCGCAGTAAAAAAGATTGATTCATGCTTTATGTGTTTGAACAACTCTCATCGAGCCTCTGAATGCAGCTTAAGGGTGAAATGTAACCGGGACGGATGCTTGGGTAACCAGCACTCGTTACTACTCGGCCCTCTCGACAATAGACCTTCAGCAGGATGAACCCAGAATTGTCTGTTCAACGGGACATGATGATTTCAAACCTGCAGGATTAGGTATCGTACCTGTCGGCAGCGTGACACCTAAAGGATTGAGGAGGGTCAATGCATTTTTGGACACGGGGTCGGATACCTCGCTGATTACTCGCGAGCTTGTAGAAAGCTGTGAACCAGTCGGCGAGCCTACCTCGCTCACTATCAGCACGATTGCAGGGGGTCATGTTGACAATTCTAAGAGGCTGACCCTGCAGTTAACGTCTCTATCTGATGAGGGGACCGTAGAAATTCTGGAAACTTTTGTAATAGACAGCTTGCCAATGAGACCAGTTGACTCTATTAGATCGATTGCCAAGAGATGGTCTCATCTCAGATATATAGCGTTCGAAGAAGTGTCTAGCCCGCACGTCGATATACTAATTGGATGCAATGTACCAGAGGCCCATTGGGTGCTTGAATAGAGCATAAGCAATCGAAAAGAACCATTCGCTATGCGAACGATACTTGGCTGGACACTTCTCGGACCCCTGACGAACGAACTTTGACAACCTGCACCAATAAATTGCTTAACCGTTGCTGAGAGTAGTGCCTCTGTATAACACAATCACTTTTTCGATACCGAATCCAATGGTACATCTCAGGAAAGCGAAGTTCACTCAAAAGAAGATCAGTCGGTGCTTTCGATGGTTAATCCAAAGACGGGACGTCACAGTGGGCAACACAAAGTTGCTATACCCAAGAGACCACTGTCAAGTCATCTATAAAGAAATGGAAAAGTTGACCGGAGGCTTTTGAAATATCTCAAAAAAGGACATGCTCGAGAAGCCCTGCTGAAAGTTGAACATCAGCTGGTCACCCAAAGCAGCTTGGAATTTGCCAACCCAGTAACAGTGTACAGTACCTGGGTGGAACTGCATGGCCGGCGGCGAAACAAAGTACCCTTTGCCGAAACAAAAATTGCTGAGCTGAAGTCAGTATCCCTAAACGAACTCAGAATGACTGCGCTGGTATTGGGTTTTGAGGTAGCACCAGTGCTAAAAGAGAACTGTACCACCACTGAACTGAGCCTTGCATATTGGACAGATCCTACAGTTGCGTTGCATTACAGGAAACAAAAGAAACGAAGAGCGTGTTCGAAACATCAGAGAGTTAATCGACTCGTAGCAGGAAACAGCGAGGAAAATGTTGATGATTCGAGCTCGAAACCACATACAAAGAACAATATAGCTTGCAGATCGCCTCGCTCCGAGTCACTCAGCATTTTATTCCATTTCATGCTCTACAACTATTCAACTGGACCCATTTGTCCTGAAAAGTTGCAAAATATACTTAGTTCCAGTTTCTATCCAGCGTGCATATAGGCGAAAAGGAGAAATTTATTAATATTTCACTTGAACAGTTCAAGTGAGGCTTATTAGCTGTGAGCACATTATGAAACTATTCTTGTCTTTAAAGACGAACATTTATTTACATTTTATACAGTATTGTTTGTAACATATTTTGTACGCAGAAAAACTTTGAAATACTCTGATAGATGTCAGTATTCGATCAATTTCCGTGTTCAAGTGTGTTTCGATACTGTCCGCCGTACACTTGTTTTCGAAACTTATTCATAATCAGAAACCGGTTTTCATTTCTTTCGGAAGATTTGGTTCTTTAATTTTATGTAATTCCACTGGTTCGTGACCTTTGAATTTTACGCGATATCTCATTGGGCTTTGGACCAACGTTCAACTTCTGCGCTCATGCTTGTAAACAAAAGTGGTCTAACCAGTTGCTGCAATAGTTTACTGCTTGTGATGCGAGACTTAGCTCGTGCGGCGAAACGCTTTACTCTGCGAAGCCTTCATCTTCATCGTGCGTCTGACTGTGTGCGTCGGTCTCCTGATGAATACGTCAATCTCAAGTTGTGCTGTGGGATTTGGAATTGATTCATTATGGATTGTGCGATGATGACTACGGCGGAAACCTGTTTTACGCGCAGCTAACACAGGACGTTAGTAACCACAGCCACTGACAATAAGTAAAAGGTAGGTAGGGTGAGAATCATGACCCCATCCTGAACCTTAGACAGCCACTTTTGCTGAAGGATTTTGGCCGGCGGTGTAAAGAACGAATATTGATAATGCTTCCAAATGTTCAACGTGCTTTGTAAATTTGACTATATTCAACACTACCTTGAAAAGCTCGCTCATACACCACACATTTTCACGTTTGTTTATCCACGTGTGACATTTGAATTTGGCCTTGAACCGTTTCTGACTGTCGTGCTTGAGCCACGGGGCTTTGGACCTTTGGGTTTTACTGTGAAGTCTATTTGACCGCATACTTGAGGTTTGTATATATTCGTATCCTTTGTGAATTTCAATTTAGTACCGTAGAAACTACGAATCAATCTTGTTCTGGTTTTGGGATTCGTTTGAGTTGGCTACGCGTTGCTCGATTTGCGAGAATTGACCTACAGTACTCAAGTGGAACCTGGACAAGAAAACTCATTGGAAGTGCCCAGACGAGGAAGCAAGAACCTTTTGAGACAACAGGAATTAACTCGGCAAGTCTCTGGGGATGGTTTGGGTGTTATGGATTCTCTAGATAATGCTAAGTTTACTAGTTCTGTCAGTGCTAGGTCATATATCTCTGACCGCGATGAGTTTGACGATATTAGTACTTATAGAATGAGAGTGATAAAGTTAGAGAACGAGCTGCGGTTAGCCAGAAAGGAAGCAGAGCCTCTTACACAAGGAACTGGTCTCAGCGAGCCAGCAAAGAGTCCATGTAGTTCACGATATCAACATTTAAACGGCACTGTCATTGACGAATATGAACCCATGAGAAAGCCTGAAACTACCGAGGCTTTGGAATTCGATCTGCCGAGAGTGGAGCTGTCCTATTTCGACGGGCACCCCGAGCAATACTGTATATTCATGAAACAATTCGAAAATTTTGTTGAGTGCAAAGTTGCAGATCCTGATCAGAGGTTTTTGTATTTATTACATTACTGTCGTGGGAGGGCCAAAAGGGCTATCGAAGGCTGCGCGATGCTTGATCCACCAATGGGGTACATCAGAGCAAGCAGAATCCTGAAAAATTTGTTTGGACAACCATTCAAGGTGGCTAGAAGCCTGATTGGTGGTGTTTTATTGGAGGCAAAAAGGACTGAGGACAAGGCTGAATCACTGTCACATTTGGTGATAAAAATGCAGAATTGCAGTATAGCACTGGAGCACTTAGGATACCAGTCTGATCTGAATGCATTGCACACACAGGAATGCAGTGTCCGATATCTACCTATTGATTTACAGAGCCGATGGGCAGAGGATGCTGAAAAAATAAACATGCTTGAGCGGGAATCTACGTTCAACGACTTGACGGAGTTCATAGGTCGTCAATCCCGTATCGCTAACAGCCGATTTGGACAAATCGTACGCGAAAGTTGCAGGCTGGCTCGAACGGAACCAACATCTCAAATTGTAGGGAAGGACTGTAACCGAATCCACGCTTTGGCTAACATGCACACGATGATTCGAGAACCCGAGATGTCAACTGAATGCAAGCTATGCAACTCCCTGCATCGGTTACCAGATTGTCCGACCTTTCATGGGACGAGTGTACCCGACCGGTGGTGCGCAGTAAAAAAGATTGATTCATGCTTTATGTGTTTGAACAACTCTCATCGAGCCTCTGAATGCAGCTTAAGGGTGAAATGTAACCGGGACGGATGCTTGGGTAACCAGCACTCGTTACTACTCGGCCCTCTCGACAATAGACCTTCAGCAGGATGAACCCAGAATTGTCTGTTCAACGGGACATGATGATTTCAAACCTGCAGGATTAGGTATCGTACCTGTCGGCAGCGTGACACCTAAAGGATTGAGGAGGGTCAATGCATTTTTGGACACGGGGTCGGATACCTCGCTGATTACTCGCGAGCTTGTAGAAAGCTGTGAACCAGTCGGCGAGCCTACCTCGCTCACTATCAGCACGATTGCAGGGGGTCATGTTGACAATTCTAAGAGGCTGACCCTGCAGTTAACGTCTCTATCTGATGAGGGGACCGTAGAAATTCTGGAAATTTTTGTAATAGACAGCTTGCCAATGAGACCAGTTGACTCTATTAGATCGATTGCCAAGAGATGGTCTCATCTCAGATATATAGCGTTCGAAGAAGTGTCTAGCCCGCACGTCGATATACTAATTGGATGCAATGTACCAGAGGCCCATTGGGTGCTTGAATAGAGCATAAGCAATCGAAAAGAACCATTCGCTATGCAAACGATACTTGGCTGGACACTTCTCGGACCCCTGACGAACGAACTTTGACAACCTGCACCAATAAATTGCTTAACCGTTGCTGAGAGTAGTGCCTCTGTATAACACAATCACTTTTTCGATACCGAATCCAATGGTACATCTCAGGAAAGCGAAGTTCACTCAAAAGAAGATCAGTCGGTGCTTTCGATGGTTAATCCAAAGACGGGACGTCACAGTGGGCAACACAAAGTTGCTATACCCAAGAGACCACTGTCAAGTCATCTATAAAGAAATGGAAAAGTTGACCGGAGGCTTTTGAAATATCTCAAAAAAGGACATGCTCGAGAAGCCCTGCTGAAAGTTGAACATCAGCTGGTCACCCAAAGCAGCTTGGAATTTGCCAACCCAGTAACAGTGTACAGTACCTGGGTGGAACTGCATGGCCGGCGGCGAAACAAAGTACCCTTTGCCGAAACAAAAATTGCTGAGCTGAAGTCAGTATCCCTAAACGAACTCAGAATGACTGCGCTGGTATTGGGTTTTGAGGTAGCACCAGTGCTAAAAGAGAACTGTACCACCACTGAACTGAGCCTTGCATATTGGACAGATCCTACAGTTGCGTTGCATTACAGGAAACAAAAGAAACGAAGAGCGTGTTCGAAACATCAGAGAGTTAATCGACTCGTAGCAGGAAACAGCGAGGAAAATGTTGATGATTCGAGCTCGAAACCACATACAAAGAACAATATAGCTTGCAGATCGCCTCGCTCCGAGTCACTCAGCATTTTATTCCATTTCATGCTCTACAACTATTCAACTGGACCCATTTGTCCTGAAAAGTTGCAAAATATACTTAGTTCCAGTTTCTATCCAGCGTGCATATAGGCGAAAAGGAGAAATTTATTAATATTTCACTTGAACAGTTCAAGTGAGGCTTATTAGCTGTGAGCACATTATGAAACTATTCTTGTCTTTAAAGACGAACATTTATTTACATTTTATACAGTATTGTTTGTAACATATTTTGTACGCAGAAAAACTTTGAAATACTCTGATAGATGTCAGTATTCGATCAATTTCCGTGTTCAAGTGTGTTTCGATACTGTCCGCCGTACACTTGTTTTCGAAACTTATTCATAATCAGAAACCGGTTTTCATTTCTTTCGGAAGATTTGGTTCTTTAATTTTATGTAATTCCACTGGTTCGTGACCTTTGAATTTTACGCGATATCTCATTGGGCTTTGGACCAACGCTCAACTTCTGCGCTCATGCTTGTAAACAAAAGTGGTCTAACCAGTTGCTGCAATAGTTTACTGCTTGTGATGCGAGACTTAGCTCGTGCGGCGAAACGCTTTACTCTGCGAAGCCTTCATCTTCATCGTGCGTCTGACTGTGTGCGTCGGTCTCCTGATGAATACGTCAATCTCAAGTTGTGCTGTGGGATTTGGAATTGATTCATTATGGATTGTGCGATGATGACTACGGCGGAAACCTGTTTTACGCGCAGCTAACACAGGACGTTAGTAACCACAGCCACTGACAATAAGTAAAAGGTAGGTAGGGTGAGAATCATGACCCCATCCTGAACCTTAGACAGCCACTTTTGCTGAAGGATTTTGGCCGGCGGTGTAAAGAACGAATATTGATAATGCTTCCAAATGTTCAACGTGCTTTGTAAATTTGACTATATTCAACACTACCTTGAAAAGCTCGCTCATACACCACACATTTTCACGTTTGTTTATCCACGTGTGACATTTGAATTTGGCCTTGAACCGTTTCTGACTGTCGTGCTTGAGCCACGGGGCTTTGGACCTTTGGGTTTTACTGTGAAGTCTATTTGACCGCATACTTGAGGTTTGTATATATTCGTATCCTTTGTGAATTTCAATTTAGTACCGTAGAAACTACGAATCAATCTTGTTCTGGTTTTGGGATTCGTTTGAGTTGGCTACGCGTTGCTCGATTTGCGAGAATTGACCTACAGTACTCAAGTGGAACCTGGACAAGAAAACTCATTGGAAGTGCCCAGACGAGGAAGCAAGAACCTTTTGAGACAACAGGAATTAACTCGGCAAGTCTCTGGGGATGGTTTGGGTGTTATGGATTCTCTAGATAATGCTAAGTTTACTAGTTCTGTCAGTGCTAGGTCATATATCTCTGACCGCGATGAGTTTGACGATATTAGTACTTATAGAATGAGAGTGATAAAGTTAGAGAACGAGCTGCGGTTAGCCAGAAAGGAAGCAGAGCCTCTTACACAAGGAACTGGTCTCAGCGAGCCAGCAAAGAGTCCATGTAGTTCACGATATCAACATTTAAACGGCACTGTCATTGACGAATATGAACCCATGAGAAAGCCTGAAACTACCGAGGCTTTGGAATTCGATCTGCCGAGAGTGGAGCTGTCCTATTTCGACGGGCACCCCGAGCAATACTGTATATTCATGAAACAATTCGAAAATTTTGTTGAGTGCAAAGTTGCAGATCCTGATCAGAGGTTTTTGTATTTATTACATTACTGTCGTGGGAGGGCCAAAAGGGCTATCGAAGGCTGCGCGATGCTTGATCCACCAATGGGGTACATCAGAGCAAGCAGAATCCTGAAAAATTTGTTTGGACAACCATTCAAGGTGGCTAGAAGCCTGATTGGTGGTGTTTTATTGGAGGCAAAAAGGACTGAGGACAAGGCTGAATCACTGTCACATTTGGTGATAAAAATGCAGAATTGCAGTATAGCACTGGAGCACTTAGGATACCAGTCTGATCTGAATGCATTGCACACACAGGAATGCAGTGTCCGATATCTACCTATTGATTTACAGAGCCGATGGGCAGAGGATGCTGAAAAAATAAACATGCTTGAGCGGGAATCTACGTTCAACGACTTGACGAAGTTCATAGGTCGTCAATCCCGTATCGCCAACAGCCGATTTGGACAAATCGTACGCGAAAGTTGCAGGCTGGCTCGAACGGAACCAACATCTCAAATTGTAGGGAAGGACTGTAACCGAATCCACGCTTTGGCTAACATGCACACGATGATTCGAGAACCCGAGATGTCAACTGAATGCAAGCTATGCAACTCCCTGCATCGGTTACCAGATTGTCCGACCTTTCATGGGACGAGTGTACCCGACCGGTGGTGCGCAGTAAAAAAGATTGATTCATGCTTTATGTGTTTGAACAACTCTCATCGAGCCTCTGAATGCAGCTTAAGGGTGAAATGTAACCGGGACGGATGCTTGGGTAACCAGCACTCGTTACTACTCGGCCCTCTCGACAATAGACCTTCAGCAGGATGAACCCAGAATTGTCTGTTCAACGGGACATGATGATTTCAAACCTGCAGGATTAGGTATCGTACCTGTCGGCAGCGTGACACCTAAAGGATTGAGGAGGGTCAATGCATTTTTGGACACGGGGTCGGATACCTCGCTGATTACTCGCGAGCTTGTAGAAAGCTGTGAACCAGTCGGCGAGCCTACCTCGCTCACTATCAGCACGATTGCAGGGGGTCATGTTGACAATTCTAAGAGGCTGACCCTGCAGTTAACGTCTCTATCTGATGAGGGGACCGTAGAAATTCTGGAAACTTTTGTAATAGACAGCTTGCCAATGAGACCAGTTGACTCTATTAGATCGATTGCCAAGAGATGGTCTCATCTCAGATATATAGCGTTCGAAGAAGTGTCTAGCCCGCACGTCGATATACTAATTGGATGCAATGTACCAGAGGCCCATTGGGTGCTTGAATAGAGCATAAGCAATCGAAAAGAACCATTCGCTATGCAAACGATACTTGGCTGGACACTTCTCGGACCCCTGACGAACGAACTTTGACAACCTGCACCAATAAATTGCTTAACCGTTGCTGAGAGTAGTGCCTCTGTATAACACAATCACTTTTCGATACCGAATCCAATGGTACATCTCAGGAAAGCGAAGTTCACTCAAAAGAAGATCAGTCGGTGCTTTCGATGGTTAATCCAAAGACGGGACGTCACAGTGGGCAACACAAAGTTGCTATACCCAAGAGACCACTGTCAAGTCATCTATAAAGAAATGGAAAAGTTGACCGGAGGCTTTTGAAATATCTCAAAAAAGGACATGCTCGAGAAGCCCTGCTGAAAGTTGAACATCAGCTGGTCACCCAAAGCAGCTTGGAATTTGCCAACCCAGTAACAGTGTACAGTACCTGGGTGGAACTGCATGGCCGGCGGCGAAACAAAGTACCCTTTGCCGAAACAAAAATTGCTGAGCTGAAGTCAGTATCCCTAAACGAACTCAGAATGACTGCGCTGGTATTGGGTTTTGAGGTAGCACCAGTGCTAAAAGAGAACTGTACCACCACTGAACTGAGCCTTGCATATTGGACAGATCCTACAGTTGCGTTGCATTACAGGAAACAAAAGAAACGAAGAGCGTGTTCGAAACATCAGAGAGTTAATCGACTCGTAGCAGGAAACAGCGAGGAAAATGTTGATGATTCGAGCTCGAAACCACATACAAAGAACAATATAGCTTGCAGATCGCCTCGCTCCGAGTCACTCAGCATTTTATTCCATTTCATGCTCTACAACTATTCAACTGGACCCATTTGTCCTGAAAAGTTGCAAAATATACTTAGTTCCAGTTTCTATCCAGCGTGCATATAGGCGAAAAGGAGAAATTTATTAATATTTCACTTGAACAGTTCAAGTGAGGCTTATTAGCTGTGAGCACATTATGAAACTATTCTTGTCTTTAAAGACGAACATTTATTTACATTTTATACAGTATTGTTTGTAACATATTTTGTACGCAGAAAAACTTTGAAATACTCTGATAGATGTCAGTATTCGATCAATTTCCGTGTTCAAGTGTGTTTCGATACTGTCCGCCGTACACTTGTTTTCGAAACTTATTCATAATCAGAAACCGGTTTTCATTTCTTTCGAAAGATTTGGTTCTTTAATTTTATGTAATTCCACTGGTTCGTGACCTTTGAATTTTACGCGATATCTCATTGGGCTTTGGACCAACGTTCAACTTCTGCGCTCATGCTTGTAAACAAAAGTGGTCTAACCAGTTGCTGCAATAGTTTACTGCTTGTGATGCGAGACTTAGCTCGTGCGGCGAAACGCTTTACTCTGCGAAGCCTTCATCTTCATCGTGCGTCTGACTGTGTGCGTCGGTCTCCTGATGAATACGTCAATCTCAAGTTGTGCTGTGGGATTTGGAATTGATTCATTATGGATTGTGCGATGATGACTACGGCGGAAACCTGTTTTACGCGCAGCTAACACAGGACGTTAGTAACCACAGCCACTGACAATAAGTAAAAGGTAGGTAGGGTGAGAATCATGACCCCATCCTGAACCTTAGACAGCCACTTTTGCTGAAGGATTTTGGCCGGCGGTGTAAAGAACGAATATTGATAATGCTTCCAAATGTTCAACGTGCTTTGTAAATTTGACTATATTCAACACTACCTTGAAAAGCTCGCTCATACACCACACATTTTCACGTTTGTTTATCCACGTGTGACATTTGAATTTGGCCTTGAACCGTTTCTGACTGTCGTGCTTGAGCCACGGGGCTTTGGACCTTTGGGTTTTACTGTGAAGTCTATTTGACCGCATACTTGAGGTTTGTATATATTCGTATCCTTTGTGAATTTCAATTTAGTACCGTAGAAACTACGAATCAATCTTGTTCTGGTTTTGGGATTCGTTTGAGTTGGCTACGCGTTGCTCGATTTGCGAGAATTGACCTACAGTACTCAAGTGGAACCTGGACAAGAAAACTCATTGGAAGTGCCCAGACGAGGAAGCAAGAACCTTTTGAGACAACAGGAATTAACTCGGCAAGTCTCTGGGGATGGTTTGGGTGTTATGGATTCTCTAGATAATGCTAAGTTTACTAGTTCTGTCAGTGCTAGGTCATATATCTCTGACCGCGATGAGTTTGACGATATTAGTACTTATAGAATGAGAGTGATAAAGTTAGAGAACGAGCTGCGGTTAGCCAGAAAGGAAGCAGAGCCTCTTACACAAGGAACTGGTCTCAGCGAGCCAGCAAAGAGTCCATGTAGTTCACGATATCAACATTTAAACGGCACTGTCATTGACGAATATGAACCCATGAGAAAGCCTGAAACTACCGAGGCTTTGGAATTCGATCTGCCGAGAGTGGAGCTGTCCTATTTCGACGGGCACCCCGAGCAATACTGTATATTCATGAAACAATTCGAAAATTTTGTTGAGTGCAAAGTTGCAGATCCTGATCAGAGGTTTTTGTATTTATTACATTACTGTCGTGGGAGGGCCAAAAGGGCTATCGAAGGCTGCGCGATGCTTGATCCACCAATGGGGTACATCAGAGCAAGCAGAATCCTGAAAAATTTGTTTGGACAACCATTCAAGGTGGCTAGAAGCCTGATTGGTGGTGTTTTATTGGAGGCAAAAAGGACTGAGGACAAGGCTGAATCACTGTCACATTTGGTGATAAAAATGCAGAATTGCAGTATAGCACTGGAGCACTTAGGATACCAGTCTGATCTGAATGCATTGCACACACAGGAATGCAGTGTCCGATATCTACCTATTGATTTACAGAGCCGATGGGCAGAGGATGCTGAAAAAATAAACATGCTTGAGCGGGAATCTACGTTCAACGACTTGACGAAGTTCATAGGTCGTCAATCCCGTATCGCCAACAGCCGATTTGGACAAATCGTACGCGAAAGTTGCAGGCTGGCTCGAACGGAACCAACATCTCAAATTGTAGGGAAGGACTGTAACCGAATCCACGCTTTGGCTAACATGCACACGATGATTCGAGAACCCGAGATGTCAACTGAATGCAAGCTATGCAACTCCCTGCATCGGTTACCAGATTGTCCGACCTTTCATGGGACGAGTGTACCCGACCGGTGGTGCGCAGTAAAAAAGATTGATTCATGCTTTATGTGTTTGAACAACTCTCATCGAGCCTCTGAATGCAGCTTAAGGGTGAAATGTAACCGGGACGGATGCTTGGGTAACCAGCACTCGTTACTACTCGGCCCTCTCGACAATAGACCTTCAGCAGGATGAACCCAGAATTGTCTGTTCAACGGGACATGATGATTTCAAACCTGCAGGATTAGGTATCGTACCTGTCGGCAGCGTGACACCTAAAGGATTGAGGAGGGTCAATGCATTTTTGGACACGGGGTCGGATACCTCGCTGATTACTCGCGAGCTTGTAGAAAGCTGTGAACCAGTCGGCGAGCCTACCTCGCTCACTATCAGCACGATTGCAGGGGGTCATGTTAACAATTCTAAGAGGCTGACCCTGCAGTTAACGTCTCTATCTGATGAGGGGACCGTAGAAATTCTGGAAACTTTTGTAATAGACAGCTTGCCAATGAGACCAGTTGACTCTATTAGATCGATTGCCAAGAGATGGTCTCATCTCAGATATATAGCGTTCGAAGAAGTGTCTAGCCCGCACGTCGATATACTAATTGGATGCAATGTACCAGAGGCCCATTGGGTGCTTGAATAGAGCATAAGCAATCGAAAAGAACCATTCGCTATGCGAACGATACTTGGCTGGACACTTCTCGGACCCCTGACGAACGAACTTTGACAACCTGCACCAATAAATTGCTTAACCGTTGCTGAGAGTAGTGCCTCTGTATAACACAATCACTTTTTCGATACCGAATCCAATGGTACATCTCAGGAAAGCGAAGTTCACTCAAAAGAAGATCAGTCGGTGCTTTCGATGGTTAATCCAAAGACGGGACGTCACAGTGGGCAACACAAAGTTGCTATACCCAAGAGACCACTGTCAAGTCATCTATAAAGAAATGGAAAAGTTGACCGGAGGCTTTTGAAATATCTCAAAAAAGGACATGCTCGAGAAGCCCTGCTGAAAGTTGAACATCAGCTGGTCACCCAAAGCAGCTTGGAATTTGCCAACCCAGTAACAGTGTACAGTACCTGGGTGGAACTGCATGGCCGGCGGCGAAACAAAGTACCCTTTGCCGAAACAAAAATTGCTGAGCTGAAGTCAGTATCCCTAAACGAACTCAGAATGACTGCGCTGGTATTGGGTTTTGAGGTAGCACCAGTGCTAAAAGAGAACTGTACCACCACTGAACTGAGCCTTGCATATTGGACAGATCCTACAGTTGCGTTGCATTACAGGAAACAAAAGAAACGAAGAGCGTGTTCGAAACATCAGAGAGTTAATCGACTCGTAGCAGGAAACAGCGAGGAAAATGTTGATGATTCGAGCTCGAAACCACATACAAAGAACAATATAGCTTGCAGATCGCCTCGCTCCGAGTCACTCAGCATTTTGTTCCATTTCATGCTCTACAACTATTCAACTGGACCCATTTGTCCTGAAAAGTTGCAAAATATACTTAGTTCCAGTTTCTATCCAGCGTGCATATAGGCGAAAAGGAGAAATTTATTAATATTTCACTTGAACAGTTCAAGTGAGGCTTATTAGCTGTGAGCACATTATGAAACTATTCTTGTCTTTAAAGACGAACATTTATTTACATTTTATACAGTATTGTTTGTAACATATTTTGTACGCAGAAAAACTTTGAAATACTCTGATAGATGTCAGTATTCGATCAATTTCCGTGTTCAAGTGTGTTTCGATACTGTCCGCCGTACACTTGTTTTCGAAACTTATTCATAATCAGAAACCGGTTTTCATTTCTTTCGGAAGATTTGGTTCTTTAATTTTATGTAATTCCACCGGTTCGTGACCTTTGAATTTTACGCGATATCTCATTGGGCTTTGGACCAACGCTCAACTTCTGCGCTCATGCTTGTAAACAAAAGTGGTCTAACCAGTTGCTGCAATAGTTTACTGCTTGTGATGCGAGACTTAGCTCGTGCGGCGAAACGCTTTACTCTGCGAAGCCTTCATCTTCATCGTGCGTCTGACTGTGTGCGTCGGTCTCCTGATGAATACGTCAATCTCAAGTTGTGCTGTGGGATTTGGAATTGATTCATTATGGATTGTGCGATGATGACTACGGCGGAAACCTGTTTTACGCGCAGCTAACACAGGACGTTAGTAACCACAGCCACTGACAATAAGTAAAAGGTAGGTAGGGTGAGAATCATGACCCCATCCTGAACCTTAGACAGCCACTTTTGCTGAAGGATTTTGGCCGGCGGTGTAAAGAACGAATATTGATAATGCTTCCAAATGTTCAACGTGCTTTGTAAATTTGACTATATTCAACACTACCTTGAAAAGCTCGCTCATACACCACACATTTTCACGTTTGTTTATCCACGTGTGACATTTGAATTTGGCCTTGAACCGTTTCTGACTGTCGTGCTTGAGCCACGGGGCTTTGGACCTTTGGGTTTTACTGTGAAGTCTATTTGACCGCATACTTGAGGTTTGTATATATTCGTATCCTTTGTGAATTTCAATTTAGTACCGTAGAAACTACGAATCAATCTTGTTCTGGTTTTGGGATTCGTTTAAGTTGGCTACGCGTTGCTCGATTTGCGAGAATTGACTTACAGCATCACAACGAGTCCTTTGGTGATCCGCTTCCCCACCAATGGACTCAAACTGGAACCTGCTAGCTTACTCACCGGGTTTTGGTCCCAAGTCAGGTCAAGTCGGATCACAGGACTAGCAGCTCAGCCAAAGACAGCCTAGATTCTTGCACGAGTGAGCGTTAGTATCACACAGGAGCTAGCTCTCCGAAGTCTGAATTCTTAGAGCCAGTGGTACCCTGTACATTTCGCATATTCCACCATTTCCTTACCGAGCTGTGCACAATGTTTCGTCGTTCGATCAAGTAAATATAGGCTGATTTTCATTGCACCAACAAGAGGTTACCGGGTGTTTAACAAAATCGGGTCACTGAAAGTAGTCGGCGAAGTGCGCGATTTGTCCAGTTTACCGCACTTTGAGCTCCCTGGAACACTCGATGCTGCAACTTTTGGGGGGACATTGTCTTCTTCGGCGATTTGTTAAGATCAAACGGAAGAGGAGACTTTCCACCTCTGTGCGTCAGTCTGAGGAGCTTTTCAAGAGGTGACGAAGGTAGTAAGTTAGAGAGAGAGAAAGGGGACATGAAACTGTGTTGATAGAAGGGTGGTGGGCAACCGTAAACGGAAGGGATAACGACGAGCTATGACAGCGGAAAAGTGAGAACGAAAAAACAAGAGGCTAGGGACAAGGGTTGACTGAGGAGTTTCAACAGAGAAGACCAATAGTTTGGGCCGCTACCTATCTGCTGGTTTCGGTAAACAGCGGTCCATCCGAAGTTTAACCTCCACAACCGTTCCGCCGTCTATGTGCTTCTTGGCTTTCTAATAGCTGTGGCAATAAAAACTAAACTGAAAATCCAAAAAGCTATCTTAGTTCACCTATGGCGGCTAGGCAGTCAGAACTTAAGTTATTGGGATTTGTCTGAACGACGCGCGACCGCCTGGAGGAAGGCCGCAGTGAACCGGACTTTATAAGCAATTGTGCATGGCCTGTGTCATTTAATTCCGCATCATTTTATCATGAATTCTGCATGAAAATCGGACAACAGTGATGAATTCAATGGGAACTCCAAAAGGACATCCGCTGAGACTTCAATTTTGGCACCTCGAACGCCCGTGTGTAGTTTATCCAGGTTGGGGCTTGATTCTTTTTCCGCAAAATTACTTCTTGAGCTGCCACGTTCCCAAATATTGCGACAACTTCCCACCGCAGCTGACTCCGAAGTAACTGAACCTATGGGTTCGATGACAGCTCATTCTTCTCACGGCAGGCTTAGGGGGGCTTTGATTAAGGAAAAGACCATGTCAGATGAGATTTGTATAAAACTGTCGTTGGCTTCCATGGGGACAGGTGACTGCACTCAGAATGAGCTACTGCCTCAAGTGCGTTCTCTAGACGCACCCGATTCGGGTTGGTGGAACATTGCTGCGATGGTTGTGGGCAAACGAACAACCGGCTTAAAAGAGAGCCGTCTTGTCAGTATGAGTCACCGGCGCCCCACTGGGAAAGCCAGCCGAAAAAGCTGTCAAAAAGGCGAGCTTTCACTCGTATCCACCATGAATCACGTGGATGGCACAACTTGTACATCCACTCTACTTGATCGTCTCACGTAGCGGTTGCATCAGACGTAAATCTAGATCGACGTCATCACTTGTTGGAGAATGCGCCGTTGACCACAACCCAGGTCCTTTTCTCACACCAAGAGCACAGTTGTTCAAACCGAGGGGAAATTAGCGGACTTGCATTCGGCGGGCGCTTACTAAAGGTCAAGGCCACCCCCGCGTGAAATTCAGGTTGTCTCGTTTTCTTTTCTTTGGTTATACCACTGTTCAGACTTGTAGCTGTGTCCACCCTAGTATATACCACCTAATTACCTGAAACCGTGACCTAGTTGTGTAAACAACTGCGGCACACCACCGTGCAGACGCTAGCACTTATAGAGAGTTAGAGTTATAGACTATATTGATTATTCACTGCTCTAATTCCACTTTATTACATTCTACATGGCTTATCTAGCAAATCTCCCCCGATTCTCGCCACAGCAAGATCTATCTAGCGTTTTTACATCCCATCGCTATAACCCAACTCCTACCTTATTTTCGCTACGCATCCACCGGCCAACCTTTTGAAGTTTCTGTCCCACTGCGCCTCCATTCATTTGTTTTTTTTGCCATAAGAGCGCACTTCCGTTCCACCCGGTCCACCGACCCCGTACTTACAACCCAAGTAGCACGTTGCCCCAACCTTTGGGGTAAACCTGGGGCATGCCCCAAGCTTGCCCCAAGTTTAGTTTTCATGTGGGAAAGATGCTAATTGGTTACGGATTTACTAGGATTATATCCTTATGTACATATTTTGCCACCCAGAGGAACGCTTATTGTGGCCCGTTTTGTTTTGGTACGTCACTATTAGTGGCGACCTTCACGCGGTCCCATGCAGTCGTCCTTCTGTCCTTCACGTGACTGGCGTGCTTTCGCTGGCACGTGATGCACGAGTTCGTACGAGATTCGTACAAACCGTGTTGAACACATAACCTATATAATGAGCAGCATGCCTGAGGCTTGCCCGAAGCTAGGACAACCCCATGAAGTGCACTTGGGGCAAACATGGGGTCAGCCTCAATATTGTGACCTGTTGGATCACTTCTCATGTGCTTTCCCTAGGTTCACTGATTTATCATGACTGCAATCTCCAAACAGTGGCTCTATCTCAAAAAGCGTACACTCGCAGATGTATATATATATATATATGGCTCGCGATCATTATATATATGTCTGTCTCTCTTTCTATATATATATATGTGAAATTATACATATATGTATAATTATGTATATGTTTTATACTATACATCATCGTTTTTGCCGATAGCGTCAGCACCTGGAATACGCATGTTTGATGTTTATGGATATTTGTTTGTAATCATCATATTCGTATTTCAAATGGAGATAAATGTGGTTTAGTGTTTACCACTGTTCTGTGTTTACAATGGACAGCTAACTCACATGGACCGTCCAAGCAAGTGGCAAAGATACCGTCGGCGTAAGCAGGCGTTGAGTGCTGTACCGTGCACTGAGTGCGGCGAGGCTTCCATGTGGGCCCATCGATACCGATGTCCGAAGATGACGTCAACTGGTACTTAAATATTTGCATCGTAATATAAACTTCACTATATCCAGAGCCAACGGTAAATGTGTCATCCAGTGATGAGGTTTCGGGTGGACATCCATCAAAACTTCCTCACTCATCAACATTGAATGTGCAACGGTCAACAACAGACTTGACCGCTGGTGTCGGTGAGTATATGTTATCTGTGATTTTATATAAACTGTTATTCGCAGGTGTCAACATTGAACTGGGGAAAATGACGTCTGTGAAGATCAACATGGAAGCGTTGTTATGTTCATTTGCCGATGTGTTTGTTAGCTGCAGACTAACGATGCAGCAACGAAGGAGTGTGCTGAACGTTTAATATTGCCCATTTATTCACAAGTAGCGGCTCAAGCACGAGCACCACGCAAATGAACTCGGCCCCTCACCTGCGCCAATTACTATGTAAGTTCACATGCACTGCCGTTACCTTATGTTTTAGTAAACCAAGAAAAAATTCTACTGTCCATAGACAGTCTCACAAAAACTGTGGAGAAACTAGGTGCCTCCATAGAGTCTCTTTCCAACACTATCGGGGCGTCATGTTCACAAGGTACGCCGCAGCCAATCACACGTGTGAACACTGTGGATGAATTCCACCATTTACACGACGTCCTGGGAACGCCAGAAGCTTTCAATAAGATGGTAAGTCACTATACTTGTATGTGACAAATATAGGTAACAACACTGCGGCGGTACATCAATAGAAATCTTCAGGATTCAGTAAAACAAATGCTGTCTGCTGTGGTGAGCGACGACGTCGCAGTCAGGTGCTGCTGGCCCGGTAGCAGCAAGAGGATAGCCGTCTGCAATCATAAACTCATAAAAGCAATAAAAGGTATATCGGTTTATTAGTGGTCTCACCATCTACTAGACGCTATCAGATTCAGTTTGTTTTTTTCCGAGGAACCAAATATGAACATCGACAGACACATCAGAAATTGGTTCCACAACGCTCGTGATCGCAGAGCATGTAGCAGATGTAATAGGTAAGTAGAATGAAACGGAGTTGCCTTATTTCTTCGCAACGGTTAGCAGAAACAAGCTTACTGTAAGACTAACGTTTGAAGTACATTAGTCGTTTCTCGAATTACATCGGAATTACGTTTTTTCCCTTACGCCACTTTCGCTATCCGTATCAAATTTGTTATTTGTGCAAAACCAGCAGTTATATGCAAGCCTGTATTGCTCGGTTTACATCGACAGACCGCTCCATTACCAAATATTAACATAGATTGATCTTTTTTCAACTTGCAACCATCATTGAAAAATACCATGCCATTCGTTGATTATATTTGCATCGGATGTCATTGTCACTTCATACAGTGATTTACTGACAGTTCGCCAATAACAGCATACATTTTTTTCCCGTATGCAGACATCGCGACCACCGACAAATGTATCCTACGTTCAATGACAATGTGCTTTGATGGATCATTACAAATCTGTACAAAATGTACTTTTTTAATGTAAATAAATTTTTCATATAGAGAATTTGGATTTCAATTTTCAGTTACATATTAGACAGAAATTGGTGCATGTGGGACGCGTACGCAAACGGCCAAAATAGAATTATACATTAGTAGTAGACCATGAAACGGCGGTTGGATCTGGTTTCGTGTAACGTATTATAAAGGTTGGGGCTAGCCCCACGTCTGCCCCAAGTTTGCCCCATGCGTGCCCCATGGGGCAAACTTGGGGCGTGCTACTTGGGAATATACTCTCCCGCAAAACCTGCTGTTGTGATCCAAGCAACAGCTAAGTACCTACCGTATCCTGTGGGGTTCAACTTGTGCACACCACACAACAAAATTTATTCTATCTCACTATTCCTCATCGCCCCAAGTCTCCCAATCCCAACAGTATATGTAGCGGGTCATATAGCTCACTGCCCGTACCTCATTGCTACATAGGTCTCATCTAGACTTTTGCGCACATAACACCCAGGAACACTCCTGGTCTGCTCGGACCTTTGGCTTGTCTCTGTCTAGTTGACCGATTTCTTGCTACCTTTTTACCTCCGTCATATATTCCTACTTATCATGCCATCCCGGTCCCCAACCAGTACTCGGAAAATCCGTATCGCTAAAGCTGGCAAATCCAAACGCATTCAACCATTCCCAAAATCCAGGCCGTGCTCTGTCACCCACGTTAACGTCGACGGTGAAGCTTCTAATAGGCCTAATGGCCTTAAGCAGAGTTTCATCGAACTTAGCAACAAGGTCAAGCTGATTGATGAAATCCTTTCAAAGGTTTCACCCCTGGCTACTATCCTCGGTCCTGTAGCCGCTACATCGCCAAGAACTTGGTTTCGGTGGGACACCTCCTCGATTCCGTGTCTACTGAAATATACCACCGCATTGCCAACTCCAAGAACGCAGTGGTTTTTAATGTTCCAGACTGCTTACCACATTCCTTAGCGAAACACAACATACTTTTCGTGCAATATGGCTCACTATAGATGCCATTGCAGGAGGCTACGTAAAAGGTCCCAGCGACATAGTTGCCCCCCGCTATTCCAATTCGTGGACGACCTAACAGCTACAGAGTTCATTAGCAACAAGTCGACAATTGCTGCACTTTCGCCGGATAAGGACATCAAGATATTCTCTGATAAAACCCCCCTCCAACGGGAAATACTTCGCTCGCTGAGAATTAACTCCGCCTTGCCCATGCAGGCTGACCCCACTGTAACCGACATGAAGGTTACCCAATGCCCCACTGGCAAGAAGTCGTAGGCGAGCCCAGCGCCTCATCCTGCCTGCCTGCAAACTGTCGACTTAGATATGTCTAACTCCCCACCCCCGGTTTCGCTTCCACTCAAACGCCCTTTTTTACCATCTCCCCCAGTAGCCTCTACTAGCAGTAGCTCTCGCTCCCCGACCACAGGCCACAAGCGACACTCCACTTCAGTATTAAAGCCGCGCCTCCCCCGTCATAGTCTCTGAGCCAAAACAAGACCCTGGTACAACCATCAGCCCCCGCCGTACTACTTCCAATCCGTCCTCCGAGCCGTTGACAAGTGTTGTCACCCGTCGCTCTCGCTCTAACGACTCCACAAACTACCCATCAGCTTCTAGCTTAGCCGCGACACTTCGTTTCTATCCTCATAAGTGCCGCTCTAATCCCCCCATAAGCCTTCCTGGTACTCCTACCAGGTCCGCACTTGCCCAACTAATCACCCAACCCATTACCCCCCACTCTCAATCGGCTTCTGCTTATAGCGTACTCTCGGATCCTCCAGGTGATAACCAACTGGGCCACCATCCGGATTCGTCTAACGCCATCGCCCCTTTGGGTAGGAGTGACCTTCAGGGCCTTGCTAGTGCCACTCACCCTTCCACTGCCTCGCACCCCCTTCCACTGTCTTTCCCTCTCTCTGATCGCATGGGTCACACCAATCCTCCATCTCCGTTGCTACCGTATATCCCTCCCGGCCCCCCAGACACCAACCCTCCATACTATAGCCCCAGCATGCCTCCGCTGTTCCCCCTGATCACCTCCACTAACTCTCATCTAACCCTGAAGTACCACGTACATACCCTAGCAGATACTCTAGGTTGGTACCCGTATCCCGCCTCCTCGCCCCACCTCCCCACTTACCGGCTCCCCTGCCCCTGGTGAGCCTCCAAACCTTTCCAAATTTCGCCACTCCCTTCCCGCCCCCTACCTCACACTACGTCCCAGTTACTCTCCCACATGCCTTCACCCCCATACCGACCTACCGGCCTTATACTGACTCTGCACAACAGGTAGGTTACCTGCAGTCAAGATCTCGTTTTTTTCCTGACCGTTGCCCTCCGCACCCGTGGCCATATTGCTAGTCACCCTATAGACCATATCCATAAACTTTCACAGACTCATATCCCTGATCGCTCCCCACTCGATGCCATTCCACTTAGCACCTTACACCACGCACTCCCCCCTGTCCACCCCGCTTCGACAGATATTCTTAACCGCTCACTTTGACATATGGTGCCCCCTCCCTCTGCACCGTGTGACACCCCTCCGGCCCACATAAGCGGTGTGCTGCACACCCACCGTATTGATCACCCACAGAGATCGGCTGCGCTTAATGCTAACGCTTCTCCTACTTTCCGTCCCCCACCCAACACTGCCTGCCCTCCCCCTTCTACTGACGCTCTATCCCCACTGAGACCCAACTCCTATCGCCACAGCGATCCCAATAGTCTTGCACCTGGCATCCATGCTTTGCGCACACCGACAGTGAACTCATTCCTACTAGTTCTTATTAACGCTCGCTCAATAATTAGAAAAATATAGCACCTGCGATCTCTGGCATTTACGTCAAATGCCGACATTATACTAATAACTGAATCCTGGCTGTCAGATGATGCTTCGCTTGACCTTGTTCGCATAGCTGGTTATCAATGCTTCTCGAACACCCGCCAGTCCAGGCGTGGAGGGGGCTGTTTATCCTTTGTCAAATGCACTATCCACGCTAGTGTTATCGACCACCCCTCTCTTCTCCTTATTGAGGATTCGTTATGGCTATCCATTCACGCCTCCGGCCAGAACCTCCTTCTTGGCTGCGTCTACGTCCCCCCGGGTCTGGAGCCTGCAAACATTGACTCTGCCGTGGATGTCTTTAATGCTGCGCTTGACCACCCTGCCAGTGCAAACATTATTTTGGGTGACTTTAACTTTCCTTCAATTTGCTGGTCCTCCCATACTAGCCCTCCCGCCCTCTCCACCTTCCTTGCTTGTGTCCGTCTTTGTGGATGGACCCAACATGTCTCCTGCCCTACTAGGGGGAACAACATCTTGGACCTAGTATTCTCCATTGATGTTCCCGATACGATCACCCAGACTACTGATCACTTCCCGGGTAGTGACCACCGTATTGTCAGGTGCAAGTTCAGCTGTTCTCATACGATGCAATCCTCTCCCTCTGTTCTGACTTCCTACCGTTCCTGTAACTGGCCCCTAGTGCCAATGATAATCCGCTCCCTTAACTGGGACACATTTTTTCTTTCATCCGATCCCCTCACTGTTATGAACTCTCTCTACTCCAACCTCCTACAATGCCTAAATACCGCCAACCCATGTGCCGATCCACGCCCCAAATCCAGCAGCTCACGCCTGTCAATTTTGAGCGCAAGCTGTCTAAGCTGCAACTCACCTTCGCTAGATCACACGACTTTACAATTCTCCTGCGCATAAACCAACTACAACTGAGGCTGCGTTGCATGGCCGATTCGCATCTGAGAAGGCAAGAGGCCATCGCCCTAGCACACCAAAACAAAACTGGCTACTTGTCCAACCTGCTTAGTAAAAGGTCCAACCAATCCAATCATACCTCGCCCAAGTTCCTTATCTGCGGCTCATCTACCGCTAATACTCCTGCATCTATTTCTGAGGCCTTCAATGAGCATTTTTCTTCCTCCCTTATGAGCTGTCCTGGTACTCCCCCTCTTACAATCCGCCCCTGCACCTCTGCCTTTCTTTCATCGATTCCCTTCACCCATTCAGAAATTGGAAAATCGGTTTCCTCTATTAAACCTTCCTCGGAACCGGGACCAGATGATCTTCCACCGGCCCTCCTCCGTTTCGGTGGTCCTGACCTCCCTTTATTGTTACTTAATATGTATACCACCTCCGTGCTTCACAGTTTCGTCCCACTCCAATGGAAATCCTCTGTTATAGTTCCGCGCTTCAAAAAGGGCGTATTACACGACCCAGATAACTATCGGCCCATTAATCACACCCCAGTAGTCTGCAAAATTATGGAGAGAATTATCAAAAAACACATTGTCCAGGACATCTTATCCAACAACCTGCTGAACCCTGGTCAGCATGGTTTCTTGAACTCCCGTTCCTGCTTTTCCTGCCAGCTTGACTTTCTCAATGTCCTATCGTCTGCTGCCGACGCCGGCAACTCTGTGATTGTCCTGTACCTCGACATGTCTAAGGCTTTTGACCGTGTTCCCCATATTCATCTGTTGGCTAAACTCTGATCCCTCGGTGTTACTGACCCTCTCCTCTCCTGACTATCCTCCTATCTCTCTCACAGATCCCAAGCCGTGCTCGTCGACGGCCACCTATCTTCCGCCAAACCAATTACTAGCGGCGTCATCCAAGGCAGTTTCCTAGGCCCATTACTATTCCTTACTTATATCAATGACATTTTCTCTTCTATTCGACACGGCACTCCTTTCCTCTTTGTCGACGATATAAAAATAGTGCATTCTTTCCTCCCTAATGACCTATCCGTGACTCTGTGCAACATATCGCATGACTTACTCGTTCTCCAAACTTGGTGCGTCTCGTGGTTCATGAAATTCTCTGCGGAGTAGAGCTTCCTCCTACCATGCAAGTGCACCGTACCACCCGGCCAAATTTGTCTGGACGGCCTGCCCATCCCCATACACCCCATGGTTACCGATCTTGGCGTACGCTACTTTTGTTCCTTTAACTTCTCAGAACAGGCATCGTTCCAAATCGCTAAGGCTAAGCGAACCCTAGGCCTGATCAATCGGTGTTTCTCAATACCGACCAGCCGCCTCTCCATGTATCTCTCACACGTGAGACCGCTCCTAGGATATTATCCCATTACCTCCAGCCTCTAGCCACGTTCCTCTATTGTATCTCTTGAGAACGTTCAGCGTACCTTCACCAAAAGGCTGTTGGGCGTATCCCTAGCCCTAACATACCGCCAGCGGTGTGAGCTCCTACAAAATGAGCCTCTATGGATTCGTCGCATGAGGCTCAACCTGATTTCCTCTTTGAGCCAATCGATAACCTGGCCTACACCTCCTATCCCATCTCATTCGCTGCGCCCTGTTCCTACCCCATTCGACACCGTGCCTTCTCTCTCTCTCACTGTCCCTCATTCTAATCTCTGTCTGATGTCCCGATTCTTTCTGTCAGCCTATTCCAAAATCTGGACTAAGCTGCCCCTTTAGCGTACGCAGTGCCTCCTCAATGTTCGCTTTTAGGCGCGCACTTTTTTCAAACTTAACAGTCCCCAATGCCATATTGCTCACCAATGAGCTCGTCTCCGCTGGCCTGCCCTTTGAAAGAGGCCTCACACTGTAACTCTACTACCTCTGCGTCACAGGCCACTAGGTACACCCGCGAACTAGGGCCATTGCCTTCACTGATCCATAGCGAACCTACCTACCTCCTGCCATCATAAGGTAACCCTATTGCTCACCTACGTTCATCTCTTATCCATCATATTCACTTTTTTCTCCCCTCAGTATCCGTTGATTCTCAGCTGGGGCACACACAGACTGCGCTTCTCTATCCCTTTCCCTTTCCAGTGATCCTCAGTGACGGCCAACCACTTCGGGCACTGTGCTTACCATCTCCCTGGCAGGCGCACCTGGATAATATTGCTACACGGTCGTCTACCACTCGCTGTTTCCGATGGCTCTCCTGCCCATGGTCTAACGTCTTGGTCAATTGTTCCTGGATCACGCATCCCTATCGCGGTCGTTTCGTCCCCTGCACAATTATCAGTGAACACTCTTACCACTCCCAACAGTGCGGGGCGCGGTCCGATCCGCCGCTATGGCAGGCGTACATGGGTGTGAACGCCGTCTCCAACGATGTGCTAGCGCAATTAGACTGGCGGAGCACACCTGCGTTCACTTCACGAAGTGTTTTTCAGGTTGGGTGCCCAGGGCATGGCCAGTCCCACCCACTAGCACCGGGTGCGGATCACACGCTCTAACTTTTCTCGGACTACTGAATCCAATAATGTAGGTTGAAAATTGCATGCTCCCCACCCTTTTCCCGCCACAGTTTGTTCACCTACAGCTCTTATCATCTGTTACCACTTCCCATTTTTGTCGCCCCACCACGGTATGCACACCTACCCGTTTTGTCCTTCCTCCTATCGCTTCTCTCTACATCAACTTTCACTGCTTTGAGTCACTATCATTCTAACCACTCTTCTCTGTCAACGCTCGCCAATAACTCTTTTCCCACCTGCCGTCATTGCTGGCTTCTATCATCTATGCGCTTGGTGTTACCCTCTGCTCAGAAAGCCCATTGATAGCTTCCTTAAACCCGTCGTTCTGTTAAATCCCTCCTAGTGCCTCATGCCATGATGCACCAGTCACACCCGCACTCATGACCAATCTGCATATTAGAACTTGCCGCTCCAAACTTCTTATCTTTTACAGTCGTATTTATTATCTAAACACCACCACCATATCTTCCTCACTTGGATCGGCGATTCCTCTGCTGTTCTTTCCACTGTCCTGATTAGTATCCACCTGCGCAATTGTCTGCCGGCACACAGCTCTCCAGCTCCATTGCCCCAACTCCTTTGCGCGTTCATTTTTTGTGGCCTTTTTGTTCTATTACTGGTTCACTTATCTCGGGGCTTCCCGCTTCCTTGTCCGCCTCCTTCGTGTTTCATCTGCAGTAAAATGATCTGATTGGTGATTTCTTACCTGTGTCTCCTTGGTCATTGCTTTCATCCCTCGATCCGTTTATTGCTCGCTACAGGCCTTCTTCTGTACCTTCCAGTGTGGTCCGCTTTTCCATGTTCCACCATTGTAATGACAACGTTACGTCACGGTGTTCTTTTACAATTCCAAATTGTTCGACCTGTCACTACCCGATTCCTCTGGTCCGTCACTTCATCTCGCACTTGCATTGATCAAATAATTGGACCCATTCTTACCTGTTCTCCTCGATCCTGTCTTTCATCTTCACTGTTCCATGAAGTGCTCCTCACCGTCTTCATCACTTCTGTGCTTCCGCATTCTATTTTTCTCTCCGTTGGGCTGCCATGTGCACTTGTCATGAAGTTAATCCACCACGACATTCCAAAGTTAATTCTACAACCAACTGATCTAACCTTACCTACTCCTCCTAATGACTGATAATTTCTTTCTAGGACCCTATTGTTATTGCTCCTGCTTCTCTTATACCTATATATATATATATAATAAATCTACATATATATATGTCACGCAATTACTTGCGAGTATATATATATATATAAACTTACGCATATATATCTATGTGCACGCGCTCTGCAACTTGCAGTTCTTCACCAGCCATTTATCTTGCTATCATCCCAACGACCGTCATCATAGGCATCCATCGACTCTACTTCTGTGCCTCGAGGCACAGATGTGATCACGTCTACCGTATCCAATCCTTCTAAATCGTTTTTGTCATCTGATCATCCCTCTACGTCTTGCATTGCTCGCCGCCTGTTTTACGGTGAGTTTTGTGTCCTGTCCGCCGACGATCAACTGCAAAGTACCAATGCTTCATTGACATCTAATCCACTGCAGTGCACCTCACCTTTTTTTCCATCTTTCCTCGCCACTGCAGTTCCTTATACCGACTTCCAACCTTTCTCATGTTTACCAGTCTGCCTCCATATGTAATTACCCGGACCAGCCATTCAGTCCACCTGACCTTGACTTTCAAACTCTCCGGGCGTCCATTCAAATCCGCTCTTGAGCTCATTTAAACTCCACACAATCTCTATGGTGTGCATACGTTTATCCTATTTTCATCCTACCTTATTTCCCCTTCTGAGCCATTTTATCCAATATTTTCATAAGAGTTTCCATATTTCCATGAATTATATCTGTTCGTTCCATTACCTGTATCAACATGATCATGCACATAGCATGCTTCGGGCGCTTCCGAAGTAAACCATTATTATTATTATAAACCTGGCACATAATTACCCCATAGACGCAGGGCGACTGCCGAACCAGCCAGTAATGGTGACCGGTGCGGCTGGAAAATCGGAAAGTCTGCTGTCCCTCGTGTACGACTAATCGGCCAGCTTCAGGTTCCGTTTCGATACGGGTGCCGAGATGGGTTTATCTTCCCTCTTCATGGAAAAACCACCTTCAGCCATCGCAATTCACTGTATAAACGACGAACGACTCAACCACTTCCGCATATGGTGAAGAACTGCCTATTTTTGGTCTCACTCTCCGACGATGCCCCCACAGATTTTCACAATCACACTGTCAGTTACCCCGTTTTGGAAGTCGATCTTCTGACACGATTTGGTGCAGTGGTTGGCCTGAAACACCCGACTGTACGCGATGATGCCACCACATGGCCGGTTCAAGGCAAGGCCTCAACCGTAAATTCAATCGACATTCAGTGGCTTGGACCAACGCCGAACACTCGCGAGCCTGTACTGTCAAAGGCTACCCAAATCTCCCGTTCCTGTCAGCGACAATTCGGAACCAGCACATGGCGTAGTTTACCATGTTACAACGAGGGGCCTCGGCCACCGCTCACCCCAGAAGCCCCACCTTAGAGAAACTGAAGACAGAGCTGAATTTGACCATATGTTAGTCCTTGAGGATATCCTTCCTTCGAACGGTCTATGGGCTTGACCACTGCACACAGTCCCCAAGTCGACTCCCACTGGAGGTAGGCCGTGCCGTGGCTGCTGTGCACTAAACAACTTCGCGATCCTTGTTAGCCATCCTATTCCCTGCGTTCAAGGTTTTTCTTCCGGCTCATCGGACAAAACCTTGTTTCCAAGGCCAATCTAGTCAAGGCCTCGTGTCAAATTCCGATGGCTTCGGAGGGCATATCAAAAACCACTATTATCATAAAACTGGGTCTTTTCGAATTCGTTTGCGTGTCCACTGACTCGATAAACGCACTACAGACCTTCCAGCGCTTTGTCGATCATATTCTCTACTCTGTGTTTGCTCACATCTGCGGTATCCCGGTCGATAATAAAGACCGAGGCGAGCAATTCCGTCGCATGGAAGAAGTTTTCTGGAGATTCTGAGGCGACAGTTTTCTTACCTGCGCAGGCTAAAGCTTTCTTGGAGTTCCTTGTCTCTACATCCTGGGACGAAGCAATACCAGACACGACGGGTTTGGGTGCTGTTATTATCAGGGTTTTGCTAGTACTGGCCGAGGAAAAACAATGTAAGGTCAAGAAAACCCAGAGGGAACAACAAATGTTCACATTCGTAGTCCTCCCTTCCCCTGAGCTTCGCTATTGTAAATCACGGGCCCAGTTATGCACAAGAGCCTTGTACAGTGCCCAGTAATGCGCAGGAACATCCGGGGCCATTTGAGCTCGTCTGGTATGAATGGGATTGGCTGAATTTACGGAGGCCGGTACGGTATGGACAGGTTGTGAGAAAATAGTCGTAGGTGGTGTAAGTCAAATCTCGCAAATCGAGCAACGCGTAGCCAATCCAAACGAATCCCAAAACCAGAACAAGATTGATTCGTAGTTTCTACGGTACTAAATTGAAATTCACAAAGGATACGAATATATACAAACCTCAAGTATGCGGCCAGATAGACTTCACAGTAAAACCCAAAGGTCCAAAGCCCCGTGGCTCAAGCACGACAGTCAGAAACGGTTCAAGGCCAAATTCAAATGTCACACGTGGATAACCAAACGTGAAAATGTGTGGTGTATGAGCGAGCTTTTCAAGGTAGTGTTGAATATAGTCAAATTTACAAAGCACGTTGAACATTTGGAACAATTTTCAGTATTCGTTCTTTACAGGTGGACAGCAGATTTATAAGTCAGGGGGGCACTGATCAGTAGTAGCAGGAGAAAATGAGAGAGGAAAACGGAGGCCAACAGGTATTTATTGGAAAGCGGGTGTTTGGGCTAAGAGAATCCGGAGCATAATATGTACCTAAGGCTTACTGAGATTTGGCAGGGTAGCCCGAATACTGGAAGCCAAGGTGAAAAAGGAAGGGGTCGAAAAGTCAAAAAAAGAATTACCAGACGACCGGACCCCCCTTTTTCCTGGCACCCAGCACCTCTCATATACGACAAACCACGGCCTCCTGAGCTATAGGTTAGGAAGGTCAAAGAGAAATGTGGTAGTTGAGCCCAAAAACCGAATGCATGTCCCGGGAGCAGCAGAGCCACAAAAAAGCACAAGCCATACATGTGCGGAGGGTTTCAACCACGAGTCCTGGCTTGGCACGGAGGTATTTTGGTGGTTGAGTGCGACTTTGCGGGAGTCAGAGGGAAATCGCCCAGTCGCAGTCGTTAATACTGACGGGTACGTTCAGCCCGCAGACTCATGTGGAGGCCAGAAGGCTATAGAGGAAGGTGAGTGTCGTCATGAGCCACTAGAACCGTCATGCTTATAGATAATCATGGTGTAGCGGCGAACGATGGGGAAACAGAACTGTACGAATATGAAGCCGATTGGGTAAACCAATCGGGGGCCATAGAGCAAAGAACAAACGAGGAAAATGTCGGAGTCATCCTGCAACAGACGAACGATGTATTTCAACTACCAGAGAGGACAAAGCGGGGTTTCCGGGGGCCAAGAGGCTAGTCCCTGTTAGAAGCTATCGACGGAGCTGCCGATTAGGGCAATCGAATAGGTCAAACAGAAATGATGCACAAAAGGATCAGGGTAATGGCTACAGGCAAGTGGCCAGAAAGGAGCCAAAATTTTCAGGCAGTCAGATGGTAATTTTCGCTGCGGGGCAGTTTGAAAAACATACTATTTGAAAGATTGGTCATGTTCCGAGGACTTGACTTTTTTGACCGCCCAAGCACAGGTGTCTTCACTCGTCTTGCGCTTGATAAATAGTTGTCTTGACCACATCCACAACCGCACTGTTGCGTTCTTGGGGCGCTCCTGTTGCGGATGAAGATACGAAGGAGGGGGTTGCAAATCGTGGAAAGATAGTGACATGCCTCGACGTGAAAAAGCCTCGTTTTGTGGCAATAATTTGGGCTTCGCTGGCTGGGCGTATTAAGCTGGTGTACAACCTGAAAATGGAAGAAAGACAGGCTTCGCCTATCAGGGAAGGCTTGTGGTGCTTTTGACCGTATCCACACGAGTGGGCGATCACCAGGAAGTCGTGGACCTGTTTAGCACGACTCTGTATGACGGCTCCAAATATCCGGTCGTCATTTATCGGCACCTTTTGAGCCATTCAGCGATCGGGCTGCAAAGGGCAGGTGACGTACTTGAAACGTGCTTCATTTATGATGGTTTCGTTTCGGGTATGCCCCAAATGTTCAGTAGAGGTCTAGAGTGGTAACCGCCTGTGGTGCGGTTGATAAAAAATACCTTTGCATGGTTGTTATTAACTTCCAGGAAGAATTAACTTTTCTACGATAGGAACCGGCGGAAAAGGAACCTAAACTGCAGGATACTGCCATGCTACAGAAAGTTTCCTCACCTCCTGTTATCTGTATGGTTTTCGCCTAGCTACATATGGTAATAATGACAAACAGCTTCTTAGGGCCCCCTGTCACTCGGAAAAATTCAGGAATTTTTTCCGAACAGAAAATTGTGAGGCCATCTTTGAACTTGAAGGCACCTTCAGAAGAATTTTCGGAGCTGCTTCTTAAGATAAGGGGATGTGACGACCTCCGTCTAGGTCAGGAAAGCTTGGTCAACCGTTCAGGATCCCAAAAATCTGCGGTGGTCACCATCCAATCAACCGAACTCTGAGCATTTACTTGAATAACACTGAACTATTCAGCCAATTTATTACCCGCAACATGCAGTCCCAAGAATGCTACCAAAAGACGATCACGTCCCATTCCTCAGGCGGAAGAATCCTCAGGAGCACCACCCCGAACCCAGGGAAAAAAGACGTCCTAACGCGTGTTAGGAATGGATGGTTGCAGTGTTTCACCCCACGATATCGTTAACGAGGCTAGCAGAATGGCTAATAATCCAAAGCGAATGGTGTTAGCCGCTACCATCCGGATTACCGTGACGGAGGGCTCCATCCCCAAGCGTACTGCTCTAATGTGCATCGCATAGCTTGCTCAGTTATCAGAAACCCTTAGTCTAACGGCCGATTGGCGGTAAATTGACTAGCGATTTCGAGTTATTGAGGAGATTCCATGACTGCCGTAGGGATACAAAACTTAACATTCACGGTAAATTCCCAGTAAAACCGATCAGGTGAACATTGTCAATTAAGAAAGCACAAAATGTTGTTTGATGCGGGATCCACTTCTCACCTCTGAAAACGAGACCGCCCAACCAGTCTCCGAAAAACAAATAAACGATCCTAGTAAAGTTACCTACTAACATCCTTTCGAATCCGTTCAAGGGCAAGTAATGCAATGTAGCCAAAGTCTCCCCACTCAAAGGAATCCAAATTTCGGCCGATACAACCCCGCTTCAGCGAGAGGTAAACCGCACAGCCAATAGTAATATGTACATATCAAACAACCCAACACCAGCATAGGACATGGCCAACCTTTCGCTTCAGACAGCGTCCGACATATGATCCTGCGGGAACACTGACGACAACATTGTTTGATGGTCCCAGCCATCCAGTGTGAACATGTCCGATTCCTCCTTAAGTAACCAATGCCCAAATTCCCAGGCTTCCGTTAACCCACGCCTTTCAGGGAACAACTGACCCAGCGCATCAAACACGCATCAAGCCTTTTCCACCACTGACGAAATCACCCAGCCCCTCATTGTAAGTGACTCGACCATGCTGCTCGAAACAGCACGCTCCAAAAGCTACCTGGAAGTCGTACGCGCTAGCTAGCAGATCCACATACTCCGACGCCTTCCGCATCTATCCTTGAAAACCTTCCCGGCAACCACCGCTTTTCCACCAACCACCTAGTCGCGGGGTCGAACGACCTCGCCCGTCTTCCAAAACCGCAGCTAGCTCCACCGAAGAGAAACCTACCGCACCCAGCTTGACCTCATCACACCCTTCGTGTGTTATATAGCGAACACCTAATGACCAACCCTCAGACTTCGGTCCAACACTCCTCATCCGTCATGCAGCCCCTTGGTAGCTTCCCATCACTTCCTCCGTACCTGCGCAAATCCAACCCATACACCCTACACAAGCCTTCATTGCTGCACCGTTGGACGCGATCTCCCTTTCGACTTCCCATCCTCAGACGGATCTTTCTCGGACCCTCGATTATTATACGTTCCACCGCACCCACTGGTTCCACGCTCATACACCGCCACTCCTACCCTTTCCTCACTGCGAGCAAGTCCAAGTCCCCCAGAAACTCCGACAATCCCGCTCCCCATACTCACCTACAGCGTCCCCTCCTCTAATCGCTCATCTGACAGCAAATTGAACTTCGGTAAAACTCCTACCTCGATATTCTCAGAACCTTCCTTTTATTCATCATCCGTGGGTGTCATTTGGCCACCCTCAAGGTTCACCTCGTCCTTCTTTTCCCACCTCCTTCGGCAACCTGAATTCCGGCAGGGCCTTTCGGCAGCCTTTAGTGCGATTCTACACAAGCACCATCCAAACCAACCACACCCAAGAGTGTCCGTCGTAGTGTGACCTACCAACCTGCAAAACGTTGGTTTCCACGACTTAATAACAACACCCATGTATCCTTCCTCACGTTTGGTGCTCGTTCCATCCTGAATGAATTTACCCCTTTCGGGAAATTGCCCGGTCCACCAGGTTCGGCTTTCCAGCCATCACTCAACGCTAGCTAACTGCTTTCACCCAAGTTGACCAAGCCCCTTTTCCCGGCTGCCAGGAACTTATAACTAGTGGGATTTGTCGGAGTCAGGTTGCGCCATATATGTTGGCCTGAAGTCCTCCGGGCACCTACTCTTTCACCAAACCCAGAGTCTAGAGTGCATTTGTTTCATTCCTCCAGTACTTAGTCCTTCTTTATACATTATTATCATCTATCAGCCTCCAAATCCGTCCGAAGCTGATCTTCGATCTTCCGCCGGTGGCTTAACTATGTCGCCCAAGGTCCATTGCGCCGCAAGATGATCGCTGGCGACCTCACCGTCGATAGCATCTGCCGGCAAACCCAATCAGATTGGTCGAAGCTGGCCTCTGCGCACGATATTCAAACTCTAAGACCGGGACGAGCAATCCACTGGACCCGGTTTCCACCCTGGGGGTATACGACATGATTGCTGGAACTGTGGGCTACATCATCGGAAGTGAGCTCAAGGTTGTGTCTTGCGGCATAACTCTGATCTTTCCAAGTCCTGACAGTCTACGCCCTCTGTTGACTGGACTGAGCTAATCGCCGAGTTGCGTGGGAAAAAACTGGTGCAATTTCTTCATAAAGTACGACCCACAACCTGCGAATAAGTCTACAGTAATCTCATGCTTATACTAAAGGAGATGTCAGAACTGCAAACACGAAGAAAATCATGTGCATCAGTTCCCGAAAACTTGCCGAGTAAGCTAAAGAGAAGCCCTGCAGCGTGTTCTTACTCCCGTGAGATATCCGTTGGTATGCAAGCATGTGGCTTGTAAGAAAGCTCACCAAGTTTACAGTAATATTTCTCTGAAGTAGCAACTCGAAACCTCAAAGAACCGTCAAAAATCTCCCAAACTATCAAGCTTATGGAGAATCAGAAACGAATAGCATCCTTCCAAGATACAGTACCCACTAACAGACTACATCAATACCACAGTCGCTCTCGCAATCACCGAAGCATTTTGCTCCTTAATCTAGGCGTCGGTGGCACATGATTCACTTGCCGAAGTTTCAACCCTACTCAGTCAAATGGCTATACTCTATGCTTCCTGGAATTCCCTCTCCAAAATGCCTGAGCGTCTGTCTTGGATTTGCCACGTATTGGGCCCGATTCCGGCAGCTTCCCGCAAGTACTCATAAGTCGGGGCATAATCGGCGTGACAACACTGCTGCTTAGAATATTTGATCCTTCTCTGAGGTACACTGTCCTCCCTTTACACTGAAAGATATGTATAGTGACTCTGCCCCGTCAAAGGGACCAATTTATGACCCCAATACTCATCTCCCGACAAGCCCCACCCCTGTTGTAGCAGAATCATCAGAAAGGCTGGCTAAAGTGCGGTTAGCTGATTATTTGCTCAATCAGGGTGCTGTCCAAACCGGTTAACACGCTTACCTCAAAGTGAGCTCTAGCATTTCTAGCCTATTCGAATTTATTAACCTGGCTACCAAGGCAGCAGACAAAAGCAAATAGCTGGTCATTGTCCTCCTTAATATGACGAAGGCTTTTGATCGGGATCCTTACAATGGCGTGCTTTCTAAACTCTACGTGTAAGGAGCCTTAAGCACTTTGCATGCATGGTTCGCCTCATATAATTTCGACCGGTCCAAATGGGTCCTCGTAGGTGACCGCGAGTCTCGACCGGTCCTTGCCACCAGCGATGTATTACAAAGCAGTGTTCCAGGCTCACTGCTCTACGCCGTGATGGGAAGCTGCTCGCAGATCTTATCCATGGGAAGAAAAACTCGGGAGAAGGAGCGACGGACTACCTGGAAAACCCCGAGAAAGTAATCGGGCAGCAGTTTTCAGTTGGATCATCGGAATAACGGAATCCGTCCGCGCCGTAAAATTCAGTTTGCTTCGTCCGTTTCTGCTTTTTCCTTTAGTAGGTTTTTCCCCTTTTTCTTATAGCCTTTTGACCCTTGAGAACAATCATCTGCATTCCTTATCAGTTTTGACCGTTTCTACTATGACGTCCGGCTTTTCGTAACTGATGACGAACGCGAAGTTGTTTATCACAATGAATCGAAATTGTGTCTGCTGTTACAAAGGTGACTGGGGGGGGGACAAAGATGGCCAAGCAGAAAGTGGGGCACCATGCGGAAACGACAACTGTAAGTAGAATGTAGAGAGCGAAGGGATACTTCGTGAGGTCTGCAAAAGGTGTACTCTAGGGAGTGTAGTAAAACCGCAAGGGAGGCTTGTGAGATTTATATGAAACATAAGTACCTGAAATGGTTTTGCGAGGACTGCCAGTCCGCGATAATTAAAGCTGGTTCGGGTGTTATAGGAGTTGCCGGAAGTACGGAAGCAAGTTACTAAGGCTCGCACAAGCATTCCGAAAACGAAAGCGCAAGTCCCGGAAAAGAACTGGATAAGGAAGACTATAGATTGGAGGGTAAAACCGACAACAGACTGGGCAAAGGTAGAGTGAACAAATGAGTGAAACCAAAGCGGACCAGGAGGTTGACTACGGACAACTACGGTCCATGGTGCGAGACACTGAGTTGCCTAAACCTGTAACCGGTAGGGAGCTGCTTCTAAACGTAGCCATGAAGCTAAAGGATCGGGGCAAGTTATTGGAGGGCCTACTGGAGAGCAGGACGAAATTCTGTCTAAGGATTGGAAACCTGGAAAAGACTAGCTAAGTAGCTAGGGAAAGATATGGGAACGTGGTGGTTCATGGAAGTCCGGAACCGCATATGAAAAAGAACGGAGTGAGGTCTAGAGCCATGAGATGTCATGTTTCAAACTGGCTGAGATGCTTTGGGCTGCCTGACCAAGCCCTGACGAAAGGGCACAGAGACGGGGCATTGGCAGCCTCAGAACAAATAAGGAGGCTCTTAAAAGGTAGGGCCTTCATCAAGCCGGACGATGCTTCCAGAAAGTATGCTACCCATGCAATCTTGGAAGCCGGCATAGAGTCTACCGTTCTAAAACCTCCGGAGCTCGCAGTAGGATGAGTTAGAGTACCCACGGATGGAAGGTTTGCAGGGGGCACCAGGTGCTGTAGGCTGGAGGATGAAAAAAGGCCCGCTAAAAATGGGATTCTGGAGGTGGTGAAGAATTTCCTTTCATGAAGTCTGCGAATGGTGTTGAGGAAAATGAGGCCGTGGGAACTAAAAAACTAGGACTGCTCACGCGTTTAGGGTTCAGGAGCTTGGAGAATTCCAATAAATTCTCTGAGAAGGAAAGATCGCTAGTTTTCGGGAGATTACCCGAAAAATACACAAAAGTCCGTGGCGTTCGCACCTTGTGGGATGATTTAGCAGCCTCTCTGGGCGATGCTCGCAGAGTTGAACTCGCTGAAACTTGGTTGACGCCGCAGGATGTCATCACTTATGCTTTTTCGGAGGGATCCGTGCAGTGCAGGAAAGGTAGGGACGATGGTAGATTAGGAGGAGTACTGTCGCTGGTGTCCAAGCTCTTCTGCCGGCGAGGAGGAATAGAAATGGGATTACCAGGTTTGCAGAGTGTAAGCTGAACAACTGGAACTCAAGTAGGCCCCGTGACCCTATTTTGCGTTTACCGATGCTCACTGTCTAACGCAGTGGGGGATACTGCTCTGCTGACTGTAACTCTCGCAGTCAGTAAAGATGAAGAAGATGTGGAAGTCCTCCCTAGCAGCTGTCATACACTTGTATTGTTGAGACTATGCTCTTTATTTTATTGACCTTGGGACAAGCACAACATGTATCAATCACTACACTTCAACGTTTGTCCATATTTGCTCGCGTGAAGTGGCATAATTTTGATTTGAACTTGGACTGCCGTGATGGTGGTGCCTGACATTGGCCTTTGTTGAACTCTGGTTCTCGTTGTTGGACATTGCGGCCGTACAGTTGAGGTTTGTACATATTTATATGCGTACAACTTGTTAATCCAGTACCGTAGAAACCACGAATCAAACTTGTTATGGTTTTGGGGTTCGTTTTGAATTAGCTACGCGTTGCTCACAGTCGGAATAATCGTTACCGTACTCAACTTGGAATCACCAGGAGAAAATCCGTCAGAAATGCCAAAAAGAGGACAAAGACAAACCGAAGCTGGATAGGAAGTAACTTGGCGATTCCCTGGGGTATTTTTGGGTGATACTAATTCTTTAGACATTGCTAGGTCTACTAGACCTGTCAATGCTATTTGATGTGCTTCATCTAGTGGTATAGAGTTTAAAGGTGATGATACCTATCGACCGAGAATAGTTGAATTAGAGACCCGGCTTAGGCAAACTGAGGAAGAGGCTGAATCTACCAGGGAAGATGAACTCCAGAGAAGGGGGCGAGAGGTGACTTTGAAGACCACGGAGCATACAGCCACTCAGCCTAGCAGTTCCGTGGAACGATTGAAGTCGACTTGTACCGGTGTAACCCACGCTATTGGCTTACCAAGAGTGGAATTGTCCCCATTCGAGGGGGAGCAGAACAGTACCGTAAGTTCATTAAACAACACGGGAACTTTGTGGAAAGGAGAGTATCCGATCCAGTGTGCTAGGTCTGCTAGGTCTGCGCTACACCAGGTCGTGTTGCTTGCTGTTATCGATACAGTTTTCGTTCGTCTGTCTTAGGAGGTGCTAGACATTATAGTTTCTTAGGGCATTCCGTTAACCCACAGAAATTCAGGGAATTTGTTTCCTCAACGGCAAATTCCAAGCTGGCTCTAGTTTGCCATTACTTTTCCGCCTCACTCACAGCGTCTTTTTAGTGTTTCAAAATGCCACGTGTGGCAAAGAAGACTTCCAATACTACCCCATCCACTCGTACACCGGTTACTAGGAAAAATGGGCTTCTTCAAATTCCCGTGGCCTTAAAACAATGTTCGGTTGACCTCCACGACTTTGTGGGCTCGGTGACCGAAAGAACAGCTGTTTTAGACCGAAGTATCTCAGATATAGTCTCAGCTTCTGAAGTTAGAAGATAGGATACCTAAACTTGCCCCCTACTGTGCATCACCGGACGCGTCGAACATGTCAAGCGTACATCGTCGAATGCTTGTGGTGTGGCCCACTTCCTTGTCAAACACCAAGGCGGCGTAGGCGCATTCAGAGCTTCAGCTGCCCAATCCCTATGCGATTTGCAGATGATCTATCTGCCAAAGAATTCAATAAAATGCGTAACACTATAGATTCTAATTCTCCCTATAAAAACAATAGCCGAAGATACAACCCCCTCTTTAAAGGGAAAATGCTGGATCTCCCTCGACTTTCCCCACTAGAAGGACGCCTGATAGTCCCGAGCTTTCTACGCAGACAGCTGGTCGCTCCATCGCTTCTTCTCAAGTACCCACCGCTTTATCTTCACACGCGCCTCCTGCCTCTTCACAACCGCCCACTGCCTCCTGCCTCTTCACAACCGCCCACTGCCTCCTCATCTGCTCCCGTGCTGAACTCTTTAAAATCTAATCTCGTTACTGTTGATCTAGACATTTCCGCTTCTCCCTCTTACTGCCGCCCAGTGAAAGGCACCAACTATTGCCTCGCTCTCCCAACTTGTTGCCCGTTGGGTAAACCCCCAACTCTTATTCGCCGTCTGTTCCCTCCGGAGATACACTACTAGCCGTCCACGGGAATAAGTATAACAGTCTTTCCACCTTTCTCACAAACCCCTCCTTCATTTTACTTTCCTCTTAAATCAACTGGCCTTAACTCACCGAATAAGGTTTCGACCTTACAAATTACCCCTTTCTCCAATGTATCGGTGATCCCTACTAATTCACCGCGATCACTGCCTGTCAATACAAAAATACGGCCTCCACACGCCGTCCACTCTGCCTCACGTGGTACTCTTCACCTCACAACTATCTCTATCGCTCTCGATACCAACTGCTCTATATTCAGTGTTCCACTCAACTTGAACTACCCCTCCCATAAAGCGCAGCTTAATCTACCACCCTACACCCCTATTCCTCACACATTTTCAACCCTGCCCTCTGCTCCTCCCTTCAGCCAATACTCAATTCCGACTGGCCTGTATTTCCCGACTGATTCGAATCACTCCTGTCTGATACCGACCCTCAAAACCCCGCAGGTTCTGCCCATTGCTCCGACATTTCCTCCTCAGTTGAAGCCCAGTTTCTCCACCCCTCAGCAGTCCTTCTCACTGCAGCATTTACTCCAGCTTGGCTGGAAGCCACCTCATCTCAACCTCCACTAGCTTCAACATCAAGATATTCCCCTTTGACCCTGACCTCCACGAATTCCAGCAGCGATAGCCTGCCTTCTTCCAACTTACTCTTTCCTCCCGATGTGCCTGTAACACAAGTTTGAGCAATGCGTAGCCAAATTCGCAACGGATCCCGAAATCAAAAGACGATTATCCGTGATATTCTACGCTACCAGATTATTGAATGAACAAGGACACCAAACAGATACAAACCTCAATAATGAGATCACAATGACTCAATAAACGAGAAACCGAATTGCAGCTTGCGAGCAAGGAACACGTGCTTCATGCAGGTCCAGAACAAGGACGTGACAAAGTAGCGCTCTGGGCACGAACAAACAACAATTGGTTCATAGAAACAAACAGTTCGTAAAGACACGTCAATAGTGTAAGCAAGTGAGTGATGTTAAGAAAAACACTGAATCGCAAGAGGTTTAGGGGATTTTCCACGACTGGTCGTTACACCGCCCACCGAAACCCTCCCGATTCCTTAGCAGAGTCAAAGGTTTGGTACGAAGGTATTGATTCTTCCTACCTACCTAGGCCCTGCTGCCAGTGCTCGCGCCCAATGCTCGTTGTCAACGTTCTACTCATGGTCGCACCTAATCCGTTGGCCACATAGACGCGAGGCTATTCTACACCTTCCGCGAGAACAACTGACCGATGGCCGGCGCGAAGAGGGCACATGGATGCTGTCCTCCGAGGGGCCGTCCTGCCCTGGCCGTATGTGCTTGCGTGAGAGTGTGTGTATGATGTAATTACCGCTACCCCCACTTATGCAAAAGATATTTCAGTAACGTCAACAAAGGCAATTTGCGAGCCCCATCACATATTTGATAGGGGTTGCGTGACATAGCGTGCATCGGGCATGTGCGTATGTTTCTGGGTGTGTAATGGAACCACATGTATCACCACACATCAAAGGAGGATTTTCTGCAACGTCAAAGAAAGACTGTGAGCACTGTAACGTGTTTGACGGGGACTGTGTTGCATAAACGAGTAAAATGCAGGCATGTGTGCTTGGCCTAAGTTCCGCTACTTCTACGTGCAATTTCGTGTCGTGTGATAAACTAGGGTTTGGACAACTGGCTCCATAGTAAATCGTGAACACCGTATGAAAATAAACACAAATATACTTCAAAGACGGTGTGGAGAGTTGGGTCCCACGGGAGAATGCATGAGGAACAAATAAATGAACTCAGCTTTATCTGGTATCAGCAGGCATGGATATAGCTTGGTCTGTAGCGTCGACCTCGCCCACGTCACTGTCACCTTCGAGCAGACATATCTTACGGATGCCTCGCAATACGTCTCCTTTGATAGTTCTCACCACCACCGTGCGCACGAGGCCATCGATTTCTGTACGGCAGTCCTTGATCACTCCAACTGGCCAATCGTCTTTATGTGAGTGGCTCTCCACGGGGATGAACACATCGCCACTTCTGAACGATCTCGGTTTGGAGATCCAATTTGCCGAAGCTGCAGTGTCGTCCATCGTTTCCAGAAAGCCTGTGTCAGGTGGTTCACCTGTTTCCATCCAACGACGTACATTCCACGCAGGGTTTTCGGTGTGGTTGCTCCTGCATTTGACCGAGGTATTAACAGGTCGTCGGGGGTGAGTGCCGGTTCGCCTTCCGGGTCTGGGACGATCGGCGTTCTACGTCTGTTAGTAAAGTAGTCAGCGTCTCGCCATCGGGGGTTTGTTGTGAGGTCAAGGCTGTGAGTATTTTCCTAGTCGATCTTATCAGCCTTTCCCAAAAGCAACCACGATGACTGGCATAAGGTGGATTGAAGTGCCATTCAATCTTCTTTGCTACGGTCTTGTTTTGTATTTTGGCGTGGTCCAGGCGGTTCCACCATTTCTCTAACTCCTTATGAGCCTCCACGAAGTTCGGGCCATTGTCTGAGTATACATTCCTGGTGGCGCCCCGCCTCGCGATGAACCTTTGAAAGGCCATTAGGAATGAATCGGTGGTCATATTGTGCACCACTTCAAGATGGACTGCTCTGGAGTGTGAACATGTTATCAGGCAGCCATACCCCCTTTGGGTGCTCCTTTGCTGTAGTACAAGTAACGGGCCAAGGCAGTCGGTGCCAATTTCCACGAACGGGCACCTTACCCGTTGAACCCTCACGGCTGGAAGGAAGCCATCATTTATTGGCCTGCTACCGCTCTCCGGCGACGACAAGTGATGCAGTTGCCTATGACCCGCTTGACCGTCGCTGGTCTTTTCGTCACCCAAAATCGTCGACGTATGTTGTTCAATAAGTGATTCAGGCCTGCGTGTCCCTCTTCCCGATGTACATGGTCTATCAAACATCTCGTTATCTAGTGGTCACCAGGGCCTATTATGGGGTGTTTTGTTTCGTACTCTAGATTTGACTTCGTCAGCCACCCTCCAACTATCGGTAGTCCACTGGTTCGCGTGGGATTTAGTCTCCGGACACCGCTGTGCAACAGCCTGCTTCCTTTGGTGTTATCATCTACCCTGGCCAGCTCGCGGGCCTCGAACGGGAAAGCGTCTAGTTGTAATAGGCGTAGAACGTCGAGTTCGGCTTGATTCAGCTTGCCCGGTAATATAGTCCCCACACTCAATGTGTTTTGCGGTCTTGCGCCTTCCATAATCAATAAGAGTACTTTGTATCGTGTCCACCAAACTACGGCTCTTAACATTTTTGTCCAGTTGGGAAAGTGGCACAGTTTTTCTATTAGGCTTACACTTCCCATGAAGTTTGCAGCCAATATCAGTCTTTTAGTCTCGATATCGCCATCATCAGCCTTAGGTATTAATAACGTTGGCCACATCTCTTAAGTCGCAGTTAGGAAGTTCGGTCCCGTTGTCCACATCCGCACCCTCTCTAGTGTTTTCAGGCCCCTTGAGCAGAAGTCAGCCGGGTTACTGGCGGATTGTACATAGTGCCATTGATTGGTTTTAGTCGACTCGTGCATTATAGTGAGTCCTTTGGCCACGGAAGTGTTAAAACGAGTAGTAGTGTTGTTTATGTAATGAAGTGCCGTGGCTGAGTCCGTCCAAAATTTGGTTCCCAGTTTATTAGATCAAAGCATCTAATCAGCGTCGCGGCTTTCACGGCCAGTACTGCTGCCGTCAGTTCTAGCCCTGGAATGGACACCGTTTTCAGTGGAGCCACTCTCACCTTTTCGAATAGTGTCTGGCCGTGCCACCCATCATTTGCGTCCACCCAGCAGCCGTAAGCCAGCATCCCGTAGCCTATTTCTGATGCATCAGAAAATAAGTGGAGTTAGGCGTCGTTTGTGCACCTGATTCCTGTTAAGAATTTTTGTATTTTGATCTCACCAAGTTGCTCCAGGCTGTGCAGCCAGTCGCGCCATCGCTTGTCGTCGTCATTCTGGAGAGATTCGTCCCAACCCGTCCCTCTTTGGCACACTGATCGCAGCAAGCACTTTCCCGGCAACAACCATGGGGAAACAAAACCTAGGGGGTCATAGAGGCTTGAGACTGATGTTAGGATTCCTCTCCGTGTGACTGGTCATTTGGGTAGGTCTAGAGTGAAAATGATTTCGTCCCCTCTGGGTTTCAACTGAAGACCAAGCGTGCGCTCCTTTCGTGAAGAGGATCCTAAAAGCTCTCTCGTACTCTTCATTTTCTCGGACTTCGGGATAACATTGAGCACCCCCTGACTGTTTGAAGTCCATTTAGCGAGGATTAAATCCTCCGGCATTTAGAGTGGCAATCAGTTCGGTCATATGGAGAATAGCAGTATTTGGGTCGTCGAAGGAACACAGAAAATCGTCCACGTAGAAGTGGTCCATTGCTCTTCTTAGCAAGTTGCTGGTGCCGCCGAAACGCTTGAAAGTTTCCCGGAGGGCAAAATTAGCACACAAGGGAGATGATACCGTCCCAAAGGGATGAACGGTCAGTCTGTACTTGTCAGGTGCGCGACTTGCGCCGTTTTCAGGCCACCAGATAAGACGAAAGGCGTCCCTATCTTTAACGGGCACCTTTACTTGTAGAAACATTTCACGTGCGTCCGCAGAGACGGCTTCTTTCCCTGGCCGGAAACGACATAAAACCTCGACTAGTGGTGCTGTCCAGTCTGGGCCCTGTAGTATATGGTCGTTGAGTGACACACCCTCACATTTCGCGGCACAGTCAAAATCCACTCTGACATTCCTCGGTTTCTTTGGGTTCACAAACGGGTGATGGGGTAGGTGCCACCTCAAATTTGCGCTGATTACCGCTGTATCCACTCTTTCTATATAACCGAAGTCGATGTTATGTTGAATGGCTCGCGTGTATTCTATCCTTAATTGTGGTTCTCGAATTAGCCTGGTTTTCAGGAGGCATAATCATTTCAGAGCCATTTCTCTGCTGTTTGGCACGGGTTTCATGTTGGGCCTCCATGGGACAGGAACCCCGAAACGATCTATTACATACTTAGCGTTCTCGGCTACCATTCTCAAAGGCGACCTATCTTCTTGTGATGGAGCATCTCTATCAATAGCCAGGTCGGCAAATTCGGCGGTATGCAGCTGTTGGAATGCCCTTTCAATGTTCGCCGTTTCCACCGAAGTGCAGTTGATTTGGATTAGTTTGCCGCATCTTACATCTGTATTGCCATATAAAGTCCAGCCGAATATAGTACGTACTGCATAGGGTGCTTTGCGGCTTCCTATTCTATGATCTGGGACCCAAAGCGCTTCCGGTACATCGCAGCCGATCAGCAGATCGATTTCATTATTCTGCCACTCCTCGATAGTAACCCCGTCAAGATGCGGCCACTGAGTCGGAATTGACTGCGCTGACTAAGGTGCTCTCATCGGTAGATCCTTTATGGTGAATGCTTCTAGAGTTTCTGCTCTATCGCTGCTGACCAAGGAAACGAGTTGTAGGTGCAGCCTAGTCGACTGGATGACTTCGGTGCCACTCACTGTACTCACTGCTCATGAGGATTGATTCCCTTTGATCTCACATCTCTGCGAACTCGTTCCTTACTAGCGTGGTATCTGAGCCACTGTCTATGAAGGCCAACGCTCTGACCACCCCAGTCGGGGTCACAAATCCCACGGCAACTACGCCTAAACGTACCGGTTAACTGGCAGACCGCGACATTGAACAAATAACGCTGGGCTTCGTACTCGCCTCGGGTAAGGTTACTCTCGCCTGGTGCAGCAATCGATGGTGTCTGCCCGTACAGCCCACGTAACCACATCTGTTCCCTGTTCGACAAGCTGCCGCCCGGTGCGTGGTGTTGAGACAAATAAAACACGCTCCTGCCATCTTCGCTATTCCCCACCGTTCGTCTATTGTGGCGTTGCCGAACTTGTGGCATTCTGGTGGTCCATGGCTAGCGCCACAGGACCTGCAATTTGGTTGCACTATAGCCTCGCGTGAAATGGCGTGCGCATTGGTCCAATGTTGGTATTTTTGATGTTACCGTGCAGGAGTTTGAGCCTGGCCAGTACTAGGCTTGTTTGCCTGATTGCTGTCCCGAATAAGTCGGCCGAACCTACTGTCAGCTATCTTGGTTTGCCTGTCCAAGTATTTGGTCAGGTCTTCGAAGTTAGCCTCCCGAGGGCTTCGGCTTATCCGTTCCGCTTCTTCCACCCACCGACCCCGTAGTTCGGGAGGGAGGTGACGGACTGTGTTTTCCGAAGTGTGCATTGCATCTAGGTCAGCCCTGTAACCTAAATGGTGGGGGGCATTGAGAAGTTCTGCATCTTGATCCCCAGGTCGGCCATTGTGTAGACGTCGCCCTTCGTTCTCTTTGCCTCTACTATCACGCCCTCTATTAGGTTACGGGCCACTTTGAAAAGTTGGCCAAACAAGTCCCTTAGAACCTTCCTTGCTCTTGTGTAGCCTTGTTCCGGGTCGAGCATGGTACACCCGTCGATAGCTTCTCTTGCTCGGCCTCGACAGTTGTGAGTCAGGTAGAGGAGCATTCCCCCGGGGTCGATTACCTTATTTTCGACGAAAGTCTCAAACTGCTTGACAAACTTGCAGTAGTGTTCGGATCGCCCGTCAAAAAGCGTTAGTTCCACTCTTGGCAAATCGATCGATGGTGTTTTTTAGTCGGCGACCGGCGTGGTGTCCCCTATCTCACTGCACCCTGATCTATCGGAAGTGTCGTAGTCGTTGTTGTCCGGCTCACACTCTTTCTGTATACCTTTCATTTTTGCTTCTTGGTCCTGTTGTCTAGCCGACAACAACATCATCATCTGCTTGGCGCTACACCGTCCTAGGACTTTCTTCGTTATCGCTGGCTAGTTAGATAGGTTTCTGGTAACTTAGCTGGTTATTTAGGAGCAAATCATCCCAAAACATTACACGAATTCTAAAGAGTTTTCTCCAATACTCTTATCATGCCTGTTACTCAAAAACTTTGACCCAAGATTAGGGTTAAGAAACCGCTAACCCAACTGAAACAGTGCTCTATACCATTGGTGGACCCCGCGAGAGACACTAACTTCAGTGCTCGTATTCACCAAGACGTTGAGAATATCTCAACAAGACTCTCGACCCTGGATAACAACGTCGCCAAGCTTGCTCCGCTACTGTGCCTGATGGACCCCGCGGCAAGCTATACGCAACAGCAGCGTAAATCTGCTACTGAAGTCCTTGATTCTGTTTCTACCGAGATCTTCAAGCGCATCTCAAATAGCAAAAATTCTATAGCCCTCAATCCCCCGGAAAAGGCCCCAGTATCACAACTAAAATCCACCTTGCTCAGGGCAGCTGGCATGGAACACCATCCTCGCACGTGCACAAAGTAACTCAAGCTTTCACCACGCCACACATGTCTTATCCTTTTCCAATTCCCTTCGGATCCAATAGCAAGGGAATTTGTCAAGAAGCAGTCGTCGCCTGCCCTCAACACAGCATATAAATCGGTCAGGATTACGGCCGACAAGACTCCTCTTCAAAGAGAGGTGTCAAGGGCAGCCATTCCAGTAGTGCCTCCCACTAGTGCCTCACAAACCGGCCCTCGGCTGAGGCTAGCCTCAGCTGTGCAGTCATCTTCCCTGAACCCGGCACGCTCCGCACCAATTCAGGTGCCTGTCAACCTTGACAGCTCACCCTTGTCGGGCCCCCAGGTAACATCCACTGGACGACAGGTACTTCTAGATTCAGCTTCGACCCCCATCCGCAGCGTATCTACCTCACTTGCCCCTAACGAGGGCACTGTAGATCGGATATTAGGGGCCTCTCCATCACCGGCCATACCTCCACCAAGTGAACGGGTTCGTAGGATGCAGGCTACTTCTACACCCACTACTTCATCCTGTTGGGCCCATCCGCCTGTCCCTCCTGCCCTTACTAGATCTGTCATTTCTTCCACGAACCTTTCCGGACCAACAAAACGTGCAAGTACGAGACCCACTCCGGTCCTTCATTACACACAAACAGATAAAGTGGGGCCTAGCCGCTAGGGCCCCTCTACCATGCAATCCGAAGTAAAACCGGAAAGCGGTTGTCGAAAATCTGTGGGCCCCTTGCGGCAACCGCACCGATCCACCCACAAACCTGAACCTAACAATGCAGACTCTAGGCCTTCATAGGGCACTGGCCCAAAGATATAAGCATCCAGCCCACTCGAGCTGCGCGCGAATTGTCAGAAAACTCACAATAGGGTCCGACCCATGCCCAACCCCACTCAATATAAAGCCTTCCAGAGGCCCAGTGGCCGGCTCTCGGCCCGTGTTGAGCACCACCACGTATGCCCCCACGGATAATACAGGTTGCCCCGATACCAAATATGGTGCCGGGCAGAACTTTCTTTCCACCACTGGCCCAACGTGCTTTCACTGCAGTGCCCTATACCTCTCGAAACGGGGTATTCGATTTCAACTCCCCGAGGGTCCTCCAAGACCCATATCACCACCAGGTTCAACCCTTCATGTCAAATATTCCTAATCTCTCATTTCCTTCTTCCGTGGACTATCTCAGTGCTGTCCGCAACCTTGGAACAAGCTTCAACTTCCACCTCGCCCCCGGACCGCTCCCATTTTTTCGTCATTATCCCTCACTCAACCACAATCCACATATAGCATCAAGCCCCGGGCAATTGCAACAAAGGTCCACAAGTCCTTATCACCACTATCCCCCCAGCTTCTTCCGCGCCTCACTCACCCCCTCCGGGATTCGGCCGTTTCAATTAGAACCCTCTAAACGCTCTTCAAATTACGCCCATCTTGAAAGCCCAGCAGCGCATTTAGTCACAGGCACAAACTCTTCATCTGAAACGCAGTTAAAATGGGCCGAGCTTCGAGGGCCCACCGTAAGCCAAGCCTTAGTTGGCGATCCTTCATAGCCTAATCACAACGTACTCACGGCTCTATCTACTGAGAACCCAACCAAAAACACCTTGTCGCTCTTACTACTTAAAGTCCGCTCTCTCCTCCCAAAATTGCCCTTGCTGAGAGTGCTGGCACTAGAAGTACACCTTGATTTCTTACTAGTTACCGAGACGTGGCTGACGGATCATCTCTCATTAAACCACGTGTCCATACCCGACTACCAAGCCACTGCCAACAGTAGGTCTGACCAACGCGGAGGCGGCTGCATCATTTATACCAGGCACATGTTCACTGCGAGTAGGTTCCATCATCCTATTCTAGACAACATTCCAGACTCGGTCTGGCTCACTATCGAAGAAGATCAACCACTACTTCTCGTAAGATGTCTCTGCCGTCCTCCGAACCAGGGCACGCACAAGTTGACAGCAATAATAGACGCATTCATCTATGTCTCTAACTTCCATGTAACCGATGAAATCCTAGCTGGTGATTTCAAAGTGCCTGAAATATGCTAACATTCCCTGACATTGCCCCCCAAACCCCATGGTTTCCTTTCGTGTATCCATGTGGGTAATTGGGTACAGCATGTTTTATCCCTCACTCGAGGGCGAAGTACATTAGACCTTATCTTCACTATTGGTATCAAGAATTTAGATACCCAAATCTTAATTCGCTTCACTGGTAGTGACCATAAGATGGTATCCTGTGTTTTTACTGCACCCTGGCCTCACACTGATAGGTCAGCAGAAACACGCCTTCCGATCACCAATAAGCAATACCATAAAGCTTGCTAGAATAGCCTACCCTCTTTTATCCGTTCCCTAAACTGGGACGAATCGTTTTTATCTAATGACCTAGAGATAGCGGCTGTCCAACTGTATACTAATCTTCACTACTGCCCCGACAAAGTCAATCCAGCCTCAAGGCCCATCATAAGCAAACAGCGGAACTCCCTAGATAGTCTTAATGGTAACCTAGTCAAACTCCAACGAAGATTTACTTAGACGAGGGACTTCTCGTCGTATCTCCAAATAATAGATATATCCCATACGATTAAATTGCTTTTGAATTCTTCTAAGAAGAAACAGGAACTAGATGCCTTAAGCCACCCAAACAAGGTGGAAGCATTGGCCAGGCTAATGAAGGTCAGAAGCAAGCGGCCTAATGAGGACACCCCATATTTGAACTATAACAATAATTACTTGCGTGACCCTCTTTTGATTGCGGAGGCTTCCAGCACCTACTTTGCCTCCTCTTTAACGACGGAAGACGCCACATCCATCCCCTTTCTAAATCCGATGACATCAGTAACTTTCTCGACGGTAGTGTTCTACCCTGATGAGCTTTTAGTCTATGTTGCAAGAAGAAGACAGTCCTTCAGGCCAGGTCCGGATGCATTACCAAGAGCCATTTTCAGTCGAAGTTACGAACTCGTTCCAATATTGCTGACAAACATTCAATTTGTCACTCAGGTGCAATATTTACCCTTCTCAATGGAAAACTTCCACTATCATACCTTTGCACAAAAGAGGATCACGTCTAAATCCAGTTAACTATCAGCCAGTGAACCACGCCCCGGTCGTGTTCAGAATCATGGAGAGAACGATCAAGGAAAGGCTGACACTCCAACTTCTTAACCATAATCTAATCAACGCTGGTCAGCATGGCTTTCTGAAAAACAGGTCTTGTGTGTCGTGCATGACAGATTTCCTCAACCTGGTCACAGAGGCTGTCAATATTGGTAAATCGGCAATCGCGATCTTTTTGGACCTGACAAAGGCGTTCGACCGAGTATCTCACGTCAGGTTACTGCAGAAGACGAAAACATATGGAATCGTGGACACGATGCTCGCTTGGTTTGCATCTTATTTGTCAGCCCGAGACCAGGTTGTAAGTATAGGCGGAAATTTGTCCGAGCCCCGTCCCGTAACTAGTGGGGTGATACAATGTAGTGTACTCGGCCCACTACTGTTCCTAATGTAAGTTAACGATATATTTACCATTTTTCAACAGGCAGTTCCCTTCCTGTTCGCAGATGATATCAAAATCGTGTACGCTTTTGAGCCCGCGGCGTTGGCCTCCACCGTAGATGACTGCTCGTTCTCGGCTCCCAGAGCGATGGTTGGAAAATGAACTTCTCCACCGAAAAGAGCAATATTATTGCGTATAAATGTCACGTCCTCACTGGAAGATTTAGTATAAACGGCAAATTCATACTCAATAACCCCCAGGTACGTGACTTGCGCCTACACTATTCATGCACGTCCGACTTTTCGGAACACGCAGCCATCCAGGTGGCTAAAGCACGCCGTACGATCGGGCTAATGTATCAAAACATTCATTTTGCTAGAAAGTAAACTAAACATTTTTAAGTCCCATGTCAGAACTTTTCTGGAGTACGGCTCAATCATTTGTTCCAACATGCGACAAAGGGACCGTATAGCGTTTGAGAACGTAAAATGGGCATTCACGAAACAGCTCATAGGTTTTTGTTCGCCCTCTAATTGCATGGAACGTTGTGAGCGGCTGAAAATCGATCCCTTGTGACTATGCCGCGTAAAGAATAACCTTCTATTCTTTCACAATATCTTGAAGAATAGATCATGCAGTTCAGCACCGCAAGTGAGAACCCTTTCTACTTATCCCTTACGTAAAAATGAGTTCTTGGTTTCTGTCCCTTTGCCGAAGCTTGCACTTCCGTCAAACTTCTTCATCAACAAGTACGCTTCATTGTGGAACAAGTTACCACAACGGTGGCTTTCAAACATGTAATATGCATAGCCCTAACGGTGAACACGCTGACCAGGATGTACAATCCCTATCTTTCAAGGGCTCAGGCCTTTGAGGTAGGTGTAGGGTACCATTAAATCGAATAACCGCTTTGAGCAACCTAGTAAGAATAAGACCCGCAAGGGGTTGGCCTCCTCGCTGCAGCAATTAGAGAACTCAGCGGTTCATTCACACGATCTACGACGGCAAAACAATCACAAATTTCTGCCATCAAATATCTTTTTTGCGGCAAGCCAACATAGCGGCCTGTGGCATACTCAGATATAAGGGCATCACGTTGTTAGGGCTGCAAGTGGTGCCCCACCCTTGTGCAAACTGGTGTTTCAGTGAGCATGAACCCCATCAAATAATAGCGGGCAGTGGTTGACTTTACCTCCCCCCGCATTCTCCGTCTCACGTTAACCGCATTGGGGATCTGACTTTACGGACATGGCGAGTGTTACCGCCGCACATCTGTGAGCATTCCTGGCTGTCATTGTCTCCCTGCACAGAGCTGACCACCGATGAGACGACAGAAACCTCAAAAAATAAAGGATTTGGTATAAAAAAAGAGAGAAGAAATACCCCACTGCTTTGTCTTCCAGGCATACCAGCCTTGTCACATGTGAGCCATGTCTCCAGGCTGCCGTGTTGCTACGGCTTGACTGGTGTGGTTGACCTATTCTCAAAGCGGCTTGTTACATGCGGTCCATGTTTCGGCCGGGGCGTGGGAGCCGTGGTCACCCACCAAAAGCAGCTCCGCCCTCTCTGACAGCCAGATATCTGACAGCGATAAAACTAAAAAAATAATAAAAACGTCTGAAAGAGTGTGGATCACTCGGAGCAGCAAGAGCTCGATTCCAATGGATGTGTATCGTGCTACCTCCCTAACTGAAGCAGGCCCTAGTGCCGCCTACCGTGGTTACTGAATGTAGACCGTTAGAGTTTGCTTCCTTGACGAAGATTTGGCCCCATCCCGTTCCCACCTCTCACGGCTCTCCAGATCAGTTCTCACATAGGTGTTTTCCTACTTTGCAATATGCTAACGACGAGAAAGATATCACGGTAACCATGAAAACACCACTATATCGGATATCCTTGCTCCTAATCAAGTATAATCTCAGCACACTAGCACCATCGAGTAGGTGCATAGACGAACTTACCGCTATGTTTCCCGGCACGAGACCAATTTTCTTTATTGCGTCATCACCGACCCCATCATAGTTTCTTCCACTTTAGGGCCCCTCAGGAACCATTCAATAAAGAGTGACCACCATACCGGAAGAGACCGTAACAAATATAGTGCTATGCTAGCAGGGTACTAGTCCCATTAACTCACATTTTTCCTTCAAACCCACCTTACCCCCTCGGTGCTGAACTGCAGACTGCGTAAGCAAACTAGATCGAGGGTTACCATTTCTAGATCCTCTTAACCGTAAAGCTCTAGGTTTTTCTTGGTATCCCAACACTGCCACACCACTTTGCAGACCAATAACCCTTTAGAATGCATACAAAAATGGCCCAACCGTTGGACGCAACTCTGCTAGGCCGCAGACTTATAGCTCAGTCCCCGGCGAGCCTACTCCACTCGGAAAGTGGAGTAGGTGCTTCTGACCGCTTAAATGAAATTTATCCTTGTCCTATTCACATAAACCTAACCAGTACATTACTGTTGTCGTCATATATTATCCTAACCCACAGCTGGAACCAACTCCAGACTGCAGTCCCTATTTATTTCAGGTTCGTCGCCCCCCAATATCACAGTCGCTAAACTGGATAACCAAAGATGCCACTTTGACTCGTGCCGGCGGGACCCAGGTGGGACCTTTCATAGCATCTGGGACTGCTGTCAAGCCACGCGGCAGGAAAAACCCCCACTGCCTATCGTATTAATTAGGGCTTTCTAACGCAAAAATCCCTCCGGCGGATATCAACAATAAAGCCAAAACACGTAACAGTTCAAGCGCAACCTGCTAGTATACCGGTCGTAATTTACATCCGTCATATCTCGCTACACTGGACTGATTGGCCGACACATATCCTTCACCTTGCCAGACGAACTATATCCACGGAATGTCGTACATTACCAGTAATGAAGCCGAATAACACTGAGGCTCAATGCTTCAACGTACATTTATATAAGTATGTTTATTTGTCAGTGAAACGGCATAATATTGCCCAAGTCAACGCGGAGTTTTCCCACTTTAGTATCTGTTGCAACAGTCCGCTTTTCCCTCGATTCGTGTCCGGCTGGTAATTGATCCACCACTTTTCCAGAACCCTTTAGTTATACTTCCGCTTTTCCAAATGGTGCAGGTTGCTGATGCTGAGATTTAACTCACCCTCATATGGACCTTTGTTGCTTCCACTTTCACCAAAGTACAAAAATGTACATTCATAAAATTGTTTTCATGTCTCCTTGTTTCATAACTCATTCCTTTTATGGAACCACAATAGAACCAACATTCAGGGTTTGCATCAACTCCATGGTTTGCCATTCCCTTCGCGTGCACCAATTTTCCCGAGTGTACTTCCATACAATCTCTTTTTCTTCCTATTCAAAACTTCGCTGTTCGCGGATACCCGGTAAACCGCCGTTTTTAATGGCTTGCATCATTTTCGTTGATAATGCACCTCTAGCAGCACGAATGAACGACCTATTCGATATCTCCGCTGTGCGCCACCGCCCAGCGCGGAGCCCAAACCGGTTCAAAGTTGGCGCGGAAATACTTATTATGGTGATCCATATAAACTATGGCTGGTTTTTTCTATCGCTGGCACTTTTGACTTTTATACCTGAAGTTTGTGAATATTTCATTTTACTGAGTAACGCTGTACACCATGATCATGCCCCTGCGCGTGCGTCTCGACCGTAGCCGAGGAATATACCATTATTATTATTATTATCATTATAGCCGTTGTTCTAGGTCTAGTATTCTCAGCCTATATAGATCAACATCCACACAATCCGTATTGCCCTTATTAACACATGAACTAGCACTGACAGGACTAGGCGATCTAACACGAAATAAAGAATCAAAGGTACCCAAAACCTCCCCAGCGACTTGCCGTATTACTTCCCGTCCAGATTCCAATATGTTCGATCCTTTTCTTGGCTTTTCGCGTTTTTCCTCGTTCCAAATTGATCTATTGAGAATTGTGACGAACGTTTGAGCAATGCTTAGCCAAAGTCGCAACGGATCCCGAAACCAAAAGACGATTATCCGTGATATTCTACGCTACCAGATTATTGAATGAACAAGGACACCAAACAGATACAAACCTCAATAATGAGATCACAATGACTCAATAAACGAGAAACCGAATTGCAGCTTGCGAGCAAGGAACACGTGCTTCATGCAGGTCCAGAACAAGGACGTGACAAAGTAGCGCTCTGGGCACGAACAAACAACAATTGGTCCATAGAAACAAACAGTTCGTAAAGACACGTCAATAGTGTAAGCAAGTGAGTGATGTTAAGAAAAACATTGAATCGCAAGGGTTTTAGGGGATTTTCTACGACCGGTCGTTAAGGTACCTATACCACCTCCCACAATTAGTACATGCTCGGTGAATCCGACAGAAAATCAAAGATGACCTCGGGAACCGGGATAATTGGGCTCACAGCCTCGAACCCCTGTAGTGCTTCAAGACTACCCCATTGGAACGAGCTCCCGGAGGAGGTCATAAATACAACAGTAGTGAGGGCTTTTAAGGAAGTGGTAGACCCGTGTTGGGCGGCAGTATATCCCGAAATATGTTAAGCAGTTTTGAGGCCAGGGGCAATTTGCTCATTGTTTCCACCTTTCTCTGCTAGGGCTGATACTGCAAAACATTTCTGCCTTTCAGAAAAAAGAAATCACGCAAAGTTGGGAGCTACTGAAATGTGCCGACAACTCAACCATCTGGACACACGATTGGCTCCGGCCACTCCAAGTCCTGTGCAAGGTAAACTGAACTGAACTGACCTGACCCATAGGACAAGATTGAACTGTGCATCATCTCAGGCGTTGCGCCTGAGAAACAGGCAGGATTGAATAGCAAGGGACACCTAGGCGACGGAGCAAACGCGGTGGTGTTATATACTAACGCGTGTAGTATTAGAAACAAATGGGCGGAACTCGCAAGACAGCTGACGAGCAGAAAGCGTCAATAGTTGCCGTCACGGAAGCGTGGCTTTTTGAGGAGGACCATATGCCAGGCCTAATAGGTAACGGTTTTGCAGTCTATGGGCAGGATCGAGAACAGGATCTGCCACTTGAGTCTCAGACCAAGAGGCGCACTAGCAATATCCAGTTATGCGCAGTTACGATCATCCTTCCAGGCAGAAGGGTTAACGTTGTCTGTGTCTGCAGGGCACCAAGCACTAACCACGAAGAGGACGTTTGTTTACTGCAGACTTTTACTGAACTAGTTAAGGACGCACAAAAGACCCTCATAGTGGGTGATTTCAATCTACTGCACACCGACTGGGTGGCTGAGGTCTGCGTGCCGGGATCGGAGGAGCAAACCTACTTAGAACGGCTGCATGATAGTGCGTTGCACCAGCACATTAGGGAAAACCCAGATATAGGACTGGATGCGTTCCATCCTTGCTGGATCTAGCTTTGACGAACTTCCCCAACGATGTGTATGGACTGCATTATTGTGCACCGCGGGGCAAGAGTGACCACCTGTGTGTCAAAATAGTCCTATGCATGCGGCAACCCAAGGTACCTTCAAGGCTGGTCAGACATTTCGGTAGCATGGACATAGATAGGCTTTGTAATAGGGCGATGGGCTTGACCTGGGACACGACAGAGGAGGATATTGTCGAGCAGCGCTGACAGACCATAAGTGGATTTCTGGCTGTCCTACAGGAAGAGTTCGCACCTTTAGAACGAAGTAGTGGGGACGGCAAACCCATGTGGTGGAAGGCTGCAATAGCCAAGGCCATCAAGCGTAGAAAACACTGCTGGAACCAGTACAAAGTCTCCGGCAGTCAGCTAGCCTGGAACCGCTATACAAAGCTGAGAAACGAGACTGTACGCCTTTTGAGAACTTCCAAGCGGGAATTTGAGCTCAAATTGACCCAGTCTGTAAGACAACAGCGGAAAATATTTTACAGCTATGTGCAGTCTCAAGGCTCAACAAGAAATGCCGTAGGTCCCTTATCCACTAGAGACTGTGGTATTGTCACTGACGACCGGGGCAAAGCAGACGCTCTGGGAGAATACTTTGGTAGTGTACATAGGATAGATAGTGGGGTACGAGTAGATCTGGCTCTGGTACATCCTCCTCAGTTAAACGAGCTAGATCCTTCAGAGGAATGCGTGCGTAAGTACGTACAGGAAGTACACAGCCACAAGTCAGCGGGCCCAGATGGCATTCATCCAGCTATCATCAAGCCGTTGGCGGATATCATAGCTCCATCGGTATGCAGATTGTATAGATCCACGTTGGACCAGAGTAAGCTGCCTCAGGACTGGAAAGTCGCGGCAGTCGTGGCAATACATAAGAGTGGGCCTAAGTCGGATGTGCAGAACTACAGGTCGGTAAGCCTAACTAGCATTCTCTGTAAAGTTCTCGAGAAGATCATCCGTGCCCATATCTGCCAGCACTTACTGCAGCACTCCATGCTAAGCCCGGCGCAGCATGGGTTCCTGAAAAATAGATCTTGCCTCACCAATCTCCTGTGCTTCTTAGATGAAGTAACTCGACGACAGGCCGAAGGTGAGCAAGTTGAGGTAAGCCAACTCGACTTCAGCAAGGCTTTCGACTCCGTTAATCATCGTCTTTTACTATGCAAGATGGAGACGTTTGGCATAGGTGGGCTAGTATTTAGGTGGCTGGCGGACTTCCTTTCCCACAGGACGTTCTACGTCAAGGTGGGGGACAGGTGCCGCAGTTTGGTGAACGTCACCAGTGGTGTACCTCAGGGATCCGTCCTAGGCTCGGTCCTATTCTTGTTATTTATTAATGACCTGGCATCCGCTCTTCAGTCGCCCAGCTTTATTTTTGCGGATGATGTGAAGATTGCTGGATCTGAGGGTAGGATGGACTTGGGCAGGGAAATAGGTACCGTCCTGAACTGGGCATACAAATGGGACATACCCCTGAACGCTCAAAAATGCCATTTGTTGTCAAGGCCAACAGAGAGCTTAACCATCGCTCATGATCAAAGGCTGTTCACTGTAGGGGCAGTCAGCAGGGTTAAGGACCTTGGGGTCCTCATGAACAGTGACTTCAAATGGTCGGAGCAGTGCAATGCTGCTGCGCATAAGGCTCGTGGGGAGCTCTTTAGACTGCGATCAGCTTTGTCTTGCCGGAAGCCGGAGGTATTCGTACTTATTTAGATGGCTATAGTACGACCTCACTTAGAAGGTAGCGTGCAGGCTTGGTCACCCTTCTACAAAAAGGACGCCGCCTGCCTCGAGAAAGTCCAACGTCTCGCCACGCGAATGGTTGAAGGGCAGAGGGGTAAGACTTACGAGCAGAGACTCTGTGACCTGAATCTTTTCTCTTTGGAAAGGAGAAGAAGTCGAGGAGATATCATAGAAACGTTCAAGGTAATGAGGGGCTTTTCTGGCTTTAGACCAGATAGTCTATTCCAAGTGGCCGTAGACTCCAGGACAAGGGGGCATGAAAAGAAGTTGATGAAAGCCCAATCTAGGTTGATGGCTAGATCACACTTTTTCAGCAACAGGGTTGTGAACAGTTGGAACGGTCTGCCTGGCGGAATGGTAGATCTGCAAACTGTCCAATCCTTCAAAGGTGCCCTAGATCGCAAGTGGTACGAGATCCTTCATTGTAGTGAGCCTTGAGTATATCAACTAGATGGATGACGGGTAGCACTGTGGTTCTTCTGGAGCATGTTTTAATAGACCTTTTCGCTCATTGCATACAGTCTCAGTAAACGCTCACGATGCATAATGTCTCTCGCAGTTGATGTGGATGAGGTTTTCCGTTTCCCTCTCATTTTTAGCGGGGATTCGATCAAATACACTCGGCAGTGGTGGGTGCATAACTGGTGTGCATACCATCGAAGGAATTCTGGACGCTCGAATGGCAGTGGCCATTACCTGTCCTGTGCAAACTGAACTGAACTGAGCAATTGGTATATCTTTGGCCTTATTCAACTCACTTCCTATCCTTGACAAACTCTCGAGCCTAAAACACTTGTCCTCACAAATAATTATGACATTATCTTAATAACGGAACCCTGGCTGTCTGAGAGCACTCCCAATGATCAAGTATCTTTGGTAGGGTACCGTCTTCTAAGGACCGACAGAACGAACCGGCCTGGTGGTGGGTGCCTAGCCTACGTCAAGGAAGTCTACACCCCGACCCCTCTTTTACATACGGCACTCAACTCTATTCCCGATTCCCCCTGGTTCACTATCAACCTCCAAAGCACTGTTCTTCATAGTGGCTGCGCGAATCGCTCACCAAATTCCCCCATTTCCTTGTTTTCACTTCTCATAAGGTCTTTCGAATACCTCTCTCTCTTTCCTTCTAGAACCTAGCTTATTGCTGGTGACTTTAATCTCCCTCACTTTTGTTGGCCTACACTCTCGGCCCCTCCCAATCTTATAGACCTCATCACCAGCATTCATCTTGGTGGCTGGAAACAACATGTTGTCGAACCTACCAGAAGTGGAAACATACTAGATCTGGTATTTACTCATAACATGCCCTTCGTCGACTTGTTTGTAACACAAAATTTCCCCGGCAGTAACCATAAAATGGTTATCTGCCATCTGCCCCTGTCCAGCCACTCCATAAGAAGTATCAATAACGTCTCAAACAACTACATAATTCTAACGACTTTTCAATTTTCATTCGTCTAAACAGCCTCTTTACACCTATTAATCGACAAGATAATACGCGACTTCGTGAACAAGAAGCCAAGGCATTGAGTCATCCCAACAAGGGGCAGTTTCTTTATATGTTGCATAAGCCTAGAAAAGCTGATGTTAAGGCCGACTTCCAACCTCTGATTCTGGATGAAAACTCATTTATCAACTCCCCACCTTGTATAGCCGAAGCCTTCAATGCATTCGTTGATTCAGCCATGGTTCCAGCTACTGTCATTGCCCCTCCCCCACCTTCACCACTTAGGGACTCTGTTCATCCTATGATACCCGCCGTTGTTAGGAGTATTTCCAAGCTACTATCCAATAGCAAACCCTCCCCACGATTAGGCCTGTATCACTTACCACCAGCTGCACTTCGGCAATGGTGGACCGGATCTCGCCCCGTTGTTGCTTAACTTTTCACTCTTTCATTTAATGGTAGCACCTTAACTGCCCACTGGAAGCGCTCGGTAATAGTGTCCATCCATAAAAAGGGAACTTCACATGAGGTACCCAATTATCTCCCGGTAAAACAGAACCACATCCAATCTAGAATAATGGACTCACAGACCTCATAGGCCTCACAGACGATGGGCATCTTTGGCATTATTTACTTTGGCGGACGCTCGCAGATCCGTCCATCCAGATTCCCTACTCAAAGATGATCACAAATCCCTGAGACTTCAACTGAGTGGAAGCCCCACAAGTGACCTGAGCAGCGATGGATCACGAAATGTAAGGAAGTGGAAAATGTTGCACCCATTGGCATCACTCGCAACCTTCTCCCTTTGTTAGGGGCACCGGTCCACGGAAACCTGGCGTAAGCGAGTTAGATTCCGGAATATGCATATTGTGACGTAAGAACACGTTTTCAGAGACAAACAATTGTTTTCAATGATTCATTCTAAAGTCTTTACAAATCATATAGGAGATGGTTGTGCTGAACTGGTCAAGGGTCATTCGGATTGGACGTAGTTTGTGGGGGAGACGGGTTGGGGTTAGATCTACGTGTCGATCTGCACGACTAGGTCGTGACGGTCACATGGTTCGGAGCTGAGTGACTGGGGTGGGGGTGGTCCACTTGCGGGCCAGGGTAATTGGAGGGCTTGGACGAACTTCTTTTGTGTACACAAAGCAGGTGCGAAAAGGTGGATGCTAATCGCCTCTGCGGTGGCCAGTGTGTGTAAGCGGATGTGTTTGTGGGCATTGGGGGGCACTCGATAGACGATTTTACATGCGGAATCCGTGCTTATTTTGTGACCTGAGTCTACCACATGTCCGAGAATGGCACTCCCTATGGTTCCTGTTCCTCCATGTTGTAGCCATCGTGGACAGTGTTCCTTAATTATTTGGGATAGTTGCCTTGCCGTTCGGCCAATGTAGGTTGCATTACATATGCACTTGAACAAATAAATTACCATTGAGTTGGCCAGCATTGGCAACACATCCTTATTGGAATTTCGGATAGTGGAAGAGCTTGCAAATACACAGGCAACACGAGCTGAGTTGAATGTCCCACTCACCGCACGCGTTAAACGTCTGTTGACATGGTCCGATATGGCGTTTCCTTTGAATGGCATACGGATAAACAGTTTCTTCATGGGGACATCATAACTTGGGGCACGTTTGGGTCTATCCTTCAGATTTTGTTCAATAAAGCGCTCAGGGTAACCGTTTTCCTTGAGAGTGTTTCTAACTAAATGCAGTTCTTCTTCTACGGTCTCCTGTGAGCATAACTTTCTTACTCTCGAGGCTAAGCATTGAACTAGGTTTCTTTTCTGTCGTATGGGTACAAAACTGAGAACGTTTGTGTACTGTCCAGTCCATGTTTGCAGTACACCACGCACCTGCTTTGTGTACACAAAAGAAGTTCGTCCAAGCCCTCCAATTACCCTGGCCCGCAAGTGGACCACCCCCACCCCAGTCACTCAGCTCCGAACCATGTGACCGTCACGACCTAGTCGTGCAGATCGACACGTCGATCTAACCCCAACCCGTCTCCCCCACAAACTACGTCCAATCCGAATGACCCTTGACCAGTTCAGCACAACCATCTCCTATATGATTTGTAAAGACTTGAGAATGAATCATTGAAAACAATTGTTTGTCTCCGTAAGCGAGTTAATCATTGAATCCGAAAACCAGCCAATTCTTTCCCATGGATTTCGTGCGTATCTTTAGGCTAAGCAATCAAAGGAACAGTACGCTTGACCTACTTTGACTGTGGGCCTTCCATTTATACCAGCGAGAGAAACGATGCAGTTAGTTGTCGCGCCTTCATCAGAGGGGGAGGTCATGCGGAGGGTGGGTTAATGGAAAGCATACAAAGCCACTGGACCGGATTGGTTGTCTCCCTCTTTTTCAAGGAGGAAGGAGAACCTCTGGTCTCGGAATTAGAAGAACTCTTCCGGATAGTCTGGAATGAAGAGCAGATTCCCAGGGAATGGTGTATATTGGTGATCCTACCGATTTACAGGGAAGGTGACTTGTCCTCTTGTGAGAACCACAGGGGAATTATCTCGGCGACTACAGCGTCTAAACGGCGCATTGAGATTATTCTTCGCCGATTATCTAGCGTCCGCATGTAAGCGCGATACGTGAGCCGGTGTCAGAGTCGATGCGGCTTGTGTCAGCCACATCTTCACCGTCCGACGAATTCCAGAACACGGGAAAACCTTCCGCATGCGCATGATCCCTGTCTTTCTTGATCTGAAAACGGCAATCGATTCAGCTGACGGCCTAGTTCTCTTGCTCGGCTACCCAATAAAAGGTGGGTCAGAGGAAATTATTCCCATTGCCCCATCGTAGTCTGCGAACAGCTGAAGCCGAGTTCGTGCCAACCTCCGTCATCTATGGAGTCGGCTAAACATCTGACCTGCCGTTAGAAGTAGAGCGTACACTTCAGCGGTTAGGCCCGCTCTTCTTTACGGTTCAGAAACATGGTCGTTGAGAGTGGAATGTAAGGGATGATTTTCGGTGTTCGAGCACCGATCCCTCCGTAGCATTATCCGAGTATGGTGGGAACACGGTATCAACAGTGCTGAGGTTAGATGTAAAATGTTGGGAATCAGAGGTCAGTTTCTGGATCAAGTACTGAATCTAAACAGGTTTAGTTGCTTGGGACATGTGTCACGCATGCCTACCGATAGACTTCCTTGGCATACGCTGTCCTCTGAGGCAAGTGTTGATTGGAGGATAAGTCGAGGTGGTCAGCCCATGGCATGACAAAAGGTATGAAAACCTTGACCAGTGGGCTTGGCCAAGTAGGACGTGGTTGACTTCTGGTTTGGGGTCCATGTGATCCGCGTACCAAATGGTTGGAGACATTAAGTGATATGGCTAGACGTGGTGGTCAGTGGCGTAGTCGCATTCGGATTCGATTTTGTTTCGCTGATTTCGACTTATCGCTTCTGCCCTTTTTGCGCTTTGCCGGAGGACGCCGGGACGTAGTACTGCGGGCCATAGCAGTTAAATGCTAGATCAGCATCTGACTAAACCGAAACTGGAAGCCTCAAAGGCCGCCTTGGTTTCCACGTATTAGCATTATGCCTTTGGAATGGACTTGGCCTTAGTTTCTTTTTCCGGTTTATAATTTCATTGGCAGTTCGTCCGTGTCCTCGCGACCACGTTGCGGGCCTTCATAAACTGCAGCAGTTTCCAAAGGCCACCGGTTTCCTCAAACAAACTCCGTGCCCCCTTTATCCCCTGTTGTGGTCGCTCTGCCTGGTTCTTCCTGTTTTATCCTGCGTTCTCATTGTATGTATCGCATCATAAGCATCAGTTAGAGCCACAGCATTCTTCCGGAAAAATATCCATCCCTTTTTACAGTGTATGTTGACCTCGATCAAGAAATATGCCATGATTTTTATAATTATTATAATCAAAATAATAATTAATAATATCAATATTATTATAAATATCTCCAGCGAGCGTGCGCCAGCTGTGTGAGTTTGGGGAAGCAAGTATCCGACGACGAGACGGCACATAAACGAACTATCAACGCTTCGATGGGTGAAATTCCATCCATTGAAGGGTGTGCAACCATAGAGGGAAACCAGGCTCTCCGTTCTTGAAGAAGACTCGCAGCGGTCCCTTAATGATAATGAACGAAACCCACTGGGGAAAGTTTTCTTACGATTGAATGAGCTTTAGATGGAACTTAGAAGTAACGGAGCAAAATTAGTTATTCTTTCTGGTCCCAACGAAAACTAATCTCGACCTTGAACATCGCTTCAGGGCGACATTGAAATGTGGTAGACATGGGCGTTTATGGACCTGTATGTGTGGAAGGCCGAAATTCGGAATAGGGTAGTAGGGAGGGTAATGTGTAACCCACTGATCGCTGGGTGATCTGCAACAGTGAAGATAGAAGGAGTATTTAGGTAGAGTAATAATATTAATATTGATATATTTCTTGATCACGATCAGGACACAAGCCAGTGATCAGTGAGCACAAATTCGCACTGCAGCATGAAGAATTCGCAAAATCTGGAAGAGATGTTCACACGTGGTAATAACAGTACAATAAATCCGCGCTGTGCTTGAATGAGCTAAAATGGGTATGCTGAACGCGGTTAATAGAAGCCGGTTTTGGTTTCAGAGACGGGGTGTTGCGGTGACCCAGCCGTGCGCGGAAACCACCGGAAAAGCATTATGGAAAAGTGGAACATGCTGTATATATGATAATTGTGTAAACATTCTATTCTGAAGATATCAAAAGAAAATTGGAGGTATGCAACAGAAAAAGAGAAAGAGGAAAGGAAGAAACGAAAAAGAACTTTGACGCTTCTTCTGGATATTCGGAGGTTCCATATCGAAAACTGAAGAGAGATTCACCAAATAATGCCCAATCATGGAAGAGAATAGAACCAGCATGGGGTCTTCGACGAACGACAGTGATGTCAGCCGTTCATAGATAAGTTCACCTCCACTGGTGCCCTTTGGGCTGGTTGTTGGACGAGAAGATTCAAGGCCGATCCCCGTAGAATTCATTACCTCACTATTCATGGAAAAAGTCGTGGCTGCATCCGTAGAAGAAAGCCTCAAGCCTGGGGGCGAAGTGACTGGTAAACCTGACATTGTGAGTAAAGCCAATATCGGGGATAATGACACCACAACCGTAAACCGACAGAATTCAGATGGAACTTAAGATCGGTCTGTTTCAGCTACCACCGACTAAAACATCGTCAGAAGCCTTTTGTCCCGAGCCCTCTTCATCACCTGCCCCAGAGACCCCAATCACTCCGACCTCCGTTCTTTCCTATGTGGGCAGAAGTGGGGGGGGGCTCGAAAGTAACTTCCGGGCGCATCATAAGCAAACCGAAAGTATCACAGCAGTTAGTGGTTCTAAGTACCAGCGCTTGCACCACTGGGCACATATGGAAGGAGCTCCTATCAGGGGCTGACAAAATCGATTGCTCAGCTGTAGCGGAAATTTGGCAAAGGCGCCCAGATTAGGTGGCCTCGGTGGCACCTCGGGGCTTTTGCATCAATCACACGGCACAGGGCAGATGGTTGAGAGGGGAAAGGAGTATTGTTCCTCCTGAGGCAGGAGCACTAGAGGCCAATGGGTGAAGCCCTCCTAAAGAGCAACTGCCAAGGTGTTTCTTGTAAAACTTATCTAACCGTTAATTGTGTGGGGTTTGAGTGCCCCTACGGAGGCCTACCAGGAGAAAACTATGGTAAAGCCTCGCCCCTGGGGTAGTTGCCGAAAAAAAACCGGGGCTGAAGTGGCAGTGACAACTAGGGATTCGAACCACCTCGAAAAAGACCGGGCAGCCCTGTTTACGATGGGGGATGAAAGCACAGTCTATCTATTTGGTTTGGTTTTCGACTGAGCTCTAAACCGCACATAGAAATTGACTAGGAGCAGATTGAAGCAAAGTTATAGCTTTGTCTACAATATCGTGAACGAACTTCCAGAAAGCATCGACAGGATAGAAACTCCTGATTCATTAGATAACAGCTATCATGACACTCTCAGGCTTATAGTATGGATAAAGTCAACTGCTTTCCGCCTCCTCCAAAAAAGAGGCGAAACTTTAGGAAATTGAAATCCAGATACCGATAAAAGCCGCCCTGAGGATGGAATGAAACATCAGCAAAATACAGTGGTAGAGGGGCGGATATATTTCCGGAAGAATGCTGTGGCTCTAATTGATTCTTATGATGCGATACATACAATGAGAACGCAGGGTAAAACAGGAAGAACCAGGCAGAGCGACCACAACAGGGGATAAAGGGGGCACGGAGTTTGTTTGAGGAAACCGGTGGCCTTTGGAAACTGCTGCAGTTTATGAAGGCCCGCAACGTGGTCGCGAGGACACGGACGAACTGCCAATGAAATTATAAACCGGAAAAAGAAACTAAGGCCAAGTCCATTCCAAAGGCATAATGCTAATACGTGAAAACCAAGGCGGCCTTTGAGGCTTCCAGTTTCGGTTTAGTCAGATGCTGATCTAGCATTTAACTGCTATGGCCCGCAGTACTACGTCCCGGCGTCCTCCGGCAAAGCGCAAAAAGGGCAGAAGCGATAAGTCGAAATCAGCGAAACAAAATCGAATCCGAATGCGACTACGCCACTGACCACCACGTCTAGCCATATCACTTAATGTCTCCAACCATTTGGTACGCGGATCACATGGACCCCAAACCAGAAGTCAACCACGTCCTACTTGGCCAAGCCCACTGGTCAAGGTTTTCATACCTTTTGTCATGCCATGGGCTGACCACCTCGACTTATCCTCCAATCAACACTTGCCTCAGAGGACAGCGTATGCCAAGGAAGTCTATCGGTAGGCATGCGTGACACATGTCCCAAGCAACTAAACCTGTTTAGATTCAGTACTTGATCCAGAAACTGACCTCTGATTCCCAACATTTTACATCTAACCTCAGCACTGTTGATACCGTGTTCCCACCATACTCGGATAATGCTACGGAGGGATCGGTGCTCGAACACCGAAAATCATCCCTTACATTCCACTCTCAACGACCATGTTTCTGAACCGTAAAGAAGAGCGGGCCTAACCGCTGAAGTGTACGCTCTACTTCTAACGGCAGGTCAGATGTTTAGCCGACTCCATAGATGACGGAGGTTGGCACGAACTCGGCTTCAGCTGTTCGCAGACTACGATGGGGCAATGGGAATAATTTCCTCTGACCCACCTTTTATTGGGTAGCCGAGCAAGAGAACTAGGCCGTCAGCTGAATCGATTGCCGTTTTCAGATCAAGAAAGACAGGGATCATGCGCATGCGGAAGGTTTTCCCGTGTTCTGGAATTCGTCGGACGGTGAAGATGTGGCTGACACAAGCCGCATCGACTCTGACACCGGCTCACGTATCGCGCTTACATGCGGACGCTAGATAATCGGCGAAGAATAATCTCAATGCGCCGTTTAGACGCTGTAGTCGCCGAGATAATTCCCCTGTGGTTCTCACAAGAGGACAAGTCACCTTCCCTGTAAATCGGTAGGATCACCAATATACACCATTCCCTGGGAATCTGCTCTTCATTCCAGACTATCCGGAAGAGTTCTTCTAATTCCGAGACCAGAGGTTCTCCTTCCTCCTTGAAAAAGAGGGAGACAACCAATCCGGTCCAGTGGCTTTGTATGCTTTCCATTAACCCACCCTCCGCATGACCTCCCCCTCTGATGAAGGCGCGACAACTAACTGCATCGTTTCTCTCGCTGGTATAAATGGAAGGCCCACAGTCAAAGTAGGTCAAGCGTACTGTTCCTTTGATTGCTTAGCCTAAAGATACGCACGAAATCCATGGGAAAGAATTGGCTGGTTTTCGGATTCAATGATTAACTCGCTTACGGAGACAAACAATTGTTTTCAATGATTCATTCTCAAGTCTTTACAAATCATATAGGAGATGGTTGTGCTGAACTGGTCAAGGGTCATTCGGATTGGACGTAGTTTGTGGGGGAGACGGGTTGGGGTTAGATCGACGTGTCGATCTGCACGACTAGGTCGTGACGGTCACATGGTTCGGAGCTGAGTGACTGGGGTGGGGGTGGTCCACTTGCGGGCCAGGGTAATTGGAGGGCTTGGACGAACTTCTTTTGTGTACACAAAGCAGGTGCGTGGTGTACTGCAAACATGGACTGGACAGTACACAAACGTTCTCAGTTTTGTACCCATACGACAGAAAAGAAACCTAGTTCAATGCTTAGCCTCGAGAGTAAGAAAGTTATGCTCACAGGAGACCGTAGAAGAAGAACTGCATTTAGTTAGAAACACTCTCAAGGAAAACGGTTACCCTGAGCGCTTTATTGAACAAAATCTGAAGGATAGACCCAAACGTGCCCCAAGTTATGATGTCCCCATGAAGAAACTGTTTATCCGTATGCCATTCAAAGGAAACGCCATATCGGACCATGTCAACAGACGTTTAACGCGTGCGGTGAGTGGGACATTCAACTCAGCTCGTGTTGCCTGTGTATTTGCAAGCTCTTCCACTATCCGAAATTCCAATAAGGATGTGTTGCCAATGCTGGCCAACTCAATGGTAATTTATTTGTTCAAGTGCATATGTAATGCAACCTACATTGGCCGAACGGCAAGGCAACTATCCCAAATAATTAAGGAACACTGTCCACGATGGCTACAACATGGAGGAACAGGAACCATAGGGAGTGCCATTCTCGGACATGTGGTAGACTCAGGTCACAAAATAAGCACGGATTCCGCATGTAAAATCGTCTATCGAGTGCCCCCCAATGCCCACAAACACATCCGCTTACACACACTGGCCACCGCAGAGGCGATTAGCATCCACCTTTTCGCACCTGCTTTGTGTACACAAAAGACGTTCGTCCAAGCCCTCCAATTACCCTGGCCCGCAAGTGGACCACCCCCACCCCAGTCACTCAGCTCCGAACCATGTGACCGTCACGACCTAGTCGTGCAGATCGACACGTCGATCTAACCCCAACCCGTCTCCCCCACAAACTACGTCCAATCCGAATGACCCTTGACCAGTTCAGCACAACCATCTCCTATATGATTTGTAAAGACTTTAGAATGAATCATTGAAAACAATTGTTTGTCTCTGAAAACGTGTTCTTACGTCACAATATGCATATTCCGGAATCTAACTCGCTTACGCCAGGTTTCCGTGGACCGGTGCCCCTAACAAAGGGAGAAGGTTGCGAGTGATGCCAATGGGTGCAACATTTTCCACTTCCTTACATTTCGTGATCCATCGCTGCTCAGGTCACTTGTGGGGCTTCCACTCAGTTGAAGTCTCAGGGATTTGTGATCATCTTTGAGTAGGGAATCTGGATGGACGGATCTGCGAGCGTCCGCCAAAGTAAATAATGCCAAAGATGCCCTCCGTCTGTGAGGCGTACCTATTTCAGAGTGTTTTATATCCAGATGGATGGTTGCTCTTGTGATCTGCTGCGTGTGATATGCAAATCTTAGTTTATCTTCCGGATTTGGCGGCGTTCACTTTGGTGCGACTTGTCGGAAACTATCTGTGGCCAGTTTACTGCTGAGTGAAGCGATCGGCTTTATCGGTAAGATCGACTGTAATAGCATATGGGTCTCCAATGTGCCTTTCTCCCAAGCGAACAACTTGTGCGTTAAAATCCCCATCAGCAGTCCACCACGTCCGCTGAGCGTAGGCTTCGACGCGGCTGAAACATATCTTGATATAATTTGTCTTGCCGATCTGACCACTAGCATTATAAGCCGGATCACCTGACGTGTGAAGAGTAAGGCGAGAGACTGCGGCTGTGCCTGGGGTACAGAGGGTTATCACAGAAGTAAGGGCACGTATGCATTCGATTTGTACTCAGTAGAGCGTGGCAGTAGCACGCGTAGTCGATAAAGTCGGGTGTTTTCTACTGCCTTAATAACTCTTGTGGGAGCTGTTATGCCTCGAAGCTTTTCTATTCATTGGTACAGAATACAATGTTTACGTAAGATACGCTCCCGCCGTAACCCAAACCGTACACAAAAGTTCTCTGGCCTACTGACAGACCTAAACGGCCCGTCTGGATGGTTTACCTGGCCACGCCCGGATTGAATGATTCGACTGCGGTCGGATACTAGTCTCTGACTGGTCCACTGATCACCTCACTGGTTCCGATCTTGTCGGCAACTCTGGTCAGCCGATAACGTGCCGTCTGCTTCATTGAACCAGGCCGTCCATTAGTAACGTGCTGGGTGCATTCCCTCACTACGGACAGTCCGCCATAAGAGGTGGGTTCGAAGCGGATGCACTGAACTGTCCCTCCGAGCGGGAACATTCTTTGGACTCAGGAGATTACATCAACTCTCACTAGGCCAAAGAAAGGAATTATGGGCACAATCCTAAGTGAGCTGCTCAACATGAATTTGGAAATAGATACTCTTCCCTTAGGTCGGAAGATTGCCGAGGCTGTTTTCTTTCAAAAGGGTGCGTCAAAAGAAAGTGCGGGAAATGACAGACCAAAAGGTCTCTTGCTGGTTATAATATGAGGTCTCCAGAAAGAACCTAAGTACCAAGATTATGACCCATCTCGTGCAGGGTGATCAGCCGTGGAGCCGGCAGCATGATTTCATGAAGAACCGACCGTGCTTATCCGATTTGCCCCCTTTCTTGAACGAAGTGGAAACACGTTTGACGGTGGATTAGATGGTCGAAAATTGCTACGTGGACCCTCAAAAGGCCCTCAGTCCTGCAAACCACGGACTTTCGCCATTCAAGTTAGAAGGTATCAGAGCAGTTCCCAGACTGATGACGTGGAAGCGAGCCTCCCTGAGTGACAGGTCGTTCTACTTTTGGGTGAGGGATGATGAATCGAATCTGGCCAAGGGCCGTAGTGGGGTACCATAGGGGTTTGTGCCGGGACCATTGTTGATTATTGTCTATGTAGATGACGTAGCCCAGGAAACTACGAGCTCCGTCTTTCTGTTCAGCGGTGACCTGAAACTCGTGGGTCGCTGTCACTAGTGAGTGACAGGCAGATGCTAGGAAAAGTACAGGGGCTTTTCAAAAGGCTCACTGGGAGGCTTAAGAAACCGGCTTATTCATCCAGAGTTGAACAAATGAACCCGTCCTCACTGGAACGGAGATAACTGGAGGCGGCCCCATCGAAGCCTCTAAACAGTTAAGGGAACTATCGCAACCAGGCTTGCCCTTCTGAAGCTTGGTCGCAACAGGGACCTAACGGGACACAAGCTCAAGCCAGCCAAACCACGAGCATATCGAAGTTTTTTAGCACAGCCCTTTGCATGCCAAGAGGTGAACCCCAGGAACCATCTTCCAGGAGATGTGGTGGCCGCCAAAACAGTAGCGATATTCAAGGCTCGCCTGGACCATCGTTGGTCGGAAGTCATTCCCAGCAGCCTTCAACACCATCTCCCATAAAATCTCCATTTAGCTAGCTTTAAGCCATAAAGCCCGCACCTTTTCCAGTCCGCACCGTCTCTTATCGACCGGATGTTGTTTACTGGTCGAAGTTTACGTCGTTCTACCTGGCTTGACTTTCCTTGTTCTCCTCCTTCCGCCTATCAATTTCACTACCAATCCACACGTTCATTACAGGATCACTCATTATCGCAGCGCTGGAAAGGGCACATTGAGATAAGGCCATGGACATACTAATAAGGCCAAAGCCGCCGGCCCTTGGACCTAGCTTGATCTGAGATTATTTTCCTCCACCACTACCGGCCCTGTGCCAATTGAACCTATGCCTGTGATGACGGCCAACTCTCACACGCTGTATTCATCGATTTTGCTAAGGCCTTTGATAAAGTCCCCCATGCCCCTCTTCTTTATAGGCTGCAGACATACTGGATCACAGGCTCCATGTTGGCCATTCTACGTAGCTTCCTTACCGACCGCACCCTTGTGGTTAGGGTGGGGAATATTTTGTCTCAATCTTCCCCAGTAACAACTAGGGTCTCCCAAGAGACGGTCTTAGGTCCTCTTCTTTTCTCGATCTATATAAACGATCTTCCCACAGCCCTTCCTGCGAACATTGCCATGTACGCTGAAGATGTAACCCTATGGAGTTCAAGCGTTGAAGACCTGCAAATTGCAGTTAAGGAAACTAAACGCTGGTCCGAGGATTGGAACCTCCCAGTTAATGATGACAAACGCGTGAGCATGTCTTTCGGTGGAGAGACTGGTCACACGTTTTCCATTAATGGAGCAACCACACTGCCAAGGGTTGACCGACACAAGGTGCTCGGTTTCTGGCTAGATTGTAACTTGTCCGTCTCTCATCATCACGAACTTGAGAGCAAGTCCGCCTTTCGAGTCCTAAATATGATTCGAAGGTCCTCCCGCGCATATCTAAGGATAATTTCCCCATAATTTTCGGCACTTATATCCGACCTCTGCTGGAGTGTGGTAGTCAGATAGTGCATTCTGGTTTTGTCTGAGGCCGTGAGACCCTAGAAAGAGTTCAGCGGGCCTCCACCCAGGCAGTACCTGGGCTTTCCCACCTACCTTATCCCGTCCGCCTCTCACTCTTCAACCTCTGTTTCCCTGACTTTGGACGCGTAAGGGGCGATCTTTTTTTGATGTTCCACCTTTTTGAAACAGGTCAAGGCGATTGCTTCTTCTCCGTCTGTCCAGCCTCTTCTCTCCGTGGTCACAGCAGAAAGGTTTTCAAACCGAGGCCAAGCACTTCACTAAGGATTAACTTTTTTAGCTATAAAGTTATTACTCTGTGGAATGCACTTCCGGAAGATATTGTTCTCTCGCAGAACAAAACTATCTTCAAGAAAAAGCTAGACCTCTACCTGGGTCTCTCCCAATAATTCCTTGTCAAAAAAACGAAATAAATGTCTTTTAACGCACATATGTTCACGAATGCCGCACCCCCACTCATCTTAAGGCAATGTCCACAGTGAAACACTGCATGTCGTTATGTGTATCATGCTTTAGCTGCCACATCCGCCCCCGGCTTCTTTTTACTCTATTTTCAGCTCGGGTAATCCGACAGATGATCAAAGATTTCCTCGAAAACCGGGACAATTGGGCTCAAAGCCTCGAACCAGTATAGTACTTCTGCGCTACACCGGGTGACTACCGTTGTGCCTCGTGGATATATATTGTCCTGTGATATTTGTGGCTTCCCAGCGGATTTATAAACAATGAGTTCAGTTACCCCTGAAAATCAATGTGCATGTTTGGTGTGAGAGAAGAATATTGGCCCTCGGGTCAAAGCCCTGATGAGTGATTTTTGCGAGGGGTGGATTCACCTAAAGTGTACAAAAATCGACAATGATAAGTATGAGTGGCTGAGTTCCTGCAGCTCCCCATTCCTGCAAATTCTATGCACAGACTGTACCAACCCAAATAAAAGAATAAAAGAAGGGGCTGATTCAGACTCGAACCAGGCACCCGCTGCACCGTGTGCAACGAGCCCCAGGTCCCACGCTGAACTCGCTTCAGGGGCTACGAACAACCCATTGAGAGCAGTGAAGAAGCAGCGCCGTAGGAAATCCGTGGTCACAGACAGAGCCGAAGTAGCTGTACTCTCGGAAGACAAAACTTATATTCCGGAGATATCGAATGCAGCCGGCGGAGACACAGGCCCCGATCAAGGGCAGACGGAAACCATAAGTCGGTGGAAAACAGTAAAGCCACGTCAACGGATGGCGCCGTCACCCAGGACCCAATGTTTTCTAGTCGTGAATCTGTCGGAACCAACTGAGTCGGCGCCTCAAAGTAGATAAGAGCTCGACTATTCTCTTCTACGGGACATATTCGCCAAAATATTCTCCACAATTGGCAAATAACGTAAAGGTCAAAGCCGTTTTTCGCTTAGGGAAGATAAATGACAATGGTAACCCTCGTCCGCTCAAGGTGGTCTTGGGTTCCGATGAGGAATGCCGCTGGGTGCAACAGCGGTCCTACAGATTAAAAGGAGAAAAACAGCGACTCCTTCGAGATGTTGACCCCGAGGAGAGAGAGAGGCACCGGTTAGCGTTGAAAGAGCTCCGCGAACGCCAGGCCAATGGTGAATCGGGTCTTTTACCCGGGATTTTCGTGTTCAGCGGAGGCGTATTCATCTGAGGTGGGAACCGTTCAACCTCACCGGCATCACCAGCCAGGCGACCTCGGCGGTGGAAATGCAATGAGAGTCGGTAAGGAGAGAGAAGACAGAAGAGGGCATGCTTATATCCTGTCGTCTAATGTCAGGAGTCTGTCGAACAAGCGAGATGAGCTCGAGGCATGGGTGGTTCAGCACTCGCCAACATTGTTCGCCTTGACGGAGACGTGGCTTACCAGTGGGGTGCAGGATTCGGAAGTGGCTATCCCAGGATACACACTTTACCGTGCTGATAGGAGCCAAGCCAGGGGCGGAGGCGGCTTGGCGATGTACATTCAAGCTGACGTCCCTTCTCTACAGTTGGATCGCCTGATAGGCCCGGAGGGCTTTGGAGAATCTCTTTGGTTTCACGTGAAGTTGAAACCCAGTGGATTTGAGTCCGTCGGAGTCATTTATCGGTCACCAGAAGCAGATCCTCGCGAAGTACTGACGGGAGTGAGACGTTGGGCTGGCGATGGCCGCTGTCTAATTTTGGGTGACTCAACTCGCCGAATGTGGAGTGGGAGAACGTGCGGTGCACTGCAGGAGCGGACTCGTTTTCCCGCGAGCTTTTTTCAACGGAAATGGAAATTTCCTTGTACCAACACGTCAGAAGGCCGACCCGAACCCAGGATCACCATGCGTCTATCCTAGATCTGGTGATATCTCCAAGGCCGCCCGATGTTGATCAGATCGAGTACCTACCGCCACTAGGGTGCAGTGACCATGCAGTGTTGACCATCAGCTGGAAAAGAGGAGCGACGTTTGTCCCCAGACCACAGGGCGGACTCAACGTCTGGCGAATGTCGTTCCAACGAGTCAGGGAGACTGCATCCTCAGTGATGTGGTATCCGCCAGAACCGCACGACATAGACAAGGCTTGGGAGGTAATCCGAGATGAAATCCTTCAGTTATGTCTGAATTTTGCTCCACCATCCAGACTGGGGCAGCATGCGAAAGGCCTACCTTGGTTTGACTCGCAATTTAGGCGTCTTTTGAAGCGTCGGAACCGAGCATAGAAACAATGTCAAGCGACTGAAAAGGCATATGATCGATACAGCACCATCCGGAACCAGTGTACCCAAATGAAACGAGAAAAACGACGCATCTTCGAGAAGACGTTAGCAATCGACTCGGTTCGAGCACCCAAAGCACTTTTCGCATATCTGCGACGCAGAACGCGAACCACAACTGCAATCCCAGCCCTACAGGATGGACACTCGCTGGGAGTTACAGATGAACAGAAGGCAGAGATACTGGCGAGACGCCACTTGTCAGTCTATGCTCCTGAACAGAGGCGCAATCGTCCCTCACACATTGCCATGGGTGCCCCTCAAATGTCGTGTCAAGAACTCACCGAGGAAGAAGTGGCGGCAACCATGCGCACCATTAGAGTCAACCAATCCCCCGGACCTGATGGTGTTCATCCGTTAGTGGTAAAGGAACTGGCCGATGTGTTAACTCAACCGGTCACACGACTGTTCAACGCCTCTTTAGCAGTGGGAAAGCTCCCCCAAGAATGGAAGAAAGCCGTCCTGGTGCCACTATACAAAGGTGGGGAGAAGGCTGAGGCTGTCAACCACCGACCTGTCAGTCTAACACCTGTGGTAGGAAAGGTTATGGGGCGCCTGCTGGCAACGCGAATCCGGGACCATATTGGGGGTATACGACCTATTTTGCCGACAACAACATGACCGTCCATTAGGTAAGCTTAGGGCTCTTGGTATAGTAGATCCCTTGATTCTGTGGATAGAGGACTTTCTAAAAGGCCGAACCTTTGCATTACTAGTAGCACAGTCACTGTCAACTTGGCAAGTGGCAGTTAGTGGTGTTACACAAGGATCGGTTCTGGGTCCGCTTCTCTTCCTGGCCCATATCAATGACCTACCACCAGTTTTTCAATCGCCGTGCCTCATTTACGCAGACGACCTAAAGATCTGGCGCACGATTACGTCATACGCTGACGAGCACGTTCTTCAGGGGGACATCAGAGCCCTTGAGAGATGGCCAGATCTGTGGTCACTGCTAGTCAACACCGATAAGTGTGCGCATATGCGAGTAGGGGCACAGTCCAACAGTGGGAAGTACAATATTCACGGGGCACCCCTTCGGTGTTCTGTCTGCGAAAAAGATCTGGGAGTGATGGTTGCCTCGTCAATAAAAGCGAATCACAACACTGATAGAGTTTGTTCGTCAGCATGGAAAACCTGGGGCCAATTACTCGATCATTCGGCCATCTCTCACTCAACGCCTTCAAGGTGCTGTATGCAATCCATGTGCGTCCCAGGCTAGAATACGGAGGGCCAGCGGTTTTCCCTTGTACGTTGGCAGAGGTGGCAAAGTTGGAAAGAGTACTGAGAGGCGCAACCCGCCTTATCGGAGGGCTACTTGGGGTCAGCTACGAAGAGCGGCCGAAGATCACAGGGCTGTTTCCACTGGCCTATCGGAGAGGCCGGGGATACTTGATCATCACAAGGCGTATCATCGGAGGCGACTTCGGCCCAGAACTACGTGCAGAGCTCCCTCCCCGCGGGCATGGCCGCACGAGAGGACACCCGCTAACTCTAACGAAACTGCATTCGGTGACCCTCCCTCTGGTGTACCGTCTATCTCGGAGGGTGACCAATGAATCGAACGCACTGCCTGCCGAAGTGGTGGAAGAGACCAAACACACATTGTACAGGCGACTTCTGGATAAATTTCTAAAGATGTGGCGAGAGACACACACGAGTCTACATCGATGAGCTGTGGTGAGGAGGCTTAAACGAGAGAGATACCCTCTGCCTTTATAATGAAGAATAAATGAAAAGACAACCTACCCGAAGTGACGACCTTGAAAGAATGCGGTGTGCGTTTACGTTTGCTCTGCTGGCGCCGACCTTGGTTTTGTTTCTTGGGAGGTTTATCACAGTGTAGAAAAAAGTTCTCCCCAAGCGGTAAACGTGGGTCATTAACAGTAACTGTTACCAAATTCCCCAATTATTGCTGTGGGTTGGTTGGCTAAAATTCGGAAAATACAATTTTTTTTGCGGAATGCATAATCAAGTAGTGTTTTGCGGAGTTCGATCTTTTGGCTTCGAAAAACTAGATTTTTTCTTCGCATGAGATCGTGAAGAGAATAATCTGAAAATGCTGCGCTTTATATTTGTATAACCAAATCGTTGCATGGTAGGAATTTGCACAGCTGAAATGGAAACGTACCCTAGTAGCACCCAGCTCGTTTGTAAAATCGGTGAGTTGGGCCGGGAACTACAGGCGGAATTCCCGCTCAGGAATAATAATCGTACCAGAGGACACACCCTGACGCTTCGTAAGGTGCATTCCACCGGCTTACCGGCCATCTATCGATTGTCAAGGAGGGTGACCAATCTCTGGAACGCTCTACCGACCGAAGTGGTGGAAGAGGAAACCGAGACACTATTCAAGAGGAAATTGGACCAGACCCTAAAGGTTTATTAGCGGAGCACCGAAATCCAGCCGAGTCAATAGAGTACGATGTGATGGGGCTCATACGGGATGACTTCCCACTGCACTTTACCTGAAGACTGAAGACTGAAGACTGGTTTGCGATCGGTTTCCGGTCGGTTTTTTAGTAGAGATTTTACGCGGATGGACGATAAATCGTTACGAAGAAAATTGACTACCGAAGTGATGTGCGATGCTCGGTTGGCGTTTCACTTAAATGTATTGGTTTAATTCATCGAAATGTCCTGAAAAAATCAGTATAGATCTTTCTATTTTATTCCATCGAAATGGATGAATTAAGGACAATTATTCGAAAACTCATAAAACAGTAGATAGAAAAGAGCATCGCAATACGTAATTTGGGTTAGTGAAATAAACCAAAGATTAGCTTGGTTTTGGCCACACGTTTTCTGCATTCTGCTACTCAACCGCTTCTCAGCTGCAGGAGAATGCCGCATCCGACCGAATCAAGGAAGTTTCCGCTGTTACAGAATTGTGTTGAGAAAAACTTCCACACTGCGTCTTACATTGAACAAAGCTACAGATTCCAGTAGTCAACCATGGTCTGTTTTATCGAATTTCAGGTTGCTTTCGATTCGGCTAACAGTGAGTTTCTCTGGGCATTAATTAAATAAATCAGGATGTGGTGACAGTACATTGGTTAATACACTAATTAGTTTTGAGCGCACTGCATAACTTTTGGCAGTTACCATTACTTTCGGTTCTCAATAAAATGTGCTGCATATGAAAACACTTCCTCATTTAAAAACCGAATATTGCACATAGATTAAACACATTCTCATACTGCATCACCCGAATTCGGTCGGACGCTGGTTGAAGCAACCCCCTATGACTAGTATCTTAATACTTTACGCCCACAGAGAGCCCAGACAGATAGTAAGCTTATCCTCCTCCGCATCATTACCATCATCATACAGCGTTAAACAGTAGGGCAAGCCCCACTGAACACTGCCTCTCTCGTCATGTTACACGTTGAATTAGAAAGTGTGAATATACAAGTGGACAGAGGGTGGACCCCCAGAGGCGGGAAAAGGAAAGAACGCCCTAGTAGCCAACACACGGAATACAGTCTAACCGAACAAACGCACATCGACCAATCACTCTGATTCGACAGAACGTGACAACACGATCGCCACTGTTCACGGTTCGCCGCCATATCCCTCAGTGTCTCCAACCAACTGGTAGACGGATCTTTTGGACCCCAACCACGAAGATGTGAAGCACCTACTTTGCCTAAGCCTCCTGTACATTTTCTCATTCCCTGTTGCCACGTCATCTGTTGACCTCCACGTGGTTTTTTCCATTCCTGAGGAGGAACGGAGAATAGGACACGGTATGGTAGACGTGTGTTTGCCATGCGTAACACGTGCCACAAACAACGAAATCTACCAACCTGGATACGCTGTGACAAAACGTTCCCCAAATTAGTACCCAATACTCGCTTTCTGGCCTCAGCATTGCTCACTCGGTCATTCCACCCAATCTTAGCGATACTACGTAAACATCTGTGGTCGAAAACCTCAAGACGACGAATATCTTCAGCACGCAGACTCCAAGTTTCGCAACCATACAACAAAACTGAACGCACTGCGGTACAGTATACACGCCCTTTCAACTTCAGTGGAATATCAGGTCGGTGCCACAAATGCTTTAGTCCAGTGTACGCCGCTCGAGCCTTGGATATCCATGTGCTCACTTCTACTACTGTGCTCTCATCCGTCGTCACGTTGCTCCCGAGGTAACTGAAGCGGTCGACAGTTGCTAGTACCTCCCCATTGAACATCAAGCTCGGGATCGTTGACTTCCAGTCTTGTAACATCACTTTACACTTTGAAGGCGCAAAGCACATGCCGAATGGAGCTACAGCTCTTGCGAGTCTATTTAGAGCTAGTTGCGCAGGTTCCGTGGATTCGAACAAGCAGACGACGTCGTCCGCATAATCGAGGTCACAGCTTTTCACGATTTTCTAGTTCGACGCCCACATCCTGAAGGTCTTGCAATGCATCCTCCATTATCTCGTCCATGACGAAGTTGAAGAGAAATGGATAAATGGGACATCCCTGTTGAACACCACTGGTCGTTTCGAATGGACTGGATAGTTCGCCGTAAACCCTTACGCGGCCAGAAGTATGAGAACACAATAATCTCAGTAGATTCACGAACTTCTGTGGTATAACTTTTCGGTGAAGAGCACTAAATAGCGCTGTCCGGTCAACTGAATCGAAAGCGCCTTTTAAGTCTAAGAAAACCGTTACTGTCGGTCGACGGCGTGCCTGACGCATCTCAAGTGTTCGGCGAAGAGTAAAAATCTGACCGATGTATCCTCGACCTGGGCGGAATCCGGCCTGCTGTTCGTGGGTGTTCCTCTCACGAGCCGATGTAAGACGGTGCAGCAAAATCGAGACTAATACTTAGGTGATTATCGGAATTAAGCTAGTCTCACGATGGTTACTAGTCATTGCGTACTCCCTTCTTGATGATGGGAACAACCAATGACTCGCTCCATGTTAAACGAATACGCTCCTCGTCCCGAATGTCACGGAGCGAGGTCGTAAGTGATTTTGTCAAGGTATTTTCACCCAGTTTGAAAAGAAGTGGGGGAAGCTCGTCAGGACCGGCCGCTTCCCCTCGCTTTAGTAATCGAATACATGACTCCACTTCCACTTCCGATGGGGGGTCAAGTGATACCACCCAAGGAATCCCAGCTGTTGACACAGGAGTGACTACACCAGCGCGCGACCAGCTAAACTGATCCTTAAAGTATTCGGCCCAACAGTCCAGCCGGAAAATCCTAAATCAGTAGATAGAAAAGAGCATCGTAATAGGTAATTTGGGTTGTTGAAAGAAATCAACGAAGCATATCATGCATTTTAAACGATTCGCAAAAACCGCTCGAAAACCGGCCAGAAACCGCTCCGAAACCGATCGGTTTTCGGCCAGTTTTTACTATTACGCCGATCGGTTTTCGAGTGGTTTCTGAGTGGTTTGCGACCGATTTTCCAGACGGTTTCTGGCCGGTTTCCGAGCGGTTTGTGTCAGTCGTTTGAAGTACGTCATATACTTCTTTGGTTTATTTCACTAACCCAAATTACGTATTACGATGCTCTTTTCTACCTACTATTTTATGATTTTCCGAATAATTGTCCTTATTTCATCCATTTCGAGGGAATAAAATAGAGCGATCTATACTGATTTTTTCAGGACATTTCGATGAATTAAACCAATACATTTAAGTGAAACGGCAACCGAGCATTCCACATTACTTTGGTAGTCAATTTCCTTCGTATCGATTCGTCGTTCATCCGCGTAAAATCTCTACTAAACAAACCGACCGAAAACCGATGGGCGTAATAGTAAAAACCAATCGGTTTTGGAACGGTTTTGCTCCGATTTTGCTACGAGGGTAGTTATAGAGAATATCGTCGAACCGTTTTTCGGAGGACACGGCAAAAAGATCAGCATCTGCAACTACGGGTTAACAACCGATTTAAAATAGTTGGGGTTCCATCTCATGGTCTTTTGTAAAGGACACCACCCGTGTAACGAAACCGCTGCGAAACCGATCGTTTTCCTGCCGGTTTTCGAGCAACTTGAGGACAGTTTTTGAGCGTTTTTCGGCCGGTTTTTGGCGGTTTGTGCTATGAAGATGACTGATGTTCGAGCAACTTCAGTGCGGTTTGCAACCGATCTTATGAAAATTGGGCAAAGTCTTTTGTTTTCCCCCACTCCCCGCAAATTACGTTCCCCTCCACTCCGCAGTTCCATTATCACAATGAAATCATTCCACTCATCTCTCGTACGTCCTTTTACAGCTTTCAAAATAAACCACTTAAAAAACAAAACAGGAAATAATGAAATGAGGAAAAAGTATGAAAATATATACAATGTGTACCGTATGGCCGTGTCATGTCAATTCATTTTCGAGCTGTGGATGAAGAGACAAAAGTGAAAACGAGAAAGTGATTTTCATGCACGTACAAAAAACATACAATTTATCTGAAGCAAGCAGATTATCTGCAACAATGGAAAGGAAAGTACGTTTAAAAATGTGCACAATGTTTAGTGCTAAACTTATTTTGCTTGGAGCGGAATGTACATAAACATGTGCATCTTGGATATCATACTAGTCAAACTGAAGACACAGCAAAACATTTAAGTGAAAAAGACGAAATATGTACGGACAGTATTCTTATGTTTCGTACCATGACTGCTACGAAAACACTAACGAAATTCATCATCATGGCGGCGGTAATGCGCTGTAAACTAAACCTCACTCTCCCGGTGACTGCTCAATCTCTGGAATTGGCTAACCACCGCTGAACGTGCTATTCAGTATTATCGTCCGCCAAATATCTGAAGAGTGGATTTGCATACACGGCTTCGATACTGACGTATATACTTACAGGTGGCAGTTTGCCCTTGATGGCGGTGATAATACGCATTTCTGCTGCAGACGTTTTGGCCGCGCTGCCGGTCCAGCAGCATTTTATAGCCAAATTATCAGGGAAAAAACTGCTCTAAACATTTTCTCATTGAGTTAGCAGCGTTTTCGGCGGCCAGTTTAGACAGAATGTCAACTTGGAACGCCAATTTAAATAAGAAAATATATTAAAAGTGTCTGAAATTGTCCGTCGGTTTTAGATTTTCCAGCTGCATTAGGTCATTACACCTGTAAAATTGACAGTCATGTCATCGCATGACATAACGTACTCATTGCGTCAAGTGAAACCCGGAAAACGTCAGTAGTGGTGGGGTACAATCTCCAGATCACCCAAATCATGTGTCGCGAAGCCAAACGACTGATGTGACCGGCTTCCAGCGATGATCGCGATATGGCCAACATCGAGTCATCCGAATAGGTGTTTCAAGAAAATGTTACGCGATTTCTGGTCATATTCCCACATAACTTTCATATTATCGTGATTTTTTCATGATTTCCGTTTGAAGCATATAATTTTCTCATTGGTAAACCACTTGAGTGGTCCAGTCAAAAACCGCCCGAAAACCGATGTTACGTACGGGGTACGTCTAAGGAGGTACGCCTAAGGAGGTGGAGACCTAATGCTTATGAGCAAGCACCAGGGAGTCCTACGCTGATGGAGTTCGGGAACCTTAGATACCGGGATGCGTTCCTCGCAACGGTGGATGAAACTAATATGAATTTCATTGGGGGTATTAAGATAGGACAGCGCAACTGTGCATCCCGGAAGGTGACTACGAGACACGAAATTGTTCACATCAACCCAATTATGGATGGAAAAACGGTCATCCTACTTGCCATCCCCTATAGCGCGTCTCACTACAATAGTTGTGCATAGAACTCAGCGCACATAAAGCGGCCCGGTGTTGTATAGTGCGCTATGGAATGTAATGGCAAGCACAACTATCAATAAAACATAATTCAAAAGTCCGGGTGAAGCAAAAAATCTAGGCAGCACTCAAGCAAGTAGTTTGAGTCCGAATCAGATGCGTAACTGCTAAAAAACAGGAGTCGGAGTACTATCGTCAGTAGCCCAACACACGACTCAAAAGGAGGACATTAAGTATGTGACGCCCAGTATACAGACAGTGGTAGCACCAACAAAAAATCGAAGTAGGTGGGTGCCGCTGCTGTGTGTTTATAGAAGTCCATCTTTCGATGCGGACGAAGATGAAGGCCTGCTAGAATACGTGTCAGGTTCAACCAGAAATGGGGAATGTCGATGCTCCCTAGATGGACTGTCAATCGAAATGGGCGCCAGCGGGGTCATTCGACTAACGGCTACATGACCACATTGAGCACAAGGCACTACAGCACATCCACCAGCATGCTAGATAGACGAAGGGTCAGATACCAGGGCTCTTGGATCCAATGATCTCTAATTTTTTCGTAGAAGTTGATAGAGTGCGAATTGAAGCCCCCTGGGGAAAAGTGACCACGAAACCCTCGGGTTCCGGTTCCTCCGTCAAAAAGAGAATCCACCAGATAAATGGCGTAGGTCTTACAGAGAATGAAAGGTGTTTGCTAACGATAGTATAGTCACTAGTTTGGGATACCGTGGAAGAAAGGCATGAAAAGCCTAACTAGTGGACTTAGCCTTGTAGGGCGTGTTAGACTTCCTGGGTGGGGTCCAAGAGACCCTCCCACTCAATGGTTAGATACGTTGTGGGATATGGCTAGATGTCTCGATCAGTGGTGCTCTTCCATTCACAAACTTTCTTCATAGACTTAATTCCAATAATCTAGTTCTCCACTGAATAATCCCACTTCATTATACATAGAAAACTCGAATAGCGAACAAGCTCGTTTTCGGTAACATCATCCTCGTGGTTAATAGTTACATTTATAGGTTAGAAATGCACAAATTATGAACAACTTCTGTGTGATAAAGTTTGATTGGATAGTCATCAAAGTTGGTGTTGCGTAGTTAGGAAGGATAGGAGGGGAAATGTTGTCACCGGGAGAAAGAGTGAGTACGTTATGTCATGCGATGACATGACTGTCAATTTTACAGGTGTAATGACCTAATGCAGCTGGAAAATCTAAAACCGACGGACAATTTCAGACACTTTTAATATATTTTCTTATTTAAATTGGCGTTCCAAGTTGACATTCTGTCTAAACTGGCCGCCGAAAACGCTGCTAACTCAATGAGAAAATGTTTAGAGCAGTTTTTTCCCTGATAATTTGGCTATAAAATGCTGCTGGACCGGCAGCGCGGCCAAAACGTCTGCAGCAGAAATGCGTATTATCACCGCCATCAAGGGCAAACTGCCACCTGTAAGTATATACGTCAGTATCGAAGCCGTGTATGCAAATCCACTCTTCAGATATTTGGCGGACGATAATACTGAATAGCACGTTCAGCGGTGGTTAGCCAATTCCAGAGATTGAGCAGTCACCGGGAGAGTGAGGTTTAGTTTACAGCGCATTACCGCCGCCATGATGATGAATTTCGTTAGTGTTTTCGTAGCAGTCATGGTACGAAACATAAGAATACTGTCCGTACATATTTCGTCTTTTTCACTTAAATGTTTTGCTGTGTCTTCAGTTTGACTAGTATGATATCCAAGATGCACATGTTTATGTACATTCCGCTCCAAGCAAAATAAGTTTAGCACTAAACATTGTGCACATTTTTAAACGTACTTTCCTTTCCATTGTTGCAGATAATCTGCTTGCTTCAGATAAATTGTATGTTTTTTGTACGTGCATGAAAATCACTTTCTCGTTTTCACTTTTGTCTCTTCATCCACAGCTCGAAAATGAATTGACATGACACGGCCATACGGTACACATTGTATATATTTTCATACTTTTTCCTCATTTCATTATTTCCTGTTTTGTTTTTTAAGTGGTTTATTTTGAAAGCTGTAAAAGGACGTACGAGAGATGAGTGGAATGATTTCATTGTGATAATGGAACTGCGGAGTGGAGGGGAACGTAATTTGCGGGGAGTGGGGGAAAACAAAAGACTTTGCCCAATTTTCATAAGATCGGTTGCAAACCGCACTGAAGTTGCTCGAACATCAGTCATCTTCATAGCACAAACCGCCAAAAACCGGCCGAAAAACGCTCAAAAACTGTCCTCAAGTTGCTCGAAAACCGGCAGGAAAACGATCGGTTTCGCAGCGGTTTCGTTACACGGGTGGTGTCCTTTACAAAAGACCATGAGATGGAACCCCAACTATTTTAAATCGGTTGTTAACCCGTAGTTGCAGATGCTGATCTTTTTGCCGTGTCCTCCGAAAAACGGTTCGACGATATTCTCTATAACTACCCTCGTAGCAAAATCGGAGCAAAACCGTTCCAAAACCGATTGGTTTTTACTATTACGCCCATCGGTTTTCGGTCGGTTTGTTTAGTAGAGATTTTACGCGGATGAACGACGAATCGATACGAAGGAAATTGACTACCAAAGTAATGTGGAATGCTCGGTTGCCGTTTCACTTAAATGTATTGGTTTAATTCATCGAAATGTCCTGAAAAAATCAGTATAGATCGCTCTATTTTATTCCCTCGAAATGGATGAAATAAGGACAATTATTCGGAAAATCATAAAATAGTAGGTAGAAAAGAGCATCGTAATACGTAATTTGGGTTAGTGAAATAAACCAAAGAAGTATATGACGTACTTCAAACGACTGACACAAACCGCTCGGAAACCGGCCAGAAACCGTCTGGAAAATCGGTCGCAAACCACTCAGAAACCACTCGAAAACCGATCGGCGTAATAGTAAAAACTGGCCGAAAACCGATCGGTTTCGGAGCGGTTTCTGGCCGGTTTTCGAGCGGTTTTTGCGAATCGTTTAAAATGCATGATATGCTTCGTTGATTTCTTTCAACAACCCAAATTACCTATTACGATGCTCTTTTCTATCTACTGATTTAGGATTTTCCGGCTGGACTGTTGGGCCGAATACTTTAAGGATCAGTTTAGCTGGTCGCGCGCTGGTGTAGTCACTCCTGTGTCAACAGCTGGGATTCCTTGGGTGGTATCACTTGACCCCCCATCGGAAGTGGAAGTGGAGTCATGTATTCGATTACTAAAGCGAGGGGAAGCGGCCGGTCCTGACGAGCTTCCCCCACTTCTTTTCAAACTGGGTGAAAATACCTTGACAAAATCACTTACGACCTCGCTCCGTGACATTCGGGACGAGGAGCGTATTCGTTTAACATGGAGCGAGTCATTGGTTGTTCCCATCATCAAGAAGGGAGTACGCAATGACTAGTAACCATCGTGAGACTAGCTTAATTCCGATAATCACCTAAGTATTAGTCTCGATTTTGCTGCACCGTCTTACATCGGCTCGTGAGAGGAACACCCACGAACAGCAGGCCGGATTCCGCCCAGGTCGAGGATACATCGGTCAGATTTTTACTCTTCGCCGAACACTTGAGATGCGTCAGGCACGCCGTCGACCGACAGTAACGGTTTTCTTAGACTTAAAAGGCGCTTTCGATTCAGTTGACCGGACAGCGCTATTTAGTGCTCTTCACCGAAAAGTTATACCACAGAAGTTCGTGAATCTACTGAGATTATTGTGTTCTCATACTTCTGGCCGCGTAAGGGTTTACGGCGAACTATCCAGTCCATTCGAAACGACCAGTGGTGTTCAACAGGGATGTCCCATTTATCCATTTCTCTTCAACTTCGTCATGGACGAGATAATGGAGGATGCATTGCAAGACCTTCAGGATGTGGGCGTCGAACTAGAAAATCGTGAAAAGCTGTGACCTCGATTATGCGGACGACGTCGTCTGCTTGTTCGAATCCACGGAACCTGCGCAACTAGCTCTAAATAGACTCGCAAGAGCTGTAGCTCCATTCGGCATGTGCTTTGCGCCTTCAAAGTGTAAAGTGATGTTACAAGACTGGAAGTCAACGATTCCGAGCTTGATGTTCAATGGGGAGGTACTAGCAACTGTCGACCGCTTCAGTTACCTCGGGAGCAACGTGACGACGGATGAGAGCACAGTAGTAGAAGTGAGCACATGGATATCCAAGGCTCGAGCGGCGTACACTGGACTAAAGCATTTGTGGCACCGACCTGATATTCCACTGAAGTTGAAAGGGCGTGTATACTGTACCGCAGTGCGTTCAGTTTTGTTGTATGGTTGCGAAACTTGGAGTCTGCGTGCTGAAGATATTCGTCGTCTTGAGGTTTTCGACCACAGATGTTTACGTAGTATCGCTAAGATTGGGTGGAATGACCGAGTGAGCAATGCTGAGGCCAGAAAGCGAGTATTGGGTACTAATTTGGGGAACGTTTTGTCACAGCGTATCCAGGTTGGTAGATTTCGTTGTTTGTGGCACGTGTTACGCATGGCAAACACACGTCTACCATACCGTGTCCTATTCTCCGTTCCTCCTCAGGAATGGAAAAAACCACGTGGAGGTCAACAGATGACGTGGCAACAGGGAATGAGAAAATGTACAGGAGGCTTAGGCAAAGTAGGTGCTTCACATCTTCGTGGTTGGGGTCCAAAAGATCCGTCTACCAGTTGGTTGGAGACACTGAGGGATATGGCGGCGAACCGTGAACAGTGGCGATCGTGTTGTCACGTTCTGTCGAATCAGAGTGATTGGTCGATGTGCGTTTGTTCGGTTAGACTGTATTCCGTGTGTTGGCTACTAGGGCGTTCTTTCCTTTTCCCGCCTCTGGGGGTCCACCCTCTGTCCACTTGTATATTCACACTTTCTAATTCAACGTGTAACATGACGAGAGAGGCAGTGTTCAGTGGGGCTTGCCCTACTGTTTAACGCTGTATGATGATGGTAATGATGCGGAGGAGGATAAGCTTACTATCTGTCTGGGCTCTCTGTGGGCGTAAAGTATTAAGATACTAGTCATAGGGGGTTGCTTCAACCAGCGTCCGACCGAATTCGGGTGATGCAGTATGAGAATGTGTTTAATCTATGTGCAGTATTCGGTTTTTAAATGAGGAAGTGTTTTCATATGCAGCACATTTTATTGAGAACCGAAAGTAATGGTAACTGCCAAAAGTTATGCAGTGCGCTCAAAACTAATTAGTGTATTAACCAATGTACTGTCACCGCATCCTGATTTATTTAATTAATGCCCAGAGAAACTCACTGTTAGCCGAATCAAAAGCAACCTGAAATTCGATAAAACAGACCATAGTTGACTACTGGAATCTGTAGCTTTGTTCAATGTAAGACGCAGTGTGGAAGTTTTTCTCAACACAATTCTGTAACAGCGGAAACTTCCTTGATTCGGTCGGATGCGGCATTCTCCTGCAGCTGAGAAGCGGTTGAGTAGCAGAATGCAGAAAACGTGTGGCCAAAACCAAGCTAATCCCCCGGCTGTTCTCTCATACTGTTTTGTCACCTTTCTTGGGTATGAGCAGCAATATGGGCGTAGGTCAGTCAGTCGGGTAGACGTCGTCTTTCCCTATAAAGTCAAATAGGGCGTATAGTCTGTCGATCAGTGATGACAGGCAGAACTTGTAGACTTCCGGTAGTATGCTACTCCGAAAGGTTTTCTGTTCTTTAACTGTTTTATGACCGTGACGACTTCGATCGTTTTTGGCGAATGGCAGTGGACATCGTACGTCCGGAAGAATTGAGGATTGTAGGTCCGTTGGGTAGTCTGAAGGTCAGTTGAGCAACCGATGGTTCTACTTTTCCTTTCTGTAAAGATATAAGCTAATTTATGCTTGTTGCGCCTATCCGAAGCATTTCAAATGAGGTAGAATAGCTTACCGAAGTCATCAATCTCTGATACGATCTTCATTCTTTCACCTACTTCCCTATAGTACCACTGACGTTCGTCCCTTTAAGCGCATGTGGTTTTCCGTTGCAATCTACGACGTTATCGACTTATAGGCGGGCTTTATTTGCTTTGGCTAACGGAGTGTGCCCTCAGTGGTCCAGTTTTTAGACTTCTTTCGGTTTTCTCTAGTTCTTTCGAAATAGTTTTTCTAACCGCCACTTTGGTCATCGTTCGCTGTTCTTCTACTAGAGTTGCATCTGGTGGTACGTTAGTTACGGTGAATAGTCGGGTTGCAGTTACGCGTGACAGTGCTTGGTTTATCAGTTACCGAGAATAAAACAGCGTAGCAAATAAGTTCGTTTTAATTTATTCGTACTCATACCAATACATAACATTAAATGACTCAAAACAACGAAGGGGAATGATAAACCAAATTTGTTTGTGCGCGTGCGTATGTGCGTGTGATATTGACCACATTAAAGAATGTTCAAGTGGTTGCACGTGTTCGGGAACAAGAAGTGGTCCACGGGAGTTTAAGTGCTCGCACAGATTTTTTCTGAGAACAAAGGAAGATCGTAGAGTCGAATACTTACGGCTTCGGCTGTGGCTAAGATGCGACCAAGTAGACAAAGGGTATTATACAGGCAGCTACATTTCACCGGGAGGTCGGATACCGTGCGAATTGCATTATCGTGTACAGAAGGCTCATTTGGGTTTTGCAAACCTAAGTCATCTGTGGCATCAACGTGAAATTCGTTTATCTATCAAGGGTCATGTGTACGCTGAAACAGTCAGACCAGTTCTATATGGTTTAAAAACATTACCCCTGCAGGTGGAGGATATGCAGAGGTTGTCGGTATTCGAACAGCGTTGTCTTCGTAACATTGCTAGACTCTGGTGGGAATACTATATCAGCAACGTTGAGGCTCGGTATGGAGCCTTAGGTAGACGAGCCAAATCATTAAATTAAACACCAAAGGTAACCAGGCTAAGGTGGTTGGGATTTTTTCGCTCATGACCTCGCATAGAATTGCCTGGCGTCAGTTTTTCGCTAAGGCGGGTAGTGATTTCAAGACGAGTCATGATGGCCAGCTTCAGTTTATTCAACCAATATCCTCGCACTTCTATGCTCTGGTTTCGGTTGCTATCTTCCACCATCGTCCAGTGAAGGGCGGAAAGAATAGAAGCACAGTGATGAAGATTCACAAAAGCATCAAGCGGAAATCAAGAGGACAAGGAAAGAGACCGAACGCAACTACGCCACTGACCGCCTCATCTAGCCATATCACTTATTGTCTCCAACCATTTGGTAGACGGATCACATGGACCCCAACCTAGAAGTCAACCACGTCCTACTTGGCCAAGTCCACTGGTCAAGGTTTTCATACCTTTTTACCATGTCATGGACTGACCACCTCGACTTATCTTCCAATCACCACTTGCCCCAGAGGACAGCGTATGCCAAGGAAGTCTATCGGTGGGCATGCGTAACACATGTCCCAAGCAACTAAATCTGTTTAGATTCAGTCCTTGATCCAGAAACTGATCTCTGATTCCCAACACTTTACATCTAACCTCAGCACTGTTGATACCGTGTTCCCACCATACTCGGATAATGCTACGGAGGGATCGGTGCTCGAACACCGACAATCATCGCCTATCCTCTACCCCCAACGGCAGTGTACACTTGACCCTTAACAGACAACCCAATGTCACGCCGACTTCACTGATGACGGAGGTCGGTAAAAGCCAAACGCGCCCTCCGTATACGTGATGACACTTCATCCGATATCTGGTGAGATGTAGCTGCCCAGGTATCAAAATTTATCCACTTCAGCTACAGTTTCTCCTGCCGACACAAGGTTCGGTGTAGAGTCAACCCAGTCCTGTAGCAGCATTTTACACTTTGAAGGTGCAAAACGCATCCCGAACATTGCTACACTGTTGTTTAGGCTATCTAAGAGAGCTTGCAACTTACCTGGGTCTTCACTGAGAAAAAAATATCGCCCGCATATTCCAAGTCAGACAGTTTACTGCCTGAGCAAATATCGACGCTGCTATTCTCAAACGAAGATAAGGCTATCTCAAGAATCAATTCAGTCACAGAATTGAAGAGGAAGGGCGAAAGAGAGCAACCCTGACGAACACCACTTTCCGTGGTGAACTCGGGGTAAAGATCACCGAGTGCACGAAATCGGCTTCGACTGTTCGCATACAAGCATTAGAAAAGAGAAATAAACTTCTCAGACACATCCATCAATGAGAGCCAGCACCAGAGAACTGTGCGGTCGACTGAGTCGAACGCCGCTTTCAGATCAAGAAAGACAGGGATTAGGGGCCTATGGAATATGTGTCTGTGTTCTAAGGTTTGCCGAAGAGTAAAGATGTGGTCGATACAACTACGACCGGGTCTGATACCAGCTTGATTCTCACGTGTACACATTTGGCGGGCACTGGATAGTCGGTGGAGAATGAGACCGGTTAGCAGTTTAGACACGATACCTACCGAACTAACTCCTCTATGGTTTTCACAATAGGACCTGCCGCCTTTCTTGTAAATTGGCACAATCACCGATACACACCATTTCCTGGGAATCTGCTTCCTATCCCAAATAATACAGTGGCGTTTTGTTAACTCTAAAACCAAAGCTTCGCCTCCAAAAAAAAGATGAAGACAACCCATCTGGTTCGGCGGCTTTGTACCTTTTCAAGTTGATCGGTAACACCTGGTTCCCGTCACTATGCTCCTGGAGAGAGCACTTCAGCAAATAAACGTAGAGAAACAGTTTAAAGTCTAAAAACCTGCACTACGTGGACGTAGGATTAGAGTACCTGTGATTTCTCTCTACGGCGAGAGAAGTTGGTACACTTCTCTGGGCAGCTGTCACTCGCCTAAACTGGACAGCCCTTAGCCCAAAGGATACTGCCGCGTCTTCGTCCCGTTTGCTACATTGGGCGCACGGGGTTAAGGGCTAAATCTAAAAAACGAATCGAAACCAGCGAAGACAAGACAGCATGCCTTCTATCCGGTCTTACAGCGAAATACCAACGAAACGCTCACTATCAAACGAATAGAGAAGATGCGAGTCGATGGACGAATGCGAAAGTGTATTCTGTATATCGTGGTACTAAAACGGCACCGATACGAGAGATACACGAAGTGTGAACGAGCGCAAAGGCGAAGCAGAAAGTGAACCGCGAGCGTGTACAGTTGACGACGAACCGAAAGTAAAAGTGGTTTAAAAATGAGATCGACGGAAACCTCGGAAAAGTCAGATCAGTTAAACATACGAAACCAAACAAAACGATGAGGTCGAAACCAAGCGTCAGAAAACGGTCATTTTCTCAGCACGATCGAGGTCACTACAGGCTCTTCGGTCACGTTCCCGTTCTGGGTTAACGTTCTATATAGTTACTGGTCATACTCTTGAGTCGAGGACTTCGGTTGAGGTTCTCGAATAAAAATCCATTCGGTGTGGGCTTCCGCACTCAGTATCCTTCGTGTAAAGGGTCTTACTAACTTCTATTCTTTAATTTAAGATCGATTCAGGACGCCACAGGTAATTGCGGCTCCCAGGAAAGCTTTAGTTCAGGAATCGGATACAACTCGAACACTTCTTAAACGTACATGTTCACTTTCCTTGGCTGCCTTCAACGTTCGCGCACTTTATTAAATAGGGCTACAGCCTGCTCTCGCTAGAACTCTTGAAACTTTCAAAATAGGTGTACGCTGTGTCTCCGAAACACGCACACAAGACCCCACTTCTGTGATAACTCTGCGGACCCCGAATACAACCTCAGTCTCTCAATTCACTCTTCGCGTGTCGGGTAATTCGGTCTCTAGAGCTCGTGGTCAGGCTGGTGCTGGGACTGCTTTGAGCATGAGAGCTGAGCGTGCACGGCTACACTGGGTTCCAGTCAGCAGTCGTTTGTGTGCAGTTCGGTTGGACGGTTCTGTTCGTATCAACAACAACAAACGGAAGCGCCGATGCTTGTTCATCGTGTCTGTGTATGCGCCTACCGACTTCAGTTCCTCTGAGACCAAGGACGAATTCTATCAGGATTTGTCTCAGCTGCTTCGAAGCGCACGTTCAACAGACGTGGTAGATTATTGCTGGAGATTTCAACGTCCAAGTCGGCCGTTTGGGAGATTTCGAAAGGCACATTGGAGACCCATTTGCTATCCCAGTCAGTCTTACCGATAACGGCGATCGTTTGATTCAGCCGTGTTCTGACCACATATTGTTTCTGGCAAGTATGAACTTGTGCCATAAGAAGCGGCATATACTCACATGGCGTCCTCCTACGTCTTCACAACGTTGGATTCAGATTGACCAAATTGTGATTGGTCACCGCTGGCGTGGATCAGTTGAAGATTGTCTGTGCCTGTGAACTCAGATCACGCCTTGGTACGCGATCGCTTTCGTTTGCGTCTGGTCTATGGTCTTGCCGAAGCTAAAACCACTCGTCCCGCACAGCTGTTCCTAGTTGATGACCGACGATCTTCTCACCAGACGGAGCTGTCTATACCGTCATCTATGCAGCTAGATGTCCAAGACCCGAATGAACGCTGGCAGCAGCTCAAGAAAGCCTTGCATGCCGCTTCCAATACCGCACAAGAATCTGGTTTAAGTAGGCTTCATAACCGATGGATATCTTCGACATCAGTTGCTGTGTTGGATGCTCAATAATCCGTCCCTTCGGATGCCATATTCAGTGAAGTAAACCACTCCCTGGGAGAAATGGTCGTGATCAGCGCTGGATCGCAAAACGCAGAGAAACGGAAAAGTGCCTCTGTTTGCGTTAGTCGCAACCTTAACCGTTTGACTAGATGTACTGGTCCTTGAAAGCCGGTTGCAAGGGAGTTGATCAAGAAATCCGACGGCACACTAACTCAGCGATGTCTCCTGGATCATTTGGCGGAAAAAATCAGATGACTCACTTCTTCAGTGGACCTTCCGAATATGCCTGCAAGAGAAACAGTGCGGGTAGATACCACTCCTCTATCAGAAATAGAGGTTGTGCTGGAAATAGATGGTTTCGAAAGGCACAAAGCTGCTGAACCGAATGGGTTGGCCCCGTCCTCCTTCAACGACAGAAAGAAAACTTTGGTTTCGGAGTCGACAAAACTCCTCCGGGTAATTTGGGTTAGGAAACAGATTCGCACAGGATGGTGAGAATCAATGGTTGTGCCAATTTTCAAGAAAGGTGACAGGTCCTCTTATGAAAACCACAGAGGAATCAGCTTGGTAAGTATCGCGTCCAAGCTGCACACCGGTCTTACTCTCCACCGATTATTCAACTCCCGCCAAATGTGTACGTGTGAGAATCAAGCCGATTTCAGACAAGGTCGTGGTTCCATCCACCAAATACGTACTCTTCGTCGGCGTTTAGAACACAGGTACACCTTATGCTGACAATCTCTATTTTATACACAGTCCCATTCGGAAGTTTCATGAGAGCAAAAACATCACATGACAGATTGAATTCAGTTATTTCTCGCAATATTCTCAACTATGCACAAACAATCGGCCGAGCAAAGCATGCACAGTCATTCGCTTAGAAGTTTCTTCCGGATAATGACAAATCTGTGGACACCGAATAAAACTCAACTAAGAAAAATCGGTGGGAAGTTCAAAAGTCACTTTTGAAGAAATTGCGCTAAATAGTTGAGTTCGCTCTGTCCTGTGATGGTGCTTGTCCTGGCACTCATGAAATCTCTTTGTCTGAAAGGCATTCGACTCAGACTACCGCACAATTCTCTGGTGCTGCTTATCACTAAAGAGTGTTTCAGGGAGATTTATTTCTCTTTTCCAATGCTTGTATGGGAACAGCCGAAGCCACGTTCGTGCCCACGGCGATCTTTCTCCCGAGTTCACCACGGAAAGTGGCGCTTGTCAGGATTGCTCTCTTTTGTTCCTGTTTTTCAATTTTTCATTTGAAATGGTCTTTGGGATAGCCCTGTTCTCGTGTGAGTATGGTGGCATGGATCTTTGCTCAGACAGTAAACTGTTTGAATTGGAGTACGTGGAGAATACTTTCATGAGTGAATGTCCAGTTTACCCGTAATCTTTCCTGGATAGCCTAAACAACAGTGTAACAATGTTCGGGGTGCTGCTACACCGAACCTTGTGTTTGCAGGATAGTTCCAGCCGAAGTAGATAAGTTATGTTCCTTAGAGAGTCACATTTCACCAGGTAGGTAGATATCGGATGAGGTATCATCACGTATACGGAGGGCGCGTTTGGCTTTTACCGACCTCCGTCATCAGTGAAGTCGGCGTGACATTGGGTTGTCTGTTAAGGGTCAAGTGTACACTGCCGTTGGGGGTAGAGGATAGGCGATGATTGTCGGTGTTCGAGCACCGATCCCTCCGTAGCATTATCCGAGTATGGTGGGAACACGGTATCAACAGTGCTGAGGTTAGATGTAAAGTGTTGGGAATCAGAGATCAGTTTCTGGATCAAGGACTGAATCTAAACAGATTTAGTTGCTTGGGACATGTGTTACGCATGCCCACCGATAGACTTCCTTGGCATACGCTGTCCTCTGGGGCAAGTGGTGATTGGAAGATAAGTCGAGGTGGTCAGTCCATGACATGGTAAAAAGGTATGAAAACCTTGACCAGTGAACGTGGCCACGTGGGAAGTGTTAGAATTGCGGTTTGAGATCCACATCATCCGCGTACTAGGAAGTTGGAGACAATAAGTGATATGGCTAGATGAGGCGGTCAATGGCGTAGTTGCATCGAAGCTCTTTCTTTGTCTTCGTGGTTTTCGCTTATTTGTATGATTTTTGGATCTTTTTCACTTTACGCTTCTTTTTTTTGTCCTTTACTGGACGATGGTGGAAGGTAGCAACCGAAACCGGAACACAGAAGTGCAAGGTTAGTGGTTGTTTAAACTGAACTGAACTGAATAGAACGCCAAATCGACTTCCTATATATCTTTCTGTCTCGTTTGGGCTTGCAGCTTGTGCATCGATATCACCAATAATAATCAGTATGTCCGAAGAACGCACGCTGCGTAGCAGTCGAGATAAATCTTGATGAAATTTGTAGTTATCCGCAGGAGAGCTACAGTCAGTTGGGATTTACGAAGGCACGACAAACATGCATTGCCGCTTCAGTCTAGTGCTGTTGACACTCAAAGAACCATTCAGCCGCACCGCGCACAGATGACTGCTGACTGGGGTCCAGGCGAGCAGTGCACGCTGAGCTATCATGCTCAGAGCGATGCCAACGCCAGCCTGACCACGAGCACTGGACATCGAATCAGCTGACACACGAAGAGTGAAACGAGAAGCCGAGTTTGTATCTGGAGAACGAAGTGTTAACACTGCCGTTGGGTCTTGTGTGCGTGTTTCGGAGACACAGCACACATCAATTTTGAAAGTTTCAAGGGCAACCTGTTGCCCCGTTAGACAAAGTTTGCGGACTTTGAAAGGAGTAAGGTGAAGAGAATGCCTAGGTCGGAGAATCGGTTTCTGTCTCTTCCCCTGTCTTTAATTTGCTGCCCTTACCGAGAGTTAGGAGTTCTCAGTTACGTCTCCTTGTGGCCTCGTATCCATTCAGAATTGCAATACAAAGGATGAAAAGCAGAGGAATTGCGGAAGATTTCTCAGCAAATCATACTTCGCGGATGCCCACACCGCAGAAGGGTGGTCAGATATCGGATAAATTACCATTGCGTATACAAAAGGCACGATTAGCTTTTGCAAACTTCAGTCATATGTGGCGCTGGCGTGACATCCGGTTGTTTGTCAGAGGTCGAATGTACACTGTGGCAGTCAGATCGGTTCTTCTATGTGGCTCACAAACACAGCCGTTAATGGAAGAAGCTAGGCAAACACTGTCGTTGTTTGAGCATCATTGTCTCCGTATCACCAGTGCAGAGGTTACGGTGTTGGGAACCAGTGATCAGACACTGGAACAATTGCTAAATCTAAACTACTTTACTGTACTGCGGCTGGCTCCTTGGAGAGGATAAGCCGGCTTCATAAATGACTCTGATCGCGGCTGCCCGTGCTGGGTTGTTGACAGTAAGATCCTTTCATATTTCGGCTTAGTTCTATTTGCATTGACGAGTGCCACACACCACACCGCGGCCAAGCGTAAATAACAGAGTGCAGATGACATGATCATGAAGTTTCGTGGGTGTTTCGTACAAGAGATCGAGTTTAAATGGTTTACGATGGTTGGATAATGTTACGCATGCCAACCGATAGAATTCATCGGCGTACGCTGTTCTTCGAGGCGAATAGTCGTTGGAAGTTAAGTCAAGGCGGTCAGTCCATGATATAGCAGAAAGGTATGAAAACGTTTACCAGTGAACTTGGCTACGTAGAGAGTGTCAGACTTGCGGGTTGGGGTCCACGCGATCCGTCTACTAAGTGGTTGGAAACACTGGAATGTTGCTACTTGTCACGGCCTGTGATGTAGTTGCATCCGGTCTCTTCATATTTTAACGAGCGAATACAAACACACACACAGGCGAAACGAATGAAGGAGTCGGAATGGCCGTTTATATGCTTTAATCCGTTTGGAATCGGATCACACAGGTGAAATGGAATCAGAGAACTATTAGCAAAAATATGAATGAAGCATGGGATGAAACGAAAGTGTTTAGTTCTCCACACATATTTCTTCACGATTTACGTTTATCAGTTTGTTCGGTATTTTTTCCACCTAGTGCTTCTATTTATTCTGCTGTCCACTAGAAAATACTGCGAAGTAGCACAGAAATGCGAGGTTAATGGTTGTATAAACTGGACTAAACTTTAAATGTTAGGGAATCAGTTATCCTTATTCGTTCCATTGATCCTTGCGGAGGTAGTCACATATAACACCACACACCGTATACCTCTTTCACTGCACTCACGTGACTTATCTATTGGACTCTCTCGGCTATTCCCTACAACTTTATTTGTGTCATCTATTTCGCTGGTATTACGATGCTCTATTCAGCCAAGCGCGATAAGGAGACATGTTTTTGCATTTTTTGAGTCCTGTTTTTGAACATCTTTTTTGCACTCTAAAACGGAATAATTCTCGATTTCTTCGATGCTATTCTCTCCACTGCCCTGTGATAATGTCCGCTGTTCTCATATTTGTTGAATATTGCAGCTTGTATTCATACTGGGAGTGCAAAGCATCTTTTAGGCTGACAGTCACCTTCGGCGCGAAATTGATGGATGTGGCGTATTTAAGTAGACGGTTTTCAAATTTTGTCAAAACCGCGCTGTCCTCAATCTCACCGAATAAAGTGGTCGCCTACACACAAAGTCAGTATGAGACTGAATACCAAGGGTTTGTTACACATAGCTAACAATCATGTAGCTTCAGATGTGCGGTTTTATATGAACAAGACGGCTTATTCTACTATTATAAAGTAGCGAATCACTTCGAGATGGTCTATGTCCCCAAAGGAAAACTGACACAGAATGGCGAGGAATCACCGTTTGCCTTCAGGTTTGTCTTTTGCATGTCACCCCTTAAACCGTGTTCCTCATCTAGTCTGTTTCGCTTTCAAGGTGATGAAGAAGCAGGAATGGCTGCTTTCGTTCACTACTACGAAGTGTTGGCTCCCCTACATGAAGCCCATGTTTCTCTGCAATTGCCCTGTGACCGTACAGCCATTGAAAAGATGACAACATTGTGTCGCGAACAGTGCGGTTGGTCCGCGTCTCACGTGGCTGCATCTTTGTCGTGGTCAGATGTCTTTAAGTGTTCCGCTTTGGAGAGGTAAGTGTTACAACATAGATAACAATGAAGTATGATGAGAGGATTACACCTCATGATCTAATGAACCTACTGTAAAACAAAAGTAAATAGGAGATTGAAAGAAACTAGTTAAAAAATGAATTATCGTACAGTATCAACGCCACGCATGGCAGAGTGGGGGTGTACGGGACATTTGAGAGGGTAGCACCTCTGAGTTGGTAAACTGTCGTGCCTCTTGGGATATGTTCCATCTCCTTGGTCTCCATCAGCTGGCCAACTTCCATCTGTGGCTCTACGAAGCTGAGGCATGCGTCAGCGGCCACACCTCGGCAAACCGCTCGACAAGCGGGACAAACCAGGTTGATGGTAATCGAGGCCTAAAATCTCGGTGAGACGGCGCCCAGTATGCGAAGATGGATACTCCTGCATAGGTGAATGAGATCTGTTGGATCCATTGGCTACCAGGGAAATCCGTCCAATTAACAGGGTTGCATGGACCCCTGGGTCTAGGTGACCTCTGCCGAATGGCGAACGAGCTCCCAGAGAGCCACCGGAAACCGTGCACCAAGATCACTAGGACGCTTCGGGCATACCGGATTGGTGGACCATCATCCAAAAGGCGTACGAGCAGCTCGTTCGGTCACGGGCTCTCAACACAAAAATTTCCTTTTGCCTGGCAGGTAACACTTAGTTGTGCATGGGCTAGAGTTGCTACCTCGAACGAAAAGCCAAGTGATGCTGGGGATTCCACTTCGTACCAAATTCCCAAGACTCTTCATGACGAGTTCCCTCACACACATGGCGTCCCCAGTAAGTGACGCTCCTCGTGTTCTCTCCGCGGCCGGGTGACAGTTATGCTAGCTGGGGACCTCAAGGCGCGAAATCACATCCAAATCGCCAGCTGGAATGTGAGGACACTCTTGGACATCGGAAGCCAAGCCATCACTGCACGAACGTTACATGACTATCGCATCGAAATCTCATGATTCTACATAGTTAGGCTGCCAAATTCTGGCACCCGGTGTATAAAGGTTCCCGGAGTAGACGACAGAGACCACCTCTGTCGTAGTGGACCCATGGACAGCTCTGGTCTCCATGGTGTCGCTATAGCTGTCAGCGACGAGGCTAACAAAACACTGCTTTCACGGAACCAGATATCCCCCCGGATCGCCTTAGCCTGTTTTCACGCCTCACCCTTGAACGTTTTGGTTGTTGCGGTCTATGCCCCGACAGTTGCAGCCGAAGAAGCGGCAAAGGACGAGTTCTACGATAGGCTGCAAGAGGTGATAAACAGCGTTCCGAAACGCGACATTCTCCTGATTGCGGGGAAGTGTAACGCTCGCATTGGTCCCTCCACCCAAGCAACTAGAAACATTTTGGGGAAATATGGTGAACGCCTCGTCAACTTTGCAGACTTTAACAGCCTGACCGTCACCAATACCTGCTTCCAACATCCCAAGAAGCACTTCCCAACGTGGTACTCCAAAGATGGCCACACGGCGCATCAGATCGACTACATTCTCGTACGATCACGCTGGTCATCTTCAGTTGATTGTCGGTCCTACCGAGGCGCGGAGACTGGTAACAAAAATGGCACCGACCACACCCTCGTCCGTGCACGCTTCAAGATTCACCTAGACGACCGCCGCAAAAACTATACCCCGAAGCCGATTAACACAGCAGGGTTAGGCTCACTGAGAAAGCGCCAATCGGTCTTAGACTCTATTGCCTCCCATCTGGCCACCAGGTTCATGGGCGGAGAGAAAGTACACGTGGAAAACCAGTGAACTTCACTTAAAGCATCAATCCAACAATCCACTTTAGATGAACTGAGATTTACGCGACGACGACAGAAAGACTGGATCTCAGGGGCGACTCTCCAGTTAACCGAAAAGGCCAGAGATGCCCGCCTAAATGGTCACCCAGACTTCCGTGATATCCGACGAAAAGCCACCCGTTCGGCCAGAGGTGACCGCAACAACAACCGGACCGAAATCACGGAAACCATGGAGACTGCGGCCAACTACGGGGACTTCTCAAAGCTCTTTCATCTAATCCGCACTGCATCCGGTAAGTGACAGTCGACAGAGCCCCTCTTTCGCGATGCTTCCGGGCTGCTTATTCCTGAACAGGCTAAAAAGATTCAGTGATTGACTGAACATTTCGATTGTCTGCTGAACCGTTCCGTGGCAAGCTCTGTACACCGAACCCCAGCAATCCAGAGCGAGGGCTATGACTTTAATAACAACCCACCAAGCCGAGATGAAATCACCTATGTAATACGCAAGCTGAAGAACCGGAAATCCCCTGGAGAAGGTGGCATCGCACCGAAGATACATAAATCATGTCTTTCGACACTACTCGAGCCACTGTACATCCTGTTTTGTTCTATCTGGGAAAAAGAACGATTCCCAGCGGACCGGGGGACCTCAGTTCTACTTCCTCTCCCAAAGAAAGGCGACAGGACTGTGTGCGCAAACTACCGTGGCATCAGATTAATCGACGTGGCCGCCAAAATATTCTCCGTGCTTTTGTTGAACCGCTTATCGGCAACCGACTGCAGCTTGTTTTATTGATTTTCTGGCTGCCTTTGACTTAGTTGATGGAGAATCTTTATGTAATACACTAAAAGCGGATGGAATGCCCCAGAAGCTTCTCAGTATCACGAGGTCGTACTACGCAAATACCCGCACGAGAATACACATCTACGGAGAGGAGTCCAGTGACTTCTTCTTCAACTCCGGTGTTAGACAAGGCTTTCCGCTGTCGCCAATGCTGTTCAACTACGTCATCGAATGTATAATGCGTCAGGCGCTCACCGATTATCCTGGTATTCAGCTGGGCACCGATGTTTTCCTCGCCAATCTAGAATTCGCATACGACATCGTCAACCTTGGAGATAGCCCAACTACATTACAGCCGGTTCTCAGTCGCGTAGAATTTTTTGCAAAAACCTTGGGGCTAGAGTTTAGTACGTCGAAGACTAAGATCCTTCCGACATGCACTACACTGTCCACCTTCCCGATATACTTGAACGTCACGGCGTTCAAATATCCCAAACGACCAAACCAAAGATGAAATCAGTTTGCGCATTGACAAGGCCAGGTCTGCGTTTTTTCATCTTCGCAATGTACTCTGGGGACGAAATGAAATCAGTCTGCGGACCAAAGTCCGTATCTTCCGGGTCGCTATCCTTCCAATAATGACCTACAGTTGCGAGACGTGGCCACTACGCGTCGAGGACATCAGGAAGCTGGAAGTGTTTGACCATTGGTGTCTGCGACGGATACTGAAAGTGGAGTGGCACGAAAAGCTTTCAAACGAGACGATAGGACAACGGTGCTTTGACATCGCAAAGCTGTCAGTGTTCATCATCATCATCATCGTACAGCGTTAAACAGTAGGGCAAGCCCCACTGACCACTGCCTTTCTCACCATGTTGCACGTTGAATTAAAAAGTGTGAATATACAAGATGGACAGGGAGTGGACCTATATGGGTGGGAAAAGAAAAGAATGCCGTAGTAGCCAACACACGGAATACACAGTCTAACTGTACAAACGTACACCGATCAGTCATTCTGATTCGATAGAAAGTGACAACACAATCGCCACTGTTCGCGGTTCGCAGCCATATCCTTCAGTGTCTCCAGCCAACTGGTGGACGGATCTTTTGGACCCCAACCACGAAGACGTGAAGCACCTACTTTTCCTAAGTCTGCTGTACATTTTTTTATTCCTCGCTGCCACGTCATCTGTTGACCTCCTCGTGGTCTCTTCCACTCCCTGGGAGGGGCGGAGAATAGGACACGGTACGGTAGACGTGTGTTTGCCATGCGTAACACGTGCCACAAACAACGAAATCTACCAACCTGGATACGCTGTGACAAAACGTTCCCCAAATTAGTACCCAATACTCGCTTTCTGGCCTCAGCATTGCTCACTCGGTCATTCCACCCAATCTTAGCGATACTACGTAAACATCTGTGGTCGAAAACCTCAAGACGACGAATATCTTCAGCACGCAGACTCCAAGTTTCTCAACCATACAACAAAACTGAACGCACAGTGGCACAGTATACACGACCTTTCAACTTCAGTGAAATATCGGATCGGCGCCACAAGTGCTTCAGTCCAGCGTACGCCGCTCGAGCTTTGGATATCCGCGTACTCACCTATACTACTGTGCTCTCATCCGTCGTCACGCAGCTACCGAGGTAGGTGAAGTGATCGACAACTGCCAGCACCTCCCCATCGAGCATCAAGCTCGGAATCGTTGATATCCAGTCTTGTAACATCACCTTGCACTTTGAAGGTGCAAAACGCATGCCGAATGGAGCTACAGCTCTTGCGAGATTATCTAGTGCACGCTGAGCATGTTCCGTGTATTCGAACAAGCAGAAAACGTCGTCTGCGTAATCTAGGTCACATAGCTTTTCACTATCTCCTATTTCGACGCCTACATTCTGAAGATTTTGCAAAGCACTCCATTATTTCGTCCATGACGAAGTTGAACAGGAATGGAGACAAAGGGCATCCCTGCCGAACACCACTGGTCGTTTCGAACCGACCGGATAGTTCACCGTAAACCCTTACGCAGCCAGAAGTATGAGAATACAATGATCTCATTAGGTTCACGAACTTCTGGGGCATACCTTTTCGATGAAGAACACTGAAAAGCGATGTTCGATCAACTGAATCGAAGGCGCCTTTTAAGTCTAAGAAGAGCATTATTGTTGGTCGGCGGTGCGTGTGACGCGTTTCAAGTAGTCGGCGAAGAGTAAAACTCTGGTCGATGCATCCTCGACCTGGGCGGAATCCAGCCTGCTGTTCGCGGACATTCCTCTCACGAGCCGGTGTAAGACGGTGCAGCAGAATCGAAGCTAATACTTTGGTGACTATCGGGATTGAGCTAATCCCACGATGATTACTGCAGTCATTGCGTATTCCCTTCTTGAAGATGGGAACAATCAATGACTCGCTCCATATTAACGGAATACGCTCCGCGTTCCAAATGTCACGGAGCAAGGCGGTTAGTGATTTTATCAATGCCTCACCACCCAGTTTAAAAAGAACTGGAGGAAGTTCGTCGGGACCTGCCGCTTTCCCCCGCCTTAGTAATCGAATACATGACTCTACTTTTACTTCTGATGGGGGCTCAAGTGATACCACCCAAGGAGTCACAGTTGTTGACACGGGAGTAACTACACTAGGGTGCGGCCAGCTAAACTGTTCCTTGAAGTACTCGGCCCATCGGTCAAGCCTTTGCCGACGATTGTGGTGCTTTGGATATGTTCTACGACGCTCGGACACAGAGATCTCAAAACAGTGCCTCTCTCCTGTTCCATGTCCAGGATGGCACTGTCGCGTCGGAGGACAGCTGAAAACGGGTCAGTACCATCAAATCAAACGTTGAGGGACCAGGACTCGAGGCTGTCTACGGCGCTCGTAACTGGAAACAGAACTGGATTTCTCTGCGTCCAGTTCTCGCATCCTATCGCCGCTCATGGGCTGATGCCATTCGGGACATGCATGAAGCCGGCTCAGCTCCTTGCAGGAGCTAACCGCATAAAAGCAAGCTAAGTATGGCAGAGTTTACCAAAAACCAAGCGCGTACTCTGTATACGCGATAATACTTCAGATATCGGATGGAGTGTCATTGCGTATACAGAAGTCGCGTTTAGCCTTTGCTAACCTCAGTCACCCGTGGCGCCGGCTTGACAACTAGTTGTCTGTCAGGTGTCGAGTGTACCCTGCCGAAGTCAAATCGGTTCTTTCATACGGTTCAGAAACATGGCCGGTAGTGGTAGAAGATAGGCGAAGACTACCGTCGTTTGGGCAGCAATGTATCCGTAGCATTGCTCAGATATGGCGGAAACACCGTATCAGGATCCACAACAGGAGCCTCTGACTATCCAAAGCTTGATCCACAAGGCAGTGGGACAAACGGCGGGGTCCGTAATCTACTGCGAGCTGGTGACTAATTATTCTGTTCATAAGCCTTTCGGATGAGGCCAAATATCCTGGGTACCCAGTAGATCTCCCCGCCACGGATGCCGGTAAGCATACCGTTGTACGTCTCATACGCCATCCGTGGGAACAGGGTTTAACCATTTCCTATGGACTGACTATCAGTCAGCAAACCCGGTGGACATCGCCGGGCGTTCGCTTTCGTCCCCTCATTTAAGTGAAAACACCTCGGCCACGGAAAGGCAGTGAGTAAGACTTCCTCAGCAGAGGCTGTGTTACGGTCACTTGGGAGCATTTCGAGAGGTGTTTAAGCCGAGTCGCCATCTCGGAGCTTGAGACACCTACCACGGATCATACTGAGGCATTTGGAGGCTGAGGTTAAGCGTAGGGTGTTGGGAACCAATGGTCATTCATTGTAACATATAATGAATCTAAACGAGCTAAAGTGGCTGGGACATGTTTAACGCATGCCCACCTATAGATTTCATCGGCGTACACTGTTCTCCGAGACAGGCAATGGTTAGAAGGTAGGTCGGGGTGGTTAGTCCACGGTATAGCAGAAAGGTATGAAATCGTTGACCAGTGAACTTGGCCACGCTGGATGTGCTAGACTTCCGGGTTGAGGTCCACACGACCGCATTAAGTGATATGGCTAGGTGTCGCGGTCAGTGGCGTAGTTGCATCCGAACTCTTTCTTTATCTTCATTGTTTCCTCTTATTACTTTGTTTTCGGCTCTTTCTCACTTTTTTCTTGTTCTTTTTGGCATAGAATTGACAATGCCTGGGAGTAGAAGCCGAAACCAGAGCACTGAAGTGCGAGGTTGATGTTTGAAGGAGCTGAACTGAGCGGTATCAATGCTTAACTCACCATTGAAACTAATAAAATTCAGTTTAATTCTTTCAACCATTAACCTCGCAGTTCTGTACTGTGGTTTTTGCCTCACAGCGTCATGGAGTGGAGAGCAAGATGAACAGAAGCGCAAAGATTAAAACTATATATATGTATATATATATATATATATATATATATATATATATATATATATATATATATATATATATATATATATCACATTGGTTCGGAAGTATGCAGGGTTCCAACGAAACAAGAACAAATGCAAAAGTAGATGAAAGGGGGGCAACACAGAATGAAAAGTAGCTGGTCTAAGATATGACATGTCGCGACATTTTTGTTTCTTCATCGTAGACTTTTTGATTTTTTTTCTTCGTCACTTTGCTGAGTGACAGTTTCCGTGATTATAGGGCACGAGAGTTCAACAGACAAACCGTACAGCATTCGCGCCACTGATTTTTATCCTGAAGCATCTCCCTCAACGTCTCTAATCAACGACAATCCTCATCCGTTAGGCCCCAACGAGGGAGGCGGAAATTACCGATCGAGGCTATACCTTACCTCGCCAACGCCAATTCATGGTCTCGCCTGTGCGTCACTTCCTTTAGCACTGCCCATCACGTGCTAATAGAGCGGGGAAACGTAGACAATGGGCAGGCATTCACAAAACATGCCTCAGACACCGGAGGAGGTGTTAAGCGATCACGTAAGTAAGAGGGCGGCTATCCGTGCCCAGAACACAACGGCGCACCTCGTCATAAATCGCTGGATGTTCCCACCAGAAGCAATCAGTGCTACGGAGATATGGGTTGTCAAACAAAGAGAGACGCCGAGCATTCTCAAGGGGAAGTGACCATACCTCTCAACCGTGGAGTAAAACAATACAAACCGCGGTAACGTACACCCGTCCCGGAAGAGAGAGCCTAATGTCACGGTGACGCCACAGGTGTCACAGGTTTGCGAAAGCAGCTCTAGCTTTCGCTATTATTGGCCTGATCTCCGCAGTACCACCTCAAGCTGTAATCAAGCTCTCGAGGTGTTTTAATTTAATGAACTCTAGCTGGTCACTAAATAGAGTGAATCCAAACACAGGCTCCTGCAAATTTTGTAAAAGCACTTTGCTCTTGGAAGGCACAGTATTCGTACCATATCTGGGTACCCCAATCACCAAGCGGTTCAACGCGTGTTGTACTGCCGATGCGTTATCACTCAGCAAGGTGATGTCATCAGCATATTCCAAGTCAATTACTCTGCTTTTTGGGAGGAGTTCAACGCCACCGGTTAGAAGACCAGACAAGGCATCCCGTAGAAGATCCTCTATGACACATTTGAAGAGAAATGAGCACGTAGGTCAACGTTGTCGTACTCCACTGGAGACGACAAATGGGAACGAAATCTAGCCGTAGGCTCCATCCCGACCCGAGGTGTGATGATAAAATTCTTTGAGGATTGATACATACTTATTACATATTCCATTTTTAAACAAACAATTCCATAGCGCAGCCCTAATAACAGAGTCAAAGCTCGTGCGAATGTCTAGGGACACGATGATCGTTGGTCTCTCGGAGCATTGGCGGTGTTGTAGTACCTGTTGGAGGGTGAAGATTTGATCGATACATCCACGACTGGCGCGAAATCAAGCTTGCTCTTCGTGAGCCTGTTCTTTGTGCACTTGGTCCAACCTGCGAAGTATGACAAACGCAGGCAGCTTTGACGCTATGGGGATGAGGCTTACACCCCAATGGTCAGCACAGTCACTGTGCGAGCCCTTCTTAAAGATGGGGACAACAATTGATTCCCTCCGGCAAGAAAGGGACCTGTCCAGAATTTCAAACTTTTGAGAACAAAACATGAGATTCTCTAGCAAGCTGCACTCCACCGTCTTTAACAAGGGTTGGAGGAAGGCCATCGGAACCCGGTGCTTTGTGACGTCCTAAGGCCCGAATTTCCCTGCGGATCTCCGCCTCAGTATTAGGATCTGTCGAAACGGACCACTGGGCGTGAGTCGGAAGAGCTATTGGAGAGGCTGACACTAAGGGCCAATTAAACTGCGTGCTCTGCCCAGATTTTGAGACGCCGCTGTTGGTTGTGATTTGTAAAAACGTCAGCTTCATAAATTGTTTCATTCACACCTAGTGGCTTCCCAATGGCGAATCGAATAAGATAGGACAACTTGCGGGAATTTCCTATGGCGGCAGCACATTCCATCTCTGGTGCACGTTGTACCCACTAGATTTAGCGGTCCCTATGAAGATTCGCATCAAGTGCACGTTTCATTACGAGTCATGCTCCGCTATACTCGCTTCCTCCCGGGATCGATTGGCGTGCGTCGAGGTGCGGAATTCAGCGGAAATCCTGGGTCTTACGGAACAACGAGACTGCCCACAACTTACTAGGCCAGCATTCCTAATAAGCGACCACTGCTGGTTTATGTTATTAGGTGCGGCTGCATCCAGCTTTTCAGTCAGTGTGTTTCGGAAGATAGGTAGGCGAGCTGGTTGGGACAGCTGATCTCAACCTAACTGTCGTTGCAGCATGCGTTTGGAGTGCCCACTGAAGCATTTGAACAGTTTAGTGCATATTGTTGCGTGGTTGGAGTCAAGGGGGTCTTCCAGTACAAGTGTGTGACGGACGATTACGAACAAACACGCGCAGGTGAAGTGAATGAATGAGTCGGAATGGCCGTTTATATGCTTTAATCAGTTTGGAATCAGATAACTACTAGCAGAAATATGAATGAAACATGGGATGAAACGAAAGTGTTTAGTTCACCAAATTCGCCCCTGCCGGGAATGTTTTGAGGAGTTACATACCGGCGAAATACAAAGGGATGCGTTATACAAGGCAAATAATGTTTAATAACGGTAAAAGGGGTTGATGAGATCATGCTTCCCAGTTTCTTAAGTGATAAGGGCGCACACGCTGTTGTAGTCTACTGACTTCTCCCACTGAATCGAACTTTGCCGGTTCTTCTACGGAAGGACTAAATGAGTTGCCGTCTATGGGTTCACTGGGACGCTTGATCGTCGAATCTATTATGTCTGAATGGTCAGGCGCATCTAGCGTAGGCATATGTTCCATTAGTGATTCAGGGTTGCGTGCAGATGGGGCAAGGTATTTAAGAGATACAGTATCTTCTCGGCCATCATCGTAACGTACATGTGCGTAATTAAGATTGCACTTCTCCTACCAGAGGCTCGACTTCAGATGCACGATTAACTTTACGGAGGAGTACACGATCCGAGGTTAGTAGCCAACCGGGGAGTGACGTACCCGTGGTAGCTTTCCGGTTGCACTGGAAGAGACGTTCATGAGGTGTGGCATTGGTGGCTGTACACAGAAGGGAACGGATAGAATGAAGTGCATCTGGAAGTACAGCTTCCCATCGTGTAATGTGCATTTGGCGGGACTTAAGCGCGAGTGTGATGGATTTCCAGAGGGTTCTATTGGGGCGTTCTACTTGGCCGTTACACTGCGGATTATAGGCCGTTGTGCGGCTGGTTGCGATACCTCGGCTGTGAAGGAATGTTTGAAGTTCCTCGGATATAAACGAAGATCCACGATCGGAGTGTATGAGGCTGGGCATTCCGAAAATAGAGAAAAATTTAGTTAAACATCTAATAACCGTCGAAGTAGGCATGTCAGGACAGGAATATGCGAGTGAAAATCGTGTAAATTCATCAATAATAGTGAGCAGGAAGCGATTTTCGGTGATCCTAGGCAGGCGTCCTTTAAAGTCGATGCTGAGACGCTCGAATGGTTGCGTTGCCTTGATGGGGTGCACTTGTGGTGGTCTGTAGAATCTAGGCTTGATTTCCGCACACGTTTGACAGTAAGAGATGACAGACTTCACATCATCAACGGTAAAGGGTAGGTTTCGGGATCGTATAAAGTGGTACATACGCTTCACTCCAGGATGGCACAAAGAGTTATGCAGGGCACTCAAGTCGAACTTTGTCAAAGTTCCACAGAATCCTCGAGAAAGTGTATCGGTCACATGATTTTGCGAGCCAGGACGATAAATAATGGATCGGATATCTGACAGCTCCAAACGCCAACGCTGTATTTTCTCATTTTTTATTTTTCCTCTGGGTGAGTGACCAAACATGAAAGCAACAGATCGTTGGTCAGTTATCAACTTGAAATGGCACCCAACCAGAAAATGACGCCATTTCCGCAAAGCCTCTACAATGGCATATGCTTTTTCTCCACTGCCGAACGCCGACGTTCTGAAGGTGATAGGGTCCGGGAAAAGAAAGCAACTGGACGACCATTTTGATTGAGAGACGCGGCGATTGCGATGTCTGAAGCATCTGTTTCTACAACAAGAGCAACACCCAGCTCAATAGTGACACAAACAGCATTTTCGAGCTGCTTTTACAGTTGCTCGAAAACCTCCAGGACATTCCTCGGAAAGGGGGAAGGTTCGATTTCGAACAAGTAGACTTATTTTATGGGAGAAGCGAGGTACCCACTGTGAACTGCATGCAGACACGCCGACTATGCACTCTTGTGATTTGATGTTAGTAAGCGGTGGAAGTTGTTGCAGCGGTTGTAGTCGTTCTGGATCCGGTTTGATTGTTCCTCTAGAAACTCCACAACTGAGTAGAATGAGATGCCGAGTGCGAATGATACTCTTTTCATCGTCGAGTGTGGTACCATATCTTCGAGCAACTTCGAGGAACTTGGACAAATTCAGATCGTGCTCCTGTTCAGTTGTGCCACAAATCACTAGATTATCCACGTAGACGAATGTACCAGACAGCTTCTCGCTTTCAATGATGCTATCGATAGTACGTTGGAAGCAAGCCATTCCATTTCTAACACCGAAGGGAATACGACAAAATTGGTACAGCTTACGACAAGCTTCAAAAACAGTATGTATCTTTTTGTCGGCACGGATAGGGATTCGATGATAAGCACTTGTCAAATCAAGCGTGCTGTAGACTTCATATCTGGAGATTTTCGCGATCAAGTCGTCAACCCGTGGGAATGGATATGCGTTGAGGAAGGTGTATTGATTGATGGTTTGACTATAATCAACTACCATACGACGTTCATAGCGATCATTGGAGGTTACTAAAACCTGTGCTCTCCACGGGGAATTAGACGGTTCGATGATTCCAGACTGCAACAGTCGTTCGACTTCAGATTTAATAAAGGCTATGTCTTGCACTGAATGGCGTCTTGACTTTATGGCGATTGGTTTGCAGTTCGGTGCTAAATGCTCAAACAGAGGTTGGGGGTTAACGTGGGGGCAAGAAGGCCATAGAGAGTAAAGGGAGGCTTACTTCCGAAAAGGGTATCTCGACAGCTTTCTGTAATTTAAGAAAATTAAGACTAAGGAGTACGTCCGTACGCAAGTCGGAGAGGACAGAGTTTAATGTGATCGTAACGATGATCTTTATACTGGATAGAAGAGTAAAGGTGACCACAGGAAAGACTAGAAAAACGTGTAGAAGCCATTGTGACTCGTTGCTGTGAGGGAATGATTGGCCAACGGTGTTTATCAAGAACAGATTTGGAGATATAACTCAGCGAACTGCCTGAGTCAATAAGATCATGTACGGGGATGTTATTGACTTCTTTGATAATTACAGCATTAGAGAGACATGTTGGAACAGGAACGATGGTGACAGCAGATAAGAGCGAATTGGTGGTCGAGTGAACATGTCGCCGGGATACTTTTGGCGCTTGAGAAGATCAACATACTCACTGAAAGTGTCTCTTTTTGCCACAAGATTTACACAACACTTCTCGGGTTGGACAATTTGTTCTAGAGGGTCGAGCGAGACCACAAAAATAACAGGAAGTTGCTGTTATGAGAACAGGATTCTCGGCTGAAACAGAGTTAACTTGCAGGTCGGAGGATGTGTTTTCGTCAGGTAGGGAATATGAAGATGAAGGATCAACAGCATATACCATGGATTGCTTTTGAGTTAATTCCAATTGTTTTGCAATATCGTAAGTAGTTTTGAGGTCCAAGTTCTCTCGTAATAGTCTTTGTCGGATATGATTCGATGACAGTCCACAAATAAATGCATCGCGAATAAACCCCTCACGATACTGCTCAGCACTGACAGATTTGAAATCACAGTCGGCAGAAGGAGTTTTCAGCTTCTGAAGAAACTGATTGAGAGACTGACCATATTCTTGTCTTGTAGTTGACAGGACATGTCGATCGAAGATAACGTTTTTTGTTTGTATGTATAAACTTCCCAGAGTATTTATAGCCTTGTTTTAATCTTCACAATCCACAATGTGTCTGTAGATAGATGGAGCGATAAAGTTCGTCAGGATGGTGAGTTTGTCAATGTGATGAAGTGAATCAACAGCAGTGAGGAAGTTATCAAAGTTTTTTTTTACAGTTTTCCCAGTCGTCCGAAGCGTTTGACGAGTGAGGATCAACGTGGAAACGATCAGGTTGGAGTTTGCGTTCCATATCCAAACTGATTAAATTGTAAAAAGCGATTAGAAACACACACGCACTGTAGAAACGAATGGAGGAATCGGATCATACAGGTGAAATGGAATCAGAGAACTATTAGCAAAAATATGAATGAAACATGGGATGAAACGAAAGTGTTTAGTTCACCACAGGATGACAGTCTTGTATGCAGCTCCGCCATTTGTTGCGTATAGTGATTCTGTTCGGGCTCTCTGCCGGCTGGAAGATGGTGGACGCCACGTGGCGTCTGAAGTTCGCACTGGGGACGACTAAATTTCTCGTTTTCCGAACGATTCGAGCGTAGCCCAAAAGGGTCCCCTTATATACGCCGGTCTGGGTAGCTAGCTGGCTCTAGCATTCATGTCTCCTGTCACAATCACGATATCAGCCCGACTCGCTTTGCTTAAGAAGTCGAGTAGTCTTTGATGTAAATCATCTGATCTGCAGTGGGGGGATTCATACGCCGAAACGACAAGCAGATTGCATCCATCGGAACTGCGATTGCTCACTTTGCACGAACCTGCAAGTGTCACTTCGCATAACCTTGTATTTGCAGGGATCCAGTCTAGTAACTGGACTTCAGCCCTCTGACGAAGAGCCACACTATCGCTGGAAAGACGGGCAACTGCGTCCTGAGGGTCCCCAGAACAACCGAAGTAGAACTTCACAGAAGAATTGGATAGACGAAAATGGTCGGTGTTTGAGTATCGATATCTTCTTGGTATTTCTCGAATATGGTGGAGGTTCGACTTAGGGTGTGGGGACTAGAGGGCACACTGGAATAGATACCGAATCTAAGCAGGTTAAGATGGCTGGGACGTGTGCTACATATGCCCACCTATAGACTGACTTCTTCGGCGTACAGTTCTTCGAGGAAGATAGCAATTAGTAGGCAGGTCGAGATGGTTAGGCAAAGGTATTCAGACTTTGACCGAGTAAGAAGTGTTAGACTTTCAGTTTGGGGTCCACGAGACCCGCCTTACGGGTGGATAGAAACATTAAGTGATATTGCTACTTGTCGTGACCAGTGGTCTAGTTCATTTCGGGTTCTCTCCCCTTGTTCGTGATTTCCGGTCATTAATTCGTTCTCCGTCCTTTTTCATTTTGTGTTTCTATTCATTCTGCCCTCGGATCGACGATACTTGCAGGTAGAAATCGAAACCAGACTGCAGAAACCAAGGTTGATGGTTAAATGAACTTCTCTATGCTGGATTAGTGGCAGTACAGAAATGCGACGGGATGGATTGTAGAGCGCCGAGAATTAACGTCCTATCAGCAACTAGAAAGCAACCCGTGCTGTTTTAGTTTCAGTTGGATTGCTTTCCATAGCGTTTCGTTTAACCGCTCAACACGATCGTTGGCTTGGGAATCGTACGGGATGGTTTGATTGGTGGTGATGCGTTTACTGTGTAGAAAATGTTTCACAGATTCGGACATGAACGAGAGGTCACCATTAGAGTGAATGTATGGTGATAACCAACAGATGGAAAATCATTGAGGGAAAATAGTGATAATTTTGGGCGACAGTCACATTTGGACATGCAAACGCAACCGGGACACAAGATTACTCGTCGTTGATGTTTAACATACATTGATTACGAGTGATGAAGCGTAGAGGGTCTCTAAAGTTAACACTCAATCTTTCAGAGGCTTGTGTAGCCTTATAACAAGGGTACCTTAGGGAGGTCAATAAAAATCCGGTTTGATAGTTATACACTTACTGGAGTAAGCGGTGACAGATCACACTTCGATGGAATGTAGAATGTTCCGTAAGCTTATGAAATGCATCAAACGAATGACACCTGAGTGACACAGTGTCTCAAAAGTTTTTTAGGTCAAGGTAAATATAAGATGCGGGACAACAACTACACGACAAGGTATCAGCAGCTGAATTCTCCCGTCTCGGTCAATGAACATTATCAAAACGGAAAGGCAAAAGTCGGGTTTTATATTTCTTTATTCTTCCCTTCTTCTGCATTCTGTACACGAAGAACACCGATCGTTAGCCAGACAGTGGATTGAATTGATGGCTTAATAATTAGTGTCGTCAGTTTCTAAGAGAATCAACAATTCTGTAGGCTTCTTTTTCGACAACCGAATCGTGTCTTTCACCGGGTGACAGTTCCCCCCAAAAACGCCACAGGCCGCCTGGTTTGATTTACTGTGGCTACTGTAGCGATGTCGGATGTGTCTGTTTCGATTAACAGTGGGATGACAGGATCGACATTGGGGACTTGAGTTTTGAAGAGCGGTCTTCAATGATTCAAGGACATGTTCGATGTGCCTTGGCAAGGAAAAGTCAAATTATGAAATAAAAGACGAGTTCTATCTGAAAATCGCGGAAACTGCAAATAGTACCCAAATAACCCAATGGTACACCGTTGTGATTTTAAATCATTGGTCGGCAACATGTCATCTAGGGATTGGGGTCTTTCAGGGTCAGGTTTAATGATCCCTTTCGGTACTTGATTGAGGAGCGTTATCGAAATTAAGCCATCACAGCCAATCGCCTTTCATTATTGTGCCACATTTCTATCATGTTTATTTACTGTGTACACATACGGGAGTATTATCGACGTAAGTGGAGGTATCGTTCAATTGTACTCAACTGATGTGACTAATAGTCCCTTGAAAACACATAACTCCTTTGGTCACTACAAAACTTATTCAACGTGATTGATACAGATTCCCGTATGCTTCAAAAGCGGTTTTTTCTCCACCTGAGCACCTGATGGTACGCACTTCACAAGTCGAACGTTCCTTAGGTACTATATTGAGCTATTTCATTAACCATATTGTCGATTGTTGGCAGTAAAAAATGCATCAAGATACTCAGAACGATGGATTGTTTGACTGGAATCGACAACGACGCGCTAATATGATTTGAGTTGGTCGTTATAAGCACTTGTGCCCTATATGGTGATGCTGAAATTTATATAATCCCTTCCTTCAGTTAGTGCCAAATTTCGGGCGCTATGACGTTCTCACTTTACACAGAATGGCATCTGGATTTCGCGGTGACGGGGCCAAACTCCTTTGTTAAGTGCTCAAAGAGTTGAAGAACAGTAACACTAGCAGATATCAGTCCACAAAGCGAGATTGAAGGTCTGTTGCTGGTGAAAGATATTCCGATCTTCTGGTGTGGCTCCAGAAAATCATGACCAAGAAGCAAATCAGTACACAGATTAGGTATCACCAGTAAGCGGATGCTGGAATAGAACTTTGTCCTCGTGTTTGATATAGATGGAGCCCCAATAATCGAATTGATTTCTTCGAACCGTTCCCATTTGTTACGCCGAATTTGTCCTTCTCCAGTTTGTAGATATCACCGTTTTACTTAAATGTAGATTTTTTTACTCTCTTGGTTAGTTTACTAAATCGCTACGACCCACTGTCGGGGTTGACTCCCCTACGCATTGCCATCGGAGCGAAGGATCTCAATCTGGTCGAGTTCTTGCTCACCTTCCAGAGTATTCGGCTGGATGAAAAGGACGAGAACGGTTGCACTGTACTGCACGCGGCAGCTGCACAAGAATCAGATAAGTTGCTCTCGGTAAGTTCCAAGTTTTTTTACCACTTATCAAAATCGGTCTTGACCATCGATTTAAGTTGAAGGTTATCCCTGTTCGATGTAGGGTTTTCCCGTTGTCTTGATCACTATTGTCTAATGTTAATTATTCCAGCCCACGGATAATCGTTCTGTTCTCCATTGCTTCTACTTTTGGATATTCTTGTAAGTATCATGCCGTACTTTACAGTGAGGTATTGCATTGACAGTTTTGTACAAGTTAACCTAGTTGGTTTACTTATTTTATTTAGAATTAGTAGCAACACACGTAACGTTCGAACTCCGTTCATTTATAAACACGTAAACACAAATCAAACTGTGGTTCACTGAGCAAGCCCGTCGATAGGTAAGCAAGAAATTGAGTCGGGGTTACATGTACGCGCTAGTGTAATCCACGCATGCATTCTGCGATATCTGATAAGTCACCACTGTCCGCGCAGAAGAACAGATAACATCAACACGGTATATATATATATATATATATATATATATATATATATATATATATATATATATATATGCGTTTGTGTATGTGTGTATGTATTTGTACGCGCCTGTGCGCGCGAGGACCCTGCTAGGACTTACGTGACACGACTGTGAGCGAGGGCCGGTACTACCCTATCGTAAACAATAATGTACTTTATTTCGTTTTCGCTCCCTGCCTGCTCAACGGAAATAAACGTATCACCATAAGCATTCACTCGATATGGAGTAATTATCCACTTGATCACTGTGCATCGCTATCAGCTACGAACTGAGTGACTTTTGAGTCATGTCTAGAAAGATCAAAAACAGCCAAGAGATTCAAAACACTATTGAAGATTTGCGGACCTTTTGCAATGCCACCAAGTGACTACTATGCTTCAGATTCCAATTACTACAACCATCTAGGGACAGTAGTTGCAATGGATTTCATCCTAGGACATACGAGGTTCACGCGCATCCCATTCCGTGTAGTCTGTGGAAGTGCGACATGATCCGGCTACGCGCCCATTGATCATTAGCAGCCGTCCAAAGAGACTGGAGAAGTACAGGGAACGGCTGGATGATCAAACATACATATTTTTAAGTTTGCATGCATCAGAGCAGTATAAATGGTGTCCGTTTTCGTTTACGGCTCCGGCAATCACCCTTGTGATACCTTCCGTGGAATATGAGTTAAGTGGTTCATCGACCGGTGACCGTTGAATGGTTTAGAGCGTTTTCTTACCGCTTCGGAAGTCAACGGTTCGAATCCGCCACCGCTGGCCACTTTGTTGGTGGACTGTAATCCAGTATTTTTCGGCTCGTTACCACATGTATCTTATAGGGTCCTTATATGATTTTTCACTCCAAGTTTCATGGTCTGGTTGCCGGCTATCCCCAATGGTGCTGTGAACCTTCAAGGTTATGGGATGTATTCCTTCCATTGCAGTCATGCGCAAGAATGTAATAAAAAGGGTCTGTTCTTGAATATTACTGTTATGTGTTCATGAAGTGGTCACAGCTATTCTAATTGGTTTGTCTCGGTAAAACGTTGCTTGGAAATATCCACACGAACCTCAGAATATTGAAGCACACAGGTTACGCAACCTGGTTGGACGGCAGAACCGGTGACACAGATAAACAGCACACTCAGGTTGACTTCGTGCGCTTATCGACCGCCGGATGGTGATTCAGTTTTGATACTGGGGATTGCTCCTAACAATATGTGACTGTTCGTTTTATGTTCGACACATGAAAATCCAGTTCTCTTTTCGATAACGGGGACGTAGACTAGCTGTACTGTGTTCGTTTTGGCAGTATTGTTTTATATTTTGAGTTGGGCGATGAAGCCTTGGTTCAGGTTTCTCTGTTTTCGGATATCGAAAGATATGATTGAACTGCTGGAACCGATGACGTTAAAATGGAGCAGGGATATTTTCATTATAGAAACGTCTTCTCATTTTGCCATTGAACAGTGTTACATTGTTCTAACTTTAGAATTCAACGTAGATCCGATTGATGTCAGAGCACTTTACAAGGGTAATGCATTTTCTATCCGGAATCTCAAATTTGTCTAACTGCCTTTATATTCTCGTGAGGTTTTTGTTGTATTGGTGCTGTTCGCTTTGAACGCCAACCAACTTTGAAGGTATTCAACGAAATCCCAGTTCTTTTTCCAACTGTAATGACTATGATTTGCGTAAATGTTAATTGGTTTTCTTTACTTCGTCGTGCTTCTTGTTTATTTTTCTAAAATAAATCTATTATAGTTGATGACCTGACTCATTTCTATAGCGTTGACTTGGTGTAACACTTCGAGAGCCAGTGCTGAGTAGCTTGATTTTTAATGGATGAGACTTTGGACTTTTTATGTCATATTCGAGTTCCATTTGGGACTCGGTATATATAAACTAACTACACCGAAGGATTTTTGCTGTTAAGCGCAGAGTATACACTGTGTGCGTGATGTGGCACTCTGTTGTAATTATTTCTGCTTCTCTGTGTAACAGCTACTACTACCCCGTTTGGGCAACCAGGTGGTGGACATCAACAGTGTGAATGATGATGGAAATACCGCATTAAATTTAGCCTGTAAAAAGCCCTCTCGTGATTGTATCGAACTGTTACTGAATGCCGGGGCGGATCCTCTAATCGGGGCAGGCGATTTGCCATTTCATCAAGCTGTTGTGGCCGATTCTATCGAGTAAGTTGTTCCACCTGTGCCGAGTCGCAACTTTGGCCCCAATTATTTTTCATTTGGGAATCTTTGAGTCGTTTCTGTGTCTTTACAGACATTTTCCGACTAATGTTCTCACCATGTTTTGTTTGACACATAGCCTAAAATCAGGCGGGTATAAAGAAATTTAAAAAATAGAACAAAAAACGTTCGAGAAAGCACTGTCACTTGTCGATTTGTGCCAGACCGTCCATTCAATCACACCGTGGTTTCTTATATGTGTAACGAGCAAATGTGACGTTCGTGGAAATAAAAGCAAATTTCATACTTTTTCAGACTGCATAGCAAGAGGTATAGGAAACATTCAAAGAGCCGGAAACTCAGTAGTACTTTGGAAAATAGATGTACTGTTTGGGAAGAAAACTGTGGACTAACGGGATTTTCGAAGTTATTTGAAAGAACGAATACTATTTGTCAGATGTTTGCAATAATCTAGAAGGGAGTGAGTGCTGCTGCCGTCAATGTCCGCGGTACACTCAGATAAGCAGACTATTTGATCTTCGTTAGCAGTAGGATTTTGATTGGGGATGTAAATCGATTCACTGGGTACTAGTACATGGTTCTCTTTGATTCGCCTTGGGGCTTAGAAAATAAGGATTATCGTACGGGTGTCTAGTCGGCCACGTTGGAAGACAGTGACGGATCGGTCCAAGTTGTTGAGAGCCAGCCCGAGTAGCACGGAGGTTTTTGTGTCGGACACCTACAATTTCGGTGGATATGCACCGCTGATGAACTGCAATAAAGACGAAACAGCCATAAAGTGCTTCTATGGTTTTTTTATGAGTAGGAAAATCAAGAAGACCCCTGATTTTAGACGGAATAGAAAAGCACGGGACGAGTATAGCACATGATGATCGAAATAAATGAAAAGTCGAAAAACCCCGATGTGGCATAGACAACTCAGTTGACATGAGTTCGAATGACGTTAGCGTCGAGTGCTAACTTTGAGAAAGCAGACTCGAGTGAAAAATCATGAAGTAGAAAAATGCGGAAGTGTGAACGATAAAGTCTCGTTCGAAAAGGAAAAAAGAATGGCAATATGGCATTATCAGTGGGTGCAAAAATAGCCATTTGATCGTAAATGAATGAATTTTTATAGTCTTTTTCCATCCGTTTCGTTTCTCACTTGGTTTTCTTTCACTCTTCAGATCACTTTATTAACAACTTGCATTCTCCCAACGAAACCATGAACGCCCACCTTCGGTTGACTTGATTTAACAGTGTTGCTTTTCGTCCGGGAACGAAATAAACTAGATAAAATTTCCGATATTTCACTTGTTTGAGCTAGAATATGAACTTGATCAGTTGATGGGTCTCTACTCCGCCTTTCACAATTAGCTTTTAGATCCTACCACCTGGTCCTATAGTAAACCGTAGATGTCAATCCACGTTGCGTTCAGGCGATTAAAGCAACTAAGCACTAGTCCGTAGCCAGTTATTCCGTCTGTTGCTAAACGATCGCGCTGAATATTGTGTTGTTTTTACAAATTTTGGCATTGGAACCGCCCAGCCACCGATTTTCGGATTGTGCACACTCGCCCTTTTGTACTTGGCATTCTCCTCAGTTCCATTGTTATCGGTTATCAACGTTCGATATCATATATATATATATATATATATATATATATATATATATATATATATATATATATATATATATATATATAATCACATCGGCTTGAAATCAAGCATGGTGCCAACGCAGCAACAGCGACTACAAAAGTGGGAGAGGAGGGGGGGGGGGGGAGGAGAAAGCAGTAATAGAGACAGTTTGTAAAAAAATGAAATCTTATCATTCTTTTCCACTGCACACACTCATCCGTGACATCCGATTGTCTGTCAAGGATCGAGTCTACACTGCGGCAGGTAGGTGTGTTCTCCTATACAGCCCAGAGACGGCCGTTGAGGGTCATAGATAGGCGAAGACTGTCGGTGGTTGATCATCAGTGTCTCTGTAGCATTGCTCGGATACGATGGGAACACCGTATCGGCAATGCTCAAGTCAACCGTAAGGTGTTAGGAACTCCAGTTCCAGTTCATCCAACCATGAACCTCGCGCTTCTGTGCTCTTGTTTTTGTCGCTACCTCGCATCATCGTTCAGTTGAGGGCAGAATGATTAGAAGTATAAAGTAAAGAATAGCCGAAGACAAGGTAGTAAACGGAAATCACGAAGGCAAAGAAAGAGCCCGAATACAACTTTGCTACTGGCCACGACAACTTTTCATATTATTTAATGTCTCAAACCATCTCTCAGGCGGGTCTCGTAGATCCCAACCCGGAAGTCTAGCATGTCCTACTGGCTGGCTCATCTGTTTCGTTTGTCCACCGATAGACTTCTTCGGTGAACGCCGTTCTGCTAGGCAGTTCGAGGTGGTCAGCCCGTGGCATGGGAAGTTCGTTGAAGCCCAAGTGTTACCCGATCATCGCTCTCAATCGTGGACTCCTGTACAGACGTTCTGGCTCTTGTCTGCGTCTTCTCGATCTTGGTCGTTTTGAGCTGACGAAGGCGTGTCGACTTACGGTATTTAGATCTGTCAACCGCTATAACGTCTATGTGAATGGTCTATAAATTTGGCTTTTTTCTCCAGCCGAGCACTCGATCAATCTCTAATACGACGTGTTTTGCTGTACCCCACCAAGAGGTGCAGGGCCGTTGCAGAGGATCCGTTGGACGAGCAAATGTCTCTCCATTCAGAAGCCGTCTGTTTCTGTAGTGAGACACCTGCTTGCTTCCCAGCACTTTCTTCTTTACTATTGTTTTCTGCCCCCCTCATTGCTTTGATTACTGATTGAACAATGAATATCAAATAAGGTTCGAAAACCTCGACCAATGAACTTTTTCAAATGGGACGTGTTAGACTTCCTGGCTGATGTTCATATGAACTCACCTAAGACGGTTTGAGACAGTAAGTGATATGGCTAGTTATCGCAACCAGTAGTAAAGTTGCATTCAGACTCTTCCTTTGTCTTCGTGGCTTCCGTTTTTTGCTTTGTTTGTAGCTATTTCTCACATTGTACTTCTGTTCATTTTGCTCTTAATTCGGCGATGTTGTGAGGTAGTGACAAAAATCAGAGCACATAAGTGCAACGCTGATACTCGAAACAACTGAACTAAACTGAATAAGATTTCACAGTGGCATGAAGTAATCTGTTGTGTAGGATCGGCATTCTAATTATCATCCCCAATGCATGCCGGAGGAATGGTTTGTTTCCTTGACCGTACTCTAGTAAAACCATAACATTTGTGAACCTTTATTTTACTGGTAATTTATCTATAAACTTCGAGTACCTATTGTTTTATAATCTGTAGTATCCACTTGGTGAGAAAAAGCAAAATTTACCTAGATAAAACGTGTGAAGTGGTACTCTGATCTGCTCCTTTTTCAAGTTCAAATTGAGAAAACGTTTTTTTCAATTTGATGAATACTTTCTGTGCATTTATTTCGCAGATGCGTAGACCTCATTTACAAATACTGTCCGCAGGCATTAAATTGTCAACAGCCCAGTACTCAAGACTATCCAATACACTTGGCATCCAATCCTACGGTGAGTGTACCTGTGCAATATTCTTGTCGCTTCGCTATAGTAAGCGTGCTTGATCCTATCCGTGAATGACAAGAAATTTGTTTTTTTTCTGCCTACACAATTTTCCCACGCAGCTTCACCGCGTTTCACATCTATAAGCCCAGAAATAACTCCAATAATTGTGAGATCGTCTTTTGTAATAATACTCTGACTTGAGCATGGATTGAATTCAACGAACGTCGTCAGAATGTCAAACAGAAATTTGATGCCCTGTGAATGAACCATTTGCACTCCAGGGAAGGGTATTCATTCGAACGAAACGAAATCCCTAATAGCTGGTGGTGGCCAACCGGTTTAGAGCATTTGCTTACCACCCCGTAGGTCAGAGATTCGAACGCCGCCGCCACCGATACATTTCGTGGCGGTAGACAGAAATCCATTCTCCTTCGGCTGGTTATCGAATGTGACCTATTGGGACCTCATGTTATGTTCTCTGCCACTCCAAGTTTCACAGTTTGCTTGCCTGTCATGTCTAATAATGAAGTGGGCCTGTGAGGCTATGCGGTATACCCCTTTCATTACACTCACGTGCAATCACGTAATTAAAAATATATGTCATAATCCGATTCGGTTTGAGAAGAGCATGACCATTGCACGTGTTCATTGCTATCTCTGGCCACTGGCACCCGATTTAATGATGGCGAAAGTGACTTTACCAATGAACAGTACAACTTTCTATTTTTCGTTCCACGCTTTCTAATGAGTACAAGAGAATACTGCGCAATTCCAACAGTCCACTGCCCTGGCAACCGTGTCTCGGAGGTTTGAAGTAGAGTATCACACAAAACCGAGGCAGCATTGTTTTCCTGCTAGTTTGCCGTCAAGTTTATCGATCTAGTGGTTCTGTTTCGCACCATTCATGTGCTCTTGTTACCACTACACACCGTGTTTTGGCACGTTTATATCGTATCCTTAACTATGCTTTGGTTGTTAGTGGCCATTTTATGATGTGCATTACATGCGCACAAATGAATGTTTGGATAATAGGCAGTCTTGCCGTCGGCCGTGGTAGTGCCACCGCCTTTCGTATTGGGCCTTATGTGGTTCGCCACTCCAAGTTACAGAGTTAGGTTGCCGGTTTCACAGAAAAAACTCATGAAATTCATAACTCAGAGAAAATCATCGCTCATTTCTACTCAGTATTCATAACAGGAAAAACCTCTAGCTTTCACCAATATTCGTGGTTTGAACCACAATATTGATTCTGTTCACCATTTTCCTCCATCTTGTCCCCTTATTCTTGATTGAGACACAAATCTCCCCGACGTCGGATAATACCCATCTCCAATTTCCGAATGACTTTTTCCACTTCTCATTTTCATCTGAAGCTGACGTCTGTGCCTACATCCACCAGTCAGTCGCTACCTTCTCTTCTTTTAACCAGTAATTCTGTAGCGTTTATCGTTCTCCCAACAGTAGCCATCACTCAGATTTCGATTTATTGTCTTCTGGCATTGAGAACTTGTTTGTATCAGACCCCAGTCGCCGAGTTACCATTCTTGGTGACTTTAATGTCTACAGTGAGAACTGGCTTTTACACTTTTCTGACACTATGGCTGTAGTAAGTGAAACCGAAGCTTTCGCTTTGTTTAACAATCTAAATCAACTGGTTGACTTCCCAACACGCATTCCGGATCGGACTGGCGATCGTGCACACATCCTCGATATTCTACTCGCTTCCTTCCCCTCATAATCTCCGGCATTACCTCCCTTCCTCCACTGGGCTCATCGAACCACTGTCTTCTTCTCCACCACCTTTTCTCGACACGTTCCTATGTGTAATTCCAGACACCCTTTTTGGCGTTGATTCAGCCAACTGGGATGGTTTTCGCGATTTTCTGGCCTCTTATCCCTGGGGTGACTATTGCTTCACTTCTGATGTTTCTTCCTCTGTTTCAAACTTTACTGGGACTGTTCTCCAAGGCGTGCTTCTTTTTATTCCACACTTTCAAACCTGGCCAACTGCGTTTTCCTGGGTGGTTTACCTACTCCTGCAATAACGCTGTGCGCTTAAAGAACTTGGCATTCAGACGGTGTTCCTCTCCGCTACTCCCCAGTCTCGTAGTCTTTTCGTGCAGGCCAGAAAGCCAAGGATCGTTTCATCCGCCACAAAGCCGAACGTCTGGCATCCGCTACTGATAGCCGATCATTCTGGTCCCTCGCCAAGGCCGTTTCCTGTGATTTTTCACCCCTTCAATTTCTCCCGCATCTCTAACACCTCTGACTCTTTAGTTTGTGAACTCCATGAGAAAGCCGAGGATTTTGCTTATCGGGTTGCCTCTAATTCCACTTTATTCAACTCTTCTATTGTTCCACCTCCAACCACCAGAAAGGTCCGCCACACGTTACGGTCACTCAACCAAAATAAGCTACCTGGTCCGGATGGTATTCCACCCGTCGTACTAAAAATGTGTCAGTACCAATTTCAGGCCATCTTCCTTGCTTTTCTCTCCAGTTTGGTACGTTTCTCGCCCCATGAAAGGAAGTCGTAGTTTCTGCTATTCCCAAACACGGCAACTCCTCCGATCCGAACAACTGCCGTCCAATTCCCCTAACTTCTGTAATTTCGAAAGTCATGAAAACTATAATTTTCGACCAATTGCGATCGTTCCTCGAATGTGAAGGACTGCTAAGCGATCGTCAGTACGGGTTTCGACCTCGTCGTTCCACTGGTGATCTACTCGCCACGGTCTCGCACTCCTGGTCAGTGGCACTCGATAACCATGGAGAAACACACGTGGTCTCACTAGATATGTCGAAGGCCTTTGACCGTGTCTGGCACAAAGGTTTACTGTCTAAATCGCCTTTTTGGGTTTCTTCCAGCCATTGTCTTATGGACATCGAGTTTTCTCAGTAACTGGATCATCTCCGTTTGTGTCGATGGGAAACAATCACAGCCTTTCGCCGTGAATTCTGGTGATTCACAAGGTTCTGCACTTTCACTCATCCTCTTTCCGATTTTCATTAATAATCTCTTATCCATCAGTTCCAACCCGATCCACACTTTTGGCGATGATGCCAACCACACACCACCTTTTTTCGTATCCCATCTTCCACCGTGCCACCGCCCCCATCGACCACAACCATTGCGCCCCTGTGGCATCGCTGCTGCCACCTGTTTTTCCACATATTCCACAATTGTCCAAGGATTGATTTTTCCACTGCAGATAATGTAAATAATCAACTCTGGTTTGAATTCAGCCTTTTAATTTGTGTAATAACTCTGTTCCAGATGTTTCGTCGGCTGAATGAACTCGGGGCTAATTTGGACGCGCAAAATTCCTCTGGTCTGACAGTTTTGCACATCAAAGTTCGAGAGAATGATCTTGAAGGCGTGCTGAATCTGCTAAACCAGGGCGTGGATACAAATCTAGGGGATAAAGATGGTGCAACACCGTTGCACTACGCTATTATGGTAAGACTCAATAACGATAGTCGTGCATATTGCAAACGGTTAACCGACCGTAGGTGCGTGTTTTCCACTTTAAAAATAGGATAAACCTGGACTGTTTGTTGATGCACGATATTTTTTCGGTGAGACTCATTGTTAGATAAGGTTATCTTTTTCTTCTAATTCGTATCTACTGATGCAGACAAGTATATTATATGTGCACAAAACCGCTCAGTTATCGAGTTGTTTAGAAATCCTAATTGCATCTGTGCCTAGTGTGATACCATCCTGGGTTAATCGAACTTTCTGAGCTAAGGAGATCCATCGAATTGGGAGGTTTGGAATTAGACAGTACCCAGTGGCGTAGACGTAGTGACTGATAAGGTTAACATTACGTTACGATGAACCAAGTGAAAATGTCCTTTTAGGCGATAATAAAACAGCGCGTAATGGGAACTCGATTGATTAGTTTTCGCACATTACATGTAGAGCACAAAATGGCATGAAACCAGTCCGGTTTTTATATGATAACTTCTGAACCAAACAACTTAAAGTGATCAAATTTTGCGTGCTGACGTGTCAACCCGCTACTACATAAAATTTGCACATAGATTTGAAAGTTACATAATCTTATTTTACCCATTCTGGGCAGATGGCACAAAAAAGCAGCGGGTTATGGAACACAGTGACTTTTATTGATAAGAAGACTGAAACACAAAAGGTCCAGTCCCGCTTCTGATGACGTTCCGGTTGGTTTCATGTTCTATGTTGTCTGGTTATTGAGTGCGATGAGTGTCAACTCGCGCAGTGCCGCCAACTCTCGTCCGTATAGACTTGCCTCGATATTAGACCCCAGACAATTCCAATCGGGTTCAAGTTTGGACTGTGAACGGGCCAGTCCATAGTCTTTCATGTTTCGATATAATAGTCACATTCTGGCGGGGTTGGCCGTGTTTATGACCAGTTTGTCATGTTGAGATGTCATGGTTCTTGGTCGGTTTTAGCTATTTTCGGAGCAGAAATTCACTTAATTTTTTGATGTATGAACCAGCCGTCTTCGTCGTTTCTTAGTCTGCAAGCTGAGATTTCCCTTGATCAAAAACTGCACCCCAGACCATCACAGAGCCATCATCGAAGGCTCAATGACTGAAGTCCAACATGCTTTTCCTAAAGTTGTGTCAGTGGTGCATACTTTCATCGGGGCCGTTAAAAAGTGTACTTTTTCTCATCGCTACGCATCACATCATTCCATTTAGGATTCCGAGTGATATGATTTGTGACTCGTTGCTTTCCAGTTTGAAATTGATGACCATCCAAGGCTGTGATCTTATGGTTCTGTACTTTAGATGTAGCGCACACTGAAAGAGTTGTTCTACACACCAAATTCTTAGTTTCAGTGAGTGGAAGAAGAAAACGGGATGCTTTTGTAACGTCCCGCGAAACAGCGATCTATGTGACCTCTGAATAAAGTGCTGACTTGAGAGAATCGGTCCTCCTTTCCTCACAGTTATCTCACGCAGAATACCTTCAGTTAGTTGATTTCTGATCAATAGAGCTTATTTCAAGTACCAGAAGTGTACATCTAACGTGATTATATTACTTTTATATATCCCGTATGGAATAAGCGAAAAGTAACGTTGATGCTCAGCTGCTCGTCTGTGAATCATTCGTACAAACCAGAAAAAACTGTGTTGAATCCAGTTCTCATATGGGTTTGATCAACTGAGAGATTGCTATCGTTGCTGGGCATTTACCTGTCATCTATGTCTTGGAGGTATGAACGTATGTTCGCCTGAAACGGAAACCTAGATGGTATAGGTAGATTCACCAATCTTGTCCATTTCAGATCACTGATCTGTTCCCGTAATTTCTCGAGCTCAGTTGGACAGCTTTAGTGTAAATGCCGATCACGGAATAGGATGCGCGTGGACCGCGTATGTCCTAGGATGAAATTCATTGCAACTACTGTCCCTTGATGGTTGTAATAATTGGAATCTGAAGCATAGTAGTCACTTGGTGGCATTGCAAAAGGTCCGCAAATCTTCAACAGTGTTTTGAATCTCTTGGCTGTTTTTGATCTTTCTAGACATGACTCAAAAGTCACTCAGTTCGTAGCTGATAGCGATGCACAGTGAAAAAGGGATAATTACTCCATATCGAGTGAATGCTTATGGTGATACGTTTATTTCCGTTGAGCAGGCAGGGAGCGAAAACGAAATAAAGTACATTATTGTTTACGATAGGGTAGTACCGGCCCTCGTTCACAGTCGTGTCACGTGAGTCCCAGCAAGATGGTCACCTGAAGGCCTTATTTTTCTGTTTTTGAACTTTATCAGGTCATTCAAATGAATATCACTTATCAGTGTGGTTTATGTCATGATTCGATTGGTTTATTTACTCCTTTGTCTGTCAAATAGCCATCGTCCCACTGATTTCTCTCTTGTGTGAGCTGCTGTTGGCTGTCTTTTTTTTTCTGTCTCTCCTAATTACTTATTCTTTGTTATTTGAGATTTTATAGGAAAGCATGGTTAATGCTTGTTAGAGCCTTAACCTCAGTTGTTTCTTATTTCGGTCCATTATTTTTCTGATCGGAATGATTGACTTTCCATAGGTGCAATAGGTTCCCAATATTTGCGTTTGTCGGCCTCGTATAATTGAAAGAGTGGGTAGTACCAACAACTGTCATATAGTTCAGACAACTCACCATACTGTGTTTTCCAAGCTTTTCGGTCATTACGCAATTGTTGAATCCATATCAGGGGTCGTTTCATGATAACGGGAATGCCTATTAGGCAAATATCTCCTAGTATTAGAACATTACTTACGAGACAGTGATTCTTCCTCTCTTCGTTCGATGGTTATCAGTGATCTTGCTGTTGGGGACTGTTTTCGTTTGTTTGTTTTCCATTGCCCGAATCCAACCTACGGCGATGTTTCCAGGTGCTGAAAGTCAGCGGAAGAAAATGGGGACATGGGTCGTGACGATAATACGAATGATAGAATCACATTGAAGACCTCCTTAATTATTCGTGATTGTTGATGCGCAAGACACGTGTACTAATCACTGTGCGGCGTTTACTATCGCACCGCAGCAAACAACGTCACATTTTCTCGTTTTTTTCACTTATAGTTCAACGCCTCGATCCACATCATTCGTGCTCTGATCATTTTTGAAAGCGATCCGTGCGCGCTGGACAACCGATGGCGTAGCCCACGGCATTTGCTTTGTGCCGCTCCGAACGAGTAAGTATGAACAGATTGCTTCTATTCAAACGGTTGCTCATTTCCCACTTGTTCATCCTTCCATCTTTTTGATTCTCTTTGGCTGCTATCTGACATCAGCGATGAGGTAACTCTCGGGACCTGCGTGTATGATGGGTCATTGTTTGTTGACCGTGGATTAATTTGGAAATTTGGATTGACTGGGGTTTTTCTAGGACTGTGAAGCAGTGTGTGCATTCAAATTCCGATCACGTGTCCCCGCCCCTCCCCCCTCGCCCCGCCATCCCAATCAACTAAGGTCTCAGCTTATTCTTTTGTACATTTGAACTATGTAATTCGTCCATGTGAGACATTAGGGAAGTAGAATCTACAATGCAGTACCGACTTGACTTGGTTCTGATTTCTGATTCAGTGTTGGCAAGTTCCGGGACAGGCTTATTGAGGTATGCGTAAGACTAATTTTTACAAAGTTTCAGTTGATCCCAATTGTCGCCATCTGTGGTAGTCTGTCAGAGTCACGGTGTTCGGGCGCTACATTCCGATCTTCCGGATTTTGAGGGCGGTCTGATTAGACAAACCTGCTAATCCTCATTCACCGCTGTTCTCATCATGTCCGGTGCGATCATAGATCGGAACGAGTATAGTTATGAAAATCCGAAGTTGTTCCACACGTCTGAGGTATTTCGGAAAGTGATACAATCTATAGACTTCGTTCAGAAGTCGAACGGTTATCGCATATCCCCGAAATCATACAATTGGGTCTCATTTTCAATTTCTGGTTTGACGTTACCTGACAAACGGGCGCGGAGTCGTACTTGTGAAATTTTCTGATACTCATTTCTCTCAGAATTGACTCACACTGTTTGCTCTAATCCAGACCGTCTTCTGATTTTGTCAGGTTCTCTACACTGCGCGATCGAGATTGTTAAAATACGCGAATCCACGTTGGTATTGGACTTTTGTTTGAAAACTCCCATGGTCACATTAAAAGAACAACATTGGAGAGCGAACAATTGTTTTCGATGATTCCTAATGTTGCTCTTACACGTCAAATGCATAACCGTCACCTATATGATTGGAATCGTTGAAAACAATTGTTCGCTCTCCAGTATTGGACTTTTGACAAAATTTTCGGTCAGATTGAGAACTTGGTTATCGATTAGCTGTAAGGGTCAGTTACTGCACAGTCGCTGTTCGGTACTCCATCTCTTTGTTCGAGTTTGACAACTGAATGGGACAAAATAGCATAGATTGTAAAAGATAGTTGTCATGGCGACGCAAATGCACAACACACAGAAAAATTGCGTTACAAACAGTTAATTCAACCGTTCACTGAGACCAGGCGATAACACCACAGCAGGAGTTCTACTGGTATGCTGATGTAATGAGTTGTACAGAAAAGATAGTTGAAACAACGAACTGATTTTCCGTCAGGTTTTTTTTCGCAGCGGACAAAATAAAATGAATTACATGAATCTCAAGTCCGGAGTACGAAGCCGAAACGTGTACTGTGTCTCAGACTAACCTCACAGTGTGACAATTTTGATCACATTCTGTAAGGGGCTCACTAAGGTATATCGGTGTGAGATTTCGGCTTTGTCCGTTTCACTGGCGCATGCAACCGATTGAGGCGTTGTATAACTGACCATTCAAAGTCTGAACCCCATAGTTACTGAATCCCCGAACATTACTCTCCTGGTCTTTCCCACTAGCCCTAACATACATATTGATAGTATTGGTAGTAAGTAGTATGTAAACGTGTGGACGAAATTCCCGCGGAGGCACACCACCGATTTCGCGGTTGTTGCCGCTCATCAGGTATGCGTATCCATTACGACGAGACTGCACCTTGGCGCGAGGTGATCGCTTGCGTGCCTGCATGACCCGAAGAGGTACGCATGACGGCTTCCCTAATCCCGAGATGCAATCATGCCTGACAGGTCAGTGGGTAGAGGCCGGACGAAGTCCAGTCTCTGAACCAGTTGATGGACAACATCTGGTTCTAACCACTATACCCATGGAGAGGTCACTCCAGCAAATAAACACGGAGATAAACAGTTTATCGGTCTAAAAACCTCCACTAGATGGACGTAGGAGTGGAGTACCTGTGGTTTCTGCTGACGGTGGGAGAAGTCATCGCACTTCATTGAGCAGCTATTGCCCGCCTAAACTGGGCAGCCCCCAGCCTAAAGGATGCTGCCCCGTCCGCATTGCGCTTGCTCCATTGGGTGCATGGGGCTAGGGAGTGAATCCGAAAAGTGGACCGACCACGTGGAGGTCAACAGATGACGTGGCAGCAGACTTAGGAAAAGTAGGTGCTTCACGTCTTCGTGGTTGGGGTCCAAAAGATCCGTCTACCAGTTGGCTGGATACACTGAAGGATATGGCTGCGAACCGCGAACAGTGGCGATCGTGTTGTCACTTTCTATCGAATCAGAATGACTGGTCGATGTGCGTTTGTACACCTAAACTGTGTCTTCCGTGTGTTGGCTGCTAGGGCATTCTTTTCTTTTCCCACCCATGTAGGTATATATATATATATATATATATATATATATATATATATATATATATATATATATATATATATATATATATATATATATATATATATATATATATGCTTCAGAACAATATACTGCGGTATGTCATACGCCAGTCTTACATTCCTGTTATACAACCGGGGTTATTAGTGTTTCTCTACTCATTGTGTCTGTTTATTTTCAGTCAGCACAGTTTTGCCTGAGCTTAATACTCTGGTTTAATCTCTCTCACCCACTCGGTTTTATTCTTTGTTTTACTTCAGATATATGCATTCGAATGAAAAGTGAGTTTCAGCTATACTGATCACCATGATTTTTACCGGTCCATTTCTATTTCTTGGTGCAGTTCGTTTAAACAGATACCCCTCCGATCGACGACAGTATTGCTATCGGCAGTCAATACCGGTCGCTTGTAAAACCAAATAAGACACCGCTTTACGGGAGTTATAACAAAAATATTTCGAGATTAATGCGGTTGTAGCATTTTGGTTCACTGCACCTTCTCCAATTTGCTCCATCTGACTGTCTTTAATTAGTCCACCTAGGGCTGATAGTCGTTTGTCATTTTTCTCAACGTACTGTTTTAGGCATCCGTATCTGCTGAATTCCATATTAGGCTTATTTTTGCGCCAGATCACCTGATTTCGGGCTCAAAACAGGACATTATCAATAAATTTCATTTTTTTTAATGACTTACACGTGAATCTTGTTTGTTATTGCTCTCAGACAGTATTTTTTCATTCATGGAGTATTCAACTGGTTACGCAACGCAGGCACGTTTTTGAAGTCAGTGCATTAAAGCTTTCTAAACAATATTTTCTCTGCCTATTTAAGAATATCGTTATTATTCTACAGTCCATGAGTCTGCTCTGACTTCGGCCGAACATTTGTGGAGTGTATTCACTGGAGGCTAAACTTTGCTCAATCAGCTGGTGGGTAAAGCATGTAATTTGACGTCTAGAGGGTAATTTTGACTAATGAGAAAAATCCGATTATATGAAAACGAGAGGGTTACTTTTGCAGTTCTCTCTCTCTCTCTCTTTTTCTTTCTTTGTGCATGTTATCTGCGCTAACGATGCGTTATTCTGTATCCTCTGCTTCAGAGATTTGGCCTTGTATACTCTGCATGCGGTGGGTGCCAGAAGGTGTTCACCTAAACTGGACGATTGTACCGCTGGTTGCATGGATATCGATTCGCTCTGCCGAGAAAAGTTAGAACCATTTGATGGTACCGCTCCCGAAGTCACGCATCATATCCACGAAGAGACGGCCAATCGTGAGTTTATCTCTATTTGTTCAGTAGCAGAATACCATCTTTCTTTTATCATTTATTGTCCCGCTGTGTTATCTTCTGAGCTTTTTTCACAATCGATATAGTTTTTTTTCCACTGAAAGAGTCCCATTTCAATGTTTTGTCCTTTCCCCGCCATCTCATCCCAAATGACACAATATGTTGGTAAATTGGCCATGTTGTGTAGTCTCCCTTGAAACTCTTGTGTATCGTCTGATTTCTATCATTTATGGGCCGTTAGACTGGATTTCGAATAGTTTAAATGGTAAACTATTTTAATTCTCGGTCTCGTTTTTTGGAATCTGGTCGATCATGGCCACGATGAGAGGAAGATGGTGTGTGAGAAGGGAGGAGCATCATTCCGCCCAAATTGCTAATGCGCTAGAAATTGATAACCTCGCCGGTTCTGCAGCGCTTTACTTGAGTTTATCAAGTTTTATTTATTCCTGTGTTTTTTAACCTGTTACTTGTGGCAACATTATCCCTGCTTTATAGACGTCTATTTTTCGTACACTAAACTACCAGTATTGTCTGGGTAACTACCGTCTTACGTGTTTCAAAGTGCACATGTGCGTGCAACGCTTTAGGCTTCTATTTATGAACTGCTATTGCGTTACACTTTGGTTCTTTCAGTGTGTGGTTTGGGCTAGTTTTTGAGCTAATTGTGTCTGGTTTTCTATTGTATTCCATGCCATCATGTTTCACGTATTACAAGGACTGATCGTGGTTTATACCGTCCGTGATCACCGAGACTTGTACTAATCTGCACTCATGAGTTATGTCTGATGCCATTTGAATGCGGATTTAATACAGACAGCTTGTGATCACGTGGTCAATGGGGCTGTTGGCTAGACAACCGGTTTATGCCATTGTAGTAGGGGGATTCTAGCGATATATACTCTTTAACCACGCAGTGGTTGAAAAGTAGACGGCAGTGGCCAGCACGTGATATGGCAGGGAAGAGTGGTTATGACAATCAGCCAACATGTTTGGGGTTCATGATTTCTGTGGCACTTGCGGATGATATCATAAATTGTCGTAGACAGTCTTTATGTCTTTCTTCATCCAGTTAAAATGTCGTCTTTTTTCTGACTTACATTCCTAAGCATCATTCTTAGACATAAAAAAGTCAAAACGGTGACACGGAAGACTAACAGTTACTCCGGCCTCATTGATTACAGTTTATAATGTTTCACTGACCTCGCAATAACGAATATTGGTATGAATGTAGCTGTACCGGATTCTGGCGGTCTCCAGGGCTAAGTGGAGAGGTATTTGTGACGCAACAGCGACACCGCGATTTGGTTCAGCTTGGGAATTTCAGCAAATAAAATTGGGGAATCGGATACCGTCTTCTGTCAGCAGATTATATCGTGATTCTCAGCGTTGTCGTTTTCTCGTGTACCTCCGGTTCGATTTTCCGCCGGGATTTTTTTAATACGCTTTCATTGGATTACGATTGGGTGGAATTTGAACGGTTGCTTAAAGTTATACCAAGTACTTCTGTTTAGTTGTAATCGACACTAGTCTCAATCTCAGCCAGTGAGCTGCTTCGTATAGTGTTCAACTCCTGTTTTACATCGTGAAAATTCCCATGGTCAGATTTTTAGAAAAAGCTACGTGCCAAACACAGATCTGTCTTGTCGATACTTCACATCAGGCCAACACAGTACACGTACGGGGTCTTTTGTAAAATTGGTAAAGTTAGTATATAATCCAGTGTTCACAGGAATTCACAACAGCAACTGTCAAGCGGATGATAATACACTCGTGTGGACAATTCCACCACTGATTTCGGCGACTGTGTGTGTCCGTTTCACTATCTTGCCGATTTTTGGCCTGAGGAAGAAGTAGTGCCTTGACAAACTGCTTTTGCGAACACAAGACTGGTCGATGCAACCTGATCGCGATAGAAACTATTTGCAATGCTTTGCGGGAAAACGGGTATCCAGAGGATTTCCTCCGACAACGTATGGACAATGTCTCTCGGTCTGAATACCCAAATGTCCCGAAAAAGCCCATTTACATAAACATGGAATTCAAGGGAGATGTGGCATCTGAAATGCTGGGCCGTAGACTATCTCATGTGATAGCAAATACATTCAACGCCACCAAACTTGGGATCTCGTTCAGCACCAGTCCGTACTTGCGATTGAGACTCAAAGGCAGACTACCAAGACATTCGGCCTCATTTTTTGTATATTCTCATTCATGTTCTTGTGGAGCGGAATACGCCACACAGCCGAGGCGGTTGCGATCAGGTTGCATCGACCAGTCTTGTGTTCGCAAAAGCAGTTTGTCAAGGCACTACTTCTTCCTCAGGCCAAAAATCGGCAAGATAGTGAAACGGACACACACAGTCGCCGAAATCAGTGGTGGAATTGTCCACACGAGTGTATTATCATCCGCTTGACAGTTGCTGTTGTGAATTCCTGTGAACACTGGATTATATACTAACTTTACCAATTTTACAAAAGACCCCGTACGTGTACTGTGTTGGCCTGATGTGAAGTATCGACAAGACAGATCTGTATTTGCCACATACCGTTTTCCTTCTGTTTTCGCAAAGTAACGATTGCGAGATTCTTCGATACAGAATCCTTGACACAGCCTGTCATTCATTTCCTGCTATTCGAATTTGAGAAGCTTTAGCACTTTGACTGGCGTTTCCTTGACATCTCTATCTGTTTTTTTTAAATAATCTGATGACTACGCCGAAAATTCTCAATGCTGTCCACCTTAGTTTTCGAGGAGATATTCTTCGCTAAAAGTCCGCCGAAATGCGACGTAAAAGGAGAGGAGGACTCTGATAGCGAGGCTGCGGCTTCTGCCAGCAACGTGACTATCGCGGCCGGTGAGGGATTTCAACACCATCGTTTGTCACGGTATTCCCGCAGTTTGCGACGGTTTTCACGGCACGATTTCGTTTGGGGTTCAGCCTCTCCGCTCAGTTTGCTTAACGAGTCCGGTCCTATTTCATGCACTACAAATTCTGGTCCCCTCAGCTCGAGGCGGGCGGGTGAAAACCGCTCCAGTTTCCATTCCAAACGTTGTTTATCTTATGAGGTCCAATCTAACCCGGAATCACCGCAACGTTTCTCTGCAAGCCCGATCCAGCTCACAATGCGTACGTGAATAGTTCGATTGGTCACATGCTACATTTTGCGCGAATGTTCAACAAATGTTGTGTATTTGGTGCATATTCTGTAGTATAACAAAAACTTGTCGATTTTCATGATCACGGATGTGTAAGTCTTCAATTTCAGATGTTTTACTATCCGCTGTTTGTCCATATGTACTTCACTACTTTTTAGTGAAGCGGTACTACAGGGTGCACCAAGATAAAGGGAACGTTTAGCGAACACTGAAAAACGAAGATCGTAAATCCTTCATCCTCAACACAAGTACACGCAGACACTGACTTTGCTTGCTTGTCGCGCACAGAATCGGTAATAAAACCCGCGGTTCAGTCAGAGTTACGTCATCATGTGCAAACTGACGAAGGCTCAGTTGAATCTGGAAAACTGGAGTGATTTGAGTTTTGGTTGGGTCTCACATGATGATTTCAATTTTCACGTGGCTACGCAAATGAGCTAGACTAAAGTGTGTTCACCACGATTATGATCGGAGTGGTCTTGATACAAACGGGGTGCTAACCATTGTTAAATAGATGATGAAGTCAAGTCAACATAATGTGCACTTATACTTCACCAATGAGAAAAAATGTTCATACGAATTCAAAATAAATGCTTGAATTTCTTCCCATTAACGTCCAAGCACTTAAGAACTCTTTTAATAAGGTGTGCGCTCATCATGGGATCGTACCAGCATCCGTCAGTAAGAGAGCCTGTTGGTTCGATCTTGCGAACGAAAACCACACTGAAAAAGATTTTGCACTTTTACCAGCACAAAACTGAAACCTAATGTGAGAATTTTGTGTTTTATTGAATCGAGGTGAACAATTGGACATTATGGATAAAGTCCTCGGATCTTCATGGGTCACGATCCAGAATATGTCTGAGTGAACGATGTTTCACTCATATAGACAAAAATATGCGGGAGAATGTTTTGTTTCACCACCTTCAGTCAATGAGAAGCAGGAAAATAATGCGGCATGGTATGGTCATTCAAGAGAAAAACTATCGACCGTTGATTAATCGGGGTGGTGAATTCACTCGTAATTACATCTGGTCATCGATACTATAGCGACACATATACAACGACAACTGTATACCCACATGTACTTTTAGTTTTTCGGAGAAGTTTTGGTTTGAACTAAACCACATGCTCGCACACTGTTGGTAAATTGATTTTCTTTACAGATTCGGACGATGAGACTAACTTACCCAAGATGCGTAACCATAGCGATGGAAATCCATTTGTCCCGATCCGCCCCACAACTGACTCGTTTGAAGCTCGCGTAAGTCTCTCAGTAGGCGTTCGTGCGATTTCTTTGTGTCTATCTTTTTCCTACAGAAAAACAACTCGTGAATTCCGTTTTTATTATGTGAACTTGTTTTGTTGATTTTAATGTGAAAGCGAACGCTAACTAACGGTTCCGAACGCATGCTTTTGATAAGTTAAACGAATCAAATAGATCCGCTTTTTCCCAACGGTTCTCTGATCTTGTCCGTGGCACTCGACCTCCCGGTGTTCAATAGCCTAACAAGACATACGCATTTAGTAAGCGGTGGTAAAGTGTTCGTCTTCGCCGCCCGAACACACTGGTTTTGATGCATGCCCCGGTTGATGATGTTTGATGACTAATGGCTCTACTATCTCCGGAAAATAAGACCTGACCTTATATTTGTTTTTGCGACAAAAGTTGCATTAGTGCTTATTTTCGGGGAATGTCTTATTTTCAAATATAAAATCAACAGTTCTGCACCCACAAAATTCTGTATGTATCCAAATACAGTCATGTCGTCTCCTGGAATATCGTCGATTATTTCCGAATCCTGAATTCTTTGAGGCACCGTTTCCTGAAGAACCATCGATCCCAGTCTCTCGTGTTCAGCAATAAAGCTTTCGCGAAATGAGCTCGTAGTGCATTGGTAATACAACTGGCAGTGAGACAAATGCTGTGCCCCTGATACTCGAAACACGTTTGCAGATGTCAGATGGCGAGAAAATGCGGTTGAAAGACTGATGATCCGCTTCGGATACGTAACTTCGATTGATTTTTGCGAGAGCCGGCCCACACAGCTGTTTCTTCAAATCAACTGAACAAGAAGACAGTCAGGTCCTAATTAGAAGTAAATAAGAAAGAATTTCACTCTGACTTTTCGTCAGGATTTTTTCTCCGGTATTTGCGATTCTATACTTTCATTGATTTTTGGGCCCTTAACGCTTGCTTCTAATGAAAACCTGAATAAATAAATGTAACTAGCAGGAGATTACATTTCGCATGATATGATTCTTCATGCATTGAATGTGTGGATGTGCACTGCTGTTGATCCGTAACAAGGCTGAAACGGCTGTGCGTTGCTTCCATGGTTTTCAGTGGTAAGTTGAGCGTTGACACTGAATAATGAAACATATTCCGTGCAAACCTGTATGCTATTGCACTCCAAATTAATTGCACTGAGAATCAGAAATAGCATTGCTGTGAATCACGGAATCCAGTAATCCGTAGTTCTACGCTCGGACCACAGTATACAATTGAAAAATTGAGGAATTCAGGTGGTGCTTCGCAAAGTGTGCTTGTTGGCAATCCTATTCACCTGTTTACAGTGTGTGCTGTACTGGCCTGAGGAGAAGTACGAAAAAGACAGATATGTGTTCTTCACGTTACGTTTTCTCAATAATCAATCCGACGGGAAGGGGATGCACTAGATGGCATTTGCGTGTGCATGTTTGTGTGTGTGCCATTGTGCCAGTCGGTCAGTCATGAGAGCGCAACTGGTTGGGGCTATCGGAAAGTAAATCTATGGTGCGGCATCGACGGTTCGCGAACTGTTGGTCCTATGTTTCTTCTCGACAAAGTGAATGCAAGCGTCTATCTGCTTGCGATGAAGGAGACAGTTTCTGTATACCTAGAAAGAAAAACCTTGCCCACCTAGTTAAAAAAAGGTTTTTTAGCAAGACGGAGGACCAGCACTCTTCGTAACCGTTTTCACTGACTGGCTAGAAGGGACTTTTCTTTGCAGTTGATCATAAGGAAGGTTTCGGTACCATGGCCTACAAGGTCTCCGGACTAAACCCCGTCTGGAATTTTCCTTATGAGGCTATGTCGAGAAAAGGATGCATCATCCCAAGTCGGAAACGCTGGACGGATTGAAAATTAGAATCGAATCTGTTTACGGAGAGATTCAAACTTTAATGCTGAAAAAGGTTTATGGGAGGGATGCGTGTCACCATAAACCCACGTTAAAAAACAAATAACTGAAATCCGTGGCCCGACCGCTTCATTCCATGACAACGTGATCGTGCTGGTTTTTGCGGCTCAGGTTACTTTTGAACTTCAACGCTAACCACCTCATTCGCAATCCAGGCTCTGAGAAAGTGCTTCGGCCCGGAAGATATACCGCATGTGCTCGTCACTGACAGTGGTTCGTAATCCTGTGCATCTGAGTTGAAATTTTTCTTTGACAACATCGGTTGCCCATATCTTCCAACGGCACCTCATCACCTATATTCCAATGGTGCTGCGGAAAACCTGGTACGTTTTGTTAGGATTGTTTTGGCCTCAGCCACTCGGAAAATATTCCTGAAATCGGAGGCAGTGAGACCGCACCTTGACTTGGTGTGATGGCTTTCGCGCCTCAGCGACAAAACGAGCTATTCAAGGTGGCTTATTTCAAGCCGAAGATTCAATTATGCCTGGGAGGTTAATCGGTAGAGGACTGGCGAAGCAGTCTCCTGGTCCTCCAGGTTAGGAGTCGATTTGAGCTGGCAACTCAATCGGTAAAATCAGTGGAAAGATTATTAGTCCAAAGAGATGGACTTCCACTGAGCGACCTCTGCTACCTTGCGGACAGGTTCTCGGTAAAACTGAGGGCTTTGGTTGATAACCCTAATTGTTCTCCTGCTTAGCAGCTGGATACTCTAACAGTACCGGTCCAATATCTTCCATGAGCTGCACGAATAGAAAGAATTCCATACTGCATCGGTAGCCGTGCAGGATGATCAGCACTGCGTCAAGTGTGTTACGCGTGCTCATCGATGGACTTCCTCAGCGTACGCTGTTCTCCGAGGCAGGTAGTGGTTGGAAGGTAGGTTGAGGTTGTCGGTCCACGACGTGGCAGGATGGTATGAAAGCCTTGACCAATGGACTTGGCCAAGTAGGACGTGTTAGACTTCCAGGTTGGGGTTCACGAGACGCGCCCACCAAATGGTGGGAGTCATTAAGTGATATGACTAAGTGTCGCAGTCAGTGGCGTAGTTGCATTCGGACTCCCTTTTTCTTCGTGATTTCCGTTTGTTACTTTGTTTTAGGCTTTTTTTCACTTTTTTTCTAGTTCTTTTTGGCCGGGATCGACAACGCTGGGAGGTAGCAATTGAAACCAGAGCACAGAAGTGCGAGGGTAATGTTTGAATGAGTTGAACTGAACTGACGATGTACGTGCAGTGGTGAGATAGTCTTAGGGATAGCTAAGTGGACGGGTTCAGTGTGGGTCCAGACTAGATGAGAAAGTGGTGAATGCATATTTTTAATCAGAGATTTACTCCTTATATGAACGAAAAAGGCTTCATTATCTAAATTGCTTCTATTTAGTTTGTACATACAGATTGAAGTGGATCATGAGCGTTATTCACATGTGAGTGCCGGCGCATCAAGATAACCTCCTCATTCAAGAGGTTATTGGACGAAAGCGCTTCATGATGACTGTTGCTGGGATTCGTCTGGGTAACCGGGAACCTAATCAACCGTAGAATTCTGCCTCACAAACGGTTTATCAGTCCACCTGCAGTTGCGGGGCACATGTATTGGTGGACTAAACCAACGACTGTCACGGTGGTTGTGCTGAACATATCCACAATTGACGGATAAAATCGATGGACGCAAAGCACGTCCTGAGGTTATCCTGGCTGAGATCCAGGATCTTTTCTTGATCTTTTTACTTCCATTTAGTACATTATATTAGTGTACAATTCCAGGCAGGGGTCGCGGCCAATTTGGGGCTGCCAGCTGGGAAAACTGACCGGCGGCAGGAACGGGATTCAACCTCGGAATAGACGGGTTGATGACCGTTTGACCCTCGCCGGGCATCCGTAGTTATACGTCTAATGCTAACTAAGCAATAAGTTGACCCTGTTTGGTCTTTCGAACTTTTGCTACCTATTCGCAATTCGAAGCTGTTAGCAATTAGCGAAGCCAAGCTAATCGGATTCCGCAGTCCTGTTGTTTGCCAGCAGAAATTATTGACACGGTCAATCCACTTTCATTATGACAACAGTAAATCTTTATGATGAAAAGACTACTGGACCTATTTACTACCGGCTCATAATCATGAACCGCAATTTTTCACGTGCACACATTAACCGAGATGTTTCCATGATGACTCTATGGATCAAGTATATGATAACACAAAATAAGTAGATAAAAACAAAATGTTCACAAATAACAGCAGGAATTTCAGAAAGCCAAGTTTCTTCAAGTAGTCGGTATTGCAAAAGGTCAAAAGTCAAGTTTCTGACTTTTGAAGTTTACATCTAAGGGTCAAGGGGCCAAGTTTCTGTAATTAGTAACCTTCTAAGGTGTTGGTCACCTGAGAGGTCAAGGTCATATCCAGCGCAAGCTTCATATGTATACGAAGGAGTGCGGGCGCCCTCACCTGCGGACTGATGATGTCAGCTCAACTTGTAATGAAACGTTTGCAACCTAAACACCAAGCTCAGCGGCCACCGACCGATACAAACCATCAAACTGAGCTACAAACCACGCCAGTGTTTACGGTATAAAATTATTTATTGTAGTTGTCAAGACCATTTGTTGAAATTTTACCTTGTTTTACCTTCGTGAGTAGACAAAATATTAACATCTCGTATTGTTTGTCTTCGTTTCGTGCTGACTGATTAAAGTATGAGTGCTCAGTGCTTCAATCATCTTCATAGGAAACAAGTAGCTTCATCAACTGTGCGCAGATCAACATTTAACCAGACAGTAGATGCACAATGTGCCCCATGTGTGACGTTCCGCAAGGGCTCTCAGGCAATAAACAAGTCAGGTAAAGTGCATGGGGCTACCTGTTCCGCTGCAATGGTTATCGCAGTTCAGTTCACCCGTGGTGTAAAGGCACGACGGTCACAAGGACCACGTAACAGACAGGTCTCGGTTGAGAACTGAGTGACCGATTGAGTGCGTGTGTGTGCTTGCGAACGCGTGCACTAGCTAGGATCAGTGGTGAAATGCAGCGAGGTTAGTCATCGATCGCGATGGGGTCTGTTGATTGCAAATACGTTAGTGTGACATCGAAAATCAGCCGTTCTGGTTCGCAGTCACGCTGAGCAAGAGGGAGAGAACTCATTTGGTCTGCTCGTTTATCGAGACTAAGTAGAATGCGGAGCAAACGGCAAACATTTTAAATCGGCAATAGCCGAAGAGAAAGCCGATAGCTGCGAAAATTGTACACAGGCTAATGAAGAAATTTGAAGAAACGGGATCGGTTGTCACGTGGTCCTTGTGACCGTCATGCCTTTACACAACGGGTGAACTGAACTGCGATAACCATCGCAGCGGAACAGGTAGCCCCATGCATTTTACCTGATTTGTTTATTGCCTGAGAGCGGAGCCCTTTCGGAGCATCACATATTGGACACTGTATGTGTCCTCTGCTACAAAAATGGGCAAGCGAGTTCGATCGGTCGCATTTTGTTCCGTCCTCAACCACTCTGGCCTATTCCAGGTTTCTCATTGGTCTCCGTACGCTTGACGAAGCTATTGACTTTCTCTTCGGATATAGTCGATTAAAAAGCTTTGCAGCTTCCTCCGTGTCACGCCTATTGCCATAGGGATAAACCAATTTCTTATGTCATGCGTCTAAGATCCGCTGATTTTCTCCGTCTCACACACACCTGTAATCAACACCCACACTACGAACAGAAATCAGTCACACTATTTTGCTGTTGTTCACACTTCGGGCACACGTGCGCGCACATACAGATGCACTCACTCGGTCATGCAAGTTTCGTATCAAGGCTTGTCTGTGCCGTGGTCTTTTTGACCGTCAGGCTTTCGTCAACAGTTGGGCTGAATTTCAATACCAAATAGAGCTGAGGGCGCTTTCTGCGGTCCGTCTCAGTGGCCCACGCTCTTATACGCCTCACATAACATGTTTGTAACTTGCATGCAGTTTTCGAACGTTACTTATGGTGTTCACTGTACTTTATGGTATTGACAATATTTTGTCTACTAACAAGTATAGAAGTAGTGAGTTGTGGATTTCAACCTCGCCAGGGTGTCTACAGTATTTTTGAACGCATTGTACAAACGTGTGGAAATACGTGCCAGTGAACGTGGCTCAGTATGCATGGAGCGTGGGAAACATGATTCAAATTCAAGCCTGCAGTCATCCGGCCACATTGGCAATCGGCCCGTTACAGCTTTACGATGCGCGAAAAAAGTATAGGACTCCTCATTTTCCCGCATTTTAGATTCTGTATTTTTATTAGCGAAACCATTTCTGGTCCAAATGACAGAATGACATGGAATACCAAATTTCAAAACAAAACTGTTTACCGAAAGCTAACAAGAGCGTAAAATACAAAAAAACTAGTTGGAAAGCAGTATAGGACCCTTATTCCGTTGCATCGTCCAATGGGAAATTTCGCAAAGGATCAGATGGACCATTTAGTGGGGCATTAAGCTGATTAGATCGGTCTGTGGATTTGGCGAATGAAAAATCCATGTGGACCGGAATCATGTGGATACCAGACCACGTGGTTCATTCAAGTAGTCTAGCCATTCATTTGCGTTGGTTGCAGGTATACACCTGACCGAACTCACACCTAATTTTGTCTGCCCAACGCCGCACGGAATGTAATTAACAGACTTCGGGAAGGGTAGAGTATTTATATTTTACCCAACAGCACTCGGTATGAGATCTCTAAGCAGTAAAAATGATCGAGAAACGTCGTGCGATGGTATCTGGAATGAAACGAGCGATGTGTGGCTTAAACTTGAACGGGTCGTCCAAAAAAAATTGACAAAGTCGGACGAACGCGGATTAGTTATTCTAGCTCCCAGGAACACGTGCCTCATTTCGACGTTGAAAGCTTTGATCAGAGTCAGTGTTTTGAAACGAATGTTACACAGAGAACGGTGGAAGCTGTGCCGTGGATGAAATAAAAAGAATGCAAAGATTTATTGCTCTCATACAGCTGTATAAAGAAAAATGTTTGCCATGGACTGAAACACATGCAAACATAGATGAACAACTGGGAAAATGTCAAATTTAGTGATGAAAAAGTCTAATTTGGATAAACCGGATGCTTGGGATTACTATTGGCATAGTATCAGCAAAGACGAAAGAATTTTAAGCCGAATAAACAGCGATAAGAGTTCAGTGATGATTTCGGGAGCCTTGTCAGCTAATGGTCAATGGGAGATAGTTGTACTTGAGGGCATACAAGATTCCATTGTGCATATTCGTAGGTTGAAACAAATTTTTTTCCCGCTAGCGACCAACAGACTACAAGATAGCACCACATTCTAGCATGATAATGCTTGCGTCCACTGCTCCTACACCATCATCATCATCATCGTACAGCGTTAAACAGTAGGGCAAGCCCCACTGACCACTGCCTTTCTCACCATGTTGCACGCTGAATTAGAAAGTATGAACATACAAGATGGACAGGGAATGGACCTACACGGGTGGGAAAAGAAAAGAATTCCCTAGCAGCCAACACACGGAATACACAGTCTAGGTGTACAAACGCACACCGATCAGTCATTCTGATTCGATAGAAAGTGACAACACAATCGCCACTGTTCGCGGTTCGCAGCCATATCCTTCAGTGTATCCAGCCAACTGGTAGACGGATCTTTTGGACCCCAACCACGAAGACGTGAAGCACCTACTTTTCCTAAGTCTGCTGTACATTTTTTTTATTCCTCGCTGCCACGTCATCTGTTGACCTCCACGTGGTTTCTTCCACTCCCTGGGAGGGGCGGAGAATAGGACACGGTATGGTAGATGTGTGTTTGCCATACGTAACACCTGTCCCAACCAACGAAGTCTACTAAGCCGGATACGCTGTGACAGAACGTCCTCTGAATTAGTACCCAATACTCGCTTTCTGACCTCAGCATTGCTTACTCGGCTATTCCACCCAATCCTGGCGATACTACGTAAACAACGATGGTCGAAAACCTCAAGACGACGAATATATTCAGCACGCAGACTCCAAGTTTCGCAACCATACAACAAAACTGAACGCACTGCAGCACAGTATACACGGCCTTTCAACTTTAGTGAAATATCGGGTCGGCGCCACAAGTGCTTCAGTCCAGCGTACGCCGCTCGAGCCTTGGATATCCATGTGCTCACCTCTACTACTGTGCTCCCATCCGTCGTCACACAGCTACCGAGGTAGGTGAAGTGGTCGACAACTGACAGCCCTCCCCATCGAGCATCAAGCTCGGAATTGTTGACGTTCAGTCTTGTAACATTACTTTACAGTTTGAAGGTGCAAAGCGCATGCCGAATGGAGCTACAGCTCTTGCGAGATTATCTTGTGCACGCTGAGCATGTTCCGTGGATTCGAACAAACAGACAACGTCGTCTGCGTAATCTAGGTCACATAGCTTTCCATTATTTCCTAGTTCGACGCCTACATCCTGAAGATTTTGCAGCGCACTGTCCATTATTTCGTCCATGACGAAGTTGAACAGGAATGGAGACAAAGGGCATCCCTGTCGAACACCAGTGGTCGTTTCGAACCCACCGGATAGTTCACCGTAAACTCTAACGCGGCCAGAAGTATGAGAATACAATGATCTCATTAGGTTCACGAACTTCTGGGCACACCTTTTCGATGAAGAACACTGAAAAGCGATGTTCGATCAACTGAATCGAAGGCGCCTTTCAAGTCTAAGAAAATCATTATCGTCGGTCGGCGGTGCGTGTGACGCGTTTCAAGTAGTTGGCGGAGAGTAAAACTCTGGTCGATGCATCCTCGACCTGGGCGGAATCCAGCCTGCTGCTCGCGGACATTCCTCTCGCGTGTGGGCGTAAGACGGTGCAGCAGAATCGAGGCTAATACTTTGGTGACTATCGGGATTAAGCTAATCCCACGATGAATACTACAGTCATTGCATATTCCGTTCTTAAAGATGGGAACAATCAATGACTCACTCCATATTAACGGAATACGCTCCTCGTTCCAAATGTCACGGAGCAAGACGGTAAGTGATTTTATCAACGCCTCACCACCCAGTTTGAAAAGAACTGGGGGAAGTTCGTCGGGACCTGCCGCTTTCCCCCGCCTTAGTAATCGGATACATGACTCTACTTCTACTTCCGATGGGAGCTCAAGTGATACCACCCAAGGAGTCACAGTTGTTGACACGGGAGTAACTACACTAGCGTGCGGCCAGCTAAACTGTTCCTTGAAGTACTCGGCCCATCGATCAAGTCTTTGCTGTTTGTTATGGATGGGTTCTTCATTTCTATCGCAAATTGTTTCATTGACCTGAGTTCGCCGTCCACCGGTGTCACGAATAAGTTTGAACAGTCTTTGACTGTTACCTGAAGCAGCTGACACTTCCATTTCTTCGGCTACCTTGACCCACCAATTTTCGCGATCATTCTTAAGGCTTTTCGTAACTTGTTTTTGTAGCTTTCTCCGAATCTTATTCATCTCCTTACGGTTCGAAAGCTGACGCTTTTGCTCCATTATACTTAACGACTCTTGCGAGATCCAGTGTCTCTGATGGACAATGGATCGAGGACCACAGGCGAAACCTGCTGCAACGTACATCGCTTGTTTGATATGAGCCCAATGCTCATCTACATTACTGTTCTCCGTGGATCCTAGTTCATATGCTAACTTCTGCTCGTAACGGGTGCAAACGTCTGGATCACACAAACGTTCCACGGCTAATCCGATTTGCGGTTTGCGACGATGACCATGGAGCTGGAGAGATAATCGCATTAAAACTAATGCATGGTCCGACTCTACGTACGTGGACCAGTAAGATCTACAGTTCTGAACGGAACTGCGCCACCGGTAGCTTACGGCGATATGATCAATTTGACTCAAAGTACCTGTAGAGTTAGAGCGCCATGTAGCTGTGCGACGCGAGCTGTGTCGGAAATTTGTGCTAGACAAGAACAATCGATTGTCTGCACAAAACTGGAGAAGCCTATCCTTGTTATTTGTACGCTCAGCAGGTAAAGCACAACGCCCACCTAAACAGGCTTCTGACACACTAAGTTTGCGAACTTGTGCATTGAAGTCACCAGCTAGCACTACAATGTCAGAACCTTTATTGCTGCGAACGAAAGTGGCGAGGGCATCATAGAACTCATCTTTGTGCAAGTCTGAGGTGCAGTCCGTTGGAGATCACAAACAAATTGCGTTTAACACAACTTTCCTTTCGAACGCCGACTGACCCCTGGAGTCTCACAGCACATAAACCACCAGATGTTGACTCTTGTTCCGTGGTATCAATGTCATGCGGTGGCCAGCTTACAGCCCAAATCTAATTCCGATTGAGAACCTTTCGGGCATCCATGCCCGCCATGTATAGGGGGATTTTATGACTTACCAGTCAAAGACTGAATTAACGACGGCCCCTAAGCAAGCATATTTTTATTCAATTAGCTCCTAAAAGATTATTATATTGTGAATTTTTGTATTCTGCATTGCAATGGGTATTCGGTCGTTCTGATTAAATATGGTTTCGTTGGGGAATACAGAGGTAGAAAATGAGAGGATTCTATACTTTGGTCACAGTGTGTATGCTGTTAACGTACCTCTAGATCCCGACCATTGAGAGTAAAGGACGAACTATTTGATATAGCATGAAATGTTGACAAAACCAAAATGGAAGTCAGATCAACATTGAAAATCAATATTTTACTGTCTTCAATAATTCATACGACGTTCTACACTTATCGAATCTGTTATCCAGTCGGTCGCACCATTTTGACTTACCAGCTATCCCAAAAGCTCACTCAGTGACAGACGGTCATCCAGCGGAAGATTATAAACCGATTTCACTGGCTGTTCTTTCGAAATTTGACCAAATTAATACCCTCTTCAGGTTTGTCAGCATAGCGATTTTCTCTCGGATCAATCTGCAGGTTGGTTCAGCGTTTTGACAGACAGCTTACCATTCTGGTAACACTTTTCTCCAAGAAACCGTTTGTGAATACACTTTGCCGAATTATTCGTTCCCTGTCTACTCGGTCCAGTGATTGATTTTCCCGGTTCTTTCGCTTCTCTGTGCACTCATTTGTTCAGTTTTGTTTGGGTCACTTCAAATTTAGTGATGATGAATTTGGGTTGCGTGATTGATACATTTTGATGAAAGCTGCGGCTTGCTCCACAGAACTGGAGACGTTATGAGTTGTTCATTTTCATGCTCAGGTATCATCACATTGTTTTTTATGTATGCCTTCTTGTGTTGGCATAATATAGACGTGCACATATGTGATCTTTCGGTGCTTGTGAACATAAATTGGCTCATCATTTTCTTTTGGATCAACAGATTTGAATCTATCTCCTAGTGTCTCTCAGGCTAATGTTATGTTCACCAGGTCGATTGCATTCCATGATTCGGAACACTTACTGTGTATCCATTTTTACTCGGAATGGCATAATGGAAATGGATCACCGTGTCAGTGAATAACATTCTTGTCGTCCTTTTGATGTTTTGCCAACAATGTTGGCGATGGTGAATTGTATGCTTGCATTCTAGAACCCACATTCCAGACCACGTGGCAACTGTTTGGTTCATCATTTTTTGTAATAATGACATCAGCACACTGGAAGAACCATTGGTGTGCGATTTATTGCTTGCTAAGTCGCTAAAAGAAACTCAACTAACTGAAATTAAAAGGTAGTAAATCCAAATGATCAGTTCCTAATGGGTGCCAGAACGACGAACTAGACGTGAACGATTGAACAAAACAAACCTCAGAAGCCCAGAACTGAACCAAATGAATGATGGTTTCTCTTATTTTCATTAGAGTAGATTTGATTCCAAGTTAGAATATAAAATTGTTAGAAGACATTCCCACCGCCTTTCGGGTGCGTTGTCACTGACTACCCTACGAAATCTTTTATAGTTAACCCGTCCAAGCCCCAATTCTGAGTTACCGGCTCCTCTTTCCACACAGCCATGACGGTGACTGAAATGTGCACGACGTGCTCACGCATTGTCTCTTTCCAGCTCTGGCCCTCGCACTGAAACTATTTACTCATCACTTTCACCAACGTCCGCAGACTCAATCTTAAATGGTGGTGGTCGAGTGGTTTAGAGCGTTTGATTACCACCTTCGATTTCCGCCATCATCGGTTATTTTGATGATAGAAAGTAATCCACTGCCGCCTGGCTCGTTACCACACCTGATCTATTAGGACCTTATGTGGCTGTCCACTCCAAGTCTCAGGGTCTGGTTGCTGGTAATTCCTAATAGTGCAGCGGGCCTCCGTGGCTATTGGTGAATACCCCTTCCATTGCACTCATGCGAAAACAAGTAATGAAAAAATCTCGTACACCATATCCTTCCAGCCTCCTCTTGCTACATTTTTGACCGAAATTCGAAACTTCTCATCAGTTGCCACCCATTCTCAATTTTCAAAATATTCTTTACTCTGTTTTCTTACTCAAATCAGCGTCTTCATTCAAAAATCCTTTTTACACCTCATGAATCTTCACGCGCGAGATTCAGTTCATTTGATTGAAATTTCGAATACCGTCGGGTAATAGGTTTGTTTGAGCCGTTTGTTGTTCGGTGTTTGATCCTGTGTTTTTTCGTGCACTGAGAATTTGTTAACAGAAAAGTTCGGTTACCTAATTACCATACTTGAAGACAACAATATTCGTAACAATGAATCGCTTCCGCATTCTCTAAGCACTTCGTCCCTTTTTATTACAGGTAAACGGAATTACAGCGTAGAGGGTAAACTCCGTAAATAAAAAAAACACTGTTAAAGTGGGTTGTGGGCGAACATTCACGTTGGAACCAGTTTATTGGTCCTGCTTTTGAAGAGAGAAAGGTTGTCAGTGGGTGGGAAGACAGAAAGAGGAAGAGTGTTTCATAATATAACGGTTCGGGGAAGGAAAAAAGACTAGAAGATAGAAGTACGACATCTAGTGACAGAAACTTGATAAAGATGACTGGTTGCCTGAGTAAGTGGTGTTCGGGTAAACGTTTTGGGATGAGAAACTTCCGAAGCGAGCTCAGAAGAACAAAATCCAAAATAGTACCGGTAGAAGAGAGACAACGAAGCAACAGCCTGACGATGGGCTAGTGAATGCGGATTGGAAGTTAAAGTCGATCGGTCGGATGACCTTACGTTGAACCCGATCAAGAAGAGAAAGAGGGGTAGACGAAGCTCCACTCTACACGTGACTGCAGGGCGGATTTGAGCTTTGTACAGCAGAAGAAGGTGAGCTGGTGTGAAGAAGCCTCTGGTGCGAAACAGAGAATCAACTTTGTGCGCAGCACGAGAGGCGAGCTGAGATATAAAAGCGGACTAACACAGAGAAGAATTCATAGATGAGCCAAGAAGAGAGATAGAATCTGTGGCAGGCGGCACAATTGAATTGAAGGATAAACGTGGAAAGAATGAGTGATGTTTCGAAGAAGTGGAAAGGAGAAAGGTTTTGGAAGCATTAAATGTAACATGATTGTGGGATCCCAAGGAGGAGATGTGTTCAAGGTCAGACACTAAAGACACACTGATTAGACTGCAGTTACAATCGATGTTGTTGTTGGCATGACGGGAAGTGCGGTAAGAAAGGGAAGGGTGAAGGGTGGCGTCATCGGCCAAGGAATGAATCGGGTTGGAGATGGTGAATAGAAGACCATTGATAAATAAGAGAAGAAGGATGTCGAGCGAGACCATGTGTGTTTCTCCGTGGTTGTCGAGCTCAGCCGAAACGAGAGCCCGGTGGAACGGCGGGGTCGGAATCCGTAACGGCGATCATTCAGTTGTCCTTCGCGTTCGAGAAACGCACGCAGTTGGTCGGAGATGACAATTTCGGGTACTTTCGAATAATAAATGTGACGGAAATAGGACGATAGTTATTCGATCAGAAAGATTACCGCGCTTTGGAATATGAAAAATCAGGACGTGTTTCAAGGGAGTCGGAAAAGTAGAAAATTGGTGACAGAGAAAGCAAGGACGACGACAGGAACGAGCCAATCCAGGGGCACACATTTTAAGGACAATGGGTGGTATACCGTTCGGACCGGGTGGTTTGCATACGTCCAGAGAACGCAACGCTTGGTAGATCTCTCTAGTGCTAATATGAGGTAAGAAATGGGAGACAGGGAAGAGAAAGCACAGATGGAGTAGGATCAGAGGGTAAGGTGGACTCAGAAAAAAAACTGGAAATCAAGAACCTCAACTTTCTCGTGTGGTTCACAAACAAGAACACCAGAGGTATTACAGATGGGAGGGAAATGGGACGGTCAAAAATTTTAGGAGACTGTTTTGTCAAGGAAGAAAAATGTTGGGCTACCGGTGGCAGATGAGAGTAATCGTCCAGCTCTTTAGCGGATGAAGCGTTGTTTGGATTTCTGTATGATTGACGAGCATCTGTTACTGACTTGCACGAATCGGCGGCGGAAGTCGGTAGTTGGCGAGCGGCGCCAGCGGAGAAATGTTGCACGCTTCAAGCCCTTAGCACAATCGTATGTGTGGTTAAAGTACTCGGGGTATTCGGGTTTGCCGGGCTTGGAAAAATGTGGAATAAAAAGTTGCCTACCTTGAAGAACAATGTCAGTGAAGTTTGATACGGGAAAGGAAAATTCTAAAATCTAGTAGCAATAATTTCAAGGATAGGAAGCTAGGAAATCGTGGAAGCTATCCCAGTTGGTTGAATTGTGTCGTGAAAATGTGTGTCTCGAGGTAGGTGGAGGATCGGGGCGAGTACAATTGAAGGAACAGGAAATAATTCAGTGGTCATGTGAGCCAAATGGAGGGAGAGCAGAGATACCTGAGTGGAGAGAAGGAACAGAAGTGAGACTGAGATCAAGGGTATTTGCACGATCACCAGCTCGATCGGAGATACGTCTGGGGAGGTCAACAAGTTGGCACAGGTTTTTGACCACGGCGAAATGCTCGGTTTCGCACCCCAGAGCCGAAATGTTCGATGAGTGAATCAATGAATCTGGGTTGTGAACAATAAAACCTCCTAAGATAGTGGTTTGACAGTTGGGATCCGTAACAAACAAGTGTTCAATGTTCGAAAATAAGAAGTCAAAGATGGGTGAGTCGCTATTGTTGAATGAACGCAGAACAATCCATAATTAGTGCAGTTGCAGCTTCAGCCACATCAACTGAACCCTAAAGCCAAAATTTTGTTGTGATCGATAACATATCTCTAACACACCTTTTTTCACCAACCTTCTAACAAAACCCTCAATTACTTAGTCATGAACCACATTCGTTTAGCCACAACCCACAGCAGTCAGCCGCGGCTCGTAGTACTTTAGGCTTCACGCAAAATCTTTGGCCATGCCGCTTTGATTGAGTTAGATCAAACAGCATTGGAATGCTAAGACGTCAACAAATTTGGGAAAAAATTATTTCCACAAGATTGGTTTTGCAACGCTGACTGGACAGATGGGAAAATGTGTCAATTCAGTGTCTCACAGTTGGCTTTGCTAATGGTCCTCAGATGTGTCAACATCAATGAACCGTTGGCAGCGATGGGGTGCACTTACATTAACTTGGTTTGTTATCCTCGGAATGCAAGTTTGTCCAATTCTCGCTAAATGGTGCTCCCTGTTGATTGGGGGTAAGGGACCAATCTTTTCTTTGTTGTCGTATCGAGTTTTAATCTTCTTCAGCGCTTGTAAATACGATACAATGTACCGTTTGTTACATTACTTAATTTCACTTGCAGGAGCAGCTTGGTTGTGACACTTACTTCTTCACGTGGAAGCTCGTTGTCGATATGTTGATAATGCATTAAGATGCAGTCGGGCAAACTAAAGACCGCGACTGTTCACCGTAGTATTCCTCGTACTTTGCCTGTTACTGTACGCATCATCACCATTCTCATGTTTCACCAGGGCGGAAAATCAACGTATGATCATTGAATGTTTACACGTAGATGATTTGAACGACGTTACCAAACCTCGGCATGAAGGTTGAAAAAAGCCGTACTACTTCGGCTACACACCGGGCAGTAGCTGCCTTGCAGAAGCGCTTCGCTGTGCGAAAGCTAGAGGGGCATCCTCGAATAGAAAGGCCTACTCTGATTGCATTCAACGTTCCCACACTGTGTCAGATAGTGCAACTGACTGCTCTCGCTAGATGTATGGTATGTCTTCAAAACACGCACATCAGATCCCACTTCTGTGATTATTCTTCGTATTTCAGGTACAACCTCAGTCTCTCGCTTTACTCCTCGCTCGCTGAGTGATCCGATGTCTAGTGCTCGTGGTCAGGCTGGCGTTGGGATTGCTGTGAGCATGAGAGTTAAGTGTGCACTGCTAGACTGGATTCCAGTCAGTAGTCGGTTGCGTGCGTTTCAACAACAACAAACTAGAGCGTTGATGCTTGTTCATCGTGTCTGTGTATGCGCTGACTGCCTGCAGTTCCTCTGAGATCAAGGACGAATTCTATCAGGGTTTGTCTCAACTGCTTCGAAGCGTACATTCAGCGGACGTAGTGATCATTGCTAGGGTGTTCAACACCAAGGTTGGTCTTTTGGGAGATTCCGAAAGGCACATTAGAGGCCCCTTTGCTATCCCAATCAATCGTACCGATAATTTCGATCGTCTTATTCAGCCGTGTTCTGATCGCATATTGTTTCTGGCAAAGTACGAACTTGTGCCATAAGAAGCGGCATATACTCACATGGCGTCCTCCTACGTCTTCACAACGTTGGACTCAGGTTGACTGTATTGTGATTGGTCGCGCTGGCCTGGGCCAGTTGAAGACTGTAGTTCGTTCAGATGTGAATCAACGATCGTCTTTTATAAGGAAAGTGACAAATCCTTTTATGAGAACCATAGAGGACTTAGCTTGGCAAGTATCGCATCCAAACTACTCGCCGGGATTATTCTCCACCGAGTATCTGGCGCCCGTGAATGGCGAACGCGCAAGAATCAAGCCGGTTTCAGACCCCGCCTAGAGTGTATCAACCACATCTGTATTCTTCCTCAATTTTCAGAGCACAGGCACACTTCCCGCAGGCCCGCAATCTCCGTCTTTCTTGATCTGAAAAGGTCATTCGACTCAGTCGACCGCACAGTTCTCTGGAGCTGCCTTGTTATAGGGTTAGTCAGAGAAATTGATTTTGCTCTTCCGTTGGTTGTATGCAAACAGCCAAAGCCGAGTTCGTGCTTATGGAGATCTTTCACCCGAGTTAACCCCGGAAAGTGGTGATTGTCAGGGTTACTCTTTTTCGTTCCTACTTTCCAATTTTGCAATAGAAATGGTCTTTGGGATAGTCCTGTTCTCGTGTGAGTATAGCGACATGGATCTTTGCTCAGACAGTAATTTGCCTGACTTGGAATACATGGACTATATTGTTCTTCTGAGTGTTAATCCAGATAAGTTACCGGCTTTTCTAAATGGCCTGACCATCGGTTTCGCGGTGTTTGCTATATGTTTCGCACCTTCAAAGTGTAAAATGCTGCTGGACGGACTTAGTTGATTCCACACCCAACCCTGACACAGATAAGTTTTGTTACCTAGGCAGTTACATCTCATCAGGTGCACGGATATCGGATGAAATGTCATCGTGTATATAGAAGGGGCGATTGACTCTTGCCTACCTCAACCAGTTGTAGCGTCGATGTGACATCCGGTTGTCTGTCAAGAATCGAGTGCACATTGCGGTGGTTAGATCCATTCTTTATACGGTAGAAGATAGACGCAGATTGTCGGTGTTTGAGTGTCGATATCTCCGTAGCATTGCTTGAATGGGATGAGAGCACCGCATCAGGAATGCAAAGGTTCGGCGTAAGGTGTTGGAACCAATCACTGAATTTAAGCAGGCTGAGGTAGTTAGTTCTTGGGTTACTTATGCCCACCAATAGACTTCCTCGGTGTACTCTTCTCCAAGGCAAGTAGTGGTTGGAAGATAGGTCGGGGTTATCTTTTTACGACTCAATAGAAAAGTTTGAAAGCCTTGACCAGTTGACTGGGTCTCATAAAACGTGTCAGACTTTCGGGTTGGGACCCACAAGACCCGTCTACCAGATATTTGGAAACATTAAGTGATGTGGCCTAATGTCCCGGCCAGTGGTAAAGATGCATTCGGTCTCCCTTTCTTTGTCTTCATTATTTTCGCTCATAACATTGTGTTCTGTTGTTTCTCACCGTGTGCTACTATTCATTCTACCCTCAACTGGACGATGCTGGGAGGTAGCAACCAGAACCAGAACACAGATGTGCAAGGTTGATGGCTGAACTGAACTCTTGACTGGGCGACCGAGTAGTACAACAGCCCACAACGCAAAGAACCACGGAAAACACTAATGATACAACGATTGACTGCTATTCTGTGTTGTAACTTCCACTTCCATTTTCTTATTATTGTTATTGCGTTGGTACCATGCTTGATTTGAAACCGATTTAAAAAAGAAAGATAATTTCACACCTATACCCCACAGTCATACAGACTGTGCCTAATGGTTCGACGACACGGATACTTCGTTAAAAAGTTCTTCAATTGATTTGCAATGCAGCATTTGACGAAATTACCACGGTCAGCTGCGAAGCATTTGACCGTCACGCTTCCTCATCTGTTCACCTACCTTTGCAACATCAATCTTTGTGAAAACAATTTTCCCCATCATTTGTTGACTTAACAATATTCCTATACTTTTTGGTCTGAGAGGTAGCTAAAGATTCATCCGCAAGACTAGAGGACTGTGTCTCACGGTTGATTTCTGTGGGTTATGCCTAAAGGGTTGCGGGCTTCGACTGCAAGTTACTGGGACAAGGTGTAGTCCTGTACAAGCCACCGACCTGGAAATCTTTCGTGTACGGTCGACCTTCATCTGACCCGTAATTTTTTTGTTCTCCGATATCGACATTCTGTATTCCACGCGGTCGATCTCAACCATATTTCCTACTGCCAGTGTTTCCACTTCCGTTTCTAAATTTACTGGAACAACTCTTCGAAGCATGCAAGTTTCTACCCCTTACCGCTGTAAGCGCGACAAAACACGATCCGCGGGGTGGTTTGGTCACGCATGCTGCACCAATAAAGGTATCAGCCTCTTGGCGCTGCTCTTCTCCCAAGCTACGCGTTGCTTCTTGCAGACATGCAGCAAATTTTTGTTGAACATACCGAATCAATGACCGTTTTATCCAGCACAATACTGAACAACTGACCCCCACTGAGATCACCAGCAGGACATCTTAATCGGCGACCATAAAACATTCCATCATGTTTTATCTTTCTGACTTTACCCTCTACATCACTCGCACTAACTTGCGTACCCCAAAGAAAAGGCGCAGGTTTCTGCTTCCTAGTCTACCTGATTTCACTGCGTCTTCGACCCAACTTTCTCCAGCTCAGCGTCCATTTCTCAGTCTCGTTTTCTTTCCTAGCATTTGAAAGCTATGGAGTTCTTTATCTATGTCCAGCTTCGCTTTTTTGACCGCAAAGGACTTTACAGCGATTGTCAATATGGCTCCTGGTCTCAATTATCTACCGGTGATCTATTGGTCTTCATCTCTCAGTCCAGGTCAGGGTCTCTCGATAATCACGACAAAGTCTATCTTGTTTCCCCGGATATGTGCTGTCAACATTTATCACTTTTGGGTTTTCTGAGGCACTCGTATCGGCTTCATTATAATTTTTCACTAACTGGATCAACTTCATTCAAGTGGATGGGTGTCATTCCCAGCCTTTCTTCGTGAATTTTGGAGTTCCCTTGTTTCCGCACTCTTGCTAACCATCTTTATCCTTTTTGTAAACAGTTTTTTGACCCTAACGTTGAACTCCATCCGCGCTTCATCATCCTCTGGTTTCAGCCTGTGTGCCAAACAAAACACGGTACAATCAGAGCATATGGGGTAGACGGTCCGAGTCCATGATTCGTTTGTGGCCCGATACTGCCAGATTGCCCAAGCCAAATCAGGTGGTTTTCTTAGGGATCCATAACCGGAGCCTTTAGCTAGCCCTCTTTGACTACCCTTCTCTCTGTGCCAAATGTATCAATAATCGCGACCGTTGTGCTCATTGATTTTCGTTGAATTACGATCTCAGACATATCTCCAAATGGGGGCACCGAAAATCGTGTTTCCCTCAGTGTTTTTCAAACTTTCGTCTTATCGATCCTTCCTAAACGCCCAATTTCCATCCATTTTTAATTCTGAATCAGCGTCTCTGTTCCGCTAGCTTGTTCCTTTTCCTGGGTTTACCTGCAGATTCATATTTATTGTGGTATTCGTGTACCTCATCTGTTACTTTCCGAGAACTGCACCTGAAATTGGTTTGATTTTCCGCTCCAGACGCTTCTTTTACTCCTGCTCAATCTGTCATGTGAAAAACTGGGTTTTGCTCTACACTTGAATGCTGTAGTCACTTGCGGTTCGGGGGTTTCATCCTCCGGTTTAGATTCTCTCGGCCGTGACCCACTCAAAGCTTTTTGTTACACTGACGACTCTTCCGCAACGTCTGTCTTTAATCAACCGTTGAGCAGTCATTTTATTGTTTGCCTATCTTTATTTCTTGTTCTCTTGAATTTGCCTCGGTAAGTTTCCTCTTCTTGAGCTACCACCTCCCGTCATGTATGCAGACTGTCAGTCACCAACAGCACTTATCCATTCTCTATCAGTGCTCATTGTTTATCGCAAGATGAGTCATCGTGGCCAGTTCATGACGTGGAAGAAAGATATGAAAAGCCCAACCAGTGAACCTGGCCATGTAGGACGTGTTAAGCTTCCTGGATGGGGTTCAAGAGAAGCTTCACCTCAGCGGTTGGATACATTAGAAGATATCACTGGATTTTGCGACCGAACAAACTTTGGTAATGGAATTCAAAATATCACTTTTTTCATTTCTGATTGAGATTTCCGCTGAGAGATAGCAACCGAAACCGCTGCATTCAGTGCATAGTTAGTGGTTGTTTGAACTGAATTGAACTCTATCCTCAAGTGTCGGACATCTAATTTTGTCTTTCTTAGTGGAACAACCAGACTATGAAATAGCCTCCATGTTCCCGTTTTTCTACCTGCTCTCGATCTTCCCCCCTAGCATCTCGCGGAGCAGTTTAACTAACCAATACATCTATATCAGGTGAACTAAATAGCACAACGATCAGTTCGAACTCAGTTAACTATTTCCCGTCTAAAGCATGCTCTTCCTGAACTGAAATAAAGTGGCTGTCCCTAATCGATTGTCCTAGTCGAGTTTCGGAGGTAAATTCGTGTCGCATTAACATCGCATATCCAAGTTGAACGAAAGTATAAATGCTGACAGTTTGAATGCTGCATTCATTCACCCACCCACGGGCATCCTACCATCCTATACGGCCTGTGATGCTTCCGAAGTAAAATCTTTTTCCTCAGAAGACGTTTTTCGGCTTCTATGAACCTGAAAAGCAGCTCCCGTTGTTGGTCCAGGTGGCTTATCCACCACCCTTTTCCGAGTTTGGAACAAGTCCACTGACGGAAACAATGACTTCACTCACCACCAAGTCCGTTGATACCGGTGCTGTACCTGCCTCATGAAAGCCCGTTTCTAATATTTTGTCAGAGCATTTTCGTCCAACAGTCATCACTTCCTCTGTACTGAATGTCACGAGCCCGCTATCCTCAGTCGATTGCGTTCCTATTTTGCTGTTCCTGATGACCCTTATCAGTTCGCATACAAGTTCAACAGGTGCACTTTGGATGCAGTTGCTCCAGTCTACCATTTCATTTTTAAAAGTTAAGAGTTCTGCGAAATCAGTTCATTGTCTCTTTCTCAACTATTCCTCTGCTTTCGATTCGGTTCCTCGTTCCTTACTCCAAAGGTGGAATCTTATGGTTGTCCGGCTCCTCTGCTTTTGCGAATAAAGCACTACTTTTCCAACGAAACCCAGCGTACCAAAGTTTGAAACATTTTGTCGGAGCCATAATGAACATTTCTGGTGTTCTTCAGAGTGCTGTTCTTTTCCCCTATCTCCTACTATGCATATTAACGACTTATCTACGGCTCATCATGTCCAAATTTCCAGGTACGCCGGTGACTTGGTGTTTTGTCAGTCCATTCCCAATCAACTCGACTTCACCTCTTCTTCCGGGAATTTATGTAATATTCAGGACTTTTTGTCTCTTTCTGGCTTTTATCTCAACACTGTCAAATAATTAGCATATGTATTCACCCTTTCTCAATCTGCTTATCCCAGTGAACAATCGATCATTAGCATCTGTCCCTGTCTTCAGGGCTCAATCGGTCAAGTACTTAGGTGTTACTATGAGCACCAATTTACAGTGAACAGCTCATATTGTAGACACTGTACAAAAATTGCGTTGACTGTCTTTTCAATTACGAAAACTAAGCCAGTTTGGTAACAAACAGGCTATCATCATCTCCTTTTTCCACCAATATGTACTACCAACCTTACTTTACTACTCCCCGGTATACTTTCCCGGTCTTCCTAAAAAGGATTTTAATTCACTACACCGCGGTCTGGCTATCATCAGTCGTGTTTCTTTGATTCCCATAGCCTCTTTTACCAACAAAACGTGTGACCTGCGCATCTAAACCTGTGAAAAGTTTGCTATGAAGATTCTTGCGGACCTTATCCATCCTGTTTGCCATGACCTATCTGATTGCCGTTCACATCCTGCTAAACGCTCCGAGCTTAGACCCATCCCGTTTTCTATAAATTTTTATCGCCATTCTACAGTGCCTTATTTTGCACGTGTTATTGCAAGCAAAGTGAATGCTGCAGAGAAACTTCGAAACAACCTCGGCGGTTGAACCCGATTCTTGTTTGCCCATTTTTCGAGATGTTTCCAGTTTTACAGTTATCCCTTTTCTCTGCTTTTTTATGACTGAAGTGTGAGTTGGTAACCTACAGAAGTCCTCAATACAATACAGTGTAGTAGTGTTCGCGCGAGAATTGAACTAGGTTTCGGACTTGACCGTGGACGTGTAAAACAAATCTCCAATTTCTGACGAAAGTTAGAACACAGTACAGCTTTTGTAAGCTCACAAACTCAGCTTTTTATCCTGTCCATTGACACAATTAAGCAAATAGTTTCCTATCGATGCCTCGCCCTGATAATTCGGCGAGCACCTAGACAAGGCGTTTGCTGTGCAGATTGTTTTAGTCTTCCCGAGCGGTATTCAGTAAATTCATCTACTCTGGTTGGAGATGAAAAAAGGCATGTTATTGTGTCGCGATCATTAGTATTTTTTGAATTAACAGCGCTCTCCATTTACCTGACCGTCATCACTCGTTTCTCGACTACCTTCGTACAATTGGTCTCCTTGTTTCCGGTGTAGGTTTTCGCTGAAAGGGTGACCAGAGCCGAAACATCAAGCGTGTCAATTTTTTTTACATCTGAGTTGAACTGAACACAGTTTTTTTCTCTTTCAAATTTTGTTTTGTTTTGACTTTTCCTTCGACATTCTTACAGTATGTCTGCAAACTATAAACTTTACTCATTTCTTTTTAATTATTAAAGAATTGGCGATCGATAGGGTGTAAGCCTAGACATTTTCAAGCATCCAACCTGCGAAAAAATCAAACAACTTTGCCTCAGTTAGAGGTTCAGTCTGCAGTCAATACACAACAAGATCAACGGAAGCTAAATCCCATTACTGTGCTCAGTATTAGTATGCCGTACGGCTTCAGGTCGTACACTAATTGAGTGAATGTCGCGCAGCGTTAGGCAGAATTGCAAACAAAAGTTGCCATAGTCAACCAAAATAGAATAAGTTGCCGGTTCTGAATCGATGTTTCATCGACAGTGAACATGTACTAGTGAATGGTAACTTTGTCCGCAACCAACTCGCTGCTTGTGTAAACTTTGTGTTTCACACACGCATACACCGGTATTTCACATACCATCGTGACTGATGAGTAGGGATAAATTCTGTTTTTTTTTAGAAGAAACGGATGTCTCGAGTCAATGTTGCACATCAAAGTTCAGCACTATTACGATTTCTACCCCGTGAGTGTTGTTGTGATGAGAAATTTTTGAACGAATTGTACAACTATCCTGTCAAAACGGACTCTCAATCAAAACCTGATGCCAAGAACAGTTCACTCGGAGACTTGAATAAGATCGCTCAGACCGATGATCAATCCGAAGACGCTCCAATGACCAAGTCCCCAACTGATCGTCGCATGAATTCCTGGTCGTTGTCTTCCTCCAGTGCATCTTTGAGCACGGACGAATATGGCCTTTCGAAGGACCTTCACGCACATGCCGACACAGAAAATGCGCCGGAGAGCACATCACCCAAAGTTCTTTTGACTGTTCCCGAGGTGATGGACCAAAGTCCCACCCCGGTGCATCACCCTCGGTGTTCCACGACTGGCAGTGCTACCGCTGTGTCCGAATCCGGTTGGAGTTGTGGCCCGCACGGTTACCGTGTCCTATCGCTGGACGGAGGAGGAGTCCGAGGCTTGATTTTAATACAGCTATTACGTGCCTTGGAAAAAGCTTCTGGTAGACGTGTCACAGAGCTTTTTGATTGGCTCATGGGTAAGCCCGTAGTATTCTTTTCTACCATATCTCTCCCTTGTTTGATTCGTTCTAGGACAGTGTTATTCGAAATGTTAGGTAATAGAATCGTTCAGTATCGCGTACTGTAGCTTGTCACTTCAAACTATTTTCTCTAATGGAATGCTGTGACCGGTCTTATCATTTGTTTAACTACCGCTGAACACAAAACTAGCAGTTCACACGCGTGGTATAAGCTCGACCAAAAGAAACATGTTTTCGAAAGATCAATAACCAGAGTTTGGAATTGCCTGCGATTTTTTCTTTGTTGTTGTCGAAATAACTTTCCAGGTTACTGAAAATTTGCTGGTTGATGCTAGTTATTATGACGAAACTGTACGTTGGCAAAGAGAATCATTTTACCGGTCAAAAACTACATACATATATGTGTATATATAATCTTCTTATTCAGATGTATCCTAACTATAGATTGTTCCTACTTAGTACGCAATTGCGATATGGAATGCAGCGTGACTCATCTTCACAGCGTTGATTTTCATTTGACCAGGTTACCATTGATCACCACTGATGTGAGTCAGTCCAAGACTGTTACCCATTCTAGTGCACGTCCCGTATACTCAAATATCACCCCAGTTCGTGCTCTTTTTCGCTCACATCTCGCTTTTAGTGACACCCAAAACCGCCTGTTCTACAGCTGCTTTCAGGTTTTATTGGTTAAAGCTTTCTGTGCAGTTGTCGATACAGTTGGATACCCAACATCCTAGGGAGCACTGACAACAAAGCTGCAGCTTTGATAGACCGCATAAACGATGAGTATCTTTGACAAATTTGTTGCTTGGGCGTTATTTCGCTGTATCGCATCTGCGATACAAGGTTCGAACCCCATCGACGGGGCCACATTCATGGTAAACAGATAAATGCTATGATGTTCTGATCGCTGAGCTTGGCGATCAGAACATCATGGCAACCAACAACCTGAGCTACAACAAACACAAATATATAAAACTATTGAGATAAATGCTATCGCCCCTTGAGATTGGATGCAGTGAGAAATCATTTGCTTTCTTTCGTGCCCACAGATTCGTTGCTCCGAATGTCCTGTAAAAGGTTTGGGCAAAACTGGGAGGCGTCAAATGACTAGGAGCATGAGAAATGACTGCGAACAGTGGTGGCTGCTGTAATGTAGGACAACGAAGAAGGCAGTAGCAACTGGCAGTGCTCGCAACTTTTATGGTTTGGTTATAATCACTGTTTGTTAGTGAGATAATCAGCGAGTCTGATGGCTCACTGGTTTTATTCTCAGTAAAGTCGCGCGTAAGTTTGGGTAGTGCACATTTCATTTAGTCCATCTTCGTAGTGATCCTCTACTTATTACTTGAAAGATAAATTATGGGGGTGGAAGTCACTTCTCCGTCAAATACATAGATTATCCGACAAATAGATTATCTAAGAAGATGCAAGGATTAGATTACTCAATCGGATGTGTTAGCTACCTTAATTGTCAGCCGTAGAGCGAAAATTTTGCTATTGATGTTGACAAAATATCTCAGGGTAATCCTGAAAAGTATTTAGATTGGGAATAATTGCTGTTACTTGGTGGTCGTATTTGTTTACGAAAAGATGACAACTCTTACGAAAATCACAGGGAAATGAGCTTTGTGTGTATCACATTCAGAATAAAGGTTCAGTTTAGTTGCGATTTTTTCCATTGTCTAAATGACTTTAGCGATGTTTGGGATGCATTCTGCATCTACTACTTCTACTGCCACCACCGCACCACCTTATTAGTCGTATATCAAACCTTGTCCTAGCGGGTTGAGCTTTAGCTGAGTGGTTGCATCTCACTTGACTGAAAGCCATCAGAATGATTGTTGGTGCGTATACAAAAGGCACATTTGGTTTTTGTCAGTTTCGACCACCTTTAATTGTTTTACGGTCAAGGTTTGATTTAATGAGGTGCTTGGACCCGTCCTTTCATTCGGCTTAGAAGCAGCCATTAAGAGTAGAAGATAGCTGAAAATAATCGATGTTTGGACAGTTTCGTCTCTGTTCGGATGTCGCAAGTGATAACTGTAGATCAATAATGCATAATACATTTTATCACCAATAGGTTATTCTGTTATTTGTTCCAACTGGAAATTACCACGCTTATCTTTATTTGAAGTTCATTCTAGTTAGTATGTATGCTGTCGATGATTGATGCACCTGCACGCTTTAAAACCCAGGAACAAACAAGTCGTGACACTACTCTTCTTCTTTATGTACAAAAAAGTCAACTAGGCTGAGACAATTACTAGCTAGTTAGATTGTTTCTCATTTTCCCTGCTGTCAATATTTTCTACCTCATAATAATGCACAAATTGATAGACTGCAGTAAACATCCATTTTCTGTTCGATTAAATCCCCATCAGTCTTTCCGCACATGTTCCTGAACATACTTGTTATTATCGTATCTCTCTGTTCAGATACCAAATATGTTAACTCCATCCGCTTCTCCAGGTTCACTGTGTAGTTCGTGCAGTTTATACACGGTTTCCGAACAGTTGAAGTGGTGGTGGTATCGGCTCGTGTTTGTTTTTATCTCAAAATTAGTTAAACCATCGTTTTGAAATTGGCACTCGCTTCTTGTTCGATTTTTTTCCCCCATTATCTTGTCCGTTAATGAAAATCTATATGCATTCTTTATTTTACGTCTCACATTTGGCGTTTGTATCCACTACGCAGTGATGATTGATTTTCTCGGTAGCACTTTTCCAGTTTGGTGTCCAAATGATCCAATGCCCTGTGAATTGGAAGCACTGAAGTGAATCAGCAAATCACGACTAAGGTCGAACTTGGTGTCGTTTTCTATCTAGTCAGACTTTATGAGCATGCACGGGTAGACTACCGTGTGTTTTTTACTCCCTGAAGTAAGCATACTCCATAGAGAGCGGCACGTTTTGTCATCAGTACAACGCAAACGTAAGATCTGGCAGACAATGAATTGTTTAGTCAGTATTAGGTGTTATTCATATGTAAGCTGATCATGAGTTGCGCACTTGTGACACGAAAAAGGTCGATGATTTGCATGGGCTGAGAACAATATGGACGCATTCACTTGGGAAGTGGTTGTGAATTAGGATACAGTGGCGATCAACACAGAGTTCGATGAACTATGCTCCAGTGTCTTGTTGAACGATGATGATAATGATGATGGTGATAGTTTCTTCCGCATTTGTTTTCGATACACAATCAATGGAGCTACTGTGGACAGATCGAATTGACGGTTCGTTACTAAATTCGGCTAACCCTTATCCTCAACTAATCATCATGTCGAAATTCGTCCTGTCATGTTATTACCTTTACAATATTAAGTTGGTCCTACCGATAAAAATCATTGACTTATCATATGTAAACCACCCGTGCTGCATTTTTTATCCTATTTTCTTTTTTGCTCAGGCACTTCCACAGGTGGTGTGCTTGCATTGCTACTACTTCGGGGGAAATGTCTGCGGTGCTGTCGAAACTTACTCTTCAGCTTCAAGAACGAAGTGTTTTGTGGTCGTAGACCCTACTGTTCTGAAAATTTGGAAAAAATATTACACCGTGAAATGGGTGAAGAAACCGTGATGACTGACCTAAAGGGCATCCGGTATGTCCTGTTTTGCAGTTGTTTAGAAGCCATTCCTCGCAATCGGCTATCATTTTTGAACTGTTGTTTTACTCACTGTATTTGGAATTCCGCTTATATATATATATATATATATATATATATATATATATATATATATATATAGTTACCTTTTTGACGTGCCAGCTGCTATATTGATGGTGTGAGCTAGTAATCAAGTTATCTTCCCGTTATGCACGGTTTCCGACAAACGGATAATCTTTCCATCTCTTGCAAGGATTATATCTTATATGGTCCCCTTTATAAATCGCCACATATCACATACATCATGACTTATATGCATATTGTTCATATCTGTACATGTTTCACATTTAGAATTACCCCTCACCGTAAGACTGCACTTTGGCGTGATGTGATGGCTTGCGTTCCTTCATGACTCAAAGAGCTACGCAGGATGGTTTCCTTAATTCGGAGATGCAATCATGCCTGACAGATCGATGGGTAAAGGCCAAGCAGAGTTCATTCTTTCTGATCCAGGTTTTAGTTAACACTTGGTTTTGGTCACTTTTCCCTCTGGAGAGGACATTCCAGTGAACTAACATGAGAGATATGGTTTACCGGTTTGAATGCCTCCACTAAATGGACGTGGAGGAGCGCCTGGGGTTTCTCTTGGAGATGGGAGAAGTGATTGTGCTTCACTGGGAAGCTATCACTCATCAAAGCTGCGCAGCCCCGGTCCGAAGGATGCTGCTCGTCCAGATTCCATTTGGTGAATCCGAAAAGCTGGTAGATGATAACGCCCAAGTAAAGATAAGATAGGATGAAATCGACAATTAGGTTTCGTGTGACAGTTGTCCAGTCCGGACAGAACAGTTGTGCTACCGGACGCGTCCCCATCTCGCGGATATGGGATTGTCCGCTCCTGTGGTTGACCGTTAGAAAGATGGACTAGCCAAGTAAGCAGTCGTGGAAGATCAACAGCAGTGCTCCAGGATGTCACGGAATTTTCGCTTGGATAAGGTTCCCCACTCTTAAACGTTACATGAATCTACTGACAGCACTATGACGGGGTGGGTGTAGCCCGGTTTTCAGAAAAGGCGTATGAACCATACAGCTGGTCAGGGTTCATCTGGACTAACGTTTCTGTCTTGGGGTATGCCCTTGGTCGTGCAGTAGCTAGAGGTGCGTCCTTGGATAAAGAGGTCTGCTTTGGACTGACTGATCGAGTAGTACAACAGTTTACATCGCATGCAACCATGGAGGATATCACTACCACCCTCGATTTTTGTTATTGTTGCTGCTTGATTTCAAGTCGGTGTAAATAAACTCATGAAAAGCCTGAAGAAGTTCCTTCGCGGGTTCTTCGATCACGTTCCCGGGCTGGGTTAAAACCCCCACTGCATTGTGGGTCAGACTGTTGAGTCGAAGGCTCCGGTAAGGGTTCCCAGTTGTGTGGGCAGCCTCCAAGTGTGACCTATCCAGAAATCTCCAGCACTACACTTTTCACATTCCAACTTTAAATTGACGCGAGAAGCAATCACCGTGCGTAGTGAATGTTTAACAGTTGCTTGGACTGAACTGAATACCAAGTACCGTACCTGCGGCTGGAGCGTCTGAAGTTCGCACAGTCAAGGAATAGGTCGTAGTCAGAGCGCAGTACTAGGAGCCTCTCCGCGTTACCTAAACGACAGCAATCCCTCCGAAAAGTGCCTTCCAGTCTTGTGTGCTTTACCCAGGAGGTTATACGTTTTCTGATAGAAAATGTCTCTGACTGCTTATGGGCTGCACTCTATAGGTGAGTAAGCCAAAACAACACATTGTGGATATTGGAATGATGACTACTCACCGTGTATGAATCTTCAGGTCTTACTGCGCCAAACTGTCTACTGGGATCCAGTCTGACAGCACGGCCTCAGAGTTACACCAGTGCTGGTTTGTTCAGATGCTGTAGTCTGAAGGCCCTCAAAACGACGTAACTAAGACCTTGCAAAGGAGTTGGCTGGGGGCATCAATCGGAAGATAGATTCCCGATGGGGGTCGAGTGATTCAGAGCTTTTGATTATCACCTCGGAGGTCGCAGATTCGAGTCCGTGCCATCACCAGTTAATCTGGTGATAAACAGTAACCCACCGTCGTCCGACTCGTTACCATACCTGACCTTTTGGGACCTTGTGTGATTATCCACTCCCAGTCTCAGGGTCTGGTTGCTGGTTATCTCATAGTGTAGTGGACCTTGGCGGCTATAGGGCATATACCCTTTCCACTACACCCATGCAGAAGCATGTAATAAAAAATAGAGTTGTGACCGCGGTATCTTGGATACAACACACATCGGTGACAATGGTGTCGAGCGTATGAGTCAAATCCACCTGTTGTCTTCAATGTTCGCACGTTCCGCGTGGGTAACTTGGACGGTTGCGTTCTCAGTCGTGGTCGAAGGAACAGAAATTAGGTCTCGTACTCTACCTGAGACACTGCAAGCGGTCGGGACTCCCGTTAGAAAAGAAGGTTGCATTGGGGAGAAGACGCAGAATGGGTTGTAAGCTCCGTTAGTGTTCAGGAAAGTTCTTAAGGCGGGTATTACAAGACAGCAAGTGGTGTTCATGTTGGTAGTTTGAGGTGTTGTGCTACTCGGTCGCGCAGTCCGAAGTAGGCCTTATTATTCGAGGATGCCCCTCTAGCCGTTGCACAACGGGGTGCGACCTGCAAGGCAGCAGGAACGTTCCACATTATCCGGTAGCTAGTGATGGCTAATGCATTTCCTTTGGGTTACCTTGCGGAGCATGCAGCACTTCAAGGGGCGGTGCCTATAGTTAGTTGGGAGCCACATTCGCCACGTCACGGTGTTGTCCCCAGACATACGTGGCTTTTCAAAAAGGAGCGCTTGCCAAGTGGGAAACTCTCCACATCCTCTGCTCGTTTATGATCGTTTGTTCGGAGAGTTTGAACTCACCTTATTCGCTACTAACCGCTATGTTGGTGGCTGTTTCCCTATCCTCAACCCGGGGACGCACCCGGTAGTACGCTCTTCGTTCAAGCAGTGTGAGTTCACTCAATTCGGTTGAGAACAAACTTTTGACGTTGTGTTGCACACCTCCATTGAACACTTGAGATGCCATTTGTAATTACTTAGACATTTTTCCTAACTTCCATTTGTATGTTTTAAATCTGCGCCTAGAGTTGAATTGATCCGATAGCTCAGGTTCTATTCTCGAAAGTAGCAGCTCGTTGGATGTGCAGTTTTTAATTCCGTGTTTTGCATAAGTACAAAGGAGGGAGCATATCCTAGAGTCACAATAGTCTAATGAGTTATCAAGGAGAATCGATGCACCCAAGCCTAAGATTGTGATTATGAAACTGCAAAACGTCCCATTGGTCAGTCGAGGTGACCATTCAGTGGACAGCGAATAACCTTTTATGATCAGAGATTACCGTCACTGACGGGATTTGAACCTTTCACATGTCCCACTGGATAGTCACTTAGCGATCTGTGATGAAGAAGGGAAATCATATAAGCTTTTCATAGATGACCGGAACGTCCAGATAATATTGTATTTTACTATCATTATGTAATATATATATATATATATATATATATATATATATATATATATATTTGTTTCCGTTAGTGAAAAGAAAAAAGGAGGATAGTTTAGGTAATATCCACGCCGTTTTTGCTTGGGTATAAAGGTGGATGATGCCAGTGAAATTAATTTTTGTAGTTCGAATATTTTTTAACTAGCTATCGCAAATGGTAAAATAAAACCTTGTTTTTGTGCAACGTATTTAGAGTCGCAGTAACGACATTGGTTAGCGACCGGTGTCCTCCAGTGCTTCACATGTTCCGAAATTATACCTCACCTCGAGTCGAATTGCACAATATGCTGTCAGAAAGTCAACATCGATCCTACATGGGTACCGCATTGAGTCGCAACACAATGTTCGAGCGTAATCGAAGCTCAGGACAACGTCATAACAGTGGGACGGGCCCATGCGAGACGCAAAATGGTCGAACGACTTCTCTCACCTACTCTTCATCATTGGTCAGTTTTCTTCTCAGCGCATCCGGCTTCCAGAACGCTGGAGATACCGGTCCTATACACGAATCACGAGCTGAAGCAGAAAATGAGCACCATTTCGATCCAATCACTCCAGATTCCGAAATGGTGAGTAATTTTTTGTTCCCCCTCTCGCTCTCTCTGTCTACCGATACGAGCTCGATCTTGTTCGTCAAATAGTCCAACTTTCTAATGGTGTGGGAAATAGATCTTGCTTCTTCGTTATGTATATTTGCGAGATATAAGTACGGATGTATGTATGCTGGATGTAATGTGCTCCGGAAAAAAAAAACCACTGATCAGTTAGAGTACCGATGAAATTGCTAAACTAACTAAATGCGCATTGATGAAAATGCTTCTAACCGCCGAATAAGTATCTGTATCTGCACGATTAGGCTAACTCATCTAAAATACACGTAATGCATACGTTTTATCAGGGCTGGTGCTTTCATTTGTTTCTATAATTAACCTTCGAAACGTTCATTTCTTTTCCTGTAGCCCGTTTGGAAAGCAGCTCGTGCTACCGGTGCTGCACCGACTTACTTCAGACCATGTGGTCGATTTCTAGACGGCGGCCTCATCTCCAATAATCCCACTCTAGACTTGTTGACTGAATTACAGGAACTGCATATGGCTCAGCAACTCAAGGTGAGTTTCGTTGCCCTCAGTCCTCAATATTTCACAATTAACTACGTTCTTCTTCCAAATAGATTCCCCTGGTTTCTGATTTCGGTGGATATGGAACGAGATTTCGTATGCCCGCCTATCATTGCATGAAAAATCTATCATACTTATTTTGTGATTCCTGCGAACAGTTCGTTTTTGAATTGATCCACCTTCGTTCTGAAGGGAATGTTTATACTCATGACCAAGTGCAGCATGTAGGTGGACCTCGACAGATAGTCGAGTTCTGTCAGTCACCGACCTTCAAATCTGAGGTATACATCTGTCAATCAACTTTGATGACAGATAGGACTAAGTCGTCACCCGGATCGTTACCACTTCTGTGTTCTAAATCTCAGATTTGGTTACAAATTTTCCCTGGTCCTTTGTGGTGATTGAATTCACGGTTTTCACCACACTCATGCAAACCGGTGATTATCATCGCCATTATGGATACCCAGCGCAGTCCTTTCACTGGTTAATCTGCGCGTGTGAAACAACTTCGACTGTCTTTCCAAGGGGTTGCGGTGTTACGTACACTATCGCCGTTTGAATTATAAACGACAGACTGTCTTGACTCAAATAACATCGTCCGACTGCAGGTGCAGCTATACTAGTGTTATATTCCACAAGTCGTGCCTGGGAAATAGGTTGTTTATTGCCACTAACGTGTTCGGACATTAACAAAACAAACCAAACGTTACAAACATCCTCATTTTCCAAGTCGCTGTCCTGTTCACTTGAAAACAGTCATCATCTAACGGAGGAGCAGTCGTGTGGTTTGCCTGTTGTAGTTCACCTTCTTGCGTTCGGTCTCTTGGGCATAGCGGCGTTGGTAATCCACGAATGACGATAGTTCCGCTTCCAGCAATCAGCTACTTAACAAGTAGTATATACACCCACCGCACTAGTACTAATTAGGTTCTTGTTATTGGAACATTCGGTTGAGAAGAATAAATTTTGTGTGTTGTATGCTTGATTTCATTTACTTAAGGGATGATGGATATTATCGAATTTCGGTTCCATTTCAGTTGTGATCCAACCCAGTTCTATATTCAGTAGTTTAGCCTGTAAACAATTGGCATTTCCCACTTTTCCATTGATCCGGTAAGAAAGACGTCATGGATGCACCACAGATGACCACAGGATTACATGTAGTGGACGGATCGCTCGAAATTTATAAGCATATATGTGCTCGCAGTTATTGATTTATGAAAAATGTGTTTGGTAGACACAAACTTGTCACATGATGTGGAGGCGGATCACGCACACGAGATATGCGCACTGCTATAATCAATATCCACGGTTGCACTAAGATGACTCATAAGCGCACGGTGTACTTGGTCGTGTGAGAAAGTTCACGGATACGTTTGCGCTGAACAGGTGGACAGTGATTGGTCTCAGTGGGATTTGTTGTGCTGCTTGCGAGTAGGGCACAAAATCATCTCACGATGGGTTACAGTGAAATTTGGGGTCGAAGACGGGATGCCAGGTACCAAAGTTAGTCAATAGTTTCCAAACTAAGCAGTTACTCGACCCAGTGACCAGTTATTCTTTAACTGGATTGAAATCAAGCATGATACCAACGCTACACTGGTGATCAGTGCAGAAGTCAATATCTCTGATACGACTTCCGCTAAATCTTGTGTTGATCGGCATATTCCTGCTCGTTACCACGCCTGACCTGCTAGGACCTTATTTAGTTCTTAATTCCGAGTCTTAGAGTCGGGTCAGGTTGCCGGTTATCCTTGATGACGCAGTGGGTCTTTGAGGCTGTGGAGTGTGCCTCTTCCGCTGTACTCGTGTGCAAACGTGTCAAAACTATGTATATTAGGTGTCAGTCACACTACATTTTGAAGAAACGATTTTCTGAATTCTGCCGTGCTACATGCGCTCTGTTGCTTCCGGTGTAGTATTTGTGTGTTGTCTCGTTTTCATGCCTTTATTTACACCCCTTCAGCTGAATGGCCCAAACCTCGTTCGCATCGGCTGATTAAGAAGTGCTTCAGTATCTGTTGCTCTGCGATAGTGTCGATGTCTTCGAGGGTTTCCTGTCGTTTATTTTTGAGACAAAACTCTGTCTAACAGTGTTTATTTCTACTTTAGCTTCCAGATTTGGGTTTTATTTTTGAGACCGGCTTATTGAGTGCCATCATAGATGCCAAAATTGGTGCCCTTTTCACACGAATACACAATAGTTTGTTGGTTGATCAGTGATTCTAGGGTGGGAGGTCAACGCAATGCTCTCAGGAATCCCGATTTTTCCCCAAACGGGAATGTAAAAGCACTGCATGCTGGTTACATTTCAGCAGTACACATATTTTTACGCTCCCCTCACCGACTATCCGGTCGTATCACATACAAGACACTGATCCTGCGTCGATGTCGTCTTGTGCGTTTGTCTTCATGGGCCCCAGAATCTTGGGACATAAATATCCAAGATAAGTTACATAACTTTCATTGCCTGCTCCATATGTTTTACTTCGGCTAACTTTAGTCCTTCATGTGACCAGCATTAATTTTTTTTCACTTTTGTGTTCGGTATCACAGTCGGCCACTTTTCGTTTTTTAAAATTATTCGTTTGATTTTATTGACATCACTTTTTAATACTAAGATCTGTTCATGAAGTTTCGTCTTATTTTTGTCAGAAAAAGCCACCAGTTCCACTGGCCGTTGTGGTTTCTTTAGGTACTGGTCGAATGCCAGTAGAACCCATTGAGACGGTTGATGTATTTCGGCCACAGTCTCTCATGGAAACATTCCGCTCGGCAATGGGAGTCAGTTCTCTTGGTCGGATCGTTGTTGAAGTGGCCACCATGTCCGAAGGTAAACCACTTAACTTACCATTTCTAATCCTTTCCAAAGGGATATCCTATTCGACTTCCCTCTGTGGGCTGTTAATCACCAAAGTCTAACTTTCTCATTTGTGCCTTCCCAAAGAATCTTCACTGCCTACTGTTTAAAACCACGTGAATATCACTCGAAATTGTTGCAACTGAAACACTACATGACATCCGTGCTCTTTCTACTGCTTATCGAACTATATTGAATTTCTTCCATCCGGTCTATATTTTAATCGAATTTGGGATAGTGTGTACTGTAAATAGTTCGAAATCCCGTTTTATGAGTCTCTGGGTTAGAGATTCGATCTGAGTTACCACCTCATTCAGTAGGATCTTTGGGGAATAGTTGACTTAAACCGGAGTTATTTATCATAACAAATGGTAACAACGATTGCTCCGTGAGTATTTGCGCCGTATTTTTGCACCTTCGTTATCTTTGATTTTAATAGTTAGGGATTTGTACTAACTGAGATTTTCAAATCTCGGCAAGACAGATCAAAACTGGACACACGACGCCAGCCTCGGAGTAAGGTATTTCTATCAAGATCCAACGGTCATGGCGGTGATCCTGTCCTCGAATCCCAGAGAGCATGTTACAGTGTCATGCTCCACTGTCTCACGATGCTTGGTGGGAGCTTACTACCTTGGAGGTTGCAGTTGATTGTGCAAAGGCTAGAAGTTCATTCTTGAATAAAAGGGTAATTGTGGCCTTCTTAGTCATCCTTCTAATAAGAACTGCTCAGCTCTTGATTCTGGACAGGCGATTTTTTGCTGCCTGTGAAGTGAACCAGGCTGTACATAGACGACGTGTTTGCCACTATCCTCACATCCTCCGTTCTTTGATAAAATCGGTTGCCTCTCGTTCTCCCGGATCAGAAAACAGGGTCTTGCCTGGCGAAATGAGCGTGTAATCGGCTTGTGGTATGTAGCGCTGTTGTGCGAAAAATTAAGTTCCTTCATCAGTTCACCTCGGAGTTGTTCCAGGACAAATAGTCGGTCTTTTTTTAATGCTAATCCTTTATCGACAGAGAGTAATTCTCGTTCTTTGAACAATAAAGCTAGCTGCGTTGGAAAATCTTCTATCCGGGACCATCCATTAGAAACGTTATTTATGCGTCTTCAGAGGATAGTATCGCCGGCAGTCGGTTTTTGTATTTCGACGAGATCTTTATTATCTATCGCTCTCCAATCAACCATCGACACATGTTCAGACTAAAACGACGCACTATTCTCATCCGCGGCACACGCCCAGGATAATCTGTCCGTGATAATCATCTCAGCTACAGGAAGATAGACCAGCTCATAGCCGGACTTCTGGAGTTGGATTCAGATCCTTTGTAGACAGTTTGGCGATAGTTTTGAGTGTCTTGTGATCAGTTTGAACTACCATCTACCTGCCATACGCATAGGTATTAAACGTCTCTAGTGCGAAAACCACAGGCAGCATCCCCTTTTCTATCTGAGCGTAGTGCCTCTCGGCGGGGAAATGACTACGGATTTGATACTCAGTGGGCCTTGCACCTTGAAGAAGCCTTGCCCCTGGACCGGACTGAGTGCTGTCACACGGACTTATTATGGGGTTGCATTAGGTCGGCAACGTGTGGCAGAACTCTGCTGAAATAATTGACCATTTCATTTCGGCGTGCAACTCCTTTTGGGTCTTCAGGTATGGGCATATTTTCACTCGTGTTCATTTTCTCGGGATTTGGCATTAGTCCCCGGTCTATCGGTAAATGATCATGGAAACGAACTGATAATGCACGATGTTCAAACTTTTCTTCCCTGGGTCCTATTCATTGTTCGATACAACGTTTAAGAAAATGCGCCAATTTGGAGTCGTGTTCTTTAGATGTTTTCGCGTAAATCAGTACGTCATCCGCAACCCAAAATGCGCCTGTAATTCTTGGGTCAGGCGATTCGAAAAATTCCAGCTTGACTTCTTTCGTTTAAAAGATAAACGGAACCAACGAAATCGAACGGAGTGCCGAAATTGGTCAAAAAGCTCGGTTCCTCATCTGTTCGAAGTTGCCAAAACGCGGACGGTAAATCAGCCGTCGTGAAGAAATGTACTTCGTTCAACTTCACCAGAATATCAGCAAGCACTGATGGCTACTTATATTATTCTCTTCTGAGAGCTACATTGAGGTACTAGGGATCCATACATAAATGAATAGCTCCGAATTTCTTGATTGTGACCACTATCTCGTTAACCCAATCTGTCGGTTCGTCAACTGTCACACTTACTTTCATACCTAACAAACAATCCAGCTCAAGCCGTGAAGTGTCTCGTGGGGCAACTGATACACCTCGAGCGGGCACGACGCCATCAAGCGTGGATAAGAATTTGCTTACCCAGCAAAATGCCTCAGCTGAGATTCAAAAATCGAGGCATAATGAGCACAAATGTAAGGTTTCTTCATACTGCGTACAAAATTACCGTGAGTAACCGTGGTGAATCCCAGATGTTGAATTACCTCGGACCCAAATATCAGTTACAACCACACTGTCTGTCACCAGGAATGGTTTCTTATCAAGCCACGTTTTGGGTTTCTGGCTTCTCCCAGGTCCCTCGTTCCTGTTCCGTTCCACAACTTCGGACTGGTGGTGCAAAGTTTGATGTTTACATCATGAACATAGGACACAGAAAGTATACTCACAGACAGACTTCCTTGCGTTTCTCGTGTCTACGGTCACGAAATATGCATGCAAAAGGGTCGTTCGCGTCACTGGATTTAAATCAGCCGTTGTATCCCGTTCTGTGTGATGATGCATCTGAATTGTGGCGGCTTCTTTCCTCCTACAGATATGAACACAAGTTTTCAGATCCAGCCACCGCTCGACTAAATGCTTTTCAGTGATCGCTTCATGCCGAGAACTTGTCACCAGTTTGTCTTGCATGCAGTTGCGCAAATCGTGCAGTTTGGCTAGAGTCTTCAGTGCAACAATGAAGTCCCCGATAGCTTCGTTGTCAAAGCATTCTTTGCGAAGAATACTGAAACCGCTCGAATAGTTTTTGTCTGATTGACTCAGGTAGTGCTTCCCAACCTTTTGCATCACCGTCATGAAGTCTTCCTCGTCAACGCCTTCATCGAACGGGAGTGTACCCATACTCGGCGGGCTTCATCTCCAAGGTAGTGACGTAGCATCACTATCTGATACTCTTTTGACTCGAACCACAGATGCGTGAGTGCGGTGAAATCTTTATACCTTTGTTTCCACAGTCTCCATTCGTCAGCCAAGCGGTTTTGATATTTCATTTCTAACGAATTCGGAGGAGGTATGGCTAATGTTCTTGACGTTTTCGTCACCAACTGCTGTGTGGTTCTTCCTACTTCCGATGTTCAGTTCGACCCACTAGCTCTAGTGAGAAGAGTTTTCTGCCCAGAACAAAGCAGATCTTTTACATAGGATGTGTGCTGATCATAACTAAATCCTTATATTAAAATTCATTGTTCCACTGATATTCCTCAACGGTTCTGCTGGTTTGTTTTCCTGGTTGCAACCGGATTGGTTGGCACAGGCACGGTCGGTTGAAACAGCTGTTGGTCGCTGATTAGTCTGTTGATCCGATTGACTATCTCCACTCCTGCTTTCGATTCTGGACAGCTGATCGCGTGCTGTCTGTTCTGCTAACTCCGACCTTGCTCTTGATTCTGGACGGGCGAAGTCGCGCTATCTGCGAAGTGAATCAGGCCGCCCATAGACAACGTGCCTTTCAGTGCCGTCACAAACGGCTACGTGACTTACCTAACGCGGTCTGATTAGAAATCAACGTCCTCATCAAGTCATGAACATCCTTCACTTCTGCCCACGTAAAGGTTGGCGGTGGACTATCCAGTCGGTTCGAAACGACTAGAAGTGTTCGACACAGGTGTCCGATTTCTCCATTCCTGTTCAACTTCATCGTCAACGAAACAATGGAAAACGCCTTGCGAAATCTCACGATGTTGGTGTCGAACTAACGGATAGTGAAAAGATATATGACCTAAATTACGCGGACGACCTTGTTTGCTTGTTCGAATGCACGGAACATGCGCGACGTGTACCAGATAGACTCGCAGGCGCTGTAGCTCCGTTCGGCAAGCGCTTTGCCCCTCCAAAGTGTAAAGTGATGTTACAAGACTGGATATCAATGGTTCCGAGCTAGTAGTTCGATTGAGGAGGTGCTAGCCGTCGTAGACCACTTCAGTTACCTCGGGAGCAGCGTGACGACGGATGGGAGCACGCGTATATCCAAGGCTCGAGCGACGTACGCTGGATTGAAACTTTTGTGGTGCCCACCTGATGCTTCACTGGCTTCGAAAGGTTGTATGTACTGTGCTGTGTTTATCCTAGTTTCTTTTGTATGGTTGCGAGACACGGAGTGTGCTTTCGGAAGATGTTCGTCACCTTGAGGTTTACCACCATCGATCTCTGAGTAGGATTGCTAAGATTGGATGGAATAGCTGGGTGAGCAATGCTGAGATCAGATATCGGGTACTGGGTACTAGTTCATAGAATATTCTATCACAGCGTATGCAGCTTAGTAGACTTTGTTGGTTGGAGCACGTGTTGCTTTGTCTATCATACCGTGCCCTACTTTCCGTTGCTGCTGGAGAATCGAAGAATCCACGTGTAGGGCAACAGATGACGTGGCAGCGGGGAATGAGAAAATGTACAGCGACCTAAAGAAAATTAGGTGCCTTACATCTCCGTGGTTTGGGTCCAAAAGACGCTCAACCAGTTGGCAATAGATACTGAAGGATATGACAGTGTTGATCGTGTTGTCACTTTGTGTCGAATCAGAATGATTGATCACTGTGCGTTTGTACAGTTAGACTGTGTATTCCCGTGTGTTTGCCACTGGGGCGTTTTTTTCTTTTTCCCACTCGCTATCCCTCATGTATATTCATTCTTTTTGTTTCTATGTTGAGAAAGGCAGTGGTGATGGGGGCTTGCCCTGCTGTTTTACGCTGTACGATAATGACACTATCTTCTCACATTCAGTCGCCGGACCACTGCAGCTTCCATGTACGCGTACATTGGTTCGGAGTTTTCTCATGGCCTGCTCGGATATTTGTCTTCAAACTCCTTGCTTTCTGTTAGCCGCATGATGATTTTGAACCTTCAAAATTTCCGGATAATTGTTGCTGATCCGGAAATTTTCTTGGAAATCTAGCGAATACTCATCCCCGAATCTTTGTGGGCGAGTATTTTTCTTTGTCCCAGATCAGATAATCTTGGACCTCGCGCCACCCCTTGGTTTTGATAAATAACGAGTATCTAATTCTGATCAGAACGCATAACTCGAGTGAACTTTGTTCACGAATTACATGGGACGTGAACACGTGAACTATTACCGACCAAGGTCGTTGTGTTTACAAGCCAGGTCGATGCTTTTGTCATCCTTTCAGGGCCGGTTTGATAGCATTTCACACCCTCTCAGGCACCTTCTCCGCAATAAATCAATTTATCTGTTTCGTGCTTCAAATTTATGTGCGTTTTTGATATAAAAATGAGTTGACACATCACCATATCGAATTTGATTTTTCTAAGTGATTTGTTTCGAAATCAATCGCAGAAAAACAGGGTGGGTTAAGTAGCATTTCGTGCAGTATATGCTCTTCTAACCAAATTATGAATCTTTCATTTGAACTACCCAAAGAGCTCTGGTTTCAATCGACTTCTATCAGTACTTCATAATATTTGCCAATCTTCTCGCTCTACATGTGACTTTCTACTCAAATTTATATTTCCCTTGTCCTCATCCCAGCGTATGTAAATCCGGTCGTTATTCTTCTGTGTTGCTTTCTTGTTGTCTGTCTTTAGGCCCGGTGGTTGATCGCGCTAGCGCATGGTGTGCTTCTTTGGGTGTGCCATTCTTTCGATTCAGTCCACGGCTATCACTCCATATCACCCTGGACCAAGTGGACACGAAAGAACTGTTGCAGATGGTTTGGGAAGCTGAGGCTTACATTCACAGCACACGCGACCGCATCGAACAACTGGCTTCTATGCTTTGATTCCATTCGCACGCTCTTACACTCGCGTATTTTGTTCATCTAATGCAGCCAGTAAGACAGTCGAGATTTGTCTCTGGTATCATCTGCTATTCATTTCTGGCACCCTTTTATCTATTTTTACTAAGAATTCCGCTTCTGCCTGGAGCGTACTATATTTGTCTTTCAGATTCTTCCTTCGATTCTTCTCCGGCTATATTTGTCTCGGTTGTTCAGTTGGCCTGCTCTGCTTCTTTCCCGGTGGTCGTGGTGTTGGCTCATTTTACGTTCCACATGCATTTCATATAACTTTGTCATTGAATTTCCCACGCCAATTAAAACTTTTGCACGGCCTATTCATTCCTGAATCCCACGTTCACTATGTGATTTCCCACGAACAATCAAGTGAGATGTGATGTAACATTTTCGGTCCACACACACTATTTCCCGAACTATTTCCTGTCCTCTCTGAGCGGTTTTTTTGCTTTTGTCTATGCGTTTCCTCAGTGCATTCGCCGGGAACGAGATTAGTACGCGACCAACCAGCTGTAGTTTAATTTTTATCTCATTGCGCTTCTCATGTTTCCCGGTTATTCAGTCGTGTTCAAAAGAGACGAAGTTTGCCAATTGATTTATTATTATCCATATTATCGAGAGGATGTTTGTTACTGTCGAAAAAATAAAAGCCTGTAGGAAAATTTTAGCATTGTCATCTTCACTCTCAAAAGTGTTCGAACTTCGTTTAACCGCGCGCATTCCATGCCATTCGTATTGTCAGCTCCTTGCTTCGACGCTTCCGTCAGAATCGCTGCTGGTACTCCGGATCAAACATCTAGACGCTTACAAACGCCCCGTGACACTGTTTTTCTCTCTTTGTCCTTGATAAAAGTGGTTCATTTGTGACCGGTGCTGCTCGCATTAATTTAGATTCTATTGGAAAATGTCAAGGGGAAGGTGCGTGTTCCGTCACTCTGATTTTCTTGCGATTAGGGAGCATCAACGAACAACAATTCGAAGCAACAACCCAAATACGTTTTGAATCACTAATGTATCGCAATGAAACAATTGAACCATTAATGTGTCGTGGAAAAAACGAATCACATTCCTGAAAAATGGTAGTCAAACATCAAACGAGGTCATGCATGATTGTCAGGCCATTGAACAAGTGTGAAGTTGCAACGGAAGATTAGTGTGCGTACTTATACACGCGGTACAACAGAGCACTTTGCCAATATCGGCTAAACTACCATTTCTTTCTATGTGCATATCATCAGATTTAGCCTTATTTTGATGGACAAGAATTCCATCGTATGTAGATGCTTTCGGTGCGGTAAAAAAGTCGAGCTCATTCAGTCAGTTATTGATCTTGGACAGCTACGTGGGCTCTCGATTTATTCCGGGGTCCAGATACCCTTTGGTCCTACAAGTGAATTGACATTCACAGGCGCAGCTGAAACTGTGTGGGAATTTTGAACCCGGTAAATACGGTACTATATTTGTCCTGTTCGTCAGAATTTGACAGTTAGTACTAGTAGTAGTACTCACCGGGGAAATGAGCACTGTGATTAGGTTGTTATCAGGGGGAAGAATGAAGGAGTTAGTCGTACTTCTTGTCGTTTTTGCTCAGTACTATTTGACGGTACTGTTTACCATTCGTTAGTGAAGATAAGCAGTTTATCACGTGTTCATGCTCGTATTTGTATATTATGGCTTTTTCACAAGGTGCGACAAAGCTCGTGAAATCGAATTGGTCACGTGAGTGTATACAAGTATGTGGATTGCTCCGGCTTGTATCCAGAACTATACTTAAGCAATTTTCGTGTTGGCTTCTTAGTTCAATTCGGAACCAGCGTGTGGTCCTCATGAATAACTCAGACAAATTTCATTCTCAATTATTGCCAAGACGGAAGGTGATGATAGTCCTGCATATTGGGAGACTTTGTGATGACAGTTATCACGGTAGATGTTCCATTTGCATCAAAGATGCATAAGCGAGCGTAGTCTTAAAAGACAAACCAATCTGGTTTGATCCTCTTACTTAATGAGAAGTTGATTTTTGGTTCACCGGTACCACACCGAAATGATACTGAATCTTTCGAGTGAGGTTTGCATCGGCGATCAAGTATCTGTTTGGATCTACAGGATTTAAATTTGAAGCTGGCTCTATGTGACTTCAAATCACACTACTCTCCAAAAACACGTCATTGGTCTGGTGGTTGTCGCTGAAGCCGCTTGCTCACGAAATCTCTAAACCGCCGTGAACCACAGTAACTATGTTCACTTCGATCGCGAGTGAGATACATTCCCGTTAATAAGCGGGAGCCTACGGGGGGAGGGTTTTCTGCATTGCTCCCTTCGAACCCTAGTAACAGTGACACCTATGAGAAGTACGACGGATGAAATAGAACGATTTTTCGCTTTCCTGAAACAACTTGTGGCCTATTCGCCTGCATGACTGAAAGATGGAAAGGAAAATGAAACAGCAAAACAGTACGACAAAATCATTATTTCACGTAAGTAACAGCCAGTACTCATCGTGGTTAAAACAGGATGGAAGAAAACAGAACGCTAGTTATGGTGTATAGTTCCCTCGGCAAGTAAGAACAACGATTCGATACTACCGAACTTAGCACTATAAATCAAACATTTAATTTCATTGCATTCTTTGACGCACAATAAGGATACTTTTCAGGTGGAAAGTGGTGAGAGCTGCTGTCTGAGCGGAAAAAGTATCCACAATTGCTGCACCGTTAGCGATATTGAAACCCCAATAAGAATGAGAAAACATTTCATCTGCAACTACCAATTGGTTTTGTTGATAATTCTACTAAATCTAGCCTGATTGAGTTAGATGAAGCTCTGACGGTGGTCAAGTGGTTTAGATCGTTTGCTCACTGCCTCCGAGGTTCCAATTGTCCGGATCGTTACCGCACCTGACCTGTTGGGACCTTATGTGGTTCTTCACCACTCCAAGTCTCAGGGTCTGGTTGCCGTTTATTCACAACAGTGTACTGGGCCTTCGTGCCTAGGAGGTAAATGTCCCTTCCACTGCACTGATGCGTGGGGATGCGATAGAAAAAAGTGAGCGGTTTAGTCAGAATAGCATGCACACGCAAGTATGATTCACGCGTACATCGGGCTCAGACCAGACAGGGCCGATCGATACTTAGCGAGATCTGATTCGTAAACGCCGTCCGAGCCGAATCATAACTAATTTCAACACCGCATGTGTAAAATTGCAGTCAAGTCCATCCATGTAAGGGATACTGAACGACTGACCGCGGAGTATGCGTTTGCATACGTTTCTGTCCTGTGCACGCGATTATTTTCACCGAACACAACACTGATCTATCAAGGCCTCGTGAGCCTCCAATGGTAATCGCGAGCTTGTGTTGTCGGTTCTCTCTGATAGTGCTGAGGGCCTTCATACGAGACCTACGTTCCACCATTGTAGTCACTTGATGGACAAAATTCGATCGAATTGGAGGCTAGCCACTCTACAGTAAGACCAACCGGCACACTGTTAAGAGTACCATCCATGAAAATGAATCACAGAAGTTGTTCAACGGACTACTCGGTCAAGTTAAGGGCCCTAGTTACCTCAACTATTCTGTCTTCCGTAAACACGTCACTGATTACCTTAATTTTTTGCTTTGATCTTTGTTGCCCATTTGAAACTGTCCACATCCAAACTGATTGATATCTTTTACCGGCACTTAAACAACTGTGAAGAGAAAAAGAGAGCAGACTTACAAACATGGACAGAATAAGCGAGTCAAAAAACTCACCAAACTGATCAAACCTGAAATCAAATGCCTGAATAAATTGTAATGTAGATACCATTTCAGGAAACGTTATTTGTCGTGGCATGTGGGAAGCCATGAAACGTGACAATAATTCGAAAAAACAAAAGAAAACGTTGCGGTTGAAAAAAAACTTTGATTTCAGCTCGGTATCGCAGTCTACTTGCAGCCCAGTCTTCAACCATTCATCTCACCCACCAACTACCAAACCCATTATGGTCTTCCCACGGCTGTGCAAAGTGAAGATCAACAAAGCTCCTGGTCCAGATGAGCTATCACCTGTTAGGCTCAAGGACTGTGCCAACGCCCTCTAGGTTCCACTGGCCAGTATCTTCAACAATTGTCTAGCAAGCGGGAAAATCCTTCACAATTGCAGACTCGCCAAGATAACGCCTGTCTGCAAGAAAGAACTCGGGGAATACCGCCTCATCGCTTTTATATGCTAGGATATATTATTTTTCTTACTTTCTGACGAATCACATACAGTCCTCATTATTAGGTTTCCTTTCCTATCTGCAAACAATGAACCCATATCAATATCACCAACGGTTAAATATCATGGTGTTAGATTATCCCTTAATCTTTCATGGTCCATGCATGTTCAACGGACTTTTTATAAAGTTAGAAAATTGCAATGTTTCTATCCGTCTAGAGTTATTTTCAGTCCCAAATCAGTTTGTTTTTGAATTTGTGACTGAATGCCTTCTCCCGCACTGGTTCTCATTTTCTGAGAATGAACTGGCTTTGTCAAATTCAGACAACAGCACATGGGTTAAGGTACAAACAGATGAAGCTGATTCTGAATGCATAGTATTCATCGGTCAAGAGAAACTATTGAACCGAACTATAAATTCTTTCTGTTCGTATTGGTCAGAGAACGCGAAGCGGGACATCCAAATACGAATTTTCGGAAGAAAACAAAGTGTGTTTAGAGTATCAAATTAAGATTGGCTGATCAATATATAAATATAAATATATATATATATATATATATATATATATATATATATATATATAAGCTGTATTAGCCAGAGGATGAAGTTAATGAAAACGAGCTTGTTAGCTATCGTACCTTTTTCCATAATGCAATGGGATTATTCGGTGACTTACGCAGTCGCAACGATAAACTGGTCGCCAAAGTGCCCAATAGTTATTTGTGCTTCGAGACCAGACTTGCGGAAACGAGAGTAACGATTGAATTTCTTGACAGCTTCATCCGAAGACGTATTGGAAATCACTGAGACGTACCCGGATTTAGTTACTCAAAAGCGTCAAGCGAGGAATCAAATTAATACTCTACGAATGAACGCACAACAGTTTGAACGGAACAGCGCACAAAGAAGACATGTTTTCGATGGTCTAGACGAACACCAACGCATCCGGTTTGAGCGTTCTGTTGCTGATGTGATCACAAAACGGATCGATAAGAACATAGTCAAACTGCAGGACACTATAAACGAGTCAAAACCACGGACCAATCTCCCAACAAACCCACAGCGGCTTCTACACAACTTTTCTGTTTGTTTATGGATGCATCACTTCTGGAAGCGTTATCACTAGGTTTGAGTTTCTGTTGTTCGGCTCCAGGGAATGATCAACTGGATGTAGAAGTGCGGTTTGAGAATTTTTACACTCAAACTCGTTCACTAACAGCGACATCACAAGAAGCGACCGAAGATTTCAAATCTTTCCTTGTTGACTATTCTTATCAAAACCATCGAACCCAGAAGAAATTTAGAGGCACTATCAGCAACCGTTAAGAGTTCTTAGGGGAAATGAAGACATTGTTATTGCCGGGCCCGGCAAAGGCTCCGGAGTTGTGCTAATGAATCGCACAGACTACATTGATATAATGGATCCATTCTACGTGACTCAACAAAATTTACGGAATCCAAAGGAGAGGACAGAACCAAGACAGTGGAAGAAAAACTTACTGCAGCCCTGAGAATACTGAAAGAGCAGAATTATATTTCGAATGGCACTTACGAACAGTTACGACCTACGGACACTAGTATTCATCGTCTATATGGCTTATCGAAGATTCATAAGTCGGGGGTACCACTGAGACCGATACTTGATATGAGCACTTCTCCCTATCACTCCACTGTTCGCTGGCTCGTCGATATACTGGAACCAGCACGCAGAAGCATTGCTCAATACAGTCTCAATGACACATTTCAATTAGTAGAGTTAATGAAAGAACAAAATACGACAGGACTTAACATGGCATTTCTGAATGTAACATCACTATTTATGAGCCCCCACATCTAGGAACTATCGAATATTTGTGCAATCATATAATGGGAAACCAAATAAACGTTGGTATTCCAGTAGTCAATCTGAAAGAACTACTTCTACGGTGTACGCTAAATGTCCGGTTCGGCTCCAACAACTAGCTTTAACGACAAACTGATGGAGTTGCGATGGACTCGCCTCTGGGATCCCTACTTGCCGACATTTTCGTTTCCAAACTAGAAAATGGGGTACCCAAAGACACCATAGAAAGACTACCCAGTTACTGCCGGTACGTGGACGACATTTCCAGTATGGTTGAAAATATGTTCACCTAGATGAACTAGTGGAAAAGTTTAACCAAGCTCACAGTGCGCTCACTTTCACATTCGAAGTAGAATTAGGAGGCAACTTTCATTTTATGGATGTAGACCTTACGAAAATGGAAGATGGGAAGCTCGTCCGCCGCATATATCGTAAGTCAACGTGGACAGGCCAGTACACACATTTTGCCAGTTTCGTGCCTCTAAAACGCAAGCAGAATCTAGTTCGGTCCCTAGTGTCTCGCATACGAAAGATCTATTCCGAGGAAACAGTGAGTGATGAATTAGACCACATAAGACAATTGCTACTAAACAACGGGTACCCGGAACGTCTCATTCAAAAGAACATTTTGGAAGTATCTAAGCGACCGTTCATAATGACCGCCAAGAAAAAAGTATGGCACAAGCAACTTCCCTTCAAAGATGTTAAATGCGAAATACTAGTTCGCCGCTACTCTACGCGCCCTCTTCACTAGCCGGGTAATGATTTCTGTGAATGCCTGTCTCTTCCTCCTCTGTTTTAACCTAATTATTTGTATGCTCATGTTCGGCAATTTACGTAGGAAAATCAACAAGCCAACTGTCTCAAAGAATCAAGGAACACAAAACAGTTTGCCTGAGGACAAGAACTAGAACCGTAACCAGTGCAATCGTAGCGCACCTCGCCGACACAGGGCACCAGGTGGACGACGAAGCCTTCAAGATAATCTACAAAGTGGCTGTGAATTTTTCGAAGATCGTTCGTCAACTCAATTTGGGAACAGCATAGGCAGTAGCGATTAGGATGTTAAATCCATCTCTTTGTTCACACAAGCGATTTGTCAAGTCACCTCAGCTACCCTGGCCGCGGTCGGAAAATGGGAGACAAAATCAAGGTAACCTCTCAGTCGTGACCGGGAGCAGCCAATCCATTCCAGATGTACTTTCTACACCGGATTTTCCCAACCATGAACAACCAACTTCCCACCCTGTTCCGAACCGCACAATACCTACAATATAAACTACCAATCTTAATTTGATACTCTAAACACTGTTTCTTTTTCTCGGAAAATATGGATTCCTATCATATATATATATATATATATATATATATATATATATATATATATATATAATGATGAAATAGGATAACTCAGCAAATTAAATGTTTGGGTATTCAGTAACTACGAGACAACCTCGGACCCAGTTGCACGAGTTTCATAATCTGCACCGAAATTTTAAGTGGATTAACAAGCTCGATATCTGGTCGTACACTCATAACCCTACCGTTTTGCATACGCACGTACTTGGTTTTATTCTGAATGAACACGTGTGATTCTGACCAGGCCGAGGTCCAGCGAGTATTCTCAGAACATTCGATGTGTGGAAAAAGCAGTTCGGTATTAACCAGATAATGCAAATCAAGATTGTTACGACTGCCATTTTAGAGTCTGAGAGGATTAGCACGTCCGGGACGGTTAACTGTTGTGCCCCTTAAGGCATCCCCCATCTCCTTGGTCTCTATCGTCTAAAAAGCTCTCACCCGTGGCTCCACGAAGCTGAAGTACACAACAGCGGCCACACCCCGGCAAACTACTTGACAGGCGGGCTAAACCAGGCTGAGGGTTACCGAGGTCCAAAAAAAAACGTCGGCGAGATGGTGTTCGTAATGCGAAGATATGCTCTCGGGTGGGCGCACGAGATCCACTGATCCAACGGCTAGAAGAATGAACAAAGAGCTTATGCAATTCACATCAGGACTGAAAATTTAGAACCTGGAAGACAGAGCAGCGACTACAGAGGAGCGAGAACAAACTTGTTGTTCCTGTTGTGAAAATTTGGTGTGAACATCCTGAACTTCACCAGAAAAACGCGAGAAACGAAGATGTCTCAACTGATGCTGTCGTCAGTGGATCGTTAGACTGCGGGCTAACCCAAGCACAAGGTAAAACCAATGACAAAAGTGACCCTTATTTGGTTGAGACAGATGTAGTTGGTCCCTTGACCGTGCGGTTGCCAGACGGTAACGTGCAACTCATATACTTACTTTTATGCGGCTATCCCCTAAGAGAGGATGAGCCGGCTTCATAGATGTCGCGGATTGCGACTGCCCACGAACGGCGGTCAGAGGCGAGATCGGAACAGGAGATCACGTTCTGGTTCCGGAGACAAGCATCGTGAACAGAACGGAGCCCCAATCGCTCGACGACCAACCTGGGAGTGCTGATCCATGTTTTCAGTTGTTCTCCAAGTCGGCCATGTCAACCTTGGTATGGAACAGGTGACAAACACCGTTTTGAGATCTCGTTATTTGAGTGTCGCAGTGTGTTCGAACCACTGCGGAAAATCGTCGTCGGAGAAATACCGACAACTTCTTATTACCGAAGAAACGTTCTCTTGTCGCGTCGTTTGTTATTTTATCGCGCCAGGTCAATGTGAGGATCAGTCGCAGATACTAATGGTTTTCCGGCTTTGTGAGGTTCTAGACGCGTGATGGTCAAGTTTCGCAACCCTAGGTCATTTCGCACCCAAAGTGACTTACGAGGCTGGAAAAATGCTCTCCCGGTAACATGTACTGGTTGTGCGGACTGTACAGCGCAAGTCGGAAAGATCCTGGTCTTTGGTGTATTGAAATCCGATGCCATCGTTTTCGCGAAGAAAACTAGACGATTCAGAACTGGCTGTAAGGTAGTCGAACAGTCGCCTGGGATAACGATATAGTCAACGAATTCAAAATGTTCTGAGAAGACGCTTGGGCTGAGCTAAACACCAGGAAAGTCGAAGAGCGCTTGCTGCATTATCGAGCCGATAGCATAGTTGAATATGACTGGCAACCACGGCCAACCTAATAAAACATCGGAGTTGAGGGAAAATTCACCTCATTCGTCAACATCATCATTATCGTACAGCGTAAAACAGTAGGGCGAGCTCCACTGACCATTGCTTCCCTCATCATGTTGCATGTAGAAAAAGAAAGAATGGGTGTACAAGATGGACAAGGAGTGGACCTACAGCGGTGGGAAAAAGAAACAAAACTCTAGCAGCCAACACAGGGAATACACAGTCTAAATGTACAAACGCACAGTGATCAATCATTCTGATTCGACACAAAGTGACAACACGAGCAAAACTGATCACTGTTCGCTGTCATATCCTTCAGTATCTATTGCCAACTGGTTGAGCGTCTTTTGGACCCAAACCACGGAGATGTAAGGCACCTAATTTTCTTTAGGTCGCTGTACATTTTCTCATTCCCCGCTGCCACGTCATCTGTTGCCCTACACGTGTATTCTTTGATTCTCCAGCAACAACGGAAAGTAGGGCACGGTATGATAGACAAAGCAACACGTGCTCCAACCAACAAAGTCTACTAAGCTGCATACGCTGTGATAGAATATTCTATGAACCAGTACCCAATACTCGATATCCGATCTCAGCATTGCTCACCCAGCTATTCCATCCAATCTTAGCAATCCTACTTAGAGATCGATGGTGGAAAACCTCAAGGTGACGAACATCTTCCGAAAGCACACTCCATGTCTCGCGACCATACAAAAAAACAACGCATTGCGGCATAGTATACACGACCTTTCAACTTCAGTGAAATATCAAGTCACCGCAGTCCAGTGTATGCCGCTTGAGCCTTGGATATACGCATGCTCACCTCTACTACCTTGCTCCCATTCGGCGTCACGAAGAGTAAAATCCCGGTCGGTGCATTCTCCACGTGGGCGGAATCCTGCCTGTCCTTCGCGGGCGTTCCTCTCGCGATCCAGTGTCAGACGGCACGGCAAATCGAGGCTAATAACTTGGGGACTATCGGAATTAGACAGAGCCCATGATGGTTCCTACTGTCATTGCGTATTGTCTTCTTGAAGAGAGGTACAAACAACGACTTGCCCCATAATAACAGAATATGCTTCTCGTTACAAATGTTACGGAGCAAGGTGGTAGGTGGTTTTACCAAGGCATACCCACTCAGTTTGGAAACAACTGGGGTGAGCTCGTCAGGACCAGCCGCTTTCCCACGCTTCAGTAATCGAATGCTCGACTCTGCTTCCACTTACGATTGGGGGCGCAAGTGATACTTCCCAGGGAATCGCAATTGTTGACGTCGGACTGACTACATTAACGCGCGGCCTGCTAAACTGCTCCTTGAAGTATTTGGACCAACGGTCCAGCCTTTGCCATTTGCCATGAATAGGAACTCCATTTCTTTTGCATATCATTTCTCTGACTGCGACTTGCCGTCCCACGGTGTCGCGAATATGGTCGAACAGCCTTTGACTGTTATCTGAAACAGCTGTTACTTTCATGTCTTCGGCCACCTTGATCTACTAATTTTCGCGATCATTCTTAAGGCTATTTGTAACTTCCTCTGGCGGATGTCTTCCTATCTTATTCATCTCTTTAGAGTTCGAGAACTGCCGTTTCTGCTACGTTAGACTAAGCGACTCTCGAAAAACCCAGTGTCTCTGATGGACATCGGATCTAAGAATGCAGGTGAAACCTGCTGCCGCACGCACTTCCTGCTGGATATGGGCCCTGTGCTCACCTACTACACTATTCGTCGCAGTTCGTAGCTCACGCGCTAATTTCTGTTCATAAATGGTGCGAACTTCTGGATCAGATAAACGTTATACGGCTAACCAGCCTTGCCCATCACGACGAGACTGCACCTTGGCGTGGTGTGATGGCTTGCGTGCCTGAATGACACAAAGAGCTATGCAAGATGGCTTCCTTAAGCCGGAGATGCAATCATGCCTGACAGGTCAATGGGTAGAGGCCAGACGAAGTCCAGTTTCTGAACCAGTTGATGAACAATACCTGGTTCTTACCACTATGCCCCGGCAGAGGACACTCCAGCGAATAAACACGGAGAATAACAGTTTATCGGTCTAAAAACCTCCACTAGATGGAGGTAGAGGTGGAGTACCTGGGGTTTCTCTCGACGATGGGAGAAATCACCGCACTTCATAAAGCAGCTATCGCTCGCCTAAACTGGGCAGCGCCCAGCCCAAAGGATTCTGCCCCGTCCACGTTCCGCTTGATCCATTGGGTACATGGGGCTAATGACTGAATCTGAAAAGCGGATGGATAACAGAACACCGACGACAAGACAGAACGTAGGCAACAATCACGTCTCATGTGACAGACCGGAAGAAGTTCCTTCATGGGTTCTTCGGTCACCTTCCCGTGCTGGGTTAGCATCTCTCCTGTAACGGGCCTTACCAGTTTTCCGTCTTTTAACTTATTGTCGATGCAAATCGCCATAGGTAATTGCGGCTGTGACGAAAGCAGTAGTTCAGAAGTTGGACATAAATAGAATGCACTCCTTAAGCCCATATGTTCACTTCATTGGGCTGCCTTTACCGTCCGCACACTAGTTTAGATGGAGCAACATGCTACCCTCGCTAGAAATCTTGACACTTTAAAACCAGATATATGCTGTGTCTCTGAAACGCACATACAAGACCCCACTTCTATGACCACGCTTTGCACCCCGGATACAACCTCAGTCTCTCATTTCACTCTCCGTGTGCTGGGTGATTCGGTGTCTAGAGCTCGTGGTCACGCTGCCTTTGGGATTGCTGTGAGCATGAGAGCCGAGTGTGCACTGATAGACTGGATTCCAGTCAGTAGTCGTTTGCGTGCGTGTCAAGAGCAACAAACTGGAGCGTTGTTGCTTGTTCATCGTGTCTGTGTATGCGCCGACTGACTGCAGTTCCTCTGAGATCAAGGACGAATTCAACCAGGATTTGTCTCAACTGCTTCGAAGCGCACGTTCTACAGACGTGGTGGATTTTTGTTGGGGATTTCAACGGTCAAGTTGGCCGTTTGAGAGATTCCGAAGGGCACATTGGAGGCCCAATTGCTATCCCAGTTGATCGTAACGGTAACGGTGATCGTTTCATTCAGCTGTGTTCTGACCGCATATTGTTTCTGGCAAAGTACGAACTTGTGCCACAAGAAGCGGCATAGACCCACATGGCGTCCTCCTACGTCTTTACAACGCTGGACTCAGATTGACCAAATTGTGATTGGTCACCGCTGGAGTGGATCAGTTGAAGATTGTCGTTCATTTTAGTCTATGCCTATGGACTCAGATCACGCCTTGGTACGTGCTCGTTTCTGTTTACGTCTGGCCTAAAGAAAAATGTAGCAATGTTTGGGGTGTGTTTTGCACCTTCAGAGTGTAAAATGCTGTTGCAAGACTGGGTTGGATCAACATCAAACCTTGTGTTTTCCGGGGAAGCTGTAGCTGGGGTGGATAAATTCCGTCACCTGGGTAGTTACATCTCACCAGGTGGACAGATAACGGATGAAGTGTTATCGCGTATACAGAAGGTCCATTTGGCTTTTGCCAACCTCCGTCATCTGTGGCGTCGGCGTGACATCCGATTGTCTGTTAAGGATAGAGTGTACACTGCGGTGGTTAGATCAGTTGTTTTATACGGCTCAGAAACATGACCATTGAGGGTAGAAGATAGGCGAAGACTGTCGGTGTTTGAGCACCGATGTCTCGGTAGCATTGCCTGAGTATGGTGGGAACACCGTATCAACAATGCTGAGGTTAGGCGTAATCTTTCGGGAACCTGAGATCAGTCTCTGGATCAAAACAGGTTAAGGTGGTTGGGATGTGTTACGCATGCCCAACGATAGACTTCCTCAGCGTACGCTGTTCTCTGAGGCAGGTGGTGATTGGAAGGTAGGTCGAGGTGGTTAGGCCATGGCATGGCAAAAAGGCATGAAAAACTTGACCAGTGGACTTATCCGAGTAGGACGTGTTAGACTTCCAGGTTGGGGTCCACGTGATCGGCATACTAAACGGTTGGAGACGTTAAGTGATATGGCTAGGTGTCGCGGTCAGTGGCGTAGGTGCATTCGGACTCTTTCCTTGTCATCTTGATTTCCCCTTTGTAACTCGACGTTTTGGCTGTTTATCATTATGCTCCCATTGTTTTCACCCTTTACTCAACGATGTTGGAAGGCAGCAACGGAAACCAGAGCACAGAAGTGCGAGGTTAATGGTGTGATAAACTGAAACTGAACCAAGTATGTGGCTTGTGTTGATGACCATGGAGCTGGAGAGATAATCGCACTGAAACAAATGCGAGGTCCGACTGCATGTAGGTAGGCCAGAGGATTTACGGCTCTGGAACGCAGCTTACTGCCATATGATCAATCTGATTCAGTACCTGTTGAGTGAGATCGCCATCTTGCCGTGCGACGCGAGCTGTTCGGAAATTCGTAATAGACAGGAACAACCGATCGTCTGCACAAAACTAGAGAAGCCTATCCCCGTTTCTGTACAGCGAGCGAATAAGGTACAACAACCATCTAAACAAGCTTCTGATGCACTAATTTTGCCAACTTGTGCATTACAATCACCTGATAGCTTTACAATGTCAGAATTTTTGCTCCTGCGAACGAGAATCGTGAGTTCATAATAGAACTCACCCTTCTGCGTGTCAGAGATGCATTCTGTTGGAGCGTATGACGAGACTACAAAAAATCTTCGCCTAACACAGCTTTCCTTTCGAACGCCAACTGACCCCTCGAATCTTATAGCGTATAGATTACAATTAACCGAAATTCTGTCTAGAAGGCCAGCTTCAGCTTCGTCATTCAAGACTATTCCTACATCACGTTGACCAGCAGCTCTAGCTGCTTCGTCTCCTGAAGTGAGCAGGAAACGCCTCGATGAGATACCAGAAGGGGTTTGTTGAATCACACTGCTCGAATCCTGGGTGCGCGTTTCACTCACGCAGCAGACATCAATCGCCAAAGAGTCCATTATGAGCGCTAGGCACACCTGCTGACCGGCCTGCATGACTGTACGCACGTTAAAAGATGCGCAATTTAGAGGCTGATGAGGTTTGAGAAAATGCGAGTTACAAGATGGAGGATTACTCAAGATACTATCTGACAGTGAACTGTTGTGAGTATCGAGCGTGTTATCAGTGGAAGTATTATGGTTGGACAGAGGGGACAAAGGGATATGGCTGGTGACAGAAGACAAACGTTGAGTAAGAGGGAATTCTGAGTAGCAGCCCACTTATCACTACCTACCCCACTCGACGTAATAGGCAGCGAGATCCTGACTATCCTGCATGACCACCGGTGCAGTATAAAATTATTTGTAGTTGTGCATTTCCTGGGAGATTTTGGACGGATACTGCCAGAGCATCGATCCGCTAAGCAGGAGAACAATAAGGGTTATCAACAAAAGCTTTTAATTTTACCAAAAACGTGTCCGCAAGGCAGCAGAAGTCGCTCAGTGGAAGTCCAACTGCTTGGACTAACAGTTTTTCCACAGACTTTACAGACTGAGTTGCCAGCTCAAATCGGCCCCTAACCTGGAGGACCAGGAGACTGATTCGTCAGTCCTCGTCCCATTAACCTTCCAGGTATGATTGAATTTTCGGCTTGAGATGACCAATCTTGTATAGCTCGTTAGGTCGCTAAGGTGCACAACCCGCCACACCCCGTCAAGGCGTAATCTCGCTAAGACCGATTCTTCTCCGTATCCCTTACTGCGGCGGAAGCTTCCTTGATTGGGACGAGTGAATGCGTCCCTCGCGGCCGAGAAGCGGTTCAGCGGAAGCACGGAGAATATCTATGGAGCCACGTCGACCAGGATGGTTCCGCGGTAGTTGTTGCACGCTGTCCTGTCACTTTTTCTGGGAGAGAGAGAGAGAGGAGAGAGAGAGAGAGAGAGAGAGAGAGAGAGAGAGAGAGAGAGAGAGAGGAGAGAGAGAGAGAGAGAGAGAGAGAGAGAGAGAGAGAGGAGAGGAGAGGAGAGGAGAGGAGAGGAGAGGAGAGAGAGAGAGAGAGAGAGAGGAGAGGAGAGGAGAGGAGAGAGAGAGTAGGTTTGAGGTTCCGCAGTACGTGGGAATTTGTTCTTCCCCCCAAATAGAACGAAATGGCATGTGTAGGGGCTCTAGCAGTGTCAGAAGGCAGGATTTACGTAACTCCGGTCCGATACCGTCTTCGCCCGAGGCCTCTCGGTTATTTATACTGTGTATCGTGGCAGTTATGTACTCTAAGTAAGGGCGCTGGTATTATTGTCCTAGTTTCCATTCTGGATTGTGGGCATTTGAATTACCAAGCTTGTAGAATGGTTCAGTAGACTGTCAAAGTACTCGATCAAACTCTGCATTTTTTCCGTTTTTCCGGAATCAGCATCCCGGTAGGGTTGCGAAGGCGTGGTTATGCTGGCTGTCGCTTGTCGGATGCATTTCGAATGGGAGGGAAGAGTTTTATTCCGTCCCACTAGGTCTACTGAGAGATCTATTCCGCCCACTAATTATCTCATTTTATTAGCACAAAACAGGTTTATAGAGGAAGAAACAAAATGACGTCAATCGTTGCAAAGCAGACTAACTGGTTCATACTGGAATCAAGTAGTCTGTCTTCTGATTGGTTGATTGATCACAGGACCAGTTATCACTTGACGGGACTCCGTTCGCATCTCATCGATCCACTACTTTGTCACTTGCGCATCCGCTGGCACAAGCACTGACCTGGATTCCGGACAGTCACTGACACGCCGATTGCTGACGGGACATGGCTGGCTATCGGCCATGAGTCAGCACAAACCTTCACAAACACAGTTTGCCACCGCTCCATATTGTTCGCGATTTCGGACTAGTAGTTGTTTCGGTCTTTTCTTGCCGAGTTGGTGGATTTTCATCGAACTAGCCAAAAGCCAGAGGAACCATTAAAAGGGGGTTTCTAGCCTTTTTGGATAGACGGAAGGTAGTTCTCGACATTCAGTCCGTCTGTCGTTGTTTTATAGTGCCCAGTTCGTCGAACGTGTGACTTAGATGGAGACTGTCCACTACTATATATTGAGCAATGGTGAAGCGGCACAATCTCAGTAGCATTGAAGCAATCAGGCACGAGTTTTTGGTAACAACAATCAAACGATCCTGGATGCACTGGGCTCAATAATCGATCTCCACGACTGATATATAAAAACAAGGCTCACGTAAGTGATTTTCAAGAATCAGAGAGAGCACACCACCGGGAGGGTTGTGGAATTGATGACAACACGTACACGGACAGGTCTTGGAGGGGGATTTGAGGGCAGCTCACAGAACACGGATCACTTTCTTGAGGGGGAGGAGTCTGGTGGAGTATGAATATTACTTGCTGAATAACTGAGTAGTTAATTGCCAAAAACACAATAATGGACGGTCGTGGAGATAATGGACGTGATCACGTCACACGGACTGAATGCAACAAGACGAAGAAAGGCATACAAACCACATAATGCATCCCCAATCGAACTAAGACTGCTTCCATATGGATTGGATACGGAGGGTGGAAATAAGTAGTTTTGTAAGCCTGGTTCATTTTGTCGATGTCAAAATGAGTGGTTTGCAATAAATGATCGATTTGCCGGCACATCCAGCGGACAATTACAAATGTAGTTCACACCATACAACAGATTCGTTGTTTAGAACGATGTTCATACCCCTGGCCATAAAAGTCTGGATGACCGTCAAGCGAAAGTAGACCAGAATTTCTGAGCAATGACCCATTGTGGTACGGTCCCCATTGCATCTCCCTCCGTTCAAGCCACATTTCTCAGCAGTAACTCAGCAGCCTAGAAAAGTCGCGAATCTCTGCGGTCAATTTCGACCTCATTTTACGAATACCACACTGCCTACTAATGAGTAGTGAAAACATTAGGCAGAAACGAAGCAAACCTGTTGACATCACGGAGTATACAACAGCTAAACGACTGTGAAGTGTGACTAAAGATCGCCTTTTTCAAAAAACTGGTCGCAAAGACCGGTTCATCTTGGAGAAAGGATCTTCACCTGAAGATCAATTCACCGGTGTTACTCGGTTGGAGCCATTCCGTGATTTGAAACAATACTGGTGTGTATAAAATGCTGGACAAGCGCAATGGTTGAAATCTGTCAAGTATCAAATGAACACCGTTTTCAAGAGAGAGAAAAGGAGGTCCGCATATAGTTTGTAAATTATGTATTATTAGTTAGGTAAAAAACTGCTCAAAAATAGAAGGCATGTAGCGTAAATGCGGAAAGCAGCTTAGTATTTGTGATGTAAAATGTGTCGCGAGGGTGGGCACGGCAAGCAAATGAAACGGAAGCGCCACGATATAAAATAAAAAGAGACATTACGAAGAAGCAACAAACTAAATAAAGCCAGATGAGTCCTGAGATGTGATGAATTGATTAGAGATTGTCAAAGTGACTGCAAGAAAGTACTATAAATGACTGATTGATCGATCGATCGCAATTACTCTAGAACTCCGTGAAATGATGTTTTATTCGGGGACTTAATTGCCTTGTGACAAAGAAATACCTTCGGCTGCCAGCTGCAGGCTTGTCGTCACCCGCTCCCACATGCGTTTGCAACGTTCCGCACGACGAAGTTGCAAACACGCGTACGCATAAAACAATTCGTTCAGATCGGACTGATGAACAGACTCAAAATGCAATGTCTCCCAAAGCACATCCATACAAGCGGGGGCAACCTGCAGAACACAGAGAAAGGAAACCGTCGGACCTCAATTACTTTGTGTGAAAAAAACGGAGCTTTGCGGTAAATGTCTAATTTTTCCACTGAATGTGAGTAACAAGTGGAAATTTTTGAGGAGAAAAATTTTCAAATTAGTTCGACTGCAAAGGGACTAATCAAATATATACTACTCGCTTCCTGCAATTTTTGCTTCGTTATTTATACAAAGACGATAAGAAAACAATATTTTTTCGATCTTATTCAACATAACTTAATACATTTATGCCCACTCTATGTGCAGACCGTGCATAAGGCAAGATGCACAAAGAATTACATAACATTCATCATGACTGTGATATAATCTGAGTGAGCGAAGATGTGAATGAGACTTCCAGTTCCACGCGCTGTGATGGATACAAAAAGCACCAGAAATATCTGCATTTAAACACAAGCAGTTACTTCGCGGGACAAGCCCAAGGTTTCAGCCCAAAGTTTTGTTGGATAAACTAAACAGGTTTTCCGAAAATGGACCGTGGATTTCGTCAGAAATACGATTTTATCTCAAAACGCTGAATGATCAAAATTTGTCGTATTTTCAGTCTCTATCTACATTAACCAATATTTTCCGCGCCATCAGACATTACTAGCGCATCACCGCTTGCTTAGCACTAGTTCGCTCTCCCTCTGCTGCTCTCCCGACCATTGACCATCAAGCACGTATGCGTATGCGTGCCCATCGTCTACGTTTCCGTGCTCCATTTGCACGTGCACGTTCACCGTTTACTGTCTGTATGAGCTGAGTTAGATATATTATTTGATTGATTTATTCACTGAAGACCCAGTACAGATAACAGAAGCATGATGCTATGCAGCACAAGAAAATTCGCGCATTGTCAGTAAAGTTCACTGCCCGGCTGTCAAACCAATCACCAGAGAGGTGGTTCATACACGGTTCGGGGTAGATCCAGGGTCTCCAGCGTACCTTTATATTACAGATAAGCTGGTGACCAGCAGCAACTTTCATACGCCTCCTCTGAGTGACCACGTTGGGTAAATGAAACACGACAAACGGCCGTGGTCTTATTTAATGTCAAGCCACATCCGCCACGTCGCAGTGACGCCCACGGATTTATGTGAAGTTTGTGTAAGAGAACGCTTATCAGGCAGAAAGACCATATTCTTGAGCAGCGCCAATGATCGTCCGCGACTGCTTATTTGGTGAGCTCATCATCCACTTCCCTGGCGATCAACCACCATCAGACTAGCAGCTTTCCCCTACCCACGACCTAGAAAGGCACCCGGTAGCATACAGCCCTGCTCCAACGCGCATTCCACCTATGTAACTAATTTGAATAAGTCAGCTAAAAATTTCATTCAACTAGTAATACTACTTCATCGGATACCTCTGTACCTTTATTCAGTGATGAGGTAGTCAAGAAAACTAGTTATTAGCTCGGCGGTGAAGGTTATTAGGTTTCAGAGCGGAACGTTGTTAAGCCGTACAAACCTCGTGTTTCAGCCATCTATTTTATAGAACTTAGTAAGGCGACTCGTGCAACGGTCTTGGGTACTGAATGCCAGACAATTATTGTAATTAGTGGATTCGCGCCGCAACGGTGGTGGATTTTGAATGTCAGACAATCGATGTAATTAGCGGATTCACGCCGCAAAAATCAACGATCCGCTGCTTTAGATTTCTGTGAGATAAAGTGTTTTACTTAATGGACAAAGGGGAGCTGGTGTGAAGAATCGGCGAATGTCATTATTAGGGCTCTTTGGCTAGAGCCTAGATGCGCTTGACGGATTTACTTCGCTCGACTAGCTTTGATGTCAAGCCGCGTTTTCAGTTCTGACTACTGACCACATCGTCACCATTACCAAGCTTTGTTTTTCTACCGTGAATGATTCAGTACAGGTCATTCAACCATTTACCTCGCACCTATGCGCGCCGGTTTCAGTTGCCACCCCGAATCATCGTTCGGTGAAGGGCAAAGAGGATAGAAGTGCGAGGTGGAAAATAGCCGAATTCAAAAAAAAATTAACGGAAATCATGACACCAATCGAATGCAATTACGCCATTGACCGCGACACCTAGCCACATCAGTTAATGTCTCCAACTACCTGGAAGGCGGGTCTCGTGAACAACAACCCAGAACTCGAGCACGTCCTACTTGGCCAAGTCCACTGGTCAAGGTTTTCATACCTTTTCACTATGTCAAGGACTAACCGCCTCGACCTACCTCTCAACCATTACATGCCTGTGTTTCTAACCCACTTGCTGCCTTTCAGTCGGTATGGAACCAATAGACTAACTTTCCTAGAGCGATCTCACACAACTGTTTATCAATAGCCACGACTCACTCCATACATTAAAGGAAATGTTTGAATAACTGACACAAACCATCTCGCTTGATATAAAATGTACTCTAACATCGCAGAATGCAACAGTAGACATACGGTTGAAATGTCTCCGTGCAAGGCGTTTTGTATGCTCCTGCTGTCTCTCTTAATGGGACAGATGTTTTTCCCGAGAAGTGAATGGCAGTGGATACAAAGAAGTCGACCGTATCGGTGATGACGTACGGTACAAGCAGAAATGGTTCATCACGCCAAACAAACCTTGTCCAACATCTAAGACACTAGAGGCATAGCACAGAAGAGACTGAAATGATCTGAAGATAGAATTCATCCTGAAAGCACGAATACCGGGGAGAAGTCAAGTAGCAGAACAGCCATAGATAAGAACACTGACTCACTGGTAGATAGAAATCAAATGACTAGTGATTTTAGTACGACGGGTGAAGTCGTGCCCAAATGAGATCACGTACGTGTGTCGGCGCACGCACGCAACTTCATGTGCGGCGGGATGGTCGAATCCGTCCGTCTCCGAACTTGTGCACGTCCGATTACAGGTGCACACACACAGCATGTTTGGTTACGCCGTTCCTAACTCAATCAAGCGACTGTGGCATGCCAACATTCATTCCAGATCACTCTTTTGGGAATGTCGTGATTATCGACCTCTGGTTTGGCGACCGAGTACTACAAGGTTAGCAAACTGTGACGATGATCACATTACATTGTGTCACTAGCACAGCCGGTTGCACACTAGAAATACCGAGCGAATGCTTCATTGAACCGACATTTCTGTCCTATGTGAGGTACCAGTGCTGATGTCCAAGTGCGTACACAGAACAATTAAATTCACTGCGATGCATCTACGATGTGAAAACAGCGCCAATATAAGGGTCATATAACTAACCACAGATTATTTGGCAACAACTCATTCACAATATCAAAAAGACTGGAATATATTAGGACAGCTAGAAACTCACGCCCACTGTATGCTTTGATGCTTCAGGTACGTTGACTGATTGTCGTTCGGGACCGGAGGGTGGTGCAAACGAATCGATTGTCCCTTCAATCTGCGATCAATAATCAAGGGGTCATAAGCATGAGGCGTCCGACGGGATCGATGTGAACGCCCAGTGAAACAAAATATTAAAAATATGAAAGGAGTAAGACGTCACCACATTTTAGCTTGTGCCCAGAGACAAATGCCTCATCCATCGACAGCAGGTAGTAAATGCTGAGAACTTTATTATTCGGCAATGAGATTCTGCATAGAATTTCATTAGTTGCGCCGAGGCAACCACGCCATACCAGTACAACGGTGAGGCTGTAGGCCAGCATATTAATGGAGACCTGTTGGGACACTGACTGAAGGTTGGTTTATGGGGGCTTTGTTTTTGTGTTTCTCTACTTTGTAGATGGGATAAGTGCAATCCCCTTTGGAAGTGCTGCTGCTCAGCGTTACAATAGCACAAACTGGCATTCAGTATGTGGATAAATATGAGTACACCGGAAGTAGTCGCGTGCATCCATCCGGCGTCACGCTGCCCTCGAGGTAACTGAAGCGGTCAACACTTGTTAGTTCCTCCTCATCGAACATCAACTCCGGAATCGTTGACGTCCACATTGGTTGCAAGACTATTTCCCTGGAAGAACACAATGCACCAAAGGTGCAAAACGCAACCCAAACATTGCTAAATTGTTCTTTAGGCTATTTAAGAGAGCTTGCAAATTACCTGAACCTTCGTTCAAAAGAACAATGTCGTCCGCGTATTCCAAGTTACATGCTCCACTGCCTGAGTAAAGATCCATGCCACTATTCTCACACGAGGATAGGGCTATCCCAAAAACCAATTCAACTATACAACTGAAAAGGAAGGGCGAAAGAGAGCAACCCTGACGAACACCACTTTCCGTGGTGAACTCGGGGGAAAGACCACCGTAAGCACGAGCTCAGCTTTGGCCGTTCGCATACAAGCATTGGAAAAGAGAAATAAACTTCTCAGACACATCCATCAACGAGAGCCAGCGCCAGAGAACTGTGCGGTCGACTGGGTCGAATGCCGTTTGCATATCAAGAAAGACAGGGATTAGGGGCCTACGGAATGTGTGTCTGTGTTCTAAGGTTTGCCGAAGAGTAAAGATGTGGTCGATACAACTACGACCGGGTCTGAAACCGGCTTGATTCTCACGTGTACACATTTGGCGGGCACTGGACAATCGGTGGAGAATGAGACCGGTTAGCAGTTTAGACACGATAACTACCAAACTAATTTCTCTGTGGTTTTCACAATAGGACCTGTCACCTTTCTCGTAAATCGGCACAATCACCGGACGTTGGAAGCAGCCAAATTAATTGAACACTTAGGCTTAAGGGGTGCATTCGATTTAAACCCCATTCATAAACTACTGTTTTCTTCTGGGCCGCAATTACCTATGACGTTTTGCATCGACCTAAATTAAAAGAGGAAAAATTGGAAAGGTCCTTTACATAAAAGATGTAGGTTTCTGGGCGAATCACACTTCGCTGCTGCCCAAACCGTAGAAGGGTTTTTTTGGGAACCCTAACTGGAGTTCACGACCCAAAAGTATGACCCACAAGTCAATGGAGTGTTAACCCAGCACGGGAAGGTGACCGAAGAACCCCTGAAGGAACTTCTTCTCGTCTGTTGCAAGCAGTCTTGCCTTCGCTGGTGCATCGTTATCGATCCCCCTTTCGGATTCAGCCCTTGGTCCCATGCACCCAAATGAGCAAGCGGCACCTGGACGGGGCAGCATCATTTGGGGTGGGGGATGCCCAGCTTAGGCGGGCGATAGATGCCCAATGAAGTGTGATGGTTTCTCCCACCGTCGACTGAAACCACAGGAACACCACTCCTACATCCATCTAGTGGGGGTTAGTAGACCGGTAAACCGTTTCTCTCCGTGTTTATTCGCTGCAGTGCCGTCTTCAAGTGTGAAGTGTATCTACATATATACTCCATAGGAATAGCGGTAAGAACCAGATTTTTCCCATCAACTGGTTCAGAGACTGGACTTCGTCTGGCCTCTACTCATCGAACTGCCAGGCATGATTGGAATTCTGGTTTAAGAAAGCCATCCTGCACAACTCTTTGGGTCATGGATGCACGCAAGCCACCACATCACGCCAAGGTACACTCTCGTTGTGAGGGTAGCTTTCAGACTCTAACCATAGACGTATGTTCCTCGACCGAGATTCCCATGCAGGATACCACCAGTGTTATTCCACTCAAATCGCCTTAATTGTGTTCTTAATCGGAGATGTTGCAACTTCTGCAACTGATGACGTCGGTTTGGGAATCACTCTGAGCACTGCAGTAGTCTGCTTTGTTTGACTGGATTGTAATAAGCAGCAGACTACGTGCGGTTCGTTTGGAGGGCTCGCTTGAGCTAACCAGAGAGCACGGCAATAACCATTTTCTGTTTTTCACTACCTACGCTCCCACTGGCCGCAGTTCACATACAGACAAAGATAAGTCCTACCAACAACCTCAGGACCATCTGCGAAAGTCACCGTACAGAAACATGGGTGTATTGGCTGAAGACCTCTGTGCTCAGGTTGGTCATTTAGGTCTTTATCAGCAAATATTTGAAGGCCAAAGCGCTGGATGTCGGTGCGCGGATAAGGATGACAGTTTGTAAATCATCGTTTATCTTTTAAAGCATGAATTTCCGGCGCTGCTTTTGTCGTACAGTTACATGGCGGTCGCCCATTGCTAACCAGTTTAGGGTACAAATCTACCACATAGTCATAAGCCACTAGTGGTGTGGCTCAGTTAATTCCTGGTAGGTCGTACTAGAACATATGCTTAGACTCTGAATATGTCCTCGTGTGCGTTTCTCCACCAAAGCAAAATCCCGCTGCCAACGGATAGATGTAGATCAACTCTGTCGGATTTCAAACCCCAAAAGATATCAGAATGGACTAACTAACCAGCCAGACAACTGGACCCGTGTTGGTGTGTCAGAAGGCTGGAAACACATTAACGAGTCTATGAAAGTAGCGTACACCAAATTTCATGAATAAGTCGTACGATAAACTGCCGCTCGCTGGACCTCATCGCGATCTCTCAAACTGCAGACAGTCACCGGTATATCTCTGTCAACAGCGAAAACCACAATGCCTGTAAGCAAACAGGGACACAATCAGCAAGAAGCTTATGGGACACTGCTCCAAGCTGGTGAGAACACTGGACCAGCAATATTGTGGTTAGGCACTCGGAACAAATTATTGGATGAAACAGTAAAGTATGTGAAACATCCTTTTCCTTTGATTCATTTCAGCAGAGCAAGAACAGCGTGGGCGGAACTGGTTCATTGAGAGCATGCGAAATCGATGACCAATATCAAATCTGCCCACACTGTTTTCCTTGCTCTACGGAAACAGTGAGGCTCACAGGTCGGCCAAAACACTAAAGCTGAGGTTTGCCTCCATCGGTCTTTCAGGTCTATATGGTTGGTGATTTCCACACCCACAGCGGACTTGTTTGAAAGCCTTGTCTGATATGTTTGAAAGTAATAATCAGTGGTGGTTATGTTCCTACAGCTTGCGTTCGAACTCCTTGGAAACTTCTGTTATATACTCTATAACTTTGCTGTTAACTTGGCGTCTCTGTGCTCAGCATACGGTATTCATATACAATTTTTCAAGTAGATAAACGTCTCAAAAACCCCACTTACCACCTCCGAGAGCAAACGCGGGGGTGAATCCCGATCAATATTGTAATAATACTTTACACACTTAATTCGAAAAGAACATTCCGTACCACGAGACGGACAACGCCAGACTGCAGTAAAGTCGTCACAAGCCGACGCGATATCATGTGCATAGTCTAAATTTAACAGCCTGTCATCAGGCGGGAGCTAAGCACCTCCATTCCTTCGATGCTATCGTGCCTCTCTTCGGATATCGTCGATCATAAATTTGGACGGGACGGGTGAGAGTGGATACCCCTGAGGAATGCCACTTCCATCTGAGAAACAGTGGTGATGAGTTGTTTGCTTATACTTAGCCTGACGATACAGTGCTTGAATAATCTTGACACTTATAAGGCATTCCCCGTCCAATGGCCCAATTCACGAGGGGCATCCTTTCGATGGGACGGAATGCCGCCGGTGTTCAAAAACATGACTATCATTGTTTTGTTATATGCGCGGCAGAACTCAATTATGACGGATGGTGAAAATTTGGTCGACACACCCGTAGTTAGGGCGAACACCTCCCTTCTCCTCGCGGATATGTTGTTCACACTCTGGGAGAACTATCGAGGCTAACAAGTTAGAAGCGACTGAGATCACACAGGTTGTGATAGTTTATAGCTGAATATTGTGCGGATTATTAAAATCCAAAGATTTAGTCAAACAGTGAAAAACCAGATCCGCACTAATGCGATCAAACTCAACGATAGAGGATTTAATTTGCCTCAGGGATTATTCAAGAAAACCAGACCGTACACGACATTGAAATTTACAGTTTCCCGGAAACTCTAATACGATGAATGAAAAGTTCCAAGCAACAGTGACTAACCGTTTTATGTGGACTCCAGCTTGAACGACTTTTCCTACTGGAATTGGTTTGGACAGTTTGATAGGCTTCATGCATTTCTTCTAAACTATCAGCATAGCGCGACAGAAAATCATATTTTTCCATCAGTTCAGCCTCCTCTTCTTCAGCGGTATCCATTAATGATGAAAAGCTGTCCAATTCGTGGCCCGCTATCTGAACAGAAGAGAAAAAATTTCCGACCATTAGACACATCAATTACAATAAAGTAGAGAAGTACGGCAAGTAAATTTTAGTAATGAGAACAATAAAACACTCATGGTAACCTGAGTTTGAGCTGATGGAGCTCATTTTATTCGACGATAGGTGGCATAGATATCACTCGGTTCACTGTTAGGCTTAATCTAAGGCGGGCGGTTCTCCGTAGTACACTGTGCTACAGAGACAAAATCCAAGGAAACACAAACTGGACTCACCCTCCTGAAACCATTCGAAACCTATCCTGAGCTATTTTCTTCTTAACATATGACCCACAGAGAGCCTCTGACACTTTTTATGAACACTTATTCAGAAGCCTCTAGATACTGAGTGAAACACGGTCTCACCCTATCGCCGTTCATGTCACCAAACAGGAAGCCTTGCCAAAAGTCAGCAAGCTTCAAATAGCTTACACAAGAAGCAACGAATTTTCCATATCCCTCCAACTTTATCGCCTTACAAGTCAAATACAAAATGAACAGATAGCCAAACTAGAATATCATAAGTTATCAGCTCCTAAACATCCGAACAAATTAGCACGCGTCTCCAGTTGAGTTAAAGCTCGTAACCTTCGTTCCTCTTTAAGCATTCCATATCTTGTTATATCAGGAGATAAATATATCTTTCGAAGTATTTCCTCTGCCATGGAATCATACACTACTCTATCTTGACCATTTGTAATTCTCCGTTTTACCGTCATTTAGTTAAACCCATTTAGGTTTTACCTTGTGTAACGACCCGGTGTATTTTTCCGCCTTTCTCGCCAGAAGGAAATCCACGAAATCCATTGAATAATCCTATTTCATCAAACAGAAGAAAAAAAACACGAAGAGCAAACAAACCCGTTTTCGGTAACATTATCCCCGTGACTGATACAGTTACATTTGTAGGTTGGAAACACGTAAATTCTGCGAAATGTTTGTGTGTCAGAATGTGATTGGGTAGTCATGTGAATTGGTGTTGCGTAGTTAGAAAAGATGGAAGAAGAATCGTTATTTTTCGGCGGTTGGGATTAGGACAGGTGAAACAATGAACATGGATTTCGGAGATTATTCATTTCCGGTTTCGTCCAAAGGGTCTGTGTCTGGGTCGCTCCAATTTCGTAGGTCGGTCTCGGATCGTGGCCAGGGCAGTTGAAGTGCTTTAATGAAACGCTTTTGAGAAAAAAGAGATGGATGGAGTAATCCCATTGATACAGCCCTCTGCCAAGGGTCAAAGTGCAGAAACCAGCTCGACTGACGAGGGGGAGCAGAAAAGCCATTACGGGTGCAATTGTGGCGCACCTTGCGGACACTGGACATTACGCAGACGACGACGACGCTTACATAGTTTTATGCACCCGGGAGTGAATATTCAGCTGCTACATAACCACTGTATTGCAGAAATCACCAATAAAAAACAGCAATATGGAAAACATTCGTTTAACGGAGCGATTTAGGAAAATCCGTGGTGATAAAATATGGGTTGATGAGGAAACGAGAGAGGTAAGGAACTACAGAGGATCTATATACTCTGTTGCGAGCAAAAAGATGTTTGCATTGAGATCGAGTGGCAGATGTTGATATGTAAGTGCCAAGATCAGGATGAAAGGGGAGGGTGCTGTCATCTAAGATCATACCAGAGAAAGTCAGTAGGCATACTCTGTAATTCTAGGTTACGATAAAGTGGATGAGTACGTCATAAGTGATGCCAGTGTATCGAGACGATAGTTCTAAAACCTTTGGCAAGCAGTTTGGGAAGTATAACATGAGACGCATAGAGTCAGTGTGGAAGGATGCATGGAAGTACAAAGCGTCTTATTAAGTGAAACGGGACAGAGAAAGACTTGAATCATATCAAGTAAAAAGTGAATCGTCAAACTTTCAAGAAGACTATTGTGACATGATCTGTCCAGGTAAGGTCATGGTTGATGGTTATACTGAGGTACTTGACGGAGAGTACCCTTTGTATTGATTCTCCATTGGTGACTATGTCTTGGTTCGATACCATCAGGTTGGAGTATTTATTGCTTTTATGGGGACAAAACAGAATATCAGGGCATTTTGAGGGATTCATCCTTAGATTTCGACATAAAGACCAGTACACTACCTCAGCTAATTTTCGTTGTAAAACGGGGAATGTGGAGCTGTTAGAGTTGGGCATTCTGAAAATCACTTCACTTTAATAAAAAGGCAATAGTCATAAAAGGGCATAGATGATGTACAGGAAAACAAGAACGGTAATAGAATGGTGCCCTCGAGGACGTCTTGTGAAAAGGTAGGCAAGGGAGAAGTTCGGCCACAATATCGTGTAAATTACTGACGAGTAAAAAAATGGTTGCCCAAAAGACTAATGCCGCAGATACTGATACCAGAGTTAGCAAGCACACGAAGTAAGTTTGACCGGTCAACGGGATTAGATAGGTCAGTATAATTAAAGAAACAGACCCTAACTACATGACTTTTGCGATCAAAAGGTGATAAAACCGAGGGGTTAAGAGAAACCAGAGCAATGAGGGTTGATCATGATCGGCGATATGCAGGTTGCTCTAAGTCTAACACACTGTTCTAGGTAGATATTCTTTCCGGTATAATCTTTTCAAACACTTTAGGAACTGCCGATGTACAAGCTTTTGGGTGCAGTCTATATGTACCCTTTTTGGGTACTGGACTGATAGAGGCCACTTTCCAACAATCGGGAATAATATTATGATTTAAGCATGGGTCAAACAGATCAGAAAACACCTTCAACAGGATAGGCTGTAGGCAGTCTGGACCGCCTTTGTCTGCATGGAGATGAAAGAGTATGAATATTAGGACATTAGATTTGTTCAAGATGATTCAACGTGCCGTATCAACGCTCAACTTACCACTGAAATTATGAAAACATCGTACAACTGTTACATCCCTGGCAAGACCCATCAGCAGTTTTTTTTTATTACGTTTGCGCATCACTGCAGTGGAAACAGTATATACCCCATAGCCACAAAGATACACTGCGTTATTAAGCACATCCACCGAGCCCCCACTGCGACTCGAACCCGGGGTGAACGATTGTGAGTCGAACACCTAACCACCAGGCTATCCGGACTGGATCTCAACGGTTTGTCGAACATATACACTACGTGATATAGCACCCTTCCATTTTTGTATACATCCAAGATGATGCCGTCCATGACAGGGTTCTGGTGGAAGTCAGCATCGTAGTTTGGGATGATTGGTGGGTACGAGTCAGTAGTAAGGCGACTAAGGGTAACTGCTTACAAGAATTAGCCCTGCTTCGGTGCAAGGTCATCTTCCATGTCTGTTTGCAATTTTTAATGATGGTTAGTGCTTAGACGTACAGAGTATTCGGTTTTTGAAGCTCATGTTTAAAAGACTTTGACATAACTCTCACCATACCGTGGCCTCAGGCCTTTAGTGGCGCGTTCCTTCATCCAACGGAATCGTTTCAACTGAGGGGATGAGTAATGGTCGGGTCGGATGTACAAAGTTTCTATGAGGCAGCAAACATTAAAGCAGAAGTTAAGCTGCTCAGCTAAATGTTCACAAAACGAGGGGTCAGAGTGAGAAAAAATGTTCAGGTTAAAATTGTCAACCATATCTGAGTCGCGCATAGTTTTCTGGATGAAACTGTCGCCTGTAGACTTTACGGTCGCGGCTTTCAGTGAAATGTTTGATTCTCGAATAAATCACTGGGGAAACCCTTACAACCACGTGATCAGAACAGCCGAGGGGAAGATAACAAGCTATATGAAACAAGTTTGGATTGTTAACCAGACAAAAATCGAACTTGGAGTCAATTTTGGTGGAGAAGGTGACAATACTGGTCAGGTCAGGGGATGTAAGAAATCTCACGCTGAACCGATTACCGTTGCCACAGATAAAACATGAGGAAGATTCAGCAAGGTTCAGTAAATTTGTAGATGTTATATATATATATATATATATATATATATATATATATATATATAATGATCCCAATAACTCATTAGCGACCTAACCGGTCATTAAGAACATCTCTTTATAAAAAAACTCTTAAATTCAAGGATATTAGTCGGTTACTTAAATAGCATACGCTTAATCGACTCAGGTTGACTTAAGAAAGTTGAGAAACAAGGCTCGTTGAAAACATTTATTACGTACAGAATTGAAATTCGTGCATGTTGAGATTTATTTTAGAAATTGCAGACGACAGCGAGCAAAGAAAGGCAACCGCCGATTGGTGATGGGATAGTTCTAGTACACCGTCCACACAGCAAAAAAGCCGCACTGAATTGTAACGAGATCAGGTCAGATGAATACTTCAGTATTTCCCGTAGTTTACGATGCAAACACCGTAGTTCAAGAGCCATTCATCCCCATTTCTTGGGCTAAGAACGATGGAGTGTCGGATATTTCGACTTACACATCTAACTAGGTGTTTTGGCAAGCGGTGCTAACAAGTTCTTCAAGCCAACAATAATAACACAATAACACAACAGCCCTTTTAGGGCCAAACAAGACCGTTAAACCGAAAAAGCAATACGTAATAAAAGTATTCAACTGCTATAGCATGTTGTTGTCGCTTTTCGATGTCGTAGAAGCCTAGGGATATTTCCTATCTACCGAGGGACGAAATGACTAGGTGGGCTCGATGCGCAAAAGGCGGTCAGTGCAGGTGATGTGATGTCCGTACCACACCGAAAAGCGTACCATGGTGTTGATTTTGGGAGGCTCTTGGTTTTCCTGTTAGCTTCAACATAAGAAATGGTGCAAGCATAAGCGATTTTCACCCACAGAACGAATATATATATATATATATATATATATATATATATATATATATATATATATATATATATATATATATATATATACTGTGGAAGTGACTGAGGCAACGGAAATAACAGATTTAAACTCGGAGAACGGAAGTCGTTTTATAACTCTCCCAGATTGAAGTGATATTTGGGTTTGAAAATTCCGGGATACTCATTGGTGTGACGTCTCTTAATTAATCCCTTGATTGTAATGTCCGCAGCACAAAAGAACTTGCAATCAAAACCCACTGCGCGCAACAAAATCGAAGACGTTAAGACAAAATGCATTCACTAAGCAAAGTATACACAAGCGCGTGAAGCTCCGTATTGCGACTTTAGGTTTGCGGAACCAACTGCAATGTGTGGTGGTCTTGATCGATCTCCCGATCAGTAAAAGCAAAACCATGCATCAAGACATTTCCGACAAATAGACTCTAATCTAAATATTATTACCGGTATTTCGATTCTTGGGATGCCTTGCTACGAATTTCACGCAAGCAAATACTTGGAGGAATGCTCCTCTAAGGTGAGCGCCAGACCTACCAGTATTGGGGTAGTTATCTTTGACGATGATCCTAAACACTGACGGGCATCTGTAGTTTGGCCGATAGACATTCCGTTTTTTTCCTCCTTATAGACCATTTTCAACCTCATCGAGGGGGAATTTACCTGCTTTGAAAGCTCCATAAAGGCTGTTGCATACTATGTGTTATTCCGTTTTCTGCGTTTTGCTACCGAGTACTGTTTCAGTAGTCAGACTTTGTATTCGGTCCACTCTCGTTCTTCAATTTTGCTGGTCAGTTCTTCTGATCTTAGCTCTGACTGATCGACCGTCTTGAGTTTGGTCACTTTTCCGCTCGGACCATCAAGAGACGGTGTTTCCAGCTTAAGACCGTTGGTTATTCACCTCGAATTTAGGTTTTCCTTCAGTTATCCACTTTCTTATTTATTACGGCTGATATAATTATTTTATCACAGAACCACACTATTTTACCGACAATTTGACTGTGTTCTGGCATTATATCGATCTCGGGTGAGTCTGTTCAGGTGACAAGCCAACGCAGATCGCGAACAGGTGATTTCCCGTCTACAGTTGTACTGGGACAGAACAGAGACAAGCTCATGAGAGCACCGAGGGGGCAGTCCCCGAGGACATACCGGTTTATTCTATTACGAGAATTTCTCCATAAATCAATTCATCATATATAAATGGTATACTATACTCTTTTTATTCCCCTTTTTACTTATTGTAGAACAATGTACAACAATTCACGAAGGGGGGCGTAACCAGCGCCCGGAGGCGGCGGGAATCAAACCCAGGTCGTTGTTGTCCAAAGACCACGACGATAACCGCTTGGCGATCGCCGGCCACATCAGTTATACGCTACCTACTACAGGCATAAATTCACATTCAAACAGCCACTCGAAGACTTTTAGGATTCGTACTTTTGTTTCTTTGTTATGATAAATGGTATAATCTGTGTATTTCCGTGATATTTACCCAGTGTTGGTGGATGACTCTTCAACTGTGGCAAAAGACTCTCAAAGCAGGGAAAATACTTTAAAACTTACTTGAAATGCATCAGCTATAACAACAGATTTCGCTTCATGAGGACACCATTGGCATAGAGCTTCCGCATAGTTTTTGTGCAGTCGATGAAAATGTGTGCAGCGTTTGAGCACGCGACGTTGTGCTACCCACAGGTGACTATAAGCGACTCTCAATGAAGCTGCTCTGTTTGTTAGCAGTTGTGAATTTATTGACGACTGCTTTGTTTGTATTTCAGGTTTAGCCGGTCGGATGGGAACTGCAATGTTGGCGTTCTCAGGACCTGGGACTTGACTATTAACATCCAGACCAATGATGCTGACTGCGGTCTGTATTGCAGGGAAAAGCGTGTAAAATGGTGCATAAATTTTGCGAACAGTGAGTTGCCGGGGGTATCCAAGAAAGTATACTGGTTATCGCGAACTGAACCCGCAGTGGAGCTTATTCTGTTTACAAACAGTATCATACTGACAAATTAGAAAAACGGACATACTAGTTATTCTGACTTTTAAAAGAGTATGATGACATGCACGCTTCGGCAGGCAACTATCAAGGCAGCAGGTACAAACAAGAAATCAACCAACTGAACGATTATTGTGACAAGAACATTACGTGTATTGTCAATCGAAATGGACACCATGGTCTCCAAGGTGTCCGTACATTAACTGAAATGTTTAAGTACCTCGCGCAACTTTTCTGACACATCAGCGTCCTTCAGGAAATCTCGTACTACCGCAGCAAGTGATGATTGTCTGTGAAGTAAAACATGCTGTAGGAAATATTGTAATGCCCGGCAGCGATAATCAATCAATCTGGCGTCCAATCGGCCGGATGACACAATGTGATCAATGAGTTGTAGGGAGCCAACGTGATTCGTTAAACGTTTCCGTCGTGAGAGATTCTCTTGGAACGCAGATACCACATCGGTTTTGTTTGGTAACGGAGGAAGGATGCTGATCGGATGCAATGATCGTAGAGCCTTTCTCAGAGCCGCAAACTGAGAGTACCGGCGATTGACAGACCAAAGAAGAATCTTTCCGTTCTCGTTTACGCCTGGTGCCTAGAAAGCCATGAAAAATAAGATTAGAACAAAAGCGACAAAAAATAGGTCATCGATGTGTGGAAGATCAATACTTGCCCTCAATCATTATCATCGTACAGCGTTAAATAGTAGGGCAAGCCCCACTGACCACTGCCTTTCTCACTATGTTGCACGCTGAATTAGAAAGTATGAATATACAACATGGACAGGGAGTGGACCTACACGAGTGGGAAAAGGAAAGAATGCCCTAGTAGCCAACATACGGAATACAGTCTACTGTACGAACACACATTGATCAATTATTCTGGTTCGATAGAAAGTGACAACACGATCACCACTGTTCGCGGTTCACAGCCATATCCTTCAGTGTCTCCAGCCAACTGGTAGACGGATCTTTTGGACCCCAACCACGAAGACGTGAAGCACCTACTTTTCCTAAGTCTGCTGTACATTTTCTCATTCCTCGCTGCCACGTCATCTGTTGACCTCCACGTGGTTTCTTCCACTCATGAGGAGGGGCGGAGAATAGGACACGGTATGGTAGACGTGTGTTTGCCATACGTACCACCTGTCCCAACCAACGAAGTCTACTAAGCCGGATACGCTGTGACAGAACGTCCTCTGAATTAGTACCCAATACTCGCTTTCTGACCTCAGCATTGCTTACTCGGCTATCCCACCCAATCCTAGCGATACTACGTAAACATCGATGGTCGAAAACCTCGAGACGACCAATATATTCAGCACGCAGACTGCAAGTTTCGCAACCATACAACAAAACTGAACGCACAGTGGCACAGTATACACGACCTTTCAACTTCAGTGAAATATCAGGTCGGTGCCACAAATGCTTTAGTCCAGTGTACGCCGCTCGAGCCTTGGATAGCCGCGTGCTCACTTCTACTACTGTGCTCCCATCCGTCGTCACACAGCTACCGAGGTAGGTGAAGTGGTCGACAACTGACAGCACCTCCCCATCGACCATCAACCTCGGAATTGTTGACGTTCAGTCTTGTAACATCACCTCGCACTTTGAAGGTGCAAAGCGCATGCCGAATGGAGCTACAGCTCTTGCGAGATTATCTAGTGCACGCTGAGCATGTTCCGTGCATTCGAACAAGCAGACAACGTCGTCTGCGTAATCTAGGTCACATAGCTTTTCACTATTTCCTAGTTCGACGCCTACATCCTGAAGGTTTTGCAGCGCACTGTCCGTTATTTCGTCCATGACGAAGTTGAACAGGAATGGAGACATAGGACATCCCTGTCGAACACCACTGGTCGTTTCGAACTGACCGGATAGTTCACCGTAAACCCTAACGCGGCCAGAAGTATGAGAATACAATGATCTCATTAGGTTCACGAACTTCTGGGGCATACCTTTTCGATGAAGAACACTGAAAAGCGATGTTCGATCAACTGAATCGAAAGCGCCTTTCAGGTCTAAGAAAAGCATTATTGTCGGTCGGCGGTGCGTGTGACGCGTTTCAAGTAGTTGGCGGAGAGTAAAAATCTGGTCGATGCATCCTTGACCTGGGCGGAATCCAGCCTGCTGCTCGCGGACATTCCTCTCGCGAGCCGGTGTAAGACGATGCAGCAGAATCGAAGCTAATACTTTGGGGACTATCGGGATTAAGCTAATCCCACGATGAATACTACAGTCGTTGCATATTCCCTTCTTGAAGATGGGAACAATCAATGACTCACTCCATATTAACGGAATACGCTCCCCGTTCCAAATTTCAAGGAGCAAGACGGTAAGTGATTTTATCAACGCCTCACCACTCAGTTTAAAAAGAACTGGAGGAAGTTCGTAGGGACCTGCCGCTTTCCCTCGCTTTAGTGATCGAATGCATGACTCTACTTCTACTTCCGATGGGGGCTCAAGTGATACCACCCAAGGAGTCACAGTTGTTGACACGGGAGTAACTACACTAGTGTGCGGCCAGCTAAACTGTTCCTTGAAGTACTCGGCCCATCGGTCAAGCCTCTGCTGTTTGCTATGGATGGATTCTCCATTTCTATCCCAAATCGTTTCACTGACCTGAGTTCGCCGTTCACCGGTGTCACGAATAAGTTTGAACAGTCTTTGACTGTTACCTGAAGCAGCTGACACTTCCATTTCTTCGGCTACATTGACCCACCAATTTTCGCGATCATTCTTAAGGCTTTTCGCAACTTGTCCTTGCAGCTTTCTCCGCATCTTATTCATCTCCTTACGGTTCGAAAGCTGATGCTCTTGCTCCATTATACTCAGCGACTCTTGCGAGATCCAGTGTCTTTGATGGACAACGGATCGAGGACCACAGGCAAAACCTGCTGCAAAGTGCATCGCCTGTTTGATATGAGCCCAATGCTCATCTACATTACTGTTCTCCGTGGATCCTAGCTCATGTGCTAACTTCTGCTCATACCGGGTGCAAACTTCTGGATCACACAAACGTTGCACGGCTAATCGGGTTTGCGGTTTGCGACGATGACCATGGAGCTGGTGAGATAATCGCATTAAAATTAATGCATGGTCCGACTCTACGTACGTGGACCAGTAAGATCTACAGTTCTGAACAGAACTGCGCCACCGATAGCTTATTGCGATATGGTCAATTTGACTCAAAGTACCTGTAGAGTTAGAGCGCCATGTAGCTGTGCGACGCGAGCTGTGTCGGAAATTTGTGCTAGACAAGAACAATCGATTGTCTGCACAAAACTGGAGATGCCTACCCCCGTTATCTGCACGCTCAGCAGGTAAAGCACAACGCCCACCTAAACAGGCTTCTGACGCACTAAGTTTGCCAACTTGTGCATTGAAGTCACCAGCTAGCACTACAATGTCAGAACCTTTATTGCTGCGAACGAGAGTGGCGAGGGCATCATAGAACTCATCTTTCTGCAGGTCTGAGCTGCAGTCCGTTGGGGTGTACGCCGAGATCACAAAAAAATTGCGTTTAACACAACTATCCTTTCGAACGCCGACTGACCCTTGGAGTCTCACAGCACATATACGACTGTTAACAGGGATCCAGTCTAAAAGGGCAGCCTCGGCCTTGTCAGTCAAGACAATTCCTACACCACGTTGACCCACAGTTCTAGCTGCTTCGTCTCCTGAGGTGCGCAGAATATACCTCGATGAGTGACCAGGAGCAGTTAGTTGAATTATACTGCTCGAACCCTGGATACGCGTTTCGCTTAAGCAGCAGACATCAATCTTCGGAGAATTTATTGTGAGCGCTAGGCACGCCTGCTGACCGGCCTGCATGAGTGTACGCACGTTGAAGGAGCCGAAATTAAGAGGCTGACGAGGCTTGAGAAAATGTGAGTTAAAAGACAGAGGATTATTCCCGATACTGTTTGACAGTGAATCGTTGCGAGTATCGACCGTGTTATCAGTGGGAGCATTATGGGTGGATAGACAGGGCAAAGAGGGGTGGTTAGGGACAGAAGACAAAGGTTGAATAATCACGTTTCATATAAAAACAATTTGTTTCCAAATCACAGCTGAAGGAGCGAAGGACCATTTACTCGAAGTGCCATCCTTACAACGAATTAAATGCCCACAAAATGAAAATGTAACCTGGGAAATTAGCTCGTCGGATAATTGAAGTAACTAAATCTTCCTTAATTAAATACTTTTGTCATTGCTTGTGCTCTCTCATGTTAATGCCTTATAACTCTTACCTATTCATATTTTAGCTATGGTCTTGTTCCGAGTTGATTGAAGCCTTACTTTGAGTGCCGTTTCGAGACTTCTGTTATCATTCGTTTGCTGTCGACCATAACAATAATTCAAACAAGAAACAAATTATTTCTGCTTGAAGGCCAATGACTCGTGAAAGTCAAAGAGCACCTCAGTAAGAAACTCTCGGAAATTGATTGGTGATTATAAAATATAATTGGTACCAAACAACATTTGCAAAGCAACGGAATATAAAAACAGGACACGGGGGCTCACAAGAACAGCGGCATACTGCCCAACTCTTCGTAACAACAACGCCGCGACGATATTTGACCGCAGTAATGAAGAGAAAACAGAACATCCCTCAGCAATCAGATCACGACGAGACTGCATCTTGTCGTGGTGTAATGACCTGTGTGCCTCCACGAGTGAAATAGATAAACCGGATGGCTTCCTTAAGTCCGATATGAAAACACGCATGACAGTTCAACGGGTAGAGGTCAGACGAAATCCAAACTCACTGAACCACTTGATCGGCAAAATCTGGCTCTGTAAAACCAGACGCAATGTCCAAGAGAGGAAACTGCGGCGAACAGAAACAGAGAGTAGTTTACCGGCCAAAAAACCTCCACTAGATGGGCGTAGGTGTAGAATGCCTGGGGGTTTTCCCTACGGCGGAAGAGTCACCGCAAGTCACTGAGCAGCTATCGGCCGCCTAAGTGGGGCAGTATAGAACCGAAAACATGATACCGCGTCCACGTTCCGAGTGAATCGCATCCTCTTGTACAACTGTTGTTAGTGTCCATTTTCCTGTCATTATCCGTTGATTGTCTCACGGCCTCTGTCACAAATTTTTATGTCAGATAAAACCTAAATCACAGGACTTCACTCATTGCTACTTGCTTTGTCTGAACCCTCGTAACTTTGTACACATCTCGAATTATTTGACACTTCACTATGGAACTCTATGTGCGACTAAATAACATCTCACCCAGACCAAATTTAGTTACATTCCCAAAACGTGACGACACTGATTTTGTATCTTAAACAAGAACTTTGACGAAGTAGACTTTAATGATGTCAAGGTGACCAATTTTTAGACAAATATTTAGCGCTGAGTATAAACGACTAAAAAGCTGACTGTACATTATACGAAGGTATTTTGACTACTCTCGAAAAATTGCACAAAATTCCAACCATTGGAGTTTTCGGATGTTATCTGATGGCTTTATGTAAGCAATAAGCTGGATGAAGCTTTGATCAACTCATTCACAGGTTGACACTGGTCACTAGAGACTAGAATTTTCAGTCCCTAAAAGATAAACTAAGTGGAAATGACCCAATGAGAGAAGCTCTTGTAAACGGAATTCAGTCTACTTCGATTCATAGAAAACGAACCGCTCCGGTGATAGCTTGCTCGTTAGAAACGGTGCAACAACAACTTAACGCCGTATCGGTACTTTTGGCTTCACATACAGCCCCGGGTATTAGCCCTTAGGGAACCGCCAGATATCTAAAAAATGCAACATTCTGCGCGAGGAAGGAACATAAGTTCAGTTCAGTACATTTCACACAACCAATAATCATGCGGTGGGTGATATGGCCTTGGCTACTATCTCCTAGCGACAATCTCAAAAGAAAATAATGAAAAGGTACAAGAGTGTGAAGGAAGTAATAGAAGAACTACCAAAATCAATATGAAGTCGATAAAGAAAGTTTGTGGATACAAGAGCACCACTGATCGCAATACCTAGCCATATCCTACAATGTACCAAGTTAGAGAATGGGGGGGGGGGGGGTTCTTGGAGCCCACCCAAGAAGTCTAACACGTCCTACACGGTCAATTCCACTGACTAGGCTTTTTATATTTTTCTTGCATGCCATGGACTGACCACCCTTACTCATCTTTCAATCAGTACCCGCCCCAGAAAACAGTAGGCGCCAGGGAATTCTGTCAAGGGACATGCGCAACACATGTTCCCATCACATTGGCTTGATAATCTTGAGTGCTTTATCTAGTGATTTGGTTCGTGAACCCAAGACTCTCCGCCGAACCTCAGTTTTGCTGATGCACTGTTCCCACCAGATTCGAGCAAGGTTACGAAAACATTGGTGTTCAAATCCCGACAATCTTCGTACATCCCCCACCAGCGCCGGCCCTGTTTCTGAATTATACAGAAGCACCGACCTGACTGCTGCAACGTACACTCGATTTTTGATAAATAAACGAATGGCATGTCGACGCCACAGATGACTCAGGTTGGCGAAATCCAAACGAGCCTTCTATGTACGCAAACACACATCCGATATCCGACCTCAGGGTGAAATGCAGCTGCCTAGACAACAGAACTAATCTACCAGGTCTATAGTTTCTCCAGATACTGAAAGGTTTGGTGTTGGACCAACCCAATCCTGCTACAGCATCTTGCACTTTAAAAGTGCAAAACGCATACCGAACATTGCTACGCGATCAGTCAAGCTGCCTAGAAAAGCTTGCAACTTAACTGCATCTTCACTTAGAAGAACTATGTCGTCATCACATTCAAGGTCTGACACTTTTCCAATTGGGAAAAGTTCAGTGCCATCATTCTCACACGACAAAAGCGTGGTTTCTAGGATCACATCAATCACCCTGAGGTACACCACTTTTTGTGGCGAACTCGGGTGAAAGAACATCTAAAACCCGAACTCGGCTTCGGCTATTGATGTAAAGGGACTTTATGATAGAAATGAGTTTCTTCGGTATACCTATTAACAAGAAGAGGCGCCACAGAACTTTGCGACCGAAGGACGACTTAAGATAAAGCGGAAGTACACGGCAAAAGAAAGATGTGCCCATGTGCTAAAATTTGTCGGAGAGTAAAGATGTGATCAATACATCTTTGACCAGGTGGAAACCAAGCTTGATTCTCGCGCGAGCACTGTTGGCGAGCGCTAGATAAGCAGTAGAGAATAAACACCAGCGAACACTTTAGATGCGGTGCTAACCAGGCTTATTACCCTGTGGCTTTCAAAGGAGAACCTGTGGTTCTTCCTATAAATCGATACAATCACCGATTCACACCAACTCTTTGGGACCTGCTCCTTCTTCCATATCAAACCTATCGGTTTTTTCTACCCCACTGCAGTGCTGAGCCACCTTCTATGAAAATAAAAGGCGACCTACTCAGTCCGGCAGCCTTATGTCATTTTAAATAGTTTATCTCACAGAGAACCTGGGCTTCTGACGAACGACTGATATGGCCAACTAGAGCTGTAACCACCTTTCTGATAGGGAAACTAGCCTTGGATAAAGACCAGCTAAACTGTTTCTCGAAATGCTTCGTCCAGCGAACTGGGCGACGCTCCTGAGTCTGAATCAGTGAGCCGTTCGCCTCTTTGATTAGTTCCGTAACGCCTGGAATTCGTGGACCATTGTTCCTAATTAGGCAGAAAAGGTTCCGGCTGTTGTTAATCACCGCAGCTTTTTCCGTCTCACACTACACTCTGCAATCCACCACTGCTCAGGCTTCGAACCAGTTGGCGTTTAGGGCATCTCCGTCCCTCGTCGTATCTGGAATCCAGAGGAATCGATGTACGAGCATCTAACAGCGCAACGGAGGATGCAGATATCCATCGTTTGTGTGTGTGTCCAGTTGTTGCACCTTGAGCAGCATCCGAAACGTCGAAAAACGATTGCTTGGTCTCTGTCCATCATTTTTTTGGATCCTGGGCAATTCACTGCATCGATAACCTGGTGGGTAATTCTGCTTGGAAAGCTGATCGGTGGTTATCGTTCAGCAGCAGCTGCGAGGAACGGTTGCCTTTTGCGTTGCTTCGGCCACCAACGAGATGTAGGCTAAAAATGCGTACGAACAAGAGCGTAATCAGTGTCTACAAACCTGGACCAAAATGATCGACAGTTTTAAGCCTATCCGCGCCAGCGGTAAGCAATAGCAATGTGGTCGATCTGAGTCCAGCGGCGTGAATGCGCAGGAAGATGCCAGGTTATTCGGTGCCGCTTTTTGTGCGTGAAACTTGTACTCCCCAGGAATAGTCGATGGTCGGAATATCGTTAGATGAGTCGGCCATCGTTATCTGTTCGGTCGGCTGGAACGTCAAATCGGTCTCCTATATTCCACTTAGTTACGTCTAGGCTTCCAACACAAGCATTGAAATTATTAACAACCATGATGGTAGATAGCTCTGCTGCCGCCCGGCGCAATACTACGTCTGATCTATTGAGGCCTTATGTGGTTCGCCACTTTCAGTCTTAGGATCATGGTTGCCGATTTCTTTCACATTATGAGTCATGAAAACACACAATCACACATATACTAGCTCTGCTTACTCGGGAAAATAAGCATGAACCCACCACCCTCACTAACATTCGCGGAATGAGTCATAATATTGATTCTGTGCACCAATTTTTCCAATCTTTTTCTCCTCTTGCCATATTTTTGACCGAAACTCAAAGTTCCCCTTATTCAACACAACCCACCTCCAATTTCCAAACCACGCCTTTCACTCCCCTTTCTCACCCAAAGCTGGTGTCTGAGCCTTTGTCCACCAGTCAGTCACCACATTCAGAATCCAGAATCTTGACTTTTCCAGTCGTGAATTTCGGTTGATGTGGCTGAAACTTCAACTTATATATATATATATATATATATATATATATATATATATATATATATACCTCCGACCCGAGACTTGGCATCGACCCTCATTCATTAGCACCGCATTTCACATTTTTCACATCACCAAAGCATTCACTCCTGAAAAACTGGATACACTCTTAAACTATATTGGTCCTTCTGTCTAGTTTTCATTCTGTCTTGACAGATCGTGCACATGCAACCCCCGCGTATGGACATTGCATCCAGTATATGCAACTGCTACTGCTGCGACCTGCTGACAGCGAGTTTTGTTCGACCCATTTTTTCAAGCATACCACTACAAATGCAACACACAACGGAAAACACACGCCGCAGACAAGCAGGAATAAACCCAACGCTAAGTGGTGCAAGAATCTGGACTGATTCATATCGCATGAGATTCAAGTCCCGTGACCTGACCGAACACGATTATAGGTGTGATCCAGAACCATTCGTTACATTGACAGTGGAACGAATGAAGATAAGTCATAAACAACATCAAAATGTACACGTGCAATGGGTAATGTTTAGTTTTCGGTAGCCATTATTACCATTAGGCGACAACCACAGCTGCCCGCAGGAATAGCCATAACGAAGTTGAGGGTACGTTTGATTGGAAAAAAATAAACCAACAGTGGATTCAACGCATAGGAAATAAAATTGAAGAACGTCAGACCTAAACGCAAATTCTCCACGGCAGTCCGATAATCTGCGGTATATTCAACCCTGAGGAGAGTTAATCAACAAAGAATGCGATACAATATGAAAACCTAGATGAAGTATGGATGGCTTAACCCATCATACCTGAATCTCCACAACATAGAAAACTGTACCATCCGCTGTACGCTCGAAATCCCTGATGCGAGCAAGCCAACCCATGGGCGCACACCTCCCAAGGTCAGTCAGTCTTCAGTCTTCAGGTAAAGGGCAGTGGGAAGTCATCCTGTACGAGCCCCATCACATCGTACTCTATTGACTCGGCTGGATGTCGGTGCTCCGCTAATAAACCTTCAGGGTCTGGTCCAATTTCTCCTTGAATAGTGTCTCGGTTTCCTCTTCCACCACTTCGGTCGGTAGAGCTTTCCAGAGATTGGTCACCCTCCTTGACAATCGATAGATGGCCGGTAAGCCGGTGGAATGCACCTTACGAAACGTCAGGGTGTGTCCTCTGGTACGATCATTATTCCTGAGCGGGAATTCCGCCTGTAGTTCCCGGCCCAACTCACCGCGGATTATGCGCCTGGCATAGATGAGGTCACCTCGAAGCCATCGATAGGCAATGGGAAACAACTCTGTGACTTTTAGGCGTTCCTCATAGCTGAACCCACGCAGTCCGGCCACGAGGCGTGTGGCAGCACGTTGCGCCCGTTCCAGTTTGGCTACTTCCGCCGCCGTGCACGGGTAGACAGCCGGACCGCCATATTCCAAACGAGGACGTACATGTGAGACATAAAGCAGTCGGAAAGTGTCCCGGGGTAGAGGCCCAAATGAACGGCGGATGGGACCAAGTATCTTCCACGCTGAGGCGCACGCTCTCTCAGTGTGTGTTCTTGTCTTCAGACTGCTGGTGACAACAACTCCGAGATCCTTTTCCTCCTGCGTGTGACGGAGTACGATACTCCCAAGGCCGTAGCCGGAAGTATCGTTGGGGCCACCAATCCTCATGCTCGCGCACTTGTCCACGTTTATCGATAGACCCCGGGTGGTCGACCAATTGACGAGGGCCTGCAGATCCTCCTGTAGTATCTCGCGAGCCTCTGCCGACCGAATGATGCGCCAGATCTTGAGATCATCGGCGTAGATAAGGCATTGGGATCGAATGGTCTGTGGTAGGTCGTTTACAAACACTAGAAACAACCGGGGCCCTAGCACGGAGCCTTGCGGCACGCCACTGCCAACTGGATACCACGCGGACTGGGACTGTGCAACTCTCACGGAAAAGGTTCTCCCGACCAAGAAATCCTCAATCCAGCGAAGCATGGGCCCTGAGATGCTCATGGCCCGGAGTTTCAGCAACAGCCCATTGTGAGGAACTTTGTCAAACGCCTCACTAAAGTCCACGAAGATGACGTCCGTGACATATCCCTCGGCTTTGGAGTTCGACCAACTTTCACGGGTGGTCAGCAGGTTTGACAGACATGATCTGTTCCGCCGAAAACCGTGCTGCCCTGCGCATAGCAGTTGACAGCGCTCCAGATGTTCACGTATACGAACAGCCACCAGCCTTTCCATGACCTTTCCAGCTACGGAAGTGAGGCTAACTGGGCGGTAGTTGGCCGAGGTGGATTCTGTCCCACCCTTGTACAGCGGAACAACGACTGCTTTTTTCCATTCCTGAGGTAGACTCCCAGTGGCCAACGACCAATTGAACAACCGCGTTAGTGGTGTAGTTAGCTGGTCCGCCAACTCCTTCAACATCAACGGATGCACGTCGTCCGGTCCCGGTGACTTATGGGTTTTGATGGATTTGAGCATCTTATTCACTTCCGGCTCCCCAAAATCATACATAATGAACAGCGGCGAGCTATCCACCATCGGGATTGGCGCACCTTCCTCCACAGAATAAACTGACAGATAATGTTTGGCTAGTGTCTCAGCCTTTCCGTCATCTGTTGCAACCATTTCGTCGTTGTTCATCAGCGCCGGGATACCCACCTTCGCTCTGGTGCGGCGCTTTAAGTATGCAAACAGGCGCTTGGGTGCTCGCACCGCATCGACCACAAGGGCCTCCTCGAATGCCATCCGCTTTATCCGTTTTTGTTCGATACACTGGTTACGAATCCTGTGATAGAGATCATAACCCTCACCTGTGGATCGGAACCGCTGCCAGGCTCAATTTCGTCGTTTGAGCAGGCGTCTGAGCTCCAGATCAAACCAAGGCGGTCCCTTAACCCGAGGTCTACGCCGGTTGAGGGGGCAGTAGGTATTCATAAGGTACAAGATACCGTCACGAATAAACGCCCAAGCTTCGTTCACATCGCGGTGGACATCTGAATCCGTGGGAAGCCAGTTGACGTCTGACGCCGCTCTCCGGACATCTTCGAATGGAGTGCGCCAAACGTTACGTCCCATGTGTGGTCTAGGGGATGGACAAGAACCAGTGCGCCAGTGAATTTCTAGCACCATATGGTCACTGCTTCCAAGTGGAGGGAGATGTTCAACCTTATCTACCTCCGAGCTCCTGGGAGAAATCACCAGATCCAGAATGGAACCGTGGCCGGATTGCCTCCGGGTCGATTCCTGAACATGTTGGTGTAGTGCTAGTTCTTGGACCGTTGTCAGTAATTCCCGAGAGAAAGGATCTGCCCCGGCCGCTGTCCTGCTTGACGTCCAATCAATATGCGGAGCATTGAAGTCGCCCAGGACGAGGCAGTGGCCGTTGCACGCCCATCTCATCAATAAATTCATCATATCTGGAGGAGTGACCGCAGGTGTCCGATAAATGACTCCAACTGTCCTAAAGCCCCCGGCGGTAAGCTTGACGCGGCACCAGATGGCTTCACCGAATCCTTGCGGGTCTGCGAATGCCTCTAACTGCGCGGTTGGGATGTCTGATCGTACGAACAATGCTACGCCTCCACCAGCTCCGATAGAGTTCCTATCGACCCGGAATAGTGTGTAGCCAGGGAGGGACACCTCAGAGTCTAGAACATTGTTACTCAGCCACGTCTCCGTCAATGCTATCATAGTAGGTGAGCTGGACTGCAGCAGGTGTTCCAGGTCATCCCTCATGTTCAGCAGACCACGGACGTTAGACAACAGGATGACGACGCTGTCTCGGCCTGCTACCACATCCGTTTGTTCAGGGCATCCTAGCTTGGGGGGACTGACAGGGACACTAGCGTCAGCGGCCTCCACCGGAAGTGAGGGCACCTTTTCTGCACCCGAAAATCCCGAATGATCAAGTCCCTTTCCCCTTGTTCCATCCGTTCACGTCGTTCAATCAAACCATTTCTATACTTCTCACGATCCGCAGGGTTTAGATCTCGGTGCAGCCGCACTTGCTCGCCTTTTAGCCGGTGGGATCTTCCTAACAGAGAAGTCGCGGATTCCTCAGAGTCCAGCACTACTTTCAGTGGACGGGGGCGTTCAGCGTCACTAAATTTGCCAATTCGGAATGCTGATTTCACCCGCAACTTCTCCCTGGTCTCCTCCTCCCCGGAGACAAAGAGTTTTGTTAGTATACTCCGGAGACTCGCAATATCGTGGTCCAGACGTGCCTGTGCCGTGGTCTCCTTTGTCTCAGGCAAGTTCACTATTAGGAAACGCTGTTTCCTCGGCGGTGGCGCTCTTCGTGGACGATCCGCAGTTGTTATCCAGGCCGGTCTACATTCATCCGCGGTGGTGCTCTGTTGGCTGGGTTTTGTTCCTATAATACCGTCTAGTGCTTGCATGGCCACATCAGTGCCAACAGGGTCCGCATTGTGGCAGGCAGACTTAGGTAGCTTCTGGCATTGGCGGCGCTTTGTTCCGGTTGGCTCAGTGACCGATGTTGAAGCCACCTCTGCATACGTAGCACAGTCGGTAATAGATACCTCGGCGGAATTTTCCCCTTCTGACGGCAATAATGACGGTGAGAGTGATGTTGGCGGAGAAAAAGACGATGACGACGCCGCTGATTTTGCTGCTATTGATGGCGATGAACTGATTGACGGCGCTAATGATGATGACGACGACGAAGTTGATGATGCCGCTGTATCTGTGACAGGAAGAGCCATTTCCGCCGACTGCTTTGCGGGCCACACAGGTGTTGATAGCTCGGTGCATTTGATGCACAGCACCTTGAGCAACTTTGCACGGCATTTGTCCAGGGCTTCGTAAAGATCAATACTTATTTCAGAACACTCAAGATGGACCTAACCATCAAAACAATCACACTGAAGAGATTTATCGCGTGAGCGAACAACTTTCGAACAAACATGGCACTTGGATGCAATGCTTTTGACTCTTTTTGGAGGCATTGTGGGCCAATTATAGTCCACAGAATGACACAACCACAGAAAATGTAATTCCACGTATCACGTCGGAAGATATGCCGGCGTAGCGCAGTGGGTCAGTTCAGTTGTCCTGAAGTCTTGAAGTAGTACACGGTGTCGAGGCTTTGAGCCCAATTGTTCCCGATCAGTTCAGTTCAGTTCAGTCTGCACAGGACAGGTTATGGCCACGGCCAATCGAGTGTCCAGAATTCCTTCGATGGTATGCACACCAGTTATGCACCCACCACTGCCGAGTGTATTTGATCGAATCCTCACTAAAACTGAGAGGGAAACGGAAAACCTCATCGCACATCAACTGCGAGAGACATTATGCATCGTGAGCTTTCACTGAGACAGTATGCAATGAGGGAAAAAGTCCACTAAAACATACTCCAGAAGGACCACAGTGCTACCCGTCATCCATCTAGTTGATATACTCAAGGCTCACTACAAGGAAAGATCTTGTACCACTTGTGATCTAGGGCACCTTTGAAGGATTGGACGGTCTGCAGATCTACCATTCCACCAGGCAGACCGTTCCAACTGTTCACAACCCTGTTGCTGAAGAAGTGCGATCTAGCCATCAAACTAGATCGGGCTTTTATCAACTTCTTTTCATGTCCCCCTGTTCTGGAGTCTACGGCCACTTGGAATAGACTATCTGGTCTAAGGCCAGAAAAGCCCTTCATTACCTTGACGTTTCTATGAGATCCCCTCGACGTCTCCTCCTTTCCAACGAGAAGAGATTCAGGTCACAGAGTCTCTACTCGTAAGTCTTACCCCTCTACCCTTCAACCATTCGCGTGGCGAGACGTTGGACTTTCTCGAGGCAGGCGGCGTCCTTTTTGTAGAAGGGTGACCAAGCCTGCACGCTACCTTCTAAGTGAGGTCGTACTATAGCCATGTAAATAGGTACGAATACCTCCGGCTTCCGGCAAGACAAAACTGATCGCAGTCTAAGGAGCTCCCCACGAGCCTTATGCGCGCAGCGTTGCACTGCTCCGACCATTTGAAGTCACTGTTCATGATGACCCCAAGGTCTTTAACCTTACTGACTGCCTCTACGGTGAATAGCCCTCGATCATGAGCGACAGTTAGGCTCTCTGTTGCCCTTGACAACAAGTGGCTTTTTTGAGCTCTCAGAGATAAGTCCCATTTGTATGCCCACATCAGGACGGTAACTATTTCCCTGCCCAAGTCCACCCTACCCTCAGATCCAACAATCTTCACATCATCCGCAAAAATAAAGCTGGGCGATTGAAGAGTGGATGCTAGTTCATTATTAAATAACAAGAATAGGACCGGGCCTAGGACGGATCCCTGAGGTACACCACTGGTGACGTTCACCAAACGGGAGCACCTGTCCCCCACTTTGACGTAAAACATCCTGTTGGAGAGGAAGTCCTCCAGTCACCTATATACTGACCCACCTATACCGAAAGTCTCCATCTTGCGTAGCAAAAGACGATGAGTAACGGAGTCGAACTCCTTACTAAGGTCTAGGTACCATACCCTAACTTGCTTGCCTTCGCCCTGTCGTCGAGTTACTTCATCTAGGAAGCACAGGAGGTTGGTCAGACAATATCTATTTTTCAGAAAACCATGTTGGGTTGGACCGAGTATGGGGTGCTCCGGTAAGTGGTGGCAGATGTGGGCACGGATGATCTTCTCGAGGACTTTACATAGGATGCTAGTTAGGCTTACCGGCCTGTAGTTCTGCACATCCGACTTAGGCCCACTCTTATGTATTGCCACGACTGCCGCGACTTTCCAGTCCTGAGGCAGCTTACCCTGGTCCAACGTGGATCTGTACAGCCCGCATACCGATGGAGCTATGATATCCACCAACGGCTTGATGATAGCTGGATGAATGCCATATGAGCCCGCTGACTTGTGTCGGGTTAACTCCTGTAGGTACTTACGCACGCATTCCCCTGAGAGATCTAGCTCGTTTAACTGAGGAGGATGCACCAGAGCCAGATCCACTCGTACCCCACTATCCATCCTATGTACACTACCAAAGTATTCCCCCAGATGTCTGCTTTGCCCTGGTCATCATTGACAATACCATGGTCTCTAGTGGATAGCGGACCCACGGCAGTTCTTTTTGAGCCTTTAGACTGTACATAGCTGTAGAACTTCTTCGGCTGTTGTCTTACAGACTGGGTCAATTTGAGCTCAAATTCCCGCTTAGAAGTTCTCAAAAGGCTTACAATCTCGTTTCTCAGCCTTGTATAGCGGTTCCAAGAAAGCTGACTGCCGGAAGCTTTGTACTGGTTCCAAGAGCGGTTTCTACGCCTGATGGCCTTGGCTATTGCAGTCTTCCACCACATGGGTTTGCCCTCCCCACTTCTTCGTTCTAAAGGTGCGAACTCTTCCTGTGGGGCAGTCAGGGATCCCTTTATGGCCTGCCAGCGCTCCTCGACAGTAGCCTCCTCTGACGTGTCCCAGGTCAAACCCATCGCCCTATTACAAAGCCTATCTATGTCCATACTACCGAAATTCCTAATCAGCCTTGAGGGTACCTTCGGTTGCCGCATGCATAGAACTATTTTGACACACAGGTGGTCACTCTTGCCCAGCGGTGCACAATAATGCAGTCCATACACATCGTTGGGGAAGTTCTTCAAAGCTAGATCCAGCAAGGATGGAACGCATCCAGTCCTATATCTGGGGTTTCCCTAATGTGCTGGTGCAACGCATTATCATGCAGCCGTTCTAAGTAGGTTTGCTCCTCCGATCCCGGCACGCAGACCTCAGCCACCCAGTCGGTGTGCAGTAGATTGAAATCACCCACTATGAGGGTCTTTTGTGCGTCCTTAACTAGTTCAGTCAAAGTCTGCAGTAAACAAACGTCCTCTTCGTGGTTAGTGCTTGGTGCCCTGTAGACACAGACGACGTTAACCCTTCTGCCTGGAAGGATGATCGTAACGGCGCATAGCTGGATATTGCGAGTGCACATCTTGGTCTGGGACTCAAGGTGGTTTGCACCTGACCTAACGAGGATGGCTACCCCACCACCAAGGCGATCTTGTTCCCGTTCTTGCCTGTAGACTCCAAATCGTTACTTATTAGACCTGGCACATGGTCTTCAGAAAGCCACGCTTCCGTGACGGCAACTATTGGCGCTTTCTGTTCGTCAGCGGTTTTGTCAAGTTCCACCCATTTGTTTCTAATACTACACGCGTTAGTATATAACACCACCGCGTTTGCTCCGTCGCCTAGGTGTCTCTTGCTATTCACTCCTGACTGGTTCTCAGGCGCAACGCCTGAGATGATGACACGTTTCTTGCTTCGGATATCCCCACTGGGGTGCATGAAGCCGGCTGATGGTCCAGAATTTCCGATTACTCCCAATCCATCTCTATAGCAGTGGCCACAACATCCAGACTGGCAGGTGTCGCTCTGTCATCTATCTTCGGACAGTATTGCCAATTCTCGTCTTCGAGCGCATCTTCAATTACAACTATTTGCGACCCCGCACGTGGCTTCTTTACTGTTGTAGAGGTCGGGGCCTGAAAGCCCAGTACGGCATTCCGCTGAACTTTAGGTTTCTCACCAGCTCCCTGGCTGGTCGAGCAAGGTTACCTCCCGGGGCTAGACCACCAGGCCTTAACTTATGCTCGTCCGGCACAACCTGGTATCTGCCCTTGGTAGTCTGAGCCACTATCGCTGCCCTCGCCAGTAGTCTATCCCGGGTGGCCTCATCAGCGAACTCCACCAGTATTGGTCTCGCACGAATTTCGCCTTTGTTCCCCAGTGGTGACTTCCATGTCCCCACACTGTGCACCCTTCTTAGAGTAGGAGGGTGCGGAACACCTGCGATTCACAGTATGTCGCAGACCCTCCTCCTGTCTATGTCCATCCTGGCCTTCGATTCCCTTATAAAGGGTTCTTCCTGGTTTAGGATCGGAAGAGTGTGGCTTGAGACCCTGCCCATCGACAAGATCTGCCTCTGCAGGTCCTTCACCTTGTTTTCTAATACCAGAAGAGCAGGGTCATCCACCCTAGCCAACCCATCTTTCGCTCTATTACAGTAGCCCTTCTTTTTGACCTGCCTCGCCCTTCTCGGCTTCTGCTCCGTCCACTGGCCCTCATCGGTCTGCTTCAAAGGAGTTGAGGCAACGACCACCTGGCAAGCTCTCGGAACTGGTCCATTCGCTCGGATGATTGTCCTCTCGGGTGTTGATACTACTTCCGCAAACCACTTACTGCAACCCACTTGCGGCGGTTTGGGGCTTACAACCGAGGTACTACTTGGTGAGCGTTGGACCTGCCCTTGGGCCTGCAGTTTAAAGGCCAGACTGGCTGCCTCCTTGCAAGGGGCACAGATCTATTCAGCCCATGGGCTCTGTTTATAAAGGACATAGATGCCCTTTGCTATCCCTGAACATCTTGGGTGAGCCCATCTCTTGCATATCTCGCACTCTATACTATTTACCACACGTTTCCCGCACTTGGGTGCTAGACACGGGTCGGAAACGCGTGTCATACCGAAAACCCCAAAAACGAGGGTGAAAACAACTCAAGTGCTCTTTACCCAAACACAAACACGCGCTCTGACACTAGCAGGTAAATCCCGCTAACACAAAAAACAAAAACAAAAAGAAAGATTAGAAGCAAGGAAAGATTGCCTCAAAAAACACCGAACACTACTCGGCAATACTACAAGGAGAATAAAAATATTCTCCGGATAAAGCGCACCTTAAATGCAATTATGATACGCTCAGTATTGTGAATTAAACTAGGTTAATTCACAAAACTATTCAAAAACTCAATTCAAAGACGAGAGCACTATGAATTGAAACCGCGCGGCACTTACATTTTTGATCTTCTGTCGGATTCACCGAGCTGAAACGAGAGTATAAAGAAGCGGGGGGGGGGGGGTGGCAGCGAAAACAAGATACACATAACATCATTCAGTGTCACTCTGTGGATAGTGCCTTAAGCTGAGTGGGGGTGTGGCATTCATGAATATATATGCGATAAAAGACATCTATTTTGTTTGTTTTTTTGACAAAGGAATTATTGGGAGAGACCCAGGTAGAGGTCTAGCTTTTTCTTGAAGATAGTTTTGTTCTGCGAGAGAACAATATCTTCCGGAAATGCGTTCCACAGAGTAATAACCCTATAGCTAAAAAAGTTAATCCTTAGTGAAGTGCATGGCCTCGGTTTGAAAACTTTTCTGCTATGACCACGGAGAGAGGAGGCTGGACAGACGGAGAAGAAGCAATCGCTTTGACCTGTTTCAAAAAGGTGGAACATCAAAAACGGATCACCTCTTACGCGTCTTACGTCAAGGGGATAGAGGTTGAGGAGTGAGGCGGACGGGATAAGGTAGGTGGGATAGACCCCTTACTGCCTTGGTGGAGGCCCGCTGAACTCTTTCTAGGATCTCACGGTCTCGGGCAAGACCAGAATGCACTATCTGTCTACCGTACTCCAGCAGAGGTCGGATATACGTGCCGAAAATTATGGGGAAGTCATCCTTAGATATGCGCGGGAAGGACCTTCGAATCATGTTTAGGACTCGAAAGGCAGACTTGCTCGCAAGTTCGTGATGATGAGAGAAAGCTAAGTTACAATCTAACCAGAAACCGAGCACCTTGTGTCGGTCAACCTTTGGCAGAGTGGCTGCTCCATTAATGGAAAACGTGTGACCAGTCTCTCTGCCGAAAGACGTGCTCACGCATTTGTCATCAAAAACTGGGAGGTTCCAATCCTCGGACCAGCGTTTTGTTTCATAAACTGCAGTTTGCAGGTCTTCAACGCTTGAACTCCAGAGGGTTACATCATCTGCGTACATGGCAATGTTGGCAGGAAGGGCTGTCGGTAGATCGTTTATATAGATCAAGAAAAGAAGAGGACCTAAGTCCGACCCTTGGGGGACCCCAGTTGTTGCTGGGGAGGGTTGAGACAAAACATTCCCGACTTTAACCACAAAAGCGCGGTCGGTAAGGAAGCTACGTAGGATGTCCAACATGGAGGCTGTGATCCAGTATGTCTGCAGCTTATAAAGAAGAGGGGCATGGGGACCTTGTCGAAGGCCTTAGCAAAATCGATGAATACAGCGTGTGAGAGCTGGCCATCATCATAGGCTTTCGTTAGACTATCCATGACATTAAGCATATTGGTGATGCATGATCTGCCAGGAAGAAACCCATGTTGGGACGGGGAGATGATCTTATTTCTATGAAGATGGGAAAGAATCTCACTCTTAAGAATTCCCTCAAAATTTTGCTGGGGATGCTAGTGAGGCTTATGGGTCTGTAACTAGAAGCAAGGTGTCTACTACCCTTCTTATAGATGAGTGCGATCACTGCTTTTTTCCAGTTACGGGTGAAAACTCCATCGTCAACACATTGCTGAAAAAGCGAGGCATAAGGAGCAGCTAATGTATCCGCGGCTTCCTTGAGAATACGGGGGTGGATTAGGTCAGGACCCATAGAGCAATATTGGTTGAGCTGTCGGAAACCTTGAGCGACTGCTCCAGTGGGAATAGTGACGCGGTTAAGGGTAGTGGTCAGAGATAACGGGTGCATGGTAGGGTGGGATGATATGGGTATGGAGCTAAAAATTGTACAGAAGTAGGAGCTGAATGCTTCGGCTACTTGGCTAGGGGAAGTGATTGGAGATCCGGCACTATCTTTGAGAGCTAATGGCGTCGGAGCTGTGCCCCCAAGACGGCGCATGTACTGAAAGAAAAATGCCTTATTAGTCGTGCTTGATCAAGTACAGATCGTTGGACTGCATTCTGATAAGACCTAATCTTGTCTTTGCATATGTTCCGTATGATCCTGAAGTCTTCTGCATCACGAGCAAGGCCTGTGGATTTATACCTAGCAAAGAGGCGTGCGCGTTCGTCTAGAATGCACCCATTGGGGCGAGGGAGGGGTCGCTTAGCGGTCTGTGGGCGACGAACTCTGGGGACAAAATGCCTATCAGCTAAGGAGATTAACTCTCTGAGATTCCCTGCCATTTCATCCGCAGAGTTACTTGGGTTAGTTGAATTTAGCTGGGAGCGAAAAAATGCACAGACTTGGTCAAAATTGGTCCTTTTGAAGGATCTCAAAATTTTAGTTTCTAAGGGAAGAAGAGGTCATCTCACGATATAATCGAATCCAATGAGAATGTGACAACTTTTGCCGATGGGCGGCAAGTAATGCACCAAATCTATTAGGAACCGATCATTGGTGATGACCAGGTCTAGTAGGGACGGGGCGTGGCCTGTGCGATATCTAGTCGGATCTCTTACGTTCTGCACCCATGAGTTTTTCGGTACGAGATCAAGGAGGGGTTTACCGAAAGTGATATCCGGGGCATCAGCTCTTTGCCAGTTTGTACTGGGAGAGTTGAAGTCACCAGTGACTAACAGATGGGTGAAGTCTGTGTAGCTTTTCAGGGAGCCCAATAAGTCTATGAGACCTAGGCTATCAGTTGAATTGCATGCGGGAGGACGGTAGACAACACCAAGCAATAGGGTGTCTGTCCTAGAGAGGTTAAACACAGCCCACAAACAATCAATACATGAAAAGGTTGGGGTTGTCAGTAAGGTGGGAAGAGGGATCGAATTATCGTAGTATATGATGACCCCGCCGGCACGACCTCTGCTGGAGTCCTGCCCTACTGTGAAGTATCCCGGAATGGATATTTCGGCATCAAGCATGTCAGGGGTGATCCAGGTTTCTGTGAGGGCTATGATCTGAGGCTCCTTATCCACTGCAAGCTGCCGAAGCTCTGGGATCTTATTCAACACACTCAGGCAATTGCTATAAAACCACTTGAGCACATGCTCGGGAGCTGTTGCAGAATCGCCAGAGGCAGCTGGTTTTGGGTTTGAGGAGTGGGAAAGAGGGGGATTTGGGGGTGGAAAGGAGGTCCTGGGAGAGTCGGGGGCTGGAGATATTGGGGGGCTAGAGGGTAAGCAGACTGCTGGGGGAACCGGTAGGTTTTGATGTCTAGTAGCCTGGGGGGTATCAATCCAGGCGGACGGTTTACATCCTTCGGTCTCTGAAAAGGTTGGGCTGCTTTTTGTGGTTTGCCCTTCTGCGCACTGCGTGATGCCCTGTTCTGAGTTTTCTTGTTGGTGAGCATATTTTTCATGACAGCACCAAATATATTATCTGGTGCGTTAACCTCCTCACTGCTTCTTTCAGTAGAAGCAGGTTGCAGGTTCATGTCTGGGCCCAAGGATGAGTGAGTCTCGTCCGTTGAAATAGTCTTATTGGCTATGATGAGGCCTGGGATACTCTTCGTAGGCGGAGGATGCTTAGTGGCACTAGGCCTACTACTGGGAGTACTCTCGGCGACAGGAAATGGTGTCAGTAGGGAAGCGAGGGATGGTGGGCATGCAGCTCGGTCCTCAAGGCGAGTTACCTGGACAACTGGCAGCACTCTGAGCTAAGGATCGGCTTTTTGTGGAATTTCTGGCTTAGCCTTCCCACTGCGGAGCCTCAGATGAAGTGGCTTATCAATGGATACGCCTTTGAGCCCTTTAATTTCCTCCTTGAGTTTCGCGGCCGAAGAAACAATTCGTTTGGCCGCATCTGTGGAACCCATTACAATAAGAATACCGTGAACCCGGTTGGTGCTTTTGGTTACTAACCAAGTGGACCGACCTTTAAGTGGGAAAGGGAGCTTAGGGCTATTAAACACCTGGGCGTAGGTGTCATGAGGGTGATCTGAACTGAGAAAGCGACCCCAGGGGATGACTCACTTGGAGCAACTCTCGGTATCTTGTAAAATGTTTGAGGCGTCAAGAATTTGCTGCTCAGAAACTCTACACACCTGATCGGCTGCCTGGGACACCGGGAGGGATTTGATCACCAAACTCCTCAAGCTGGTCAGCCCATCCTTAAGGGTGCGGACGGTGGCCCTTAGCTCGGCTATCTTTGCAGCCTGAATTTGGACTGCACATTTCAGTGCATCCGTTTCCAGCGCATTATGAAGGACCGTTTCGTCCGGATGCAGCAGTGAGGCATTGACCACGAAGGGGGAATCGCACTGCCTAATGGGGGAAGTAGCCTCATCTGAGCAAGCGGTTATATCAATGGTGAGGGGCGTTGACATTATTCAGGATCCAGTCAGCACAGATAAAGGTAAACTTAAATGGAGGGGGACGAGCTGTGTTCTAAAAATTTCAAAAACAGCTACACTCACCGAGGGAGACGACCGCACCGCTGGTGTACCGCAGTTCAGTTCAGTTCGGTTCAGTCTGCACAGGACAGGTTATGGCCACGGCCAATCGAGTGTCCAGAATTCCTTCGATGGTATGCACACCAGTTATGCACCCACCACTGCCGAGTGTATTTGATCGAATCCTCACTAAAACTGAGAGGGAAACGGAAAACCTCATCGCACATCAACTGCGAGAGACATTATGCATCGTGAGCTTTCACTGAGACAGTATGCAATGAGGGAAAAAGTCCACTAAAACATACTCCAGAAGGACCACAGTGCTACCCGTCATCCATCTAGTTGATATACTCAAGGCTCACTACAAGGAAAGATCTTGTACCACTTGTGATCTAGGGCACCTTTGAAGGATTGGACGGTCTGCAGATCTACCATTCCACCAGGCAGACCGTTCCAACTGTTCACAACCCTGTTGCTGAAGAAGTGCGATCTAGCCATCAAACTAGATCGGGCTTTTATCAACTTCTTTTCATGTCCCCCTGTTCTGGAGTCTACGGCCACTTGGAATAGACTATCTGGTCTAAGGCCAGAAAAGCCCTTCATTACCTTGACGTTTCTATGAGATCCCCTCGACGTCTCCTCCTTTCCAACGAGAAGAGATTCAGGTCACAGAGTCTCTACTCGTAAGTCTTACCCCTCTACCCTTCAACCATTCGCGTGGCGAGACGTTGGACTTTCTCGAGGCAGGCGGCGTCCTTTTTGTAGAAGGGTGACCAAGCCTGCACGCTACCTTCTAAGTGAGGTCGTACTATAGCCATGTAAATAGGTACGAATACCTCCGGCTTCCGGCAAGACAAAACTGATCGCAGTCTAAGGAGCTCCCCACGAGCCTTATGCGCGCAGCGTTGCACTGCTCCGACCATTTGAAGTCACTGTTCATGATGACCCCAAGGTCTTTAACCTTACTGACTGCCTCTACGGTGAACAGCCCTCGATCATGAGCGACAGTTAGGCTCTCTGTTGCCCTTGACAACAAGTGGCTTTTTTGAGCTCTCAGAGATAAGTCCCATTTGTATGCCCACATCAGGACGGTAACTATTTCCCTGCCCAAGTCCACCCTACCCTCAGATCCAACAATCTTCACATCATCCGCAAAAATAAAGCTGGGCGATTGAAGAGTGGATGCTAGTTCATTATTAAATAACAAGAATAGGACCGGGCCTAGGACGGATCCCTGAGGTACACCACTGGTGACGTTCACCAAACGGGAGCACCTGTCCCCCACTTTGACGTAAAACATCCTGTTGGAGAGGAAGTCCTCCAGTCACCTATATACTGACCCACCTATACCGAAAGTCTCCATCTTGCGTAGCAAAAGACGATGAGTAACGGAGTCGAACTCCTTACTAAGGTCTAGGTACCATACCCTAACTTGCTTGCCTTCGCCCTGTCGTCGAGTTACTTCATCTAGGAAGCACAGGAGGTTGGTCAGACAATATCTATTTTTCAGAAAACCATGTTGGGTTGGACCGAGTATGGGGTGCTCCGGTAAGTGGTGGCAGATGTGGGCACGGATGATCTTCTCGAGGACTTTACATAGGATGCTAGTTAGGCTTACCGGCCTGTAGTTCTGCACATCCGACTTAGGCCCACTCTTATGTATTGCCACGACTGCCGCGACTTTCCAGTCCTGAGGCAGCTTACCCTGGTCCAACGTGGATCTGTACAGCCCGCATACCGATGGAGCTATGATATCCACCAACGGCTTGATGATAGCTGGATGAATGCCATATGAGCCCGCTGACTTGTGTCGGGTTAATTCCTGTAGTTACTTGCGCACGCTTTACTCTGAGAGATTTAGCTCGTTTAACCGAGGTGAAGGATGCACAAGCGTCAGATCTACTGGGACCCCACTGTCCATTCTATGTACCCTGCCAAAGTATTCCCCCAGGGCGTCTGCTTTGTCTTTATCCACCGTGGTCCCTAGTGGATAGCGGACCTACGGCATTCTTTGTCGAGCCTTTCGACTGCACATAGGTGTAAAACGTTTTCGGCTGATGTCCTCCGCACTGAGCCAATCTGGGCTCAAGTTCCCGCTTGGAGGTCCGCAGAAGGCTTAAAGTCTCGTTTCTAAGCTTTAGCAAATGCCCAAGGATCAGGCGTATCACGAGACAGGAAGCGCTGACATTCCTCAAGTGCGAGTGCACCATTACACACCAAGTATCTATCATTTGCGACCAACAAGGAAGTACTCTATTTTGGCGTGTACAGTGTCGCTTTTGGGCTCACTTGCTTACAATATTGACGTGTCTTTACGAACTGTTCGTTTTTATGGACCAATTGTTGTTTGTTCGCTCCCAGGGCGCTACTTTGTCACATCCTTGTTCCGGACCTGCGTGACGCATGTGCTCCTTGCTCGCACGCTGCAATTCGGCTTATAATAATGGTATATTTCTCGGCCATGGTCGAGACGCACGCGCTAGCGCATGATCATGGTGTGACTTTTTACTCGATAAGGTGGAATATTCACAAATTCAAAGTATGAAAGTCGAGAGTATCAGCGATAGATAGACATAGCCAACAACAGTTTGAATGGATCATTTTATTAATGGTTTGCGCGGCAGTTTCAAACCGGTTTCGAATCCGGGCTGGGCGGTGGAGATATCGAAAAACCGTTAGCGCAGTGTCAAGGACGCATTATGAACGAGAATGATGCAAGCTGGGGAAACGGAGGCCTGCTGATGTTATACAGATAGAGTAAATTATGAACAAGAAGAAAAGGAAGAAAAGAAAACTTGTGAAGAAGTGTTCTCGGGAAAGTCGGTGCATGCGGAGAGGATAGCGATCCATGAAGACGATGCAGACCCTGAATGTCGGATTTGCCGGAGTTCAATAAATGGAATGAGTGTCGAAACGGTGCCGAAACCAATTTGGTGAAAGTGAACACTGGTGGATGTGGGAGAAACAGCAGTCCATAAAAAGGTGAGTTTAGATTCAGGATCAGTAACATGTACCATTCAGAAATGAGAAAGCTCAACTGGAAGGTCCTCGAGAAGTGGAGAGTCAATTTCCGACCGGCTGCGGTTCGGAGGAAAGGTGGACTGTGGTAACGGATAAAAAAGTGTGAAATCTCCGCATGGACTTGAGCGTTAATATGCTGTTTCACTGGCAAATATATATATATATATATCTATATGTATATATATATATATATGTTGACGCATTTGCCTTCAGTGATATTCAGCGTCGTTTCTGGTAATGTACGACATCATATGGGTGTGTTTCGTCTAGCAGGGCAAAGTATGTGTCGGTCAATCGACTGAGTGTGGTGGTATATTAGCCAGATGCGCATAAACTGGAAAATGTGTTGGTTGCTTTAGAAAAAGCTGAATGATCTGATAAGCAATTGGGAGTATTTCCTGTCGGGTGGCTTGATTCCGGTCCCAGTTGCTATGGTAGGTTCTATTTGAGTCTCTGTCCGTACGAGTCAAAGTGGCATCCTTGGTTATCCGGTTTGGTGACTGCGATAGTGGGAGACAACAGACCTGAAATAAAGGGGGGTTGCAGTCTGGACGTCGTTCCAGCTGTGGGTTATGATGATATATGAAGACAATAGATAATGGACTGGTTAGGTCTGTGTGAGTGAAGCATGGATGAAGTTTCATTTGAGCAGTCAATGGCACCTACTCCACATTCTAAGTAAAAATAGGCTCGCGGTAGATTTGTGCTATACTGCTGCAGGCTAACGGAGTTGCGTACACTAGTTTGGTAACGGTGCATGCATCTCAATGGACTTATGATTTTGCACGTTGGCACGACATCGCTCGGATACTGATGAAAGACCTAGGGTCTCACGGTTTAGAGCAGTTAGAAATGATAACCCCCAGTACCGTTTGCTTACGCAGACAGCAGTTTGGCAACGAGGCGATAAGATAGGTTTGAAATAACAGACTGTGAGCGAATGAGACTGGCACACTGTTAGCGTAGCCCTCTGCTGTTACTGTCTCTTCCAGCATAGTGGTTATTCTATACTGGGTAGTTTCTGAGGAGCCCTAAAGTAGGTGAAACTATTGGGGTGACAGAGGTGATACATTAGAAGCAATCGGTCACGTGCCTTGGAACGTTACCGTGAGTTCATCTATGCTCTTACCCGATGGTGCTATTGTACTGAGATTTGCTCGAGTATGATCAAGGAAATCGGATGTAGACATGATTGCATGGTTATCGCGGTGTCCTTTTCGTCGTTATCGCATTGCAAACCAGGAAAACACCCATGTGAGGACTGGTTTTGGCGAGCAGTGAGAAATGGGAATGAGATGGGTCCGAATTTTCGTCAGGGAAGCAAACTCTAACGACCTACATTCGGCGCTCATGGTAGGCGGCACAAGGGCCTGCTTCAGGTAGGGAGTTAGCACGATACACAACCACTGGCATCCAGCACGTGGCGCTCCAAGAATGATCCACACTTTTTTAGACGTTTTTATTTTATATACATATTTTTCAGTGGTTTTATCACAGTCAGGTATCTGGCTGTCATAGAAGGCGGAGCTGCTTTTGGTGGGCGACCACAGCTCCCACACCCCGGCCGAAACATGGACCGCATGTAACAAGCCGCGTTGGGAATAGGTCAACCACACCAGTCGATCCGTAGCAACACTGCAACCCGGAGACATGAGTCACAAGTGACAAGGCTGGTGTGCTTGGAAGACAAAACAGTGGGGTATTTTTTCTCACTTTTTTATGCCAATCTCTACTTTTTGGTGGTCATGTCTAATTGGTGGTCAACTCTCGTTTGTTCAGTCCTTGTGATCTCATTATTGAGGTTTTTATCTTTTTGGTGTCATTGTTCATTCAGTAATCTAGTACTGTAGAATATCACGGATAATCGCCTTTTGATTTTGGGATCCGTTGCGAATTTGGCTACGCATTGCTCAAATGTGCGTTACAATACTCAATTGATCAACTTGGAACGAGAAAACACGCAAAATGCCAAGAAAAGGATCGAAGACATTGGAATCTGGATAGGAATTAATACGGCAAATCCTTGGGCAGGTTTCGAGTACTTCCGATTCTTTAGTTATTGTTAGATCGCCTAGTCCTGTCGGTGCTAGTTCATGTGTTACTGAGAGCAATATTGATCAGGATGTTCATCTATATAGGCTGAGAATATTAGACCTAGAACAGCAGCTGTTATCGGCTAGACAACAGGCCCAGTAAGCAGAACAAAAGTGTATACAGAGAGAGCGTGAGCACGAGACCAGCGACTACGACACTTCCGATAGATAAGGGTGCAATAAGATAGGAAACTTCACGCCGGTCGCGGACTATAAAACACCATCGATCGATTTGTCAAGAGTGGAACTAACGGTTTTCGACGGGCGAGCTGAGCAATACTGCAAGTTCTTCAAGCAATTCGAGAAGTTCGTCGAAAACAAGACACCCTACTTCGGGCAAAGGCTCCTCTATCTGACTCACTACTGCCGAGGCCGATCAAGAGAAGCTGTCGACTGGTGCACCATGCTCGACCCGGAACAAGGCTACACAAGAGCAAGGAAGATCTTAAGGGACTTGTTTGGCCAACCGTTCAAAGTAGCCAGTAACCTAATAGAGAGCGTGATGGTAGAGGCAAAGAGAACCAAGGGCGACGTCTACACAATGGTCGACCTGGTGGTCAAGATGCAGAACTGCTCAATGCCCCCACCATTTAGGTTACAGGGCTGACCTAGATGCAATGCACACTTTGGAAAACATAGTTCGTCACCTCCCTCCCGAACTGCAGGGTCGGTGGGCGGAAGAAGCAGAACGGATAAGCCGAAGTGACAGAGAAGCCAACTTCGAAGACCTGACCGAATACTTAGACAGGCAAACAAAGATAGCCGACAGCAGGTTCGGCCGACTTATTCGGGACAGAAACCGAGCAAACGAGCCCAGTACTAGCCAGGCTCAAACCCCTGCACGGGAACAGCCGAAATATCACTCTTGGACCAATGCACACGCCATTTCACGCGATGCCATGGCGCACCCACGTTGCAGATCCTGTGATGCTAGCCATGGACTACCAGAATGTCCCAAGTTCGGCAACGCCACAATAGACGAACGGTGGGGAATGGCGAAGATGGCAGTAGCGTGTTTTATTTGTCTCAACACCACGCACCGGGCAGCACCTTGTAGGACAATTAACAGATGTGGTTACGAGGGCTGCACGGGCAGACACCATCGATTGCTGCACCAGGCGAGAGTACCCATATCCGAGGCGAGTACCAAACCCGGCGTTATTTGTTCGATGTCGCGGTCTGCCAGTAAACCGGTACTTTTATGCGTAGTTGCCGTGGGAGTAGTGACCCCAACTGGGGTGGTCAAAGCGTTGGCTTTCGTCGATAGTGGATCTGACACTACCTTAGTAAAAGGGCCGTTAGCCGACAAACACCGGCTCGCTAAATGTGCGACATCGTTAGCAGTGAGTACGAGGGGTGGAACCCAACTAATTGCTGCCGGTAGGTTGGGGTTGCAGCTCATCTCTAAGCACTAACGAGCAAATTGAACCAAGGAAGGCATTCACGTTAGCTGATCTCCCCGTGCGAGCACCAAGGCCGGCCAAAGCAATCTTGACTAGGTGTACCCACCTGCAGGATGTAAACGTTGTAGACTGGGAAGATGATGAAGTGGATCTTCTCATCGGCTGCGACGTGCCAGAGGCGCATTGGGTGCTTGACCAGACAGTGGGCGACCGCCAGGCATCTTATGCCGTACGCACGGCTCTGGGATGGATGTTATACGGTCCAGTAGGGGTACCTGGTACCGTGAATTATTTATCAACCGAAACGGACCGCGTGGAGTACCACCCGCAGCGGCTGTATGAAAAGGAGTTTCATGACATTGGAGACGAAAGACCATCGTTGTCTCAAGAGGATCATTTCGCTTTACAAACGGTGCGGCGAGGCACCAGCGGCCTTAAAAACAGTTCGAGGTCCCCCTCCCATGGCGCACATCGGTCGACCTTTGGATTGACAGCAGAAATCAGGTTCTCCAACGATTACTACGACTAAAAGAACGCTTCATTTGAGACCAGAATCTGTGGGAACGATACGAGGATTTGATGAAGCGAAACGAGGCCCTCGGTTACGTTGAAAAGGTGTCTGCCACCACCGACAGCAAAAGGGGTATCTGGTATCTACCTCACCGCCCGATCACCAACCACAAGAAACCCAAAATACTGCGGGTGGTTTTCGACTGTGCGGCCAAGTTCCAGAGCAAATCGTTAAACGATCGCCTGCTACAAGGACCTGACTGGACCACACCACTGATTGACGTTTTGTTCCGTTTCAGAGTGGGTAGAGTGGCCTTGTTCGCCGACATTAGGGAAATGCTTCGTCGGGTGAAAATACCGGTAGGAAAACGAGAGGTATTGCTTTTCCTGTGGTGGGAAGGGAGCGACCGGGACAACGCAGTGGTGAACTGCAGGATGACCGTCCACCCCTTCGGAGCCACATCATCACCGTTCTGTGCGAACTACGCCCTTCGGGAAGCTGTGAACAAACATGCAGCTCTAGTTCATCGGACGGTGGTAGATAGCGTCAGCAGGAACTTCTACGTCGACGACTATCTTGTGTCATTCGATGATGTGGAGTCAGCTCTAGCGCAGTTCAGGGGTCTGACAAGTTTACTGGAATAGGGCGGCTTCCATCTAACAAAATGGATGTCGGACGCTTCGGAAGTGCTCAAGGTCATTCCGTACCACGAGAAGACCGAAGCTGTTAGAGGTTTGGACGGCTCTCCAATTCCTATCGAAAGCATTTTAGGAATACAATGGGACGCGGAAACGGACGACTTTGTTTTCGAGCTAAACGTTCCCGAGCTTCTAATAACCCGTCGTGGCATACTATCCGCGGTCTCTAGTTTGTTCGACCCGCTCGATTTCATTCCTCTCTGGCTGCTACCCGGAAAGATCTTGCTGCAGCTACTGTGCCGTAAGAAAGTTGATTGGGACCAGTCACTGGACCGAGAGGACCGGTTGGACTGGGAGGAATTTTTGAACACCTTGAAGGAATTAGGGGACATAAGGATCCTACGATGTTTGACTCCTGGCCATACGACACGGACTGGAGAACTACATGCCTTTTCCGGTGCATCCGAAGTCGGTTATGGATTTGTAGTGTACGGACGATGGTGCACAGGAGATGGACAGTATACTGCGAGGATCCTGTTCGCCAAAGCCCGCGTTGCTCCACTGAAGTCGGTCTCAATTCCACGCCCTGAACTGAGCGCAGCCGTGTTAGCAGTCAGGATGGTGCAAGCTGTGAAGGGATGTTTTGACCTCTACATTTGGTCGGCTAGCTTTTGGGCGGACTCAACGATAGTACTTTACTACGTTAACAACGTTTGGATCCGGTTTAGTACCATCGTTGCTAACCGGCTCACGATTATCCACGATGAGTCAGCCACGAACCAGTGGAAGCATGCCAGGTCTGGCGATAATCCGGTCGATCTGTACCCCCGATGTGCGAACAACTTCAGGCAACTAGACACGTGGACGAGAGGGCCACACTCTCTGCAAGTGCACAAACAGGGCTGGCCCGTGTTCGAATTAAAACCCCCTACGGAAGTAGAACTGGAAATCAAAGGCGTAGTGATAGCGGCCAACGTCGTCGAAGCGACATCCATTCTAACGCGACTGGTCAGGTTTTCTTCCTGGGTGAAGACACTTCGTTCGATAGTTTGGTTAACCAGGGTCAAGAGAAATTTACTAGTCATGAAAGGACTACGCCCCTCAGGCCGGATACGGGTCGGCCCGATAAGTCCCGATGAGCTACAAGCGGCAGAGTACGATATTTTCAGAATGATACAACGAGAGGCTTTCGCCCGAGAACTCAAGAGGGCGGACGAAGCGGGACCGACCAATAGAGACATACCATCTACAAGAGGCGAGCTAAAGCGTTTAGACCCCAAACTCATCGACGGAATGCTGCGGGTGGATGGTAGGTTGACCAACGCCCTCCTGAACTTCGACACAAAGTATCCTATACTGCTGCCGCGAGGCAACCTGTAGTAGAGCTAATGATCCAACACGTCCACGCCGTGGAGGAACATGCCGGGGAAAGTCACGTGACGGGCGTCATCCGAAATCGCCTTTGGTTGTTGAGAGGACGAGAGACCGTAAATCGCGTAATCCGAGGTTGTGTGCAATGCAGGAGATGCAATACCGCGGCATGCAAACAACTCTTGGCCCCGCTACCAGAAAGCAGGGTGACTGCTGGCTGGTGGTCGTTCAGAGACACCGGGTCAGATTGTTTCGGGCCCTTGTGTACCAAGTGCGGGGTGAGATTGGAAAAACGATATGGGTGTATCATGGCGTGCATGAAGTCACGCGCGGTACACCTAGAAGTCGCACATTCGATGGCGACCGATTCGTTTCTACTGGCCTTGCAAAGATTTATCAACCGAAGAGGCGTACCGGCCGATATATACTCAGATAATGGGTCGAACTTTGTGGGCGCTCACCGGGAATTGCAGCGTTGGCACAAGAACATAAACAGGGACGAACTGCAGGATCGAACCGTGGCCTGCGGCATATGATGGCATTTCAACCCCCCACAGGCCAGCCACCGAGGCGGCGTATGGGAACGCATGATCCGGTCCGCCAGACGGATATTGCTGTCAATCATGGAGCAACAGCCACCCGACCACGAGACGCTGAACGCCGTCATGACTGAGGTGGAGAGAATCCTGAACAATCGCCCCCTGGTTCCAGTAATGAACGGCGACCCCACCCACCTGGCGCTCACCCCGAACGACTTATTGACTTTAAGGTCGAACGAGGGATTTCAAGGGCCGGCAAACCTTCGTGGGAGCTACCCTCACGGATGGAAGCAAGCGAACTATCTGGCCAAGGTCTTCTGGAGGCGATGGCTGTGGGAGTACCTACCGGCTTTGCAGACTCGACAGAAGTGGCTGGCCAAAACAAGACCATTCAAGGTTGGGGTTGTGGCTGTGATCTCAGACGAACGCGCACATTCCAGCACCTGATCCCTGTGAGTAGTTACGGAAACCATTGAAAGCACTGGCGGAATGATAAGAACGGTGAGGGTGAAGACAGCTAACGGAGTGCTCATTTGTGACATACGCAGTATTAACCTACTCGAGAGCGAAGACGGAGGAGCTGATAACGTTGAGGCCCAGTAGACCCTTTTTCACACTAGTCATCGAGGTGGGTAAAGAAACCCCATATATGGAAGCAATCACGACACACTGACGTATCGAACCATCATACACCCCGACGCACACTCACCTACAAAGTGCTCGTTATACCACATGGTTTCCGTCATACACGTTACAGTGCTTACAGTCTTTCCTCGACGTTATAGAAGGTTTTTTCCGATATGTGGTTATAAATGCGATTCCATTATGCATCCAGACACATACACGCATATCCGACGCACACAATACCCTGTAATCCCCATCAAACATGTGAGAGTGTTCGTCTTTTATTTTTTGTTGACGTTACCGAATGCCTTTTGCATATGTAGAAGTAGCGGAGCTTAGGTCACGCACACGTGCCGAAATTTTGCTCGTTTATGCCAAACAGTCCCCTTCAAACACGTTAGAGTGCTCACAGTCTTTCGTTGACGTTGCAGAAAGCCCTCTTTTGCTGTGTGGTGATACTTGTGATGCCATCATACATCCAGACACGTTCGCACATACCCGATGCACATTATGTCAAGCAACCCCTATCAAACACGTGACGGTGTTCGCAATCTGCTTTTGTTGACGTTATTGAAATGTCTTTTGCATATGTGGAGGTAGCGGCAATTACATCATACACACACACTCACGCAATCACATACAGCCAGGACAGGACGGCCCTTCCAAGGACAGCATCTATGTTTCCCCTTCGTGCCCGCCATCGGTCAGCTGTTCTCGTGGAAGATGTAGAATAGCCTCAAGTCCATGTGGCCAATGGGTTAGGTGCGACCAGTAGTAGAACGTTGACGACGAGCATTAGACGCACGCACTGACAGCAGGGCCTAGGCAGGTAGGAAGAATCAGTACCTTTATACCGAACCTTTGACTCTGCTAAGGATCCAGGAGGATTTTGGTGGGCGCTGTAACGAACGGTCGTGGAAAATCCCCCTTTTCCCTCGCGATTCAGCGATTTTCCCAACATCACTCATTTGTCTACACTATTGACTTGTCTTTACGAACTGGTTGTTTTTCTGGACCAATTGTTGTTTGTTCGCGCCCAGAGCGCCACTGTGGCACATCCTCGTTCAGGACCTGCGTGACGAATTCCAGGTGATGGTCCGGTTTGCGGTAGAAATCGAAAGTGAGGTAGAAGATGCCTTCAGGCCCCTAAGCTCCATAGGATTTTTTGTATTAAAGCCCAATTGGACCCGCTGTCCAGCAGAGCGTAGGTCTCCACAGAGACCCCCGGCCTGTCGACTGGTACTGGTAGCACACCCAAACCGACACGACATTCTGGCCTCAGAGTAGCCGCACCGTTACTAGTCCACTGTCCGGACGTTTTTGCATCTTCAGTGCCCAGCTTATCCAGCTGCAGCTCTAGTGTTGTAACTTGAGTGACTCGATCGGTAAGTTGCTTTTGTGCACCATGCAGTAGAGGGTGGTGCCGCATCTGACAACATGATGTTGAGCGTGGTTTGGAAACAGGACAGTTGCTAGACAGAAATCCGCACTTGAGACACGAAAAACAAGCCTTGATTTCTCCAGCAAATGCCCAAGGATCAGGCGTATCACGAGACAGGAAGCGCTGACATTCCTCAAGTGCGAGTGCACCATTACACACCAAGTATCTATCATTTGCGACCAACAAGGAAGTACTCTATTTTGGCGTGTACAGTGTCGCTTTTGGGCTCGGCTTTTGTGCACAATTCCTCAAATTTGTTGACCGCAAATACCTCTGAGCCTTGCTATCGGCACCCAGTTCACCAAACCTGCTTCGAGCCATCCTTGCTTCGCGGGACACTAGGTGCTGCAGATCTTGAAACCTAGGTTCGTCTCCTCTCCTCAAGATATCATCAACGGTCCAAGCCCACAAATCCTAAAGACTCGTTGGTAGCACTCGAGCAATCCGTCCCATGGTCTGCAGTGAGTTGAGGTCTGACATGCAGTTCATCTGTGTGAGGGCAACTTCACAGTGGAGCATTTTCAACGACAACTTGGCCAGGATATCCGGATACCCGGTCGTCAAGGATATTCAGCACTGTGAAGTCAAGCCTTCGGAACTTTCGAGCGACCCGTGGCAGCCAAATTTTACACTATTCAGAACAGATCGATTCAAAGTAGCCACGTTATTATACACAACAAATTAGGCAATTTTACAATAATGAAACCTCAATAGCATTCCTTTTGGGCTCTTACGCTCCAAATCGAACGAAATTCAACAACAGCAGCTGAATTTCAGCGAAAGATTGGATACAGAAGATGAGACTACTGGATACAGTCACAACAAAGTTCGAACTGAATGACTCACGCTCGACGCAACGGCGAGAGTCCGATTTCTGCTAAGAATTTAGAGCAATAAAACAAACAATCAGAAATTCGGTAAAGATAGTTTGTGCAAATGAAAAATATCGTTTGCAACATGGATGCTCATGAACGGAACAGGGCTTCCCGGACTTCTTTTCAGGGTAGTGGATAGATGGAATAGTTTGCTTGGCGGAAAGATATACCTGCAGACCTTCCAGTCATTCAAAGTTACCCCCGATCAAAAGTGGTACAATATATTTCCTGTCAGTGAACTTTGAGTGTGTTCACTAGAATGATGACGGGTAGCACTGTGGCCCCTCTGAGGTGCGTTTTAATCAACATTTTCCTTTGTTGCTTGTGGTGTCGGTGAACGCTCACGATGCGTAACGTCCCTCTCAACTGATATGAGAAGAGGTTTCACGTTTCTCTCCCGTTTTCCGCGGAAATTGGACGGAATACACTGCTTAGCTTTGGGTGCATAACTGAGGTGCACATTGTCGAAATAATTCCGGAAGCTCTGTTGTCCGTGGCCACTACCTTTCCTACGCAAAGTTAAGTGACTTGAGCTGAACGGAAAACAGAGGAAACGTAGTCTAACGAAAGTACTTGGCCGGGATTCGAAAGTTCCCTCGTGTGTCCTAGTGGGATCTCCGAGTTCGGCCGAGCGAAGACTTATCCTCTAAGCCTGTTGAGAATGGATCAAGCATCTGTAAAAGATCTTCCCTTATACGGCATGTACCAAGTGGGTAGAGATTAAGCGATGTTAGACGGACCGGGTATGGGGTAATTCATGAACCATATACCTTTTGAATGCTTTCCGCAGAATCCGATGCAAAATGTTCCGATTCCGTACAAGGCACATGTGCTATCTGGCCTCCGTATTCTAAAAGAGGTCGAATGTAGGCTGCATATGGAGAATGGAGGTGCTCTTCGGAAACCAACTGAAAGTTCTTCGAACACATTTTAGTGCACGGAAGGCAGTTTTTCTGGCTTTCTCGTTATGGGGGGAGGACAAGATACTACCGAGCGGCAGGAAATCGAGGATCTTGTGCTACTCAACTTTTTGGATTCGTATGTTCACACTTATGGTGAATAGATGAGCCGAATCACTTCCAAATATCATGTTTAGATACTTGTCATCATTCCTTAGGAGGTTCCAGTCAGCGGATCAACATTCGAGCGAGTCATTGGCTGACAGTACTTCACACGCGTTTTGTACCAGGTTGTGACTTCAACTAGGTAGATCGCTGTGCAAACGGGAACTACACCACGAGGCCAGCGATGTAAATGAGGGATAGGAGAGGACCGAGAACAGTGCCTTGAGAAACGCCTATTTCGATAGGTGTGGGGTGAGACTGAGAAATACACAAACGAAACGAGAAGGTTCGATTCTTTAAAATGCTCTCAATCGGGGACAGTATGCTTGTGGAGACGCCATACTTCCTGAGTTTGTGAAGAAGCTCGGTGTGCGGAGCACTACAGAGGACTTTGGCGAAATCGATGAATACTGCATGGGACATCTTACCACCGTCATCGGCCTGTGTCGGGCTATTCATAACGGTCAGCACACTGGTGAGGCATGACCTGCGAGGAAGGACGCGGTGTTGTGCTTGCGAAAGGAAACCACTGCCATGCGAATGTGTCACCATTACGCGTTTCATGAAATGCTCGGAGACTTTGACAAAGACCGTGGTAAGACCTATGGACCTGTAGCTTCTGGGAAGGTGTCGATCCCTTTTCCCGTATACTGGGACAGTTACAGCATTTTTCCATTGTTTTGGAAACCTTCCATTGTTTATGCTCTGTTGAAAGAGCGTAGAGCGCGACTATGAAAGAGTGGAGGCCATTTCTCAAAGAATAAGGGAGGTTGGGGTGGGGGTGGGGTCGTCCGGCCCCATCGAATCGAAGGGTTAAATTCGGTAAACTCCTCTTCCTACTTCGTTTGACACTGTGAAAAACTCCAGCTAGGAGACCCATTTCTCTGGCTGAAGAGTGCGGTTCCCGCGAGCTGGCGCTACTGGCGAGATCGGCTGATAGGAAATGGGATCTGGAAGCTGCTGCCAGAGAAGCGGTTGTGGCTGGATAGTTGTCAGAAAGAGTCGGCCCCTAAGCTGAGGAACTTGACTCACGGTTGCAGCGCAGGTACCCACAGAGGAAAGAACAAATCTTACTCTCCCGGCTAAGATTCCTAACTATGGTTTCTTGAAATGTTCACTAATCTTGGCTTCTCTAATGTTCTGGCACACCCGGAAGCGGAAGCTTCCGCCGGAAAGGTAGTCGGGTAAAACCCCCGCCTCTAGACCCATCCCCTCCTGATAGCGACCCTATCGCCGGAGCAGAAAAAGAGATCGGCTTGAGCTTCCTGCTTTGCTCTGCTGGGCTTAGCCCTCTCGGCCCTGGAACACACCATTTCACCGTTTGAAAGCAGCGATGAACGAGGCCTCAACCACCGAATCCAGCAATTTGTTCCAGTCATTTACAACTCTCAGACCCAACCGGTGATTTTTAGTCCCTAGTCCTGGTCTCTGATTTCTTACGTTCCGCACAAGCCCCCCGTATTGAAGCCCTTAACTCTTGAAGTAGCAGGTGGGTACGGGGCCTAAGACCAAATGGTCCCGGATCTTGTGATTATCTAGTTATCTGAATGTCATCGGTGAGCTGGAAGATAGGTCACCGGATAAATGGCGACGGAAAAGATAGAGGGGGTTCAAAGTTCAAATCTGGACAGTCTCTCTCATCTGGTATTGCCGGCGACCTGCAAGATAGACCACTAGACAACGCTTAAGGGTTCAGGATACTGGTCTTGACTGCATTTTGTTTCTTGCGCAGCCGGTGAGCTGGAAGATAATTCACTGAGCGGTGGAAGACGGCGTTCATTCTAGCGTGAGTAGCGCAAACGACTCTGACTTGGAAGACCCACCGGATCTCAAACAGCGAGATATTTGGACCGCCGCCGCATGCGATCTTGCCCCTTTCCTCCGCAATTCCTGTGATCCGACAAAGTGGCTCGCTGTTTCCAACCGCAGGCCCATTAACCCCACATTAGTGGTGCCTAAAAGTCCAGAGAACACTACTCGATGGAGCAGTAAGCCGCTTAGGAGCAGACTGGCTGCTATCAACCATTATGGGCTTTGGCACGGGCAGTTCCGTCTCTTTAACATAATAAGCTTCTCAGATGAGGTAATCTCGTTTGAGGGACCGAGGAGAACGGGTGAAAGTGTTACCTGGATTTCCAGAAAGCCCTTGATTTGGCTAGCCACAGAATACTCGAGGCAAGGGTGGAAATGTTCCAACTGCCGGTGAAAATACAAGGGTGGATTGTCCAAAGCCAGAGGAAAGGGCTTTTTGAGTGAGAGTGGAAAGCTGTTGGTGGGATACTGGGAGGTTGCTCAGTGATATTTCGCTGGGATCAGTCCAGGGACCTCAGCTTTTTCGTGATGTATATTGGCATCATGCAGACTGTTCGAAAAGTTGTTAGTTGTCTTTCGCAGACTACGTCAGTTTTGTGGGAGGATTAAGTTAGGTCCCTGCTCGGCACGGTATAGTCAGGGCCCTTCAGTTGTCGGTGGCATGGGACCTTACTAGTTGCCTGAGGAAAAGTTAACGTCTAATCAACGAAGGATAATCACAGCCCACCTGGCTTATGGGTCCACAGAAAAGTGGGAGGCATTAGCTCAGTCCATATAAGCCGGGGATCTATGGTTGGCGATAAGCTCTGGCTTCAGGCCAAATCTCCAGCGTCAGAAATTAGCGGGGAAAGCACATACAGCTCAGCGGCAGCTAAGGTGGGTGACCTGCCTCGGTAAACCGCGGTTTTTGCCCATAATAAAAACCTTCGAGAGATCCCATCCAGGGAGCTGCGTCCAAGCTTGGGGGCCATACTTGAAGGGGACATCAAGGCACTTGAGCAGTTACAGCGATGTTTCACGTGATGGTTCACAGAATATATGCTACAAACGAAGGCTGGACCAACTAGTGTTTTCTCCCTTGGAACGAAGAAGGGATGATCTCTTGGTGGCTTTCGTAATAACAAAAACATTCACAGGAGCATGAAGTCAGAGAGGATCCTTTTTGAGCTGCGAAGTAAGGACTCCCGTGGGGCGTGCACTGACAATCAGGAAGGGGTGGACTGAGATCTAAATCAGGATCAGTCGTCCGCAGTTACGTTGGGTAACGACTCTAAAAAGCTCCCAGAAGACGTGACAATTACGATCTCAGTGGTTGAGTTAAAAGGACACTGGATAAGTCGTACAGGACCTTTTTGGAGAAGAATGGCCAGGAGCCTGTACTAACAATATTGCTAGACAACTTCAATTCATTTAAGTTCCTCGTGACGCTGTCCTCTACTACCGACAGCCATTTACCATGTTATTCTTATTATCGAGAAAATGACCATGAGGAGTGCTTGAATAACTGCAGTGAACCGGAAAGCCTTTGAGGAGAAGGAGGTGTGGAGGTCTAACCTGAACCTCCCCTGGTTATAGTCAAACACTGGAGATGACCCAGGTCAGATCAGGTCAGGTCACTTGACTTGCTGCCTTGGCAAAATGGATAAGTCCGGGCCTTCACTTCGCCGAGCTATCGATGAGTCCCACCTTTCTGCGACGGTGATTATTCCGGTATTGCTCGTGCGAGTTGACGATCCGTTTACATGTGGCAATAGAGCGGAGAAAAATCGGACTTGTCTTCGTCAGAAGTGACGGTTTCGTGACTCGCTTGCCCGGTCATAACCTCCATGTGCCCCTCCCAGCAGGTGGCATTTTTAACCTCAGGTAGCTAAAGAGATAGACTTAGTGGCTGTGGTAAAAATTGAAGAGCAGCGGAAGAAGAAAAAGAACAACAAAGGTAGAACAACGAAAACGTTTCACTCATGGTCAAAGCCCGGTCGACAAGCGGCATACAAGGACCGAAAATAGGTGGCTGCTTACGGACAAAGCCCCACCGAAAGAAGCATTTTATTGGGAAAGAACTTAGAAGCAGTTGGGAGAGTTTTGTGACCAACAGCGGTCCAGGCTAGCTACGAACAGCGCTAAAGTTTGGGTGATCACTACACCCCCGGGAGCTGGTCCCAATGGGCCACCCCAAGGCTAGCGAAACAAAACGCAATAAAGCTACCACATGCTCGTTGTCCGGCCAGCTTCGGCTCATGCCTTCTAAGGCACGTGTTGCGGCTAAGCCTCGGAGGAAGGGGGCTTGGTTGCGATAGTCCTTTTAACTACTGTGAGACCTTGATGAGGCCCCCCCCCTCCGGCGTCTCCCTTCCTGTGGGAACGGTTTCAGCCATTCCAGTCTGGCCCGAAAGCCCATTCCTCAGGCTCACAATGAACCTTGTAAAAAGCCGCCCTACTTTTCTAGCTCCTGCTTGTCACTTCAGATTGACGGCCGCCAACCTTGGACACAGCTTCCCAAGCGCAGTCGAACAATCATCTGATAGGTGAGCAACGGTACTGCAAGTTCCCAATTGGCATTGTGCTCAAGAAGCTCTTGCTGCTGCAGGGATACGTTGTAGGTCGGGCTTAACGGATTCGTGCATTTAAATCCAAGGCCCCCAGTCTGCCCCACCACCCGAACTGCGCGGTGGCCAGGCTCTTCTGTACATCTCTCTCTTCTTTATACATCCTCTGGTAGGATGTATTTTTACTTACCTGCGTCTGGAGTTAGGTCCCTCTTGTTATTACACTCTTGGAAATGTGACAGATCCCACCGTTTGCTTGAGTCCGGGGTTTTTCCATAAGTTTCAAGCCTTTGGCTAACAGGACGTCAAGGCTCTTAATCTCCTGGATTTCCATTTACGAAGACAAAAAATAGCCATGGTCAAAGCACTGACCTCTGTGGTACCCCAACATAGGCCTTGGCCAGATTCTATCTACCATTTGCCTTCCGAGCTTAGAACGACCTACTGCTCAGTCAGACCCTTATCCTTGCCATTACTCTGGGAGATGTGCTCTTGCTCCATAATTTGGATAGCTAAAATAAGTGACTTTCGGAGTCCAAAGCTTTCTGAAGTTCCAAATAGCCAATTTCTGCCAGCTGACCGCTATCTGAACGTGTCCCACCTCGTCCGAGTGGGGGGGGGGACAGGTTTTGACAGGCACAACCTGTTCTCTGTGAAACAGTGCTGTCTGTTGGACAGCAGACTATCTTGCCTAGATGAGCAGTAATCTTGCTCCTTAGGACATTCTCGAAGATCTTCGTCATAACCAGTAAGGTGATCACAGGCCTGTGATTCCGCACAGCATCCTTCGGTCCATCCTTATGAAAGGGGGACATCCTGGTTAGCCTTTCAGTCTAAAAAAAGTGTGGGAGTTTCCAGGGTCATTCATCACTGGGGTTGAGGGCCCACCATAATTGCTTCGAAAAGCTGAGTGATGTCAGGAAGCAGGGCACCTGATCCCTCTTTTCAACTGGATCTTCACATTCCGAAGGCCTTCGCAAGTCGTCCAGAATATGTCAACAAGCCATCGGTATGTTTTGTTGCCTGATATGATTTACGAAGTACCCCCTGAGCCCGCCTAAGGTGCCCGCTGGGGGTGAGTTTTCGGTGCTTTCGCCGCACAATCGCTTGTTGTGGCAGGCTTTAACTACGCACCAGGCTGCAACTCTCAAGGCCAATTTGAAAAACACTCATTTTGGTACGCCTTTGAACACGGCTTTGCCGTAGTCTCTAGGGCCAGTTCACACCTCGTTGACAATTTACTGTATCCCAAGGGCCCAGGTACAGGCCTACCTCAAATGCAGCAGTTTTTCGTTGCGACTTGCCTGCCCTAACAAACCCCATGACCCCCCTTTTCGTTTTGGCGCTCGCCCTGCCTGGCGGTTCCCTCAGGGTGGCTTACTCTGTGTTATGATGTTGTACAGCCGAAAAACTCCCCAGTTGAGGCCACAACATTGTCCATCTTATCGTACCTGGGGTTTCATTCCAATCCCAGAACCTCACTGACCCTGGTTTGGACAGCAATTCCGTCGAAGTTCCGCCTTCTCTTTCTAGGGCGTAAGTTGACTTGGTCCTCACTGTGAACCAAAGGGTGTCATGGTTGCTGTCACTTAAGGAAGCTGTCACCTCCAAATTGTCCAAGCAGCCTGGGACTTTGGTCAAGACAACTTCTAGCTATCTGGGGTTTTTCTCGAATCACCACCTAGACAACTCCTGAACATGCTGTATCAGGGCTCGGTCGAGGTAGAGGCCTAGCAGTGGGGCTGAAAATACACTCCCCGGAGCCCACAGGGATTCGGAGCCTGTCTAGATGCAGTTTATATCCCCGGTTATCACCACCCTTCCAGACCCGGAGGTCTGTTTCTGCAAATATTCTAGGAGCCAGGCGTCCTCACATCTTCCAACTGATGAGCTCCTGTAGATGCATACAACCCTTAGACAATCAACCCTAAGAATAATCTTACACAAAACTGATTGAACATTGCCTGATAAAGAGGTTTCACCTTCTAGTTGCTCTTGCCTTGGCGTATTGAGAAGAAACACTCCTCCTCCCTCTCCCCCATTTTCCCAGTTCACCTGATTAACGCGGAGGTCCCGACGTGCCATCGGGGCTACTTTATTCAGACCCAGATGAATTGAACTGCCTCTCTTTAGCTGAGGTCATTCCAACTTAGTTCCGCTTGCACAGGACCGGTTTGTGGTGGAGTCATTCGAGCCCTCAGGTTTATTTCGACAGTGTGCACTGGATTCGGCACACGCCACCTCCCCTCCGTCTACTTTGGTAGAATTTCCCTCCGATCCGGTCCTGCCAATGGAGGAAGGAATGGAGGCATCTCCTCACCTTCCAGGTGAGAAACGACTCTTATTTGGACTTTCTCTCATGAACGTGAAATCTTGCTTTGGCCTGCGGGACCCCTGGCCCAATTTCGCTCCAGGTGTTCGCCTTCGGCTCTGAGACCTTGCCCCCAGGAACGTCCCCTCCTCCTTCTTACCGCCTGGCATTTTTTGAAAGGTTCTGTATCATTCATGCTTACCAGCTATTCGGTCAGCCGGCTCCAAAATCCAGCTTCAATGTTGCGGAGAAGTTGGCCCTTAACTTTTATCTTGAGTGGGCTTTCTGTACTTTTATGCAGTTTCTTTCTACTCCTCCGTCAGGAGCCATCAAACCAACATCCACGGCTTTTATTCCTGTTATACCACCCACAATGAAAAAGAATTCTTCGAGGTCCCCTCTAATTTCCCCCGTTTGTGGAGGAGGATGCTTCATATCCAGCAGCCTCTGGCTGTTGGTCTCTCCTTGCTGATCCTTCGCCATCTTAGTGTCTGACTGCTTGACTTTACCGAAATAGGCCGCATTTTCTTCCAGGAAACGTACCCTAGCCCCTACAAAGCATTCTAAGGGAGGCCTCGTTGTTACTTTGTACAAGGGCAAGAACTCATCTACTTTTTTGGGGGAACTCTTAGGTTATACCAAGAGGGCTCCCCGAGGGCTGCTTAGGCTGCCAGCTTCCTCCGCCATGCTCATTTGAAATCTGCTTTCATGATGACTCCCAACCCAGTCATCTGCTGTAAAGCCTCAGTCGTGAACGGTCTATCTTTCCACGTCACGGATGAACCGACTGATGCAGTGGCACGTAGACGACCTTTACATTCGTCTTACTGCATATCCCATGTTTGACCATTTTCACGCCTTTGTAATACCTCCACCTGGTAACTCCCGCCTGCCCGATTCGACAACCTCGAGACCATCTGCAAATATGAAACACGGGAGCTGTAATGCTTCGGCAAAAGGGCTGATAAAGAAAAGGATTGGGAGCGGTTCCCAAACTTATTCCTAAAGGACAAAGTTTGACTCTCAGGCCGACTAAGATTCTGCGTGGCCAAACATGGCACAAAACGTACTGTTAGTCTAAAAGTCAGCAATTCAGCTGTGTAGCTGTCAGTCTACCCCATGGTTCTTACTGCTCCCCAGCAGCAGAAGGTGATTTAGTAAGCCGGAGGCTCTGTTGAAGTGTGGATAGCGGACCTCCTTTGATTCCCCTTCATCCACTTGTATTGTGACCTTGCCCAAAGGCCCCAGTGGGTCCGGGAGACCTTGTCTACCCTTTGTAAACCTATCCCGCGCTTTGCTTGATGACTTGCGTTCTGCTAAATGCTTACATGGGTGTCATATTAACAGCAGTATGTCAGACTAGGAGCTTCCAAGTTTACTAAAAAAACGATGAGCCATGTGGTGCTAAACGACAAAATGTAATACCTCAAACACGGCACTTTCCTTGGAAAGTTCATGGGGCGACACTTCGGTTATCGTAGGTAACCTTCTCAAGGCGCGCTTTCGCAAGGCTCCCATAATTTGATTGTTCTACACCGGGCGGGCAATGATCCTTGTCAGTCACGGTTCCTGTTAAGTTTATCTATCGAATTCCCACTAAAATAAGAGGGAAATGCTAAAACCCCGTCGCACATCGACTACGAGGAACATTATACCCCGTGACCTTCCGCTGGGGCATTACGCGACAGAAAGCACCAACTACAACACACCTCAGAAGGACCATGTTGGTGTCATCTATTCGTTCACTGAACGTCATCAAAGCCCAGTACAATAGATGTTCTCATTCCAACTGCTGTCTAGGCTACAGTGGGAGACTGGGCGATCTACGGATCCATCATCATACTGGGCCGACCGTTGCAATTGTTCACCATCCTGCTGCTGAAATAAGCAGCCCGGTTGTCAACCTGGTTCAAAATTTTGTCCGATTCCACTCTTGTCCCCTTGTTCGATTGTATAAAACGGATTGCAAAACACCGTCTGGCCTAAGACCAGTGAAGGACCTGAATAACTTGAACGTTTCCATGGGATCATGAAGTCTCCGTTTTTACGGCCAGGAAAGTTCGGACTCTTTGGGTCTCTGTTGGTATGTCTCACCGCCCTGCCCTGCGAAAATTTGCGTAGCAAGATGCTGGATTGTCTCCAAGCAGGCAGTGCCTTTTTGCAGAAGATGTAGCCTGCAAGCTACACTCCAAGCGAGGCCATACAGTGGACATGTGAGTTGGTACAGATATTTGCCACTTCAAGCTTGACGATGCTGATCGCAGTCTGGGTGGCTCGCCGCGAGCCTTTTGTGCAGCAGTACTGCACGGTACTGGCTACTTAAAACGAATTCGCAGGATGACCCCGAGGATTTAACCTCACTAACTTCTGTGATGAATGGAACCCGGTTGTGGACGACAGTTAGGAATTCTTTGACCTTGGCAACAAATGGCTCTTTCTGGCTTTCAGCGGCAAGTCGCACTTGTATGCCTAGTCCAGAACGTGTCCTATATCCATGCCTAATTCGACCCTGCCCTCAGATCCAAAAATCTTCAGTTGATTTGAATGAAGGGCGGATGCCGGGTCGTTAGTGAACAACAATAATAGCATCGGGCCTAGGATGGATACCTGAGGCATACCACTGGGTACGTATGTCTCACTAGAGCATCCATCTCCAACCTTAGGGTAGAAAGTCCTGCAAAAAACAAAGTACGTCAGACACCCGCTTACTGGCTCACCTGTATCGGAGGTTTCCATCTTGTACAGCATAAGACGATGAATAACGGAGTCGAACTCCTTACTAAGGTCGAGGTACCATACCTAAACTTGCTTGCCTTCGTCCAGTCGTCGAGTTAATTCATATAAGAAGCACAGGAGATTGGTCAGACAAGACCTATTTTCAGGAATCCATTCTGGGCTAGACCTGGCGCGGAGTGCACCAGGGAATGCTGAGAGAAGCGGGCGCGGATGGCCGTCCAAGGAACTTCACAAGGAATTCTATTTATGTCTACTGGCCGCGGTTACTCATAGCTGACGTGGGTCCTGTTTTGCAAATTGCTCCCACTGCCGCACTTTCCCAGCCCTTACGGACTCTTGCCCTGGTTCAACGTAGACCCGTGCAGCTTACACACCGAAAAAGTCATTCTATCCACCATCGGCTTGAAGGTAACTAAGTGGATGCCATCAAGATCGGCTGATCTATAGCAATTTAAATTCCGATGATTCATGTGCACAACAACCTTTGGAAGATTTAGTTAACCTAAATCCGGCGAAGAATGTGCCGGCTTCAAACTGCCCAGTACCCCGCTATCTACCCTGTATAGACAGCCAGCTTATTCACCTGGGGTATCTTCTCTTCTTTGACCATCAGCGGTGATGCTTTTGTCCTTAGTGGATAGTGGACCCATCCCACCGTCTTTTGAGCCCTTTGGCTCTACCACTGTGGGAATTCTTTTGGCTGCCTTTTGCTCATGTGGTCATCCCGAGCCCGTATTCTCGGTTCATTCAACCTCATATTCGGGGAATTGGCCACAGTCCTCCTGGTAGTTCAATTTCTTGCACCAGCGATATATCTGGTATCCGAGCGCTTCGAAGCTTTAAAGATTAACCCCTCTTCCTAATGGTGCCTGGGAATGGAAGGATAAGGAATTTCAGGTTATACCTACGACAGTTCTCCACCCCGACTTAAACCCATGATCAACCTGTTATTTATCAACTCTGCTTGACCAATCCTCCCATGGAAATGAGGACAGAGGGAAGAAAATAGGAGAGGGAAAGAAGCTGGACGCAGTGCTTGATTTGAAACTCCCACGAAACTAGCCCTCGGAGCCCCACCCAGCCGGCTTCTAAGGTCATCTACGAAAACACGAAAATTATAGTGTATTTGAAGGATTTATTACAGCCGAGCTTTACAACGGCCCTGTACATAGGTGCAAGTACCTTTGGTCCCGCAAAACTCTCCGTGCACTTCATTTGGTATAGCTAGTGCGAGGCTTATCCAAGGCGCTCTCACAGGGCTTAGCCGGTTTAAAGTCCGCTTTAATTACCAATCCCAGAAGCCTATGCCCCACTGCCTGGGCAAGCTTCTTCCGGTTTCCTGGTCGGACCATACGGAGACTGGGCCTTGAATCTCTTACAATAATAATGGCGAATTTCTGTACCGTGGTCGAGAGGCACGCATGTTAGCATGATCAGAACTTACAATATTACTGAATGAGGTGGAAAATTCACAAATTTCAAAGAGAGATTCGGACATCACAGCAACAATGGAATAGGGCTGAGGAGAGTTTAAATGAATCAAAGCGACCAAAAAACACACGGTGAATACGAATTTATTTCGAGTCAACTACGGCAATAGTAATGAATCTGCCGGATGTGGGAATGTTCAGACGGACATTGTCTTAGGACGCAGGAAATACAATATTCACAAGAATGATGCAAGAAAATGGTGGTAATGCATATTCACGTTCACTTAAAAAGGTAATTTTCTTTGAGACAAAGGAGGCAGGGAAGAATTTCATGAAGATTGGCGGAGGAATACTAATTTTCATAGATTTTTTGGAATTAAAAGGAATAGTACCCCCCGAAAAGATGAGACAATTTCCATGAGAAGTAGTGTGTGTCATCTGGTGTCGGCAGTTTGCACGTGATGGAAAATGAATGAAGTTCCAGGAAGGAATAATCAGCAATCGGAATGCCGTGTCCACGAGGAACAAAATAAGGCAAGACCAGGGTGAAAATGTTTGCGATGGACCATGCTATGCTGGTAAATTGGCGAATACATCATTTTGTTGAGTTTCTTGTGGATTTTCTGTGTCCGTGTTGGGCTTTTTGGGCAAGGGTTGGCTGCGATTTTTGTTCACTGTTTCTTCAGGGAAAGAGGAGGACATCGCCGAATCCGGACCGATCACTATTTAATCAGGAGTCCTCGCACGGTAGCTTCGACATCGGGAGGGTCTTGTAGTGAAAATTCTTCAGAAAGCCTCAGAGGGGCATATACAGCAATACCAGGACTTCTTGTGGGCGAAACCCGGTGGCTAGATCGTATTCGCGGCGGCCAGCCCTTGGTGCGGTTATAGAGGGGCAGAGAAAAAGATGAGATGTCTTCGCGATATATTACAGCCAGGCTTCGTGATGGCCGGGTGGTTCGGAAATTGAAAAAGGGAGGAACGCAGTCTGGGAGATGTTCCGGCTGAGGGTTAGCGTGAGCAAAATATCAGATAAGAGTGCGGATGTTGGGAATGAGGCACAATGGTCTTAGTGAAATGAGGAGTCGTTGGTATTGTGATTCGGTGTTCGTGAGGGCTAACTGGGTTTACACTACCAGGCAAAGTTATTGATTACCGATTCGGCCGTTCACCGGGAAGTCTTATCTTTAGGAGTTAATAAAGCCGTGGAGGTGCATTTGGACTAAGGTCTGAGGGCTACGTGAGAAAGCAGCTGGGCAACACGAAGGACCTTGAATGGCAAGTTTGCATAATAGGTCCAGGGGATAGATGACAAACCCCACAGTGGTGTTTTACAGGTCACAAGGAAGCAGCTGGGACACACTAAGAATCCAAATGGCAAGTTTATATGATAGATCCAGAGGATTTATGACAAGTCCTATCACGGGGTATCTACAGGTCTAATACTGCAGGTTGCTGTTAAGTAAGGCTGTAAACTGGAGGGTGGGCTGGATTATAGGACATGTGAGACGTCGCTTTCTTACGAAAGGGAGGAAAAGCAGACAAGTGGGCGAAAAATACGGGCGCTTTTCTCGACGTTTTTATGTGTATGTTTATATATACAGTAATATCTACATGGATATAATTAGCTCTTTGATGAGACGTGTCTGTCGTCTGATGTATCGACTTGTTGTCCAGAGCCACGGTGGTTTTTGTAGTTGACGTCAACAAACATGCCAGGCGTGCATGGGAGGGTACGAGGTGATTGAAAATTAGAGCGAGGGATGGGTAAGCATATGTGGAGAGAAGAGTTCGCTATCACCCCCGAGTCAGTCTCGTGCGTAGGAACCGAAAGCATGTCAAGCGGACAAGGGCGGTGTGGGGTTTTCCCTTTCGCGGGGTCAGGTGTAAGCTGATGGGAGACACCCATGAGTGGAGTTTGTCCACTTCCTTCACAGCCCGTTATTAATGGTATATATAGATCAAATAGATCCCACTAGGTCTTCTGTCTAACAGAGGGGTGGTTGAGCCCATATAGGAACTTTCCATAGCCCCTCTGCTCGACTGTAATTTTCCGCGTGTCATTTTTTTGCAAATGCTGTGGGTGGTCTGCTTCCCCCACATCCGGACGCAGCTACGGTAAAGGTGCCGTTAACATCAGGGGTTTTGCTAGTATGCGCTGAGAAAATACGGAGTGGAGCTAAGCAAACACATGAAGTAGGGCAAAGAGTGTTGTAATGCATGCGCCTGCATATATGTTTCAGTCTCGTACAGCGCCAGACCGTGCCTAAAACTGCCAGAGGCCGTTCTGGTGTGGTTAAGTTAGGCTGCTTCATTAAATGTTATTGCGCATATGGAGAGAGGATATCAGTCTAAGTTAGTGATGGATTCATAAATCCTAGCGAAACAGACTACCATTCACATCGAGCAATATAAAGGGAGGAAATTGAGGCCACCATGTAGCTGTTGGAAGGTGGATGTATGGGATGAAAGATTTTCAACCGGGATGATTAAGGAAAGCGAATTACTGCCGGGCATGGAAGCTGAGAGGAGCGGAAGCCAGAATAAATAAAAGAAGAGTTGAAGGATCAATGGGTGAAGTAGCGGGTGGTGGGAATTAATGTCCCAGGATCCAGCATCACTGAACCATTTGGTGCTAGGAGAAAACATCAATGGCCAACAACCTTCAGCTAGAGGAAAGTTGTTTTACATGGCTGCCCTAGTGCTATATAGTGAGGGAGGCAGTAATTGTTTAGACATAGTTGTGAAGACCGACTAGTGAATTAGATAAGGCAGGGTCGCATTGAAGTTAGGTGATAGTTGGCGAACGTGGGTGAGTAGCAGAAACCGGCAGGCATCTAGCTAGTTACTGTTGTAAACGACAAAAACTGTATCCTGCTGCAATGTGGGTTATGTGCGGTATACGTAAAAAGGTGATAATAAATGGTAAGCCTAGCGTCTGTCTTTAGGCAGGAAATGGTAGGTTTTGGATATGGTGCCATGATCCTAGTAGTGGAACCTGTTTTCGAAGGCCAGCTCGACGAATAACAGAGAGCGGGAGGGGAGACGGGAGCTACGGTTCTAAAGTTCGATGCCTTCTCCATAGGCTCGATCCTCAGATACGCTGGCGTTAGTCAAAGATAATATATGGCTAACGGTATAGTATAGTATAGTATAGTATAGTATAGTATAGTATATTTCTTGACCGTGGTCAATACACATGCGCAAGGCAAGATCAGAGTGTACAGCAGTACATGTCATTGTGAGGTATTCACAAATTCTAAATTCATAAATCACACAGCAACCGAAATACGCCCGTAAAGTCATGTAGTGTTTGAGTGAACAAAAGTGGTAATGGTTGAGGCGGGAATTCCGAATCGGTTTCGAAATCGCTGGGAGCGGTGTGGATAACTGGGCAGTAGTGGGATTGCTAATGTAAGCGACAATTGGACGGTCACTAACGAGTAATCGGGCGGAGGAGATGCCAAAGAACATTGTTAGAAGTAAAGCAAGCGCGGGGCTTTCAACGTGCAGTCAGAGATACCAGCGGAATATTGGACACTGATCCAGCATTGGGTAACTAATTGTGGGGGAAGCATGTGAAATAAAGGCAAGTGAGTCAAAAGTTATAATAAAACGGACCTTTTGTGCAGGTGGTTACATTGTCATATGGAAATTCAAATGAAGGCGAAAAGCTTTGCAGGGACTTCAGTGAACTTTTGAAGAGCATGAATGGTGTATGGACGTATAACGGACTTTTAAGGAAAAGCCGTTAATGAAACGGATTAGTGGAGACAAACGTCAATGGTTCGGCTAGGCAGAAGTTGGAAGAGTGGAAATTTTTTTTGTATGTGATAGAAAATTGTTACCCAAATTATGGTTGTCTGCAGATGGCTGGTATTCTGTTCCGTAAAGACCTTGGTTTCAGGTGGTGGCAGGTAGAATGTTGAGGGAAGCAGGTAAAAAAGGGCTGGGTTCCGGTCGTTGGTTTCATACTGCAACGCGGGAAGAATTGAACTGTTGGGTTGGATTATTTGGGAATAGACGTTGAGCGGATGTGTTGATGGTTGGTGACAGGAATCATCTCTGCGATCCGGTGAGACTTTAATGAGGTTTTGTTAATCCGTGTACGGTGCCCCGTGTAACGTCAGCAGGCGAGAGTATAGGTTTGAACCATTGATCAAATCGTCCAGTCCTTACGGTAATCCGGAATAAACGTCGATTTGGCCGATGGCTTACCAAGTAACCAATGCAATCTGGAAGAGATCAGGAGTGCGGCAGTCTGGAGAGTGTTCCAGCTGTGGGCTATGATTATCGTTTTTATGGAAGCAAGAAAATGAACATTTTGTTATCCGAACAATTAGTTATCGTTTGGCTATTGGACCGGTCTATTAGGGATTCTTAGACGGAGACTGGTAGCTCTCTAGAGTAGTTGGGTGATAGTAGAGATTTGGAGCGATATCAGGTGGGCGGTGGATGAGGAGAGGGTATCCGTTTGGGAACCAGGAATAAAACAATAGTAGAGGGTGTGGTCTGGAAGAAGAATGAGAAAATAGAAAGATAACAGTCTGGTCAGTTCACCAGCTGTGGTCGAGGACGGCAAAATGTAAGAAGGGAGAAAAACACTGGGTGTTAAAATGAGGATTTTTCATGTGGGAGCACACGTGCTGGTATTCCGCAGGGTCAAGAGAAATCAGAGGGATACCGATTCCGGTTGGAATGGGGTCTTAACTTACCATGAGCATATGCGCAGAGTAGTGAAGCCTAGTTACCAAGGAATGGTAATCCATGCGGCAAGGCTTCAGTGTACGAGAAAGGCGCAAACAAAACAGGATAGGACCGCTGAGTTCTATCCTGAGCCAGGAATTAAGTGAGAGCGAGCACCCATCGCTAAAGGACGGAACGGTTGTATTTATATATATGCAGATTATGTTGTAAAATGGCACAATCTAGTTAGGAAGGGGGACAAATGAGTGGAGCATACCCAAGGTATTTATACATATATATATATATATATATGTATATGTGTATATGTTGCTGTATACGTGGGTGCGATCATCAGACGGGTCACGCGATGGCGGTCGGACGCAAAAGACTGTGGCAAAGAAAGTGAGATAGAGCGACGCAGCTGAGGATCAACGGTTAACGGAAAGAAGAACAAAAGTTAAGCACGGGCTCATCGGTGCAGCGGATCCCTAAGGCACATTGAGACCGTGAAACGTGAGACTAAAAGGGAAACGCCTAAGTGTGGCTAAAACTTTCAATGGGAAAGTTAGTATTTCGCCTTGAGTGGTCATTGAACAGGGGTAAAGACTAAGTTCTGCATAAAATTACAGAAGAACCTGAGCTGGGGGATAGAGTGGGAGCAGAAATGGTAACGTCATAACTGGGTGTTGAGTTCAGTTAGTGAGTCACGCTAAGTGCGATGAATCAGACTGGATTTTCCAGTTCAAAATCGCAGAGGTGGTGAGCGAAGTATGAGTGGTGGGACCTGGTGCGGAAAAGAGGCATTGTAAGCTAAGAGATGTCGAGGAGCGTTGAGTTACTCACTATGCTTGTGTTCATAATTAAAGGACAGTAGTGAGTATATATATATATATACATGTACATATATGTATATATTTGCATATACAAATATTATATATGTGTACATATATACATATATACATATATACATATATATATACATATATATATATATATAAATCCGACCAGGGGTTGGATACTGAAGCAGTTTTTATAGCGTTGTTGAGGTTGGTTTCAGGGCCGCAGACGCGTTATAACTATATGAAGTTAATTAATCGTGGAGCGGGTGAGACATATCGACAGCCTGTGGGGAGTAATACGGTGGTCTCTATAAATGCGAGCGCATCTGGAAGGATTTATTTTAAAGTTGAATTGGCAGGATCCTATAAGTTGGTATGGAAAAACAGTTAGTGGACGCAGACATGCTTACATATGTCGATGGCGAAGTCTAGGAGAAGCGGTCAAACAAAACAACCAGAATTTTAAAAGCGGTGAGGTTATTTCGGAAGGTAAGGTAAAGAGAGAAAGCAGAGCAATGGCTTAAAAGTCGAGGCCTATCTCGTAAGCTTGAATTTCGGTTACGTGAACGTTGAATAAGCGCAAAACAGTTCGGACAGAAAGGAATTTATCAATAGCATGCACGAATGAATACTTTGACCGAGAAGATCTGATGTGCGGGGGAAGTTTATTCCAGATTCTGGAGTACGCGAAGAGAAAGAACTTAGAGCGTAGAACAGTCCTCGCGGAGGGTGTGGTAATAGTATACTGTCTATTACGGAGTGAATATCCAGTATCCGGGGAGAAGCACAACTGGTTGGAGGAATAGGACTGCCTAGCCAATAGCTTATACAGAAATATCAAATTTAGCTTGATGCGACGAAGCCATAGTGGTTCAATTTTGAGAGATAAGCATCGTTCCCTGTAGTTTAAGTTGGACGACCAACCGATAAGGTGTTTTGTGAATCTTCTTTGAATACATTCGATAATAATCCTGTCGGATTTTCTCATGCTAGTGAAGATTAGGGGACAATATCCGAGAAGGGGCCTGGCATGTACTTTGTACATGTAGAGAATGCTCTGCCTAAGCTGAAAGGATCTGAACAGAAGACCAAGACACATTTTAGCCTTCGCCGTTTGGAAGACAGCATGTTCCGAGAAGTTGAAATAGCAAGAATAACTTAAGCCAGGGTCTCTTACTAAAGGCTGGCTGTCGATGGGTGAACCGCCAATGCATAAAGAACCAGGTGGAACCTGGCATTTGTAAGTAAGGAAAATACACTTGTCGGCGAAGAATTTCATCGACCAGGTTGAGCACCATTTATCAAGAGCGGCTAAATCAGCAGAGATTTTAGGGATAGTAGTACTGAGGTTGCCAGGCGAGAAAGTGTTGACTATCTTAATGTCATCCGCAAACAAAAACGGCATGCCATTAATTATTGTCGGAAACATATCATTTATATATAGGAAGAAAAGCAGGGGGCCCAAAACACTGGCCTGAATAACACCGCTAGTAACAGGCTTAGGATTAGAGGTGTGCCCGTTAATTAAGACAACCTGTGAACGATGAGATAAGTAAGACGAGAACCAAGAAAGAAGTGGATCGACAATCCCAAATGACCGTAGCTTTGTTAAAAGGTGGGGGTGAGGTACACTATCAAATGCCTTGGATAAATCAAGATAAAGAACTACAAGAGATTTTTCACTTTCAGGAAAGTCGGTGACGAGATTCAGAAAATCATACTGACAAGTCATGCAGGACCGTGAACGGAGGAATCCATGTTGGTTGTGATTAATAAGACTGAGGCTTAATAAATAGCTAATAATATTATCTTTAGCTATTTTTTCCATTATTCTGGATAAGATGGGGGTATGGTTTATAGGGCGATAATTGGATACCTCATGTAAAAGTCGTTTTTTATGAATGGGAACGATTACCGAGCGCTTCCAGTTAGCAGGTACGGTGCTACCATTAAGTGAAAGAGTGAAAAGGTTAAGCAACAACAGGGGGAGATCCGGTCCACCATTGACAAGTGCAATTGGTGGTAATCCATCGGGGCCTAATCGAAGGGAGGGTTTGCTATCGGATAGTAACTTAGAAATACTCCCGGCATCGAAGGGTATCGTAGAAAGGACAGAGTCGGTAAGTGGTGAAGATGGCGGCGAGGCAATGACAGTAGCTGGAGCCATGGCTGAAGCAAAGAATGCGTTGAAGGCTTCCGCTATACAAGGTGGGGATGTGATAGATGAGTTATTATCCAGAATCAGAAGTTGGAAGTCGGCCTTAACATCAGCGTTTCTAGACGTATGCAACATAGAAGGAAGTTGCAACTTGTTAGGATGACTCAAAGCCTTAGCTTCTTGGTCACGAAGTCGCGTATTATCTTGTCGTCGAATAAGTGTGGAGAGGCGGTTTAGACTAATAAAAAGTGAAAAGTCGTTGGAATTATGTAGTTGTTTGAGAAGTTTATGGTGCTTCTTATGGAGTGGCGAGACAGGCGACCTCTTTTTAGGTACAGCCTAGGCAGTATTGGACAGTTTTTCCAGACAATCGGAAAAGGAGTAGAAAATATCCGCAGCATGCTGGGGGTCGTTGGTGAGGAAATAATCACCCCAGTCTTTCTGCCGAAGAAGCGTGACTAGCAAGGCCCAATTTCTGCATAGGAATGTATTGTTGGAGGGGTGTGCGGGATTAGGTGGGCCACTAAGGGGCAGGTGGCAGATAACCATTTTGTGGTCACTACCGGGGAAATTTCGTGTTACGGTCAAGTCGATGAGAGGCATGTTATGAGTAAATACCAGATCTAGTATGTTCCCATTTCTGGTAGGTTCGACAACATGTTGTGTCCAGCCGCCAAGATGAATGCTAGTGATCAGGTCCATAAGATTGGGAGGAGCCGATAGGGTGGGCCAACAGATGTGAGGGGGATTAAAGTCACCCGCAATAAGCTTGGTTCCAGAAGGAAGCAAAGATAGGTATTCGAAGGACCTAATGAGAAATGGAAGCAGGGAACTGGGGGAATTTGGTGAGCGATACAAGCAGCCAATGTGAAGAACAATGGTTTGGAGCTTCATTGTGAACCAGAGAGAATCGGGAATAGAATCGAGTGCCGTATGTGAAAGAGGGGTCGTGGTGTAGACTTCCTTGACGTAGGCTAGGCACCCACCACCACGCCGGTTCGGTCTGTCGGTCCTTAGAAGACGGCACCTTACCAAAGCTACTTGATCACTGGGAGTGCTCTCAGACAACGAGGATTCCGTTATTAAGATAATGTCGTAATTGTTTGTAAGGACAAGTTCTTTTAGGTGCGGGAGTTTGTCAAGAATAGAACGCGAGTTGAATAAGGCTAGAGATATACCATTTGTGGGAGGTGGTATAGGCACATCAGGGGGATGGCGTAATTTGGAAGGAGGCGGGCTATCGCGATTGGAAGGAGCGGAGATTAGGGTCAAAGGGGAATATGTTGATGTTGGGGCTAGTGGAGGTTCAAATGGGGTGGCTTCCAGCCAAGCTGGATTAAATGTTGCAGTGAGAGGGACTGCTGAGGGGTAAAAAGACTGGGCATCAACGGAGGGGGAAACATCTGAGCAAAGGGAAAAACCTGTGGGGTTTGGCGGGTCGATATCAGACAGGGGTGATTAGAGGCAGTCGAGAAATACCGGCCAGTCGGAATCGAGTATTGGCTGAAGGGGGGTGCAGAGGGCAGGGTTGAAAATTTGTGAGGAATACGGGTGTAGGGTGGTATATTAAGCTGCACATTGTGGGAGGGGTAACTCAAGTTGGGTGGAACACCAAATATGGAGCAGTTAGAAGCGGGAGCAGTGGAGATAATTGTTGGGTGAGAAGTACGACGTGGGGCAGATTGGACGGCGTGTGGGGGCCGTATTTTGGTATTGACAGGCAGTGAGCACGGTAAATTTGTAGGGGTCACCGATGCATTGGAGCAAGGGGTATTTTCTAAGGTCGAAACCTTACTCGGTGAGTTAAGGCGAGTTGATTTAAGAGGAGACAGTTGAATGAGGGAGGGGCTTGTGGGAAGAATGAGAAGACTGTTAGACCTAGTCCTCCGGACGGCGAGTAGTTTATCACCGGAGAGAACAGAGGGCGAGTTAGAGTTCGGGGTGTATCCAACAGGCGATGAGGTGGGAGAGCGAGGCAATAGTTGGCGTCTCTTACTGGGTGGCAGTAAAAGGGGAGAAGCGGAAATGTCAAGATCAACAGTAATGGGATTAGATTTTAAAGAGTACAGTACGGGAGCAGATGAGGAGGCAGTGGGCGGTTGTGAAGAGGCGGGAGACGCGTGTAAAGGTAAAGCAGTGGGGACTCGAGAAGGAGCTGTGGAGCGACCAGCCGTCTGTGTTGAAGGCTCAGAACTATCAGGCGTCGTTCTAGTGGGGAAAGTCGAAGGAGATCTGGTAATTTCCCTTTGAAGTGGGGTTTTATCTTCGGCTATTTTTATGTTTTTATAAGGAGAATTAGAAGCTACAGTGGAACGCATTTTTATAAATTCTTTGGCAGATAGATCATCTGCAAATCGCATAAGGATTGGACAGTTGAAGCGCTGAACGCGCTTACACAGCCTTGTTATTAGACAAGGAAGGTGGGCCATACCACATGCATTCAACAGTGTGTGCTTGACATGCTCCAGAGATATTCTCTCTGGGACACTTAACACGACTGCATTACGAGAGTTCCTCACTCTTATGAGAACTTCGGATGCAACAGAGTCGATAAAGCGGCCCGCAGCTGTCAGGTTTTTTAAGGTGGAATTTTCGATGCGTTCAGTGATGCACAGTAAGGGGGCGAGTTTAGATATCATATCTTCCAAATTCAGAATCTGATACTTTATATCTGAAATACTTCGGTCTAGAACAGCTGTTCTTTCCGTCACCAAGCCTACAAAGCCACAGAGGTCAACCGAACATTGTTTTAAGGCCACGGGAGTTTGAAGAAGCCTATTTTTCCTAGTGACCGGGGTATGCGTGGACGGGGTAGTATTGGAAGTCTTCTTTGCTACACGTGGCATTTTGAAATATCAAAAGATGCTGTGAATGAGGTGGAAAAGTAACGGCAAACTAGAGCTGGGTTAGAATTTACCACTGAGAAAAAAATACCTGAATTTCTATGGGTTAACGAAATGCCCTAAGAAAATATAATTTTTAGTATTTCCTAAGACAGATGAATGAAAACTATATCGATAACAGCACGCAAAACGGCCTGGTGTAGCGCAAGGGAAGACCGACTAGTGAATTAGACAAGGCAGGGTCGCATAAGAGTTAGGTGATAGTAGGCGAACGTGGGTGAGTAGCAGAAACCGGCAGGCATCTAGCTAGTTATAGTTGTAAACGACAAAAACTGTATCCTGCTGCAATGTGGGTTATGTGCGGTATACGTAAAAAGGTGATAATAAATGGTAAGCCTAGCGTCTGTCTTTAGGCAGGAAATGGTAGGTTTTGGATATGGTGCCATGATCCTAGTAGTGGAACCTGTTTTCGAAGGCCAGCTCGACGAATAACAGAGAGCGGGAGGGGAGACGGGAGCTACGGTTCTAAAGTTCGATGCCCTCTTCATAGGCTCGATCCTCAGATACGCTGGCGTTAGTCAAAGATAACATATGACTAACGGTAAGGTGTGATTTTAGGGACTGGCTAAACTGGGTTATTGACGAACATTTGCGAATAGCCAGGGGTAGCTTATTCCAAAGCTTTGAATATTTAATGGGAAAGAAGTTGGATCTTATTGCCAACCTGGACTGTGGGATGGTCAGACTGAAGTCTCTGTGGCGCAGAGGGTAAGATGAGGGTAGCGAAAACTGTATAGAGTTGGTAGAAGTGAACGCAGAACGACGAATAAGTCTATATAGAAAACGCAAGTTAGGCCCGACATGTCTAAGCCATACGGGGTCAAGTTTTAGTAGAGTGCTTTGCTCTTTATAGCTCAGTGGAGAGGAATATCCAATTAGCTTCTTGTTGAGGGTGCGCTGGACTTTCTTTAGGCATATTCTATCCCATTTAGACATTCCAGAGAAAATTGTAGAGTAATATTTGAGGTGGGGTCTGGCATGGGATTTGTACGTAAGGAGAATACTATATTCCATTTTAAATGATCTGGGAACTAGGCCTATTGTCTGTCTGGCCCTGGTCGCCTAAAATTAGACATGTTCCGAGAATTGTAGATTGTTAGTGTATCGAAGCCCAAGATTCTTCACTGATGAGCTTGGGGCCATGGATACTTGGTTCAGTGACAGAGTTCCGATAGGTACTTGACATTTGTAGGTTGTGTAGAAGCTTTTGGATGTCGAGAAGCACATCTGCCATGAAGTGCACCATTGATCAAATTTCTCAAGATCATTATCTATTTCAGACAGCGCTGTGCTCAAATATTGACGGCGAAACTCAAAAGATTTTGATTTCGTCGGCGAAGAGGAAAGGTTTGCCGTGTTGCACAATCGGAAAATGTCGTCAATTTAGAATAAGAAAAATAGCGGACCAAGTATACTTCCTTGTACGACTCCACTAGTGACAGGCAGCGGTTGCGATAGATGACCATGAGCACATACAACCTGGGTTCGGTCAGACAGGTAGGAAGTGATCCACGATAAAAGCGGGTCATGGACACCGTAGGCCCGGAGTTTTGTTAACAACCGGGAGTGAGGAACTCGGTCAAATGCCTTGGTCATATCGAGGTAGATGACAATCATAGATTTTCCGTCGTCAGCTGCCGTGGTCAGTAGGTTGAAGAAGTCAAACTGGCATGTTGTACAAGAAAGTGACTTTAGGAAGCCATGTTGGCCGCTGTGAATGAGGTTATGGGAAATGAGATAATCGGACATCCGCTATTTAATCAAACCCTCCATTATTCTGGCAGCTGAATGGGCATGGTTAATAGGACGGTAATTTGAAGGGTCATGCACCGGACCTTTTTTTGTGGATAGGAATAATGGTTGAAGTTTTCCACTGGGATGGAAAAATGCCATGGTATCGAGATTCATAAAGATAGCAGCGACTTCAGTTCCACCAAGATGAAACAGTGCTGGAGGGTTGCCGTCATAGCCATGGCGAGAGGAGGGTCTAACACGCAGCAGTAGGTGGGCCACATCGTTCAAACTGAATTCCATGTCAGAGAGAACTTGCTCCGTGATGAGGGGTATGGATGGTGGATTTGAAGTGGCGTCAGTGGTCATGGATTCTGAAAAGAAGGTATTGAGCGCCTCAGTGATTTCGGCTGCAGATTTAATCGGCCTGTTGTTTTCCAAAATTAAATTGGGTATCCCTGAAGATTCTCTCTGATTTCTGCTCTTTAGCGGTAGAGACAATCGGTACGATCTTTTGAAGGAGTTCAAGGCTGAAAGCTCCTGCTTTCTCGGCAGCTGTTGGCACTTGTCGATTAAGAGAGGAGGATTCCAAGCCACCGATCCCTAAACAAGCTGTCCAGATGTTTCAGTACATCGCCATCTGAATCCGTTCCAGGCTGTTTGATATAGTCCCCGAATTCGCGGCGGTTACTCTCCTGCCCACTGGGTGGATCATCAATGGACAGAGCAAACAGCAGAGCCCAGACTAGACCGCTGCCGAACACCTCCAGTGTAATCCTGCAGTTCTGAAAAAATCTCCTTCTACCTTAAACTTGACCTGCCCCTCAATGAGCCCGCTAGCGATCCATCTTCCTACTAACGGATTCAGCCTGAATAGTTTCAGCCTGCTTGCCAACAACCTGTAGTTTGCCTAGCCAGGGTCCTCTGAAAATTCAGTTAGGAAACTTTAATTCCCTTCCTTATGTCTAGATCCCCATCCAGTTCAGTCCGGTTTGCACTGGACGAAAGAGGTCGACACCAAATTTTCTTCAAGATTGTTATGTTGTCCGCTGTTTTCTTGGCTTTCAAAACTGCCCGTCGAGTGTTTTTTATGACGAGCAGGATTTAAAAGGCGGTTCCATCTCCATAGACGTAAATCACTGACAAAACTACCGGGGGCTCATTGCCGCACCCCGGCTTTCCCAGAGGCGGCTACGGAAACGCCATTTCCGGCTTGAACCCAAGGCGTTCCTGAAAGCTGGTGCAACCGAGAGCATCCCTCGACAGCTTAATCCACAGGGGTACAACGGTGCCTGTTAAAAACTTAGCTTGCTTGTTCTGCCTTGAGAGTGTCTCTTGTAGCCCTGGACAAAGCCCCTAGAATACTCACTCAGGCAGATAGAGACGGCCAAGTCACCTACGTCTGTATCCGACGGACTCTCTATAATCTCAAAGTTCCGTTAAGTCCATTGGACCTCTATCAAGTGCCAAGTAAAGGAGACTAAGGTCCTTTCGGTGCTGGGATAAGATTTCCCCCTGTGACTGGCGACTGTTCCAGCTGCAAATCGTTGATACACTTCCGGGCATTGGTTGTCCTCGCGATGTCAAGAAGTCCGTGCCTGCTTGCAGTTCTCCAGGAGGGATCGATCCAGTCCCCTACGAAGTGAAATGAATACCCGATGTTGTATTGTGCAGTCCAGTTGTCGCTCTTTTCGTCTGGCTCACGGCTTTCCGGAATGGTCTAGAGGGCTGAAGTTCCTGGATGACTATCACGGGTAAGTCTACCTGCAAAGCTTCAGAAAGGGATACTGCTCGTGCTGTCCACTTCGGTAGGCAACACTCGGCATTTAGTGAGATTTATGGGTGAATCCCCTCGATGCGCTCATCCGTGGGCAGCTTCTAGACCCTGTGCCCCTAAACCACCCCCCGCCATCTTCAGAAAGTTTGCAACGAGGAAGCGCAATTCTCAGTTCCTTTCCAAGTCATTATTGCATGTTAAGAACAAAGGCACCAGTACTGAACCCCGTGGCCCTTCATTTGAAATCTGCCGCAACCCGGTGGGCAACCGCCCACTTTGGCACGGAACGCCCGACTCCGAAATTTTGTGCTTCCATTTCCCTGTCTTCCCGATTATCCCAAAGGTGACATCTTATAGTCCAACAGGCTTTAATTAAAGATCGATAACTTTCCTGAACCCAATATAACGAACCTCCACCGCCGTGGCTTCATCCATTCGTCGTGTATCCTCATCTGAGAACGTCAGTGGGTCTGTCAAATGCGACATGGTTTACCGAACCCTTGTTGTACAGGCTTCGGTGGTTCGTTGCTATTCAGATGCAAGAGGAACTGCTCTCAGTATACAAGTTCAAAGCACTTAAACAACTCTGATACCAGGCCTACCGGTTTATAATTCTCTGCCCTCTGGCTGAATCGTGTTACACGTATTACCAACGTAAAAGTTCTACACTGGAAGTCACCCCAAATGTTCTACGTGCCGTGTGATTGTGATTATATTTGATAGTAATTTGCCAAGCTCGTCCAATCAAAACAGTTTTACACTTTAGTTTATTCGTGTGAAACATTTGAATATGGCCTTCAACGATTTCTCACTGTCTTCCCTTGACGGTGGGTCGATGAACCCCTGGTTTTTACTGTTAGATCCGTTTGGTCGTATACTTGAGGTTTGCATATATTTGTACTTTTTGTGGTTTCATTTTAGTACCGCAGGAACTACGAATCAATCCTATTCCGGTTTTGGGATTGGTTTGAACTGGCTACTAGTCGCTCGATCTGCGATAGTTGTGAATCTCACCCTCAACAGACACCTAGTACCTGCTTTCAGGCACCTCATTCTCCCTTACTTCATTTGCGTGCGGCTGAATGACCAACCCATATAAGTAACCGGAAGAACACTGAAAGGTTGCCGGGTGGATCGCATTCGGTCTGGCTGCTTTGTGTTTGTACGGCGATTCAAGTTCCTGGGGCACCCTTGCATTGGTTGCACTAGGGTTCTGAGACCCTGGGATACTCACGACTTCTGAAGACGTCTCACTGGGCCCGTGAATCTGGCGATACAAACTCCAAAAGTAAGCAAGCAGGATTACCGCCTTTTCTTAATCACCCTATGTTCCACTTGCGGCGGGCACCTCCAAGGTACCTATGCCCCAGCGCGTAGCTTTCTGCGGTCCAACAAGGAGCCATTCAAAACTTTGAGGCCAGTTTAGCCGGGTGAGCTATAACTGATGCGCACTTTGGTGAAGCGTACAGCTAAGTGCCCGATGATGCAACTCATGCTGAACTATTCCTAAACTGAACATTATTTCACGTATGCAATAGTTGTCTCATGTAGATGCACAGGAGCATTCCTAAACTACTTAAACATCTCCAAAACCTATTTGTGACAGTGAAGACAGCTAAGTGCATGATGCTTTTTGGTGAGTCAAACGCACAGGTGCCATGGGGATACAAATTTGTGGCCTGAAGCTTAATTTAGGACGCCTCAGTGGTCATATTCGATTTACGCCCCCTCGCTACTTACTGGTGATCTCTGTTATCTATGGTTTACGTGCCTGTTGCATGGTGCAAAACTTTCCTTTCAAGGAAAATCGGGTGGTGACGGCATCTCTAATAAAACCTGGTTTTCATTTCCTGCACTAAATTCAATGAAGGCTGTTTCAAAATAATAGCAGCGCACTCCCGTAACAAGACAAGCCAAAGGCTTACATTACCCTGTTCTTGGTTGGCATTACCAAAGTAAGTGCGGCCATTCTGACCATTTTTCTTGGTCTTCATGGATTTATTATGAATCCCTTGAAGCTGAACAATCCACTTCACTCATTTTGAGCATAATTCTCGGCTGCTACGGGGTTTCGAACCCTAAACCGTGTGCGAGTCGCCGACCATCCACAGCAGCACCACCGGCGGGACCAGCCATGACAGTTAGTGGAGGCAACGATAGCAAACCTATATATGTACTGAATATTTGCAAATTACAAAAAATTAGGGACGAAACTGAGAATATCATTCTCACCTTTCGCACGTACCACTTCATCACATTCGACCATTTTCTCCAGTTTTCTTGCTTAACGCCAGCCCGACAAACATTGAGATTGGACTGCGAGACACCATCGGCTCCAGCTTTGATTCCCTTGGGAAGTTTACGAGCCAAGACCTTCTTAATATCCGACTCCGCTTTTTTTGCTTGCATATTCTTATGGCCGCATTTTACTTCCCTTTGCAGGGCTTGGGGCATTTTCCGGCTGTTTTCTAAGCGTCCCACTCTTATGGCGCACAGTGAGGTTTTCACCCATCCCCTATCCCCCAAAGACATTGAACGCTCTTACCGTTTTGACTTCCCCCATGGCAACCTACCATTATATCTTGGAGTTCCAACGGAAAAACTGATCTGTTAAGGTTTTGAGGTGATCCAAATGTGAAAAGTCTTTAGCCTCGGCGGGATTCGAACCCACGCATGGTCACCACCCTCGCTTTAGTACCGCGAGTGCTCTACCAGCTGAGCTACGAGGCCACGCCGGAGAACCTTCGACTTTCTGCATATGGATCACAGTATACCCGCCCAAATTACAGTAGCACATGGCATCCACCACAGTGAACTAGCTTGTAATTTGACTGCCTACAGCAGGATTTCCCTTTGTACTAACCGGACTCCACCAATTAGGTGCATTGGGCATGTTTACGATGTATTGAGGTCAGTGGCCCAGTTTTACTGCCTTCTACCTTTCCCTCACATGTGGCCTCGGTACTTCCAGGTGCGAACTTGCTGCGTGCCGTTTGCCTAAGCTGATCCTCGTATACCCTAAAGTAGTTCCGAACCATTCGAGCTCCTGGGTAGTTGTATCCTTCAGCGAACGTCGCTGGCAGGACTCCGTGATCCTCTCCCCCCCTCCCCCGCGGTGACCTCAGGTCGGTATATGGTTCCGCTGGGCCTGGAATACGCGAACTATGTCCATCACGAAAAGATGTTGCCGGTCGTGCACGATGTGTGAGGGCACCGTTTTGCAGCAACGTCACGAAGGCATAACTGGCGCCTTCCTAGGGGCCTTCGCCTTTCCAAGTTATTTCTGAGATATTCAGGCCTCCCAGTAGGATAAATCACTGTGAACTGCTCAGAAATATCTGTAGGAGAAGGAATAGTTCATGTTCTTCTTAATTATGCGTTTGCTCTGTTCTGTAGGCGCAGGCCGTCCCTGCCGGCTGTTGGCATGTTGAAACTCACCAAGCGATGGCCTATATGTTTGGCGTTACTGGTGTTCAACGGACGCCCATCAGAAGGCCATCGGACCCCCGTGAAGGAGCTCCTCTCTATTCAGACCGCCGTCCATTCTATCTCGTCTGTAGGTGGTATAGATGCGAAATTACAATGTTTGATCCTCCTTTAATCATGTCCGTGTGACGGCGGTAATCACCGACCTATTAGTTCTAATCAGCAATTTCCCCTGCTTATCTCCTATCCCACAGCTGCTCGTTTACCGCGTGGCACCACACTACCAAGTCATTTAACTGGAGAATACCCTTTAGGGCCTTAGCACCCCCGGGGGAAAGGGCCGAGGGAACATTCCGTCTTTGCACTTACAGAAGCCTGGCCCGCATTTTACGGAACCCTGAATGCAACTCCATGCATGGTAAGGGTAACGCTTTCGGGCTAATCGCCAGAGGCTTCCCTTGTTTGACTACTTGGCTCAATGCGCCCTCTCGAGAGGGGCGACAACCTGCTCATTTTTAGCTGTGTGGGCGGTGTGCAAGCAGTCACTGTTATCCAGCTTTCTTGATGGCTACAGTCATCCGGTCTGGTCTGGACTAGCGTTGCGGCATTTTTCGTTCCATTCTTAGAAGAGCCTCACGTCCGGAAAAGCGAACTTGCAGTGTCCTTCTGCTCTACACACTATGGGTACTTTTTACCTTCTGCTCCATCTGTTTCACTATAATTCGCCGTTATTCTAGGCTTTCGACACCTAGTGTGGATAAAATTGGCAGCTGCCGTCTTCCATATAGACTCGCCCGTAGGTGAGTAGTCTGATCAATCTGCCATTAGCAATGGCCGCTTTAGTTCCTTTTTCAATCGAGGGGGCAGCTTTCGCCCCAGTAGAAGTTTGGACGAAAAGGGGTTTGCTCAATCACTGATGCCGGACCCGGAAATAAGTCCGTGCTGTATGAGCTGGAAAAGAACCGTAAGCCGTGGATTTGCGGCAGATGACCAGTCGTATGAGATAGCAAATGGAAAAAGCTCACTGAATCCAGTTGGCTCCTGAGGGGGTGGCTATTAATTTTTGTTGTCACTCCTTTTTTAACTGCTTCAATTTATCCGGGTCTTACTAACTCTTCAGGCATCTTGGTTCTCAGCCTTTCGGTAACTATGGCTCTGTTCCACCCTTAAGATCAACCTGGGGACAGGCGCAGCCAAATATTATTTGTAAAGCCTTGATTTGTTGTGGCTCATAATTCGGATACCGCCTCATGTGTCACAAAAGTTCTTTTTCGCAGTGGATTGAACTTGTTGACTTTGAGTACTACCGAGTCTGAAAGATGCAAGACTCAGTTTTATTGTGGGCTTAAAAGCCATCGTTCCGGGATATCGCGCATCATTCGTGTACCTCTTTGTGGTTCTTTATTCCAATCGTCTGACCATTCGACCAATTGACTGGCGGTTGTGCATGCGTGGATATAATAATAATAATAATAATAATAATAATAATAATAATAATAATAATGGTTTATTTCGGAGACACCCGAAGCATGCTCGATTGCATGATCATATGATACAGGTGAGGTCACAAAAAGGTTCCTTGGATATTCATTTGGGTAAATGCAGCCTAAAAGTGTACAGGTTTTAGTGGTCGCACGAACGATTGCCCGGCAAATTTGAGTTTGAAGGTCGGGTGGACGTACACTTGCGAATTGAGTGAAAAAGGCTCCGCCGTCGAGATACGTGATGAAGTAAAGCGGTGACGAAGTAAAAATGCGCAGTATTTTGGATAGCGTCGATGTAAAGTCGCAAGGGTGAGTAAACTGACAAAGAAAACTTTCGAAAAATCACCAACGAAAAATTGGAGAATTTTGGGTGATGAAGGACATGCACTTGAACCAGTAGTCCAGATGACCCGGAAAATAGCAGAAATATAATACCTAAGGATTTGTGGTGTCTTTCGAGGAGGGGGAATGCGTATATAAAACAGTCCGTGTAACCACGGAATTGGTATTTGCTATTCATCAAGAGGTTGTGGAGAACGCCCTCATAAAGAGGTGGATGTAGCTGCCCGAGCCTGGAAATTTCACTGGAGCAGGGTGACGAAAGTTGACAGGTGAGTGAAACACGATTCGAATAAAGGGTTCGTTCCAGGTTAATTGGTGAACACAATTTGACAACAGCAGTTGATATACGATGATCTTATGAAGTCTCAAGGGGGTGGTGCATAAACGATACTGTCAAAACATTTAAAGAATCGCTTAACGGGATGCGCTGGTAAGAGTCTGACATGGGGTATTTGGGAAACAACTGGAAGGTCAGTAAACTGGCATACGTATAGTTCATTGCCAGCAAATGTTTGGAGAAATAGCTTTCTCAGTGTCGAACTATTTTTGTCCTGGATTGTGAATACTTCATTGCCAATGCAACTGTCATGAAATGCAAATGGCTGAATGAGAAAAGGTTCAACGGAAGGACACACTGAACATAAAGGTGGTGTCACGCCGAAGAAGCGCTGGAAGGAGGACCATTTCGTTTTGTGTGGAATTGTTGGCAGGTGAGAGACGAATCTTTAAATGATGGTTTTGTTTAGATAAATGTAGTTGTGACATACAAATTACCAATTGGATGAATGGTCTCTTCAAGAGTATACCAGGAATTGTCATATTCATAATAAAGATCTGAACAGTGAAACCGTTTCATGTTTTGGGGTACAGAATCCGGTAACTGGATATAATAGAATGAGGGTAATCATGGCATCAGCTCAGACAAATAAAAGGTAAGTCGATGGATATAAATGCCGGTATGGTAAACCTTGTTCAGGAACGTTGGAGGAGGCAATGGGTGGCAGCAGTAATATGCAGGGGATGTTGTTTTTCAATCCGCAGTTGGCACTAGTGGGTGAGGCTGGCCGTGCGCTGGACACCCAACCTGAAAACCAATTCTGGTGACAGGAGGTGCGATCCGCCGGCCTATTTGCGCCCGCGTATCCTTGCAGTTGGCCTGCACGCCCGATATGCGCCGGCCAAAGCGGTGGATCTGACCGCGCCTCGCACCGTTGTGATTGACATGAGTTTTCTTGGTGGGGCCAAACGGCCGTGGGCATCAGGAAGTTCGCGATCAGGCGACCAGGCACCAGGGGATCCCGGAACGTAACCAAGGAAGCGTCATTCGGGTAGCGTATGAATAGCCAACGGTCAGGTAGATGCGTAGGCCGGGTTAGTGACCGGTGTGGTCTCCAGAGTATTAAGAGTCATCGAGAGAAAGGTACGCACGAATGAAGGTCTGGAAATAGAGAAAAAGTAGAGGAGCGCAGTCTGGGATGCTCCCAGCTGAGGATAAATGAGAATCGATACAAAGAGGCAACAATAATAGACAGTGACTCTCTGAGACTAGTTTTTCGATTGCAGAAGGCGGAAAAACTAAGAATGGTTATTTAATTTCATCTGTCATAGACCGCCGGTGTTTGCGCAATTCAAAAATCTAGACCCTTCTCATAGGCTTGGTCATCGGACATGTCTACATTTAGGAGCTGTAAGGTTTGGGTAACCGTGAGGAATTTATCCAACGCACTTCTAAACCGATGGCTGGAAGTAGAACTGCGTATTTCTAACGGTAATTTATTCCATAAGTTAGAGTACACTATGATGAAGAAATGTGAACGTAAGCTGGTGTTGGTAATAGGGGTTGAAAGGGTAAGAATTCTAGAACGTAGTGGATAGCTAGAAACGGGCGCAAAGTGCAGTGGATTAGAAGTATATGTCCGACTGTGAAGGATGTTATACAAAAATATAAGGTTCAGTTTCATACGGCGAAGCCATAAAGGGTCTAGTTTAAAAAATAATCAGCGTTCTTTATAAGTGAGGGCTGAGCTCCATCCAATCAGTCGCTTGGTAAAACTACGTTGAACTGACTCGATACCAATTCTGTCTGATTTCCGCATACTAGAAAAGATCAGTGGGCAGTATTCTAATAAAGGCCTGGCATGAGATTTATAAAGGAAGAGAATGCAGTCTCGAAGTTGGAAGGAGCGAAATATTAGCCCTAGACACTTTCTGGCCTTAGCGACTTGGAGGGCCGAATATTCCGAGAAATTAAATGTGCAGGAATAGTTCAAGCCAAGGTCCCGAACTATTTGCTTGTTAGCAATGGTTGAACCACAAACGGTTAAGGATCCTGGAGGTAGCTTGCATTCATATGTAAGAACCTCACATATGTCAGCAGAAAAAGTCGTCTGTCAAGTTGAAAGCCGTATGCAAAGTGCAGATATGTCATCCGAGATGTTTAGGATAGCCGACGCAAGGCATTCAGGCTTGGACGAGTAGACAACCTTGACGTCATCCCTAAAAACAAAGGGGGTGCCATGGGCCACTTAGACTAATATCGTTTATATACGTGAGGAACAGCAGAGAACCGAGGACGCTGCCGTGCGCAACACCGCTTGTAACTGGTTTAGGCCTGCAACTGTGTCTGTTCGCTGAGTTAACCTGAGAGCTATTAGACAGGTAATAGTTGATCCAAGATAGTAAGAGGTTAGTGACGCCATAGAATGAGTCTTTGGCCAGAGGAAGTGGGCGTGGTACCTGATCAGATGCCTTCGACTTATCCAGGTAAAGTATTTTAGGGCCATTCCATTACCCGCCTTCTCGGTAATGAGATTCAAAAACCGAGTTGGCAGGTTGGGCAGGTTGTTGGCTGCATCAAATTAGATCAGCTGCCAGATTCCTTCTGTGCCTGTGCGTTTGCGACCACGAACTCTTTCTTTTCCAGCTCCATTTAGTTGTAAGAAAATGTTGATTTGTTCGTCTTTAGCCTTATACAGCTGTTGACCGTATTACTGAGACACGTTCAAAGGAAGATATTCGGAGCACAAACGTCTCCCTACCCGGGCATTTGCTTTGTCGTGTAGATCGAATTCTTGCCATAGATGGATGAAGTGTCGCCGTGTGCGTGAATCGTAGGGTACCAGAACACACGCTTGATACCTATGCGAACCAGTGTCGTTACAAACAGAGCTGCGGTGCGGAGTGAAACTCTCCACCACTACGTTCTTCCAAAACAACCTACATGTACCCCCTCTGCCAACCGCCGATTCCTATCCTTCCCCACCCTGGCAAGCCGCGTCGATAGGCAGCGAAGCCACCCCACACTCCACCAGTCCCTATCCGCTGAGGCCTGCTCTTACCACACAACACCAACCAATACCAAGGTCGTCACGTGGGAAAGCCAATATCTTCCATAACCCCGTATTCTGTCACAGCACTGGAGCATCGAACGATCCCGACAAATCCGAACAAGTAGCAGGACTACTTCGTCAAAGGTTTTCTCTTTCATTTCGTAATAACCCTAAATTGATTATTCCCGGTTCGTCCGCGGCTGATTCTTCCGAAACCATCGCAGAGGCATCCAACGCTCACTTTTCCTCCTCTTCGGTAATAGCTCCAACTCACGCACCTCACCGTGCACTTTCTCCGACAAAAACCTCCCCTACGTTGCCTAACACAGACACTCACTTCCACATGAGTGGGTTATCCTTCATCTTATTTAACTTGCGATCCAACTTAAATAAGCTTCACCACTTAAAACACTACTTCATAACATTCACTCCTGACATCATCCTTATTACTGGAACCTGGATCACCGAACACACCCCCACAAGCGAAATTATGCTTGAAGGGTACAAGGTTTTTAGAGTAAATAGGATTGACGGATGCGGAGGTGAGTGCCTAGTGTACGTACTGCACGCCCTTTCAGTAATCCCTGTTAGACATGCCACACCCGACTCATATCCGGATTTTCTATGGCTCACAATTCGGTTCTTAACTGTAGTTATGCACATTGTTTGTGTCAATCGTCGGCCCTCATGTACTATTGCAGACTTACCTTCTTCAAGTGAAGTCTTTGGTCACCTTTCAGTGCCTCCTTCGGAAGCGAAAATCATAGCCGGTGATTTTAACTGGCCTAAAATATCCTGGAGAAACCTAGCAGCACCTGCCAACTTAATAGACTTCGTCTCCTACACTCACATTGGGGGCTGGGTGCAACACGTTAAAACCCCTACTAGAAACGCCAACATCCAAGAGTTTATATTCACTCACAGAGCTTCCAAATTTTTCGTTTTCGTTCTGCATAAATCTGCGGGTAGCGACCATAAGACAGTGGCTGGCAATCTTTAATTCAATTCTTATCCATCAGACTATCTGACCCCAGTCAACGATTCCTTCCGTTCAAACTGGAACCCTCTGTCCAATCTCATCCGCAACCTAGGTCACAGCAGTTTGTTTCTCACGGCTGACCTTCAACAGTCGGCTGATCGCTTTTACCTCAACATGGGAAACTGCCTCTTGAAACTTGGCTCAATGGCCCAAAACTCCTCCCTTAGGAAGTCCAAACTTGCCTCCTTCCAAAGGAAGTACCTTAAGAAGCAAAGGCTACCTCCAAAACCACGACCTCTCTCTCTCTCCTCGTGAGACCAACAAGTCCGGCTGATATTATCCTGAAACTAAAGGAGGACCATCTCCGCAAAGAAAAAGCCAAAGCTCTGAGGCATCCCAATAATGCATTGAAACTCTCACTGCTACACAAATCTAGGAATTCGGCAACAGATACTACGATCCAATACGTCGTGTTACCGAATAAATCTTCGGCCACCTCCCCTTCCGATATCGCTGAGGTCTTTGACCATTACTTCGTCAATTCTGTGGCCCCCGCCTCAGATGTAGCCTTCCCAAATCCTCTGGCTACTACCAGCTCTTCTCTATCTACCCTAGCCTTCGAAGTTAACATTATTTCCAGGCTCATTTCGCGCCATAAAGCATCTGCCCATCCTGGACCAGACGGGTTGCCCCCAACTGCAGTCATTAACGGTGGATCGGACCTTCCTTCTTTATTACTAAACTATTTATTTTGTCGCCCAAAATTAAATTTGGTACCGTCGAACCGGGAGCGTTCAGTCATTATTCCGCGACAAAAAAGGGCCTGTCCACGAACTCGCTAATTACCGTGCCACCAACCATACCCCTATCATTTCCAGAATAATGGAACCGATTTTCAAAGATGGCATTACTAGCCATCTTCTCGCTTCAAACCTTCTTAGTGATAGGCAGCACGGGTTTCTCAAATCACGATCATGCACCACATGTCAGTTTGACCTCCTCAACCTAGTCACCAAGGCTGTTGATAGCGGGCAGGCACTAGTAATTGTCCACCTGGATCTGTCGAAGGCTTTCGACCGTGTTCCACACACGCATCTTATCTCCTAATTGCGTTCATTCGGCATTGCTGACCCGGCGCTTTCTTGGCTGAAATCTTGTCTCGCTCATCGTTTGCAAGTGGTTCTCACCAATGGACATACTTCTAAACCGAAACCTGTTACAAGTGGCGTTATACGGGACAGTGTACCGGGTCCTCTCTCATTTCTGATGTACAATAATGACGCATTGGGCCTAGTACACTGTGGCACGCCATTCTTGTTTGCAGACGGTATAAAAATAGTCTACCCTTTCAATTCTAATGATGCTACCCCTACTCTTTGCAACATTTCCGCTAACCTCTCAGCACTTGACTGCTAGTTCCACTCCTGGATGATGAGCTTTTCCACTGATAAGTGCGAGGTCCTAACCTACAAGTTCCAATTGCCCCCTGAATCCTTAACTCTTGGTGGGTCTCCAATAGCCAGTCGACCTCCCATTCGCGATTTGGGCCTCCACTATTCCCGCTCCCTCAACTTTTCTGAGCACGCCGCCATCCAAGCGGCCAAGGCTAGAAGTGTGGCCCTTCTCTTCTGCTCCTTTCATCTCCAGGACAGTATCAGCAGCATCTACAAATCCCACATCAGGCCCTTGCGTGAATACTGCCCAAAAATATTTTTTAACATGACAAACTTTGACAGAGTTGCGAATGAAAGCATACAAAGGCGTTTTACCAAACAATTACTCGGTTGGTCCACGTCTTTAAGCTATAGAGAACGATGCCAAAGTCTGAATCTTGACCCACTTTGGCTCCGCCGCTTAAGACTAAACTCAGTCTTCTTGCATAACCTACTCCATAAACAGCCTTTTTCCATTAACCCAGTAATTTTATCCCGTGAAACCCCTTACTCACTTCGGCACAGGCCTTTACTGTCCATTCCTGTATAGCTAAATTGACCATACGGTCCTCTTTTTCCCCTTCTTTTCTACTCCAAAGTCGGGAACAAGTTGCCTGTCACTCTTTCAGCTTCACAAGCTGAGTCACAATTTCTGTCGGTACTCATCCCATATCTCAGGGTCACCCGTGCACTCCAGTTATCTGATATGAGCACGGCAGAGGATATAATATGCGAGAGGGACCTTGACTTCTGAGACCAACTCCTTCGCCGATCCTGCTCCCTCCAATTGAGGACAGAATCTACGATAGCCAGTTTCATCTATCTGACTGAGTTCTCAACGTTAGACCAGCAATAACCATTCCCGTAATGACTCAAAGCAATCGAAATGCCACTATTTTCATCCACTTTGCTTACACCTTCTCCCGTAATCTCTGTCTCTTTTATGCCCTGTGATTTACTGGTTTTATGTACCTCCATTAACCGGTGACCCAAAGCAGGGGCACATCCTGACTGCTCTTTTTATCTGCTTTTCTTTTCCAGTTCTCTCCTTACTTGCATTTTACCCTCAACTTTGGTATACGCACCCGGATTACGCCGCTGTTTGGTCGATCACTAACCGCTGGTTCCGTCCTCCGGAAAGTCTAGCAACCTGGCCATCCGATCGCGGATCTTGTATCTTACACTTTCATAGTTGGACTACGCCCTACGTGCATAGCCCCCAGTGAACTCTAGTGCCATTCCCAAAGGTGCGGGGCGCTGTCAGATCCACCTCTTTGGCCGGCGCACATCGGGCGTGCAGGTCGTCTGCAACGATGTGCGGGCGCAATTTGGTTGGTGGATCACACCCCCTGTGTTCACTTCGAAGCGTTTTTCAGGTTGGGTGTCCAGCGCACGGCCAGTCCCACCCACAAGCACCGGTTGCGGATCGCGCGCTCTAATGCTGTCGGCTGCAGATCACGTGATCCAACCATCCTTGTTCGCTGCTGTACGCCCATCTATCGCTATTGTCATCACTCTTATCACATCCATTTCTTCGTTCTTCTATGGCATGCTCACCTACCTATTCTGTCCTCGCTCCTATCAACTCTCACTGGGTCACCTCTCATTGCACATCACTATCGTCCTACCCACTTTACTCTGCCGACGACCGCCAATATTTTTTTCTTCACCCATGTCGGCGTCGCCGGCTTGTATTATCTATTTATTTGGTTTTACTCTATGCCCACAAAGCTCATTAATCGCATTCTTACGCCTCACTGCCCACCGTTTTGTCAAACCCTCCCTCTTTCTTCCCTCTCATGCCTAATACCATTACACACCGGTCCCATCCGCACCAATGAACAATTCTCATATTAGAACTGCCTTTCTAAGCTCTGCATCTTTCCCAGCCACATTTATCATCCAGTCACCACCACTCTATTTTCCTTGCCTGGCTCCGCGATTCTTCTGTGGATCCTTCCACTTGGCCGTTCTTCGATTGGTATCGCCCAGTTGCATCCACTTGTACAATAGGCTGCAGGCACGCGGCTCCCAAATTCCATTTCCCCGACTCCATCGCGCACCCATTGTTCATGCGTTGTGTTCGTCCACCGGTTTTTCTGTCCCGGTGTTTCTTTCCTCTCTGCCTTTTTCGTGTTCCACCTACAATGAGATGCTCTTACTGGTTATGTCTCTTCTGTCTTTTTCGGCCCGTGCTCCCATCTCCTCTTTCGTCTACTGTTTGCCACAGGCATTTTTCGCGTGCCTTTCAGACCGTTCTGCTTTTTCGCTTGCCACCTAATGTAGAATCACTGTTTCGTCATGGTTCTCACTCATAGTATCAGCCCGCTTGATCCGCCATTACCTGACCCCTCTGGTACCTTTTTTGCTCATTTTTCTCCCACGCTGTTTGCCGTCATAGCTGCTGCATCTTGCACCACGGACAGTTTCACCTCCCAGGCAACTTTCGCCACTTTTTATGCACAATCATTCTGCGCTGCTTAGCCATCTCCACCGCACTATCTTCCCGCTGAATAACGTAAGCCCATTAATCAGTGCTTCGCCCATTCTTGACCGACACCACATGTCTCACCTACATCAATCAGATTATTAGATCCATTCTTACCTGTTCGCTTCGATACTTTCCTTCATCTCCCTTTGTTCTGAACTGCTCCTCAGTCGTCATCTTTTCTGTTCCTCCGCATTCTCCACTCCCTCTGTTGATCCGCCAAGTTCACCTGTCATGAAGGTAATTCACCACAATATTCCAAAGTTAATTCTACAAACATTCGACCTAACCTAACCTGCCCCTCCTAATAACTGACAATTCCGTTCAAGGACTCTAGTGTTATTGCTCCCGCTTCTCTTATATGCATATATGTATACATATACATATATATATAAACATGCGCACACATGCATGTATGCGTTCGCTCTGTATCCTGCAGTTTCTCACAGGCCGTCTCTTTTGCTATCATCCCGCTGACCGCCATGATATGCATCCATTCCCTCTACATCTACTGTGTCCAATTCTTATGAATCATCTCTTTTATCTGATCCACCGTTTACGCCTTACATTGCTCGCTCCGTGTTTTACGGTGAGTTTTGTGCTCTGTTCGCCGACCATCTATCGCAGAGTACCAAGGCTTCATTGCTATCTAATCCATTCAGTGCATCCTACTTCTATCCCCATCGTCTCCCACCAACCCAGCATTTTGTGTCGATTTCTAGCTTTTCTCATGTATATCAGCCAGCTTCCCGATGTCCCACTCAGACCAGTCAGACCCTTCACCTGACCCCGACTTTCAAACTCACCGGGCATCCATTTGAATAAGCCCATGGGTTCATTTAAACTCGCTACATTTTCTTTGGTGGGTATACGTCCGCCGTACTTCCATCCCACGTTACTTCCCCTTCTAAGCCTCTTTTATCCTACTTCTCTCATGTAATTTTCCGCATTTTCATGAATTTTGTCTTTCTATGCCATTACTTGTAAGAAGTTGATCAGACACCTGGCATTCCTCGGGCTTTTCCGAAATAAACCAATATTATTATTATTATTACTCCCTGCTAATGAAAAGGCCATCCCAACGTTTGCCCAACGGTAGCCCACCTTAAAATTGGGGTTAAAGAGTAAATTCCATTGGGCATTCATCAGCGCCGACTTTCTGGTCCCCATTTTAGTCACTGGTTTCTTGCAACACTTCAACTTGATGGTCGATGCGCGGGGCAGCAGGGGGCTGGGTCGCCAGACCTCTCTCTTTGCTGTTGGTTATAATTCGCGGGGAACAACATCATATCTTTTACGTTCAACCACAGGCACACCAACGTTATGGCGAACCCAATGCCTACCCGGCCATGTTTCGGCAGGCCTGGTCCCTCCTGGCAGTGACCACCAACGTCACTCAACATAACGATACCAAGGGACCCCCAGCGTTCAGTATGCCTCATAGGCTGGCACCATTCAAGCTTCGCGTTGCACAGGCCGAATTCGAAGGCGTGTTAGAACTCGGTATATCACGCCCTTCTAGTAGCCCTTTGGCTTCCTTTCTTCATATGGTCCCTCAGCCTGGCGGCGATTGGCTACCATTTGGTGGTTACAGAGCACTTAACAAAGTCGCCGTCCCTGACGGACTCCCGGTTCCTCAATTACAGGACCTTACTTCGTCTTTACCAGTTTTTCCGTCTTCAGCCGTATCGACTTAGTTCTTTTGTACAACCAGATTACCGTAGCAGAGGTCGATATCCCCAGAACTGCCGTCGCTACATCTTTTGGGCTGTTCGGGTTTCTGCGCATGCCGTTTAGATCCAGCAATGCAGCCAAGGCCTTTCATCGGTTCATACACGAGGCAGCCCGTGGTTTGGAAAGTGTCTGCGTATACCTGAATGGTATTTTGGTGGCTAGTTCCTCAGACAAAGGGCAACGGTCAAACGGCAACAGCTCTTGGCCGTCAATTTTCAGTCAAACAATAAAGGTGTTAAAATTGTACACGAAGACGGCTGTCTCTGCATGCCAAAAGCCGCCAAATGAATGACCCTGTTTTTTGGGGGGTAGGCCTGGGCAGAGACCCAGTTCGTAACCATGGAGCTGCTGCTCTCCTGACAGCGTGCCGAGTCCTAACAATGTTCCTGAGACTGAAAAGAAGCGAAAAAGAGGGAACAAGTAAGCATCGAAGTCATAACCGTATAGAAGACGTTCGAGAGCGGCTTGTGAACGTGTCTCCTATTGGGTCTGGCAGCGAAATACCAACGTTATCCCCTCTATCGTACGAATAGAGAAGACGCAAGGTGTATTCTATATATCCTGGCACCGAAACAGTACCGATACGAGAGATACTCCGAACGGAAAACGAAACGAAACGCAAAGGCTGTGCAGAAAGCGAACCGCGAGCGCGTACAAACGGCGGACGACAGAAAGTGAAGGTTATTCAAAACGAGGTCATCGGAAACCTCGGAAAAGCCGGTCCAGTAAAACGTACGCAACCGAAAAAACAATTAGGCCCAGGTCAAACACCATAAAAGATCATAGAGAAAATAGATCCAAAATGGTGTCCAGAAAACAATCATTTTCTCAGAACGATCGCGGTCACTACAGCCAGGTGAGAACCAACTGGCACTCAGTAGTACAAGAATCCGGACTGATCAGTTGGCCCGAGCCCAAAGTCCTGTGACCTGGCCTGACCTGATCCCAGAAGCTGAACTGAACTGATCTGAACCGAATTGTTTATGTGCACCGGAATCAGATGAGGGCCACTTCTGCGGCTCGTCCAAAGTGGATTTGTGGTCTGGTTGCAGCGGTGGCTTTCTGGGGTATCCGCATTTGACTCAGTCACGAGGTGCTGTCAAGCATCAGTAACTTCGCAAATAATATTTGGCATTTTAGTAAGTTCGAAAACCGATTTTGCAATGAAACTCAGTCTGTTTGATGAACATAGGTAGAAACATTTCATTGAGTAGCCCGAGTGGCACCTGCTGTTAAGGTGTATTATTCCCCGAAGCACGATGTTCTCAGAAATTTTATGGTTGATGTTGCTTTTGGTGTAATTCAGAAAAGCGCATAGAGTAGTCTCATGTCTTACCTTTCGAGCCTCGTGATCCTACCATTAAACAAGGGTGACCGTTACCCAAGGGAACGGGACATTTAAGTTCGCAATTGCAAGTAATGGTGTACCATACAAATAGCGTTTTACAATTTTCAAGGACCTTATAATCTTTGGAAAGTCAACCACCAAGAAGTGGAGGCCCAGTGAAACGCGGGGGCTCACAGGGAGGAGAAACTTGACTACCATTGGCGTCGGCCGCCAGTCCTGTGCCCTGGTTTGATTTGATTTGATTGATTTGATAACCTTTGTTAACTTTTTCGTAAGCACTCGAGTAACAAGAACATACCTCAGCGGTATTTACCGTAATCGTCCCGTTATGAGAACTTTATTACTGGGTATGCAACCACAAGCAACATGAGTGTCCCCTTGACAGTCACCGTACCATCGAGTGACTTCCGAGGAATAAAGGAAGGAGACACTCGAGGGACTGTCAGCTTTAGCTTAAAAATAGGTCTTTTAGCCCTTCGAATCCCTCTGTTGAGTCCAGTTCAGTTTACACATTACTTGATGTGGCTAGAGCCAATCGTGTGTCCAGATAGTTGTGTTGTTGGCGCGTTTCCGTTTGTCCCAACACTGTGTGGTTTTCTTTTTCTGAAAGGCAGACATTTTGTGCAGTATCAGCCCTGGCAGAGGAAGGCGGAAACAATGAGTTTGACCCTAAAAACTGTTTAACATAATTCGGGGTATACTGCCACCCAACACTGGTCTACTGCTTTCTTAAAACCCTTCACTGCTGTGATATTTATGTCCTCCGAGAGCTTATTCCAATAGGGTACCACTTTATTTAAGAAGTAATTCGCCCTAGTTTTGAGTGTCGAGTGCTTTCTTTGTATTTTAAGGCTATGCCCCTTGTGCCTCTCTCTGGGATCGGAGAGAAAAAGTCTTCTCGATGCATACCTGACCGTCCCTTCATTACCTTGAGGGTTTCTATCAAATTCCCGCGAACGCGCCGCCTTTTCGTCGAGAACAGATCCCGGGCACGGAGACGCTCTGTGTAGCTAACCTCCCCTAGACCAGTCACTATTCTAGTGACTAGCCATTGCACTTTCTCCACACAGTCTATATCTTTCTGGTAGTACGGTGCCCAGGCTTGCAAGCAGTACTCCTTGTGCGGCCTAACTATGGCTTGGTATATCCGTACGAAAACCGGCTCTCTACACGACATAATGGATCTTACTCGAAAGAGTTCTCTCCTGGCCATATTGGCTGCTGCGGTACACTGCTTCGACGGCTTGAAGCTGTTGTCCATTATAACGCCTAAGTCTTTGACCTGAGAGACCACTTGCAACGAACCCACACCATTCCCACTACCCCTGTATTTATGGTCAAGCATTAACACTTGGGTGAGGTTTAGTGGAAGGTCCCATTTGCGTGACCAGTTTTGTATTGCTAACACGTCAAGTTCTATATCTACTCCAGCTATCTTGACGTCATCGGTCAACATAAAGGTGGGGTTTGTAAGCTCACGTGCTAGGTCGTTGATGAAGATGAGGAAAAGCAGAGGGCCGAGCACCGAGCCCTGTGGCACCCCACTTGGTACACATTCCGGTTTTGAGACATGACTACCCACTTTAACACTAAAAGTTTGTCCTGCTAAAAAACTATCCATTGCCTTGCCTTTCCAACAATTCCCATAGACTGCAGTTTGACGTCCAGAAATCTGTGGTTCGCAGAATCAAACGCCTTGCTGAAGTCCAAGTAACACAGCAATCGACTGTCCCTCGTCCAGGCACTTGGTTACCTCATCGAGGAACAGCAGGAGATTCGTCACACAAGATAGTCCTGCCACAAACCCATGCTGAGCATTTGATATGAGGTTATGTCGAACCAAATGCCTAGAGATCTGTTTCCTAACTATTCGCTCCAGGCACTTACACAGTACAGAAGTCAAGCTAACCGGCCGGTAATTTTCGGCCTTTTGCCGGGGTCCGCCCTAGTAAATTCCTACCACTGTTGCCCTCCTCCAGTCTCTCTAAATAACGTTTCATACAGCTTCGTCACCAGAGCCTTCAGGACATCGGCCAGAGGTTGAACGATTGCTGGATGAATCCCATCTGGTCCTGCGGCTTTATTTCTATTCAAGGTTTGCAACTCCGCGTACACCTTTTCTTCTCGTGCAATAAGTTCGGGTATTGGAGACGCCTGTGGTCCCTCCATTCTTTCCTCTAAATTATTTGCTGGTCGATATATGTTCTTGAAGAATGCCAAGAGCATGTCGGCCTTGTCTTCGTCGCTTAGAGCTAGTCGTCTCGGTGCTCCCTCCAAAGTTGCTAAACCTCATACGTTTGCGGCATTGCACGTAAGCGTAGAATCGCTTTGGGTTTGTGCGGACCGACGCTCGAAAGCATATTTCTCTACTCTTTGGATCGCTTGAGCTCTGTTCTTAGCCATCTTATAGCTGTTCCACGGCACCTGAGTTTTGTACAGCTTGTGAGCCGCCCATCGTTGCCTACGAATGACTATAGCCTTGCGGACTTTTGACTTTCACCATGGGGGTTGATTTCTACTGCTAACCACCCTCAGAGGTGCAAACTTCTCTGTAAGTTGGAGTAGCCCCATCTTGATGGTCTCCCAACGTTCCTCTACGGAGGCGTTTGTGTGACTCGGTGTCCACTGAGCTTCCTTCGTTGCCCTCTTCAGTTCACCCATATTGATTCTCCTATAGAGCTGACGTAACACGATTTCCTTCGGCGCCTTGCTAAGTCTTAGTGTGACCCTTAGGACTGCATGATTACATTTGCCCAGTGGCTCTTCCCAATTAATTTATTTTCTGCTAGCTACCACGCTTTATTTCGCATTCAGAAATCGGCCTATGGAATAGCGCGTCATTAGCCCGGAGCAGACCGCACACACTTTTTTTTACATTTCTAGCACTGAACCACCTCAAACCACAATAACGCGCCATATCGACACCTGTCGACGGTAATCGCCCACCTATTTACCCAAAAAAGGTTAGGACTGATGTGTGATATAAACCACACACACACACAACTAACGCACGGTAAACCAATGGTATAGGGCGAATAGCTTATATCTAATGTAAACCACACGCTTATTACGAATCCCTGGTAAACCCAACAATGAGCATGAAATGGAATAATGTATTGAGTGTATAAAAATTTCGACGAGGTTGAGTGAGGGACATTCTCTTCGTCTTCATTATTACCACCTGGAACAGAAGGAGTACAACTAATTCAATCTGGTTTGGTATGTTGAACGATGTATAGGAAATACATTGTTACGACGCTCACTTTCACTTTCCGGTGAATACCAACGGTTAGTAGTCGCAGGCTCAGCCGACTTTGGCCTCCTTCTTTGAATCCATATTTGCATTTTCAAAGAGACTGTATGAACCGTAGTTTCTTTAGTTATGCTTTGATACGCCATCTTACAAATAAAGGTTATACATCGAAACAAGTTTCACGTATTATTAGGCGACACAAAGGGAGTGCTTGCCATTGATTCCTCGCCAACTGAGATTCATCAGAATCTCTTCGGACAAAAAGGTCTTCAAAATTGTCCGAGTGCACTGGCCGACTGACGTACCTCCAATATTAATCATGAATTGTAACCGAAGGGGGTAAAATAGTTTTGTTATCCAAATTGCCATTTTCCGTAGTATTTCTATCCTCCAGTTTTTCCAGCAGAGCTTCGTACTGAGGTATATTCCTTACAGGAATATTAACAGGCAAAATTTGAATAGTTCTAGCGTATGTTATTTGGCTACGCAACATTGCCATTTCTTCAGTGATCTGGCTCTGCTATCTGGAAAATTGTGCCATGTAGTTTCCTTTTGAAGCTGAATGGAATAAAAAAATACCTAAGAACGTACATACTATGATATACAGTTTCTTTTGTATACGTTTAAAGTCGTCAGCATTCGGTGAGTTCAAGGATGGACGGGTTGCGGAGGCGTTCACTCGACAGCCGTAGCTAGTGGAAGGTTGGCTGCGTTAAAAAGAGTAAGCATCTTAGGACGAAAACTTTACGTGTGAATGGGAGTCGATACTTTAATGGGTCTTGATAATATCTGGCTACATTGGTTGAAGGAATTACTGGAAGAGTACCAATAGTTTACCTGTACTCTGCAGGACTGAATACTTTTCTTTCCTGGGATCGATGTGGCTGTGACTAGTCATCGGACAGAAACATAGACATGTCGTCCATATCCGGTGGCGGTGGTGTTATGTCCAAATCAACATGACCACTGATCCTTTTCCTCAACGGTTCGTTTTCTTCGCTGGACAGGTAGACCTTAGTGGATTTCTTTCTAAAACAGGTAGTAGTAACAGCCAAACATACTGTTTCCTTTTCCGTAACGTTCCATGATTTTCGTTGCGTCCGTAGACGGTAACTCGGACATCTCCAGCATTTTCAAATATTTTGTAGCCTCGTATTTATCTAAAATTTATAAAATATGGTCTTTCCACCTATCCACAATAAAGTTTTCGTACATTTCCCTGGGTAGAACTTCTTTTAGCGCCACAGGCCCCGAATATAGCAGAAATTGGCGAAACTCGGAAGCCTTCCACGAATCAATTTCCGTCAGAGTTCTACACTTGCGGGGAAAATCACAAGGAATTTGGTCTTGTATGACCAACAGTTGTTCATTAATTATTCGTAAATGACTTGCAGCAATAGGGACTTTCTTCGATATTCCGCCCGTTCTCCAAATGCCCAGGAGACGCTTCATTAGACCGAAACACACTGCATGCATGTAATCGACCGGAAAGTCGTTTATCATGTCGATACGAAGAACTTCGAATGAAGATGATCCAGTATGATGTTCTTCCTGTTTTCTGGAACGGAAATCTATTATTTCTAGGTCTTCTACTGGTAACTGGTAATATCAGACGATGATTGGCACTCACTCCACGTTGAGTACATCGGAAACAGCTGAAGAATCCGCTGTGAAGTTTTGTTCTTCTAATCAATGATTTTGCGGGGGCATCCGCAATAACACTGTGGAGCACACTTTTGATGAGTTGACCTTTCAACCTCAGACGAATTCCTTGGTTCAACAAAAGTTTTCAATTCAGAAATGGTATCTTCCAGGTACGATCAGGGACTGTCAGGGGGACTCCCCGGTGACTATCAAGGGGACACTCGTGCTGCTTGGGAATAAGAATGTCCCATATGTCTCCATTTGGTAGTCCGAGGAAATCCACGTAGTTTAGACTTTTTGGAATTCATCCGTAAAGTCAACGAAATAAAGTAAATTTCTAGATGAAACGCAAAGTAATATATACATAAAAGATATAAGAGCTCAGATTATATAGAAACTATGGCAGTGTGACCCTGTTCTACCGGTTTAAGGGCAGTATACGAGTACAAGCTGCGAGCGCAGCCATGACTGCAGCTCAGCGGATTTCGCGCCGGTTTATTTTGAATACACTTAAACATTTTTTGGGGTGAAAATCAGAAAACGAAGATAAATAGGCCGAATAAGTCATTGTAGTTGTCACTGGTGGTACATTTAAGTGTCAGTTGAGGAAAATATGGCCTTTGCTAATATGTACATATGGAAAATGAGAAATTTACGGCTGACGGAAGAATTCACTGAGGCCGTCCACAGGGAAACAAATACCAAAAAATGATACCTTTCCTCATATAAATTAAATTGGAAAACAGTACCAAGTCACAGATACGTTCAGGGTTCTGTAATCCAAGAATCATTGAGTATCCCATCGAGGACACTCAGGGGACGGCCAAGTGTTCCCCTGTACTGCCTGGGACTCTTTATTCATTATATTGCAAAGCTTTTCATGTTGCATGCGTTTAACCTGGGATTACCAATAACAGTGGAGCGAATTTCACCACATGGCACGAACATTTGTGCAGAATTTGAATTTTTCCGTGGTCATGCAGTCTCACATTAGACGCCACCGGAGTTTAAGTCAGTCACATCCTGTGGAACAGAATGGTTACTGAAATCTGTTATGTTTCTCCTGATTTCAAAATATAACAGAGCTTTAGGATTTCTTTAAGTCTAGTCGGGATCTGCTACCGTATATTGCCTATAGCCATGGGTCCTGGATTCACAACACGATGCCGATAATACTCGGCAGCGCGCATAGAAGAACTGGAAACGCTGAAATGGGATAACGTGTGTTTTGGTGGAACGCAAGAGCGGGCGTGCAGTGTACAAAGACGGAGTGCGTGACACCGCAGATTCGGTAGTCGTTCAGGTAAACAAATTTGTTAGCGTGTGTAGGTGGTTGTCACATCGGTAGCACTACAAGGCTTAATAAGTTCATCTCAAGAACTTTTAAACTAACATTTGAGCTTATTTGTGGTCATGTACAAAACTAATGGATATAAAAAACAGCTGACCAGTGGGAAGAACAGATTATTTTTATATCATGCATCTCTTGTTCATATTAACGCACGAGTGCCATAGCAAAGAATGTAATAAAAAAAAGTTAAATGTGCAAGTACCTACGGTGGCGATCGGGATGCAGTTAAACCGTAGGTTGTGAAACAGATGATAAGGTTACAAAGTTAAAAGGATTCATTTTTGCCTCCAAAAGGACTTACCAACATTTTATGCGGACGCAAGAAATCATGACCTACAAGCACATCAGAACAGAGGCTGGGCAGAATAGTAAGTTCAACTAGAGGGTAGTTAGAATCTTTGTAAGACAATTGATGTATATGCGCTTACAAAATCCGAGTGGTTGAGACAGACAGAGGGCGGAGGCCTAGAATTTAGGCTTCATTCGATATGCAACTGAACGGTGGAATTTGAAAACAATTAAGCAGAAATTCAGGAAAACAACAGTAATAAAACTAAGGTAGACAGAAAATAGCAAATGAACATGGCATTCACCTCCGCTAGCTGTTTTGATCGAAAAAGTTTGTCTCCGAAAAGGTTCAAGCTTCCCTATTTCTTACTTTATGGGAATAGACTTGCTGTTGTGCTTTTACTAAAGGGTGTGTTGGATTCGGTAATATGTGACTGATGTTGATGTAGGAGAGAAGGGAATGTCAGTGGATTCCCGTACGTCGAGGAGATCACAAACGGTGTCGAGTGAAAGCGGAGGCTTGTCATTTAGACTCGGAGATTGATTTTTAGCAAATTTCACGACCCTCAGTGGCTCTGAGGCCTGGCTTCTAGGCGCCCAGTGATGTTTAGTGACTGTCTTCCCGTCTTCCAAGGAAACGAACATAAGCGCATTTTGCATTGTATTCAGTCGGTTCAACTTCATCGCCCAAAAGATCCCATTTTGTTGACCTAACTGGACGACGCATCAAGACCGACCCTGGACTACTCAACCAGGTGGGCATTGGAACCTCCAATGTTGATTTACGATGGTGAGTGAATAGTCGTTCATGTGGTGTCTCATTTGTTGCGGTGCGTAGCAGTGACGTGATGGAGTGGAGCGCGTCGGGAAGACCATCCAATGAGTGCATGATATTCCCCTTGACTGGGCTTCAGGAACAATGGTTCTCCAGAGGGTTCCATTGAATCTATCTACTTGTCCGTTCGACTGAGGATTGTAGGCCGTTGTTCTGCTAGTTACAATACCTGTACAGCGGGGTTCTTCAAACATGAAACAATAACCCGTGTCCGAATGGGTGTAAAATGGCATACCGGAAATCGAAAACCATTGGAAGAGGTAACAGATGATTGTGGCGGTCGACAAGTCTGAGCAAACATAAGCAAGCAGGAACGTGGAGTACTCGTCTGTGATAGTCAGTATGTATCGATTTCTGCGAAAGGTCTCTTAAAGTCGATGTTTAACTTTTCAAACGGCGAAGTGGCTTTGATCAGATTTCCGATAGGTAACTTGCAAAACCGTGGTTTCCATTTGGCGCAGTGTACAACCACCGGTTACAGACGTCACGTCGTCGACTGAGTATGGGAGATTCTTCGTTCTGACTAAATGAAATATACGGACGATACCCGGGTGGCAGAGTGAGCTGTGCAGTTCTTTGAGTGATGCGAGTGGCGTAGACGCGGAGCAGAAGCTGCCAGACAATGCGTCGGCCGCGACATTCTCATTGGATGACGTCGAAACTGTAGCACGATAATTCGATTTACCACTTCTGAATCCGTGGTGTCGGGAGTCGTTGTTATATAGTATTTGGAATAATCCTCCATTTTGTAACACTTTTTCAAGCCTCATCAGCCTCTAAATCTCGGCTTCTTTGACGTGCATACGCCACTATTTGACAATTAACCGTTGTGAGTACCGGGCGTGTTATCAGTGGGAGCATTGTGAGTGTATAGAGAGGCAAAGAGAGGTGGTCAGAGACAGAAGACGAAGGTTGGATAAGAGAGAAGGGGCTCTGAGCACTAGCCCACTAATCACTACTCACCCCACTCGACGTAATGTGCAACGCGATCCTGATTATCCTGTGCGACGACCGATGCAGTATGGAGTTATTTGTAGTCATGTACTTCATGAGAGATGTTGGACGGATACTGCTAGAGCATCGAGCCGCAAAGCAGGAGAACGATTAGGGTTCTCAACCAAAGCCTTCAGTTTTAACAGGAACCTATCCTCAAGGCAGTGAGGTGGCTGAGTGAAAGCCAATTTGCTTGGACCAATTATTCTTCCACTGATTTTGCCAATTGAGTTGCCAGCTCAAATCGACTCCCAACATGGAGAACCAGAAGACTACTTCGTCAGTCTTCTACCCATTGACCCTCCAGGTATGACTGAATCTCCGGCTTGAGGTAAGCCAACCTGTATAGCTCGTTGGGTCATACAAGCACACAAGCCATCACACCACGTCAAGGTACAGTCTCCGTGGTGCTATCAACTCTCTCTCGGGCAGTCCGGGAAAACACACCCACGCGAAGTTTAACTTCTTTTTAAATACTGTGACGATTTTTGCTGCCACTACATCTGCAGGGAGTTTATCCCAGTCGTTTATAACTCTGCATGAAAAGAGCTGGGCTTTGATTCTTGTTGGTCTTTGGCCTAACAAGCTCCAGCTTATGCCCTCAGAAGGCAAATTTTCCGTCACAGATAAACAGTGGCCTGTCCGTTTTCGACAAACCTTTTAGTTCCTTCATTGTTTCTGTCGTGTCTCCCCTTGCGCATTGTCGAAGGCTCTGCAAAAGTCGAGATAGCACTTTCTCACACTGGCCTAGTCTCCTGGTTGCCCCTTCGGGGAAGCTCAGGAGGTTGCTGAGGAAAGACTTTCCCTTCGTGAAGCCATGCTGTTCGCCTGGAACCAGGTTATTCACCCCCCAATGCCTCACCAGTGCAGTTCTAATGACCCTCTACATTACTTTTATTACTACCAGTAGCAGGCTAACAGGTCGGTAGTTCACCACGTCGTTCCTTCCACCACTCTTTGAGTTGGTACGGCTTGCGCTGTCTTCCACTCAGCAAGCAATTGTGCGTCCCTAAGGGAGTTCCTGAACAGCTTGGCCAAAGTCCATGCGATTTTCCTAGTCAGCAGTTTTAAGATTGCGTGGTGTGTGCCGTCTGGTCCTGGGGCTTTCGCCCGATCAAGTGCTTCCAGGGCCAGTAAACATTTTCCGGTGATATCTCGAGCTCCACCATCGGACTAAGCTTAGACCACCCTAGAGGCGGCGGAGGCCAACCTTGGTCCACCCTGTGAACCTCCTCGAAGTAATACCTAAGTACTGCTGCCTTCCGCATGTTGTTTTCAGCTCGGTGCTCATTTCCAATCCTTATCCAACCCACTGCAACCCTCATGGCCGCTTTAGCCTGGGCATAGCTGTGGAACATATTTGAATGTTTTTTCGCCGCCCTGGTGATGCCCAGTTCATACGTTAGTTTTCTGGATCTCTGTTGTTTTACTGTCTGCTTGTTTATTATTTTGTAGTAGATGAAGCCTCCATGTTCACCAGTTTCCTGGAGTCTCCATGCTTGGTGTTTGCGCTTCAATACTCGAGTTGTACTGTTTTTCCACCACGGTGGTGAGCCTATTCTCTGAACTCTGCGTAGTGAAGCTACTTCCTCTGCCAGACAGTAAGTTGCTTCTGATATCCACCCACATTTCGTCCACACTGCCGTCCGTTTACCAACCTAGTAACTCTGCCATCGCTACCAGACACTCTTTATCCAGTCTCCTGAAGGACCTTCGCCACTTATCTGGTAGATTCTCCCTCTGACCGAGGAACCGGAACCTGAGGATTCCGTGGTCACTTTTCCTTGTGTGTGTGGGGGGGGGGGAGGGGAGGGGCGTCAATTCGGACTTAATCTACTTCTGCGGAAGACTTAGAGATCACTAGATCCCATAGCCCTGGAGTCTGACCCTCCCTCCATCTAATTTGCTGATGGATGTGCTATACTAGCGCCTTGTCCTCAATGTTATCAAGCAGTCTTTGGCCGAAAGACCCCGCCTGCGCCCAATTTGATTGGCAGCCTATCTCCAGTGCGTTAGAATTCCTCGGGACCAAACACATTTCTGCACTTCTGGTTGACACAGCTAGATATTCTAGCAATGCTCTGGTTATCGTGTCGGCGTTATGCGAACCATCACAGTAGCGGGCAGGTGGTCTACGCATAGCAGAAAGGGCTAGCGAACGCGTGCAATAAGAAAACAGCATAGTAAAGACCTCGGTCTGCTGTACGTCCGCCTCTGCTAGTGTTCCCTACGAGACTAACCGTATTATCACAATGTTCACCCGGATTCTACGTCTCAATTATGCATTAGGTCGTTTGGATGCGTTAACAAAGTCCACACCGAGCATATTTTTAAAGAACTATTCTCCATTTTTATGGGTGAACAAATCTCAACGATCCATTTCCGGTGTTAGAATTATTGATACAGTGAAAGGGTACCGATGGGAATAACAATCGCACGAACTTAGCTCATCCTCGGCTTCATTTGTGTTTACCAAGTTTGTATTCTGACCGTTGGGTCGAATACTTCAAGAAACAGTCTAGCTGGCCGCCCACTGATATAGTTACTCCAACTTTACAAGAGCTGCAGCTCCATTCGACATACGCTTTGGACCTTCAGAGTGCTAAATAATGTTGCAAGACTGGACGTCAACGGTTCCGAGCTTGACGCTCGACGGAGAGGCGCTACCCATTATCGACGCTTCACTCACCTCGGCAACAGCGTGATGACGGGTGGGAGCATTGTAGTATAGGTGAACACGCGAATATCCAAAGCTCGAGCGACGTACGCTGAAGTGGAGCACCTGTGGCGTCGACCTATTTCTCCAAAGTTGGAAGGTCGTGCGTACTGTGCCGCGGTGTGTTCAGTTTTGTTGCTTAGTTGCGAGACGTAAGGTCAGCGTGTGGAAGATGTTCGTCGCATTGAGGTTTCCGACCATCGATGTTTGCGTGATAACGCTAAGATCGGATGGAATGACCGAATGAGCAATGCTGAGGTCAGAAATCGAGTTTTGAGTACCAATTCAGAGAATGTTCCATCACAGCGTATCCAGTTTAGTGGACTTCGTTGGATGGGGCACGTGTCGCGTATGGCAAACATGCCCACCATACCGTGCCGTTTTCCATTCCTCCTACGAAATGGAAGGAGTCACGTTGAGGTCAACAAAAGACTTGGCAACGGGGAGTGAGAAAACGTACAGCGAACTCAGAAAAAGCATGTGCCTTACGTCTTCATGGTTGGGGTCCAAAAGACCCATCAACCAGTTGGCTGGACACACTGAATGATATGGTAGCGAACCGTGAACAGCGGCGATCGTGTTGTCACTTTCTGTCGAATCAGAATGATTAATCAATGTGCGTTTGTACCATTAGACTGTATGCCGTGTGTTGGCTACTAGGGCGTTCTTTCCTTTTCCCACCCCTGTAGGTCCACTGCCTGCCCATCTTGGATACCCATACCTTCGAATTCAACGTGCAACGTGGTGAGAAAGGTAGTTGTCAGGGCGCTTGGCCTGCTGTTTAATTCTGTACAATGATGATTGGATCGTCGGAATAGGATTTAAAGCCAAGAGTATAGGCTTTATTCGTTTAAAAGATTGTGCGTATACACAGAAATAAAAAATGTGAACACAGAAAGGAGCGTCATAGACGGGAAGTAATGGAAAGTTCGTACAACATAAATTGGGTCTCGTAATAGACCAGAAGTTCCTTTACGGGTGATTCGGCTACGTTCCTGTGCTGGGTTAACTCCCCACTGCCTTATGAGTCAAAATTTTGAGCCCAAGGTTCCGATTAGGTTTACCAGAGAAAAACCTTTTCTGCGGTGTTGGCACCCGCGAAGTATGATTCCCCCGGAAATGTGCAACATCCTTCCTGTAGAAAACTTTACTTATTTTCGCTCCTTTTGTTTAATATTGATGTCAGGTGCTGCGGGTCTGAAAGAAATATTAGTTTAAAAGTAAGACATAAATTAAACGCATTTCTCAAACCTGCATATTTACCTCGCTTGACTGCGTTCCACATCCAAACACTGTCAGATAGGGCAACGGGCTGATCAAAGTCAGAACTCTTGAAGCTTTCAAAATAAACGTATAGTGTGTCTCTGAAACAAGCATACAAGGTCCCATTTCTGTGATTAATTCGCGCCTTAGATACGGCCGCAGTCTCTCGCTTCACTCTTCGCGTGTCGAGTGATTCAGTGTCTAGCGTTCGTGGCCCAGCTGGCGTGGAGATCGCTCGGAGCACGAGCTCGGCGTGCACTACGAGATTGCATTCCAGTCAGCAGTCGTTTGTGTGCACTTCGGTTGGACGGTACTGTACGTGTCAATAACAACAGACAGGCGTCTATGATTGTTTGTCGTGTCTGTGTGTGCGCCCACTGACTGCGGTTCCTCTGAAACCAAGGACGAATTCTGCCAGGATTTGTCTCAGCTGCTTCAGAGCATGCGCTCAACGAACGTGGTGGTCGATGCTGGGGATTTCTGAAAGACATTGGAGGCCCGTTTTCTATTCCAGCCGATCGCACTGACAACGGCGATCGTCTCGTTCGGCCGTGCTCCGACCTCATTGTTTCTGGCCGCTACGAACTTCTACCATAAGAAGCGACATAGACTGACATGGCATCCTCCTACATCTTCACAACGATGGACTCAGATTAGCGATATCGTCAACGGTCATCGCTGGCGTGGATCAATTGAAGATTGTCGTTCATTTTGGTCTATGCCTGCGGATTCAGGTCACGCCTTGGTACGTGCTCGCTTCTGTTAACGTCTCATCTGTGGTTGCACCAACACGAAAGCCACCCGTCCCTCGCAGTTGCTTCTAGATGATCATCGATGATCTGCTTTTCAGGCGGAGGTGTCTGCAGTCATCGATGCTGCTGGATGTCTCGGACCCAGATGAACACTGACAACAGCTCAAGAAACCCTTGTATGCCGCTTCCAGTGCAACACAAGGCTCCGGCTCTCGCAGGGCTCACAAACGATGAACATATTCAACATCAGCTGCTGTGTTAGATGTTACACGGTGCACAAATCACTGGAACGCCAACCAAAGAGGAGTTTGAGAGATGATTGTGAGCGGTGGTGAATTTTGAAATGCAGAGAAATGAAGTAGGCTGGCTCTATTGGTATTGGTCGTAACCTATACCGTTTGGTTAGAGGCAGCGGTCTACGAGACTCACGTTTAAATGATTTATTCAGGGGATCCAGCGCCTTACTGATTCACTCTTAGGAACACCGTCTGGACCTTTTGGTCAAGCACTTTAAGGAGTAGTTCATTTGGCCTGCTTCGGAAATGGAGGTTTTGCAGGAGATGGGTTATCTGAAAAGATACTAGTTTGCAAGGGCCAGTGTTCCTCCTCTAAAGATGCTTGTGTTCGATTTGCAGAGTTCACAACACGGAGAAATTCTTGAGCACTGTAGGTCTCACCCGCAAAATCTAGTAAGACCAGTCAAGTGACGCGTAAAATTCCGAAAGCGTCAGCGATAGAGAACGAGATCGTCCGATGATACAGTTCTGTTAAATGAACCACGATAATATGCGGAATATACAAACCTCGAATGGTGAGGTGCCCATATATGATTTTATACACCATCACGGCACAGTCGATGTAATTATGCGTCCTTTAGTGAATAATTATCAGGAGAAATTATTACGTACCGAAGGGGATGTTGAACAGCTTTCGGATGCGTCCAAAGTGTACAAAACAGCGTCTGGCTTTGTCTAAAATGCCAGTAAACCTGGTCACCAGCAGTCAAAAAAGGAATATGCCTGAGGTTAGCACGTGATGTGTGTGTAGAGGGCAGAGATAACAGTAGCATACCGCTCAAGAGGAGAAACAATCAGGCGAAAGTCGGGGCGTGCACAAAACGAATGGGACCAAGAACATTGTTCGTGAACTTACAAGCAAGCTGTTTGTGTGTGCGTCAGTGCACGCAGACTGTACCTTTGCAGTCAGATCGGCTCTTTTATGCGGCTCAGAAACATCGCCGGTATAGTGGGCAACCAACCACCCCCCGTCTACTACTTTGACTGTATGTTTCGCTCACGCAAAAAGCGCGAGCACCACTTACCAGACACTTCCTCGGTACTAACCAGCGTGCGGTCTCTGTACACAGGCTCTTGTGAGAAACGCGACTGACACTCCACGGTCTTTTTTTCGTTGATCTCCTCGGCAAAGGCGATCGTAGATGAGGGAATGTGCCCTCCTACACTGATAAGGGCAGAAGATGGCCGAAAACTGTCGGTGTTTCAGCATCGGTGTCTCGGTTGCACTGCTCGAATACGGTGGGAGCGCCGTATCAGCAACGTTGAGGTTAGGCTTAGGGTGCTGGGAACCAGTGGTCAGACACTGGAACAAGTACCCCATCTAAACAGGTTAAAGTGGCTGGGATATGTGTTACGCATGCTCATTAATGGACTTCTCGGGATACGCCGTTCTCCGAGGCAGGTAGTGGTAGAAAGGCAGGTCAAGGTGGTCAGTCCACGACATGGCAGAAAGGTATAGAAACCTTGAGGAGTGAACTCGGCCAAGTAGAGCATGTACTTTCGAGTTGGGGTTCACGAGACCTGCCAGGTGGCGGGAGACATTCTGACATGGCTATGTGTTGCGGCCAGTGGCGTAGTTGCATTTGATGTTACTCTTTTTCTTTGAGATTCCAGTTTATCACTCTGTTTTCGGCTCTTTTTCACTTTATGTTTCTACTCATTGTGCTCTAAACCGGACGACGCTTGAAGATAGCAACCAAAACCAGAGCAGTGAGGTGCGACATTGATGGCTGAACTGAACTGCTCGCGTATGAGTGAAGTGGAAGAGGTATCACCCATAGCCTCGAGGGCCCATTACTCTGCTAAGGATAACCGGTAACTTAAATGTGACTTGGAGTGGAGAATCGCATAAGCTCCCAATAGGCCAGGTATTGTAACGAGCCGGACGACAGTAATTTTGACTGTCGACCACCAAAGCGACCGGTGGTGGCGAGATTCAAATCTCCGAGACCATAAAGCAATGCTCTGAACCATTTAATCAACAGGTGTCATCATCTGCACTACCGGCTGAGCCACGAGGCCACAGCGGAGGCTACAGCCGTATAGCCAGTGGATTGTACTATTTATTTGCCTGAATTGATGTTAGCTCTACCACAATAAGCTTTTGGAATAATAGCCTCCGGCACAATCTTATGATGCATCAGTCTGACTCTGCTTGCTGTTTCCACGATCTTTGTTCGGCTCTGCACACCGAAAATCGTACGTCGATCCCGGTGATAGAATACATTGGCCTCGGTGGAGTCTTTTGTTTTGTCTGACTTGAATAGACTTTTTGTTTGTTTCATTATTTCCAGTTCACAATGCTAGGATCACGGCGGAAGAGTCACGTGATGGTCACTCGTTTGGATGTCGTAGCCACGCCGGAACGTTTGCCCAATCATGTAGATAAGGAGAATCTGTTTCCAGTGAAAGTAAGTTTAGTGTTTGAGCCCACACACTCGTTTCCATCCTGTTACTTCTTGGTCGTAAGATTACTGTGACCATTTTACCCAGTACTAAGTAATCGGAACTCAGGTCAAAATATGTTCCGCAATCTCTACTTAAAGTTGAAGATAGGGGAACTGGTTTTAGACTTACACCTTAGTTATATGCGATTTACTTTAGCTCCTTGCCTAAACAAACGCTTGTAATATCATAAAAATTTCAGAACAGTGAAATTCTTAGACGGCGATTTTATGGTAGTGAAATTCGTCGTAGCAAACAAGGTGAAAGTATCGAAGAGAAAAAAAATCTGCATTTTTTGGGTTCAGTGATCCTTTGAATTAAAGTCTCGCCTTAAATAGGTTTTTAAACGGGGAACCGATGCCGCGCTCCGAATTTACTCACGTTAAGATAGTTACTAGTAAAAACAGTTATGGTTGCTCAGTCTTCCGCCTGAATGGTTTCCAGGTTCCCAAGAAAATTATTGCAGCACGTGAGTTCGCCATGAATCTAAGTGATTTCACCATAAGGCTAGTAGAAAATCCGGACTCATCAACTCCTCTTACTTGAGAAGATATTGGTAGATAAAAGAGGTACAATTTTCGAAAAAATTAGATGATCGCTTCGGCATGTTGCGGATACTTCATGTTATAATAAGACGCTATCCAAATCCAACCAGAAACAGCTTCTTCCATGAGGTACACGCATCGTACTGCACAGTTCAGACCTCATAGATGTGGTGTTATCGAGGCATGTATTAAAGTAAGTAAATTGTCACCAAGTGGGTCGCACCTGAGAAGTTGTTTTGGGCTGAATTCCTCTAGACAGCAGTCTCCTGTCATCCGGCGCGTTACAAAGCCCGATATATTGGAACCTTATGTAGATCGCCATTAAAAGTCCCAAGATCGTAATTACCGGTTGTCTCTAGAAGTGCAGTGGGTCTTCTTGGCTATGAGTGCCATTTTCACTGCACTCATGCAAAAGCATGCAATAAAAAGTTTGAACAGTCTTGACCCATGCGCAACGATAGTCTGTTCGTTTCTGGTATAAACTTCAGACATCGCGCTAAAACAGTGGTCAACAGTCTAACAAGACGATGGGCACGACTAGACAAAATGAGTACATTCAGACGACGGGTCTCATTGAAAGTTAGTCAGAACTATCTTTCTTACTCTGAAGATGAGCTGAACCGATCACAAGCCTAAACCCATTGCAAATTGCAAATGAACGCTTTGATGCATGCAAATAGATCAAGGTGGTCCGAAATCGAGACATGTTCATAGTGAGAATAGTAAAATAAACTCGAACTTAGCAGCTCAACATTAGAGTGCGATTGACCGTATTGAAATTAGTCTCAGATCGATAAGATTGCACCTTGACGCGATATGATCGCATGTGTGTCTCCATGACCAAAAAATCTATACATGGTGGGTTCCTTCAGTCGTCTTCCGTTGTGTTTCCGTTAACGTCGTTGCGTTGGCACCAAGCCTGATTTCAACTGGAAATTCAGTCGTGCCTTGTAGGCTAATGAATATATGCCTGAGGAAGTCCACCGCATATAACAAGTGGATTGATAACGTCTGGTTCTGTGCCTCTGAAGTGAATAAGCAGAAGCAGTGTACCACTAAAGCCCTCTCCCCAGTAAGCGGATACGGAAATGGAGTACTTGGACTTTTTCTCGACGAAGTAAGGCGTGATCGCACTTCAGTAGAACACTACTGTCCACCTAAGCTCAGCAACCTTTGTCCGAATGAATTTTAATCCGTCCATGTTCCGCTTGTTACATCGTTACAGCGGGCTCAGGCCGAAGAGCAGATAAACATTCACTTCGCGAGAGAAGAAATAAGGCAAAATAATGGGTAAACCAAAACACCAAAGTCTTGCGTGATAAACCAATACAAGCTCCTGCATGTACGCTTCGATCACGTTCTCGTGGTAGATCATTGCTCCCTAGATCAGACTGCTTAGTCAGAACGCTCCGATTAAGGTTCCCACACAATAATGACTTCTCATCTACTTATCGCTGTGGTGGTTCTAAGTCAAAATTATTGCTGTGTAGGCAGCTGCGAATTTCCATTGGCTCAGAAACCGGCACTCTTGGGAAACTACCTATTTTCTTTCATTTAATTGGATGCAACAATCACCAAGTAGTCTTGGCATAGTTCACAACGGAAATAATAAATTGAAGTTTGAGGAAAATGAAGGCAAAATTCTCAGGCTTGAGTATATTCTTTCGATAGCTGCCTTCAAATAAGCCAATAGGCTGCTTTTGCTAGGGTTCTCGAACTCTTCGAATTATATGTTTGTTAATTTCCAGTGCACTACGTCAGCGATAATACTCATTCCCGTGCCCAACTTCAAAGACACCGTTTTTTACGTGTCGGGTATCTAGTCCTAATAGCCAGGCTGGCGTCGGGATCGCTTTGGGCATGGACGTTGAGCATGCACTGATAGACTAAATTTTAGTCAGCAGTCAATTGTGTAGTTATATGCTTATCAGTAACAGTAAGCTAAAACCTAGGTGTTTGTTCATCATATTTTAGACTTGGAGGTCTACAGAGTGAGCAGCGTGGAATTCCTCCCAGGGGACAAATGTTAACTTGGAATATGTTGATGATGTCTTTCTCATCAGACACAAAGTGAGTTACAGTAAAAGGGGTAAACCTTATAGTTCAAAAACACTGTAAGAAGAGTCTGCAGAGAACATCTGTGTCAAAACTAGTTAGTTGATTCCGCTTTTGAAAAGAGAGGTTGTAGGTGGGTGGAAAAACAGAGGGAAAGGGTGTTCCGTAACTTGACCGTCCGGGGAAGAAAAGAAGACTGAAAGGTCGAGGTCCGAGATCGGGCGACAGAAACCTGATAACGGTAATTGGCTGCCTGTGCTTGCGAGGAACGAATTCGATCTTTGTACAGTAAAAGGAACTAGGATGGTCTGAAGAAACGTCTGGCGTGGAGAAGAAAACCAATCTTACGCGCAGCACGGGAAGCAGGTGAACATACGTATGAAGACCAAGATAGACAGGAGATGGTCGAAAGACCCAGGAAAGGTATCGAGTTGGAGGAACATAGGGGAACCGAATCAAAATTTAAGTGGGGAAAAAGGAGTGATGTTTGAGAGAAATTGAGAAGCATTGAAGAGAACACCATTTCGAGAGCCCTGAGAGAAGACTTGTTCAAGGTCCGAACTGAGCGATGTTACAGGGGCACAACGGTCGCAGTCGATGTTGGAGGTGGCACGATGGGCGGTAGGACACGAAAGGGAGTAGTGAAAGGTAGCGTCATCGGCAAAAGTGGATGGAGTTGGAAGTGGTGGATGAGAGATCATTAATTAAAATCGGAAAGAGGGTGAGTGAAAGTATCGAACCTTGTGAATCACCAGAATTCACGGCAAAAGGCTATGATTGTTTCCCATCGACACAAACGGGGATGATCCGGTTACTGAGAAAACTCGACGTTCACAAGACGAGTGGTGGAAGAAACACAAAAGTTGGTAATTTAGATAGTGGACCTTTGTGCCAGACACGGTCAAAAGCCTTCGGTATGTCTGGTGAGACCACATGTGTTTCTTCTTAGTTATCGAGTGCCACTGACCAGGAGTGCGAGAGCGTGGCGAGTAGATCACCAGTGGAACGACGAGATCGGAACCTGTACTGACGATCGCTTAGCAGTCCTTCACATTCGAGGAACGATCGCAACTGGTCGGAAATTATTGTTTTCATGACTTTCAAAATTACAAAAGTTAGGGAAATAGGACGGTAGTTGTTCGGGTCGGAGGAGTTGCCGTGTTCGGTAATAGGAGAAATAACGGCTTCTCTTCATAGACCGGAAAACGTACCAGATTGGAGAGAAAAAAAGGTGGCATAAAATTTGTGCTAACTCTGGGGCACACATTTTCAGGACGATGGATGGAATACCGTCCGGACCAAGTGGTTTATTTTGGTCGAGTGATTGTAAGGTGTAGCGGACCTTTCTGTTTGTGATAAGGAGAATAAAAGGGCGGCTAAAAAAAGTGGTTGGAGGTGGAACGATAGAAGAGTTGGGTTAAGTGGAATTAGAGGCAAGTCGACTTTCTCATCATGGGGTTCACAGACTAAAGAGTCAGAGGTGTTAGAGATGAGGGAGAAACTGAAGGGGTGAAAATTACAGGGAACGGCTTTGGCAAGAGACCAAAATGGTTGGCTGGCAGTAGTGTAAGGAGCTAGACATTCGGCTTTGTGGTGGATGAAACGATCTTCGGCTTTCTGAATGGAAAGCGAGCATTTATTTCTGGTCTGCACGAAGAGACCACGAGATTGGGGAGTATCGGAGCGGCACCATCGTCTGAATGCCAAGTTCTTTAAGCGCACAGCGTGATTTTTTTTTACTATATGCTTGCGCCTGAGTGCAGTGGAAGGGACATATATTCCGTAGCCACGAAGGCCCGCTGCATTATTGGAGATAACCGGCGACCAGACACTGAAACTTAGAGTGGCAGAGAACCACATAGGGTCCCAATAGGTCAGGTGTGGTAACGATCCGGACGGCCGTGGATTATGGTCAACCCCCTGGCGTGGGTAAGCCACTTAGGAGGACGTAGTTTGTCGGGTTTGGAAAAGTGTGAAATGAAAAGACGCATGCCTTGGAGAGCAGTCTCAGCAAAGTTTGAAACAAAGGAAGAAGCATCAGAAGTAAAGCAACAATCACCCCAGGATACGAGGCCAGAAAATCACGAAAACCATCCCAATTGGCTGAATCGCAGCGCCAAAAGGTGCGTTCGAAGTTAGACGTGGGAACTTGGCGAGAAAAGGTGGTGGGGAGGGAAATAAGACAGTGGTCCGATGAGTCCAGTGGAGGAAGGAGGGTAATATCAGAGGAGAGAAAAGAAGTGAAAAGATCGGTAGTACGTACTTCACATCACTTCTACTTTTACGCGGCTATCTCATACTAGAGGATGAGTTGGCTCCATGAATATCTCGTACCATAGCTGACTGTGTGCGGCGGTTGGAAGCAAGTTTGGTGCAGGTCGCCATCCAGTTCCTCTTTCATTGGCGGGCACCATAGACCGACCGTAAGCCTAGGCGCCCTGTATCCTTCTCGACAATGTTGATCCAAGTTTTGAACTAGCCACCAAGGCGACAGCGCCATCCAAGGCTGGGTTCGGGACGAAGTGTTTGTTTGGTTAGTTCCGGGACGCCGTAGGATACGACCCAGCCACCGCAGTCGACGACCTTGGAGGAAGTGAGAGAGTTCGTGAATTACGTGGCACCGTTTCCTAACTTCATCGTTGAATACTCTGTCGCACAAATTTGTTTTCGAAGTACGTCGCAGGCACCAGTGATCGAATACCTCCAACTTTCTAGCATCCTCGGCTCTCAATGACCAGGTTTTGCAGCCGTAGCTGAATACGGGGCGTATAGCGGCACCGTAGATACGCACCTTGGTCCGAAGGCTGATTTCACTGTGAGTCGTAGCTGGAGAAATGCTTTCCTGGCGTTGTCTATCCGGAGTATTGCTTCATCCTTCACCAGACCGTCCGGAAGAAGTGTAAGACCTAGATACCTGAATGATGGAACGCATTCGGTCAGTTGATCATTGATGGACAGCCGTTGAGTTATTGGCCCTGGGCAAGTAGACATACTTTTGGTTTTCGTAGTGTTTATTTTTAGCCCGAGGGAATTTGAGGAGAAATCGACTCGGTCAAGGACTGGTTCGAACGTAGCGGGAAAGTCTGCCAGCACAACAATGTCATCCGCGAACTCTAGGTCCGAGATGTACATCTCCTGACTCAGCTGGATACCGGGATAGTCAGTTAGTGTCTGTCTTACTGTCCAGTCGATCACGTAGTTGAACAGCACTGGTAAGAGAGGGCAGTCCTGTCGGACGCCAGTAGTGAATGTGAACTCAGATGACTCTTCACCATACACACGGACTCGCCCCCTAGTAGACGAATAGTATACTCTCAGAAGCCTTGCGAGTTTACCGGGAATCCCGTTGGATTCCATTATCATCCAGAGACACTTCCGGTTAAGTGAGTCGAAAGCAACTCGAAAGTCGATGGAACAGACTACTGTTGGCTGCTGGAATTTGTTGCGGTGCTCCAGTGCTCGACGTAGTGTAGAAAATGTGGTCCACACAGTCTCTACCACGTCGGAAACCCCCTTGGTTTGGTCGGTTGCGGCGGTCTGTCGCAACTGAGATGTGGTTGAGCAGCAACACGCAGAAAATCTTCGCAGCCACTTCTATCAGGGTGGCCCCCCTATGGTTGTCGCACACGGGTTTGCCCCCTTTCTTTGGGATGGGCAGAAGAACGGACGTGTCCCAGTCAGCTGGAAAGACTTGTTCCCATCATATGGAGCCAAATAGGGTGTGTAATCTGTCGATCAATGACGACAGACAGCAATTGTAGACTTCAGGTTAAACGCCATCTTCATCAGTTTTTCTTTTCTTTAGCTGATTGATGACTGTGGCGATTTCAATTGTGCTCGGTGGATCGCAACTGACATCGTACGGCTCTGCAAGAACTGGGGGGTTGTAGGGCCGTCGTATGAACTGCTGATCGGTTGAGCAGTTGATCAAAATGCTCTACTCATCGCTGTTTTTCTTTTCTGCTCAGGTATGAGTTGATCGGCTGTTTCGCGTAAGAACGACTCTTGCTTGCAGCGCCCACCCGACGTGTTGCGAATGAGGCGGAATAGCTTGCCAAAGTCACTGATCCCTGCTGCAATCGCCATTTTTCCAGCCACTTCTATTTAGTAGCGCTTACGGTCAGCCCTAGCGGAGCGAGAGGCCTTACGTAGCAATCTGCGGCGTTCTCCACTTCCTGATATTCGGGTTTTGTGTGCTTTAGCCGACAGTTGAAGTATGCTCTCAGAGATCCAGTCTTTTAGACGCCTCAGTTCTTCGTAGTTCTTTTAAGACAGCTTCTCTAAACGCCGATGTGATTACCATCCACTGTTCCTCTGCTGGAGTTGGATCCGGTGATACGTTGGATACTGTGGGTAATCGGGTGGTGATTACGCTTAACAGCGTTTGACATTTCTCTGGAATTTCCAGGACTGCGACGTTTATTAGGGTGTGTGGAGAAGCCTTAAGGCGTGCTAATAGATGGGTTCTGAAGCGCGCAAGAACACGAACGTGGTCTGTATCGTTTGCGTTTTCCGTCACCACGCCGCGGTACGCCCGACAGTCTTCTACAGACAAAGCCCAACGAGATCTCTCTAAAGCCACTGGGACGTCTATTTGCTCAGATGCAACATCAAGTCACACAGTTGACACACACCATAGACTGTCTCAATTCACTGGGACTAAGTAAACAGATTGTATTGGCGTTAGCATGCAACACAGAATACAAAGCGCTGTGGGAGCACAACACTTGCGGCCTCGCAGGGGCATTACACAACACAGTAACAGCGAGGATGGACCTGATAGACCCGTAATCGCACAGCAAAGTGACCCTTCGGCTGAGCAACAATTCGGCTGCAGTGTAGAACTGATGGGACTAGCCCACTCGCCAGCCAGAGGAAAGCCGGACACAACCACACGTTTATTAGCGACGACCAGAACAAATCTAAATGAGTCAATAGCCCCAACTTGTATTTTTTTCAATTGGTTTGCTTTCGTTTTGTCTAGGTACCGTCATGCTTGTTTTAAGTACAAAATAGATTTATGCATACGTAATGATTACGATGAAAATTTTCACACCGTAGTTGATTTGAAATAGAAACAAATTTCTTGTGCTGAAATCAATTCGCTTCGAAAACCGTACAAAAAGGAACCGTTTAAGGCTGTAAGCGCTTCATGCTTCCGGTCTCTCGAATGTTTTTTCATTGCGCAGTTGTCTATTTTGACAGATTGATTCACATTCGAAACAACACGATAAATTTTCGGGGACTGATTTACACATACCTGTTCTCCTTTCCACGACGGACCCATCGGAATCGGAGGCAGAGTTAGTTTCTCCGAGCCGGTACGGAGGGATAGCATTTAAAACCAAGAACGTAAGTGACTGGTTTGTAAAATGTATTTGAGTTGACTTTTTCACATTCTAGTTTGACAAGTTTTTTACTTCTCTGCCATAGTAGTTCATCAGACTACCAATTGGATATTCAAAGTAATGTGAATAAAGCAGAACGATTTGAAAATTTTTCACCGCCGGTGTTTTCAGAATCTGCTCATGTTGTCTTAGGGCTGAACCGTGTGGCATCCTAATTTATAATTTCTGGTTTTCAAACGATGGAGTTCACACAAATGCTCGGCTTAGCAACTCCATTGTTCGCTTCAAAAGTGCACTAATTAACCTCCCAAATGAATTTATGCAGTTAAAGACGTAGTTCAACAACGTTGTTAGAAATTCACCTACGAATATGAGCTTGTTTGTTGTGAAAAGCTACGTAATCACAGCTTCCAGTCTGTGATTGTGCACTGATTCGCAACTTGTTTGTGGATCGTGTTTCTCCATCTTTTCACTTTCAAAGTGGTAATTTTACGGTGCCATGGATGAAAACTATTCTATCTCGAATGACTTGATTGTGTGAGTAGAGTGAGCCATTCTTACCCATTCATGTCCTGCTTTTATGCTCTGTTGAAATGAATTCGCCACGTGTTTGATTTTTCGATGACGAAACAAGTGGCGACTCCTTGTCTGCATGTGACTGACCACGTATTCGTCATGCTATCCACCCAGAAATGCTTGAAATTGTAGTGAAAACTCAACTGTTCGGTTTATAATACTATCTTCCCATGGGTACTCCATTGAGTCTGTACAACATGGCGTCCCTTATCTCATTTGTCTTGTTCAACGGGATTTTACCGATGCATTTGAGTGAAGTTTTCATTGCAACAGATTGTTGTGCGTAGTTCGTGTTTCGTTTTTGCGTTGATCAACTACATCAGGTAATGCCTATATATTCTCTACTGGCAATCACTTTGTGAACTGTTGTCATCATCTCGGTTCTTCATAGCAAAAACAAGTGAAGCGTTTTCATAAACCACATGGATCTCCTTTCCGGAACACCGGCTTATGAGGTTTCTGGTGACATTGATACAAGTCGTGTTTGATATGTAAAACAAATGTTCTTGGTTGATTCTTAACAACAAGTCGTCGTCAGTCAAAAATAGGAAGAGGACAGCTTGCGTTGGAGGAATTGAAATAATAACCGCATACGGTTAATTTCAGGGTCGTCAAGGAATGGGGTCAACTAGGGTTTTGAGATAAAATTGAGGTGCTCCCGAAATTTTTTGTCAGTCATTCTTCCAATGATCCAGTCTTAATTATATTTTCAGAAAAGACTGGCGCCCTTTGGACGCGAACCACCTGTTTGGTGTAGGAAGTTGATTTGCGGCGTTTTTCGTTCTCTTAGGTTACAGTCCCCAAACCATTTAGCTTCGAAGCACGAGAAATGGAAGTGCTCCACAAACGTAAGGTGCTAGCGGAGTGTGCTGACAAACGGGCAGTCGAATTAGCCAATTCATTCCGTGCTCGTCCGATGCGCGTCGGTTCACCCGATCCGCTACCTCAGCGTCCTGCACCTTCCCCAGTGCGCCCTATGCCTTTCAGCTTCCGGACCGAGGAGCGAATCGATCTCCACAGAAGCCGACGACAGGTAAGTAGTGATTGCGCCATCACTTTTTTGGGAATATCGTCAGTGTTCGCATCCGCTACCCTTGTGTAAATAACTGCTCTATAAGCTATGCAGTTCAGTATGAAAGTGAACTACGCAGCCAGTATGGTTGTTTCGCGAACCATCGAGGGCAAAGGCTTGGTTCTGTACTTCACGCATCACAAGCTGTGGTCAGTCAATCAGTGTATATACATCGCCGAGTCCAGTTTCAAGCTCTGCTTATCCAAACATTCAGTGGAAAGTACTCGCAGTCACATTAAAAAGTTGTTTCCAGAAATTCATAATCATGCCGTTGCAACTCACATGACGTGAAAACAAGGGACAGAAAAATCGCTTAGAAATATAATTGGTGTGTGTGAAGTAGTGCGGTGTGGAGTGGATACAGTTGTGATACCGTTCTACTGAGTAATATGGTAGGGTATTAATGACCCGGGGGTCAATTGATTCGCGTTGAAATGACGAATGTTCGAATGTGGTGTGTGCGTGTCGGCGCGATTATGGGCCATGGGAGATTGAGCGAGTGGAGTGATCGTTTTTGTGCTCAGAGGTTAGACGTTAATTGTCTTATTGCAAACATTGTTGGGATTCTTGAGGTACTGTCGCTAAGAGGCTAACAGCACATGATATTCGATCAAGCCTATGCCGCAGTACTTACTCATACCAGCTCTCTGTTAGGAATTTTTCTGAACACACATCTAACGAGGGCCTGCAATTGACTAGTGGACCGCAGCGGTGGATCAGACAAGATCATCAATGAAATTTAGCGTCTGGGTTGTTGAATAACGCGATGTGACGTACATTTTTCTTGGACAACCTTGTGTGCGTGTATTCATCATTAACCTGTCACCTTTCACCACAGGAGTCTCTTACTAGCGATGAGTCGACCATGCAACGCACACGTGTGAAGTCCCCTTCAGTGGTTCACCGACCACCTTTTGTACCACAGCTAAGCACTCGCTCACCGTTGGTTCCTAACCCACCAAGACTGGCAACTTCCGAGCGAGCTGTTCAACGTTTAAAATTCGATGAAATGTTGCAACGACGTCGACACTCAGTGGAACTAAAGCAGCAAGCGATGGAGGCATCTCGCAGAGCCGAAGAAGAGAAACAGGTGAAAAGACTTCGACAAGAACTCGTGCATAAACCTCAACCCATCCGGCGGTACAAATCTGTTCGCAGTGTGGATCGCAAGCCTGTGACGCACGCCAAATCACCCAGCTTTTTACGGAGAATAAGTCATGCTCCGTAAGTCCATCAAATTCTCGCTTTATGATGACAATTCGCGAAGTTTAGACTGTAGTTACTTGACACCACGACCTGTTGCTCAATCTTCCGAATCATGCATCGTGTGCATGTATAGGTGAATTTTAAGAAGCTCACTATGATTGGTTTACAGTCTACCTTTTGCACTGAGTGAGTATTATTGATGTTCTAGATTGCTGAACAAGCGACAGTATTCTAAGTGCATCAAGTGTGATCGCACTGAGAGTGATCGGTCTTGCTAATGTGTCAGTTTTCGGTGTATTGCAATACTGTCATCTATCAGGAAATTGTTTTTTTAGCGGTTAGAATTTGCGGTTCACTGTTAGCGAAGGCCGTATTTGCTACATCCTTAATCTGTTCTTGTTTCCTTTTCAGGTCGAGCTAAGAGAACCCAAAATGTTCACTTCAGTTGATTCACTGTTATCACCCCCCTTTTTAGATGTACATATATTTTTCCGTTGCCTCATATCTGTGGATCCATTTTGCACAAAACGCAATTCACGTGGATCCCAGTTCTCTTAAGAACATTGTTCACACACCCCCATGTTACCTCTTCCTGTATTTGTGGTGTTGGTAACATGCCTGACCCTGAGCTCGATGTATAATAATAATAATGATATGAAAGGAATAAATAGCTGTTTTATGTTTTTCATTCGTTTTGGATACAAAGTCGCTTGTCCTGTGAATGTAGTCAGATGGTTTACTTGGTTAGCGTCAACCGTATCACAAATGTTCTGTGACCTATATGCTGTTGGTTGTTCCTAATGATTAGTTCTTGGTTGAAATTGATGTCCTTGTTGATCCGCATTCTCATTGGTTTTCCGTCTTTTTCGTGCAGTATTTAATGCTACCGATATCCACAACAATCAGACTGAGCTGATGATAGCACGAATAGGATGGAAGCGTGTTGTGCCCCAATTCGGTGGGCAGAGCGTAAGCACGTATGTACGGACGAATATGTATTCGACATGAGCGCATGGCAAGCGCAAGTACAAGAAGTTAAGCAAAGGCATAAGCTGGTAATAGGTTAGACAGAGTCGCATGCCAATGAAAAGGCAAGCCTAGCTTATAGTCGTACCAAGCCACACAAGATCATGAACAACGTGACTATATTGGTCAAAGCAGTCCGGAATGAACACAACTGCAAACTTGTATGCCTGTGGGGTTAAGTGATCAACTTTCCGGGCGTAGCCTATGCGTGCGAGACTGTGTGACCACCTGAGTCGAACACAACAAAGTGCACATTCGGCTTTCCTTGGTGATTTTACGTCGTGGAATAAAGGGGTTCGATTGTATCAGTTCAAATAAAATACACTTGAAACTTCAGACAGTAATTCGGTGCGTTGTCAGCACGATAATGTTAATTCGAAGACCATACCCCGTTCACTTAACCCGGCAAACTTGTAAGCCTCTTGAGTCAATTCCCTGTAGAATTTGTGTAAAACTATCCGCATTATAAACCAGATGGGTAGATTACCGGTGGGTTGCAATTTGCTGCTATTTTGTTGATTGGAAGTGATACTTATGTTGCCAGCTGTTCCACCCAATAAAGACGTTTCTGAACCCTTTAACTAGTGGACCGAGCGTTAGCCTTGCACCTTGAACCAGTCCGCAGCAATCTCAATTCCCAAAAATACAATTCACTTATCTCAGCCACTCGCGAATGATGCGTTGAAATTACCACACTTTCCTGCAGGTTCAGCATATATATATATATATATATATATATATATATATATATATATATATATATATCGTATTGGTTGGCAAGGTTGCTGGAACCGGTAAGACGGCCAGTGTCAAAGCACAGCCTCGGAGACATTTTAATTCATAAACTGCCTGAAGGGCCTAAACGCTTTTTTAGATGTCAGTTCGCTTTTTACAAGCGTCCCGATAGGTGAAACAATCGATTACCTGTGCCCATGTTTTGAAAGGATTACAATTGAGACAGGCAGATCTATCGCCAAAAGGATGGGGTGGCAATAGGCTCCCCACTTGCCGATGTCTAGAGAATGGCCCACTGGAATCTTCAATCCGAAACGGTGTTGTATTCAGACGCTACGTAGATGACATTTTCTATGTAATCAATTCATCAGACTACATAACCCAGCTACAAGAAAGCTTTAAATCAGATCGTACAAAAGAAGCAGAGTCAGATAATACAATCGCCTTCCTTGACGTTCTGATGAGTCGCCGTGAAGACGGCTCAATCAGCCGGTCAATGCACAGGAAGGCAACGTGGAATGGGCAGTACTTTCACTTCCACAGCTTTGTGCCTCTGAAGATTAAAAAGAACCTGGTTTGATGTCTCACAAACGGCAAGAAGAATATGCTCAGAGGACACCGTTGAAGAGCTGCAAACGGTGCGAAGAACCTTCATCCGAAACGGCTAGTTGAGATGATGCGAGTTAAGGTGAAAACCCCAAGGAAGTTTGGGGTGGAAAGGAAACCTATATACATATCTCTGCCATTCAAGGGGTAAAACTTGACTGGGATTGTGTATAGAAGATTGTCAGGGGTAATCAGCAAGACGTTCTCGCAGCTGAACTCCGGGTTTTGTTCGAATCCCGGCCGGTGGTGTTTTTGCGGTTGGAAGACAAAGTGTCTGATTTTGCAGTCTCATCCTGTGTTTATTCATCCACTTGTTTCTGTGGAAAAACATACATCGGCCGCGCGACCAGGTGTCTATCCGAACGCATATGCGAACACCGCCCTGTATGGCTAAACACTAGAGCAGTTAAGTCACACTAGCGCTGTCATTTCACACCTTGCTCAGACTGATCACGCAGCAAACGTGGCTGAGGCCTTCCGTGAGCTGTATAAGGTTCATGGTCGGCAAACAAGACAGGCAAAATGTCACATACTAGCCACAGCTAAGGATGTCAGTATCCGCCTCTACAGCCCCCTTCTATGTGCTCGAAAACAATGTGTCCTCTTGAGCTGCCCGGGTCCTCCCGCCACTCTACAACAGGCCATAGACCAGATGAAAACTGACAAAACAACACACATCCGGTCTTGATTCAAGCTCGGATTACAGTTTCCCCCCCCCATTTTTCCTCACCGCTAGTTTTATCACCTACTTGTCTAACTGATTCAATCCTTTAACTTGTCGTAATATAACGTGGTGTAATGGCATGATTATGAATCACTGGAAACGACCTTGTTCGCCAAACTGTTTTCTCTGAATGTGTTCATTGGGAATTTTCTGACATTTATGTATGTGTAATCTGCAAGAGCACAAAAAGAGAAGAAACTCCATGATTCGAGGTTCAGTAAGTGTATCAACAGGCAGTGACACTTACATTCCACGAACAACAAGATGGCAGCCTCCGATCTAGCTGTAATATATATATGTATATATCAAACTCGAAGCAGCTTTAAATGTGGGTATAGCAGCCCATCCTGTAGCGAAGACCTGATTTGGTTGGGGGTGTTCGCTTGGAGTTATTAGGGCAGTAACCGTATCTCCCTTCAAAGCTGTCGAGCATCTCTGGCCGTCATAGAGGACGACGTCTGACCAAACTCAACTCAGTGATCGAATCAACCTGAGCGGGAGCAGGTTGGCGCAGTGGTAACACGCGCCCTCGAGGTGAAAGGGCCTGGTTGCGGTGAAGGATATGCTTTACGAAGAGCGAAATTCGAGTGTGGTGGTTTCGAGTGCAGGGTTGATTGGATTACGTGAGGGTCATGATTGAAAGGTGGAATCCAAAGGACCGTCAGCCAAGCAAGATACCATTTAGGTTGAAGAAGAAGTTTCTGTATGTGTTCGTCAGTCTCCTTTTCGTACACAGATTTGGTGCCATTCCAAACGGGTGAGGAGTTTGGTCATCGCTGGTCGATCGGCAGCTCTTCTATAGCTCTCGAAGTTGTTGTTGCGTATCTGACGAACATTCTCAATGACCCCTCTTGAGAAGCGCTACATGCTCCGCCATCTGTGCGGAAACTGGACGACCACACGAAATGAATTATGCCGAGGTTATTTGGTAACTCTGAACAGGCGAAAACGCCATTTGCGTGAACGAAAAGCCATGCTGCGAATAAAGCTAACTTATCGTCCTTGTACAACGTTCAACGGCGGGGTGAGCCTTACTGACCACCGCCGTTCTCAACAATGTTGCATGTGGAAATAGGAAGAATGAATTTACAAGATGGACTGGAAGTGGACCTGCAGGGGTGGGAAAAGGAAAGAACGCCCTAGTAGCCAACACACGGCATACAGTCTAATGGTACAAACGCACATTGATTAATCATTCTGATTCGACAGAAAGTGACAACACGATCGCCGCTGTTCACGGTTCGCTACCATATCATTCAGTGTGTCCAGCCAACTGGTTGATGGGTCTTTTGGACCCCAACCATGAAGACGTAAGGCACATGCTTTTTCTGAGTTCGCTGTACGTTTTCTCACTCCCCGTTGCCAAGTCTTTTGTTGACCTCAACGTGACTCCTTCCATTTCGTAGGAGGAATGGAAAACGGCACGGTATGGTGGGCATGTTTGCCATACGCGACACGTGCCCCATCCAACGAAGTCCACTAAACTGGATACGCTGTGATGGAACATTCTCTGAATTGGTACTCAAAACTCGATTTCTGACCTCAGCATTGCTCATTCGGTCATTCCATCCGATCTTAGCGTTATCACGCAAACATCGATGGTCGGAAACCTCAATGCGACGAACATCTTCCACACGCTGACCTTACGTCTCGCAACTAAGCAACAAAACTGAACACACCGCGGCACAGTACGCACGACCTTCCAACTTTGGAGAAATAGGTCGACGCCACAGGTGCTCCACTTCAGCGTACGTCGCTCGAGCTTTGGATATTCGCGTGTTCACCTATACTACAATGCTCCCACCCGTCATCACGCTGTTGCCGAGGTGAGTGAAGCGTCGATAATGGGTAGCGCCTCTCCGTCGAGCGTCAAGCTCGGAACCGTTGACGTCCAGTCTTGCAACATTATTTAGCACTCTGAAGGTCCAAAGCGTATGTCGAATGGAGCTACAGCTTCAGCGAGTCTGCCCGGTGCAAGTTTCGCATGTTCCGTTCATTCGAACAAGCAGACAAGGTCATCCACACAATCTATATCACACAGTTTCTCACTGTTTTCTATTTCAACGCCGATTTCCTGAAGATTCCTCTGGGCATTTTCCACTATCTTGTGGATGACGAAGTTGAACAGGAATGGGGAAATGGGACATATTTGTCGAACACCACTGGTCGTTTCGAGTTGAATGCTAAGATGAACAAACGTCGTTGTCTGACATGAGGGAATGTTTCTACACTGCTAATCATCCAGTTATTGTACAGTACGTTCGATAATCCGAGACACCCTTAGGAAGTTGGAACTCACTACTTCGGTTGTATTATACTGTGGAATTTTTGAGGTGGTTAAGAAATTCACATATAAACGAAAAATGAGGGAAGCTGATCCTTGTTACTTTGAAATGAGTAAAAAAAACTCGATCAGCCACCGAGGTTCACGCGCAGTTCCTCTGACTTTCTTCTGCAAGCTATATGTAAATCCCATGGGAATCAAAGAAACGACTGATAATAGCCAAGCCGCTGTGTAATAAGATCCTAAGTAGGGCGAAGGAGGATTGCGAGAAAGCAGTATCGAATTGATGGGCAAAACAAATAATAGCTTGTCTGGCACCAAACTATATTCGCCATGTTGAAAGCCTCTACTTAGTTCATAAAAAAGAATACCACTTTAAATTGGCGCCGGCAACTTCTTAGTAGGCAAAATAGTGTTTCCGTCGCTAATTGGCTGCACTGGATTAGGCTTCTCCGTGTAGCGTACACATATGCACTGTGCCACCGACGCTAACTGAGTGCAAACGAATGCACGTCGGTGTTACTCACCAGCTAGATCAATTACTTCTCGCATTCGATAAAGACAAAACATTCGTGGTTGAAACAGATACTTGGGACATAAAAATCACTGCTACTCAATCAATGTAGCCGTCCCGTAGCCTTTTATCGCGTACTGTGTTACCCACGGAGCAAAATCACTCCGCGCTAGAGAACGGAGCTTGCGCGATTGTCGAAGCTGTTTGAAAGCGATGACACTGTTTCTTGGGAGCCCATTTCAAGCTGACGTATAACATGGAGATCAGCAGTGAAATGAAGAACGTCAGAATCCAACGATAACGCGTTGGACTTTATCGATTCTTCTATGATGTGATACGTCGCCCTGGTTCACGGAATCTCGCAGCCGATACTGTATCACGATCATTTTGTGCGACCACTTCTTTCGATGAAGTGAAGCGACTTTATGACAATCTGTCACCCCCGCATTACTCGTCCGTATTATTTTATCCAAACAAAAAACACCCCTTCTCTCGATGATGTCAAGGTAATAATACAACAATATTCTGTCTGTTCCCATCTCTAACCGAAAACCTTGTAACAGCCCACTGGTTAGGGCAACACAACCATTCGAACGTCTGTATTGACTTCAAGAGAGCCATCCTCTGTTGTACCCAAAATCGCCGCATCCTTGAAGTAAGAGATCGGCAATCTGGTTCCCCGATAGTTCTCCCGTCCTGACAAAACTGTCGTGTCGGTGAGAAAACCTCTGGACTATCCCGGCCGGTGATTCCCCGACTGTTCTATCCCAACGGAAAAGTAACCATGAACAAAGTGCGGAGACCGTATTGCATTGTAACCAAAAATGACACTTTATATAGCATGAGGCAAGGCATGGAGACATATGGCGTTATTATTGATTGCCCAACGTGGTGCACAGATGTGATTGGTTAAGTCGGATCACAGTATGTCATAAGTCTGATTAACTGGCGGGTTGGTGTGAACGGTAGGTAATAGGTTGCCTGTTAGTGGTCGATGTGAACAGTGACGTGTGATAGACGGATCGGTTCATGGACATACGTCATGGCTGCACTGCTATGTGGAATATGCGGGCCTAGTCATTGGTTCGTGTTCACCAAGCGCCCCGTCCGTGGGTTGGAAGAATGCGGACTGCAGCCTTGCTGACGACGTTTTCAGGGAAATCTCCAACTCTCTGAGAATAACGGCTGCACCATAATTTCTCATCTACTGGATTTGGTCTCTGCAGTTGGCCTGTCTCACTATTTACATGATAATCGAGAAGCCTTATGTCTCAGGAGCTGAAGACATCTGTTTACAACGCGGGGTAGCCACTAGAAATGACCAGCTAAAATGGTCAAGTTGATCGATTGAATGGGAAAATATGTGCTTCCGTTCGGGAGATCTAGAAGCCGACCAGTGGGACTTAGCACCACTGGAGGCATTGTATGCCATCAGACCACTGATATGTACTGCAACCAATGCAACTCCCCACGAACGTATGCTTATTTATGATCGAAAATCTGCTGTCGGCATCAGTTTACCTCAGTGGTTACCAACGCCTGGGCCAGTGCATCAATGAAAGAACATTGGCCCGTCCAAGTATAATCCCGAATTGGAAGAAGTCGAACTGTTAGCGAGCAACCCCAAGTACGCTCATATGCTTCTACCCGGTGGACGCGAAGAAACAGCATCACTTTGTCATCTTGCTCCCGCAGAACAAACGAATCAGCACCACCTAACCATTTTTCAAACTGCCATCCAGGTAATGAAATACCATGCACCTGCGATCAACAAACAACTGTCTCTCTACCGGTAAAACCTACTAAACCGGGAACAAACGTGGAAAGCCTTTTCTACAAAAACAGTGACATCGTATCGTCTTCGAAGCCGTGAGGCGTGTCAATGCATTTTCGGTTAAACAATGTTAACATTTCCTATTTCTCGCCAAGGACTACACGAAACACTTTATACTAGATTTTTTCTTTTCCAAGTGATGGTTGGTATCATAACTCGCTCGCATTTTGTGTGTATACTCTAACATCTCACTTTGGCTAGTGTGCCTTGTTTTTGCCTTACTAAGCAGTCTTTAAACTTCTCGTTCAGTTACTTACACAAACGCTACAGACCTACCATCAGGAGTGTGAAGACAAGACAGTATAACTAACGGGTCACGAATCCCTCAGATGGGACAGAATAAATGGCCTTACCATAACCTACGATTTATTGGAATCATTCTGTATTCCTAGATAACACCTGGTTGCAGTACACATGCTTTAGTTACTGAAAGTATTGTACCTTACAAACAGATAACAACAAGAAATCTAATTCATTTCATCTACTGGGCAAGCCAGTTTAACGTTACACATTTATATAGTCAACGCACGGTCGAAGCATAAACCTGATATCTATGAAAGCGTTCGGGAAGACGTCGTGTGGAAATTCACTTTTCTATAACTTAACAGCCAAGGAACACTAACGTTTTGTTGCGAGAAGCTTACATAAATTACATTAATTCTCCTGGGTACCTTGCTGCGATATACAACTTCATCAAACAAAGTAAACCGAAAATGCGCACATCGTACAAGCTGGATACTTGTCTTGAACGAAATTATCCTCCAGGGGACGTTTTAGTTTTTGAACAGTATATGGCAAGGGTGAGAAATCTCCATTCACATCCGAGTGAATGATATTTAAGGAACAGCATTCATTAAACAAAATCATCGAAAAGTCGTTTATTTGGTTTCTACGCGCAGTTCGCCGAAAACATTGAACTTATGATTGCTGCGCCGTAATATGCGAAAAATACGGACCCCTTTTATTAACGGCTAACTTATCAGGAAGCCTGACCTTGATACGTGTAGAACAGCGGTCTTTCGGGTGAGACGTTTATTGTTTTTGCGGAACTAATTAATCAGACTGATCATTGTTTTGTAAACGTCACCTTGATTTTCTTTCAAGCATCGTTCAGCCACAGTTTTGCTGACTTCGAGTTCGTGACACTGGAAGGAAAATAAAAGTAGAGTTGATACATCGGCGTGTCCTCAAATTAAATACTGATTTAGATCGTTGCAACGAACACACATTAGGAAGCGGCTTATTGTTTGTTTGTACTGAGTATTACTAGAAAGCAATACATCTCATTCCACGACTTAACAAGCAGCCCAGGTAAAGTGGATTCAGTTCTATTCATCCCCGACAATCCAGAGGATTGCATTGGGGAGTAGTAGTGAATTGCCGTATAGTCCAGTGAAGTGAAAAGTAAGGACGGATGCTGAAATTACCGCTAATGAGAATCACTGGTACAGTAAAATCAAAGGCACATAGATACACACGTCAAGTTGCTCACCACTGCACTCACAAAGCACTATCCGTTTTGGAGCACTGCTGGAATCTCGCTGAACATTGCATTAGTAATGCTGGCATTACGCGTGAAGCGTTGAGATTTAGAGTTCAATTGATCGACCAGGCACAAACGGGCGGCTGTTGGAGGACATGCTGAGGCAACTAATGCATGGTGAACAGGTAAGAAAACCATGAGCGGTGAACTTAGCCATGTAGGACGTTAAATGTCAAGATTTGGGCTCGTGACATTCATTAAACGGGTGATCGGAGGAGGGGGGGGGGTGCATTGACCTCGAGGAAAGATGTGTACTACCGGGCACGTCTCCAGGTCGCGGGACGGCCACCAAGTCGATTGTTAGTCGTAAATAAAGCGGATTTAGGCCCCCGAATAAGCAACCATGGACCAGTGGGGACAATGCCTGAGTACGCGATGAATCTTTGTTTGGCTAGCGACTTCCTCTCAAAAATACCGTGAAAGTATGTTGACTGCATTGCGACGTGGTGCATGCGGCCCGCCACCAAATAAGGCCGTCGGCTCTGCTGTCTCGCAGGTTGCCCTTGGATGTGCTAGAGGTGCAGCCTCAAACGAAAAAGGCTGAACTGGGCTACCGAGTATCACGAAATCCCAGAACGGTGCTGGGGACATCGCTGCGTACTACTATTCCCAAGACCTTTCATGGATTACTACGAAATTACGCGCTCTTTTCATGCTACGATATTCCCGGTAAGCGACGTGCTTCGTATCCCAGCAGTGGAGATTAAAGAAAGCGAGCTGGGATTCTCTACTTCAGAAAACAAGCACTCAGCCCGGTGGAGGTTGAAAACGCTACTGGACGTAGGCAGCTAAAGTGTGACAATGCGAACGGTACTTGATTACCACCTAGATGCTGCTTGCCTCTCGGAAGTCCGACTATCCAACTCAGATACTCTGTGTTAAGGTTCCGGAAGTGGATAGTCTATCGGCCGTATCACAGCGGGCCCGCAGAAAACTCCATCATATCGCTTTTGCCCTTAGCAAAAAAAAAGCCAGCAATCTCTGACTTTTTGATAAACGATTTCCTCCAGGTTGGCTCTTGCATGTTTCAAGGGCTCGCTGCAGAACTTGTCGGTGAATGCGATTTGTGTCAACCGATGCAGCTGAAAAAAGCGCATGAATTCCACGACAACTTAATCAATCGTGTCCAAAGACGCGACACAGTTTTCGTCGCCGGAGACTGGAAGCACGAATAGGCCTCTCGGAAGATCCCACTCGCCAAGTCATAGGAATGTTTAGACCTGGTCAACTTTGCGAGAACAGGCACTGCCGTTGCACACAGATTGGTCATCTGCAACAGGCGCTTCTAACATCCCAAAAACATTTGCTGACCTGGTACTCAAACGACGGTTGCACCACGCACCAGATCGATTATATCTTGGTGCGATTCTGTTGTGAGTCGCTGGCGGAAGGCTGTCGTCTGTACCGCGGCCCAGTGACAGGAAACACGAGCGGTACATGCCATGTCCTTGTGCATACACGCTTCAAAATCTATGTCTACGCGCCCCAAAGCCCCACCGTCAAACCGAATCAATACAGCAGCCCTAAAAGTTCCAGGAAAGCCCAATGCTCCACCGAACGCTATTGCGACTTAACTGGCTACGTTAAGCAGCGTGCGGTTGGATTGGTTCATCGTAAAAGAACAGTGGGAGGTGTTCGAGTTGGTGGTCAAAGAAAGGGGGGAGAACTGGGAAACATCTAGAAGACTGGATCTCGGCAACCACATTGCAGCTATCGGTCAAGACACAGGAATTCCGACTACTAGGAAGCAGTAAACACCTGCAGGCTATAACGAGAAGCCTCGCGCTCGGCTAGGGCTGATCGTAAGAGGTACTAGATGGAAGTAGCGAAGAGGATGGAGATCACATCGGGTATTGACAACTTCGGTAAACTATTTCAACTTATCTCAATAATTTTAAATATTTGTGTTGGTTGTCATGATGTTCTGATCGCTGAGCTTGGCGTTTAGATCGCAAACGTTTCATCACCAGTCGAGGTGACATCATCAGTGCACTTACTCCCGACGCTTTGAATGGACGATGCGAGCCTGTGTCCGTCCTACGCGACGGAACAGGCTGGCTTGTTCTTGAATAGAAAACAGAACGTTGGGTAGAGCATTCTGACTGACTTGTCAACAGACCTGATCAAACCACGGACCTACCACCCTCTTTGAGTTCAGAGACTACGACGTTAACTACGAGCCACCAAGTATGACGAAAATCATCAGGATCGTCAACACGCTGAAAACCTGAAGCCATTGGAGAGGATAGCATTCTACCAGAGTTGGATAAGACCTGTTTGTCATCACTAACCGACAGGTTCCACGAGCTATTCCGTTCTATATAGGAAAATGAGATAGAGGGGTTGGGGTGCGTCTATTCTGTTAATCATTCACAAGGAAGACAAGACTGCAAGAACTGTCGAGAGAGCAGCACGATTGACGTAGCTGCTAAGATCTGCGTACTGCTACTCAGTTACGAGAGTCCCGAATCCCACCGAACCAAGAGGCTTCCGCCGTGGTACAGTCTGTGTGACCCAAAATTTCACACTGCGTTGAGTACTGGAACACCAGTACAAGTTCCAACAGCCAAGTTACTTGCTTCACTGACTTCCGTGCTGACTTTGATTCGGTCAATCGTGAATGCTTATGTGGTACACTGGATTCCGACTGTATGCCTGCCAAACAAGGATTCTGAGGATTTTTCTATTGCATACTTGCGTATAAGTGCAATGGAAGGGTTATAACCCATAGCTACCAAGGCCCACTGCACTAGTGAGGATAACCGATAACCAGACCCGTGGTAGACTACATGCTCTCGTTCCATTCTGTGTTTCACTCAAACCAATAGCCATAAAATCAAGAAGTCATTCAACGAAAGACAGCTTTTACCAAATCTGAAGTTCAACGGTTGATGCAGTCTGGAATTATCGGACCATCTAATTTCCCGTGTAGAGCATAGGTTTTGGTAACCTCCGCTGATCTCCATAAACGTCGCACGGTAATCGACTATAGTTAAACTATCAATCGATACACTTTCCTGGGCGTATATTTATTTTCACGGATGGACGACTTGATCGCGAAAATCTCCAGATACAGCAAGCCCGATCTGACAAGATCCCTATCCGCGCCGATGAGAAGATGTATACATCATTTAAAGTTTGGGGTAAGCTGTACCAATCTTACCGTATTTCTCCCAGTTACAAACAGAGTGGCTTACTCATTTTTTTACTTTTATGCGATGTCTCTGATGATAACTGTCCACGCGTACCGGTCTGCGGCAGGGTCTGAACACCGAAAAATCCAGTTGCTGCGCCCGTCGCGTTCTCCAAAGACCGACTGGAGATCTAGGCGATCCATGTCTGCCTTGAAAGTGCTAACCCATGTTTCCAGTTGGCCACCAAGGCGACATTTCCCATCTGAGTGGGATGATGATAGTAGGCTCCTCTCCGTACGTTCCCTTTTGGGTCGTCGTAGGACATGACCAAACCACTGTAGGAGACGCCGTCGGAGGAAAAAAGAAAGTCGTTGTGTTCGCACAGTGTTAACGCACAGCGAAGTTTGTGACGCGATCATACCACTTGATTTTTACCGTGTAGCGGAGACACCAGTGACCGAAGCTTTCCAGTCTTTTCGTGTCGTCTACTCTCAACGGCCAAGTTCCGCAGGCGTACATAAGAACTAGGCGGACGGCAGCTCGATATATGCGGAGCTTCGTGTGGAGGCTTATTTCGCTGCGAGACCACAACGATTTGCGGAGTTATAGGAACGCTCTCCTTGCGCAGTCGACACGAAGCTTAATGTCGTCCGTGGCCTGACCGTTTGGCTGGATGGTAGGACCGAGGTACTTGGAGTGATGCAGCTGTTCCAGATTTTCGCTATTGACGCGTGTAGAGTGTGTCGAGTCTTGTGAAGTCGTGAAGAATTTCGTTTTTGTAGTGTTTATCTCCAGACCAACAGCCTTACCTTCACATACAGTACGGTCAAGAACCGGCTGCAGAGTTCCGGGATCCTCTCCCAGAATGATAATGTCGTCGGCAAATTCGAGGTCTGTAACCCGAGAGTCGTGGCCAAGTTGTATTCCTCGAAAGTTGTTGAGGGCGCGACGCATTACCCAGTCAATAGCGTAGTTAAATAGGGCTCGGGATAGAAAGCATCCTTGGCGGACGCCGGCGTCGATTGGGAACTCCTGAGACTCTTCGCCGTAGGCGCGGATGCGCACCTGCGTTGTCGAGTATTATGATCTTACCAATCTGACGTACTTTTCGGGCATTCGGTCGTTTCGCAGTACGCTCCAGAGTGACTGTTTGTCGATGGAGTCGAATGCTGGCCGAAAGTCAATGAAGCACGCTGTGGTGGGCTGTTGGAATTTATAGCGGTGTTCAGGGATTCGGCGTAGCGTCAGGATCTGGTCAACATAGCCTCTCCTCCAACGAAAACCACACTTGTTGGAGCGTGTTCGCGCATCCCGAACAGCAACAAAGCGATTAAGCAGAGTGGTCGCGAACAATTTAGCAGCTATATCAATGAGGCTGATACCCCTGTAGTTCGCGCAGGCAGTCTTGTCTCCATTTTTGGTATACGGAGTAGGATAGAGGTTGACCAGTCTTCGGGGAAAACTTCGGTGGCCCAGATAAGACGGAAGAGCGTGCTTAGTGAGTCCAACAGAATTAGCAAACAGGATTTGAAGATCTCAGGTGGTATGTAATCCTCCCCCGATGTCCTCTTGTTTCTCATGGTTTGAGCTGCGGAGACGATTTCCGATTCGTTGGGAGGCTCGAGGTCGACCACACATTGTTCTATGTCGCCTGCTATCGTTATACAGATGGACTGGTTGGGAGGACGACTGAACAGCTGACTGAAGTGTTCGACCCATCTTTGGAGCTTCTGGTCGTAACCCGATATGAGGTGGCCTCTATCGCCACCTATCGTGGGAGGAGGAGGTTGCGCCTTCCCCGAAGAGGAGCGTATGAGTCGGAAAAGCCTCCCAAAGTCCCCTACAGCTGCTGCTGCCTCCATCCAGTCTGCGATTTCAGACCAAAATCGTTTACGGTCGCTCCTCACTCAGCGTATAGCTTCGCGCGAAGGTTACGGTAATCAGGCGAATTGCGGAGTCTCGCGTCCCTAGCCTTAGCGCAACAGTTAAGGATTTCTGCAGGGATCCAATTTTTCCTATGCCACTTTGTCTTGCCTAGCTGTTCAAGGGAGGTGCCGGCGATGGATACTTTTAGCCCCGTCTATTTCCCATTTACGCCACCGTCTCATCGATCTCAGTTAGTCTGGACGAGATCGCACTTGACAGGGCTTGAACGTTGTCCGGGATTGCTAGCTTGGAAGTATTTACTGTGCAATGAGGTCTTGATTTTTGCCGTACTGAAAGGTGAAGCTCAAGACGAGCGCGTAAAGATGTGGTCCGTGCCGTTGGTATTTCCCGTTACGCCGCCCCGATATGCCCGACGGTTCTCGACAGATGATACCCAACAAGAGCGCACCAAGATGTAGTCGATTTAGTTCGTTGTCCTACCATCGTTGAAATACCAGGTCAGCAGGTGTCTTTTTGGATGCGAGAAGCGGGTATTGGCGACAACCAGTCGATTGAGATCTGCAAACCTGGCCAGGCGGTCACCATTTTCGTATCGCACGTCGAGGCCAAATTTCCCCAGCACATGTTGGGTATACTCATCTGCTGGTCCCCGTACGCGCGTTCCAATCTCCTGCAATCAGCAGAATATCTCGCCTGGGAACCCGGTTGACTGAATTCTGAAGTTCGCTGCGGAAGACAACTTTAGTGGTTGGTTCCGCATGCAGCGTTGGGGTGTAGACTACAATCACAGTCACGTTGAACGGATTACTCCTGAGTCATGCCACGGCAGTTCTTGGAGAAAATGCTTCCCAAGAGATCAGGGCGTTGTGTGCTTGACTGTTCATTGCGATCGCAACTCCATCAAGCCCAGAATTGTCTGCTGGCCACTGTGGTAAATTCAGAAGGATGCGTCCGTCTGGGGGTGCTTGAACATATCGGCTGCCGGAGTTGGGTGGGCGTGCTTCGGATAGACAAGCTACGTCCATTTCGTAATCGTAGTATGTGCATGGTAATGCACTGGCTACCTGCATCTAGAAGAGTTCTTACGTTTCAGGAGGCTACGTGAACTGATGACCTTGTATTCCGGTTTAGGTTCCCAGCTCGTGTTTGGGTCACCCCGGTCGCTGGGGGAGTACAGGGCACGTCGCTTACCGGGGACGCCGTAGTATGATCAGAGCTAATCATAGAGACAAAATCCATGAAGAGGCTTTGGAGTTCGGTACGAAGTGCATCCCCAGCGCTACTCAGCTTTTGTTCGACGTTGCATCTCTAGCCCATGCACAGCTAAGTGCTACCTGCCAGGCAACAGGGAGTTTTTGTGTTGGGAGCCGGTGGCCGATCGAGCGGATCACGCGCCTTTTGGATGGTGGTTTACTAATCCGGGATGCCCAACGCGTCCAAGTGATCGTGGTGCAGGGTTGCCGGTGGCTCTCTAGGAGCTCGTTCGCCATTCGGTAGAGGTTACCTAGACCGAGGGGTCCATGCAACCCTGTTGACTGGACGTATTTCATTGGTAGCCATTGGATCTAACAGATCTTATCCGCCTATGCAGAAGGTTCCACCTTCGCATGCTGGGCGCCGTCTCATCGAGGTTTTTCGGCCTTGGATACCTTCCACCTAGTTTGTCCCGCCTGTGGTTCGCCGGGGCGTGGCCACTAATGCGTGCCTCAGCTTCGTGGAGCCACAGGTGAGAGTTGGGTAAATGATGGAGACCAAAGAGATGGCAAATACCCCAAAGGGCATGACAGTCTATCAACTCATAGGTGATACTCCTCGCAGATACCCCATACACCACCATTGAAATCACTGAAAACGACAAGCCGTCTGGTACATTCGCTTATGTGGATAATTTAGTGATAAGCGGCAAAACCGAACAAAAGCACGATCAGAACTTGTCCAGGTTTCTCGAGGTTGCTTGAAAATATGGTATCACACTCAATTACGAAGAGTATCATTCGCACTCGGCATCTTACTCTACTCAGTTTTAAAGTTTCTAGAAGAACGAGCAGACCGGATCCAGTACGACTAAGACCGCTGTAACAGCTTCTATCGCCTACTAACACCGAACCACAACGGTGTGCAGTCTGCATGTTTGCTCACAATTCCCAATAGATACCTCACTTCTCCGATAAAATTAGTCTGTTTGTTCGAAACCGAACCTTCCTCCTTTCGGGGAAAGTCTTGGAAACTATTGAGCAATTGGAAAAGCAGCTGGAAAAAGTTGTCACCAACGAGCCTGGTGTCGCTTTGGTTGTAGAAACAGGTGTATCAGACATCGCAATAGCTGCGTCTCTCAATCAAATGGTCGCGGACCCTATCACCTTCAGAACGTTGATATTTGACAGTGGAGAAAGAAACGCATGCCACCGTAGAGGCCCTGTGGAAATGACGTCACTTTCTGGTTAGTTGTCATTTCAAGTTGATAACTGGCCAACGATCTGTTGCTTTTGTTTGGTCAGTGACCTGAAGGAGAAATCAGAAATGAAGAAATGGCGTTCGTGTCAGATCTCCCGCCAATCATTTATCGTCCTGTCTCGGAAAACTACGTGACCGACACACTTTCTCGAGGATTCTGCGGAACTTTGATTATTTTCGACTTCAGTGCTCTGCGTAACCGCTTGTGCCATCCAGGAGTAAAGCGTATGTAGCACTTTATATGATAGCGAAACCCGCTTTTTACCGTTGGTGATGTGAAGTTTGTCACTGCTCAGTGTCAAGCGTTTGTAGAGATCAAGCCCATATTCTACAGGCTACCACAAGTGCACCTTATCAAGGCAGCGCGATCGTTCGAGCGTCCCAGCATTGGCTTCAAAGGACCCCTGCCTAGCATCACCAGAAATCGCTTTCTGCTCACTATTATTGATGAATTTTCACGATTTTTATTCGTGTATTCTTGATCTGACACGTCTACTTCGACGGTCGTTAGATGTTTGACTAATTTGTTCTATTTTCGGAATGCCCAGCTTCATACACTCCGACCGTGGATCGTCATTTGTCTGAGTAATTTCAAACTTTCCGTTATAGCCGAGGTATCGCAATCAGTCGCACAACGGCCTGCAATCCACAGTGTAACGGTCAGGTAGAACGCCTCAATGGCGCACTCCGGAAATTTATTACACTTGCGCCTAAGTCCCGCCAACTGCCCATTGCACCATGGGAAGCTGTACTTTCAGACGCATTTCGTTCCATCCGTTCCCTTTTCCGTACAGCCAATAATGCCACGCCTCCCGAGCGTCTCTTTCAGTCCAACCGGAAAGCTACCACGAGGCCGTTACTCCCCAGTTGGCTACTGACCTCTGATCGCGTACTTATTCGCAAACAGTCATGCATCTGAGTTTGATCCTCTGGTAGAAGTGGAACTCGTAGAGTGCAATCCCAACTGCGCACATGTACGTTATGATGATGGCCGGGAGGATACTGTATCTCTCAAATACGTTGCCCCATCTGCACGAACCTGAATCAGTAGTGAAACATGTGCCTACGCTAGATGAGCCTGAAGATTCAGACACAAAAGATCCCACGACCAAGCGCCCTAGTGAATCCATATACCCTAACTTGCTCGCCTCTCTCATAGAAGAACCACCAAAGTTCGACTCAGTGAGAGAAATCAGTAGACTCCAGTAGCGCGTGCGCCCTTACTAATTAAGAAACGGGAACGTGAGTTTATCAACCCTTTTGCTGTCAGTAAACCTTATTCGCTACGTGTACCACATCCTTTTGCGTTCCCCGAAATACTCCCGTGGGAAGTGAATGTGGTAAACTGAATACTTCCGTTTCATTCTCGTTCTCGCCAGTAGTTTTCTGATTCCATTTCGGCTGTATGACTTGAGTCGAAACTGATGAAAGCCCGTAAACGACCATTCCGACTTTTTTATTTATCTCACCTGTGTAGCCCGTCATCACAACCCCGAGACCTGGAATAAAGAACCACAAAATGTCTCAACAGGTCAGATGTGGTAACGAGCCGCCACTAGCGCACGAGTCCGAATGTACGGCGACGAATCTCCTGAGTTCATAATTAATACCAGAGTGAGACAGGGCTGCCCTCTCTCACCAGTGCTGTTCAGCTGCAGTCAGCTGGACAATTAATAGTCTTGGCTGGTTAATCCGCCGTACAACTGAGTTCAAAAGTCCACATATCGGGTCTGCAGTTTGCGGAGGATAATATCGTACTTAGAAATTTTCCCGCCAGATTTGAGCCAGTCCTCGACCGACTTAATTGCTTCGTGTGAATACTGGCATTAATTCGGCGGGAACGAAGACTTTTCCGACCTGCCTAGTCAGTTCAGCAGTTTCAATTACGGCCAAACAGTTGAATGTATACCATCACTGAAATATCCAGGGTCAGTTCTACTCTTGAACGGCCAGATACAGTAATATCAAGGGTTGACAAGGCACAGAGCCCCGCTTCAGCCCCGACGTGTGCTGAGGACATGCTGCGCGACTAGCCTTGCAACCAAGATTCGCATCTTTAGTACCGCTGTCCGATCCGTACTCAAGTGTGTGAAACTTGGCCACTAAGAACTGAGCATGCTAGGAGGCTGGAAGCCTTGGACCTCTGGCGTTTGCGCCCAGTTTTTCGCACCAATTGGCAAGAATATACGACGACGAAGTAAAGAGGCGATGCTGCGAAATCGGCCAACTTTCCGTCCTTTTTTATTACATGCCTGTGCATGAGAACAGTGGAAAGGGTATATACCCCATAGCCACGAAGGCCCACTGCACTATCAGGTATAACTGGCAACCAGACCCTGAGACTTGGAGTGGAGAACCACATGAGGCCCCAATAGGTCCAGTGTGGTAACGATCCGTACGACAGTGAAATGCTGTCTACCAAGCCGTCGTCGATAATGGGTTGGCCATATACTCCGGCAATCAGCCATGAGACTACCTAGTGCAGTGTGCGGGATGGTGCTGTCGCGATGGGGGTCAACTGAAAACATGGATCAGTACCGTCGAAAAAGAACTGAAGTGCTTGAGACCATGTGCGGTCGTCGACACTAAAAGCAAAACTGGGGCACGGTTTATACTGAGCTCGCATCTAACCACCGTATAGTCAGTGATACCCTCTAGCGTAAGAATCGTGGAAAATTAAGGTACAGACCAACACCGAGGACAACAGAGGAGTTGCATCCTAAGTTATTATTAGAACATTCACTCAAACCTTTTTTCAGTGTTCTGCAAGAAGGCTAGGCTTCGGATCTTAAACTGATTAAACTTCGGAAAAAGGGACCTTTGCGTTCGAGTAACCGCAAACTAGCTAACAGATGCCGTTGATAAGACGAATGGAATTCTGACCTGCCGGTCAGGGCAGCGAACCACAGGAGTTTGCAAAGCCAACTTTCTGGACGGCAATTTTTCATAAACATGGATGAGCTAGGTTAGGAAACAAATTCGATGAGATGCTCTTCGATGAAGACTATGACAAGTTAGCTCGATGAAGCTTTGTTGCTCTGTACCGAGTTACTATATTTTGTTTACAATGTCGAGTATATATATATATATATATATATATATATATATATATATATATATATATATATATATATATATATATATATATATATCGCGGGCGAATCTAGATTCATGTGAGACAGCAGCCAGGTTTAGCTCATATGCTTGAAACCCCCGTCATCGATGTATGTTGCATCCAACAGAATCGCAGTCCTAGCATTTGACTGATGCTTTCATCCAATCCCTCGGTGCAATTTCACTTACGCTATTCTAGGGAACTCGAGACTGCGGCTTCCGATCTTACTGGCGTTTGCATGGCAAATACTGATAGAGCTAAAGCCGCACTGCCAGACTGGAACTACACAGATAATCGGCTACGCAGAAAATTTCGTGCCAAAAAGCAGTCACATTCCGGTGAACTTAGCTTGTTCGTCGTCTAGGCGTATGCACCGACCAACTATAACCCAGATGCAATGAAAGAGTATTTCTGATTAGAGCTACACGAATTGTTACTTGACGCGAACCAGATGTGAATGACGCAAACGAATATCCAGTGGTGCGCAACCACTACTCCAACAATACACAGCAGCTGTTATGGTCTTAATCACTAGACGAGTCTCATCGACCAATTACCAATGAGACGGACGGTGCACACCTGAACACGATCCAATGGATATCCGAATTTATTCAGAGAGTAAATTATTATTGGCACGAGGAGCCTGGATCGTCAATAACTGATAACTCACAAGCATTTTACACATTCAAACGTCCAACACCGCTAGTCAGAGTCGAACCAGCGACCCTCCGAATACTATGCATATGCTTTATCAGCTGAACCGGTTTGATTCCGGCTCGCGGTGTGGGCCTCTTAGGAACGAGGACTTTGAATTGGTTTTCCAATATCTATGATCCGGGCTCCTCCTGCCAATAACATTCAGTGAACAAAAATCTGAAATACCGCCTAGGATGAACGCGTGTAGGTGCAATCACACATCGCTCAACTACAGCAAAAACCGCTGTAGCAAACGCTCGCCTTTGTAACATCGCTGTTTCTCTGATCATATAAACAGCCGGGAATTAGATTACGGGATAGGTGGTCCTCGCCAACAGAAGGTACAGCAAAATATGTTTAGAAACAGAACAACGTAGTGATTACCATTTAAGAAAAGAACATGGTTTGTAAACACCTTCAAAAATTACTTGACACGACTCGAGTACTTTCTGGTACTCAAGGGCTAAGGCCACATACATCGCCTGGCTTGGACGGGATCCATCCGCTAGTCCTTCGAGAACTAGCTGAAATTATCGCGCCTCCACTCACGAGACTGTTTAACATTTCGATCGAACAAGGTAAACTATCATCCGAATAGAAAGAAGCCGTTGTCATTCCGATGTTCAAGAGCGGCGAAAAGGCGGAAGCTGCGAATTATCGCCCATTAAGTCTTACTTGTGTGGTAGGAAAGGTAATGGAACGCCTGGTTTCGACGCAACTGCAACAGTACCTCGAAAGTCATGAGCTCTCAGCCACCAGAAGCGTGGATTCCGGAAAGGTCAATCTTGTCTGTCATCTGCTACCAGCACGTGAATACTGGGCACAAGCTAGAGAGGAGGGCCACCCTACGGACGTTACCTACGTTGATTTCTGCAAAGCTTTCGACAAAGTGCCTCACAATCGATTGCTTTATAAGCTGAGATCGCTAGGAGTGGCAGAACAATTACTCACGTGGATCGAAGACGTCCTGAAAGGGAGTTCCTTCTCTGTGAAAGTGGCTTCGTCATGCTCTGAGTGGCATGAGGCCTCCAGCGGAGTGCTACAAGGCTCAGCTTTAGGCCCACTGCTGTTTGTAGCGTTTATCAACGACTTGCCACAAGAACTGGTGTCCCCCTGTCTGGTCTACGATGATGATCTCAAAATCTGGCGAGTGATCAAAACGAGGGCGGATCACAAGGCACTACAAGCGGATTTGGGTACTCTAACAGTGGTCCAACTTGTGGGCTTTCCCAATCAATGTGGAAAAGTGTGCGCAGCTGCATCTAGGGAGACCGAGGCCTGAGGAAACCTACTCTTCAAGTAGCTATTCTTCCAATGTCCACCGCTGAAAGAGACCTAGGAGTGATAGTCATCTACGCTGAAAACTCGAAGGCACACTGACAAGGTGTGCGCCTTGGCATCGAGCATCCATGGTGCGATCCGTCGGACGTTTGGACAGATATCTTATGGTGCTTTTAAACTCATACATACCTCACACGTCCGTCCTCGACTGGAGTACGGCGGAGCGGCTACGTTTCCCTGCACGGCTTCTGAACTTGCGAGGCTGGGACGGGTGCAGAGAGCCGCCACTCATCTCGTTGCTGGACTAAGAAGGGTCAGTAACGACAGGCGGCTGGAGTTAACCGGTCTGTTCCCGGAGGCATATCGAAGAGTGCGAGGCGATCTGATATGCATCTGGCGAATACTCCGGGGTGAATTGGGCGCCGAGTTGCAGGCGTTATTTCCCTTCGTGGTCACTCGCGCACAAAGGGGTAATCGATGACGCTCATGAAGCTGCGGTCGACCGGGCTACCGTTGGTCTACCGTCTTTCCGGGAGGGCAACCAAACTGTGGAACTCATTGCCAGCTGACGTTTTGGAAGAGGACAACTACAATATTTTCAAAAGGAAACTGGATGTACATCTGATGGAGCGCTGGTGTGAATCACTGTCGTGAGGCTACAGCCAAGAGTGGATAGTGATGAGGCTCATACGGGAGGGGTTCCACTGTCTCTAATCCCGGAAACTTGGACAATATTCTCATAAAATGTAGCACTTTGGTGATAAACAGCAACTCACTGTCGTCCGAGTCGTCATCACACCTGACTTATTGGGACCTTATGTGGTTTTCCGTCACCCCAAGTCTCAGGGTTTGGTTGCCGGTTGTGCGTAACAGTTCAGTGGGTCTCACTGGCTATGAGGCACACTCCTTCCACTATACACATGCGCAGGCATGTATTAGAAAAATGAGTCAAGGTGTACTTTCCTGTTGCAAACCACTCTTAACATATTGGGTGAAATTCTCCAACGTAAATAGCATTATTAAAATAGTCCCTAGGGGATCCTCTGGGTATAAATGCTCTCTTTATGCCGACCGGGCTGATAAACTAGTGTTTCCTAATGAAATAGTTATTTCCCCGTTTTTAGAACTTTCCAAACCTAATGACACGACATAAACCCAGCTCAAACTGTGTACTAAAAAACAGCTCCTCACATAACTTTGAACTAAAATCGCACCCCGGTGTCGACTGGGCATGTTCTGATATCTTTACGTTATGAAATGAGCATAAACATATCTCCAAGAAAGAAATCGCGCTCCAGTACAGCAAAATATTTCCAGTCAACCTACTATTAATTCCACATCTTCGTTCCTAACTTTGATTTTGAGCAGCTGCTTTTCCTTGTGCGCTTTAGATTCAGCACCTGCGTCACCCACCGTGCTTGAAACAGCGGTCAAAGCGTCAAGACCAACCGTCAGTTCCTTTTCTTCGACGTAGTCCGTAACCCTTTCGAGATCCGCGGCCCCACGTTCATCATGTGTGGCTGGCCGCTTGGGCTTTTCCGACTCCTCGTGGTCCTCGGGTTCCATTACGACACAATATTCAAGGTCGGTTCAGTTCAGTTCAGTTCGGTTTGCACAGGACAGGTAATGGCCACGGCCAATCGAGTGTCCAGAATTCCTTCGATGGTATGCACACCAGTTATGCACCCACCACTGCCGAGTGTTTCCTCGAATCCCCGCTAAATACGAGGGGGAAACGGAAAGCCTCATCGCACATCAACTGCGAGAGACATTATGCATCGTGAGCGTTCACTGAGACTGTATGCAATGAGGGAAAAAAGTCTATCAAAACATACTCCGGAAGAGCCACAGTACTACCCGCCATCCATCTAGTTGATATACTCAAGGCTCACTACGAGGAAATATCTCGTACCACTTGCGGTCTAGGGCACCTTTGAAGGATTGGACTGTCTGCAGACCTACCATTTCACCAGGCAGACAGTTCCAACTGTTTACAACCCTGTTGCTGAAGAAGTGTGATCAAGCCATCAATCCAGATCGGGCTTTTATCAACTTCTTTTCATGTCCCCTTGTTCTGGAGTCTACAGCCACTTGGAATAGACTATCTGGTCTAAGGCCAGAAAAGCCCTTCATTACCTTGAACGTTTCTATAAGATCTCCTCGACTTATCCTTTCCAACGAGAGAAGATTCAGGTCACAGGGTCTCTGCTCGTAAGTCTTACCCCTCTACCCTTCAACCATTCGCGGGGCGAGAAGTTGGACTTTCTCGAGGCAGGCGGCGTCCTTTTTGTAGAAGGGTGACCAAGCCTGCACGCTACCTTCTGAGTGAGGTCGTACTATAGCCATGTAAATAGGTACGAATACCTCCGGCTGCCGGCAAGACAAAACTGATCGCAGCCTAGCCCCCCCCCCTCCTCCACGAGCCTTATGCTCAGCAGTGTTGCACTGCTCTGACCGTTTGAAGTCATTGTTCATGATGACCCCAAGGTCTTTAACCTTACTGACTGACACTAAGGTGAATAGCCCTTGATTATGAGCGGCTGTTAGACTCGCTTTTGACCTTGACAGCAAACGGTTTTTTTCAGCATTCAGTGTACCCAGTCCAGGACGGTAACTATTTCCCTGCCCAAGTGCAACGTACCCTCAGAAACGACAATCTTCACATCATCCGTAAAAACAAAGCTAGGCGATTAAAGAGCGGGTACCAGGTTGGTAAATACCAACAAGAACAGGACCCAGCTGTAGGTATCGGTACACTTCCGACCTTCGCCATGAATCTCAACGTCCCTTGATGCAACACTCCTTTGTTGTACCGACGTTTCATTGTAAAACAAACATACAATTTTTGAACATCACCGCGCAATACAAAAGGTTGTCAATAAACCCTTCATTCAAGCACGGTCTCATCTTCTGATTTGGAGTGTCTTGGAATTATATCGGTCGGAACTAACTGTGGGAAACAAAACATTTTAGAAGCTTCCACGGCGTCACTCGGTACTTCGCTCAATGCAATCCAGTTCTGTTCAACGAATGGCTGTCAGACCGAAGTAAACTGAAGATATTGGCAAATATTGGCTCTTTGGCGCTCATTTCCTGATCACAAGAACAGCTAGCAACTGTGAGTTTGTGTCACACTTTTTGTTTCATTTAATTTTTTCTAATGTACATTCTTTTTTGGCCTTTTATCACGACACACTACTCCGCCCATCTTGGTTTGCTAGTGTCGTCTTAGATATTGTTGACATTAATTTAGTGAAACATATAGACAGATTATTACGCTACAGAGCCCAGCAGGGATCCCTGAGATGCTCTACCGGTGACGTGCACCAAACTGAAGCACCCATCCTCCAGTTTGATGTAAAACTTCCTGTTGCAGAAGAAGTCCGCCAGCCAGTTATATACTGGCCCACCTATACTGAACGTCTCCAACTTGCGTGGCAAAAGACGATGATTAATGGGGTCGAGCGCCTCACTAAGATCGAGATAGCATACCTCAACTTGCTTACCTTCTTTCGGTCGTCGAGTTACTTCATCTAAGAAGCACAGGAGATTGGTCAGAGAAGATCTATTTTTCAGATATCCATGCTAGGCGGGACTTAACATGGAGTGCTCCAGTAAGTGCTGCAGATATGGGCACGGATGATCTTCTCAAGGACGTTACATAGGATGCTAGTTAGGCCTACCGACCTGCGGTTATGCAGGGCCGACTTCGGTTCACTCTTGTGTAGTGCCACGACTACATTGACTTCCCAGTCCTGAAGCAGCTCACTCTGGTCCAACGAGGACCTGTTCAGCCTGCATGCCGATGGAGGTGTGATATCCGCCAACGGCTTGATGGAAGCTGGATGAATGCCGTCTGAGCCCGCTGACATGTGGCTGTTTAATGCCTGTAGGCCCTTACGCACGCTTTCCTCCGAGAGATTCACGTGGTTTACTTGGGGAGCATGATGCACCAGAGCCAGATCTACTCTTACCCCACTACCTATCCTATGTACACTACAAAAGCATTCCCTCAGGTCGTCTGCTTTTGCCCTGATCATCGGTGACTATACCGTGGTCTCCAGTGAATAGTGGACCTTCGGCATTCTTTGCTGAGCCTTTCGGCTACACATAGCTGTAGAATTTTTTCGGCTATTGTCTTACAAGCTGGGCCAATTTCAGCAGAAATTCCCGCTTAGAAGTTCTCAGAAGGCTCACAGTCTCGTTTTTCAGCTTTGTATAGCGGTTACAGGCTAGCTGACTGCCGGAAGCTTTTTACTGGGTCCAGCAGTGTTTTCTACGCTTGATGGCCTTGGTTGTTGCAGCCTCCGACCACATGGGTTTGCCCTGTCCACTCCCTCGTTTCAAGTGTGCGAACTCTTCCTGTAGGGCAATCAAGGATCCCTCTATGGCTTGCCAGCACCCCTCGACAGTAGCCTCCTCTGACGTGTCCCGGGTCAAACCCATCGCCCTATTACAAAGCCTATCTATGTCCATACCACCGAAATATCTGACCAGCCTTGAGGGTGCCTTCGGTTGCTGCATGCATAGGACTATTTTGACACACACGTGGTCACTCTTGCCCAGCGGTGCACAGTAATGCAGTCCAGACACATCGTTGGGTAAGTTCGTTTTTGCTAGCTCCAGCAAGGTTGGAAGGCATCCATTCCCTAATGTGCCAGTGGGACGCACTGGCATGCAGACATTCTAACTAGGTTTGCTCCTCCGATCCCGGCACGCAGACCTCAGCCACCCAGTCGATGTGCAGTAGATTGAAGTCACCCACTATGAGGGCCTTTTGTGTGTCCTTAACTAGTTCAGTCAAAGTCAGCAGTAAACAAACGTCCTCTTCGTGGTTAGTGCTTGGTGCCCAGTAGACACAGACGACGTTAACCCATCTGCCTGGAAGGATGATCGTAACTGCGCATAACTGGATTTGGCGAGTGCACATCTTGGTCTGGGACTCAAGGTGGTTTTTACCTGACCTAACGAGGATGGCTACTCCTCCAGGGCGATCGTGTTCTCTATCGTGCATATAGACTGCAAAACCGTTACTCATTAGGCCTGGCACATGGCCTTCTTTAGAAAGCCACTTTTCCGTAAAGGCAAGTATTGACGCTTTGTGCTCCTCAGCAGTTTTGTCGAGCTCCGTCCGTTTGTTTCTTATTCTACACGCGTTTGTATGTACCACCACCCCCCTTGTTCCGCCATTTCGGTTCCTCTTATAATTCACTCCTGTCTGTTTCTCGGGCTCAAGGCTTGAGATGACGACAAGTTTTCGCCTTAGTTGTCCTCACTGGTGTGCATGACGCCGGCTGACGATCCAGAACTTCCAACGACTCCCAATCCATCCCTGTAGGAAATGCAGTAACATCCGGGTTGGCAAGGGTCTCGCTGCCATCCACCTTCGGACAGTACTGCCAGTTTTCATCTTCCAGCACGCCGTCAATTACAGCTATTCCCAACCCCGCACGCGGCTTCCTTACTACTGTCGGAGTCGAGGCCTGAGAGCCCAGTACGGCATTCTGCTGAACCCGTTGGTTTCTCACCAGCGCTCCGGCTGGCCAAGCCAGGTTACCTCCGGAGCTAGACCGCCAGGCCTTACTCCGTGCTCGTCCGGCACAATCTGGTATCTGCCCTTGGTGGTGTTAGCCACTATTGCTGCTCTTGCCAGCTGTTTATCCCGGGTGGCCTCATCAGCGAACTCCATTAGGATAGGTCTCGCACGAAGTTTGCCTTTGTTCCCAAGTGGAGACTTCCATGTCCCCACTCTGTGCACTCTTCTTAGAGTGGTAAGGTAAGGAACTCCTGCGATTCGCAGTATACCGTAGACCCTCACCCTACCTGTGTCCCGCCTGGCTTTCGATTCCCTCATAAAAGGTTCTTCCTGGTTTGGGATCAGGAGCCTGCTGCTTGTGGCCCTACCCATCGACAAGATTTGCCTTTGCAGGTCCGCCACCTTGTTTTCCAACACCAGAAGCCCGGGATCGGCAACTCTAGCTGGTCCATACTTCGCTATATTACAGTCGCCCTTCTTTTTGGGATGCCTTGCCCTTCTAGGCTTCTGCTCAGTCCACTGGCCCTCGTCGGTCTGCTTCAAGGGAGTTGGGGTAAAGACTGCATGGCAAGCTCTCGGTACTGGCCCACTCGCTCTGATTACAGTCCTCCCAGGTGTAGCCACTACTTCCGCAAACGACTTACGGTAACCTGATTGGGGTGGTTTGGGGCTTATGACTGAGGTACTTCTTGGTGGGCGTTGGTCCTGCCCTTGGGTCTGCAGTTTAAGGGCCAAACTGGCCGCGTCCTTGCGAGGAGCACAGACCCACCCAGCCCACGGGTTCTGTTTATAAGGGACGAAGATGCCCTTTGCTATTCCTGAACACCTTGGGGGAACCCACCTCTTGCATACCTCGCGCTCTAGAACATTTACCACAAGTTTTCCGCACTCAGGTGCAAAGCACGGGTCAGAAAAGCGTGTCATACCGAAAACCACAAAACGAGGGCGAAAACAGCTTAAGTGCTCTTTAAGCAAACACAAAATGAGCACTCTGTCACTTTGCAGGTAAAGCCTGTTAACACAAAATACGAAAAGGAAAACTCCAAGCGAGAAAGGATAGCTTCAAAAACACCGAACACTACTCAGCAATACTACAAGGAGAATAAAAATATTCTCCGGATGAAACGCACCTTCACCGCAATTCTGGTACGCTCAGTGACGTGAAATGAACTGGATTATTTCACGAAACTATTCAAAACCTCAAGTTAAGGGCAAGAGCACTTTGAATTCAAACCTCGCGGCACTCACCGGAGGTGATTTCTTTTTCGCAGAGATTGGTTAGCCCACGAAGATTTACGAGGACTGACAGGTCTGGCAACAATAGTTTTCGAGTGGTCCGGGTCCTGTTGTCAGAATGGCTGCGCAGTGTTGGAGAAGAGTCCTCCAAAGTTGCTATATATCCCTGATTTCTGGGGTCATTGTTCTTTTCAGTTTGAGTAGCTCCATTTTGATGACCTTGTAATGACCTCGATCTTTCTGAGAAAACGACCGTTTTCTAAACACTATTTTGGATCCATTATCTCCATGACTTTTTCTGATGTTTGACATCGACCTCATAATTTTTTCGGTTGCGTACTTTTTACTGGACTGACTTTACCGAGGTTTCCGTGGACCTCGGTTTTAGTCACTTTCACTTTTTATCTTTCGCCGATTGTACGCGCTAGCTGTCCGCTTTCTGCCTAGCCTTTGCTTTCGTTTTCCGTTCAGTGTACGTATAGAACCGGTGCTGTTTTGGTGCCACGATATATAGAATACACCCTTGCGTCTGTAAACCGACTTGCGTCTCCTCTATTCGTCCAATAGAAGGGATCACGTTGGTTTTTCGCCGCCAGACCGAATAGGAGACATTTTCACTTGCCGCGCTCGAATGTCTTCCATAACCTTACAACTTTCGTTTACGGAAGCGTTTGTGTGACTCGGAGTCCACTGAACTTCCCCCTCCTTCCTGCTTAGTTCATCCATATTGAGCCTTCCATGGCCCCAACGTGGTAGGGCCTCCCCCGGTGCCTTGTTAAGTCTTAATGTGACCCTTGGGACTACACGATCACTTTTGCCCAGTGGCTCTTCCAGGCTTACTTCTCCAAAGTCCCGGTGGTCCCAAGTTACTGTTAGATCAAGCAGAGAAGGTAGCTTCCCAACTCTGTGTCTGGTTGCCTGAGTAACGTTCTGCCTAAAAGCATGCAGCTGGACACACTGCAGAAACCTGTTCCCGTTGTCCCCTTGGTGCGATCTCGTTTCCCCAGTTGACTTCCGGCAGGTTGAGATCCCCTGACAAGGCCTTCTCCTTTGTCCCAGCCAGCCCTGCTTCTAGCATCTGCGAAAGCTCGACGTCTGCCTCATCTGTCGCTAGCAACGCACGCTGTCTCCACCTCGATCCTGATAAGGCAGGGCTTGGCTCGTGCACTACCAGGGAGTAATTTGAGTGGAGCCTCACAATGACCTACTTCGGCCAGTATTCGTAGTGCTACTTTGCCCCCTGTGGTTCACTTATATTTATCCTGCCTGTAGACAGTATAACTCTGAAAGAGCATTTTGTCAGTATCTGGTTTTATACAAGTTTCCGGTCTGGTATCCAGGTATGGCTGAAAATTGTGTTTTCTATTTTGCTCGCAAAAACCTATAGTGGAAACAGTGTTACTAAGCGTGGTGGGGACTCTTCTTTCTGGTTCGTAGTTTGACAACTTCGGTGTTGTATGCTGGGACTCTACCCGGTTCTGAGTACGCCCATGGGCGGGGATGGCGCACGGATGAACTTGTAGTGACTACTGTTAATTCCCTGGGGCCGCCAATAGGTCCCCCGCTAGCACTTGCCTTACAGTTTACCCACGATGCCTTTCATTCTTTGCAAACAACTTGGACACCCTTTGCATGCAGTCCATCTATGGAAGCCTTTCAAAAGGAGTAAATAAGGGATAGTCCCACCTGTGCTGCGCTGCACAGCCTGTCTTGTACCATGCAATCGGCCTTGAACCATCAACTTGAGAACCAACTGCATGTGAGCGTCGAATGTTGCCATGTGTAGGGGCAGGCGCACGTCGAATGATGTTGGGGAGGCAAAATCCCAGTGCGCGGGGACCCCAAGGCGTTTTCTTCTTTTACCTCATTTTATTCAGCCAGTTCACGATAGATGCATCGGAAAATTTCCAGTTCTTCTCTTGTTCAATTTCGTCTTCGTCTTACGTGGTTTGGGATTTTGTCCGGTTTTGTCTCATACTGAGTTACTGAGTTATCTTTTTCTTCCTTGCTCCTTCTTAACGCTTCATGTACCCTTTTTTGTTCCTTCTTCTTCTTTCCGCAGCTCGCCCCTTCTGCTTCCCCACATCCCGTTGGGGATTTTCGGAATCATCATTTTTTGCAGCTTCCATATTCCTCATTTTTTATTTTTTTTCGTTACCTTTTTATTTCCTTTCAGTCCACTTTCTAGTTCAGGGCTCTCCCCCAATTTGATCTTTTGTTTTCATTGTGCATCTAGCAGACCGAAGCTTTCCACGCTGGACACCCTCCATATGCTCTCCTTCTTCGGGCTTTTCAAGTGTGCTGCTTCAAAGGCCTGGACCACATTACTCAGGCGCCGTGCTCATAGGACATTGAAACTTAATGGGCCGTGGTATTCTGTGATGTGCCTTGGTGTCCCTCCCGTCTGGTGAAACGTACTACCACGCCTTATCGATCAGGAGGCGGATAGATAGGACTCACGGGAAACACGACCTTTCCACCCCAACGTTTCGCCGTGCTGGAACACCCGACTATAAAACAATCTCCAGGCGAAACTCATTCATGCCGTCGGCACAAAAAACCAAGCACCCTCTAATCACCGCTTTAAGGTTGTACGGAGGGAATTATCCCGAATGCTGGAATTTGGGTTTTGAATGGGGCACCCGGGTACGGCTCGGCTATAAGCCCTTTGAGTGCCTTTTGAAGGGCTGCTTTCAAGTAGCTTCCACCACAAAAGCTGGCAGCCAGCTCCACGGACTGCAAGCGCGTAACGAGAAACAGTGTTCCCTGACCCTGACTCGTGGAAAGTGCCACCCACGCTCTGGAGGGAGAATGTGCTGCAATGGGCGGACACTAATGTGAAAAGGTGCCAAATGGGGTGTCCCTCGGAGCGTAGGATGTCCAGAAGGAGGATAACGTCTGCCTTATCCCTTCGGTGCTACACCGTATAGATTTAGACGGCATAGCCTGACGGGATATTTCAGGCACAACAGCTCTCGCACGCGCTTTGGGACCGTTCGCTGGAGCCTCTCGATGGTGTTGATGTTTCTTCTGGTTGCTGGTGGGCACGCCTGGATGTTTATCTCCAAGTGCTCTATGAATAGGCAGAAACTTTTGGGAATGTTTCAGGCGTGGACTCACCTGGAAGCCTGCCGAGTTGGTCCAATCTGAACGTGGCTCTGCGATCCAGGATGTGCAGCTTGTAGACTGAGACAGATCATCTGCAGAGATCCTGCCAAGATCCCTTCTCTGAGCAAACGGCTGGAGTACGCTACCTTCCACGGAGCACTCGTTTGCCTGGTGCTCTCCGCCATGCATTACTTTGCATTTGGTCGAGATAAAAGGGTAGTTGTTGCAGACGGACCATTAGAACAGGCTGTCAAGATCAGCTCGTAAAACATCTTTATCCACTGCCGTTCAAATCCCTTGGCTGATCCTCACGTTGTTGGCCTACAATAGCATACTTAACTGTTTCCTCGGAGGGAGATCGTCAAAAAAGACCGCAAATAACCTAGGTTCGTGCATGAACCCCAGAGTTACTCATCTGTGTGCTTGATCGCTGTCGGATGGTGTTCCTTTCACTCTGGCCCTGAATATCCCGTCGATCGTGCAGTCGGATCCCCTAATGACCCCAATTTCAGGAAACTTTGCTGCCGGTCCCTCTAGGAGTGAGTGGCAAACACGATCAAAGCCTTAGAGAAATCTGGGAGTAAGGCTTCCGTTTGGACCCCATTGTCTGTCTCTCGAAAGTACCACTCCATTATTTCTACTGGGTTGTTTGTTGCCATCGTCAAAGAACAGACAGATAAAGTCATCGACCAAGCCTTCTCTGACCCTGGAGACTAAGGAGGACAGAGCCACAGGGAGACACCTTTACTGTACTTTCCTGCAGCCGGCCTTTAATAACGGCGATATCATATAAGATTTCCACTCATCAGGAAACCTCTCTACTCTCGTAGAATGGTTGAAAAGGTTTGAGAATGAGAAGGAAAATTGCTGCGCACATTGCTTCAGTGGCAGCGATGAAACTTCATCCAACCCTAGCCATTTTCGGGACCGAAAGCTGCTGAGCTTTCGTTGGATTTGTTTAGGTTAGAAAACCGGTGATGCCGCACCTAACGATTTACCTCGAGTCGCTGTGGCCGAGTTATTGTCACTTGCTTGGTTCGGCTGTTCTGGGGCAAAAACTGAAGAGAAGTACTAGGCCAAGTCATTTGAAGCCTCTTTGTTGCTTCCCGCCGTCTGATATTACAGGCCTGGCCTATGTTGCTGTACATATGCTGTTATGGAAGCCTCTGGGATCCGCTACCAACTTGCCCAGGTACAGCCTGTGATACCTAGAAGTATACTTCTTGCTTTATGCTTTAAAGTGGTTCCGGATGTGGATGCATTTGGTATAATCCCTCGAGCTTTGAGCCGATCAGTGCCTATCCCCTGTAACTTTCTTTTTCTTTAGAGTTTTCAGCTTGCGGCGCAAACTTTCAGCTTGGGTCCCAGGGTCCCGCCTGGCTTTCTTGGTGCAAGTCTTCCTCTAACCTCGGTTGAAATTACCCTCACGCTATTCTAGTGTGCGTTAGCACAGAGCAGGTCTCATTTGGTGGCGCCTTGAGCCCTGGGCAAGGCTGTCTTGTGTACCAACCTGAAACTGGTGACCCCGTGTACATCGAGCCTAAACGGCCCTAAACCGCTAGCTGACCAATCACGCGTGATTCTTTGGCGAATACCCAACCCGGCGTTGATGGAATAGAAGTGTGGGTTGCTTCACATGCTCACACCAGCCTAGGCTGATTGTTGTATCGAAAAAAGCTGAAGTTATGCACACGCGGCCGGCATGGGAGGACTTGGTGTAAAGGCAGAAATCAGGCAGGTTGATCGACCCATCGCAGGCGCGTAGCCATGTTTCTGTGACCCCAAGTAGAGCAATGCTTATAGCACGCTAGATTTTAGTTCTTTTCAGCTTGTACAGAACGAAAGTGGCCCAGATTAATCGTGTTATCATATCGTTGTGTTATTGGCGGGTTCCTTTGGTCATAAAACCGGGTGTTGAATGCTTCGTCCGAAGGGCAGAATTTGCTGGGCAGTGTCACCTTCACAGGGGTAACTCTGCAAGCACAACGTGCGTGAACACGCATCTGATACACCAGACGTTGTCAGCAGCCTCGTGGCGTAGAGTTAATAATAATTACTCTTCGTAATTAGGGTTTGTTCTTCTGCCTTCTGTTTAGTTACTTACTAGTAGCAAGTACATGCGTCGTGAACCCGAGAATTTCGTAATCCGTTTTCTCTGTTTCTAAGGTATCACATCAGTTTATACTCGAGTTACTTGGTGCTTATTACATGAACACTTCACATATTTATTCATGACCTTGTTTTCCCCAAAGATTTACGCTTCTACTGTTACACAACCTTTCTGAGTGTTTCATTTGTACTGCCGAGCCGAGGCTTGAGCTCCTAGTCTTAGCGTTTCTGTCAGTGCACTCCACCATTGGCAGACACATGCCAACGGCATCAACAGATGTAGTGCCGGATTCGCCCATTCACGTCGGTACGTGCTCCTGTTTACTCCACAGATAGCTTATTTGCACTTATTTGTTAATGACACTTTTTACCATTGCAACCACCGTCCAGTTCTCGCGTTTGTGATTGATTTATTGATTCGTGAAGGTAAAGGTTCTCGATTTATTGATTGTACCGCAACCGAACTGCGCTATAGTTTCGTTCAGCTGCCTGCCAAATGAACCGTTTTTATTTTCTGCGCTGTCCCGATTTTTGGAAGCTCACTGCCCATTGTTCTTGGTTTCTCACCTGGCTGTAAGCCTTTTATTTGCTGTTTAATTATGCTTATTGTATTCTTTAGCACCACAAATCATCGATAAACACGGTTATTCAATCGGAATTTGTTCTGATGCCCGTAATCGTGTTCTGCCCATGTCGTGTATGTAGCTTTTGAGACTAAGTCGCTGCTAGATTCACAGCCACGGACATCAATATAGTCGCAACTGTAACGCGAAAAGGTAGCTTTATTCCTCCAAATGTTCGCAAATTCAACTGGATGATCAAAGGCTCTTTGTTGCATAGCGTGCCGATTGCGCACTGTCAGACTCTCTGTCCGTCTAACCAGTGGCGTTGCTTTAAGGAACCAACAGAAGTGCTCAAAAATAAGCGTAAAATTTGGACAGTTCTTGCTACTCCTCTCACTTTACTGGATTCTGACACTCAAGAAGCACTTCCTAAGCACTGGTTAACTCAAAGCATATAAACGCTTCAAGTGAACAGGGGTAACACAAGTTACTAGGTTTTCAAAGTTTGTTGAAATGTATTCATACAAATGTGTGGACTTTATTCGTTTAGGAAGATAATTAAAAATGGTCAAGGTCCGCACTTTGTACTTTTTCGCCGACTTGATACGGACTCTATGGAAACATGAACATGATTATTATTAGGTGCATCTTACTTGCCCGCATCACTGTTAGCCTACTGTTGTTGGTTGCAGCTCCGTGCAGCCATTCACGAATGGCAAGCAATAACTTGTCTTCCCGGACGTCTGCGAAAAAAATTCTTTGGAATTCCTAATCCAAAAGGTTTTTCCTTTTATGTGGGCCCTGCCTTATGCACGAGTCATCGATCCAGTGAACTCTTACAAAATCCGCGTTATCCGTGTGCTCCTGAGTGGATCATCAAGTCCGCCATGTTAGTACCGATTAGCCGACGTGGTACTTGGTGCACAAACTTGTGCTCCTTGCCACCAAGGCCTGAAAGGTGTAGGTCGTCGTTAAGATATTGTTGTAAATTGAATTTACCGGTAGTACCATTTCCTCCGATGTAACCATGGTAATTTCAGCCCAAAACAGTTGGTCCGGAGGGGTCACTGGTAATCCTGTTCCATCGGACCTTCAGTGTAGTACTTAACAGGAAGTCACCCTCTCTGTATATCTACAATCATTTTTTGTTACGCTTATGTCTCGTGCAAAATACCTCGCGTCGTACTGCCCCCCACCGCCTTTCATATAAGTGTCGTCTTTATCGAACGAGTTTGAGCGCAGTAATTACTAATACACTTATTGTATGCGCATTTGTCCAGTTGTTTTGAACGGGTAAACAACGAAGGTGAATGTGTTTTACTCACGAATGCTAGACCAGGACGCTTACAAGAGCGAGAAGTTTTCCCCAGAAGATTATCTAAATATAAAGGAAGGCGAAAATCGGTAACCCATCACGTGTGGGCTCTTTCGTTCCCAGCTGGAGATGTAGCAACTACACACAATCAAACTTGTCACTGTGAAGGGATCTTTGGGTCCTTGATAACAAGTCATACGTGTGTCGATCCAATCTGCATTTTTATGCCTACTGGCATCTGTGGCTTATGTACTAAAATGAGAAAAAGTATATCATAAGCTCGCTTTTCGATGGCGCGGACTCGCAAGGTGCACTCGTTTGACGCCCTAATTTATCCGAACCAGCAAATGAATTCAGAAGAAAGATAAATACTCGATCTAGAAAAAGGTGAAAACTGTTGAGAACCAAAAGTTACCAAAATTCTATTTACCATTAAAACGTTACCGGTTGATCCGCATTGTCTTCATCCTCTGCTGAGAAGCGATGAGGCTTTTCCTTGATTTGGATCAGCTGCTTAGAATTATGCGCTTACCGTTTTCGCTTGCGTGGGAGACCCAGTGGATAGTCGCGTCAATGGAGGAGAGGCTATCTTCCTCTTATATCCTCCGAACTTTCCAGGCGTGTTCGAAAGTCCCCAAAGATCGAAGCATATAGTTGGTTAGGATAGTACCATAAGTGGCCAACTCACACGTGTTGGCTCTCCAACGGATAAAGCCGTAGTTGGCATCCACCGGAACTGAAGCGTATGTCCTTACCAGTCGATGGAGACAGCCACCAACCAGATTGGGCACACATGCCAACTCTTTGTCATCTGACACCCAGTAGCATCTAACAATGCACGGACTGTCCTTCTCAATAATGTGAGGTTAGACCACGGAAAACATCTAAAGTATTCTTAGAACACCTGCAAAACGTACTAATGGTTTTTGAGTTGATTTACTGGAAGATTTTCAGACATCTTTTATTGAACGCAGCCTTGGAATGTAGTATCTTCCGTGAGCTTCCTCGTTGGATATTCGTTTGTATTCGGTGTCACCTAGCGTACAGATAAGGATATCCGGCCATAGATTTCCGAAGTGAAAAATAGACAGCTGCTTGGAGGCCACAGGAGAACAAAAGAAATTATCTATGAAATAAAATTTTACAAGCAATGGAGCTATAGCCACTTCCAATTTCTTCGATATCAGAGATGAACGATGGGGTCACTCTAATGATACCTGCCTTATCCGAGCAACTCTTACTTAAAAAGTTTCTTTTCCTCGAGGGAATTTTCTCTGAACTTCTAACTTCAGACTGAAAACCGACTGTGATAGTTCCGCGATTCATTCTTTTTACAGTATACAAATAAGTCTCCCATGGGAAGGCACTAAGTATATCCATTTTTCCGTGATCATGGACATCGTTTACCAAGTGTTCCAATGAATGCACGTTCAATAACATTTCCTTCAACCCAAACAACAGTCTCTGTTTGCACACTAAGGAAAATAATAACTCATTGGCTGATTTAACACTTTCGCTGCCGTGAAAAGCGCAAAAAGAAATTGATTGCTACCAATAAATGAAGAAATCGCTCACAAACTGTGTGCTATATTACCCTTCAGCACAACCATCCCTAAATACGATAAAAACTGGTCATACTCTACGGCTTTCACAATCGTTGCTCCTTCCAGCCACTGTATTCCCAGCAGAATTCGCAGGGTGGTGAACGACGCAGCTGTAATAGGCTTTTGTTTACCCGATCTATTTGACTTCTACGCAGAAGATTTCTACTGGAAACTGGAGAGTCCACCCATACTTTGATGGGTGGGAAGACCAAACTAGGACAAACAGTGCGTATAGTATGTAGGGAAGTCTTTCACGATACCTACGGTAAGTGTTACAAGGGGAAAAGTTGTCAAATGCAGACCGCGGAAAATTTGGTCATATATTAAAGGTGAACCAACTTCCGGAAAAGTTACTTTCTGTCTGAAATACTCACCCTCCTAAGCTTACTTGTCACAGCTAGAATAACCGGGGTGCGACTTCGTTTGTTTCATAACACAGTGCCCCGGCTGGTTGTACATTACCGAAGCTTTTTCTAGGCAGAAGTTTCTTCCCTGTAAGCTCGAGCCATTGTTGCACAAATATCACCGTTCCTGCTCAGTGTCCTTCATGGAGATACCGACATCACTTGGTTGTTTTGGTCCAATTTTGACCCCGACTATGAACGGAATCATTGTTCTGAGAGGATAGAGGACCCGACCGGGAATGGTCCAAATACTAATTTCACACGATCCGAAAAGATGCATGACGTCAACGGGCAAGAGAACTGTTAGGCTGGTAGGTTGAGTAAGATTTGCATTTTGGTAGTAGCTTATCAGGCGTAGCCAGTGAACCGGTACGATGGTACATTCCAGAGTGTACCTCTGTTTGCCGTCGAAAGGGATATTCCTACCAGGTTCCTTGTGTTTCCCGGTAATTTAGGCAAATGTTTTTTAATTCAACTGATAAACAAGTCGATGAAAGCCATCAAAGTGCGGCCTTTCAAGAAAATAAGAACGTGAGTGGGAAGAAAGGGTCGTATCTTGTATAATTAAGGAAGTGACTGAAACAAATGAGTTCTCAGCCAACGCCTACGAGATATCGCTGACGATAACTACAAACGGTCGTCATGAGTGGAGTCTGTTGTACTGATGCGTGTATAACAGTGATCAGGCCACTGACGGTGAGGCGTTTCTGCCCCCGGTATTCGATGTGGCCCAACCTGTCCAATTTGCGACCGTCTAGCAAGGAACGTTTGAAGTGAAAGCCGTCCACTGAGAGATTGGACCCAGTCATTCCATATTTTTCAGAAACAGCGTTATGCTGCATGGAATACATAATATCTCATATTATTCTGATTGGTCAATAGGGCTCTTCCAACAACGGCCAATAGAATTAGAACCAATATGAATGACTCCCCATAAGGGTGAGAGCAGTAATGTCCCGTGTCTTGACTTGCGAGTCTTTTGTGCAAGCCGCACAGTTGTACCTCTGATATTCATGTCTGAGAATGAATGCGTGGAAGACGAACAAAGAGGCCCATGTCATAATCTTATGACCAGGGAACTTCTCTGGGTTGAACACAAATCTCTGCCGCGGGGGCAAAGTGTTATGTGTTCTCCACTACTGATAAGACGAGGCTAGCTCAGTCTTTTATCCCATGTGATTCATGTGCAATTCTCGCAGCCGGAATGAGTCAGCCAAGCAAGGACTACTGTGGCAGCCGCCGCAGGGACTGTGCGGGTACGGAATAGTACCAAGGCGGTGTCTCCCATCATGCATCCTTCACCCCTTACAACTTAAACCCCAGACCCTGTGAGCTCGGGCACAGAACGGATCTAAGTGAATGCCTCATGGCGCGTAGGCCACCCGACATCTGTGAACGTGCGCCTCCCTAAACCTGGGTGCTTTCCTGACGGCGTTAACCGTCTACACACAACGCCGATAGCTTCCGTTGCGCATCGAAATGACAGATATGCCACAGACTTCGCGACCCAAAAAAGCGCAACCGTCCGAGCTCGTCCCATACCCTGTAACATTTCGCAATCCTCAGCCTTTCAATCTCTAACAACTTGGGCTTTACTCCGTAGATAGTAGCAACGGGCAAACCCGCATATGATGCCGGGGTGAATGGAGCGTTCAGACAAGTTCTGCGAAAAAATCCGTCGGCCAGAAACGACGCCTGTTTGTGAGCGCACTGTTATGGTTGCTATCACGGCATCAGGGGTTTCAAGTTATTTTTTTAATCCCCACTCTCACACAGATGACGGAAACCGATATATCACAGCTAGCGACTGTTTTGCCGCATTCCACCTATTTTACGTTGTCTGTAATGGAACACGTGGCCATGGCCCTCAGGAACAGACAAAGGTGCGCATCCGGCGTAACTCCGCTCCAGCTCCCATTAGCACACTGGATCACGACGGAAACGGTTACAGGGAGATATTACCGGCCGTATGATTCACCGAATGGTTATACTTTGACATGGTTGTCATATTTTGGAGCGGTTAATACCTTATCTAATTTATCTGCTGGACTTTCCACAATATGAACTATTGTTTCCACTAGACACTAGGATGACATTTGGTGACGATCATCGGACTTTCCCAATTTGTTACTTCTCTAAAGCAACAATGAAAAGCTCTCTAATGGTTGCTCGTAACATGGTGTTTATGTTACACTGTTCTCTTAAAGATTATAAAACAATTTTGTTCTCCATCACAGGTATTTTGGCCAGCAGCATTATTAGTGCAAACGGTATTCAACAAAATGTTGCCCGGATTGAAAAGGATGACATGACATCCCGTGTCGCGCACCACTTAGGTGAAATAGGTATGACAAACCAGGATAAAGCCAGGAAAAATAAACAACCGGGGTTGGACGGTTACAAAGCGTGATAAACATGTCACTGGGTCCTTCGAACTTGGCTCCGTTTTCACTGGATTATATCAAGCAAAACCTATGTTTTTCTTTATTATGTTATAGTTTTTTGTTATCGTGTAAAGTTCGAGGTGGTTTGTGTTTTTGAAGCTGTTTCCAATTGCTAGGTGAAACACGGGTTTCCTGTAAACTTAGAACCCACATGTGGATTCAAGTGTTAACACGTCAAAGAAACAAAGTTTGTTAGCTCCTATATGCACTTTCGACAATACTGACTCTCGGGGTGACGGTATGAGAAAAACTGTGATATTGGATAAGCAAATATTTATTAGCCAATTTAGATGGTGCTAAATTCACATTCCATTAACTAACTAGAACACTTGGTGCCTTGTTTGACAACAACAACAATCAAAAAGCGTGTTGTTGAATTCCTGTGTTAACACAAGAAGCTGTGGCTCCTTGCAACTATAATTACAAAGGCGTCAAAAGTAGCCTTCGACTGTTTCCGCAACCATGGACTATCACGTGCCTTTTTTGGGGGTAATCGATGGAACCGTCTGATACTTTTGCAAGATGGTCCCAATGGTGTGGGTCAAGCACGATTGATGAAAGCGGTACTGGAATGCGAATGTCGGTTTTAGTGAATTTTCACACCTTTTGGATAAAAACGCTCATGGCGATTGAGGAACATAAGGAGCAGTTATTCGGAGACTCCATTCATTTAAGTTTTCAAGCAACCAACCGGTAGTCTACCTTAAGGTTAGTTACAACGAAGCTTTTTGGAGAATTGAAAATTCTTTTAACAAAGCTTAAGGAAATACGGCTGCTCAAAGTTTGACTGTACAAAGGAGCACTGAATTCTTGTTACTTATCAGCAAGGAAGATTATCTCAGAGGTAAAAATAGGATAACACAACTTTTTGACCAATATCAAGGAATGCATCTACCGGCTGTTTATAAATTTATCAACTGCATAAAATCGGCGTAAGCAGATGCAATTCATAATAATACACACCATAATCATGTCACCATTTGCTCTGGCGATACGTGGGAACCGGGTGAACTCCATGAGAAACGTTAAAAATGACTTTTGTGAGCTAAGTTTGCTGTTTAGCAAGATGACAGTCACTGGTCCCATATTTTGTTTCACGAATTTAACGGTTACTTAATGCCGATTATACATATTCAGTGGTAAGGGAACCTTAGGAACGAGGCGACTATGTGCAAGTCTGAAGTTGTCTGCATGCAGCAGGCTTTTTGTGATTTGCTCCCTCAAAAAATGTCATTTGGTATAAAGCAGTTACGTTTTCAAGTAGTTCTTGTATTGGCAAACTGCAAGGTCATTCAGTTTTGCTGCTCACATGTTGATCCCCCTGCCGATGAACCATAGTAGTGAGCGGTACACTTCTCAGGTTATCAACGAAATGTTTACGCTCAACTAATAGCAATAGTAAGTCACATTTAGTCACTCGTCTTTAATTTTATTAAAATTACCTGGCTCCTGAGAAATCATATTTCTTTAGGTGGTACCCACCTGTAAGGCGTCTGTTGATTTTGGGTTTCTTATTGATAGTGAAATCCCGCGGCACAACAAGCATGTGAAACCTATGAGTACCCTCTTCTAGAGCTATTTTAGATTTGTCGTCTTGTAACTGCCTGTGTAATATTTATTGGGGAATTGCCGGGAAGGAAAGATTTAACTTGCCTCCCATTGATAAAATATTTCACTGTATTATCAGATTTGCTTTCAGGCATAATTCCCCGCAGTGAAGACAGTATTCTTTGCAATCGGATCCTATTCACACGTTCTACTGGGTGCCTGTATTTTCCTGACACTTCATCTTGTCACATATCGCTTAGGGTTTCTAACACATTGCTTGCCAGAATTCTGTCTCACGTCCATGTTGATGAGGGCGCCGATTATTAAAAGCTCATGTTACGACGAGCGTGGGGAATTCACAGCCAATTGCAGGACCAAGCACCAAAGACATGTTGATCACGAACTAAGGGGTGTATCGGCTGGCCGATAGCTGCCAGCCCGTACATGTGAACAGACATCTGTTCGTGGCGGCTCCACCAAACTGTTTCAGTGTGAAGTGACGTGAACCTACGAGCTGGTTTGCGAAAGTAAACAGCCGAGCCACTCATAAGTTGATCAGGTCAAAGCCAATCATTATGTGGTAATACCCAATCATGCCTCTGGTTCCCGGACTGCGACAGTAACAAAGCTGACGCTGCTGTGGGTATCTGAACATTTCCGATTTTTCCATGATTCTCAGCGTCCTTGGTGCAACACTCCTTTGTTGTACCGACGTTTCATTGTAAAACAAACATACAATTTTTGAACATCACCGCGCAATACAAAAGGTTGTCAATAAACCCTTCATTCAAGCACGGTCTCATCTTCTGATTTGGAGTGTCTTGGAATTGTATCGGTCGGAACTAACTGTGGGAAACAAAACATTTTAGAAGCTTCCACGGCGTCACTCGGTACTTCGCTCAATGCAATCCAGTTCTGTTCAACGAATGGCTGTCAGACCGAAGTAAACTGAAGATATTGGCAAATATTGGCTCTTTGGCGCTCATTTCCTGATCACAAGAACAGCTAGCAACTGTGAGTTTGTGTCACACTTTTTGTTTCATTTAATTTTTTCTAATGTACATTCTTTTTTGGCCTTTTATCACGACACACTACTCCGCCCATCTTGGTTTGCTAGTGTCGTCTTAGATATTGTTGACATTAATTTAGTGAAACATATAGACACAGTAGCTCGATACACTGTAAACACTGTGTTATCGTTATCAGGGCTGTAATATTGGTGGTCAATAGATGAAATCCCACTCCCGTCTTGATTGGTGAAGTCGTTTAAATTGTTCGGCCGATGAAGTGTGACGCTTGAGGTCGAACCAGGAGAAAAATTTTAACAGTCACTCGTGTACCTGATGCAAAGGGTGGGGTTGACGGGGTTCAAATTATCCGGTGAACTAAAGCCCCAGCAAACCACTGTGCACACTGAGAGGGAAACGATTCAGTAACCGATTATTACCAGCAGCAAAGTTTGTTTCTGTTTATTAGAACTTCGTTTATTGTAGATGGTTTTAAAGCCTTCAGGGAGCACTCGTGTTTCCGCTACTTACGGAGACGCAGGTTATTTTCCAGTCGATAAAAAACCATTAGAAAACAGTGAACACGGAATCAACAACGGTCGATTTATTAAATTATTCTACAGTTACCTGGATAACTTTTGAATCAACGGAACGGTTAGTTCGTCGGTAACACTTTAGATTTCGGTAGCATGATTCGTCTTATAATGTTAAGGCTCAAACTGCTGAAAAATATAGAATCCATGTACAGCTGACTGGAATCGACCTTATCATCTTCACCTGCAAGACCTCTTAGAGAGCCAGTAAAATGGTGCTTCGTCAATCCACCTACAGGCCATCAGACCTGAACTGTTGTTTATAATTTATGTATTATCCTGAATTTTGTTCCAATTTACACCAAAGTAAGATGCTTGCTTCATCTCACAACGGAGGATAGTTGTTCCAATTAATTCGTTATAGGCTGGAATAAGTAGTTTTTAGAAAAGATGGAACCTAACCCTGTGTGATCTGACGGCGATGAAATCATGGTATTTTTGTGAACCACTGAACTGTGTTATTGGCACAGAGGAATATTTATTAGCGGTTCCTTTTTGAATGACGACAGTGGTGTTTATTTTCGACAAGACTTTGTTGCAAACTATCTTTGGTTCTTTTACTTGCGAGTAGCAAATGTGCGCCAGTTACCGTATAATTGTAGAAATGTTCCAAAATTTTCCATTGTTCGCCATCATGAAGCGTTACCAAGCTGAGGTGTAGACCAACTGGGGTACTTAATAATGGCTTTTATTGATCTTATTTTCTTTTGTTTTCATCATAGTATAGATATGTGAGCAGATTCGCTTGAAAATGGTAATGGTCCCACGGTCCTAACCTAATTCGAAGCGAAAGATGGAATGAATCATTAAGCGTTTAGTGATAGTATTGTCACTACAGTTCCTCGTCGCTGAAGGTGACGCTATTTTGAGCTTTAAATTGTTCTTTCTGTTCCGCTGGTATTCAACCCTGCCTAAATTCCTACTACATTTTTATCGTCAGTTCATTGGAAGGGTTAGCACAAAACTGTTCCTAAAATCACAACCTAAGACCAAGGACAAGGGAAGACTGTTGGAAAAATTTTCCATTCACCTCTCTCGGCTAGTAATAAGTGGCAATACATTGACATAATACTAGGATGTGGGCTTTGCCAACTCCACTTCGTTGTTATTCATTTAAATTTTTCCTTTCTTCCGTTGTATACAATGAAAAATTCTACTGGTAAAATCCAATGATCACGTGATCCACAGGGAAAGAAGCGGCAGGTTCACGGAGCGCCAAATAAATTTGCGCCGTCTAGTCATGCAATGCCATCATATCACTTTTGGTTCCCCAAGTTCAATATGAAAGCTTTTTTAGTTTCATAAGACCTCAGTGGCTCTTAATGAAGTGGAAAGTAGATCCTCAATTGGCTTTCTATCCGCGCCATTTACGACCGCTGAAAGGTGAAATTTTTATTATACATGATAATCCGTTCACATTGCGGTCTTCTAACTGAATTTAGTTGATTATCTTTACCACAGTTTTGCATATATCATTTGGTGGAACCAGCTTGCCGTTGCTCACAGGAGGTCAACTTCATGAGAAGTTATTATACTACGAATATTAATCATCACTTTGTACAATAAACTGTGACGACAAAACTTCATCCTTTGTCGTCGTGTTTTGGACTATCCTGCAGTTCTTAGAGTACAACATAAACAACAGGGGTGGCTGTGAAAATAAGACTGTCCAAAAACCATGGACCATTAAATTATTTTCATTTGGACAACAGCTTTTTGTACAATATCGGCACATTCATCCTAATAACCGTAATCCACTTTTCCCTATAGATGCACTCCAGCTACGGGTAATTTACCTGATCACCATAGAGTATGAATCTTGCGATGACCTTTGATAAGATACTGAAGTACCGTATTTTGATCAGAGTGTTACAAAAATGTTTGAATCCCTTGGGTGCCACATGCAAGTTCTTTTCTCCCATCCCATATAGTTATACCAACTGATGCTCTAGAGTAATATGCTCCTCGTCAACAATTTTTCCGAGTATTGTTATACTGCTACAACAGAGCATGTGTTTAATTGTGACCAAATGCTTCCTGTGCTACCGCCTCTTTGAGTGCAGTGACACTGCGTAAATGAAGGATATTACCAATTCGTTGGTTGACGACTGGCTGGGACAAGGCATCACCTGAGTGCACACAAGTTCCCAAAGCATTTTTCCACCTTTGGTAGAAGGTATAAGAATGAGACACTGGTCCGTGCATTTGCGCAACATAATAACCAGTCGAATCGCAGGAAAAAGTGCATCAGTACACAAGTGGATCGCGACAACTTACGTCAATCGTGTTAGCAGAGAAGTTCACTGCCAAAAAACGGGAAGTTCGTTACCCCAATCTCCGTTTATGCAGTTAGTTCTCGGAAAGCTGTATTCCAGCGTGAATCTAAGACGTAGATGGAAGATGGTAAGTTGCTACATCTAGCAGCCGCATCTGATAGGCTTAAATCAAATCGGGTAGCAGGAAGTAGACAGCGGTGTGCCAGGTTTGTCCCGGTTCTCAAGCTTGGATCACTAGTTGCTGCTACCAAAGGAAGAACAAAACCATCTCCGAGGATTTGATAAGGGTCAGCCGAGAAGATCTTACTCTGTCGTGCCCCAACCTGGTCAGACTTACTAGATCACTGTCCCATGGTGGGTTCTGGCCAGCGCTTCGTCTACCTTGAGGGCAAAAGTTACGAATTTGGAAGGTTGGAGGCGGTGAAAGGAGATGTGAGGCGGCTTCTGTAGAGGTGTAATGGACAAGTGGAAATGGAACGGATGATGACGAAGCTGGCAGTCAGAATAATGGAAACAATAGAAGAAAAGGCCAGAAACAAGGGTTGAATGAGAAACTAAGAACGTACCCAAGGCAGCAAGAACAGAAGAATTGAGACAGATTAATAGTTTGGGTGGCTACTGCTTGCTTCAGCAAACTCTATCCCAGCATTGGCCTACCCGAGGTTTAGCCTCCACAAACTTCGCAGCGGTTATCAACTCCATCGGGAGCCGGTTCTAGTTACCTACAGTTCCATAGGTGAAAGCTCCTCCCCTCAGGTGATTGAGAACTCTCTCCTCCGTCAACTCCAATGTAGGCCCCCGGCAACTGTTAGATGGCCGGCGTTCAACAGCGGTGTAGTCACCTGCTGGCGATCAACGCGGCCCTTAAGTATCTTGTAAGGCTCCGTTCTGTCTCCTCTACCCGTCCTGCCCTCGAGCAGGAGCCGGTCTAATGCTCTTCTCCTCTGCTCGCCAGCGAGGTCCCTTTGGCTAGTGAACACCTGGTGAGACTTCGTTGATTCTGTTTGAGAAGCCTGTTATCCCTTACCAAAAAGGGCCCCAAGCCTGGCCACAGTATTCTAGGTGAGACCGAACGAATGCCTCGTAGTACTGCAACGAGTCCCACGGTTCCTCGGAAGCTACGGTTTTTTCAAGCCGGCAAACTTCCCTCGAGGTCTTTTGGGTCACCGCTCAGTATCACTCTCCAGATAAGAAGCTGTTCGATGAGACCACTCCAGGGTCCTTTGCAACTGTCATTTCCATGATTTCACTGCGTTCGTTTGTCTTTCCCGGGTACCTAGCCACTTGAGGGTCTTGGCTGTCTACTAAGTGGACGCGCTTAGCGGCTTTTAGTGGTAAGTTCTGGACGATCGACAGGCGATACACAGTATTCTGATCCCGCTGCGTGGGCTCTGTCGCTACGAAGCTAACAACTTCCGCGTCACCTGCAAACGCGAAGCAAGGGTTTTACAAGCCTAAAACCAGGTCTTCCACGAACAGGCTGAGGAAAGTGAGTCCTAGGATGGAGCCCTGAGGCACGCCGCTCAGAAGTTACCCTTCCGTGGAGATGCTATCCTCCAACTTGACTTGAAAAGTCTTACCTTGGGGTGAACTATGTATCCACACGACGGTTCTCTGTGACAGGCCGCAAGCACCAAATCTCGTCAGCAAATGACCGTGATTTACTGAGTTGAGTGCATTCTCGAAGTGGAGGTAGAAGACTTCTATTACTTACACCTGTCAAAGCTTCGGGTAGCCTGCTACATGAAGCAGTAAGGTTCGACAAGCAGGATTCCTCGCGAACTGACCCTTTCTGATTTTTGGCGACCAGTCTGTGGGCAGCCGTGCGGTCAGCGGTTCTGTCCAGCTGAGCCTCCTTCATCACTTCCAGCCAATCGGCAGGTAGACTAACGAGCCTGCATTTGAGACAGGCTTCTACATCCCTAGTTTTCGAATTAGGGTGAAGACCGCTCTTGGCCAAAACTGAGGGAAAGCAACCTTCTTTGAGGTGGCATTGAACAACGTAGACAGCAGCCGATCTAAAAGCTCAGCCAGGGGATGGACGGTTGCCGGATGGACACAGTAGGGGCCCGCTACCTTAGTCCGCACCAAGCAAATTAGAACCTTGAGCATCCCAGGTAATATGACGGCTTACTCTGACATTAGAGATCAGCCGTGGTGACGATTTGTGGAAGGCCTAGGGTCTGTTTGTCCTCTCTATGCGCATAGTGGAAGTGGGGTTGGAATGGGTAAGCCCACTCCAGTCTGCTGGTGGCTGCTAAATCCCGAGGACCTCTCGCTTTCCTACGGCCACTCTCAGAGTCGCCTTGGACTGCACGAAACCGAAATACCCCTTTTCATTTACGTGGAAGGTTTTAGCTGAAATGTGCTCGAACTTTCTTCCGAACTCTTTCTGAATGCCACTCGACTAAGTTCTTTCTGCTAAATACAGCAGGCGAATTCTATGACCACCACTCTTTAGTATCTGGCCCAAGATGATTTCTTCCTGTGGATAGCCTCCCGGACACGACTAGTCTACCATTCCAGGGCAACTCTCCGAGAAACCTCCTAAGAGGCACTGCTCTGTCAGTCAGCAAAGGTAGGTCATCCGCAGCTTGCCTCAAACGCCACTGCAAAAAGTAACCAAAATATTTGGCCTCCCGCTCGATCTCAGCCCAATTCCCTCGACAATATCATCTGGTTTGTAGCTGAGCTTTTCATTCAGTGATGATTCTGGCCTGTCCAGATTCAGTGCAAAGGACCTTAAGTAACCCTGTTTCATTTGACAACATTCATATTACAAACAATATCATTTTGTTTGTACGAACTACCTCTACTCTAATTCCGGCCGTTTGTTTTACTGCTCTAAATCTGTCACAAATCGGACCCTCACCGTTTCCCCTGGCGTGAGTCGCCTGGCTTGAACTTCGTTGTGACTGTATTCCGTAATCTTGTATGTCTGTAATCTTTTGCCGCAATGCAGCTGCATTTACCGATTTGTTGTCCAACTCGGAGCCTAAGAGCCTAGAAGGAACACTATTGGGTTTTGGTTATTGTGAAATTGATCAATTTGTTGTACATGGTACGGCAGTTATTTGGGATCCATTTTGTTTTGAATTTTATCGAAATTGGTGTCTATGCATCTCGCAAAAGTTCCACCTGCTTGACCTTACAGTACTCAGTATTCTTGGCAACCGCTGAGACGTGAAATTACGCATCAATTCGGCAAATCGTTCCGAACCAAAGGACAGTACCCTTCAGATTAACCAAACCCTTTTGCCCGTAGGTTTTGGTCATGTTTTTTGCTCAAGCTATAGTATATCAGATTGTTCTGGGGTCAGATCGGTTTCCCATAGAGCTAGAGCTGATCTGTCGCCCGTTGAGTTGAAGGGGATAGGCTACAGAGAAATTAGAGTTGGGTAAGCAACGTAGGCTGCCCAAGGTGAGAATGAGACGGAAATGACGAAACTACCCTTGGCACTTGCTGAGGAAGAAGAAAACCTAGTCACCGGAGGTGAAGTCAGGGGAAAGTAATAGTCAGTGAACATCTTTTTTTCTACCTATGTGGTTGCCACGTGCAAAAACATCCACCACGAACAACAAGCTTGGTTCCAGCAGCGGAAACTGCAGTGGATTATCGTTTGTATTTACCCAGGGTGGAACTGGAGTCATTAGCCGGCTTCTCGTCAACGTATCGGAGATTTGTGAAGCAGTTTCAACATAACTTTGAGGTAACAGTTCGAGACGATGGACAGAGCCTACTTCATTTGATGTGTTACTGCAGGAGACTGGCAAGGGATGCCATTTCAGAATGTTTATTATTGCCCTGACTGACATGCTACAGGAATAGGAAAAACTTAAAGGATTTTCGTGAAAGGGAACGAGTAGTGGCTCATGCACTGATTGACGGTTTAAAGCCTGTGGTGGAAGATTCAAACGCGCCGGCCGAGTTGCCATCGAAAATGCTCAGTCATTAGGCTGTGCCGGCAGGGTTGAACCTCCCGTCAGGCCTCGACTCCCAGCAGGCCATGGAAAGGATTACTCAAGTGCTATCAACAGGTCCCCAGGGTTTATGGGCTCAGACAGTTGGTGACATTTAAAGCGGTGGGGAGGACCTCAGGTTTCATGATCTGCACTACTTAGTGTCCCGTGAGGCATGGGGCGCTCGAAGTAGGTTTGGTAAACTAGCTGCCGATAATGAGGCCCGGGTATATTCGCGATCATACGATTGAAGGAATCATGCGCAAGAACCATACATGGAAGCGACACTGTTCACAACGTAACAGGGCAGTTTGTTGCTGGTTGCAGCCAGCATATGCCTGGTATGTAATGGAACACATGCACTTGATGAACGTCAGCGCCTCCTGTCTCGTGATATGCCCGATCTTTGGACATTTGTTAGAGGAATCAAGGCTTGATTTTCGTGTCTCAAGTGAGGACGTCTGTCTGGCTACAGTCCTACCTCTAACCATCCTCAAAACCAGGTTGTCAGAAGCAGTACCATCGTGCTTTGAATGATGCACACAAGCAACTTACGGGCTAGTTCAAGCAAGCCTGAGCACAGGGACTGCAGCTGGGTGATCTTAGTGCGGACGATGCAAAAAAACCTGGCCAGTGGATCAGTGAATGTGCGGCTACTCTTAGGCCAGAATTTCGAGTTAATTTGTATTTTCTACCAGTGTAAAACACGTTTGAGCAATGCGTAGCCAAATTCGCAACGGATCCCGAAATCACAAAGGGATTATTCGTGAAATTCTACTATACTAGATTTACAAATGAACAATGGCACGAAACAGATATAAACCCCAATTATGCAACCACAAGGACTCGAAAAAATGAGAACCGAATTGCTGCTTGCGAGAAAGAAGCATTTGCTTCGCGCAAGTCCGGAACAAGGATGTGACAGAACAGCGCGCTGGGCGCGAGCAAACAACCATTGGTCCGTAATAACAAACGGTGCGTAGAACAAGACAATAATATAAATGAGTGAGTGATGTTAAGGAAACATGGAACTCCAGTGGTTTTTGGGTGATTATCCACGACCAGTCGTTATAACCAGTACGAGTCGACGGACCTGGGAGCTCCGTGAAGACCTACTTTTTGCTGGACAGCGGGTCCGATGTGGCTTTATTAAAAAAGACCTTGAGGACTTGGAGGGCCCGAAGGCATCCCCCGTCTCACTTCCGATTTCGACCGTAAGTAGACTTACCACTTGGAATTCGGGAATAACGGAGCTGCGACTGAATTCTTTGTTAAAAAAATGATTTTGTTAGTATAAAATGGGCCTTCTGCTTCGATAGACTACCAATTCGAGCAGTCTAGTACTACACATATGCCGACGTTTTATCCTGGCCTCACTCGCATTGCTTTCGAAGGCAGAATCTGAAAGATTCGAGAGTGCAAGTGCCTACGTTCCAGAAGCACATTGGGCTTTCAAGCAAAGATGCGGTGAAAGAAAACAACACTATGCTGTGCGGACGATTTTAGGATGGATTGTTCTTGGTCCGGTTAACCGGGAACCACGCTCTGTGAGGATAGCCAACTACATTGAGATGGGATTCGATCGTTTAGCGGAGCAGATCGATCGGCTATACAAAGTCGATTCATGTAATAGGGATGCATCAAAAAACTCTCATTAGAAGACAAACAGGCTGTTGATATGGCTTCCAATACCATAACCTTGTAGAACGTACACTATAAAGTTGAGCTTCCATGGAGACATCTTGTAGTGAGACATCTTGTAGTGAGACTTCCGAATAGTTACATTGTGGCCAAAATGAGGTTGAACGGCTTGAGGAAAAGGTTTGCGCGTGACTCTGAACTCTTTTGTAAATACTCTACAGTAATAGAGTGGTATGTGAGCAGGGGTCACGCCCAGTTGGCGCCCGATATACGGTTAAAAAGGGAGCTTGGGCCTGAGTGGTACTCGTCACATCAGGCAGTAACGAATCTAAGAAGCCCAACAAGTTGACGGCGGTGTTCGGCTCTGCAGCGGCATCCGGCGGACTTTCCTCGTGTGGTTACTTGCTACAGGGACCGGACAAGATAGCAAGCCTAGTTGGAGTGTTGCCTCGTTTTCAAAAGGAATCTGTCGCATTGACCGCGGATACTGAAGAAATGTTTATTCATGTTCGAGTGCCGACAAAAGAAGGAGGGGCTCTGGTGTTCCTTTGGTGGGAAAATGGTCAACCAGGTGGTTAGCTTGCTGAATATCAAATGAATGCTCACCAGTTCGGCGCCGCTTCCTCCTTACTTCGTGTTAATTTCTCCTTACGTCACTTGGCAAACGACTGGGGGGGACAGTATGCTGATTACGTCTCCAGGGTCGTGCATGACAACTCCCGGCCGTTTTGCGTCCTAATCTAAGCTGGAGAATTCAAGAGCTTTTGCTGTAAAGATGAGTGAATCATTACCGCGTGACGAATTTCAGCTCCAAAAATACGCGCGTATTAGAACGTGCTGAACATTTTACCTAGGTATGAGTTGGCCTATCCTAATGTGGAAATCAATATTTGCGTGCCAGTGCCGGAGAAGACTTTGGTATTGGAGTGGAACGCCTTAGAAGACAAGTTCCATTTTTCATTTACAATACGCAAAAAACCTCAAACTAGGTATGGATTGTTGACTATAGTGTCCTCGGTGTTTGACGCACTGGGGTGAGTTCCACCCTCCATTCTGCCGGGAAGGTTGTTGTCGCAGCCTCTCTGTCGCTCGAAGCCTGGCTTCGACGACCCACTTGGAGAAGAATAACTATGCTGTTAGAAAGGATGGTTAGGAAGCACAGATCAACCTTGCTCCTTCAAAGCTCAGCTTTGTACACTGAGAGGTGACTTATCAAACCGAGGCTCACAGCTTCATGTATTTTTTGACGCTTCTGAAGTTTGCTATGTAGTGGTAGCACATTCCAGAATGGCTCCAAAGGACATAGCCCCTACCTTACCCTGCTGTTCTTCAAATCAACGGCAGCTCCTCTGAAGACCGTAACGATCCCTTTGCTGGAGTGAGCCGCAGCAAGGCTGGCCGTTTGAGTCTCCCGAGTCTTACAGAAGCAACTGGAATAAAATTTGATAGGACCTACCACTGGATGGACTCCGCTTTATGTTCGCTGAAATTAAACAATAATTGAATGAGATTTAGTACGTACTTTGTGAGTTGTTTGGCTGAAGTCCATCAGTTGTCTGAATCCTGACAGTGGCGTCATGTCAGATCGGAGGCTAGCACTGCATACTAGGCATCAAGAGGTACTACATCACCTAGCGATGTCGGTTGCTGGTTGAAAGATTCTCACTTCCGGAGGATCGATGAAGCCTTGTGGCCAACTAGTCCCGAGGCTACTGCAAAATAGCCAAAAGTGGAGCTGAGGCAGCCTTGGAGTGCAAGTCTCACAATGTGACAGAACACTTGGACAAAAGCGCCTCTGGCTAGGTGCTGCAGTTGGTTTCACTTGCTGAAGTCGGTAGCGTAGCTAACCCGGTTTGGAATATGCGCCGCAGTCGTGAGAGGGTGCAGCACAGTTCAGGGTTTGGAAACTGGACCGTTGAAGTTACATGGTATTGCTTAAGCGGAGGTAAGTGTCATTCTGATTGTACAAACTGAAGTCTATGGTGAAGAGTTGAAATGGTTACTGAACAGGACAAATAACCCATGAGCTGACACACCTCCCATGAATAAAAAGCTACTGAAGCTTGATCCAGTTTTATCAAACGGAATGATTCATGCTTGAAGACGAATGAATTACTCCAATCAGCTCCAGGGTGCGTTTAACATCCGGTAATACTACCCAAGGCTCACCCGATTACGGAATCGAAAATTCGGTGGTATCACTCAATGGAAGGACATACAAAACCGTCTGAATCACTCGCAGAGATTAGAAAAAGTTTCGAATTTTACGGGGTGGAGCTGCCATCAAGCTTGCACTTGAAGGATGCTGGAAGTGCTGAAAGTATTTGGCATTCGTAGGCAAAGGAATGACGTGACATCGGCCCGCAGTCATTGTTCTACCAGAGTGGTTCCCCCTCAAGTATAAAGGACTGGATTATTTTGGTCCCTTTTTAGATAAACATGGTTGCAGCATAGAGAAAAGATATGGAAGCGCCGAAACTTGCCTGCAGATGAGTGCATTTCATATTGAAGTTTCTTATTCTTTTGGCTTGGATTCATTAATTATGAAGCCAAAACTTTTCACATCTGGGAGAGTTGGACCTTTCGAGAATTTGAGTGAAAATAGTATAAATTTGTTAGGGTCCAAAGGGAATTGGAAAACCCAGTAGGAAACCGGCGAAGTGATAAGAATGCCGGAAGATTCATAAAACGGGGTGTAACGACCGGTCGTGGAAAATCCCCGAAAGCCATTGTAGTTCCATGTTTTCTTAACATCACTCACTTGCCTGCACTATTGACGTGTCTTTACGCACTGCATGTTTTATTGGACCAATTTTCGTTTGTTCGCGTCCAGAGCGCTACTTTGTCATATCGTCGTTCTGGACCTGCGTGACGCACGTGCTCCCCGCTCGCACGCCGAAATTTGGTTCTCGTTTGTTGAGTCCTTGTGATCTCATTATTGAGGTTTGTATCCTTCTGGTGTCATTGTTCATTCAATAATCTAGTATCGTAGAATATCACGGATAATCGTCTTTTGATTTCGGGATCCGTTGTGAATTTGGCTACGCATTGCTCAAATGTGTGTTACAATACTCAATTGATCAACTTGGAACGAGAAAACACGCAAAATGCCAAGAAAAGGATCGAAGACATTGGAATCTGGATAGGAAGTAATACGGCAAGTCCTTGGGGAGGTTTTGAGTACCCTTGATTCTTTAGTTAATGTTAGATCGCCTAGTCCTGTTAGTGCTAGTTCATGTGTTACTGAGAACGATTTGGATTGTCAGGATGTTGATCTATATAGGCTGAGAATATTAGACCTAGAGCAGCAGTTGTTATCGGCTAGACAACGGGCCCAGTAAGCAGAACAAAATTGTAGACAGAAAGAGCGTGAGCATGAGACGAACGACTACGATACTTTGTTCATTATATTATCTAGTATCGTAGAATGTCACGGATAATCGGCCTTTGATTTCAGGATTCTTTGTGAATTCGGCTACGCATGGCTCAAACTTGTGTCACACGGGCTGCACATTGGCACTTCACCTCCCTTCCATGCTATCCATTATGGTAGCTTACGGGAGATCACGGTGCTTTCGGTTAGGAGAGGGCTTCTTTCAGTTTGTGAAGAACAGCAGAATGATGACGGAATATTGCCGACGTCTGTTGCTTAAAGAGAAAGTATAATAAACGGGCGACCGCTAGTAGCTTTATCATTAAACTGTCGTGATCTGCCAGTAGGCACATCCAGTGACCTTTTTTCCCGAAGTCAAACTCACGAGACAGTCGGACGAATTCGTCGCGGAATAGGATGATTCGCCAGAGGAGACAGGCAAACTGCCTTGCATCTGCATTTTGGAAGGGATGGACCAGTGAGTACTTCCACTTTCACTACAGCGGCAGAAATGGATAACTCGAGAACGCAACTTCAGCTCGGGCGATGTAGTGCTACCAGTTTCGGGGACTTTGTCCCGTGGCCGTTGAGCAAATGGAGTTATCGAAAGCATCTCAGCTTCGGACGATGGCTTAGTACAAAATGCAACAGTGCAAACTTACGGAGAATTAGTGCTCTGTGTCCTTAGAAGGATGTCTTAATAAAGGTGAGCCGGACACTTTTGACATGAGCTCAACAGCCAACTCTCCTCAAGTGGGAGGCAAGTCTGTTGAAACGGCGGGGACCACTGATAGTTAATCCACTGGTCCAAATGGAAGCTGCTATTGATGGTGATCAGGTTTTGGTGCTGGGATACAGTAGGGCCAGCCAGTGCTTGGGGCCAATTATACCTGTTGGCGCACAAGAAAATTCCATGTCGGATTTAAGGGGCCGGTGCAAAAAGGGTTCGAGTAACCCTGTTCCATATGGCAACATTCATATTACAAACAATATCATTTTGTTTGTACGAACTACCTCTACTCTAATTCCGGCTGTTTGTTTTACTGCTCTAAATCTGTCACAAATCGGACCCTTACCGTTTCCTCGGGCATGAGTCACCTGGCTTGAACTTCGTTGTGACTGTATTCCGTAATCTTATGTCTGTAATCTTTTGCTGCAATGCAGCTACATTTACTGATTTGTTGTTCAATTCGGAGCCTAAGAGCCTAGAAGGAACACTATTGGGTTTTGGTTATTGTGAAATTGATCAATTTGTTGTACATGGTACGGCAGTTATTTGGTATCCACTTTGTTTTGAATTGGGTCGAAATTGGTTGTTACTCGTGGCTCAAACGTTCTACCGGCTGGACTTTACATTCAGTGTCAGGCGGAGTACTCCTTGCTCACCGTTTTCTAGCAGACAGTCAAACTGCAGGTAAGAAAGTTTCTGTTGGTGTCATGTGATCAACAGGCCCAAGGTTGATGGGGGTTTCTCTCGCCTCCACCTGGTCCCCTCGGCAGCATGCTGGACCTGAACCCTACTATGTACTTAGCCCAGCAGACTGTGGCCGAACAACTCTCCAGGAGCTATTTTATTTACCCCGTCTACCCCTGGATCTCTGAGGTCCCCTACTTTCATCAATCCTCCCAGGCCCATAGGAGGCCGTAGGTATCGCACTAGCTGGTCATCTTCCTGTATTGGAGACGACGAGCTGCGGCAAACAAAGACAATTATCTGTTCTGCTTGGTAAGCTAGGAGGGCAAACAAAGTGGCTCCCATATAAGAGGTGTGCGGCTTGAGTTTCTGTCTCTGGCATGGGAGCCCCCTTATCCATTTGGCCTGTCCTTGCGGCTGACTACGAATTTGAGAGTTAGTTGGTGTGTGCTGTCCTCCTCGTCTCTTCAGTTAAACTTCCAGGACTTGGCATCAGTCTGCCGGGTCGTCCAGCTGCGCGCCCTAGTAATCCGTTTCATCTCAAGGGGTTTCGACTTTGTGAAAAGTCTCGCCTTTTCCCTCTCTTTGACTGACTTCGCGGCAAACGACTGACTCCTGACTCAGGTTCTTATACGGCCCTCTGTGGGCCGGAGCTTGTGCCCTCGCAGTTTGCTGTCCCAAGAAGTCTAAAGCACGACTCACCTTGTCCGGCTGAAGCACCAGCCTTTTATCAGCTTAGAACTCCTCTGTCAAGTCCCCTTTATTGTCCCCCTTTCCACCGAGAATAGGTTTTACCTGTCTGAGTTTTGTCCACCGGACGCTCTTTGGCAGTACCCAAGCCACCTAATTAATCACCGCCTTGATTGCTCGAAGATTTTTCATACCACGGACGGACGGATCATAGGCCTGGACGCAATGTTTCAATAAGGGTCTCACAATGGTCCCGTATACCTGTGGTAAGATCTATGGTCCTTTAAAGCTCATCGCCCACTTCATTCGCTATAGGGCGAGTGAGGCTATTTCCTCTGCAGTCTCACACCAGCTGCCTTGTTAGAGGTCCGCTGTAATAACCACTGCCAGGACACTACTCTCCACCTTTTGAGCAAGCGCCTTTGGGTTGTCTAGCGGGCCCATACAGAGATGGCGGGTGACCCCACTCATCGATGAGGAGTTGGCGTTGATTTACATTTGGAGGTGGATCCACTTCGTCGACCACGCACAAATGCTACGCAGATTCCTCTGAACGGGACCTCCTGTGACCAATGGAATCATTTTGACATCTGCGGTGAATTTGAATTATTTACTTTCCAGTTCAATGGCTGGGTCATTTATGGGCAGAGCGAACGTCGGGAGGTCAAGTACAGATCCTACCGGTATACAGCTATGAACTGTTACCGCGGTGGAAATATCTCTACACTCTCACCTGAATCTGCCTTTTAGCGAGTCCTTTATTGATCCATCTTCCTAAAGATAGAATAAGCCTGAATTCGTCCAGCTTACTCGCAAGCAGCCTGTACCTGCAGAGTCAGGCTTCTTTCGGGAGTCCAATTAGTGGACTTCAGCTCTCCCTCTTGCGTTTAGCTTCTTAGTTACTTCATCCGAACGGTGTGTCAAGTTAGACGAACATGACGTTCGGAGGATTAATCCGTGCTGGTTTGGTGACATCAACCGGTGGCCTTCCAAATGCTCTTTTATACGATCCCTGCCAATAGGCCTGACAGGCGAGTTTGCTCCTTTACCACAACGAAGAAATAGGAGCCGGCCGCTTTGGTGGAAGTTCAGGGTTGCGAGAGCATTACTGGTTCGTAGAAGGCTATGGGATCATTAAAATCTTCGCGGCACGCAGAACGCATGGGCTGCTTACGAGACAGTCAGCCAGAACATAAGCCCTGCAACCAGAAGAAAAGTACAGGTATGAGAAAAAACTAGCCAATAATGTGAAGACAGACCAAGAGAAGTTCTTCACTTATCTGCAGTCCAAGAAAAAGACTCGCAAATGCTTAGGTACTTTGGAGGTGTCCGAAGGAAGCATCACCCCCGATGATAAAGACATAGCGGAAACCTTACTTGCGTTCTTTCAGAGCCTGCATCGCCTGGACCATATGCTCAGAGCTGCGGGATCAGATATAGGGAGTACGCCTGTGCTTCAGGAGCTTACGGCAAGTGAAGGCGAGGTGCTCCACGAACTCAGGTCTTCGTGCAAGCACAAACTGGCCGGACCGGAAACAATCCATCCGGCGATTGTTCATCCTCTTTCCGTTATCTTGTCAGGGGCTATTAACCAGCTGTTCGAAGCGTCTCCAAGGGGGGGGGGGTGAGGTGCCCAGATGTTGGCATAAGGTCATTGTCGCAGCAGTACATAAAACAGGATCCAGGCGGAAGGCGGAGAATTATAGACTGGTCAGCCTAACATCAGTGTTGAGCAAGTGCATGGAACTTGTAATTAGAAAGCAAGTGTGCCCGCCTCTTGGTTACCAACGACCTGTTGACACTTGCACAACATGGATCTGTTAGAAAATATCGTGTCTCACGAATCTACTGAAGTTCTTAGGCGAGGCCACAGGACGAACAGATGAGGTTGCGACAGTAGGAATTTGTTATTTGGATTTCAGTGAGGCTTTCGACACCGATGGATTGTAAATTGCAGACCTTTTGGATGAGCGGGAAGGCAAGAGATTGGGTAGCCCACTTTCTAAGGAATCGCAACTTCTGTGTCAAGGTGGACTATTATATATCGAGAAAGGAGGTGGGTACCATTGGTGTGCTGCAGGGTCCGGTCCTGGGGCGTTTGCCCTTCCCCTTGCATATAAATGACCTGGCTGACGAACTGAGCAACCTGCCTTTCCCCTTTGCAGATGATGTCAAGATAGTGTGGTGCGCTTTAACACAGGATGTAAATGCGGCACTCAGACGAGCAGAACGATGGGATTTACCACTGAATATCGCCAAATGTCAAGTCCTGACCACTTACACAGGTGAAGTGAGCAGTACTCCGCCTAAAAGAGAAAGAAATAAAAGACCTAGTTTGATAGTCGTACAGGACCTTAAGCCTTCAAGACAGTGCCAGAGATCTGCCATTATGGCCAGAGTGGTTTTGACCGTGGTATGCAATACTATCACGTGAAAAAATTGGAAGTCTTTATCCCTTTTTACTAGGTTTCGGAGCTACCTCTTCTGGAGTATGGTGTGCAGACATGAACTCCCTATTTTGGCAGGGATAAGGAGTGCTTGAAGGGGTGCAGCGACTTGCATCTATAATGATCACCAGTCAGCGAGGGAAACCTCACGTCTAGCTCCTGGAGGATCCTAATTTCTCTTATTTAGAGCGGGGTTGACGGCGGGCCGACCCAACGGAAACGTTCAGGTTAGTGAAGAGGCTGTCGGGTATAGACCTGGGAGGTTTGTTCGGTTCCACCCCCGAGTGCGGCACCGGGGGATACAGTCCTAAGCTACAGAGGCATACTCAGGGCTTGACATAAGGGCTAAACATTTGCAAACGGGGTTGTACCTATGTGGAATAGACTGTCAGGGATGTTTTTGGATGCAGCAATGTACCAACTTTCAAGAAAGCTCTGTATTCGCACTGGAACACAGCTTTCTCAGTGCTAGCTGTGTGATCAAGGGTGGGGTAATGAGCCCCTGGTATTTTTGTCGATGAACTTAAATCTGTGAAGGTGATACTGCATCGCAGGTTCTGCCCTTCAGGCAAAACGTTCAGCTCCAAACGTTAGGAGCCAAGGAAGCTCGCCGACAACACAAGGATCTGAACGCCCGATTGGTCTGAGCCACTTTCGTCTTATGAAAACTGAACTGAGCTGAAATGAACCCTCCCCCTGACCTTCATTACCATCAACGGGAATTTTACCTGTCGACAGCTTTCACATGCCTTCCTGTCGCCCCTTGTGGGTTGAGGTGAAGGTGAGAGTGGCAGTCCTGTGGTACCTCACACTCTTCCATGGATGTGCTGAATGGGAGCCTCAGTGGTTTGGCTAAATGAACAGTTTCACTACTGCTGGACGAATTCCATCGGGCCTCGCGGTTTATCAAGATGTTTGGAGTCTTGGGATCGCAAAATTAGCTCTGAAGGACCTTGATATCCATCAATTCCGGGGTACGGATAATCTGTCCAATGGGATTTTTGGACTTTTCCTCGTCGAGTCTACATAGCCCTGAAGGAATCGCCGTAGACTCCCAGCCTTTTACTGCTTCGCGCAAGCCACTATTCCGATTTAATCCTTAACTCCCCCTACTGCTCTTCTGAAGGTAGCCCTGGAGTGCACGTAATTACATTTCGCCTTAGGTTTTCCGCCAACGTTCGGAGCAATACCGATTCAGTGGCTCAGCTGTGTTTTCATGGACCCCTTTCTGAAAGCCTTATGCTACTGGAAGACTCTGGGCCCAACTGTGCAAGCACCCGTTTGTCGGATCCCCGGCTTCCGCCTAACAGTCTTTTTACCCGACTGCCGGACCATGTGGCAGTTTTCTCATTCCGTACCTTCTTCAGGGGATCTACTTCACCCGCCATTTCTGAGAGTTTTTCTCCGACTTGCCACCATATGGTCTTCTCCCATTGGCACTGGAGACTTGATCGGGGGAGCGAGTTCCCTCGGCCTCTAGTAGTCTACCACGAATAAATTTCTCATAAACTTGCTCGGCACCCCTACACCTTGCGGGTTCACCCTAATTCTCGGGACAACTTTGCCGATTTTTCTAATCGAACCTTCTGTCCCCAGCGTTTCTGGATCCTCCAAACTCCCAGTGATGGCTCATTCAAGGAGTGACGGTGTCTGACCTGCTGCGACCTAATTGCCTGATCCGCTTGCGGATACAGTCTTCAGTTCAATGCCATCTCCCATTCCCCCTCCGAAAGCTCCCTCTGGGACCGCTTCGGCTTCCTAGTCCACTTCAGCTGTGTTTCATAGAAGTTCTTCACCTTTCACTTACCTATTTACTGGGATATGACAACAGTTATTCATCTTACCATTGTCTGGATATGGCTCCTAACACAGTACAGTTTCTCCAATCGGCAGCGACGGTGTTTCGGTGAGTGCCGTGACGTCGGTTCTCTCTGGTCCAGCCCCGAGCTCTGGCCACCTGCTCACTGAACTTGCAGCTTTCGTGTAAACTACGAGTAGCCTAGTCCTTCGATAACCTGCTCTTGGGCCACCAGGAAGGGACATTTGCCCCTCGGTCATCGCTCCCAAGGGAGTAGAAATTTGGTTTAGCGGGGCGGTCCTACTAACTTCATCCCGTTTATTTACTTTGCCTTCACTTACTGACCCGGTTAACTGCAGTATGCTTGCCTCGAGAGGAACGTGCGTCACCATCTGTGTCGTCTTGTTCCTGGTGCTCGCCACATTCATTTGGCTTGCGGTTACTGCCTTCGTAGCCTCAATCGCTGACCCCTTGTGATGGATCCTCTGGACTCGTTTTTGAGACGACTTCATCAGCACCTTGCTGTATCCTGTTGCTGAATGTCTTCCGATCCTGTCGGCTTTTTATCTGTCATGTATCATCGGCCTCGACCAAAATGATCCCAACCGAGCTGCGCCTGATGCTTTCAGCCACGCTAAGGAACCAGTCTATACATTATGGACTGGCAAATTCAAAAAGCCTGAGAAGCGGCCCATACTTCTGTGTTTCTTTTGTCTCAGTCCATTTTCTCAGCCACATCACTCTTTTTAAGGAGACATGTTCAGGGATATTCACCATCCGCAAGGGGTTCACTACGTAGCACCTCACGGGCCTCTTGTGCAGCCTGCTCTATTTTGCATGGGGTTCTGGTATGCTAATAAAGACTGCGATTCCGTTGCTTCCAAGAGCTATGTCGCCTGAGCGCACAGCTTGCTGACGTCTACTGCAGTTTTCTTTTTTTATAATAATAAAAATAATAATACTAGTGGTTTGCTTCGGGGAAAGCCGAAGCTTGCTTGGCCGCATGATCATAAGGTACAAATGAGTTCACTATGAGGACTGTTGGATACTCTTTTGGGTATACGCAGCTTCAAGCAGTGTAGTGGTTTTGGTGGTCTCGCGAATGGATTCTCAGCAGAATTAACCGTGAAGGTCAGCTGGAAACGTTAGCAATCATTTGGGGGCTGTACTTTGATCTCAAATGATGTCGACTGAATCTATTTCTGAGTCTATTTTTTACGCCCCGTGGTTTTCCCCGTCGAAAGACTTCTCCTTTAGTAGGACCATTTTTTATGTTGACCGTAGCTTGGATTAAGCATGCTCTCTCTTTTCCTTCCCCGGGCAGTTCAAGATCCCCTGTAGCAACCTAGTAATCCTGATTTGTGACAGCTTCCCGCAACACCTTGAAGGATATTTGAACCTCAGTCTGTAAATTTTCCGGCTTTTGCTACTGTAGAGCAGATTTTTAGACTTCTTACCACGGATTGTCTATTTCTATGACCTAGCTGCCCTCGGCCTAGGCAACAGCTTAGGATGTCCTTGAATCCAGCTTTTTCTCTCTCGGCATATCCAGGTTAACGCTTGGTATTAGCAGTACACCGAATAGTGCAACTTGGCCAAAGTTCTACATTGTGTATAAAACCGTAAATCACATGCTTCGCACATGATTCAGCTCTTATCGACGGGAAATTTTGTGCCTCGCTTTCCTACCATTAGCAAAACTGGTGTCACCTTCTCTTGTGTGTTTCTACAGGGGAAACGGAAGCACTTCGCTTAGCCATGCTAAGGACTAGCAACCGAGGTGCAGGCGACTAACCGGAAGTCTCCGTGCAAGTTAGCGAGATGGACCTGACAGATGAAGGTGTTTGAATCAAAATTTAGTACGGAAACACAGTGGGTATATGAGGCAATACGGTCTGCAGGCAGTAAACCGAAAGTATGATCACCTGTCAGTTTCTTTACTCAAAAACACAGAACAAAAGATCCGTTTTTGAAAGGTTTCAAGCCTTCATTCACCAATCGTTTCTTTTCAAAAACTGGGCTTCGAAGCGAAGTCATTCTGCGGTCAATCCAACCATTTTCACCTCAGTTAAATTCAACGTGCGCTTGACTTTGTGTGGCTTGAGCCCACTGTGCGTCCAGATGGTTGTATTGGATGTGACTTTCCGTATCTGCCAGTACTGCTTGCTCCAGAAGGAGGCGGATGCTTGCCTATCCACAAATGTAAACCGGTGGGGATTTTGGGCTCCTTGCTCATCAAGATATATCCGAATTATTCAAGCTGAGGCGATTTTCCCGGTAAATTTTGCGGAGTTTTGACCGCGTGCGCGGTCCGAAGACTACGCAGGCACGGTCAGAGAGCGATAATTTGTACTCGGTTTAGCTCCTAAAGGCTCGGCATTGGCCGAAACCAATAGAAGTTCAAAGTTTTCTCGGCTGTGTGCAATGAATTCAGCACCCACCGCCGTGAATTCGGCAATTTCTCCCCCTCTGCTCTGTCTAGCGATGTGTTTCACCAGTCTAGTTTTTGGCGAAATCCAGAAGGATGAAGGTTTCGTCACACCTCTCAGGAGGGAGACCACCGTCTTTTTGGGCTTTGTCACAATAACTTTGAGTCTTGCTTTAGCCCGCAGAACACCTGGTCCAGTTGCCCTCCCGGAGGTTCCCTTCAACACCAAAAGTCTGCCTTTGGCAAAATCTCTCATTTACTGTCTAGCATTAGTTGGAAGTTTCTACATACTTTGAACTTACAAGCTCTCAATTAAGGCGGTTCCATAATCCAGCTACCCTTTGCAGTGCGAGCTTCCTTTCCTGTCCATTAGTCGGCAGCCATCACAAACACATCTACGGCCTATGCTTTTGTTATACCCTGTGGAATTTCAAGGGATTTAGTGAGGTTCATACATGGCTGCCTATTTTCTGGAGGAAATAGCTTTACAATCTGCAGTCTCTGGCTGTTTACCTTTCCCCGCTGACCCTCCGACATCCTAGTGGATAGCAGCTGGAATTTTTCAAGACAGGCTGCATCTTTTTTGAGAGATGGTTTCCAAGCCTGTGCGGATTATTCGTAGAGAGGTCTTACTACTGAATGTACAGGGGTAAGAACAAATCTGCTTGTATGCAAGTTGTAGACTTAAGTTTAAGGAGCTTTTCGCGAGCTCCCTGGGCAGCCAGCCCACGCTCCTCTACCCATTTGAAGTCCACAATCAAAACTATACCCAAGTCTCTTATCTGTTGCTACGGGTCAATCTTCAAAGGTCCATTTTCTTCCGTTACGGTCAAACTAATTGATGCTCCGGTTAGTGGATGACTTCACTCGTTTAACGACCTATCCCACGCGTTTGCTACCTGAGCACCTGCTCAATATCTCCAGTTGATCTGATCCGACAGCCTCAACAGCATCTGCCAATATGAAGCAAAAAACCTCCAGTGCTTTTATCAATGAAGTCATGGAGAGAGAGAATAGAAGTAGTCCCAGACCTCATCTCTGAGGTGCACTACTTGTCACATATTGGACCATACTTTCGACCACCAGCCCTCAAACGAAGCTACCTGTTAGTCAAAAAGTCAGCTTCCCAACTACGTGGATGTCCCTCTATTCCATAGGCCTTAAGTTTACCCAGCAGCCTTTGGTGTTCCACCGAGCCAATGCCTTTCTAAAAAGCGGATAGCAGAATTCCACCATTTCCCCAATCACAGGTGGTGGTGTAATTCCATCCAAGAACCCCAGGAGGTGCGAGAGGGAAGATTATGTCTTCAAGAACTCACAGTGCGCTTCACTGAGCGGCTGGTATTCTGTGAAGTGCCTGCGAACGTGCATTCTTACCTGTTTTTCTAGGCATTTACAAAAAAGCAAGGCCCACAAGCCCGCAGTTTTGCTTCCTTTAGCGGTGCCGTCTTCATGGATAGATACTGCTGTATCTGCCCTCCATTCGGTTGGTAGTACATCCTGCCTAAAGGTTGCATCAAAAGGCCAGAAGTCATGCCCAACCATTTCAGAAACCAGTTGTTTTACAGTTGCCAAATGTGTGCCATCAGGCCATCCTGACATGCTTATATTCAAACCCTATAGTATATTCTGGTAGATCCAAGAGTCGTACAGCAATGGGGCACTCCAGGTACTCCTGAACGCTACTTTGGTTCAACCTGATGCCCTCAACCCTTTGGGTTACAATTTAGAGTCACTTACTGAGCTCCTCCTCTTTCCAAGGATCCTTGGAGATTTTTACCCACCGAACAATATAGGGATTTGACCAGTTCCCGTAAGGACAACCTCCGTCCGAGAATATCTCATATGTAGTAGAGGTTCGATCAGGACAAAAATGGTCCAGGCGCATCGCGCCTTCAAACTTGCCGTGTCGGCAGTTATCCTTCGATTCCAACAGTGCCTGTTGAATATGCAGTCCGAAGTTTAAATTCGGCTGGGAAATTCAGTTTGCATATAAATTCTTGTGCCCAAAAGCCGATCCTGCTCCATGTCACGTCAGGCCAGATCAGATTGCGTAGGACCATAGTGGCCGGGGACAATCGAACTTCCAGGGTTGTTTCGGTGGTGTGTACAGGGTTCGGCATCCACTACTGCGACTCCGTCAATAACTTCCGATTTTTTGCACAAAGTGTTTCATCCTCTCAGTTCAGCTAAAGAAAAAAGAAGCAAAACCACGTCTGACCATCCGGGAGATAGACGTCCATGTAGCGTGCGCTCCATCACACTTAATACCGCAAACCGTAGACCTGGGATATCTGTGGAGTATTTTGTGAATTAAAATTCCTCCTCAATGCTCGGTACCTCTACTTCTGTGAGTACCTCGTCCCACTTGGAATCCAGCATCATTTCATAATGCCTTAAAACCTGTATACTAACTACTTTTTTAGTTGATCCATTCAAAATTTTCACTACTGTATTGCCGGAGAAGCTTGGGCCGTTTATCCGCAAATTGATGTTGTTGTCTCTCGTTCTGCGATCGGTGGTTTGTTCAGATACATCGTCGGTACTCGTCCTCGATAAACTCCCCTATGAGGTCCCCCTTGTGCTTCCTTTTTCCGAATAATAAAAGCCGAATTTTCTGCAGCATTTTTTCATATGATTGCCACTTTCCACTCGGCCGCCCGCGTGGCCAACCAGTGAATCATTTTAGACAGGCCGCATCCGTGTCTTAAAAAAGTGCTCAAACGTGTACACATTGCTCTAACAGCGGCCACGCTACTGCCTTGTACATGGGTATAAGCACTTCCGATGTTCTGCATAAAAATGCTGAGCGCAGCAAAAGAGGTTCACTTCTCGTCTTCTGACCAGTCGACTTGCATCGTCCAGCGCACCCAAAGTCCGCGGTCATTTTGAAAGCCAAGACCTTTGTTGACCATGTCGCCTCAACTGTGGATGCCCCATTGTCTCCCGAAACCGTCACTCGCGCCTAGGCCCTGATTATTAGATGACTCTTGCTTCCGTTTAAGAGCAAATCTCACTTGTTTGCCCGAATAATCACCTGCGTCAGGTCCCTCGCTAAGTCATCGCCACCTCCTGATCCCAAAAATGTTTTACTGTCTGCAAAAGGGGAACATGATGGGAATAAATCCTTCGCTGAATCATTTGTGTAGGGGGAAAAAAGTGGTGAGCCCAAAATAGATCCCAGAGATACTCCGCCAGTTATCTCTACTACTTTTGAACTGAAAGTTCACACTCCAATGCGGAACGTCCTGTTGACCAGGAAGCCTAAAGGCCTTTTTCTTGAAAACCATTCTATCCCGAACGTCTTCAGTTTTACTATCAATAGGCGATGGCTCGATGAGTAAAAGGCCTTGCCCGCGCCTGGATAAAGACTTCGACTATCTTGGCCTCTTCAGTCGGGCATTGACTTTGCCCGAGAATGTTATAAAAATCGGGAGACAAGGTTTATCCTTCAAAAGCCCGTGCTGCGGCTCCAGAGCAACTTGTGGTTCACTGAGTGTTTGCATGCGTTCCATTATCATCTACTCTAACCTCTTGCATAGAATGAATGTGAGGCTTGCAGGATGGTAATTCTCCTCATCTGACCGTGACCATCCCTTGTGGATAGTCACAACTGTCACCAAATTCCAGTCCAGCGGCAATACCCCTCGACTGATCGTGGCATGGTAGGGACGACGGGCATGTCCACTATCATGACAGTCAATGGTTGTTTGATAGCTGGGTGTGTAGCGTCAGACCCCGGCAAATTACGTATGTTTGATCCCTCCAGTAATTCCACTGCCTTTTGTTTTATTATCTGCCCGTTGGAAACGGTGGGAGCAGACGCCCGTGTTTCGGTCGACGCTTGTTTTCCCCACATGACGCTTATATACATTCTCAAAGTGCCGGCCCAAGGCAGCGGCTTTGCACTGATTATTTCTACAGATTTTGACACCATCGCTCAAGCTTAAGAGTCCAACTTCGTTCCTGAACAAAGCCTATGGTTGGTCGTATCTGTAGTGGCCCTTCCAGCTTCGTTCAACCTCATTTGACTGGTGGTGGTTCAAATGCTCTCTTCACTCCTCATTGGAACCTTGCGGCTAACTTTCTACCCTCCTTGCACTGCAGCCAGGCCATTTCGCTACCAGCGGCCAAAAGTCCCGCCAGCTTTTGCCCCTTTTCTGCCTGCTGATTGAACCGCCTGCGCCCAACAAGCTAGCTTTTTCTGAACTTGAACTCTTGAAGCGAAGCAAAAGCACACTGCAGCTCCAGGTTTCTCTTAATCCTCTGCCGCATCTGCTTTGCTCCAGCTTTCCCGTCCGCTATGTCCCGGTCTTGTTCCGCGGCCTTAGTTCTGAGCTTCCCAATGCTTATCCATACGAAACATCCACCCAATTTTCCGACGGTTTTTGCATGGCTGAGACGAACAGGATATTTCGGCGGTGACGATCTCACTTTTGCCCAAGTGCGGCAGCAAATCCGACCCATCTGTGCCACTTTCATGCCTCGCTGTCACTGGGTCCGGGAGTGCAGACTGCTGCACTGATGTGTTTTGTTATCCTTCGAATATGTTGAACCGCAGCCCTGTGGTGCATACAGTCAAGGAGGCCGCTGCTACTTGGTCAACGGGGCATAGAACAGCAGCATGGGTTCCACATAGGCCGACTGCTTTGCGTACATCAAAAAACCGCCAGGGCTTCTCTACTTCGTCAGCAGAAGTAGAGATTGACGGCTTCGCCTACGGCCCAGTGAGAAGCTCGTACGCTGGGCTTAGTCCGTCGTCTTGTTAGTGCACTGTTGCGAAGTACTCTCGCAGTACCTCGGCCGGACTGGAAGGCTTGCAACACAAAACACAGGATGGTTGATTGTCAAAGATTCCTTGAGGCCACGACTGATGAACGTTTGGAAATGACTGGGGCAGCTGGAGCCCGTTTCATATCCCCCAGAAACTCACACCGAGCAGTGATTTGCCGAGTGAAAGTGAGATGCGACCGAGAAGGCTGCAAAGGCGGATATCACTGATTGATACACCAAGTGAAAGCAGCCTCATCTGGCAGGAACCTGAAGCCTGTTTTGCTCTGCTAAGTATCCCAGCCTACTCAAGAACCGGTTCGTTTAAATGAAGTCGCCGCAAGAATGGTAACCCCTAGTGGGGTGACTACAGCCCTAGCGTTTGTGGACAGCAGATCTCATAAGACATCGGCGATGGAGCACTTTGCTGGGAGGCGACAACTTGAGAGGGCCTCAACGCTTATAGCAGTGAGCACGGCGGGCGGGACTGAGGTCATGGGTGCGGGCCGTGTGCGATTGCGATTCGTCTCTCCAGACAATAACCAACATTTCCGATCCACGGAGGCAATCACACTGAATGATCCAGCGATACGGGTGCTGAAGTCAATGGACTCGACTTTATCCAAACGGCTCCATCTTCAGGACGTAACGATCGTAGACTGGGAGGTTGATGAGGTAGGTCCTCTTCCTGGTTAGGACGTACCAAGAGCACATTGAAAGCTGTACCAGAGCGCAGGAAATTGCCAAGAGCCCGATACAGTACATACAACACTGAGTTAGATACTATACAAACCTGCTTTGCCCCTTTCGTCTATAAAACAATCATTGCACATGTCACGTGGTATGTCACACCACTAGCTCTACTGCGGAAGACTCAGAAAAAGATCACATGAAAACATGTGCTACTACTTCATTTCCTGGAAGATAGCGTTGCTAAGGAATTCGTCGAAAGGAGAGTCCGTCACAAAGTCCACTTTATTTGAAAATATAAAAATTACTTTTGACAAGACCTTGCTGCAAAGGGAGGTCCTAGGATCGGATGTCAGCAACCAGGTACACCCACCACCCTCTGACCCAGTGCCTCCCACTCCGCCTGAACAATACCCACCATCAATAGCTCTTTCAGCTCTCCTGCTGACCAGTTCACCGGCGGAAAATGTGGACCCAGATTTGTACCGTTCTCCTCCAGCACCATAAAGTCCTTCTAGAAGACTCCATGATGCACCCCAGCCTCTACTAAATTTTACCCAAAGCCGAGCAATACAGCCCCTCTTCTCAGCCAGCTTCTATTCACTCCCTGTTCTCTCCGCCAAACGAGCCAACGAATTGTCCGACTCCAATGTGTCACCCCGCATCGACCAGACAGCTTCAACGTTGTCTCCTAGAGCTTCGGTCACAAGGTCACCCCCGTCAAGTGCTTCTTCTAGTGGCCAAGACCTCCCATTCACTGACATGGTCACGCCCCCGGCTTCAATCTACGGTCGACCTGTGACCTCTTGCGCTCCAGATAACCGGCCTATAACCTTTCCGCATCATCCATTACTGCATAGCTCACCCTGGGGCTAGCCCGCCAGCACATCTGTCTGATTCCCCGGAGATCCGCGTGCCCAGCTGCTGCGCACCACATCCTTCAACCCAAACATCGCCGTCATCACTTCTACAGACGCAGTACCACACCTCAGTGGCTAGCTCTACTAAACCCGAATCAATTAGGACGAGTTACCAGCTTGGTTGCCAACCTGTACTGCAAAATAAGGACCGAGCCTGACCCTGTTCCACCCCATGATAAGCTCACTTTCACCCCTCTGCAACTTCAACATCATCTGCCCCATTCCTGTCCAACATCGCAGTATTCTCTTCTGACCCCACTGCAGACTATGCCAACTGACCCTTCATACCGCAGCCTCTTCCATCAGCGGCCTTTTTGCTACTAATTCACACCCTCACACATATTCTGTGGAGCACTGTGAAATCCCTGCCGCTTCAAAAACTATCCATAACAATAAACCTGTCTCACTTCAGTCCCACTCACCCTGTCATTAGTCACCCTCCTCACAAAGCCGCTATGAAAACCATGGTTGCTCTTCCACCACCGCCTTCCACCCCCATGCTGAACCCTTAGCGTACCCATTAACCCCCCCCAGCGTTTATATGCATTTGTCCCTAAGGTCCCACCCAGAGTCACCATGCCCTCCTCCAGATCTATTATCCCGCATTACCAACCCACCTCAGCATCCAGTTCTAACCTTTACTAGACTTCGTGAGTGTTTAGCCGTCACCGATGGTATTCCTAACGAAAATTTCCTCCCACATACCGACCCACTACCATTACTAATAACATCCCCCGATTTTATCATAGTTTCCCTCCAAAGGCTCCATTAGACACCGCCTCTGTATCTCTTGATCGCTTATCTCGCGCTACTCACCTGTCGCAGCATCCAATGCTGCTCCCAATTAGTCTTCCAGTGTCTCACCAAACACACATCCTACGGCAGTCACCCCCCCCCGATGCCTCCGTAGACGGGACACCCTTCAACCAGGCCTCCTATAAAGACGACCATACCTAACCCTACAGACCTCTACCACGCAACTCACCTGATAATCTCCCCAGCCCAGTTACTACTCCACCTGCTAACACCCCAGTGGTTGACAACCCGGCTGCCGAAGGCTCATGTGGCTCCATCAGTCATTCACTGGCTTCACATGGAGCCTTAGACCCCTGTAACCTCAGTAATACAGGCAGGGTTTCCCTTATGCTGCTGGAATGCCATTCTCTATTGAAAAGATATTGACTCAGGGAAAACCTAATTGCTTTTAGCTTTGACATTGTTACGGTGACAGGAACACGGTTAGCCGATCACATCCCAACGGACGTTGCCTCGATGGTAGGTTATAATTCATTTCAAGTAGGCACAGTGAACCGCCGAAGCAGTGGTTTTCTTGCATACATTGAACAAATTAACTACCACAATCCTCTACCACCCAGCACTCGACTGTATCCTTTACTCTCCTCGGCTCTCCGTCTAAATGCCTGGAAACGAGATGCATATTGGGTGCGTCCAAAGATCATGTCAGGGGACGTTAACACTCACGGTATTTCTCGGAATACCATGACCGGCCCCATTTACCAGCTTTCTTTCTGGACACCTACGCTGCGGGATCGACACAGCCTGTCTCCACCCAATCAACGCATAACAATATCCTTGACTTAGTTTTTACTTATGGCCCCTCAGACTTTAAAGACCCCGTCACATAAAACTTTTCCGGTAGAGACCAAACTGTTCACGTGCCACTTCGCTGTTACGCAAGAATCATGCCTACCTGAAGTTGTTGAAATCCAGATTCAAAACACTCATAGAATGTCTAACCAGGCCCAGTAGCCGATTCGCCTCCGGGGCACTGACTAGTTCGACTTCTTCCTAACATCCGATCCACAAAGGGCAGCTGATTTGTTCTATGCCACGTAGCTTACCTCCGCAAGGCGCCTGACCCCAACCGTGAGGCATATTAGAGCCTATGCAGGTAGAGTGGTGAGGGTAGTGGGGAAAAGGGGCTAGGTTGACGGATTGGGCAGAGTGGGTTGAGAAAGCAGGGGCGAGGGCTGTATTCCGGTCATTGATTTTGTACTGCAAAGTAGAATAAATTGACCTGATTTTATGGAGTGTAGAGTGATGACTGGTGTCAGGAATTCACTCCGCCATCCAGTGGGACTTTCATGAGGAATTGTTACTCTGGTTATAGGGCCATGATCACTGGCCAGCTACGTACTGTGCCCCTTGTAAAGTCAGCAAGCATGAGTATAGGTTTGGAACATTGCCAGTCCAATTGACCAAATCGCCTATTCTGCGCGGTAATCCGGGAGAAACGTCGAGTTGGCCGATGGCTACCTAAGTAACCAGTGCGATCTGAAAGAGGTCATGAGAGCGACAGTCTGGAAAGTGTTCCAGCTGTGGGTCATAGTTAACTTTTTAGTAGGAAGCAGACAATGAGCGTTTTGTTATCTGACGACCAGTGAGCCCATCTGTGGGGGATCAGAGGAAGAAGGATGGTAGTCTTCTAGGGCAGTTGGGCGATAGTAGAGATACGGGGAGATATCAAGCGCAGGCTTAGCCAGAGTGTAAGACGTTTAAGTTGGTAAGTGGTGGGTGGAGAGGGGGCCCATTTGAGAGCCAGCAATAACACAACAAAAGAGAGTGGGATCAAGAAGGGGAATGGAAAAAAGGAAGACAGCTGTCTGGTCTTTACACCAGACGTGGGCGAGGAAGGCAAACAATGAAGAGGAAACAAAGTACTCGGAGTTGAGTTGAGGCTTCTCCATGTGAACGCAAACTTGCTGGTATTCCGTGGGGTTATGAGAAATCAGAAGTATACAGATTTTGGGTAGAACAGGGTCTTAGCTAACCATGAGCACATGCGCGGGTCAGTGAGTCTTGGCTATTGGGGGATAGTAATCTGCGTGATAAAAACTCGAGTTTATGAGAAAAGTGCAAGAAAAGCGCGATGAGACTTCTGATTTCTGGCCGAATAAACAGAGTTTAGATACAGCAGAGGTAGCCACTCCCGCTAAACGAATTATGTGAGCTTCTTTGTTGATAACATTGGTTTATTTTGGAGAGATCCGAAGCATACCGGGTGCATGTTGGGATGGTACAAACAATGTTGTGGACGGATATTTCGTTGTAATATAGAAAAGCGTACTACTGTCATATGATAAATAGCCTCGAGAGAGGTAAATGAGAGTTGGACGCATGCACGCCAGAGGATAATGGATATACCTCCTAGACGGCACGGTGGTAAGTTTCGTGGGTGGGCTATAAGTAGGAAGGAGGAATGATGACCACATCAATATTCAGTGTTTCATCCTAGATATCAACTTTTCTGGGACCAGTGGGAGCCGCGGCAATGATGTTAGTCGGGTCGACGAATCCGATCCGTTTACTGGCACGAATGGGCTGATGAGATGGGAACTGCCTAAATGTGAACGTCCCAAGCTAGATGGTTCACCTCCACAGCACGCCCCGTTCATTCAGCAATAAGGGAATCATGCTGGGAGCTGAGCAGTGAAAGGCTGTCGGCTTTTGAACTACCTCTTCCAATACTATGAGGAGGAAGCCGAAAAATCCATTCGGGTTGGAGTTTATCAGCGGGAAGGAAGGATGCTGAGAGGAGGATTTAGCCAGAAGCACCATAAAGCAAGTTTTATGCTAGATGAAATAACTAGGCCGGGCATGATTGCCCAAGACTCAGGGGCCTCGACGTCCCACGCTAAAGCGTTGGCCAGTTGCACAGATGCGTTGAGGCAAATAGGTTTTTCGAGTGACCTCAATTCGATTCAAGCCGTAGAGGCTGTTTTGTGCGAGTAGCCTCGGCTGGTGGCAGTTAGGTGGGTATAAAGGGCCGGCGAGATCTATCAGACAGACAACGAACCAGAGTTTTGCGATCTATCAGTTTACAAACGCTAGGGCACGTTTGCACGTTGATGGAGCAAGAACGCGTTAAATGACTATAAGGAGAACCGTTTGAGCAATAAACCTCCGCGGTACTTATGAATGATGCCAGTTGCGTTAAGCGTCGCGGTAGACGTGACCTAGAGGACTGTGAAGATTCTCAATCACTGCAGGCGGAAAAAAGCTTGGAGTATGTGTCTGGATTAAAAGCATGTTTCTTGTTTTAGCTTGGGCCATCATGCCGAAGGATGTCAGTTCAAGGGGCTGTGTGGAGAGTGGAATTGGGATCGCTGGCTTCATTGATTCTGCATGAGAAGAACAAGGTTCTGACCCTCAAAGCAACTTGTCAACTACTTCCCACGGGTCTCGGTATCACCTAAGGGATTATACCAGTCACTAATAAATGTCCAAGCAGGTACTTACCCACCAGTGCGCTGCTGGACGCTAGAGCAGATACCCCTTTCAAGCACCACAATTCCGCTGGACCTTTGAGTCAGGTAGGGGAAACATCTGAGAATAATTTGAACACTCCCACTGCGAAAGCTACACGGAGTTTTGAAGAGGTGTCATTGAGTCCGAGGTATAAGGATGGTATCCAGGTGGTCAGGGTGATGGACGCTTATATAGCTCCACCAGAAACGGAGGTACAGGCCGCAGCACTTACCCAGAAAACGTTTGTACAAGGGAGTCATTTGACAGGAGTATAATTTTCGTCTATTTGGGACCCAGTAATCGGAGGGTCATTCGGCCTGGATGTACTCTGGAGCATTGGGTTTTAGAACAGCGGTGAGGTTTGGAGGTAGACCCTAATGCTGGCCGCACTCCTCAAGATCAAGTTATGGGAAGTCCCTTGGATAATGGCCGCTCCAGCAAATTTAGGTTACGCCACACAAATTCTAAGGGATATTGAGAAAAACCTGCAAAAGTTTTTGACAAGGGTTTTGTTGGCAGTGATCCTTTCAGGGCCTCGCTGTCTGTAGGGAACGAAAGGATCATCCAGAATTTTAAGAGGTCTTTGTGACTTGAGGAAGGATTTCTTGGCTTTGCCTTGCCATGGGAGGAAAATAACGTCGTGAAGGTTTGAAGTCGGCCGATCGCTTCTTGTCACCCAAATGTTTTGGGAAATATAGTTCTTAAGTGTCCAGAGCTCGAGGTTAGAAATATTCATGTAAGCGAACGCTAAGTTGGAACAGGATATGCCGCGCGTGTGCCACAAGAGCCCATAGTAGATGAGTGAGTGAGGTGTCATATGCCATATCAACAGAGCTGAATCCTTAAAAAGCTGGATAGGATTGGGTTGTCCTTGACTCTGCTGTGGTATTCCAAGGGAATCAATAAACTTGGAATGTCAGCGCACTCATTTGGAGCAGTTTAATCACCATTTAGTGCGAGCATTGCTCTGAAGAAAGCAACTGTGTTTTCCAGGTGCCAGTTCTCGTCAGTGGTATCACGAGTAGCTTCGAAGGATATTACCGTCGCTAGCTGTTTCACTTTCATTACTATTGCGGCAGAAAGACTGCTTGATGGGAGGATTTCGTGGTTGAATATTTCTGGATGGGCTTACGTCAACCCAGTGGCCGATTGCCAAGGAGGAGGTTTTAAGTGCGATTCCGTCTGGTGAAGGGGACAGATTGATACGGGGCCGCAATGGCATGCGCATGATGTTCTGGATGTGGATGTGAACGGTAAAATACACTCATTCTGTGATTCCTCCGAAGCGGGCAGTGCAGCAATGTTCTGTCTCGGGGCCGTATCCTGCACATGAGAATCGAGGTGCAAACTGATGTTCACTGAACCGCTTGTTGCGCCTCCGAAGACTGTTCCCATACCAAGGCTGGAAATGACGGAAGCTGTTGCTGCTGTACGAATAGGAATAATTGATAGGAGGGAATGCTCCGAAGTTGTGATCCCTATTGTTGGGCCGATTCTGTCGCGGATTATTTTCATACGAAGGGAGTTAAAGGAAGCTGTGCTTTGTTTTTTACGATTCGAATGTCAGACTTCTCGCGCAGTAAAGATGTGTCAAGGTAGGGGAACCCTGCAAACTTGGCCTCCCGAGGGAAGCGGCTTGAGGGGAGGAACCGTCACCGATGGTGTCGTGGTCCATGGATTTCATGGTCCTCTGGAATAACTGAATCCAAAGATAAAATGGTTATCAATGTGAGACCTGAATTGGTGGTGATGAAGACGCTTGCGGTGGTCAGCCTAACGAACCCTGGATCGTTTTTAGTCAAATTTTAAGCGCCCATTGGTCCTGGGATAATTTGTTGGTAAGCACTGCGGGGATGCTGGGATATGAGCAGTATTTCGAAGTAAATCCAATGAACGATGTGATATGCCACAGCAAGTGCGCGAGCTAACGGCTCAGGAAAGGAGCAACAGCTGTAAGGCAATTGTTAGGCTGGCACCAGGAAATGCTTTCGCGCAGAGCTGAAATAGACGGAATGAGGCGATTCTAAGTCCAAGGAATCGAAATTCATGCAAAGCAGTCCTATTCACATGAACCCGAAAACGAGACCGAGATTGGTTCGTGGCTTCCACAGTAAGAAATAAAATCGAAAAAGTAGAAATATGTAAGAAGTTCTAGTATTTAGACAGATAGAACCAACGATAAAACCCAATGGTTTGACGTTTCGTAGTCAAAGCAGCACAGGCGGAGATGGTCTAAGGCCAAATTTGAATGTCTCACACAAACAAACAAAAGTGCAGCAGTGTTGTTTATAGACGGGCTCAGCATGGTTATGCCAAATAAGTCATATCCACAAAGCATGCAGAGCATTGAGAATGATTTTCAATGTTAATCCTTTGCACCGCCGACAAAAGCCGCTCCACGAGAGTTACTATCCTACGTTCAGGGGGGGGGTCAGGGCTGTCACCCCATCTACCTATACTTTACATTCAATGCCCGTGGTCGCTAGCTTTCTGCATTTCCTGCGTGAACCATAGGCTACCGTCGAGGTCATCGTTTCCACAATTCACAGAGAATGAATTTCATGCTCCGCTGCACAACTTGAGATCGGCCGACGCATCAGAAGACCAAAGCACACATTTGGACGCACAATGGAAGTTCAAGACTTCAAGGGTAAAACGTTCTGCCACGCGGGGTAGGGCTACTTATTTAGGCAGAAAACTATAGTAATAATAATATTAATAATGGTGTATTTCGGGGACACTTGAAGCACGCCTGATTGCGTGATCACATGGCACAAGTAGGGCCGCAAAAGGGATTCTTGGATATTCATTTGGGTATATGCAGCACAAAACAGTGTAGGTCTTAGTGGTCGCTCGAATAATTGCCCGAAAAATTTTAATTTGGAGGTCAGGTGGGCATATTGCCCAGTAGTGAGGGTATTGGACTCCGCGATCGGGATAAATAATGAATTAAAACAGGAATGGAGTTAAAACGCGCGGTATTTCGAGTAGTATCGACATGAAGTCGCAGGGGAGAGTATACTGGCAAAAAACCATCGGAAACGCACTGACAAAAAATTCAAAAATCCTTGGTGATGACGGATACGCACTTGAACCGATAGCTCGGATGACCCGGTGGGTATCAGAAATATAATACCGGAGGAGTTGCGAGGAGTGCTCTGAGGAAGGGAATTGCGTAAATGAAACAATTCGATCGGGTTTATCACCGAATTAGTACTTGCTATTCTTCAAGGTCTTGTGAAAGACGCGCTTATAAAGGGGTGTATGTGGATGCCCGAGCCTGGAAATTTGGTGGAACAGAGTGGCGAAAAATGATAGATGAATGAAGTGCTGCTCAAATAAATAGTTCGCTTCAGGTTAATTAGTGAACTTAAGTTGACAACGGGATGGACGGGTGAGTTGATATACGATGACCTCATGGGGTCATGTGAGGGCGGTGCATAAATGATACTGTCAAAACATGCGGACGATCGTTTAACGGGATGTGCTGATAAGAGCCTGAAGTGGGGCCTTTGGGTAACGACCAAAGGGTCAATAACTTGGCATACCTGGAGCTCATTTCCAGCGAAAGCTTAGAGAAATCGCCTTCGAAGTGGTCTTCGGCATAAACGCCCAATTGTGGAAGGCTGGCGGAAAAATGGCAATAGGAAAAAGGTGAGTAAAGTGACGTTCAACTATTGGTTTATCGGAGGTGACTACAATACTGAGAGATGAAGAATACAAATTTACAACCAAGTGGGAATAATAGCGGTACGTATGTTTGATATCTGACGGAGTCAGCTAGGAGTAGTACATTGCTCGAACCCTCGAATAGCGCAGATAATTGTGTGACCGGGTACGTTAAGGAAAATCCAACCCAAGACTTTGGGGGACCAACCGATTAACGGCAGCCTGAATTATAGGTACTTGATTCTCAGCTAAAGATATAAAAAAGGCACTCAATGGATTGTGGTGCAGGTGGCTGACCATGATTTTCTGATGGAACAGCAACAGAGGTTCACAGATCAGTGGAAAGTGGTACATTTAGGAATTTGTCCGGCTTCGTTGGTGAATAGTTTTGAAGCATCTAAAATTGGTAATAATGTGGATGCTTGAGTTCAATATTTAGCGGACTGGTAGAGTCGTATAAAAGTGGTTCGTGTAAACAGCTCTCAGGAAGTGTAGGTGATTGCGTAGCTGGATATTCTGAAGAAAGTCTGACATGAAAAACTGAGGAGGCAGTCGAACCGTTTATACCCTGGATTGTAGACACTTCATTACCAGTGCGATTGTCATGAAATGCAAGTGGTTGAATTACAGAAGATGCAGGGGAGGGATGAAGTGGAACGGAGAGCTCGTGTTTTACAGATGAATCGCTGAGAGGAGGACCATTTTGTGTTATGTGGTGTTGTTGCCAGGTGAGAAACGAATCTTTAACTGACGGTTTTGTTTAGATAAAAAGGAATGATGACACAAATTTCACAGTGGATGAATGGTCTTTCCAAGGGTATATCAGAAATTGATGTTCATATTAACGATGCGTTAAAAGTGAAACCGTTCCACGTTTCGGGGTACAGAATCCAGTAACTGGACGAAGCATGATAAAGGCAGACATGGGATCAGTTCAGACAGATAAAAGATAAGTCGAGAGATATAAATGCCAGTAGTCGCAAGTAGTATGGTACATTTCTGAGCCGAGCGAGTATATGTACATATGTTATTTGGAACTTGACGGGGTGTATGGCAGATATTGTTCAGGGGCGCTGGAAGGGGCAATGTGTGGCAGCAAGAAGATGAAAGAGATGTTGTTTTTCAATCTGCAACTGGTGCTAGTGGGTGAGGCTGGCCGTGCTCTGGACACCCAAACTGAAAGCCACTTCTGGTGTCAGGAGGCACAATCCGCCAGTCTAGTTGCGCTCGTACATCACCGCAGTCGGCCTGCATGCCCGATGTGCGCTGGCCAAAGCGGTGGATCTGACCGCGCCCCACACCGTTGGGATTGACATGAGTTTTCTTGGTAGCATCAAGCGGCCGTAGGTTTCAGGTAGTCCGTGATCAGGCAACCAGGGACCAGGGGATCCCGGAACATAACCAAAGGAGCATTGGTCAGATAGCGTACGAATAGCCGACGGTCAGGTAGATGCATCGGCCAGGTAAGTGACCGGTGTGGTTTCGAGAGTATTAGGAGTCATCGAGTGAAATGTACTCGCCAGTGAAAATCCGGAAATGGAGAAAAAAGAGAAAAACGCAATCTGGGATGCTCCCAGCTGAGGATAAATAAGAATCGATACAAAGAGGCAACAGTAATAGGCGGTGACTCTCTGAGACTAGTTTTTCAATTGCAGAAGGCAGAAAAACTAAGGTTGTTCATTTGATTTCATCTTTCATAGACCGCCGGTGTTTGTGCGATTCAAAAGTCTAGACCCTTATCATAGACTTGGTCATCGGGTATCTACATTTAGGAGCTGTAAGGTTTGGGTAACCGTGAGGAATTTATCTAACGCACTTCTAAACCGATGACTGCAAGTAGAACTGCCTATTTCTAACGGCAATTTATTCCATAATTTAGAGTAAACTGTAATGAAGATGTGTGAACGTAAGCTGGTGTTGGTAATGGGGGTTGATAAGGTAAGAATTCTAGAACGTAGTGGATAGCCAGAAACAAGCGCAAAGTGCAATGGATTAGAAGTATATGTCCGGCTGTGAGGGATGTTATACAGGAAGATGACGTTCAGTTTCATACGGCGAAACCATACAGGGTCTAGTTTAAATAAATAGCAGCTTTCTCTATAAGTGAGGGGCGAGCTCCATCCAATCAGCTGCTTAGTAAAACTACTTTGAACTGATTCGATGCCAATTTTGTCTGATTTCCGCATAGTAGAAAAGATCAGTGGGCAGCATTCAAATAAAGACCTGATGTGAGGTTTATAAAGGAAGAGAATGCAGTCTCGATGTCGGAAGGAGCGAAATATTAGCCCTAGACACTTTCTGGCCTTAGCTACTTGGAAGGCCAAATATTCCGAGAAATTAAATGTGCAGGAATAGTTTAAGCCAAGGTCCCTAACGATTTGCTTGTTAGAAATGGTTGAACCACAAACGGCTAAGAATCCTGGAGGTAGCTTGCATTCATATGTAAGAACCTCACATATGTCAGCAGAAAAAGTCGTCTGTCAAGTTGAAAGCCGTATGCAAAGTGCAGATATGTCATCCGAGATGTTTAGGATAGCCGACGCAAGGCATTCAGGCTTGGACGAGTAGACAACCTTGACGTCATCCCTAAAAACAAAGGGGGTGCTATGGGCCACTTAGACTAATATCGTTTATATACGTGAGGAACAGCAGAGAAACGAGGACGCTGCCGTGCGCAACATCGCTTGTAACTGGTTTAGGCCTGCAACTGTGTCTGTTCGCTGAGATAACCTGAGAGCTAATAGACAGGTAATAGTTGATCCAAGATAGTAAGAGGTTAGTGACGCCATAGAATGAGTCTTTGGCCAGAGGAAGTGGGCGTGGTACCTGATCAGATGCCTTCGACTTATCCAGGTAAAGTATTTGAGGGCCATTCCATTACCCGCCTTCTCGGTAATGAGATTCAAAAACCGAGTTGGCAGGTTGGGCAAGGTCTCGACCACAGGAGAACCTGTTGTCGATTATTATTATTGTCCCATTGGAAGAGGTACTTCACAATGTGTTATTTTTCGATTTTTTCCATTAGCCGAGATAAGACAGGTGTATGGTTAATGGAACGGTATTTGTTTACCACATGCAGTGGGCCTTTCGCGTAGTGCGGGATAATGAATGAGCATTTCCAGTTCGTCGGCATTAGACCGGAGTTCACTGATAGAGTAAACAGACTGAATAGTAAGTAAATTAATCCAGGTTCGCGTTTAAGTATGGCAGTGGGCGGTAAACCGTCAGGTCCTGGGTATGATGATGGCTTGAAAGTGGGTAATATTTGAGAGATTACTGAGGCGTCAAATTCCACTGTGGACAGAGTTGAAGCTGTGGCTAAGCGAAGATGCGGAGTGTCAACAGAAATAAAAGGGCCATATTTGAGGCAAAGAATAAGCTGAAGGCTCCTGCAATAGAAAGAGGAGTAGAGGCAGATGCAACGTCCTTTGAAACCGCGTGCGGGATATCTCTGAGTATTAGAGGTTCTGGCCTAGCACAGTAATGACAGCCGAAGGGAACTATCTGGGTGTGGCAGAGCCATCAGTTCCCGGTTAAGCAAAGTAGTTTCTTCAAATCTCTGATTAGTGGAAGAGAGGCAAAAAAAGTTGAATAAGAATTGCGAAGTCGTGTGTATTTTTATGAATTGTTTGAAGCTTGGCATACTTCGTTTGCAAAGAGCTGATTTAGGATTCCTTGTTATTCCTTTGCTAGGGGAGGTAAGTAATCTTTTCAAGACATCTAGAGAACTGTTCATAGAAAATATATGGATGGCGTGTTGTGGATCACGAGAGGGAAAAACCTCACTCCATTCGGCTTGTCGAATGGTCGTAGGGAGAACCTTCCAGTCAGGGGGAGGAGAGGGTCCGATGCAGCGTGATTTCAGGGAAGGCTGTGGGTGAGTAAGAATGCGGCAGTCAATCTTTTTGTTATCGCCACCGGGAAAACTTTGGAGACTGAGACAAATATGTGAGGGACGCCATGGGTGAAGATGAAATCAAAAATGCTGTTTTCCTCGTATTGGAGAGGATATACTGTACCCATCCTACTACGGTGGTACTTGCTACAGACGGGTAAAGGTTAGCGAGTGCAGATAAGCACGGCCAAGTTATTTCAGGTAGGTTAAATTCACCAGCAATAACCTTAACACTTGGCGGCTGTGAGGATGGGTATTCAAATGCTTCAATTAGATGTGGAAGTCCGGAAGTGCCGAATTTTGTTTATGATGGATCGGCTAACAAAAAGGACCAGAGAGATACTGTTATCGGTGTTCAGTTTTGGGAAATTCGGTTGGTCAAGTGGGTTGTGTATCGCGGAATAGTCTAGATTCGTGGGCTGACTAGAAGGTCCATATGCGGATGGCAAATCCTCACCGTGAGTTGGAGGGTTTTGTCTGTAAGATGTTTCGTAGTATGGTGCACTATGGGAAAAAGAAGGGCCGATGACTCTATGGTGTAGGGCGGAGCTAGAATGAGATGTAGATAGATCCTTTAGGATGTAAGGGATAGCTGGAATGTCTGGGACATTGACATTTCTATTTGTCTAGGGAGGGTTGAAGATGCCCGATTGCATAACAATATAGTCCGTTAACAGCCCCGGTTTGGGATACAGATTTTCACACGAAGGTAGAGGTAATGAATGGGCAACCGGAAACTTTGGCGTGTGGAACTGTCAAAGGTGGTGCACAGATGGTGGTGGATTCCGCCTACGGAAACAATGGCCATTATTTGGCACACTATTATGGTAGGGATTCAGAAGAACTTTTAGTGAGAGAGAGGGGTCTAAGGAATGGTGGGGACGGGCCATTCATTATCTGAGGTTGGTTTGGCGTTAGGGGATTCAATAGGGCCTCCAAGGTGAAAGGGGCTTGTATGCTCATAGGGGTTACAGGTTGGCTAGTCAGAGGGAGCTGAGGCAAGGTGCCTTTGCTTTGGTGGTAGGGCCAGATTCCCCCTTGAACTCCACGGCTGGCATATGAATAGGGAGTTTTATGATGCGAGGTTATGACCTGGTTTCTGGCTTGAGGGACGGGCAATGGCTGTTGATAGTGGCTATGGGGTTGGTTGGCTGCATGCCTGTTGAACAATGATTAACGGGCTTGGTCACCATAGTTCCAGGCACATGCGATGGCTGTACTGTCGCCTTCATATCATGAGGCCTCCAGGTGAACGTTCTAGGCTGTAGAACTGATGTTACTGGGACTGAACGGGGAGGGGGAACTCCTGGGTAAAATCGTGTAGGACCCTAAAATCGTGAGACCGCTTGTTGATGAGGTTGGATTTTGCTATCTATTCTGGCGGACATAGTACTTGGGGTGGCACGGTGCAGACCTATTCCTAGTGGTCGGGTCGATGAAGCAAACGGCGGTGTATCTAAGTCTATGGTTGCCGTTGGCGTCACGTGCGCCGATGACACTGCCGATGCATTTTTTACTACAAACTTGCTGTCCTGGGTTTCCTTCACAATTAACCTGTGCCTCGTGGGTTTTACAGGATCATTTTGTGGTGGCCTTTCCAGCTTGTGGGAAGAAGATTGTGCCGCACCCTGGAATAAATTGCACGAAGCTTGCGTGGGATCCTGGGGGCTAGACTGATGAAGGTCCACTGATACCGATGGGGCCACGGAGGTTGTAGGTGTTCTGGCTGAAGTCATGTTCATAGGAGTAGGCGGAAAAGTACCTACGAGCCCCGTCGTATCAGGGCCAGTGAAAGGCGCTGGTTTGTCTTTCGGTATAGAGAAGATCTCCCTTTGTGGGGGTGATTTATCGGTGTGGATTTTGATGTTTTTAAGCGATTTGGCTGCAGCAATCCTTTGACAGCTACTGATGAACTCAAGTGCTTATAATTGGTTAGAAAACTGAAAGAGCAGAGGGCGGGGATCTCGTGGTGACCGTTTCCGCAGCCTAGTACGATGGCACATGTGAGCCATGTCGCATGCTTTCAGTATTATGGCTTTAAAATACTGTGTTGGTATTCTGTCCGGGACAATTAACACTATAGCACTGTTGGCGATTTTTATCTTTCTAATAGTTTCCGAGAAGATTGCATCAACATGAAGACCGGATCTCTCTCGCGGTCAGCTTGGTCTGTTGGTTCAACAGTTATTATCAGTGAGGAAGTCTTTGATAAGGCTTACTCATTCGATTGCCATTCATCATACAAGTCACTTATCTTTTGTTTCAAATTTTTGGCTTTATTTTTGGCCTTGCTGTGTATATTGACCTCCGATACAGAACGAGTATTGGTAATTGCAGTCATGTCGGCCTTCGTGCTTCTTTTCACTCTAGAGGCCCAATGTTTCATTTAGGACCAGGCGGACAGTGACGTTTAAGTACAGATTCAGACATTTTTGAGCCTAAAATAGGGCGTGGAGGGCGTAGAGGTTATATCTGACATGTGCAGAGGTTTTATCGAAACGCAAGTAAATACGAAAGTTATTCAAACACCAACAAAACTCGGAATGTTTCACAGTCCTTGTGTACAAAGCGTTGACCAATAACGCTCCACAAAACAGTGAATAAGTGCCTTCTCCGGGGGCCGGAATGATTTGACTGAGTGGTTTCGGCTAATGAGCTCCATCCGAGCAGTACAAAATAACTTTGACGAATTTCTTTTTGGTACGTCTGTTCAAGCTGTACTGTGCATATTTTTGCTACTGCTTGACGAAAATGAGTCAACGTGAATATGGCTAAGGGGTAAAACGGAACAGAACGCTGAATCACAGCGCAAGACCCTCTAAAAACTATTTCGTGCTTTGTACATTGTTTTGAGTTTAAATCGTTGGCATCGTTATCGACATTCCGTCCTGCAAAAAGGATTGAACTCTAATGTTTGGAACACGCCCCCCGCTTCCTCCATTGAATGTAGTGTAATACGGTTGCAGGATCCGTCCGACTTTCCAAGCTAAGCCGATGGTGGCGAAGTACCCTTTCAACACTTTCTGCACTTAAAGACCCAGCAAAAATGGAATCACCTTGAATCCCTTTATGGAAGCCGAATATGGCTCATTATCTGCTGCTCCAGCAAAATACAGCCAACTGAGCCGCCGGCCAATAAGTTTACCCCAGGTGCCCTAGGCTGCCACTCAGTAGCCCAGCTCCAGATTTCGCCGCGTGAACAGACGGTGTGCAAGATTTTATCGACTTTCATTAAAGCGCTACTTTCCAAGACATTTCAAACAATTCAGTGCTATTCATCAGTTCTTTGCATCTACCTGACCGTCGGCTATTCGTACGCTATCTGACCAATGCTCGTTTGGTTATGTTCTGGGATCCCCTGGTCCCTGGTCGCCTGATCACGGACTACCTGAAACCTACGGCCGCTTGATGCTACCAAGAAAACTCATGTCAATCCCAACGGTGTGGGGCGCGGTCAGATCCACCGCTTTGGCCAGCGCACATCGGGCATGCAGGCCGACTGCGGTGATGTACGAGCGCAACTAGACTGGCGGATTGTGCCTCCTGACACCAGAAGTGGCTTTCAGTTTGGGTGTCCAGAGCACGGCCAGCCTCACCCACTAGCACCAGTTGCAGATTGAAAAACAACATCTCTTTCATCTTCTTGCTGCCACACATTGCCCCTTCCAGCGCCCCTGAACAATATCTGCCATACACCCCGTCAAGTTCCAAATAACATATGTACATATACTCGCTCGGCTCAGAAATGTACCATACTACTTGCGACTACTGGCATTTATATCTCTCGACTTATCTTTTATCTGTCTGAACTGATCCCATGTCTGCCTTTATCATGCTTCGTCCAGTTACTGGATTCTGTACCCCGAAACGTGGAACGGTTTCACTTTTAACGCATCGTTAATATGAACATCAATTTCTGATATACCCTTGGAAAGACCATTCATCCACTGTGAAATTTGTGTCATCATTCCTTTTTATCTAAACAAAACCGTCAGTTAAAGATTCGTTTCTCACCTGGCAACAACACCACATAACACAAAATGGTCCTCCTCTCAGCGATTCATCTGTAAAACACGAGCTCTCCGTTCCACTTCATCCCTCCCCTGCATCTTCTGTAATTCAACCACTTGCATTTCATGACAATCGCACTGGTAATGAAGTGTCTACAATCCAGGGTATAAACGGTTCGACTGCCTCCTCAGTTTTTCATGTCAGACTTTCTTCAGAATATCCAGCTACGCAATCACCTACACTTCCTGAGAGCTGTTTACACGAACCACTTTTATACGACTCTACCAGTCCGCTAAATATTGAACTCAAGCATCCACATTATTACCAATTTTAGATGCTTCAAAACTATTCACCAACGAAGCCGGACAAATTCCTAAATGTACCACTTTCCACTGATCTGTGAACCTCTGTTGCTGTTCCATCAGAAAATCATGGTCAGCCACCTGCACCACAATCCATTGAGTGCCTTTTTTATATCTTTAGCTGAGAATCAAGTACCTATAATTCAGGCTGCCGTTAATCGGTTGGTCCCCCAAAGTCTTGGGTTGGATTTTCCTTAACGTACCCGGTCACACAATTATCTGCGCTATTCGAGGGTTCGAGCAATGTACTACTCCTAGCTGACTCCGTCAGATATCAAACATACGTACCGCTATTATTCCCACTTGGTTGTAAATTTGTATTCTTCATCTCTCAGTATTGTAGTCACCTCCGATAAACCAATAGTTGAACGTCACTTTACTCACCTTTTTCCTATTGCCATTTTTCCGCCAGCCTTCCACAATTGGGCGTTTATGCCGAAGACCACTTCGAAGGCGATTTCTCTAAGCTTTCGCTGGAAATGAGCTCCAGGTATGCCAAGTTATTGACCCTTTGGTCGTTACCCAAAGGCCCTACTTCAGGCTCTTATCAGCACATCCCGTTAAACGATCGTCCGCATGTTTTGACAGTATCATTTATGCACCGCCCTCACATGACCCCATGAGGTCATCGTATATCAACTCACCCGTCCATCCCGTTGTCAACTTAAGTTCACTAATTAACCTGAAGCGAACTATTTATTTGAGCAGCACTTCATTCATCTATCATTTTTCGCCACTCTGTTCCACCAAATTTCCAGGCTCGGGCATCCACATACACCCCTTTATAAGCGCGTCTTTCACAAGACCTTGAAGAATAGCAAGTACTAATTCGGTGATAAACCCGATCGAATTGTTTCATTTACGCAATTCCCTTCCTCAGAGCACTCCTCGCAACTCCTCCGGTATTATATTTCTGATACCCACCGGGTCATCCGAGCTATCGGTTCAAGTGCGTATCCGTCATCACCAAGGATTTTTGAATTTTTTGTCAGTGCGTTTCCGATGGTTTTTTGCCAGTATACTCTCCCCTGCGACTTCATGTCGATACTACTCGAAATACCGCGCGTTTTAACTCCATTCCTGTTTTAATTCATTATTTATCCCGATCGCGGAGTCCAATACCCTCACTACTGGGCAATATGCCCACCTGACCTCCAAATTAAAATTTTTCGGGCAATTATTCGAGCGACCACTAAGACCTACACTGTTTTGTGCTGCATATACCCAAATGAATATCCAAGAATCCCTTTTGCGGCCCTACTTGTGCCATGTGATCACGCAATCAGGCGTGCTTCAAGTGTCCCCGAAATACACCATTATTAATATTATTATTACTATAGTTTTCTGCCTAAATAAGTAGCCCTACCCCGCGTGGCAGAACGTTTTACCCTTGAAGTCTTGAACTTCCATTGTGCGTCCAAATGTGTGCTTTGGTCTTCTGATGCGTCGGCCGATCTCAAGTTGTGCAGCGGAGCATGAAATTCATTCTCTGTGAATTGTGGAAACGATGACCTCGACGGTAGCCTATGGTTCACGCAGGAAATGCAGAAAGCTAGCGACCACGGGCATTGAATGTAAAGTATAGGTAGATGGGGTGACAGCCCTGACCCCCCCCCTGAACGTAGGATAGTAACTCTCGTGGAGCGGCTTTTGTCGGCGGTGCAAAGGATTAACATTGAAAATCATTCTCAATGCTCTGCATGCTTTGTGGATATGACTTATTTGGCATAACCATGCTGAGCCCGTCTATAAACAACACTGCTGCACTTTTGTTTGTTTGTGTGAGACATTCAAATTTGGCCTTAGACCATCTCCGCCTGTGCTGCTTTGACTACGAAACGTCAAACCATTGGGTTTTATCGTTGGTTCTATCTGTCTAAATACTAGAACTTCTTACATATTTCTACTTTTTCGATTTTATTTCTTACTGTGGAAGCCACGAACCAATCTCGATCTCGTTTTCGGGTTCATGTGAATAGGACTGCTTTGCATGAATTTCGATTCCTTGGACTTAGAATCGCCTCATTCCGTCTATTTCAGCTCTGCGCGAAAGCATTTCCTGGTGCCAGCCTAACAATTGCCTTACAGCTGTTGCTCCTTTCCTGAGCCGTTAGCTCGCGCACTTGCTGTGGCATATCACATCGTTCATTGGATTTACTTCGAAATATTGCTCATATCCCAGCATCTCCGCAGTGCTTACCAACAAATTATCCCAGGACCAATGGGCGCTTAAAATTTGACTAAAAACGATCCAGGGTTCGTTAGGCTGACCACCGCAAGCGTCTTCATCACCACCAATTCAGGTCTCACATTGATAACCATTTTATCTTTGGATTCAGTTATTCCAGAGGACCATGAAATCCATGGACCACGACACCATCGGTGACGGTTCCTCCCCTCAAGCCGCTTCCCTCGGGAGGCCAAGTTTGCAGGGTTCCCCTACCTTGACACATCTTTACTGCGCGAGAAGTCTGACATTCGAATCGTAAAAAACAAAGCACAGCTTCCTTTAACTCCCTTCGTATGAAAATAATCCGCGACAGAATCGGCCCAACAATAGGGATCACAACTTCGGAGCATTCCCTCCTATCAATTATTCCTATTCGTACAGCAGCAACAGCTTCCGTCATTTCCAGCCTTGTTATGGGAACAGTCTTCGGAGGCGCAACAAGCGGTTCAGTGAACATCAGTTTGCACCTCGATTCTCATGTGCAGGATACGGCCCCGAGACAGAACATTGCTGCACTGCCCGCTTCGGAGGAATCACAGAATGAGTGTATTTTACCGTTCACATCCACATCCAGAACATCATGCGCATGCCATTGCGGCCCCGTATCAATCTGTCCCCTTCACCAGACGGAATCGCACTTAAAACCTCCTCCTTGGCAATCGGCCACTGGGTTGACGTAAGCCCATCCAGAAATATTCAACCACGAAATCCTCCCATCAAGCAGTCTTTCTGCCGCAATAGTAATGAAAGTGAAACAGCTAGCGACGGTAATATCCTTCGAAGCTACTCGTGATACCACTGACGAGAACTGGCACCTGGAAAACACAGTTGCTTTCTTCAGAGCAATGCTCGCACTAAATGGTGATTAAACTGCTCCAAATGAGTGCGCTGACATTCCAAGTTTATTGATTCCCTTGGAATACCACAGCAGAGTCAAGGACAACCCAATCCTATCCAGCTTTTTAAGGATTCAGCTCTGTTGATATGGCATATGACACCTCACTCACTCATCTACTATGGGCTCTTGTGGCACACGCGCGGCATATCCTGTTCCAACTTAGCGTTCGCTTACATGAATATTTCTAACCTCGAGCTCTGGACACTTAAGAACTATATTTCCCAAAACATTTGGGTGACAAGAAGCGATCGGCCGACTTCAAACCTTCACGACGTTATTTTCCTCCCATGGCAAGGCAAAGCCAAGAAATCCTTCCTCAAGTCACAAAGACCTCTTAAAATTCTGGATGATCCTTTCGTTCCCTACAGACAGCGAGGCCCTGAAAGGATCACTGCCAACAAAACCCTTGTCAAAAACTTTTGCAGGTTTTTCTCAATATCCCTTAGAATTTGTGTGGCATAACCTAAATTTGCTGGAGCGGCCATTATCCAAGGGACTTCCCATAACTTGATCTTGAGGAGTGCGGCCAGCATTAGGGTCTACCTCCAAACCTCACCGCTGTTCTAAAACCCAATGCTCCAGAGTACATCCAGGCCGAATGACCCTCCGATTACTGGGTCCCAAATAGACGAAAATTATACTCCTGTCAAATGACTCCCTTGTACAAAAGTTTTCTGGGTAAGTGCTGCGGCCTGTACCTCCGTTTCTGGTGGAGCTATATAAGCGTCCATCACCCTGACCACCTGGATACCATCCTTATACCTCGGACTCAATGACACCTCTTCAAAACTCCGTGTAGCTTTCGCAGTGGGAGTGTTCAAATTATTCTCAGATGTTTCCCCTACCTGACTCAAAGGTCCAGCGGAATTGTGGTGCTTGAAAGGGGTATCTGCTCCAGCGTCCAGCAGCGCACTGGTGGGTAAGTACCTGCTTGGACATTTATTAGTGACTGGTATAATCCCTTAGGTGATACCGAGGCCCGTGGGAAGTAGTTGACAAGTTGCTTTGAGGGTCAGAACCTTGTTCTTCTCATGCAGAATCAATGAAGCCAGCGATCCCAATTCCACTCTCCACACAGCCCCTTGAACTGACATCCTTCGGCATGATGGCCCAAGCTAAAACAAGAAACATGCTTTTAATCCAGACACATACTCCAAGCTTTTTTCCGCCTGCAGTGATTGAGAATCTTCACAGTCCTCTAGGTCACGTCTACCGCGACGCTTAACGCAACTGGCATCATTCATAAGTACCGCGGAGGTTTATTGCTCAAACGGTTCTCCTTATAGTCATTTAACGCGTTCTTGCTCCATCAACGTGCAAACGTGCCCTAGCGTTTGTAAACTGATAGATCGCAAAACTCTGGTTCGTTGTCTGTCTGATAGATCTCGCCGGCCCTTTATACCCACCTAACTGCCACCAGCCGAGGCTACTCGCACAAAACAGCCTCTACGGCTTGAATCGAATTGAGGTCACTCGAAAAACCTATTTGCCTCAACGCATCTGTGCAACTGGCCAACGCTTTAGCGTGGGACGTCGAGGCCCCTGAGTCTTGGGCAATCATGCCCGGCCTAGTTATTTCATCTAGCATAAAACTTGCTTTATGGTGCTTCTGGCTAAATCCTCCTCTCAGCATCCTTCCTTCCCGCTGATAAACTCCAACCCGAATGGATTTTTCGGCTTCCTCCTCATAGTATTGGAAGAGGTAGTTCAAAAGCCGACAGCCTTTCACTGCTCAGCTCCCAGCATGATTCCCTTATTGCTGAATGAACGGGGCGTGCTGTGGAGGTGAACCATCTAGCTTGGGACGTTCACATTTAGGCAGTTCCCATCTCATCAGCCCATTCGTGCCAGTAAACGGATCGGATTCGTCGACCCGACTAACATCATTGCCGCGGCTCCCACTGGTCCCAGAAAAGTTGATATCTAGGATGAAACACTGAATATTGATGTGGTCATCATTCCTCCTTCCTACTTATAGCCCACCCACGAAACTTACCACCGTGCCGTCTGGGAGCTCCACTCCCCCTGCTTTTGGAACCGGCTAAGCTACGCAGACCCTCAGAGGCGTTTACCTCTAACTGGGGGCTTTTCAGCTCTCGTTTTACACATCTGTAGGCTTTCAGCAAATAACTAGCAACCGAAGAAGCGGGAGACTTACTGACAGGTGGAGTAACGGCCACTTTAGCTGCTGACTCACAAACGAAATTTTTCTTACTAGCTGATCCTGCAGAAATCCGTAGAAAACCAAAGTAGGGAAGACGGGCAACTCAGGACAATGAGAGCTGGTTAAGAAACCGGTAACAGCCTTTCAAGCACAGGTGCAGAATAAGCTCTACAACAGACCCAATTTGAAGGAGCTACGTTGATCCACCCAAGCTTTTTGGTAGATCGACTGGACCGAATGGCCAGAGGGCGGAATGGTGCTCCCCGAGGCGGTAAGCAAATAATGTGCCACGGGCTGCGCAGTGAACAACTGATAGTTCTGACGGTGCTAGTTGGACGTGTTCAACTGTGTGACTAATAAGATCCCAGCGATACCTCTGGAGGCTATGGAAAGGATCCTCTACCATGGCCGCTTCTACCAGCGACAGATGATTGCATAGGCCTTAAAGTATTGACTCCAGACAAGATTCTGATACTTCGCAGTGATGAAACTATGTTCAATTGTCAGGATTTCTCCCGTGCCTATTTTAGAAATCGGATAAGGGTGCAGCTGTTGACGAGTTCGTTTTGGAAAATTTTGGAAGATTGAGTATGCCAGCATGTTGCAAGAAGAGCAAAAGTGGTTGGTGAATAAGGAAGGTCTCAAACCGGGGAATCTGGTTGGCCTGCTTAGCGGCAGTTGTCAAGGGAACCAGCAACCGCCGATAAGTGCTGGCTCAGTGCGGCCTGAAAAGGATGGACTCGCTTCAGGGGTTCTGGTTCACACGCCCCACGGGTTGCTGCGGAGTGAAGTATGCAATTTTTGTTTGTTGGAGGTTTTGAGTGGTAAGTTTAACTGGGCGTAATGCGTCTTGTCTGTTTGTGAATTCACGTCGTAGTTGGTAACTTAGCGGCCGACTTTTTATTGTTATCGGAGCAAACGTTTATATTCTATCCATTCGATGAGATTCCGGCTGTGAAGAATGGTTGGTTCGGCTAAGTCTATCATGTGGGTGATTGTTACTGCATTATAGCGTCAATTGCTCTCCGAGTGAACTCACTTAAGATCGTCTCTCCCGTGCGGTTGGTCTGCGCAAGTTGAAGTGATTTGCCTCTGGTTACGATGATGTACTTCCATCACTTTAATGTCTCAGCAATGCATGCAAACAGTGTTGGGTTGGACACTGACGGATGGAGTAAGTCGATGATGCTGTTTTATTCGCCCCACATGCACTGTCACATGCGGCCCACATTTTAGAGCAGTCTTGGTGGCGTGTAATATCCGGTGTAGTTGATCATCCTCAGCGCGCCTGTCACACTTAGTGCATGTCCCTGTAGCCTTCTGGAAGATTTATATGCTCGCCCATTGGCAATGCACAAGATCGGGTTTACATACAAGTTATGAATTTCTGAAAAAAACTACCTGTTTGAGTTCCATTTTGACCGCCGGTGCTTGAAAAAGTGTGATGGGAAAGTTGACACGTATCTTCAGTCATTGCCCCGTCTGTTTGCCTCAGATTTTCATGTTTCGATCACTGATGGTAGGCTTAGCGCAGAACACGTGAATCCATGCTACCATTACATGAAGTGTGTAGATATCGCTAAAGCAATGTGACCCAACCATAAGCTGCTCAAGTTGCGCAGCAGAGCGGTTGTTTGTTTTTCGCCAGCCCATTCATAATTAGCATTGCTGTTGCTCGGTTAGTCCCATCTATCAGCAGTTCCGTTAGTGATCATTTGTGAGCCTTTTGGCCGATTTCTTTTATTTAGGGAGGAGACTGAAAACCCCCAATGATGAACTCGGGTTTTATTCCGACCATTGTTGCTTATTTGCATGTCGGTTGGCCGTTTTCTTGCTGTACGCATGTGAACAGCGAAATGAGCCTCAGTGGCAGGCATCAGACTAAATAAAAGTCGGAGGACTCTCCTGAGGGAGTGCTACTGCGGCTGACGCGTCGTAACGGATTGCCTGTTCCCCATTTCCTCCTTTATGCAGAGCAAATATTCCCTCTACATATTCTGTTCTCCGCCGGCCATCTCCCTCGCCGTTATCCTGCAGCTCCTCCTGGCATGCCCCCTTTTTGAAATTATATGTACTTTTCCTCCGCCTTATAACAACTCGCCGAAACACTCACCAAAACCGACTCACTTTATGAAGTTTGTATCGCTTGCTCCATATTTTATATTGGGTTCTGTAACCTGTCACTGACAATTTATCGCAGTGGAGCAAAGCTTTATCACTATCTATTCCTTTTCTTTCACTTCGTTCTTCATCACATCTCGTAAACACAGCTGCCCCAACCGAATTTCAGTTTCTCATGCAAAACTCAGCTTTCGGCCACCTCCACTTGGATCAGTCAGTTTCAACCGTCTGACCTTAGCTTTTAAACTTGGTGGTCAGCCGTTTGAATCCATCAGTGGCTTTATTTGAACTATTTCCATTATCCTCTGGCGTGCATGCATGCAACTCTCATTTACCTCTCTTGAGGCTATTTATCATATGACAGTAGTACGCTTCTCTATATTATCACGAAATATCCGTCCACATGCACCCGGTATGCTTCGGATCTCTCCAAAATAAACCAATGTTATCAGCAAAGAAGCTCACACAATTCGTTTAGCGGCAGTGGCTACCTCTTCTGCATCTAAACTCTGTTTATCCGTTTCATTTTCCTGTCTCTATGAGAACCTTTTGGACATTCGGTTCTTGGTCATTCGGCAGTATTTTTTCTGTTTCCTTCGTACAATTATCCTGAGGACGTGCAAAACCAAGAACGGCTTACAAAGTCCTGATTTATCACTGTTCAATATTGAGACATCTCGTCGACCAAAGTAGACGTTCATTTTGCAGTGGGTTGAGTTGCTGAATTTCGAGGATCCGGATCTGCAGTGGCAAAAATCCGTTGTTCACCGCACACAAGTGCTATCGTTCCAAGCTGTGGTACATGCGGAAAAACATGATCGTCGGATCTGTCCAAGACAATGCTGACCAGTCACTGGAACCGTGGAACCTCCTTACAGCCTTACCGCCTCAACATCCTGTCCCACCACGGAAACCGAGATGCATTTATGTACTTAAATTATACCTTCACTTGCAAAACATTCCCCTATATTGACCGACACTTCCAATCTACTTAGTCTGGACCGTCATAAAACCTTGATTGGTGGCTCTGTCCGGTCGAGTCCTCGCGACAGACGATCATTCATCGAAATTCCTTCAAATTAAGCAGAGCTCTCAATGACATCCGAAGATCTGCGGGATCCTTGGGGTTGATAACTGGATGCTGTGGCAGGTACTATGTCCTCTCTCCGTCTTCAGGGGTGACACTCACCTTTTCGGTGTATCCTAGGGCTTCACTGTGCATCGTCATGTTCGAGATCCGCTTCCAAAAGTGCTCGCCATAAACCAACCGCTCCTTCGTAACAGTTGTCTGTGAGGAACGCAGTTCTTGTTATTCCCAAAGCCGTCGTTGTGCATACTTCGGGAAAGGGCACCTCCAGGTAATTCGACAGGACTTTTGGCCCCTTCCCGTACTATCTACAACGTACTTTGAACCTCTCAAGATAACAATGAATGCTTGACCCCGAGGTAGTGAAACACCTGGTCGTAGAGGAGATCAAACATTTGTCCTTTTATCTTTTCCTATAGACAAAACGTTTTGAGCCGGGCCGCCCCGTAGGTTTGTATAGTACTTAGCTCAAAGTTGTGTGTGCTGTATCGGGCTCTTGGCAATTTCCTGCGCTCTGGTACAGCTTTCAATGTGCTCTTGGTACGTCCTAACCAGGAAGAGGACCTACCTCATCAACCTCCCAGTCTACGATCGTTACGTCCTGAAGATGGAGCCGTTTGGATAAAGTCGAGTCCATTGACTTCAGCACCCGTATCGCTGGATCATTCAGTGTGATTGCCTCCGTGGATCGGAAATGTTGGTTATTGTCTGGAGAGACGAATCGCAATCGCACACGGCCCGCACCCATGACCTCAGTCCCGCCCGCCGTGCTCACTGCTATAAGCGTTGAGGCCCTCTCAAGTTGTCGCCTCCCAGCAAAGTGCTCCATCGCCGATGTCTTATGAGATCTGCTGTCCACAAACGCTAGGGCTGTAGTCACCCCACTAGGGGTTACCATTCTTGCGGCGACTTCATTTAAACGAACCGGTTCTTGAGTTGGCTGGGATACTTAGCAGAGCAAAACAGGCTTCAGGTTCCTGCCAGATGAGGCTGCTTTCACTTGGTGTATCAATCAGTGATATCCGCCTTTGCAGCCTTCTCGGTCGCATCTCACTTTCACTCGGCAAATCACTGCTCGGTGTGAGTTTCTGGGGGATATGAAACGGGCTCCAGCTGCCCCAGTCATTTCCAAACGTTCATCAGTCGTGGCCTCAAGGAATCTTTGACAATCAACCATCCTGTGTTTTGTGTTGCAAGCCTTCCAGTCCGGCCGAGGTACTGCGAGAGTACTTCGCAACAGTGCACTAACAAGACGACGGACTAAGCCCAGCGTACGAGCTTCTCACTGGGCCGTAGGCGAAGCCGTCAATCTCTACTTCTGCTGACGAAGTAGAGAAGCCCTGGCGGTTTTTTGATGTACGCAAAGCAGTCGGCCTATGTGGAACCCATGCTGCTGTTCTATGCCCCGTTGACCAAGTAGCAGCGGCCTCCTTGACTGTATGCACCACAGGGCTGCGGTTCAACATATTCGAAGGATAACAAAACACATCAGTGCAGCAGTCTGCACTCCCGGACCCAGTGACAGCGAGGCATGAAAGTGGCACAGATGGGTCGGATTTGCTGCCGCACTTGGGCAAAAGTGAGATCGTCACCGCCGAAATATCCTGTTCGTCTCAGCCATGCAAAAACCGTCGGAAAATTGGGTGGATGTTTCGTATGGATAGGCATTGGGAAGCTCAGAACTAAGGCCGCGGAACAAGACCGGGACATAGCGGACGGGAAAGCTGGAGCAAAGCAGATGCGGCAGAGGATTAAGAGAAACCTGGAGCTGCAGTGTGCTTTTGCTTCGCTTCAAGAGTTCAAGTTTAGAAAAAGCTAGCTTGTTGGGCGCAGGCGGTTCAATCAGCAGGCAGAAAAGGGGCAAAAGCTGGCGGGACTTTTGGCCGCTGGTAGCGAAATGGCCTGGCTGCAGTGCAAGGAGGGTAGAAAGTTAGCCGCAAGGTTCCAATGAGGAGTGAAGAGAGCATTTGAACCACCACCAGTCAAATGAGGTTGAACGAAGCTGGAAGGGCCACTACAGATACGACCAACCATAGGCTTTGTTCAGGAACGAAGTTGGACTCTTGAGCTTGAGCGATGGTGTCAAAATCTGTAGAAATAATCAGTGCAAAGCCGCTGCCTTGGGCCGGCACTTTGAGAATGTATATAAGCGTCATGTGGGGAAAACAAGCGTCGACCGAAACACGGGCGTCTGCTCCCACCGTTTCCAACGGGCAGATAATAAAACAAAAGGCAGTGGAATTACTGGAGGGATCAAACATACGTAATTTGCCGGGGTCTGACGCTACACACCCAGCTATCAAACAACCATTGACTGTCATGATAGTGGACATGCCCGTCGTCCCTACCATGCCACGATCAGTCGAGGGGTATTGCCGCTGGACTGGAATTTGGTGACAGTTGTGACTATCCACAAGGGATGGTCACGGTCAGATGAGGAGAATTACCATCCTGCAAGCCTCACATTCATTCTATGCAAGAGGTTAGAGTAGATGATAATGGAACGCATGCAAACACTCAGTGAACCACAAGTTGCTCTGGAGCCGCAGCACGGGCTTTTGAAGGATAAACCTTGTCTCCCGATTTTTATAACATTCTCGGGCAAAGTCAATGCCCGACTGAAGAGGCCAAGATAGTCGAAGTCTTTATCCAGGCGCGGGCAAGGCCTTTTACTCATCGAGCCATCGCCTATTGATAGTAAAACTGAAGACGTTCGGGATAGAATGGTTTTCAAGAAAAAGGCCTTTAGGCTTCCTGGTCAACAGGACGTTCCGCATTGGAGTGTGAACTTTCAGTTCAAAAGTAGTAGAGATAACTGGCGGAGTATCTCTGGGATCTATTTTGGGCTCACCACTTTTTTCCCCCTACACAAATGATTCAGCGAAGGATTTATTCCCATCATGTTCCCCTTTTGCAGACAGTAAAACATTTTTGGGATCAGGAGGTGGCGATGACTTAGCGAGGGACCTGACGCAGGTGATTATTCGGGCAAACAAGTGAGATTTGCTCTTAAACGGAAGCAAGAGTCATCTAATAATCAGGGCCTAGGCGCGAGTGACGGTTTCGGGAGACAATGGGGCATCCACAGTTGAGGCGACATGGTCAACAAAGGTCTTGGCTTTCAAAATGACCGCGGACTTTGGGTGCGCTGGACGATGCAAGTCGACTGGTCAGAAGACGAGAAGTGAACCTCTTTTGCTGCGCTCAGCATTTTTATGCAGAACATCGGAAGTGCTTATACCCATGTACAAGGCAGTAGCGTGGCCGCTGTTAGAGCAATGTGTACACGTTTGAGCACTTTTTTAAGACACGGATGCGGCCTGTCTAAAATGATTCACTGGTTGGCCACGCGGGCGGCCGAGTGGAAAGTGGCAATCATATGAAAAAATGCTGCAGAAAATTCGGCTTTTATTATTCGGAAAAAGAAAGCACAAGGGAGACCTCATAGGGGAGTTTATCGAGGACGAGTACCGACGATGTATCTGAACAAACCACCGATCGCAGAACGAGAGACAACAACATCAATTTGCGGATAAACGGCCCAAGCTTCTCCGGCAATACAGTAGTGAAAATTTTGAATGGATCAACTAAAGAAGTGGTTAGTATACAGGTTTTAAGGCATTATGAAATGATGCTGGATTCCAAGTGGGACGAGGTACTCACAGAAGTAGAGGTACCGAGCATTGAGGAGGAATTTTAATTCACAAAATACTCCACAGATATCCCAGGTCTACGATTTGCGGTATTAAGTGTGATGGAGCGCACGCTACATGGACGTCTATCTCCCGGATGGTCAGACGTGGTTTTGCTTCTTTTTTCTTTAGCTGAACTGAGAGGATGAAACACTTTGTGCAAAAAATCGGAAGTTATTGACGGAGTCGCAGTAGTGGATGCCGAACCCTGTACACACCACCGAAACAACCCTGGAAGTTCGAATGGCCCCGGCCACCGACTCCGTTTAACCTGACGTAAACGGAACATTGGTGAGACTTCCGACGACCCCGCTTCTGGCACTATTCTAGGATGGGAGCAGGCTTCATCTTAACCTGCGTTCATAAACTTGAATCGGTATGGTTTCACAGAGACCTCTTCAGAGTTGCTAGTCCCAGTTTTGTACAGCTCTGCTTCAGCCTGAATAGCCTGATAGCCATTTGCTTTGTGACGTGAAAAGATGAACGAATATCTAGTTCGTCCTATTAAAGTACAGGTATTATACTCTGATTTGTGGTGTTTTTTATCTTGATTTTATGTCAAATACCGAAGCAGGTTGTTTGTCAGGCACTTAATTCGTTGTTGCTCTCATTTTTCATTGCTCAATGCTGTCATTTTGATGTGCCCTTTAATTATAACTGAAACTTATAAGTTCTTTACCGACTAAGCTCGATGGGCCGCTGGGGTGACGAGGTCAAAAGAAAATGGAAGCTGGAGACTTACAAGAGAATGAAGAGAAAAGAAACTGCAGAAGTTATTCAACAGTTGAGTAAAGATGAAATAATGATAGTACCTACAACGAAACTGAATTATTTGGATAGATTTATTAGTTGATCACGAGGACATTACACGTTGCTTTGGCACCCTCCGTAACGGGACACACTAGTCCAACGGCCTAAGCCAGCATTTGAATATTCTTTTGTTCTACGCTTACCTCATTTCTTAGATCCCATGACCGCTCTGATGATCGAACCCACGTATACAGCTACATATATATACACCTTAGGTATGCTTCACTCACTTTTCTCATCCCTCCTCACTAGATCGTGCCATTTCGCAATAGGAATTGCATACATATCTTTTAAAAAACCTTTCCTTCCCTTAGTGATAGTTGCTGCTCTTGACCTAATTCATCTGTCTCGGGCTAGAACCCAACCGTGCCATCCTGCTTTTCCTGCGCCTCCTTCATGTTCAGATGAAACGTTCATTTTCCGGTTTCCATCAAAACGATAATCATAACCCACAGCTGGAACACTCTCCAGACTGCCGCACTCCTCATCTCTCTCAGGTCGCATTGGTTACCTGGGTAGCCATCGGCCAAATCGACGTTTGTCCCGAATAACAGTAAGGACTAGACGATTTGATCAATAGTTTAAACCTATACTCTGCCTGCTGAAGTTATATGGGGCGCCGTACATGGAGTAACAAACTCTCACGAAAGTCTGTAGTGCTACCAATAAAGCACTCGATGACGAAGACTAACAAATTTGCTTATTTGAACAATGACCGTTTTTGGTGGCGCCACTTGCTCCGCCTGTGTACGTCGTCTGCACGCCGTTGCGCTCCTCCAATACACACGTTGTCCCGCTCCAGCGTTTTGAGTTCTGCTTTGCGCGCTGCCAAGTATATTCGCTAACGTGTCACATACCGAGGACCACGGGCTATAGACTCTATACGGGAGCAGGTCCTGACTTAACTGAGATTAATCCTAAACTGGTGAGCCCGAACAACAAATTAATTCTCGAAGGACATTCGTAAGTCCCTCAATCACATTTATTCGTTTACTTATACACTTTTCCGATATATAAACGGTAAATTCCGGATATCAGTTACCATATCCCTTATATATATTTTCTCATATCCATATTATAAGTGTTTCACTTTTGCTGCACTGACCTCTTTATATCATTTTTACATTTGATATACCATTGCAACTATGGCTAGCAACGACCGTAAACCTGACCCGGAACCGTCCGTTTCGACAGTCTCCCTAGCCGTCCCTCAGTTTTTTATTGATGACCCTCAACTCTGGTTTCATATGTTGGAGGCAGAGTTTGAATCACATAGAATTACAAGCGAACGAACCCGTTACTTGTGGACTATGGGTCGCCTTCCCCGTGACGTTGCTACTCAGATACGCGACGTAATATTTAATAACAGTTCTTACACAGCCGTGAAAGACGCGGTAATCTCTTGTCTTTTACCGTCAGAGTCGTCCAGACTAAAACGGCTGACCCAAGGGACAGAGTTAGGTAGCAAGAAGCCCTCTGCATTACTGAGAGAAATGCAGCAGCTGGCAGGGCAACTTTTAAAGGAAAACGTCCTTAAAGAGTTGTGGGTACAGCGACTACCACCCAATATTCAAGCACTGCTCGAGGTTTCCAGCCACCTTAAGCTCACAGAAGCGGCTAAACTAGCGGACGGTATTATGGACCAGTACCATCCACAAATTACCGCCGTAACAAACTCGAGCAGCCCCCAGACCACAGCTCCCACCGTAGGAACACACTCCGAGGACACTCTGATAGCTGCTTTCGAGCGGGCTTTCAGACGTTTTTCCTCTCCTGGTTGTTCTCACTGTAGAAGCTATATATCTTATCACAACTCTGACCGACGTGAACGTCTCAGAAGCCCTTCCCCTAACCGCCTGGTTAGCCCATCTCGATCAACGTATTGTCGATACCACAAACGGTTTGGGGAGAAGGCTCGGCGCTGCGAAGCCGGTTGCACCTTCCCAGGTGCCAAACAGGGAAACTAATATCCCGACGCGTTCCGACGACTAACGCGGTCGGCAGCCATAATAGCAGTCGTCTGTTGCATGTCCGAGATTTAGTTTCCAATAGCCTGTTCCTAATTGACACCGGTGCAGCAGTAAGTGTCATTCCAAAGGAGGCAGGTGATGCAACGAACCCGTCAGTCCAACAACTCCGTGCTGCCAATGGCACTCCCATTGCTACTTACGGCCGTAAGTCACTCACACTCAACTTAGGACTACGCCGCACCTTCCGCTGGGTGTTCATAGTAGCAGACGTCCCTTATCCCATACTAGGCATCGATTTCCTAGACCATTTCGACCTCCTGATCGATGCACGAGGCCGGAGAGTTGTCGACCGGCAGACTTCTCTTTCCGTAACCGGGTCGTATTCCTCCGTGAATCACATCACGCCCCTATACATCGAACCGCAGGCCGAATACCCGTACGCAGACCTACTTTCAGCTTACCCGGCAATGCTAAGACAATCTGGCCCCCTTCCCGCGGTGACCACTAACGTTACCCACCATATTGTCACTAAAGGACCCCCAGCATTTAGCCGACCACGTCGCTTGAACTTAGACAAGCTACGCGTAGCACAGGCTGAGTTTGAACACATGCTAGAATTAGGCATAATACGCCCGTCCAGTAGCCCTTGGGCCTCGCCCCTTCACATGGTTCCTAAACCTAATGGCGATTGGCGCCCCTGCGGTGACTACAGGGCCCTCAACCAGGCTACTGTCCCGGACAGGTACCCCATTCCACATATTCAAGATCTTACTTCTACCCTGTCTGGTTGTTCTGTTTTCAGCAGAGAGCCTACCACCAAATCCCAGTAGCAGAGGCTGACATCCCTAAAACCGCTGTCACAACTCCATTCGGACTATTCGAGTTTTTGCGCATGCCTTTTGGGCTCAGCAATGCAGCCCAAACCTTTCAAAGGTTTATGCATGAGGCAACACGCGGTTTGAAGAATGTCTACGTGTACTTAGACGATATTTTGGTGGCAAGTTCTTCAAAAGAAGAGCATATGACACACCTGCGTGCTCTTTTTGAGCGCCTTAGCCAACACGGTGTGACCATTAACTCTGCTAAGTGCGAATTAGGTAGGACGACCATCACGTTCCTAGGTCACGAAATCTCAGCCTCAGGCATACAGCCCCTGCCTGACAAGGTGGTGGCAATTCGCGACTATCCTGAGCCTCACTCTTACCGACAGTTGCGCCAATTTTCTGGCCTGGTTAACTTTTATCGCCGCTTTATCCCACACTGCGCCGAAATAATGCAGCCCCTAACAGACCTTTTACGTGGAGGTAAGCGGAAATTCATTTTTCCCGACACGGCGCAGGCAGCTTTTACTTTGATCAAGGATGCTATCGCCAACATAGCACTCCTTGCACATCCCGATCCTTCTGCTCTCCTGGCATTAGGAACAGATGCTTCGGACACGGCTGTTGGAGCAGTGTTGCAGCAATTCGTCAACAATTCATGGCAACCAATAGCTTTCTTCTCCAAGCGTCTCCAGCCTTCGGAATCCCGATATAGTACGTTCAGCAGAGAACTGCTGGCAATCTATTTGGGTATCCGACACTTCCGGCACACACTCGAGGGCCAATTGTTCACAGTGTTTACAGATCATAAACCACTAGTGTACGCCCTCCAGTCAGCTTCTGACCGATATTCGCCACGCGAGATTCGCCACTTAGACTATGTTTCGCAGTTTACTACGGACATTCGACACGTCTCTGGGGCACACAATCCCGTAGCAGACGCACTCTCACGCGTCCACAATATCGACTACCCACTACCCATGGGCATAGACCTAGAAGCAATCGCCGCAGCCCAAACGACAGATCCTGAGGTAGAGCAACTCAGAAACAACAGCTCCCTGCACCTAGTGGCAGTGGCCCTTCCGACTTCGGACGTAACTATCATTTGCGATGTGTCACAAGGTCGACCCCGACCACTAGTTTCTGCCAGTTTTCGCCGACGAGTGTTTACCAGCCTCCACAACTTATCGCACCCTGGGGTAACCGCCTCAGTGAAACTAGTCACCGAGCGATTCGTCTGGCCTTGCGTCAAACGTGACGTACGTCTTTCGGCTCGTGCTTGTCTCCAGTGCCAACGAGTTAAGATACATCGTCACATCAAATCTACTTTAGGCACATTCTGCGAACCGGACGCACGCTTTCATCATGTGCATGTGGATCTCGTGGGGCCACTTCCGCCATCCAATGGCTGCGTCTACATCCTCACTTGCGTAGATCGTTTCACTCGCTGGCCACAGGCCATACCTATTCCTCGCCCAACCTCAGAGGAAGCTGCAAAAGCATTTCTAACCGGTTGGGTGAGTCAGTTCGGTTGCCCTGCTATCGTGACCACTGATCGCGGTTCTCATTTCGACGGCGCCTTCCACGAGCTACTAAACGCATTCGGTTGTCGACACAACAAGACGACAGCCTATCATCCTCAGGCCAATGGCATGGTGGAGCGATTCCATCGCCAGCTGAAAGCTGCCCTTCGTGCTCGTGATAATCCATTATGGAGTGAAGTTTTGCCGATCGTTCTCTTAGGACTGCGTAACACCGTTAAAGCCGATATGGGTGTTACGGCGGCTGAACTGGTTTACGGTTGCACACTACGACTTCCAGGTGAGTTAGTTTCTCCATTACCACCTATGAGTTTTAATTACGGGGATTACGCAAAACGGCTGTCGCACCAAATGCGGGTGATAAAGCCCACCCCACCACGAGAACAAACCCTGAGCAACTACATACCTACCGCTCTAGCTACCACCAGCCATGTTTTTATTCGAGTAGATGCAGTGCGATCACCACTACAGGCGGCTTACTCTGGCCCGTTCCGCGTCGTCCAGCGAAAGGAAAAGAAATACGTGGTGGACGTCGAGGGCAGGAAGGAGACCATCAGCATAGACCGCCTCAAACCAGCCTTCATCGAGGCAGAACCCACCTCGAACAACCCTCTCAGTGTCCCTACCTGCTCACAACCTTCGGTTAGTCGTCCCGAGTCGGCCCCTGTTACTCCCACTAACGACCCCTCGTTACCTGTTGCAACACCAAACTCCACGAAAGACAGCTGCACCGGTCAACAGGAGAAATCGACGCGGCCGCGAGCTGCGACAGCCAACGAGGTTTTCTGAATATGTAACAGTCGTATATATTGAAGTTTACTCTTCATATTCAATTTGTACATAGTCCTATTATACACGAATGCACGACCACGTGGTGATCACGACAAGGGTGGCGGCAGCCTGTATTGCGCCGGTATGTCCCCCTCAGTCGAATATCCGATCGCGCCTCGAGGCGCAGCTTCCTTGTGTTTCTTTCCTTCCAGCTCGTCCCGTCAGACAGAACCACATGGAATTCCAGGATCTCGCATGGCTCCAACACAAGGCTCACTGGATCGCGACTGGACCCATTTGACGCCGGACGCTGGCTCGCTTACGAAGGCAATGACAACCACAGGGACACGGAACTTTGGGATATGCCGACAACGACAAACCCTACAACACAACCACCACTGCCAGGTCACGAACAGGATCTACCCTGGTCGGACAACATTTTGAGGAGGACGCAATTTTGCGATCGACGCACAGCGACCAGTGTGAGTCATGGAGAACGGCTTGTGCTGGCTTCGCTGTTGTGTTCGACCGCGGCGGGAGGCATGGAAAACGTCTCTCGCCACCGAATCCGACGTACCCATCACGGGTCGAAGCCCAACTGCGTCGGCCTTCTAGGGGGAGACCCCTGTAGTGCTACCAATAAAGCACTCGATGACGAAGACTAACAAATTTGCTTATTTGAACAATGACCGTTTTTGGTGGCGCCACTTGCTCCGCCTGTGTACGTCGTCTGCACGCCGTTGCGCTCCTCCAATACACACGTTGTCCCGCTCCAGCGTTTTGAGTTCTGCTTTGCGCGCTGCCGAGTATATTCGCTAACGTGTCACATACCGAGGACCACGGGCTATAGACTCTATACGGGAGCAGGTCCTGACTTAACTGAGATTAATCCTAAAAGTCTCACACGATCACAGAGGGGATTCCTGACACCAGCCGGCAACCCACTTAAGCCCAAATTCTATTCCCAATAATCCATTCCAACAGTTCACTTCCTTCCGCATTGCGGTACGAAACCCAGCCCTCGCCGCCGTCCACTTCGTCAAACCAGCCCCTTTTTACCTCCTACTCTCAACAGTCTACCTGCCATCACCTGTAACCAAGGTCTTTATGAAGCAGAATACCCGACATCTGCCGCCAACCAGAATTTAGCTAATGATTTTTTATCACATGCGGAAAAATGTTTTCTTTCTTTTTTCCTTCTTTAAACTCTTACAACTTCTGCCTGGCTGCACCAGTACCGTTTGTCTCCACTAATCCGTTTCTTTGACGGCTCTTCATTGAAAGTCCGTTATACGTCCATACGCCATTCATGCTCTTCAAACGTTCACTCAAATCCTTGTGAAGCTTTTCGCCCTCAGATGAATTTCCACATGACATTGAAATCACCTGCACGGAAGGTCCGTTTTATTATCACCTTTGACTCACTTGCATTTATTTCACATGCTTCCTCCACACTTAGTTACCCAATGCTGGATCAGTGCTCTACATTTCGCTGGTATCTCTGACTGCACGTCGAAAGCCCCATGCGGACTTTACTTCTGATATTGTTCTTTGGCATCTCTTCCGCCCGGTCACTCGTTAGTGACCGTACAATTGTCGCTCATATCAGCAATCCCACGTTTGTCTATCCATCCACACCACCCTCACCGAATTCGAAACCAATTTTCGATTCCCGCTTCAACCGTTACCACTTTAGTTCACTCAAACACTACATGGCTTTACTGGTGTAATTCGGTTGCTGTGTGATTTATAAATTTGGAATTTGTGAATGCCTCACATTGTCATGTACTGCCGTATACTCTGATCTTGCCTTGTGCGTGTGTATTGACCACGGTCAAGAAATGTACAGTTCAACTCCTTCACTTCCCTTTTTATGAACTGTTCACTACAGCCACCATTATTTCTGTGCTTCCAGAGTTGGTTTGATTTTGCCCTATTCTCCGTTAATCGATCATGCTCCAGCTGTCACACAGCAAACAATGGATAATAATTATCCTTAATAACTCGAAAGTAACAAACAGAACTCTTTCCGTGTCCTCTGAATCTTGCTTCTTTTATCCCTTCCTTACTTCATTTTCATCTGCTATTTCCATGTTCAAGCATCCCAATCTGTTCCAAGCCCTAGCTCCTCTCAGCTGATGGTCCAAGTTCAAGAGACCCATAGAACATATATTAGCCAGCTTTCTTCAGGTTTTGCCAGTCTTCCCCGTTGCTGTCATGTCAGAGCCTCTTATAATAAGTGCTTATTTCCAGAACATCTCTACCTCACAGCCATCACATACTAAACCCTCCATGATCCTTGCTACTTAGTCCTCCCTCTACCATCTGTAGCGCTCTCCTCATCCACCTCTTGCCCTGGATCTCGATACCAATCTTTCGTGGCGGTGTAAAAGTGACGCATCTCATCTTTGTTTTCATCAACTCTCAAGCTACGTAAGTCAGCTTATTTTCATCTTTTATTTGTCCCCATGGTTTCGACGCGCCTCAGTCCCCCTCATGTTTCTCTGTTTTCAGCTTTCTCCACTTGGACAGGTCAGACTTCACCATCTGCCTCTTTGAATCCATCGATATGTCTATTTAAACTCTCACCATCACTGCCTGCGCGCATACAGTCATCTCCGTCAAATTTGTGTATCTTTCTTTTGTCATATACTTGCCCATGTTATCACAAAATATCTGGCCATACAGCTGGTCGTAGCAACTGCATCTGGCGTGCTCCAAACCTCCCCGAAAAAAACCTCCACTGAGTTGACACCAAATTCTAGGTTCAGTGCGAGTGAGTTTTACGTGAACTTATTAAAACATAGAGGAAGTTCTTTGAAAAATATATCCCAGGATCCCTTTTCATCTTTTTTTCTCTGTTTTGTATTTTCCATTTTCTTTGGTCTTCGGAGCTCCGACCTAAGGTTCCCTCAGTTTCTCCGGGACTATTACAGGCTACGAACTTCCGGCAGTACGGTATCATATCATGCTCTTTCGCAGGGTCCATGGTCGGGGCTCGATGGCATTCTTAATTATGGAAGACATAATGCTGCACATACATAGGGACCTACCAGAGCGTGCGGTTCATCGGCCCCCTTTTTTCGCATTCAAGGGCCTCCAGCCCTGCCATGGTCATTGAAGACTTTTGGAGGATTGTGGGCTAATAATATAGCATCCACTTGTCGTAACTTGAAGCATGACACCTGCTTCTTTCCATTTGGCAGGATCTCACTTGCTTTGCATAGGTTGGTTCCTCGTAGCCATAGATTTTGTGATACGTGATGGTGTCGTCAAAAGTACTGAAAAGAAGGTGTGAGGGACTCAGAGATCAGTTACAACAAAGCAGCACAACAATAAAGAAAATTCCGAAGGTTCTCCAGAAAGAATGGGACAGCTTCTAGAGCCCAGTGTCTCCATCAACCCACCACCGCCGTGAAGCCTAACCGGGTATCTCAATAATATTCTGAGAACAGTTCTGGTCAAGCTTGATCCAGCCTGCGATTGAAGCCAGGAAAAGTACTGTGAGAGGTGAGCATCGAAAAAAGCCTATTTCAGGAGCTTACTACCGGAACTGTGAAGAATTTGATTTTACTTTAAGCCTACGCCTCTTTTCCCAGTTTGGGTTCAGGACTGTCCAGGCCTCCCATGGGCATAATATGGACAACTGTGCCGGGAATGACCGCTCTGGTAAACTTTGAGAATTAGGAAGTTCAAATTGGGTTACCCCTCTTTTCATGGGAAAAAGACTGAGCTAGGCTGGCACTTCTTCATATGAATTGTGCATTAGGATTACGACACTTTTGTGGCAATACATAGCACGCTTTTGGTTTTCTCCGACTGTACACTCCCGATTAGTTTTCCCGTCCATCTTTGCGCTCTTTTGCCTTCGTGCGGCTCTCTTACCGGTGCTGTTTCATTCCACCGATAAGCAAATAACAGAATCACTTCGTTCCACCAAATCGAGTGTTTTACATTCAATGGGCTGAGGCGCTGTTGGTAGTTTGATGTGATACCTGATAGATGACACGCTCATGAGCTGCCAGCCAAAGGTCTTCTGTATTGGTAATCCAACCCTTTGAACAGTATGACAATTCTTTTATACCGTGACTTCCGTCGTCCGACTCCACCACTGTTGCACGATATATGTATATATTATAAGACAAGCCACCATGGCTTACACTTATCCAGGCATGAGACGGGGCTGGATGCAGGCTTTACGTTATTTGCCTTCCCCCCTAATGTAATAACGCCCATCTCCCACCATCCTAAGTTTTGGTTTGCAGCTCTAGAGGTGCGCTTCGAGGCTCGTAGAAGCCTTCACTAACTTTGAAATTTTTATACCACTTAGATGCCATCCCTGATGATTACAGTGCCCCGGCAAGAGGCTTAGTTTCAAATTCCTCCCAACAGCAGTCATACAACTGACTTGAGGAGGCTACTTTCTAGCATTTCTACATTCCCGAGAGGAGTGCTTGCGGTAACTAATGGCACGGAACCCCGTAGTTGAAACAAAACCCAGCTAACACCTGGCTAAGCTCCGGTCGTTGATAAGGCCCACCGATAAAGAGTCGGAGGTATTTAAGAAACGGTGGTTTAATTCGTTACGTTTTTCTGGTTCAGGCAGCTGTCACTACTTTCTTTGAGGAATCATTCCCGGAAAGAATGGCCCCTGTGGCTAACAAAATCGTCACAAGTGTCGGCAAAAGAGCTGGCCCTTCAGCGTCAGGACTTCGCGCAGTCTTCGCGGTACCCACCTGGAGGAATCCTGAGGGGCTCCGGCACTATAGATTCGTCCATCACCGGCTGTCTTTCATAAAAAAGTGAAAGTGCCTAGCCTTGAATCAGCCCAAAGGCACGGACGGACACCTGCCCTTGCCCATACCCGCCACGGAGTTACCAAATCCGAGTATGCCACTTGAATTTCCATACGACACGGTAATCACCTGCACAAAAAGGTCCGTTTTATTATCACCTTTGACTCACTTGCATTTATTTCACATGCTTCCTCCACACTTAGTTACCCAATGCTGGATCAGTGTCCAATATTCCGCTGGTATCTCTGCCTGCACGTTGGAAGCCCCACGCTTGCTTTACTTCTAACAATGTTCTTTGGCATCTCTTCCGCCCGGTCACTCGTTAGTGACCGTACAATTGTCGCTCATATCAGCAATCCCAGGGCTGTCCGGCTATCCACACCGCCCCCAGCGATTTCGAAACCGATTCGTAGTTCCCGCCTCAACCATTACCACTTTAGTTCACTCAAACACTACATGACTTTACTGGTGTAATTCGGTTGCCGTGTGATTCATTAATTTAGAATTTGTGAATACCTCACATTGACATTTACTGCTGGATACTCTGATCTTGCCTTGTGCATGTGTATTGACCACGGTCAAGAAATATACTATACTATGCTATACTATACTAAGAAAACCAACCAGCGGCCTTTGTGGGTTCGACCGCGTTCCGTCTTTTCAGACAGACGTGTTGGCACTCTGCAGAAAAAGCTGCTGCTGGAGAGTAAGATCACCTCTCCAACTGGCACTGGACAAACTAGCCTTTGCCAAAAGTGGGGTTTGCACTACTTTCTAAAGATATTGTTCGTCCTTCCCGCAATCCACAGGCCGCTCCTCTACACATGATTTCCAAGAAAAATGGCATTGGCTGGCTACTATCTAGCTAATGTTGTGCGCTAAACCCAGCTACCCCTGAAGATAGTCGTCCGATACCAAACAACCGCGACATCTCGGCAACCCTTTACGGCTTGACTGCATATTCTAAGACCGATTTGGTACGAGCCGATCACCAGATCCCAGTAACCACTGAAGGTGGCTAGAAAGCCGCTTCCACGACTTCTTTTGATCTATTTAATTTCCTACATAGGCCATTCTGTTTGCAAGGTGTTTCTCGGATGTCCTGGAGGTTTGCCGACAGCATAACTAGGGACCTAGAATTTGTTGATGTTTACGTCGACCGGCGGCAGTCAAGTGGTTATCGTCGTGGACTTCGAGCGGAGATGACCCGGCTTCAGTTCCCGCCATAGCTATTTACCTTCACTTTTGGCGAACTTTCTTTGGCCACTTCCCCGTTTCTGAACTGTTGTGCTTTGCTGGATAATAAGTAAGGGGGGGAAACGAAAATGGTATCAAGTATAAGATTTATGTAGATGACTTGGTCATCTCATCGTTGAGCGCAGACGAAAATTTCCAACACTTCACTCTACCGTTCCAACGTTTGATCCAACTTCGAATAATGGCCGGTCCCGATAAATGTGAACTCGGCTAAACGGAACTTGTGTTCCTCGGTCACATGATCACTCGAGAGGGTACTGAGCCTCGGGGGGATAAAGTGGATGCTACTCTGGATCATGCCGAGCCGTCCTCAAGCCAGGAGTTCAGGGCATTTTGGGTTAGTTAACTCCTGTCATCGTTTCATACCTCTTGCTGCTGGAGGTCTGCTTACATTAACCGAACTTCTTCTTGGCAATCCACGTGAGTTGAAGGTTACGGATGCCGCACGAGTAGCTTTCTCGGAGGATGAAGCAACACCGAAGCTGATCACGCTCCTCTTGCACCCACTTCCTTCTGCCATAGAGCATAGCGATGGACACATCTAAGCCTGCCACTGAAGCGATCCTGCATCAGTTTGTTCCCGGCGTTTCACAAGAACAATAGTTTACCTCGACGCCGCATTCCGAAGGGGGCAAAATATGATCTTGTCGGTTTCCAACAGAGGCGGGCTATCAGGCTGCAGGAGTTTCAGCCCGCCTTCCGGGTGTCATCGAGGGTAGCTCTTAGAATTTCTACCGAAGTGTACTTTGAAATGGCCTAATCCCGACTGTCTTCCTATTTACGCTGCTTCCCCTCTGCCTCGTCCCATTTATCGCATTTCTACTCAGACTTTCTCAGACTGTTAGTCTTGCCCCGTGTTTCCACAACTTCCGCTGCTTGACGGGGGGGAACTGCCCTTAACATCCCTTGAGTTAGCACAACCACAACCTCCTCAAACAGTGTCCTCAAGCATTTCCATTGGTCTACTGCCTATAAATCCACCTACTTAAGCCCAGTGATGTCCTTCATCAGTTCTGAGAGCCTCTCACTCTTTCGACCCGCAAGGCGAAAAAGTATTGGCCATGGATTCATAAAACGTCTGAAGTAACCCGCGGCTGGAATTCCCTCTGCACTACGGCCCCACCGTTCTTTAGCAGATCCCACTGGATGCTGTTCTATCCGCAACAACTCCTGGCTATAAACCCCCAAGGCTTTACTGTTTCCATGAACAGATCGATTTTACCGTGCCACTTTCCACAAATGGGCACTCGCAGAACAAAGCCCTACTGCAAGCCGGACTACCTCCTGCTAACTTGATCACCACCTGGCCATCAGATATACAGACTCCCGCAATCTTTACATTAGATCGGTTTGCTTTTTCTCTTGCCTTATTTTCGCTAGTGGCTTAACGACCTAAGTCTACGTAGCGAAAGACCGTGAGCCGAATGTTGCCTTGCCAGTTTTCAATATCCAAAAGTTCACTCAACCTGCATCTCCAGATTCCACTGACCGTTCAGTCCGGTGGACGAAATTGCCACTCCTTTACAATGAACCCCCTACTCAGCCAGCGGACCGTATCTGCCAGATGATAGGCGTTACCAACAACAACATTCCACAGATTACTCCTTGGCCCCACTCTGGGCAAGTCGGTATCTAAGCGTCAACATTGAAAGGAATGTATGTCCTCAACTTGCGGGAGCCACATCCTGCAATTCCGAGGAATCAGTCACCACGTTCGACGATCACATTCTTCTGAAGACCCCTCAGCGTGACATAAAAACGAACGTACAACGCTGTAGGCATTCCTTACTTTCATGCTCCGGTGCAGAAGCAGAAAAACCCAAGAAGGCTCAGAAAAATATATTTTTCTCTTTATCAGCTTGCTCAGGTCTGGTCCCAAAAGAAAATCGCTTGCCTTCCTCCCCATTGCAATATTGCTTCCTTCCTTAACATGGCTTTCCACCTGGTAGTTAATCCTCCACTTCCTAGGTCTCTTCTTGCCCTCCTTCAACCGTGAATTTTCGTCATTGGACGATAACCGTTATTCATCCTGGCAACTATCCTACATATTTGGGAGGTACTACTTCCCTTCTTACTCGTAAATATTCTGCTGCACACCTCCATATGATTCTTGCCGGTCCGCTTTTTTCGTGACCAAATGCTTGTTTCAGTGAACCTGAGTAAGCATCACGGACCGCCCCCTGCATCGATTGCACGAACGCCGTGTTTTTGCATTCTAAAGCGACATTGTTTCTAAACGCTTCGAGCCAGGCCGATCCTTTACCACTGCCCGTAGTTAATTTGAAGCCGATCCATACTAATCGCGTGAAGCGTTGATACCTTGCTTGATTTAAACTCTGTCCAGCTTTATTCTTCTTTTTCTGAAATATGCGGCTCCGTTTTTGAAATCTGTGGAAACTTAATCCTCCTGAGTAACGCTGTAATCTCTGACCGTAGGTTTATGCGTGCTTCTCGGCCAAAGTAGAGGGGCATACCAGTAAAAATAATGGAACAACTACTTCAGTGGTTCTTTACATCAAGGAACGAATGTTCGTCGATGGTCTACGTACATGCAAAATCTCGCTCCGGCGCGGACTTCAACGCAGCTTTGACTGGTACTCATTCCGACCGAACTCGAAACTTGTTCGCACGCTTTCATTCGTGTTCTTTCGGTAAGCGAATCATTACGACGGCTAGACGAAGGTCTAATTCGAGCTATTTCTCGTCGCCATAACACCTTAGGGTGCATCGACTTTGCAGGATCGATACTGTTGGCTCCTTCATTCTCTCTGCTGCGTATGCTGACAATGACCTATGGGCCGCTGAAACGAGAAGTGATGTTAACCGTGCACCGTCCTTTAGCCAATCTCCCGTGTCACCTCACAGTCGGCTTTCAGCGTTGTCTGCTGTGACTTCGAGGTGGGCCATGGCCTAGCTTCCTAGACTATAACCGGTACGTACTACAACTGTTCCTAATAAAATCTTTGTTCCACTTTCGAGTCGACAGCGCCAGTCCATAAACCCTCCCAGCACGTTTCCGCGACCGAGTCAAACAAGATCTTTACCAAAGTATTTTGCAGTATTACCTTCCATGTTTACTGCCTTGGCACGATTCAAAAAGCATCACCAGATATAATGAGTACTTTTCATTTCCTTCAAAGTTACTAGTACGTTTTCCGTCTCTTTTTTCGTGGTGCGTCGCCATATGATACGCTTTGCTGGTGCATTAAACTTGGAGGAGTTTGGCACCAACAACCGTATTCCGTTTCTGCCTTATGGCTATTGTTTCCTTTCAATGACGGGCCTACCTATTCGAAATCCGGATTACATGTAGGCCAACGATTACCGGAGGCCAAAGGTTACTGGTGTGGCATAAAAACATGACAATCCGCGCAACCAGAGTTGTCGGTAATGAATCTGGTTAACGTCAGTCTAAAATTCTACGGTTCCTGCACATAGCCAATTTCCCCCGTCAGCATCCAACAGCATAGCTACTTTCACGTATTCTTCTAGCATTCTTGAGCGATAATATTGTTTATTTCCCCTGGACTCCATAACGTTTTCGGAAAGTGCTCCACGCTTTAAGGAGGACTGCTAAGGTGACCGCAGTCTTTCTACAAAATTGTGTTCCGTAGTCATTGTTTCCATTTTATTTCCCCTAGGATATTTTCTGGCTGCGTACATTTACCTGAACAAGCCCTCAAATATCTCTTGAACTTCAATTTTGATACAACTCGGCCTTCATTTTTGGTACACTCTCGGATCACCTTCCGCTTCGGCGTTGCCTTCTTTTTCCTAGCGACCAAGTTCGAGGCTGTTAGACGTTGCATTATTTCAGCCCTGATGGCCGCTGGAGCCGTATGCGTGACTCCTTCTTTAAGTGTCCGAACCACCTCAGCCAAACTCCGGTCCCCGGGCTGCGTTGCTGACTCCAGGGATTGACTGAGATGCCATGCTAGTAAATAAACAACTAAGGTTGATATAGGTTTTTTGTGTCTCTGGATGTCAGCCTTCTGAGTCTATGGCTCTCTTCATGCCTGAGGTACCCACCAATCTTTCTACTTCTACGGGAGTCAAAGGAAGGTCCGGCACGTTGTTTCTCGCCCCATGGCTCACGCATCCAGGACATCCGCTTAGGTCTGTTACGTGCACTCATTCTGAGTAGCCTTTTAGCACTCAGACCCCAGAGACCCATTCCATTTCGTAAGCCCCGGTTTCTCTCTCTCTGTATATATCAACCTCTGATATCCTCTAATGAAGCTGCTTTCAGCCGGACGTACTCATAATAAAACTGTGGGCACTGCCCCCGTCTCACTGGTCTGACCTCCGAATCCCACCGGGATTAGTCATGTATTCTTGGTGCCAAGGTGGTAGCTTGCTTGAGACTGAAAGTGTATGGCCCATCTCAATTCCTAAACCATTTTCGGGCTCTCATTTTACCATAGTGCTTTACCGGATTTTTGATCTCAACACGGGGATCTTTCAGTTACCGGGACCATCGTGCGGGAGCAAAAGCTTTTGTCTACCTATGTTGCCCTAACTATGGCCCAGTTTTTCTCAACACCGCAGCGTGGCACGAGCCAGAGCATCTTCCTTCCCATGATTTTTGAGGCATCGGGATCTACTTGGTGACTGTACTACTTCATTTTCGGCAGAAACACACACCCGGGATAATCACAGAGGTCAATTTTGAGATCTCAAGGTCACCTTTCCCCATGAAAGTGGTAGCGCCCATGTCCAGCAAGTAATTTTGGTTTTTTGCAAGGGAACTCTGATATGGTGAGGTTTTGGCCCGGTCTTCGGCGCGTAACTAGATGAATGAATTGGGTGAGTGAAATGTTTAGAAGCTACATACTAGAATGAGGCTGAGACGCGAACTTTACAGGACTTTGTGTTCACCTGTTGATGATAATGATAATGACAATGGTTTATTTCGGATAGCCCCGAGACATGCTGTAACGCAAGATCAAACGGCACAATTGGACGTAGATTCCGAATTCCAAGAGGATGATTCAGGTAAGTGCACCCGATACTGTACAGCAGAAAGTGTTTAATTTATTCTTCAATGCGGCGCCCGGCAAATTTAAACTCAAGGTCGGGTGGCCAACCCGGCCAAGTCAGCTCGGGGCTGGTCGGAGGTAGTAGACTTTTACTCAAATATTACAAAAAGAGGGACTGTGCAACAAGAGAATCAAACAGAATTGACGAAAGTTTTGTTAACCTTGAGGAAAAAGAATTTTCCAAGGAAAACATGAACCAGCCAAAGCTTTCCACGGAGCATGGCACGGCTTTAGAGTTGAAATCAGACGATGGAAGGAATGAATTTGCGGACAAAAGACAAGCAAAATCTTTCGAGGGCTGAGTCATTTAAATACCCAGTGAAGTACTTATTTGTAGAGAGAGATTGTCCAGGTGATGGTGAAATAAGTGGCCGGACGTAAACATGTAATCCTTGAGCACATTGTTTACTTTCATAAAGGTGGAATGCGATGCACCAAAACGGAAATGGGAACTGCGCAGAAAATCAGTTTGTGGTGCTTAGCCATGATAGTCGCAGATACACGGTTTGCAAAGACGAGTATTTAAATGACAGGTTTGTATATACGTTTGCTAATCGTTATCTAAGGACTGAACATGAATACCAGAGAGATGCAAGAATAAAAGTTTTCTGAGAAGATTTGCCAAGATAGAATACCGGATATGAAAAAGCATTAACAACCAATGAATACGTTTGCGAAGTTGGATGGTGAAGTAGATGACAGGTAAAATACTGTCTGTTGGTATTCTTCTTAAAAGGTGGATCATGTGATGGCCAAAGATCGGAACGCTGCGGTGCAGATGTCTATCAGATGTCAATATATGGGGAGGGTATGAATCTTTGCAAGGTGAGGTGCTACGGCCGTGTGGGCGAACAGAAATACTGATAGAGAGAGCGAACTATCACAATATAGCCGAATTTTGGGATGCTCTGGAGACAAATTTTCCTCAGTGAAATATACTGGTTGGACTTTGTGGAACGGAAGTGTATGGTAACAAGAAATGTGACTTTTTGCAAACATATTGGCAGCTGTGATAAAATGGGCGAGTATTATCCCGAGGATTGGTTAAGTTTGGTAATGGGACAAGCGGGTGGTTTGACACGAATCCTCAGGAAAAAGGATCGTGAACGGTAAGCCGAGTATGGAAACGGTCTTTTAACCCCGCGATAATTATGTGCTAAGGAAAGTGGATTTTTACCGGCGTAAGAAGCGGTAAGTTAAGATGGCAAAGATGGAGACGAGTACGATGAAAAATAGGCGACAACTGGGAGAGATAGTTCAATATTTGCTGCATTCCCGGTGTATGAACTTTTTTATTTCTCCGCAACCGCTGCTGGCAGGTGGGGCTGACCGTGTGCTGGACACCCAACCTGGAAACCATTTTTGTTGATAGGAGGTGCGATCCACCTTTCTGGCTGCGCCCGCACATCGTTGCAGATGTCCTGGAAGCCCGATGTGCACCAGCCAAAGCTGTGGATCTGACCGCGCCCCGCACCGGCGGGCTTCGCTTGAGTGATATTGGCGTTCTCGCATAGAGATCGGGTAGTCCAGGAGCTTGCGTCCGGGTTGCGAGGGGTCCTGGAGAGTAGGGCCGATGTGTTAGTGACGAAGGGACAGTCAGGTATCGAATTTTCAGCCAAAAATGTGGGCCAGGTACTATGCCGAGCCGTCGAAGGGAGGGCTCACATCGGAGGTTGTCTGGAAAGGTGAAAGTAAAGGCAAAGACTGCCGGTGAGTTAAAAAACCGTTCATAGGATAACCGGGATTGGTGCCATTTCGGGGCTTTTCGTTGATCTCGTGTAGAGAAAATGACTTCTTGGGAAATCCACCGGGAATCCAGTGCAGATCTTTTGGGCGCGGGTTTGCTCTCCACGGCTTAGCACTAAAATATAGTTTCGTGCGACAACCTCGATATTCTTTGGATAGGCTTTCTGTGTAAAACAAGGTAAATGATCAAGTGAGGTAATAGTGTCTCGAGGAAAATAATAATGACATTCTCAGTATTTGGCGAACTTCGTTTTAGCTCGCAGGTATTCAGTAAATTGCAGTGGCTACGACGTGAGCAGGAACATTGGCGCTTGGACAACGTAGGAGTAGGCTCCGACGATACAATTACTTAGTTCTCTGGGTTTTTGTTACTTCAGATTAAACATGAGAACCGCCCTCCTCATGGGGTAGCACCGTGCCCTGCTTACTGCTACATTTAGGTGAAAACAAGTGTAGCGTGCGAAGTAGATCTGAGTAGAGAGGTTAGATGACAACTGGTTTTAAGTGAGTCAGAGACAAGCTCCATCAATAGTTGATGAACATTTACTGCTTATCTTGTAACACAGTGTTGACTGACTACTCACACGCCAAGAAAAACGCAGGCACCAGCAGACAGCACTTTCCTGGCAGGATTGTTCTTTGATGCCGCCAAACAATCACATTAACGGCTTGGAAGGTGGAAGAGCGTTTAAAATTCTTAGACGTCAGAGATTCTTTGTTCTGAAGCATCTAGCTGCACTTTGAATACTTCTGCTAGATAGCGCTCGAGGAATTACAGCAATAAGCATAAGGAACAAAAAGAATCTTTGCTTGTCAAAGGTACAAATGCTGCCGCCACAAGGGATTCCTTCAGCCGGCCGCTGTGTCTGACATCATGATAGGTACCGCTTTCTTAGTTGTGCCAGTTAACGGCACACATACTGTTTTATAGTCATGACATTCATAGTTTATCGGAATTGTGCTCAAAATTAATCTTCTCACTTATTGGAGGAGGTGATGCATCGGTGAAGATCGAAGAAAATGATAGAAACCACCAAGTTCCTTTTTCCTTTGCCAAGTGTCAATTGGATAGTAAAAGCCTCCAGCCCATCTTACCATTGGCGATTGCAGCTACATTTCTGGAGTGAATCTTGAAGACGGAAATTTCAGCTAATCTGTGAAAGACGGGTTTTGTTGGACGCAGGTAACAGGGATCATAGGCAGCTCCTAAAAGAGCCCTGATCGGATAGGCCCCCGGGATGTCTTTAAAAAATCTGTGGATAAAGCATTTATAAATTTACAGCGCACGTGGTTTTTATTCGCTGAAGAGCAGCAAGGTACTCGCTATTTCCAATCTACGATACTCTTATACGGTTTCCAAAGAGGAGTGAGAGTCAGTTGGAAGGTGGAGCCTAGATTTACTGAAACAGCGGCTGTCATGTTTAAAGGTTAGAGCAACATCGGACACGAAACCAGCCAGAACAGTTAAGGTTCAACAGTTCGCAAAGGTGATTCGCGGTTGGCAAAGGCCACCTCTTGGTAGAGCAAGTGGAAAACCCACGAACAACCCTGCGGCATCTAACAACATTTAAACTATCTAGAACTAAGCACAAATTACATATATTCATATATACCAACTTTCCTCCACTACCTCGCGTATTCGTGCTCAGCGTTCTACGTATTGCTGCAACAACACTCCCGTTGACTGGAACTGTGAAAGTAACTCTTCATTCTTTCTGGGGCCTCAGACCGTGCCAAACCCCAATGACCTGGCGAGGTTTGCGATACTGGGCATTTAGCGGATCATGTTACGACGCCACAACCACCCGTGCCACTGGTGGAGGTTAACAAAATGCGCAGGAGTCTGGCGGTGACCACCTGGGCCCTTACCTAGGAGCCGGGAAGATGGTTTATCACAAGAAGCACTTCATTTCTACTTTTCCTGAGGTCCATTCACCGATTATGCCCGCACACGAAATGGGGTAGCAAAAGACAGATGAGCCAAAGGCTGGGTTAAAAAAGAAGTGAACTGGGCCTACCGGACCCGTCATTACAGTACAAACACTGTAGAAAGTACGGATATTCTGATACCAGTATGGTTTTATAAAACGTCAGACCGTGAAGACAGCTTCAGACGAGATAAAACAGAATGCTGTATAAAAGACGCTTTGATCATTTTGTTTGACGATTAGATCAGTTGATCGCTGCAGCTCAGCAGTTACGGGCGGAGCCTTTCAAGAAAAAGAGAGGCATGTAGGGTGATCGGCGACGGAACTAGTGGGTTACTGTCGTTGAGCAGTACCCCTCCTCTACGCCACGGTTAAGATGCACAACGTTGAGATGCTCAAGCGAGGTAGTTTTGTGTTTACCGTTTCAATCAATGAAGTAAGCTCGATTTTGTAGCTCGGTCACCACAAGTGACCTCCGTGGGGCAGCTGTATAGATGCTCCAAAGCTACCCACACCCAAAAAAATCAGACGCAAGCTGACAGTTCCAGTGGGATGTGGGCCGATCGGGAGTGTAGCCTCAGTGAGAGCATTTACAAACTGCGCACCCCTGCATTCAACTGATAAGCAAATAGAGCACGATAGTCGGCTCTCAAACGACCCGTAGCGGAGCAATCCCAAGGCAACCAAATAGCGTAACCAAATGCCAAGTACGTAGGTGACGCCTTTATATCAGGCTTATAAGCGAACTGAAGACTGGAGGACTATTGGAAGAGTCTGCAACCACTTGGAGCTCTCACATGGGGTGAGCAAAGCTTTCAGCGGGCAACACAAAGCTCATCTGTACGGCTGGTTTCTGGGTGACGTGCCTTCGTATGAGAAAGGCAAAAACCTAAATTACTAGATGTACCTCCACAAAAGGGCTACCAAAATCGTGCTCCGCCATCGGTAGTAACCTTTGCCAGAAAAACTACGCAGGGCAATCCTGCGTTCTATGAAAGCATTTTTTACTGTTTCTCTTTCTAAACCGGTCTTAGGGGTAACCTCTGGCTAACCAGTGAAATACTGTATCTTGTGAGTAAAGTCGAAAAACAGCTCGTAGGTGCAGACGGGATTTGAGACGCACGTGTGATTACTGAAAATTCATGAAAATATACACGAAAATTGGCGTAGCCTATGTTTTAGTGGTTGGCGATGGACAAGTGAAATGGCCCAATCTCGGACACACTTTTGCACACCATGCCAGAAGTGCCTATCTAAAACTAGCTTGGTCATGACCCGGGTGCCGAGGTGGGTGAACCTGTGTAGAAAGTCGAAGATTGTGCGGCACTAGGATTTGGATTCGATGAGGTTTGGGTAGGGAAGAGTTACACAGCTTATTATGGCGTCTGAGAAATTAGTTTGCGGTAAATCCGGAGTTCTGACTCATGACATTTGGCTAGAATCTATGGAATCCATTTCGGCACATTACGGTCAGTGATTCGTGGTTGGCTGCAAATTGCGTCTATTCGAGAATGAATATCCACCACAACGTTATCACTTGAGAATTATCACCGGGAAACGGTGATACGAAGTTTAAAAGGCGCAGCTCACAAGTGAATATTTCCTGGTTTTTCCGTGAAAAGTACACGTTTATAGTTTACTGTCAGCAAAGGTGATGAGTTAACTCCCCTTGAAGATGGGTTTTCAGTGTCCGACAGTACTGTAAACAGTACCAAACAAACGGAGTATCAAACTCCGATGCCTCTTTGCTTACACCGAAGGCAGTTTGTTAGCACTAGGCAACTCTTCTTGAAAACTTCGAGCCCCTGGAGGTAAGCCTGGCAAAGTGAAGAGGATTTTTGGGAGGGAGCCGATAATATTTTACCATTCTAATAAAACGACAAACGGCGCACAGTGAAAGAAGTATCCAAATGTCACTCGTGGCTTATCTTTTTTCTTCTTAGAAGCGAACAAATCCTTGACCAAATTTTGGGCTTAAAAGCTCAGTCGAGTTCTCCGTTTCAACCAATTTTCGCCCCCGATGACGTTTATTTAGTGTAAGGATATTGAATGAATGAATGACAAAGATGATTTATATGTGCATTTTCAGATTGAGTGATCAATAGCAAGCCTTTTGTGCAGGCCAAAACAAAATTCAGACCTCCAGTATTTTGGTAAGTAAAATGATAGTTTTGTAAGGCTAATCACGGGCCGAGCGACAGGCGCAGAAATTCGACAAGACCGAATGTATTTTAACCTTTGTCCTGGAGTTATCCTCATCTGCAAAGAAACCTGGACGATAGGCGTGTACCAGGTCCACATGGGCAACGATGAGGTTGACTGCGATATCCTCATTACGTAAGATGGGAAACCCATCTAGAGAACTGCTTTCATTGAGTACTCTATTATCTTTAGCTGGTCGTCAGCACTTTGAACTTTCAGGAACCATGCAGAGTAATGAAGTCAAGGGATTGTCTTATTTAAGAATAAATGTCTGATTTAAGCACCCGACCAAGCTTAGCACTTGTGGTTTTAACTTTGTTGGGGGTAGGTCGGTATGCTCTGCATAGATTCGGGACCCGATTTGCTAATGTGATCACCTCTGAACCAAAAAGGCAATGAGTACGGGCTTTGGAAGCGGTGCTTCTGGACTTAAATATAATACCTCGTCGAACAAACTCTAATCGGTCCTTGTAAGTGGAGCGAAACTGATCGGGGTAGAATTACTCGGAATCCTTTTGGAAGATTAGTGGCGTGATCCAAAAGACTTCTGCCGCAAGAATCAACCACGAGGTCAAGATGACGCAGTAAATCAGTACCAAGTAAGGTGTTAGAGCCTTCGAAATTAAGAAAATAAAAAGTGATGAATTAAATTCTCAGGTCTCTGAAACTTGTTTATGTCAATATGGAACTGCCGTTGGCAAAGCATAAACCAGAGAAGGGGCATCTGTTCGATTCTTGACCAGAGCTTTGGAGCTCACCAACTTCAGCACACGTCTACTCGGTGGCGTGCCAGTGGGTAACTATCAATAAAGCAGAATAGAAGACTATCCCGGCAAGTAGAGTACATTGTAACTACTCACTAGAGTCCTTGTTTTATTGATGGGCTTGGAATGATACCTTCTGAGATACCAGCAAAAAGCGTCAGATGGGAACGGCTGAAACACACTTCGTACACAGATTCAGCTGGGACATCTATTTTGGCGAAACTATCCATGAGATGATGTCTGAGTGAGCCTTCAAACAGACGACACAGAGTGCCCCGACCCTCTTGACTAGATTGCAAACAGTGTGTTACCTTTCCCTCTTATCTTTAGCGAGGATTCGAAGAAAGACACTGAGCAGTAGTGGATTTATATCTAGTGTGCACACCACCGAAAGAATTTTGTATACTCGACTGGCGGTGGCCGTTACCTGTCTCGTGCAAACTGAACTGAACTGAACTGAACTGAAGGAGGCAATGATGGACTCAGTTTGCGAGGAAGTTGCCTGACTGACATACGGCCCGTAAGTTTTCAAAATTTCCTCAGCCTTCTAGGCAAGTCTTTGGAGGAGGGAGGAATCTTCTGCGTATGGCTGGTGACACTTGAAATTCTATCTCCCGGAAGGAAAATCATCAGCCTTGCTTTCGTCACTTTTCCATTCCCTCTCTTTCACAAAATATGCCACTCGTTCGATCTGTTTGGCTAATTTCTCCTGGTATGATAGGTATACAATTCTTTAAGTAACCAGCATCCATATTCTCTGTTGTTGCATCCCAGCCTTCTCATTTGCGTGTCATGCAGCTTCAGTCAAGTCATTATGACAGAACACACTTACTGCAATGTTCATTGAAAATGAGAATCTAACTTTCGTCCATTCCAACATCTCGACAAACTACATATCTTTGTAATCGCCGTACCTTTCCGCACTCCATATTGATTCATCTTCTATTTTTACATTCTTATTTATCGACCACACAACCTGCGCAAACAGTTCACATCTCATCACCTGTGTCCCTCTGGCCTTCTCATCAAAGTCACTTGGGTTGCCCTCATCCCTCCAGAGTTCTTGCTCGTTCGCTACGTGACCGAGTCCAGCGGCATGGAACCTCTAATTTATGCTGCCTTATCCGCCGACTGTCCAAATTTTATTTGGAATCCCATGTTCGGATCCCATTTCCATGTAGAAACCACTGATTCCTCGGTTCTCTCCACCATTGCAGTATTCGTTATCATTCATAACAGTCACCAGGACAGTTATCTACTCTCCACTCCAATACCACCTCCGCACGCTATCCATCTCTGCAACCGCGCTTCACATCTGTTCACAGTCCTTATTCCATCTCATTGTTGTTACTCCGTAACATACTTGCATTTACATGGATAATCTGCCCGATGCTTACTTGCTCTCCTCTCGCTATTTCTTCTACCACTGCACTTGAAATCGCACCCGCTCTCACTCGGATCTGTTGTACACTGTTCTCGTGCTTGCGTCCGTTGACACCCTGCCATAATGATTTTACTACAACATGGCCCATTGAATCGTTGCTATTTATCTCTGAAGATCCATTTTTGTACATCTTCCAGTTTGCTTTTCATACACGTTTTACACACTGCAGCAAGCAATGACCCCTTGAACCTTATTTGATAAACGCTTCTATTAAGAAAAGCTTAACAAAAATCCTTTGATTCCGCTCGAATTCCCAGTGGCTGTTCTCATATCCAGTAATATTTATGTAGATACTCCACCCGGCCAACCGTTTTTAACTACCATAGGCCGAATTGACTATTTGAACTTGGCCTTCATGTTTACCTGGCGTTATTCTCGCCTTATCCCAAGTAAACAATCTCCCCTAACCACCTGTGTACATAAGTTCTACTATCTAAAAAACTTCTGCTCTGCCATCTCGATCATTTTTTGATGTCTTGTGGCATACTTCGGGCTCATTCGAAATATACCATTATCATTATTAGTTCCAGAAAGGTGCCCAAGTACCAATGCAACTGTGGCGGTTTGCTATCTCCACTTTATTGTCTGTGTTAGTTGTTTGCCAGAAATTCTTCGGGAGTACAAGATCGCACTTGACCGTCTGTAACCCAAGCTGCATGAATTTTGGCACAGAGTCTGTCTAGGCAGAGCATGTTTCGCAGGCTCCGTACACGATATGTGGCTCTTCACGGGATCTTCTCCGTAGTTCTCTCAGCCTGTGTTTTGGCCTTGGCAATCAAGACTAGATGTTTATCTTCAGGTGCGGCTTTGGAAGCTTGGGAATGATCCCGGAGAAGGACTTGGGAATAAACTAACTCAGAAGTTGACTGAGCTCATTTATTCTGAAAATAACCTTGCACAGTGAGATCACGAAGCTTTTGTTTTCGATGGATTTTACGCAGTAACTTAGCCTTGATCCTCTTCGTGAATTGCTCTTTGCAAAGCACTAGTTCCCAGCAAGTGCTGGTTGGCATCACTTGGCATTAGTTTGTGTTAAAGTAGGGACGGCCTATTGCTGACGGCAGATGCAAGCTGTCTGGGAAGGATCACAATGCTTCTTTGTAATTTAAAGTTCGTATCTCACAACAGATTTGGAAGTTGTGAGAATAAAATAAGGAGGTGAAACCTGTTGGGAGTGGAAGGTCGTACAAGGAGATAGAGAACGACTTCGAGCCTAGTCTGGGGTCAGTGGTTAATTTGACTGGAGCTTGCAGTTCGCTCCAGAGAGTTCCATTCACTCGGGTCTGGAAAGTTTTGCAGCACAGGCTGTGTGCCAGTCGGGTACCAAAACAGGCGGATCCTTGTGTCACGCGATTTTTCCAATACCAGTGGGTAGCCCTCTCAAGTGAAGCATCCGGGGTGACATCTATCTGAGCTACTATGAGGGTTGCCACGATGTTTTACCTGGGAATCTCGATGACATTTATCTTTCGAGCCTCAAGGAGACGGTCATCTCCAACGAATTTGCAGACAGTGCCATCAGCAGGGTGTTTAATAACCTACAAACCAACGACCGTGATGCTTATGAAGGGAAATTTTGCGGTGCTGATTGGCTGTTAGCCTTGGAAACTGGAAAAACCTCGTAGGCCCTCCTCGCTACAAGGAATTGACCAGCTCTCACTGGGTGGCTATACTGTTCACACTGCAAACCAGTTAGTTGGCAAGTAAATTTCCGAGGCACAAAAGGCAGAATATGATGGAGACCTAGAGAGTTCCGTGCTTTCGATGTGTCATACTTTCAGTTGGCATGGGCAGTAGAGAAACGGATCGATTCCGTTTTCTCCTGGTGGAAGTACTTCACTGGTGCGGGGTTGCTGGCTCCAAACGTCCCTGACCGGTAGCAAGCGACTATCAAAAGCTATTATGTGGCCAGTGCAGTGGCAGCATCCAAACTTCTCTACTTTGCAAATATAATTAGTTTTCAGGCATAGAACGGGCACGTACCTGCGCAGCTACTGTGTTCACTTGGTGTGTAGGTCCCAATAATAGCTATTCGAGCAAGGAGTGGCCCATGCTTACTGTTGCCAAAACCGCAATTTCTGAGGTATTAAACTGAGAACCGCCAAAAGCCCCAAATTACTAATATAGAGTATGCGGCCCAGTAAACCCTATAAGGAAACCCGGCGGTTCCGCTTCCAGCAGCCTACGCAAGATAGGCTACTTCTCGGTTTCTTGATAGGTGATTGGTCGCTTGAATAGGGCAACTACCACTTGGCCATCTTGCTAGTGTCCTTGAGTTTATCCCTAGGGCACCAGTATGTCTCCTTTTAAAGGAGCTTTACTTTCCGAGGTGGGCTGTTTATTGCGGTATCTCAAATCTAATTACAATATTGTTGGTATACTTCTCGAACTCTGCCGACGAGCACACGCAAGAGCATGATCATATTGTAGAGTGTTACTTAGTAGAATGAATTACATAAGAATTTAAGGGATATGAGTCCCAAATCTAAGCAGCTCAACAGGGTAGTTTTAATAGTTTGAATGGAGCAAGCCAATAGCGGTTTGCTCGACGAAAACAAACTGGTTTCGATTTCGAAGTGGGCTACCATGCCCCGTGGGGGAAGCTAAAAAGAGCGATAACATAGAGCTGAAGACGCGGTATATACAAAATATGCATGCTAAGAGCAATAAATCTACCGGAGTTCAGTAAGCACAGTCAGCTGTGAAACTAGGAGACGTGAAACAAGTAGCATGAAAGAGCTCTCGGATACATTAGTGAATACGAAAAAAGGCGCAGTAATGCAAAACGTGAGGCTGGTTCCAGGATAAGTAACCCGCAACACGCAGTTAGGAGAAGAAGCAAATGCAGGGCCCCGGATCAGTTAATAATCAACTTCCAGCAGGATATGGATCTAAAGAAGAATAAAGTATCACAACAGAAGATGGAGTGGAAAATCTCTGTAACGTCTGGAGCCTTATTATGCTGGCATGTTGAGCATATACTCACTCACTGAACTTCAGTGTTGTTCGGAGTCATTATTGGGAACCACGGATAAGGAAGAAAAGAGGCCGCACATTCTCGCTAGATACCGAAATTTTAGGAATCGCAAATTTCTGCTTTACTTTCCAGCTGTAATGCCTGGTTCGTCCTAATAGGACTAGGAACAACCAGAGAGCGACAGGCATTTGTAATATGCATCGTCCCGTAGGTATGGGCCATCTGGCTGGGTAAAGGGTTCGTCAGTACACCAGCCGGAAGCGGCAAGGTACGGCGGGTTAAACTGATAAATTATAGCGGCTGGTGCAGCTGTGGGTTGTGCGAAAACCGGCATTTCTGTGGGCTCCAATAACGATATCGGAAGGATAGGCATTGCGTTAGGAGACGATAATCAATATAGTGAGGAGCGAATGAGGGTGGTTTTTGCCAAGTGACTTGATTGCCTTCCCGGTGAATATCAGGGGCCCAGTAAGGTCTCTGCCGGCACGAGTTAGAGCTAATCCTTGTTCATCAGTTGCAGAGACTGGAATGGTGGGCGAAGAGGAGGTATTAGGGATTTGAAGTAGACGGAGTTTTCATGCTGGACATGGTTGCAGCTGACTGCGTTTCTCATGGACAATCCTCCCAGCGAATGTTATGCCGTTTATTTGTGCCAATTGTAGAGCTTATTCCGTCATTGGTCTGAGAAGTGACTAGCCATACGTCGTTCGCGCATTGAAAGCTTTTTCATCTATGCCCCAATCAAAACACTGGGAGAGCTCCTGGGACAATACTTTCAATCAGTATATGAAATTTAAGGCCAGATATTTGTTCGAACGTTTATTCTTTGAGATAAGATTGTCTCTTGCGACTGACCCAATAAAGCTGGCTGGTCTCACCGATAAGCTGTCCACTGCAAAGACTTTCGTAATGTCCACGGTTTCTTTATCGGACGAGGACGTTACCGTAGGACCAACCGCGTCGAATCGTCGGCATAACTCTGTGCAATGGTGCTGATCACGAGAGAAATATGTTCGCCGACTGTCCCCCGTGGCCCTATAAGCTCGCACCTAACCGGCGAATTTTCTCACAGCAGTTCCATAAAAGCCAATGCCCCCTCCAACCTTCTATATATTACAATACCCAGACGTGTGATGCCCCATCTCACCGGCTTGTGATGAGAAGGTCCCGTTTGAAATGTAGTCCTGGGCTCATCCGGATGAGAAGCTCAGTGTCTTGAGAAACACTAAGTAACAGATGAGGACTACCCCGGTATTTGTACCGGTCGCGTTTCACTCTGAAGCTGCATTCTGTGGCCCAGAGAGAGTCATTCAAAAGCAGGAAGCACGAGCTGGTCACCTTCCCTGAAGACCGCCAATTGGATACACTCATCCTATGAATAGCTGGGCAATAGCTGGTTTACCGATGCAGTGAGTTGCATAGCTTGAGCTTAAGCGATACCTCGGACCCTGAACTTGTTGCTTGCATTTAACCCGGAACCGGATTCGGTTATGTTCGCTCCCTTCAACTTTCCTCAACCTAGGTGCCGTCCAAGCCTGCCTGCTAACTCTCGCGTGTGACTTGTCCAAAGTGGCTGATGGCGATGCACGAATGACGACCTAAGAACTCAGATGAGTCATCACATTTAGATTCTCGCCGGAGAACATTTATTCTCTTGGCTTCCTCGGTCCGTAGGTTCTGAAAAATAATAAACAAACGCCAGGGAATGCTTTCAGACCAGACTTTTATTCGAAGTGCTTACGTGATATACCGTAATTCTGCTTTTTTAGCAGCGAGCCAAGCAGCAGTTCGGCGTCGCCCTTGATTCCTTCTTCCTCCACCATCAGCCAAACTTCTATCTTCCGTGAATAGCTGCCAAAACGAATCTTCGAGCAATACGCGTGCTAAGAAAAACCCCACGGCTTGTTGGAGCATGTCTCAGGTTTCAAAAGCATCTCTGGCCCTCCTGAGGCAGTAATGTATCAACTACAAAAACCATTGCCCAGAGTACGCAACTTTGCTTACAACTAAATTTTTGAAAGGTTTGTTAACCTTCAAGTGTTGCTTGCGATGTTCATCAAAAGAGGCCTGGTCTAGTCTCGGTAGGTTGAACTCTGGAAACTGCAGTCTCGGGAGGTCTCAAAGGTTCATATTTGTAGATAACTTTACCATTTGGATGTTCATATTATGGACTACGTGATTTTCTACTGGCCCGCTGAAGTGAGTTTCTTTTCGAGAGGCCTTGTTTTCTCTCTATCTGGCCGAAACTGGTCCCTCAGTTCCACTGCTATCATTCAAATAATTTTGAAATCGTCAACTTCATCGAGACTGAGAGTACGCAAAGTGGCTCTGACAAAGCTAGTGTACAGTGCATTACCCATAGAATCGGAGGTACTGAAGCCAATTCCATATGCCAGCCGAGTTAGTTTGCGATTTTTACTAGTACCTTGCTTCGCTTTCTGGGCATCTTCATTGGGTCCTCTTGTCAAGGCTCCTCTTAAATGCTGTGGGCTCATGAAGCACTTCTAAAGCTCAATTGAGTCAGCTGTTGCCAATCCTGGGGGAAGGCTTTCGTATTTGATACATTACTACGGTAGGAGGGAGAGAAGTTAGGACACATTTTGTGCCATGCTCGATCAAAAAACGGATTTCATCAGGACACAGAATTCTCAAAGATTTCTTTGAACGACCATTCAAGGCAGCTAGAAATTTCAAAAGTGGCCTTACTTTTTGTGCGAATATTTCACAATCCACTTAGAAAGTTTGCCTACCCCTAACACGATGTTTTTACCCAATAATGACAAGCACCGTGCGCGGAGTTCATAACCACTTATCCGGCTAGCCTACGGAGCAGAAGATATCAAGTTTGTTTGCCCTTTCTAATCTGTGGTAAGGAAAATCTGACTGACGTATCCAATCAAACAAGGATAAGGCGTCTCGAAGAAAAATGGACAACACTCATTTTCTTTGCTTACTGGCGGTCACCTCCCAATTCCCGAGTTTCACCAGCTCGGCTTCTAATGTTATAATCCAGAAGCCGTACCGGATAATCAGGATTGTAGCATACTACTCTGTCTATATAGTATACTTAATTAATGCCAACAATATCTAAGACGACACTAGCAAACTAAGATGGGCGGAGGAGCGTGCGGTGATAAAAGGCCAAAAGGGTATGTACATTGGGAATTAAAATGAAACGAAGGGTGTGACTCAAACTTACAGTTGTTCAGTGTCATTGTGATCAGGAAATGAGCGCCAAAGAGCCAATATCCGTAAATGTCTTCAGTTTAGTTCGGTCTGACAGCCGTCCGTTGAACAGAACAGGATGGTATTGAGCGGAATGTCAGGAGACGCAGTGGAAGCTTCTAAAATGTTTTGTTTCACACAGTTAGTTTCGACCGATATAATTCCAAGACACTCCAAATCAGAAGATGAGACCGTGCCAGAATGGAAGATTTATTTATAGCCTTTTTGTACTGCGCGGTGAGGACGACCAAAAGGTGCTTGCCTTACATTGAAACGTCGGTACAACAAACGAGTGTCGCACCAAGGGACGTTGAAAATCATGGAAAAAGTCGGAAATGTACAGGTACCAACACAACTCCCCCGCCGGAGCGTTTGTTGTACAAAATAAACGCTCGATAGAGAAATAGAAAGAGAAAACGGTTGGAGAAATAAAACGTCAACTAACAAAGTCTTGAAATCTGACAAGATGTCGAACGTTTCTGCCGGAACAGCGGGTTACTAGGGATGGTTGTTGCTGTGGTGATGCTGGCGGGTTTGGTGTGGTGTCTGGTGTGATGATAGAGTGTGGATCATCAACAGGAATTGTTGGTGGTGTGTCTGTGAATGGTGATGGTGTCGGTGTTGCTGGTGATGGACGTGTGTCAAAATATGCGGGTTTCAGTCTGTCAATGGAAACAGTGTCTGGCTTGTCGGCTTTCTGAACCACGAAATATTTGTCTGTGCAACTAAGCACCTTAAATGGACCGTGGTGGTGTGGACGGTGGTGTGAGTGGTTTTCGAAAGGCATCGTTACGAATAAAAACGAAGGGTGACGTATATAGGTCGTTATGTACAAAAACGTGTGTGGATGACGGGCGAGTGAGTATTGGACGTAAATATGACGTGAGGTCTCTGAGTTGTTGGACAAACTGTAATGGGTTAGGACTGGCAGCAGTGCTGGGTTGAACATACTCACATGGAAATCATGTGGTGGTACCAAAAACGAGTTCAGCCGACGTGCCTTGGAGATCGTCTTTGACTGATGACCGCAGACCCAAGAGAACTAGTGGCAGGTTGTCGCTCCAGTTATTGGAGTTTGGCTGTGATATCAGTGCTGCTTTGAGTTGACGGTGTAGGAGCTCTACCATGCCACTGGACGAAGGATGGTATGCAGTTGTTGTGATGTGTTTACAGCCAAGCAGTTCAGTGAACTCACGAAACAAAGTCGATTGGAATTGGCTGCCACGGTCTGTGGTGACGGTAGACGGTACACCAAATGTAGTAATCCAGTGTTGGAGTAGCACTTTAGCAATATTTTTTGTTGAGGTGTCGGAAGTAGGTACTGCCACCGGCCAGCGTGTGAAACGATCAACAACTGTTATTGAATGGGTATGTCCATTTGATGATGGTAGTGGACCAACAAGATCGACGTGAACGTGCGTGAAGCGGATGTCGGGAACGGTGAATGTACTGGGAGGAGAAAAAGTGTGGCGGTGAACTTTGTTTTCCTGACACTGTAAACACTGTTTAATCCATAATGCAATGTCAGAATTCATACTGGGCCAAACAAATCTGGCAAAAATGAGTTTGCGAGATGCACGGATACCAGGATGGGAGCGAGAATGAAAATGATCGAAAACGATCTTCCTGTAGGAAGTTGGAACGATAAGACGAGGGTGACCTGTAGACCAGTCACATAGGACTGTGCCATCGGTTGAAGGTAGGGGAGAATCCTTCCGCTGGAGTGTGGATGGTGTGCGCAAGTCGAGCAAAGATGGATCATCACGCTGGAGGTTTGTTAGTTCCGTAAGATCGAATTTAGTCTGCACCGTGTTGATATCAGGTCTGGATAAAGCATCAGCCACAACATTATCAACTCCACGCACGTAGCGGATGTCTGTTGTGAACTGGGAAATATAATCCAAATAGCGGATATCTCTGGGTGGATGTCTGTCAGGTTTGGCTTGAAGTGCGTGTGTGAGGGGTTTGTGGTCAGTGTGCACACAAAGTTGTCGTCCTTCCAAAAGATGACGGAAATGACCAATAGACAAGTAAATAGCCAGGAGTTCACGGGAAAACGTGCTGTATTTTGTCTGTGCAGCCTGGAGTTTTTGCGAGAAGAACGCTGAGGGCTGTAATTGATTGTCCACAGTTTGGTGAGGCACTGCACCGACAGCAGTACTTGATGCATCAGTCGTTAGAATTAACTCGGTATTTGGATCCGAATGTGGATGATGCAGCATGGTACCATCTGCGAGAGCTTTTTTGGCTTCTGTGAAGGCTGCCTCAGCCTCGGGAGTGAAATCGATCGTCTTGACGTTGGACTTGAGAAGATCGGTCAACGGTAAAAGGATGGTCGCACAATGGGGAATGGGGCGACGGTAGTAGTTCAAAATTCCCAAGAAACGTCGTACCTGTGTGATCGTTTGTGGTGCAGAAAGTGAGAGGATGCTGCGCACCTTATCTGGGAGAGGGTGCAAACCTTTTTGATCGATATGGTGCCCGAGGAGTTCGAGGGACGAAAAGCCAAACACGCATTTACCAGGGTTCAGCTGAGGTCCGTATTGTTGGAAATGCTGAAAGAGTTGACGCAGATAAATGGCATGCTCTGATGGAGGGGCTGTGGCAATTAAGATCTCGTCGATGTAGCCAAACGTGAAGGGTAGACCTCGGAGCACTTCATCGACGAATCGTTGGAATGTCTGATCAGCGTTTCTTAATCCAAATGGCATGCGAATGAACTCGAACGGGCCAAAAGGCGTGGTGATGGCTGTCTTGGGAATGTCTTCCTCGGCCACGGGGACTTGGTGATATGCCCTTACGAGGTCAACCTTGGAGAAGATTGTCTTCCCAGAGAGATTCTGTGCAAAATCATGAATGTGTGGGATCGGGTACCTGTCGGGGATGGTGGCTTTGTTGAGAGCACGGTGGTCACCACAGGATCTCTAACCACCAGATGATTTTGGAACCATGTGCAAAGGCGAGGCCCACGGGCATGAAGATGGTCGAATGATGCCAAGATTCATCATGTGTTCGAATTCAAGGCGTGCGATACGGAGTTTGTTGGCGTTGAGTCGTCGTGGTTGGAAGTGGGCCGGTTCGCCTTTTGTGGCGACGTGGTGACGCACAACATGAGAGACTTATTCGGTGAACTGACACGGTTTAGTGAGGGATGGAAACTCCTTCAAAATGTCAGCAAACGGCGATTGCGGAAACGCCAGCCGGATACCCAGTGAGTTGGTGCATTTACCAATGCCGACTGCACAAAGCTCGGTTGTGGTGTCTACCAGCTTGCGATTTCTGAGGTCCACAGTTGAGCCAAAGTGTGAGAGGAAATCCGCGCCGATAATGGGGGCCGAACATCCTCCTGGATGAAAATTCATTGAAAAGATCGTCGGAGGCCTAAACCAGTAGTAATGGACCGTTGGCCGAATGTCGCAGTAGTTGATGTATTTGCTGCTTGCAGTGTGGAGCGGGATGGTTTTATGTGATGGTGTCTGGGCGGGGGGATTACACTGATCTCGGCTCCGGTATCAATGAGGAATCGAAGGCCACTGGATCGGCCAACGATACAAAATAGTCGTCGCCGTTACTGGCTGGCCTGGTCGTTTGACTGTGGGTTGGAAGTGCGGAATGAACATGGAGGATCACAGCGGCGTGCCTGGGAGCCGAATGTGCAGAGGTACCAACACCAGGTTCGTAACCGGCGGTTTCTGGACCGTGATCTAGGTCGACGAGGTACTTCGGCGGACACACGTCGATGAGTAGTTAATGCGTTGCACATTGCACCGATCTGAATGCACATTATGCAAACGGTTTCTTTTAGGTCCGTAATGTCCTTATGTTATGGTTTTTATAGTATATTACTTGACAGTAGTTAATACGCATGCACAAGGCAAGATCAGAGTATACGGCAGTACATGACAATGTGAGGCATTCACAAATTCCAAATTTATTAATCACACAGCAACCGAATTACACCAGTAAAGCCATGTAGTGTTTGAGTGAACTAAAGTGGTAACGGTTGAAGCGGGAATCGAAAATTGGTTTCGAATTCGGTGAGGGTGGTGTGGATGGATAGACAAACGTGGGATTGCTGATATGAGCGACATTTGTACGGTCACTAACGAGTGACCGGGCGGAAGAGATGCCAAAGAACAATATCAGAAGTAAAGTCCGCATGGGGCTTTCGACGTGCAGTCAGAGATACCAGCGAAATGTAGAGCACTGATCCAGCATTGGGTAACTAAGTGTGGAGGAAGCATGTGAAATAAATGCAAGTGAGTCAGAGGTGATAATAAAGCGGACCTTTTTGTGCAGATAATAACAGTGTCATATGGATATTCACATGAAAGCAAAAAGCTTCGAAGGGATTTCAGTGAACGTTTGAAGAGCATCAATGGTGTATGGACGGATGACGGACTTTCAAAGAAGAGCCGTCAATGAAACGGATTATTGGAGAAGAACGCTAATGGTTCGGCTAGGCAGAAGTTGGAAGAGTGTAAATTTTTTTGTATGTGATAAAACGTTTTTTAACCAAATTCTGGTTGGCTGCAGATGGCTGGTATTCTGTTCCATAGAGACCTTGGTTGCAGGTGGTGGCAGGTAGAATGTTGAGGGTAGCAGGTAAAAAGGGGCTGGTTTGACGAAGTGGACGGCGGCGAGGGCTGGGTTCCGGTCATTAGTTTCGTACTGCAGCGCGGAAGGAATCGAACAGTTGGGTTGGATTATTCGGAATAGACGTTGAGCGGATGTGTTGATGGTTTGTGTCAGGACTCACCTGTGCGATCCGGTGAGACTTTCATGAGGTTTTGTTAATCCGTGCAGGGTGCCCCATGCAACGTCATCAGGCAAGAGTATAGGTTTAAACTATCGATCAAATCTTCCGGTCCTTACGGTTATCCGGGATAAATGTCGATTTGGCCGATGGCTACCCAGGTAACCAATGCGACCTGAAAGAGATGAGGAGTGCGGCAGTCTGGAGAGTGTTCCAGCTGTGGCCTATGATTATCGTTTTGATGGAAACAAGAAAATGAACATTTTGTTATCCGAACAATTAGTTCTCGCTTGGCTAGTGTGCCGGTCTATCATCGATATGAGAGTGGTAGAATGGGGAGACAATACTGCGAGAACCATCGCCACGGCGATCTGGGGCAGGTGCTGGTATGGCCATAGGGGATTCGTGTGTCGGAGTGGTTTCGGCGGGTGATGTCATGTGAACACAAGGTCTACCAGCCGGGTAGCATTCCATTATTCTATCGGCGTGTTGCGCAACCTTGTCGAGTGGAGTAGTGGGTTCCAGCATTGACAGGACCTGCTGCATCGGGAGAGGTATTTTATCAGCCCGTATCTCCCTGAAAATGGCGTCGTCCATTTGACGTCCAGTCAGTAGCGACCGCATGTGGCGCATAAGCTGGGACTGAGTTTGGTCTCCGAGCTCCTTCGAAGTGAACAGCTCACGGAGCATTTTTCCGTACGCCGAATGACTGCTTCCTTAAGCTTCGTGTAAAGAGCTTCTGGTGGACTGTGATCGAGGGGATCTTCCACGTCAACGGCGATGTCAAAGGGAAGGGCGTGGACAACGTGAGAGTATTTCACGCGCTCGCTGGTTAAATTTCCAGTGGCAAATAAGGCTTCTATTTGTCGAAACCACACTCAAGGGTTGGTCGGGGCAAAAACGGGCAGTTTGAGAGCAACCACGTGGAAGTCATTAGATTCGCTGTCAGACATGGTGAATCGTGTGGAACGTGGACCAAAAGAATCAAGCTAGTGTCAGATGGATGGACAACACTCAACGTTTTTGCTTACTGGCGGTCACCTCCCAATTCCCGAGTTTCACCAGCTCGGCTTCTAATGTTATAATCCAGAAGCCTATCGGATAATCAGGATGTTTGTTAGGGGTTACTTGTTCAGAGGTCAGTAAAACTGATCAACCGAGACAACAATGCTTGTTTTCATTCCAGGGCTCCGATCTTCTTCAAGACAGCCGTTATCCGGTAAGAGGGTGCAGTCCTGTGATTGACTTGCCGTCATTTACTTTTTTGACCTTGGTACCCTTGACATGGACTCGACTGTTCATGTCAGCCCACAAATGTTCATAGTTGCCCTGAGATCAGTTGACTACCGACCTATTCCATAAGTAGTGCGCAACCCCCATCAAACCAGTACAACTGACTTACTAAACTTTAGGCTATTGGCCGCCCCATTACTACATAAATCTCTATTCATCGTCATGATAACAGAACCCATCACAATCCGTTCCATTTTAAGTGCACTTTTGGAAACTAAACAACCTTAAGGATATCATGAACGACCTTCGTCTCAAAATTACTGCTTCACCCAGAAGCCGGCACGAAAGTATGACGCTGTGCAGTGTTATGGACGTTACAGTAACATTAGGGTTGCTGTACAAATGAATCTCAAATTCGATAGGATCCGAAGCCCCTCTGTATCCCGGCCTCTCTTGTCCAACCTTCTGCAATCTAGTTTAAATGGAGGTTCATTTGAATAGAGTCTTTCACCAAAAGCAGACCTACATAGGGGGTAATGTGTATTCTGTATCCATCTTTCCATGGCATTTTTCAAGGCCATTTTGCCCAATGAATGAAACTATCCTGCCAGGGTATTTTGCTTTGCAGGGAAATGAACTCTTTGACTGTCTGTAGCACATCTCACCGATAATTGGCTCTTTCCCGTGTTTTCTCAAGGAGGTCCCTCCATGTGCCCCGGAGCAGCTCAACTCCAGGTTTAATTGGGTTCTAGATGAAAGCTTCAGCCGGAAAGTATACGAGGCTCCCGTTTTGCTGCAAACTGATTTTAAAACGAAATCTTTATTTAATATTAGCTCGAATAACGAAAATCGATTTCCGTCCTTCACTTTTCTCGATAATTGATGTGTCAAACATTTCGACGTGTACCTGTGTTCGCCGACGGAAATGCTGCTAACGAATCACCAAGTCAGTGGTGATATTTGATCCACGAAACCCACCTCACTGAGAAACGCCTGTCCACTCACGTGTTCCCATAAATCCATTTGTGAACCTAGACAAAACACAAAACACCAAATCCACATGCTCACGAATCATCGAATATGGTAGGCACAATGATAAGAGAAAGGCTGTCGACTTGGAGGAACTCAGGGACGCTTTATTCGTGACGCAGATAGGCAAACCTAGATGTATTCCAAATCTACCACTTATTAAAGCACTCACGGACAAAATCGGTTCAGATAACCTCTCGCCCCGGAAGGGCAATGGAAGTCTCCTTCGCAGTGAACAATGGTGAGTATGTGCTGTGTGGAAAACAGATCCGGGAGCATCGTGGAGAAACCGAAGCTTGCAACCTACCACTGTAAAGCCTGACAGTAGGCAAAAAGAAGCAAATACAACGTAGCGTAAAACAAAACAGCTAGAAAAGTGTAGGCGAACATTGAACTGGAAAAGAAGCAAGTTGTCGGAATAGGCCAATTTTCAGTGTGGGTTATTGCCTTTAGATTCCACACTAAACCTAAATGAAGAGTCAGTGATCCAGGGGTTTGCCGCCAAGGGTGCAAACTGAATTTACTCTCTTCTCGTCCTCAGAGTTGACATGTCTGTTTAGTCAATTTTCTGTCCTACGAACATCCCCTGACTTACGCTGGGGTGGCATCCAGGATACGAGTGCGTTCTAACTGCCTGGAAGTTATTCAGATGAGTGGAATCAGTCGGTCTGACTGAAGCATCTGCTAGTAAAGATGCAGCGTAAAGCTCGGGAATAAATGATGCAGCTCATGCTCTTGATTATGTTCACAGACTTCTGTTGCATTGAATGTCTTTTGAGATGAAACAAATGGTCCGGTCGGCGGTTTCGTGGTAGCTTATGTTTCCAGTTGTATGTCTTTAAGTCGTATACTTCTTTGTTTTCTTTTCTGTCTATAATACGAAGAAGTTATTAAATCTGCTCGGGATTAAAGTGGCGTCTTAAGTTACACAACAAGAAAATCTTTCGGCAGGTAAATGGGAGAATATGGCCCCCCGCCGCCTCCCGCGTGTCATCCATCCGACCACTTCACCAATCGCGAATGGAGAACACATGATCGCGGGCAAGATGTCCTAACTCCATTTACTGAAAGACTTCCTTTAGGGGGTCATCCTCCTCCCGTTTCTGTTACTCGTATACCGCTATTGCTGTAAATCATGTTTTTGTACTTCAGTGAATAACTCATGAACTGATCTGCCTTCTTTCATCACATAGTACTAACTTGCCATTAGATACCAACATGATCGAATCATTCGCACATGGAGTCAAACTCCCATTTTTCTTCACAACAAGGAACTTTGCTTGATGCCCGAGGCGGATGTGACAGAATTTTCGTGACCCACAATGTCCAACGAACCTAACTATCAGCTTGCACCAGCATTATCATGGGATTCGGGGTGCACTCCTTCGGCTTGAATATATACCTTCATGCCGTGATTCAGACCTGTAATTCACTGCAAACAGTTTCCACTTTGCAACAGAGAGGACGATTTGCATTCAGGGTAATGTTCTACATTCCCCGTAAAATGAAGTAAAAGTTACAATTTAAAAGCGACCACGATGAGCGGGAAGCTTAAGTGACGACAAAACCGCCGACCGGACCATTTGTTTCATCTCAAAAGACATTCAATGCAACAGAAGTCTGTGAACATAATCAAGAGCATGAGCTGCATCATTTATTCTCGAGCTTTACGCTGCATCTTTACTAGCAGATGCTTCAGTCAGACCGACTGATTCCACTCATCTGAATAACTTCCAGGCAGTTAGAACGCACTCGTATCCTGGATGCCACCCCAGCGTAAGTCAGGGGATGTTCGTAGGACAGAAAATTGACTAAACAGACATGTCAACTCTGAGGACGAGAAGAGAGTAAATTCAGTTTGCACCCTTGGCGGCAAACCCCTGGATCACTGACTCTTCATTTAGGTTTAGTGTGGAATCTAAAGGCAATAACCCACACTGAAAATTGGCCTATTCCGACAACTTGCTTCTTTTCCAGTTCAATGTTCGCCTACACTTTTCTAGCTGTTTTGTTTTACGCTACGTTGTATTTGCTTCTTTTTGCCTACTGTCAGGCTTTACAGTGGTAGTTTGCTAATTTCGGTCTCCATAGTGGGCCTTTAGATTAGCTTGGTGTGTTGTGCGGTGAACTGCACTGTTGTCTTAGTAGGCGATTTTTGGGCTTTTTAGACATTTCCCATTTCTTTGACGGGTTTCGCACTTGGTTTCTGCGCAAATTGAGCGATGAGTTGTTTCCATATATTTATTGCAATGTCTTTTCTATCGGTAACTTTCATACGTTCCTGAGGTTACTGGACGAAGGGCGGTCTTTCGCTGCCTCTTTTGAATCTTGGAAAACACTCTGTTTGTGGCTACTTACCTTTACTCCATTTTCTAATATTGAACTTGCTCATGTTGGTTATTTTGGTCATTGGCGTTGACATTTTTTCGGCGGGAACAGTTGAATGGTTTCTCCTCGGGCGGGTAAAATGTGCACCGTACACTTTTGCACATATACTTGAGTCTCGTTCGGCTTCACTTCCGACTGGCTGGCGAGAGAAAAGTTCCCGTTCTCATCGTCGAAGAGGTCTACTATGGTGACGATCTGGAGGGCATTTAATCAACTGAATCTTCCAAGTGCTGTCTTCTCGGAAGCCGGGATTCAATTAAAAATAGAACTGAGACCCTTGATTTGTATTTGCCAAATGATCACTGTTCAATTTGGGTAGATGACGTAAAGCGTAGGCAATAAACTTAAAATATGTGCACTGGAGATGTATAACTACTCTTCTCATCTTATATAAAATAAAAAAAGCAATTTTTCTCCTTGGCATGACTGCAAACTGAATCAGGCAACAGGTATCACCATGGAAGCACTCTTCTTAATGGACGGAACCCAGAAGTTAAACAAATAACCTACCTGAGTAAATCAAAAAGGCCTCACCATGCAAAATCCCTGTCATCCGGTGCAGTGGACTCTAATAATGATTGGATTCTGTTGAGTTAATTCATTTTGTCAGGTCTTATCCTTGCTGGGGTGAAATTATTTTAGTCACCATCAGCTTCGGCGTCCAACATACCGAGTTTATCTTACAAGGAATCCAGGTTGCCGAAACAGCGGATTGTGAGTTTTATTCAAGTATATGATATGCAGTTTCTATATTTCCCCCAATCGTCGACTAAATTAAGAAAAGACGAGATTCTAGGAAGTATATACAGAAGGCACCGGGAAAGCTATGGTTTCTGGCTTCATCCACCAAATGGATTGCTGAATTTACATTTAAAGAAGTATCTCCCAGACCATAGAGGATCTTGTCGTGCAAAAACTTTCAGTAATATGCCAGATGCTTTCATGAGAGTTGTTAAATCACAAGGACGAGTCGGCACATATGTTTCAAAAGAGCTTAAGAAATAAATTTCAATACGCGCGGGGATAACTTCTTTGGGACAGACTAACCTTAAACATAACAATAGTTATGAATTGCATTGCCTCCCAAAAAAGACGCTCGTTTTATTCGCTACACTCGCCATGGAACCCCGTAGAGGATTTTTGAGGCAGTGCTACGCATCTTGCTGCACGTATCTGCTGCAGCTGCAGTACCTAGAATGGGATTGCTTCCTCTTTTACAAAAGATTGTGTGGGATGTCCACAAATTAGAGCTTTCAGTTGTACCTTTTTGAACCCCCGAATACTGTTAAGTTCAAATCCTTTTTTAACTCTTTCAGTTAAGGATCGTATTTTGAGAGGTTCTGCGAGTCTGCGGATTGTTATCCAAGATGAACACCAATCAGAAAAGGCAGTCACTTTGTGGTTTGACCAATGGGCCACTGATTGTTTATGAAGGCGTTTGGACTGGACCAACCGGATGCAACCTATTGATTTCCCTTCAATTCAAACAGATGTGGTCACTTTGAGTATGACGTTTACTGACAGCCTTCTTACAGCATTTCTTATTCCATCATAACGATATTATTTTGGTTACATTTCCCACACTCAAGTGTTTCTGAATAAATCCATCAATGTACAATGGTCCCTTGGTACTCTTAGATATGTTTTCATTATAAAAGGTAAGTACCAGCTGATCTACAAAGCAGAAGGTGGCCTGGGAATTGCTCATGCTATGGATACAAAATGGAACAGAGTTGAGCATATAAAAATGTGATAGTCAGTTTATTCGAAAGCTTGAAGATACATATTATTTATTGATCCGCCGATAAACAATCTATCGCTGTTTGCAGCTGGCTATGACGGTTCGGAACCACTGTAAACAATTGTTGCTGATTCAAAATGTTGACCATTCTTGTTTGCCTCCTTGACCAATCATTCATGTCCGATCCAGTGATGACGTCGGTGGAGTGATTTCTTTTTAGATAGCAGGGGTTATTAGGACTGCTCTTTATCTCAAACTTTTAACAGTAGGAAAGGACGTAACCAGAGACAGACCGCTCGTGTCCGTACGCTGAAACATAACTTGACCGCGAAAATCGGCGGACGCAGTGACACATTGTAAAGAGGAATGCTGGGCGAGCGAACTGCGTGAATATCAGGGCGAACAGACGAAACAAAAGGGGGCTACAGACAAAACAACAGGCGGCGAGTATATCGGAAACGTCCTGAAGCAGGCAAAAGGAGACACACGGACTAATTAAGAGGAAGCAGCGGAATCTTTGGCAATCAGCACGATAGCCCAGGTAAGGGGCTGCCGATCGAGCCGTCAGCTGTGTCAATCGGACCAACCAGAGGGAAATGACGCCCAAGGGAAGCAAGCCATCGGCCACGGGCATTTGGACAGAACGCAGTTGAAGCGCTCAAGCAGCGGCAATAGTAATTTTGGTGCCGAGCAGTCGGGACGAGGACCTGTATGAGCGATTGCATGTGCTTCATGACTGAACTTGTTTTGGCCGGTGAAATACAAGTACCCTGCCGCATGTTGCGTCCTTGTTACAATATGACTGATCCTTCTAATTAACCTAGAAGAAGTGTACTTGTTTCTTACTCGTCCACCGCCGACTAGTACATGAATGGCACCTGGCGTGTCCGCGCTACCCGATTCATGTGAAAGCCTGACCCCCAGATAAATTATGTTGTTGAGCCCCACGGAAATGATCAGAGTGTGCTGATTTTGGCCATGTGACAAAAGTTTCCACTAAGCAACATAAAGTCAGCTGATTCATTGCTAGGTCTGGTAAGTTTACAGCGTTCCGGTAGGGCTCTTGTTCTACTATCTACGGGACAGTAAAGTCTTGTTTTCTCTTCAACTAGACAAGCTCACACTAGAGATTTCGAGCAAATTACCTGTGGCGTATCCTTTGTGTGACCGTAGTTTGGAACCAGCACATTGGTTCTACTTTTTGCGCGAATGATGTTATGCATATACTTTTGTTTCGTGGAAAACGTTCATACCCTGTTGATCGGAGAGAGTTTCTTCTCCCGCAAAAAAGGAATCGAGCGGTCTTATTGACACAATGAACTGTATATGCCACCGAAGAAATAACGAATAAAGAGGTTTTCTTGTTGCACGCCGTAAAAATACACAGATTTCTCTCCCAGAATAACAAGCCTTTGCCGATTGAGAATAGAATTTAGGTATTCTTGGATATGTCTGTTTCATTGAAGTATTCACTTTCGAGTCTAATTCGGTTTCTGTTCGCATTTCTTCATCTGCACCCTTGGCTTAGTGTTTGCATGAATACTTATTGTAATCACGCAATCTGATATAACTCTCACAATCCGTGACAAATACATTTCTTTCAGTGATTTATGTTCCTTAGAGAGTGCTTGTTCACGACTGCACGCGTGCGCTTCTCAAACAACGGTGGTTTGCTATGGACACCGAATTGTGACCGGTAGTTGCTTTGAGAACTGGTAATATTGCAACAAACGTAGTAAGCGCTCTGGCTCGAACTGAACTCACTGAAGGAATGAAAACACCGGTTGGAATGGGGCTCAACTTGAAACTGCACCCCGCGCAATAGTTAGGTACAAGCTTTCGAGGACTAATCCAAACAACGCAAAGGCTTGCCGTTACCAGTCACCCAAAGCCATCGAATATGGGACCCACTTTTAAGGTTTTGTTTCTTCCCTGAGTAAAGTACCGCCATGCAAATAGGTGAGGAATACGGTGAGCCGCCCAGCCCCTGAAAAGTTTGTCGAAAAGTTTTGTAGGCGACTCAGATTAACGAGCTAATGCAAACCCAGCATAAGAAAGACTTTTGTCTTTTTAGGAAATTGCGGTTTGGTGATAGCCGGCTTTCATTTAATTAGGGCAGGGACATTTTTTGGGTAAACCAAAAGGACGGAAGGCCATGCGGTAAGATAATAACCAAAAACTCGTCACAGGATTTCCGGCGATTTCTAGAGGCTACAGAAATAAACGTATCATCGTATACTCCTATGAAACTACTCATGCACACACGTCTCCTTAAGTAGGTTGGTAACTGTCACTTGCTTCATGCCCCCCAGTCAAAACTGCATTAGGGTAAGAAAAGCGGAGAAAGGTGACACTTCATTGGACCTGATGGTGTAGGGGCAACAGTTTCCTTAGATAGTCCGTAACCAGCATTCTTGGAGGTACAGCAGGCATTTGACTGTCTTCAGCCGTATCCAGCGCCTACCAGTGAATTAGTGCCGGTTCCACAAAATCAACAGGCATAGATTCAAAAAAACCTGAAAACGACATGGAGTTGCTGCCGCAGTCGTGTTTCGCAAAACCTATATGTTTGCTAGATACAATTGCTCTAGAGTCCGCTCAAAAGTTCTTGTTAATTTCATTATTTTCCTCTCCAAAAAAGGAAAACAGTGTTTCTAAATTTTGGTAGTGTTCTGTGCCCATTCGCATGTTCACAAATAATAATTATGAATTTCTTTCCGCCGTTTATCATTCCTTGCATTTTTGACGATGGATCTCCCGTTGAAAAATGATCGGTTTATGACGATGAAGTGACCTAAAATAACTTGTGGAAAGAGAAGACCAAAATCGCGCCACTTTATGCTCGAGCAGCCAGACTGTTGCCCGAAATTCACCTGAACGCCGGCCGATTGTCTCCTGACCGTCAGCTGCACTTTCTTCTACGGTTACCTGAGCGCCTTCCCTGAAATCAAGGAGGGCATTCGAGTGAGGCCTGGGCGACTTTGAGGCACCGGCCAGAAGATTCTTGAGCGAAGCCCGGGTGAAGGTAGCCAAAACTAATTAGGAAGACCTCCTTAATTCCTTTAATTTTTGATAGTGGTTAGGACTTGGTGCCCCTAAACGTATGCACTCTTGTTAGTTGTTACGCATGTATACCATGGTATGATTTTAATTCTCCGCCGGTGAAATACTATTTTGAACTACAACTCCGCGTGCCCCATTTCTGGGAATTAATCCAAAATGTGCACATGATGGCCCCATTTCTTGAAATAGTTTTGATATTATGAAAAAGCCTGTTTCTGTTTATATTCATTTATGCCAGTGAATAATCTTGCACCTTCGCTGCAGTGCTTTCCAGCTGGTTGCTTCTCAAGTACAAAGGAAAACATAGGGGCCACTTCTGAAAGCTTTCGAGCTTTATCAATAGACACCTAGTATGGATCGCCTAGACCGTTTAACTTAACATTGTAATGATTTCTCATCGCCTGAACTTTTACCCATCAATAAATCGCGTATTCGTATGGCAACGGCTACAAACGGTAAATTGCTACTGATTGCTGCATTCAGTCACTATCTCTGGAGCAAGTTACTTTTGTTGATGATTGGCACCATGAATTCAGGAAACATGTTTTCCGACAGCATATGTTTGTGGGAAGGTTGACGATACATATTTTACAGTTTTTACCAATCGTTACTGTGCAAATCTTGGTATTCCCAAACGAAAGCGGCTCTCCAACCTCTCTTCCTTTACCTTCATGCAGAAGCAGTCCCAGATTAGTGCTTCGAATTTGACGTACGCATTCACTAATAGTTTTTATTCCTATAGTCAGAAGGACCGGTAACCATCTGTCTTAATCTGATTACAAATAACCTGAATTACTGTTCTCCGAAGAAATGTGTCATTTCAAGGTTTTTCGTCCGCCGCATTGGGTGATAATCTTCGACGTCTCCTAGGGCACGCTCAGGTGACGGTCGGTGGCAACCTTGTGCTGCTCGGACGTGCTCAAGAGAAGGTGTAAAGGAGTTCAGGGTACCCCGTTCCATTCATTAGCATCCATGTTACAAAAGACAATTTTCAGTTGTATGGAAAACCGTCGCCGGAGTTCCGATTGTTTGTTTTATCGCTCTAAATCTTTGTCTTAAACCGGACTCCCACGGTTGCCTCGAGAGTGAGTTGCTCAGCTTGAACTTTGTAGTGATTATATTCCGTAATCTCATCCTCTGTAGTTAACCTTTTGCAGTAATTCAGCTGCAGTTGCTGATTTATTGCTCAATTTGGAGTTTAAGAGCCCAAGAGGAACACTATTGAGGTTTAGTAATTGTAGAGTTACTTAATTTGCTTTATATGGCACCGTGGCTATTTGGAATCGGCTCTGTTTTGAATTGTGTCGAAATTGGTTGCTACGAGTCGCTCAAACGTTCCGGTGGCTGGACTTTACAGATGGTTTGCCAAGACTTGCCTGTCTTCTGGCAACCCGTCTAGTGTTTAATAGTAGACAACACATAACGAAGCCTTGCGCACTGGAATTAGGACAGAACGCACAAACCCACGATAAAACGGGGCATTTATTGAGCCACGGAAAGACCCTGACGATAATCACACTGCTCTGACTATTTCTCCTCTCTCTCCGGCACAGGCAATACCCCTGTGGTTTTTCGCACCTTATTTTTGTTACTATCATGCTTTTTGTCCACTTTCCAACCGAGGGACTCCTTGTTAAGGGGTGACTAGAATTATCATGATTCACTCTGTTGAAGAAAACTCCTTCAGACTTCAATAGAGGAGGCTGTGTAGAGATTCTACCTTCCATTTGGGCAGTTACCCTTTATGTTGCCGCCCCATATACAAAATTTGGTTTGTCACTCTTATGTGAGGCCTCTCCTGCTCTACCCTCAGTATGAACCATGCACGTGAGTCATTCGCAATTGGTCCCTGCTCTGTGACTCTGGGTCCGCAGTCATAGACTCTCAGGGGCTCCTGGCCTAGATTTTCTGACTGCCAGTGAGGCTTCAACTAATTTGTGGCTGTAGTCGACCACCGTGTCCATAAGCCATTCCCCTGTTAGCCCTTTGCTCCGAACCGGAAGACATTTTATTGCACTGAATGTCTGTATATGGTTGCCACCGTCATTTCCTCGTTTCGCGGAGAAAGATGTGAGGTCATGTAGTCTTTGCTCGTACACCGTGCCCTTCAAACCTAAGACAAAGCTAGCTGCAAGTCTTCGTATTTCCTTTGAACAGGCCACGTCGTTTTTATAAAGTCTGACCATAACCGCAAGCAGTGCTCCCAAAGGGGGCCAATTATGTCTATGTAAATCATAGGGTAAACCTTTGGTTCTCGACACTAGAACGTTGGTCTCAGTGTAAAAGTTTTACTGCTTGCTTTTTTTGCTGCGGCAACAACGACCGAACCACTTAGGATCGTAGCTTATCAGGATTCCAAGACCCCAAACCCCTTGGGCGGCGTCTATGGTGGATGAGTTTTGATAGCGTACAGCTGTCAGACCTCTCGCCACCCAAGACAATAACTTGCCCTCCGGACACTAAAAATATCCCCCTACATCAATTCCCCCCCCCCACTTGCTTGAATCGAGCACCCACAGCGTCTCCCAATTCACAGCCAAACCCGTTATTAGACCCCGAAAAATCTCCAGAGTCTCCAAACCTCGACGATTCATTTGACCGAAGAGTCACCTCGCGCTCTGTACCCTCAAGCCCTGACGTGCTTTGAACTGAATTGTTCGAGAAAGTCCACTTGTGCCCAAGGGGCAAACAGCCAGGATGTCAAAGTCATCTAGACGTAAAAATCAGTCCTTCATTCGTGCGTACCTTTCCCTCGACGACTCCTAATACTCTGGAGACCACACCGGTCACTTACCTGGCCTACGCATCTACCTGACCGTTGGCTATTCATACGCTACCCGACCGATGCTCCGTTGGTTACGTTCCGGGATCCCCTGATGCCTGGTCGCCTGATCACGGACTACCTGAAACCTACGGCCGCTTGGTGCTACCAAAAAAACTCATGTCAATCCCAACGGTGTGGGGCGCGGTCAGATCCACCGCTTTGGCCAGCGCACATCGGGCGTGCAGGCCGACTGCGGTGATGTACGAGCGCAACTAGACTGGTGGATTGTGCCTCCTGACGCCAGAAGTGGCTTTCAGTTTGGGTGTCCAGAGCACGGCCAGCCTCACCCACTAGCACCAGTTGCAGATTGAAAAACAACATCCCTTTCATTTTCCTGCTGCCACACATTGCCCCTTCCAGCGCCCCTGAACAATATCTGCCATACACCCCGTCAAGTTCCAAATAACATATGCACATATACTCGCTCGGCTCAGAAATGTACCATACTATTTGCGACTACTGACATTTACATCCGTCGATTTGTCTTTTATTTGTCTGAATTGATGTCATGTTTACCCTTATTCTATTATATCCAGTTACCGGATTCTGTACTCCAAAACATAAAACGGTTTCACTGTTTAGATCATTATTATGAATATGACAATTCCTGATATACTCTTGAAGAGACCATTCATCCACTTGGCAATTTCTCTGTCACCACTACACTTTTCTAAACAAAATCATCATTTAAAGATCCGTTTCTCACCTGCCAACAATTCCACACAAAACGAAATGGTCCTCCTTCCAGCACTTCATCTGCGTGACTCCAGCTCTATGTTCAGTATATCCTTCCGTTGCATCGTTTCCCAAACGCTGCGCTACACCGGGCCTCTATTTTCCCTAGGTTAGGTTTGGTTTTTATGTTTATGAAGCTTATAACCGTCTGTCATTTAGCTAGAAAGGCGTAAGAAAAAAACAAAATTTTCTACGTAGCTTTACACTCTCAAAAAGTTCAACTTGCTGACCCATAATCTTTCCCCCTTCTTCACATTATCTCCCGAACTACTTATGGAAGCTCCAAAGGGCCTCCGTAAACGTGCCAAGGTCCCGGTGCAAATCAGGCAACACGTACCGTTAGGCTCAGAAAAACCAGAAACACTCAACCTCAGTCTGCACTCAGTCCATGCTCAGTACCTCTCGTTGATGTTTATGACGTAGTTAACAAGAAGACTAACGAAGTAGATCAAAGAGTGGCGGACCTGCATAACCAGATCTAGTCCATCGATGATATTCTACTAAAGATATCCCCTTTATCTAGCATAATGGAACCCACGCCTATTGCTAATAGCCAGAGCCTAGTCATGGCGGGCCGCTTCTTAAACTCAGTTGCGACGGAAGTTTATAAGCGTATAGCCAACTCCAAAAACGTGATAGTTTTCAACATCCCTGATCGACTAACCCTGCCGTCAACCAAACTCGCCATCCTGAACGCCTGCAACATGGCACACCACAGGTGCTATTGCACTAGACTGCGCAAAAAATCACAACGCACCGACTGTCCTTTAAAGTTCCAATTCGCTGACGAAGTAACAGCTAGAGAATTCATAACTAGTTGGCAAATCATTGCCAATGCCACCCCATTCAAAAGAATCAGAACACTACCGGATAAAACGCCCCTCCAAAGAGAGGTTTTTCGATCAGTAAAAAGTCTCTTAGCTTCACCAGCGCAACCTGTGGCTGGAATATCAGTCGCCGCGTCTTCTCGCTGCTTGTCGAGCCACCCCGTAACTCAAAAGCTCTCAGTTGTTCGCACCACTCTGGTTGACCTAGGCCTGACCCCATCTCCAGCACATCCCCCTAGTAAACGGCCCTGCCTTCTACCATCAACCTCCGCTTCTTCAAACGGCAACGATATCCATGCCAAACCCACTATTAGCCCAGGGCCACCAAAGTCCCGTGCATCCAAGCCTGCCACTGCTAATGTCAGCCTACTGCCCACCGTCTCACCACCGGAAAAGACTCTGGGGAAGTCTGTTGCCAACAGCCCGTCATGCTCTAACTCATGTCTAACCGTCTTGCGAACACAGATCGTTCATAAAAGACATGATCTACTATGTGGCCAATCGTCCCATCGGCAGACAGGACTCTGTGACCCCCCACAGCCTATAGCTACTCCGGCTACTCCCGTATTCTCCCCCGGAAGTCTTCTCAGAATCCCATTTAGAACCCCCACCAAGCACTCCAAGTGCACCCCAAATAATTCATGCTTGTTGTCAAGCAGGACGCAACCCTGCGTCACCTTAAAGCAGCCAACCCCACTTTGTTGTATTAGCGTGGTACCTCGGCTAATCGACAGGGTCCTCCCAACTCCACTCTACAATACAGGCGAAAACGGCCACCGAGTAGTGCATCATCATGCATCGGGATCGAACACACCATATTCTCCAAGTATCCCGAAACAGTTTTCCAATCATCTGGCTGAGCGCCAGCACCTCCCATCGAACCTCCGTAACCAATTTCTCTCTCCTTCAATGATACAAATAAGTAACCCCCAGTCGAATTATAACCAATGGCTTCAATTGTCTAGCTCCGCGCCCTTTCCTGAACACAGGATGGGCCAGCCCAAACAACTACAGTTATTTCGTCGGTCCTGGTCAAGCGGCAACTACCCGCCCCCAGCATACCCCGTTGAACCCAGTCACCACTACTTTCTGCCATCTCACTTGCCGTTACCCATTACCTCAGCATCCAACCCCACACCTGGCTACTTCAACCACCCCGGAAATCCCACCTCCTCAAACGACCAATTTTTTCTTGACGGCATTCCCCCAACCCAGCTTCACCCCTTCTTCACAATGCCGGTTCCCCACTTTGAACCCCTGTTTAGACTCCCTCACTTCTATGCATGACAACCCTGTCGTTATGAATCCACTTAATGATGTTTACCACCTCGGTAGTGTTAGCCATCAACACCCGCAGATGGTTGTTCCCACTCCACACCATGACGATACAGTTACACTTAACTTGCTTCTCATTAACGCTCGCTCATTACTGAATAAAACTCATACTCTCCATAATATAGTACTGTCTTCCGACTTCGACATCATTGTCATAACCGAAACCTGGCTAAATGATTCTGTCCCATTGGACCAAATTTCTATTGCTGGTTATCAAACCTTCATGAAAAATCGTCGTCGTCGTGGAGGAGGCTGTCTAATCCATGTTAAAAACAGCTTGCCTACCATTCCTCTCTCTGATCCAATACTGGACTCAATTCGGGACTCAATATGGGTAACGGTTCTTCAGGCCAACTCTCCACTCCATATCGGCTGCGTTTATCGACCACCCAATTCAAACACCACGGACCTCGCCCACTTAGTCAAAGCCTTTGACCACTTTGCACTATTACCCTCCTCGTCAAAAATCATTGCTGGCGATTTCAATGCACCTAATATCTGCTGGGACACCATGTCATCACCCCAATACTTCACGAGCTTCGTTTCGACCATACGCGCAGGGTGCTGGGTCCAGCACGTAATGACACCAACCAGAGGTAACAGCATACTAGACCTGATATTTACCATTGGCCTATCGGACGTGATGACTACCGCCCTCAACCCTTTCCCAGGCAGTGACCATAGAATGGTACCTTGCAGATTCACAGCCGGACCCATAGACCCCATATGTAGCTCATCTCAACAGCCCCTGCACACGATCAACTGGATGAACCTCAAGCCTATGCTTCGATCCCTCAACTGGGATGACTACTTCCTACAGCACAACATTCACCTCGCCAGTGACGTACTCTATCATAAGCTACACAGCTGCTTGTCAGCAATCACCACCATCGGGACCAACCGTTCTCAAGCCCGTGGCTCCTACCAAACAAGGCTGCAAAATAAACATGCAAAACTGCAGAATATCTACGATAAAACCAAGGACTTCTCCATACTCTTGCAACTTCACTCTCTCTCTGTCACCATCAGTCTTCGGACTAATGAACTGCTGAGAAAGCAGGAGCTTTCGGCCTTGAATTCCTTCGACAGATCGTACCGATTGTCCCGACTGCTGAAGAGCAGAAATCAGAGAGAGCCTACAGGGATACCATATCTAATCTTGGGAAACAGCACGCAGATTAAATCTGCAGCTGAAATCGCTGAGGCGCTCAATACTTTCTTTTCAGAATCCATGACCACTGACGCCACTGTAAATCCGCCACCCGTACCCCTCATCACCGAGCAAGTTCGCTCTGACATTGAATTCAGTTTGAACGATGTGACCCACCTGCTGCTGCGTGTTAGGCCCTCCTCCCGCCCTGGCTATGACGGCATCCCTTCAGCACTTTTTCATCTTGGTGGAACTGACATCGCTGCTATCTTTATGAATCTCTACAACTTATCCCTTAAAAATGGCATTTTTCCATCCCAGTGGAAAACTTCAACCATTATTCCTATCCACAAAAAAGGTCCAGTGCATGACCCTTCAAATTATCGTCCTATCAACCATACCCCTATAGCTGCCAGAATAATGGAGCGTTTGATTAAACAGCGGATGTCCGATTATCTCATTTCCCATAACCTCATACACAGTGGCCAACATGGCTTCCTAAAGTCACGTTCTTGTACCACATGCCAGTTTGATTTCTTCAACCTAGTGACCACGGCAGCTGACGACGGAAAATCTATGATTATCATCTACCTCGATATGACCAAGGCATTTGACCGGGTTCCTCACTCCCGATTGTTACCAAAACTCCGGGCCTATAATATCCATGACCCGCTTTTATCATGGATCACTTCTTACCTGTCGGATCGAACCCAGGTTGTATATGCTAATGGTCATCTATCGCAACCGGCGCCTGTCACTAGTGGAGTCATACAAGGAAGTGTACTTGGTCCGCTATTTTTCTTACTCTATATTAACGACATTTTTTCGATTGTGAAACACGGCACACCTCTCCTCTTTGCCGACGACATCAAAATCGTGTATGATTTCCGCCATCAAAATTTGAGCACAGCACTGTCTGAAATAGGTAGTGATCTTGAGAAACTTGATCACTGGTGCACTTCATGGCAGATGTGCTTCTCGACATCTGAAAGCTTCTACACAACCTACAGATGTCAAGTCCCTCTCGGGACTCTGTCACTGAACCAAGTACCCATCGCCCCAAGCTCATCAGTGAAGGATCTTGGGCTTCGATATACTAACAATCTACAATTCTCGGAACACGTCTCATTTCAGACGACCAGGGCTAGACAGACAATAGGCCTAGTTCTCAGATCATTTAAAATGAAACATAGTATCCTCCTTACATACCAATCCCATGCTAGACCCCACCTCGAATATTGCCCTATAATCTTCTCTGGAACGTCTAAATCGGACAGGATACGCCTGGAGAAAGTCCAGCGTACTTTCACCAAGAAGCTAGTGGGATATTCCTCTCCACTGAGCTATAAAGAGCGATGCATTCTATTAAAACTTCACCCCGTATGGCTTAGACATGTCAGGCTTAACTTGTGTTTTCTATACAGACTTATTCATTGTTCTGCGTTCACTTCTACCAACTCTATACAGTTTTCCCTACCCTCATCTTACCCTCTGCGCCACAGAGACTTCAGTCTGACCATCCCACATTCCAGGCTGGCAATCAGATCCTACTTCTTTCTCATTAAATATTCTAAGCTTTGGAATAAGCTCCCTCGGACCATTCGCAAATGTGCGTCAATAACCCAGTTCAGCCATGCCCTTAAATCACAACTTACCGTTAGTCATATGTTATCTTTGACTAACGCCAGCATATCTGAGGATCGAGCCTACGAAGAAGGCATCGAACTTTAGAACCCTAGCTTCAGTCTCTCCTCCCGCCCTCTGCTACCCGTCGAGCTGGCCTTCAAAAACGGGTTCAACTACTAGGATCACGGCACCATATCCCAAACCTACCATTTTCTGCCTAACGACAGACGATAGGCTTACCATTTATTATTACTTTTTACGTATAACTCACACTGCAGAAGGATAGTTTTTGTCGTTTACAACTATAGCTATCTAGATGCCTGCCGGTTCTCGCTACTCACCCACGTTCACCTACCATCACCTAACCCTTATACATCCCTGCCTCATCTAATTCACTAGTCGGTCTTCACAAACATGTCCAAACAATTACTGCCTCTCTCGCTATATAGTACTAGGGCAGCCATGTAAAACAACTCTCCTCTAGCTGAAGGTTTTAGCCAATGATGTTTTCCCCCAGCACAAAATTGCCCAGTGGTGCTGGATCCTAAGACATTAAGTCCCACCACCCACTAATTCACTCCTTGATCCTCTCCTACTTATCCTGGCTTCCGCTCCTCTCAGCTTCCTTGCCCGGGGATCGATTTGATCTATATATACTATTATTAATCCTTACATGACTTTTGATAGAGCTTATGAGGAGAGCGTGATACTAACCAGAACCCTTGATAATCTAGGATGTGCCACATCATACACCATAGTTGCCATCACCTAAGCGTAAACCTACCAGGTTACACTGCCTAAACGTAGTAACTCTCATGCCTGAGGCCAGCGCATCAGAAGTCGTATTTGATTATATGAAATACCACTGGAAGCATGAAAGGTAATCTTTAAACATTCCCAGTGCTGTCTTTACTTAGTCTTCGACTTCGTCTTTAACCAAAGACGTAGCACCTGTCGGACTCCTCAACCTCCATCTAGTGGTCACCATCAGTCACTCACAGCTCAACTTCCGTCCCTGTCACAGAACTCTAGCATCTTCCATGACTGGCCTATACAACATTTGATACCTAGCCAGCAAAACTACAAACCATCTGTGGATCATCCCGACTAATCACGTTGTTGGTGCTGCAAGTCGTACCCCATCCTTGTGCAGACTGGCTTTTTGTTGAACATAAACCCCATTGAATAATCGCAGGCTGTGGTTGAATCTACCTCCCCCTGCATTTGTTGTCCCATGTAAACGGCCTGAGGGTTCTGACTTCACGGATAAGGCGAGTGTTAGCGCGGCGCTTTTGCAAACATTCCTGGCCGTGATGGTCTCCCTGCACAGAGTTGACCAACAATTAGACATGACCACCAAAAAGTAGAGATTGGCATGAAAAAGTGAGAAAAAATACCCCACTGTTTTGTCTTCCAGGCACACCAGCCTTGTCACTTGCGACTCATGTCTCCGGGTTGCAGTGTTGCTACGGATCGACTGGTAAGGTTGACCTATTCCCAACGCGGCTTGTTACATGCGGTCCATGTTTCGGCCGGGGTGTGGGAGCTGTGGTCGCCCACCAAAAGCAGCTCCGCCTTCTCTGACAGCCAGATACCTGACTGTGATAAAACCATTAAAAAGATAAAATAAAAACGTCTAAAAAAGTGTGGATCATTCTTGGAGCGCCACGTGCTGGATGCCAGTGGTTGTGTATCGTGCTACCTCCCTACCTGAAGCAGGCCCTTGTGCCGCCTACCATGAGCGCCGAATGTAGGTCGTTAGAGTTTGCTTCCCTGACGAAAATTCGGACCCATCTCATTCCCATTTCTCACTGCTCGCCAAAACCAGTCCTCACATGGGTGTTTTCCTGGTTTGCAATGCGATAACGACGAAAAGGACACCGCGATAACCATGCAATCATGTCTACATCCGATTTCCTTGATCATACTCGAGCAAATCTCAGTACAATAGCACCATCGGGTAAGAGCATAGATGAACTCACGGTAACGTTCCAAGGCACGTGACCGATTGCTTCTAATGTATCACCTCTGTCACCCCAATAGTTTCACCTACTTTAGGGCTCCTCAGAAACTACCCAGTATAGAATAACCACTATGCTGGAAGAGACAGTAACAGCAGAGGGCTACGCTAACAGTGTGCCAGTCTCATTCGCTCACAGTCTGTTATTTCAAACCTATCTTATCGCCTCGTTGCCAAACTGCTCTCTGCGTAAGCAAACGGTACTGGGGGTTATCATTTCTAACTGCTCTAAACCGTGAGACCCTAGGTCTTTCATCAGTATCCGAGCGATGTCGTGCCAACGTGCAAAATCATAAGTCCATTGAGATGCATGCACCGTTACCAAACTAGTGTACGCAACTCCGTTAGCCTGCAGCAGTATAGCACAAATCTACCGCGAGCCTATTTTTACTTAGAATGTGGAGTAGGTGCCATTGACTGCTCAAATGAAACTTCATCCATGCTTCACTCACACAGACCTAACCAGTCCATTATCTATTGTCTTCATATATCATCATAACCCACAGCTGGAACCACGTCCAGACTGAAACCCCCTTTTATTTCAGGTCTGTTGTCTCTCACTATCGCAATCACCAAACCGGATAACCAAGGACGCCACTTTGACTCGTACGGACAGAGACTCAAATAGAACCTACCATAGCAACTGGGACCGAAATCAAGCCACCCGACAGTAAATACTCCCAATTGCTTATCAGATCACTCAGCTTTTTCTAAAGCAACCAACACATTTTCCAGTTCATGAGCATCTTGCCAATATACCACCACACTCAGCCGATTGACCGACACATACTTTGCCTTGCTAGACGAAACACACCCATATGATGTCGTACGTTACCAGAAACGACGCTGAATATCACTGAAGGCAAATGCGTCAACATATATATATATATTTCAGTGAAACAGCATATTAACTCTCAAGTCCATGCGGAGATTTCACACTTTATTATCCGTTACCACAGTCCACCTTTCCTCCGAACCGCAGCCGGTCGGAAATTGACTCTCCACTTCTCGAGGACCTTCCAGTTGAACTTTCTCATTTCTGAATGGTACATGTTACTGATCCTGAATCTAAACTCACCTTTTTATGGACTGCCGTTTCTCCCACATCCACCGGTGTTCACTTTCACCAAATTGGTCTCGGCACCGTTTCGACACTCATTCCATTTATTGAACTTCGGTAAATCCGACATTCAGGGTCTGCATCGTCTTCATGGATCGCCATCCTCTCCGCATGCACCGACTTTCCCGAGAACACTCCTTTACATTTTTATCATTTCTTTCTTCCTTTTCTTCTTGTTCAAAATTTACTCCATCTGTAGAACATCAGCAGGCCTCCGTTTCCCCAGCTTGCATTATTCCCCTTTATAATGCTTCCTTAACACCGCGCTAACGGTTTTTCGATATCCCCACCGTCCAGCCCGGATTCGAAACCGGTTTGAAACTGCCGCGCAAACCATTAGTAAAATGATCCATTCAAACTGTTGTTGGCTATGTCTATCTATAGCTGATACTCTCGACTTTCATACTTTGAATTTGTGAATATTCCACATTATTGAGTAACGTGTCACACCATGATCATGCGCTAGCGCGTGCGTCTCGACCATGGCCGAGAAATATACCATTATTATTATTATTATTATTATTATTATTATTATTATTATTATTATTATTCAGCCATTTGCATTTCATAACGGTTGCATTGGCAATGAAGTACTCACATTCCATGACATAAATAGTTCGATTGCCTCATTAGCTTTTCATGTCACACTTCAGCATATCCGGCTTTGCAATCACCTGCACTTCCTGAGAGCTGCTCATATGTACTACTCTTATACGACCGCACCAGTCCTTTATATGTCCACCTCCCGCATCCACTTTTTTACCAACTTTAGATCCTCTTATGCTACTCATCAACGAACCCGGACAAATCCATAATTGTATCACTCTTCACTCATCTACGAATCACTGCCGCTGCTCCGCCAGGACATCATGGTCAGCCACCCGCATCACAATCCATAGAGTGCTTTTTCGACGTCTTTAGCTAAAAATCAACTACCTGTAATTTAGGCTGTCGTTGTTCTGTCCCCCCCCCCCCTTCAAAGTCTCAGGTTGGACCATTCTCAACGTACCTAGTCACACGATTATCTGCGCTCTCTGGGAGAGCCATCAATGTACTAACCCCAGTTTAGTCCGTCAGATATTAAACATATAAACCACTATTATGCCTACTTCGTTGTAAATTTGTATTCCTCATCTGTCAGTCTTGGAGTAACCCACGATAAACCATTAGTTGAGCACCGTTTCACCCACCTATTACTCATAGCCATTTTTCATCAGTCCCCCACGATTGGGCATCTATGCCGAAGAACACTGCGAAAGCGATTTCCCCAAACCTTCGCTGGAAATTACCTATACGTATTCCAAGTTACTGACCTTCCGGTTGTCTTCCAAGTGCCCCATATCAGACTCTTACCAGCATATCCCGTTAAGCGATTCTTCACGTATTTTGATAGTATCGTTTATGCACCACCCCACACGACTTCATAAGATCATCGCATATCAACTCCTCTGTCCACCCTGTTGTCAACTTGTGTTCACCAATTAACCTGAAAAGAACCCTTTATTCGAATCGCGTTTCACCCACGTGACAACTTTCACCACCCTGCTCCGTTAAACTTTCTAGGCTCGGGCATCTACATCCACCTCTTCATGGGGGCCTCCTTCACAACCTCTTGATGAGCAGTAAGTACTAATTCAGTGGTAAAACGGGCTGTTTAATTTACGCAATTCCCCTCGTCAGAAGACACCACAAATCCTTCTGTATTATATTTCTGCTACTGGTTCAATTGCATATCGTTCATCACCCAACATTCTCCAATTTTTCGTTAGTGCTTTATCGAAGGTTTACTTTGTCAGTTTACTCACCCCTGCGACTTTACATCGACGCTATCCGAAATACTGCGCGTCTGTACTTCATCCCCGCTTCACTTCATCAAGTATCTCGACGGCGGAGCCCATTTCACTCATTTCTCAAAGGTGCGTCCACCTGACCTTCAAACTCAAATTTGCCGGGTATTCATTCGTGTGACCACTTAAACCAGTACACTTTTAGGCTGCATTTACCCAAATGAATATCCAAGGAACCTCTTTGTGACCTCACTTGCATCATATGATCATGCAATCAAGCATGCTTCCGGTGTCCCCGAAATAAACCATAATTATTAATATTATAAATATCATCAGCCTGAATTGCCCATCAACTCAAACACCCCTGAAGAGTGACCTCGCTACAGAGATGGCCAGCTGCGTAGCCCGTCTAATCATCGGAACAGCCCCTCAACTGATGACTTCATCAGACCTAGCCCACTAATACTTGGCAAATTTCACGCTTACTGCAACCAGCCAGCGGCTAATACCACCTCGTACGCTGTATTTTACCCTGTTTTCAACATGCAATTCGGTGTTTTTCCACCTACATTTCGTTCACTACTTGGAGCTTACCATGCTTAATTCGCTTCGGCTCTCCCACCAGAGACTTCACCTGTGCCAGTTACTCCTTCAAGTAGACCCGTCTTGCCAAATTTGCTTCTCAGTCCGTGGATCTAGCCCAATCTGAATTTGCACCCTAGCGCTGACAACCTATGCGGCCACCGACGGTATTCCTAACGAATTTCATTACCTCAACAATAACCCTCTACAGCCCACTAACATCCCGCCTATTCTGCCATGGTTCTCCCCTAGAGTCTCAACTAGAATCATCCTGACCAGCTTCAGAACATTCACCTGCACCACCCGTTCACCGCGGCATCCAATGCTGCTGTCAACTAGATTTCAAGATTGTTTGAACCGACGTGGGTCCTTCAGTAGCTGCGAGACTGAAGTCTCAACGGGGGCCGGGCTTCATGGCTAGCCTGTAATATGCGTAAGCAAAATTTAGTGGGGTTTACCATTTATAACTCCCCGTGACTGCCAAGCCTTGGGTTTTCTTTTCACCCGAGCTTTTCTATGCCAGCTCCACCCCAGTTTAGGGCAGCTTCCAGGCAGACACTACCTCATCTGTTCTATACTGTTGTGCAGGCTTGTAACCGAAAACTACTAATGTATTATCTGGAGTTCCTACTTTTTCACCAAAAGACCTTCTTGCACTGTTGTTACCACTCTACACATGGTAGGCCATCAGAAATCGCCTTGCAACTTCGCGCATGCTATATAGTAGCAGCCCATAGGTAATCATCTATGTATGGCCAATGTGGCACTACGAGCTAGAAGAATCTCATAATTGTCTCGACGGCTCCTGCCTTTTAACATAGCAACTCAATCCTCCATCTCCAAGTAGCCTCGCATTGCAACAAACCCTGTCACGTATAAGACACCTCGCCATGGCGTACATTTCACCCTCTCACTTAAGCCCAAGTACATTTCATAGATCTTTTTGACTACATTCACAGTGCTTACCCGGTGCCTGCAAACTGGCCAGCTTAGAGCAGAGTAACTCAACCCCCGTCAATAAGCCCCTTCCAAACGTCCGTTGTTTAAACTTGCATACAATAAATCTGCTTTAAAGATTCAAGTGTGCCGCTGACCGCCTAAAGGGAAAATTATTCTCGCCGTATTCATATGAACAGAGCCAGTTCATCATACATTGCCATCTTTTATTATCGTGACTCACAGATGGAACTACTTCCAGACGGCAGACCCCTCCATTTATTCCAGGTCCTTTATATATCGTCATCCCCATCAGGCAGCTTGACCGAATCATTCATTTGAATACTCGGATTAGCCTATCTCCAGTTGGTCCCCGGGTGCCTTCTGCCGTGCTGGCTCCCACCTACAAAAGTTAACTACGTTCGATCTCAGCTGGAGCTACCTCTCAAGACTCCCTGAAACTGAAGTGTCTGTAACAGAGCCTGGCCATATTCCCTGGACTTACCGTGGGTTCCATGAACTGACTGACGAAACGTTTTCACCTTCCATACGGGATAACGAAGTATTACCTTCAGACTTACTCAAACTGGGGCCTAACTGAACTTCCTACAGCAACCTTGACTGAAATCAAGCCATCGGACATAAAATATTCTCAACAGATTCACTTCAAACTGATTAAATTTTTCTGGTGCAGCATTCACTTTATCGGTACTACCACTGGTATCTATGGGTGTTACAGTTCGTACGACACTAGTTGCTACATCAACCTCTACAATTCATCAGTTTCAGCAGTCATGCTTTGCTGAGTTGGGCTGGTTTACCAAATGACGTCCTTTACCCCACAGGATGACCCCCACTTACGGGGTAATGGAAACTACCAATGATGGTTGCTGACTGATTTTTCCTGGATTTCGCTTGGAACAAACCGATATCTTAGCTGGGAGGTAATAAACAGAAATCTATGTTAACCCGGAATTCCAATAGGTCGTCCGAACACGGAGACGCTTATCTCCCTCATCTATGGTTCCAGACACAGAAGATGAAAAACTCAAATAACAATGGTAAATTTCTTGATCGTGGTCAAGACACATGCACAAGGCATGATCAGAGATACAGCAATTCACAGTAGTGTAGGGTAATCACAATTTTGAAGTTTATGGTTTACACAATTGCAGTATTAGAACGATCAGCTTGGACGGTGTTTAAGTGAACTAAAGAGGGGAGGGTTCGGCGCTGCCACCATGAATTGGTTTCGAATTCGGAACGGGGACGATGTGGTTAGCGGAATGGGAGTAGGAATGCAGATAAAGCGACACTGAGGAAACATAAAAGTGCAGTGTTTGCAAGAACTCATAAAGCGGCTGGTGTCGGACATCACAACATGAACAAGAAGTTGAAGCAAGAATAATACACAACTTGCTTTATGGATGCCGATAACTGTCTACGACGGACCCGGTAGTCCAGAATGGATCACGGCGATGTACAGAATTTGGTGTGCAGTCGCTGGAGATGGAGAGAGAGCGCGGTGGGGTGAAAAAGATTCAAAGAAGAGTCGGGAAGTGTAGAAGGAGTCGCGGTGTGGCACCAACTGGATATTTGAGAAATCAATATCGAGAAATTGGTTTAGAGTGTTACCAAAAGAAAATTAAAAATAGAGTTGACATGGTGTTATTAAAGGGCAGTTGGAGATGCCTGCAGGATAAGGAGAAGATTGACCCTCCACTGAATAATTCATTATGGAGGGAGCCTGTGATACAAACAAAGGTATCATCTGGCAATACTTTTTGAACTAAAATTGGAACACTCCAATATCTCGATAACTTGAAGGGCATGCACCTAGTAGGTGCCGAAGCATGAAGCCAAGCTAGGTCGTTTGACCGCAGTGGTGGGCTGAACTCCTTCTTGTATTATTATTCCATTTGATGTCTGAGCCTCCCACATGTGAATGTTCACCAGCTCCTACCTTCGTTTGAGTAAGTCGCGGGGCTGCCTACATATTCTACTACTAAGCACGGCAAATTATTTTTAATAGGTGGACCTAGGTCTGCAGGTCGTTTGGCCTCTCGGAGCCTCCACTAAACCTGGTGTCTGGTTAGTCACCCAAAGCAAAGTACTATTATAGGCTAGCAAGCAACTGGGCGGTTTCATATCCCGATCATCGCTTCTCTCGACAAAAGCTTTCAGTAATCCAATGAGCTTTCGGTGCTTGCGTTCCACAGGACTATTTTCTTGTGGGCAGTACAATGTTGCGCTTGTCTTAATAATCCCCGGTGGCCTTCACAAGCCCAAAACGAGATAGCTCTCGAGGTTCTGTCCTCCGCTAGAGAGTAGTTCATAAGGTCCGCCCCAAAGGCAGATCCAATCTCGGAGTATGAAACCAGCTACCGTTCGAGAGTCAGTGGTGCTACAGGGACTCGCCTCATACCAACTGGGTAAATAGTCCACCAACACCAACATATATTTGTTACCCGCGCTCGTTACCCGTAGGGTCCTACTGCATCCATTGCTACCATTTCTTTTGGGAAGCCAACGATTGTCGGCTGAGGAGAAACGCGAAGCTTTCTTCTAGGGTCTTTGAGACTACCTCACTCTTGACACGTTGTGCAAAAGTCAGTGATATCCCTCTTTTGGTACGGCCACCAATACCGCAACCCGGTCGCGTGTTCTAAATTTCTAAAGCCAGCGTGGCCCAGCTCAGTGTGTAGTGTCGTCAGCTCCACCTATATCAAGATCAGCTGAGCTATCACTCGAGCCGGATAATTTGTTCCACATTGGAACAACAATACTTCGTCAGCCATGCTCAGTAAGTCGCAAAGGATCCCTAAGTGCTTTGTCCATAAACCGAAGCCTAACATCCCCTGTCGAGTTCGTTCCTCCCCTCCGATTTTTGCGCTTTTATAGATGAACACTGTGTCGGCATCGCCAGTTTGCGTTGCTTTTCATCGCACTCCAACCTTCTCATAGAGACTAACTTGTGCCGCACTGTTGACCGGACGTGATGTGCAGTCACTGTGCTTCCTCACTAGACGCCTGCACATAAGGTCTGCTTTCGCATGGAGGCAACCTGCTCGATGTTTTGGAATATAATCGAGCTCCTGACATTGCTCTCGCCAACGTGTAATTGATCCCTGCCTGTCGCTGAAATTTCGCAGCCACAGATGCTACTGATTGTCAGTGCAAACAATAAGATATTTTTCGACGAATGACACTGAAGCCAGCACTTACCTCCGGGTAGTGCAACAGATTTTCTCTCGTCTAGAGAAAGCTTAACTTCCGGACCCTGTGGCATGCCCATGACCCTTGGATACCCAAAGGGGATAATACCGCCCAGAACGCTTTGGCACTGGCATCGGTATCTGGAACAAAATCACCCACATCTTCCGACAGGTCAAGCAGAGCTAGCACCGGCAATGAACACAGAGCAAAGAGCAAAGGCTGAAAAGCTCCTTCACACCGCTCGTCCAAACAAAATTGCTATCTTTCTTGAGCGCAACGTTCAACGGAGTGACATGCTCTGCAAAGCCGATATTAGGAAGCCAAACTCAGAAAACTTAGCAGTTCAAGGGTAGAGCGAGGAGTGGGCAACTTCAGGATTTGGCCGACTCCATCAGGGCGCGTTTCTGTTTCACGCCGACGTAGTATGTGTCCCAGAAAGGTGACTTCCTTATATAAAAATGTGCATTTCTGTGGATCGAACTTGGGACCTTACTCTCTAACTGCCTCCAGAACTAATTCCCAGTTTTTCGGGTGCTTTTCAATAGTTTTTCCACGCATCAAAACATAGTCCATGAAAACAACGCATTCAGACGAAACTAGTCTAGTTAGCACACAATTCATCAGTCTTCGGAATGTAGCGGGTGCACCACTCAACCCGAAAGGCGTTGTCCGGAACTTGTACAAGCCTGGTGAAGTTGCAAATGCAGCTTTCCTTCCGTCTTTGGCCTCGATTTCTACTTGTCAGTATCTTGAAGCTGGATACAACGTGCCGCAGTAGAATACGCACCCCAGCGCGTCAAACAATTCGTCCAATACTTGTAAGAAAAAAAAGTCTTTGTTAATGACTGCATTTAGTTTTCGGTAATCTACACACGGTCTCAGTTTACCGCCCTTCTCTAACCAGCATCAAAGAAGCAGCCCGCGGAGGTTGTAGACGGCTAAATGACATTGTTGCGGGCGTGTCCTTGGTGGTTTGTTGTAATTTAGCTTAGTAGTGAACTGCGATCCGCCCTGGGGCCAATTTTATAGGTTCGGCATTCCCTGTATTATTGTGGAGCTCTATCATGCATATTCTACTTAATTTTTCGTCTTCATGAACTAATCGATCGGCAAGTTTCCATAGGGTATTAAATAACTTGTCACCGTCCGTCACAGCTTCATTTTTGGATCATTTCTCACGACCTACTCCAGTCACCCCGCTGGGTAAAATTTCAGTCGTTCTTTATCCAACTTTCGTGACTCTGCTCTACCATATTTCCAGGTTTAGGAATCCACGCACACCCCTTCATGAATGCCTCTTCCACAACCTCTTGCTGGAAAATGAGTACTGGTGCTTCGGCATTCGGGCCTCCTGTTTCATTTAGGCAATCCCTTTCTCCATAAAACGCCTCTCCACTCTTTCAGTAGTGTATTTCTGCTATTTCCCGGGTAACCCGAGCTATCGGTTCGAGTGCATATCCGTGGCCACTAATAATTTTTCCAGTTTTTCGTCGGCGCCTTTCCAAGCGTTTTTTCGTCGGTATACTCCCCTCTGCAACTTTTCATCGACGCCATCCGAATTCTTGAACGTTTTTATTCCATCCCTTCTTTGCCTGACTGGGTATCCTTCCAACAAATCCCATTTTACTCGCTACTGAGCTACGTGTCTAGCTGACCTCCACATTCGATTTTTCCGGGCATTCATTCATGCAACCACTAAGACATCTGCATTCTTTTCTGCTACGAGCACCCAACTGACTGTTCAAGAATCCCTTTTGTGACCTCCCTCGCACCATATAGCCACCCAATCTAGCATGTACCGGGCGTTCTCGTAACAAACCATTATAGTTATAATTATAATTATAATTATAATTATAATCAAAATTTTTATTCCCATTCCCCTGGTCACACAATACGATCACTGCACTTTTGTTCTACGTAGGGTTTTTTCTTGCAACCTCCCTGAGCTTTTGAATCTCTGCAAAATGGACATTCCGACACCCACGTCACACAAGCGGCCTCCAGCTACTACCATTGAAAGCCTCTTCATCGCACCTCCGATTTCTATCAACAACTCAAGAGTTCCTACGGTTACTAGCTTCCTCCGGTTTGCCGCCGTCAGAGTAAAATTACGAGAGGCTAGACGTGCCTCGCCAGGACTTTGAAACACGGTATTGCCCATGAGGATATTTATGGCTCTGCTGTCAGTCATCCCGTGTGTCTCAATGCCACTGATCTTATTTTTAAAGGACGGTGACTCAGAATAATCAGAATTCAACGATATGGCCGGGAAAATGTACCACCGTTCTGTATTGTCGGTTCATATCTTTGTGTTGGTTGGCTTCTTTCCATCTTCGATGGGTAGGAGTTCCGGGGGCCCCTGACAGCATCGCAAAGCTTTCTTTCTGAGGTCCATCGGATACGGCCCGTGGAAGCCCGCCACGTGTTTCAAGCTCTTATTCGATCTGGCATTGCCCAGACCCCTCATATTTCCCTTTTCCGCCGCGCCCCCCTTCATCTCGAATACCTTCTCCAAGGTTTAACACTGCAACAGGCCGAGTCTGGTTGCCTTCCGTTCCAAGTAGCCTGCACGCGCTCCTCTTTTTCTGCCACAGTGACGGTCTGTCCCAGTTCTTGAAAATTCCTGTATGGTAGCACCTTCTTCATGGCTCCTTTATATACTGCTCCAACCAGCTATTCGAGAACACTACAACTGGCTTCGTTCTTCTCCTTTTCTGGTTATCCCCTTCGAGCCAGCTGCTGCAGCTTTTGGACATATCTTTGAACATCTTCATCAGAAAGCTGCCGCCGGCCATGCAGCTGCTTCCAATAAAACTCTGGGCGCTTTAAGGTATCCAACACTCTGCGCATTTGCTTGAAGGCTTTTTCTACGTCATCCTCCTTGAACACTTCTGCCTCATGTATTTGGTCTTACGCCTTACCCGAAAGTGAACTCATGACCACGTGAAGTATTTTATGGGCTGCAAACTGCCGTGAGTATCGTTTGATTAGGTCCCTCCAACGTGAATATTTTCCAAACATAGTAAATTTTCAGAGGCAACTGATGTCAAGCGTGAAAGCATTTTTAGTTTTTTTTAATTTTCAGGGGCTTTTACGACATGTGGAACGCTGGAACCACTTTCGGCCAGGCCGTCCGATTGACCATTAGCTGTATTATCGCTACTGATGCTCCCTGGATTCTTCGGCATGGTTCCTGAGCAGAGGAACCAACTTGCAACAGTCCGCAGAAAGAACACAAATCGTCAATGCAAGAATACGTCTCAATAAATAAGGCACACATTATAGACATTACACAACGAAGAAAGTGAACATTGCTAGTCAGTCCCCACGGTAGTAGTACTGTCTTTGGTTGCTCTTTCTGACTTCACGGAGCCGATTTGATCCGCTTAGAAAGATAGAATACACTCATTCGTGTGGCAGACTGTAAATTATGCAGCCAGTTTCAAATTCTGTAACAATCCCTTGCCGCCGTTACAGGCCTTGTATTGGAAACCGTCACGTTTTTGCTGCTCCGTTCAGTTCGGTTTAATTGACTTTGCACGGCACTGCTTATGAACACCGCCAATAGAGCTTCCAGCAGTATGCACTCTGGGAAGGCACCCACGACATCGCAGCTTCTTTCATCGAACCCCTGCTAAAAATAGGTGGAAACGCAAAACCCCGCCCGGCATCGACTGCGAGAGACAATATGCATCTTGAGCTCTCGCTGAGTCATTATGGAAAAATCGGAAACGGTAAAGTAATTAGGCCCATTCTTACCTGTTCTTTTCGATCCTATCCTTCATCTTCCCTCTTCTATGAACTGCTACTCACTATCGTCATCTCATCTGTGGATCCGCATTCCTCTCTTTCTCTCTCTGTAGTGCAGCTGTGTCCACCTGTCGTGAAGATACTTCACCACGATATTCCAAAGTTAACTCGACAACCATTTGATCTAACCTTACCTGCCCTTCCCAGTGACTGATAATTCCTTTCTAGGACCCCATGGTTATTGCTCCTGCTCCTCTCACATGTTCACATATACATGTATAATATATGTATATACATATTATATGTACATACTTGCGCATATATGTGTGTGTGCATTCGCTGTGCGTCTTGCAGTCCCTCATCGGCCATTTCTCTTGCCATTACCCCGCCGACCTTCATGATATGCGTCCATCCCACCTACATCCGTGCCTCACATCCACCATATACAGTCCTCCTAAATCACTTTTGTCATCCGGTCCACCTTTCACGTCTTACGTTGCTGGCTCTTTGTTTTACTTTGAGTTTTGTGCCCTTTCCGTCGACCATCCACTGTAGAGTACCAATGCTTCCTTGATATCTAATCCATTGCAGAGCATCTCATTTTATTCTCCATTGTCTCCCGGTACTGCAGTTTCTTATACCGATTTCTAGCTTTTCTCATGTATATCAGTCGGCCTTCAGAAGTCTCCACCCAGACCAGTCGTACTCCCCATCTGACCTTGACTTTCAAACTCACCGGGCGTTTATTTACATCCTCCCTTGAGTTCATTCAAACTCCCTACATTTTCTATGGTGAGCATACACTTATCATACCTTTATCCCAATTCGTTTCTCCTTCTGTACCTTCTTATCCTATGTTTTTATGCAAGTGTCCACGTTTTCATGAATAATATTTGTCCATTCCATCACCTGTATAAACATGATCATGCACCAGGCATGCTTCGGGGGTCCCCGAAATAAACCAATATTATCGGTAATATAATGAAATCTATCGCAAGGACCCCAGTGCTCACAATCGTTCGCCTAAGGACATGTTTCTGGCTCACCGTTAGAAATGTTTTCTTTCGACTCACGATCTGGGTCACTTTTAAACTCCTAGGAGGTCCCCAGTTCTGTCACCTCCTCTGGTGGTCTATTTCAGTAGCTTACCACTCTATTGCTGAAGAAGGGAAATCTAGCTATCAACTTGGACCAAACTTTCTTTTCCTCATGACCTCTGGTTCAGGAGTCTGTCGCCATATGGAGTGGGCTCCCCGGTCTAAGCTCGAAAAAGCCTCTCATTATCTCAACTATCTCTATGAGATCCCCTCGTAGTCTCCTCTTTTCCGTGGAAAAACTTGAGGTCCTGGAATCTCTGCTCAGAGGTCTTGCTCCTCTGACCCCCAACCGTGCGCTTTGCAGGAAGGTACACCTTCCCCTGACAGGCTTACCCTTTCTGTGGGAGGGTGACCAAGCCCGAACACAGCTTTCTAAAGTGGGCCCAGCTATAGACGCGTACACTGACAAGCAGACTCTTGGTGGTCGGCAAGACAACGCTGATCTCAACCTAAAGCGCTCATCGCGAGCTTTTACTGCAGCTGCTGAGCACTGATCCGCTCACTTAAATCAGAGGTCTCCGAAACCCGAAGGTCCTCAACCCTGCTAATGGCTCTACAGTAAATGGGCCTTGGTCGTGTAAAACCTTCGGGCTTGTCGCCATCCGTGTTAACAAGTGGCTTTTCCCACCACAGCGAGGTAAGCCTCACTTTTGCGCCTGGTTGGGAATGGCGGGTTTGTTTCTACTCAGCCCCTTCCTGCTGAGCTTCCACCAGTTTCACATCATTCGCAAAGAAGAAGCTAGGTGACTGCAGGACTGAGACTGAATCATTTATAAACAGGAGGGAAGGTAGTGGCTGTAGTGCGGAACCCTGCGGCAGTTCACTGGTGGCGTTTTCTAATTCTGAGCTTTTGTCACCCAGTCCAAAGTGGAACATTCTACCTGCAAGGAAGTCCGTTAGCCTTTCCTTGGTCTGCCCAGTTGTGTCCAATGACTTCCACTTGGTTAGCAGAAGCCGATGGTTTACCACTTCATATGCCCTGCTAATGTCAAGGTAACACACTCCAACCTGTTGACCTTCATCCAACCTTGGAGTGACCTTGTCTAAGGAGCTCGAGTGATTGGTCAAGCACAACCAGTTTTAAGAAATGCATGCTGAGCTGTGCAACCCATAGAATCCCCTAGAAGTTGTTCTCAGAAGTTTGCCCGGATGACCCTTTCAAGCACTTTGAGTAGGACGCTGGTTTGGACTACTGGCCCACAGTTACCCATAACCGACTTGGGTCTACTCTTGTATGTAGCTACAGCCTTCACGGTTTTCCTAATCTGAAGTAGCCCGCCCTAGTTCGAAGTGGGCCTGTAAAGCTGATATACAGATGGAGCTAGAATATCCCCCAACGGCTTGACGGTAGCCGGATGGATGCCTTCTGAACCGGTTGATTCGTGGACATTTAGTTGTTATACGATTGCTCCGAAAGATTTGGCTCTTCTGACTTTGGCGGAAAGGCACCAGCCTCAAGTCGACTTGTGCCCCACCATCCACTGGACTCTGCCAAAGTATACACCCAGGGCATCTGCCTTGCTCTGGTCATCATTGGCGATACTGTGATCTGCACTGTAGAGGAAACTTAGCCCGTCCCTTACTGGGCCTTTTGACTGTACCTATCTATGGAATTTCTCCGGCCGTTTCCTCACGCGTCTGGTCAATTTAAGCTCAAATTCCCGCCCGTCAGTTCACAGCAGGCTCACCGTCCCACTTCCAAGTTTTCTTGAGGAAACTCAAGGTAGCTGAACGCCGGAAGCTTTGTAAAGTTCCCAGCTGCGGTTTCTATTTTCGACGGCCTTGGCTACCGCAGCTTTCTACCACATTAGATCGCCTTCCTCACTCCTTCTTTCCAAGGATGTGAACTCGTGCTAAGGGCGTTTAGAGCTCTTTTTATTACTTTTAAGCTTTCTTCGATATTAGCACCATCTACCGTGTCCCAAGTCGACCCAACAGCCCTACTTCGAGGTCTATCTATGTCCGTGCTGCCAAAATTCCCAACCAGCCTCGAAGCTTCCTTGGAATGCCTGAAGCTTAGAGTGATCTTGACGCTTATGTGATCCCTTTTTCCCGACGGTACACAGCTCCCTAGTTCGGGCGCATCGTTTGTGAAATTGGTTATTGCGAGATCAAGCAGGAATGACAAACTCAGTGGCCTACAGCTGGTACCCGCTGGAATATGCTGGTGCAAAGCATTTGCGTGCAGACGCTCCAAGTAGCTCTCCGGCTGCCTTCCCGGGGTGCATAATTCAACCCTGAAGTCAGTGTGAGGGAGGATGAAGTCACCCTCTATGGGGGTTTCATGCGCTCCCTTGACGACCTCGGTTAGGGTCCGCAGTAGACGAACATCCCTGTCAAATTTTGTACTCGGTGCCCTGTAGACTCACGTTCGGTTGACTTCTTGTCCTGGAAGGACGATCCCAAAGGCTCGCAGCTGGATATTCCGGGAGCGTATCCTGATCTCAGATTCGAGGTGGTTGGTACCTGACCTAATGGAGGCGGCTATTCCTCCTCCAGAGCAATCATGTCCTCTATCTGGTCTACAGATGGCTTAATCTTCCGGTAATAATCCTGGCACATGACCCTCTCTGGGGAGTCATATTTCAATAAGGACGACTATTGACGTATTATGCTCCCAAGAGACGCTCGAGAGTTCTATCCATTTGGTTCTAACACTACATGCATTGGTGTGTAACGCCACCGCCTTCACTCCAAAGGACAGAAATCCCTTTCAGTTCAAACCCACTTCCGTCTCGGACCCAGCGCCCGAGGCGGTGGCAAGATTTTGCAACGGTGTTCATCACCGAGGGACATTTATACCGTTGGATATCTAGCACCTCCGACCCCTCCCAGTTCACTTCCACTGGAATACCCTTGACCTTCAAACTTGTGAGGGTTGCACCATCCTCCCACTGCTTACACTACTTCCAGAAATTCCCCAATAACCACTATTCTCGAAGACTTCGGAGACTTCCCTATCTCCTTCCGTGTGCTATCCCGAAAGCACGGTGGAGCTTTCTATCGTCCTTGTGAACCTTTCACTGGCGACGTTGCCGCTTTATCCAAGATTTTACCCCGCTTCTCTCCGTGTACCGCGGACACGATGTGGCATCGCGCCCTTGTGTTCTGGGCTACCTCCGCAGCTCTTACCAGCAGCATATGCCCGGTGTGCTCATCACGTAAAGTAAAAATAGCAATGGAACTCCCCGTTCACCTGGTGGGAAACTGACAAGCAGCCGCCGATGTGGATAAATCTGCGACAGTATCTAGGTGAGCCTTAACCCAGCTAAGCGAGGTTTTTTATTTCCGTAACCTCGAACCTTTTCTAGAAACTGCGGGTTAGGGACTGGGTCAGAGCATTTTGTCTTAGCATTTTAGATGATGACGAGTGCCGTACCTTCTCAGCTGTTGTTACTGGGTTCAGGAAGTCCAGCTTGTGAGTTGAACATGAGAGTGATCTAAAAAGCCCGTGCTGTCTGACACTGTTAAGGCTGAAACTTAGTCGTATAGGTTGCGTTTAGCTGCCTTTTCCAGATGCCTCTATTTATCACGCAGTGATGAGCAATTCCATGCTCTGCCTTCCTCCTACGTCTGGGGATGAGAACGAGCGCCTTCCATCTGCTGGGGAAGGCTTCGTTCAAAAGAGGCAGGTTGTAAAGGCTTAGTGGGAGAGGGGAGATATGCCGTGAACAAGGGCAAATATTGCTGATGTTCGAGCATCAGACCCGAGGTGGTAAGCTGGTTTAAGGGGGTGTATATACCATTAATATTCGTGGTGGTGATCGCTGTAGGCCGGGGAAAAGAGTTCGTAAAAACAGGATGGCAATTCTGGTGCACGTTGGACCGAAGAATTTGTTAGATTTGCCAGCTATCTGCGGAGGTGAGATTTTGAGATAATCCGGGCGAAAGATTCGTTTTGCTCAACGAACCTATCGTGGGGTTCGGGCCCTGCCCGGTCTAGCATGCTCACGAGCTTTGTTCCATCATAGCTTTGCTTTGGTTTCCTGCTCCAACTATGGGTCTCGGGCCAAAGGGTGAGTTTTGCTGCTTAGACATTTGGGCACTGCCTTTGGAGCTTAGAATACTTCTGCCCTAGTCTGGTTACTTGGTGGTTTGCTGATCCGGAGGGACGAATAGTGCCCGATACTGTTTCGATGCAATAACGTATGCTTGGGCGGAGGAGGTAAGTGACTTCCCGAGGCTTGCCTGATGAGAAGGATTCTCCCCAGTTTCCGAAGGAAATCCGCGACGGGATGCAGTCCCATTTGAAACGGCCTTCGGAGTGCGACTTGGAATGAACTTTGCAATCGACAACTTCATGTTCACTGCCTAGGTAGCATTGTACAGCAGACCTCGAGATATTTGCCAGGCCTAACTATATGTTAAATCAAGAGTGTTCTTTCTGGAAGACTGTTTCACACGTTGGACTTACTGACCCGAGGAGAACAAATAAAGGGAATGGCAATAGCCTGCGGGGAGCTTCAAAGGGAGACTGGTTTTTGTCGGCGGCATTGAGGTAACTGCCATTAAGATGCCTTCAAATGGAAGATCAGCCATACGATTATGTGGATCAATGACAGGGTTTAGTTTCGAAGTGCCGTTGCTGAGGGGTTGATATATATAAACCGAAACCGTCGTCGCCTGGAAAAGAGGGCAGTAAACCATGTGGAATAGTCAACTCCCGCCAGGATAGAGTTTTCTAGCCTGACGGAAGAAAGGGTGCTCCTGAGACATCCCAAGCAGCCTTGGGCGCGACTGTAAATTCCCTGAGCCCAAAGGTCTGATAAACAATCGGCTTTACTTAGTCGGAGGGTACTTTCACAACGGGATAAGGTTTAGTGACTAGGATGATATCATGGACGAGTACAGCAGACCCCCTTTTCAGTGAAGAAAGTTTGCTTAGGATAGAACGGCCGTTAGATGGTGTTGCGAATGGCATAATGTTTGTAGAGGGCTTTGAGCCCAAGGTGAGTTCAATAGATAAAATGCTAGTGACAAGCGGGCAGCCCAACATTATAAAAATAGGATGTTGGGTGTAAAGTACATGAGTGGAAATCCTCCCTAGCTCTCGTCACGTACTTGTATTGTCGAGATTACACTCTCTATCTTGTGGACCCTCGGACAAATACAGCATGCATCAACCACTACACTTGAGCATTTGTTTATATTTTGTTCATGTGCCGTTGCATAATTTTGACTCGAACTCGGACTGCCGTAGAGGTGGTACCCGAAGGTGACCTTTGTTGAACTCCGGTCTTCTTTGCTAGGTGTTGTGGCCGTATGGTCGAGGTGTGCACGTAATTTGTATGCCTTTAACCTTATAACTCATACCGTAAAATAGACGAGTCCATCTTGTTCTGACTCTGAGATTCGTTAACTGGGCCATGCGTTGCTGACGATCGGAACAACGGTTACATATGGTGTCATCCATAATACTAATAATGATAATAATAATAATGGCACATTACTCGACCACGGTCGAGAATCACTCTCAAAAGCATGGTCACGGTGTAAAACCATACTCAGCCTCATGGAATACGCACATAATTTGAAAGCTGGAGTAGCGGATTTCAGCAACACAACAACAAAGCTAGCAAAAGTTTGGATGGATCAAAATAATAGTGGTCAGTGACAAGATTTCCCATCTAGCTAGCCGTGCTGTATCTCACTTAGCAGCTCGAGTTCAGCCAAAAGCTTGCAGAGATGTACTCTTGGCAGTTCCTCCAAGCTTATGTAGTGGATACAAGTAAGGTTTACAAGCCTGTAGTTTTGCTCCCATGAGCGCGGTCCACCTTTTTGGATAGACTCTAAAGCCGATGTCTTCCAATCAAATGGCAGCACACCTTAACTACAAGTTGCGCTAAACAGCCTGCAGACACGCACTCTTGTTTCTGCGACTAGTGGCTTTATGATGGCTGGATGCATGCCGTCAGGCCCTGTTGACAGTTTTACGCTCAACCCGTCAAGCATTGTTCTCGTCTCCTCTAACTTTAAAGACATATATGACATCTCAGGAGCTTATAATCGCTTTCCGTATTCCCCTGGTTCCCTTTATTCCTCCGCAGCACACTTTTCAAGTATTTGCTGAGCGCCTTCGATTGTCCCAGATCCTCATGGACCCCCCCCCCATCGCCCAATATTATTCTTCCGACTTCACTTCCAAAATCACCTTTCTACTAAACGTACCCAAAATATCTCTCGGGGTTTAGCCTGGGTGCTTTTGTTAATGCTGGCCCAAAGGTTCTGTTTGAGCTTCTCTGCGCCTTGAAAACTGAGTTTCGGTGTTCGATGCTTTGTACCAGAGCTCCGGCACTTGCGACTACTTTAAACCTCCTCCAACTCCTATCACCTTTCCGGATAGACTTTCTTACCTCTGCCGTCCACCAATCAGGCATGTTTTCTTGCAATAGAGCAAGCCCGTCTTGCAGCACCAGTAGTTTTCTCTTTATTACCTCATTTTTTGCCACTGCATTTTGTCATCTACACCTCATTCCAGTTTACCTGCTCCTGTATTTAATGCGGCGGCATCTAGCTCGCCGAGGTTCCTGCGCCCTCCCTCCACGTCCCTCTGATGCCTGAGGCGGAGCGTAAACTTGTTGGGCAAGTGATCACTCTTGCCCAAAGGTGGGTGAATTTTGGGCCCACTTAGGTCGCTTCCATATTTCGCAACCACCAGATCCAGAAGAAATGGTTGGTATCCCGTTCTGTATCTGGTGTTTCCCTTATGTGCTGACTAAAAGTTTGCTCGCGGAGCCATTCCATGAGAGAGCTTCTCTGCTTCAAGGCAAATACAGCTCCCTTGTCCCACCTCACTCCTAGCAGAATGAAGTCCCCAAAAACCAGTTCTGCCATTGCCTCTGCTTCTTACTATTTTGGCGCCTGTGTGAGTGCTGTGTCTTCTCCGGTTTCCGATTATGGACTTCTGTACACACAAGCCATCGCGGTTTTTCCTATGGGATTTTAGATATTGACCTTACATAGCTCAGTGTTCATTGCACATAACCTGACTTCCCATTCCTTGTGAAAAACCTTCTCTAGTGAGAGGAGTGATCCCCCGCCTGTCTTATCAGCACATCCATCTTGTCAATAGACCAGGTAGTGGTTTTCGACTTCCTGTGGGATATAGTCGTTTTCAGATAACCAAGCCTCGTATACCGCGACTACTTCTGGGCCACAGCTTTCAGCCCTTTCTATAAGCTCTTAGTTTATAACTTAATAACTCTTTCCTTCAACTCAACCTTACCTCCCACTATAACTAGTCCCTGCCAAGCATAAAAAGCTCCGCCACAGGATACGTTACACTACATCATAGATCGCTAGCAAACCATGGATGTTTTGAATGCGTACACACCGTGCCCATCTGGAGTCCGGGTATTTGCCAGCTTGCCACCGTATGTATATTTTACAAACTGCGAGATACTCCGTTTAGAAGCTCGCTCTCCATGCTTCCGTCAATAAAACTAGTAACCCAAGTTCTCGCTCAGTTAATATGTCCCATCGACCCCTCAAACGAAACCATACTTTTGGAGCATTTATATAAATCCGGCCCTTTCAGTATACGCTGCTGCCGCCTTTCGTCACAACCCACAGATGGAACCACTTTTGAACTGCAAACCCCTTCATCCATTCCATGCCCTATCACTCCGTGGTAGCCCGCTGGACACCTGACAGAATCGTAAAACTAAAGCATCAGATTGACGGACATTAGGTAGATCCTAGGATGCTTTCTACCTTGTTGGATCCTACCCTTCCTAATCATCCAGGTTGGACCCCGGTTGGCGTACCACCTACGGTGTTCTTCGACCAACCTTCTTACCGAACACCTCACACATCTACTCACCTCATGCTGAACCGACTGAGAGTTCATATCTTATTTGGCACACACGGAGTCAACACCCGACCAAATCGGCAGCTTGCAACTTATTGCCACTCGCAATACGTCACCAACTTCCTATCACTCTGAGGGAGTTTCCACCCCGCTCGAATAAGCAACCCCTTTCCCACTGCATGTCTCAACACACATGATCTTCCCACCTCACTTTATTTAACATGCTCACGTAGCCGGGAAGTAAAGTGTCGGAACACCTGGCCACATCACTATATCTTTGTGGACAAGTTTCGTCGTGCTTTTGCCCATTTCTCCCTTGCACGGAAGCTGAAAAATTCCATCACCGTGGTTGCAGCTCCATAAGCAGCTATTCATTCATATGTCATGCGACTTTCAAATCTAATCACATCTCAAAACACATTTCTTATCCAGAGAGAGGGTCTTGCTGTCTTGAGCCTTTTCCCCACGTCGTGGTGACATTCGCTGCAGTTAGACCTCCGACTTCTCACTTCTTTGATCGTTCTGTAATAACATCGCAAAACATTATCCTACAAAAATTGACTACCTCATCCCTCCATCCACCGAATCTTCTGCTTCTAACAACATCGCTCCCTCGGTCGTGTTTGTAGATGCCTGAATACTCAACACCGCGAGTGTCACAAGTAAGAATTGATTCACATTTAGAGCATAATCCAATATCATTTGATCTCATTTAAGCTCCGTTCAATCTTACCGTAGGGTGGCTAAATTTTGCAGATCCCCTTTAAAGTCCAGCCACCGGAAGGTTTGAGCTATGCGTAGCAACAAACTTCGACACAATTCAAAACGAAGTTGATTCCAAATAGCCACGGTGACACATAAAACAAATTAAGTAACTCCACAATTACTAAACCTCAATAGTGTTCCTCCTGAGCTCTTACACACTAAATTGAACAACAAATCAGCAACTTCAGCTGAATTACAGAAAAAGATTAAATACAGAAGATGAGATTACCGGAAACAGCCAGAACGAAGTCTAAGCTGAGTGAATTACGCTTGAGGAAACAGTGGGAGTCCGGTTTGTGACAAAGATTTAGAGAAAAATAAAACAATTGGAACTCCGACAAGAGTAGTTGATGCAGCTGAAAACTGTCTTCTGTAACATGGATGCTGATGAATGGAACGGGGTATCCTGAACACCTTTACACCAGCCCCAAAAATCCGACTGGCATTTTTCTTGTGCACCGCTAGGTGTAGCCGACCCCATGCATCGGCTCGGTTCTCCGATACCTAACACTGATCACCGTCAATAGCGGCTTCCAGTTGGACCAGCAGATCAAACCTCAGTGGTTCCTCCCGGTTCGGCAGATCCGAAGACCCGCCTCCCACTTGAGGAGAGTTGGCTGCTGAACTCACACCACCCGTGTCCGGTTAACCTTCAATGAGACAAATCTCTCTAGTGTCACGGAGCACTAATCCTTCATTAGTTCGCACTGTTGCCGTTCGCAACAAGCCATCGCCCGTAAGTTAGATGCTTTCGATAGCTCTGATCGGCCGCCGACCTCGCGGCAAAGTCTCCGAAACTAGTAGCACTACGTCACCCAATCTGAGGTTGCTTTCTCGGGTTGTCCATTTCTGCCGCTGTTGTAGTAGTGGAAGATATTCCCTGGTCTATCTCTTCCAAAACACAGATGTTATGTAGTTTGCCTGCCTCCACACACTAACCGTCCTATTTCGCAACGAACGCGTCGGAATATCTCGTGAGTTCGCCCTCAGGGTAATTAGGTCTCTGGAAGTGAGTACTGGCAGATCACGACCGTCCGAGGTCAAAGGCACTGGCAGTCTTCCGTTTGCTATTTGCTCACTTTTCGTGAGAAACGTCTACAATATTTCGTCAGTTATCGGTTGTTCGTCACGAACTGAAGGAAGCACTCTTCTAACCGAGCGCACTATGATCTCCCATATGCCACCACGGTGACTAGCACAAGGGGGAATGAAGTGCCATCGAACGCCCTGTTGCAACAATCTATCAGAAATCTTATCACTAGGCCAGTTTCCAATTAAATTCTTCACTTTCCTTTGAGCCCAACAAAGTTTGTACCATTACCACTAAAAGTATAGGACGGTGCTCCCTCATCGACATGAAATGCAGTAGTGCCTCAATGAATGAATCCGTGCTTAGGGAAGGAGAAACTTCAATATGCACATCACGCATCTGGGGGCAGGTAAAGATGCATCCATATCGTTTCTCCATGATGTTTAACTGAAAATGAACCAACATAATCTATTCCAACACGCCTGAAGGGAAACCAACCTTGTTGGACTTCAGAGGCAGGTAGAGGAGCCATCATCTGTTTGCCCACGACTGCCGAATACTTTTGACATTTCCAACATCCTCCAAGTACACGCTCGACGGCAGCTCTTCCCTGTACAATCCAAAAGTTTGCAAAGCTCCGAGAGTAACTGAGATAGTCCCGAGTGTCCTTCCATTGAGTGATACCATAGGATTATCGATTCTGTAATCGGGCGAGTCTTGGGTAGTATCACCGACGGTTTCACACCCCAAAGCTGAATGGAGTAGTTCATTCGTTCCCCAACACAAATAATTCCATTTGCTAACATTGGATCGGGTTTAAATAGGTTCTTGTTTTTGGGAGATCTGTTGACGCATGGGTTATTAGTCACGTCTGGTAACCATTTTAACTCTTCATCACAGACCATTTTTGTGCAATCAGAATAATGCTTACCTTCTCTTTAGCAATACCGTGTAACTTCAACGGCCCAGTTTCTAAACCAAGATCTGTGCCACCGCCTCTCATGACTGCAATGTACATTTTAAAATGTGTTAGCCATGCTACCGATTTCGGCAAGCAAAACCAACTGGGGTACCTTGCTAAAGGTGCGTCCGTCCATGTATCCTGTAACATTGTGAGAATTGTACTCGAGGGCTGTTTCAACTCCACGTTCGGCGGCGCTGCGGCAGCCGTGGGGCCGGTCGGCCGTAAAGTTTCTTCGTTCACCAAGAATTTAGGACTTGTGAACCAGCAGCTGATGTCACTCGGTGATACTGTGCCTCTTGATGCCTAGTATGCAGGGCTAGCCTCAGATCTGACATGAAGCCACCATCAGGATTTAGAAAACTGACGGATTTCAGCCAAACAATTCACAAATTACGTACTAAATCTTGTTCTATTGTTGTTTATGTAGTGCAAAACTATAGCAGGGTCCGTCCAGTAGTAAGTCTTATCCAATTTGATTCCCGTTTCTTCTATAAGAATCCGAGGGACTCCAAAGGCCGGGTTTGCTACGGATAACTCCGATCAAGGGACCGTTACGGTCTTCAGGGGGCTACTCTTGATTTGGAGAACAATAGGGTACGGTAGGGGACCATGTCCCTTAAAACCATTTTGGAATGTGCCACCACTCCATAGCCAACTTCAGAAGCGTCACAAAATACATGAAGCTGTGCACCTTCGTTCAACGAGTCACCTCTTTTAACAGAAAGCCGAATTGGGAATGTGCAAATTTGTTCAGTACTCCTTAGTCGCTCATCCCAGCATCGTAGGGGTTTTTCTCCAATTGGGTCGTCCCAACCGAGCTTTGGGCGACACCGTGATTACAATAGCACCTTGAATGGCGGAATGAAATACGAAACCAACTTCAGTGCGTCGAACGCTGAAGATACTACAGACAACAAGCCAAGCCTTGTCTGAGGTTTTCCGCCTATTGTAGATGAAAACTGGAAAGTGTCTTATATTGTGTTCCATACCAATCCTAGAGTCCTCTCCGGCACTGGTCAGCAACCATCTATTTCCGAAGTGTGATGGGCCATCTCAAATTTCAGTAAAATATGCAGCAGCTCCTTACGATTACACACCAAATTAGGAAGCCGGAATTCACCTCGTGGTGGTAATTCACCGATCTGGATAGCAATCCTTTGCACTCTCCAGCGTGGGCAAAGATACAAGACAGTCGTCCGCTCAAAAGTTATCATACACGGCCCCAGAGACGTTATCCTCATACTGTCCTCCCCAAATGTCTGCCGTGCGGTGTATTGAAATATCCTCACAAAATGGGGGGGGAGGGGCACCAAATGGGTGAGCATTCATTTGATATTCAACGAGACTACCGCCTAGTTGACCATTTCCCCACCAAAGGAACCTCAGTGCTTCTTTTTCTCTCGTCGACACTCGAACATGCATAAACATTTCTTCAATATCCGCAGCCAATGCGACATATGCCTTTCGAAAACGAGGCAACACTCCAACTAAGCTTGCTGTCTTGTCCGGCCCCTGTAGCAGGTTCTCATTCAAGGGGCTTTCCCAGAATGCAGCAGCACAGCCGAACACCATCCCCAACTTTCTAGGCTTTTTATGGTGTGTGACTTCGTGATGTGGTAGGTGCCACTTTGGCTCAAAACCTATTTTTAACTGTATATCAGGCGCCAACTGGGCGTGACCCCTGCTCACATACCACTCTATTACTGTAGAGTCTTAACAAAAGAGTTCAGAGTCACGCGCAAACCTTTTCCTCAAGCCGTTCAACCTCATTTTGGCCACAATGTAACTATTCGGAAGTCTCACTACAAGATGTCTCCATGGAAGCTCAACTTTATAGTGTACGTTCTACAAGGTTATGGTATTGGAAGCCATATCAACAGCCTGTTCGTCTTCTAATGAGAGTTTTTTGATGCATCCCTATTACATGAATCGACTTTGTATAGCCGATCGATCTGCTCCGCTAAACGATCGAATCCCATCTAAATGTAGTTGGCTATCCTCACAGAGCGTGGTTCCTGGTAAACCGGACCAAGAACAATCCACCCTTAAATCGTCCGCACGGCATAGTGTTGTTTTCTTTCACCGCATCTTTGCTTGAAAGCCCAATAAGCTTCTGGAACGTAGGCACCTATCAGGACTTGCACTCTCGAATCTTTCAGATTCTGCCTCCGAACGCAATGCGAGTGAGGCCAGGATAAAAAGTCGGCATCTGTGCAGTACTGGACTGCTTGGATTGGCTGCATATCAAGGCAGAAGCCTCTCCCTATATTCACAAAATCATTCTCTGACAATGAGTTCGGTCGCAGATCCTTTACTCCCGGATTCCAATTGGTAAGCCTACTTAGGGTCGAAATCGGAAGTGAGGTCGGGGATGCCTTCAGACCCACTAGCCCCATAAGGTCTTTTTCTATTGCGGTCACATCGGACCTGCTGTCAAGCAGAGGGTAGGTCTCCACTGAGGCCTCCGGTCCGTCCACTCGTACTAGTAGCACACCTAGACTGACCCGACATTCTGGTCTAAGAGTAGCCGCACCTTTACTGGTTCACTGCCCAGGCCTTATTGCTTTGTCCGCACTCATCCTATTGCGCTGCAGTCCTTGTGTTGCATCCTGCGGGACTCGATTGGTACACCGCTTCTGTACAACATGCAGTAGAGGGTGGAGCCTTTTCTGACAACGTATGGAAACAGGACAGTTGCTAGACAGATGCCCACACTTGAGACACGGAGAACGAGCCTTGATTTTTTTTAACAAATGCCCAACCACCGGGTATATCACGAGATAGGAACTGCTGACTTTCCTCAAGTGCGTGAGGTTCATTACATACCCATCACCTATTGGCTGCAACCAACAAAGTAGTACCCCGTTTTTGCGTGAATAGTGTCGCTTCTAGATGTGGGTTTTGTGCATAATTCTTCCAATCGGATGACCGCCAATACCCTCGAGCCTTGCTACCGGCAGCTGGTTTACCATACCTACTTAGAAAAACCCGTGCCTCGCGAGGCACCAGGTGTTGCGGAGATTAAAACCCGGGTTCATCTCTTCTTATCAAGATGTTACCAACGGTCCTAGCCCACAAGTCCTGGAGACGCGTTGGTAGCACCCGAGTAATCCGTTCCATGGTTTGCAGTAGGTTGAGTTCTGACATACGGTTCATCTGCTTGAGTGCAACTTCACAGCTGAGCATTTTCAAAGAAAACTTGGTTGGGACATCCGAATCTTCCACCAGAGGCTTCAAAACTTGCAGCAAGCAGTCAATCGGTGAACGAGCCACTAGTGGTCTGGTCCATACGGATCCTTTAGGATTTCTCTGGTCTTATCGTATGCCAGTGTTATGGGCAAAATAACACATCCGGCGTTTGTATCCTTCGCCTTTCCGTTGAAAAATATAAACAAATAACGTAAGCGCTGGCCATCGTTTCAAACTTTGCCTTCGACATAATATTCAAACTGTTCCACTAATTTTGACGAGCAGCCCTCAAATTACTCCAGTTGCATCCTGGGTAGATCCAAACGATAATCCACTGCAGGCTCCGCCACTGGAACCATGCTTGTTGTTCGTGGTGCGTTTTTCTGCACGTGGCAACCACATAGGTAGGAAGATTTTCACTGACCATCACTCCAGCCTTGACTTTATCTCTGGTGACTAGGTTTTCTTCTTCCTCAGCAAGTGGCAAAAGCAGATTTGCCATTTCCGTCTCATTTCTCACCCCAGACAGCTTACGTTGCTTATCTAAATCTAATTTTTCTGTAGCCTGCCCCACTCAACTCAACTAACAACAGATCAGCTCTAGCTCTATGGGAAACCGAGCTATCCCTAGAACGTGATATACTAGAGCTTGGGCGAGAAACATGGCCAAAACCTACGGGCAAAAGGGTTTGGGTTCATCTGAGGGATATTGACCTTTGGTTTGGAATGGTTTGCCAAATTGATGCGTAATTTCATGTCTCAGCTTTTGTCAAGTATACAGAGTACTATAAAGTCCAGCCACCGGAAGGTTTGAGCTATGCGTAGCAACAAACTTCGACACAATTCAAAACGAAGTTGATTCCAAATAGCCACGGTGACACATAAAACAAATTAAGTAACTCCACAATTACTAAACCTCAATAGTGTTCCTCCTGAGCTCTTACACACTAAATTGAACAACAAATCAGCAACTTCAGCTGAATTACAGAAAAAGATTAAATACAGAAGATGAGATTACCGGAAACAGCCAGAACGAAGTCTAAGCTGAGTGAATTACGCTTGAGGAAACAGTGGGAGTCCGGTTTGTGACAAAGATTTAGAGAAAAATAAAACAATTGGAACTCCGACAAGAGTAGTTGATGCAGCTGAAAACTGTCTTCTGTAACATGGATGCTGATGAATGAAACGGGGTATGGTGAACTCCTTTTCACCCCTTGTTGCCGTCTCCTAATGTTTGTTCTATAACGTTGAGCTATCCGACCAAGGGTCCGCACGTGCATCGTCGCCACAATCGAGAAAAACACGCATTTTATTTTTATACTTGGCTTTTCCCACCGTCGCCGGGCAAGTCTCACTTGTCCATCTGGTCGAACAGGGCAACCATATCCCTTCTCATACCCTCTCGCACGTAAGCCTTTGCCAGTTTCACATCACTGGCGGAAGTGAACCCATGTGGCTGTAGGACATAGGATAAGTCATTTACGAATGTAAGAAACCTTAATGGGCCTGGTACAGATTCCTGCCATACTCCACTGGGGACGTCTATTGGAATGGGATTCCTATAACTTGCCCTAATGTAAAATGTCCTTCCGCCATTCTGAGTATGTTTAAGTGCACAAGTGACCCCAGTTTGATCGATAAAGGTCAGTGTTTCACCTAGTCGAGTGCTCCTCTAAATTCATCATACAATATTTCCACCTGCGTACTTTATTCTATTCCATTGGCTGATTCGCCCAGATAGCATAAGAGACTGATTTACCAAAACGTGTTTTAGGCTTCTGTGCTGAGCTGAGTGGATAACAGTGCACATTTGTAGAGGCTTACGAGGGTGTTCCAGGAGGACATCCCTAGTCGCTTTGTACAGAAGGCTAGTTGGGCTGGCCAGTCTGTAGTTACCCCTCTCAGAGGGCTGTCCTCTTTGTCTATAGCCATCACTGCTGAGTACTTCCGGTGTTGTGGCAATCTTCCCTGATCCAATTTTGCTTCCCCTTACCTTATACTGGAAAAGATTTCCGTCAGCAATTTAGTGGTTACCTGTGGACTTCATCAGGTCCGGCAGACCTATGTATGTCTAACCCTTTTATCTGCTCTGGCAGTTTCCACCGCAGATGTGAACTGTTATTAGCTAGTGAAGCTTTCACAACCAAAACACCTTATTACGCGCGCGCTGCTAAAATTAGCCCCGGAGTGTTCTGTATTGTTTAACTGCAGCAAATCCATGCCTGCTTTTTCGATGGCTCTTTGCCCCCTTCAGTGAGCCTTCAGAACTCGTGTATCTATAATGTTTCTCTAAATACTTTTTGACACAACGGGGCCATCCGCAACCTACATTGCCCCTTGAAGAATCGTAGGGGATTACTGTCTCATTTCTATACCTTCTATAGTTAAGTAAACTTTATGGCCTTCTGGAAGCCTCAAGGAGAGTCCAACCACGGTTTCTACGTGTGCTGACCTTGGATATTAAAGCCTTCCATCACAGCAGCTTGGCCTCACACATCTTACGCTTCGAATGGGCAATTTTGCTCTGGATGTTATTGAAAAACCCCCAGTTATCTTGCAGATTTCCCCCGTAATAACGTTATCTTCTATATTCCATATTCGACTTGAAATTGAAACACAGGACCTAGAAGTGTTTATACATGCGGAGCTCCTAGCCGAACCCTGGGCAGCTTTGAGCTGGCGCTTGTAAAGAGCAAATTTTACACTCACATGACTGCCCTCAGCCGGAGGATTGGACACCCAAAGTTCCGCTGCGTCTTTCTTATGTTTCAGCGTCTTTAGCTCCAACCGGGATGGCGTGCTAACAGTTATATATCCAGTATATTCCCTAATATTTGAACTTAGTCGCTGCGGACAGCGCTCCCTCTGGATTCCCGAAGCGCATCCTCAAGTTCTCAGTCTATATATAATGCGTTAGATTCTTCAACTCAGAGTTTTATTAGATTCTTAAACTAGCATGTTAAGTATTCGCAGTAGGCAAACGCCCTCGTGGAATTTCCCCTGGGCCCTGTGCACACTGGCAAGGTTAATCCTTCTGCTCTGGAGCAGGAGTATAACCGCGCACGACTGCACTCTTCGACCACAAACTGCGATCTGTGATTCCAGATGGGTTGCCCCTGGCCTAATGAGGACTGTCGCCATCTCCTTGAAAGTTTGTTCACCATCCATCCCACCAATAAAAAAACAGTTTTTATTATTCCCAAATATGGTCGTCATTAGGAATCCGTGTTTCCATGGTGGCAACCAATATTGTACTGTACTCCCCAGCGGCTTTGAAGAATTCTGCCCGCTTGTTTCCCGTACAAAACCCTGTGTTACCTACCAACAGTGCTTTTGCTTCGAAGCCTTGATGTCTATTACTGTTCAGGCTTGCCTGGGTCTCGAGGGCAACCCTTGAGGTTATTGCAAGCTTTTTAGTCCATGATTCTCAGTAGGATGCAAGATGTATAGTGATATAGGACTTTCAACAAAATTCAGTCCAGCTCTGTGGGGGCTGACATTTACATCGGCGGGGGCCAACTTGTCCTCCACTTGAAGACAGAAATGAGATTTCTGATTTAATGCTTCCTCAATTACCACAATGACCACAGTTCCGTTTGCAGGCAACGGAATTAATTAGAGCAATCGTACGTCCCTAACGTTGTGCTATCAGCGAGCTTCCTCGACCCACTACAGTGCGCCTAGATTTATTTTGTGAAAGGCAGAGTTCTTCAGGACAATATCACATTTATTGTACACCCGTTCATAATTCACGCGGTTGGACGGACTGTTTCTCGTGGAAGCAACAGGGATCCACCAGTTTTTGGGTGCTGTTTGTCCCAATGTAACTATCTCTTCACACACCGATAAACAACTTTTAAGCTCTTCCTTGTCGAGACATGTTGGCGCAGCCTTGCCGTGAGTGCATTATCTGCGAGACAAACAGCAAGTTTCACAACCGTGGATGACTGAATAAGGGCGACTTATGGATTAGGAAAAACGTTACCAAATGCCTATTCTGTAACTCATTTTGGAAGGAGTAGTACATCACAGTGCCGGACAAGTTCTGTTTGTTCCCTTTTTAGATCAGCTATCCTCCAAGTAAAAATGGCCGTCAAGGGGAAATACAATTATTCGGATGTCCAGAGCCAAATACTTTGGAAAGTGAGGTGAATGTCAGTAGTTCTGTAGAACTTAGCACTCAAAGAGACAGTAATTCTCATTAGTCTCATTTTCTCCAGTTGTATTCCGGATAACTTCGTTTTGGCGAATGTGTTTCCAAAACTGACCAATTTTTTTAGTAAAATCCGTGAATGTACACCGGTATATTTTGAAGCTTTATTTGTGCGGCCCATGCTTTGAAAGCACACTTCTACATACACAGCAGAGCTTTCTCTTTAAGAACTTATCACCAGTTTTGCTCGGGGTAATGCGCAAAAAACTGATGGTAATTTTGTTTCGTTTGACGAAAATGGTGGCTTTCGTGTTGCTGGCTTATCCCACAAGTTGTCCAGTGACGAACGTGTCTAGCACCAGAAGTCGCAGTTGTAAACGTCATTTATTCGTCAAACTCTAACTGATAAACAAAATTTTCCTCCTGCTGAAAACCTTCCTACTAAGCCAAACTGTGATGATCGATGACGACGGAGGTTTTGTAGTCGCTGACGCGCAGCAGCTTATTGCATCTGGAAAAAAGCTCACTAAGTTCGGTGGGCTCCGTCGGTAGTCGCCAGGTCTCTGCCTTTAGGCTTTGCTTACCTGCCTCAGCTTCCCGTCCCTGTAAAAACCGTTTGGGCAAGTGGTTCTTGGTCGCTCAGAAACACTGACTCTGTTTCAGCTATGCTATCGTTCTGGAAACGTGCACAGCCAAGGAAGATTTTGAAGTCCTCAACATTTAGACGCCTCATAAGTAACTATAAACGTTCCGTTTATTCCGTGGATTTGACCCGTTTAATTTCTCTAATTCTGGATTTGGATTTGGCAAAATCCGTTGCTATTTGCGCGTGAGGGCTATCATTCTTGACTGTTGTTCACGTACTTCATGTTACTTCAATACATTTTCGTATACATTTCATTACGATTGTCAGACAGATCGGAAACGATGGGAGGCCCACCACTCTCGTTGGGTCTTTTACCTCCAGAAGGTCATGCTTGATAATTGCGGTAAATTTGGTGACATTCATTTCGTTTGTAGAAGTGCTAGGGCTTGTGTGATCGACAATCTTAGTACCTGACATATTGGCTGTTAGTAGCCGGAGTTCATTCTGCCAAATTTCTCAAGCATGAGCTTTTGATCATTCTAATAAACGTTCGCTCAATGTGAATACCGGAGTTTTAGAGTAGTTTATTTCCACTTCCGCTCTTCAGCCTTATCAACTTCCTGCATATTTCAAACCCGCCAACATTTCCGTGAAAGTTCTTACTGGTAGTGGTTGGCATGTGTCGAGACTGTTTGAACTACCTCTTACCTACAACCGTTTTGCTACCCAGTACTACTGGATTCTCGTACCTGCCCGCCCCCCCCCGTTCCCCGTTGTTGGACTTGGCTGCATGGATCAGCCTTATGTTACTGTCATTTCCCAGTGGAAAATCCGGAACCATCATAAGTGCAGCCTATTTGTCCGGTCGTGATAATTCTGGGGGAACATTCTCCGAGCTGTCTGTCGATCCGTCCATTAAAAAATGACCTATACCTGATTGCTAGACTCTGCGATGCTTGTTTGCGTAAGGTTTTTCCCTGACCATCCAAGTGGAGACGATGGTCCACGCCATGCGAGACGTGGCATAGTGTTCATGCTGATCACAGCGGATCACTTCCAACCAAGCATTGTGCCCCGGTCGTCATGGATCATTATTTCAAATATGTTTGAGTTTATTCCAATAATTCACCAAGTTCTGATGTCACCTTTGCTGCTTTACGGAGGACTTCTGATCAAGAAGAAGTGCCATGCGCCCCGGTCACTGATAACGGAAACCATTTTGATACCCAGAAGTTGGTTTGGTCGAAGTCCATGGGTTGCCATGGCTTGTTAACACCTCTACGTCATCCGCAACCGAACGGCATTAATTTACACTTCGTGTCATCACTATGTAGTGCCACCAAATTCATAAATGCAAGGGCATTCAGCGGGCTCCAGAAAACTTTTGCTCATTATCTTATTTCGACCCACTCATCTGCGGGAAGCGGTCCGGCAAGGTTGCTCAAGAGCCTGTAAACTACGCACCAATTTACTCCAGCCCGAGTCTCGTGAAGCCGTCTACCTAGAGGAGAAAGGTTCGGGGCCCTCAAAGGGCTTTATATTCAAGCCAATGAAAACCGACTTTGACAGGTTTTGAATCTTGCTGGCAGCTTTGCTCGCGGAAGATACGTAGACCTGATTGCCCTTAATTCTGTTTCTCATCTTAATTCCACTGATTCTTATTCCGAACGGTTTAGTACAAAACCGTCATTTGAAAAAATAATATCCTTACCCCATTTGGTTGGTAACAAACACAACAGTAAGTTCAAGTCTACACCTAACTCACTTAGACAGCGAAAATCACGGCAGTCTGATCTTGATCCCAGATATATCGCTAATTTCGTGGGAAATTTTCTTTAGCTTGACGAGATGGCAAGTGAATCATCATACTGAGACTCCTATATACTACCACATTCCATATCTGAGTCATTGGTTCGCGGTCACAGAAAAACTTGGAGGCAGGGTAAAAACATTATTCCCCACAGCAGAATGCCGAGCAGTAATGAGTTTCTCCAAATTCAACTCCACTGTGTTCCCAAGGGTGGAGGTAATCACAAAGTCAAGGATGGTAACTGATGCCTTCCGCTTCACTTAAGTTTCTCCCTTCATGGCCTTTCAGACTTCTAACTCCACCGGTGCACTATCCAATTTTATTGTCATATTATGAGGATGGCTATGAGGTCCTAAGCAACAACGTGGAGAACCCGGGGAAGACCTACAGGAAGGGACAACGAAGCAGCGCAGCCAGTGACTATGCCCAACAGCGGCATAATAAAGTCACCGATAAAAGAATTGACAGCGATAACGCAACGGGAGCCAATTTCGCGATTTGCGGAGAAATAATAATCTATGGTTAGCCGAGTGAGTTCGCTTGCAGGGGTGCTTCAACTAGATGAGACCAGTCCAAGCAGTCACCGGTGAGTGTGAAGCCGGTAAGATACAGGAATAATGACGCACTTTTTGATGACACTGTCTTTATGCGCTTGTGAAAATAAATATGAATGTATTCTCCGCGCAAAATCTACGACGCATTCAAAGACGCAAAATCAGGTTCCGCTGTGAGAAGCAACATAGCTCACCTTATTAATGCTTCACACAAGGCAAAGAAATTTAACCAAGAAAATAAGATTTAACTAGAGTCAGTTATTCACAGTTTTTGATGGCATATGCAGTGGATGAGCATTGTGGGTGTCATATGCAAGAAAGACATACATAATGGAGAACCACATGACCACTCCACTGTGCAGAGAAGAGTGGGACATAAAAACTGAGATGGTTGGAGTCTCATACAAGAATCACATTTTACAAACCTGAAGTTTCTCGCGGTGATGGCAGGATGCGCAAATGGACATACGGCATGTTGCCAAAAGTCTGATGTTTAATTGTTATCTAGGAAAAATATTCCAATAAATGTAGAGGGTTGATCAGATGCACCTTTGGGCCAGACCTATAAGGTGACGTGCGTTACACGGCCCAAGGAAGGCCATAAAGGAAACATGAATACACATATAGGTGCTGTCAAAATTCCCCAGGCATCAATTATTTTTAAAATAACTATCCTCCAAAATATTGTCTTGCAATAATGGATTTGTCCAAGTCGTGCGCAAAAAGCACATCAGCTCCTTTTTTACCTTACGTTGACGGCTAATTTGGTTTTAGCTGTTTCGAGAGGTGGGGCTTCCGCATTCGGGAAAAAACCTTGGAGCTACTATTACCTATAGCCATTTTTCATCAGTCCCCCACGATTGGGCATCTATGCCGAAGAACACTGCGAAAGCGATTTCCCCAAACCTTCGCTGGAAATTACCTATACGTATTCCAAGTTACTGACCTTCCGGTTGTCTTCCAAGTGCCCCATATCAGACTCTTACCAGCATATCCCGTTAAGCGATTCTTCACGTATTTTGATAGTATCGTTTATGCACCACCCCACACGACTTCATAAGATCATCGCATATCAACTCCTCTGTCCACCCTGTTGTCAACTTGTGTTCACCAATTAACCTGAAAAGAACCCTTTATTCGAATCGTGTTTCACCCACGTGACAACTTTCACCACCCTGCTCCGTTAAAATTTCCAGGCTCGGGCATCTACATCCATCTCTTTATGAGGGATTCTTTCACAACCTCTTGATGAGTAGTAAGTACTAATTCAGTGGTAAAACGGGCTGTTTAATTTACGCAATCTCCCTCGTCAGAAGACACCACAAATCCTTCTGTATTATATTTCTGCTATTTTCCGGGTCATCTGGGCTACTGGTTCAATTGCATGTCCTTCGTCGGTAAAAATTGTCCAATTTTTCGTTAGTGCTTTATCGAAGGTTTTCTTTGTCAGTTTACTCACCCCTGCGACTTTACATCGACGCTATCCGAAATACTGCGCGTCTGTACTTCATCCCCGCTTCAATTCATCAAGTATCTCGACCGCGGAGCCCATTTCACCTACTCCGGAGAGGTGCGTCCACCTGACCTTTAAACTCAAGTTTGCTGGGCACTCATTCGTGCGACACTAAAACTTATACACCTTTGTGCTGCATTTACCCAAATGAATATCCAGGGGACCATTTTGTGACCTCACCTGTATCATACGATCATGCAATCAAGCATGCTTCCGGTGTCCCCGAAATAAACCATTGTTATCGTTATTATTATTTTTATTATTGTTATTATTAAATGTGAATTATGCAAGTGAGAGCAGAGTTTCTTTGGGCAGCACGCTCTGAATGCCTAGCAACACGAAAGGTGGGACTCCCGTCCATTCAGGAATTATGTGGGACAAGAGGGACCTTCTGAGAGGCCTGCGAAAAAGCTTGACCAGGCCATTGACTAGTGGGTGATGAGCTGTGGTGCGAATGCTTCCGGAGCAGGTAAGTTTGCGGCGGTTGTCGGAAGACGCAGATTAGATTTGAGCTCATTGATCGGTGGTGGTCGTGGTTGGAAAAACAGCTGGAAATCCGGTGCTTCGCGAAAGCATGAACGACTACTTCACTGTAGTCACCAGTAAATGGTACAGCCTGGGGACAACGATGAGACGATCAATACAAGAAGGAGTGAAATCGTGCCCGTGATGGTGGTAAGTGGCCCACCATAGCAGCTGGCGAGTGAGTGGAGCATCCGGAGTCTCGTCAGTCCAACGGTGAATCAAGGGCAGTCCGCGAGCAGCAAAATCTATGGGAAGCTAGAATTTTTCAAAAGCTTCGCTCAGGTCAAAAGGCATGAGAAGAGACTCAAAGAGGCCAGAAGTGGTGGCGAAAAACCTTTATGGAATAAATCCTTTTGTGACACGAATTTTCGATGATGGGCCGGAATGAGGTCAGTTTTGTTGAAGAAAGTGGATCCGCCAAGGTCAGATATGATTTCGTGGAAGGGTGGGACGGTGGAACGATCCCAACTGAGCCATTGACTATCCCTACAATGACGCCAGCCGTTTGAATACTTCTTGGGCATCCTATGCTACGGAGATTCCCATGGGGTCTTTGAAGGACTAATGAAGGCAAGGTCCATAATGTGCTGGAGTTCATTTCGAGAAATGGCAAAATTTTCTGGAACCCAAAGACGGCGCAGGGTGAAAGAGGCGGGACCTTGTGGGATTTGAAGTAATCAAACTGATGGGACGTGCTGAATTTACTGCTGCTCAGAACCGTACAAACTTAAGTAACAAAAAGGTCAAGGCCGCGAAAGTGAACATTAATTGCTCTGCAGAAATGGTTCGCATAAAAGTCAAATCAAAGAAAACGAATGACAGACTAGAAGTTGACTACCAACGGTGAGCCTATGAGGTAACGGTCCGGGCGACCCTCCTTGGTTGAGGCTCCTCATCCCTTGGAGCTACGAAGCTGACCTAGCCGCACCGTACGCAATGCCCGCAAAATTACCACACACTAACTATGCTGATTTTGTTTGCGACCGCTGAACGCGCCCCGGCAGCTGTTCTGCAAACCTGGCTAGAGGCGAAAGATTAGGCGAAATTTTTCGAAGGTATCATCTTCGCCGAGTGCTGCGGGCGAAGTTTGGGCAGCGTTCACCAAACACGCAGACCCAACGAAAGTACGATAATCTACAGGGCCGTTCAACTTACGCGAACCGGGATGTAATAGAATGTTTAAGTGGTGCAAGAATCGACTGCCTCTATGGGCCAAGACACATCTGCAGTAACGAAACTCCACCGAAAAAGACGACGTAGGCTGAATCTTTTTCAAGTAACCTCTGTACTAAAAGTAGGTATACGAGACTGGTTTGCGCCTCAAGCTTCATGGAGGTAGATGGAACGAATCCGACCTACCACTTGTGTCACTCGAAGACTGAAGCAACGTAAAGCGGTCTTTAATGAAGAGCACACGGGAGGGGACGAGAAGCCAACGAGCGCTGCGGCACCTACTTCCCGTCTAGGTAGTTTCCATGTTGGTCGTGGAAATAGCACCAAAGAGTGCACTTCCGGGTTTTTCTATGATCATAGCGACCTACCAACATATAACCTGGTGTGCACCGGGGCAGACTAAAAAGAGAGGACTACGCATGGGAGCGTGAGGATGAGTGTGGGTAGAGTAGCCTCTATCAGGCTCCGAAACTGGCAACTGAACAGTGGCCACAGCTGCGCGAAAAACGCTACGCTGCAGAGCTATATCCGTCAATGTCGCACGGGTGATGACCGTGGGCGGGCGAAAGCACCGGCCATCTTTTGCGGAGGCGGTTTCCAGGAAATGGTCCACAGCCGAACCCAGACTGCCTGTTGATCCTCCATCTATGAGGAGCTTCGGAGTGCCCTGCACTGGCCGCTGAGTCAGTAACTGCCGCAATGCAGTGCCGCCAAATTGGGTATCACGGGCCAGTTGCCGCATCCTACACAGAAGTGAAGGAGTCTGGTTGCTGCGGGAGCTGCGACTACGAAACTGATGAAGAACGTTCCAGCCTGAAAAGCCGGTGAAAAGTCGGTAAATGAAAGTCTACCTAGATGGCCTGATCTGCGGGACTTAACCACCGAAAGCTGGGTGGATTACAAAGTAGATCTCTCCATTGGTTGCGACGCTGCGGAAGCAAAATGGGTGCTGGATCAGAAAGCAGGGAACCGCCAAGCACCCTACTCGGTAATCACGACGTAAGGATGGATAGTATACTGCCCGGTAGAAGGCGTTGATGTGTAAATTGTGTACCAGTAGAAACGAAGCACAAGGAACAGCAGCTGCATCGTCTTTACGGGCAGGGATTTCATGGTCTTGGGGACGATTGGTTGATATCATAGCGAGAGGACCGTTTTGCACTGCAGATGGTAGGACAAGGAATTAGAAGCCCGAAAAATCAATGCGGGATGCCTCTCCCATGGCGTGTGCAGGCCGACCATCTGGTAGTCGGCGGGACATATGATCTCCACAGGCTACCGGTCTTGAAAGAACCTTTCAATCGGGATGAGCTTATCTGGAGGCAGTGTTCAAACGTAATGATGCGAAGTGAAGCGCCTCGTTGCGTAGAAAAGATGACTGCAACAAGGAAGCCAAAGAAGAGTTATGGTACTTGTCCCATCACCCGGCTTTCTACCCCAAGAAACCTGAGAACTCCAGTAGGTTTTTGACAGCGTATCCAAGTTTCAAATATGGTCCTTGACTGATCGCTTATTACAAGAGCCAGATTGGACAACATCGCTGATTGATGTTTTTGTGCCAGTTCAGGCTAGGCAGGGTGTCTATGTCGGCCGACTTCAGAGATACGCTTCTTCAGTTGAAAATATCAGCAGAAGAGAGAGAAACGTTGCCGTTTTTTATGATGTGAGAAAAGCTTGGACGAATCTGTGATAGATTATGGAACGACGTTTCAAATCTCTCGAGTGATATCGTCACACTTGGGCGCAGAATATGCCTTGCGGGAAACTGAAAGCAAGTACGGAGCCTCGGTTCACCGGTCTGTGGTTGATATCGACGGCAGGAATTTCTGTGTTGAGGATTATCTTGGATCGTTCGGTGACGCTGAAACGGCTAGAACACTCTTCTGGTGTCTAACGAATTGGCTAAACAGGGGCAGATCCCACCTAAAGAAGTGGATATAGAACGCTCTGGAGGTTCTCGAAGTTATCCCGCATGATAAGACTGCAGAAAAGGACTGAGAGCCGAACGGACCACCGCTCACGTTGGAGCAAGCACTAGGGCTACGTTGGGAAGCTAATGTGGATGATTTTATTTTTGAGCTGAATATTCCCGATCAACTAGTTACACAAGGGAGGGGGGGGCACCCGTTATTCATCTCCACCTTGTACCGTCCCCTTGGGTTGCTTTCTCCTTGGCTGCTTCCGGGGATAATTCCGCCGTGGCTGCTGTGGGGAAAGAAGTAAGATTAGGATCAAGCGCTTGAACCTACGGATATACAAGGCTGGGAAGGGTTCGTGACCATCCTCCTTGAACCAGGAGAAACACCAATCTTACCAAGCCTTCCTTCAACCGACAATAAACAAATGGGAACTTTGCGTGAGTTCTTGGGCCCCTCAGAGGCGGGCTACGGAGTGGCAGCAAAAGGCCACTGGATGGATGCGAGTGAGCAAAAGAATCAAGCTGTTGTTTGCTGAGGCTAGGTTTACCCCGCTAGAAATTGCGTCTATCCACAAGTGGGAGTTGACTGCAGCAGCGCTGTCTGCAGTAATGGCCCACATTCTGAAACAGTGCCTTGCGGTACGGATCTTGGACACTATCTTCTAAGTAGATTCTTCCATCGCATTTCACTACATCCAAAATACAGGTACCTGGTTCAGCGCTTTCATGGCGAATTGATTGGCAGTTATTCAGGAGTCGACTGGAGTGAACTGGTGGCGTAACGTGCAGTCACCTGGTAATTCCACCGACTTCTGCTCACGAAGAACTAAGGATTTGGATAAGTTATCCAACTAGCCGAACGGACCAGAGTATCTGGGCCTACCCGAAAGGAAATGGTCTTTATTTTAGCAACCAGAAGCCTGCAGTTCAGACTTAGACACCAGGCAGGTATCATTAACCACCAACGCCATCAACAATTATAACGTGCTGAACAAGCTGTGCCACCTCTCTGCGTGGACCAGAGTGTTCCGAGCCGAGGTATGGCGGGCAATATGCAAACAATAGCTGTTGAAACTGACAGGTGTTAGTCCGGAAGGCAGCTTGAATATCGGCTTCATTCTCTCTATAGGCATCAGAAGGGCGGAGACCGAGGCACTAGCGTTTGCCTGCGAATATGCAATGTTAAGTAAGCGGGACTCAGGAAAGAGAAAGGCCAGAATCGTTGGCAGCCCGTCGAGGGGACTTAGTCACATTTTGGCCCATGAGCTAATGAGGGTCGGCGGTGGGCTAAATAACTCACATCTGAGTTTTGACGTCAGACACACAATACCATTACCTGCAACCAACGTCCATCGGCCAACAACTGTCTGATGTAAACCTTGATGCAAAGCCTGGACCTTCTCCAAATCCCCCAGTCTCCGAGCGCCCTAGGCTCGTCAATAGTGTCGCAGATGCCTGTGACTCGAATCCACCGAGCCCTGACAAACAGCTTAGCTCTGTGCATCAGAAACAGCTACCTAAATCGCGTAGCCTCCCTGACCTAACAACTTTGTATCACTCTCCCAAGGCGACACATTAATCGACGTATGGTCGTTCTTGTCCGCACCATATAGACCCGACTAAAACCCATCCGCCGGACCACACCGTACCATTGCCAGGTCATTCTTGTTCGAATCAAACTCGTCAGCCTTCAGGGCATACTCCGGCAAACAAGCTGCTAAGAAGTAACGTACCTGAGGGCACAAACACATCGCTGCAATCTGACTTATCACCCATGGGTCGATAGTCGGTAACGATTTACACTCAGCCCCCAATGCGGAGTGTCCATGCCAACGGTAACCCACGGCTGCAAATCCAGAGTTCGGCAACCCACACTCAATCCCCACTGACGGCCTCAACGTTTAGTCCACTAGGCAACGACCGCCTTATGTCATCAGGCTACACCTCGAAGGTCCTGCAAAGATTAAAAGCGAGCAGATACCCTAGTAGGATGTCACTAGTACCGGGACCTACAAGTTCCGTTCCCAAAATGGATAGTTTTTCAAGCCGTAATTCCCCCCAGCGAAATTCCATCCCTACGCGCGTCTATACGGACGGTGCTCGCAAACCACCTCACAGCCATTATCCAAGGTTGCATCTGCCTACCTCATCATTTCCTAACATTTCCGTGCCTCCAACGTTCACCCCGTTAGTTCCTCTACCGTACCAAAATTTTCGTTTTGCCCCACCGTTGCCTATCCCACCACAGTCTTTTTATGCGCAGGAGACATCCACAAACCCCCTTTGAGTAAATCTTCTCCACCCTGTAGCGTACAATCCCACAATCCCTCCTCTCTTCTAGCCCTAACAAACCACCTTCCAATACCAGCACTTTGCCAGTCGTTCATACCTTCGGTAGCAAACCGAACTCCGTAGGCCAACCACGCAACACCAACATTCTAAGACTAATATTCACTCACAGCGTTTTCAACTTTTCGGTTTCCGTTCTGAATAAATTTCCGGGTAGCGACCATAAGATAGTGGCCGGTAATCTTTCATTCCATCATTATTCATCAGACTATCTGACCCCAGTCAACAATTCCGTCCGTTTAAATTGGAACCCTCTGCCCAATTTCATCTGTAACTAAGATTGGAGCGACTTTTTTCTAACGGCTGACCCCCGACAGGCGGCTGATCGTTTTTACCTCAACATGAGAAACGGCCTCTTGAAACTTAGCCCAATATCCCAAAACTCATCCCTCCAACGAAAGTACCTTAAGATGCAAGGACTTTACCTCCAAAACCACTACTTCTCTTCTCTCATGAGACCAACAGGTCTTACTGATATTATTCGGGACCTAAAGGAAAAACAACTCCGCTTCGAAGAAGCCAAAGCCCTAAGACATCAAAACAAAGCATTGAAACTCTCACTCCTACACAAATCTAGGAATTCGGCAACAGATATTACGATCCAATACGTCGTGTTACCGAATAAATCTTCGGCCACCTCCCCCTCTGATATCGCTGAAGTCTTTGACCATTACTTCGTCAATTCCATGGACCCCGCCTCAGATGTAGCCTTCTCAAATCCTCTGGCTACTACCAGCTCTTCTCTATCTACCCTAACCTCTGAAGTTAACGTTATTTCCAGGCTCATTTCACGCCATAAAGCATCTGCCCATCCTGGACCAGACGGGTTGCTCCCAGCTGCAATCAATAACGGTGGACCGGACCTTCCACTTTTATTACTAAACCTATTTACCTTGTCACTCAAGTTTAGCTTGGTACCGTCGAACTGGAAGCGTTCAGTCATTATTCCGCGACAAAAAAGGGCCTGCCCACAAACTCGCTAATTACCGTCCCATCAACCATACCCCTATCATTTCCAGAATAATGGAAACGATTATCAAAGATGGCATTACCACCCATCTTCTCGCTTCAAACCTTCTTAGTGATAAGCAGCACGGGTTTCTCAAATCACGATCATGCACGACATGTCAGTTTGACCTCCTAAACCCAATCACTAAGGCTGTCGATAGCGGGCAGGCACTAGTAATTGTCCACCTGGATCTGTCGAAGGCTTTCGACCGTGTTCCACACACGCATCTTATCTCCAAATTGCGTTCATTCGGCATTGCTGACCCGCCGCTTTCTTGACTGAAATCTTATCTCGCTCATCGTTTGCAAGTGGTCCTCACCAATGGGCATGCTTCTAAACCGAAACCTGTTACAAATGGTGCTATACGGGACAGTGTACTGTGTCCTCTCCTATTTCTGATATACATTAATGACGCATTGAGCCTAGTACACCATGGCACGCCATTCTTGTTTGCAGACGGTATAAAAGTAGTCTACTCTTTCAATCCTAACGATGCTACCCCTACTCTTTGCAACATTTTCGCTAACCTCTCAGCACTTGACTGCTGGTTCCACTCCTGGATGATGAGCTTTTCCACTGATAAGTGCGAGGTCCTAACCTACAAGTTCCAATTGCCCCCTGAATCCTTAACTCTTGGTGGGTCTACAATAGCCAGTCGACCTCCCATCCGCGATTTGGGCCTCAACTATTCACGCTCCCTCAACTTTTCTGAGCACGCCGCCATCCAAGCGGCCAAGGCTAGAAGTGTAACCCTTCTCTTCTGCTCCTTTCATCTCCAGGACAGTATCAGCAGCATCTACAAATCCCACATCAGGCCCTTGCGTGAATACTGCCCAAAAATATTTTCTAACATGACAAAATTTGACAGAGTTGCGATTGAAAGCATACAAAGGCGTTTTACCAAACAATTACTCGGTTGGTCCACGTCTTTAAGCTATAGAGAACGATGCCAAAGTCTGAATCTTGACCCACTCTGGCTCCGCCGCTTAAGACTAAATTTAGTCTTCTTGTATAACCTGCTCCATTACCGGGTTTTTCCTTTAGCCCAGTAAGCTTCTTCCGTGGAGCCCTTTACTCACTTCGGCACAGGCCTTTTACTGTCTCTTCTAGTATAGCTAAATCGGCCATACGGTCAAGTTTTTACCCTTCTTGTCTACCTCAAAGTTGGGAACAAGTTGCCTGTCACCCCTTCAGCTTCACAAACCAAGTCCCGATTTCTGTCGGCACTCATCCCATATCTCAGGGTCACCTGTGCACTCCAGTTATCTAATATGAGCATGGCAGAAGATATAATATACGAGAGGGGCCTCGACGTCTAAGACCAACAACTTCGCCGACCCTGATCCTTTCAATTGAGGACACAATCAACGACGGACAGTCTCATCTATCTTATTGGGTTCTCAACGTTTGACCAGTTATGGCCATTCCCGTAATGAATCAGTGCAATTGAAACGCCACTATTTTCATCCAATTTGCTTTCACCTTCCCCCGTGGTCTCTGTCGCTCCTACGCCTCGTCCCTTACTGGTTTTATATGCCTCCATTAACCGTTATTCCACAGCAGGGGCACACCCTGACTGCTCTTTTTATCTGCTTTTCTTTTCCAGTTCTCTCCCTACGTGCATTTTACCCCCAACGTTGTTATACGCACTTGGATAACGCCGCTGTTTGGTCGATTACTAACCGCTGGTTCCGTCCTCTGGAACCCCTTGCAACCCAGCCATCTGATCGCGGAACTTATATCTCGTACTTCCATAGTTGAACTGTGCCCCACATGCATAAACATCAATGAACATCAGTGCCATTCCAAACGGTGCGGGGCGCGGTCAGATCCACCGCTTTGGCCGGCGCACATCGGGCGTGCAGGTCGTCTGCAACGATGTGCAAGCGCAATTAGGCTGGTGGATCACACCTCCTGTGTTCACTTCGAAGCGTTTTTCAGGTTGGGTGTCCAGCGCACGGCCAGTCCCACCCACTGACACTGGTTGCGGATCGCACGCTCTAAGGCTGTCAGCTGCCGATCGCACCCATCCTTGTCCGCCATTGTACGCCCACCTATCACTCTTGCCATTACTCTCATCACATCCATTTTTCCTTCTTCTATGGTGTGCAAACCTACCCATTCTGTTCTTGCTCCTATTGACTCTCACTGTGTCACCTCTCATTGCACGTCACTATCGTCTTACCCACTTTACTCTGTCGACGACCGCCAATATTTTATTTCTCCACCCATGTCGGCGTTACCGGCTTGTAGAATCCATTCATTTGGTCTCAGCCTAGGTCTATAAGGCTCATTGATCGCATTCTTACGCCTCACTGCCTACCGTTCTGTCGAACCCTTCCTCGTTCTCCCTTCTCATGCCTAATACCATTACAAACCAACCCCACCAGCATCCATGACCAATTCTCATATTAGAATTGCCGTTCCAAACTCTGCATCTCTCACAGCCACATTTATTATCCAGTCACTATCACTACATTTTCCTTGCCTGTCTCCGCGATTCCTCCGTGGATCCTTCCACTTGGCAGTGCTCCAATTAGTATCGTCCAGTTGCACTCACTTGTACAATTGCCTGCATGCACGCAGCTCCCAATTTCCATGTCCCCGACTCTATCACGCACCCATTGTTCATGCGTTGTGTTCGTCCACCGGTTTTTCTGTCCCGGTGCTTCTTTCCTCCCTGCCTTTTTCGTGTTCCACCTACAATGAGATGCTCTTACTGGCTATGTCTCATCTGTCATTTTCGGCCCGTGCTCCCATCTCCCGTTTCTTTAATTGTTTGCCACAGGCACTTTTCGCGTGCCTTTCAGACCGTTCTGCATTTTCGCTTGCCACCTAATGTAAAATCACTGTTTCGTCATGGTTCTCACTCATAGTATCAGCCCGCTTGATCCGCCATTACCTGACCCCTCTGATACCTCTTTTGCTCATTTTTCTCCCACACTGTTTGCCGTCAAAGCTGCTGCATCTTGCACCACGGACAGTTTCACCTCCCAGGCAACTTTCGCCACTTTTTATGCACAATCATTCTGCGCTGCTTAGCCATCTCCACCGCACTATCTTCCCGCTGAATAACGTAAGCCCATTAATCAGTGCTTCGCCCATTCTTGACCGACACCACATGTCTCACCTACATCAATCAGATTATTAGATCCATTCTTACCTGTTCGCCTCGATACTTTCCTTCATCTCCCTTTTTTTCTGAACTCCTCCTCAGTCGTCATCTTTTCTGTTCCTCCGCATTCTCCACTCTCTCTGTTGATCCGCCAAGTTTACCTGTCATGAAGATAATTCACCACAATATTCCAAAGTTAATTCTACAAACATTCGACCTAACCTAACCTGCCCCTCCTAATAACTGACAATTCCGTTCTAGGACTCCAGTGTTATTGCTCCTGCTTCTCTCATATGCATATATGTATACATATATATATATATATCAACATGCGCACACATGCATGTATGCGTTCGCTCTGTATCCTGCAGTTTCTCACAGGCCGTCTCTTTTGCTATCATCCCGCTGACCGCCATGATATGCATCCATCCCTTCTACATCTGTGTCTCACATCTACTGTGTCCAATTCTTATGAGCCATTATTTTACCTGATCCACCCTTTACATCTAACTTTGCTCGCTCCCTGTTTTACAATGAGTTTTGTGCCCTGTTCGCCGACCATCTATTGCAGAGTACCAATGCTTCGTTACTACCTAATCCTTTGCAGTGAACCTCACATTTTCTCCATCGTCTCCCGCTAACACAGTTTCTTATGCCGATTTCTAGCCTTTCTCACTTTTATCAGTCAGCTTCCAAATGTCCCCATACGGACCAGCCGGATCCCCTACCTGACTTTAACTTTCAAGCTCACCGGGTGTCCACTTGAATCCGCCCATGGGTCTATTTAAACAGTGCATTTTCTTTGGTGTGCATACACTTGCCATACTTTCATCCCATGTTACTTCCCCTTCTAAGTCTCTTTTATCCGACTTCTGTCATGTAAACTTCTACGTTTTCAAGGTTTTTCTGTCCATTCCATCACTTGTAAACAGTTAATCATGCACCTGGCATGCCTCAGACGTCTCTAAAATAAACCATTATTATTATTAAACATCACTTAACCGCCTTGGTAATCTAACACTACCCAGCTATAGAAGGAAACGCTGGAAAGACCCACCTGCTGAGCATCAATATTCCACGGTCCTATATAACGGCCGGAAGAGTAGCGATAAGGAGTGCTATGGCTAAACGTACCTTCTGCTGACGACAAAACGTTGTGGTGGCAAAGTAGCTCCTGTTGCCCCCGCCAGTGGCTAGAGTGGCGGAAGTTTGGTGGCCACTCTAGGAGACCGGTACTGACTACTTCGATCCTCCTATAGTAGCCAGGCGTGAGTCTACTGAGAAGAGATACGGCTGGCTAACTAAGTGCCCACGGCAGAGGTGGTCCATCTGGAGATGGCAAGCAAGACGAACACCGATTCGTTCCGACGGCGCCCCAACATTTCCTTGGCAGAATAGGCATACCAACTAACATTTTTTCAGACAATGGATCGAAATTTGTCGAAGCCCAAAAAGAGTTTGGAAGCTGCTGGTGGGGCCTGGAAAAGTCTCGGACTCAAGATGGAGTTGGCATTAAGGGAGTTTTCTGGCACTTCAACCCCCCTTCACGCTAGCCACGGTGGGGGAGCATGAGAAAGGCTAATACAGTCCTCAAGGAGGATATTAACGGTTCTGATAGAACAACTGCTCTCGGATGACGAGAAACTGAGTAACGTGCTTGTTGAGGTACAGGGAACTTTAAAACATGGACCCTTGGTTCCCATTACTTTCATAGCCACGGATGAGATCAATTGGAAGATAATGGACCGATTTTCCATAAGACCCATTAAAGGCAGCGAACCGCCAATGGCCCTGAGGCGCACGTACCTTGGCGAATGGAAGCAAACCAATTACCTCGCACAAGTGTTTTGGAGACGGTGGACGCGGTACTATCTTCCGACCCTACGGGCCAGACAAAAACGGGGCGCCCGGGAAGGATCACTCAAAGTGGGCGGCGTGGTACCCGTAGCCGACAAAAGAACAACCCTCAAGAAATGGCTGTTTGGAATTATCAGGGAGTGCCTCGCTGAATCTAACGGACCCATGCGTACTCTGGTAGTGAAAACAGAGAAAGCAGAGTATGTTTGAGATATCAGAAAGGTATGTCCTCCTGAGGGTGGCGACGGAACACGCTAAGTCACTAATTCGGGGCAGTAGCACATTGGGACCCTCCACACAGTTTTATCCCCAAACCAATGTAGAACAGTACATTTTACCGATGCATTCGCATGTAAACATACACACACGTGTTTACGTGAGCCGAGCAGTCCCTGTTGTAAATGGCTTCCTCGTTTGCGCTGAACTCCGTATTACCTCTGTCATCTTGAGACTTCAATCAATGTTTGGCATTTACGAGAACGATTGTAACCATTGGAACTGATTCCTTCGTGTACACAGCCACACCTGTTCTTTCGCTAGCACGCGCCTACACACAACTGAATGCCTGTTTGTTTAGCATTTCCAGTGTGTTCGGAACACCTACTTACGTTTGATAATTATATCTACGTCTCTTCACCTATTATACGACTCGTGATATGTGTGACTTCTCAGCAAAGATATGACTACGGATGGCTTCGAAAGGACTTGTGTTTCGGCGTGGCCAGTGAAATGCGTGCATGGCTGTGCTTATTGCAAAACAGAGCAGATTCCAGCCTCCATCGTATGAAGGTAGATGGACCGGCCGCGGAGCGCAGATATGCGAAAGTAACTAGTACCTTTATTCCAATCCTTTGACATTACTAGGCTCGGGTGGACTTTGTATGGCTGTTCAGCTACAAGATGAAAAATATACACCGAAAACATCGTGAGAGTTTGGACTCGTAAAAATGCTGTTTCATGTATGTATTCTTTGTGTTCCTCGCCGGTAATATTCGCGTCTAAGGCTACTTTGTCTTATCTTGTGTTGACCTGTGTGGGTCGCGTGTTTGTCTTCCTCACACCGTGAAGTTCTCTCGCCTCCTGAATCGTCCTGCTCGCCTCTTTGGGTTTTGTGTATGATTGCCATGTGGTTCATTTCATAATCCTGTATCGCAGAATTAACGACTCAGTCTTGATTTTCCCTGAGATTCTTGGGAACTGGCTGCACACTGCTGGAAGTATTGGGTCTGGGACGGATCCTTGAGGTACGCCTCCAGTGGCGTCTTTCAGGCTTGAGCCCCCTCTCCTACAGGAAACGGAAGCCACCAGCGACCCATGTGCTGAAGCACCCATACCAAGCGTTGCCATCTTTTTCAGCAAAAAACGACGCTTAGCGGAGCCAAGGGCCTCCCCAGGGTCAAGGTGACACTTCATCTTGATTACTCTCCCCCTGTCTTCAAGTCACTTCATCTAAGGAATGCGATAAATGGAACGGACAAGGACAAATTTTAAAGCCCATACCAGGCTGGTCTTAGCATGGTGAACCCCGGTTGATGTGAACAAGCAGGATCTTCTGAAGAAATTCACACCCAATGCTATTTGGGTTTCGGGCCAGCACTTACTGATAGTCGACTTAGGTCCACTCTTAGGTGTTGCTGCGACTGCCGCTTTTTTTCAGTCCTTAGGCAGCTTACCCCGCCGGTCGTGGACCAGCGCAGCTTACATGCTGAAGAAGGTACGTCACCCACCAATGACCTGACGGTGGTTGATTGGATACCATCCGGACCGTTGGCGTGTGGAAATTTAGATCCTGTAGATACTTGCGCACGGCAACCTCTGAAAGATTCAGTTCTTTTTGATAGGGCGGAGGATTCAGGTCATAATAATCGCAAATCGAGCCAATTAGAAAGAATCCCAAAACCAGAGTATGACTGGCCCGTAGTTTTACACCATTAAGTCAAAAATCACAAAAAAGTACAAGTGTACGCATGCCTCCAGTAGGCAGGTAAATAGACTTAACAGCAAAACCCAAAGGCTCAAAGTTCTGTGGTCCAGGTACGACGGACAGAAAAGGTGTAGGGCTGGATTCAAAAGTCCCGCACAAAATAACGAACGCACAGGTGTTTCGTAAGTAGTGTCGAATATGGTCACATTCACGGAGCCTGTGTAACATTTGAAAGGACTTTCGATATATATCCTTACACAAGACGTGCCCGCAATAAACTGTCCAGTATCCCGATACACACTCTGCGTACACTGCCGATACACTCGCACAGGGTGTCTGCTCTGCTCTGAACGTCAGCGGTGAAACCTTGGTTCTTAGTGGATTTTGGGTCTATCCCGTCTTTTGTTGTCTCTTCTGATAATACTTAACTGTAAACTTTCCCAAGCAGCTTCTTACCCATTCGGCCAATCTGGACTCAAACTGTAGCTCAGAAGCCCACGGAGTGCTCAACGTCTCAGCTTTAATCGTGATACGACGGGCCAAGCAAAGTCCATCCGAACCTAGTAATGTCAAAGGATTGGAATAAAGGTACTAGTTACTTTCGCATATCTGCGCTCCGCGGCCGGTCCATCTACCTTCATACGATGGAGGCTGGAATCTGCTCTGTTTTGCAATAAGCACAGCCATGCACGCATTTCACTGGCCACGCCGAAACACAAGTCCTTTCGAAGCCATCCGTAGTCATATCTTTGCTGAGAAGTCACACATATCACGAGTCGTATAATAGGTGAAGAGACGTAGATATAATTATCAAACGTAAGTAGGTGTTCCGAACACACTGGAAATGCTAAACAAACAGGCATTCAGTTGTGTGTAGGCGCGTGCTAGCGAAAGAACAGGTGTGGCTGTGTACACGAAGGAATCAGTTCCAATGGTTACAATCGTTCTCGTAAATGCCAAACATTGATTGAAGTCTCAAGATGACAGAGGTAATACGGAGTTCAGCGCAAACGAGGAAGCCATTTACAACAGGGACTGCTCGGCTCACGTAAACACGTGTGTGTATGTTTACATGCGAATGCATCGGTAAAATGTACTGTTCTACATTGGTTTGGGGATAAAACTGTGTGGAGGGTCCCAATGTGCTACTGCCCCGAATTAGTGACTTAGCGTGTTCCGTCGCCACCCTCAGGAGGACATACCTTTCTGATATCTCAAACATACTCTGCTTTCTCTGTTTTCACTACCAGAGTACGCATGGGTCCGTTAGATTCAGCGAGGCACTCCCTGATAATTCCAAACAGCCATTTCTTGAGGGTTGTTCTTTTGTCGGCTACGGGTACCACGCCGCCCACTCTGAGTGATCCTTCCCGGGCGCCCCGTTTTTGTCTGGCCCGTAGGGTCGGAAGATAGTACCGCGTCCACCGTCTCCAAAACACTTGTGCGAGGTAATTGGTTTGCTTCCATCCGCCAAGGTACGTGCGCCTCAGGGCCATTGGCGGTTCGCTGCCTTTAATGGGTCTTATGGAAAATCGGTCCATTATCTTCCAATTGATCTCATCCGTGGCTATGAAAGTAATGGGAACCAAGGGTCCATGTTTTAAAGTTCCCTGTACCTCAACAAGCACGTTACTCAGTTTCTCGTCATCCGAGAGCAGTTGTTCTATCAGAACCGTTAATATCCTCCTTGAGGACTGTATTAGCCTTTCTCATGCTCCCCCACCGTGGCTAGCGTGAAGGGGGGTTGAAGTGCCAGAAAACTCCCTTAATGCCAACTCCATCTTGAGTCCGAGACTTTTCCAGGCCCCACCAGCAGCTTCCAAACTCTTTTTGGGCTTCGACAAATTTCGATCCATTGTCTGAAAAAATGTTAGTTGGTATGCCTATTCTGCCAAGGAAATGTTGGGGCGCCGTCGAAACGAATCGGTGTTCGTCTTGCTTGCCATCTCCAGATGGACCACCTCTGCCGTGGGCACTTAGTTAGCCAGCCGTATCTCTTCTCAGTAGACTCACGCCTGGCTACTATAGGAGGATCGAAGTAGTCAGTACCGGTCTCCTAGAGTGGCCACCAAACTTCCGCCACTCTAGCCACTGGCGGGGGCAACAGGAGCTACTTTGCCACCACAACGTTTTGTCGTCAGCAGAAGGTACGTTTAGCCATAGCACTCCTTATCGCTACTCTTCCGGCCGTTATATAGGACCGTGGAATATTGATGCTCAGCAGGTGGGTCTTTCCAGCGTTTCCTTCTATAGCTGGGTAGTGTTAGATTACCAAGGCGGTTAAGTGATGTTTAATAATAATAATGGTTTATTTTAGAGACGTCTGAGGCATGCCAGGTGCATGATTAACTGTTTACAAGTGATGGAATGGACAGAAAAACCTTGAAAACGTAGAAGTTTACATGACAGAAGTCGGATAAAAGAGACTTAGAAGGGGAAGTAACATGGGATGAAAGTATGGCAAGTGTATGCACACCAAAGAAAATGCACTGTTTAAATAGACCCATGGGCGGATTCAAGTGGACACCCGGTGAGCTTGAAAGTTAAAGTCAGGTAGGGGATCCGGCTGGTCCGTATGGGGACATTTGGAAGCTGACTGATAAAAGTGAGAAAGGCTAGAAATCGGCATAAGAAACTGTGTTAGCGGGAGACGATGGAGAAAATGTGAGGTTCACTGCAAAGGATTAGGTAGTAACGAAGCATTGGTACTCTGCAATAGATGGTCGGCGAACAGGGCACAAAACTCATTGTAAAACAGGGAGCGAGCAAAGTTAGATGTAAAGGGTGGATCAGGTAAAATAATGGCTCATAAGAATTGGACACAGTAGATGTGAGACACAGATGTAGAAGGGATGGATGCATATCATGGCGGTCAGCGGGATGATAGCAAAAGAGACGGCCTGTGAGAAACTGCAGGATACAGAGCGAACGCATACATGCATGTGTGCGCATGTTGATATATATATATATATATGTATACATATATGCATATGAGAGAAGCAGGAGCAATAACACTGGAGTCCTAGAACGGAATTGTCAGTTATTAGGAGGGGCAGGTTAGGTTAGGTCGAATGTTTGTAGAATTAACTTTGGAATATTGTGGTGAATTATCTTCATGACAGGTAAACTTGGCGGATCAACAGAGAGAGTGGAGAATGCGGAGGAACAGAAAAGATGACGACTGAGGAGGAGTTCAGAAAAAAAGGGAGATGAAGGAAAGTATCGAGGCGAACAGGTAAGAATGGATCTAATAATCTGATTGATGTAGGTGAGACATGTGGTGTCGGTCAAGAATGGGCGAAGCACTGATTAATGGGCTTACGTTATTCAGCGGGAAGATAGTGCGGTGGAGATGGCTAAGCAGCGCAGAATGATTGTGCATAAAAAGTGGCGAAAGTTGCCTGGGAGGTGAAACTGTCCGTGGTGCAAGATGCAGCAGCTTTGACGGCAAACAGTGTGGGAGAAAAATGAGCAAAAGAGGTATCAGAGGGGTCAGGTAATGGCGGATCAAGCGGGCTGATACTATGAGTGAGAACCATGACGAAACAGTGATTTTACATTAGGTGGCAAGCGAAAATGCAGAACGGTCTGAAAGGCACGCGAAAAGTGCCTGTGGCAAACAATTAAAGAAACGGGAGATGGGAGCACGGGCCGAAAATGACAGATGAGACATAGCCAGTAAGAGCATCTCATTGTAGGTGGAACACGAAAAAGGCAGGGAGGAAAGAAGCACCGGGACAGAAAAACCGGTGGACGAACACAACGCATGAACAATGGGTGCGTGATAGAGTCGGGGACATGGAAATTGGGAGCTGCGTGCATGCAGGCAATTGTACAAATCATAGTTATAGTTATAGTATATTTCTTGACCGTGGTCAATACACATGCACAAGGCAAGATCAGAGTATACAGCAGTACATGTCAATGTGAGGTATTCACAAATTCTAAATTTATAAATCACAGCAACCGAAATACACCAGTAAAGTCATGTAGTGTTTGAGCAAACAAAAGTGGTGATGGTTGAGGCGGGAATTTCGAATCGGTTTCGAAATCGCTGGGGGCGGTGTGGATAACTGGACAGTCGTGGAATTGCTGATATAAGCGAAAAATGGACGGTCACTAACAAGTAACCGGGAGGAAGAGATGCAAAAGAACATTGTTAGAAGTAAAGCAAGCGTGGGGCTTTCAAAGTGCAATCAGAGATACCAGCGGGATATTGGACACTGATCCAGCATTGGGTAACTAATTGTGGGGGAAGTATGCGAAATAAAGGCAAGTGATTCGAAGGTGATAATAAAACGGACCTTTTGTGCAGGTGATTACAGTGTCATATGGAAATTCAAATGAAGGCGAAAAGCTTCGCAGGGACTTCAGTGAACTTTTGAAGGGCATGAATGGTGTATGTACATATAACGGACTATTAAAGAAAAGAAAAGCCGTCAATGAAACGGATTAGTGGAGACAAACGTCAATGGTTCGGCTAGGCAGGAGTTGGAAGAGTGTAAAATGTTTTTTTTGTATTTGATAGAAAATTGGTAATCAAATTATGGTTGGCTGCAGATGGCTGGTATTCTGTTCCGTAAAGACCTTGGTTGCAGGCAGAATGTTGTGGGAAGCAGGTAAAAAAGGGCGGGTTTGACGAAGTTGACAGCTGCGAAGGCTGGGTTCCGGCCATTGATTTCGTACTGCAACGCGGGAAGAATTGAACTGTTGGGTTGGATTATTTGGAGATAGACGTTGAACGGATGTGTTGATGGTTGCTGTCAGGAATCACCTCTGCGATCCAGTGAGACTTTCATGAGGTTTTGTTAATCCATGTACGGTGCCCCATGTAACGTCAGCAGGCGAGAGTATAGGTTTAAACCATTGATCAAATCGTCCAGTCCTTACGGTAATCCGGAATAAACGTCGATTTGGCCGATGGATACCCAAGTAACCAATGCAATCTGGAAGAGATCGGGAGTGCGGCAGTCTGGAGAGTGTTCCAGCTGTGGGTTATGATTATCGTTTATATCGAAGCAAGAAAATGAACATTTTGTTATCCGAACAGTTAGTTATCGTTTGGCTAGTGGACAGGTCTATTAGGGATCCCTAGACGGAGACTGGTAGCTTTCTAGGGTAGTTGGGTGATAGTAAAAGTTTGGGGCGATATCAGGTAGGCGGTGGATGAGGAGAGGGTGTCCGTTTGGGAACCAGGAATAAAACAATAGTAGATGGTATGGTCTGGAAGAAGAATGAGAAAATAGGAAGAAAACAGTCTGGTCAGTTCACCAGCTGTGGTAAAGGACGGCAAACAGTAAAAAGGGGGGAAAACACAGTGTTAAAATGAGGATTTTTCATGTGGGGGCAAACGTGCTGGTATTCGGCAGGGGCATACGGATTCCGGTTGGAATGGGGTCTTAACTTACCATGCGCATGTGCATAGAGAAGTGAAGCCTAGTTACTAAGGAATGGTAATCCGTGTGGCAAGTACGAGAAAGGCACAAAAAAAGCAGGATGGGACGGCTGAGTTCTAGCCTGAGCCAGGAATTAACTGAGAGCGAGCACTCATCGCTAAAGGACGGAACGGTTTTATTTATATATACGCAAATTGTGTGTAGTAAAATGGCACAATCTAGTTAGGAAGGGGGACAAGTGAGTGGAGCATATCCAAGGTATATATATACATATATATAGATGTATACGTGGGTGCGATCATCGGACGCAAAAGACTACGGCAAGGAAAGTGAGATAGAGTGACGCAGCCGAGGATCAACGGTTAACGGAAAGAAGAACGAAAGTTAAGCACGGGCTCATCGGTGCGGCGGATCCCAAAGGCACATTTAGGCCATGAAACGTGAGACTAAAAGGGAAACACCCAAGTGTGGCTAGAACTTTCAATGGGAAAGTTAGTATTTCGCCTAGAGTGGTCATTGAGCAGGAGTAAAGACCAAGTTCTGCATGAAATTACAGAAGAACCTTAGCCGGGGGATAGGGTGGGAGCAGAAATGGTAACGTCATAACTGGGTGTTGAGTTCAGTTAGTGAGTCACGCTAAGTGCGATGAATCAGACTGGATTTTCCAGTTCAAAATCGCAGAGGTGGTGAGCGAAGTATGAGTGGTGGGACCTGGTGCGGAAGAGAGGCATTATAAGCTAAGAGATATCGAGGAGCGTTGAGTTACTCACCATGATTGTGTTAATAATTATAGGACAGTAATGAGTATATATATATATATTGTATATAAAAATGTTATATATTTACACATATATATGTATATATATGAATAGGTATATATATATATATGCACATATATGTACATATATATGAACAGGTGTGTATATATATATGTATATATATAAATGTATATATAAAATGCATATATTGCTGTATACGTGGGTGCGATCATCAGACGGGTCCTGCGAGAGCGGTCGGACGCAAAAGACTATGGCAAGGAAAGTGAGATAAAGTGACGCAGCCGAGGATCAACGGTTAACGGAAAGAAGAACGAAAGTTAAGCACGGGCTCATCGGTGCGGCGGATCCCAAAGGCACATTTAGGCCATGAAACGTGAGACTAAAAGGGAAACGCCCAAGTGTGGCTAGAACTTTCAATGGGAAAGTTAGTATTTCGCCTAGAGTGGTCATTGAGCAGGAGTAAAGACCAAGTTCTGCATGAAATTACAGAAGAACCTTAGCTGGGGGGTAGGGTGGGAGCAGAAATGGTAACGTCATAACTGGGTGTTGAGTTCAGTTAGTGAGTCACGCTAAGTGCGATGAATCAGACTGGATTTTCCAGTTCAAAATCGCAGAGGTGGTGAGCGAAGTATGAGTGGTGGGACCTGGTGCGGAAGAGAGGCATTATAAGCTAAGAGATATCGAGGAGCGTTGAGTTACTCACCATGATTTTGTTAATAGTTATAGGACAGTAATGAGTATATATATATATATATATACATGTACATATATATATACTATATATATATATATATATATATATATATATATATATATATATATAAATCCAACCAGGGGTTGGATACTGAAGCAGTTTTTATGGCAATGTTGAGGTTGGTTTCAGGGCCGCATACGCAATATAACCAAATAAAGTTAATAAATCGTGGAGCGAGTGAGAGATATTGACAACCTGTGGGGAGTAATACGGTGGTCTCTATAAATGCGAGCGCATCTGAAAGGATTTATTTCAAAGTTGAATTAGCAGGATCCTATAAGTTGGTATGGAGAAACAGTTAGTGGACGCAGACATGCTTACATATGTCGATGGCGAAGGCTAGGAGAAGCGGTCAAACAAAGCAATCAGAATTTTTAAAGCGGTGAGGTTATTTTGGAAGGTAAGGTAAACAGAGAAAGCAGAGCAATGGCTTAAAAGTCAAGGCCTATCTCGTAAGCTTGACGTTCGGTTACGTGAACGTTGAATAAGCGCAAAACAGTTGGGACAGTAAGGAATTTATCAATAGCATGCACGAATGCATACTTTGACCGAGAAGATCTGATGTGCAAGGGAAGTTTATTCCAGATTCTGGAGTACGCGAAGAGAAAGAACTTAGAGCGTAGAACAGTCCTCGCGGAGGGTGTGGTAATAGTATACTGTCTATTCCGGAGTGAATATCCAGTATCCGAGGAGAAGCACAACTGGTTGGAGGAATGGGACTGCTTAGTCAATAGCTTATACAGAAATATCAAATTTAGCTTGATGCGACGAAGCCATAGTGGTTCGATTTTGAGAGTTAAGCATCGTTCCCTGTAGTTTAAGTTGGACGACCAACCGATAAGCTGTTTTGTGAATCATGTAGAGAATGCTCTGCCTAAGCTGAAAGGATCTGAACAGAAGACCAAGACACTTTCTAGCCTTCGCCGTTTGGAGGACAGCATGTTCCGAGAAGTTGAAAGAGCAAGAATAACTTAAGCCAAGGTCTTTTACTAAAGGCTGGCTGTCGATGGGTGAACCGCCAATGCATAAAGAACCAGGAAGAACCTGGCATTTGTAAGTGAGGAAAATACACTTGTCGGCGGAGAATTTCATCGCCCAGGTTGAGCACCATTCCTCAAGAGCGGCTAAATGAGCAGAGATTTTAGGGATAGTAGTACTGAGGTTGCCAGGCGAGAAAGTGTAGACTATCTTAATGTCGTCCGCGAACAAAAACGGCGTGCCATTAAGTATTGTCGGAAACATATCACTTATATATAGGAGGAAAAGCAGGGGGCCCAAAACACTGCCCTGAATAACACCGCTAGTAACAGGCTTAGGATTAGAGGTGTGCCCGTTAATTAAGACAACCTGTGAACGATGAGATAAGTAAGACGAGAACCAAGAAAGAAGTGGATCGACAATCCCAAATGACCGTAGCTTTGTTAAAAGTTGGGGGTGAGGGACACGATCAAATGCCTTGGATAAATCAAGATAAAGAACAACAAGAGATTTTCCACTTTCAGCAGAGTCGGTGACGAGATTCAGAAAATCATACTGACAAGTCATGCAGGACCGTGAACGGAGGAATCCATGTTGGTTGTGATTAATAAGACTGAGGCTTAATAAATAGTTAATAATATTATCTTTAACTATTTTTTCCATTATTCTGGATAAGATGGGGGTATGGTTTATAGGGCGATAATTGGATACCTCATGTAAAGGTCCTTTTTTATGAATGGGAACGATTACCGAGCGCTTCCAATTAGCAGGTACGGTGCTACCATTAAGTGAAAGAGTGAAAAGGTAAAGCAACAACAGGGGGAAATCCGGTCCACCATTGACGAGTGCAATTGGTGGTAAGCCATCGGGGCCTAATCGAGGAGAGGGTTTGCTATTGGATAGTAGCTTGGAAATAGTCCTGGCATCAAAGGGTATCGTAGAAAGGACAGAGTCGGTAAGTGGTGAAGATGGGGGCGGGGCAATGACAGTAGCTGGAGCCATGGCTGAAGCAAAGAATGCATTGAAGGCTTCGGCTATACAAGGTGGGGAGGTGATAGATGAGTTATTATCCAGAATTAGAAGTTGGAAGTCGGCCTTAACATCAGCGTTTCTAGACTTATGCAACATAGAAAGAAGTTGCGACTTGTTAGGATGACTCAAAGCCTTAGCTTCTTGGTCACGAAGTCGCGTATTATCTTGTCGTCGAATAAGTGTGGAGAGGCGGTTTAGACTAATAAAAAGTGAAAAGTCGTTGGAATTATGTAGTTGTTTGAGAAGTTTATGGTACTTCTTATGGAGTGGCGAGACAGACGACCTCTTGTTAGGTACAGCCTGAGCAGTATTGGACAATTTATCCAGACAATCGGAAAAGAAGGAGTAGAAAATATCCGCAGCATGCTGAGGGTCCTGGGTGAGGAAATAATCACCCCAGTCTTTCTGCCGAAGAAGCGTGACTAGCAAGGCCCAATTTCTGCATAGGAATGTATTGTTGGAGGGGTGTGCGGGACTAGGTGGGCCACTAAGGGGCAGATGGCAGATAACCATTTTATGGTCACTACCGGGGAAATTCCGTATTACGGTCACGTCGATGAGAGGCATGTTATGAGTAAATACCAGATCTAGTATGTTCCCATTTCTGGTAGGTTCGACAACATGTTGTGTCCAGCCGCCAAGATGAATGCTAGTGATCAGGTCCATAAGATTGGGAGGAGCCGAGAGGGTGGGCCAACAGATGTGAGGGAGATTAAAGTCACCCGCAATAAGCTTGGTTCCAGAAGGAAGCAAAGAGAGGTATTCGAAAGACCTAATGAGAAGTGGAAACAATGAAGTGGGGGAATTTGGTGATCAATACACGCAGCCAATGTGAAGAACAGTGGTTTGGAGGTTCATAGTGAACCAGAGAGAATCGGGAATAGAATCGAGTGCCGTATGTAAAAGAGGGGTCGTGGTGTAGGCTTCCTTGACGTAGGCTAGGCACCCACCACCACGCCGGTTCGGTCTATCGGTCCTTAGAAGACAGTACCCTACCAAAGATACTTGATCATTGGAAGTGCTCTCAGAAAGCCAGGATTCCGTTGTTAAGATAATGTCGTAATTATTTGTAAGGACATGTTTTTTAAGGTGCGGGATTTTGTCAAGAATAGAACGCGAGTTGAATAAGGCTAGAGATATACCATTTGTGGGAGGTGGTATAGGCACATCAGAGGGGTGGTGTAATTTGGAAGGAGGCAGACTATCGCGATTGGAAGGAGCTAAGGTTAGGGTCAACGGGGAATATGTTGATGTTGGGGCTAGTGGAGGTTCAGATGGGGTGGCTTCCAGCCAAGCTGGATTAAATGTTGCAGTGAGAGGGACTGCTGAGGGGTAGAGAGATTGGGCATCAACGGAGGGGGAAACGTCGGAGCAAAGGGAAAAACCTGTGGGGTTTGGCGGGTCGATATCAGACAGGGGTGATCAGGAGCTGTCGAGAAATACCGGCCAGTCGGAATCGAGTATTGGCTGAGGGGGGGTGCAGAGGGCAGGGTTGAAAATGTGTGAGGAATAAAGGTGTAGGATGGTAGGTTAAGCTGCACATTGTGGTAGGGGTAACTCAAGTTGGGTGGAGCACCAAATATGGAGCAGTTAGAAGCGGGAGCAGTGGAGATAGTTTTTGGGTGAGAAGTACGACGTGTGGCAGATTGGACGGCATGTGGAGGCCGTATTTTGGTATTGACAGGCAGTGAGCACGGTGAATTTGTAGGGATCACCGATGCATTGGAGCAAGGGGTATTTTCTAAGGTCGAAACCTTATTCCGTGAGTTAAAGTGAGTTGATTTAAGAGGAGACAGTTGAATGAGGGAGGGGCTTGTGAGAAGAATGGGAAGACTGTTAGACCTATTCCTCTGGACGGCGAGTAGTTTATCACCGGAGGGAACAGAGGGCGAGTTAGAGTTCGGGGTGTATCCAACAGGCGATGAGGTGGGAGAGCGAGGCAATAATTGGCGTCTCTTACTGGGTGGCAGTAAAAGGGGAGAAGCGGAAATGTCAAGATCAACAGTAATGGGATTAGATTTTAAAGAGTACAGTACGGGAGCAGATGAGGAGGCAGTGGGCGGTTGTGAAGAGGCGGGAGACGCGTGTAAAGGCAAAGCAGTGGGGACTTGAGGAGCTGTGGAGCGACCAGCCGTCTGTGTTGAGGGCTCAGAACTATCAGGCGTCGTTCTAGTGGGGAAAGTCGAAGGAGATCTGGTAATTTCCCTTTGAAGTGGGGTTTTATCTTCGGCTATTTTTATGTTTTTATAAGGAGAATTAGAAGCTATAGTGGAACGCACTTTTATGAACTCTTTGGCAGACAGATCATCTGCAAATCGCATAAGGATTGGACAGTTGAAGCGCTGAACGCGCTTACGCAGCCTTGTTATTTGACAAGGAAGGTGGGCCATACCACATGCATTCAACAGTGTGTGCTTGACATGCTCCAGAGGTATTCTCTCTGGGACATTAAACACGACTGCATTACGAGAGTTCCTCACTCTTATGAGAACTTCGGATGCAACAGAGTCGATAAAGCGGCCCGCAGCTGTCAGGTTTTGTAAGGTGGAATTTTCGATGCGTTCAGTGATGCACAGTAAGGGGGCGAGTTTAGATATCGTATCTTCCAAATTCAGAAGCCGAGATTTTATATCTGAAATACTTCGGTCTAGAACAGCTGTTCTTTCCGTCGCCAAGCCTACAAAGTCACAGAGGTCAACCGAACATTGTTTTAAGGCCACGGGAGTTTGAAGAAGCCTATTTTTCCTAGTGACCGGGGTATGCGTGGACGGGGTAGTATTGGAAGTCTTCTTTGCCACACGTGGCATTTTGAAATATCAAAAGATGCTGTGAATGAGGTGGAAGAGTAACGGAAACTAGAGCTGGGTTGGAATTTACCACTGAGGAAAAAAAATACCTGAATTTCTATGGGTTAACGGAATACTCTAAGAAAATATAATTTTTAGTATTTCCTAAGACAGATGAATGAAAACTATATCGATAACAGTAGGCAAAACGATCTGGTGTAGCGCAAGCTTCACGCAACTGGACGATACTAATTGGAGCACTGCCAAGTGGAAGGATCCACGGAGGAATCGCGGAGACAGGCAAGGAAAATGGAGTGATAGTGACTGGATAATAAATGTGGCTGTGAGAGATGCAGAGTTTGGAACGGCAATTCTAATATGAGAATTGGTCATGGATGCTGGTGGGGTTGGTGTGTAATGGTATTAGGCATGAGAAGGGAGAACGAGGAAGGGTTCGACAGAACGGTAGGCAGTGAGGCGTAAGAATGCGATCAATGAGCCTTATAGACCTAGGCTGAGACCAAATGAATGGATTCTACAAGCCGGTAACGCCGACATGGGTGGAGAAATAAAATATTGGCGGTCGTCGACAGAGTAAAGTGGGTAAGACGATAGTGACGTGCAATGAGAGGTGACACAGTGAGAGTCAATAGGAGCAAGAACAGAATGGATAGGTTTGCACACCATAGAAGAACGAAAAAATGGATGTGATGAGAGTGATGGCAAGAGTGATAGGTGGGCGTACAATGGCGGACAAGTATGGGTGCGATCGGCAGCTGACAGCCTTAGAGCGTGCGATCCGCAACCAGTGTCAATGGGTGGGACTGGCCGTGCGCTGGACACCCAACCTGAAAAACGCTTCGAAGTGAACACAGGAGGTGTGATCCACCAGCCTAATTGCGCTTGCACATCGTTGCAGACGACCTGCACGCCCGATGTGCGCCGGCCAAAGCGGTGGATCTGACCGCGCCCCGCACCGTTTGGAATGGCACTGATGTTCATTGATGTTTATGCATGTGGGGCACAGTTCAACTATGGAAGTACGAGATATAAGTTCCGCGATCAGATGGCTGGGTTGCAAGGGGTTCCAGAGGACGGAACCAGCGGTTAGTAATCGACCAAACAGCGGCGTTATCCAAGTGCGTATACCAACGTTGGGGGTAAAATGCACGTAAGGAGAGAACTGGAAAAGAAAAGCAGATAAAAAGAGCAGTCAGGGTGTGCCCCTGCTGTGGAATAACGGTTAATGGAGGCATATAAAACCAGTAAGGGACGAGGGGTAGGAGCGACAGAGACCACGGGGGAAGGTGAAAGCAAATTGGATGAAAATAGTGGCGTTTCAATTGCACTGATTCATTACGGGAATGGCCATAACTGGTCAAACGTTGAGAACCCAATAAGATAGATGAGACTGTCCGTCGTTGATTGTGTCCTCAATTGAAAGGATCAGGGTCGGCGAAGTTGTTGGTCTTAGAAGTCGAGGCCCCTCTCGTATATTATATCTTCTGCCATGCTCATAGTAGATAACTGGAGTGCACAGGTGACCCTGAGATATGGGATGAGTGCCGACAGAAATCGGGACTTGGTTTGTGAAGCTGAAGGGGTGACAGGCAACTTGTTCCCAACTTTGAGGTAGACAAGAAGGGTAAAAACTTGACCGTATGGCCGATTTAGCTATACTAGAAGAGACAGTAAAAGGCCTGTGCCGAAGTGAGTAAAGGGCTCCACGGAAGAAGCTTACTGGGCTAAAGGAAAAAACCGGTAATGGAGCAGGTTATACAAGAAGACTAAATTTAGTCTTAAGCGGCGGAGCCAGAGTGGGTCAAGATTCAGACTTTGGCATCGTTCTCTATAGCTTAAAGACGTGGACCAACCGAGTAATTGTTTGGTAAAACGCCTTTGTATGCTTTCAATCGCAACTCTGTCAAATTTTGTCATGTTAGAAAATATTTTTGGGCAGTATTCACGCAAGGGCCTGATGTGGGATTTGTAGATGCTGCTGATACTGTCCTGGAGATGAAAGGAGCAGAAGAGAAGGGCCACACTTCTAGCCTTGGCCGCTTGGATGGCGGCGTGCTCAGAAAAGTTGAGGGAGCGTGAATAGTTGAGGCCCAAATCGCGGATGGGAGGTCGACTGGCTATTGTAGACCCACCAAGAGTTAAGGATTCAGGGGGCAATTGGAACTTGTAGGTTAGGACCTCGCACTTATCAGTGGAAAAGCTCATCATCCAGGAGTGGAACCAGCAGTCAAGTGCTGAGAGGTTAGCGAAAATGTTGCAAAGAGTAGGGGTAGCATCGTTAGGATTGAAAGAGTAGACTACTTTTATACCGTCTGCAAACAAGAATGGCGTGCCATGGTGTACTAGGCTCAATGCGTCATTAATGTATATCAGAAATAGGAGAGGACACAGTACACTGTCCCGTATAGCACCATTTGTAACAGGTTTCGGTTTAGAAGCATGCCCATTGGTGAGGACCACTTGCAAACGATGAGCGAGATAAGATTTCAGTCAAGAAAGCGGCGGGTCAGCAATGCCGAATGAACGCAATTTGGAGATAAGATGCGTGTGTGGAACACGGTCGAAAGCCTTCGACAGATCCAGGTGGACAATTACTAGTGCCTGCCCGCTATCGACAGCCTTAGTGATTGGGTTTAGGAGGTCAAACTGACATGTCGTGCATGATCGTGATTTGAGAAACCCGTGCTGCTTATCACTAAGAAGGTTTGAAGCGAGAAGATGGGTGGTAATGCCATCTTTGATAATCGTTTCCATTATTCTGGAAATGATAGGGGTATGGTTGATGGGACGGTAATTAGCGAGTTTGTGGGCAGGCCCTTTTTTGTCGCGGAATAATGACTGAACGCTTCCAGTTCGACGGTACCAAGCTAAACTTGAGTGACAAGGTAAATAGGTTTAGTAATAAAAGTGGAAGGTCCGGTCCACCGTTATTGATTGCAGCTGGGAGCAACCCGTCTGGTCCAGGATGGGCAGATGCTTTATGGCGTGAAATGAGCCTGGAAATAACGTTAACTTCAGAGGTTAGGGTAGATAGAGAAGAGCTGGTAGTAGCCAGAGGATTTGAGAAGGCTACATCTGAGGCGGGGTCCATGGAATTGACGAAGTAATGGTCAAAGACTTCAGCGATATCAGAGGGGGAGGTGGCCGAAGATTTATTCGGTAACACGACGTATTGGATCGTAATATCTGTTGCCGAATTCCTAGATTTGTGTAGGAGTGAGAGTTTCAATGCTTTGTTTTGATGTCTTAGGGCTTTGGCTTCTTCGAAGCGGAGTTGTTTTTCCTTTAGGTCCCGAATAATATCAGTAAGACCTGTTGGTCTCATGAGAAGAGAGAAGTAGTGGTTTTGGAGGTAAAGTCCTTGCATCTTAAGGTACTTTCGTTGGAGGGATGAGTTTTGGGATATTGGGCTAAGTTTCAAGAGGCCGTTTCTCATGTTGAGGTAAAAACGATCAGCCGCCTGTCGGGGGTCAGCCGTTAGAAAAAAGTCGCTCCAATCTTAGTTACAGATGAAATTGGGCAGAGGGTTCCAATTTAAACGGACGGAATTGTTGACTGGGGTCAGATAGTCTGATGAATAATGATGGAATGAAAGATTACCGGCCACTATCTTATGGTCGCTACCCGGAAATTTATTCAGAACGGAAACCGAAAAGTTGAAAACGCTGTGAGTGAATATTAGTCTTAGAATGTTGGTGTTGCGTGGTTGGCCTACGGAGTTCGGTTTGCTACCGAAGGTATGAACGACTGGCAAAGTGCTGGTATTGGAAGGTGGTTTGTTAGGGCTAGAAGAGAGGAGGGATTGTGGGATTGTACGCTACAGGGTGGAGAAGATTTACTCAAAGGGGGTTTGTGGATGTCTCCTGCGCATAAAAAGACTGTGGTGGGATAGGCAACGGTGGGGCAAAACGAAAATTTTGGTACGGTAGAGGAACTAACGGGGTGAACGTTGGAGGCACGGAAATGTTAGGAAATGATGAGGTAGGCAGATGCAACCTTGGATAATGGCTGTGAGGTGGTTTGCGAGCACCGTCCGTATAGACGCGCGTAGGGATGGAATTTCGCTGGGGGGAATTACGGCTTGAAAAACTATCCATTTTGGGAACGGAACTTGTAGGTCCCGGTACTAGTGACATCCTACTAGGGTATCTGCTCGCTTTTAATCTTTGCAGGACCTTCGAGGTGTAGCCTGATGACATAAGGCGGTCGTTGCCTAGTGGACTAAACGTTGAGGCCGTCAGTGGGGATTGAGTGTGGGTTGCCGAACTCTGGATTTGCAGCCATGGGTTACCGTTGGCATGGACACTCCGCATTGGGGGCTGAGTGTAAATCGTTACCAACTATCGGCCCATGGGTGATAAGTCAGATTGCAGCGATGTGTTTGTGCCCTCAGGTACGTTACTTCTTAGCAGCTTGTTTGCCGGAGTATGCCCTGAAGGCTGACGAGTTTGATTCGAACAAGAATGACCTGGCAATGGTACGGTGTGGTCCGGCGGATGGGTTTTAGTCGGGTCTATATGGTGCGGACAAGAACGACCATACGTCGATTAATGTGTCGCCTTGGGAGAGTGATACAAAGTTGTTAGGTCAGGGAGGCTACGCGATTTAGGTAGCTGTTTCTGATGCACAGAGCTAAGCTGTTTGTCAGGGCTCGGTGGATTCGAGTCACAGGCATCTGCGACACTATTGACGAGCCTAGGGCGCTCGGAGACTGGGGGATTTGGAGAAGGTCCAGGCTTTGCATCAAGGTTTACATCAGACAGTTGTTGGCCGATAGACGTTGGTTGCAGGTAATGGTATTGTGTGTCTGACGTCAAAACTCAGATGTGAGTTATTTAGCCCACCGCCGACCCTCATTAGCTCATGGGCCAAAATGTGACTAAGTCCCCTCGACGGGCTGCCAACGATTCTGGCCTTTCTCTTTCCTGAGTCCCGCTTACTTAACATTGCATATTCGCAGGCAAACGCTAGTGCCTCGGTCTCCGCCCTTCTGATGCCTATAGAGAGAATGAAGCCGATATTCAAGCTGCCTTCCGGACTAACACCTGTCAGTTTCAACAGCTATTGTTTGCATATTGCCCGCCATACCTCGGCTCGGAACACTCTGGTCCACGCAGAGAGGTGGCACAGCTTGTTCAGCACGTTATAATTGTTGATGGCGTTGGTGGTTAATGATACCTGCCTGGTGTCTAAGTCTGCACTGCAGGCTTCTGGTTGCTAAAATAAAGACCATTTCCTTTCGGGTAGGCCCAGATACTCTGGTCCGTTCGGCTAGTTGGATAACTTATCCAAATCCTTAGTTCTTCGTGAGCAGAAGTCGGTGGAATTACCAGGTGACTGCACGTTACGCCACCAGTTCACTCCAGTCGACTCCTGAATAACTGCCAATCAATTCGCCATGAAAGCGCTGAACCAGGTACCTGTATTTTGGATGTAGTGAAATGCGATGGAAGAATCTACTTAGAAGATAGTGTCCAAGATCCGTACCGCAAGGCACTGTTTCAGAATGTGGGCCATTACTGCAGACAGCGCTGCTGCAGTCAACTCCCACTTGTGGATAGACGCAATTTCTAGCGGGGTAAACCTAGCCTCAGCAAACAACAGCTTGATTCTTTTGCTCACTCGCATCCATCCAGTGGCCTTTTGCTGCCACTCCGTAGCCCGCCTCTGAGGGGCCCAAGAACTCACGCAAAGTTCCCATTTGTTTATTGTCGGTTGAAGGAAGGCTTGGTAAGATTGGTGTTTCTCCTGGTTCAAGGAGGATGGTCACGAACCCTTCCCAGCCTTGTATATCCGTAGGTTCAAGCGCTTGATCCTAATCTTACTTCTTTCCCCACAGCAGCCACGGCGGAATTATCCCCGGAAGCAGCCAAGGAGAAAGCAACCCAAGGGGACGGTACAAGGTGGAGATGAATAACGGGTGCCCCCCCCTCCCTTGTGTAACTAGTTGATCGGGAATATTCAGCTCAAAAATAAAATCATCCACATTAGCTTCCCAACGTAGCCCTAGTGCTTGCTCCAACGTGAGCGGTGGTCCGTTCGGCTCTCAGTCCTTTTCTGCAGTCTTATCATGCGGGATAACTTCGAGAACCTCCAGAGCGTTCTATATCCACTTCTTTAGGTGGGATCTGCCCCTGTTTAGCCAATTCGTTAGACACCAGAAGAGTGTTCTAGCCGTTTCAGCGTCACCGAACGATCCAAGATAATCCTCAACACAGAAATTCCTGCCGTCGATATCAACCACAGACCGGTGAACCGAGGCTCCGTACTTGCTTTCAGTTTCCCGCAAGGCATATTCTGCGCCCAAGTGTGACGATATCACTCGAGAGATTTGAAACGTCGTTCCATAATCTATCACAGATTCGTCCAAGCTTTTCTCACATCATAAAAAACGGCAACGTTTCTCTCTCTTCTGCTGATATTTTCAACTGAAGAAGCGTATCTCTGAAGTCGGCCGACATAGACACCCTGCCTAGCCTGAACTGGCACAAAAACATCAATCAGCGATGTTGTCCAATCTGGCTCTTGTAATAAGCGATCAGTCAAGGACCATATTTGAAACTTGGATACGCTGTCAAAAACCTACTGGAGTTCTCAGGTTTCTTGGGGTAGAAAGCCGGGTGATGGGACAAGTACCATAACTCTTCTTTGGCTTCCTTGTTGCAGTCATCTTTTCTACGCAACGAGGCGCTTCACTTCGCATCATTACGTTTGAACACTGCCTCCAGATAAGCTCATCCCGATTGAAAGGTTCTTTCAAGAGCGGTAGCCTGTGGAGATCATATGTCCCGCCGACTACCAGATGGTCGGCCTGCACACGCCATGGGAGAGGCATCCCGCATTGATTTTTCGGGCTTCTAATTCCTTGTCCTACCATCTGCAGTGCAAAACGGTCCTCTCGCTATGATATCAACCAATCGTCCCCAAGACCATGAAATCCCTGCCCGTAAAGACGATGCAGCTGCTGTTCCTTGTGCTTCGTTTCTACTGGTACACAATTTACACATCAACGCCTTCTACCGGGCAGTATACTATCCATCCTTACGTCGTGATTACCGAGTAGGGTGCTTGGCGGTTCCCTGCTTTCTGATCCAGCACCCATTTTGCTTCCGCAGCGTCGCAACCAATGGAGATATCTACTTTGTAATCCACCCAGCTTTCGGTGGTTAAGTCCCGCAGATCAGGCCATCTAGGTAGACTTTCATTTACCGACTTTTCACCGGCTTTTCAGGCTGGAACGTTCTTCATCAGTTTCGTAGTCGCAGCTCCCGCAGCAACCAGACTCCTTCACTTCTGTGTAGGATGCGGCAACTGGCCCGTGATACCCAATTTGGCGGCACTGCATTGCGGCAGTTACTGACTCAGCGGCCAGTGCAGGGCACTCCGAAGCTCCTCATAGATGGAGGATCAACAGGCAGTCTGGGTTCGGCTGTGGACCATTTCCTGGAAACCGCCTCCGCAAAAGATGGCCGGTGCTTTCGCCCGCCCACGGTCATCACCCGTGCGACATTGACGGATATAGCTCTGCAGCGTAGCGTTTTTCGCGCAGCTGTGGCCACTGTTCAGTTGCCAGTTTCGGAGCCTGATAGAGGCTACTCTACCCACACTCATCCTCACGCTCCCATGCGTAGTCCTCTCTTTTTAGTCTGCCCCGGTGCACACCAGGTTATATGTTGGTAGGTCGCTATGATCATAGAAAAACCCGGAAGTGCACTCTTTGGTGCTATTTCCACGACCAACATGGAAACTACCTAGACGGGAAGTAGGTGCCGCAGCGCTCGTTGGCTTCTCGTCCCCTCCCGTGTGCTCTTCATTAAAGACCGCTTTACGTTGCTTCAGTCTTCGAGTGACACAAGTGGTAGGTCGGATTCGTTCCATCTACCTCCATGAAGCTTGAGGCGCAAACCAGTCTCGTATACCTACTTTTAGTACAGAGGTTACTTGAAAAAGATTCAGCCTACGTCGTCTTTTTCGGTGGAGTTTCGTTACTGCAGATGTGTCTTGGCCCATAGAGGCAGTCGATTCTTGCACCACTTAAACATTCTATTACATCCCGGTTCGCGTAAGTTGAACGGCCCTGTAGATTATCGTACTTTCGTTGGGTCTGCGTGTTTGGTGAACGCTGCCCAAACTTCGCCCGCAGCACTCGGCGAAGATGATACCTTCGAAAAATTTCGCCTAATCTTTCGCCTCTAGCCAGGTTTGCAGAACAGCTGCCGCGGCGCGTTCAGCGGTTGCAAACAAAATCAGCATAGTTAGTGTGTGGTAATTTTGCGGGCATTGCGTACGGTGCGGCTAGGTCAGCTTCGTAGCTCCAAGGGATGAGGAGCCTCAACCAAGGAGGGTCGCCCGGACCGTTACCTCATAGGCTCACCGTTGGTAGTCAACTTCTAGTCTGTCATTCGTTTTCTTTGATTTGACTTTTATGCGAACCATTTCTGCAGAGCAATTAATGTTCACTTTCGCGGCCTTGACCTTTTTGTTACTTAAGTTTGTACGGTTCTGAGCAGCAGTAAATTCAGCACGTCCCATCAGTTTGATTACTTCAAATCCCACAAGGTCCCGCCTCTTTCACCCTGCGCCGTCTTTGGGTTCCAGAAAATTTTGCCATTTCTCGAAATGAACTCCAGCACATTATGGACCTTGCCTTCATTAGTCCTTCAAAGACCCCATGGGAATCTCCGTAGCATAGGATGCCCAAGAAGTATTCAAACGGCTGGCGTCATTGTAGGGATAGTCAATGGCTCAGTTGGGATCGTTCCACCGTCCCACCCTTCCACGAAATCATATCTGACCTTGGCGGATCCACTTTCTTCAACAAAACTGACCTCATTCCGGCCCATCATCGAAAATTCGTGTCACAAAAGGATTTATTCCATAAAGGTTTTTCGCCACCACTTCTGGCCTCTTTGAGTCTCTTCTCATGCCTTTTGACCTGAGCGAAGCTTTTGAAAAATTCTAGCTTCCCATAGATTTTGCTGCTCGCGGACTGCCCTTGATTCACCGTTGGACTGACGAGACTCCGGATGCTCCACTCACTCGCCAGCTGCTATGGTGGGCCACTTACCACCATCACGGGCACGATTTCACTCCTTCTTGTATTGATCGTCTCATCGTTGTCCCCAGGCTGTACCATTTACTGGTGACTACAGTGAAGTAGTCGTTCATGCTTTCGCGAAGCACCGGATTTCCAGCTGTTTTTCCAACCACGACCACCACCGATCAATGAGCTCAAATCTAATCTGCGTCTTCCGACAACCGCCGCAAACTTACCTGCTCCGGAAGCATTCGCACCACAGCTCATCACCCACTAGTCAATGGCCTGGTCAAGCTTTTTCGCAGGCCTCTCAGAAGGTCCCTCTTGTCCCACATAATTCCTGAATGGACGGGAGTCCCACCTTTCGTGTTGCTAGGCATTCAGAGCGTGCTGCCCAAAGAAACTCTGCTCTCACTTGCATAATTCACATTTAATAATAACAATAATAAAAATCATAATAACGATAACAATGGTTTATTTCGGGGACACCGGAAGCATGCTTGATTGCATGATCGTATGATACAGGTGAGGTCACAAAATGGTCCCCTGGATATTCATTTGGGTAAATGCAGCACAAAGGTGTATAAGTTTTAGTGTCGCACGAATGAGTGCCCAGCAAACTTGAGTTTGAAGGTCAGGTGGACGCACCTCTTCGGAGTAGGTGAAATGGGCTCCGCGGTCGAGATACTTGATGAATTGAAGCGGGGATGAAGTACAGACGCGCAGTATTTCGGATAGCGTCGATGTAAAGTCGCAGGGGTGAGTAAACTGACAAAGAAAACCTTCGATAAAGCACTAACGAAAAATTGGACAATTTTTACCGACGAAGGACATGCAATTGAATCAGTAGCCCAGATGACCCGGAAAATAGCAGAAATATAATACAGAAGGATTTGTGGTGTCTTCTGACGAGGGGGATTGCGTAAATTAAACAGCCCGTTTTACCACTGAATTAGTACTTACTACTCATCAAGAGGTTGTGAAAGAATCCCTCATAAAGAGATGGATGTAGATGCCCGAGCCTGGAAATTTTAACGGAGCAGGGTGGTGAAAGTTGTCACGTGGGTGAAACACGATTCGAATAAAGGGTTCTTTTCAGGTTAATTGATGAACACAAGTTGACAACAGGGTGGACAGAGGAGTTGATGTGCGATGATCTTATGAAGTCGTGTGGGGTGGTGCATAAACGATACTATCAAAATACGTGAAGAATCGCTTAACGGGATATGCTGGTAAGAGTCTGATATGGGGCACTTGGAAGACAACCGGAAGGTCAGTAACTTGGAATACGTATAGGTAATTTCCAGCGAAGGTTTGGGGAAATCGCTTTCGCAGTGTTCTTCGGCATAGATGCCCAATCGTGGGGGACTGATGAAAAATGGCTATGGGTAATAGGTGGGTGAAACAGTGCTCAACTAATGGTTTATCGTGGGTTACTCCAAGACTGACAGCTGAGGAATAAAAACTTACAACGAAGTTGGCATAATAGTGGTTTATATGTTTAATATCTGACGAACTAAACTGTGGTTATTACATCACTGGCTCTTTCAGAGAGCGCAGATAATTGTGTGACTAGGTACGTTGAGGAAAGTGCAACCTGAGACTTTGGGAGTTGGGACAAACAGAACAACGGCGGCCTAAATTACAGGTAGTTTATTTGCAGCTGAAGATGTAGAAAAAGCACTCCATGGATTGTGGTGCGTGTGGCTGACCATGATGTCTTGGCGGACCAGCGGCAGTGATTCATAGATGAGTGAAAAGTGATACAATTATGTATTTGTCCGGGTTCGTTGATGAGTAGCATGAGAGGATCTAAAGTTGGTTACAAAGTGGATGCGGGAGGTGGACATGTAGTGGACTGATACATTTGACATCACTGCTCATCTCTCCAGGAAACCAGCCACACCCAAATTGAACGAACTGGCCTGGAGCCAAAAGGATTACCCTCAACGTCTCACGGTCTACAAGCGTCATCAAGTTAGCGTTCCTGCACTTTCTGCAACCCGGCCGCCGCCCACTCCCAGTCAAATATGTACGTGCTTGCGGGTTTCCCTGCGCGCTACAAACCATCTTCCGTTGGCATCAGAGTACTCCGGCCCTCAACAAGCCATCCAGCGTCCGGAGAAAGCATCCATCATTCACCTCGATGACTGCCGGGAAACCATCAGCGCTAGTCGCCTCTAATCGGCTGTCGTCAACCCGAAGCCTTCGGCGGCAGCGACTCCCTTCGATTACCAAACCACGGAGGTTGATCACACTCTAACAGCATCTAACTCTAACGTGCGTGAGTCACAGGCAGACATCCATGACATTCCACTAGGCCTGATGGGCTTGTTTACTTCCCCGCCCGATTTACTAATATTGTGATTCGCAGCAGGATGTTCTGCATTTTTCGCTGCATACCTTCTCCAGACTCTCTGAACTTTTTCAGGCTGAGTAGCTTTATCCCGGAGGGATCTCGAATATCACTAACTATGGAGATGTGTCACTTTATGAACACACCTACTTTGGATTTTTATGCTTGCTTGTCTTGCGCATAATTTTGGCACATTCGTGTTCCCGTTTGAGTTTTCTAGATGGAGGGCGCGAGGACAGAACACCCCATTAGTTTACTCGTAGAGAATTCCACTGTGGCTACGTGCGGTTCTGCGATCCTCAGGTCACCTCAGAGACTCTGGGCAGAAACCTTCCCCAACTTGAACTATCAGGCAGGATTTTAGTTCGGCTGAAGACACTCTCATAAGCCGGAGTCTTCCCACTGGGTCTGCCTTATGGATGGAGACTGATGTAGTGGCGCCTCAGGAACAACAAACTGACAGACCCGTGAACGTCTGTCGTCCCTTTCCCGTTCATCGGACGGGAGTTTTATCTGCTAAAATCGCTCGCTTTTTTAAAGTTGCACGTAACGTGCCCCAAAGATGAACAGATAAAGCGTCGTCCAATGCCGGGGGAAATACCCGGCGTAATGCCTGAGTAGCCGGAATTAGTGAACACCCCCCACTGTCAGATCTCAGCCAAACAAGCCTTCTAATCCTCTGCCTTCATAGAAAAAAACCACAGTCTGCAAGCGAGCACCGGAATCACAGCAGGCAATCACTCATGCTTACGAATAAAATTGTAAACTTTTCTACGGATAAGTGGCGGAGGTTCGTTGTAGGAAAACGGGAGGTGTTCGCACAAGTAAGTTCCATGCCCTCAAAGTCCAAGTCGAATAGCACGATTAAGATAGCTACACAGAAAATCGGGGTCCTAGAGGTAGGACAGCAGGCTTGGACCATCGAGAGCGCAGTAAGACCCGAGTTGAATGGATAAAATAGAGGGTTGAAAAAGTTAACTGTAGGAAGCGATAGCTGGGGGAAAATGTTTTGCAACGTGGTACCTTAACGAATTCATTTTGAATTTTGAGAAAACCAATAACCAGGGACTGAAGATCGATGGAAATTGGACAGTGGGGTTGAGAGGATAGGTGAGGCTTGTGGACAATTGCAGAACAGTGGGGCCTAAAGGGACTCATGGGGTGGCTATGAGGAAACAAACGGGGTTGGTTTTATAACTTGGACCAGTGAGATCAATTCCGACGGAACTCGAGATATTGAAATAGATCAACGGGTCTTGCCAAACAGGCAGACCGTGATCAGCTCCAAGAAAGAACCCAACCCTTGGGGGAAACGAACATAAGACAATGAAACCCGGAGCCAATACGACCGTTCAAACAAATTTATTTTCAAACCCAGAAGGAATAACGGGAACGGAAATCCAACTGGATATCAACAGTCACAACCATCATGTCTCGGCATAATTGACTGGGCGTTACGCCCAAAAGGCACAAGTCTTCGTCCGCGCGAATTTCGCCAAACGATTCAAAGCTCGACTCACCAAACACAAAGTTTACTTGTTCCGGATGGCGCCTTGGAGCCGCAAAACAACGCGAGACCCAAACAGATGCGGGGCCCAAGTTAAACAAGACTGCCCTTCATGTTCTACGGCACTATTCGTGAAATAGAATAGGTAGATAACGATCATAACATTGACAGTGAGCCCCGGTCACTATCCAGTCTATAAGTAGCCCATGCTTAGGACAAAACCCGCAAAAGTGAACAGTCAACCAGAAGGAATAGACTAAAAGCATTTGTTCGGTGGTCCTAGAAATAACCAAAAGTTCTGTAAGCCTGATCAGGCGCAATCAATAATTTCCTCTGTGGACAGCAGAAGTTATCGTAAAATGTGAACGTCTGCGATTCATCAAGGGGAGAAAGAAGACGAAACCGAACAGTAATAAACAAACCGCGCTGTGTAAACGGGTCGCTTCATCACTTGAAATGCCCATATTGTTCTTTCAAGAGAAGGATCTAGCAGAAGAAAAGAAAACGCCTGTAGTGGAGAGCGAGCCACAGCCAAAAGTCATTGACACCAAGCGGAGAGTAGAATGATCATTTCAAAATCTGTGAGGAAGCGGATATCAGTTGAAGGGCCAAGCAGTTTTTGGGTTTTTTGATGGTACACCGGCCGCCAAAACTACCCCGAGTGTAAAGTGCTCAGAATATTGGCCGACTTGGGCTCCTAATTTCTGCTGTCTCTCACGAGACGCCGTAGTTTACGGGACTGACAGCAGTGCGTCTTCGTACCCCCCAGACTATGGACTCTAGGTCCAGTCAACATCTTCGAGCAAACACAAAGTCCTCACGACTTTTAGTGAAATAACACTTGCAGTGCGCATACTAACTGTTCCGACGAGACCATCAGAGTCCGCGTGACAGTGTTCCGGCATGCGTGACTACCAGCATCTTTGACTGGTTTTTCCGGCCCCCAAAAGCCCCAAGCCACCTTTCTTAAGCTTTTGTTCTTCACCGGCACGTTTTTAACGGAATTTCGGGAATGATAATGGCTCTCTTATCCGTCGTCACCGAAATCTGCCCCCGGTGCCACGAATAGTTGGCCTGTAACCTACCACCCATCAGTAAACCACTACTGCCGTAAAGTAGAGAAAGGCTGTCTTGAGTAAGTGCCAGTCTATCCCCTGAACCCGGTCTAAGGGCCCCAAGGGCGGCTGTTAAGGATTTGTTTATTCTCCACAAGGCATGATGACATAATCTCAAAGTTCATTATTTGTGCATCGACCAAGGTTAAAACAATTTACGGGCTGGCCGGGTCATCCGTCTCATGCTCCAGCTTGATGGCTAGAGGATGATTGGTTGAAGTGTCTTTGTAAACCTATTGATAGCATATGGTCTCACATTATTGGCTGATTCCGTCCATTCACGCACCCCACCAACTCTGAGGTAGATTCTGCCAAGATGGTTTCATTGTTACTGTATGTCTTTGGCGTGCCTCACCTCCAACTTTGGTGCATCAGTGCCGTGGTATAGCCAGTATTGAGACTGGCGACGGCCCCTAGATGCACTGGGCGGGACTGTAGAAGGGTGAACGAGCGTTCGTATCGTTTATCTATTCTTCGACGACGGCGGATCGAAAAGAGAACAAAATAGTCAGCACCCACGAAGGGGAAACACCACCATATTTTGGGCACTTTGCAAAGTGGTAGTGGTGCCATTGTCGAACTTCTGACAGCTGCGTTTTGCTTTTTGCAAGGAACGTATCAGCTAAGAACCTGCCGCAAGGTACTATCCCCCTTCAGCATCCAAAATTTTGACGAATGTCAGCTACTATGTGCTTTGTGCCAACGTGACATTCCATCCTGTGTTAACGATGGGCAATAAGCTCGGCTTCCGCTTTTTCTACCTGTGTATAATACGGGTTGCTTGTAGGCGGAGGGATAAAGAGAGCACCGGCTTCTTCCTCTTATGCATAAGAGGCCTTGAAGGATATAGAGCCCTATCGCCGTAGCGTATCTTCTGGAAGCAGATTTTAAGCATCCAACGAGGTCACCACATGAGTATCCCTGTACCACCACTGATGCGCTTTGCGAAGCCCTGTTGAACTGCGGTGCGGACAGCTTCCCCTCACACAACCTTTTGTTTCCCCTTCTGAGTGCATTATCGATGTATAGTCAACGAACCTTATTAGTCATCACGTGGCTGCTACTGATTTCGCCCAGTTGAAGAAGTGGGATAACAAGTGACAAGAAAATAAATGAGATATGCTGAAGTTGGCAGTGACCAAAGTCTTTTCTACCTGAACATCGGAAGGAGGGATATCACCGCGGGTGGTTGTGATGCGTGAATTCTCGGTCGCGCCCGGAAAGATAGGACCTGTTAACCACGTCTTTGGGCCGACTTTCGTTAATATCTCTTTTGAAGCAAGACCCACAATATTGTCTTGCGACTTCATGCGTCGTCACTGCGGTTCGGTTGTATGCTGATGAACAATCGCCGGTTGGTCAGCCACGGAAGTACTGAAGCTCATGACTGTATTACCTACGTAGTACAGTTTCTTTTTTGAATCCGTCCAGTAATGCTTGTCGTAAAACATATCGAAAAGATCCTTCCTCACCGCTTCACCAAACTTTAGCCCTCAGATGGCCACAGAGAGCTCTGATCGAGAAAGGTTAGTTGGTTCGAGCGGCGCCACCGGGGGATTCACTGGTGAGCAGAACGCTGTATACCAACCCGATCACAGGTATTCTTCATGCTTAGGAGACGGCGCCTTAGCCGGACTTGGATGCATCCGAGAAAAAATGGAGTTCACTTCCACCAACGTTATTACCGTCTTCCTTCCGCGTGTCTCTGGGAATACTTATGTCGTATAGACTACGAAAAATTTCCAAATTTATTTTTACGGTGGAGCGTCATTCGTGACGGAGAGTGGTCCAGTCCTAACCCAGATTTGCAAAGCTCTTGCTGCAATTGTTTAGCTGGAGGGCACAGAGGGGACAGCAGGCTCAACTAGCCAAACGAGGATGATACAATGAATAGCATACTCCTCCCGGTGGTCAATTCGCAAGTTGAAAATGGAAGCTGGAATGTCTTTGTATGCTTCATATATGACCCCGAACGCTCCCCGTTGAACTCTGTATCCTGACGGTAGCCGAAAAATGATAATGCCCAGCGTTTCCGACGGAAGTAAAATGTGATCCTTTTGGAGTTAGATGTCCGCTTCCTAAGTCCGGGCCCACCAACTGATAGTAGCTCCAAGGTTTTTTCCCGAATGCAGAAGCCCCACCTCTCAAAACAGCTAAAACCAAATTAGCCGTCAACGTAAGGTAAAAAAGGAGCTGATGTGCTTTTTGCGCACGACTTGGACAAATCCATTATTGCAAGACAATATTTTGGAGGATAGTTATTTTAAAAATAATTGATGCCTGGGGAATTTCGACAGCACCTATATGTGTATTCATGTTTCCTTTATGGCCTTCCTTGGGCCGTGTAACGCACGTCACCTTATAGGTCTGGCCCAAAGGTGCATCTGATCAACCCTCTACATTTATTGGAATATTTTTCCTAGATAACAATTAAACACCAGACTTTTGGCAACATGCCGTATGTCCATTTGCGCATCCTGTCATCACCGCCAGAAACTTCAGGTTTGTAAAATGTGATTCTTGTATGAGACTCCAACCATCTCAGTTTTTATGTCCCACTCTTCTCTGCACAGTGGAGTGGTCATGTGGTTCTCCATTATGTATGTCTTTCTTGCATATGACACCCACAATGCTCATCCACTGCATATGCCATCAAGAACTGTGAATAACTGACTCTAGTTAAATCTTATTTTCTTGGTTAAATTTCTTTGCCTTGTGTGAAGCATTAATAAGGTGAGCTATGTTGTCTCTCGCAGCGGAACCTGATTTTGCGTTTTTGAATGCGTCTTAGATTTTGCGCGGAGAATACATTCATATTTATTTTCACAAGCGCATAAAGACAGTGTCATCAAAAAGTGCGTTATTATTCCTGTATCTTACCGGCTTCACACTTACCGGTGACTGCTTGGACTGGTCTCTTCTAGTGTGTGAAGTTACAGACGCTAACTTTTTTGAACTCTGTCTCAATCCCGGGCAAAACAGCGGAGGCTGAGGCGAGTTCTTGAAACGGCGTTCACCGTGAGAGCGTGTGGAGACCTTTTGCTTTACAAAACCTCTGAAGTTTCCCAATCCATTAGTACTGGAGTACCAGTAACCTCCAAATTTGCTTAGGTCGACTCACCCCCAGCTTGCTTGTAGCGTTCAAGATAAAGTACAGCAAATGTAAACGCTATTCCGATTGTGGGTATTGCGTAGCCCTATTGCCGAATCTCGAAGTCAGAGAAGGGCTGAGATGTTGATTCTAAGGTACTGGACAAACTAACTTTAGGCATGTAAATTATGTATAAAACTCAGCTGCACGGCCATAACGTTTACCGATGAGAGCCAAAGTTCGGAAGAAGTCACTGTCAGGTACGACCTTCGAAACAGTCAGACTCCAAGTCAAAGGAACACCACGACACGAACTAGATGTAAGCAAGCACTCTGGTGTAGTAACCGATGTGTGCAGTACTTGTTTAAAGACCAATAAAATAGACCGCATAGTCCAGTAGTGCTAGTAAACGACAAAACTGAGGGGGACTTCCACAGGTATGCGTTACGGCAACCCTAGAATGAGCACAGGGATGATTGGGACTAAACAAGTTGAAGCCCGATACGTTTTTGTCTTTTTCGAGCAAATATCGACCGACAAATAGTTTGGACGGAAGAATGGAGAAAATATAAGCACCCTTGAAACCCAGAGTTGAGGTACACGAAGAAGAGGTACACATGGATCCGCGGCAATTGAATAGGAACAAAACCATTAGACCAGAGAAGATTCATTCAGCCGTTATTGTTATAGGGTGTTAGAGGCTCCGATTACGCAGCCACATGAAACATCACCCATAGAGGAATGCCTTCAAGGGGAGTGGGGTGGTATCCATCTTAACGGAGCTCACTTTAGTGATAGCAAGGGAATCCCGACTCAGGAGCCGTAAGTGCTCGCTTTTACATTCAAGGACAACGAAGAGAGTTAGAACAGAACTCATGCCCGCCCAGCTATCAGCGCGTGGGACGATCTTATAGCCTAGATTTCGGATGGGAACTAGGTGGCACAGCTTTGGGCTCATCTAGACCTTTGCTAGCTGGACACATTTCCTGAGGGCAATCCTTGTAACATACATGGAGCAAAGTCCGATACAGCACCCTTCCCACATTTTCTGTCGCCATTGTCCTCACACTTGTCGCTCCCAACTTTCACCTCCACACTCTTATCCCCCTCAAAGCCTTTCGTATTCCTCCCTCACCTCTGATCTTCCCCTACTGGCCTTTATGCCAAGTGCAGCTGCATGAATTATTCGTTTGGTTGTAGGGCATACCTGGCAAGGACTCCGTTCATAGCCGTGGGGTAGCTGCTCTCCTGATAGGGAGCTCAGTCCCAGTTTTGTTCCTCCAAAGTTCCGAGAAAGAGCAGAAACGAAAGCAAGGCAAAATGAAAGCACCGAAGTCATAGCTTGGTGAGGCTCAACGGGCCCCCACTGGTGCGAGAATCAAGAGTGATCTTTTGACCCGGGCAGCAAGTCCCGTGACCTAACATAAGTGGGCCGGAAGGAGTTGAGAGGGCTGAGGAAAGCGAGTGGCGGGTGTATGACAGCCTGGAATGATAACTTTTACGCTCAACCAGCAACGGACTTCCACCACTTCCAACCCAGAAGTTGACAAAATTAAAAAGTCTGACCCGCCGAGAAAGTGGACGTTTATAACAAAAGAAGTTGCATCTAAGTAATGGGGAACGATGCTTCAGGACCTCGCCTATCGTGCTTGGCTGTGCAGGTTCTAGACAGACCGTAGGAGTGGAACAGAATCAGTTTTGATGAACAACCAGGAAACAAGTGTCCAAACAGCTCTTGCAGAGACAGCAAAAATGAGGCAATTACACGAAGCATGAAGGTGAGGAAATATCCACCTTCTATGAGCTGACGGGAATTAAGCGAGCTTTTTAATTGTGCGACCCGTCAGCCGCCACAACACTCCCTCAGGAGGATCCCCGGGCTTTTATTTCTTCCGGTGCCTACCAACTGAATCGTTGGTGAGTTCAGCCCGCTGTTCACATAAGAGTACTTTCAAAAAAGCAGTCGCCTTGCAAACCATAGAAAAACGATGTTTAGAGTGAAGTTCGATTGCATCTTCAGCCCCTTTCAATTTCCTCATCGAAAAAACAACCACACAAAGATCCACAAAATTTCAGTAACAAACTGCCAGTAGTCTGGAATGATAAAAATGCACAGGTGTGAAGTATGGACGGGAAATATAGACCAACAAAAATTGTTCTGCTGCGCAGTCCGGGAAGTTTATGGTTGGACCTCTGAACCTTAGCAACGTCCTACAACCAACGTAAAAGTAACATTAATTCATACGGTCAGCACCCCAGCGTATCGTCATTGATCGCGATAGGAACACCAGTAGAAAACAAACGAAGAGAAAATTTGCAGGTACACCTCACTATTTCCATCGCTCTTTTTCAAGCACCAGTGGTCACAAGTAGGACTCAAACGGGTAGTTTTTCCAACGATTCACAACTTGTGCGTAAGCCCGACTCTGTGCGTTGTCAATGGGCGAGCAGATAAATCTTCCAGAATGCCACAGGGACATGGACCACGTGTGACAGGCACGCTGGGGAAGACCAACGACACCAGATGTTACACGGCACCAAGACTGCTCTAAAATGTGGGCCCCATGTGACAGTGCATGTTGGGCGAATATAAACAGCATCATCGACTTACTCCATCCGTCAGTGTCCAACCCAACACTGTTTGCATGCATTGCTGAGGCATTAAAGTGATGGAAGTACATCATCGTAACCAGAGGCAAATCACTTCAACTTGCGCAGACCAACCGCACGGTAGAGACGATCTTAACTGAGTTCACCCGGAGAGTAATTGACGCTAAAATGCAGTAACAATCACCCGCATGATAGACCTAGCCGAACCAACCATTCTTCACAGCCGGAATCTCATCGAATGGATAGAATATAAACGTTTGCTCCGATAACAATAAAAAATCTGCCGTTATGTTACTAACCACGACATGCACTCACAAACAGACAAGACGCATTACGCCCAGTTAAACTTATCACTCAAAACCTCCAACAAACAAAAATTGCATACTTCACTCCGCAACAACCCGTGGGACGTGTGAACCAGAACCCCTGAAGCGAGTCCATCCTTTTCAGGCCGCACTGGGCTAGCACTTATCGGCGGTTGCTGGTTCCTTTGACAACCGCCGCTAAGTAGGCCAACCAGATTCCCCGGTTTGAGACCCACCTTATTCACCAACCACTTTGCTCTTCTTGCAACATGCTGGCATTCTCAATCTTCCAAAATTTTCCAAAACGAACTCGTCAACAGCTGCACCCTTATCCGATTTCTAACATAGGCATGGGAGAAATCCTAACAATTGAACATAGTTTCATCACTGCGAAGTATCAGAATCTTGTCTTGAGTCAATACTTTAAGGCCTATGCAATCATCTGTCGTTGGCAGAAGCGGCCATGGTAGAGGATCCTCTCCATAGCTTCCAGAGGTGTCGCTGGGCTCTTATCAGTCACGCAACGACCACATCCAATCGAATTCGGCAACTTCTGTACGTCAAATACCACGCTTTCCCAAATTTCGCCCGATTGACCGGTTTCTGAAGGCCTCGATTTCCGTTCGATACCGCGTTTCGATAGAAATGAAACCAATCTATCCCGCGATAACTCTTGGATAAACCCTAACGTTTAAGACCAGTCACCCTAAAACTGATTTGATTGCAGCTGAAAAGAATAAGTGGTAGATTCCTGCTGACCATGAGTGTTATTAGTGGTTGTAACAAAGAATTCGTATGCAGCCAGTGCGCAGGTTCGACGTGCACCGTTTTCACAGTCATACATGTAAATAAATAGCCATATCGTTCTTCCGTAGTCCTGCCACGCTAATATGTACCCACATACGCAAAGAACTAATCGACATTCGAGGTGTTTCCAAGTGGTAGAGGCGCCGTTTGTTATGCACTCAGGCCAGTTGACATTTGGTGACTTTACGAACACCTCACTGGGACTCATCGAGCAATAGCCCTTCATTTACCAAACGAGGACCGCCGACGACTATTCGGCAAAACATGGGAATGTCCAACATGACCTTCGGTTTCTTTTTGAAAGTTGACCCAGCGACCCTGTGCACGTTTGGCAGAGTAGGATTATGCTTGGCTTCCTCCGAAAAATTGGAGCAAACCAGTAATTCTCCTATGCCTAATAGTACGTCACTTAGAATTGTACTTGAATTTTTACGTATATATGCGTGAGACATTCCTCCAAGTCGTTATCTTGTTCTGCTGAGTCGATGGCAGGAGGACATTGTTTTCCTTTTATCAATCTCGCAGCTGCTCTGAAACCGTTTATCATCTCCTGGACCTTGAAATGACCTACTTTTAATGATGTGTCACTTCGTGCTTCAAAGATATTTGGAACATACTGTTTAAATGGCAACATCTGCGCGAGCACCTCGATAACCTAGTCCAGGGTAGGCAATGATCAAAATATGGCTGGAATGAGCTAAAGTTCAGTGCACTAGCCACAGTACACATCGTCATTTCCAACAGTTAAGGTCACACGTTGAGGAGCTTTTCGTCCTTGGGTCCAGTAATCCGGCGGGATCACAAAACCTTTGGGCCATAATACCATGAGTGATAAGTAAGCAAAAGGCCGTATTCACTTTCGGTTCGCAACTAGCTTAGCTGGGCCTCCTTCATCCTACTTCGCGAAATGGAAAACTACGATAGAATCGGCCCAACACCACAATCCACACAACTTCGGATCATTTCCCACTTATTCATTTCTATCCGTATAGCAGCTACAGCTGTGGCCATTTCCAGCCCCGGTATGGGAGCAGTCTTTGGAGATTCCGCAAGTGGTTGATCAAGCAAAAGTTTATACCTTTTTTCTTACTTGTGGGATACAATTCTGAAATGGGACACTTCTCGGCGGCCCATTTGGAATGCATCACAGAATGAGTGCAATTTAACATAGGCATCTCCATTTGGAACATCACCTGTCTCCAACTGCGGTCTCATACCAATTCGGTCTCTTTGATAATCCCCTTCATTTCTTCTCACTTTGCTCAAGGATCTAAGTCCAGCGGCTCACACAACCAACTTTCATATGGCACAGATCTTGAAACAACTTCTGTGGTTAAAATGAAGGAACCAGCCTAACCTGAGGGACAACAGATGGTGTCCGGTGGTGCCTACGCCGCTCTTCTTGTAGTTAGCCGATCCCTTAGAGCATGTATGGTAGTCGGAGGAGTCTAGACCAACATTTCGATCCAAACCTCAAGTTCCGACGGTAGGATTACATCAACGGTTTTTATAGCCCTGTTTCCTTCACCAACCTGAGTGGCATCTGCCAACTCCCCCTTGGTAACCAGCCGTTTGGTCAACCTAAACCCACCAATAATTGATCGGCCACAAAACCCTTCCATCAAACAGTGCTTCTGTGGCAATAATAACGGAAGTGAAGCAGTTATCGAGGTTAATACCCTTTAAAGCCACCCGTGATGCCGCTGACCAGAAACGATGCCTGAACAACAGTTGTTTTCTTAAGAGCAATGCGCACAAGAAACGGTGAATGAACTGTTCCAAAAGGATGCTCAGTCATTCTACGTTTATCGATTCACTTGGAATACTACAGCAGCACCAAGAACAACCCGGTCCTATTCATTTTTTTCAGGATTCCGCTTTGCCTTTGACATCTTCTGCCTCCGATAAAACATCATCAGCCAAGCTTGCGGCCAACTCAAATAGCTGTCCAAACAAACTCCCGAGGATTTTGCGTGATCTGAGACATCCAATTGCTGGATCAAACATAGCACAGCCCTCAATAGCACCTCCGGCCCTCCCGCGGCAGTAAAGCAGCAAAAACAAAAATTTGCCCACATATGCAAACTTGCACCCAACGAAATTTTCGAACACCCTCGTGAATATACGGTATTACTTGGGATGCCCATCTAAAGGGGTCAGCTATATTCTCGGAGGGTCCAGTGCTGAAATATTGGTAGTTTCTGACAGACACCGCTGCACCTTAATGATGCAATTCACAATATACTGTACGATCTAGAACGCCTTGAGCGATGGTGTCACTCCCGGAAAATTGAATTCTCCGTTCAAAAATGCAGCTATATGACCCCACTCCGTCAAGTCCCTCCGAACTCTTTTTTACATAACTCCCCGATTACCCACAACCCATCAGTACGAGATCCTGGGTTGCATTATTCGTGCATTCTAAACTCGGCCCCGTGATTAGGACCTTTTCAGGTGGCACAAAACTGGCATAGCCGGCAAAAATTAGCTGCACCACGTTGTTGATGCGGCCACCAGTACCTGAAGCAGATTGCGTTGTACACCCACTTCCGACGTGGGTTTCTCAGGTCGTCAAGAGATTCTACCTAGGGTAACCAGGCCCCTGATAGAAGAAAGTACGCCGTCGTATTGCTTGGTTACGACCCGCTGTGGCCATAAACAACTGGCTTCGTAACTTGTTCCCGATAGTTCTCCGGTCCGTATTCTGTCTCCCCCTGCATGCTCCGATACAGGATATCTAACCTGGGATCTCCTGCGAGCGCTCTCTTCCAGTTTTCCGAATTTTTTGTCGGTGCTGACTAGTGTCGCCTACTAACAGCTGCGTGAGGGACATTCGACACGGCCTCAGCTGAGTCTGCGCGACATCTCCTTGGCCTTTCCGCGTAGTTTCCTCGGTTAAGGTAGGTAGGAGTAGGATTAGTCTTGCCGCTGTTTCGGCGCGAGGTCAATATTATCTCGACTTGGAAATCAGGTTGTCTGGTTTCTTGGTTTTCCACCATTTAGACCCGATGCTGTGTCATTCCTGGCATTTATTGTTATCCGTACTAGAACAATGAATGGTCAGAGTAAATCGCTTCACCCCCCCCCCCTCCCGCAGTGAGTCAGTAATTTATTATCACGAAATATCAACACCGGCCTTTTCCAAGAACCCTCATCTTAAACCCACCTCAAATCACCCTCTACGAACAAGTCTATTGCACACATTGATTCTCAGCTGGATCAAGTCATTCGGGTATCCACCCCACTTTGGCTAAAGCTCTAATCCCCCGTTTTTTATAGGGTGGAAGCATCTGATCATCCCCGGTTGCAATCATCTTACGCGACTTCCTACCGAGTATTATTTCTGTTCCTTGTCCAGGTTTTATACGATTGACGATCTGTCTCGTGTCTTGGTAACAGACAGCTGGGGACCTGTTTCACACCACCTTCCGACACGCCATATCCTATAGACTGCGCTGCATCGCCGAGTAATCTTCTGCAGTAGTTTTTAAACTGCCAATTGCGATAAGGAAATGTGAAAATATCGATCCAGGTCAGAAGGGCACGGTCGAGTGTTCAGAAACCCGTAAGTTTGCGGTGGGCGCCGTCCCATCAACTCAACTAGGGTTACTTGCTCACGAGTACATTGCCACCATTATTCCCCGCAATGGTTAGCCATAGAACGAATATCCAGCCTACCTTGGACTAGCGAAATGCAATTCGGAGCAGACTACCAGCGGACTATCGAGCCTCCCTTCTCAAACAGAGGAATACTGAAGAACACCACCTCTCACCCACGGAACAACAAGCGTTCCAGACATGTGTTGGGGGTCAACGATGGCACCGTATCGCCCTACGATTTTGCTGACGGAAACAGCGGAAGGGATAGTCTGCCAGAGCGAAAGTTGCCAACTGCTGTGAGTCGGATTTCCACGACTGAGGGTCCCATCTCTAGGCTCGCTCCTCTCTCGTGCATTGCGGGGCCAGACTAATTGTCGGAACCCCATAGCCTAGTGACTCTTCTGCAAGACACTCACCGAGCAGAGCACCTTCTTTCGTACAGATAAAAAACCATACTGGGAGAGGATAAGGCTCATATTTTGCCCCTATAACATCTGACATATCGTCCCACAGCAGAACTTACAAGAAAGTGCCAAACCGACCCGGGAGCCCAGCGTAAAAATGCCCCAGGATGTAGATTTGAACTGTGCACCTGACACCCCTCTCCAAGCAATCCACTCGAAGATTTCCGAGGACTTCTTTACCCCTCGCCCATTAAGGAAACGCAGAGCGCAGAGTGCAAGCACAAAGTGTCCCCACCACTGACAAACTCTTCCAGCCTCTCTGATTTGGATTGCTCGGCCATACTACTCGATGCAAAGTACTCCAAGAAGCAACCTCGAAGCAGAAATTACAAGGATGCTGATCCCTTCCTTAGACGGGTCGTTATTTGCCCTTGGATCGCTATGCCCCACACTGTACCCACTTTTCCCCCGCTCATTTCCACCAACCCTACTATTCTCTCAGGGCTAGCTAGTCCAGGTCCCCCAACAACTCCGACAGTCCTGCAAACCTCGGGCACACAGCTTTTTTTTCCCTTGCTCCCCCGAGCAGCAATCTTCACCCAGGTAAAACTGCTGCTCTGAGGTTCGCAGGCTTCCTCCCTAACTCGTCGAACTTTGGATATCAAGTTCGCCGGGCCGCTATCCTGCCCATCCCAGTGTAGTCAGCAATGAGCCCCCAGCAGGGCCTTGGAGGAGCCACTGGTGCGGCCAAACCCCAAATATTCTCCCAACCGACTACAACTCCGTCTCAAGCAAAGCCGATTGTTTTCTTCGATCCTGCCTCAGCGTGAGTTATGCTTGAGTCCTACAAAGTTTCCAAAAATAATCCTCACTTAGCTGAAGGGTTTTCACTGTTTATGATGGGAGCAGAAGCAACAACGGTCCTTCTCTCGGCTGGCCTTCCTGCCCAAAACTCCCTTCCATTAGCTTCCATTAGTGGTACTTTCTTCAACCTCAGGACCTAGCTATATTGCCTTTCGGAATGGCCAGGCACAACAGCCTTGTGGGCTCTTATCTATCCAAGCATAGGGGGAGCTGTTCAGCCCATATCATTCATCCCACCTTTGATGCCGTGCCCGTTATTGCTTTGGGCACTGTGATCCCCCTTAACAATCCAGTTACGACCGATATTCTCAATCTTTCAGGGTGCCATATCATTCCCCTGCATCTATACTACGTGATCCACAGGCTCACCTCTCCGGATCAACTAATGGCCTACTCCCCATTTTTATCGACGGCGCACAGCAACCGCAAAAATTTCCCAGTTGAGGACCTTAGCGTTATCCTTCAGCCCCCGCATAATCTTGAACCTCGAGACGTGGCTCTCTGAGTGGCCCCATCTAGATCACTTAAGCATCGCTGGATATCACAGCTTCCCGAGCTACTGCCCAATCCAGATAAAGTGGCGGGTGCCCTGGCTATCGTCGTCGTACCATCTCAGCAACTGATCCGTGGAACCCCACCCCGGAGCAGGTGAACGACTTCCTTTGATCACCAATAAACGCCAGTAGCCATGCAATATTATCTGGGTGCGCTTACCCTCTGCCCGTATTATCGACAGCTGCTATTTACACCCTTGTTGGTGCATTTAGTGCAGCTACGACCACACCGTGAGTGCCAAACCCAGCGCAAGTGACTTCAGCTATCCTCAGATTATTTTGTCCTCCAAAACCCGCCCGCGAGCTTTAACTGGATTTCCTTCAAGTATTCTCGGCAGGGGCTGGACCCAACACATAAACACTCTCACCAGAGGGCGGAATGTCCCTGGCTTAGTTTCAAGTACAAATCACCTAGCGCCAAAACTCAGGTCACTCGCCTATTGGTGGGCAGTGACCACTTGAGGTTCATGTTCACGTTCGGCTGCTCCCTTAGTGACCTTCCTCCTAAAAAACCCCAACCCTTGTGGTCACTGCGGTTGACGTCTGTGGTCAAGCATGATTCGTTTTTGGGCCTATGATGCATTTTTTCTGGCCTCCGAAGCCCAGATTGCAGCGGACTCCCTTTAAGCTAAAATAAGCGACCACTTAGTTTTAGGTTAACCTCCAGCCCTAGTCCTCAGTGGGGGACCTAAGGGAAAAAGAGAGCTGGGCTCAAGCTGCCGAGACTGCAGCGCAAACACCATCAAAAGATGCCTCCATTAGGTGCAGCGTCAGTAGGACCAACCTCGAGCTCCGTCTGTTCACTGAAATACTTCTCATAAAACAGGAAGCAATAGCATTAGTACACCCTGACAAAGTTGAGGGTCCATCCAATTTGATGAGCATGAGATCCCAACTCGCCAACAGTGATTTCCCCAGTTTTCTAATACGCGGCTCTACTGCTGTCTGCCAGCCCATTGCAATCGCAGAAGCGTTCACCTCTCACTTATCATTGGCTCTCATGTGTTGTGCCAATATTCCCCCTCCTGCGATCTCTGTCACTCCTAGCACAGGACCCAGCAAGATTTATTTTACGTCATCTGAAGCAGACAAGCTAGTCCATAAGACTAGGCCCCCGCCAAAACCCGGGCCAGACGGACTACCCCAAGCTTATTTCCGTTTAGGTGGCCCCGACTTGGCACCTGACCTATTTACACCTCCCATGGGATAAAGTGTAGTCCCGCAGCAGGAAAAAACCTCTGTTACCACTCCCCGCTTTGAAAGGAGCTTACTGCGTTACCCCGATAATTACCGCCGAATCAACCACACTCCTGCGGTATGTAAAATTATGGAGCGAGTTATCTAGTCTCAACTGATCGACCATCTCATTTCCAAAGGTCTACCAAAGCCCGGCCAACATGACTCCAGCAACTCATGGTCGTTTTTGTCTTATCAAATTGACTTCTTGGACGCCTCATCCTCGGCTGTTAATGATGGGACATTGTCGTCATCCTACCCCTAGATCTGTCGAAAGCCCTCGATAACGTACCTCACCGGCATTCGTTGATCAGACTCAAATGTCTGGGTTGGTTTGATTTGCTCCAGTCATAGTTGCCTTCTTATAAATCCCCCTCTCCTGAGTTGTACTAGTTGATCGTCACTCTTTCGCCAGGCCTAGAACAAGTGGTGTGAATAAAGGTAGCTTTCTTGGACTATTAGTGTTCTTTACATATCAGCAGCGTCTTCCAAGTAATCAGATATGGCGCTCCGATTCCCTCTTCGGACGAGATAAAAATTACCTACTCCTTTCCCAGGGGCAGTCTATCATCCACGCTAAATAACCCCAAAAGGATCTTTATTCGCCTGTGGGCTGGCGCAAAATGTGGCAAAAGTAATTCCATGCATGCAAAATTTCCGTACTTCTGTACAAGAGCCAGGGGCCCTGCCCCCGACGGACAAGAGTTTCACGTTATCCCAGTGTTACCTGACCTTTGACTTCTTTATTATTGTTCCCTTGACTTCTCCGAACAGAGCGTACTCCAAGTCATGTAAGCCAAACCACTCACTGGCCTCGTTCTTCGGTGCTTCAAGCCACAGCGCAATCGATTGTGCCTCCGTCTCCCATGCCGACCCCTGCGTGAATATAGTTTCGTTATTCCATCATGTTTTGAAATCTGCCACAATTACCCTGGGGAACAATCAGCGCACTTTCAACGAAAAACTGGCGGGCAGCTTGTTCATGACATATCGTGGGCTTTGTGAGCTGATCACCCTCGATCCGCTATGATTCCGTCCCCTTCTGCCGAAATTGACCTCCTTCAAACCGGTCGACCGCCTTGTATACACAGCTTACCCATTGTCCTTCGACCCACCGTGCTCTTACCCTCTTCGGAATCATGTCTCTTCCATCCAGGTTCAACCGTGTAAGTCAGCTCTGAGATCTCCATTCTTCCGAAAGGTTTATAGCAGAATTTGCAATAAATTGCCCCGCTTTAACTCGCATCACCTCCTTGTCTGTGTTCAAGCGTGCACTCCGTGACTACTTCTTAGTTCCTTTTGCCATCACGCTATCCAGTGAATGCATCGGTGTCGATAATGCTTTTGAAAGGGAACCTGAACTTAGTCGATGAAAATAGTGTCATGCCCCGCGGGACACCACCTCCAACTCTACTCCCCTTCATCAGCTGCAAATAAGCGATGGCCGATTTATCTCATTTGAGCAAAACTTTCTGTCGCGTATCTGCACTTCCTCATTATCACATTGAAAGTTCTGCCCCTGTAGCCCCTGATCTTATCATATGGCCGGGTAAAAATCTAGTCGCATCAGCCCTCCCCCCAACGCATATCACTGCTCACGCAAAGGTCTGCTCAGAGTAGATACTTAACCGCCAGCTTCTCCGTTTTGCGCTGGCTTCCTGGCTTTCACCAATATATGGTCTCAGCTTGCTACGTGATATTGTTTCATAACCATCATTCACCAAATCTTATAGAAGTGCTCTTTCTTCGCCGTATTTTCTCCTTCTGCGAGCCCAGTGTGCAAGGTGGCCGACAATCCGCCATGCCCTTATCCACGCGCCACACTTAAGTTTTAAGCTACATATGACTATGGCTGGTCTCGTAGCGCCCGTTCGGAACCACCAACGACCCTCTCACACACGAAATGCACTATTTCCCCACTTCTCTGTTTTTTCTTCGGCGATGCCCGTCACCGGCACTGGCTGCCTTTGTCTCCGTAGCCAGATTGCACTTAAGTTCACATCCACATTTGTGATGTAGCCTCAGTCCTTGTGCTCACCACTTACGGCCAAGCAAGCGCTTGACTACAGTGCTGCCATAGCACAACTTCAGCCGCACTTTCTCCCACCCTCGTTTTGATTCCCTTTCCTGGCTTGAGCTATATGAGGCCCTTGCACTGCCAGTAGAGTTTGCATTTGATCTGTGGTGGTCGTACAACTCACCCTATACGTTTTCTAAAATTTATCTGCCCCTTGCAGCTGGAACGGCCGCCACCACGAGTAATCCCCATTCATCAGAATAGCCCGATTTCACCCTCACCCCCTCCGCACTGGTCGCCGAATTCTGACCCTCAGCTGGCACACATCCAGACAGCATTCCTCCTCATGCCTTCCCTTTCCAGTCCTCCGTCTGTAGGTATGTACCTTTCAAAGATGTCCAACAGTTCTGGGTACCACGTCGGTGACTATCTAGACCATCGCCTTTAGACACTAATCTGTTACTTGTCCGCCAACCAACCCTTATATTAATTAGCCTTGGTTTCCTGTCCCCTTCGAAACCCTGACAAAATCGGGGATCAAGCCATTCCGTCGGCCACGCCATTCACCATATGTAAAAAATGGCAATGCTCGCACTTCTCCATCCCAAAAGTGCAGGGTTTGGCCAGGTCAACCGCTTTAACTGGCGCACTTCGGGGACGCAAAATGTCTGCAACGATGTGTGGGCGCAAATACACTGCCGGACGGCACCTCCTGACACCAGAAGTGGTTTTCAGGTTGGGTGTCCAGCTCACGGTCAGTCCTAGCCACCGGCACAGTTTGCGGATTGTAAATCTGCTGTGTCTATGCTCGGTTTGGCTGCTGCAGCCACTTCCCCCGTACCGTACTGTCTTATCTTCATTGGTTCTCCTCGAGCATGTCTTCGCTGTCCCCATTGTCACTTCTCATTTTACTCCCCGTTAAATACCTCCTACTCCAACTACGCAATCATCGGAGCATGCCAGTCACTTCTAGCCACCACCATCTTTTACTGGCGGACAATCACCACCTACGTAATCAGTCCACCCCTTCTGTCACGTCCACTTTTACCTGCACTCCTCAAGGTCTTGCACCGGAAGAATCACCTGTCCTTTCCGCAATCATCTCAAGGCAAACCTGCAGAATTTCCCACATATTCACTCATTTGCGCAGAAGTTGGCACCTTCCGTTTTCTAGCCATGATAGCCAATTACCGTCCCTCGCAAAAGTATCTTTCGGCAATCCTTCGGCAGTCAGTGATGTACCTTTTGATTGTCCGCAATCTTCATCGGTCTCCTGTTCCTCTACAGTGCTTCTACTTTGTTTTATTCCGCTCTTGTACGGCAACACATGTTCGACATAGACACATACTTCAGGCAAATCTATACCGCACTTTCTCCTCTCTGTTTCTATTGAGTGATGCCCATCTAAATAATCATCGATAGATGTACACTTACCTTCTGTATTCGCCACCACCACCTTTGCGTGCCGGTCTACTCTGCAATCGCCACAGTTGTGCGCTCCACGTTGTATTATTCTGAGATGCCATTTTCATGTTGGAATATCGTCACCCACTTACCATGAGGTGAATAATTTTCTGACCACTTACTGGTTTTCCTCCGGCTTTCTCCTTCATCATCATTTTGACAGTCGATCTCCATCTACAGATGTGTCACTGGTTTGCTATATATTATTCTGCCCTCAAAAAGCCGTCAGCCCTCATCACTTTCTTCGTCCATTGACTTATTTTATTCCGCATCTGCTTCTCTAACCACCTCTATGGCATGAGATTCTTTGGTATTGCCTCCTATCCCTGTAATGCCATTGCACTTTTCACATATAAGATGGTCACTAAAGACATCCATCTTCCCTCTTTTTACAATATCGCCATCTCTGATCGCCGTTGACGCTGTATTCACCGCGGGGTCCACATCTCAGGTCGCTCTATTACCCATTTCACCACTTCCGTGTTGTTAGACCATAGTCCGTCCACTGTATTGTGATCAATGCTATCCAGTTTTCCTTCCCGCAGTCCCCCTCTTCAAAATTCTAGCAGTCTCTCTTCATCTCCCGATGTAATATTCGCCTGATATACTTCTAGTTGCATCAAGTTATACACACAGAAACCATCCTTCTCTGCCGACTGGAACATTTTGCTTTTAAAACGCTTTGAGGGTATTATCTCCGTTATTTGCTCTAGATCAGTCTCAAGAAACCTTCCTGCCGGTTGTTGTAGCATGATCACTCCACTGAAACTTTAGTCAACAGACGTACATTTACCCCCCACGTGCTCCATATGCTCTATTATAACCAGTGCTTTGATTCTGGTCCCCATAACAGCCCTGGCTGAGCAGCCATGATTGATTTGTCACCATGTTCCCATCTACATTTTTTACGCTTCATGCCTGTCCTACTGTAAGGTAATCAATTCAGTGATCAAGTACCTTTTTTGGTCACTCCCTCTGACTCCGCTTTGACCCTCTTCCCCGCCGAATGAGCTGGCCACCTTTCTCGTTACCAATGCCGTCGTATTGAACCCTTTACTATTATGATGTGGGACAGTCCCGTTCTACTATATTTCTGATATTCAACGCCCGTGCATCTTCGAGTCCCCTACCGGTAGCCTTATTTTTCTTAGCCCGCCATCGACTTTTCCCGTCTCCCGTTGTGGATCAATCTTTTCTTTTCCAACGAAGGCGGTATAATCACCATGTCTTTTGATAACTCAGCACGTCCTGCTACCATGATTGCTTTCGATATATATTTGATGCACACATCTCACCTTACGGAGCGACCTCACATATCCCTACCTGAGCTGATCAACTGACCCTGAGTTTTGAATATCCCAGGGGCTATCATCTTCAATACCTTCTTTGATCTCCTGATCTTTATCGCACTATTTCACACGGCTACGTCGACATCTCACTGACGCACTGATTTGTATTCAACTGAACCAGCAACTGGGGCGCTAAAGCACGTCTCGGGACTTTCCGAAGTAAAGAGTTATTGTAGGTAATTACTAAAGTATACAGGGGCCAGCTTTTCGTCCGTCGTAGTACGGCAATTTTGTTCGCGCTTGCTCTTGATTCTGCTCCCATGTGATATCACATGCCCCTTACCATCAAGATCGCGTCGTGATACAACGGCCCCAAAGATCTTTTCCGATTAGTCTGTGTCTGACGTGGATTTCCCGCCATTCTTCGTGGTTTCCGTGAAAGCCAATTTTGGAGCTTGATATAGCCGCATGCGAAAGTCATCAAGTGCCCTTTGCTGGTCATCAACCCATTCCACTTCTTTACTGGCTGCCGGTAATGTATTTAATGGAGCAGCTTTACGTGATAACCCTAGTGCCAGAAGTTAAGTCAGAAATCACACCAACTGCCACTGAAGTGTGTTGTTTACTAAGTGCACGATCGCTCGAAATGTTCGCACTTATGCGCAATAAAAACGAGTGTTTTATATTTCCGAAGCCGAAATTACCGAAATTCGACAAGTCCCACCCACCAAGAAAGAAACGCTGATGAGCAGTGCTGCATCTAGAAGTGGATCAATGACAAATCTGAAGTTAGCAAATCGTACTTGTTTGTGCACTTTCCCAGGCTGGTCTTAAGAACGGAACGGAGTCAAAAATGCTGGACGACCGAGAACCAGAAGTCCGAATGATCCTTAAAAAGACGGGAAATTGCAGCAGTTAAACGAAAAAAGGGGAAAGGGGATAAATGGCCACTTCTAATGAACTAACTGAATTCATCAAGCCCTTTCCCGTATGCAATCTGCAGCCACGCCTCAGCCGCCGTGATCCTCCCTCAGGCTAGTCCCTGGACCTTCATTTCGGCTGATGTTTACTGCCCAACTTTTAACTGAGGTTCCGTTAGCTGTCCACACGATGGTACAATAAAACCAAAGATCAACTGGTACACAAATGAGAACCAATGATTAGATCAGGGTTCAGGTGCGTCATATTTTTCTCAGTTTTCGCAAAGATAAAAAGGCCAGCCAAGAGGGCTCATAAAATTCGAATAACAGTCGGCTGCTAGGCTAGGGTGACACAAAGGCACACGTGAAATATGGAGATGAACCACTGGCCACCAGATGATTGTCAGGCAGCACAATGTTGCAAGGTTGTGGTTTGGTCGTAGTGTCTCAGGGTTGTCTGCACTTTCCTCGTAATAATGGTACTGATGCATATGCGCAGCGCTCCAGCGTGTCTTCGTTGACCGGACCATGCAAGTGAATAAGCAAAGCATGGAGATGAAGAAGGAATTGCCACTCTCGATGAAGCTAACTGAGCTTAGTGAGCTTTTTCAACGTAAAATCCGCCATGACGCGTCAGCTGCGGTAAACATGGGAATATACCAGACGGGACTCTGATGACATACTGAAAACTACCGGGCGGTTAGCGCGAAATTGGCACGGCGCAAGTGCCTGAAGCAAATATTGAGGAAGCAAACCTCTAGGCGCTTGGTTCGGCAAGACCGCATATAAAGTGTGCAGCACGGTTTTCCGAAGAAATCACTGCTGCCCCTTAAAGGGTAACCAGGTGCCTGAAAGAGGACAGTTAATTGAGGCCTGCTACATCGAATTCAGCGAGCCGTTTGATTCGTCGAACTGCAGGTCCCTGGGCGTCACTCTTCAATCTATGGAGATTTCTGTCAAGACGGGGCTCCCCAACAGGGCGAACCTTTAGAGCTAAGGTGGACGGTCATGTCTCGAAATCCGAAGGTGCAACTGAGGGGGTGCCCCAGGGGCCGATGTTCGGCCCTCTGCCCTTCCTGGCACTTATCGTCCCTACTTTATTGTTTTTCGACGGCGTAAAGATGGCAGGAGATTTAAAACTTGGCGTGTTAGCGGTACAAAACTGGCTGCTCATTCATGGCCTTCCTATAGGCCTCGCCAGGTGCCTGGGCGTGTCCAGATGTGCAACGGCCAGTGGAAAAGGGGTGGGATCATTACAAATAGCCGTCACAGCACTGCAACATAGCGGCAAATACGGCCCGCAGGGAACTTCTCTGAGTCAGATCCACCATGCCACCTGGGGAGCCAGAGATTTTGGCTTCGCCGTGTGGGGTCAGCTAGGCGGCACCTGGAACATTGCGTGTGAGCATGGGCACCGCGCTACCAGAATTATATAGACCGACTGAAGGAGATGCAAATATTTTTGCTAATATGATTTACTGGGCAAGGGAGAATTGGCTACGGGGACCGTCTCCATGCTGTGGATCTGTCCTCTATGTAAAGATAGTGCTTTCGCGGGGATTCAATAGGAACCTTCAAGGTGATGGAGGGACTTTCAGGCATAAATCGAAAAGACATTTACTCTCGGATTCTAGAGAGAAATACAAGAGGGTATAGCCTTAGATCGCAAAGACAGAACCCAAGCCTTCAAATCGGGGCAAGATGCATCTGAAATAGATCGTCATTCTTTTGGAATAAGCTCCCAGATGAGATTGTGAATGCCGCTCAGGTTAAATCCTTCCAGATCGCAGTAGACCCGTATTGCTTGGTAGCAAACCCAGAATTATGTAAGTCGTCTTGCGGTCGGAGACAATTCACTCACCACTTCCCCTTTCCATGTCACGGTTGATCTTGCACAAAATTTATGGCCTCCAGAGAAAGAGAAAAATACCACGCAGTGTTTGGAACTACTTAAAGGGGCCGACAACGCGATCATCTGGGTGCACGGTTGGGGCTAGCCAGACCAAGCCATGCGCAAATTAAACTGGAGTGAACTCAACTAGATCGAACTGAACTAATCGGCAACTCCGATTTTCATCTTCTAAACGCTATTCCCGACGACTGCAATCGTCCACCTGTCCCTGTCGGCGAATAACTCCGAAAGCCGACTGCTTTCTGTTGTCCTTGTGGACTTATGGACAGTGCTATAGAAGAAGTTTGAGAACGGCTAGCGAACATGTCTTCCATTCGGTCTGACGGCGAAATACCAATGCAATCCCCTCATCGGACGAATGGAGAAGAAGTAAGTCGGTTGACGGATGCAAAGGTGTATTCTATTCGTCGTGGCACCGAAACAGTGCCGATACGAGAAATACACCGAATGGATATGAAGGCATTGGTTGAGCAGAAGGCTAACCGCGAGGGCGTACAATCGGCGAGCGACCGAAAGCAAAAGTGATTCAAAACGAGGTCGACGGAAACCCCGGAAAAGTCAATCCAGTAAAATGTACGCAACCGAACAAAACAGTGAGGTCGATGTCAAACGTCAGGAAAGATCGTTGGGAGAATAAACCAAAAATGGTTTCCAGGAAACGGTCACTTCCTCAGAGCGATAGGGGTCCCTACAGCACCTGGGCACGCTTGTCCGTGCTTCTGCACGTTGCGTCATGGCATAGAGCAACTTAAGTGTTCTTGAATTCCTGAAGTAGTAGACGGGTAAAAGACCGAAGTCCAAATGGTCCCGGTTTTTAAGATCATCTCTTTACTTGGATTTCGCCGGTAAGCTGGAAGATAGCTTACGGGATGCTGGTGAAATGGGAAAGATAGAGGGTTCAAAATACAAACCTTGACAGTTTCTTGTGTGGTATTGCCGGTGAGTTGGAAGATAGACTACTGGACAGCAAGAAGGTGTCCGGAATATTAGTCTTGACTGCATTTTGCCCCCTTCATTGCCGGTGAGCTGGGAGGTGGGTCACTGGATGGGATTAAAGGGCACTCCGGTAAGCCTGAGTAGAGCGCCAGATTTGTCCTGGAAAATCCAGCAAGATTTTTGGAAGGCACCCGCGGCTCCACGGAACGTTAAGTACTGTTTCTAGAATTCTCTTTCCTTGAGCACTGAAAGTTTTCGCTAGGTGTATTAACCATCTCGTAGCATGATGACTGAAACTTTATTGCGGCTTGTTTTAATCCGCTACAGGTCGCCGCGGACTGTCCTCACGTGGAGAATGGCGAAGGGTAAACCGGCGGGTCTTAAGACAGCAAGGAAATTGGCAACACATCGAAAAACTCAGCGGTGGCACGATAAGCAATACAAAAAGGCCCACATTGGCACACGATGGAAGGCTAATCCATTCGGTGGCGCCTCCCATGCCAAAGGCATAGTTTTGGAAAAGGTACGTTTACGTCTGTTGGTTTCCTAATTTGCAGGTTGGTGTTGAAGCCAAACAACCGAATTCTGCTGTCCGGAAATGTGTGCGAGTGCAACTCCTGAAAAACGGCAAGAAGATCACAGCTTTCGTCCCTAGAGATGGTTGCTTGAGTTTCATTGAAGAAAATGATGAGGTTTTGGTTGCTGGTTTTGGTCGCAAAGGTCACGCAGTCGGTGATATTCCCGGTGTGCGTTTCAAGATCATCAAAGTGGCGAATGTTTCACTTCGTGCCCTGTATACCCACAAAAAAGAAAGACCCCGTACTTGAATTCGGCAATAAAAATGTCTATTCGGAATTTTGACTTGGCGCTGTCTGCTGATTTGTAATCGTGCTCTGGCATTGCTATTATGTAACTGGTTTCTACATGTGGTTAAGGTTGGTCTACGTGGGCTTGAGTCGTTACATGGGTTTCACCTTGAAGTGTCACTGGTGAAATTCAGGAAGACTGGTGTTTATTTTCGAGATCTACCTGTTTTATCTCGTGTGGCATCGGGACTCAAGTGCATCCTCGGGAATGAGGCTGACTTGTGGACAGCGGCTGAGTAGTTACTGTGTACTGTAACCGACTGCCCAGTTTAGATGTTCACGTGCGCCAGTCGCATGCGCGAGCATGAAAACCCAATAATCGGATGCATTTCTTTTTCGGTTCATTTCTGAGGCTCGGTTAGACAACTATCGCAAAGTAAATGTGGCGAGGATTCCAAGTAATCGCACATTGGTTAGGCCACCGGTCCGCATACCAGATCATACGCTCTGTTCTTGGATAACTACTTTGCCCCCTGTGAGTATGTGTTTCAGCGGTACGGTCGCCGTCAGCCGTCAGTCCTGTCTTGTGGAAATAGCGGCGTCAATCTTTGCTCGGGGGATAGAATTTCACCGGAGGTGGTTAAACGATCGTCGTCCTAGGCCTGGGGCCCGGGTTCGATTCCCACCGCCGTTGGTTTCCTTATTCGAGCAGCCTTCCATTGTGCGTGGCTCCCTGCCTTCAAATGGACAAAAAAAATAAAGAACGCGGTTGGCAATAATCCTCTGGGTGAAGTCCAAGGTGAGTTGCAGGCACCTCTAACAACTGAATACTCTTGCACCTTCGAACCGTGAATTGCTGTGAGGTACTCGGAGGGCTGTAACCCAAATCTCAAGGAAGCCCTATAGCAAGCGGACGACACTGTACTTTGAAAATTCCATCGAAAGAAGTCTCGTCGCGTTTGACTTTCCTCAGCCCGACATTCGATAGTCTGTCAGGGGTCGAGTGTACGCTGTGGTAGTTGAATCCGCACTTTTGTGGCACGAAAACATGGCTGTTATGCAATCTGCGATGACTCCATCATAGTATGAGAACCTTAGCCAGTGGGCTTTGCCAATTGTGACGAATGAGACTTCGGTTTGAGGTCCATGAGATTCGCCCGCCAGATTGTGAATAATCCGTGACGTGGCTGGGTGTCGCGGCCTGTGACAGTTTTTAATCTCGTGCTTTGTTTTCATGATGTCCGCTTTTTTGCTTGATTTCGACTGTTTTTCGCCTCATGTCTCTTCTCCGCTCTCGACTCAACGATGCTGAGGTAGCAACCAAAATCACAACATAGATGTGGAAAGTTAACGGTTGACTCAGCTGAACTGAGGGTTGAGTTTCATCATTCTGCTAGATTGGTGTGGTACTGATTTCTAAAGCTGATGTTCTGAAGTAGACATTAGTGAACTTCGGGTTCAGGCGTCTTCGCGAAAAATGGATTCCAGCTACTTGTTTCTACGTGTCAGGTAGTTTGGCGAACATGCAAATGTTTTCCCCGTAATTGGCAGACGCACGCGATTCTGTTCGGTTGCTGTAACCAGTCATGTTGCGTTGACGTGACGTCTGCCTGCTATCTAGGGGCAAGGCTGCGCCTCAGTATTTGAGGCAGTTTGTGCCTACCGCATTATCAGAATTGGTGATGTAAAACAAGATTTGTGACCATTTGCCCAGCAGGCGAGTCGTTGGAAAATGTGCTTGGACTGGATCATTCGTTGTGCGGTTGGGGTTATGTGTCGATCCTCTAAGCCTACATGTTGGCTGATATGATGATAAGGCTGACGTATGAAATGTCATTTCCCATCCAACGTTTCTCTCGGAAATTTACTTGCGTTTTATTTTTCTCAGTTGTGGAAACTCGTGAATCGAGGGCTTTCACTTTCGAAGTAACGTTTAACCTTCAAACCGAAAGTGTCATTAGATGGGCAGCGAACTGCCTCACCTAAGGCTGGATATCTGCGGAATAGCTATGCAGTGCCGAAAGAGACCCAGTAGTTACGTCACCGTAAATCTCCATACTAGCTGCACATTTGTGATTCATCTAACGCTCATGAACAAGCCGCTGAAGAGGTTGTCCTCAACGGCAAATCGGCACTTCCGCTTCAGTAATCAGTTGGTCGCACTTGTCTAAATCAAACCAACACGTAATCGCGTGTTCGTCGTGTGTTTTTCTTTGTTCTATTTCCAGAACGAGAACGAACTCATCCGTACGTGTCCTCCCCGTGTATTTCTTTCAAACGCTTGTTTAGTTTTGTATTCAAATTGGGGTCTTGGATGAGGCACCCAAAACTAGACGATTGTCGTTGACGTAGATCGGATTGACAGTGTGCGGACCGTAGACTGTAAAAGTTGCAATTTCCTTGAGTTGGATGTTAACGTACCCGGTGCCTTCCTTCATAAACACTGCAAGGGAATGCAGGGCTCGGACTATGTTGAGGAAAGGTCCAGTAGACCCACTTGTGTGCAGAGTTGGGGAATCACAAATAAGTACCAGAACTCGTCTGCGGCTGGAATTTTACGTTTTCTGAGACGACGGATATTACACCGGTTTGGTTGCAGCGGTCCATCATTGAAGACGGTAGCCTGGCTTTGATATCGCAGTTCGTTAAACTGTTTGACTCATTTAAAGAGACTGCCAAACCATCAACCAGGTACTGCGGTCTCCGTTGGTGTCTTGACAGAGCCGCTGTGGAAAATCAAATAAACGGTAAATGATGAACAGGAATTAAAAGTACTAACCCGGGGCTAGTCGGTTGCGATACGTGGTTACTCCGGTTTGGTCTTGGGACTTGGTGATTGAGGGTGTTCCCACCAGAAACCGAACGGTTTTCAGTGTAAGGCTAACCCGGCGAATATCAGGGTCTTAACAAGGTTGCTAATTAAATCGGCTGCCAACGAACATGGCTTTGGAAGTCTTCCCGGATTCCGAAGTGATTTTTTGTGCTCCAGCCATTGCGTGTCCCCTTCCAGAGCAAAATAAGTAGGTCTCAGTTGACGGTCACTTCGTTGGGTCAGCGATCCATTCTTTTACGGGGATCTGATGTATCGATGCCGTTCGAAGATCGGCGTTAGATAACAGCTGATGGGTAGTGACTTTGGCTGATGTTCCGGACGACGTTCCTGCGAATGAATCAGCTATTCGTCGGATTCCCCGATAACCGCACCTACACATGAATGCCATGTACCGGTACTTTTAGTCAAGCGCTAATGGTGTCTGGATAGTAGAGAAGACTGCGGTTATCGGCGAAGGTCGCAGACTTTACCGTTTGAAAAAGAAGCCATTAAGGCCCAAATAAGGTAATCAAGGGGTCCGACGGCTCACCGGTTAATTCAGGACGTCGTCTGGGCCGTTGGGCGTAGCACCTTGGGCAGCAGTTCAGTTGGCCGACTTTCATAGTAGACGTTCCGATGATGAATGCAAGAGCAACGATAGGCGTCCTCGGCGTACGCTGTTCTTTGAGACAGGTAGTGATTGGGAGGTGAGTCGAGGTAGTCCGTCCATGACACTGCAAAAAGTATGAGAACGTTGACAAGTGGATTTGGCCACGCAGGACATGTTAGACTTCCAGATTGGGGTCCACGCGACTCACCTACCGAAGGATTGGAAACATTAAGTGTCGCGACCACTGGTGTAATTGCATTCGGACTCTTTCCTTGTCCTCTTGATTTTCGCTTGGTACCTTGATTTTTTCGGATCTTTATCACTATGCTTCTATTCCTTTTGCCCTTTACTGGACGATGCGGGAAGGTAGCATTCGAGACCGGAGCACTGGAGTGCAGGATTAATGGATGAGTAAACTGAAACTGAAACGATGCGGGTAGATATCACTGGCAGAGTTGTAGCTTATCTGTGAGGTGGGTTGTCCAAAAAGGTACAAAGCTGCTTGGCCTGATGGTTCGTCTCCGTCCGTTTCCAAGGAGGAGGGCAAAGTTTTGGTTCGGAGTTGAAACTACGGGTAACCTGCGAAAATAGACCGATTTCCATGGAGTGGTGTGAATCGGTGACTAACCAGACCACAGCGATTTGAAAGAGGGTGGAAAGACTCCTCTTGTACAAACTAAGAGAATAAGCTTGGTAAGCGTCGCAGACAAACTGCTTTCCGGCATTATTTCACCGATTATCCAACGCTCGCGAGCCGCTCTCAAACCCCGTCGAGGTTGATATATCCAACCTGCAACCGGAGACTAACAAAGCGCAGGCACATAAGTGACGTTATACTCAGTCGGTCGCACTGTTTTCAGGCGCCGCCCCATTGAGAACTGTACCACCTCATGCGGGCTGCCAAAGCCGAGTTATTGCTTGTACCAGTCTTGATCCGAATTCGCTACGATAACTGGTGTTCTTTTATTATCATTAGGTGATTGCGTATGAGTACGGCGTAAGAATCACGTACCCCATAGCCACAAAGACCAACTACACTACTAGGGATAGCCGGCGCATATGCGAAGCGCGTTTGACTTTCCTCAGCCTCAGCCAATTGGGACTCGATTGTCTGTCAAGGGTTGAGTGTGCACTGCGGTAGTTAGATCCGCATTTGTATGTGGCTCAAAAACATGGCTGTTACGGGTAGGAGATGGACGAAGTTTGTCTGTTTTGAGCATCGATATCTCCGTAGTATTATTCGAAGATTTTTGGAACACGGAATCTCCAGTGCTGAAGCTAGGCTTAGGGTAGGGGAAACCATTAGTCAGTCGTTGGAACAAGCATTGAAGTTAAACAGGTTGAGGTGGCTGAGGCATATGTTACGCATGTCAACCGATATATTTCCTCAAAGTACACTGTTCCCCGAGGCAGGTAGTGGTTGGAAGGTGGGTCAAAGTGCTCAGTTCATGATATAACAGAAGGGTATGAAAGCCGTGACCAGTGGACTTGGTTAAGAGTGACGAGTCAGACTTGCGGTTGGGGTCCACGAGACCCGCATGCCGGATTTTAGGGGACAGTGGTATGACTGGATACCGTGGTCAGTGATGTAGTTGCGGGTTAGGAAAGAGATCATCGGCGAACCCAACAGCTTTTTAAAAATGAAGGAGTCTGGAATAATGGGGGACCGAGTGAAAAGTCCAAGTGGACAAATGAAAACTGGTATTTAGGAGAGATCGAGAGATGTTTCATAGGCACTGAGGAGACCGCGATTTTCGGGGTCTCAGGTGGATATCTGTCCGAGGTCAGAGCAGCTATGTTACCGAAACAGTGGTCGCGATCGGCGTTTCATGGTGGAAAATGAAGTGCGAAGGGAAGTCATGCAGTTTATTGCGTCATCGGCGAAGGCACGGATTGAGTTAAAAGACTTGGATAATAGGTAGTGAGAAGCAGAGGGGGACGGTGAAAGTGCGGAGTTTTTGGGAACCTCAGTGTTTGGGGGGCGAGACTCGTTTTACTCCATGGACTTGGGCGGAGATGGTTCGGTAGCTGTGAAAACCGGACGGAAACCCGAAGTTTATATAGTAAACCTCCGTGTTAGACGCTGTTAGGGGTCTGGTGAAACCGAGTGTGTCCCGCTGTGGAAAGGGAGGGGCTGACATTTAAGAAAACGGTTTTGGTAGGGAACCAAACTGTTGGTCTGCCAGTTGCACAGTGCACTGGGTGTTTGGTTTTACGACGGATGGAACATCAGTATTGGGTACTAGTTCGGAGAATATCCTATCACAGCGCATCTACCTTAGTAGACTTCGTTGGTTGGGCCACGTGTTGTGTATGGCAAACACACGTCTACCCTGTTTTCCGTTCCTCCTAGGGAGTGGAAGAAACCACGTGGAGGTCAACAGATGACGTGACAGCGAGGAATGAGAAAATGTATAGCAAACTTAGGAAAAGTAGGTGCCTCACTTCTTCGTAGTTAGAGTGCAAAAGATCCCTCAACCAGCTGGCTGAAGACACTGAAGGATATGGCAGCGAACCGTGGACATTGGCGATCGTGTTGTCACTTTCCGTCGAATCAGAATGATTAATCAGTGTGCGTTTGTACAGTTAGATTGTTTATTCCGTGTGTTGGCTACTAGGGCGTTCTTTCCCTTCCCCACCTCTGTAGGTCCCCTCCCAGTCCATCTTGTGTACTCATACTTTCTAATTCTACGTGCAACATGGTGAGAAAGACAGTGATCAGTGAGGCTTGCCCTGCTGTTTAACGCTGTACGATGACGAATATGATCATGATAATGATACCACTGAGTTTCTAAACTTAGCTTGTTGACGCTTCTCTCAATGCAGTGGCTATACGATTGTTGAATACTCACCATCGGGTGCACAAAACATAGAGTTGACTTGACTCGGTTTGAATTCGATGCAGTTCGAGGAGGCTTGGTTCTGGGCGTCCAGAGCCATGCAGGGATTTGAAACTAGGTACAGGAAAGAGCGTTGGGTATCTGCAGTCCCGATGTATCGTTCAGTTCACGCAAACTGATTCATTCTGATGATAAACCTGATAGTACAGCAGACCCCTTCACTGTTAACTAATTAGAAGTTTGAGAAATACTACGATAATCGATTAATTGCAAAGTGCTACAAGACACCAAAAGCCGTGGCAGACGGCGACGGCCGCGACCTAGTTCGCTAAGTACGGAACATCCATTCACGGAAACTAACTTTTGTCGATCCGCTTGGTCATATCGGGAAGTTAAGTTCGTCGGTAGAGTGCTTCGGCCGTAAGCCCTGGGTGGGCCTCGATCGGAACGGACAACTGAGTGTGTCTGAACTTCCTCACCCTTTTGGCCCATCTGACACAGTTCATTAGGCTGCGTCTGACACACGACGCAGTTGCATGCACTTCCGCTCTTCCGGCTGTCATATGCTTTTTGCGATCATCATCCTCGCTGTAGCCCTAGAAAAGATATGCCTGGCCCACGATCCGGATGTGTACTAAAAACTAACCATCTCTGCGACCGACCTTTCACTCATGGAGCGTGTTTCTGATAGGTGCGTGCCCCATAGGCTTATTTGCCCCCTCCCTTCCCCTCAGCTTCTGGCCGAAGTTAGACTGTGGCTTCAGAAACGTTAACGAACAAAACGTGCGCATACGGAGAGTGTAATGAGATCTACTCCCTCTACCTTTAACAACTGGTGAAATGTAATAATTTGCGATCGTGAGTGCCATTAAGGTGTGGTTGGAAATAACATTCTTATCGACTGTTCATCAAATCTTACATACGACTCCAGGGGTGCCGCGCGCGAATCATTCTAGTGAGATCCGAAATGGCATTCTACTAGCATATCAATTGTTTCCGCAGGGACAATCAGTACTCACGTTATTTAAACTATCACCTAATACGCCCAGGATTTTAGGCCTTATTTAAATACGCAGCATAGCGTAGTACCAGAGGAGTGCGTACTCCACTGCATTTGCAGTTCACCTTATTGTGGAGTGTCATGAGTCGCCGACTGCCGAGGTTCGAACCTCATACTGGATGTTCTAGACAGCACTGTGCTACCGTTTGGACCGCTAACATGCTTGATCTATCGGGGTCTCGTGTTTCTCCACTCCAGGTTTCAAGTTCGTGATAGCCGATATATATATATATATATATATATATATATATATATATATATATATATATATATATATATATATATATATATAGTAGCTTGTTTTTGATGTCGTCTTTCTATACTTTGCGATCGATGATAATATCAATGCACAGTGAAAGCCACTTCTCTAGCCGCACGTCAGACGACCGACTGAAGGCCTAGATGTTCTGTGAGAGGATGGGGTGGCATACTACCAATAGACGGCTTGGTTCGTTGAGTAGACAGCACACTGGTTTGTCGAGTACCCAGCACGTTTTCTCCTGTCCGGAATGGAGAACAAGGTTGTTACGAGCGAGGTGGACTGAAGAACCAATCAAATATCATCCATCGTCTGAACCGAATCAGCCAATCGGGTTCGTTACCAGACTAACCACTTAGAAGAGCTGGTTGTGAATAACAGGTAGATCAATGCGTAGGCGGACCAGGATTGGGCTATGACCACCATGCATCGTGTATAGGCTGCCGTTTTTGTACTAATAATTTGAAATGGTTTGAAGCCAAAATTCTTATTAGGATTAGTGATACGGAACAGAACGTGTTCTGCCTCCGCTTTGACTGTATTGACCAACGTCTTTAGCTGGCCGCCAAGGCGACAATTCCAGTTCGGACAAGGCGACGGTAGAGGCTCCTGTTTGTAATTTCCACTTCTAGTCGACGGAGAACATGGCCGATCCACTGTTGAGAAGAAAAGGACGACAGTTTTTATGTTCGTGCAGCATTGTCATACAACGGAGTTCGTGATGCGATCACGCCGCTTGATTTTGGCTGTATATCGGAGGCACCAATGGTCGAAGCTTCCTAGATTTTTCTTATGCTCTACCCTCAGCGGCTAAGTTTCGCAGGCCCACGCGAGAACGAGGCAGACGAAGGAACAGTAAACGCACCATTTCGTTCACAGGCTTACTTCACTGCGGGACCAGTGTCTTTCCAAGTTGCAGGAATGCTATTTTTGCGGAGTTAACTCGAATTTTGATTTCGACACTTGTCTGACCGTTTGTAGACTCAAGTCACTTGAAGTCGCGCACTAGTTCATACAATTAGCCGCTCACTTGGATGGAACCTGTAGGATCTGAGGAAGTCGTTAAGATCTTGGTCTTTTTGCAATTGAGTAGTAGGAGATTAGATTTGTATATAATATGATTCATCATGCAGCTTGGTCTTTGTTGTGTTTATCTCCAGACCGGTCATTATGACCTCGCACTCGTACGGTTGAGAACCAGTAGCAGACCGTTCGGTTTGACCCCAGAATGACAATATCATCGGCGAATTGAGAACATGCGATCCGATCCTCTTGGCTTAGTTGAATGCCTCGAAAATCGGTAAGGGCACCACGCCACGCCTAGTTTATGACGTAGTTGAACAAGACTAGTGACAATGAACAATCTTTACGGACGCCTTAGTCGAGTGGGAACTCTAGACTTTTTGTCATAGGCGTTTGCATTCGCTCGCGTAATCGAATAATATGATCTCAACAGTCTTGTGTGCTTTTCGAACATCCCATCAGTTTCTAGTTTGCTATAGGGTGACCCTCACTCCACTCAGTTCGGTTCATTTAGCCATCAACCCCGCATTTCTGTGCTCTGGTTTTAGTTGCTACCTTCCAAGAAAGTCCAGTTTAGAGCACAATGAATAGAAGCATAAAGTGAAAAAGCCGAAAACCAAGCAATAAGTGGAAACCACGGAACAAAAAATAAGCTTAAATGCAACTACGCCGCAGGGTGAAACACCCAGCCACGTCACGGAATGTCCCCAACCATCTGTTCGGCGGGTCTCGTGGACCCAAACCGCAAGTCTGACTCGTCACTCTTAACCAAGTCCACTGGTCACGGCTTTCATACCCTTCTGTTATATCATGAACTGAGCACTTTGACCCACCTTCCAACCACTACCTGCCTCGGGGAACAGTGTACTTTGAGGAAATATATCGGTTGACATGCGTAACATATGCCTCAGCCACCTCAACCTGTTTAACTTCAATGCTTGTTCCAACGACTGACTAATGGTTTCCCCTACCCTAAGCCTAGCTTCAGCACTGGAGATTCCGTGTTCCAAAAATCTTCGAATAATACTACGGAGATATCGATGCTCAAAACAGACACACTTCGTCCATCTCCTACCCGTAACAGCCATGTTTTTGAGCGGATCTAACTATCGCAGTGTACACTTGACCCTAATAGACAACCGACTTTCGGTTGACAGAATCGAAGGCAGCTCGGAAGTCTATGAAGCAGGCTGGGGTTGGCTGTCATAATTTGTACCGGTGCTCCAGAATTCGCCTTATCATAAAGATCTGTTCATCACAACCTCTTCATCTGCGAAATCCACATTGGTTTGGGGGTGTTTGCGCATCTCTTGCGAGAACAAAACCGTGTAGGGTAAGAGAGGAGAAAAGTATAATCGCTTTGTCAATGCGGCCGGTTGTCCTGTAATTTGCGCAGATGTTTTTGTCAACCGCCTTTGGAATGAATAGTGGGATGGATGTTGTCTAGTGTAGAGAAAATTCCGGTTTCCCAAATTTGGCGGAGCAGCGAATTCAGAGGACTTAGTATAGTTGATCGACAGATCTTGGGTATCTCACGTGGGATGCTGTCCTCGCTAGAGGATTTCGCGTTTTTCATTTCTTCGAAGATAGAAGCTACTTCTGATAGACTGGGTAGACCTTGGTCAGTTTCGCATTGCTCGGTGTTGCCTAGCGATAGTACGTAGCCTGGCTGAGAGAAGTGCTGTTTGATCATCATGATCATATTCGTCATCGTACAGCGTTAAACAGCAGAGCAAGCCTCACTGATCACTGTCTTTCTCACCATGTTGCACGTAGAATTAGAAAGTATGAGTACACAAGATGGACTGGGAGGGGACCTACAGAGGTGGGGAAGGGAAAGAACGCCCTAGTAGCCAACACACGGAATAAACAATCTAACTGTACAAACGCACACTGATTAATCATTCTGATTCGACGGAAAGTGACAACACGATCGCCAATGTCCACGGTTCGCTGCCATATCCTTCAGTGTCTTCAGCCAGCTGGTTGAGGGATCTTTTGCACTCTAACTACGAAGAAGTGAGGCACCTACTTTTCCTAAGTTTGCTATACATTTTCTCATTCCTCGCTGTCACGTCATCTGTTGACCTCCACGTGGTTTCTTCCACTCCCTAGGAGGAACGGAAAACAGGGTAGACGTGTGTTTGCCATACACAACACGTGGCCCAACCAACGAAGTCTACTAAGGTAGATGCGCTGTGATAGGATATTCTCCGAACTGGTACCCAGTACTCGATTTCTGACCTGAGCATTGCTTACTCGGTCATTCCATCCAATCTTAGTGATACTACGCAAACATCGATGATCTAAAACCTCAGGACGACGAACATCATACCATACATACATACCATACAACAGCAAGGCTCTTCGCGGTACGGTACATGACCTTTCAACTTCAACGGAATATACGATCAGTGCCACAGTTGCTTCAGGCTGTTTAATAGCTCACTGGAGTACGCAACCCATCTTTTTGTTCGGTCCCGGGTATGAGGTGGCAATTGTCATTCCGTGAGAAGGAGGGTGTCGTTTTTCCTAAAGAAGAACGTTTAAGTGGGGACAGTTTCTCAAAATATGCAACACAGGCTTCGGTCTCCATCTTATCTGCTCTTTGGGACCAATGCCGTTCACGATCATTCTTCGCAGAACGCGTAACTTCTCGGCGAAAGCTGCGGAAGTCGGATGAATTAGGGTTTCGCCGCCCTAGCCTTTGAACAGCTGCTAAGGGTATCTTAGGAGGTTCACTCTTTTATGTCGGGACATCTTGCTTAATTGACCAAAGCCTGTCTCTTTCATGGATACTTTTAGCGTAGTCCTTCATGCAATTATACCTCCGCCAGTGAAGCTTCTGTCTAGCCTGGAGGCCATGGCGTTTGACAAGGTTTGATCTTTTTGTCAAGAGTTGCTGACGAATAAATCAATTCCTCCTTGCGGGTGAGACTTTCTTGGGCCTAAGAGATAGACCTTGAGGCGGGCACGTACTCGTATGTGGTCGTTGCTGCTGGCATTTCCAGTTTCGGTACCTCAGTACGCTCGACAATCCTTAAGCGTAGAAGCCCAGCGAGGACTCACCAAGATGTAATCAATGTGATGAGCTGTCATGCTGTCATTAGAGTACCAAATCAGGATGTTGTAAGCTTGTGTTGATGACAATCAGTTGATTGAGGTCTGCAAACGTAACACTCGCATCGCTCGCCGAGGCCCACTTTTTCCGATGTGTTAAGTGTGCTCGTCGGCTGGGCTCGTGCGGACGTTCCAGTCTCCTGCGGTTATTAGGATGTCACGCTTAGAACTTCGATAGATCGACTTCTTTGAGATCTTTGTAGAACTTGTCTTCGGTATCTTGCTCATAACAAAGGGCCGGGGCGTAGATTACAATAACGGTTATGCTGAATGAAGTACTCATGAACCGCGCTATAGCTCTGCTTGGTGAAACTTGCTCCCAAGAGGTCAAAGCTTTATGTGCTCGGCTGTTCATTGCGATCGCAACCCCGGAATTGTTCATGGGCCCGCTATGATACATCCGATAGAACGCATCTACATGAGGTGCTTGTATTTGTCGAGGTCCGGAGCTGGGTACACTTGCTGCAGACAGACAAGACATGTTGATTTTGTAGACGTGGAGGGTGCGCACGATGATGCTCTGATTGGTCGTGTCCAAAGGAGTTTCTCACATTCCAGCAAGCTGTACGTCTACGTAACCTAGTTTTAAGGTTCCCAGCTAGTGCCTGGATCGCTGATTACTGGGAGTGCACAAGGCGCGTTGTTTACCGGAGGCTCCGTAGCATGGGTATTTGGAAGGACCGGTAGCCTGTTCTCGGTTCATTCGCTCTTTCGTGGATCTTGCTCTAGTTATCCAAGCAGAAGCAAAACGTAGTGGTCTTATTTGGTGGCGGCACACATTCACACGCATCACGACGCCGTTTAAAATCATCTGTGGTTGTTTGATAGGGGGGACTTTGTTGCCAAACGAAAACCTAACACATGCTCGAGCTCTCGCCGGTGATGGTCATCCACCGCTTGTTTGAAGAACTGACGCTTCCTTATTCTCGGCTAGCCACCGGAGTAGCCGTCGTCCTATCCACGACCTGGAGACGCTCCCGGTAGCATTCAGCTATGCTGTACGCAACTGATCCCTCGGCTACGGGTGATATATATATATATATATATATAGCTGACTGTCCTTCGGACTCCACCCTTCACACACAAACCTCTGGTCATCTGACACTGACCAACCTGCACTCGGAAGCACCAGACTCGAGTTCAGCACTTGTTGGAGCTCATCAGTGGTGCATACCCTCTGCCACACCCAGGGTTTGGACCCGGGCCTTTCTAACTCGAAGACGTGTGTGTGTGTGTGTGTGTGTGTGTGTGTGTGTGTTACCACTGTGCCACCCCGTTCCCGTCCGAGCTGATCCGTGTCGCTAAGATAAGCGTGTACAGATGTCGACCTCTATGACAGCCAGAGATGCTCGACAGCTTCGAATGGAGACACGGTACCTGCGCCGTTAACTCCAAGCAAATGCCTCCCACCAAGTCAGGTCTTATTTACAGGATGGGGTGCAAATACCCCCATTAACGGCGCAGGTACCGTGTCTCCATTCGAAGCTGTCGGGCATCTCTGGCTGTCATAGAGGTCGATATCTGAACAAGCCTACCTTGGCTATTCGGATCAGCTCGGGCGGGAACGGGGTGGCGCAGAGCTAACGCACATGCCTTGGAGATGAAGGGTCTCAGGTTCAAACATGGATGTGGCAGAGGGTATGCACCACTGATGAGCTCTAACAAGAGCGAAACTCTAGTATGGTGCTCCTGAGAGCAGGTTGGTCAGATGACCAGAGGTTTGTGCGTGTGTATGTGGTGTTTGATAGAAGTAGCGCCCTGAGTTGGTGAACAGCCATACCTTCGGGGTGTCTTCCATCTCTTTGACCTCCATCAGGCATCCAGCTCTCACCTGTTACTCTACGAAACTGAAGCATGGATCAGCAGCCACACTCCGGAAAATCGTTCTACAGGTGGCCTGAACCAGGTTGAGGGTGATCGAGGTACAAAAAACTCGGTGAGACGGTGTTGGCATGCGATAACAATTACCATTGAATGGGCATATGGGATTTACTGTATAATTTAACGGCTGTAAAGGAAATCGGTCGAACTAACAGGGTTGCATGGACTCCTGGGTTGGATTCAATTCAATCGAGTGGTGAACGATCTCCTAGGGAGCCGCCGGTAACCATACATCAGCACGCTGCTGCTTTACAGCCCCCACTTGGTTGTGCAAAGGCTAAAGGTGTATCATCAAAAAAAGCCGAGTGACGTTGGGGACGTCTGTTGTATCAGACACCTGTGAAATTTCATAATCATGGTATCATAAATCCGGCTCATCCGCTCGAAGGATCCAGCCTCAGTGAAGTTTATGAAGAACTAAACGTTCAACCCGGTTACTTAGGAGATGACAAAGATGAGTCGCCAGCAAGACGCTTAGTGAAAACGATCGCTCACACTTTTCCCACTATCACACTACTTGCCCGCTTCACCAGCCGATTAGTGAATTCATGGAAATTAAAAGATAATTTACCTGTCCTCACCTCTTCCATGCCAACGCATTCGTTTGTTTGCTCATCTTCGGCAAACTTCATGACCAAAACGACTCGGCAACTATCACAGAGGACCAAAGAGCACAAACTGGTTTGGCTGGTGACGGTAAACAGAAAATCCATTTTGGTCCGATTATGGCGCACATTGCGGACACCGGACATCGACTGAATGACGACTTATTCACATAGTTTACAGATTCTCTGCGAGCGCGCCGAAAGCCACTTGAAAACAACATTTATCAACGGCAGAGTCTGTGGGAATCAGATTAAAAAGTAAACATCGATTTTACTTTCTATCTATCATACACCGAAGCACAATATTTCTGGAAAGAGGTCACGGCGTCGAAATAGGGAAGCGACCGGTAGTGTTTAAGGTTCATAATAATGACCGTTTGACCACCGCCGGTCAGCTCATCGCTTTGTTCTCAAAAGCATTTTTTAAGGTACTTCAGCTGCCCTGGCTACGACTGGAAATCGCCCTTCAAACTCAGTGTGACTCAAACGCTGGCCCTGTAAGTTCGGTTAGACCTGACCACGTCTTTCCCTTATTACATGCGTTCGCTAACCCTTTCTACTATGCGTGAACCACCCGTCCGCCACCGTGATGGCCCGCACTACGCCACCAAAATAATCGGAGCAATGTTTCCCACAACCTGTGAAAACGTGATCCGTAGAGAGAAAGCGGTTAACATTTATCTCGAGGGTGTGTGTATAGCATGCACGTGCAACGGTCGAAATGGCCAGCGATTCTGGAAGCAGCCCTTTAATTAAACAATAATGTGTTAAGCAGATGGACTAAGGTCGATCCTGCTACAACCCTTGGTCGAATCCGGAAGTGGATAGTCCCAAAGCCCATTTCCGTTGTTTTGCTAGTCCCTTACCAAACAACAACAACTACCCCACTAATTTTTCCCAAATGCGAAGCACCACTTGTCATGACTGCCTAGTCACATCCCGGCGCAGAGATTGTTCGTAAATTATGCATTCTACCGCATAAATGTAACTGTATTAGCCACGAGGATAGCGTTACCGAAAACGAGCTTGTTCGCTATTCGTGCATTCTCTAGCATCGAGACATAGTTTCTTCGGATGCTAAGAAAAGCATCTAAGCGGGAACTAAGTCGATTTGATTTATTGTAATTAAATTACGTTTCGGGTAGGCAAGCAAAAGCACCTGATAGCTGCTGAGCTTAAGAACAAACTTAAGAAGGAATATTGCAACAGATATACTGAAACAATAAAGCATTGAATATTGTTCTCCTCATTGACTCTGTTTTCATTAACTATTCATGACGATGAATTAAAAAGTATAGCTAATGGTTTCTTTTGTTACCTTCCCCAGTTTGCTAGGCTATCCATGGACGTCGTAGCGTTGTGTAGTGGTTCTAATTTCAATCTAAGGAAAGTGTCTTCACGAATTCTGTTTTTCTCTAGGGACTCTCGAATTCTGACTTTGTTCTTAAAATATGTACTCTGGAAATCCTCTGAGTAGTGTTTCTTTGAGGCTGATCAACGGCGATAGCATTTCTAGCCTATAGATTGGAAAATGCGATATTGAATCCCGACAAATTTTGACAAGCAGCTGTGTGTTCGACTCTTGTGAATGGATCGGTTATACAGGTTACGTAAACAACCACTTGTATGGATCCTCTGGATGAAATTGCACCTCACAACGCGTTCGTGTCACAGTGAATCAAGTATTTACCAGTTTCTGTGCAGCTGTTTCCACCATGGCATGATACCATACATTCATTCCGCTGCCCCAAAAGAAGCAGTCTGTCTTTCTCTAACTGTCACCCCCAAACCAGTGTTCGCAGATGATCTAAGACCCTTCCAATATTAGTGAGTCACACGCCCCAACACACTTAGCCACTACTCACCGTTCATCCAACGACTTCATCCACATTATTAATGCAGTCGCGTTATTCAATTTTAGTTCACTGCGCCCATTAATGTTTAAGCTATTGAGTGCAGAAAAGGTACATGAGGTTGGATCGCGCATGACTTATTATCCCCATGATGACCTTTATCACGACTAAGCTGAGAACGGTTTCTATGATGGGTAAACCAAGCGGTTGTTCGTTCGTTTCTCTAAGGCACGACATGTGCACTGAGTTGAATGCGTAACCGAAGGACGAAAAACTAGGGCCAGACCAGTTAAGTTAAAGGTTACTTGAAAGCATTTCGCTAACCGCGGTCCATTGTGACTAATAATCGGTGAACTCCGTGATCAAAGTTTGAGGGAACAAAATAGTGCGTCTGTGGTTCGTTCGTCGTTTTTGAGAACTATCGATACGGATTGACGGGAGAAAGTGTTGGTTGTGAGTGCATGTATGCTGTAGTGCACGCGTGCGCTAACTCCAAAACACAGTGGTAAGATAATCTCAGGACTATTCAGATGAAACCAGTTATTGGCGTAATTTAATGCACCGGACAGCGCGAGTGTGTACCAGTGTGACCAGAAAAACAATTTGCCACCTAAACGTGAATGGGTGCAGTGAACTAAAATTGAATAACGCGACTGCATTGATAATGTGGATGAAGTCGTTGGATGAACGGTGAGTAGTGGCTAAGTGTGTTGGGGTGTGTGACTCACTAATATTAGAAGGGTCTTAGAACATCTGCGAACGCTGGTTTGGGGGTGACAGTTAGAGAAAGACAGACTGCTTCTTTTGGGGCAGCCGAATGAATGCGTGGCATCATACCAGGATGAGCGTAACTAGAATTTGTGCTTCCAGGTCGTATCATATACAAACACCACGATAGCCACCATCAGTTGGGGTTAAAACTCAGCAAACTCCTTGACCGAAAGTTGAGAAACGCAAAACAATGATAGTCTGGGGAATTTATCAGTTTCCAGAAGTACCCCTACTGTCTGACACGAGAAAGTGATAGTTCCGGCGGGAGAGACAGATAGCAGTGATGTCCATTCCCATTGGCCGTACGATTAAATCATATCTAGCTGAGGATGGCGGTATTCTGTAACATCTTCAATTAATTAGGGCGGTTACGATTGCACGCCGGTAAGTGGGTGCATCTCATGGCAACTACAACATAGTTCGGCCGTGTTTCGAACGGCAATCTGGAGGAGGGGATTATGGCGAATATATAGGTGCACCTAGTGTTGATCGCTTGTCTAGCTCCAGGTTTGTAAACAAATACTAATGAACTAGCTAGTTGTTCCAATGAGAGCTGTAATGCCGTGGACGATCAAAACCAATAGCAAATCGTCGACCAATTGTCTCTCACCTGATCTGCGGCCGCGCTTTGCGGTCATTTCACTGTTGAAGCAGCTTTGTCTCTGGCTGGTTTAGTGGTGTGTACGCAGGAATACGAATCTTTACCACGCATGTATTAAGAAGAATGAGTGTGGTCAATAGCTTTTTCTCCCTTAGTATCAAACATATTCCACGTATTGTTATGTCCCGTACTGTTACCGACATGGCCGAATTAAAGAAACGAAATCAATTTGTCACTTAGAAATCTAGGTGACTGCGCGGCTCGCTAGGACTGCTTGTTTCTAACACCAACAGGTTACCACTTTTCATTTCCATCAAGTTAAATCAAACTGTGGTATTACTACAAGGCTTGTCACGGGAAACCAAGTGCTCCTTTGTTAGGAAACTGATTAGATTAGGGCGGGAGATACCACCGGATCATGATATGACTCTAGTTGACCTTTGGAAAATTACAGAACCTCTCACTAGAAGATCAGCAAAAATGATGGAGAAACAGTAAAGCCAAATAGCATTTATCGACTTGCCCAAAACTCTCTAAAGTCACCTGATATACTTTACCATACCGATCGGAGAACTGCACAATTATGTGGTCACACGAACTATGTCCAAAGTTACACTATACTCGCAAACAATCATACGCATAATAATTGCAGTTACTGTGTATTCCACCAGAACAAACTAAATTGATTTCCATCCATCCCTACATGACAGCTTGATAAAACCCTTTGAATGAAATTATTGCAATCATGAGACTAAACAATAACCCGTAGTCGTATTAGTGGTTGGTTAGACTAACTGAAAGTATAGTACTTATCAGAGACTATTAAACTTGATGGGATAAATCCTACTGAGTGATCACTCCGTAACATGGAAGCCAAACCAGCGCACTTGACGATTTAAGGCGTGCCAGGCTTCTACTAGGGTCCACGAGACTCATCCAGCCAGTGACTATAGACAGTAATATATGTATCCGTTGGTGATCGCTGAGCTTGGCGACGCCAAGCTCAGCGATCACCAACGGACACAAACCACCAACCTGAGCTACAAACAACACCAATATTCAAAATCATCGGAAACAGTCAGATATGACTGCGCATGATAACAGGTGAAGTTCTTGTGTTAAAACAACTTACTCATCGAACTGATAGTTATTTGTAGCTCACTTCGTGCTTTGCCATACTGGTGGCTATTTTGACTTCCTAGTAATGCTACTGTTGTAGCAACCAGAAGTAGAAACCAGGAGCGCCACAGTCAGCTGAACCTTAGTGAATGGTACCTGTATTTTCTTGTATGTTGCCTAACTGACCGTGTGTTCCCCACATCATTCTCCCTACTTCAATATCGTCATCATATCTGGAAACCTAAGTGGGTAACAATACGTTGCACGATGTATTCCTCAACTTTTCAATGAATGTTTACCGGGGCATACTGCAACCAAGGTGATTGTTTTCAAATGGTAAGTCTAACGCTATCATACGACTGCAGGCAAACACAACGTTATTCATTCAACAACTGCTACCAGACGATGAGCCAGTTAACAATTGGAAATAATTACTAACTGCATTGGGCATAGTCACTGTTTGCTCAATTGTGGGTGTTGATAGCCAATTGCTAGCGCCGGGCCAATGCACTTGACCAATAAGAGTGTATCGGACTTCCACGGTGGGTTACATGACAAAGAAATCCAGCCAATCAGTGATCACATGCAGGAAGATGTGACTACGTGACATGAAAGTGACACTTGTATTTGCATAACTTGACTGCTATTTATAGTTTTCTCTGTAATTTCCAATTCTGATGATTGTATTGATACTCGAGTCAGGTTGCAGCTGAGAAATAGGAATCAGTGAGCCACAACAATCAATGAACTGGTAATGTTTGTCATAACGGAATCAGATCCGCTAAATTCTCGCAAATTCAGGGAACGAATGTGAATACGTACGGTTGAACCTCGAACAAGTTACCGATGGATGACATACTACGGAGTGAATACTTAAACTGTGATTTTACCCGGATTTTCCATGCAAAGTGCTCTGGAATTGGCCAACATGACCAGTTTATTCACAATAGGTGTGTCCATATCGGTTGATATATCACTAACAGTGCCGCAGGAGTACGTCGGTAGGTTTATACGATCAATCAACGGTAAAATGAACCATTTTCAAAGCTTAGCAAATCTCGATATCGGCCAGCCTCTCAGACAGGCAATCTTACACATTTTTCCGCTGGATGTCGAAATCTAACTACTGCTATCGTTTTCGGTACGGGTGGATCCACTTCCGGTGAACTCACTGCACAGACCGCCCAATGGTGATCTGTATGAGAGTTAGTTCTGACATCTGATTTGCTCTCAATATACAGTGACCGAACTTTACGAAATGGCACTCATATAAGAACTGTTGTGCATGGCCCGGTCCCGTTTATGATCATTCGTTGTCCATCCCATGAAAGCGAGCCACTGATTCAATGGCAAGGACCCAAATCTCTATTCAACACAGGAATTGCACGATAGGGGAGATATGTGGGTGATTGCAAGTCGTAACTAATGTGACTGAGTGGGCACATGTACTGTGACAAATACTGACCACAGATTCAGTTTAATTGCAGCATTCTTGATTAGAAATGTCCACTTTCATGACAGTCAGTTTATGTCCAGTAATGAGTCGGAGACGGATATCATCACTTGCGTAAAACGAGAAGTTCAATCTAATGTTAGATGATCGATATCATAATTTATTAGTCTCACCTTTCCCTTGAGTACAAGTGTTATTCACCGTAAACGTTCTGGTTGGAATCTGTATGCCTGCTGTCGAAGTGTTTTATTTCAGTCAGTTTCGTCAAGTTTTGCCAAGTAACGCCAGTTTGCCAATACTAATAAGTTCAGCACATCTTACGAAATAATAAAGTCACAGGTACTGCCGCTGTTAGCCTTTTTCGATTTGTTGTTCAAGAACGTATTCTTTGATGATAATAAACCTCACGGTTATCAAAATAGGTAGATCTGGATGTAGTTTTTCGCAAAAAACAAGCTGATCAGAATTAATGCTGTGTACCAGTTAATTTTTCGAAAATTATCTTGATACACTCGTTCAGCGTCAGAAACGCAATTGAAAAATCAACGTTAGTTACTCACAGAGTTAGTGGACCTCAAACCCAACACACGTAAGTAATCATTAGTATGCGAATAAACCCACGCATTTTGACAGTCACTATAACCTTGTACAAATGTCCCTAAGCAACAAACTTTTAAGATAAATTATTCTCACAGATTACAAAAGCATTCACAAAGTATATTAAACAATGAATCAGTAAACTTAAATTAGTTGGAAATTGAATAATTATTCGGTCGATCAACACAATCTGGGCGGCAGAAATTGTTTGTTGTTTCTGCGACTAACAGAAATGTTGGTTCTGAGTTCGGATACCGATTGGATTCATAGAAGACGTTCACTCACTTCACATCGTTCAGGCGATCTGCCGTTTGCACCCATCCACATTGTAGCAAAGCGTTGCAACCGTTGTATAGTGCACGGAGAACGCCAGACCGCTGAATGACTCCTAGACTTAGCAAACTTCATCAATTGATTTCGGGCCTCTTGCAACTGGCAATCTTTTCCGACAGGAAGCATTTCGAATTTCCGCGGAATTTTTTCTCTCCTTGGAAGTGCAGCGACGGTTTGTCTTTTTGAGTTCTGTAACCTTTTAAAAGATGTTTGTTGCAAACTTCTTACTGGTTCCAAATATGCCTCGGGCATTCTGTACCGCTGACGACTGTGAGCATTGTTTTGGAGCATGCTGGGTAAGGTTTTTCGAGCTCCCAGACAATTGGAGTTGACTGGCCAGCCCTCACTTTGTCTTCGATGTACATGTGAAGAATTCGGTACTAGTGAATGAGATTCTCGGCGTGAGCACGTAGTACGGTGTCGTTTGTGCATTCCAGACAAACGTTCCAGTTCACGTTGAACTAACCGTGTGGATACACTTTCTGTTGTGGTTGTGCTGCGTTCAGTACGATGTAAATCCGATTCATGCCCTCGACGGCCTTCACGAGGTTGTCGAGCTAATGACCTTAAGCCGCGTGAATGGGATAATTCACTTTTGTGAATGATCATCGAACTGTGGTGACCCTTATGTTTTTGGGTAGATAATTTATGGGCAAAGTGATTCATCTTGTCCCGGTTTTTTTGCGATTGATATGCCTCATTGGATCCACCCAAAGCACGCGAGTCCACATTTTGTGTGCTTATTTCACTTTTTCCTTGGGTTGATTGCGGATCCTCATGTCGCCATTCAGGTTCAGCATGTTCGAGGGGACTGAAAATTTGTTCTGGAATTTCTGTCAAATCCTTTGGGACCACTAAATAATATTGCTTGTTTTTACTCAACCATTCGGAAACTTTCTGTTCGGACAGGGCACGATATCCTCGTTGATCGCGGAAAAGCAACTTAAGACGATCTGGCTGACTGTGCTCACGTGCATTGGTGTTAGTCGCCTCACCATTAAACTGTTTCGCTTGTTGCAGGTGTTTTTGCTTTTGTTGTTGTTGTTGTTGTTGTTGTTGTTGTTGTTGAGGCTGTTGCAGCTGCGATTGATCTACTTTTGTTGTGGTTTTGTATGCGCTTCCTAGGTCGCCTGCTGTTTGTGTATTCGAAGATTCAGATTTGCGCCCAGTCGAAGATACTTGTGAACCCATTTGCAATGGCCACCGATGTTTGGGCATTTGTCAGTCACTGGTTCACCTTCCAGTGGTTAGGGTGCATAGCTCTAAGTTCGTAGTTTTGCACATCCAGGGTGGCCAGAAGGCCGTTCTAGCAAGGCTATTCCCTTCAACAATCGATCTTGAAGACGTGGGATATTTAAAATTGATCAGGTGGTTGAGTCATGTGATCCATTCTGAAAGTGTTCTCGTTGGTTGTGCACGCCACTTAGCTGTCCGGCGCTGCTTCGAACTAATTGAGGACCTAAATGGCGGTAATTTTAAATAATCGTTCTAATTTTTCGGCAGAACAGTCGAAGTACTGAAAGCGTAACATAGTTTTCACTTATTCGAATGTCAGCTAGTTTACGATACCAGTTCATTTGTCTTCACATTTCACGTTGAATCTCTCCTCACATAGGTGATGGCGACATCGGCCTTCCAGAAAGTGTGCCTCAAGTTATATCGCTAAGAGATGGCTGTGGTTATGAACGTCTCAGAATTGTATCAATGATCAGTGTTCGTTGAATGGTTTAGAGCTTTTACCTGCCATTTCAAGTCAGAGGTTTGAATCCCACCACCGTTGCCGGCCACTCTGGCAGGAAACGGTAATTCACTATCGCCCGACTCGTTACCACACCTGACCTGTTAGGACCTTATACAATTCCACACTCCGAGTCTCAGCATCGGGTTGCCGATTGTCCGTGATAGTACATTGAGCCTTCAAACCTATGAGGTGTACCCCTGCACTCATGTACAAGCATGTGATGAGTCTTGATAGCACTGTAAGGTCGACAAACCTTACCAAATTTTTTCTAATTTAACGCGTTCGGCAGTCTTGTAATACGTGTGAACCACCTGTCCGTTACTCTAATGCTGGGCGCTACGTGCACAAGTTTATGAGAACGATATTCCCCGCAATCCGTGTGAATAAAAAAGATGATCAGGAGTGAAGGTGGTTTTTGTGTATTCGCGAGAGCGTGGGAGAGAAACGTGCATGAGCGACGGCCAAACGATTACCGTGCTTGGGAGTCAGTGTTCAGTTAAACAACGATGTGCGTTGAACAAGTGAACGGAGCTGGACTTTTCTACAGCATCTTTTTAAACTCCATACTGGAATTATTCCCCGTACATTGTCCAACTGCGCACTAATGAGATTACAAAAGTTGAATTCAGTTAGCATATCGGGACGGAGTTTGGCTCAGAGTGTATAGAAAGCACGATGGACTATGTGGTACACGCGAGTGTTTGATGCTCTGGAGTATGACGACGTCAATTGTACCTCTTCCCTGAAGAAAGGTCGCCTGCGGTGTCCGGAAAATTCCGACTGATTACCAACACTTCCGACAATACTAAAGAGCAAACACTTACATAACGTGAATTCGGCGGTGCTTTCGAATTTTCCCCGACACACTTTATTTCGCGCTTTTTCGTAAGTAGTTCACACTGCATGCAGAAAAAGCCACCCGAAAAGCACTGTACATTGGTGCACTCTTTTACTGAATTCAAAATGTTTTGTTGTCAGTGAAAATAATTTGTTCGTTCTCAAACAGTCATTTACTGGTATATGGCTGAGCCACCTTTGGTTTATATAACTGCATTTACCCGCTAATTCATGCTCGCTATCAAGCATCTGATAGTATCTAGGGCTATGTGGCCTCATTCCTCCCTCAAGCAGTCTTGAAGTCCCCCTAGAGATTTGTATTTCCGCCTTTGATCCGCCTTCATCCCAAGCTGATGTCGCAAAATCCGACTGCGTTGAGATCAGGGTAACGGGCTGGCCAGGGGAGCGACTTTGAACCGTGATGCGTACGAAACTTTTGTCCGACACGGGAACGACATGCAGGCGCGTTGTGGTCCTGGAAAATCGCTCCAGTAGTTATGCCCAAAATCGCAAGATGTGCGGACCAAGGCCATTGGTGATGCTGTCCAGAAATACCAACTTGCTACGACCTTCCGAGCAGATGGCTCCCAAGAAGGGCATTGCTGTGCTGCATTGTTGCTGTTATCATACCGCTTTTATTAGTTTCAGGGAGTACGACTGTGTTGGCTTGTTTGAAGTGCGCCGAACTGATGGCGTGGACCATCTGAATCATATTTTATTCAGAGGGGGAGTCGTTTTTCGGCGAATAGTGTACAAATCACAAAAAGTATTCTACGGCACTTTGTGCAGTAATGCATATAGAACCTGTATCAGAGCAATATGCCGTGGAGTCAGTTTCCTTCTAAAATCATAACTACTTGAAATATACCATTAGCTGCGATCCAAGACATCACACAGAACAAAATAAGGTACAACAGCTAGTTTAATTTAACTCTGTTAGAAACAATTTGTGTTCATATTAATCTAGGACAAAAAAGTAGTGGAAGCAGATTCAATAAATGGGGTGAGAGTATTCTGATCCGCCCAAGTAGCTCTGGTAAGAAGACTTTTCTCTCTGGACCATCTCGTTTCATTATACAAAAAGAAGCAGCTTATATAGAATGCCAGGTGATCGTGGTCATGACCACTGTACGAAGCGCATTGGTTCAGAACGCTTTCCATAACTGATTCTTCCGACTGGCTCTTTTAGTTACGTACCCGGTTGGCTGGTTTCGTCCCGGTTGTTAAAACAACGTTTGGCAGTTCATTGATTGATTTTTGCTCGGTTCGGTTAAAACAATTCTTGGCCGCTGATTAGTTGGTTCCACTCGGTTCGGTGGGAGTGACTGTTGATGGCTGATTGGATGAATTCGTTTCATTTCATCACGAACTGATTGGGTCGTCGACCCAGTTCGTTGGCCCTGGCTTTGCCATCGACATTGGACAAACGGTGACGTGCTGTTTGCTAACGGAACTAGGCTGTCTGTCAATGTGCCAGCCAAAGCCCTCACAGGAAGCTTTGCTGATGACGGGTAAATTAATTAGTTTCTCGATGCAGCAAATATTACAATGAGCCGGGGCAGCGATTTTCCGAATAAGAGTGCGCGTATCCAGTCTGTAAAATCACAGAAGGATGGAAAAATCCATGAACCGAAGGTCAGTAAGTGAATCAACAAGATTCCACATTCACTTCAACCAAAAAGCCAGCTGTTGCAATAAGACAGTTCCGATTGTGAAACTTATTTGTGACGTGCCCATTGACCTTGGTTGATGAATTTCTTCAAAAGCAACATTTAATTACCGCATTCTGGTCTAATAATTGTACTACGTGGGCTAGTTTTTTACTGGTCGCAGCTAAGTAATTATCAATGTAGTACGAATTGAGCTGATTGACAACTCAGAAAACGGGTATATCTGACGAAAGCCTTCCCTGTGTTCATCGAACTGATAATACTACTCCTAACTGCATCATATCGTTGAAGTTCCCCAACAATGATGATTCATAGAATCTCCACGGTATTAAGCACCTGGAATCAAGCCGCTTTTCAACTGGCACAAAACTGCTCCAGAACTGTGTGCTATTCCTTTAGGTTCATCGTACAGATCAAGAGAGCAAATACAGTAAGACCCCTCAATAACGGGCACACATGAGGAAGAGCAAAATGTCCGTAAGTGCGGGGTTTTCCTTCAATAACGGTTTTAGGAGTTTATGAGGTTACTGACGGGAAGTCGAAAGGTGTCCCTATATGTGGGATGTCTTTATTCAGAGATCTCTTATCGAGGAGTTTTATTATATATGTTAAATTACATTCCACACTATTATATCAAGTCCGAATATGTTTCAAATGTAACTCTGGTCAAACCAAAGAATAACTGCACTGTACAATTTGACCTCTAACCTTATCGCCAAGTCAGTTCCGCTCAATTCTTTCAACTATCAACCGCGAGCTTCTGTGACCATTTTTTGGTTGCTACCTCGCAGCGTCGTCCAGTCGAGGGCAGACTGATTAGCAGCATAAAGTGAAGAGGAGCCGAGAACATTGTTTTACTTTAACGTAATAAGCAAAATACATTGAGACAAAGAAAGAGTTCAAGTGCAACTATGCCACTAGCCATGTCACGCAGTCTCCAACCTCTGGTAGGCGAGTCTCGTGGAACCAAACCCGGAAGTCTCGCGCGTCCTATTTGGCCAAGTCCACTGGTCAAGGCTCTCATACCTTTCTGTTATGTTATGGACTGACCACCAACATTGCCATATAATGACGCCCACGATAGTCGGTTCAAGTCAAATTAAGTCAAGAATGCACAATATTTTCCCTGAGAGGGTAGATTTACAGCGAACATTTATCAAAATGTGCTTTGGTGGTTGTAAAACATGATAAAACAAGATGAATTATGAAATCAGTACACTGGGTTCTTTGGTGAAGGACTAGATGGAAAAGTATAACGAACAAGTGTGATCAGGTAAGCTTTGTTCCTAATTCATACATGGTGTTCTTTAGAAACCAACAAATAAATTGTAAAACTTTACGGTTCAGGATTATGTTTGTTCTATTCTTCTACGTGTTGCAAAGTGAAAACTACTGCTTAACTTAGTGATTCGGATCAGCCCGGAAGGGAGCGGGGTAGAGCAGTAGTAACACACACGCCTTCGAGGTGAAAGGGCTCGGGTTCAAACCCTAGGAGTGGCGGAGGATGTGTACCACTGATGAGTTCTAACAAGAGCGGAACTCGAGTCTGGTGATTCTGAGTGCAGGTTGGCCGGATGACCTGAGGTTTGTGCATGAAAGTTGGAGTTCAAAGGACAGTCAGCCACAAAGAAAACTAGTGCGTTTGTTTAGTGGGTGTGAGTCATCAGTAAAAATAGTACTGGACAATCGTTCAAATGCAGAAAAGTGAATTTTGACCACGAAGTCCAATAATGCAGAGTAGAATATTACTGCACGTAGAAATGCATTCAGTGTATAGAAGACGTTCGAGTCCGGCCTATGAACATATCTTCTACGAGGTCCCACAGTGAATTACCATCGAAATCCCCTCTATCAAATCGAGTTGGTGGTCAGATATGAGAGTATATTCTATATATCGTGGTACCGAAAGGGTACCTATACGAGAAATACTCGAGTGCAAACAGACGCTACGGCGAAAAACCGAAAGTGAGAGTGATTCAAAAGTGAGGTCGACGAGAACCTCGGGAAGGTCAGTTTGGTTAGATGTACGCAACCAAGCAAGACGGCGGGGTCGAAGCAAAACGTCGGAAAAGATCATGGAGAAAATAAATCCAAATTGGTGTCCGGAAAACGGTCATTTTCTCAGCACGCTTGAGGTCACTGCAAGTGTTTAATCAACACGAAGCTCTTGACAATCAAACCTGGAAAAACGGCGGCAGAACAGTATAGCCAGTGAAGACACGCGGGAGTGAGTAAATTTGGAAATCATGTTGGTAGGAACACATAGAGACCTCAGGCGGAAGTGTAAAATGTCATCTTTCTTACTGTGAAGACAGTAGCATAAACGGTCTGTCCAATAAGTTCACTGACAGTCTCTATCGGTCGAATTCCGGTTTATACTGCTGACAAAACCGATAGTAGGCAAAAAGAGGTATTCTCCAGGGATTAGAGGAATAATCCAGTGAATCGTGCCTGCCATCGGATGGCCAATGACACCATTATGTGCTACGTTTTTTCTGAGATGACTACCTTCCAAATGGATAAAAAAGTGTGCTGAGATGTTTATACCGTCGCGGAGCTTACGGTTTTTGCGCATTTGTTTGCTACTTTAATTCAATTGGTTGCGAACTTCGTTAAGCGCGGATGCCCACTGGCGCGTTAAAAGGTAACTTCATAACTCATGCGCAATGACCGATTACTGAACTAGACACTAGACTTGTCATCCTTGTCTTCTACCGTCTAATTTCATTCGGCATATTCTCTTTGGTCCCATGATTCTACTCGAGGAAATGTGACTTCCCAGTCATTTAAATAGCAATATGAGGATTAATGATGTTGAATGACAGTAATAAAATACATCATTTCGGTTTTTCACCGAACTAGAGAAGTAAGCCATAAATGTATTACTTTACAGGATATATTATTCCCACGTTCTAGTAGCACCCTTTTCCGACCAACATAATTATATCTTCCCCAGAATATGACGTTAAACCAGTTCTTTCGGGATATCCTTCGCCACAGCCGACCGAGATATTTCAGCATGGAAGTGCTAGAACGTCGATGTTTCCCCACGAAATAAACAGCCACGTAAGCATGCCAATGAAATATCAGCCAAACGGGATAACGTTTTTCAACCCGTCCAGCTCATACCGACAATGAACTGCGAAACAATTCTGTTAAATCTGTTAGTTACATATTCTATAACATTTCTTCACTCTTTGACTTCATTCTAAGATCGCTATTACTACAGAAGCAATATTGCATTGATCGCTCGGCTAGTTTATTGACATGATGCATCGACTATTTTAGGGACGTATCTCAAAAACTAGATTGGCTTGCAAGTTGTCCGGGTTACTAATTAATAAATCTTGCGTTGTTCAAGCTGCTGTGCTTTCGTACTTTCCCCTCCCCCCCCCCACGTCCAAATTATTAGGCTCTCATCTGCGCCTCTAGTTTTAACTAAGTATGCTGATGTCATAATGTTTGTCTCACTGTATAAACCAAAGAGAAATTCAATAACCTATCTGATAATCTTCAAAACAGTGTGAGTTATTCTAAACAGAGTGATCTTTCCCTCAACCTTTCCAAATGTTCAGAACGTATCTTCCCCGAATGACAAATATGCTCCGCACCGACTGAATTCAGTTAACGTGAAACTACAGCGCGAGTGAGTATCATTAAAAGACCACTGATGGTTGAATGTGAGTGTGTGGAATCGTTCAGTGTCGATTACCTCGTCTGCATCGCTAATGCAAGAGGGGCTGTCGGGTAAACGGTGTACGGTGAAGACGGGAGTGGTGCGGAAAGTGTGGTGTGAGTCGTTACTATTAGAGGTGTCTTGAGCCATCTAACATTGCTGGATGTGAACGGCGATACGAGAACGGGTTATTGTTCCTGTTAGGGCATATAAATGAAAATGCAGCATCATCCCAGGACCTGAGGTTAAGCTGTTGTTTTTCTAGTGAGTCATACGCAACGTCGCGTGAAGCCACGAAGTCTTTCATAAGCATGAATATGAAAATTACATACCTTGTTAATGAGCTTAAAAAAGGGTATGTAAGATATACGACGGATTACATGAATACATCAAAGCAGAACTAAAATCTTGCTTCCATGACATGGAGGAAAATACTGGGTAAAGGAATAAGTTTGGTAAAATGCGTTGAGATGTGAAGGAAGATATAAGTGTAGGTTTAAAGCAGAATTACCTGAATTTTCGAATTTGGAAGATAAGACAATAAACTCTCACACATACGACAAAGTGAGAAGGTTAACAATTAACGTCACTCCCGAGTATTCAATAGATTTAACTTTGGGTAAGTAAACGGGGTGTGGAATTCCAGGATCATTCAGAAAAGTGGACTGAGGTTAGATGAAGATACATTCAGAACACCTGGGAGAATCAAGACAGAGGTCATTCAGATCAGATTAGCAGATAGATTACTAAAGTCCTCTACGGTTGATACAGTCGGACAGATAGCTTAGACATCAGCATATTCAATCATATTTCAAGAGCTACGCGAGAGGTTACTAACTGATGTGGAGGTAAAGAAAGGATGAAAGCATAACAGCTCAGAGAACACCGGAGTTACTTATTAGGAATCTGGACGACTTGCAGATCTGTCTAGTGCTTGGGATATGTCCCAAAAAGTGTCCGTTTGCCGTTCCAATGAACTGTGTGAATAACCGAAGGGATGCGGCTTCTATGATGATCGCGAAATGCAAGCAATTCGTTTACTGTTGTCTACCGCGTACATAAAACATTTCAGTTCATATATCGTACAGCGAACAAATAATGTGACCACGGGAAGTTCTGTGGGTCCGACCTTGGGAGATGTGTTTCTGGGAATGATCCAAAGAAAACGGTGATGATATTTCTCAATATTCCCTTTACAGACGATATGTTAATGACAGTTTAAGTTTTTTGAATAAGGAGCGTTTCCTTCCTTTTATTAACACCATAATCTTGCTGTTACTCACGAAGAAGAACGTGCCAACAGTCTACCTTTTTTAGATGTTCTAGTAACCAGACTTCCGGATGGAACGTTGCAACGAAGTATTTGTCTCAAGCAACTTGGGGCGGTTGCTACTGATAATTCTCTAGCTTTGCACCAATGGCCTACAAACGTGGATTATTTCGAACTATCTTCAACAGAGTCCAGTGGATCTGCATCGGTGATCAAAGGCAAAATGGAGAGGAGTTTATAAAAGGAACGTTGCTGGCCAGTGGTTATCCCGGAAAATTCATTGAACATCACCAAAAGCCGAGAAAAGCATGCAAAAACCAATAATGGTCGAGAAGAGCCAAGTTTTTATTATTTTACCATTCAAAGGTGACCACGTATTTAGTCAAATAAATAGAAATCTTAATTCAGCCATAAAGCTTTTACACACAGCGGCGTAAATACATCTGTTGCAGACCTCCAAAAGCTTTAGTTTCAAAAATCACTCAAACAGTCTAACCGATCCTAATGTCTCACACGTTGTGTATCAGTTCATTTACAGCTGCGTTGACACACGTTGGCAGAACGGATAGCTGCTTAGTTCAACAAGTGTCGAAGAACATACTCAAATGGTTGGAAAGATCAGTGACGCAACCCAATGCGGCCGCATAGAATGACGCCAAACCTGCGGATTCTTTAATTGCAAAACACTTAAATGCATCAGGTCACAAGGTTGACCTGACCAAATCTTCCACAGTGGTATTGCGCAATCTCATCGATTCTGTTAGCATTCAGCTAAATGATGCTTATCATGGTGCATCAGTCAGCGCTTTGTGCACAAAGTGGTAGACACAAAATGTTTGTTTGCCTGGAAACTAACCGAACAGACCTCTCTTTCCCCCTACCGAATGCACTGTAATAGCTTTCGATTCAACCCATTCCACTGTATTATTTTTTATATCTGTACGATATATAAACTGAAAAGTTTTATGTACGCGGCAGACAAGAGTCAGCGAAATGCTTGCATCTCGCGACTTATGTCTTCTTTTTGTTCTCATGAAATGGATAAAGAGAACCCATTGCTTCATATTCTTTAGTAACCGCGGTCTCGGAATGAAGTCAAAGGCTGACGAATGGTCATGAAATATAAACGTAACAGATATGACTGAATTGTCGGGAAAATCCCCCAGAACACATTTGGAAAACACAGGTTGGCGAACAAGCTCGTTTGCAGTGATTCTTAATCATGCCAATAAAACACAATATATATGATTAGATGCACTAGGAATACAGTCAACAAAAATAGCGCCAGGGATCATTGTTCACACCTAGTGTGGTACGGATCTGATTGAGTTGTTCAACCACCTAGGGTTAGAGTGAACTAAATAAGATTCAAAACATTATTCTGTTTGAGGTGTTTCAATGGCATGTATATCTCATTTTTTCTGTCAAAAGTAAACATCGAAGCTGCGGCACTTCCATGTTGAAATCTCTCGGTCGGCTGTTGAGTGAGATATCACTTACTCACAAAGCATTTGCTTGGGGAAATGGCTTAACGTCAAGGCTGCTGAAGTAATACTAGCGCCAGTTGGAAAAGGGGGTTCACATAGAAACAAAATTAAGTATTTCAAGTAAAATGCTGCAATTCCGGGTTATTTTTCTGGCGCAGTGTAAAACGAAATGATATGATACGTTGACTGCATTGATTTACTTGTACACAAATATTTCCTGCTGGAGTATAAGTCGGCCCCATAGATATGGCTGATTATCGCCGACCATGCGCAGCAGTTGAATGGTAGCTCTGCAAATCGTCACCCAATTTTTCGTCCAGTACCGCGGACCGTATGTAGTCCGAGTAGTTCCACGTCTCTTTCAACGGTGCTCAACCACGTTTTCAGTTGACCTCCAAGACGACAGCTCCATCCTGTACATGGTGCGGGCACAGTGTTTGTCTGGACGGATCCGTGTCGGATTGTCGGAGTATGTTTCTGGACCACTACAGGTGGTGGAGTTGAAGAAGGACGGAGAGCTCGTCAGTGTCGCAGCATCACCTTATTTCGTCGTCTGATAGCACTTCCTGCCAGTTTGTACGAAGAATTCGGTGCTGACACCAGTGCTCGATCACCTCCACCTAGTATCCACAGCTCGGGGTGGCCGGGTTTCAAGCCCGTATGTAAGCCCGGGTGGGACAGCGGCACAGAAGATTCGAATCTTCTTTCGAAGGTAGACTTTGTTCCTTGACCACAGCACACGTCGAAGCTGAAGAAACACTCTCCTTGTATTGTCAATCTTTGATAGTACTTAGTCCTTCGCTTGACCATTCGGAATCAGAGTTGACCCCAGATATCTGAACGATGGTACATACTTAATCGTCTGACCATTGATGAACGACTGCTGAGCTGACGGCCCAGTGTGAAGTTGAGAAGGCAAACAGACTAATGGATTTTGAGGCGCTCACTTACAAGGGCATGATCTGTGCCATGTGTGTTTCCTGTTACTGCGCAGTGCGCTCGGCACTCCTCTACCAAAGAGGCCCGACGGGATCGCATTAGAATAAGAGTAGTCTGATGCACTGTGTGACCATCGTTTGAATACCAGATCAACAAAAGTCTTTTGGGGGTGCTGGAAGTGCGTGTTGGAGATGATAAGCCTGTAAACATGGACCTGAATCACTGGCGATTTCCATTCTCACAACGTTTCTAAGTCCAAACTTCCCTAGGGCATGGCAAGTGGACTCATCAGAGGGACCTGTTTGTGCGTTTCAGTCTCCGGAGGGGAAGAGTATGTCACTTTTCGAAATACGATTTATTAGATCTTGCAATTTGTCATAGAAGTCATCTTTTCTTGTATTTTTAGCTGCATTTGTCAGTGCATAGATAGCAATCGCCGAAAAGTTCTGGGAAGAGCCCTTGAGGCGTGTCAGAGCCAATCTCGAAGGGATCGGTTCCCAAGAGATCAGGAAGCTGTTGGCATTTTTGCTCAACGAATGCGACACCATGGAGTCCGGAGTTGTCCTCAGGCCCGCTGTGTTAAAGTCAATAAACTGTATCCACTTCCGGAACCTTAACACATCATGTGCCGGAGAAGGGTAATCGAACTTCGGAAAGGCAGGCAACATCTACATGGTAATCATGTAGTGTTCGCATTGTAATAAACTGTCCACCTAAATCCAGTATCATCCCCACTTTTCAAGTCTACATGTGTCTGTTTTCTACAGTTGAGGGTTCCAGCTCGCTGTCTTGTTACCTCAACCGCTGAGGCACGAGGCGCGTCGCTTACCAGGGAAGCCATAGCATGGTCAAAACGGGTAAACTCACAACAATCCATGGATAGTCTTGGGAATAGTGTTACAAAGCGGTGTCCACAGCACCGTTCGGGACTTTTTTGATAGTCTTTAGCTCAGTCCGGTCCTTTTTATTCGAGGATGCAACTCTAGCCTTTGCACATCCAAGTGCAACCTGCAAGTAAGCAGAAGCAACGGCCTTATTTGGAGCGGGCCGCATGCGCCACATGACAGTGCACTCAACAGACTTATGGGGTATTTTAAAAAGGAAAACACTAGTCAACCGAAGACCCACCACGTCCTCAGGCATAGCCGTTGCTCATCTGTGGCCGCATATTCAGTGAGCCTAAGCCCGCTTTACTCAGGACTAACCACCGGTTTGGTGGCCGTGCCCCTATCAGCAACCTGAGGACGGTCCCGGTAGCATACAGCTCTGCTCGACCTCAGCACAACCCAGGCCGTTGTCAGAAAATAACTTATTAATTTATACGTTCCAGCGAGTTGAATCGTGGAACGAAGCAGAAACACGAAATAAAATTATAGTTGTTGGACGAGGACGAAAATACGGTGTCTGGTTCAGTACTGGGTTGGCCCTACACCAAACTTTGTGCTGGCCCTGGCTGAAGCAGGTTACCTAGGAATTTGCATCCCACCAGGTGGACAGATATCGGATGGAGTGCTATCGTAGATGCAGAAGGCGCATTTGGCTTTTGCTAACCTCAGTCACCTGTGGCACCGAAAGGACATCCGACTGTCTGTCAAGAGTCGAGTGTACACTAAGGTGGTTAGGTCTGTTCTTTTATACGGCTCAGAAATATGACCGTTAAGGTTAGAGGATAGGCGAAAAACGCCGGCGTTTGGACATCGGTATCTCCCTAGCATTGCCTGAATATGGTGGGAACACCGTAACAGCAATTATGAGGTTAGGTGTAAGGTGTTGGGAACTAATGGTCATTCATTGGAACAAGTACTGAATTTGGTCAGGTTAAGGTGGCTGGGAAATGCGTGAAGCATACCCATCGACAGACTTACTCGGCCTTCGCTGTTCCCCGAGGCAGGTAGTGGTTGGAAGGTAGGATGAGGATGTCAGTTCATGGCAAGAAAGTATGAAAGCCTTGGCCAAATTGGACGTGTGAGGCTTCCGGTTGGGGTCCACAACGCCCGCCTAACAGAGAGTTGGAGACATTAAGTTATATGGCTAGGTGCCGATGACGTTGATCTAACTGCATTTAATCACTCTCTTTGTCTTTTTAATTTTCGCTTTTTTTGGCTCGGCTCGGATGGCAACCGAAATCAAAGCACAGAAATGCGTGGTTAGTGATTGGATAAACTCAACTGAACTATCTGGTACAGTAATTGGCGAAGGTGGAACTCAGTAACTGTGAGGGAGGCACGAAGTTATTATTTGACGCGGTGTAATGCAACGAAAAGTAAAAGCCTGAAGTGCTAGATCAAAAATAGATTTCTTCGTGTTACGTGCTTTTTATGGACCGATATTCTATAATTTAATTCAATTTTTGACAGCACTATTGGGCACGAGGGCCAACTAAGGCGTCATACCAGTTCAGTTTAGTTCAAATAACTACTAATCATGAACTGGGAGCGGCGGCTTTAGTTACTATCTCTCAACCACAACTTCAGTCGAAAATAATGAAGCAAGCAAGAGTATGAAAAAAATGTAAGAGAACTGGAAGTAGTATCAAGACGACAAAGATAGTTCGCGAATACAAAAGGGTCACTGATTGCGACACTAAGTCATATCCTCCAATGTATCTTACCATTCCTTGAGTCTTTAATTTCCATTTTTGCTACTGACGACGGTGAATAATAAGGAGCTGAGCAAGAAAAGCAAATTTGTAAGTAGGTATTTGTAGGTGCACTTCGACTCGGGTAGTCCAAGCCCGCCAAAATGACCAGTTTATTCACAAAAAAGCGAGTTAGTATTCGTAGAGATACCACTGAATACGTCGGTGTGTCTCCGTGTAGCTGACTTGCGGCTAACATGGAAAGCTAATTTGCAAATACTGCAGTGCTGCTAACTGCTGCTAACTACTACTGTCTGCATCAGTAGTGAAAGTATAAAAGAAAAACCCCAAGGGCGAAAGCAGAGACGTTGAATACCCTGCACAAAGTACTCCAAGAGACTGATAAGATCTGGCGCCACCCATTTTCTTGGTTTGAGACACCGGAAGGTTTGAGAGAGGGACATGGAAAGTGGAGTTCACGTTGTCGTTTCCTGTCAATTCGGGTTGCTCGTTAATACATGCATTGACAAAGGACTAGACTGTGCATTCCATATGACAGACGACAAACAGCCTTCGTTTAGGTACTTCACAACTAGTTAATTGTAGTGTATCTTTGTGTTTAGATAGAAGAAAAACAGGAAACTTGGTAACCCTGAAACTCGCGTTGACCATTAGCTGTCGACATAGTTATGATATGGTTGATTTCACGAGAGATATTATGCTGATAATTTTTATGTTGGTTGCATGTGGTTGGCGATTACGTCACGGTATATAGTGTTGGTTGCCAGAGTCGACTCAAACATCGTACATAGTGTTTGTGGACCTTTTTTCGGGGGTCACGATCTCCTCAGCCATAGCTAATATTGGACCTTAGACATTTATCGGTGGCCTTCCTGTGAATGTGTAGAAAGAAAGGATTCATTTGCATTAGTTGAATTATACAAGTCTATGAAATAGATGGTATTTACAGTTTTCATGCTCTTCCCGGGTCCATAGTGTATTCAGCTCGAGTGCTGTTTCCGTATGCGTCCAGACAGCCTTGCGGTTCGATATGTGTAACTTGACCACAGATGCAGGTGAATCGGTATATGCAACGAGAAGTGGAATACGATGGTGATCTGTTTTTCATCGGTGAAATCAAAACCGATCAAAAAGGAAACAAAATATGGAGAGTAGAAGCAAAATAGTTGGTTCTGATTTCAATTTGAAGCATTCGGCTCACCATACTTGATACTGTTTCCTTTGAACGAAATAAAGAGGTAAATGGCCTTCTTGACTGTTTGTTGGTATTTCCCACTTGTAAGTTCGCGACATATTCAATACAAAAACTCGTCCTTCGTTTGCCCCGAAGTTCAGCAAAACAGCATTCTTTGAAGCACTCTGCCCTATTTCCCGCTGTGGAGATATTGTTTGCCTCAAAGACTGAATTAGTTGTCGGACTGGTGGTTACTATCAGCCTTATTTCGACCACAAATTCTTTGAATTCAAGGTCAATTTTAGGTGACAAGTTACTTGGATTTTCGGATGCTTCATGGCTTGACCTTAAGCAAACAGCGGTTCGCACGTTCTGTTTAATCCAAAATTAGTGTTCTAAATTTGTACGAAGAAATCAACTGCATGTTTAATAGGCACATACGCACCCTATGAAACACGATTTTTTGCTTTAGATGCCAAAGTCGAATTGCATGAAATCGATATGTGTGTAGGTGCGCAGTTTTCGCAAAACCAAAAAAAGCTGAACTGTGCAGGTGTTTATCAAGTGAAACCAGCGAACTATAACACGCAGCATATTTTTTTTACAGTTCCGTGTGGGTTGCCGGATTCGAGGAACATCAGTCCGCATGGTATTTGCATAGTCAATACATTTGTCACCCAGATTACGATCTCGCTGAATACAAAGACCTTCCTGAAATAAACAGTTTTGTTGTATGAGAAAACGTCGCGTCACGCGGTAAATTCCCGAGAACCGAGCAAGAAACATTCCCCTCGAAATTTCGCCCTCCAGCAGGGGACTTTTTTGAGTCCTATTTACTTGCAATTTCTTCTTCTGAACAATACCGGTTAGGGATGTGACATCAATCAGAATCATCAGGCTACTGGGTTTACTGAGTTCCAACCCCGTAGATGAAGTTTTATCCGGGTCAGACAACAATAATTACACGTAATTAAGCTGATTTAGATGGGAAGGTTTCGGTCTCATTCTAAGACGTTGATATTGTTCGCCTGTGGAGGCGATCCGGAGAGGGGTTTATCTACACCTACACTGATAAGGTGGTCACTAATCATGATGCTAGTAAGCCATTTTTGTATCAATCTTTGGTAAACGTTGAGATCACGCATCGCAACGCCAAGTGTTTCGCTCACGAATCGTTCTCAGTTGTTCTCAGTACCATCGAGTCATGACAAGTCAGTAACGACCATTCGATTGAATTTGTAAAGCCGCACTTGGGTCGCGAGTCCACCAAGAAGGAGACTTCTACCCCTGAGGCAAAGAATGAAAACTATCCAATCGAGCAAATCTGAAGAATTTAATCGGAGGACTGCAGAAATAAACGATAACGGCCATTTTCAGGTATGGTGCATTCTATAGAAAGACCTAATTAGATAAGAATTGCAAAAAGGTACGAATTCACTACAAAAGACTCTTACAACTCAAGCGATCCCGACTATTGCTCTCTTGTTTATCTGCTTCCCCCTTATAAAATAATAGTAGTATAATATTTCAGGAAAGGAGTCGCATCCAATTAAATGCTGTCAATAGGAGGTTATCAGTAGCCGCTACGCGAGGACTCTAACCCGGGAAAGAAAAGAGTCAGAGGCCCACCACAATGACCGTTTGAATTGTCGGGGAAGGAGCTACTATATTGGGCAGCAACGTGCGCTGATCATATCGGCCCAGAATACATCGTTCTGAGTGGTATCTTTTATGCACGTCCAGTCCGATCCATTTCAGAGGGAGTATTTATTGTTTCGTTCTCACGGAAAATGTATCATTCCATGTCCTGACTGCTTTGGTGTTCCATTGAAATTAGGACCAAAACCATGAAAATCTCATATTTTATAGTTCGAAGTTTTATTGTTTCTGTAATTTTCTCTCAATGAACAAGTAGTATTAGTAGGAAGAAAGAAGGAGATGAAGCCGACTGAAGGTGGCTGACAATAACTGTCCACAAGAGGTGACTGGTTCCACACTCGTATCTTTGAAAACTTGAAAATGAATGCATTATTCACCGTCCGTCCTTGGTGTCCTAAATTTAATGATTAGCTTGTGGCGGTGAGCTTGAAAATAGGTACACGGTAACGTGAAACAAAATACAAATATTTGTCTGATTTAAGATAATAATAATAAAAATAATAGTGATAAGTATAATAACATCGAACCTTAGCTCAGTGTGCAAACGCTGCTAGGTAAGCCAGATAGTAGATAGATAGACCAGCTCAGCTGAAAGCCCGCTCACCGAAGGCGATGTGGCGCGACTTCGTCGTTTTGAGAACGAATAAGTACCCCGACAATCCAACAGAGAAACAACTGTTATTCCAAATAAATGCAAACACTGATTAGGAGATGTACAGTTTTCTCTAATACCATTGTTCAAACATCCGTATGTAGCACGGAAAGACTGCAAAAGCATGCTCACTGCATGCAGCCTTGTGAAGATTTGTCAAATTCTAGGTAAGAGTAATCTGATGGCATTCTCAAATAAGATCAAACTACTGGTAAGTAGATCAGAACCAATCGGCATATCGTCATCTGGAAGGTCAGAATACCAGATTGGAACAGCCACACGGCAGAGTTCTCTCCGAAATCTTCCCAGTTGGTTGAACTATAGGAACCACCAAGAACCGATCCAATCTGTTATCACTGCCTTCTAAAATAAAAATATAAAATTGTCTCGTCTTATAGATAATTTGGTAGAAATAGTGAGTTTCAGCTTGGGCTGAAATTAGTTGTTGTACACATTAAAAAAGCAATTAGGCGGCCTCTCTGAAAGGATATGCCACGATATCTTAGTGCGCTCAAACGACTATCAAAAAGCAACTTTTCATGGGAGGCATACACCCAACGTGTGCATCTCGTTCGGTGTCAAACACTAGCGCTCGATGCCTAAAACATCATCTTTTTTTGACATCCCGTTAGGATGTTTAGTTGGATAACTGCGTCTCATGCAAACGGCAGATAACACCTAGTGAATGCTGTGAGAAGCGTTAAATGACATCGTAACAGACCAATGGGATGGATCTGAGAAACAGCTGCTTTTTCTGGACGAATTTCACGCGTTGTACCTTTACCTATATCTTCTGTCCTGCTTCTCTCGTCAACCATGAAGGCGTTATTGTCAGTTGTTTAGTACGGCAACAATCTATTCCGATAGCTCCCTATTGTGTTGAAACATGAAACACTTATCCCGTTTATGGGTGCCTTCATCTTTTCCGGTCCGGTGTAATACTACCACTAACTGCAGTCTTTCTCAATGACGTCAAACGAAATTTGTCAAGAATACTCACACAGGTCGATGATTCATTTTACTCAACATCAAAAAGCAGAAGCGAAGTCAATCTTACGGAGCAATGAGTTTTAGAAAGTTCCAGAAAAATTTCGCTACCAAAGTGCAGACGCAATGTTTCTGTTAAAGTTCTCGGTTCACTGGTTGGCAATGTCAAATTTAGATTGGTCAGTCAGTGATTTAGGTGTTGCACGGTTCCTAAAAGGGGAAAGTTTGTTGTCCGTGGTTGGGTTAGTTCGACGGACAGAGTACATTTGAGATGAGTTGGCTGCTTCCTGTCGTGACTGAAAGGTCACAGTCGAGGTCACCATGATTTAGTCTACCATTTTCCGATCACGGTCAGAGTAGCTGAAGTGATTTCATAATTTGTTTTTGTGACCAAAACGATGGGTTTAAAAGACTTATCAACGCTGTTTTCAAACGGATTTGACAAACGGCCTTCGAAGAATTCACAGGTACTTTGTAAAATATCTTGAAGGCTTTGTTGTTCACTTGGCGCTCTGTTTTGGCAAGGTGGGCCGCGATTGCACTAGCCACAATTCTTCTAGTTCTTGTCCACAGCCAAGCCGGTTTGTTTTCCTTGATTCTTTGAGACAGTTGCCGTGTTGTTTTACCTTCATCGCTTGCCGACCATGAGCAAGCAAATGATTAGGCTAGCATAGATGAGGGAAGGACAGGAAGCTTATCTTTTTATATTCATTGAAGTCAATGACCGGCTAGTAAAGTGGACGCCTAGGGTAGCGGCAGGAAATGCACGGGTGACTGCAATTTTAGACAATTACTTAGTGCATTCGTAGCTCACCTTGTCGACTCAGGGTACCAGGTAAACAACAAAGTCTTAGATGGGACAAAGTACGTACCATATTTGGACACCTCAACCGTTAAGCGTTCCAAAACGTGTTGCTTTCCCCGTGAGTAATGACCCAGAAACACGATATGATCTGCACACTCCAAGTCGAAAACTCCGTTCACTGGGAGGAACTCAATTCCACCGCTTGAAAGACCATACAAGGCATTCCATAGAAAAACCGATATTGCAAAGTTGAAAGAAAATTGGGTTATAAGTCAATCTTGCTGTACCCCACTGCAGAGCGCAAAAGTTCATGGAAGCTGGTTGTTGGCCCCAAACCGACCTGACGTACGTCGGTGAAACTATTTGAGGACCGACGTATACCTCTCACGTACTCCATTTCTCAACAAACAGTTCAGCGGAGCGGTTCTATCGGCGGATTTAAACGCCGCTCAAAAGTCTAGGAACACAGAGATTGCTGGTCACCGGAAGATATGACGGTGCTTAGGCAGTTGTCGGAGGGTGCACATTTGATTGATACACCCAGGACCGGCGCAAAACCCAGCCTACCATTTGCGAGCCTTCTCTTCAAGCGAGTGGCACAACCTGTGAAGTGTGACAGACGCAAGAAGCCTCGACGCTATCGATACCATGTTTATACCTCTATGGTTGGCCCAGTAGCCGCGCAACCTACTCTTGAATATCCGGATAACAATCAATTCTCTCAGGGCAAGGACCCACTCAGAATTCCAAACATTGGAGGAAAAATATGAAGATTTCCAGCAAGCTATAATCCACAGTCTTCAAACAGGGCTGTGGGAGGACCACCGAACCCAAGCGACTCATGGTATCCCAAGGCATGGATCACCTAGCGGATTTCGGCCTCTGTTGATCGTTCTGCTGCAGCAGGATATGGTACGTAAATAGAGAAGCAGTTCATAGCGGAAGCCAGCTCGAGGCACCAGATAAATTACGATTTGAAGTGTTTCGTTCAGCGCTGGAGACGCCGCTGTTGCTCATGAATTGACCAATCATTAGCCGTACAGATCGTTTCAGTTACACGTATCTGTTTCCTACCGGTGAAAGGGACGAGATGAAGAAACTTGCGGAAGTTACCCATGGTTGTTACGTGTTCCATCCCAATGCCAGCTGCGACCACCAGACTTCGTGATGCCTACTGAGGCTTGCCTTCTGATTCTGTCTAACGGTCAGGAGTGAACCGTTGTGCTCACTGCTAGCCGGGATTCACCGTTATGCATCTTGAAGACACAGGGAGTAAGCAGAAATCCGGGGTCTCACAAGGCAACGTGTCAGACCATAGCTCATCACTCAAGAAGAATATAGTGCAATCCTAGTAAGTAGTCAGTGCTCATCAACGTTTTCGAGTGGATCGGTTGCTAGTTCTTCAGCTAGGGCTTTTTGAAAGTCAAATAGACTAGGAGATTGATCTAATTTGTCGTAGTATAAACAACATTACATCGTACGCTTAAGGTGTCCACCGAAACCGAGAGTAGCTGCAGTAAATGCATGAAGTTCAGTACGATCGGTAGTCTTAGGTGCAACTCAGCTATCTGTAGCCTACTACCAGGTAAAATACTGGCGATTGAAGAATTTGAAATTCATATTGGCAAGGAGAAGACTGTAGTCCAAACACGGCGATAGAAGCCTCCCCCCATGGTTCGAAAGATAGAAATCCAGCCTTAAAAGGCCTCTCAGGTGCATCTCATTCGACGACAGCCGTTCTACTCTAGCACACATAACCCTGCCTAAATCACAGTATCAGCCCGGTTTGCTTTACGCAGAAGGCCATGCAGCTTCTGATAGAAATCGCCTTTGTCTGCTTCTGATCTACAGTCAGGGAGTAAGCCGGCACAAAAAACAAATGACGTTTATCGGAACGGCGACTACTCAGTTCTTACTGCACACAGCTGACTGTCGACTGAGATCCACCCTAACAGGACGTCCTCGGCCCTAGACCCCAGAGCTACTCCAGTGCCCGCCTGACCAGATGATGCAGCCTCAAGGTTTCCGGGAAGACGCAGGTATAACCACGCAAGAGCATCAATCGGGTGATACAGCTTCAGCTTTGTATCCGAGGTTTTTGGATATAACAATAAAGATGGCATTAGTGTCGAGCGTACTGGTCGAAGCCTTCTCTTGTCCGATGAACATCAGTGTTTTCAAGTTTAGCTCTATTGACTTAAATGTTTATCGAGGACGAAAAAGTTCATCGACCGGCGTTCGATGGTTACTATGTCTTCGAATATCGGTTTTAGTAGAAGAAAGAGAAATTGGGCCTGGTTCTGTACCTGATGTACTGCAGCCAGTGCAAGCAGCCAGGATTCCCTTCGGACAAGGACTACATGAAAGAGGGAGAGGAGCACCATGAAGGATGGTTGAAAGGGGGGTTGAGTGTGACGTGCGAATGTTCACAAAATGTTGTGGTATAGGCACCGGAAGACAACAAGTAATATCCATATTGGTCATCGGAAATGTTGCGGGCTGCTTTTCTACTCGGTCGCTCAATCCAGAGTAAGCGTTTTTGTTCGAGGATGCACATTTAGCCTGGGAACAATCAAGGGCGACCTGCAAGGTAGCAGGAGTGTTCTAGACGAGCCGGTTGCCGGTTGTGCAGTACGACACGGGGCGGTGGCTACATTTAGTTGGGAGCCACATTCGTCACGTCATAGTGCTGTTCTCAGATATAAGTGCTGTTTCAAGAAGTGGCGCTTGCCAGTCGGAAAACCCACCACATTCTCCAGCACGGCCGCTGCTCGCCTATGGCTGTTTATCTGGAAGGCCTGGACCCACAGTGTTCTTGATTAAACACCCCTATCCGCGACTCGAAGTTACCAGCGGTGAAGTGCAGCTCTACCGTTCATCTGAGCTTGAAAGGAGACTTTCTAGTGTAGTTCAAATAAGGGTTCGAGTGTCAGTCAGTATGATTCTCTCTGTGTTGTGTAAAAGTTGCTGTGCTGTGTTTCCATTCGATTTTTTGGATAGCCGAATGCAGCTCGCTGATATTATGCCCCTGAGTGTGCTTCTCACTCACAAGGTAATTTGTTGTGTGTTTCATTTTATTAACATGAAGTCAACATATTTTGTTCTAGAAACAGCGGTCCATGGATTTGTGTAATTATGACCTGAATTCCGTAACGTAGACTCAGCTGCGTTTGATCAGATCGTTCTCCACACTTCCGTTAAACGCGACAACTAGCCACCATGGAACATGATTTACCCTGATTCAGAAATAAGAGTGCCCAATACAAACCAGTCACATTTTCCCATCCTACAAAATGCAACCAAAATTGGTCTTAGAGTTCCCATGACAAAATGACACCATTTGATTGCAAAAATGGTGCAGCGTAACATTTCAATCGGTTTTGTTCTTTTTGTCTACACTGCTCTCCACAGTCCAATGCTGTTCATCAGGAAAACATTGAAGAGGCACAGACTGTGAAAGAAATATTGTGCCTCCTCAAATCCCTTACCTTTTGAGCAATTCAAATTTATTTGCCGATTGTTAATTTGAATTCATAACTCCTCGCGCCTTCACATATCGAGCCCATACACGTAGATTTCTCTGATTTTTCCCCACCACAAGTAAATATCCAAGGTTGGCTCACTCCGTTTGGAGAGAAACAACGAGGATGACTAAGCTCAGCGATCTTGAAAATACTTCTGTAATAAATCTTCTGTTCGCGTATAACGCGTGTTCTTACTCGAGCTAGTGAATGTTTTCAGCTTCGATAGTTGCGCGCCATTAGCAGTCAGGACATATTTTGTCCTAAGGTCCGGTTCTTGTGCATCTAGTTGTCAATGTGATTCTCCGTATCCAATTCCTATTGATTTAATCGACAGAGAGAGATACTCTGCGTGGTTGTTGCTGAAGACAACACGAAATGAACACATTCAGATTAGACTTTGGTGCTTAAAACTTCTCAACTTTCTCAGACTGAGGAAATCCGTTAACGCTAGTCAGTTTGTCACTAACAGACCGTGCCTTCTCAAGTTCACATGGAAAGTGCACCATAACGGTAACTCATTGTTATTGAGCTTCATTGAGAGCATTTTACTCCAACCAAACTCACACAGCCTGAAGCTCACATGGGGGTTCAGTGGAACCCAACGATCAGTCCACCATATTTAAATGAAACCTGTTTATCTCGCAAATAAAATATAACTTCTAGGCGTTTTTGTTGTTTCAAAGTACTGCAGATCTGGCAATTCACTTTCATACTGAAATTTCGACACTGTCAGTGGAAACAATGAAGCTTCCCGGTTTTGTTTGCCATCTTACTGATAATTCATTTAGAAGGAAAACGAATGCAGGTGCAGATAAAGTAAATGAACAGAAAAGTGAGAAAATTGGAAAATATGCAATTCAATGGAGTGTTTTAAGTGTGAGTGCAACAAGTATTGAGTTGAGTGATCATGAAACCATTGAGACTGTACCTATCAAAAGTTCGTAAGTTGAATCTCAACCTGACTGTTTTGCAGAGTCTTACAGAGTCAAACCAAATAGAGAGTATTTCTATACGTTTTATTCCCTACGAAATTTGCGTACTTTACTCAACCTCAAAAACAATTCCCTCTTTAAAATACACGTGAACTCTTTAGAATGAGAATTCTCCTCACCATCGTCATCGTCGTACAGCTATTGACTTTAGGGTCTGCATTGAGAGTTGCCTCACTCATAACTGTTGTGAAAGAATGCACATTTGAGATGAAAGTATTTCTGCAAGACAAAGTGAACTTGACAAACACTTTACCAGGTTAGTCTAGACCATTTCCCTTCTGCTTATGTTATCACAATGAATTATACATCGAACTACCAGAACGGAATGAATGCTCGTCCAAAAGGCTTCGCATTCTGTCACCACAATCCGTTTTTTGCAACAACAAAAAAGGTTGAAAATGCCGTGATAAATATCTCGTGAGTTTAGCAAGGAAAAATACTCCTAACATATGTATCTAGATTGAATCTTTGAGGTTTATAGATAAACTGACGTCACTCGGATGGGAGACTGGTGAGGAAAGGGGAGACAGAAAGTGCTGCAATGAATTGACCGGAAAAAAGTAGGAAGAATTAGACAAAAGGAGTGTCCGTACGGAGAAAAGAAATAACAATAAACGATAATAGTAACAATAACAATGTTTACCATTGGTATCAGGCAATCCAGCAACTTTCAGGAAACTCACAAAATTTCACCATACAATAGCCATCTGTGAAAGATGATGGATCAGGGTAAAAAATCACGTGGCTAACTTTCTCCACAGATAACAGTGATCGATTTTGTTTTGTTAGATGCAACACTAACCTGTGTCCATAGATATAGTCACCTGTTTGATAGGTGAAGAAGGCCTTATTTTCTGCTTACACACTGACAACAGAAGAATTCCAAAATATGCTTTTTATTATTGATTCGTCACATTTTTCACGATAATTGGTGTTGTAATCAAAATCCTGTGATTTACTTACCCCTTGGTGTGCAATAACGCGTTTTTGAGGCTTCTGAGTGAAGGTTTGTTACTGACCTTGAAGCCGAATTTCTTTGGTTTTGAGGTACGTTTTGGCAGGTTTGGGAAGTATTGAATTGACCCTACTGTTAAAAACCATTGATCTCCGTAGGGTTTGAATCCACACCTAGGAACCACTGACAGTACTAAAACATTGGCGGTGTTCACTCTCCGGGGTTACCGGATTTTAACATTTAAACGGCTTTGCTTACTGTGAGCCCGAAGACAAGTGGTATGAAAAAAGTCAGAGTTTTGCAGCATATATTCAACCAAAGTGACACATTGGAAACACCTAGGATGAAAGATGAGAACAAGCTTTTAGTTGCTAGAATCTTGTATTTTACCGCCACCTGATAGGTACGAAGCAGCGAATTGGAAGGATTCTGGATAACTTTGATCCTTATTTTTCCTTCAGGTGCAAAAAATAATTACTGTGATTATATTCTCAAGATAAATAGTATGGCAATATGCAAACCCAATAGTCGGGATCAGTTACAGTTAACCGTTTTTACGGAACCATATTTCCACGTTATCCTACATAATTATCTGCTAGGCAATTAATTGGGGGTGGAAATCTTCCACTGCCCTCGGTGAATTTCTGTCTTGTATTGGGACGAATGCATTTGCGTACACTTTTGTTCACTTCTTGAAATAAGGTTTGCCGTGAAAGCATGCTTTATGTTTACGCAAACTACACCTAGCCCACACGCTATGAAGTACTGAGTTCATTAGCGTACCCCCACTTGCATCAGGTCGATAGTTTGACATGCCGAGAGTAAGAATAACAAACCTTTGCTTATTGTAAACTGTTCTGGCGCTTGCCGATAAGTGGTCACACCGGCTGTCAGACCCCTTGGAATTTTGAGTCTCAAGGTCGCAGTCAGGGTCCCCAGTGGTTGCGAGTCCAGCAAATTTTAAATTAATTTCGCAAGCAATACAAAACAACGGGAGTGAGACCCGAAACCAAAGATATATTCAACTAATCCCGAATAATAATATCGCGGTTCTGATTTGATCTGCATTTTTCTAAACACGTGTTGTTGTGTACCCTAGAAATAGGCTGATGGACCTGAGCTTGCCTGATGTGATGGATGTCGGTTGTAGTGAAGTTTCTTCTGGGTAAAACTGTGCTCGACGGTTTTTAAAAAAGGCAACCATTTGAAGGCTAGTACACTCGGTGTCGAAAATAAGCCGAGGTTAAGAGCAGAGTATTGGAAACGGGAAATATATCATTAGCTAAAACAACAATGATAGCCGAGCTGCAGTCCTTGAGACTTGCGCTGTCCCAGTCCCCGGGCAGACCTCCTAGGACTATTCTGTTTGTTCAGGTGGAAAAGGGTTCAAAGAAAGATCAGAATTGCTTCATGATTAGGGTCTAAGAAAACCCCTTACATATTGGTTAAGGAGATATGACAGTTCCTCACCGAATAACATTCATGTATCCACATACTTCTTTCGTCCGCTTGGTAATACTGGTAGTTCGCTTTCTCATATTTCCCTACTTTTAACCAACGATATTATGACGGGAGGTTTGGCTGGAAAATCACGACCGGAACCGCTGCAGCCAGTGCCAGGTGAGTGGTAGAATATATGTTTAAACCGAATAGGAATTCATCCTATCGGCTGGGACTGATTATAAAACCCCATCGGATTTTCTTCATTTATTCCGAATTTCTGTTAAACTTAGCAAAAGAGTGATACATTCTAAGATCACACTTAACACGTGTATCTCAGCAATCACAAAGAAACCTATTCTGGCCACTTTCATTCTGTGAAGTCTCTCCCTGAGTAAATTACATCAATCGAACTGTAATTGTATGTTAAAGCGGACACGAGGATTTTTAAAGTTTTATAATGACCATGGGACCAACTTTGCTATTGAACAATGCACTGATTTGGTTAACTGAATGACAAACAGTCTGAGAAAAAACGTGGGTAATTTGACACGGTGCTCTTCTAGAAATCAGATAACTACTTGAGAAACTGGATTATGTTAAGTCGTAATAGATAAAGGCATTTCAGTGACGTAAACAAGTTTTCTAATTTAAAGAGTGCTTGCGAAAACTAAATTTTTGACTCACGCAGAACAATTTGTGCCCTCTTTCAGGCCTACATAGAATCTAAAGATTACCTTAATTTATTTTTACTTTTCTGCTACTAGCCCCCCTGGTGAGGATAAGCCGGCTTCGTGAACGTCTCTGATTGCAGCTTCCTATGCTGGGCGGGGCGCCATAGGGTGGATAACAGCGAGAGTGTAGTTGATGTGATCACGAATTTTCCTGAGTGTACGGCACAAGATGCTTCCCCAAAGTCACTCGGCTTTTTTCGGGGATACACGTCCAGCCTTTTTACAACCAAGGGAGAGCTGTAAGGCAGCAGCGTGCTGATGTATGATTACCGGCGGCTCCTTAGAAGCACGTTCGCTATTCGACTGGACTGAATCCAACCCAGGTGTCCAAGCAGCCCTGTTTGTTCGACCGACTTCCTTCATAGCCGTTGGATTATACGGTCAGTCTCACCTGCCCATTCAGCGGGAATTGTCTTCGCATGCCAACACTGTCTGATTGAGGTTTTTGGATCTCGGTTAACCGTAGGTCAAGCGGTTTCCCGGGATTCAACCGCCGACGCAGGCTGCGGCTTCATTGAGATCTGGGTATTCGATAGAGATCAAAGAGATGGAAGATACCCTAAATGCATAACAGTCCACGAACTCAGAGGCGCTTATCTCATCAGACACCCCTTACAACCCCAGGTTTACCATTATTGTTACTTTTATTTTGTCTATCATACTCTGATGCCATTTGTTTAGCGGAAGGAGTGAAAATTTCCTGGTTGCTTTTTAATAACACTGGATGACCTGATGCTTCAGAGTATGCATTGAAAACACGATAATGAAGACCAGATAAGGAAGTGTAATCAGGCATGCTCAGATACTTAAGCACTCAAGCCAGATAGCACTGTATCTGCTTCTACTTTTGCCATAGATCAGTATAAACCGCGAATAGTTTAGGTGCTTTTTGCTTATACTAGAAACTTTGTCAAGTAGAAAAAACCTTTTTCCAACAGAAGAAATTCTAATTCAACAGATCGTGAAATTCAAAACATTTACTCTGGATTTAGTGTTGCTTTAGAGTCAGATTTGACTGGTAATGATGAATGATGGTGCTGGGTGAATATGGCACGGAACACGTACAAGGATTATTGATGGTGCACGTTTTTGGCACTTGGGTTCTATGGCTTCATAAGTTAAAATTAGTGGTCTATACGCAGGATTCATCATGACTGAAAACAGTAGCAAGTGTGTTTTTATTTACTTTTTAGACGAATTCATCCGTGTACACAGTAACAGACTTACTGAGCGAGATATTCATACGATTGCTGAGCTAGTCAAAGATCAAAATCCAGACAAAAATAGCCGACTATACCACCCGGTGAAGCAACGGACACTGATAAAATTTTCTTTGTATGGTAAGTTATCTTATTATTGGTCAACACACGGATTATATCGTTTGTACTGGTGTGGGAGCTGATTGTTTTGAAGACTTATTTTGTAAATTATTAGTTTAGTTACATTTTAATTATGGTCACTCATAAATATTGACTGTGATCCCGAAGAACAAATGCTCAAGTACTTTGAATTGTTCTCTCTCTCTCTCTCTGTCACAGGTACACACAAGCACACGAGGAAATCTCTTTGTTAAGTTTCTCCATCTATAAGAAGAATTGTGAGTCATTTGAGAAGATTATACGCAGACAAGACAAACACTGAAGATGTTTTTCTTAGTTACTTTCTATGTGTGTGCGCGCATGTGAGAAAGACAGAGTGGGAGGCGATGACGTCATTATTGGCAGGATAAGTAGAACTAAAGATCAAACACTGTTGAAGGTTTTCAGCAGATTTCCTTTCAACTATCAAGTACGATAAAGTCCGATCGAGAGTTTTCGAAGCGAATGTTTTCTCTTGGAGAAGAAACTGGGGCGAAGTGAAATCGGTATTCACCGACGGAATTACGACTTTCATTGTTCACTCTCGTTCAAGAAGTGGCTGAATAAACTACGCACAAAACAATGAACCCCGCTCCATAGAACCTATTCTCTTAGTCACTATTCACAAAATCCCGCGTTCAATAGCGTGAAGCTTGAGTGAAACTAGTCCATGTATCGGAAATTCCATCTCTGTGAAATGAAAGTGAACATGGCATTTTGGAACTTTTTCGCTATTCATCTGTCTCCAAAGTGAGATGTATGTTGCGCGTTTCCAAACGTAGTTGTTTGGGTTATCTGGCCTAATAAATCACTAAACATTTCGTAAACATCTCATCGTTTACTCTGAGCTGAATCGATCAGTCTGCCCGCCACACTACACTACTATGCCCATTAGCTCGATATCATTGACGGTTTTGTGATTTATTGAACCGTGAAGCTAAGCAATATGGCTCGCTATTGGCAATGCATATCCAGTCAAGTCAGGAAGGTCACTGATTTGGGATCAAGCAAAGTTCAAATTTTTTTCTCCCCAGAATTTGGATATTCTGTAAAGACACGTCCTTTTACTTTTAAAAGCACCAAAAATAGTTCGCACTGCATTGGACATGGCACGAAAAACATGGGGCCTTACCGTTCATTGCGTAGTAGTTACAACGAACTATGAATGCGGAAGAAAATACACTAGTCTTCGGTTATTCTATATGCATTTCTATAAATGACATGAAAGTGTTTTACTACCGTTTTTCATATTATCTGTAATAAGAAGAATTAATCACAGCCCTGAACAAGTTACAGTTTGAGAGTCAAGATGATTGTCCCGATTCGGGGTTGAAAGGGAATAACGAACAATGGCCGTACTTTCGAATTTGTCCGTTACTGATTTCCGCTGAAGAGCCGTCCTCAAGGTCACACTGAATTCGAAAGACAGTACCTGGCTGCGCCCAGGGTAGTTGAAGTGACTTTGAAAATAACTCCTGTGAACCAAATAATCCTTTGGTCCACACGGTCGTGAACACCTCTTTCGTCACTAACGCGGAATGGACCGGTCGTATTCAGTGCACTTTGAGCAACATTCTGAAGCAGTCGTCAGTTAACTAATGCACTTTATCCACAAGGCTTTCCACGACTACACTGGAAATCGCTTTTCCCTTCGTCATCATCAACCAGACCTCGTTGGTCCCCAGGATTCTGCCAAATTCCAGTTTAAAGCACTGGATCCCCTTCAAACAATTCATGAGGACAGAAAGATGCTTGTGTAAAAGTTGTCAGCATAAATTGACAAGTGAAACGAGCTAGACTGAAAACTCAAAACTTTGTTTGGTGGGAAGATGGGAGGGGGCTGAAAGGAGAGGTCAGTTTGGTTAGTGCCAAGGCAAACAGACTCTTAGCGTCAGCCGATTGATACACAAAGCTTTGGCTGATGCACGGTTATAAGCTTCGTTTAGCTGATTGCAAATAGCTCCGGTTTGAGATTGCGCAGTTCCAATCTGAAAGAGTTATCTTTGCGTCATCGATTTTCACGACCATTTGGGTATTAGCTCCGACACTCGTTGAGCCAAGCAGCTATCAATTCTGCCAATGTTTACGTCATTGCAGGTTCAAGTGAACTGTCAGACGTACGAAACAAGGATCTTTGAGACGGTTGGAGTGACTTCTGAAGCCTAAGCTTTTGGTCGTGTACAGTAGACACAGTGATGACTGACTTTAGATATCTAGTTAATTGGTTATGTAACTGGTCACACTGAATGGTATAATGATAAAAACTTGCTTCTTCTCGACTGTAGTGGCTTTTTGTGGTTTTCCAAGCTTCCGGTGTTGTTCGGTGAAATTTTTAGGATAACCGTTGGTCAAAGTCGTTCTTCTTAGGAATTCTTCGTCATTTTGCACTTGATCTGTAGTGCAGATTCGAAGTGCTGCGTCGAAAAGTGTTCGTGATAGACAACAGTGAACAGAACGTTTGCATCTCGCGACTTATGCTCTTCTTTCATTCTCATAAATTTAGGTTGGTAATGTATTCAACTATGTAGCTCTCACAGGACGGACGGATAAGTGAGCTTGGGAGAGATAATCGCTAGTAATTTATTCTTGAGATTCATGAATACCCTTGATTAGTAGATGAAGTGGCTGCGCATTCCAAAAAGGGCACTGGTGCGAGGGACCGTCTGTCCCGTAAGTCTCCTAAGGAGTTCTGTCTTATGGAATGAGTTTATTTAATGTCCTTATTCCAGATTCATTAAGCGTTATGTGTTTTGCGATAAATATAAGGATAACTGGAATACATAATTTTATTAAGTATAATAATATCATTGTTATTATATCACTGTCCCACATTCTACCGTCGTTTAGCACAACTAAGTATCTGATCAATAAATAATTTGGTTCTCAAAGGGTTTAAGCTTTCAAGCTGAGTAACTACTGAAACCTCATGTATGTAAATTTACATACCTTCATGCAGTTCGAGAAGTTGTCATGAGTGTACCATAGTATCTAATGCAAAATGCTGTTTACCAAGTCAGCCAAAGCACATTCGGAATTCAAGCGGCAGTTTGTAAAATGGTACGATGCAAGAGCATCAACAGTACGGTGCTACCCGCAGCAATCCTCGCGCGCTGCTCTGGTCCAACAGTTCAATATAATCGATGAGCCCAGTGGATGGGTAACATTATATTTCCACCAGAAGACAACTTGATGAGATACGTTGGACCTAATGGCTCAAAATCATAACTAGCATCAGAAAAGATTGTGAGACCTGGCGAGATAAAAAGGCAAGAAATGGAAGCAGTTACAGTCACAGGAAAAGTTTGCCATTGGCAATACTGGTAGCCGGCCGACTTTGGTCAACAGGTTAACTAGTAATGATAGAGAACAACTAATCTGAAACTAAAGTAATTTACCTATTTATCGAGACGAATAAATCAAAGCATGTTACAAATCCCCTGGAGTCAGCCAACTTTACCAACCAATTTGATCAACTGAAGCGCATTGGGAGGTATCCGATGAGCTTGGGGCGCAACTGGAATTAGAGTCATGCGTTCCAGCATTGGGGATGGGAAAAATATGTCTGTTCCCATACTTCCCTTCAAAGTGAGTGTTCACCACATGCTCTGTAAAGTCTGAAGCGATTAGTGTACCTAGTGTACGGATCCTCGTTGGGTTTTATTCTCACGGGAAATTCGTGCAGCTATGGTGCTAACACCACGGTATGGCTCAGCTCTGTTCATCCGATCCTTAACGTTGCACTTCTGTGTTCTGGTTTTGGTTGCTACCTTGCAGCATCATCTAGCCAAGAGCATAAAAATAGGAGCATAAAATGGGGAGTTGAAAACAAAATAATAAATGGAAATCATAAATAAAAAGAAAGAGGTCGAATGAAAGTACGCCACTGGCCACGACACACAGCCTCATCACTAAATATTTTCAGCCATTTGGCCGGCAGGTATCGTGAACCCCAACCTGGAAGTCTATCATGTCCCACTTGCCCAAGTCCACTGGTCAACGCTTTCATACCTTTTTGCCGTGTCACGGACTGACACCTTCAACCTAACTTCCAACCACTACCTGTCTCGAAGACCAGGGTAGGTCGAGTAAATCTGTCGATGGGCTTGAGTAACACATCCCAACCACCTTAACCTGTTTAGATTCAACGCTTCTTCCAGTGTCCGTCCTAAAATTTGAAACCCGCGAGACTTAACAACAGAAGCGCTGGTACGATGCTCCAACCATATTTGCGCGGTCCTACAGAGATATCAACGTTCAAACACCGATAGTCTTCGCCTATCTTCTACCGTTAAAGGCAGTGTTTCTATGCATCACAAAGGAACTAATCTAACCGCCGCAGTATATCTAGACCGACAACCGGATATCTAGCCGGCGCCATAGATAGCTGAGGTTGGCCATCGCGGTCACAGCATACGCGACGTTACTTCATCCGATATCTGATCACGTGGCGAGACGTTACTGCCCAAGTAAAAAAACGTACCCACTTTAGCTGGAGCTTCCACTGCTAAGAAGAGGTTCGCTGCAAAGCCACCCCATTCATGCACCAACATTTTGCACTTTGAAGGTGCAAAACGCCTACAAAACATCGCTACTCTGTTGTTTAGGCTATCTAGGGGTGCTTGCAACTTACCAGGATCTCCACCTATTCCAAATCAGACAGTTTACAGCGTGAGCCCAGATCGATACCGCTATTCTCACACTGGGAGGGGACTATCTCAAGAATCATTTCAATTACAAAGCTGAAGAGGACGGACGCTAGAGGGAAACCTTGACAAACACCACATTCCGAGGTGAACTCGGGTGAAAGATCGCCGTAGGCACGAACTCGGCTTCTCTGGCTAACCCTGAAATAAGGCAGCGTCAAAAGAACTCTGCGATCGACTGAATTGAAAGCCGCTTTCAGAAAAAGCAAGACAAAAATGGTGGGCCTGCGGAAGGTGTGCTTGTGCTGGAAAATTTGCCGGAGAATAAAGATGTGGTCGATACAAGGCCGTAGGTATCTGTACACTTCAGGATTAATGTTTTTTCATGTCCCTTGGTAAGACACCCCTTTGATTTAGCGACTTTTGAACGAATATAAATAATACGCACCTTCTTTCCAAATATGCCTACACGTGATCACGTGGTGTGACAACACAAATCTTGGGAGAAAACCCTCTGGACGTAAATTTGCCTTCTGGTTTGGGATTGTTCTGGAACTCCACCGGAGATCTAAACGTGATTGGTGGACTGTTGCGAACTCGTCCCGTGCTATCTGCTGTTTCCTATTTCTATTGGGCGTATTCTTGTCTCATCATCTAGCTACACTCCTCTGCCTAATGCAGCTGGTTAGTGTCATCTTAGATAGCTAAGACATTGAGTTAATGTACCACATAAACTGATTAGTGCACTACAATGCCCACCGAGTCTGAAACCAGCTTCATTTGTACGCGTACATCATTCACAAGCTTTGGATAATAGGAGAAATATAATCCTGGTGAGCTGTTTGGACGCGATACTTACCAAACTAATTCCACTGTGGTTTTCACAAAAGGATTTGTCACCTTCCTTGTAAATCAGTACAATCACCGATTCACACCATTCCCCAGGAACCTGATCACTATCTCAGATTGCCCGGAGCAGTTTTATTAACTCCGGACTTTTCGCCGCTGGGCACTTGGTCGCTGGGCATTTGGTCGCCAGAAATTTTGATAATGGAATCGTACTATATTCACTCGAGCGTCAAATGTCACACCTTCAGAAAGTAGTAGAAATCTAATCCCAAACCTCTTTTCACTGGTTTTCAACCTTGAAATATAACACCCCCGAAGTTTCACAGTCAGTAAAATGTTCCCATTATCAACCAAACCAACCCCAGTCTCGCAAAAATAGCCCCCGATTGGCGACGACTGATCTCACATGTGACTGGTCAAAATAAGCTATCCATCCAACTGATCGATTCGGGGTCAACCACTTATGTATCAAAATTATCTCACTTCATAGGGCAAGTACTGTTCGGTGCCAGAAGGACAGATTTATTGAAAAATAAGACCCAATAAGTAATTAAAAAATGGAATGGAGGACTACGATTGGGCCCTGCAAGACTCAGAGGTGACATCAAATAAAAGACGGAAGCCATATTACTATTTGTTAGTGAGTATTATACGTGGTCATAAATGGAAACATTCATATTCAGATGCTCACGGATGGATATTTTACAGGGGAAATTAGAAATGTAAAGACAAGATTTTTTATGTCATGTTACTAATGCTGTGCTCTTTTTTGTTTTGCACCACACGTTTATAGAGTGAGAGACATACAGCTGAGGCAAATATGCTCGTAATAATTGTAAAGAATACGAAAATATTTGCTCCAGAACGGAGCTGATTATTTCTGGTCAAAGAAAAACGAAGCAGAGAGCAGAAGGTTGTTTTGTAACCTTATTCGGTTTGAACTAGTTGACAGTTTTATTTTTCCCGGTGAATAGCTAGTATAAGACATTCTCCAGTGTTTTCTCTTTCAGCGTGTACAAGTGATAAAATGCCTAAATCTCTTTCCTCTGCATTTCGACAAATAGTTTGGGTAATCTGAAGAGCAAGAACACCCATACTTGTAGTTTCGTCACTAAATGTCCATGCAATATTATTTGAATTTCAACCAAACATCCTCTGGAACTGCATCAATAATAACTGATAGATCAAACACACGTGACATATTCTGCAGATCTGAATGCTTAAGGCAAGGTCAGCAAGTCATTCAAAATACCCGATACGTATACGTTGACTTTTAGCCAAAAGGCAAAACCTGATCAATCCGAGTAGCTTTCGAGTTCACATTCCTGTGAGTAAACCTTTCAGAATGTCAACGTACTTCAATGTCAGGAATAGGTGAAAAGGTTTTCTTCCTGTCCGATCGACTTTGAACGTCTAGGAGTGCAATTTATTTGCTTCCTTGATAATGTGCTTTGGTCCGTATGTACTGTTTATCCCGTCATCGATCTACCGCTATGCCTCACTAATCTCATCGCCCTAAGATTGCTTTTCCAGCATATTCCAGCTAACCGAAGTCTGCTATAACTTGTGGAGTTCCTTAATTATCACCTCAGGTGTTATTCGGCGTTTTACTTTTTTACTTTTTTATGATTACTAATATGACATGATTACTGCGCTGCAGTATTCCTGAACCTACTTTAGGAGGAACCGCACGTATTTTACTATGCGTTGGCTATCATCAAACGACAAAATCGAATTTCGATGGTATAACTTTTCTTGGAATCTTGTGTCGTTCTCCACTCAAAGTCTCAGGGTGTAGTCACCGATTATCCTTAACTGCGCAATGAGCCTTGGTGGCTACGGGGTGTATAACCCTTCCGCTGCAACCATGAGCAAGCATGTAATAAAAAAGACCTGGAGCATAACATATGGCACACTGAGTTGTTGATATACTCATAACCTCGATCTGCCGAAACAAGGCTAACCGAATTACCACTGGGTGGCTAAAAATCTTCTGTTGACATCACAATGAACCCAACGTGGCATATAGGAAGTACGCTTGGACAACATTGAAAAGAAATGCATGAACAATAGTTTTTATAGGTTATGAGCAATTGCACGCAAAAATATACGTGGCTGTACTCAACACTCCGCTCAGCCAAACTGTGCAAGCGTTTATTGATAGAAAAATGTTTGTTTTCTGACACTCTGCTGAGTATGCTGGATTATATATGTTCCATTTATAGTTCCAATTCTGTTAGTTCTTTCCTGAGATTTCCACAAGACGACACATTGTGGGGTGTTTCATGTGCATTATGTGGCGGCTCAATAAAGACAGGGGACAAAAATGAGGTATGTTAGCAAAGTGCTGGTGTGCAGAAATACGGTACAACGGAAATAGGAAAAGGTGACTCACGGTGCGTCTACGATATTCAACAAGTTGATATCACACAGGCCATATATTATTGCTCCTCAAGTTTAGTTGGACGTAGCTTTCGGTCTTGTCGTTGGATACTGATAATTCCACAGCTGTCTGCCGAGTCACTATAGGTGCACTAAAAATTGTGTCTGGGATTGTATGAGTTCGGTCTTCATTGCAACAGGTTACAAACCATCATAAACAAAGCAGAGAGAACGACACGCGGTAACCACTTGTGGGTGCGTCGAAAAAGTGTCTTTATTATTTTTGATAAAACAAATACAGTGAGAAGAAAATGGTAGAATGTGCGGAAAGTACAAGGTACCAAAATTCTTTATTCAAAGCCCCAATGCCCAAATGTTTGTGGAGAGCCCCGTAGCAAGCTCAGACGCACATTACACAACCTCCGCTCGTACGTTGGACATCATCCATCTCCACCGTCGATTTTTCTAACCCAAATGTTTTCAAAGTAGCTGAGAAAACTTGAAAACACGTCCTAAGTTTCACGCTCGATGTTTGATGATAAGTCCCTGAAACAGACAGACAGTTTGCCAACTAGAACAAATACAACGGCCTGAAAAGTTTCATGATGATAGCATTAGTCTCGCTATTGTACCAACTTTGAAACGCCAACGATTGAATTCGCCGCCAAACGCATTGTCCAAAGTAAAAGAAACATCCACGCACGTTATTGCTGGGAAAATTTCTTTCAGTATTGTTCATCGCATTTCCCTCATAATCAGTTGTTACGGAATTAGGGCTGAGTTTTGGTTCTTCTTGTTCGAGAGTCTTAAAAATCACAACATACTTTGCTCGTGTTCTGCTACTGCTAATAGGATAAACCAGTTGGACTGTTTGGCTCCCACCCAATACGGCGTGGATTGTGTGCAGCTGGCAGTTCAGTGATGCCGTATCAAATGTTCCGTCACTCTGCCGGTGATCTTTACATTTTAGCAGCTGCGAATTGTGGTTCATGGCTAAAGTGGTCAAGTCAGAACTACTGTGAAGGAAGGAATTTTCTCCACGAATAGTGTTCTTTAGAGAATCTGATAAGAAATTACCGTTCGGAATCACGCTTTTCTTTCCGACGATTTGAGACAACGTTTCCTTCTTCGGCAAAGCGCCTACAGCCTCAAGTGAAAAATCACAAAGACGAAGTCGCTTCCTCTGACGACGAAGCCACATGTTGAATGCGACGCATCTTCTGTGCTATGTTCAGTGCAGCATCAGAAGGAGGTGAGTGGCCCATACTACGTAGAACCCTGTGGTCATGTGTTCTCAGCCTTCCACCACATCAACCATACGTATTTCTAATAGGTAAAACCACTGTTCATTTTTATCCACTGTATAGGAGTAGCCTTGGTAGAATAGTTTCTGTCCATCTCTACTAGAAATCGTGGATCCCATTACGTGGAACGTATCATATACGAACTCTCAGACTTACCTTAACAGGATGACCAAAAGCTGCCGATCACGGGATGCTGAGCTTGAAAACGACCATGATTCTCTCAACGCTCGATGACGAAACCCGTATACCACTTGGGCGAACAGGACGATTGCTTTCTTGCCAGTAGCTGTAATCAGTATTCATCAATCAACCGATAAGTATTTCCTAGCATGACACTGGCATTTTTCCAGCTCTGGGCGTGAAAATTAGGGCAGCTAAGATGTTTATCGAAGGTTGTCGGTGGTTAAGGCAAGGCGTGTGATCGTTAAGGCGAGTTACTTTGTTCACATACTGAGGTAGTCAAGTGGACTGAGTGTCTATCACCTCAAAAGGGACAGAGGCTTGAATTCCAGATTCGTAGATCACTGAAGGGGTAGACGGTGCCTTGCCGTTCAGTTGACCTCGGTTTCAAACTTAGGGCCTTAGGGATTCCAGGTGTGATGCTGTTGTGAGTTCAAAAGGGTCTAAACAATTCGATTGTGGCGCATTTACAATTTGTGTCTTGAAAGCCAGATCAAATAGCAAAACATATTAACAGAGCGCAAGCCTTTTGCTTGCCGATTCGTGATCAATGTATTTCTTTAGCACTCTGGATTACCAGGTGTCTGGCGACGAAATGTTCGTTCGACAAAATGTCCAGCGACACAATGCCCGGACACGGATTTACACCTTTCTGTGAAATTACGCTGATACCCCAAAGTACCTCGAGGAGTTTTGTTAACTCGGAAATCATAGCTTCGCCTCAGTCGTTGAAAACGACGGAGACAACCCACCCGGTCCAGCAGCTCTGTGCGTTTTCCAATAACTTAGCCCCCACGTAACCTCCATTTCTGGTATTTATATGCATCGTTTCTCTGTAAGGGATATTCCGAAGATCTACTATAAAACTGGAACAACTGAACTGTTTCTTAAAGTGCTCTTCTCAACGGTTCAGACGATGTCCTTAAGAGTGGATCAGTAAGCCGTCGGATTCATTGATTACCTCACTTACACCGGGCTTCCGTGAACTGGTACCTCTAATCAAACGGTAAAGGTTGCGAGTATTGCCAATGGGTGCAGCCTTCTCAATTTCCCTACACTTCGCAATCCACTATTGCTCACGGTCATTTCTCAGGCTCTCAGTCAGTCGGCTTCTCAGTGATTTGCGTACGTCACTGAATGTGTCATCAGGAGGGACGCATCTGCCATCGTCTAACAAAATCAAAGATATTCATCGGTTGTCAGGCTTACTTGGACCGAAATCTTGAGTGGCATTGGAAGTGGTGGTCAAGGCTTTCTTCAGCTGCTACCAACTTTCATTCTGTTCTAGGATATCCGGCCGCTTCGGTAACCGTGTAGACAGCTCTGCCTGGAAAGCAGATAGTTGGTTGTCGTCTAGATGACACTGTGCGGGGCAGGGGGTTTTGAGCCACCACGGGTGAGACTTAAACGGAATCGAGCAAGTACCAGGGTTCAGTCTGATTCCACTGGCATGGACCGAAGTGAATGACAATCTTGGATTGATCTACGCCAGCGGTGACTAATGGTAATATGGTTGGCCTGAGTCCAACTTTGTGAAAACGTAAGAGGACGCCTTGTGAGTCTATGCCACTTCCTCTAGCAGAAGTTCAAAATACTGCTGGATGAGACGATCGTTGTAGTCCGTGTGATTGACCAAGATAGCAAAAGGGCCTGTGTCTGTCAAGATCCCCCGCACAGCTAGCTTGGGCTACGACTACCAAGTCCATTGAAGGCACGCTTCGAAGTAGCTGATATAAATCCCGATAGAACTCATCCTAGGACTCAGAGGTGGAGTGCACAGACACGACGAACAAATATCTACGTTTCAATTTGTTGCTATTGACAAGTACAGAATCGTCCAACCGAACTGCACACAAAAGACTGCTAACTAAAATACGGAGTAGTAGTGCAAGCTCAGCTCTGGTGCCCAGAATGATCCCCACACATCTTGACCAATAGCACTAGATACCGGATCACCCGACACGCAAAGAGTGAAGTAAGAGACTGACTTTGCGTCTGGACAGTGAAGAGTGATCACAGAAGTAGGGTTTTGTATGCGTGTTTCGGAGACGCAGCATACATCTATCTTAAAAGTTTCGAAAATTCTAGCGAGAGCGACCTTTTCCCTTATCTGACATAATGTTAGAAAGCTGAGTGCAGCCAAGTGAAGTGAACATGTGGGATTAAGAAATGTTTGATTTACGTTTACTCATGAGCTGCTGCTTTCTACAGAATAACAATAATCCGTGGCGTGTTGCATCGACCTCAGAATAAAGGTGAAAGAGAGGAAAAACTAGAGACCCTTTACGATAAGAACGTTGGAGGTTTCTGAGCAAATCATACTTCGCGGTTACTCACACCGCAGAAGAAACCACAGAATAAGTCTAGTCCTTTTCAAACGGAAGGATGAACACATGCTGTATTTTACCGTTGAGCGGTATTTTTTGAAATGACTTCCCGAGAATAACAAGCTGGTGCTGACATGACATTCTACTAAAATTGAAGGGTTGTGTGCGCTGCACCGCAGCTTGTTCAGGTTTTCTCCGGTTATCAGACTTGTAGTCCACACGTGAAAGACTAGTGTTGTATGCGGAACCTAGAATCCACGATCTGATACTTCTTATGCTTAGGACAAACTCGAATTAACCGTTTTCTAACACATCCAGGTTGACGAGAAACAGTAGGTCTTGTTCGTATTTTCTGCTTTACCATGAGGGAATTCAAACTTTGGTGGCATATAGCACGAAAGAGATGTATGATGAGGTACAGGGAGAATAGGATGAGCATGTGCTTTTATTGTTTATGCCCTTTTCTCAGATATCCCATCGCGGACTACAACATATCTTGTAGGAAGCATGGAGACCGAAAACCATCGGAAATTGGATCTGAACAGTTAAATAGCAATGGTACCACAGAGGGAAATTTGTAACGTATGCCTGAAGAAGGCTACTTACGATAACGGATACGTCAGCTAATCGAAGTTTCCCCACTGATAACGTTCTGCGACTGACGTTACATTTATCTCATTTCAGTTCGTCCAACCATCATCCCCGTACTTTTGAGCTCTGATTTTAACTGCTACTTCGTAGAATCATGAAATCGGATGCGAGACCAATTGGAGCCTAACGAGAATAATAAAGCAGATTAAAATGTAAGTGACAAAAGAGACCACGAAAGGGTTCAAATGTAACTACTTCCGTGATTACGGTTTTCATACCTGCTCGCCGTGTCAATGAATGATCACGTTGACCTGTACTCCAATCGCACCACCACTAGAAGAACAACATATACCGAGAGAATCTATCAGTGCCTGGTTTTTAAGGTTTTTAACAATGAGACAGCTGTCGACAAACTAACGATTGCTGAACTCTGAACTAATTTGCGGGCATACACGTGCGAAGTTCGTCGTATTACGACACACTCATGGGAGCTCGTAATTACACCAGACGTTCCGATTGGTTTATTGATGCCCATTGACGATTGCCTAAATGTGTCATGATTTGTTAAAGTCGCCAGGATTTGTCCGCCACTGGATTACGCAATTACCTGTTCACCATTACAAAAACAACACACCGTTGTTGCCAGAACTAAGATACACATGCACACAAGGCTGGACGTGCTGGTTCACGCAGTTCTTTGTTATTCTTGTTCCGACACATATGACAACAACATCGGCACCAGAATAAGAATCAGCACAACTACCACCAACAACAACACCAACCAGGCAACAACCACGATAGAATCCTGAACGACCATTGATTTGTGTGCGTGGGTTATGCTGTACTCCATTGCTTTTTGATGCAGTCCCTCTGCTGTTTACCTGGTGCCTTAATTAGCCGGTCCGCGACTAAGAGTGCACACGAGACCTAGACTGATCTGAACCCGCAAGTAGTTGAGCACACATTTGACTGACATTCAACTGGTGACAGACAAACGAACATTTGCGTCGGAGGAACAAATCTACAGCTGTTATTCGTACAGAAGTAAGGCTCAAAAGAAGGATCAAGTAAAAGGAAAAAGTCTTCGCTTTCACTACAGTAGACCTACCAAATTGTGCTGATCTCGCACTGTACTTCAATCCGATGTCACAGGACACATTCCTATCAGCTTTTGAAAATATTGACCGAGATCACGATGGTGTGATCCACATCCGCGATTTGGAAGAATACGCAAAAAATGATGGTGTATCGCCGGATTTTGTCCAGGTGAGGAAATGTTCTCCTGAGGCTGATGTGGTATCCATAGATATTTGACATGATATTCAAACTAGATTTGGTCTGAAATAGGTTTATTGTTTTTTTTCTTATTTTTCAAAATGATTCAACCAGATTCAGAGTTACTTATAAGTCACAGATAATCAAAAAGAAAAAAATCGTTTAAAACAAGTGTGTTTCTTCAAAAGGATGACCGGAAAAGCTCAGGACCAGCAAAAATGCATCTGCTGAAGCAAAAAGAAATTTCGCTCCGGTCGGATTGCTTTTGTATGAGTAGCGCGGATAGAAGCACAGTTATAGGTAACCAACCAGCTACGGAAAATTCATTATCTTTGTTGAATATAGTGCCGATTAATCGAATTCAACTGGTTTTACTCTTTGCTCTCAAAATTGCATGATTATTCAGAGAAAAAAACAGAGTTCTTATGTTTCTTGGGATTGGAGTCCTTCTCACAATAATGGCTTATAGATGGGCATAGAGAAGCAATGCCAGTTTTACTCATTTTCATCACGCTGATTTTTTTTAATTTCATAGAAATTTTCCCATTACTAATACGTAGTCTAGAGTGATCGTATTGGTATTGTTCCTTTAGAACTGTCTGACTAATTTGGACAATCTTCGATCTGATTCATTATCCTCGATCTCAATGAAATTCCAGCCCACCCAAGTAACTCACAGGGCACGTTATAACAGATAGGTTTAGCACAATATAATTCGTCATGCAGTTTGACCCCGGTAACCTCGGGTTCGAGTCCCAGTTGGGGAGAGGAGAGGGGGGGGGGAGGGGAGGGGAAATCGGTGATTGTGGACTGCTGACGAGTTCTGACGAGGGAGAAACAGCTGCAGAAATGCTTCACTGGTGAGCTGAACGTTCCAACTACATGATGATCCTAATTTCCTAATATTCACTCTCAGGTGATTTTTGTGTTCACATCGTGAACTGATGACGTAATAGTTTTCCCGTCAAAAAATAAAGCCCCGCTAAATTCCGAATCATAACGAATGTCCCCATGACAACGTACGCCTAATAAGACTGTTAAACAAAATGAAAAAATCTCAGCGAATTCATCAAATTTACCGTCCCTTCCTATGAAGCAAGTAGAATACACTTGGAAACAAAAGAAGAAAACAGTGAACCACTACTGTTTCGCATTCTGTTTTTCCTTTTAACCAACTTCTAAAACTAACTCTGCTTCCGCAATTTTGCTGAAATAACAAACTGGTGAATCGAAGATCACTGTTCTTGGGAAATTTTATCCCGTCGATTTCCCCTAGAGCCGTATACAGTCTGACGGAATTAGTCACTGCAAGTGATTTTTGTGACTGAGCAATTTTTGATCCAAAAGTCTTACATCCATCTACACCGCTAATTGCAGAACGGCAGACATCTCTTGTACAACTGATGTAAGAGGTCCCACCACTGGACTCTTTGGTCACTTTAGTGGTACACATAAATCCACCACTGCTGCACTCACTTGAACCCCGGGCCAACAGAAATCTATGGGGATCTTCAACCTTATTCTCGGATTCATGGATGGCGGTTATCCTTGATAAAGCAGTAAATCTTTGGGAAAGCACAAATGCCTAATTGTGAGAGTTGAATAGACACGTATATGCATTTTTATTTGGTCAGACTTTTGCGTAGACAAAAGTTTGCCCTTCATACACAACTGACTGTAATGCAGCACCTCATCGAATTGAGAGAATGAAGAAAAGACGATTTCATACGGGAAAATGCTGGGAAAACCTGCTGATACTTGCTGCCGGTTTGTGGGGATTTGTGCCAGATAGAGAATTGTAGAGTTTATGTGGGTAATAATGCGGAAGGGTATGGATGAAAAAGCGGAACGTATAGAAGCAAGTGAGCTACACCTAGATAGATCACCGTGTAAACGGTGAGTGAAATATGAAAAGTTTTTATGAACGGGCTTTTCGGAAACGACCAGGGGTAGTTCGTGCAAATTAGCAGATAATTCGCCTTAGGTTATGAAACATATCAGCTGGTAATGGACCGTTAAAGGCGAAGAGTTTTAAAATCCTTCAGCAGATCGCGAAAAATAACAGAACAGCAGTACAGCAGAACAGGAAAAACTCGTTGATAATTGAAAAAGAAGACATTGCCATGTTTAATGGTAAAATGTCCAAGATTTTGCTTTTGGTAAGATAGCCTGCGGGGTTTCGTTGCTCAAATGTACAACGACTCCGTCAAGCACGGATCAGTGTTGGCTCCACAGTGTTGGACGTCACCCACTCCAGCTAGTGGCTCTGTGGAAATCATAGGTGGATCACAAAATTAAGCGGATCGAGAAAGAGTAAATATGCATTCAAAGCAATTGGACAAATTTAAAGTTAAACTGAATCATAGAAAGAAATTATAAATACGATAAAGATTACTGGAAAAAACACTGAAATCCTGGGTTCAGGAGTAGCGTGATAGAGAGCCACAGCATCCTTAGATCACTAATGTTGGTGAAGAATAAATAAAGGGAAGAGACACCTACATGAATTACAACTAATTGGGTGTTTTAGAGCCCAGTCGTGAGCTCTGAGTTCTGCTGGTAAGATAATCAGACAACCGTGCGAACAAATGTGTGGGACCAGCAAAAGCTTCCCGTTTACAATGGAGGAAAGACCGCGAAATAGAAACAAAAGCGAATTGATAGCCTAGAAAAGCACATCGTACAGACTTTGCTGATGGATTCAAGGGTTCAGTTGAATGATGGGCTGCAGAAGTGGCAGCATCCACAGTAAACCTGTTTTCTTTGTAAGCGAACTGAGAGAGGCGGTTGGGATAATTTATAGAGGAATTCAAGTGTTTAGGAATGGTATGCTGTGTAAATATAAGACTAAATGAAGTTAGAGCAGTAAAAAGAAAGCGTTTAGCTATGAAATTACAATTACAAGGTTTGGGTATAGCAACAATAGTGATGGATTTCCAGAGGTCGAGAATAAAATGCGAAAACAACGATTTAAAAAAAGAGAACCGAACACATCGGCCAGAGCAATAGCCCCGTGTCTTAGGAGTGACGAGGACAGGTCAGCAGGACCAATATCTGAGACTATTTTAGACGTACGAAAGATCTGGGACACTCTTTCCATGGAGAACGGGGTTATATGCACGCCATCTTCTGGGATGAATGAAATTGGCAAGTTGTCCATAAGGTGGATGAGTGCACTGGTAATACTGCCGTAGTCCGGAGCACAGTCCGCGTAACATGAATGCACCAATAGCTTTTTGGATTATTACTATTTTTTGGAGAGGAGTGTGAAGAGATGAGGATTACATCAAAAGTATGCGTCATAACCAGTTCCATTCCCACAGGTGTTGTAACGGTAAATGAAAAGCAGTCTAATTTAGTGGTAATTTTCCCCTTTCTTCTCGAGTTTAGTACCAGTGGAAACACTTTCGTACCCACCACATTTATAGCGTAGTGACAGTTTTTTGTATGGTTGTCGTTGTGGTCTGTGTTTGGATGATAAACAAAAACTTATCTAAGTTCGGAAATAATTATGCTAATATCATTAGGTACTCCGAGGAGGAAGATCTAATTTAGAGACCTCGAAAAAGCAACTGTGGCAATGTTCAGCTGTTACGAAACTGTCTTTGGTTTTACATCCTGGTTATTAATTCGTTTACACACTTTTCTTTTTGTTAAACAATAACAGTACAACATTTCAGAAAGGGGTTCGGAGTCGATATGAGGCTGCCAACAGGGAGATGTTACCGGAGCTGCGCGAAGATTTGAATCCTTGACGGAAGGGTCTAAAGTCCACCATAATGGCCATCTGATCATCGCCAGTGTTGTCTGGAGCACTGTGTCGGTGCTTTTTTTGACGGTGGTCTGAAATGTCGATTAAAGCTGACAGACCCGTAAAAGGAGTTATTCAGTTACAATTATTCAATTCGTCAATGAAATTACATCACACACAAGCATTTGCAACTTGTGCAACAGTAAGACCAATGGCTCTGGCTAAGGAATTCAACCACGATTAGTGTTCTCGAGTTCATTGGATAATTCGTCGGATGGTCCCGTATGATACCTACTGTTATGTCCTTTTAAACAAATTTCTCACTGATTTATACCTGATTATAAGAGAGACTGTAAGCTGCTCAAATATCCGACCACCAAAATTTTCTTCTAAGAATCTAATAATATTTTTGAGTCATAAAAAAATAATGATTTGTTTCAAATGTGAACCTTTGGGACGTCAACTAAATGCGACGGAGTCATTGATTACGACCGAATCCATCCCACAATTGCTGGTCTTTTCTCATTAGGATGGGAAAATTCTAGGAGTTTGGAAGAGGTTTCATAGTACCAAATCCTGGAAGATATTATAAGGATAAGATTCATTCAGGCAATGGTTTGCCAGTAGATCTTGTGCCGTATTTTTATTCTGCATGAAAAATGATCATTGTATGCTATTTTTTGACCCGTTACTCAAAAACGACACTCTTTTGTTTCTTGTCAAAATAAAACCCACGCTAGTTACAACACTGGGGACTAATCAGAAATCAAATTGATCACAGTAGATACGACGCTGCTAGCATGGTTGGTAAAGGAAGCACCTCTGCAATGGTTTTGAATAAATACTGCTTTGCTTTGATAACTACAAACCTGTATTAAAAACAGTAACACTCATCGATTGAGTAAGAGATCAGTGATAAGGAAATGGTTTTACAGATTTTCGTTTTTGCCATGTTGAACGCGTACGTAAAACAATTTCTGATGTTTACCGATGCATGCCAACTTATTGGATTTACCGTATCTCTACGGGTGTTTTTCACAGAAAGCTAGACCATTATTTGGCAGGCTGGCCACAAAAATCAAATGAAATTTTACACGAAATAGAATAGTATGGGGTGAAATCACGAAAGTGATCACGAATCGTTCTTCTGACACGATGAACAACTCATCGCAGTCGCTTTCGCAGGCTTAAACAGTCACACAAAATGTCACATATCAGTTGTGCCACGTTATAACCAGGTGTTTGGCAGTGAATGATAATGGTTAGGTGAACGGTCGATTACTCTAACTAACGAACCGTGTGGATGTAAACAGATGGTACAACCTTTCTAGTTTGTGTCTCGATATCAGATTATGCAAATACTACTGTAATCGATTAACGGAGACACCTGCCCGTCAGAGCTGAAATTTGTTATTGGAACTGTAAACTGGCGTTCACTGGGAGGTGTTCTTTAACTAGGATGACGAGTGACTTTGTGTTCCTTTGTATAAAATCTGGCAAGTACGAGTGACAGCATATCCTAAAATTCATTTTGGCGAGCTGTTTAAGCCATTATCTTTGAAGGGGAAACTTCCATTCTAGATACTTGACTTATCGTGCTTCTTTCTAAATGAACTCGTCGGAGTGGTCTTTGTCTAACAAAGTATCACGTAACAGTCCCACATCGTTAGTCAATAGGCCACCAGTGAAGATCCCTTTTATTCATTCGGGTGGAGTGCAAACGAGACCAAGCTTCTAGGTTACTGCAATGGAACGTTTGGTGCTCATGCGGTTTGTGATGAAAAGACGTTCAAATTGGCTTTCAATCAACCCCTGCCAAGCTGTTCGCCTTTTTGCCTCTCCTGGTTTCCTTTTTTTGGGAAAGGGATGTCTGTACTTGGTGGAAAGCCTCGATGAAATGCTTTTGTTCTGCAAGTTGTCGGTTATGACAAATAGATTACCAGTGTAGTTTCAGTGCACAGTGATTTGTTATAATTAGTTCTGGACCTGGTCTTCTAGTTTTGCCATGGATAAATTTACCTTAATAGATCTTAAGGGACTCCCCATTTTACCTCATTGATTTATCCGCATGCTTTGGGCAAAACAACCGGAGAAAATACTGATAAAAATGGAAAATATCCTGCTTCCTTCTGTTATTATAAGATAGTGGGCCATATTTCTGGTGATCCTCTCCCAGCCACCCCATTCTACAAAATGCTTATGCTAAATGTCTATCTTTATTAACTAACCGGTGTAGATAATGTGCTATTTGGGTTCAGTATGCGTCAGCAGACCTACGGAAAAAACTGCCTTCAACTTATTCCCTTGATGAATTTAAAAAAAAGTCAGACTCACCATATTGCACGGTCTATGTCCAGGACTATTTCGCTACACCTCTGCACATGCACATCTGAGACAACAGGTAATACCACAGTTTATAGATAATCGAAAGCATGACAACAAAATTACGAACTTGTATCTCACCATGGCAAACGTAACGCCACATACAACTCTTTCTGTTTGCCCAGTGTTGGTTTCCATCGTTTAATTGACGTCGCTTCAGTCAATCTAAGCAGTTTCGTGTTTTCCTTCCCGTAAATCACCCGAAACACTTTTCCTTCGTCAACTTGTTGTTTCGGTCCCTGTAAGTGTTGAGCCATTGATGATGACGGTGTCTTATAAATTCATCAACGGTTGGCGTTTGGCATATTGGGGTCAGTTGAGCTCAACTTATTGCTGCACCGCTCGCCTCTCGTTTCAGCTTCTTCAAGGGGAAGACATGTTTCGGGATTTCCGTGTGCCAAAATATTCTTCATCTTTTTTAACGAATCTCCAGTACTGGTTATAACTTGCATCAAAAGTAGAATGCACAATTTTTCAGAAGGGGTTTGTAAGAATAGAAAGTTAGATGCATGACATTCACATATCGTTGACGATAATTGTTCTGCCCCATTTTTCTCAGCTATGAACTATAATCGACTTTTATTGTTCTTGTCATATATATTCTTTACTAAAATTATTAGTTACATTTAGATTCTTGATGCTTATTGAAGAACTCTTTCAAGGCGGTTTCCACAGTCGGATTTCTAATGTTTGTTATTCATAGATAGACAAGTGGTACAGTCCTCCGAGTTTCATCTACACACATTAGACATTTACATGATCAGGGGCATCATACGAGGTCAACCAAGTGCCCCCGCGTAGCAATGAATCTGATGCTTTGGGATTTTTCAAAATTAATGTATCAACTGGTTCACACAGAGTACTATTATTCAGTTGTAATTAGCAGAAGACATGACAACGCCATGTGACAGTGTTCTCACGATCAATGAACGGGCACATGCGCAAACAACAAGTGAGCGTAACCGGTCGATTATTTGCGAACCCCGTATTGCATTCGGGTTTCTGGATGCACGCATGCCAGATTTAGACCGGTTCATGGTAGTTCGGTTTATCGTGCATTAACCCCATATCGATGCTAACTTTGTGTCGTGTTAAAATTAATTAGTCGGTGCAAAACACATACGTTTGAAGAGGGAGACTACAGACAAACAGATATGCTATTTGCACTATCGATAGGCCAATCAATCATTCAGAAAAAACCCTCACGGTGTGATTTTACTTGAGGCGGACAGAGAAAGGGAGAGTGAGAAGAAATTGAGTGGAATTATCCGTTATTCGAAAAGATATTCCTTTTTTGACGGTATCCACAAAAACTGAGCAACAAACAATAAAAGTCAGTGCTAAAGAAAATATCATTTAGGTTTTCATTTTCCAAAAATGGGAATCTCTGAGCATTCATGAGTTTGCAGTCGAATGTTTCACCAGCGGTCTGAAATAACTGTTCATCAAAAGATTACGTATATGACATGATTCATCCAATAGTGTGAACGTTCATGCCACTGAGAACCGTGGAAGCACTGTGCAGCTGGGTCATTTTTGTTAGGAATCGTCAGCAGAGCACATCAATCGAGCCTCAGCTGGTGCTCGAACCTGGGATGGATGACTGTGGTTCGAATACCTTAACCCTTAGGCTATCCGGGCTGGCTGTCAACGGTGTATCGAACTTATAGACCACATATAAGCACAACGAAGACATTCCTCGAAACAGCTCACAGAGCTCAGTTACTTTTATAAGTATATGTAGTGGGAGATTAGAGTTGTACATAGTATGGTTCACCACGCAGAGTGCGTTTAACGGAATGCCTTCGTTGTACTTGGGCTCCCGCTAAAAGTTCTCCTTTATAGGGTTCGCTTGCTTTGCAGGGAATGTTCCGCTAACTCTCAAAGGCAGTGTCAGAATGGAGCTATACCATGCGGTAAAGAATTTCAGTAGGCCGTTGAGCGCCTACCCGGATAGCCTTGTGATTGAAATGTTTGATTCACAATCGTCCATCCTGGAATCGAGTCCCAGTTAGGACTCATTGGATGGGCGTTATTGATGATTCCTAAAAAGATAAAACAACTATACAGTGCTTCCATGGATTTCAACGGTTTGAACGTTCACAATTCACGAATCATGTAAAACTTAGCTCTCATACTATCCATACTTAGATTATGTAAATCTACATGTGTCCCATATTTGACAGTGGAAACTTCGATGTTCAAAACAAATAACTTCTCGCACAGTGGTGCTGCCTCTTCGTCTTCAAATAGATAAACGCAATTATTTCACTCAAAAGGACAATCATGAGGTTTGAAATGCGAGGCCCAATTTTTCTTTATTACACTGTGGTACCCACCAATTATTATCAAGTATTTTTCAACAAAATCTATCACGTGGCTCTAATCGACTTTTTGGACGTAGTGAAATTCAACAGATTTTATGCAACATCCGATTTGCTACCTTGGTAAAAACTAATTTTCACTCACGTGGCAACGGAAGCGATTTATTAATAACGTATCGACTTATCGGTTCGGGCAATATAGGAGAAGTTCTGCTTGAGTGATGCACTGACAAGTACCTATAACTGGAGAATGGTTAGTTAAGAAACCACAGGTATGGTACCTCGCAAAAGTCTCGGAATTTTGAAGTGCATAGGAGACGGGTGGTTACATTTAGGAAATGGATTACAACCGGAACTGGAATGTAAGAGATATGATAAGTCATTACAGAGGTACCATAGAGAATTCACGTATTACAGTCACTGTAACAACGCTGGTTGCTCAGATTTAACGTGCGATCACATTGCTCACAATGGCATGTGCCTACCTGTAATGTTATACAGAATTGTGCAAGCAAGTGCTCAAATGTTTGTGTGGAGCCAAATTTGTTTTGGGTCGTACGTTTGTTGCTGTTGTCGCGAAAATGCATGCATATTTTATGAAACAGTAAATTCACTATTCGAGTTTCCAGCCCTGAAAACAAAAAAAATTCGATGATGTTGTCTATTTACTGGTTTCATTCAGTACGAAACAGTTTCTTTCGGCACATTCTGTTATGCTATTGAACATAGTTAGGTGGCTAGCCAGTTATCATCAGTATAAAGAAAACGTGTGAATGACGGAATGCCCACTCACATCCATAAAACTGAGCTCACTACTTCGCGACAGTGGACATGTAGCCTCGCATTTGAAGTCTATTCACTGTTCTGATCTACAAATGGTGCACTCCGTGCTTGTTAGTGTCAATTCTTGACTGGATTCATGAAAAGATCTTCACTGCACTCACAGTATCAGCCCACATGATAACTGGCTATCTAAAATTGACAAACTTGGAAATCAACATCTTCAAGTCCTTATGAGCTCATGATCATGACACATGACATTTAGGTGGCAACGGTTCATCGCCCACAATGATGGCAATTGTGCACTGATGATGTCAGTTTCACTGACGATAAACCGTTGGTCATCTGAAATCGGAGCTCAGTGACCACAAACCTGCTATAGACATTTCTACTGAGAATGAAAACTCACCCTATGAGAAATCGGCATCAAAGTGGTTAATTTTCACCATAAATAAAAGCAACACCAGGATACTTTTTGTGCTTTTTTATCTAAAACTGAATATTGTGCACACCGGAAATCCTAAGAGCATAAATGAAAAGGTTGAACACTTCTTCACAAGGCCTCATTTCGATACCCAGGGAAGTTTGCCCAGATGGAATTTTTTCGAGATTCCACCAACTCAAACAGCCAACCATACCGCATGCAAAGTGGAATCCAGATAGTTGTTCCGTTATCTGCTCAAAACACATTCTTCACATGAGCAGCATTATTCAATCGGTGTACATTCACCAAACATGACCTTTTTATTTGTCAAAAGTACCTAACGGCTGATATAATTGATTATTATTATTATTATTATTATTATTATTATTATTTTAAAGCACAACAGTGGACTATCAGATGAAAAGATGTGAACGTTATAAGGTGCCAGCCTCATCGGTTTCATTTGGAACTAAGTTTTACTGGGCAAATCAGTTTCATTTGTTCACGATATGGTTCGGCATGCATTGCCAGTGCTCAAGTACCCCAGTAAAACCGTAGAAGGGCAGTATATTTGGTTATTCCTTGTCAGGAGTACAGCATGCCTTCAACTGAAAAGCTATAAAAGTGGCACACTGTAGCTAGAAGTTCATCTTTTGAAAAAACAAGTAGTCAGCTGGAATTCGACCAAAAGGATTCACCATGCCTGATACGGGCCTATAAGCTGATCACCAAAACTGCCGTGGTTACCACCGGGCATTCCAATCTGTTCTAAATATTACTCTCTTCATTGACAGTTGTGGACTGATAAACTCTGATCAAGGACACGGTCAATGAGTTTTTCCAGTTATGTGATGAACTGAGTTACAATAACATATTCAAAAGGCCTTGGTGTTCCTGATTAGTAAGTAGAACTGGATATCACAAACATCTCCATTGGTTATGCCATCAAACATAACTGATCAGTGACAGGAATTAATATTCAGTATCTAGCTAGAATCTCCGACACATTGACGTGTATGAACTAAATCGTTTTCGGTCGTCAAATGCTAACACTGGCTTTAAATGAATCACGAACGACACAGGTTAGAACTCAACATTTTCGTGCACAACCAGTGATAAAAGTGTTAGGCAGTAATAAATCACGAGTAATTGTTTTCACGCAATTCCGTTTACGTTTTGTGAGACATTTAAGCAATCATATTGAAAAATGAGATAAACGATTGGAAATGAATTACGATTTTAGAAAAGTTGAGTGACTTAATTCAGAATAGCTGCAAACCGGTCGTGACTGAGTGGTTCAAGTTTGTGATTATGAAGTCTGCGGTGAAGCTGTCCGGTTTCCAGACTACTTGTCAACTTTGAGGTGAAACAATATGATATCGCCCGATTAGTTGAATCTGTACCAGAAGTCCCAGGCCCAAGAAATCTGACTCGCGCTAATAATGCAATGGGTCCAGTGGGGCTTTTGTTTCTATACGATCCATTACTCATACACAAACAAGGAGGAAAAAACTATCGACAAGTTGTGCATAATCAAACAGTAGATTTTAATTTGAGAAATTCTTCCAAACAGTTCAAATATAAGAATTCTGGGGAAATAGCTTGATCTAAATTTCGGAAGCTGTGTATGTATAATGCTGATCAACATATCATCCAACTCGTACGTTTTCATAAGCGGAAGACAATGGGTAAGCATCAGTCTGGATAATTTTTGAATACATTCTCCAATAGGGTTATGTGATTATCTTCGCTACCGTGAAACCACGAAGGTGAATCAGCAGTCTCTAACTCAAAGCATCGAGTTTGACTGTCAACTCAAAGGCTTGCCTGAACGGAGCCTTCAGGTAAACCTCTTGCAATGTCTTTTGAAGTTGGACACATTCGAACAACATGATTAAAGAAACACTTTAATTTCGTTTATAAGTCCTTTTATTGAATTTATTTTACGAGTAACACCGTAGAATTTCTGGTTCGTGCGAAATAGTCGCCATTCCAGTCTGCTGACAGACACGTCTCAATCCAGGTGCCTTGGACAGGTTGACAAAGGTCGCCTAAGGACAGCATATCATAACAATGTTATCACAAATAACTATCCCGTTGTGGCCAGCGGTTTAAGATTATATCTCTTTGTGGGTACGAGTTTCGGACACTGCGACGTCCGTTTACTTTGCCGGTAAACAGCCATCCTCCGCCGTCCGGATCAACAAAATGTCCGACCGATGGTAGTAGTCGATTGCTCCTCATGGCAAACTTTAGACGTTGAGGACCCTGGTTCGGGTTCTGCAGCCGCAACGGACAGTCTGCATCTGAACTTCACCTCCTTCCTGAAATAGTGAGTCGTTTCTACTTATTAAATAAGAAGGAATTGAACATTACGACTAGTACGGCAATCTTGTGTGTTTCTTCACTCCAGCTGTCAAGGTCAGGTGACTGGTTATCCCAAACTGTGGATTGAGCATTTGGGGTTATAGTGTACTTCTCTTCCCCGGTAGACTCATTACTATGCATGAAATAGAAAGCATTGAGAATTCCAATGTTTTTTAGGAGAAAATGTTCCTCAGATTTGAATTCGTTTGTTTCGGTGTGTGCAACTTCGGTTTGGCTTCCGCGACTCATTCTAGATGATGATGATGATGATTTAGTCGGTAAAATGCCACTAGAATGTTACTATTTCTAGTTATTTTGTTCAGTTCTACTCATTTACAACAAAACTTACCACATCATCTCAGGTCGGGGGTTTCCATTACAGTGCCTTTCCAGAATTTGCTTGTGGTGACCGGTAACTAATTGTGTTGGTTTTGGAATGGTCGCCAGCATGTGCATTCAGTCGATAGGAAAGTTTTATTGTTCCAAAATCATTATGCGACTCAGGTCATTTCCGGCCCCGTTTTATTTAAGAAGACAATCTGTATTTTTATTCCTTTTTCCACATTGACCCTATGGTCCCCTCGTCATATTTTCCGGACTGCTTGGGAAAGATCTTTGAATTAACGTCAGTCCTCTTAAATATTTATCTCGAAATAGTAGCATCACTTATCACCTGTTCATCCACCTTGTCGCAAAGCAGCACCAAAGGGTTGTCTAAATTTCTCTCGTAAGATCTTTCAAGACAGCACAAAACCCCTTTCATTTCGATTTTAGCTTTTGTGTATCAACATTTGGCACTCGATCCTAATACAAACATTCGTTTGCTCGCAATAGAGAGTATAGATTCTCCGTAGTTCTTACCTCGTTCGTTCCCTCATCACCCCATATTCTATCACCACCGATTTTACCGGGTTGCTACACTATGCATACAGTTTCTTTCCTAATGGTGTTTTTCTGTTACTGACTTTGCAACGCAGTGGTTATGTGGCAGTTGAATATTCACCCTGGATGCATAAAGCACACACTTGACTTGGCTTGGCTTGATTTGACGTTAAGTGGACTATATTTGTTTATGTAATTCTAAGTTCATAAACTCTGAATTATGTGCCATCAATCAGCTCTAAGATGAGTTTGTTCTAATCAAATCTAAGAACTCACGGGGTGATTCTACCCTCCAGTCGGTTCCTTGTGAAAGACAACTACGAAGCGCAGAGGTTTAAACGACATAAAAAGCATAAAGAAAGTCAGTCTAATTGTCATCACATACTGGAAATCATGGACTAAGTAAGAAAATTTCGAAATGTCACGATGGATCATAAGACCTCAGCTTTTCTAAGGTCGAGAGTGTTATCCTGAAAATCAAAAATGAGTGGCGACATCATTTTTGAATCTAATTACATAATCCAATTGTAGGTGGTGTACACAAATTGGATGGGAAGTCCCACTGGTTTTGAATAAGTCTGATCCACTGAAAGCTGTAGAAATGCGATCGTTGAAATATAGAAGTATTTTTACTTTGGTAGTTAACTGAAATTCAATATCTTTGCATGCCACGGTATAACACTGTGAAGAATATATTTTTAGAAATCCAGCATAATTACATGCCGTGCATGTTAAGTTCGATTCTATCGGTAGCTTCACCAAAGGTGCTTTGGAAAAGATGGATATTATTCATCCATTCATGAAAAGGTTATTCTTATGGTATCATGGCTCAATTCGGCATTGGAAACCATGAAAGCACTGTGCGTGTGTTTCGTCTAGTTTGTTATGAATCATTGGCAATGCGATGTCACCAATACTCCAACACTTTACGACTAGGCACACTGGGGCGGCACACTGGGCAATTAAAGGTAGGAGCGGACAAGCAGAACGGGCAAAAACGGACGGGGTTGATGTGGCAAGGTGTGAAAGAATCTGTACGAAGAATCGAGACACTAGTTCTTTGTTGAGTAGCCAAGACATCGCTGCTATTGCCATTATTGGACCGGTATGATCAAGTTATTGTAGAGCTCCGTCCTAAATATTTCTAGCAGTATTGACAAGTGTTTATTGTTCGGTTAAACAGCGTTGTCGGAAAAGATGGAAGTCAGTCGGCGTTTCGGCTGCCGCGAGTAATTCTTCTCAAGATCAGTTTGCAGTGAAAACTGGTTTCGCCAAAGTTTACCCACGACAGCCGAAAAGTTGACTGACTACCATCTTTTCTGATAACGTTGTATGACTGAACGATAAACACAGACCTGTAACATGTCACACGGCGCAGCGTTCTTTCGGTACACCCCGAACTGATCTGGGTTCCGACACTTTATTTCTTAAGGTACTTTAGCAACAGAAGACAAGATTTCCTTCTGAAGTCCCTTTTGACAAACTCTTTATTTTAACTCAGGTGTTATAGACTGGTGGCCAGTAAGTGTTTTTATAAGATACAAGCCTTCAACTCGGAAGTGTGGGGTTCGAATCTCGTCCCAACTAGTCACCCTGGGTGGTAAAAAACACTCCACTATTACACGATTTGCTCCACATTGATCTAGTGATACCTTGAGTTATTTTTCCAATTCCAAATATCAGTATCATGGCAGCCAGTGTTATTTTCTAACACAAAGGACAACCGTCATTATGAGTTCATTCTTTCAGCTGCACTTATGCGGAAAAATGGGATAATAGAGAGTGATTTAGCCGGTTATGTCCAGGAACAATCAAACATCACACAGCAGTTGAAGATATCCAAATTTCTGCATCATTCAACTGTTATAACGCGATTCCCTGCACTCAGGAATACGTTCTGTTTATATTTGCGGATAACGTAATATGACGACTACCTATATTATACGCGTTGATAAACTATGCTACGTATAGTAGTAAACTCGAATGGCTTTATCAGCGGTGGGTTACTTATCAAGAGATTACTTGATAAGGTGATCGCTTTTAGTTTTATTTAGCCCATGCGTACACACTAGGAGTTTATTCTCATGTCTTTTGTAGGGGAAATGTCGATTTCAATTGCATAGAACTTATCATACTTAGTTTCAAATCTACCATAATTGCTAAGCAATCTGATGTATTAGTGTTGCATCTGCGATTAGTGCGAACGCTGTACTTGTGGAATCCGTTTAATAGCATTTTAGTAAGCAAGTTGAACTGGGGTAATTCCGCTATCGACCCAAAGGCCGTTGAAGTCACACAACATCGTCGCCCTTCTCAAACAGACATTTTTGGTTTGAAAGGAATGGAGCACATCATGCCAGTGGTGTTATTGAGAACAGCAGCAGCCGCGGTTGTTGTAGTGCAATCGTGATAGTGATAATTGTGGTAGTCGTGGTATTGGTTTTGTTGTAATCCAGGAGTCTTGCGAGACGAATAGGGCATTCAACGAGAATTGCTCGTTTGGACATCGTCAAAATCAATCACACAAAACAATGGTGCTTATTAGCAAAATATCTGTTCAGCTCGTTTGAAGGTAGTCGTCTTCCAGTCGTAGGATGCAACCGCGTGGTTTTCACGCTTTCCTTCACCTCATTACTTCCAACCTGTTTGGAGTAGTTGCGTTCATTATTATTTCACTATTGGCCATAATTGCTTTTTGAGTAATCAGCTACTTACTTACTCAATAAGCAGTGTGCACACTCCACCACAGTAGTAATGTTGGCAGTAGTGCTGGTAATAGTAGTAGTAGTAGTAGTAGTAGTAGTAGTAGTAGTAGTAGTAGTAGTAATGGCAGTAATAACACGCATGTAATATTACAAAAGCACGGTGAATAATCACGCGCCGGCTTAATGAAGGGTGAACACAAGACATACGTGAGCAAGAACTGGGAGAAAATGGGCTGAGAATTCAACAGGGAACCAGAAACTAAGTCATTAGCGAAAAACGTGCGAGAAGCTATAGTCAGCGTACTATTTTAAATGGCTCATGTTTGCAAATAACAAAGCAGCTTCGGATAAGTTGTGATTTGCCATTTTATTGAACAGATTTACTAACATTGCACTTGTCCCCGACGACATTCTCGGTACAGAGCTTTACAACATTCTTACAACAGTCAAAACATAATTAAGTCGAATCCCGCGTAACTGGAAAATCATCCAAAATTCTGTGAATCACAGTCAGGGTTTGCAGCTAAACAGTTAGGGTTACATTCGTTTGACAGTGTGCGCAAATCTACAACACAGGTTCAGTGACCGCGACGTAAAACCTTGTATTCACGAAACCTGAGAACACACTGTACACAAGAAATCCGTTTGTTAGCTCATAAGTCAACAAGCTGGACTCGGGTGAATCTGCTATCGATCCGGACACAAATAAAGCCACACAACAGTTAACACGAGTATTTGAAAAACCAAGCAAACAGGTGTTTTCTTTAAAGATATCATCATAGTGTCAGGAAATATTTTAAGGTATAAGCACGGTAAACAGTAGTAAGGTAGCAAATAAACTTAACTGCGTTGATTTTCTACTACAGACAGGGGGAAGTAAACACACAGATTTCGTATTTCTTTTGTATTCGCTGTATTGTGATAGAATATTTTGGGTCTACAAGAAAATATTGAAGCAAGTATTTCAAAGCCCATGTTATCAGAATGAAATTTTCCTAAGAAGATAGAAAACAGTAAATCTGAATGGTCACAGACATGACTGTGATGAACTTCCTTTCATCTGACTGTCTCCACTACTTGTCTTCTTCAACAAACAAAAAAAGTCTTATTGTTTCAGACGGATACATACTTCAATAATACGATTTCATTGTCTTTTGTTTCCACTGTTACTAATTTCATACACAGCCTGAAGAAAAAACATGTACGGAAAAGTGCTCCCGGTGAAATTGTAAACTCTACTGCAAATGGCAGGCAGAGAGTATGCACAAAACACGACCTGGTCGACCAGTTCGATTTTGCGTCGGTTGGTTCCTCTTCTGTGATCAGTGACTCAGATGGATGATCGATAGAAAGTAAACAGGTGGTGCGCACGGAATAAGATAGTGTATGATACACTCGATTTAGGAGTGCGAGAAAAAATGAGAATGCCAACCTATGTTTGACTGTGGACCGGATAGTTCAACGTCTAAATTGCTCGTGATGTACGTCATCCTAGTAAAATGAGGGTGAGAAAACTAAATTTAAGTTTCCTTTGTGTTTCCCTGTTTTCGATTTTGGATTCTGTTTCGTAAATAAGCCTAGGAAGGTTTTTTTCGGTAGAAGTAATTCTAGAGCAGAAAATTTGCATATAAAACTAAAAAGCAAATTATCGCAGACGAGGAGTGGAATACTATCTTCCTCATAGATCTCCCTAATGAAGGAACTTTAAGACGAAAGTAAAAACAATAGGATGAGGCATCTTCGTTGATTCATTCACGGTGATCCGCAATGAACCCTTGAGTTCTATTTAACCGGCTGACTGAAGACTTAGTTCAATTTGGGTTCCTCGTTGTCATTTAGAATATTCCAGAATGACAGTGTAATTACCGCCAGCCAACATATCGCTGTTCTCATGTCGACGTTTATCAGAGAATATTCCGTCCCCGGGGCCCGGTTATAAATAGACCCGGTTCAGTTCAAGTACTCCAACTACGCAACGTAGTCTAAACTTCCCGTTCTCACTATAAACAAACAAAAGGTGCACAACATGGAAATGAGAGACTCAGCTGTTCATTAGAATAATGAAACTGATACGCAAATCATTGACTGGTACATTTGGAAAATTATATTCTCAATTAAATGGCTAATCTTAATGTCCATGTTTTATACTATAACTAAAAGTACTCAAGCCTTGCAGCCATGCAGCTTGTTTTGATGATGCAAAATAATGAAGAAGGTCGTATTCCTACTTCGTTTTTCATTTGTTAGTTAAATTCTTCGCGTCCAATCCGATAAGTTTACTGATCCATTTCGTCGAGGAGTGTTAGGATTCAGACTAACCTAAGAAATGATAGAGGAACTGGCTAACCCTCAGTCCTGTCGACTAGTATACATTAAACCCAATTGTTCGTGTGAATAGGTCAACCAAACTGTTTCCATTGAGACCAAGTAAACCAGGCTTACGACGACAATAAATAAGTAAATAAAAACAAGAAGCAAAAGCAGACGAGATAAACGACAGCACGGATGTGCAGTCGTCAGATTTTCGAATGTAGACGGTATCGCAAAAAGTCAAAGGTCAAGTTACTGGATTTAGAAGTAGGCTTCGAGGTACCAGAAGGTCAAATTTTTATAATTACTAACTTTCTTAGGTGAGTGTCATCCATCAGGTGAAGGTCACGTGAGAGTTAATGTATAGGGCAGGCTCCACGTATTAACAAAGTACGGGGACCCTCCCCTGCGCACTGAGGATATCACCTCGACGGGTAACGAAACGTTTGCGAACTAGAAGCCAAGCTCGGCGATCATCAACCGATCCAAAGTGATCAGATTATTTGGAATAGCATATACAAGACCAAAGTACGTTTCATACAGACCATTAAGATTTCAGCGTAGCAACGTGAGCTCACTATAGGCGATTTTGATAAGCATTTTAAAACAACTTAAAAACACACTAATAGTTCAAAAGGATTGTACATTTTTGATTCATTCCAGTCTGTTAGTTTCATATTTGTAGATTCCCAATGCGTATAGTGATTTAGCTTTTCTCCATAATACCGTCAAAGTGTTACGCTTGTTTCGAAACCTCGGTTGAAATTATTTCGTTTACTTTCTGTTATGCGACTCAAATTCCGTTTTACCTTGCCAAACAGTTCATGTACATGACAGTAAATAGCGCTTGATTCGTTTGACTAACTGTCCTTTGGAATCCACTTTTCACACAGACCTCAGGCCATCTGAATAAACCTGCACGCAGAAGCATCAGACTCGAGTTGTCTCATAGGCCTTCGAGGTGAGAAGGCCTGGATTCACGCCCTGGGTGCGGCGAAGGATATGCAGCACTGATGAGCTCTGACAAGAGTGAAACTCGAATAAACTGCTTCCAATTGTGAGGTTAATCAGATGACCTGAGGTTTGTGCGTAGAAAGTGAAGTCCAAAAGACAGTCAGCCAAGCAAAGTATCATCAGTCCTACACACTACACGCAATTAATTGTGAGTTATATACAAGGCGCGTTTAATTTGATCCCGTGGGTAGCCAAAAATGGGCACAATGATCGATTATTTCTTTACAATGAATTTTTCACTAGTGTTCTTACAAATGTGGCCAAGAATGAACTAGTTAAAATCTCTAGTCACGGCACTATAGTACAAATCAATGGAATCTGCAGTAAGGAAAGCTGGAACTTGAGTACTCTGTGAAAAGGGCTGTTGTGTTGTCAGACGGCTTTACCATCTACGTATATTAAATGACGAACAGATGGACCACATAATTGACATGTAAAAGAAAATTATGCCTGTCACAGCGAAACAGGAATTCCTTGGATGAGATCACGCCACTGCAGCTGGTGACTTTCCCAGTCGGCGGCCTTTAAGCGGCTGAGACCGTTTTCCTGAAATTTTGTACGAATATTATATGGTAAAAAAGAAGTAAATAAAAAAACAATGAAATTATATACAATATGATTCATCATGAAGCTTGGACGCTCAACTCATCATTGGAAACCATGGAAGCACTGTACAGCTGTTTCATCCTTGTTGGGAATCATCAGCAGTGCGCACACACCAAGCCCCCTCGGGGACTGGAACTCGGGGTGAACGATGGTGAGTCGAACACCTTAACCGCAAGGCTATCCGGGCTGGCTCTCAATGGTTTGTTGAACATCTACACTACATGATATAGCACCTTTCCGTCACTGGCTTTTGAACGGTAACAACCCGCTTCCCACACAGCGATCGACTCCTGTGATGAATGACTTCTCTGTAGGGGCCTATGTACAACGAAGGCATTCCGTTATGAACAACCTACAGAGCTTGGTTACTATAGCTTCCGTTCTTAACACGTATGCAATTCAGTTGTCACCTAAATGACTTTAGTACCTTAAGATAAGCAATTTTTTGGGGCTCCCGGAGCACGGATTCCCCAATAGCGTGAATTCTCCTAATTGTCGCATTTCGGTAAAGAAAAAACAGTGACATCACCGATTACTGACTAAGCTCCCGGTAATCCACCCACGTGCATAAGTTGCTGAATAACGCTCTTTATGCGCCGTGGAAAGTATTCTCGGATCATTGCCATGATAACAGGTGCGCCTCAAAGTTTGCAATTGACAACGGATTTGTACTTACCGTTGTCGATCTAGGCACGCGAAGACACGTTCACAAGCCGGTGTGCCAGGGTACCAGACTCACTGCACAACTCAGCAAGCATCTCAACAACTTGGTTCAGACACTTTGGCAGTCCAAACAAATTGACACAAAAGTGTGACTTCTGGCTTGTTCGACGTATTGTACAAACGATGACTGACAGACTACTGTTGTTGTAGTTGATAGTACTCGAGCTTGATCTTTTTCTCTATATGAAACTGCGATCAAATTCATACGGCGCAACAATATGGCCGATGGTTCGTAACATCCGTCACTTTTGGTCTTCCTCACAGCCAGTCTGATACGGTTAGAACGCGTAGATATTTGTCTTGGTCGTTCTAATTCAGTTAAGCATGGGCTGACGAATGAATGGTGTTGTGTTCGAGACTGTTATTTTACTTGTCTCGTTACTGTGTGGTACACGGAGAACTTTTGATCCCGAACAAAGGTGCCTGATTTTGCCCAGATTACTTTCGGACCATTTGATCTGCATGCTGACAACATACGCAGAACTTGGTCTAAGGAGTACTATTAGGGGTTTTCATGTTTCAATGGTCCCACCGTGTGGGCTTTATTTTGAAAATGCATTTATTTGATTTCAGGCAGACCAAGAGAGGCAAATATATAAAAAGCAAATCGGAAGTCGCGCCATTGAGATCCAATTAGATACCGATTCTAATGTGATCAATCATTGTTTCTATACTGGTTTAAACTTGTCGAACAGTATCAATTATTGAGGCCCCAGACAAGAGAATACAACCCAGTTAAGGTCTTCTGATGGGTTCAGGCTTGTCGGGCTATTTGGTCCACTGGTTAACAAAAGTTTCATCACTGGAAAAGTTGTTTTTTTATCGCTCCTGATTCGGTTCTACGTGACTCAGATACTCTGATCAATAGACGTCAAAATGAGTGACTGATCAGCATAATACATGCTGGAACCAGAGTTCCATTTGACGCCGCATTGTGACAGATTTTTTTGCCAGTCTGATCATAACTCTATGGTCAGACTGGCTAAAGCATTCAACTCACCACAGCAAAACTGTTCTCAAGAGCGAAATCAGAAGAACATTCGTTTTTCCAACATCAAACCTTTCCGATGCATTCTGTGGATGAAAGGTAACAGTTTGGAATCGAAGGATAAAGTGAGTAAAAGTTCCTGAACATGATATAAAGGTTGCTCAAATCCACTGAATTTCCCCTCACAGTAATGCAGTTTCCCAGTCGACGCGGTTGTCACTAGCAACACAGTTAAAACGAATCTAATAAGTACCTAGAGTTTATCGTTTTGCAAAAGAGAATCACGCTTTTGTTTAACGAACAGTTTCTTCAGGAGGCTTCATTGTACAAGTCCAATCGGATAAAAACCACAAGTGAGACCAGCGATGTAAGGAGAGAGAGAGAGAGAGAGAGAGAGAGAGAGAGAGAGAGAATCAAGAGTTCCAAGCATGAGTGATTTATGGAATAATAACTCGTCACGGAGGACTGTTGCAGTTAAAATAAACGAGTATGGTCCAGAAGGATTGGGGGAGAAAACCAGTCAAAGAAGCGCACCGTTCTGTTCTTTTAGAAGATGTGGTGATCAGGATTCCGGAAAAGTAATGAAAAGAGATGAATTAGTGCAACCAAGTGTTAGACGAAGTTCTTCTGAGAAGGTAATGGCCTTTTTCTGGGATCTCTTTTGACTGAACATTTTGAATAAAAAAAATAAAGCGTTTAAAAAGTCACCTTGACAGTTTTCTGATCATAAGTCAAATTAGGATTTATCGGAAACAGCAATATCTTCAGCATACGTGGATTTTGTAAGAACAACATTGTTCAGTGACCGAAAATGTTCTGTACACGAACATTACCTGGAAGCAGGAGATACTCTTTAGCGGCTAATGAACTTTCAACTTACAAAGAATATCATCAAACTCACAGACGCCAAGCCATTTCTTCGGACCGTTGAACAAGTACAGAAACACGGTCACGACTATTTTCAAGACTTCAGTTTGCCACTCTGAGGTTGTGAGTCTGAAATACTGGAATGCCAAAATATTAGCATAACAAAACATTTTATCACTCATTACACTATGAATATTAGTGGTTTCTCTTAATAATTTTATTTGGAATCTACGCAAACCTAGTTTCGCTTGTTCAGAATAAAATGTCTCACCGACAAATGATCAGATTCGTCGACATACGCTGATCGCGTATACCAGCAGATCATTCGTAACCTCAGTGAACATTTTGCACTTCAGGTTCGTAGCAATTCGAATGAAAACTTGCTTTCCTCTTTTTTAATTTTTCGCTTCTGATTTATTTTCGTATTGGAAACATACAATTCTCCATTACTTGAAGTTGTGCAAGCTAGCTCTGTTTTGTTTTCTGAAAAGTTGAAATTACCTATCCTTAGTCAACGTGATAAATTTGACTGTAGCTTGAAGGACCAAAAACGATCAATTGAACAAAAATGGACAAACACGAATAAATTATAAATGTGAGGTTTGTGCATGAAAGGTGGAGTCCAAAGGATAGTCAGCCAAGCAAATATTTGTAAAGGCCAAACTGATCACAGATGACTTCGGTTACTGACAAATAAATACCAGTTCTGCCGGGAGCAGTTAGTTTTATGAAGTCTGGGTTATATTTTTTAAAAGAAAGAAAAAAAATAAAAAATGCATTGAAAGCCCACTGTACAATATTTTGCTCTATTGGAAATATTGTGATAATGAAAAAGATAAAAATAATGTTTTGATAACAACAAAACGCAATTCTGTGTCTTTGCTACTTGGTGCCAACTCGAAGAGATCGAAATCACATCCTTATTTGTTTTGGCTATCAATTTAACTTCCGTTCTTTGTACTAATATTTACGGGCTCAAAAAACCAAAACCGTAGTGAAAAAAAAATAATGTAAGGGAAAATGTCATTCCAGCAGCTTTGAATTTGTAAAGGCTTTAAAGCCCGCTGATACGGATGACGACTGGTCTTGTTGAGGGGTGGGGATTCGCTATGATAGTCAGATCAAAGCACACTTTCGTGGGCTCGATATATAGGCTTTCCTATCTACCAGATTAGAAGTTCTTCTTAGAAGATTGCATTTTTAGCCGAGTAATGCACTGGGTTTTACCTAATACGCGGAAGTTCATCGCGTAACCGTCGGGATAAACATTCATTTTGTACATTCATTTGTAATAGGGAAACCTGTGGACAACCTGGGTGCTTGATTATCACGGCCCCACTACACCCCTGGCTTGATTATGATGGAGAATTGATTTTAAATGTTACAAAAATCATTTGAGGCTTTTTCTCCATGCTGGACTTCGGAGGTGAAGATATTGCACGTACAGGAATACAGGATCATATCTCGGTTGGTAAACTATGAGCATAAAATCTGTGATAATTTACTGAGGATTGAAACAAGTCAACACATTCCTACCCGGATAGTAACATGCACATCAGAGAAGAAATTTGCATGTAAGGAGATATCCCTTAATTTCCCTTTTGTTGTTCACATTGTCGCATGTTTGTGGTTCGACCCCATATAAGAAATGACGAATCCGTTGCATTCGTCGTACTATATTCTTTACGAAGAGGAAATGTCACCCAGAACGCCCTTGTATTCATCAGCCGCCAAGTTCACGTGGCATACAAAGTTTGATACAAGGTGTCACATTTTGTGTAGAAGATAAGCTAATTACAATTTATTCGAGTTTCAACTATATGAGTAGATGCGGTCAAAATTCTTTCCTTTAGTTTATTCATAGCTAGACGCGAAGTCAAAACAGGCTTTCTTTCTTCCTAAAGATATTCCTGTTTACCAGGTCTCTTGTGTACTTCACAGAATAAATATGTCACTCTGTTGTACTGTGGTTTAGTTACGGGAATCGACAACCTGCTTCCGACCACGAATACGACAGCCCTTCAGACCATTTTCCAATATTTCGATCGCTTCCAATGCAGCTGCCATTGTATTACTAGCTGGTTAGGGTGAACTTCCGAGTTCACAACGAACTGTCTTAGGCTGAGATCTGACAAGATCAACTGAATTAGATTTTTCGTTTCTTTCTTCTAGACCAGATAGCATTCCGAACGTTCAGTTGGCACGGTTTCACATGCGATTCTATATCTTGGTTTACGCCCGTCGATCCATAGTCTGCTCCGGTCTGTATTGTTATTCAACTTGCTTCATTTGTATTGATAACTCGTATGTACAGCCCCAATATTGCAAGCTCTGTCCACTGGGATAAAATAACCATCCTTTCTGTGGTCAGGTTACTATCCGGTAATCTAATTCATTGTCTCTTGGAGATTGGCAGTGGTGCATAGTGTACAAAAACAAGATGAAATCACGCCTAATTTGAAGCTTTATTTATTGCATGAACACAGATCCGGTGATAAATCACCTGAGGGTGATACACACCAGTCAATGACTGCGATTTTTTTAAAACTATCCCTTTGCTTGACTTATGTAAGAAACTCGGTCCTACGCAAACACAACTCTATAAGTGTCCTGATTTATTTCAATTACTTGTAGATGTCACTGTGCTCAGGACAACATCATTCGAAAAACTGATTTGATGAAGTTCTGAGGGAAGTAAATAGGAGTAATTTTGCCCAAATACACTCCTAATGACATGGTAAACGGCAGATTATTCGACTTCATTGATACACTACATGATGCCCCTGAGACGTGTTCTTTTCTTCCCCCTTCGATTATGCCGAGTTCGATACATGAGAATCAGTGCTCTTGACTTGTTCAGAAATCAACTGCGTTTCTGGCTGTGTTTCCTGAACAGACATTTTCGATGCTAAAAGGCAATAGTGCTACTTTTATAGTTCACTGTCTAGTGGCCTCAAGTTGTCATTGTATAATAATCTCCAGCAGCATACATTTCCAATGACCTCAATGAGATCGAGGACTTAGTTGAAAATTAGGGAGTATCGATCAACAAATGGATTCTTATCGTTCACTGCAAACAATCCCACGACGAACTTTTATTCGAACCTCAGGTACGACTAGGGGCTCTGCGGAACTGTAGTATTTCTCCAAAAAGGGGAAGTTGAAGGTTACCCCCATGTGAGATGAACCATTTCATACTCAGCGTCACTCGATGCCGATTAGACTAGCAAAACAAAACATGGACTGCACTTTCTGATGAAATCGACTTTCCTATTCTGCATCCTTAATATTGGGGATTCTAGGAGAAAGCATCTTCTGTTTCAAATCGACAAAATCCACTGACTGCTTTCAAAATAACTACCAGGATAGCTAGCGGTATCATGATTCTGTTTTTTAACTCTATGGGGATAGAGACAAGTAATCATACTGTTTCAAGGACGACAACACTCGGCAGGATACTTGTATTTCACCGGCCAGATAAGTCAAGTCATGAAACATACGATCGTTTATACAGGCCCTTTTCCAGACGGCGCTGCACTAAGATTGCTATTGCCTCTGCTTGAGCGCTTCGGCTGCGTTCTGGCCAATTGCCCGTGGCCGATGGCTTGCTTCTCTTGGGCGTCGTTTCCCTCCAGTTGGTACAATTGTCTCAGTTGACGGCTCGATCGGAAGCCCCTCACCTGGGCTATCCTGCTGATTGCCGGCGATCCCGCTGCTTCCTCTCTGGTAGTCCGTACGCCTCCCTTGGCCTGCTTCGGGACGCCTCCGACATATTCGCCACCTGTTCTTTTGTCTATGGCCCTCGTTTGGTTCGTCCGTTCGCCTTGATATTCACGCCGTTCCCTCGCCCCGGCATTCCCCGTTACAATATTATTACCAGTATGTAACATTCACATTAAAAATTAGGGTGGAAGTTTGAATGGAAACAAGTGCCCATATTTTCCGTTCGTGTTTCGCATTCTCACAAGTTTGTGAGTCAAAACCATACACGAAGTGGCGAGTTTGTCAAGTTAATCGCGAAAGGTTCTTCATGAAATGGAATACTTTTGTATTTATTAGTCACCAGCTGACAAGTGTATGGATACAAATATTGTGAAATTTTCACGAAAGACCTCATCAAACATTGATCTAATTTACACGGCTATCGAAACAAAACTTGACTTCACCGAAACAGCTTTTAGTGAGTAGTAGTTGGTATCTTTTTGAAATTATTGTGCCCAACGAGACTGTGTTTTGAAGTGACGCGAATTTTGCGCGTGTACAAGGCCCGATGAGCGGGTCAGTTTGGCTTCCGGTAGCCAGGTCTGCAATCCTTCTTGACAGATCGATGAGTAAATGCAGGATAGGTTTGGCCTCATCAAATCAGTTGATGGAAAGCTCTTGGATTCCACATGACCAAACACTGTATTTCCGGGGGGAGCATTTGAGTGAATGAACGGGGATCGAATCATTTCCCTAAGGAGAAAATAATTCCACCGGATTGATACGGTTGTGCAGTGCAAATAGTTTTTCCGATGCTGGGAGGAACAACCGCGCTTTGTTGAGTAGTGGAGTAGCGGTTAGCTCGGAAGTGCTGCTGGACCACAGTTTGCTTGTTTCCTTGCGTGCATGAGACAAGAGGTTAAATTCAGAAGCTGATCGAGGCTTACCACAGCGGTGAAATCAGAACCAAGGATGAACAACCAGGTCATGCAAGGCAAACCACACGAAGCCTCTGCGTGGGTGTTTCTTTCGAATGTCCATATTATGGCAACGTCATATTCCCTTGTGGATCAGAATACTCATTGGAGGCTCCGGTTGGGGTTCCCAACATTAATTCTCCTTTTTAAGTGATTCGATTCCCGAGCTTGAGGTACCGATTAGATCTATCACAGTACAATCTTTATTGTGTTTTTCGGAGGTCTATGAGTAGCATTAGCTGGGAATTCTTTCGAAAAACGTGATTTTCATCCAGCTTTTATCTCATTATTTCATTCTCGCTTCTGGAACACAACCGTTTGTGGTCGCCTTTGTAAAACGAATGCTCATTTCGGAGCATGATGGGTTAGTGGTCTATCTCAGTAATTGTGTTTCGGTGATTCGTACACCCTCTTACACATATACATAAACAGATATACGTATATATACACTCATCCGCTTACTTTTGACAACGAGTCCTAATTTGGATGGAAAAGTCACAATAAACGTTTTAAGAGTCAGCGTACGTTATGACTTCTCTGGTATTTATATATATATATATATATATATATATATATATATATATATATATATATATATATATATATATATATATATATATATAGGTTCACTCACAAATGCAAACAAACGAGGTTTGTCCTCACTGTTGTGTCTGTCACACCGTATACGAATTCGTGATAAACTGTCGTTAGAAGCTAAACTTCATAAGAAAAATTACAGGGACATTGGTCTACACCGTTTGTCACCGTAATTGGAATAGCTGAACACTGTGCTGCACCTGGGAAGATTTTGGAGCCCCTGATAGTTTAGGCTGGTTATCCGACACGAGAGCAAAATGATCCGTACATCCAAACCACGAATTGGGTTGAACACCAAACAGTGCTTACAGATGAAACTCAAAGAAAAGCTGCCTGATAATTCGACCTAATGTTATGTACATTTCTACTACTGCTCATGTGAAGCAAATTACGTCGGAAAAGAACTGGACTCCCGTCCGATGGAACGGAAGAAAACAGTCCTACATCGTTAGCTCCAACGAACAATAAAACGGCTTATGCGGTCGATACAGTTTGTTTATTAAAAAGCGGGACAGACCGTTTAGTTTTATCTACCGTGTGTCGACTAACCACTCGAATTGAGCCACGCAGCGAATCCACTTTTTAGGCCAAAGTGATTTCAATCAAATGACGCCAACTAACCACTTGCAAAACCAGTTCATCGAGACACTGCAGCCCCGGGAACCAAAGGTCATTAAGATGTTGGGACCGTCACACCGAAGTTGTGATTCTGATGGATAATTTGTCCTCAGAAATGCAACAAAAACAAATGACATTCAGTTTTCTGCTTCTATGATAGCATTTTGAATTATCTTTTTCAGCAACGTTAAAAAGTTGCATGTTTACCGAACTGACCTGAAGTGAGGTACTGAAAAGACAGATCTGTGTTCACCAGATTATGTCATCCAGATTCTGACTATGGTCACGTCTCACGAGTCACTTTGGTGTCAAAACAAACGAAACCAACGAGTGACTTCGATTTCCATTCATGCAGATTGCTGATAACATTTACATCAGTTCCATGTGTGTAAAAGAACTAGCAATCCAAAATTCCCCCAAAATATTCTTTCAACTTGGAGGGATCAGGATTTTAGAGTAGCGCAATCTTCTTTGAGTTATTAAGTTTGCAGCGGAATGACATCACCTGGAAAGTGCATTCTAACTTTCTCTTTTTAATACAACGTAGTTCGCATGAACCTTTGGACAAACAGCTTTGATTAATTATATCATCCTTCGAAATGAGCACCACCTTATTTACTGTTATCTTATTTGTGCACCAAGAGTGCTCCTCATCTTCGACCTGGAAATCAGCTATGACTGGCTCACAACAGACTATAAACGAACGCTCATTGTGATTCCTAGTGGATTGTTCAACGAGGTGCATCCGCACGTATTCCTGACTCACATACAAAACAAGGGCGAATGAAACACGAACCGACTATACAACCAGGAGGATGAGTGGACAAAGAAGAGCAGGATGCGCATATCTGTCGAGAGCTAATGACCGCGGAACCAGCTGTGCTCTTCCGAGGGACTTTGTTCACTGTTCTCTGTTAAACACACGGCCTTCGGGCACCGTCTGTTTCGAGATTTCTCTATTTTTTGCCTATGTTTGTAGCCCTAGTGCTGCTATTGTTGTTGTGGTTGTTGGCATTGACAGAATGGATTTCTGATTGCATCTGAGACGCTTACAGTAACAAAGGATCCGGGCTGCAATTACGTATCTTGTTAATGTGTGATTTGCACATTGTAAAATAGTTTCTGAACTGAGACAATTTTAATTTTATCCGTTTATAACACGTTAAAGATTAATCTTACATGAAAAGATGCAACTCACATTTCGTGCATTTATTTTTCACATGCCGACAGAAATGGAAATTGTTATTTGATCCAAATAACACGGGCCAGATCACGTTTGAAAACTTTTGTTCCACGTTAGGCGTCAGTAAGAAAGTACGCGAGTAAGTGAACAACTTTCAGAATCCTGTTTTTGAAAAACATTTTGTTCTGCGACGAACAATACTTTGGGTATAACGTGAATATTATACTGTTTCGCTAACTTCTATTACACTTTGCGATTAAGTTAGAATTATTCGGTCTCATATTGTGAATCGCATAGTTGTCTCAGGTGACTATATATATATATATATATATATATATATATATATATATATATATATATATATATATATATATATATATATATATATATATATATATATATATATATATATATATGTATATATTCACCATTATAGACTAGGTGTCCTGAACTATCTCAAACCTTCCAATAAGCTAGTGCTGATGCTAAGTGCCATCATACCGGGTTCTTCTCTTATTCTATCGATCAACGCCACTGGTCAGCTACCCTGTCGCTCGTGATTCTGTTCTTTCAAGCCTTGGGCTCGATACGGGACAGGTGTTGACTTGCTGACTGCTAACCAGACTTGGCTGTCTACAAACTGAGTCAGCCCATAACCTCACACTATACACCATTTCAGACGCAACGTAATGTCTACGGGAAAAAACCGCGCAACAGCGATAAGGGATAACCTGGAGATTATCCTTTATGAAATAGTTGATTTGTGAACTGGATGCAAATCCTATAACGTTGGAACTATATCTCACCAACGCTTCTCTTCCAAAGAACTGTTCCATGCAAAAATGGTTGATACATTGATGAGAGTTATATTTTCCTGTCTTGTAACGGCTAGCCGTATACACTTTTCTCGATGAAACTGTTTAGCCGGACAGTGAGATAGCGTGTAAGCAGAAGTCAAACAAATGGTGTTTGCACCGTTTTGTCCCACAAATTGCTACTGATGTCGAAAGATTCATGACCTGTATTCGTTTTACCAGTTCCGCAGAAAGACGACGAAGACCGGAACCGAAAGTTTACGAATCTAACATGAGTCTGGAATCAGTGGACCATTGCTTGCAAGTTATCAAAAGAAATTATAATCACAACGATCCCGATTCAAGTATACATGTTACACTAACGGAAATGGACGGATCGCTTGGACCTCGTTGGCAAGCCCGCGCGGTGAAGCTATCGGAGAATCCAAAACCTGCTGGTGAATATCTGACTTACAGTTTGGATAACGGCGAGCACAAATATGTCCTGTACAGAGAACCAGAAAAACGAAGAAATAAGTGCTGCTGCTGTTGACTGATGAATTGTCACTTTTGATATTTAATTTACTTGCTCATTGACCGAGTAGTAGCCGATCCAGAAGCCCGCTGTAAATTTTTCCGTCTACTTAATTGTCAGGTGAACCAATAGTGCAGTTCCTTTCCTTGATTTTTTTTATAGGAATATCCGAAAGAATCGCTTTTTGACAAGAGTAATGTTACAATTAAAGAGCAGCTCCTTTAAACTTATCCATGTGTGATGTGCTATGCCCCCTTCTGTATTGACGTCAAACTTACGTCTGGATTTGGTCCTTCGGTTCGTCCGTGTCTTACCATCGGTGGTGTAGTGTTTTGTGCGCTATGAACACATGCTTTGGATTTGTTTTGAGTTTTATTTCGCTACACTAAAATGAACAGGCTCATTTGACCTCTCACCATCACGTACGTTAGCGTTGTTTGGATTACGGTATAAGTCATATCGATTGTTTAAACAGCAGATAAATTTGGAAATCTGATTATGCTGAAAGCATTTACCTGCTAAGAGTTTTCGAAGAACATCAAATCACTTCGCAGATTGAGTCAATATTTACAGATATCGAATAGATACCTTCAGTTTAGAGGAACAATGTTTCATTTGCCTTTGTTTTATATTTTTAAGGCGAGCTAATATCCATGTTAAATTATGACAAGCTGTGTTGAAATTTCTGTGCTAAGCCTTCCCGTCTGACCACGTGACAATCCCATACCTCATCGCTGAAGTTCAGTATGAACGAACATGGTTACAAATGGATGGGACGATAGTGACCTTAATGAAAGCAACCCTACAAAATTTTCTTCTAATATCACTTATAATGGAAGACGAAGAGTCTGAAAACTGGATTGAATTTCTGTCCGAAAAGTTACTTCCAACTATTAGTGTGATTATTGTGTAACTCACAGTTACTTCATTATTTTCAAAATTAGGAACTACCAGACTGATGATTTGGAACACGGGTGTGATTCTTTAAATTGCCTTATCTAATGTGCGCGGCGTCCGACAGAATCCTCTCGTCATTCTCCGATTATCTGTGCTATGGGTGATTCCAAACTCTACACAGCATGAATCATCATTTCGTAGCAACGATCAACTGACTACTGACAAATACCATTGAGTGGTCAGTCCGTAAAAAATGGAAGAAAGGTTTAAGAGGCCGAATCAGTGCCCTTGGCCTTTTGAGGCATGTTGGGCTTCCACGGCAGGGTCCACGAGATCGATCCAACCAGTGATAATAGACAGCAAGATACAGCTAAGCATCAGGAAAAGTGAGTCACTTGTACTAAAACAACCTGATTCCCTAATTGATCATGTAGTTTTAATTTTTCTCCTCTCTTCATGCTGATGGTGATTGCTCTGATTTTCAAGTTTTGTTGCCGTTGAGCGGAGGCAATAAGAAGCACCACATTCAGTGAATCCTTGATGATTGTTACGAAGGAATCGGAATCTTTGAAGCCTCACAAATTGAAGAGACCCGCGTGATTATACAAGGCTGAACCGCGAACAGGCTTTTGCTAAATGATATACCACCGTACAAGGCCCTGCAGAATTGGCAAATGTGACCAGTTCATTCACAGTAAGCGAGTTCATAGGGTAAATAAGCCACTAAGAATGCAACCGAATTATGTCGTAGACTTTTGCAATCACTCCGCGGTAAAATAAAGCAATCTTATGGCTGTAATCGGAGAATCTCGATATTATTCCTCATCAACTCTAACGGACAATGTAAAGGCACCGGGAATGCATGCTCAAAGGTCAAACTCTTCTTATAAGTATATACTTCATCTTCTTTTTTGAACCATTTGGGCCGGTGTGAAACGGCTTGCTTCGCATAGACAACAGATGATATCGCGCCCATCAGTGTCACCGGACGTTCACGACTTGTCTCCAACTCAACTGTCGAGTTCCGAGTTGCTTAATTTCAGGTCTTAAAGTAAAACAAGCAGTGCCTAAGCAGGTCGGATGGCCTGAAGTACAGTATTTTTGGACTGCATACCACGTAGAGCGAGTTCAAATCCCAATTGGAACAGAAGAAATGTGTTGCAGCTGATAAACTAGCTGTGCAGTACTTTCATAGTTTCTTGTGATAAATTGATAAGCATGAATGCTCTTCCCATAAATTTATCTGTAAATCACAGGGGTTGTTCACTGTTTTTTATTATTACAAAAATGGCATGTTAACGATAAAATCTGAACTGTGTACTGAGTGACATTGCTGATACGGCAAGGATGTTACCAAATAACCCCAAGAGCTTTATCGTTACCCGTTCTCTTTACAAAGGAAAATTTAACTCATAGACTGTTTTGCGTCAAAAAGAAACAACGTGAACTCTATTAACATTCATCTGTAGAATGAAAAGATCAGGGATCATAAAATCTATCGTTTTTCGATGGATTAATTAGAAGACTACAGCTGGGACGTCGAATCTTGTTCACAGTTTCTCCAAATGGCGTACATGGTGGGATTACCGTAACAGAGGAACTTCAAGGTGGTATTCGCCACTGCCCCCGGCGGTGTGCCTTTTGGTTCCACTATCTTGTCTAGGCGCCATCCTGGGCCAAATTCATCCTCCAAATTCTGAAGAAGTGGAAAAGTGGAAGCCAACGGGGCTTCTGGATCCCAGTGTGCCTCGATGTACTTCACAGTGCTTTGCATCAGTTCCATCGACATATCAGTCTCAAGCACAACTACCACAGTTTTAGTTTTCTCGTCCAAATTACTGCTTACCAATACCGTCTCAATACTACCGACTGCAGAATGGGTTCTGTTTTGAGTAAAGGAATACAGGTCAAAACATGGAGATCAGATTCTTGACTAACAAAAATAGCAAGCGTTCATTTTGATAAAAAAATCTTTTCGCTTTTTAAAGGTGACAAACATGTATATTTAATTGGTGGGATCACAGTACAATCATATTAGCTCATGTGTGAATCTCAAGTAGTTCTTAGTTATTAGGAGTTTAAAATTTAATAACAGAATGTAATTTTCTCAACAATCCCTAATAGAATTGGTGCATCGGAACTAAGGTCATTTCGGAGTGCATGGAAAAAACGGTACACTACTTGATACGTTACGGGTCTGTGTTGATTGTTCGGTAATAAAGCATTATCGGAAAAGATGGTAGTCAGTCGATGACTCGGTTACCGCAGGTAACCTTTCGATTGTAAACTGCTCTTGAGAAGGGTCACCTGCGGTAGTCGAAAAGTCGGCTGACTATCATCTTCTCAGAGAACGCGGTGTCACCGAACAATAAACTCTTACCTATAGTACCTAAAAGTGTTCCGTTACATCATTTATCATTACACTACAACCTTGTCATTCCGAGAAAAGAGCAACAGACGATCACAGATTTTAGGGGCGAATACGGTATAGCAAACATTCATTACCGGGGAGGGAGGTCCTGATTCATCGGTATGAATCCCCGGAAAATGAGACTTGCCAGAAGAGACTTATTGCTAAGACGCAATTTTTCAGTCTTAGATGCCTTCCTGAAGAGCACAGGTGACAGCTCGAAGTAAATGCGCCATAACTGACCGGTAGCCGTGCTACGTGTTTGTGTACTACTGGCCATCCGTGGTCAGTTCGCGGAACGGACAAAGTTCAACTAATCAGCTGAGCTGGTGCCTAAAAACCCCATCGAACCGGCAAGAAAGAAATGCGATTTTTCGCACGTTTAATTGCCTCTTCTGATCTCTATTTGCGTTTTATCCTGATTTACTAGTCACAGAAATAATTTTCTGATTTCTCGTTAGGCAGCCAGTGCATTGAGTTACGGAAATGACCAGACTACATGAATTGCCATAACATTGACTCTGGGAATAATTAATTGCTTGAACAACACTACATAGACATCCGGTGATAGTCCACAGTAAGCTGATTCGTACTGCAGCGGTCTGAGTGGACAGGCCTCGTTGAATAGTCCACTAAGGAGTCACACCTGTGATTCACCAATAGTTCTTTTGTAGTATTGTAGCTCGTCCCACTAGCTCTAGTGAGAAGGCTTTTCGGCCTTGAAACCATCTCATTTTACTAACAGAAAACAGAAAGTTTAAACAGGATGCAAGATTCCTTGTCATCAGTCGTCGTACCACAAGATAACTGTTTCAAAATATCATCGGGTAAAGCCTTTTTGATTGGATGACCGGTGATACGGTCAGCCATCACTTGACGGCAATCCGCTCTCGTCTCATCGATCTGCTGTCTTGTCGTTTGTGATTCCGTTCGCCCAAACTTTAACTTGGATTTTGGATAGGAGCTGGCGAGCTGGCTGCTAACCAGACTTGACTGTCTATCGGCGAAGAGTCAACCCTACCTTCACACTAAGTTAGTCGCAGATGACCTCGAGAAAGACGACACCACGGTCATAGGTTGTAATAATAACAAGAGCTTGAACATAGCTAAATGAAAAATGTCCCACGGAAACCCATGATCGGTCTCGCAGTTACTGCCGCTCAACAGGTACGCTTATTCGGTACTCTTGTGCCCGCTCATCGTAATATTTGTACACTCCGTTGTGAATGAAATGAGGGTGATTCTACAGGGGAAAACCTGGTACGCATACCTGATGAGCGCTAATAATCGCGAAGTCTGTCGTGTTCTCCGCTAACTTTCGTCCACCCATCGCTGTAGTTCTTACGGTCAGTAAGTTGATGTATTAGTTCGGTTACTGATCTCAAAAGGAGTAAATTGACTCTTCGTAACATAGTACTTCTACCTTCCTGACAAGTTAATTAGTACGATGAGAAACCGTAAGATTTCCAAGTGAAAGCTTCTTTTGTGGACCGTATAAAAACAACGGAAAGGATTATTCGGCGATTATATGAAGTTAAATTACCGTGAGTGATCTACGAATGTATTGCTATGTAATCTCATGAATCACTGACGTCTGTCCATTCAGTCGAATACATTTTGAGATAAGCGAAAATCAATAATTGTCAATGAAACTAGAGCAGTCAGTGGAATAGTATCGTGAAACTCATTGTGAGGCAATCGAAAGTAAAATTTAAAAAAAACATTACATTGAAACCCATGGAAAGTTATTTTCCATGAACACAAGTGTACCGTCAAGAATCTTTTGAACGTATCACCAAATAAATAATGCAGTCTGAAAACTTACTCATCAAAACTTATCGGTTCACGAACTGACTTTCGTTCAAGAACATTGCTCCATGACTACAAGATAGGATAGTTGAAAAAGGAGAAAATAAAATTACTGCTTCCCTGGGTCTAGCTGTTTCCATTCAGTCAAAAAGTCAACTTCATAGGACATCTAAATTTGTTGCGCTTCTTTTGACTATTCAGTGGATCGTTAATTATCCGCATACTTCCACCTGTAATCGCATTTGAACCGCATGGAGAATGCATGGACGAACAGCCCAATTTAAGAACCACATGGTGATTTTTTAAAAATTATTTCGTCGATTTACACGGCTAACCTTCCAGATACAACACCGTACTACTGATCTCGAAAATTCAGCGTGGTCTTACTTGAAGAAGCCGAGAAGTAGTAGGTCACATAGAAGATAGACGCTAGGGAACCCATGCGAAAGAAATATTAATTTGCATATTATCCTTCTATGAAATCGTTTTCTATGAATAACAACGAAAATCTTCCGGGAGTAGGAAATTTGGCTTCTTATTGAACGCTTTATTGTGCGCTAACTGTGCCCATTTCACCTTTAAATGATTCATGAGGAAGCACCACAGAGCTGTTCCATCGGATCAGTAATTATTCATCCTCATCTGTAAACGTTTCCTGTGAACGTTTCCAACTCGAGGATGATAGGCAGAACTGGATAGATGTGAGGTGATTAGGATAATTCTGCACGCTGCCCGGTGCGGTATGGCTTCGTGTTCAGTATCCAACCAATCAGGCGAAGCTGGACCTTGACAGTCAGGTTGTTCGGATGCAGTGAAGTTGCTTTATGATTGGTCAGTACATCATTTATAATGAGCATCTTACTGCTCTTTAACTATAAATGAGGTTGCACCAGGCCAGCAGGATAAAATACTTACTTCCTATTTTCGTCTTGTCGCTTTTTGCATGCGTAGTACAGATGAGAACAATGTCATTACAGGTGATGAGCCGGGTAAATTAGGTTTCTACAATACACCCTTCTGATGATTCACCAACAAGAATGAAACAACCCCATAATGCTTTCTTGGGTTTCTGGTAGTTAGACTTTCTTTAATGTAACTTCCAACGGGTCTTTCATTACCAAGAAAAACCGTCAATCAGCCAAAAGGAATCACTGGTTATGGACTGGATCTAGATGCATTCCCCCAGTTAAGTGACTGTTCTTCGTTATGTACGTTTTATTCTGATTGTCAGTGGCGAATTCCTAGTTAGATTTCAGTGCCGTATAAGAGAAAGTAGTCATGATATGATCATATCTTCAAATTTCATCGTGAGTCACAGAAAGCTTCGAAAGAACAGACCCACCTGTCGAATTAGTTCACTTTGCAACCGCGGGGAATAAACATTATTGGTTTTGTGACTGTTTGTGGCAATGGAAGATAATTAGGTGATCAAAATATCAATAAAAGATCACGAGTACCCTTTTTTCCGACTTTACCACATCATATTTCCCTTTTGAAGCAAAAAACATGTTATAAACTCTTCCATGAGATACCATTCCTCTGTCACATCACAAGTTCCTGGGGAAAAAAGATTTCATTATGAGATACCATTGCCATAAATAAATGACATCGTCGAATCAGTCATGTTACTGAGGAGGTTAAGCACAAGGCCGGTGGCTTGTACCGATGCATTTTGTAGAATCCTTATTCAAATTATATAGAAAGAGAAATCATTCAAACACTAAAGATGAGGGTATTAAGAAGAATCGCTTAACGGGAATTCCACCGTATTTCTTTCTTCTCAACGACGAAAGGTACGGACATTTTTAAAACCACCCGTAATGCAAAAATAAAATTATAAACTCAGCCCGGACAGTGGTAATAAAGCACCCTGATGTAGCTCTAACACGGAACTTCGTAGTGCTTTATTGTGATTACGGTTAACATTGTGATGATTATATTATTGTTACTAATTTCGCTATTGTTATCATTATTACCATAATTATATGGATGGACCTTTCTCTGCAAACATATTTCGTTGCTTGGTTTTTGTTACCATCTGCTGCTATCAACGCGTTTCGCACTTTATCATGCTTGTTTTAGAAGCCGGTAAAATGTGAAGCTTCCAAAAGAATTCGCATGTCGCTCTGACTGGTTTTGGAGTCTAGTAGCAAACACGTTTTAGCATAATGCTACCTTGATTTTTTTTCTAAAGCCAGTGCACGAGTGACGAGGCAAAAAGTGAATAGAATACCGGCTCTGTGACAGCATTATTCAAATGAAGTTCACCTGCAACGTTATTAGGGAGCTCGAGCTTGTATTCTAAGCCACAGTGCTACTTTAGAGACTGAGGTTCAGCTGTTGTGTTGAGTAATTCCGGCTCTCCACCGAGAGTTTCGAACTCCTATTTTGGTTACTGGAATAAGTGACAGTAGTCAGATCTTGTGTTCCCTCTGTGTTTGTCGAATAGTCATCGAGTCGTCTCCTTGAAATGAAGATCAGTGACATTGATTTGGCAAATCACGTCTTCAGAAGTGCAACTGTCAAATCCAAACTGATTACATAAAGATACTGTCGCATTCCGACAGTCCTGTTAGGGATATGTTCACGAATAAGTGCTGGCTTATTTAGCGAATAAATTGGTTCGAATCTCGTCAGAACAGAAGGATGCTTACGGTATTTGGTGGGTTGTCGATGTAAATGAACGCCTCTTTGAATGTGTTCCACAGGTACGTTGTTTGATTTGAAACGTTCATCAATGCTGTTTATTTGGCAGGCTGATGTCTAGGAGTGTACGCAGTTTGAATCTTTCTACAACTAAAAAAATTCGAGAGCTGTCATTTTCTAGAGCAGAGAGTTTGAACGAGCTGTTTCCACGCATACGAGACAAAATTCGTACTTCAGTCAAGTTTAAATTAGTTATTCACAATTAATCTAAAAAATCATTATACTTTGGAATCCTGTTTGGAACGAGCTCCCAACGAATTCCGTTCACTTTCCACATGCAAGTGGACAAACTCGATTCGTTGTTCCTCAGACGTTTGCTCCGTTTCCGTTTATTCTCGATAAATAGTCAAATCAACTGAACGCTCCCAATCTTGCCTCTCACTGTTGCGATCAAAAACCAGATGACAATCGCATGTCCGGCCTGCTGATTTTATCTGTCCTACCTACATGAATGAAAACAACGGAACCGTGTCGATGGATATTGGGCCGCGATGGATTTCGTACACAGACACACCCACTCAGCCCCTAGTCAGTGTGTGACGCACCGGGACTGCTTTTATGTCCTCTTGATTATTCACGTGATTGCACGTTTTTCTTGAAAGCGTTCTAGCCATCGGGTGAAGTACGTGTGCACGGGGTGTGTTATATCGTTCTCACACGGGGCAAGGTTTTTCTTTCACCATGGACAAGCCTAACGACCGTCGTATGGCTGGAGCATGCCAACAACGATGAGTCAGAATATGAATGACTGGTTGAGTGCCAGATCGATAGGCAGTCTGAGTCACTGGACCAACCCTACAGATTTTTCTGCAGCTTAGTTAACATAGCTGGTTGTTTTGTTACCAATGCCTGTCATCTACCAACCACAGCCTAAAGTACAGTAACCAAACCCTTTCAGCACATCCACATCCCGTAAGGTCAAATCACGGGCGAGTTATCTGTCTCAGTTACGTGGCTTGGAAGCCTTGTGCGAGTCACTAACATACGTACGGACTACAAAGCAAAATCCAAGTTACTGAGTAAAAAATCACATCGAGGAAAATCAGGTTTGCAAATCGGAACAATTTTTTGAAGATTCAATAAAAGCGAAGTTGTGTCTGTCACATGCAGTACATGGAACGAGCAAAATCCGATACATTGCTTGTTCGCATAACTGCAAAAACATTCCGGACCTATGTTTCTCGGTGATTTGATCTTCCGAAACGCTACGAATCAGAGCCCCGTTTTCTTCAAGAAGTGACATGACATTTCCCTAAAACACACTGAACACCCCCACGATCAGACTAAAGAATGGACTAGAGAGTGGAAAATATAGAGCAGTAAGTCCGGTTACCAGAATTACCTCAGCCGCCCGTTGTGCACTGCAGCAGTGTCGAAAAGAAATAGGATATCCGCGTTTAGTTGCTCAGTTGCTACTGTCGAAGAAAACTTTTGCAGAAAGCTGGTGAATATCTCAGAGTTCAGTCTGGAGTGGTATTCGTAATATATAGCATGCCCATCGCAAAATAGCAAACAAGACCGAGTTTTGCACTTTTTTTGACAGCGTGGTTCGGATGCACGGTTTGGATATCATTGATCGCCCTCATGACCATGAAAACCGCGTATTGTAATTGGTGTCATCCAAGTAAAAACATAAGACGGGGCTATCATGCTCATGTAACCAATTCGCGTATTGAGCTCATCTCTCTTTGATATCAGTTCTGTTTCGACTGACTGGACGAATAGGTAGTTTCTTTGTGGTGTCAGCACAACCATCGAGAAGACGATCAATGAAAGATATTCTGATCGGTAAATTTGGGCGTGTTAGTCCAGTCTTTTTCTTCATCCCACTGTAAGTGACTGGAAGATCCTGCTCTACTAATGAGCACGGTTCCATCACGGATTCATTGGGAAATTTGCTTTTTGCGAATCTTCTTTCAAGGCTAGATTCTGTCTCTCTTGGCGATGGCTCTGCACGATTTCATGTTAATTCCAAGATGGTAGAAAATAAGTTTTAGATCATCGTTTTTCCTTGAACACTAAGCAATTATTCTGCGGTCTTCATCACAAATTGCTTTCAGTTTACGACGAGGTTCCGTATTCATTTGGTTGCTTAGATCGAATATCTCAATTACCTCCACTGGGAATTCTGCGTTGAAGAACTGTTGAAGAACTCACGTTATTGGTGACTTCATTGTACTGTATCGTACTGAGGACTTCTGTAATTTACTATTCACGTTTCATCCATAAAAAGGAGCGAAAATGGTGACCGTCAAATTGGAAACATCTCAGGAAATAGACAGGAAAGTGGGCAAACCAGAGCCAGGTTCACCCATCGAGGTTGCTGCGTTGCTGCAGGATTCACTTTGCTTACAAAAAAAGCGTGCTGAGTAAGGCACTGTAAAGCTGCAATAAAAATTATACGAGACGGAATGAGTCTAAACTGGGAACGTGTAGAAGGATGTGAACGGCAATCAGACAGGTCATGGCAAATAGGAAGGATGAGGTCTCCAAGAATCTTCATAGCAAATTTTCCGCAGGTGTGGATGTATAGGTCACACACTTTGTTGGTGAGAGAGGCCATGGCAATCAGACAAAAACGGCTGATGATAGCCAACTCGCGGCGCAGTGAATAAAAATCCTTTTCCAGTAGACCAGGGAAGATTATAGGAGAGAAGCAAGGTAAGATTGTTAGAACACATCGGTGGACAAAGGAGACGATAGTTTATCTGACACGAAGATGCCTTAGTTTTCGAATTTGAAAAGAGAGTCGACGCAGTTTCGTTACACTGACTAGAATATGAGACGTTGATGTGATTTGAATACGTTCACACCCGGCCCAGTGCGCTACAGCTTCATTTCCAGTATCAAACCAATCAGGTGAAGCCGGACATCGACTATTAGGCCGATAGATTCAGATAAATCGATTTGTGATTGATTAGCACGTTATCTACCAACAAGTACACACCCTCTTTTGTATATAAACGAGGTAGTAACAAACAAAGGTGACGGAATAAATGTTTGCTGTTCTCGTGTGGTCTTGTTGTTTCCCTATGTGGGTAGTCCCGGGTGTTGGTTATTTCATTACGTAAGACTAACCGGGTAGGTACGATTTCCACAGAGGTCCACTGTAAATTGGTGCTAATGGTAACACCTAAGTACTTGAGTGACTGAGCTCTGGAAACGGGGACAGAGTTAGTGGCCCATTGTTCTTTGGAATAAACAGATTGGGAAAGGGTGAATATGTATTCGAAACATTTGGAAACTTTGAGATCAAGGCCAGAAAGAGACGAAAAGTTCTTTATATTATGTAATTTCTCAGAAAAGAGGATGAATTCGAGCTGATTGGAGATGGACTGAGAAAGCACCACGTAGTCGGCATACTTAAACGGTTGGACAGTATAAGCCGTAGATAAGTCGCATATATATATATGTGGTGAGCAGATAAGGGGAAAGAATAGCACATTGGAGAACACCAGACTTGTTCTCTAAGAAACTTGAGAAAATGTTACCAGCTTTGGTAAGCTGGGTTACGTTGGAAAAGTAGTCCGCTAACCACGACAGTATAGAATCCGGGCCGCCAAAAGAATCCAGCTTTTAGAGAAGTGAACGGGGAACCGAATCAACAGCAGAGAAATAGTCGAGAAAGACAATGAACTGGTTTCGCAGAATTATTCACTTTGAGAAATGAAATGGTAAACTGGAGCAACTGCGTCCAGAGTGCATCTGTTGGGCTTGCATGCGAATTAATAACGGTCATTGGGAACCATGAAAGCGTGCCCAGTCAACTTCAGCACAGAGGAAGTGACGGCTATGGGATGAAAGCACTTTGACGAAATATTAGAAGCGGCTTGTTTGACAATAGGCACAACAGTTACGAGCTTTCAGGAGACAGGCACAGCACCGGTATCAACGGGTTTGCTGACGAGTGAAGTCATTGTTTCCGTGAGCGGTCTTGCTCCAAATTTAAGGAGTGGGAAGGATAAGCCTTCTAGTCCAACAGTGGAAGCTGCTTTTCAGATTCTTGGAAGCCGACTGACTTCTTCTGAAGAAGGACCGAATTCAGAGGAACCGACAGCGAATAGGATGGTAGGATGTCCGTGGATGAGTGGATAAAAGCAGCATGCAAACTGTCGGTGTGTATAGTAGATTTGTTTGACTGGAATTGCTGACCGTATGGGAGCTTGATTCCATGCCAAAAAATTCTACTGTGTGCGGTTTTCAAAATCTGATTGGCAAAAGATATTTAACCTTTGTATCTCCTGGTTGATCAGGATAGAGTGATGTTTCACAGAAGCCTGGTCATGAAGCTTGTAGGCTTGTTCTTTTTGCCTCCTCAGGGATTTGCCAACAGCGAAGCCATCCTGCTGCAATTAAAAGCATTCCCGTGGGGCAACACAAGTTACATTCGATCAAGTCAAGTCAAGTATCGGATTGAGCATCCCAGCTGGTGGATATTCAGCAGTGCATAGCTATACACATATCAATTACAAAACAGACAGCAGCTTAGAAAATGCTATGATAAAAGATGACTTGGGAACTAAGATCTTAAACGCCGTCTAAATTCACGATCGACGTCTGCAGCATTACATACGAAGCGAGCAAGGTATGGGACAATGGACAACCGGTAGGCAGTCATCTGCGCATAACTCATTTCATAATTATTACGAGTGGACGAAGAGTAAACACGCATGCTGAGTTCCTCTAGAAGCGGGTGGTGTGAGTTATTCAGGAGTCTCTTGGTGAATCTTCTACAGATTTTGTGATGTTAGGATATAATGCAGTCCGCGATGGTGGTACATACAACCGGACGGAATTTTGCGGTTCATTTCTTGGGCACAGGTGTCATGGCAGCTGATCTCCAACAGCCGGGAATCTTTTTACGATCTAGGTATTGATTGAATAACTGGATCAATGATGGCGTAAGTTTTTGTGTGCACTGATTAAGTAGAACTGGGGAAAGATTATCACATCCTTGGGATTTGTTGCAGTTCAGGTTTGATCGTTCTCTATAAACAGCTCGTCGAGATATGTTGTGGGAGATGGGACTGGTAAGGCTGGGACAAGATAGTACGCTGGGACAACTGGACAATGAAAGACGCGATTGCTCGTCGGATTCGTGGTTAACATCTTCGACATTTACTTTTGGGGATGGGTGTCTGGTAGAGATACCCTAGTGTAGACATTGATTTTGTTACAATCTCAGCTCTCATTTTTTTGGCACCTAGCCAATCTATTTTTCCGTCCACGGTTTGCGATCGATACAGTCATAACCACTTCAGACGATCCACACACAAACCGCCAGTCGATCACTCATACACAGTTACTTCTATGATGATTCAGTGCAAACAGTCACACGCTCAGCCAAAACCGTCTCAGTCGCACACGCACATTACTGACACGCGATTCCAATCCTGTTCATGTGCAGACACACACAAATATAGGTTGACGCTAGTCTTACTCCATTCCACACGACGTTTACCAACCAAACATTGGTCTATCGTGACCTGTTCTAACTGTATGCTTGTCTAGCGTTTCCGTTAGCACGTGACTTTGACTCGCCTAACCGCTTACATATGTTGTGCCCCTGCTCACACTGCGCTCACGCTTACCGCACGCTTGTGCTGTACACATTTGACTGTTGGCCTGCCAAGGTAATGCGCGTCACCAAGACGTCGCGGCGTCGTGTCGTTCCGTCGTCTTAAACGGCTGAACATTTAGGGAATATTAAATTCCACTACAATACCATTCAAATGTTTGATGAACATCCAAAGTTCTTGGCAGTCTTGGTTGACTAGAAGCGCACCACTGTGTATGCCGTTGAGTCCGCGGATTTCTGATTTTATATAAAAAAGAAAGGGTTCTCACTGTTCAGTGGTCCCCACACTTGTATGCACTTTGCTTCCTACGGTGTAACTTTTTTAGAGAAGGTGAGGAAAGTCGGTCACTGTGGATTTATAAAGTTTCCAATGATTGACATGCATGGTAGCGGAGAATCAAGTAACTAGTAAGATGGGTCTTGATGGCTCAAAATGTCGAAGTTAGTCTGCTCGATCATGGCTTGAAGTTTTTATAAGTTTCCTGGATTACATTGACGCTCCTTAGTTTTCAGGTCACGACAGTGGGTGAAGATTCTATGGTTGCTTGATCTGCATATGATTCAAGAGAACAACACAGTGGCGTGATCCGACGTCCCCAGAGAAGGTTCGCGTATGACCCAAACTATATTGGGGTTGTTTGTGAAGCACAAATCAAGGTAAGTATCATTCCTACTGGGGAAGTTTATACTGCTTTTCAGACGCAGTAGTATCAAGATTCTGGCTAAGAACCGTTGAAATTACCGCGGACAAAGCACAGAGAAGAATCAGCATAGCTCAAAAATTTGGAATAGAAAATCTCAGAAATCCTCCAAAACATCATTAAGGCATGTGGGAAGAATATAAGCGTTCACAATAACAATGAAGCGATATCTACCCATATGTTTAGGTTTGCATAAGATAATGGAAACGCTAACGTAATAATTCGAGTGCGTAACTAGCACCTAGACAGACTTATACCAATTATCTTTAAGGTAAGTAATGACAAGTGGAATATTGCATTCGGTGTCATTGTAAACACCTCGGGGGTATAAAAGTAGCATTCACATACAAACCACGAAGACACTGAAAAAGGGATCTTTTAAGAAGAACAGTGTCGGAGGGTGACCAATTTCTGGTAGACACTTTTGTTTTGTCTTCGCGGATGAGTGGCAAGCAAAACCTGAGTAAACCTTGGGTCTATTGGTAATAAGAGCATGATCACTTCGGCTGTAAAACCAGTCTTGAAAAAGGTTACCCGTGGTGACCGAAACGTCGAGAACCTACCAACGATTTCGACTACGCAGTGTTACTAAACAATAAAATTTCACCATAGCATGATCACTTGTTGAAAAAAGAAGCTGGTAACTGTAAATGGAAAAGTTCGCGATTCCTCTGTCTGAAATGCGCCACTCCTGGTTGGCATAGGACATAGGTCGCTCAGATCTTAAGTGAGTAGGAGATATGTGGGTGCATGATTAAATTCGTTGACAACAATGTATAGGCAATCAGAAAGTGGTGGAACTGAAACGTACAAAAGCGGCAAAAGACTGTTTTATGCGCAGTGAGACCACAAAACAATTCGATTCACACCGCAGCTGATACCCGTCCAAGCTTGCCGGGCCACACGCAGCTAGCCAGCCTTTGTGTCACCTTCGCACTCGTCAGCCGATCAGGTGTTTTCATTGATTTGTATGCACATCGCCTTGCCTGGTAAAACCGTTCCGCAAAAAGATGTTATTACATTGTTACAGTCCAAAGAAACGTGTTCTCTTTCTGACTGATGTAATCAGGCCAGGGGTGACCGATATAACATCATATCTCTCTGGGAACAAAAGGAAGCTATACACAAGTCACCGTACCTTGAAAAAGGGGATTTCTGGATGACTTTTTACAATGACACAGTCAATACCGGTACTGGAGAAAGAATAGATAACTTAGGACATGATGAACCACTTGCAATAGACGTAGGTAACCAATCCGCTCCCTGTTCTGCTCCTGCGTTATTTCTAGTCTTGACGAAAACACTCGAACTTCTCAAGAAGAATGAGCTCGTATTCAATACTTTTACTACATCAAGAATCTCTGATATTCTTGTGCATTCGAGAGTCCAGAACATTGGTTACAGTTGTGTTCGGTGTGAACAGTCATACGCCTAGACAGACATTCTAGCACGCACACACACATTGCAAAGACGTGATCCAAATATCTCGCATTCATGGACACATACCTTGCGGTCGTACACCCACGTACACCGTTGACGTAAGTGATGCTTCATCCCAGACAGCACTGACCAATGAGATCGTACTAGGTGATGAGCGACCTTGCGTGATCCACTTCGATTGTAAGCTTGGCCAACGCTTTCACTTGCATACGGCGCTGATTCACGCACCCACCTGCGTGTTTGCGTTTTCACATGCCTGCCAGTACTTGTGTGGCGGAGTGTATGTACTACTTGGTGAGTAGTTGATTCCTGAAGACGGAACTATGGACAATTGTGGATTAACGAACATCGCTAAGTTCAGCAATCCAGACGCAATAGGATTAACAGAAATCTGCAAACCACACGACTGCTCCTCCGTTGAATTATGACTGTCTTTAAATGAACAGGACAACGACTTAGCAAATGAGCATGTTTGTAACAGTCGGTTTGTTTTGTGCATGACTGAACATGCTGTGAATCAGTGTGGTAAGCTGCACGCCTGCGTTCCTTTATCCAGCGCAATTTCCAGTCTCTTGTATGAAGTCGATTCGTGGCAACGCAGAGCTAAATGTTGCATCTATAACCCGAATTGAGGCTTCCTTCGAGTAGAAAGGTAGGGGCAACTACACGATCGTCGGTGTCTACTTAACGACAGGAAAACCTGTAGTATATTCGTATCGATGGAGATTTATGGATGAACAACCGTTTGCCATTTAAACATGGCTGTTCATATGGCCTCGTGAGCCATTTGGTTGACTGCGCTCTTTGCGCAAATGTGCTTCGGGACGGTGATAGTCAGAGAACGACTTACCGATCTTTGAAGCCAAAACACCCTGATTGTTTGTTTAAGACTTTTCACTCAGCATTTTAATACAGACGATGATTATAACTTATAACAAACAATTGTTTTGAACCTGCCCTGCGGGTTAGCTATCCTAGTGATATTACCAGGTAAATGGCCTGGTACGAAACGATTTTGTCCGGCTATTTTTTCAACTCACGATTTGTGACATGATCAGTGATTGCTTTCAATGCATTTCAGTATTTCACAGTTGAGCGGTTGGGGAACTACTCCTCAACCAATTTGAAAAGTCAAATTAATAACCTGATACGAAAATGGACTTGAACTTTACCGGATTTGATGGCCATGAACTGCACTGCACCAGTGGTTTATCGTTGAGGGCTGTGGATTTTTGTAATTCGTGGATTATCACCTTTCTGTCGGGCGTGATCAATCATTGCAACATAACGAGTGAGACTGATTCCGTCGAAGGCTGTGGGGAAATTGTGCGCTCGCCGACAGAAGCCTAACAATGTGATGGATGTAATGGTTGGATCCGTATACACTGCGCTAAAGTTCCTGCCAATAACTCTGCATGGCTTAAACTGTGTGCAAGCAGGATTATCAAAATTGTGTAGTCTAACTGTGTCGTGACCAAGGCTCAGCTCCCATTGGATTCGCCACCGGCTGAAACGGACCCCAGCACATTACCGGCAGAGACCTCAGCAAATGATACTAATCCACGCACATCCTTCGCCGTGGTCGTTGTCACAACGTCTGTGGTAACCTTCAAAGTAACAAAAAAGAGCGAATCTAAAGACGGTCCCACACCTTTGACAGGTTAAAATGTTTCGGTACTCGGTAGCAGCTGCAGAGCTACCGAAGCAGGTGATTTTGTCTATAAGTTCCCAAGGGAATGCCGATCAGTGGAAGGAAGTTACACCTGACCCGAAAACTGAGCATACACTCCGCGAGCAAAGCTTCCTAGCAGTCAACACCCCGGAAGCTACAGTGACATTACCACAGGACAGATTGGATCATACTGTGATGCACTCCAAGCTGATCCGGAACAGACTGTTTGCGGAGGACTTGTTGGAGGTTTCTGGAGCATTCCAGGTCAGAACTGCGTTCCGACATGGGTAAGATCCAAGAGAGCGGTAAATCGCGGGCTCCAGAAGTAGTAATTAGTTCTCAAGAGCAGGCGAGAGATGTTCTATGACGATATTAGAGCCTGAAAGAAGACTCCATTCGACTCCTGTCGGACGTTTTTCCGCGAGAAATGACTAAACATGAATCATGCCTGTGCGGAGATTCGTGGGCGCAGAGAAAAAGCTGAGAACAATCTTTTTACTTGTATTCTCGTGTGGTGCGTAGTAGACTACAAATACGTTAGCCACTGCTACTGCCGCAGAGCTCTCTTGGCTCACAACAGTGGAGAATATTCGGATAATGGACGAACGGCTGACATCTGCCAGTCTGTTGTTAAACGATGTGCGGGATCATTGAACAAGCACGACGAGCTGGAGGACACAGAGCTGACTAGAATCCCATCCAAGGTTGCACTAACTGAGACATGGCTCACAGAAGAAATTCTGGAATCGGAAGTAGCTTTGCCTGTCTATGCGCTCCTTCGAGCGGGCCATGGACGCGCAAAAGAAGGTGGAGACGTTGTTTTGTACTTTTGAAACGGCCTCCCAGTTCACCTTCCTAACACCCACATCGACCAGCAACGCTTTGGTGAGGTCTTTTGGTGCCGGGCAAAACTACTCAACAGCAGTTACTCAGTGCTCGGATTCATCTACCGCAAACCGACGGCTAAAGTGGAGGATGTCCTGGATTCCGTGAGACGTTGTCGGAAAGCTGGCCAATGCTTAGTACTGATAGGTTCTCCCCTGTGCCTAAATGAGGTGACATGTGACCTTTCCTTTTTTTCAGATTGTACAAGAAAGGACACCGATTCAGACTGTCCAAGCGTCCATCCTTGGTATGGTCTTCTCCCCACGTACATCTGACATTACAACCATCGACTTAATCTCATCTCTGGGTTCCAACAACCACGCGGTACTCCTCAATAAATAGGGTCGCAGCTACCCCGTTCATCAAGGACAACACCGTGGACGTAAAATATGGTGCATCCACTTCGGTGAAATGAAAGAAGCAGCTGCCTCCCCTCCATGGAATGCAATCATCGGCACAGGGGTTGATCAGTTATGGAAAACCCTTAAATCAGCAATCACTGAACTGGTGAGCCGGTTGGCCCCGCCAAATAGGACCAGCTGGAATACTAATGGCTCACCGTGGTTTGATAAAGAGTTACGGAGTTCGCTTTCTAGACGTATCAGGGCACAGCAATACCTTTGGTCGACAGCTGGCGATTATGTTAAGTACAGGGAAGTTAGAAACATGTGTTCAGCGATGAAAGTCTCAACGGGGCGTGCATTCAATAAGCAACTGGCGGCCGACTGGGTTACGGCGTTAAAATGGTCGTTTACATCCCTGCGAAAGAGAATCAAGTCTCGCCCAGGTAACTCTACACAGCGGGGAATTGGAGTGCTGGTGAATCCAGATAATAAAAAAGCACATTTTCGACTGTGTATTACACCACTATATATGCTCCAGAGAAGTGACGGACGCCTCAAGTGTCTTGGAGTGTCTTACTTTTATCAACACGCGCATTTACACTGAAGGAGGTTATTAGTGCTATTTGAACTGTTCGACTACAACAGTCTCCAGGCCCAGACAGTCCTACGGGGGCTTGTGGATGTTGTCAAGTCCTCACTCAGTAGGCTTTTTAGCAACTCGCTGGAACGAGGTCAGTTGCTGGTTTAGGGGGGAAAACCTTTGTTATCCCTATGTTCATGAGTGGGGGAAAAGTGGTAACAGCGAACTACAGTCCAGTCAGTCTCACGTGCATAGTCGGGAAAGTCATGGGAAGGCTAATTGCAGCTCAGCTGCGGGAATAAATAGAGGGACACGAACTGCTCAACCATCAGCAGGGCGGCTTCGGAAAAGGTCGCTGTTGTTTGTCCTACATTCTTTTGGCAAGTGAACAGGCTGGAGCAAAAGGCTACTCTACGGATATCATCTACGTTGACTTGGATAAAGTGTTTGACAAAGCACCCCATAACCGTTTGCTCACCAAGTTGAAATTAAGAGTGACAAAACCATTTCTCAAGTGAATCGAAGACTTCCTGAAGGGGAGGTCCTTCTCCGTTGAAGTTTGATCAACGTACTCTTAGTTTCATGGGGCTGGTAGCGGAGTACCACAAGGCTCAATATTAGGCCCATTGCTAATCCTGGCGTTCATCGACGACTTGCCACCGTAACTGACGTCCTCTGCCTGATGTTTGCCGACGATCTCAAAATCAGGCTTGAGATCAAAACCACAGCAGATCACCATGAACTACAGCAGACATGACTACTCAAGGGTGGTGCTCCAACGAGTGATCCCCCCCCCGTCAATGTCCAAAATTGTCTTCAGTTTTAGCTAGGGAAACTGGAGTCCAACGGCACCTTCTATGTTCAAGAAACGGCTCTTCGACTGTCCGCTTGTGGAAGACACTTGAAGGTGAAAGTGACCGCGTCGTGCAAAACCGGTGATCACACCGAAAATGCTCGTGGCACAGCTTGTAGCATCTCTTGCGCCATCCATCAGTTGTTTGGAAAGGTATATTATGATGCTTCGAATTTCTACATGCCTCCCGCTGGCGTCCTCGGTTGGATTTTGGCGGAACTGCAGTAATCTCCTGCATGGCTGCTAAATTTACAAATCTGGAAAGAGAGCAGCAAACCGCCACTAGTCTCTTTGTTGGACTACGGGGGACCAGATATGGTAGACAGTTTTAGTTAACGAGGTTGGTTTGAGAGGCGTATCGGAGAGCAAGAGGTTATTTGATTTGCATCAGACGAATAATCCCGGCCGAGATGTGTCCTGAGTCGCAAACGGAATTCCCCTTTCGTGAGCAGTGGCACACCGCAGGGCAAGCAATGACGCTTATAGAGCTGCAGTTGACCGGACAACCGTCTATCCAGAATGGCAAACAAGGTAGCGAACTCACTTCAAGCTCACATGCTGGAGAAGGTCAATTATAAACAAATCAAGAAGAAACTCGATGCACATCTCACGGAGCGTTCAAATGAATCTCTGTTCCAGTACCACAACCAAGAGCGGAAGCCGACGAGACTTATACGGGCGGTGTCTCGCTATCTCTAATTACGGAGACTTGAAGACTTGAAACAGAAAGCCCAGATATATTGACTAATTTACAAATAAATATTTACATGAGTAGATGAGCAACAACGAAAGCGAAACCTGGACTCGCTCCGGACCGTTCGATTTTAGCCCGAAAAACAGTAAACGTGTGCAGATATTCGTTTTGCAACAACGACCATCAGATGATTAAAGATGATGTGTGTTTATACGTAAATATTTGGTAATAAACACACAAATTTATCGGAAATATATGTAATCAGACAAAGTCTCCTTTACCTCGAGTCACCTATCTCAAGGCAAAATCAAGATCGATTACCTAGGTTAATCCTCAGTCGGGTCGCCCGTGTTAGCCGAAAAAATTTCACATTTATTTTATAGGAGCGGGCATATACTTTCCACCAAACCCCTTCCCCCTCGAAAAGAGAAAGACATTAGTGAAATCCCTTATTGAAATCAAAAGGTTTTGTTGTAAACAGAATAATGTGATTGTTCTCAAACTTTCAATCATTAGTTTATGGTTGAGCCACCTTTAGAAGATATAACAGTGTTTACCCATTCGGTCACGGTCGCTGCCAACCTTCTGATTACATCTTGGGGCGAACAGTGTACTATTGAGCAGCCCTGCTTGACCACACTCGATCGCATTTACTGCTTGTACTTGCCTATAGATGGTTCATTAGCTTGATCTCTCGCTTAATCACGTGCATAATGATACGCTAATAAGCGGATCTGTTGCGTATTGTGTTCTCCGGTAATTCCGAACGCAACATTTCCCACCAGATGGCTCCCGAGATAGGCAGTGAACCTCCATTGTGCTACAATGCAGCTGTCATCAGATCACTTATATTAGTTTCAGAGATTTGTTTCCACAAACTTTAATCGATCCATCTGCACACTGACCTCCTAGAAAGGCCAAAATATTTGATTATCTGGTGGTGTGACGCCCTTGATTCTGATTTTCCGAGTGGATACCAGAGGAGCTTCACTTTTAATGCATCACGTGAACTCAGGAGAACTGATAGATGTGTGGGTTGTCAGACTCACTTACGTTTGCTCTCCAGTCTGACAGCCCACACATGCCGGTTTTTTTTGGGTTCACGTGATGCTCACAAAGTTAAGGTTGTTTGTCGTGGACTCGTAGTGTGAGAATCTCACGGAAGTCACATCACAAGACCACCAACTATTTCGCTCTTTCAGGAAAGACAGTGAACATCTGGATCGATTGGTTCTACGATGGAAACCCATCATTTGGACCGATGAGCCAAAAATTTCGGCATCCGAAGATGATCGTCGGAGGCTTGTTTGGAAACAAACCTCTAAATCTAATAAAAGTGGCATGATGACAGCATGAAAGCAGCACAATGGAGGTTCAGTGCCTGTCTGGGGAGCTATCTGGTGGGAAGGTCGGAACGAATCGCCATTCCTGGACAGCATCACCAGTGGTCAAGTTTACTGAGAAGTACTGATCTGATACATCTTGCTACTTCTTTGTACAACTACCAAAGGGATTTCCAGGACAACTAAGCCCTTTTGTGTTTTTCCCTTCTGCTAAGTTAGTTCCATGAGAATCATGCTACAATGACGCTCGCGTAGCTAACTTGATCCTCTGATCTCATACCAATCGAATTTTGTAAAATCAGCTCGAGGTTAAAATGGACCAGAGGCGGCAGTAAAATACTCTCTGGAAATTGAGGATTGCCTTGAAGATGGAATGGAACCGTATACTACTAGATACTATCACAAGGTTGACAGCGAACACGAGCGGCCAAGTAAATACTGTTATATCTTCTAACGGTGACTCGATCATACACTAATGGGTGACCCTTTGAGAACAGTCACAGTATTTCGTTCACAACAAAACCTTTTGAGTTCAATAATGTTTTGATTATTTCGAGTAGGGGAACGGGTTGAGAAACGGTGGAAGAGTGCACCAGACTTTCATTGCAAACCTCATGTATCCGTAGACAGCATGGTGTAATAACACAAATGTGTACGGATTGTTTGAAATATTACGAAATGACGGAGTGGTGCCTCAGGAATGTACTTTATTTAAGGGGGTGGGGGGTGGGGGGGAAGGGAGAGGGACTGTTTTCAGTGAGTATTGGATGTAGGTAAAAGTTGACTAGATCCTCAGACCCCTACCAGTTAGATCGACGTAACCAGTTTAGTCGCAATAAGCTAGCACATATTCGTAACAATACCACTAACCGGACTGTCGAAAAGCATCAGCATCTTTGTGTAATTAGTTCGGAGTTAAAAAAATGCATATTTGAATTCATGATTAATAAGTACCGACGTCGTTCGATGACTTTATTCAACTAACACGAAGACCTCACTAGATAGCTCCTGTCATTGAAATCAGTATTGAAAATAGCAATTCGAAACTCTCGGAGTGGAACAGGAATGATTACCATGATTATTATAGTTCTATACAAGTATGTCCATAGGTGGCCTTCAGGCTATAAGCACGGTTACGCAGATTTTGCAAGGCCCGTGGTCAAGAATGACAAACGTGTCCCCTTAGAAACCGCCTAGTAGACAAGCCTCAACTGACCTGAAGGACATACCTACAGTTAAAGTGACTTTATTTCAGGTATGTTCAAACACTGCGTTACTATTGAATCCCGTTGGCCAAATATCGGAATTTCTTTGCGTGCCTTAGCAGTGTCATAAGGAATTCGATTTTTTCTGGCGTCTTTATCAGACATTTAAATGGAAAAACCTTCAACTCCATGGATACCGAATAATAACGAACATTGAAGCGACATGGCAAATGAACGGTGACAGTTGACTCACCTGAATGAATTTTTTCTTAGATTGTTCCTTTTGTAAGATATTCTCAAATGTGGACGCACTGATCACATTCTTTGATTCATGCGAATGACTGCCTAACTTCTTTGAACTTGTTGTACCTCGAATGTGGCTGAAAAAAACCATTTACAGCTTACGTTCACCACAAAGAATTGGAATTTGGGATAAACGAGGGGAGAGCTAGAGTCGAGAAAACTCTTGTCACAATTCAAGCTCAATTTCCAAATGAAGGTTGAGATTCTGTAGTTTTCTTGCTCGAATAATAGCCAAGTCAATTTGAATAACTGGAACTCCCTAAAGCGGATTAGCTTCATGAGTGCCATACGATTTCTACTTCATCGCAGAACGATCACGGAGTTTATTTCATGGTGATGGTAAAAAGATATTAACTGGTGGTTCCCAAGTCAAAGGTAGGAGTTTAAAATCCATCGCCCACCGGCGGCTGGCTAACTTCGCACACCGTAATTCCATGCCTCTCTTCATTGATAAGCCAGACCTACTGCAACCTGAAATCCCAAGGTATTTTTAGTAGACAAAACCTTTGAACTCGAGGCTCAAGATCAAGATCGATCCGAACTCTACGTTCACTCCAAAACTCGTGTTTTCCTTTTCCGTTTCGCACCACACCTGTTTGCTCGCTGAACCACATATCGGACACTGACCTTACGCGGGCGCTAACTGATACGTGAATTGGTTTTGTCTCGTAGCCTTTGACCCACACTATCAACAGACATTTTGTTGGCTTGACCACTTGAACCTCAAGCTATACTGAATTTGCTTACGTTTGGTCGACTCGAATTCCCGCGGAGGTTACAGTTGTGATTTCTACACTTTCTCCATTTTCTTTATGACTGATTTACGAAGAACCGTACTGAAAACCACTGCTGGACTTTGGATTTTTCTGGATTGCGTTACGCGTGTCTAATCGACTACTAGAAGTCCTTCATGGTACTGACTTCCAATGTGTTCAAATAGTACAGTGCCTAGCAGTGGTTTTGGATGCACTCCGCACACTGTTCTATAACTTAGGATAACAACTTTTGACTGATCGTATTCGCCGCGACTTTTTTGTAATCGGATACACTAAGAATCCAGCTTACTTATCTTATCTCATATAAACTCACAAGTAGCAAATCAAAAGCCTATATTCTGTTACCTCATTGATTTCTCCCAATTGAATCGACTGTATTTAGTTGTTGGTTTTTCAAGCAAATGCATTTTGGACTTGGACCTCTTTATCATAAACCTGCAGTATAAAATTTCGGGTGAGTTGTAATAACTGGTCCAGTAATATATGTATTATATTAGAAAATGTATTTGGTGTTTTCTGTAGAATTCAAATAAATTCAACGGAATAAATTCAGGGGATACGAATAAACAATTTGCCAGTAATTTATTCTTGTACATGTTCAAAAGTAAATATAGTTCCTTTCGAAAAACCCACCTATTCTTTAGTTGGGGGTTAGGCGATGAACATAATTTGCTAATTTGTTAAGTTATTTACACGATTATTGTGCGAGACAAAGCGGAAATTTAGCAAATTATGTCCTATTGATGTTTGGATAAGCTTACTGGCTGGAGTGCTTCTTGTGTTTCGAAGTCACGGGTAGAGCACTGCCTTGGCCATCATCAAACATGTTGGTCCATTTCTAAAGAGAAAAAGAACAGTAAAGGAAGATAAGAATGAACGTCCTGTTCACCCGGATGTGATTCTTTTGTACATTGATGCAATATAGAATATCTGGATAATCTACTAACAAGTAGCTGCATTCTCAATGAAAACGTTTAGTGACCAGGCTGCGTGGTTTTGCATACGAGGTATGACCCAGTACTTTATCCCCGTTTGCGAAATTTGCTTCCAGAACGTAGTTCACTTTGGGATACAAGAGAGGAAGTGATCGAGGAATGAATAATCTTGATGAGCCTATAGCAACCAAGATTAGCTTTGACTTGAGTTTTTTCTTCGTTTACTTTGCGCCGCCCTCGTAACTATACCTAAACGATTGGCTTTACTAAACAACCATCAATAGACTCGAAATTAGATGTTTATGCCTCAGGTTTCAGAAGTAACGCGAATTCGCTGTAGCTTTTACATAATTACCGACTGTGGTATGGGTGGCTTCATATCTACTTGAGACTAGGTTAGTTACGTTCGGTTTGTGTTGTACTTGGGTCCTGTTATAAACGTAATTTTTACTGTAGTGGCACAGTTCAGTTGGATGAGATCACTGAGAGCTGACTTTCGGACATGGTATGAGTCATAACTCAGCCAAATCAAATTCTGCTTCAAATTGGTTTATTTTCAGAAAACTTGGAATACGCCGAGTTTCCCAAAGTGATTTGGTACTTTTCAGTTTCTTTTTTTATGGTGGTAGCTTTAGGTTTGAAATACCTATCGTTTTTCGGCTTATTCCCATTGGATATTCACCGAGTTCTAATTCCGCGCATCTCACATTTTGGAAGTAGATTACCGGGGTGTACGGTCTAGCTGTAAACTCCACTGATCGATAATAGTAGTTTGAATGAAACTATTCCTTAGTTGGGGTATGATGGTCATAAAAGCGTCCAGGCCGATCGAATCGGCAAACCTCAGCGAGGTAGTCACGTGATTTTTATACACTCAACATTCTCACAGAACCTAGGCAAGGATTGTGTGAACGAGCCAGAACGACAGACATTATAAACTACTCAATGGGTTACGGAGAATAGGGTGTGTCTGAAGTTATAACATGAAGGCTCAGGCCTCCGATTGGAAGTGTTGGTGGCAATCCAGTCAAAACAATACAGCATCTTACGCGCCGTGATGTTGTGCACACTTTGCTTAGCGGAACAGTCACGTGATAGGCTGCCGTTAATATGATGACATCTTCAGCCATTTTAAAACGGAAAACCATTTGTTAGACGGGTATGGCATGATCACCCACTGGGCTATCTGGGCTGGCTGTACTGCGAATCGGCAGTCTGGATTGTAGAAGTGCATGCAATTAAGTCCATCGGTGCCGCCTGGAGAGACCTTAAACGTCCCTCCATTGGTGTTGCTATGCTGGTAAACGATTACAAAGAACCGGGATAGGGAAACCCCAGAAAAGACATCCTCGGTCATCAATAAAGGCGGAACAAGTTGTGATCATCAACCTCAGTGCGACAGACCCCGAGCAGGCTTGAACTGTCTGTTGGTTAATTTGTGACAATTCTAACGAGAAAGGGTTACGAGAACTATTCCCCCGTCCGGTCAACACGCTTTACTCAGGGGACTATCAATAACGGACGGGATTTTTGCGGTTGGTTCGAACATCGATTTATTGACCAACCCACATTGCGCCAGGATATAACCTCCGACCAGTCAACATTTTACTTGCACAGTATGAGGGGCCGTCGACATGGGAGAAGTTTGAACAAGAGAAACATCCATTTACTGGGGATGCAACAGACAAGGTGACATGAAGGCTAATGAGTGGTGCTCTATTCTTTTGATTGGCCCAGCATTCCTACCAGAGAAGATAAAGTCCATCAACTACTTGAACATGTTGAAGGTGAGGCTTGGTGATTGTCTCGAGAATCTTTCTTCTTCCTTTGTGTCACGTGTCTTGTTCCAACAAGATGGAGTACCACCACAGTGCAACAGCCGTAACCAATTGGCTAGACGGGGATCTCCAGCTGCAGTGTATCGGACGGAGAGGGGCAATAGCATGGCGACCGCTTTCTTCGGACTGGTCTTAGTTTCACTTTTTCCTGTGGGGTTATGTGATTAGTCTGGTGTACAAAAAGAGAGTGAAGAACACAAACGACTCAAAAATCAAGATCGTTGAGATTTGCCGAAGAATTCCAGCTTCCGTGCTGTAGGTTGGTCAACAAAATTCAGTCCGCAGAGTGGAGGCGTGCCTTATATAGTTGGTCGGTAAGGTGACGGAGAACGATTAACCGGTCCTTTTCAGGTTCAAAACAACCTAAATTATTTTCTACGGTCTTTCTCTTGGTATTGCTGAGTTACCTCGTAGGGGGTTGTGATCGCCAAATATACACTGCATCGGCATGGACTAGGTACGCACAGCCTCACGAGTGTGGTTTGCTACGTCTAACTGGACAAGTGATCTAGGCCCATCCAGGTTATCGGGATAGCTAGTACGCTCGCATTACAATGCAGAAGCTTAAATTTGGGGCACGTTCATTTACAGAGAAAGAAAACTTAAATTGTTATCTACTATTCAGTTCAAAGAGACAAGCTAACTGGGAAAGACATAAAGAGATAGTTGGAAGTGCTATTAACTAACTGACGATGTCATCAGAGCAGGTATGGTGTGACATATGTAGTATCAAAATCAGTTTGTCAAAAGGAACCAAGAAATGATGACTAACAGTGACCAATGATCGCAAAAAATGGGCAGTCCATTGGACCTAATTCTTAGCTTATAGGTTTCAATTGACAAAATGCAAAAACGTTCGCAGATAATTGTTTGACACCTCTGACCATCAGAAAACTAAAGAAAGCCTTCGGTTGTATGCAAATGTTCTTTGTTCAGTAATACAACGTTGTCTCATATTTGCCTGTGATCAGGCAAGGTTTCATTTACCATGGATAAGGTAGATTTGCTATTGAATGCACAAGTTGCCTCGGGTGGTTCAGTTTTATCACAATAATCGAGCATTTATTCGTAGAAATACCTCTAACAGAGCAGTCGGAGTGAGTCAGTATAATTGTGTGATCATTTTTGGGTTACCAACTGTAATTTCGAAGTAATGATTCGTTAATACTGACTTCGTTCATTTTAAATTCGCGTAGACAGTGTGAAGCCTGTTTCCAGCCGACATAGAATAACTCAATATCCATCCAATGCGATCGCTACTAGTATCCAAAATAGAAATGCAAAAGTCCCTGTATGTGCCCGGAATTATTGAACACCCTGGACAAGTAGTACTTCATTGCTAGCACACAAAGCTGAAGGGGTAGGTTTGATAATCCCAGCCGAAGCCTTTGACTCAACAGGCTGACCAACAAGGCAGTGGGGCGTCAACCCTTATTGCATCATTCGTTATCGATTCCTTTTCTGGATTCAGTCCTCAGACCCAAAATGTCCCGAAGAGTGAACGGGACAGCGTTTTTGGACTTGGGTTGGAGTAGCCCATCTTCGAAGGCTGAGAATTACTCAGGGCAATGCAGTCACTTCTCCTGCAATCAAGAGAAACCCCTGCTCCGTATTCCCAATTCCATCTAGTAGAGATTTTAGGCCAGTAAAGTGCCTCTCTCCATATTTATTCGCTTGAACATCCTCTCCAAGGTCACACTGGCTGGCAACAGATAATCACATATCACCCATCAACTAGCTCAGTGAAACTGGACGTCGTCTGAGCTCTACCCATCATCCTGTCAGGCTTGGTTTCACGAATGAACTAAGGAATCTATCCTGGATAGCTCTCTGGGTCATGGAGACATCCAAGGCATTAGGCCACATCAAGGTACAGTCTCAGTAGTGAGACAACTGACCAAAGCAGAACATTTGCTGGACGTCTAATGGTGGTCATTCAAGGTCAACTAAAATACCTTGGTAATTTTACCGAATCTGATCAAGAAAGTCATGCGTGACAGAAGAGATAGCAATAAAAATTCATCCATCCAGTATGGAAAAGCGGTGGGTCCACAATCTACCACTGTTTTGATCAAAAAAGTGACGAACTCCGAAGTCGGCTGGTATCCGCAAACACTGTTCTGACGGAACAAAATCACTACAAAAGTATCCTGCCCTCCTGTTTATGGAACTCCAGCAACTTGAAATTACTCATTATTTCTACCGTGTATATTGTTGAAAACTCTTTAGAACGGGTAATCGAAAAGTAATTTTCACTCCATTCATCCTTCTTCTGGGTAGTCTTCAAACAGGTTCTACCAGAAATCGCCCAAGCTTTGCATAACTCACATATCATAAACGTTGGTGTGTGTGCGTGTGGGTCAAACGGTGGCTCGGTGCACAGTTTTATGCAAAGAGTCATACCTAGATACTTAAGCTAGTCTGAATGAAGTTACATTTTCAGTAGTTTGCATTCAATATGTGAAGAAGTTACCTGTTGGCATTTACTATAAAAAAATGTCCTTACGTGGGACTACAACCTCATATGACATAAATCAAATGACTCGAAGAACTCGATGTTAAAGTTTGCCTATCGGATTGCCTAGGTGACAAGACTTTGAACATATGCTTTCAGTCAGATACAGTCCTGGTCATATTTCTCGTGCATATCCAGGGTATCGTCATTGATCTTGGTCGACAGGGCCTGGAAATCCCAAGTTTGGATTTGATAAGCAGTGAAGTTACAATGGACTTCCAAGCCACGGCAGCGGAAAATATCCTGAAACAATTGGACATTTTCATCATTTAGATTTAAGAGACCTTGATTTGAGAAGTAGCTTTGGTTGGAGCATAGAAGAACAGAAATAACGAAAGGAAGCTGCAATATTCTTACAGTGGTTCTAATCAGTTGTTCCCGCAAAACTCACTAAAACGAATAACGTTATCATTTTCCTCCAACATCTGTGTACTCCAATCTGTTCTGGACTGGAAAATTCGTTCTGTACTCTTGAAAATACGTTTTAAGTTGGTAGAAATGGAAGTCAATCGATTACTTGTTAAACCTGTCTTCAGATCACGCGACCAACTGCAACATCGGTACACCTAAAATTATTCCACCAAATGATGTGCTTTCATTTATTAGATGTTTGCAACTGTTTTGCTGATATAGTTTTAAACACGTGATATTCACAAACTCATATGATCAGCGGAGCCGAACATATAAGACTGTCAGTATTTTTTTAAATGAGGGCGCCACTTTACCTGAGGTAATTTATGTAGCGTCTCAGCGGATCTGCTGAAAAGTGTGACTGATTACGATGGGAAGGTACGTAAATGCCTGTCTGAGAGTGAGTTAGCATCCGATTTATTAATTGAATGAAGCATCATATGCTGTTTTGATACATTTGTCATATAGGGCTTGAAATCGAATCGGTTATGGTTATCAATCTATGGTCTTCACATGCTTTTATCTACATGTCATGGGTCACATGACTGCTTGGAAAATGCGACTCTCGGAAACCTGCTACGTACAGAATGACAAGCCGTATAACCACTGCGTCTTGTTTTTTTCAGCTGGTTTCTCTGAAAAACTTTAAATCCACCTCATTGCACAATATTCAGAGTGCATGTCATGTTTTTATGATATAACATAACAAGAAAAATTGCTAAATATTCTGGTAAGCTTCTTTACGTCAAATGAGTCAACTTTTGTATTTGAAAATATGAACAACAAAACTACTGAGCAAGAGTTACAAGGTTTTTCATTTAGTTTCATGGTTTGTAACAGAAACATATTAATAAAGGCAATGTTATTTTTTATATAACAAAGAAAAAAAAGAAAAGAACACATCTTTCCTTGTAGTTTGGAGCATCATTAAACTGGATCCTATTTGTTTATTTCCATAATCCCAGACGAAGTTGCTTTCCAGTCTGATACTATGTTAAAGCCCGAAACGAATTAAATACATAGCTGTATAGGAGGGTTTTGAATTGATTTGTCAATCAAGCCAAGGTACACATGACTTGCATTGCGCTCAATAATTATTCCCGTATAACTGAACCGGCTTACTGGTTCGGCCATTCAAAGTTTCTAAGTTGCTGTTCGATTCGCATCACTATTTGTACAAAGTGAGATAACTATTGCACTGAAATAATCCGGAAGTTCCTTTGAAAAAGAGATCAAAAACGAATTCGAAAAATCTAAATCGAACCTTATCTGTTTCGTAAACTATAAAAGAACCCTCTCTTCTAATCGTAATTTTAGCAGAGTTGTAATATTTCTTTTATATTTCTTCAAGACAGCATCAGTCAATCACAGACTCACCGAATGAGGAAGTTACCGAGGGCGGGGCTGACGGCAAGATTCCAAGTCGTTTTATCAACTGCATTGTAGAGTAGTGTGAAATGAATCTTCGTCACGAAGTTGTTCGTTGTGGTATTTCACTAACTTTACTAGGAGTCAGTAAATGGGACCTTGTGGACAACTAGTTTTATGGTATTTTTATACAGTCAGTTCGCTAAAATCTTTCAGTATTCTCATTCCCCTTTCTTACCAGAATGAAACCTAGAGAAAACAATCACTTTTTTGAGGAAAAATGGAATACTGAGTGCAAAATAAATAAAACTATTGATGAAAAAATGTAAGAAGTGAACGGAGCCTTCATAATAATCCCAGTAGTGCAGTTGACGAAAGGTAACGGATCTTTTGAATACAGTCTAATTAGAATCGGTGGAAAATGGGTATCATCTCATAAGGAAAGCATGATAAGGCAAACAGTTGTTTTCGATAGTTTCTGCTCATATCGTTATTAATAATATGACGTGTAAACCCGGGGAACAGAGAAATTACTATCTGCATGTCTAATCTGTGCGTGTGTGTGTGTGTGTTGGTACGATCGTTGGACATGAGAGGTGGAGGACACGTATTAATCGCTTTTGATCACAGAATTCTAGTGTACGTTGTCATTTCGATAGCTGCGGCGATAACTAGTGAGTGTATTCGGACTTGTTTTGATTAGTTATGAGTATCTGATGAAATATCCAGAGTACTTCATTAGGATCTACTCGATAATTAGCGTCGAAAAAATGACCGGTAATCGCGCTAGAAATCGTCCCGGACACACCTTGACTTAGCCAACGCGAGTGGTGATCTTTCATGCGGGCAGATAATTACTGTGCTGTACGACGGACCGAGAGCCGGTCATGAACGCAACTTAATCACGTGACTGTCATGGAAGGGACCATCATCGGTAACTTGTCCTTGTTCCACTTTGTTATTAGGTGGGAGTTTCTAGGAGAATACTTTGTTCGGGCAGCGTTGAAGGTAACCTTTACAGCGGCGTTTAAGTGTAGCATGGAGGGTTTTCGGCAAGACATCACTCATGAAAGCAAAGCTTATAATTAAATCCTTTTTTCTGGTCGTGATTATTGGGATATCCGTTAATTCTAAGTATGTTGGTAAAATCGGCTAGACTTCACTTCGTAACAAATCATACCAAGGGTAATTAGATGGGCTGTTAGCAATCTCCTGATTCCTTGATTTTTCACGTTACGTAAATCGTAACAGTGTGATTACGTACTTCGGAAACAACAATCAATCTGAAATTGTGTTTTTATTCGAATAACTATGTTCCAAACTTGACGTCAAATAAAAAAGTTACGTTAGAAGAGCAAAGCTGAAAAGGGCTATTTGACAGTCATCAGTTCATTAATGATATTTTGCTTTCAAAACCAAGTCAATTTGCTTAACCGCATGTGATGGGTATGCCTAATGGCACACTGCACATCTCTGAAGACCACAGGAGAACTATGCCTTGGTTACAGTCACAGTGTACGGAAGTTTGTGCTCATTTGGCATATTTCTTTCCATGCATTAGGAGATAATTAAAACTTGGCAAATGGACAGTGACAGAACTAGTCCTGAGTCAGTTAGCATAGTCGAATAGAGGATGAGGTGAACCCGAGCGCAATGAAAAACTAAGCGGAAGATAAAGTCATGAGTGAAAATCACCCAGGCGAAGAAACCCTCGACTGAAAATATACCACTGGTCGTGACTGCAAACCTTATCGCAAGGTGTTTGCAAAAATCCAGTGAGCTGATGTCGGGGACACCAACACTTCACCTGATCAAACTCGACTTAGTTCATTAGTAAAGGTCTTTCGGATTTGTCTGCGACTTCATGGGCTGACCACACCGGCCAGTCATTCAACCACCACCTGCCCCGGGGAGCACTGTACAGCGAAGGGGTCTTTTGGTGGACGTGCCCAACACATTTCTCGATCCTGGTAGTCCATTCAGATGGATCGATTACTGCGAAAAATACTTAATGGTTTTAATACCCTACGCTTAAATTTTCCGTTGCGGATGGTGTTAAGACATTGATGCCCAAACGTCGTAAGTCTGAGTATCATTCGCCTATGATGTTCACGATTATCAGCTGTTTGTAATGATGGAATTGACTACAGCAGTGTACATTCGACCTTTCGATTGGTAAGCGAATGCCATTTCGACGCCACGGGTAGCTCAGATTTGTAAAAGTCAAACAAGCTGTGCACATAGACTGCTACTCATCACCCGATGTTCGACCACCCGTTGAGATGCAACTGCCTAGCTGACAGTTTTTCTACCTAAGCCATTCCCTTTTTCCTGAGAAAAATGTACGGTGCCAGGCCAATTCAGTCCAGATACGCGTACGAGTGGCAATAGATTGATGTGATTGCATAGCATAGATATAACTGCTCAGTATATTGATATTCGTGTCAGGTCTCGACCATTGGTGTGTTAGTGTTCGAGCACCTTTTTGAGGCGCAATTCTACTGGAACAGTAAGTTTCTCTACCGATAAAACTCGGTTTAAAATATGAAGAATCGTCAAACACTGAAGCTGACTCCGTTGGTAGCGATTTCAAATGGCCAACCGCAATCGGTTGTTGCTTTGGGCAATAACACTACGATGACATATTATGATACTGCACGACAGTCAATGAGGTTGTAAAACATGTATTCAAACCTGCCAATAATTGCGACATGTCCTTGGATAACGGTCCTAATGTGTCAAGCATTACAGATAAATCTCATTATTTTGGTCGGGAAGGCGGAGTAAGTCCAGTTTTATGATAATCCCGTAACAAGACATCAGTCTGAATTGGAGTCGATTGTTGCATACACAGTCTCCTGCTCATACAGGCCCATTGAATTCCCTTTTTATTCAACTACCATTGCCACTTGACTCAGTGATCTAGCCTCTGATATTTCAAGAGCAGCATAGTTAAAATTAGAAAGCACACACCATCCAGTCCTCGGGAAATTTCGCTCTTTTATAGAGGTTCAAAAAGTTCGGACAACTGAATGCAATCATTTTACAATGAAAACAAACAGGATAACCTATTCCTTTCTTCGCTGAATTTTCTTGGCTTGACGAAACAAACCGATCAGCTCAAGGTCGTTCGTATAAAATTTGTAAGTGATGTAAACTGAATGCTAACTTTCACAATACAGAACTTGCAGTTCCCAGGCAAAACTGGTACACTAGAAGAGAGAATAATATGGGCAGATTTGATATTGGTCATCAGTTTTCCGTGCTCTGAATCAGTTTCTAACACATTAAATATGATAACAAACAGTACAGACTATAAGCAGTTGGATACTGACAAAAGAAAAGCAAGAGTTATTCCCGTTTGGGCGTGCAATCTAAAGGACAGTGGAAGACAAAACAAGATAAAGCCACAGGTCATGACCATGAAAACACAAACTGCGTGTCGAATGTGTTCTGTATACAAAGTTCAGGCTTCATCTGGTCAATGGTTACTGCTTTCATGAACTTTATCAAGTTCCGATCTCTCAGTTTCTTAATGCTGCGTAAAGCACTATTCTAGTCCACTCAGGACACTAGCTTGTCTATCAGGCAATCAACAGCTACTCCCGTAGGGAAATGAAATTAGGCGAGGAACAATGAGGAATAAATTGAGGTGTGCGCAACTGAACCATGAACTGATGGTTACTAAAACTCTCCGTGAAAAAGCCGTTGAAACTTCCAATGTTGTATAGCAGTTAAAGTGAGAAGTTCTCATTTCATTCACTCAGTCATTTGTGATCAACTTTTGGATTCAGGATCACAGCAGAGCTAATAAAATCTTTAACGCCGTTCACCGGGTTTTCATGCTCAATTTAAACGGTTAATCCTGGTTGAACTATGCTCAACGAAAGTGATTTGAGGCAATTTTTCCAGCATCTGGTTAGTGAACTACGCTGATATTGGTAATCAACATGTTTTTGTACGCCAAATCACTATCAGTATATCAACGCCGGGGTTGTATTTCCGGTCAGACGAATTTCTTCTCAGCTTGAAAATAGCACTTCTAGAATGTTGGACGTATCCACTCTGGTGACTTACCATACTGCTGATCAACAAATTCCTGGTAGTTTCTTCTGCCCACATTTTAGAAAGTAGTCTCAATAACCAAGACTCTTACAATGGTGGAACATTACGCTGGGGATTTTTTTGATTATCTCTGTTTTGTACTCACATTAATTTAAAAGAATCTGGTTCTTGCGGTTTCTGTACATAGCATTTTAAAGTCAGTGTAATGCTTACTCTAGACTGTTCACACGAGTATCGACCTATCAAATGATTAAACACCCTTTCAGATTGAAAAGAGACTCACCTGAATGAACTTTTTCTTTGCCTCATCGTTTCGAATCATGTCTTCCAGTGTGGCCGCACTGATTTCCCTTGGTGGTTCACTTTTGCCACTGATAAAGGCTGTGAAGATGTCGTCGTCCATGTCACCGCAAAATAATCTTGTTCAGGATGGTTCTGGGATTAAACCGACGAGGAATTTCATACGGGAGGCCTTATATTGTTTGAGTTGTTCCGCGATCACGTGGATCGCTTTGGATCTGATCTGCGTCATGCGCTTCGTGCCAGTGGTGTGGTGCTGCACGCAAAAGCATGCAGAAATTAGTACTCTTAGTAATTCGGGTTAGGCTGAATCATAGATCCCTTGAAGTGTAGAATTTCCCCTTCAACCAAATACAAAGCACTGACTGTAGCAACAGTTTGTGGCTGGAAATGACACTGCAGTGTAGTTGGTTGCTGAGTCAACTTTTTATACAGTCCTATATCAGAATACGAACTTACCGAGTTTCTCACAGAATGGCAGAGTATATGAATATTACTTACAAATTTTAACGTGGTCCTGATCCTAAAGGTTATTTATCTAAATAAGTAATGGACTGTGGAGCACACTTTTCTCCACGGGTGTATCTGAAAGCAAAGTATTTACTATAAGTCGTGGGGAATTATCAAGTGAGCGGATTATTTGTTGCTAATTTCATTACCACCTGATCGGAATCAAACTATTTGGTATCCACCTTCGATCAAGCGCTATTCATAAACCGGGTAGTTATTCCAAGACTATCAGTCATGAGATAATGTCTGAGAAAGATGCTTCGGTCTCTGAAATGACTCTTGAGTGAGTGGAATATTTCAAAATGACTAGATGCACCATTTACATTGATATATGTGAACCCTCTAAAATGAGGCTCCTTTACGAACACAAACATATTGAAGCATTCCAGCACGGTCAGTCGAATTTTATACCCATAAGTGATTTCGCCAATTCATGGGACATGGAGTTAACTTATAAAACTTTATTTGTGTGAACCACATTGTAAGTTGTTTCAGCGCTTCTAGGTTCGCTGCTTATGTTCGTCACCGACAGCATTTCTCCTCGCCCGTTATATACGGCCCGGTTCACGTGTTCAGATCTTTAAAAAAAATGACTCTCGTGTTCAAGACTCAGGAAGTACATCAACGGGTACAGTGATGTATTCGGGGTCGCCTTTAGAGATGCTGCGACCTACACATTTATTAATACGTGTAGCTAGAGTTCTTCTAAATTACTCGTGGGTAGCTCTTTCATATCTTACATAGCAGTGTTTCAGAAGCTCCATAAGTGTTAAATCTAGTTTCCTGTTTTATCCAAGTTTTTGTCAACCCAAACATCCACTACATTTCCTTGTGAATTCTGTAAGATTCTTAGCTTAACTTCATGATACTATTCTTGATCTGATCTGTTTACCGGTCTTATGACCATTGTTAACTAAAAGTGTCGGATGTCAAGTTTACGTGTCCACTAATGTTGAACAACGACGAAATTCTCACCAAAGATTGTGTGAGCTCGAACCACTTATTGACCTAACTCGAATTCTACTATCAAGCATTTGCCTTGTGAATACATTCTGATGATATAATCACTTCGGCATTGCAGGTATACCTTTTTTACAGCATCCGAAAAGGAAGGTAATACTAGAGTGCTGCCACTACAAATATGAACCTTAAAACGTCCATATTTATGCCTTGAACACTGTCTTTTCCAGGCTCCCAAGTAATGGCTTTGTGGAAGAGCAGTGACTCCGCGTATATGGAACAAGTTTACAAGTTGCGTCATAGTAACCGGAACACTGTGAGTTTGTAAACCAGAGTCGGGCGGACATAAAGGTCGAAATATAGTGTGAAGCAAAGTACGAGCGAGCCTCGCGAATTGCAACCAGTTTTCGTCGAAAAACACATGCGTACGTAAAATGTTGCTGAACAGCACAAATCGGTATGGTAAAACAAAGTTCGTTTGTGGTTTGTAATGAACCATGTAAAATACCGAAATGCAAATGTCGAAAATCAAATTCGTGGTAATTTTGCTATCCTATTAGAAGTGAAATCCGCAGACCTCACTTCAGCCCTACCATTTTGTTAGATTACTGCTGGGTGGAATAAATATAAGGGTGTTGTATCCTGTTTTGATGAAGTTAGACAACCCACTGGTTGTCACCCAGGATATCCCGGTGATTAGATTATCCACTCACAACTGTTCGCCACGGATTCGAGCCCTAGTGAGGGCTTGGTTGATGCGCACGGCTGATGAATCCTAACAAGGATGAAGTAGCCACCAAGTTGTGCTTTTACAGGTTTCTGTTAGTCAATTAAACCACGCCACTTGTAGTGCACCAACCACTCTCTCGGGTGCACTAAGTAAATTTCAAAACATTCTACGATGACACTGATAAACAGAAATAGAAGAAGCGCAGTCAGATGAATGGATTGAAAAATTATGAACAATAGAAATGAAAAGGAAACAAATGGTACAGCTCCCCACAGTTCTGGTTGTAGAAACCTGGCTACCAGAAGCCCAGAGCCAATCAGTGAAGTCAATTCAGTTCAGCTTTTAGGGCTTGACAGCAGTTGGTCAAATCGAACGAGGTGGAGTAGGGACGAGTGCTCAAAGTCGCCATGAAAGCCTCAAAAATGTTTGTTGATCAAAGTTAGATAACTAATTGCAATAATTCCACGACATTCCAGATCAGAAAAGGAGGCTGTGCCAGAAGGGGTAATTTATGGAGAGATTTGTTGTTACTCGGTATAGTATGCTTTGAACTCGCTGATTTAAACGTCGGTACAACAAAGGGGTGCTACACCAAAGGAGGTTGCCAAGAAAATGGAAAACGTAGGAAACGTACATGATGATAAATTACTTGGCAAGTAAAGCAAATCTTCTACTGCCCAATTCTAATTCATGAACTGAATAATCCCAATTCATTATAAAGAAAAGCTCGCATAATGAACAAGCTATTTTCCCCAATACCATCCTCATGACCAATACAGTTACATCTATGGGTTAGAAATGAATCATTTACGAACAATGTCTGCGTCAATATGTGATTAGGCAGTCATGAAAATTGGTATTTCGGAGTTAGAAAAAAAGTGTGAGGGTGCTCGTTGTTGTTCCATTTTTGAGAGGGGGGCAGCGAAACGATAAACATAGGTGATAGGGTTTATCCATGTCCGGTTTCAACCAAAGGGGTCAGCTTCTGTATCGTAAGGGGTTCGAAGGCGTTCAGCTGAGTAACCCGACTTCGATAGCCTGTCCCATTGTTGAATGTTTTCTAGCGGCTTCTGGTGCGTTCGTAAGAACTTTGCAGACTGTTATGAATGACTCGTCATTTTATGTGGTTTATGATACCTGCAAAGTGCACTACGACTATACTGTGGATGGATTCGCTGTTTCTCCATCAGTCATACCGGTTTGCATTTTTTATCCATTACCGTAGTAGTTGAGTTGTTCCACCTATATGGCTTGCCAAGCTTGAGAAAAAAACGAATAGGTTACTACAAAACAGCTGGGGACAGGTAACTTGTTATTGAGGTTCGTTGAATTCACCTGTCTGCTGGTGAAGAAATTGCTTTTCCTTAGCTTTATAAAGGTAACTCACCTTTTTCCTTTCTTTTGAATGGGATTTGAGTGTACAATTCTTTCCATACCGGTTACTAACCCTGTCTCTTTCGTCTCTCTCTGAGAGGTTCTTTTGAATGAAACGTTGATAACATCAGTTATTCAGAAGTGTTTGTTTAAACATATGCAATTCTTCACTGACCTTCACCACGGATCAACAACAATTGCCCTCCCATGTTCTTCTAACTAAGAAAAACCAGTCTGTATGACTATTCAATCACCCAGCTACGCATTGTTCATACTAATATATTCACTCAAAATAGAGTTGGCTATCGTTAAGATGATCCACGCAGTTTTATTTTGCAAACTAATAAAATAAATGATCAATCGGAAAGATAGACGGTTAGCATGAAACCTCTCGACTAATGTTTTCGAAGGTGGTGATGCAACCAGAACCTCATAGTCCCGGCTTGGTGAATTGTAAAACACAAAAATGGTGTAATAACTACACTGGTTATGAATAGTCGGATCACGGTTATGGAGTTTGTCACACAAAGCACCCCACAGGTTTCACTGCTTACGGAAAACTGGTTTGATTTTAGGTCAAAGAAAGGTTTTATCTGGGTTGATGCCTGCGAGTATAGAAATCCAAGTGCAATATAAAATGCTTTCTCTTATTTCGGATATTGTCCGATTACGATTTGCATTCTTCATGTTACAGACCGCATATAAATACTGACCTTGTTTGTTCTTTGAGCAAACATTTGTCAAGCATGAGTCGGAGATATTGTGTCGAGGATGAGTTGGCGATCAGTCAACAGTGATCGTTTCATCATGACCCAAAAGCGGCGATAGGAGTTGCTGTGCAGTGTTCGCGAGAATGGCAGAACTAGTGATTAATGTTTTGCCTCGAAAAAAAATTAAAGGGAGAACGTTCTCTATAAAAACGTTGGGGAGAAATAGAGAGAAAGGGCCGCCTTGTTGTACTGCAGTGGAGACGACAAAGGGGGCAAATGTGGGCTGTAGGCCCTTAATTTGAGGATTCGTACATAGTTCCTAGGTAATCCAGTTCTCAATAAAAAGTCCCGTAGTACAGTCCTATAGACAGAGTCGATAATCCTCGCAAATTTCCAGAAGAACGACAGTCATTGGTCTTTGAAAAGTGTGATGGTGCTCTAGCAGCTGTTCTGGGGTAAAGATTTGGTCGATACACGCACGACCGGCGCGAAACCCGGTCTTCTCCTCACGAGTCAGCCCTAGACGCATTTAGTATAACCTGTAAAGTATGATGGATGCCCCCTGTGGTGAGCGCAGTCACTATACAAGCCCTTCTGGAAGATGGAGACAATAATAGACTCTCACCGCAAGGAAAGGACTCGGTCAGATTTTCAAACTTTTGTAAAGAAAACATGGAATTCTTCAACCAGCTTTACCCAACCGTCTTTAAAGTGGGTTGAGAAAAGGCTATCGGATCCCTGCGCTTTATGACGTCCTAAATCCTGGATTTTCTTTCGGATCTCCGCTTCGTTAGGTGGAGCTGTTGAAACGGACCACTGGAGGTGTGCCAGAAGGGCTACGTGGAATGTCGACACCAATAGCTACGTAGATTGTGCCCGCAATTGATTGTGAATTGGTAAATCGTCAACGTTACAGATTGTTTCACTCACACCTAGTGGCTTCCTACCGGTGGAACGAATAAAATAGATTAGCTTGCAGAAATTTTTCATGGCACCAACACGTTCCGTTTTTGATGCACCTTGTGACCACTGGATTTCGCGGTTTCGACGATGGCCGGTGATATGCGCACGTCTTGTTACGGGTGATGCTTTTTTGCTCTCGCTTCCAGGCGGAATCGACTGGCGTGCGTCGAGAAGGCGCAGTGATTCGCCAAAAACCCAGGGTCTGGCGGCATTATGATACAGACCACAGCTTACTAGACCAGAAGAATGCAAAGCGTGCTTGACAAGAGACCAATGGTGGTTAGTGTTAACAGTTGGGGCTGCATCTAGCTTTTCAGCTAGTGCGTTTTTCAAGACGGTTAGGCAGGATGGATCGGGAACCTTATTGCCATCTAGTATTCTTCACTGTAGGCTTTTGTAGCTCAGGCGGAAGCACAAGGACAGGTTAGTGGAAACTAATGCGTGGCCGGAACCAAGGGGATTCTTCAGTAAGAGTGACAGTTTTGTATGAAACCCCGTCATTTGCGGCTTATATCGATGTGATCGGTTGGGGTCCACTGTCGACTCAAAGAGGGCGGATGCCACGTGGCATACCGGCGACTGGAACGTCTGAAGTTCATACGGACGAGAAACAGGTGATGGTCTGAGCAAAGAGCCAGCAAGTTTTCCCCGTTTTCTGCGAGACAGGAATCCAGCCCAAAAGGGCTTCATAAACGCCCCTCCTTCGATGACAGCCAGCCGATTCCTGCATCCAGGTCTCCTATCAGAATTACGAATTCAGCCCGGCACGCTTCGTGTAAAGGGTCTCGGAGGTTTTGGTGAGTTATCTTAGACTGAATCAGAGCTGCCATCGGTGATTGTGTACGCCATAACGTCAAGCAGACTGAGTCTATCTGCTCACTTTGCACGATTATCTGAGTATCAATGCGCATAAACGGCCATCAGTCTGGGTCCAGTCTAGCGGTTACGCTACAACTCCTTCACTAAGAGCAAAGTCAGCAGCAGCAATTTCAGAAGCCGCAGCCTCAGTATCCCCGGAAAAGAGTGAGTGAGCCTTCACGGATGGATTGGGCTGGGGCGTCAACCAATTGATTGAACTGACTTCCTGAACGCGGGTCTGTTGAATGCAACAAACATCGACGGCAAAAGACTGAAACATAAGAGCTAAAACCTCCTGTTTTTCTACACACATTTGGGTTGGCACGTTGAATGTGGCTAGTTTGCATGGTAACCAAGGACGAAGGAGGGCACCTACCGGTGGTGGCGGGTTTGATAAGGCTCGGAAGCTAGTCGAAAAAGGACGAGGAAGAGCGTACTAAGGATTTCAGCCAATGGCACAACAGCTGGCACGGTCGACTGAAGTACCCGTGGGGTGTGAAAATGGAGAAGAAAGTGGGAAGGGAGTGGAGACGTGAGAACAAGTTGTGAACGGCTTAGGACAGTGGTCTTTCATACGTATGGAAGAGCAGTCGATAATAGTAATAGAATATTTCATGATTTTTGCGTTGCGGGCTATTGTGCTACTCGGTCGATCAGTCCAGAGTAAGCCCCTTTTATTTGAGAAAGCATCTCTAGCCTTTGGGCAGCCTAGCTCGTCCTGTAAGGCAGAAGGTTTGATCCAAATGAGTTGGCGGTGAATTGTATGGTTCATTTGCCTCTTCTGCAAACCACTGGGAGTCGGTGACGAAAAGCTTAGTTCATTCACACTTCGGATAAGGCTAGACATCCTGGGTGCCCACTGCACCTCTCCTCCACAGATGCCGGTGAACACAGTGTTTTACGCGTCATACCCCACCCGTGGTTGGATTGGAATCAGGATGAAGCCGTCTCCCTAGACTGACTATCAGTCAGCCAATCCGGTGCAGGGAGCCGAGAATTCGCTTTCGTCTTCTCACTTTAGTAGGAACATTTTCACCACGAGAATGCAGTAAGTAGTACTTACCCATCAGACGCTGTAGCAGGCGCAAGGTCATTTCGGAGCAGTTCTAGAGGCGTTCATGGCGAGTGGCCATCTTAGAACATGAGACACTCATTCATGACCATACCGGGGCATTTGGAGGCATCTGGAAGCATATCTGTGAGTGATCCAAAGACATCAGTGTTTTTCAATAGATATTATAATTATCCGACTGTTCTAGTTAAATAACAATGTGACATGAATAAATTATCGTCCTACTGAAGCTAGTGGACAAACTGCGGCTTCTAGGCCTGGTATGTACGTAGATGCATTTGTTCAAAATCGACTTATACTCTTCAGTCTATGACCGTATGACATTCATGAGCCTGTTGGACAGGGATGTCATTAGGAAACATACCTAAAGAATCAATTATTTCCGACCGTGCAGAATAGCCACAAAATATTTTTTGAAAGGTAGTTTAATAACCAATTACTGATTGTAGTCCTGTTCAAAAGCATCGAATTTCTGGAAAAACGTCACATACAGGGGAAAGGTACGAAATTCGTTTACTTTTATCTGCCGCGAGCGCTAAACATCCCGATTTGCGAACTACATGGTATAAGGGGTAAACAGTGGAAAAATGAGAAATTGATCCTCATGTATAAATCAGCAATTGTTGTGAGATTCTGTGGCTAAGGCGGAATGGAATCACTTGAGAATTTCCAGATCAGAGATATCGGCGTAAATATTTTCTGGAAGAAGTGAGCTTACCTGGGCCCATAAATCCCGGTTCGAGAATTGAATCTGGTCCGAGAAAGTCAAACTGTTCTACAGTTAGGCTACCTTTCAAGATGTCACTGAATGAAGTAACGTCATTGGACCAGCTTCTTGCTATCGACATCAAATTTTTCTCAGCACGGGCTACGTCATTAGATGCTGACGTGCTCAAAAGCAGCTGCTGTTCTTCAGATGCATGTGACGAGTCGAGTTTTACATTTATTCGACCAATACCCATTACCGATGCCGCAAGATCTGTTTAGAGAAACCGCTATGTTAATTTTTGTTGTCAGTTCGAACGATTACGCTGATGGGTTTGTGCTATCACACGATTGTTAGGAAGGACGTGGGCTTGCCATGGATGACCGAAGAAAGACGCTATGTAGGCGTAGTATAAACAGATGAGCGGGTAGGAGAAAAATGTCGATCCTGCTCACCTTTGCCAATCTTTAAACTGGGTGCTGATTTTTTGTTTCAACCAATTAGTGAGCTCTGTTGTGGTTACAAAGCATCAGAAACTCGTACATGATTTTGACTGTTGCACAGAACATCGTCTGTGTATTCGTCGTTTAAATGCTGGTGTAATGAATAGACGACCTGTGCGAAATGAAGACCATTGTCTGTCAGACATTGTTAACTGCGTGCCAGAGGTCAGTACTTATAAGAATGTGCCATTTGGGCTCAATTCTACAGGAAGTACCCTCTTTTCATCTTTACCGAAACTTGACAACTACGGAACGTGTATTGAAACGGCCCGTGATGGTTGGATTTCTGAATGAACTGATCAATATGTACTTTATTGGGCTCCAATGACTACAAGATTATGTTACGTATACTTTATAGTTTCTTTGGACTATTTATTCTAGTGGTGCGAAGCTGTGGCTCGCAGTACCAATAACGCCGAAATATTTGCGAATGTAGTTCTTCAATACTGGGTTTACCAGTGCTTGCACTTCGTGACAGCTGTGAGAAAGTCGTGACTTATTCCATGATATAGCTATGCAGGCCAGTTTAGATTGACAACACGCTGAAAAACTCATATTATTCGAAAGAAAATGTTCATGCTGATGGCTCTAATCAGATGGTCACTAAGCCCTTGTTCAAATGGTGTAGGGAAGGCCACCCTAGAACCAAAGTTTGGAAGCGGATACGTCTCACGTGATGCCACTGCCAAAACTCATTTAGCCAACCTTTGTCTAGCACATCAAAACTCATCATACCGCTGGTCTAACCAGGTAACGGACTCGCTTCCCTAACGAATGTGCCCCAGCAACAGATCCACAGTCGACCCGGATGCTGTGATGGACCAAAGAAATTTCTATACGACCCGATTTTACTAAAATGGCATGCTTCAATTTGAAATAGAATTATGTCGTAGCTTGTAGTCGTCTTCTGTGCCTACCTCTCTGGGGCATTGCGAGGGGAACGATATTTGAGATCTTATGTTCAAACTGAACAATAGAATAATTTGGTAACGGGTTGGAGTCACCTATCCAAAGCATATATATATATATATATATATATATATATATATATATATATATATATATAGTCAGATTTATGAATCATTGGGACACCTTCGTCTGAATTCTTTTCCCATCTACTTACTGTAGTTATCGTACACCTCTAAGCTCCGTCTTTGCTTTATTCTGAAATAAACAGTACGGCAGTAGAGTATCGCGTACATCAGCTCAGGCTAAGCAAGATTAATCGATACGCAGTGAGATCGATTATGAAACACAATCCTACCTGATGCACAACAAACAACACTGTGTTGCCAGGTATGTGACTGTGTTCCTGAGATAGATCGAATCATTCGATCATCTCGTGAGAGGTACTTGTGCGGATGTGTCAGCCTATGTGTGATCGGTAGACCGAAGACAATTGTTTTGCTTTGCGTTCGATTTTTAACGGTAGAGGATAAGAAATCCAATCATCAAAATCATCACAACCCGTCTAAAGGAAAGTGGTTGACGAAAGATAGTGGATCTAGATTTGTTAGATAATCGAAAAACCAAGTTCTTTTTTACCATCCAAAAGTTCAATACCACGAGCCGGAATCGAACCGGCGACATCCCGCTAACCGGGCTGAGGGTCCAGTAGCTCAGCTATGGCCAGTGTGGAGTGAATAACATACGTGTTTATTTATTGATGTGCATACCACCATACCAATGGAACATAGCAACTGTTCTGGCAATATTCACTGAACTAGCCTCGTTATTCACAGATTACGGGCAGTACGGCGATAGGTCACCTGGCAGGGCACATAACCGGCAAGCGAAATGTAACCCATTCGATTCCACCTCGCTGCTCGGGACTTTAGATAGGAAACATGCCGACAGAATTTTCGTGTTCTATAGGATTTATGCTCCTCGCGGCAGTGATACATTCAGCATACTGGATTTTGTTCCAATAATTCATGAAATACGAACTTAGTTTAAACACTGATCATCTGACTGTGTGACTGACTAAATCTCTCTCTCTCACTCTCTCTCTCTCTCTCTCTCTCTCTCTCTCTCTCTCTCTCTCTCACGAAGCGACTGATTAATTACCTCAGAGTGGTTGAAAACAATGAACAGCCACATCTCAAAGCCTGTTTGAAGACCGAATTTTTTATTCTGAGTAAATTTAAACTTCAGTCCTGCTGATTTGGCTGCAGGATCTTGCTTCAGCTTCCGGTAATTAAACCACATCCATCCTCTCAACATTTGGTATTAACAAAATTAACCCGTTAAGTTGTTCAGAACAATCATTTTCAATCATAAGTGCAGTGCAGTGTCATTTGAATTCTGCACAGCTACGTGTTCTGTAGAAGCTTGCAAAGCCGGGTTAAGCACTCTGATTTGCATTGCCCAAAAATTTGTAAGCAGGTTTTGTCAGCTTTAATAAAAGTAGCTTATTTGACTCAAAGCACAAAGATTTATACGCAATAAATAAATATTCAAGCAAGTTTTAAAGTTCGGTTGGACAAATTCATAAGAAGATCATCGTGCTTCTAATGATCAGTCAGTGTTCTCGTACTTTTTCGCGCCAAATGGAATACATGTACGGATCATCTCGAATGTGAAAGTTCAGGGTGCTGTTTGGCACCGCCTCCGGTTGTATCACTTTGCTGTTTCTGATCATATCTAATCGCCAGCACGGGCCCAATTCCCGTTCCAGTTTCAATAAAATCGGGTAGATGGATGCGAAACGGCCGTTCGGATTCCAGTTTTTACTAACATACTTTACCACTGTCTCGTGCCAATAGTCAGGCAGATTGCTGTAGAGCACTTCCATGCGACTGTCGGAAGGGCCTAGTGTGCTTGGATGTTCGCTGACCAACATTGTTTGCGTACTGCTTTCTGCAGTAACCGTGCTGCTTTATGAAAGGCAAACAGAAAATGGAATATGTACACAGTTACTATTTATGAAACTCGATTTGGTAGACTTGACAAGTGGTAAAATTCACTGATCCTGGCGGGACTCGAACCTATGCTTTGAAACAAGCCACAGTTCACCCCAGTCGAGCTGTTCTACGGAGACACGCCCAAGCTCGTTTGAAATTTCGCACACGGATTACACATTTAATTCAAGACTAACAAACTGTTCTGAGGTCTTTTTTAACTATAATTTTTACCGTCAATACGCAGTATTGTTACTTCATTTCTCATCTGCGTCGTACCATTATCAACCCATAAGTGGATTAGACTTGAAACATGGTGAAGTCAACTCCGATGACTGACTTTATGAGTGAAGCGCATTGGAATACTATCATCGTTTTTCTCTTGTGGATTCCGATGCGTTTGTGTAGCGAGGTCCAGTGTCGAGCCCATTTTAACAGATTCCAAACTGGATGTATCAATTGGCTAACAATAGCGTAACTCGGCTGATAACTATCGTAAGTAGCTGAGCAACGGTGCATTAAAGCTGGAAAATCTCAGACGTGTTAAGTAATGCGTGTTGATACGCATAGTGTACGTATGTTATAAACGGCAATATAATTGATTCTGCTTGGTTTCCTTTAGCCGGGTATAATATGCACGTGAAAACATACTGAGTTAATTTTTCTGTACTGGATCTCTAGTCCCAGTAACACTTCTCAGTTTTGTAACCATCTGAATTCATTAGTGACGAAAGTAACGTTTATATGAGATGTTGGAAGACGGTTATCAATTGTCGCGAAAAATTAATTAGTCCGACTGGTTTTGAAGAGTGCCTGTTCTGATGAACTGACCAACCACCACATTGCATGGTTCCTTTCTCAGTTTATCGATCAGCAATCTCTCTGTTATCCATTCTCTGGGGATTTTATTAAATTCAGCCCTGGCATTCACTGTGGATAAGTGATGCCTGCGCATCGCATGACTAACAGTAGTGATGTTGGTCTGCTTGAAAAATCCGGCGACATGTAGGCGACATCTTTCAAGACAGTCACATAGGAGATGTGAAGTTTATCTTGCATCGCTAGGAATTCGTTAATCGTCCAAATATTGATCAACCAAGTACTGCTCTTCGTTCTTTTGCTGTACAAGCCAAGTTTTATAATACGCTGAGGATACAAAAGCCGACATTCGATGTGTTGCATTGATACCTTAAATTATCATGAAATGAACTGCGCTCATTACGCAGATGGTTAAATTGTCTAAAGTGAGGCTATACCACGCACACCCTGTCTGCCTCATAGAGTGGATAAAATATTAAACAAAGTGGTTCTCCTAGAAGCACAACTCTATGGTTACGTTTGATAAAGTAAAGATGTTCCACGTAGTTTATTCTGCTCCAGATTATCAGAAAACCCTCCTATTTTCTTTAAGATATCAGTGGTTACATCATAACAAATAATTATACTCGGATAGTAATCTTATTTGAAAAAAACACAAGGATGTTGACTTCTGGTCTAGCAGACCTATGGAACGGACCAAAAGCTTTACCGTAGTTCATTCTATTGAAAAAATCCCTAATATTAGGTTGTTTTTCCGGGATTTTTTCCACGAAGGAGCATTGCCGACACGCAGTTCTGCGGTAATTCCACGGACGAACATGATCAATCATCCCACGGCAATTTCTCTCAATTTCTTGCTTGTGATTTTTGTTTCTGTGCTCTCTAACTGGTACAATCCTACCATTACTTCTAACGACTTTGGAACTTGCGAAAACAAAACTATTCTAGTGGAGCTTTCTGGTTTTGAATAATTCCAAACCCTGAGTAGAATAATCATCCAAATTATAATGTATGGGTGAATGGGTAAAGCTCATCGGAACCACGCGGCCGATTTCCCGGTTATTTTCACTTTTCAGGTATGTGTATCCAGCATTTCGCTGTCCATTCATCTTTACACTTGCAGACTCGGTACGTGTTCGTCTCCAGCAGCCTAATTTGTTCATCAGGTGTATGAGTAGATTCTCCTCACACAAAAGTCCACTGAACAAACACTGAAGTATTTAAACTCGCGATCGCACTGCCGTCGTTTTCAAGGTTAGCTGCAATTAACCAACACAGAACCATCAGACAATCGTAATTCTGGTTTTGAAGTGGACTGTTCTGATACGATCACCCATTCACAATCCTGATGCGCAAATCGGATTGTTATGAGTGACAATCACAATAACTCACTAAAACTGTGACATTGATTTTCTCACTATTCTCGCAAAGTTCATCAATTCATATCTAAAAGCAACTATTACGGAAAGTTTGAACAATTTCTGTTTGTTTACAGTGGTGAACTGATATTTTAAATTTCAGTAACCTCTCCGTTGAGTCTCTGGTGTTAGTTTAGAATGATGGTGTACACACATCAGCCATTCATTTTCCCGGTAGGCATCATTAGAGCATTTTTATTATAACTAAACCAACCTTGTAATCCTGCTTTACAATACTCGTCGGGGCATTCCTCAATGCAGGTTTAAAACTTGTTCTAGTATTATTGTTTCGGAAAAAGGTGCGGTCTGGTGTGTGTCGGATAAATGATGTACCGTATGTGATGCGATGCGTAAATTTTTGATATCATTTATTTAATCTTCGTCAAGCTACCTCACGACCCATTGTAGACAAGATTTGATCAAGGTTACCTGCTGTAGTCATACTTTTGCCTGTTTGTAGGCATTTATGCCAATGTGGTGTTTGTGGATAACTAGTATGCATACATGAATCTAGGACTATTCTGACTGAAAAATGTCACCTTTAAATGCAAACAAAGTCCCTGAATATTAGCCTGCTGTTACCAGTATTATTTAAAGTTGCAAAGTCCGAATGAGTGCTTAGTACTGCGGGCAAAGAAGCAAATTGATTTCAAAACCAACGCTAGATGCGGAATCATAACATAGCATTTGTAGAACTACTCGTCTGCGAACAGATTGTCCGGTTACACAAAAATACATTTGTTTCTGCCTATGAATAGTAGAAGAGATTTTGTAAAATATGATTTACCAGGTAGTATCAGCACTCAATCCACCAGTGAAAACCTTAGGAGCACAACTCTACAACTGGCTCATTCTTGGTAGGAATAATCAGCTGTGCACTTCTACTGAACCTTCACTGGGATTCGAACCCGGAGTGAACGATTGTGAGTCAAATACAGAGCCATCTGGCTATCGGGGCTGACTGGACGGTTTGTTGAACATAAAAGCTACATGATATAGCTCCCTCTCGTCCCTGGGTTTGATCGGTAATAGCTACTGTAAAAAACGGTGAATACTCCCATGCTTGGTAACCGGTGATGACACCCATGACTTTAGGATTCTCTTTTATTACAATCCCGCATCTAATTGAAATGTAACGCTAGGAGACAGCGGTAGATTTCTTCGGGTAGTAGACTCACCTTCTAGATTCCGCCTTTGGTCTTAGAATAACAGGAGGTGGATTTTCATACCCTTCATTGAAAAGGTTTGTCCATTTCTGTAGAAGAGATAAAAATTTACAAAGACGAATTTTGATTTCTTCCAATCACTGATAAGTACACGCGTTTTATTAAAGGTCGTTCAGAGAAAGCACACCTGAGCGATGGAAGTGACTAATTCATTCAGGATTACCTGACCATCATATACGACAGTTTGCGGTTCGGTGGTACATATCATACACTAATGAATGAATAATAATTTCCTGATTATTCAACAGGCTTCTACATCAGTAAAAGATTACGGTAACCTCATAACTAGTGGATACATCTGGTCTCGTGGAGTAAAATAGGTATGGAAATTTCGGTGAACTCTGTTTGTCAACTAGTTCCTCTTTGAATGGAACCTTTATGTTTATATATATATATATATATATATATATATATATATATATATATATTTATATACGTACTTCCTGGAGAGAAAGTGTAAGTTAGCAGATTTTGTGAGCGCGCCACTCAAACAGGCAGCGAATTCACGCCAATATCGCTGGATCCTTGCACTTTGCGGACTCACTTGGATGAATTCGGCTTTCGCCTTGTCTTTTCGAATAATATTCTCAAAAGTGTCAGCACTTATTCCACTTGGTAGTCCAGTTGAACCCTTGCCGAATGCTCTTCGGAATGAATCGTCGTCCATGTGGTCCGTGGAATGGTTCAAAGGAGCAATTTGCCAATACAATGCACGGTGCATTCCTTTATAATTGGCATAATCGTATTCATCTATTGCGTAGGCGTGAGCTCTTTTCATTGGTGTTTCCAAAACGGCGGTAAAGTGTACAAAGCGACTGAAAAGTCGTAGATTTTCGTGAGTAGGTACAATAAACCACCTTGCTCTATTGTGCAGCTTTTACATTGCCAAACACGTGGTAGTTTTCATTATACAAATATCGATCTCAAAGATTTGCGAATAATGTTCCATGGATCAATATTTTTTACTGTTTTTTGTCAGCGGTTGAAGATTAAGCCTAGTAAAGGTATCATGAACTGGAACATTAGAAGTCCAGCGTAAACAAGGAGTTCGTTCAATGAACTTTAAACAAATAAACCAAAAAAGAGTTGCTAAAAGGTAAAACAGAGCTCAATGAATAATGGATTGTAGGTAAAATAATCCGAGTGCTCTGCAGACGAATTTCGAAGTTAGACCCTCACAGTTGATTCATGACACTTGCAATCAGTTATTGGAATTAAACGTTCTCCCAGTGATAAGTGAAAACGTGTTCAGTCTATTTTCATAATTCCCAAATCACTCTGTGAATCATCCTGGTAGAACATAACTTTAACCGGAAGTTTTGTGAATTTCCCGGTTACACATTATCATCCAAAGGCCTGATGGTACAGGAAGGTAAAAACCTCGAAACAAAGTCCGGAGGATGTCGCTTCAATGCTGTGTAGCATGAGTTACCACAGTTCTTCAAAAAAATTCTGGATAAACACTAATGAGTTCTTATTGTTCCGAGTTGGCTTTTCAGTTTCCCAAGCTCTGTAACTGCTCCCAAACGAAGAAAATAACAAAGAGTACCAGCGTTCGCCTTACGGAGCAGGTTCAAGTGCACGTGCACTTTGCACTGACAGTGACGTCCTTAAAACGGATTAAAACTCCCGGGACACTTGCATAAAACGACAATGACAAAATGGGCACTAATATCATATAGTTGTGATGTCGAACAAACCGTCCTTAGTCAACTCAGAAAGCCCGTTGTTTAGTTGTTCGACTCAGAATCACCGAACCTGGGTTCGAGTCCCGGTAGAGGCTCGGTTGATGTTCACTGATGATGACTCCTAACAAGGATGGAACAATTAAACAGAGCGTCCGTGGTGATCAGATAGGCATTGGTACTCTGAAATGAATAAAATTATGGTCATTTTAAATTGTCTGACTCCCATACTTCTTGTTTTTGAGAGTAGTGCTTCAAGGTATTGGATATTTCGGAGCTTTTACTCTGGTTTATATCCGGTTTGGTTGACAGAAGAACTTGCTTTTAAAATTGAAATAACTATTTTGAAGAGGACGGACAGTTATCGGCGCCGCATGTAGTGAGCAGGCTGTTGGCAGTTGTGTTGGCGTTCGATCAATACAAGAGTGAGTACCCGATGGAACACATACTGACCTTTGTGCTGATGGTGTTTTCCCTGTTTTTGTGACTTGCAAGTCGAACACAAATAAACTCCTCCCCACCCGTGGATGAACACCGAACCCGGCAGTCCTCACGTACACACATTTCCCTTGGCCTTAGAGATGGAAAGAGCTCAGAATGACCGATGACGGACTACTTCCTAACCAGAAAAGAACGAAAAATGTACCTTTGAATGACCATTGTTTGACCAGATTGGATCACCTTTTCGTCAGTCAGTGGTGGGCTAATTAAACCAATCGGGACAAGCCGGTTTGCACTCCTCATGGTTGCCGCACCCTACCGGCCCCTAACTGATCCATGGCTTACTCGAAATGACACTTTTATCAGCTCTGTCAGCAGATGGCACACATAAATGAAACTAGCCCCGTGACACGCCGTGTTAACGTTTATCAGCTAAACGCGGGCTGGCACGTGGCGTTATTCCAAATGATCACGTCTGGTCACTATGTTGACGACCAATGGCCCACTGTGCTGCCTGGGAAGCTAACTACAAAATCCGTCTGATTGGTCGGATCCAGAATAAATGAGTCGGGTAAAAATATGTGAAATTTATCGGGTCAGTCCTCTACGGATAAGACCAACCCATGGGAGGCAAATTGAATTCAGACAAGGAGGAATATGGGCAAACCGCGTGTGAGAAACCGGAACGCAACGCGAGTCCGTTCTGCAGTCAACGTGACTTCGTCCGTTAATAGTTCAACAACGCATGTACAACCGGGTAAGTGTCCATCGAGCAAAATCGAAGGTCAAGCTATATCGTGGAAATGACATACAAAAAATGGTTTTGTGTACTATAGTAATTACTCTCGTTCACACTGCTTGATATGCCTCGAGAATTTACGACCGTGTTCTCCTTTGACGCCGAAAACAAATTTGTTTCTTGAAACTTAAGTTACCCCTTATCCGACTGTTCAGAACGAAAGAAAGAAATATGGCGAGATACAGACGTATGACAAAAATTTCTCGGTAGCCAACATAAAACCTATCAATTCATGATAAGGTACATGGGATGAATGTAGGTAAAATGATGGAAATGCTTGCAGCAGTAGTTCAGGTGAATTTGTGTGACCAATACCAAAGAGGCACATAATTTGTAGTAAAATTTCTGTGCGCAGAGAGGAATATTTCTAACCTGATCAGCATAAAGTGATGTTTTTTAATGATAATAATTTGTGTTGTTTTATCGTGTCTGGTAATGAATGTACAGTACGTTTGCGTCTAGTACAATTTCGATTACACGCAATTTAGGTTGGTCTTCTCACCAGTATAGTGCGTTCAAAATGAAACATCACATTTACACATTCAGTGAGACTACGCCTGATCTCAAGTTTATATCCAATTACTGCTACCAATGTCGAGGTCATACAGCATGTCATGGATTTCTGCAGTTTGGAACCTGCGAATATTCACGAACATCACCGTGAAGTTGAGGATTACATACAGCATTTTGAAATCTGGTATTTGATGCGTAGAATTCTGGGCTCCGAGAAGAAGACTGTCCATTTATTACCTACCTTTGAGAAGGGGGTTTACTACCCTGTAAAGAACTTGGCTTTTCCCATTTCACCCAATTTGCAGCCGAGTGAGGTATTCAGAGAGTTGTTCACAGCAGTTTGATTTGTGCATCACAATCGTGCTTGGATTCTACTCCGAGAAGAGTCTACTGACTAAATACGGGAATATTTCAACTCGCGACCACACTGCCGTCGTTCTCAAGGTTAGCTGTGATTAACCCACATGGAACTATCAGTGAATCACAGTGGTGATTCCTTAGTGGACTCTCCTGACAGGCGAACCCACTCACACTCACGGTGCAAGAATCAGATTGTTGTGAGTGTGTGTACAGATGAATGAGCAACGCATTGCCTGATTCGCATAACTGGTGAACAATAATATCCATGTGGGCTTCTGCGAATCATAGTGCATCGATATGCAGACGCTACATACATCAAATACTCGGAGATTAGCTCATTCAACACTTGCAGTAGGTCAATTTTGATTTTTCTGAGCCAACGAAATTGTATTCCATAGTTCTTCTGAATCATTATTCAACTCATGACTTTATTCTTGCAAATATTAGACCTTCCAGTTCCTTTTGGTGATCAGTCACAAAGACAGTTGTGCAATCGGTTGACTGCTGGAATTACTTGTGTCGAATTACGAGGGCAGTTACTCTTTTTTCATCTGCACATTTCTGTCAGCTAATCTCTTGAGCGAACTTTTTCAAGACGGTAGTGCAATTGTTCTTGAAGAGCCGACTGTTTTTTGTTTTTTGCGCTGCTAATTCTCCGAAGTCAACAACCACTCCAATTCAAACGTCTGAACAAATCGAACAACTCGGGAACTCCATCTCCACCTCACCGGGAAGACCCCTCAATATGGACTATTTGTCAGTTATTTGGTACTAAACATTCACGTTCAGCTTGTCAATTTCTCATTGTCACAGCTCACAAATGCAGTAAAGTTGGTCATATCCAGTCTGTTTTTCGAAGTGCAAGGGTTTACGTAACCGTCGGTTCTCAGTACTCAGTCTCGTTTACCCTCCGATTTGCAACATCCTTCTTTAGCTTTTAACAAGTCGAATCCATATTGTCGTGTTGCTTACGCGTATGCCGTTAATAATCCGATCACAAATTCGTTCTTATCAGATACAAAGAACTGTTCATTTCTAATTGTTTATAAACTACTTCAACCTCTCGTAAATCTTAAGCTGGCTAACATTTCCGCCAACGGAATTACTGGTCGTGGCTTGCATGTGGTGAGAGTGTGCGAAGTATCCCTCATTGGTTTTTATACCACCACTTATCCGTCATCATTCCTCATCATTGACTCACTTCCTACTTTACTAGACTTAACTGCATGAAAAACACTTCGACCATTCTTTTCTCATTACCAACAGTCTTGTCTCTCCTAGTTGCATGTTGAGTGTTTTGTGGATTCAGGTGGTATCAAAACAACGCCCTGGTACTCTTGAAGTATCAGGACCGTCAGTATTTTTAATGGCGATGAACATTACCCTAGGGATTATTTGAATGAGTGGGAGATGCGGTGTGATGGTGTACTGACCCCGGTGAACACGCCTGCTAGAGCTACACCTATGTGACACCTGTGAAGAGAGGCGGAAAAATTCAGATAATTTGCGGAGACTATTGCACCACCAGGAGAAATTCCTGAGACGGTTCAGTTGTTCGACGGTAGAACCGGAATGTATCCGGTATCAGTTTCGTGGTCTCAGGTTATATTTTATAGTTGATCTAAAATACGCCTTTCTGTAACTACCACTAGACGAAAAATCCGGTGATTCACAATAATCAATACTTGTTTTGGATGAGCTCAGCATAAGTGTATACCTTTTGTTCTCAGTGCTTCACACTCAATCATGCAAGCTGCTACTGATTATTTCGTTCTTGGTTTACGAGGTGTTGCTGTCTACAAAGACAACATAATAGTTCTAACATCAACAAAGGGGATGAGTGACGAATGTTTGTGTCTGTTGCTCGAGCTGTTCCGTTCATATAACACTGTTATTATATGAGACTAATGGATTTTTTTCAGTCACTCATTTTATTTTTTAGGATATTTGGAAGAGAAACATCTGTTTTCGACCAGAATCCGACCTCCTTCCTTCTTTATCGTACGTACTTCCCTCTACGTCCCTTGAGGAACCTCGTTCGTTGTTGGGTGCACCTCAGTATCATTCCAGATGTACTCCAGGCTTTTCTTCTAAAGCAGAACCGTCATTTGAACTATGTTCGAAACCATCATTATTCTACTGGTCACTTCTACGTGAGTATGGACTTTGAAAATTTATAAACTGGCTTTCTACCAGTGCCATTATGCGTGCGTTTTCACCCAGATGGCCATCACCGATCATTACGGATGCTCCTCCTACGGCCTTCGAGCCTGCGATCCAGCAAGATAATCATCCAGTGCTGTGCATTTCGCGTCTGCTTAATTCTGCGGAAAGTCGATGTTGACAGACACAGCGTGAAGATTTAGCTAAGATTTGGGAGGCTACACAATTCCAACGTTACTTGTTTCGTGCACATTTTCCACTCGCAACAGATCACGGGAAATTGAGATTCATGTACAATCTTAAAATTTAGGGAATGAAATAATAAGGTGCCATAGTTTCAAGGTTCAACTTCACTCTTAGAGCGTATTGCAGGACAACAACCAACGTGAAAGTGAACACATTCCAAATTTAGACTATCTACCTTGTTGTAGGATATATGAGGAAAATACTTTCAACTAAAATGAGATTCATCATGCAATGCAATGCATGGGAAAACTACAAAATCACTGTCCAGCTGTTTCATCCTTGTTAGAAATCATCGGCCGTGCACATTAAACGAGCCCCAAATGGGACTCGAAAGTACTTTTGCTGATTTCCAACGCAACCAATTGCTAAAGACCGATCAGATTTAGTTCGTGAAACTAATATTTCTATGGAAAATATTACCATGCCATAGTTTTGTGTTCAAAGAGATTGTAAAGCCAATAATAAGCGTAGCTCCTCCTGGTTTTACAACCGTCGTGTGACTTGTAGTGGTGTCTTGTGTCTAAATGGTCTTGTTTATGCCTCCCTCACCATATTGACAGATTTATATTCTAGGCATCTTAGTAGTGAGAAGATGAAGTCTTTGGCCCGACTTGAATGTTTGTATCCTGAACTGAAGTGATTTGTGTCAGTTTGATAAACGTTGAAGCAATTATGTGCATAAAACTCACCCTAAACCTTCCAAATGAAATCTGTTACCCGTTTTACGTGAGGTCTGGAGCTTATTCATTCAGAATACTGTGCATCACTTTTTGAAAACATATAATGCCATTTAAAAAAGTGATTCTTATTCATATTGGTGGGATATTTACTTCACTACTTCTCAAAGTCCTTAATCTTCTATTGCTTCGTTCTCCAAGAGTTTTGACCGTAAACGAGTATCACATGCGGTAATCACTGACAACACAATTCATTTTATTGGTCAGAAGGTGACTGACTGGTTAAAACAAATGGGTTTCCAGCACGTGTTATCACCTACACGTCACCTGCAGTCTAATCGATAAGTATAAATCTTTGTTCGAACAAAGAAGAGTACCATGAGATTCACAATAGCATGAAGATTTGACGAGCTCGAGAGGGTTGTCGATAACTTTCTAATACAGTATCATAATTGTACCCATACAAATACAGGTAGCAGCCCCAAGAGTCCCACTTACTTTTCAAATCCAATTGATCCAGTCCGAGTCTTCAGAAGTTATTTACCACGGAGGAACTGATTTCAGACCTTCAACAGTCAATATACTTAATCAGCTATGGAATAGAATTGGTAAGATTTCGGATCTTATCAATGGTTCCATATGCTAAAGAATATTGAGTTCGTTCGAAGCTCAGGTTGATGGTATGTATCGGTATGTGATCGCTAAGCTTGGCTTTCAAGTCATAAATGTCCCATTACCAGAAGAGTTGACATCGTTAGTGCGCAAGTGCAGTTTTCCGCACTATATATATATATATATATATATATATATATATATATATATATGTATGTATATATATATATATATATATATATATATATATATATATAATGTTTGATAGACGCTGTTTCCATCGACGCTACTCTAGACACTCCAAAGTACACCAAAAGGTAGAGGCTCGCCGCTGTGTTGTCAGAATCATTTTGGTGACGATAGATGAGTGAGTGTACATGATAATTGGACATGAAATGATTTTATACTACTACACGCATTCCACCTCGATTTTATTGAATACAGAAATAATATTTCTGTTTCAGTTGGTGTTGATTTCTATACTCCATGCAGATTTAGGAGAGTTATTTCTACTCAGTCATGGTGCTCATGTTTACCAAACGTTTCAGTGGATCTTGATCAATCCTTCTTCATCGATGGTCCGTCAGAAATGTTGAAGTTTTAGTATATTCGGTGTGTATGTGTTAGTTCGGCTAAATGTCAGCAGCAGCTCTTGAGAAGCTTTGGGTAACTGGCAGTCAGTGTTGAGTGTTATAACCAACTCAAACTGCTAGAAGGAATTTAGGCAAAACTTGTGATCACTTGGGAGAACAAGACGATATTGAGCTGAAACGGACAGTGGGGCAACCAGAAAGAAAAACTATCAGGTATGCAAAAAAAGGAAACAATGCTTAAAAAGCGAGAGCAAATCTTTCTGCACAGTGTTGTTCAGAAGGTGAATAGCGTTAGTTGTGCTCCAGGAAAAAACTGAAGGATAATAAATCAAGGTTTCTGGAAACATGGTGCTGTGCATGGATGATCAGTTAGTCCATGTGACCGAGGTAGTTGAAGGGTCCAATATTGAATTTCTACCAGAAAGGTGAATGCTCTGATCCCCGACAGGAACGGTTCCTTTTGAGTCGTTTATCAAACAGGCGCTTTTGTGTAAAATAAATGCATCCACTGACAACTGCGAATGTGAGAACAAAACATCCTCAAAATGATAATGACGAGAAGTGAATAGACCAATCAGTATTAAGCAAAGGAAGCCTGCCTGCACATGGAAATTGTCGGGGCTGAGACGCAGACCACATCGATGTTCCCAATGGTTTTGAATTTTGGTTTCGTTCGAAGCTCTGTTTGGTGGATTGCGTCGTTATGTAATCGGAGATCTTGGCGATTAAGTCATCAACGGATAAAACCGCCGAATCAGAGCTGCGAATAAATTCAATGTTCAAAATCATTGGAAACGTCTATGATACGCCCAGATTTTTCCGGCGCTGGCAGAAGTTTGCCTGCAGACATGCTCGTACCCGCAAGCAGCTGTTCTTTCTTCAAGAATGCTTGAAACGAAGCATTTTATCGCACTGCATAGAACACTGACCACCCGTAAACCACACACAGACATGGATAATAGCAATACGAAACGGAATACATGATACCGGTGCTAATTACAGATGTCTATAATCTCCTGAATGAGTATTGAAGCGTAATGTATGAAAAACACCTACTGGGGCAAACAATTAATGGGACATGCTGTGCCAGTTCGCAAACCTCTGAACTATCCCCGGTCAGTGATTCCTCGATATTTAGATCCCAACGGATAAGTAACCATAAACAAAGTGATGGAACTACATTCAATTATAACCAAAAAACAACACTTTATATAACATCAGGGAAGAAACGCATGGACACATGTGGCTGTGTTAATAATTGTCCAGCATGGTGCGCAGATATGATTGTTAAATCGGATCACAGTATGTCAAAAGTCTGATTGGTTGGTGGGTTGGTGTGAAGGGTAGGCAGTAGGTTTCCCGTCAGTGGTCGATGTGAACAGTGACGTGTGATCGACCGATTGGGTTATGGGCACACGCATCACGACTGCACTGTTGCGTGGGATACGCGGGCCTTACCTTGGGTGGTACTGACAATGCATCCTGTCCGTGGGTAGGAAGAATACGGACTGCAGCCTTGCTGATGACGTGTTTTCAAGTAGATTTCTAACTCCCTGAGAGAAAAACTTTTACACAAACTTAGAATGTAGTCAAACGACGAATAAATAATTGTCTGGTGAAAAAAAGATTATCCTTAATCAGAAAAATCGACAGACTCAAGAAGTCTATCATTTGGAACATTGTCAAAAGAATAAGTGGAGATCTTCAGACGGTGAATGGACATCAACCTGAGAAACGCTACATCAAAGGAATAACTAGCCGAACTGGAACGTGCAGTCGAGTCATCTGGACTACTGGAAGAGACGAAAAACGAGTTGAGAGAAACTATGGTCCCAGCTATTCGTCGCATACGGCCAGTCACTGCTTTCTATGACGAGGAGCTCAAAGCACTAAAAGCAATGAGGAAGGAAGAAAACACCACCATCCTTCTTGCTGATAAAAAATGGCATTCATTAGGAACAAAAATGGATTATATCCAAAAGAAAAAGCAACTACCAGATGCCGCCTCCTCGATACGGATCTAACTATAAAACTGGAGAGGAAAATCAGTGCAACCCTGAAGAAGTTGCAAGAGGTGCAGAGAATAGCTGAAGAGGAAAGTTGCAGGATGAAAAACGGAGTCTTGAAACATTGCTCAGCTTTACGGATTGCCGAATGTACACAACGATGGAATCCCACTGAGACCAATGGTCTACTTACCCGGAACCCCGAAATACAATCTGATCAACGGTTTATGGAAACACCTTGAACGGTTGATAAATCGATCAAACCATTCTTTAACTAATACCCAACAATTTCTGGATAAACAAGAGGACATCAAGGTTGCAAAAACGGAGTATAGCTTTAGTTCGACGTCACGGCACACAAGACACAAAAGAGAGCCTAGTATTCTTGAAAAAATTCGATCAACAAACACATTAAATCGAACTACATTTACAATCTTTTGATACGCCAGTAATTAAACTAATTCGATGAATAAGAAATTAATATAAGGACCTTAATCTCACCCACACGAACCCACGAGGTCAAATTCTTCTCGCGAACAGATCGAACAATCTGTTTCCGTAATGACTCAGTGGACCAAGTCTGAAATAACACAAAAATAAGAACAAAACCGGAAACATCGAAAGAGAAAAGAACAAAATAAAAAATTATCGGATGTCCCGAGGTCAAATTGCTAAATTGGAATGGCATTTCACAATATCAAAGGTCAAGTTGCGAAATGTAGAAGTTTGGACCGAAAGGATGAAAGGTAGAGTTTCTATAAATAATATTCTTCTAAAGTGCAGGCCATCAGAGAATTCTAGGTAAGATCCAGGGCAATCTCTCTCTCTATATATATACATATATATATATATATATATATATATATATATATATATATATATATATATATATAGTGCGGAAAACTGCACTTGCGCACTAACGATGTCAACTCTTCTGGTAATGGGACATTTATGACTTGAAAGCCAAGCTTAGCGATCACATACCGATACATACCATCAACCTGAGCTTCGAACGAACTCAATATTCTTTAGCATATGGAACCATTGATAAGATCCGAAATCTTACCAATTCTATTCCATAGCTGATTAAGTATATTGACTGTTGAAGGTCTGAAATCAGTTCCTCCGTGGTAAATAACTTCTGAAGACTCGGACTGGATCAATTGGATTTGAAAAGTAAGTGGGACTCTTGGGGCTGCTACCTGTATTTGTATGGGTACAATTATGATACTGTATTAGAAAGTTATCGACAACCCTCTCGAGCTCGTCAAATCTTCATGCTATTGTGAATCTCATGGTACTCTTCTTTGTTCGAACAAAGATTTATACTTATCGATTAGACTGCAGGTGACGTGTAGGTGATAACACGTGCTGGAAACCCATTTGTTTTAACCAGTCAGTCACCTTCTGACCAATAAAATGAATTGTGTTGTCAGCGATTACCGCATGTGATACTCGTTTACGGTCAAAACTCTTGGAGAACGAAGCAATAGAAGATTAAGGACTTTGAGAAGTAGTGAAGTAAATATCCCACCAATATGAATAAGAATCACTTTTTTAAATGGCATTATATGTTTTCAAAAAGTGATGCACAGTATTCTGAATGAATAAGCTCCAGACCTCACGTAAAACGGGTAACAGATTTCATTTGGAAGGTTTAGGGTGAATTTTATGCACATAATTGCTTCAACGTTTATCAAACTGACACAAATCACTTCAGTTCAGGATACAAACATTCAAGTCGGGCCAAAGACTTCATCTTCTCACTACTAAGATGCCTAGAATATAAATCTGTCAATATGGTGAGGGAGGCATAAACAAGACCATTTAGACACAAGACACCACTACAAGTCACAGTAATATCATCACGACGGTTGTAAAACCAGGAGGAGCTACGCTTATTATTGGCTTTACAATCTCGTTGAACACAAAACTATGGCATGGTAATATTTTCCATAGAAATATTAGTTTCACGAACTAAATCTGATCGGTCTTTAGCAATTGGTTGCGTTGGAAATCAGCAAAAGTACTTTCGAGTCCCATTTGGGGCTCGTTTAATGTGCACGGCCGATGGTTTCTAACAAGGATGAAACAGCTGGACAGTGATTTTGTAGTTTTCCCATGCATTGCATTGCATGATGAATCTCATTTTAGTTGAAAGTATTTTCCTCATATATCCTACAACAAGGTAGATAGTCTAAATTTGGAATGTGTTCACTTTCACGTTGGTTGTTGTCCTGCAATACGCTCTAAGAGTGAAGTTGAACCTTGAAACTATGGCACCTTATTATTTCATTCCCTAAATTTTAAGATTGTACATGAATCTCAATTTCCCGTGATCTGTTGCGAGTGGAAAATGTGCACGAAACAAGTAACGTTGGAATTGTGTAGCCTCCCAAATCTTAGCTAAATCTTCACGCTGTGTCTGTCAACATCGACTTTCCGCAGAATTAAGCAGACGCGAAATGCACAGCACTGGATGATTATCTTGCTGGATCGCAGGCTCGAAGGCCGTAGGAGGAGCATCCGTAATGATCGGTGATGGCCATCTGGGTGAAAACGCACGCATAATGGCACTGGTAGAAAGCCAGTTTATAAATTTTCAAAGTCCATACTCACGTAGAAGTGACCAGTAGAATAATGATGGTTTCGAACATAGTTCAAATGACGGTTCTGCTTTAGAAGAAAAGCCTGGAGTACATCTGGAATGATACTGAGGTGCACCCAACAACGAACGAGGTTCCTCAAGGGACGTAGAGGGAAGTACGTACGATAAAGAAGGAAGGAGGTCGGATTCTGGTCGAAAACAGATGTTTCTCTTCCAAATATCCTAAAAAATAAAATGAGTGACTGAAAAAAATCCATTAGTCTCATATAATAACAGTGTTATATGAACGGAACAGCTCGAGCAACAGACACAAACATTCGTCACTCATCCCCTTTGTTGATGTTAGAACTATTATGTTGTCTTTGTAGACAGCAACACCTCGTAAACCAAGAACGAAATAATCAGTAGCAGCTTGCATGATTGAGTGTGAAGCACTGAGAACAAAAGGTATACACTTATGCTGAGCTCATCCAAAACAAGTATTGATTATTGTGAATCACCGGATTTTTCGTCTAGTGGTAGTTACAGAAAGGCGTATTTTAGATCAACTATAAAATATAACCTGAGACCACGAAACTGATACCGGATACATTCCGGTTCTACCGTCGAACAACTGAACCGTCTCAGGAATTTCTCCTGGTGGTGCAATAGTCTCCGCAAATTATCTGAATTTTTCCGTCTCTCTTCACAGGTGTCACATAGGTGTAGCTCTAGCAGGCGTGTTCACCGGGGTCAGTTCACAATCACACCGCATCTCCCACTCATTCAAATAATCCCTAGGGTAATGTTCATCGCCATTAAAAATACTGACGGTCCTGATACTTCAAGAGTACCAGGGCGTTGTTTTGATACCACCTGAATCCACAAAACACTCAACATGCAACTAGGAGAGACAAGACTGTTGGTAATGAGAAAAGAATGGTCGAAGTGTTTTTCATGCAGTTAAGTCTAGTAAAGTAGGAAGTGAGTCAATGATGAGGAATGATGACGGATAAGTGGTGGTATAAAAACCAATGAGGGATACTTCGCACACTCTCACCACATGCAAGCCACGACCAGTAATTCCGTTGGCGGAAATGTTAGCCAGCTTAAGATTTACGAGAGGTTGAAGTAGTTTATAAACAATTAGAAATGAACAGTTCTTTGTATCTGATAAGAACGAATTTGTGATCGGATTATTAACGGCATACGCGTAAGCAACACGACAATATGGATTCGACTTGTTAAAAGCTAAAGAAGGATGTTGCAAATCGGAGGGTAAACGAGACTGAGTACTGAGAACCGACGGTTACGTAAACCCTTGCACTTCGAAAAACAGACTGGATATGACCAACTTTACTGCATTTGTGAGCTGTGACAATGAGAAATTGACAAGCTGAACGTGAATGTTTAGTACCAAATAACTGACAAATAGTCCATATTGAGGGGTCTTCCCGGTGAGGTGGAGATGGAGTTCCCGAGTTGTTCGATTTGTTCAGACGTTCGAATTGGAGTGGTTGTTGACTTCGGAGAATTAGCAGCGCAAAAAAAAAAAACAGTCGGCTCTTCAAGAACAATTGCACTACCGTCTTGAAAAAGTTCGCTCAAGAGATTAGCTGACAGAAATGTGCAGATGAAAAAAGAGTAACTGCCCTCGTAATTCGACACAAGTAATTCCAGCAGTCAACCGATTGCACAACTGTCTTTGTGACTGATCACGAAAAGGAACTGGAAGGCCTCATATTTGCAAGAATAAAGTCATGTGTTGAATAATGATTCAGAAGAACTATGGAATACAATTTCGTTGGCTCAGAAAAATCAAAATTGACCTACTGCAAGTGTTGAATGAGCTAATCTCCGAGTATTTGATGTATGTAGCGTCTGCATATCGATGCACTATGATTCGCAGAAGCCCACATGGATATTATTGTTCACCAGTTATGCGAATCAGGCAATGCGTTGCTCATTCATCTGTACACACACTCACAACAATCTGATTCTTGCACCGTGAGTGTGAGTGGGTTCGCCTGTCAGGAGAGTCCACTAAGGAATCACCACTGTGATTCACTGATAGTTCCATGTGGGTTAATCACAGCTAACCTTGAGAACGACGGCAGTGTGGTCGCGAGTTGAAATATTCCCGTATTTAGTCAGTAGACTCTTCTCGGAGTAGAATCCAAGCACGATTGTGATGCACAAATCAAACTGCTGTGAACAACTCTCTGAATACCTCACTCGGCTGCAAATTGGGTGAAATGGGAAAAGCCAAGTTCTTTACAGGGTAGTAAACCCCCTTCTCAAAGGTAGGTAATAAATGGACAGTCTTCTTCTCGGAGCCCAGAATTCTACGCATCAAATACCAGATTTCAAAACGCTGTATGTAATCCTCAACTTCACGGTGATGTTCGTGAATATTCGCAGGTTCCAAACTGCAGAAATCCATGACATGCTGTATGACCTCGACATTGGTGGCAGTAATTGGATATAAACTTGAGATCAGGCGTAGTCTCACTGAATGTGTAAATGTGATGTTTCATTTTGAACGCACTATACTGGTGAGAAGACCAACCTAAATTGCGTGTAATCGAAATTGTACTAGACGCAAACGTACTGTACATTCATTACCAGACACGATAAAACAACACAAATTATTATCATTAAAAAACATCACTTTATGCTGATCAGGTTAGAAATATTCCTCTCTGCGCACAGAAATTTTACTACAAATTATGTGCCTCTTTGGTATTGGTCACACAAATTCACCTGAACTACTGCTGCAAGCATTTCCATCATTTTACCTACATTCATCCCATGTACCTTATCATGAATTGATAGGTTTTATGTTGGCTACCGAGAAAATTTTGTCATACGTCTGTATCTCGCCATATTTCTTTCTTTCGTTCTGAACAGTCGGATAAGGGGTAACTTAAGTTTCAAGTAACAAATTTGTTTTCGGCGTCAAAGGAGAACACGGTCGTAAATTCTCGAGGCATATCAGGCAGTATGAACGAGAGTAATTACGATAGCACACAAAACCATTTTTTGTATGTCATTTCCACGATATAGCTTGACCTTCGACTTTGCTCGATGGACACTTACCCGGTTGTACATGCGTTGTTGAACTATTAACGGACGAAGTCACGTTGACTGCAGAACTGATTCACGTTGCGTTCCGGTTTCTCACACGCGGTTTGCCCATATTCCTCCTTGTCTGAATTCAATGTGCCTCCCATGGGTTGGTCTTATCGGTACAGGACTGACCCGATAAATTTCACATATTTTTACCCGACTCATTTATTCTGGATCCGACCAATCAGACGGATTTTGTAGTTAGCTTCCCAGGCAGCACAGTGGGCCATTGGTCGTCAACATAGTGACCAGACGTGATCATTTGGAATAACGCCACGTGCCAGCCCGCGTTTAGCTGATAAACGTTAACACGGCGTGTCACGGGGCTAGTTTCATCTATGTGTGCCATCTGCTGACAGAGCTGATAAAAATGTCATTTCGGATAAGCCATGGATCAGTTAGGGGCCGGTAGGGTGCGGCAACCATGAGGAGTGCAAACCGGCTTGTCCCGATTGGTTTAATTAGCCCACCACTGACTGACGAAAAGGTGATCCAATCTGGTCAAACAATGGTCATTCAAGGGTAAATTTTTCGTTCTTTTCTGGTTAGGAAGTAGTCCGTCATCGGTCATTCTGAGCTCTTTCCATCTCTAAGGCCAAGGGAAATGTGTGTACGTGAGGACTGCCGGGTTCGGTGTTCATCCACGGGTGGGGAGGAGTTTATTTGTGTTCGACTTGCAAGTCACAAAAACAGGGAAAACACCATCAGCACAAAGGTCAGTATGTGTTCCATCGGGTACTCACTCTTGTATTGATCGAACGCCAACACAACTGCCAACAGCCTGCTCACTACATGCGGCGCCGATAACTGTCCGTCCTCTTCGAAATAATTATTTCAATTTTAAAAGCAAGTTCTTCTGTCAACCAAACCGGATATAAATCAGAGTAAAAGCTCCAATACCTCGAAGCACTACTCTCAAAAACACGAAGTATGGGAAGCAGACAATTTAAAATGATCATAATTTTATTCATTTCAGAGTACCAATGCCTATCTGATCACCACGGACGCTCTGTTTAATTGTTCCATCCTTGTTAGGAGTCATCATCAGTGAACATCAACCGAGCCTGCTACCGGGACTCGAACCCAGGCTCGATGATGCTGAGTCGAACAACTAAACAACGGGCTTTCTGAGTTGACTAAGGACGGTTTGTTCGACATCACAACTATATGATATTAGTGCCCATTTTGTCATTGTCGTTTTATGCAAGTGTCCCGGGAGTTTTAATCCGTTTTAAGGACGTCACTGTCAGTGCAAAGTGCACGTGCACTTGAACCTGCTCCGTAAGGCGACTGCTGCTGCTCTATGTCGCGTAGATGAACCGTTTCCCGTTATTCAAACGGGTCTAATTTTCCCATCTAAAGTGAGAACAGATTTCTTCCTGTATTGCATTTTTCGCTGTTCGAGCTCTGTCTGGCAGACAATAATCGTGAATGAAATGTTTTTCCGTTGACTGCTAACCTACCCTCAGTTGGACAGGTAGTGTCCCGAATTCGGTCGTTTGAAGGAAAAGCACGTGCACTAGGAACGTGCATTCAGAATCAAAGAATGGCCCGTACGATCATCGGCATCGGAACAAGAAGGTCCCAGAAAACGTGAGTTGTAAATCCACATCAGTCTGGCACGAGGTACTTTGCACGTGGTTGATGGAATGCGACAGTGCAGACCGTTGTACAGACAGGTGTCGGATGCTCATGCGGAACACGAACGGGACACGGTGAATCACGAACGAATGTTCAAGGCGCATGGATAAGCATCAAGACATCATGCGATTGATTCTACCGCACAACAGACATATTGTGACTCTCGACCACATATTGCAACCGATATTATACCGCTGATATTGGTCACGTTAAACCTAATGACGCATATACAGCGTTCGTCTGACGAGCGTTCACATAACCGCAGACTGTTCTAGTATGTGGACGGTGTGAGTTTGGTGTATGCATGTAACCAACGTAGTCAATCGACTAACTAGCCACTTAGAACCTGACCAAACAGGTAATATGGTGGTCTACACACGAAGAGCTTTGACGGACTCACAATTTTTTTCTTGTGATCAAGTTTATTGCATTTTCCGGCACTTAAAGTGAATAAAGTTTGTTGTTACGCTACACAATGTTGTCACAAATCAGCGCAGTTTCCCTGAGAGAGAGATATTTTAGATCCAAGAGATATAACAAACTGTCAATATATATATATATATATATATATATATATATATATATATATATATATATATAGTAAGTAGTATGTAAACGTGTGGAGAAAATTTCCCCGAAAGCACACGACCGGTTTTGCGGTTGTTGCCATTCATCAGGTATGCATACCCCGTACTCCTTTGCCCACTCATCTTCATACTTGTACACTTTGTCGTCATATCGTCACTGTGATCTAATTTTGAACGTCAGGAGTGTGGAAGAAACTGTGGATTAGCAACAGAAATCAGGGCGCAAGTCCTGTCTACGGGAACCTTCACATGCGCACTGGTGATGGCAGCACGATCGGTGTTGAAGTGTTTGCGGCCTAAAAGCCAAGTTCAACGATTAGAACCTGAAATGTAAATGACACCAAATTTCAAAAGCAAAGTGGAAATAATGTCTATTTTCACTGCTCTAGTTTCTTCTCACGAACTGACCTGAAGATGACCCATCTACATATCCGTCAGCGGAAGATTCCCATGAGTTCACTACCGTAGTTACTACCCTCGGTCTGTATGCATACAAGTTTCCACCTGATGGCTGGATATTCATCCCTACGGGTGTACACAAAATCTACTTGACTTGACTTTTGAGCTGGGTTTCTCTTGCTATCTTTCCGTTTCCAGTAACAGTATCAGAATTTCAGACCTTCAGAGGTGTATCCATTCCTGGAGAACACTCTGTAATCCCAAAATATCACTGAACTTCATTCTTTGGTTGGTTCTCTACAATAATATCCGAGTTTCATTTCAAAATTTTCTTCTCTCGTGTAACATATTTTTGAGGTGCTGTCTTTCGGCGATTTTTCGTGGCCAACCAAGAACGATCACGACGTTCTATTCTGCCATACTTTTGTATTCATACACTCCTAATCTGCATTCTACAGACATCACTGTTGCTCCACCCACCGGAATCGAGGCTGTACTAGAAAAGGTTGAATTCCATGTTATTTGTGTTCCACCTCGGCTTAACACTGTTGAAAGAGGCTATTCCTAGCCGCAACTTGAAGCTTTGGCCGTTTGTCAAACTGCGTCACAGCGTTTCACTTGTCAACCCTCCAGACTAGTACAAAACTACCTCACTCTAGTGATTCAGCATTGGTGTATGGGACTTATCACATGCAACTACTATATTCGAAGTCGTAGTGGTAAGCAAATTCCACTTGCGGGTTATCCATCCAGATACACTCAATCAAGTGATAGATATGATTCTTAATGTTTACTTAGGCAACCAGTTCCTGCCAGTCGACAAGACCTAATTCACGATTCATGTTGGAACTTTGGATATTTTGTTCTACAATTAAATAAAGATGGAAAATCAATAACAAGTGTTATTTTCCTGATACTTGTCAGGGTGAATGAGCTAGCTATGACACCAGAAGGAATTTCGTGTTTTGATGATCGCATTGTTATTCTTTCATCACTCTGGCGATTACTATTATTGAACTTGCCTTCTGGTAGTTAGGAAATCGGGAAAATGAAGGCGCTGGCGCCTAACTTTTGGTGGCCCGAGATCAATTGCGACCATGTGCAGTTCGTCAAATGTTGCGACCGTTAAGTGCACAAAACCTACTTTCTGCCTTTAAAATGGACTCCATGGTGTGCATCATGTGACGCTTGGGAAAGAATTGTTGCTAATTGGTGTGACTCATTTGTGAATAAATACTGGGTTCTGGTGACCATCGAATTTTATTCTGGTTTGCCAGAAGTATATTTCAAAACTTCGGCAGATGTTGAATTCACCTTAACTGCCTTGTGGATGACATTAGCTGTGGAGCAGTTCCCCATGTATTGGTTTTTGATAATGAATCAGCTTCACGGCGGAAAAGATTACTAACTGGTTTAAAGAAAGTGGGTGTAGCCACTTTCCCGCTGCGCTCTGACATCCACTGTCAAATGAAGTGGCCGAGAACTTTATTTGAATATCAAAAACAAAATGTGAATGCGATCAATCCGTCAAACTTTCAAGAGCTTAAACGAGGTGTGGACAACCTCCTCCTTTGGTACAGAAATACCGCTGGTGGCACCGCATGTTCCAGTCCAGTAACAATATTCAAGTTTCGAGTACTCCGTTCTGTTTCCACCGCTGTTTCCTACCAACGTGGAAATGATTTAACGTCCGGGTTCCATAACTGTGTCGGGGCAAATTGTGAACCGTACGGTATGAATCTTGGATATGGATGATGGACTGGGATTTCGAAGACATATTGATCAAAGCCATCATCAAGTTCCTGAAATTCCTGCTGATATAGAAATTGTTCTGATTTCAAAGCATGCTGAATCCGATTCATTATTACCTAGCGAAATTGCTTTCGGACATCCGGAACGCCTAGCCACCCAACCATATAGAAACAAAACCCTTTCTAGTTTTGGTATTTGATGACTAATCAATATGTAAATACTCATTATCATGCTTTGATACTGCCATTCACCCTCGACTTTGAATCATAATAATGTAGAACTATGATTTGTACCTCAAATTACGTTTATTTAAAAACAATATCCAGATTTAAGATAGCCGCTTCTATTCATTCATTGTGCTACTACTTCATAGTATCTCCCAGTTATTCAAAGTAGACGAAGATGCCTATTTCCAGCGCGAAACCTGGAAATAGGAGAGGCTGTCTTTGTTTCGCAGAAGAATGCTGCAAGAGACGATTAACCATTTGGGAGTGGGTGCAGTATAAACATACAAAAAGGAGTTACGACCCAATGAGAAATGTTTATTAATAATCACGCAATGACTTGCGTGTGTGTTACCACTGCGCCACCTCACTCCCATCCGGACTGATCCGAATTGCCAAGGTAATCTTGTTCAGGTAACGACCTCTAGGACATGATTATGAGGAATGGAACATTCCAGAGGAATGTTTGCAGAATACCTTTTTTCAAAGAGTATGATTAAGTAGAACGCACAGGTGATATCGATGGTACCCAGTTAACGGTGGATGAATGGGTCAATAATTCTTTCTCTCCTTCATACAATGTTCAGTCAAATTTACAACTAATCAGCGCGACAAATCGGGTTGACTTCGTAGGGCATGTGCCAAAGAAGTTGTTACATTTGTGGTATTTTACTTTCGTTGGACATAACTCTGATATCCTTCTTGGAATCTGATCACTTCGTCTAATTCGTTTAGCACTGTAAATCGGTCCGGTGCGAAATGGCTTTGATTACCTTAATAAATTAGTGTGTTTCATTTACTTCCTGTCTATTACATGAAAATCGTAAAATATGTCAGGGAGGGGTTCACGGTCACTTCGAAGCTACCAAACGTGGAAAGTGATCGGCCGCTGCGCGGAGATTCGAAACCGGGGGACAAAAAGGTCAGAAGCCCACCATGAAGGCAGTGTGACGACCGCCGGTGATATGTGAGTTTGGCCATCGAGATTACTGATCTGTTGAGTTCTTGTCTACTGGGCATAAACTATCGGGGTGTGCATTGTATACAAATCACCAAATCGTAGAGTGATACTGCTCTTACCGGCATCATTTTGAACTTCCTGAATATTTGTTGTAGAAATAGGAGCAAGTCAACAGGTAATCTGTAACGTGTTACGCGAAGCAGCCAGTTAGGCTTTTGGGTACAACAGTTAACTCGAACCCTGTTGGAGTTTCTATATCCCAATACTGAGGCGAATATCACTTTACTCTAATTATTTGTGTTACTGGATATGGACAAATTGAAAACAATATTGGACATCCGAATGAAGCCGATGTCTGACGGGTAAACATTGCTTAGTACGTTAACGTCCTCAATTACCATACCTGATAACTTGGGAACGATGAACGGTATCAAAACTTGTTTCATCGAGATGCGGTAAAACTGTAAGTTATATTGGAGGACACACAGCTTAGGCCAAATGATCTCAGTGCATTTGTGCGGTTGATGTACTCCAACATTCTGGTGCACATTGTATGGGAATTCAATTGACTGAATGAAAAATTAGATGACATTTTATACAAACAAAGGGCAAACTTCTACCTACCCGATACTTAGGATAATTTGTGTTTGTATTTCCCCCAAGTAGCATGAATAACAACATCCGGGGTGTATGTTCCATCAAGTGTCACAGACTCTAATCTTGGAGGACATCTAACGTAGATAAGCTGACGTGGAGAGCATGAATGGAAATCAATCACCAGTACAGAACTTTGCAACACCGTGATCTGCGGGTATAGTGTTTTACGTCAATTGAATTTAATTTTGAAGACACCATCAGTAAACATAGATTCCCGGACGCCACTACAATTTGCAGAAGAAAAGCCAGCCTTTGATTCGTCTGACAACGGTCTGATTTGACTGATACCGAATCAGCTTTTTAGGATTTCGTGGTGCAGAAACAGGACTTCGGGGTGGGTAATATATATATATATATATAGGTTTGAGATCAAGCAAGGTACCAACAAAACAACAGCAACTACAAAATAGGGGAACGGAAATAAAGTGTAGTAAAAAGGACAATTATCGAGAGAAAAAGAATGCTGACTACGTTTTGCTATTCAGCGCACTCTTTTTGATGTTTTGTCTTTTTGCCTGGAGGAACGACATTTTTGTGACTACGGAGCACGAGAGTTCGACAGACAGACCGTACAGCATTCGTGTCACTGACTTCTTATTTAACCGACTCCTTCAACATCTCTAACCAACTACAGTCCTCTTCCCTTGGGCCCCAACAAGGGAGGCGGAAAGCACTAACCGAAGCCCGTGCTGACGCTAGCTTCTTCGTGCCCCTACTCCATTTCGTGGCCTGGCCGCCGCGTCGCTTCTTCCAGCCCTGCCAAGCACGTCAGAATAGGGCGTGGAAAGATAAACTATGGGCAGGCTTTCCTAAAACATGACCTAGCCACCGGAGGCGGTGTAGAGCGATCACTCGGTTAGGAGGGCGATTATTTGTGTCTGACACACGACGACGCACCTCGTCATTACTCACCCGATGCTCCTATCAGATGTGAGCGATGCTTCGGAGAAATCGGTTATCAAACACGGAAAGACGCTGGGCATCCTCAAGGCGAAGTGTTCAGGTCTCGCAATCGTAGAGGAAACACCATGGATCGCGGCAATGTACACCTGTCCCTCAAGAGAAAGCCGAATGTCACAGCTACGCCACAGTTCCCACAGGTTTGCGAAAGCTGCTCTATCTCTGGCTATGAACGAACAGAGTCCAACCCCAACCCCCCTCCCCCAGCTGTTATCCAGTTCCCAATATACTTAAAGTCATCGACTAACTTAAGCTGATCGCTATAGAGGGCGAGAACAGGCACAGGCTCCTATCAAACTTGCAAAATCGTTTTGCACTTGTAAGGCACAAAGTGCATTTCATATCTCAATACCTCAGTCGCCAAGAGATCCAAAGCATGTTGCATCGCTAGTGGATTATCACTGTGCAAGGCAGTATCATCGGCATATTAGAAGTCGAAAACTCTGTTCCCAAAAGGGGGCAAAATCTGGCCACAGGCCCTTCTCGAACTTCAGGTGTGACGATACAACTGGTTGAGGACTGATGCAAACTTCTCAAGTACTCCATTTCTCAACAGACAATTCCAGAATGCAGTCCTGTCGACAGGGTTGAAGGCCGTGTGGATGTGCAGGAAGACGATGTTTGCTGGTCTTCGGATAGATATGTATATATGGTACATTAAAAGCCATATATATATATATATATATATATATATATATATATATATATATATATAGGGAATACAGCCGCAGCTGCAGATGAAAGCCGTGTTGTGAATGAGTAAAAATTTGACGGAAAAATAAATTTTACCGGGTCCATGATATGTAAGTGAACACAGCGATGTTGATATAATGCAGTAAGGCTCTAACCGCAGTTTTTCATTCTTTCGTGGTTAGGATTGACCTAGTATTCGGGTCAGCTTGGAGGTATTGCACATTGGTGGCCTCTAAGAGAGAGCTTGGTTAGCCTTTGTGAATGCAGCTTTGGCCGGGGGAGTGAAATCAGTTGCCTTGGTATTGTGTTTGAGAAGGTCAATTGTAAGCGAAGTAAAGGATGCGCCAGGATCAAAAGTTGGTAGTAGCTCAAACCTCCCTAGAAACGGCTTGTTAAGTGCGGGAAATGAGAAAATGCTACTCACAGGGACAGATTCTGTACGGAGTCATGTATGTGGAGCAACGTATGTGTCGTGAACACAGACTTTGCTGAGAGCGCGGTAGTCCCCGCTGGGTTTCCAATGGCTCCAGATGACCTCGGGACCATATACAATGGAAAAGAACATGGAGTGGAAGATGTTCGGATGATGTTGAGATTCATCACTTGTCCGAATTCATGGCGTGCGATACGGAGTTTTTCCAGGTTGAGTCGGCGCGGTTGAAAAGAAACCGGTTGGCCTTCGGTGAGTTTGTGATGACGCGCAGTATGAGATGCTGTTTCGGTGAAGTGGAACGATTTTGTGAGGGAGGCGAACTCGCACAAAGTGTCAGCAAACGGATAATGCGAGATCGCCAACCAAATGCCCAGGGAGTTATTGAGATTATCAAAGACAGTTGTACAAAGCTTGGGTATAGCACCTATCAGCTTGCGATTCTTGAGTTCAACTGTGAGACCTAAGTGTGGCAGAAAATTTGCGCTCATTATCGGGGTCTGTACATCCTTCTGGATGTGAATCCATTGAAAACTTCACCAAAGGCCCAAATAAAATGTAGCAGTGGTCGTGTTGTTTGTCGCTTTTCGTGTGAATTGAGATGTTCTAGGGTGGTGGTGTTTGGGTGGTGGGATGACACCGATCTTGGCGCTGGTATCGATAAGAAAGCGGGAGAAACCTGACCGGTCAACGATGTAAAATCGGCGACTTGGACGTGAAGAACCATCCAAAGTCGTTGCGGTTACTGGATAGATGGAAGTTTGACTGTGTTGTGAAAGCATTGAAGGATCGTAAGGAATTACACTAGGGTGCTTGAGAGATCAACACCATGTTTGGGACCGGGAAACACGGGATTGTGACCTATGTCGACGAGAGGCCAACTCGTTACACATAGTGCCGGCTTGGTTGCACAAAAATCGGACGGTTTTTTCCGGGTCTAAAATGACGCTGTTGATACATGACTGATGAAACAGCGTGTTAGAACTGTGATCGGGGACAGGTTTTGATAACAGCTTGTTTGAATAAAGTGTCTGAAAGCTCTCTGAAGATGTCACAGTTGAGGCTGAGTCAAGTGATGTTACCTGAAGAGAAAGTCTATCAGCAGAGTAAAACTTCACCATCCTGTTTGCAGGCCGAGCTTGTTTGTTAAAAGAGGCATTAGGTTCTAGCATGGACAGAACCTGAGGCAATAGCGAAGGCAGTTTATCGACCTATATCTCCCGGAAAATGGCGTCATCCATCTTGCTTCCAGCCACCATGGACTGTTTGTGGCGCATAAGACGAGACGACTTTTTATCTCCGATTTAAACCGAACTAAACAGCTCATGGAGCATTTTTGTGACTAATTTTCTGGTGCTATGGATGACTGCTTCCTTGGGTTTGGTGTACGAAGCCTCTGATGGAATAGGATCGAGGAGGTCTTCCACGGTGAAGTCGAACGGGATAGCCTGGATAGCATGAGCCTATTTGGCACATTTGCTTGTTATGCAACGAGTGGTACATACGGCCTTTGTCTTTCTAAACCCCAGTCGAGGATTGGTCGAAACAAAAGCAGGCAATATGAGGGAAGACACGGGGATGTTGGTGGGTTCGTTGTCGGACGTGGATAAGTGTATGGGATTCGGGTCAATAAACGCTTGGCCAAACTTAGCGATCAGAAGTCAGTGAACAACACCAACCCGAGCTTCAGTCACTACAATTTTCAAAATTATTGAATGCCAAGGCCAGCTTCAAGGGAGGCAAAATCCCGGGCTCACTAATTTTGTAGTGTGCTAACTAATCTGAAGCTTTCACTAAGTTAATGTAAAACAATCTAGGAAGAATTTACCAAGTCAAAAAAGGTGGAGGGGCGTGGGCTGATGGATAGACATAAAAAAGTATGTACCATAGGAATAAAAATAAAACAAATAGTGTAAAATTAACTCACAGCTGTTCTTGGTTCTCCCTGTAGATACCTGGGTACTAAAAGTCTACTGTCGAGCAACGTCTTTAGTGCAACTCCGTTCAGCTGCAGGGACCTGACGTCAGATTTTGATATGACCGAGATAGTGAGGAGAAGAGTGCTAAAATGCCACTGTGCAAGTCTCCTAAAACGTCTATTTATCACTGGTTGAGTGATTTCGCGTTACGCGGTATTGCGTATGTTGATTGTCCATATTTAAAACTTCGGTACGACAAATAAGTACTGCATCAAGGGACTTTGTTAAAACATGGGAAAAGTAGGGAATATACTGGTACATACACACGCTTAGACTAATGACTAGAGTCCAGGAACAGATTGGATTGGAAAAGGACAAAAAGCTTCTTCACAAAGGTAAAATACACAGCCGAATCTAAAAATGTAAATTTCAACAATTTCATGATTTGCCCGTAAGTTGAACTGCAACTCACGTTTAGTGTGTCGCAAGGCGTAAATTTGACCGACATCTTGTTGCACATATTTTTTCTGTCACTTTGAAACGTTTCAATGCTAGTCAGTTCGAGGAACCCAAGCGACACTATTGAAGAGGCTTGTGACTAGAAGTGAAATCCTCTTGGCTATGATACGTTTGTAATCGAAACCTACACGCCTTTCGACATCACGATCTGTACTATGCTGGAGTGGGTTTCATTTGTTAACTGTTAACAATATTCCATCCTTTCACCATCGAGCCTTCTATTCGGTGGTATCTGCCTATGCTTCTGTGCCATCGTGTTTTATTGCACGGATACTACTGCTACTCAACACATTATAGATCGTGCCTGCCTCATGACCGATTTGTACACTCCGTGAGCAGATATTCTATTAATCATCGGTTAGCATCCAATGCGTCAAGGTCAGCACGGTGTCAAAGAGATTTTTCGAGACCAGAAAAGGGAGAGGAAGAATGCACTTGTATAAAATAAATCCCCCGAATTTCTTGCAAGGAACTAAAATCAGTTTCTGGTAATAAATCAACTCCTGGAATGAGAGTAGGAAGGAGCGAGGGTATTGCAAACACAACAACGCAGAAATCTGTCGGGTAATAATACAAAGGGAATATCTCAGGTTTTCTTTGTGCGTAAAATGTGCTTCAAGAGTTACTCTACAAACTGCAAATAAATTTTTGTCCCAAAGGTCGGAGTTACTTCTCAAAACGACTCCAAATCATATACCTCTTTGGAATTGTCCAACTGGAACTTCAAAATTTTTTCCCAGCTCTCCCTTTGCAGGTGGCACAAAAAATCAAAACCCAGTATATCTTAAAAATAGTTTAGGACAAATAAGTCTTTTTGATATTGTGTGAGGAGTAAAATGGAGTAAACGCAGTACCAATTAGCGTGGACGGTCTGCCGCATATTTCATCTGTTTGTACTTAGTTTTTAGTTTGACTCAAAAACGTGGCCGTTGCGGTCGTCCTGTTGCAGTGGACACAGCTTTTTCATGTTACGAACAGATTCTCCACTTCCAGCTTTTTCTGCAAATGAAACGTGGTTGCTCGATTCGTCCAGTATAAAATGCCCCATTCGATTGTGATGAAACACCCTTTAACCAGTATAGCTTCCCGCACAGCCACTACCTTTACCGTCTTTTTGGGCCTAGGGATGAACGCTGACTTCGGTGGAGTAATCTTTGCTTTGGCAAAGGAAAAATTGCTGCATCTTCGGACATCTAGTTCTACCTAGCTGCCATACGCTTTCACTCGGTAGTCCCGTTTGATGCGTCAGAGAACAAGTGTAACAGCACACACTGCACCGTAGTGGGTGATATACTTCTTATAACAAACAAAAATCACCTGCAGTTTATTTGTCTTTGGAGTGATCGCTCGCTGGTGGGGTGAGTATCACCTTATTTCCGTGCCATCTGGGCGAAAGTGCACTTTTTCCGTATAGCCTGGTTCCCGTTTGCTTTATATGGCCTCAATATTTACACGTTTTGACGGGTTTCCTGTGCTCCGCTCCCCCACCCATTCCCTAGTGTACGTCAAACGTTTGAATGCCCATTTCTCAGTTCATCAGTAGGCAATTCGGGACCGGTAGCTTATACAGATTTATTTATTATTGCTCATCGGGATGTCGCGTCTTTGAGTTATTCACTGAAAGCGCCAATTGGTCGTCTCGTGAGGAGCGTTGCATTCGTGAAATAAGCAGCTGAATTCAGCATCGTGTAATTGGTTTGGTTCCTCATGGATAATTACCTCAGCAACGGCTAAGCACTTTACTGTCGCCGATTCTCAAACATCTTGCGTCAATGATCCGAGAAGTGCCCAGCCAAGTATCGTGCACAAAGCTAGTGCTTCCTTTCGATTGCCTACTCTCTAGCCCAACACCCAGTGCGCCGCAGGTACATCACATCAACATCAGAATGTAATATCTTTGACGTGTGACCATCTGTTAGCGAATAGTCCAGTGGAATCAGCGCGTCTCATTGACAAACCTTCTACGGCCTAAGCCAAATGTACGATAACCATTTCGTTGTCCACGGTCGGTGTCAGTTTTGATATCACCTCTACTTATTTGGTTTCGCGCGTGTTGCCGACCGTACTTATCACTAGGATCGTTCGTTCGCTGGGAATGTTAAGTCGGTCGATTAACCCACGGGCAACTAGCGCAAAGTTGGACCCGCTGTCCAAATAGCTGTGGCCATCTCTATCTCTCCGGAGTCATGTCTCCTACTGGGGCTTTAAACAATGGTACCGGTCTCTTAGAGTTAGTGCACACGATTTTACACTCAATTGCTGTCAGGTCTTCTGATCCTATTTGGTGTGTAGGAGCTGATGGTGACTGCCGTTTCGCCCTTCAAGACCGCATTTTATACGCGCAACTTCTCGGTGACTATCTTTAAGGCATGTGAAACAGACCCCGATTCTTTCGACAATTGCCCAGATATCAGCTGTCCGTCATTTCTAAGAATCTTGGACATTCGGTGTATTGGTGGAGAACCCACAAAACTCGTTATTAGTTAGTTTCTAATCGCCATAGATTTCTTTTGTGTTTGACCACGGTTGACGTCCAGATTTGGGGTTTGTTACCCTGGTTTGGGAATACTCAGTCAGCCGTTCTACCCTGCTACTTTCTATCACGATCAGTCAAAGCTGGTTGTTTTTGATACTTCTCTGCTAATCGGTGAGTCCCTCGAACGTGGCCTAACCGTCAAGATCATAGATTCTTCCAGCCTCCACTGCCCTGCGGCCTCGAAGTTCGACTGGTAGGCACAAGACAACTGATTCGAGCGTGCGTAGTGCATTGCGATCCGAGCTATGGCCTAGGTGATGTAGGGCAGTTTACTACTTGGGCCATCAGTTTGGACAGTGAACTCAACTCGTCTCTCGTATGCCCGGCTCCAGAAATTACTCTAACCGTTGTAACTCCGATTAGTTGACCAAACTTTTTTCAGTATATTCCGTGCCCCGGCCTAGCCCACCTCGGAATCCAACATGTCATAACCATCTATAACCTCGTTAGATCTTCCACGACCATAGCACACTAAATACCTTCAAATCAATAGAGTTTTCATAATTTTTTCTGATCTGATAGTACGTTTCCGGGAGTCCTTCAAATGGATTTAGTTTCACTGTGAGAAGATTGATCTTTTGCCAGAAGAAGGGACTGATTTTATTCCTGTTCGATCAATATAATCTCAGTAGGACAACTCTCGACCTATCAGGTTTGGCTCGGTTGTCTCTTTTCTCTCATGTTTTGATCTCTACCTGTTCTCGAGCTAGCGTTAACTCAAATTCAAACCGGGACACTCTAGACTGGCACAAATCGATACGATTTAGTTCCAGGTTATCTGGTGTAATGCATGAGACCTATTACTATCTCAAGAACCAGAATGACTCACAACTCCCGCCCTTCTCCATCGACATTTTGCTGTATTTTCTGCTGGTTTCACAATGCCCTTGTTTCTCTTTGAGCATTTCCAATGAATTTGCTTGCCGAGGTCCCACTTGAGTACTGCGGCTCGGTATTCCGAATTGGAGTAGTGTGTAGCAACTTCATACGAATCCCCGAGCAAAACCGTGACTAATTTGTAAAGTTCTACTGTACTAGATTAAAAATCGGGAGATGTACAATAATGTGCAAACTTCAGGTATGCGATCAAAATGAAGGCTACATGCCCAGCTCTCCTAAGCACGAGAGTCACGATGGTTTAAATCCAGGTTCAAAAGTGGCTGGTCTCACACAAACAAACCATTTTATATACGTGTGACTTGTGTCAAGATACTATTCGGAATAATATCCGAAATAATCAAATTCATAAAGCATGTAGAAGGATGGAAATGGTTTTCAATGTCTATTTTTTTGTCTCGTAGAAAGTCGCTGTATGGTACGCTTTGCATTTGCCACGAAATCCCGCGGACTTTGGAATCAGCATTCCTATCTCGATTCACCGTGATCGCCAACGTTTTCTCCCTGCAATGACTACCTATATGGCTTTCGAAAATCATAATGGTTAGAGGTTACCAGACGCTGGGTGTCACTGATGTGACATACTCGTGTGGAAATTCAAGCAGTCGATTTCATTAGCAAAGAATCTGGTTTACACTCGACCAACATTAGGATTCTGGCATACCACTGATTTTGCCCCTTCAACATCCTATGGTGGAGATACACTCACGTATTTCGTACATATTCATACGCCTTCGAATATCAGTTTTATTCTCCTAATTTACTAAAAATTTTTGGAAGAATGCCATGTAGCCTAATAGGGGCTACTTCAGTGACATCGAGACTCCGGAACAAACCTTTTTCGGTCTGCGATCTGCCGTGATGTTTGATTTTAACTATGCTGCTTCTTCGGCTGCGTGACTTTCCATGAACTCAATAGACCCGAAGTTTCCGATGGCTCTGCTTTTACACAATTCCAGTTTTCACTGTTTTCGCGCATGTGGTTTTGCTTCCGCTTCGCCGCTGTGTTGGTTTGCATTCAAGTATTGCTCTTAATAATGTCATTTCGGTACCACAATATGCATATCCCATATTTTCATCTGTTTGCCGACTGCAGTTATTCCTGTTTATTCCATTGAGGGGATTTTGGTGGCAAAAGGTGCCTTAAAACTCAAAAGAAGACACGTTCGGAGGTCGCAAACTGTGTGTATTCTATAGAGTTCATTCACAGTACATGTGTTTGTTTTTCTTGCATGACTGCTGAGGAAGCCCCATATTCGTTCCGCATACTTTCGTTTTCAACGTACAGATGTATCCATTTAACCTTTACTGATTTGTCCTACCAATACGTTCGGAAATGCTAGTTTTCAATCCCTATGTATTTTCGTAGTGGATATGTTGTCCTCAAAGATGTTGACTGTGGTATGTATTATCAATATGCCAATTTTTTGTAGTAATGAAGATTAAGTCACGTTGAAGGACTTGAGGCTCGGGCCAAAAGATCGGTCTAGATTCTTGCACTAGTGAGCTTTTCACTAAACCACAAAGTGGTACAACTTTTTTTGTTTTTTGTTGTTGTTGTGTTTGTTCACCTCCATTGAGGAACATAATTATAACTCAGTTGGCTGTTAGGAGCCCATCAGCTATGCGATTGCTAACTGAGTTCTTACCCAAGTCAATCAGTTTACAATAGGTTTGTTTCCAGTCGTTTGGCTGGATGACGTTCTTGAGGATATTCCTTCAATGCGATCCTTGCTATGTTCCGGTCATTTGGAGTGAAGAGCACCGTGACGTCATACAAAACTGTGTTTCGTCCCCTTCTTCTGAAATACTGAAGTACTTCCAGGACCTATTAAATTTAAGTTATGGAGTGGTTTGATTCACTTTTTATTGGTTCCAGTTGGCAGCCGTAATAGCAATAGCCTGTTGCAGATATGAGACTGTTTCCCGTAAGCTGTTTCCATTTGACACTGGTGAAGCTGCTAGTGTCATTCGAAAACAAGCAGGTGATAAGACCAGTCCACCAACCCATCACCTAAGTGGCACCTAAGACAAACCTACTTCTTCTTGCGGCCGTGAGTCTTTTAGGCTCAAATTGGGCTTGAATCTCCATTTCCCGGAGGTTTTCTTGGTAGCATTGGTCCCGTATCCCATTCTAGGCATCAATCTCCCTGGGTTTTTTGACCTAATAGTTGGTACACAAGGCCGGAGAGTTTTATACGGGTTGATTTCCATGAATATTTGTGTTTCTTGTATCTGTGGTTTATGATTTTTGTGCTTTCTTGATCACTGGGTTCAGGTCGCGAAAGCAGCACGTAAACAACTGGCCCACAACACGGTTTGACTGCAAAAAATTATCGATGATTAGTGAAACAGTTCCTTAGGCTTCATTAGAGACTTCCCTAGCTAATAAATGTGAATTATAACTAGGAAACTTTTCTGGAGTTAGAATGATGGAACTTTGTTCATCCTCTACTTTTATTTGCACGCTCTCTTCGTTTCACATATTTGCTTGACCTGCAGCTACTCGGCGGCCAAATTGCAGATTTTTCACACCACCGAAAGACTAGGCCTTCGAGCTCATTCAAAACGTTTCCTGTGCCTAAATGTTTCTCGTTTCTCATTTCACCTGAAGTTGCGGTGAAAGCTGCATAGGCAGAACTGTCTCAACCAAAGAATGGGGAAGCATGTACTAAAAAGGCTAGTGCAGTAAATGAGTTATCCCTCGCCAGGACGGCAAATTACCTCAAGAAACCCAGATTCATCGATTGTGAAACAACCTTTGGCCGTTCTTAATCACATTGATCTGAGTCACGCGTCGAACGGAAGTACTCCACATGTTCCTTAGACGGAATGACATTGATTTCTCGAAACAAACTTGAGTGCCCCTTTAGAAGACACTCGGCGAACAACCTGTGGGTCACCGTCCCCTAAGTAAGACTGTATACCCAACGAGACTGCCAGTTATCCTGGAACGAACCTGTTTTTTGTTCTCCTTTTGGTAGTCCATCATTCAAAATCACAAAATTTGGATCCCTTGGTAGCTGAAGCATAATGATAACTTTTCGGTATCCAAGGCCAAGAATCTGGAGGTCCACTGAACAAAATCACAAGTTCCGTGACCCGATCCGATCTGCTCTGAGTTTATCTTAGGGAGTTGGCCAGTGGAGCACTTAGAGAGACGATCAGGAGACTCTTAATTCAAATTTAGGATCTTTCCTGTTAGCTTAGGCGTCGCGACAGTCCTCCACCTGTCCAAGAGACAGGAACGTGATTTTCGAAAACGAAATTGATTATTACCCAAGGGGATACTAAGAAGACCGTCCAGTTTCCCTTGTACTGCCTGGGCAGAGTGAAATGTGAAATTGATCACAGTGTGGAATGTTCAAGTGGTTGCACATGTGTTCGGGACCATGACGTGGGCCACGGAAGCTTAAGTGCTTGCACAAATTGTTTCTGAGCGCACAGGGGAGGATTGTAGAGACGAATGCTCACGGCTTCGGCTGTGGCTAAGATGCGACACTTGACAAGTCTTGATTGCTTTCCTCGGACTTTGTAAATGGTGCGAAAAGCGTTTATCACCTCGACTGAGTGGTTTGATTCAACAAGGTGTGAGCACACCGCACTCGTAATTGTCTTAATTGCTCCCGTGTTCAGCCAGGCCGGGTGGTGTTCGCGAACGCGTTCGGATAAGCGCCGAGTCGTGCGACCAATGTACCTAGTTCCACAGGAACAGGTGAAGGAATACACACAAAACGAGGTTGCAGAATTCGGCACTATGTCCTTCAATCGAAAACACACTATCGGTTTGGAAATGAACAGGATTTGCAACTGTGCAGCGTAGAATGTTTTGTTGATAACTCCCGATAATCTTCGTTGAATAATTTCGGCTTCCGTGTCGCCTTTGAACGGTAAACGCGCATATAGTATCTTCTTGGCGGCTCCTATCTCCTTTGATTTCCCTTCATTTTCTTGCATCGTCTTGTCAATAAACCGTTCAGGATAGCCGTTATTTAAGAAAACACTCCGCAGAAAAACGAGTTCATTTATTATTGTGTCTTCGGAGCAGATTTTTCTTGCTCTGTTAACTAAGCAACGTATTAGATTCCTCTTCATTTTGAGGGGCACAAAGCTGTGAAAATGGATGTATTGTCCGTTCCATGTAGCTTTTCTGTGCACTGATAACTGGACGGAAAAATCATTCCGACGGCTTATGCAAACGTCTAAATACGATAGACTATTGTCTTTTTCTTCTTCCAAAGTAAATTGAACATTGGGATGGGCAGCATTAAAATTGTTAAGAAGCATATTTGTGTCCAGATTGGTATCTAGCACACATATGACGTCGTCTAAGTATCGTTTGTACAAGGTAAAATCTCGGATTATGGGTTCAAGTTGATTATTTTCAAGTTTTGCCATGAAAATATCGGCAAATAGGGGCCCCAAAGGTGATCCCATTGCAACTCCGTCCTTCTGACGATAGATTTCACCATTGAACTGAAACTGGATATTATGTGTGCAGACATAGAGTAACTGTTTCAGTTCATCCAACGGGATACCCAAATCGATTCCGTTGCTCTGGATGTAATCGCACAGATAGTTGATTGTTTCACTGATCGGGACATTTGTGAACAGTGAAGTAACATCCAGTGATATCATCCGCTTTCCTTCTAGATCCAGGTTCTTCACAGTTTCTACAAAATGGAAGGTGTCTTGTAGACTGTGCCTAGAAATTGCGGCTCTTACTGGTTCCAATAAGCCCGTCAACCACTTTGCTGCTGCGTGATATGGAGAGTTACACATATCCAGAATCGGTCTCAATGGGACGCCTTCTTTGTGTACCTTAGGTAGACCGTACAATCTGGGAATTACCGTTCCTGTCGGTCGTATCCTTTCGAAGGTCATCGCGTCGATTATTCCTTTCTGCTTCAAGGATCTTATTCTCGTTGAAATCGATTTTTCTATCTGAGACGTCTTATCCTTCTCAGATGGGGTCTTCGTGAACTTGGAGCCATCACTCACTATCACCTTCATCTTCTCTATATAATCCGACCTATTGAGAATTACGATACCCGCACCTTTATCTGGTTTTGACAACATTATTTCTCTATTGGCCTGCAATTCTTTGAGGCTCTTCAGGTGTTCCGACGTTAATAATCCTTTTGCCAACGGTCTATTTTCGCGATATTGATAACATGAGTTCACGAACGTGGACTTCAGTTTCTCTAACTCCTGCGACGAGGACGGAACAAGACCTGATAGCTGATCAAACAGGCTCTCAAACTCAACTTCCATATCCAATTGTTTAGTCTTATTGGTTGGACAACAAAACTTTGGCCCTAGGGATAACACCTCAAGTGATGTCTTATTCAGGCTTATAGATGACAAATTATGGACGAATTTCTTCGGATCTGTAGGAAACTCACCAATCGGTTTGCTCGGGTTGATACGTTTTCGAAGTTTAACAAATGTCCGTTTCACTTGTTTGTCAACAATTGATTGAATATAGACAACGAACATTTCCTTTTCTTCTAGAGTCAACTCATCAAGTACTCGAGATGATTTCACAAAATTACGCTCCATTTCCGGCACTCGACTTGACACAGTATCTCTCTCATTGAGCGCTTGACGACGTAAAGCTACTGTAGTGATGTTAATTCGATTCCTCTTCAGAACGGTGTGATATTGTTTGGGATATTCTGAATTGGATATGCACTCATCCAGAAACTGAACACGAGCCTTTGCCAGAGCCAATTTCGTACGGAACTTCACGTAACTGTTAAGTTCACGGAGTACGGCTGGGTCTTTGGCCTGCTTAAATTGTCTGAAAAATCCCACAGAACACATTGAGAATAAACAACGTGGCGAACAAGCTCGTTTTCAGTTATTCGTACTCATACCAAAACATAACAATATATATGACTCAAAATAAGAACGGACAATGGCAATCCAAATCTGTCTCTGCACGTGCGTGTTTGCATGTGAAATTGATCACAGTGTGGAATGTTCAAGTGGTTGCACGTGTGTTCGGGACCATGACGTGGGCCACGGAAGCTTAAGCGCTCGCACAAATTGTTTCTGAGCGCACGGGGGAGGATTGTAGAGACGAATGCTCACGGCTTCGGCTGTGGCTAAGATGCGACACTTGACAAGTCTTGATTGCTTTCCTCGGACTTTGTAAATGGTGCGAAAAGCGTTTATCACCTCGACTGAGTGGTTTGATTCAACAAGGTGTGAGCGATTGAAGGACATAGTGCCGAATTCTGCAACCTCGTTTTGTGTGTGTTCCTTCACCTGTTCCTGTGGAACTAGGTACATTGGTCGCACGACTCGGCGCTTATCCGAACGCGTTCGCGAACACCACCCGGCCTGGCTGAACACGAGAGCAATTAAGACAATTACGAGTGCGGTGTGCTCACACCTTGTTGAATCAAACCACTCAGACAACAGGGTGTGGTTAATATGTGGAAGGATAAAATCCACACTGACAAGCACATGGGGAAACTTAGATAAACGTACATCTAATTACGTTCGGCTTTCTTTTTCTTTTCCATTATAATTTATAATTTCCGTGGGGGAAAAGACTTGTCTAGGGAGTGGGTACGTGGCAACTTCAGAATGAAATACTTAGTTCAGTCTGGATTCTTCTTGGCTTTTCTTCTCGAATTATGAAACAGAAAAAAGGACGAAAAGTGAAACACGTAGGCATGACTAAGATGAATTTTAGGCTGGATACATTTAGAGATTAGTTGGGCTGTAGGCTGGGACTTAATCCCAGGTAGTGATCCAAACAAGTCTAAACAACTGCTTTGGATGATGCATCTACTACTTCTTGTGGAAGACTGGAAGTGAAGAAATTTTGACGTGCGGATATGTGGGGACTGGGCTTAGACAGTTTTCTACCATACCCACGTAGAACTTTCAGGCTCGGGGGTGTAAAATACTGATCCCCGAAATTGGCCAAGAATAAATTTTACTTAGGGAAAACATCTCCCCGTATACTTAGTAAGTCTGAAGGATAGAGGTTCGATTCGGTTTAGCCAGCTGGGTAGGAAGAGTTTTGCAAGTCATACACCATCTTCGTTCGCATTCTTTGAACTCCTTTTAAAAGATCTTGATCTCTGATAAGGCCTGCGTGCATCACTTGACTTCCATATTCTAGCACAGGGCGGACGTAGGTTCTGTAGAGTAGATGGAAGTCCTCTTTTGAGATATAAAAGAAAGAACGCTTAATCGTATATAGAATTCTGAAACCATATTTGCTAGATTTTTCTTGACATGTTGAAAAAAATTATTACAAGGGCAAAATCCTGGAATCTTTTGCTAACCTACCTTCCTGATTTGGGTGCTGCTCTTGATCCAGAATGGATGATCAACAGCCTTGATAAGTGTCGTCGAGATACATTTCTCGTTATTGATTTGCAAGCCCCAGTCAGAAGATCAACTTTTAGATGCATCCGTGACTAACTGCACTTCATTGCGGTATGGTCCTCATGTTTTCATTCTATCAAAAGCTTTGGCGAAGTGTACGAGAATTTCATGGGATATCTGCCCATACTCAAATGCTTGAGTAAGACTGTCCAACACAGTCAGTACATTGGTCGATCAGGATGTGTGAGGCAGGAAACCGTTCCGGGGAGAGGCTAAGAGTTCGTTTCCCTTTCAACGCTAAGGAATGGCAGTTTTGAGAAAGCGTTTTTGGGACCTTGCAGGTGAGACAAATTGGCCTTACACTTTCCAGATAATCATGGCTACCTTTTTGAAAATAGGAGATATCAGCGCTTTCTTTTGACATTTGGGAAGACACCCTTGTCTAAACATTTACGGAAGAGTAGGGTATAAGAAACGGTCATATTCTCTGGCCTTTCTTATAAATTTCTAGTTCTCAGTTAATACTGTCAACCTAGAGCTGTAAGTGATTTATTATCTGGAGAAAATCATGCAGCTTGAAGGATCTAACCTTCAGATCCAAGGTATCACATTAAGCGACCTAATTACAGAGTCAAATTTCAGTACTATGGGATCATTGTTTCCAATATGAGGAATGGAAAGGACCACATCTACGTGATGCTGCACGTTGGTGATGAGGAGATTTAAAAGGAATGGGTCTTGTCCTACTCCGTATTTGATACTAAACAGCACGTGCCGGGTTTGAGTATTCCCTACTACACTCACGTCTGCCAAATACCGCCCACCCCCATGAAGTTGTGGTTTGTCAGATGTTCCTAAAACTTTGGAGTACCAATCCCAAATCTGTGATTTCCTTTAGTTTCCAACCTTGAAAAGTCGCAGTCAGTAAAATGTTCCGAATAAACCCCAAACCAACCTCTTTGAATCACTATAGGAATGAGTCTCTAAAAATTAGGATCCGATTGACAAAATCTGCTATCACACGTGATTGTTCAAAACAACTCATCTGTGCATAAGCTACACACGAAAAGTTACCGCTCATTTGCTGTAAACATGTCATCAGGGCCGGCTGAGACGAACCACTGACTACGTGCTTAGTTGCGATCGCTGTTGTGGTTCAGTTCACCTGTCCACGTAGACGAAAAGCCTTAATTGAAATCTGAGTGACTATGTGTAAGTGCGCATGCGTTCACAAGGTAAGATCAGTAGCGAAATGGAACGGGACTGATCATCGATCGCGACAGGATCGTTCATTCGAAACACGCCGGCGGGACAACGAAAATCAGTCGTTCTCGATCGCACCCATGCTAAGCAAGATTGAGATAATTCAAATGGTCTGTCTCTAGCGTAAATAGGCCGAATGACTTCTAGTCGCCAATTCGTTTAAATTTTGTTCACTTTTCACAATCTCTTATGTAAAACAACCTGAAAGTTATGCAACTGATGCTTGGGATTACAACGAACGGACACAGAGCAATGACTTCACACAAAATGATTTCAGATTCAATCCGTCAAGCTCGTTGAAGCTCGGTAATTCACAATAAAACGGTTTTGCATTGCATAACTTTTGTAAGATCATGTGGTCACATTTCAGTCCGAAGTATTCTCTAGAAAAACCTTCAAATTCAAATTCCATCTAGTACACTTGAACAGAATCAAAAAAACTGAATCTTATGTACCGAGATTGATGCATCATGTGTGGGTGCTTCATCTTGTCGGAACCGTACACAAGTTCGTGCGACAGTTGTCATGCCTCCGCAATAGGAGCTACCGACTTTTAAAGCATGTTCAGATACGACCTTCTCACTGAGAATCAGTAATCTCGCTTGATTATTTCAGTAACACAGGGCAAATAAAACTGTTATCTGCCTAACTGTTAGCCTGTGTACTATTGAGGCAGCAACCGATATTCTCTGGATATTTTGAAGCTCCGAACACCTTTTATCCAGCGGGTCAATACATTACAAATACTGGAAGGTGTTAACACATCTCTAACTTTTCACGCATATTGACTAGCCATGCTATAACTAATACTGGTTCCTTTTCTAGAGTCAAATTGACGAAGTGCCAAGGGATAACAGTTGACAAAGATAGAGCAATAACTGAGTGATGCGCTAATCTCGGTACATAAATATCAGTTCTTTTTATTCTGTTTTGCGAATAGGATGAAATCCGAATTAGATGGTTATTGAGCGAACGTTATCCACAGAAATGTCGGCACTTGAGCTCACAAAAGTTCTGCAATAAAGCATATTATTCTCCGGACCAGGCAATACCCCCACAATATGCAGGATGGCAATCAAAATGTTAGGAGATTCTTATTATTAACCAGGACTTCAGTCCGAATTCTTAGTGAGGTAATGAACAGAAAAATATCAATAGATAAATGAGCTAAGATTCTGAATGTGTTTTTTGAGCCGAAGGCAACACAAACCTTTGCGGTGTTAAGTTTTGGAATTTGCAAGAAGAATTTGCAGGTGATCGCAAACAAGACCCCGGTTCAATATCGTGTCTGTGTAATCCGCAGTCTACGAAAGTGTCAGTTGTAACAGTAGCAGAAATTGGATGAGGTAAATGATGTCACTTTTCAGAGATTTTGAAGATGAGCGAGAGACACTTATCTTGGGTAAAATCAGGTGTTTTCCTGTGTTTGGCAGATCAGATAGAAGATATTAACTGCGAGATACAAGCAAGAAGCAAGTCTAGAGCAATTTAGGCAACGGTACGGTAAATCTGATTGGCTGATGCTAAGGCAAACACAACTTGTAGGACAACAGTTTCTTCAAGCAAAGTGGCTGTCTGAGTCTATTTGTCAATACAACCTCACAAATGCCTAACAGTACTGGATTCCGATTTCATGCAGTCACTCGGAGCGCTGAGCCTAAATCAGTCTGATAACGAAAGGTCACTTGGTGTTTCAATATCGATGAAGCCATGTTTCTCGTGGTCATTTGCTGTTTTGGCGACGAACGACTCATCAACTGCACGAGCTTTTCGTTGCATGCCCCTCCTCCATCTTTGGATGAGACACCGAACAGTTCTGCCCAGGTAGGTGACACCGCAGCGGCGGATGAATTGATTATTAAAGACAAAAACTGGGTCATGAGTTTCTTGAGCGGACTCCCAAGGTCGTCATTTGTTGAGGGCCAGGATAAGCGAGATATCGATTGGTGTTCAAATGCATGCCCTCACTCGCTTGACTTTCAGTCGAGGAAGACTGAGTTTTAAAAAAATGTTTTTCTTCCGAATTGCAAACAGACTGATAAGAATATTCGATGAAACGTGTTTTGTTGAGAAAGAAAAGATATGTGGTATGGTGAGATACCAAAAAGCGAGCCTAATACATACAGACAACGAACAATCGAGAAAGCACAAAACAGAATTCGACGAAAACTTGGTACCCCTTAAGTTCATAGAATATGCCCATCGATTCATGAAAAAACCATTTGGTTACACATTTCACACTTGTTGTCGCTCACACAACGAACAAGATTAATCAAGTTGATGCATGTTGTCGAGTTACCGGATCTGTTGCACATTTACTCACTCTCTGCTATCTTTAGCTGCATATATACTCTCTTTTACCCAGTACTATATATGCCAATGCCTGAAGTGATATATCGAAAAGAAATTTCCTCGTGTTACACCTCCTTAAGTTCATTGAAACACAATTAACCAGAAGAATGTGACATTATCAGAGTCATGCTTCAGAGTAAACCATTGAGGAAAATAAATCCAAAATGGTGTCCGGAAAGTGTTTTTTTCTGGGGACAGTAGTATGCAGGGATCAGCCTTCCTGCGAGGGGAGTTACTTGTGTTCGATGTGAAACAACAAAAATAAAAAGAATCCGATGAGCGCGAAGGCTCAGTAAGTGCATCACGAAGATCCTACAGGTACATCAGCTGAACACCATTAGGGCTGCCAACAGTCTGGTTACTACAGGCTATTCGAGGTCACTACAAATGTCTGAAAAATCTTGTTAAAATTTCTGTGTCCACCACCTGAGATAGCATTGAATTTCAACACTCATTGTAATTGAGAAGCTGGGTCATAACAGTATGCCTCATAGACATCTCGTCTTTGGTTTACTTCACCATAGGCAGATTATTAGTCAGCCTCGGCCTTTTTCCTGCAAATCTACTGCATAATAAAATAATAAGTGGAATGAAACATCAATCCGAAGACAACATTTTCATATAAACCGACAAATAATCGCGAATAATCTCAAGCAACTTAAAAATGTTTCAAAAGAATGTAAAAGCAGGTAAAAGGATAAAGTGACGATTTTTCATCTTTAGTTATTAGGAGCATACGGGTATTGCTACTTATAATGTTTGGAATGTAGCGGTTTTTTAAAAAGTAGCTCTTTCTCTCCTGCCCCAAGAGGTGCGACATTTCTCAGAATTCAGTGTAAAGGACTCACTGACAAAAATATAAACTTTTGAATCAGCCTAACTCAAACGCTTGATGAGAGCTTTTGTAAAGGTTATAACTGAATATGACGCGGATCATGACTACTTGGAATATAATTTAGGTAGCTGGTTTATTCGCTTTGTTAACTGGTCGATCGCACGCTGTAGTGCTGTGCAACATCGATGAACAGACTGGCTTAGAGATGGTTAGGAATGAGAACGTGGTATAGGGCTAGAATGGTCAAAAGGTAGGCGCAGACTAACGGACTTCTTTCAGTTTACATATCAAACAGTACTAGAAATTACTTCTGAGGGGGGAGGTATAATAAAATACATCCATCTGCAACCCGAAGGTGATGTTCCAAGAGCGATCCGCGCTGTTTACGACGGTTTTCAAGTCAAAGCCTGAAGTTTGGTTGTTAGATAAAAAAAGGCGAACGTAGATTCCATTTTCCCTTACGCAGGTCTTTCCTGTTCGAATAATACCATGTGAGCCGTGAAGTTGCTGGCTAGACATTTACTGCTTAAAAGAATCCGTAGTGACGTCGATCTTCCAAACAAAATACTTTCCTGACATGATTTTGGATATGTTTGATCTGCAATCTGCCCTGCCACCTGATTTACTCCCATGTTCCTTTAAATTGCCCCCCCCCCACATCAACCGGGATACTGATAGTTTCTTATCAGTTGCGGATTTCTTTTTTTAAAGTAGATGTTATCATTCCTGGAAAATATTCCTCCGGTTTTTGGATACTGGTCTTGTTTATGTAGATTCCTGGGCACTTTGCGCATTTTTCTACATTTCGATCCTGTTTATTCCGTTTTCCACTGATCCATTTACTCTGGCTCGTTTTCTTTGTCGTGGTACTTCACATCATCTTGATCAGCGTAGGTTCCTTCTGATCATCTGACACTGAGTTCAGTTTGTCACTCAAACAAATGACAGACTCATCTTACCCAATCTTTGTTTACGGATCATATTTTGACTGGCCATTTACGTGGTTCCTCTTGCACATTATGTGAAATTACTTATCACATGAAATTGTCTGTACATATTGATCATAACTCTTTTGCATGCGTTTCATCCATTCGCGAGAAATAAACCACCATTATTATTGTTAACTCCGGGGAGGGGGTGATGCTCTTGTTCAGTCCAACCAAAACTGCGTTCACAAGGCAGGGCCGTCACGAATACACCCCGTATTAGCCCATGTCATTACCAGTATGGATAGGAGCGCTACACTGCCCACCTCCGCCGTGAATCGGCCTCACCCAAATCTCTCAAACTGAAAATTCAGCCAGCGGCTTTTGCTATTTCTATCACGTTTTCGAACCTCTGGTCCGTGGATTCCGATAGCCGTGTTCATACGCGACGGGAAATGCAACCGTTGACCAGTAAGAACTTAGATGCACAGGCCATTGCTGTGGATACGATTCTTGTCCCACGGCTAAAATGAGAAAATGCGGCAGACATTTATGGACTTGGTAACTATATTAGTTTTTCTGTTGGGTTGATAGGAAGTGGGAAGCCTGACGGGTTAATGACCGGAGTCCATGAGCCACCATGCACCAAGTTTCCAGAACAGCTTGGAAGGAAAAGACCATGAGGACAAGCAGGACAGTACCAGGTTGAATTAAACGGGCAGGCATCAAACAACCAGTCGACTAAAAGTATTGAAGCTAACCTGAATTATTGATCTACCAAAAAAACTGGGCAAATTTTTATTGACCAGTTATCTACGGTAGCAAATGGTAATGAGGATCACCCATATGTCATATAGATCTCCTGAAACGGACCTACCTGTCCTGGATGTGGGTAAGTATCTTGACGTGAAATTCCTCCTGACTGTAAGTCACTTCATATGACAACATGAAGGTAGGACGCAAAACTGCCTAAAACTAGTGCGAGATGTGATGTTGGAATTCGATGAACTCCTGAGGAGTGGCTTTCATTCCAAAATCAGACCTAACCTCAGGTGCATATTCATAAACAAAGGGCACTCCAGCTCTAGGTTACCAAGCGCATTTTCATAGTGCTTGGTGGTTTAGTGTCCCCGAAGAGCCGCTGCAAGAGCGGCCAAACTGGCCGGCAAACAGTCTGGAATTCTCCGTTTGCTTTTGGGGCATAAGGCATGTTAGGATGCTAGGATCTTAACTGATATTGGGTCCCCGTTTCTGTATTTTCGGTCAGTAAGATCAAATCACGAGCTTTCTTGCATAGGTTTTCTGCGGTGAATGGCTCACTTGTTCCGATCTACGTCACTCTGGAACCACGATGACGGGACCTGTGTATGTTTAACATTACGGGCTTTCACACAAACATACCGGGAATCGGTACTTTCAGGTCGGTTGATGGTTTGTTCATACCCGTAAGCTGCTTACTATTGACCCTTTGTTGGATATAAAATTAACGGGTCTCGAATCTCAGACAAATGAATACAGAATTACTTGATTGTCTACCAGAATTCCTCATGGTTTTCAGTTCTTGTTTACCATAGTTGCCATTTTAAATAAACTCGGAACTTTTACTTAAAAAAATTACACCTTTTCGGCTGGTAATCCTAGTTGATACAGTGGTAATAACTTTGATTCCCATTCTTTCTTCTCGAGATATTGGTGTTTCAGGGCCAAATCGTGACTCTGCCACAAGATATTTTGAAAAGAAATTCCGATGAAAGTTTCTTGAAAACTGTTTCTGGATCCAACTTTGATTTGTCAACAATAACACCTCGAGAACCTAAATAATAAAATGAACATTCAGCTCATACTTCTCCACATTTCTGTTTTTTCAGACACTTTTACTGCTATTCTTCACCATATCAGCTGATTACTAGCATTTTCCATCCCGTCTTTGTTTTCCTGAAAAGACCTAGAACTTTGAAGTTTCGTGAGAAATTGTTCAACAAATCGCTACTCGATGATTCTTGTGAGAGTTGATAGCGATTTTCTTCAATTAATAACCATTATATGCTTTGATCATACCTCTTTTCATGCACTTCAAAGTCAGAGAGATATGAGCATCCATTAATTAAAGTCCACATCGCAAGCCTGAGTCGAAACAGCAACCTTCTTCCAGCCGATCAGTTGTTCCACCAGCTATCGCGGTACGGACAACCGAGTGCAAGTGTGGCACGTGAATATCCATGGTACTTAAGCCATACTGAATTCTACGTGTATATTTCAATGTTCAGTGAAATGCTTTCTGGTATGTGCTGTTCGTCTCATTGATAAAGGACCAGCCGAGGTTAATCCGGCGATTAAAACCAGAAAGATTGCTGTGTAAAATAAAATACTCGTTGGACTTTCATTTGCTTTATTTGCACTCAGCTGGTCGTAACACGGTGGCTCAGATGGTAGAGCAGTTTTCCGGTAATCGAAGGTCACCGTTCGATTCCAACTCTTGGCCAGATCATTTGTATGCGGAAAATGTGATGGGATTTATCATTATCTAGGTTCCGGGTTCCACTTTCTAAAAGTACGTCTAACTGATAAAACAGCGAAAGAGTCTGGTCGGGCGATGTTCAAGTCCACAATCTTTTATCGAGGAAAACGAAAGCCAGCTAAACTACCGTAGCACATTTGAGTCACTTACTGAGCTTAACTCTGCGAATTATATTTTGAAGATAGGTAAAATATTATTCAGCTGTTTGCAAAAGATGGGTGAAGATCGAAGATAGTATTATCTAAGCTGGGGAAAATCCCTTATTCTGCAGTTTGGTCTCTTTTACAGGAAAGAGATTTACAGTGGAAAGCAACTTGTACAGTCAGCTAGTACACGAATCAGATGAAAACTAGATTTCTTCCGAAGAAAACGTCATGGTAATGTGTACTCAAAGATCAAAATCAATAGGAAAAGTGTTTACCAGCATTGGGATAACGCATGTCCATCAACTGACTTCACAATCATTTGTCGCATCACTTTTATCGAATGCCGAAGTGCGTAGAAGTGCACAGATAGTACTTCCTCTGCATGAAAGTCAGTCACTAAGTAGTGACTAATTGGTTTGGCATTTGCTGCAGTGACCCCGGATTTACGATCAAATAAATTAATTTATTGTAGGTAGGTACGTCTGTGTTCAATTGCGGTCAGGCTGAAGCGATCGATTATGATTCGCATCGTCGAAGATGTTGCAAAAGCCATTGGTTCAGATGGTCATGACCCTGACATTTTTGAGAACAAGGGAAAACATTGGAAGCAAGATGCACAAATTTCGTTGGATCTTGTCTGCAGCTTACCTTTACATAAGATACAGAGAGTAAAATATTATAGTTGAATGGGAGGTACTAGAAGATCTTCCGTGAGGGTAAAGATGTCTGTTTGGTTTGTGCCGAGGCAAACAAACTCTCCGTGTCAAAGGCTTTGTTATATATATATATATATATATATATATATATATATATATATATATATATATATATATATATATATATATATATATATATATATACGATGATTGAACGAGAGTAATAAAATCCATTATTTCGGTTTGCAATTCGCAAAAACAGCCGGTTGTATAACATTTTGAAGGAACCATTATTTTTTCGTCTTAGGTGAACCATTTTGTCCAACCAGAGAAATTATTACTTTCGCTATTTTTCACGTCCAACCAGTTTTCCCGGGAGTAGCATTCACAATAGTCGACCGAGTTATTCTAGCATGGAAACGTGTGAGGATCAATGTTTTGTTTTAATGAAGAAATAACGCGCACCCTCACCACAGAAACATCACAAAAATAGGGATGATTTGTTGTATCCTAATCAGTTTATTGTGACTATAAATCGTTTTATAACTCTGTTAAATCTGTTAGATGCATATTTAATAAATATCAATAAACCTTCAACCTCATTCAGTTACCACGGGTACTATATAAGCCCTGTTCCTTCGGTTGCTCACGTCATGATATACGAATTACTTTTTGAGAGAAGTATCCCAAAATTAGGTTTGCAGGTAAGTCGTCCAGATTCCTAATTAATAACTTTCCAACTCTTCAACCTACCTTGGTCTCGCCTTTTTCCTCACATTTACGTTAACAAACTTCCGCATGGCTATTTTAGAACTGTAATTACCTATGCTGATGTATTCAAAACAGTAACTACTTGGCATGCTGTATCAATCAAACAAGAATTAATGACCTACCTGATAACCTTGAAAAATATGTGAAAACTTAGTAACTTCAAGTGGAATTACATATGATTCACTTGAATGAACAACGGCTTAGCCTCAAGTCAAATGAATATACTTACGTTTATCTTGTCATGATGCTGTTTTCATTCCTCTACCCTTAGACGTACAGTATGCAGTTCTCAAACCGCCAACCCATTTATTAACAGTACATAACTCAAGACGCTTTCAGTATTAGTGAGTCACACTCCCTTTTTCGTACCGATCCTCTCCTCGCCATGCTCCGTTCACTCGACAACCCTGCTCGCATAAGCGATGCAGTGGTGTTAACCGAGACCGAACCGACAACAATTTAAGGTTGGTTCGATAAGCTGTTACATAGCTTTGTAGATCTACTACGTGAAATTAGGATACTGTCAGTTGAGAACTGAACGCAACGATTGTCGTTGCGTTGTTCTGTTATTTTGAGGCAGACAGGCACGGACTACGCTTTTCGCTCCGTTCGGTATCGAAATTCAGTCCGCTTGTTGTGAGGGCTTGTTGACCCATCGTTGATAGTTAGCACCTGTGCCGTTTCGAGGCCAAGGCTTGTGACAACAGAAACACGAGAGACAGGATAGACCATTCGACATCGTGGATCTGTGGCATGAAGATGTATCCTATCAGCGGCATTTAGGCCTCAAGGCTTGGTAGATCACACCAATCGAACGAGCTCGTTGTGTGCAATCCCTGGAATCATGGCCCAACAACCCGTATAGACCTTGTTTTACAAATAGACTGAAATGATTTGAAGGCAAAGATGTCTTCTCACTACAGTTGGTGGGACTGATCGAAACACTCGTTGACGAGGTCTAGCCATCATGAAGACCATAGAAAAGGCACCTTGATTGAAAGCTGGGTGAGTGATTAAGCGCATCTCTGTGCCTGCGCACGTGAGCACAAAATAGGAACAAAGGAGAGATGCAGTTAGGCTGGTTACAAACCATAGCTGACGTGCGCGTCAACCGCGCGGTGATGTGTGTACCCAGGTTGAGCCATATTCACGGTGATGAAAGCACCATTGCCAAATCCCGTGAGCGCCAGGCATGTTTGGACACGAAATATTTGTGCTACTTTCAGGGTAAGAGGCCTCAACCTATGAAAATCATGCAAACAATCAGTCGCTCTTAATCTCGTTGCTGTTCCTAGAACGGGCACGTGTGCACGTACACAGATGCGCTTACTTAGTCACCTAGATTTCTGCCAAGGCCTATCTGCTCCTTGGTCCCTTCGGTCGTCGGAGTTTCAAAAACAGGTGGATTGCCTTTCGATGTCGGTTGGAGCTGAGACCGTTGTTCGTGATTCGTCTCAGTCACCCACACTCTTATACGCCTCACGTGACATGTTCGCAACTTGTGGGGGGGGGGGTGCGGCTTTCGAGCATCACTTATGGGGCAGACTGTACGGATAAAAGCAATTGTCGTACGGTCCCGTTTTTCTGTTGCAATGACCTGGCCTGCTACGGCAGTTTCCGAGCTAGCGGCGCTTCGGGTTGGCGGCCTCAATATGAGAAAAGCTTGTGGGGAGTTTCACCTGCTCCACCCATATCGATCGAGGCCGTCCCACGAATTGTGCTACAGTGCCGTGCGAAGACTAAAAGAATAACAACAACAACCGTTGCGTTCAGTTCTCAACTGACAGTGTCCTAATTTCACGTAGTAGATCTGCTATGCTATGTAACAGCTTATCGAACCAACCTTAAATTGTTGTCGGTTCGGTCTCGGTTAACACCACTGCATCACTTATGCGAGCAGGGTTGTCGAGTGAACGGAGCACGGCGAGGAGAGGATCGGTACGAAAAAGGGAGTGTGACTCACTAATACTGAAAGCGTCTTGAGTTATGTACTATTAATAAATGGGTTGGCGGTTTGAGAACTGCTTACTGTACGTCTAAGGGTAGAGGAATGAAAACAGCATCATGACAAGGTAAACGTAAGTATATTCATTTGACTTGAGGTTAAGCTGTTGGTAATTCAATTACCGAGTCGATTTAAAGGAGAATACAGATGCACAGAACGCCATAAACGACCGAAACGATGCGGATGTTTCGGTGCACTTGTTTATCCACTTCGAAGGCGTTCGCGGCGGTCAAAAATCAAGCAACGTTTTCATTGATCCTCCGTTCATGGACTCGCTCCATCCGATTTTCCCTGCAGTCGGTGGCAAATAGTTTAATTTTGACTAGTGAAAACATTTCCAGTGGTGAAAACTGGAATTGGAACCGATTTGACCGAAATCATCCACCATAGGACTTCATTTACAGGCAGCACATTTCATGGTTTTCAATCCAGGGTCGGAGATTTTCGGATAAATATTTTTTTATTTAGGTTCGCTTCATTCGGCTATGTTTTACTCAGTTTCGGAATAACGAGTTTAAGTACACAAGATGAAAACTGCCTAAATATGAACCTAGTAATTTCAGTGGTTCATCTATGCAGTATGTTCTGTCCTTCCGACAATCTGGGGGCCAAATTGGCAGTCAGGTTAGCGATGAGATTCAGCGTTTGAGTTGCTTGTTTGAATGTGGTAAAGGGTAAGCAAAAGAAGCCATTCGAGGTCATTTTCTTTGTCTCGCTAGTGAGGGTTATCAGCAGGCAAGAGGCAGATAACGAATCAGGGTGTTTCGATTTGTGCCAATTTGTTAGTGCCAAGGCATGTTGCCAAGGCAACAGATGCAGCTACTTACACATTTGTTTTTTGTTTTTTTTGTTTTTCTCATTTTATTTCCCTCTTGTTTTGTAACAGCAGTACACTGTTTCAGGAAGGAGTTCATTAGCAATATGATACCGCCGGTCGTGGAAGTGACAGGCGGAGGTGCAAGAATTCGAACTTGAAACAGAAGCGCCAGGAGCTCCTAGCGGTGACCGTTGACCATCGCCGGTAACATGTCGAGAACGAAGGAATGCTCAAGATGAATATAAGGACTTTTGGAGTCATAGAGCCTTTACAGTATCCGTAAATGATGTCAGTCGTATGGTGTCGAGGAAGACAATTTAGAGGTCTGCCAAGAGTTTCAGGCATTGCCGCTCAAATACCGTTGGGAATTTTGGTCTCTATCAAAGCTTTATTTTGCCTGCTCACTTTAAGGTCACATTGGTGATGGATGTCGTGCGAAGAAAACTGCAACCTCTGGCATTATGGATTTTGCAAGAGACGATTCAGGTTCCTATTCCCAGTGCATCGTGCCAACTACTACCAATGGATCAAGGCTATTGTGCTAGTTGTTGTTGAAGAACCTAACGAACGTTTACGCTTTATTGCTCTTCTTGACACAGAAGCCGATGGTTCTCATGTTCGTTGTGATTTAGCCGAACGATTGGGCTCATTGGAGAAGGCAACCAAAATCAGTACGAACACTCCTAGTGGTGATGTCGTTCAGCGCTGGATGAGGTTGTAGTTTAGCTTGAAGTTCGTGGATTGCAAAGAAGTTATCAGTGTAGAGGGTGCTTATATTGCCCAGGCAAATGTGCCTAGAAAGGAAACCTTACTTAAGTGGATTCATTTACATGGGATAGAGCTTCCAGCCAATGCGGACCCACTAATGGGAGTCTTGATTTGTCTGGGTATCCCCTCAGCGCATTGAGTTTTAGTGCAGCTAAAAGGAGGCGCTTTTATTAAACAAACCCCATTTGGACTGGGTAATACTAGGCCCCTTGGGTGATCGTCTTCGGGGTAGGTTTAGAAACAGTGCTGTACGTTGTCAGCAAGAGAACAAAAATAACCTTCGGGAAGTTTGTGGAAGACATTTTGACAGAAAATGTTCTCTGGGAACTTCTCCGTCGATGGGAGACAAACCAGGCACGAGTACCGGCAGAATTTCTTAGCAATTTTGATATAAAGTCATTTTTTCATCCTATTGATTCAGTGAGGTGCCATGTGTTAATCTTTTTCAACTGAAACGCGGACGTCTGTCTACGCAAAGCCTGATCAAATACAAATACAAATACAAATTACAGACATGGTTTTCAGGCGTAACCGTGGAGTGGATGGCCATATGGGATGTTTGTATGCTTTAGCAATCACTCATCATCATTTCTGGATTTCGAGAGGTACAATAACGAAAAGACGTACTACGGGGAAATGTTTAGATTGCCGCGGGAAGTTAGTACGCCAGTATTCGCAGCAAGTGGCTTTTGTGTCATTGAAGCACACCATTCACGCAGGTTATGCATTCGCGTACGTGGGAAGTGACTATTTCGGGCGGTTTTACATTAGGCGGGGTACGACTGAAGAGAAACGGTGTTGGGTTTCGTTCCCGTGCTTGGACGTGAGGACAATGCATTCTAAAGATCGGCTCACTCTCTTTCCACCGCGTACCTCATGCAAGCCGTGACACGTTTCATGGCAATGATCAAATGGTTATCATCGTGGGTTTAGGACAATATCGACCCGGTTTCGATTCCCGCCACCGCTGTTCACTTTAATATTTGGCAGCCCTTCAGTAAGCGTGATCCCTTTCCTGAATTGTGCATTGCTGTATAAGTTAAAAAAAGTTAAAAAATTATTTTTGTTCTTACTTTTTTAATATATGCTCAGAATGGATCACTTATTCGGGACCTTTCCTGCTACGACTAAAGTCCGTGAAAGGCACTGGTATTTCTCTTTCCCTCATGTCTTACGACTGCTTGTCTCTAATTGATTTTATTTTGCGATGTCCCAAAGCCACTGGTGGTACGGAAATTTCCCCTTTGATGCTCGAAGTAGTCGATGATCCTGTGTTTGTAAAGCGTCGCGTTTGGTCTTACGGTTTTCGAGACCATTTTAAAAAGTTGTTGGACTCTTCAGTTTCTGCTCATGCGCTCAAACCTTTCAGTTCATCGAAGTGGGCCGCGCCCATCTTTACTCCCTTGAATTCATATGGCAAAACCTCGAGGATTTCGTGGTGATTACCGTGTCCAGCTGAACGGCGAGCTTCATCAACAGATGTACTACAGAAGAGTCTGAAGAGCCCGATTCAGTGGACCAAGTTATTGCTCGCATATGGATCTTAAAATTCCTATTCACAAATCCCTCTTCATCTTGATTCTCGTGGATCGACTACAATTAACACCCCTTTTGGTTTGTATTCGCATAACTTTTGCCATCCGGACTGTGTTCCCCCAGCCATTATCTAGTCTGTCATCAATTCGCCTTATAATGGATTGGTTGTTGCAGAATGCTACAAAGATGATGTAGTGATTCAAGGTCCCGCAAAAGCAACTCGTGATGAAAGATTACATTCATTGTTGCAACGATTTTGTGGATTCATTATTGCCATCAACCTATCCATGTGCGTTTTCATCTCGGTCTCTCTTAAATTTCTAGGTTATTTAATTGATAAAGACGGTTTAAAACCTGATCCCGATCATTTAGCTCCCTTGAGTGGACTACTTCCCTCAGTTGGATCTTTGCAGTGTTATTCCCGATTCATTACGCAGTTTTTGACTGTAATAAAACCGAATTTTCATTTTTTATCCACTGAAATTTTTCATTGGTCTTCTCTGCATGATCAGACGTTGTTTTTCTTTTCGGACTACTTAAAAACCAAGGCATTTCTGCGTTTATTTTCGCCTTCAAAACACTCCATAATTATTACGGATGTCTCTCCTATTGGAACGGGTGCAGTCCTGGAACAGTACGGTTACCCGGTTGTGTGTGTGTTTCGAGGGGACTGATTGCTGCCGAAAGAGGTTATTCTGAAACTCAGAGGGAGGCGTTGGCAGTTTACTGGTCAATTACTCGTCCACACAAATACTTGTTTGGCTCTAAATTCACAATGGTTTCTGATCATGAAGCATTACTTTTCATCTACCATCCATCTCAGTCATTGCACAAGTCCAGTAGGTCTACATTGCAAAGTTAGTGTATTTCCCTATCTGCGTGTAACCACCACGTTGAACACCGTTGTGCTAAACATATTCCACATGTTGATTACATTTCCTGATATGCATGTCCTACCGCAGACTGTGATTTTGGCTGTTTACCAGTTTAGTCACTTCCTGTCAGTCGCTAACAACCGATTCATGAGGTTCGCCGTAGTTTTGGCTCAGTTTTGTTGCCAATGAAAAGTGGATGAACACCAGTTGTTTTGTTCACGATTCGGTAAAAGAAGAAAGGCGCACGTGTATGGATAAACGCATATTCCCGCAGCAACGTACAGTAAGCGCCAGTACAGGCGAGTACGTGAAAACACAAACGAGTATGCAAGTGCGTGAGTCAGTCGTGTATGTAATCGGAGGTGTAAGATGTAGGCGTTGAACTAGGAAATAGTGGAAAGCAATGTGACCTAGATTACACCGACGACGTTGTCTGCTTGTTCGAATCCGCGGAACATGCTCAACGTGCACTAGATAGACTCTCAAGAGCTGTAGCTCCATTCAGCATGCGCTTTGCACCTTCAAAGTGTAAAGTGATGTTACAAGACTGGACATCAACGATTCCGAGCTTGGTGCTCGATGGGGAGGTGTTGTCAGTTGTCGACCACTTCACCTACCTCGGCAGCAGCGTGACGACGGATGGGAGCACAGTAGTAGAGGTGAGCACGCGTATATCCAAGGCTCGAGCGGCGTACGCTGAACTGAAGCACTTGTGGCGTCGATCTGATATTTCACTGAAGTTGAAAGGTCGTGCATACTGTGCCGCAGTGCGTTCAGTTTTGTTGTATGGTTGCGAAACTTGAAGTCTGCGTGCTGAAGATATTCGTCGTCTTGAGGTTTTCGACCATCGATGTTTACGTAGTATCGCTAGGATTGGGTGGATTAGCCGAGTAGGCAATGCTGAGGTCAGAAATCGAGTACTGGGTACTAATTCGGAGAACGTTCTGTCACAGCGTATTCAGCTTAGTAGACTTCGTTGGTTGGGGCACATGTTACATATGTCAAACACACGTCTACCGTATCGCGTCCCATTCTCCGTTCCTCCTAGAGAGTGGAAGAGACCACGTGGAGGTCAACAGATGACGTGGCAGCGAGGAATGAGAAAATGTACTGCAGACTTAGGAAAAGTAGGTGCTTCACGTCTTCGTGGTTGGGGTCCAAAAGATCCGTCTACCAGTTGGCTGGAGACACTGAAGGATATGGTTGCGAACCGCGAACAGTGGCGATCGTGTTGTCACATTCTATCGAATCAGAATGGCTGATCGATGTGCGTTTGTACGGTTAGACTGTGTATTCCGTGCGTTGGCTACTAGGGCATTCTTCCGTTTTCCCACCCATGTAGGTCCACTCCCTGTCCATCTTGTATATTCATACTTTCTAATTCAGCGTGCAACATGGTGAGAAAGGCAGTGGTCAGTGGGGCTTGCCCTACTGTTTAACGCTGTACGATGATGATGATGATGGTGATGATGAGGTGTAAGACGACGGTACAATCGGATTAAGCCGCGCAAGGTCGTGCAACACTTGATACGATCTGGTTGGTCAATGCCGTCCGGGACGAAGCACGGCAAACGTCAGCTGCGCACGTGCGTGTGTGTGCGGGCGAGATTGTCTAAGCACATGCCTGTTCAGACCAAACACAACACCAGTTGCCTGATTATTCCCAATGAACACATTATGAGAAGACAGATCGGCGAACAAGGTCGTTTTCAGTGATTCATACTCCTGCCATTACATCACAATATATTACGACAGGTTGAGGAATTGGACCAATTAGAGAAATAGGAAGTCATAGAGATTATTGGTGACATAAGGAAGGGAAATAATTATAATCCGGGCTTAATCAAGACCGGATGTGGATTGTTCTTCGCATATTATGTCAGTTCTCATCTGGTCTGTGGCCTGTTGTAGAGTGGAGGGAGGGCCAGGGCAGCTTAAGAGCACACACAAATTGGTTTTGGGCACACAGAGGGGGGTTGTGTAGGCGGATGCCGACAGCCTCAGCAGTGGCCAGGATGTGACATTTCGCTGGTCTTGATTGTCGACCCCGGACCTTATACAGAGCACGGAAAGCCTCGGACACGTTTACCGTGGGATTGGATTCAGCTAGGTGTGAAACGACTACACTAGTGAGCGATTTAATTGCTCCAGTGTTCAACCATGCAGGGTGGTGTTCGCGGATACGTTCAGACAAACTTCTGGTCGTGCGGCCGATGTACATTGTCCCACAGGAACAAGTGAATGAGTACACACAGAATGAGGCTGCAGAATCAGGTATTTTGTCTTTCAACCGTAAAGTCACCGCTGGTCTGGACTGGAACAACATCCACAGATCAGCTGCGTAAAATGTTTTGCTGATGACGCCTGCCAATCTTCTCTGGGCCTTCTCTGCCAACGCGTCGCCTTTGAATGGTAAAGTTATGTATACTGGCTTACTTTCCACCATGGACTTTCTTGGAGTTTTCCGCTCTATCTGCATCATTTTATCAACTAGGCGGTCCGGGTAGCTGTTCTCCTTGAAAATCCTTCGCACCGTTCGGAGTTCTTCCTCAATTGTGTTCTCCGAACATATTCGTCTTGTTCTGCTTACGAGGCACCTAATTAGGTTCCTTTTCACCTTAAGAGGCACGAAGCTGTGGAAGTGGATGTATTGTCCATTCCACGTCGCCTTCCTGTGTACGGACCGACTGATTGAACCATCTTCACGACTATTCATCCGAACATCCAAGAAGCCTATCACGCTGTTTGATTCTGTTTCCATTGTGAACTGTAAGCTGTCATAAGCTGAGTTAAACGACCTTAACAGTTGACCTATCTGATCTGAGGAATTGATCACACAAAAGATGTCATCTACATAGCGTCTGTGTAAACAGCATCTATGGATCGTTGATTCAAGTGGGCCATTTTCCAACTTTGCCATAAAGACGTCGGCAAGCAGATTTTACGACTGAAACCCTGCGTAAGACGTCCAGTCGTGAAGGTTTGTTAAAAGTGTTGGTACTGACAACGGTAGTCATTTTATGGCTAAAAAGTGACACAGTGGTTGAAAAGTTTAGGATGGAGACATCTATTCGCGGTTATCGGAGAACTTCCTTCGCACACTGAAAAGTGCAATCAGATCGACTAATCCTTCCACATTTTGAGAACTCGGAAGGGGCGTAGATAATTTTCTACTTCAGTACAGGAATGCTGCCTATGTCACCAAACAATCCAGTCCATCAAAGCTCTTCAAATCTCGGACACTACGTCCAAATTTAAGATGCCTGGAATAAGCTGAAGTATCATTTCAGCGAGGCAACGATTTACGACCAGCTTCAGGCATAGTTCTAGATCTGCTCGGCATATGCATGGCGAGGATCCGGTATATGGATGACGGTTCATTACACCGCGGGCTTGCTGATCAGATTCAGTACAATGTTCCAGAAGTTCCAGTCAGCATTGAAACAATAAATGAATCTGATTCCAATAATGATGTGGTGACTGATAATACTGCTGCGTGAGAACGTTTAGAACGCTTGGCCAGTCTACCACGTCAGGGTTACAAACGCCCTCAAATTCATTCGAGCTATGATGCTTATGGTTATTGTGCGTGAACTGTATTTGTGTTACCTATCCGATTACATTCGATATCTTTCACTCTGAATTGTGAAAATAAATAATTTCAAATTGTGCTTAGATTCAGTTTTATTCATATTCCATTTCATTACGGGTTAGCTATTCCTATTCATTCTATGGGACAACGTTTCACAAATTTGTGTTGGACATCTTTTGTTGGTGTGAATAACTGCCATAGTCGACATTCTATTGCATGTTTACATGCTTGTTGAAGCAAACTGAGCTGATCTATTTATGCTCTAGTATCCTTTGCATGCGTGATGAACTGTTGGCTGGGCGACGTAGTTAGTTTGGTTAGGTTCAGCCTAGCAGTAATTCCGGTCCTACCCTTTGCGGACTGATCACTCGTGCAGAACACTGAGCAGACGTTGTTGTGCTCTCGTGTTGTTGTTGGACGCAATGTGATTCACTCCGGGTTGCGAAGACGTTCATCCACCATGTTAATGTTCATCAGCGTGTGCGAACAATGCTGGGTTTAGCGATCGGAGAAAGGAAGTCAGAGGGCGCCTCTGTAGTCCGTGTGGGTCTACCTGCACTGCCACTTGCAGTTCATATCTCAGGGAAGTTGTGATGCCATTTGACGACTAGTGTAGCAAATATTTCTCAGCTCGGTCGTCGCACGCGGTCCGTTACTTGGTCGCGTTCTGGGAGTTCGTGATTCATCGAGGAATCACAAATCACCTATCGGCAAGGCTAAAGTTTAAAGATTGTGGATAAAAATGAAAGAGAAACTAATACACAAAGTTGGGTCCTACCTGTGATAGCTGTTGTTTGAAGAAAGAAAAAGTAAAAGCTTTGGACGTATTTGCAGTCGTTACCCTGTCTGCTTGCTTTAAACTGTTTATATTTTGATCGAGAATGTTGCGTAGGTGCTCTGGTCCTAAAATCGACTCAATTACGACTGTGTAGGTATGTAGAATCTTCTTACCGAACCTTCACACATCTACGTTGTACAGCAGAACACTTCTGGATAGGAAGTTTTGTTTTGATTTTGGTGTTGAGGTGTCCCCCAAAACTTAAAGGCGTTTGATTATTGGAAGTTTGTGAGTTTTTGCGAACGATCTACTGTTGTTTGATGAAGGGACCTTATCAACTGATAACTCATTTTATTTGATTCAGCAATTATCACTGGGCCTGTGTTGATCGGTTGATGGTTGTAGTAGGTACACATGCTTAGACTGCAAATTGAGTCACTCTTTGGGACAGGTGGTGAACCTCTAATAGAATGAAAGCCGGTGGACTTTTCAGGGGGCAGCTTTACGGCCGGAGACCCACCGTAGTTGACACAGGGGAAGCTCGTCCACAACCTTAAAGCCCAGTCACCAGTGGCAGTACTCCTTTCCGTCTCATTCCATTTGAACTGCGTTGTTGAACGGTCGACCGCCTCAGTTTCGCTGTTTTGTTTGAGCAGCTGTGACTTTTCCATTCGTTTCACATTATTTACTATTGCCTGGGAGGGCCTACAATTAAGGTTGTATTTTTTTCCATTTCTTCTTTCCAGTTACCACCCCCTTTTTGCTGATCTATTGTTATCTCTACGTACCCCTGGTGCTACCTTGTCATACTTTGGATATGACAGGCTATTCCTGATGCATCTGAGTTGAGACCTGGTGCTTTTGCCGTTAACGATTGTGATGAAGCTCTTCAATTCTCCCTGGATGCCCACCGCTCCTAATATCCATCCCGTCACAGGTCTATCCCAATAGATCATCCCACGTTACCCTACTTCGGTTACACGTGAGTTCAATATACTCAACCCGCATGCAATAATGCAATAATCAAACATTTAAAACCCACCGCTGACTTGACCCTATCATATCTAGTGCTGCTTTTCCATCTGACTGTTATATACATTGACATCATATTATTCTCTTGTTGGCAATCCGTATAACTATCTATGCTGACAGTGTTTAGAACCACTTCTTTATACCTCTCAAAATTCCAGTTTCCAGAAAATTATCTCGGCTCTTCTTCTATATCCCGCTGTATTGAACACTTTCATAATATGGTGTACCACTCTGCTCTTCACCAGATCTCCGTCTTTAAAATTTCTTGCGCAATCTAAGTAACCTTTTACTCTACATCAGTGTTCCCGTTTGTTCATCCCCGTGGTCATTGCTTAAAATTCTTTCTCATGAAAAATAACTTACGGACTACATACATTTCACTCACTTGGACGGTGTTTTTAGGTCGTGAAAAAAATTCTAGAGACTTGCCCAAGCCTATTTAAAACAATATTCTGCACCGGACTACTTTTTTGCTTGCCAGTAAGCAAATTACCGAAGGGTTCACTTGGGATGCGGGCGTCGGCCAGATTGCAAAGGCCGTATATTTGTATGTTGACAAAATTCTCGCCAGCAAAAGTTGCGATGAAACCGAGAATGTCGACGGATAGGCACCCGTATGTAGTCAACTCCCCTGAACCCCACATGGTTATGAAGCCGTTGGTCCAGGTTGCCCTCCGACTGCCATATTGTACACGGCAACTAGTGTTACTAGCACCAATTCCTTTTTGAATATATCGGACAATTAAATAGTAGAGTCAGTCGCACTAGTGAAAAACTGAAAATTATGATCCGTATGAAGGCTTGTAAAACCTTATTGCAGAAGATCCCTGATGTGAACCATAATCAGCATTACCACTCATACAACCGACCAGACACTGTAACCTCTCTAACGCCATTTTTTTTTATTGCTCATCGGGAATCGTGTAGTGTCATGACGTTTACAATGCTGAGCTGATGGATTCAGCTTTACCAGGTTGTCAAACAGAGACGGATGACGACTACCTTTGTTTATTCCGGTGGAATACAATGTATCTGCAATTATTGTGTGCACGATAATTTGCGCGTATATTGTATCATTTACCATAATCTCTTTATTAGCACTATAATGCAAAGGGAGTCCAAGGGAACACTGGCTTGTAGTGAAAATTGAATAACTTGATTTTCGTAACGATTCGTTGAAGTCTCGTGACTTTTCCTGACGATGAGCCTCACGCGTTTCCCTAAAGTTTCACTTAGGTGGTGTTTCATTGTTGCATTCCATTCCCCTAATAACTTTGGTATGTTTGAAGGATCTCATTGTTGGCTTTCAAATTTGGCCCGATTAGTTTGTGTGGGGCATTTTTTCTGGTATTATGACGCAGTGTTCGGACGGATATATCACCATTCTGTCGAGATTTCTTCTTTCATCTTTCCCGTGTGTAGCAGCTTTACGCTTGCTATGGTAAAGTAGCATATGAGGGATGTCGGAGAATCTTGGACAAGTCAGCAATTTTTATTGGAGTCCGTTGTCTCATCATTTTTCCGGTCTTCTAGGGAAGGGTTTTGTCATTTTGGACAGTTCATTGAAGTAATAGCACGAATCATTGTTACTTTTCACCTTGAATTAATGGGGTTCCTAACAGAGGAGCTCTACTCTTCATGCGGAAAACCGTGCAGCTATACCACAACTTGACGTAGCTCGACAAAACTGGAAAAAGTTGCAGTCAGCTTGTGTTAAAAGCAAGCAGTTCCAGTGAAACACGTAGTCACCCAGGTTTCTGAATAACATCGGTTCGTTCCTATATTCAGCCATATCGGTAACCGTACCGAATGTTGGAATACATGGAGTGCTTTTGGTGGTGACACAGATCGGAAGTTAGAAGATATTGTCGAACTGCCCACACCCATTCATCTCAATAAGGACGTGCTAAAGACTGGTAATCCTGGTAATCCTCCACTGAATCAGTCAGGGAGCTGATTCAAAAATGAAGTGACATGGGAGCTAAGCGGTAGATTAGGTGCGAGACAAGTATTACAGTCCAAATTTAAATAACTAGCTAGTTCATCAGTAAGCAATCAAAAACCTGGAGCAACCCAAGGGGCACCTATATGTTCATCATAATCCCCTCAGACAGTCGTCCGAAACACGAAAAGAAAGATCGAAGTAAATGAAATAAGTTTTAGTTATCTTTATATGCTCTCGTTTATACCACTCGTAATAGCAACCACCCTAATTAGATAAAGATATGTTGGGTACAACACTATCCTCAGCCAGATTTGATCTAATCATACGATCAGCACGAATTCACATCACTGCTATTTCAATCAGTCCAACCAGGACTATCACTTTCGCATGCCGGTTGGTATCGATAATCCTCGAAAACGACGAATCTCCAACAGACTACCGTTATTTCTGCGCTCCTCAACCTTCACTTTTTACTGGCGGTATAACGTGTGTTCATTCGGCTGACCTAATGGGGCCAGTACGTCGTTCAGTAACTGTCACTCAAACCAATAATAGTAGATGTTCTAGGACCTCTCCAATACTGGCGATTCGCACACGCCCAACACACTTTTACTGTCAGTCAATGTTGAATCACTCCAACCTTTTACACTTAGGCGGCGAATTATTTTTCTGATCATGCACACTCCAAATGATTGGCTTCATCCTACCCTCCATAAGATTATCTCACCACTGTCTGTATGTTGTAGTTGGCGAACATAGGCACACGCGTATCGGTAGTTTTCAAAAACGTTAAAGCCCCGACAGACGTATTAGTTCTAGGTACTTCGGAAATTGAACTCTGTGTAGTTGAATGGTGCGTGGAGTATACTCATCATTCAGGAAGTCTGAGTGAGATAGGATGGAGATACACTGAGAACACTACGAAGGGTAAAGTGGAAGATCACTTTGTTCATAATAACTCACAATATTTTGAAGATTATCAGATAGGTTATTTATTTCTCTTTGGTTGATGTAGCATGTCAATTAATTGACACGGTAGCATACTACGTTTCAGCTTCCGAGAGGCTATACGAGAGGTCACTTACATAATGGGGTGGCCCTGAACACCTTTTTTATGCCCTGGAAAAAGATTAGGTATCTTCCTGGAGTAAGAACGGATTACCAGATTTCAACGAAATTTTGAGGAGGGGCGCAAAATTTATCATCAGGAAAAGTCACCAGATTTCAGTGAACTGCTACGAAAGCCAAGTTATTCAATTTTTACAACTAGCCAATACCCCTTTGGACTCCTCCGGGATTCTAGTGATAATTAAGAAGCAACACGAAGTGTCAAAATTTACACGGCACGCGCAAATGATCATGTACACAGTAATTGGAGTTCCTTTGCATCCTGCCAGGACAAAACTTTACTGTTTTCCAAAGTAGTCACTCTAGCGAAATTGGAAGGGAGAACCACCGTGTATGCAGTGATTATCATCCATCCGTATTTGACAAATTAGTGAGGTTATGTGAACTAAACTATTGCAGTCAAACACAATATACACGAAGTCGGATTGGTGGTGTTGATTTGGTTGGTTAATGAAAGACGGAACTAAGCGGAACACTTATTGTGTCCAGTATTAGGAAGTCAAACAAAGAAACGTATGTAAGAAGGGATGTGTATTCAAGTAAACCGTACGATAAGTGGTAGTTTGGGCAGCAGCAACGTGTTGTATTGCAGTTGGTTAACTGATCTCTGGTTGGGAGTGGGATACCTCTGGTCGCTGAAATATGTAGGAAGTTTTCTTGCTTACATAACTGAATTCATCAGTTTATTATTTACCACGTCATGACGTATTTAAATTTCCCGATGAGTGATAGAAAAAATAACATGGCGTTAGATAGAACACAACTTCTGATTCGCTGTTTGAATGGTAATACTCCTAATGGTTCTCGTCAGGGATCATTTGAAATAAGATCTACATAGCTTCAAGTATTTTATATGTACCATATGGGTCGTATTTTTCATTTCTTCACAAGCCCTTCAGATTCAAGTTTTTAATTGCTTGATCTGTTCAGACGAAATCGGCATCGATGACAATACCTTGTTGCCGCATACAATGTGGCTGTCGGAAAGCAAACTGAACCACTAGTGTCATAACATTTAGACTAAACTAACTCCTTGCAGAGCACCAAAAATCGACTACATGCTGATATTTGCCCCTCAATAATTTTGGTTTCACGGAAGCATTTACCGTGGAGAATTTTTCAGTATGCAAAATATACGGTGTAAGCAATCAGGCCGTCCTCCCTGAGCTCAAGGGGAAATTCGATAGTTTGTCTACTGAGAAGCACAAAAGTAGTCCCGTGCAGAATGCAGGTCAGCTGGACTGGGACACATTTCCAGAATTTTTTCACGACTTAAAAAGTACACTGTACACAGCTGATCGTACAAACAGCAGTGTCTCGAGCTTCCCCAAATTATACTCCCAATAACATAATGACCATTATTAGCGTTTCAGTTGCGTTATGATTCAGATACCGTATAGAGGCATGACCCTACCTTTCCCCATTTGTTTAATTTTATTCCTGTCTTGATTAGCGCAGCGGGAAGCGTTCGTCATCGGTGTACCGTTGTAACTGGAGCTGGACACGAGTCTCTGGCTTGTGAGTTATACACGCGCAAGCAGATCAGCATCAAACTTGCCTAGCACCTTAGACTAATCGAACAATTGTTCGGATCTAAGCGCATTGTATGCGCTATTTGGTCAATGTAGTTAATTGTTCGCTGTCAACCGGCTGAAATGCAGAGCCACTAGGCCAAAGATGCAGGATGATCCTGCAGGAATAAACATGGAGCCACATTTGAAGACATCATAGAGTTCATTCACGGGAAATCATACACTGCAAACAGCACATTTAGGCACATTGTGCGTGGAAGCAGTAAGACAGCTAGACCAAACACGAATGCCTCACCAATCGAGCCGAGTGAACTTTCCGGAACCAAGCCACGCGTGAATACACATGCTACCTCTTATGGGAGTAGGAAGCTAATGAGTTGTACGAGATATAGAGCACGTTGCCTTTTTGTCAGGCTGTCTGAGGTTTTCGAAATCTCACAGTGCTGATAGACGGATTACTGCCTAGAAGAGTGGCGCCTGCTTCATATTCCTGAGTTGAGCGCGCCGTGTCGTCGGCTGTCGTAATATAACGAACTGTTCTCATAAAGGCTGTCGGGCAACTGTTGTACATTCTATCCACTCAAGGTCGATGTAATGATTATTGTTCTATTTATGCGTAGCCAGACACAAACACGCTGTGCGCCTTGACGCTCACGGGTTATTACATCTCATTTAGAATGCGTCATATGTGACCTTGTTCTCCGTTGGTTGTCACCCGCCTCTACCCATCTCAGTGGCGTTCGCTCAGAATACTAATTGGCGCTCTCAATACGGTCGTTCTGCTTGCTGCCAGCATGCGTATTTGATTACATATACAACATTTTGGCATCGCACTAATACCGATCCCGTACAACAAATATAAATGTACATCCTCGTACCCGCTACATGTGCGATCCAGCGGAACGTCTTACGGAAAGCGCGTGGATGAGGTGAAAACTCACATTCACCATTTAGTTGGATTTACCACCATCCACAACGAAATAAACGAAAACTCAGGAACTGAAACTTCTTCGTCCACTCCTCGGCAGTGACGGCCAACGGCATTTTGACGACTTATATCCACAATCCCAACTTTCTCTGTCTAAAGACCGGAGCGTTCAGGGAAAATAATAGGGAGTGCATACGAATGCTTCTGTGGCTGAGAATAAATTTTGTCTTCTGAAACAAGGCTCTGCAGAAAATCCTGAAGACACTTCAAAGACGGTTAAGCCTTACCAAGCTTTTTCCTTATTACTCGCGTCCGCTAGTCCCTCCTGCTACAAGTGGATCACCTGCCTGTTATGGTGGTGCTCCGCACCACGTCACCCCGATCACCAGAGCAATGTTTCCCCCAACCAATGAGAAGAAGAACACTATCAGTGGGGAGGAAGTGGTTAGCATATATTACAGAAGCGTGCGTGTAGCCTGAACGAGCAACGGTCATTGGCCACCGCGCTTGACAACACGAGCTCAGACAAACAATAACGTTTTGAAAAAACGAGCAAGGTAAGATGTCGCCACAACTTCATACATGGCTTTCTCTGATGCGTGCGTTCTCGTGAATATACCACCGCGCCAAAGGACAAACTGAGAAAGCCATGCTTATCCAGCCGTTGATTTCCGGGGTTTCTGACAATCTTATAAGAGAATACCTGTTGACCGAGAATCCCATATAGCCTGCGTGCGACCGGGCAGTGGAGAGTACCCAAACAAAAGCGTTTGCAGCAGAACAGACAAAACATTCACAGCCACCCCCATTTCGTACGAATTTTCACACTTTCGGAGACTGTTCGCTGTCACAGGAGCCACACAGAGGTTCTTCGTTGTGGAAGTCTGCAATACAAAGCCAGTTGTGTAATACTTCTATCCCACAATGTCAACTGTCGAACTTGTGGTAAGCAAAGGTGTAGCGACAGTCATCCTCGTTTATGCTTTAAACACGTTTACTTTGCAACTGATTGCCAAGTGCAGTCGTCATTTGACCGTTGCTCTCGCTTCGACAACGGCCGTGTGCCCAGTGATGTCAGCCGTTCTAAGTGTGTGGAAGGCCGCCTCCCACCAGGGGTGACAACGCAGTTAAAAGACGAAGTAACCCCATCCCGGAGCTACCAGACCTTCAAGGAGGCCGTCATTGCCCACGCGGCCATAACGCAGGATCAGCGCATGCAACAACCTCTAAGCGTTGGGGTTGGAAGTAGAAAGCTCTCTGAACTGCTGCGTGATATGCAGAACTTGAGAAGATCGACAGTAGTAAAGTACCTGCCATAAATGGAACTTGGGCTGCCCCGTTTACCCCACAACATTCCAGTTTTACTGGATGCCACGCCTTGCTCTCCAGAGGAAACTGCACCGGCAGATGGCAGCATGATTTCACGATACAACTTCGCTATTGCTGGAGTAACCAGGTCACCCGTCCTCAATTTGCCTGCGTCAACAACATCCAATGACTTCGGCTCAGTTTCGCCTAGAATTGATTTGTTCCTGCAAATCCTATATTAAAAGTAAGTCCCAGGAGCGGTACCGCGCATGCTCACCCGGGCGCTACAGTACTTCACTACGACGACGTGCCGACCCTTTAAAAAGATATTGTGAGTACCACAACCACTTCGGTGAGGGAGCCAAATGATGCGAACCGGGATGCAAGCTTCCCGGTGCTCATCACGGAAACTCATGCCTAAACCCGTGCTGGTGACTCACGAAGACGTGTATGAGGCCAACAGTCGCCTGATGACGGCAAGTGATATTATTTCAAATGAATTTTTCCTTGTAATAATAATAATGATGTTAGTAATGATGATGGTATATTTCTTGATCGTGGTCAAGACACATGCGCAAGGCGTGATCAGAGAACATGGCAATTCACAGTAACATGAGGTATACACAACTTTGAAGTTCATGGTTCGCACAATTGCAATAATAGAATGATAAGCCTGGTCGGTGTTTAAACGACATAAATCGGAAAAGGTAAGCGCGGCCATTGTGAATCGGTTTCGAATTCGGTACGGGAATGATGTAGTCAGCGGGATGGTCATAGGAATGCAGATAAAGCGATACTGAAGACGGGTAATAGTGCAGTGTTTGCAAGAACCCATAAAGCAATTGGTATCAGACATCACAACATGAATAGGGAGTTGAGGCAGGAATAAAACACAACTTGCCTTGTGGGTGCCGGTAACTGTCTACGACGGATCCGGTAGTCCAGAATGGATCACGGCGATCTACGGAATTTGGTGTGCATTCGATGGAGGTAGAGAGAGGGAGCTGTGGAGTGAAAAAGATTCAAAGAAGAGTCGGGTAGTGTAGAAGGATTCGCGGTGTGGCACCAACTGGATATTTGAGGAATCAGTATCGAGAAATTGGTTTAGAGTGTTACCAAAAGACAATTGAAAATAGAATTGACATGGTGTTATTAAAGTGCAGTCGGAGATGCCTGCAGGATAAAGAGAAGACTGACCTTCCATTGAATAATTCATTGTGGAGGGAGCCTGTGATACAAACTCAAGTGAGTCGAACGGGATGATTAGATTAGCCTTTCTGCGGAGATAATTGCGATTTTATATGGGAAGTCACATGGAGGAAGAAACCCTCACAAGGAAAGCAGTGTGCCTTTAAGGAGCGTGAATGGTGAATGGATACAGAACGAAGAATCTCAACAAGAAGCCGTATAGGAAATACTCTGTTGGAGACAAAAGCTTCCGATGCAACCGGACAGATATGCACAGGTGGTGAAGGTGAAAGAAGTCAGCGGTGGCTAGGAGAGGCCAGACCCGGAGAAACAGCTGAAGTTCAGTGTAAAAGTGAGATTTTCTGCCTACGTGACAAAAGAATGAATAACCTAGCGGTTGGTATTTTTTTTCATGAAGACATTGGTGGCTGTTGATGGCAGGTAGTGCATGATGAGGGTAGCAGTCAAAAAGGGCTAGGCTGACGAAATAGGGAGAATAGGTACGGAACGTAATGGCAAGGGCCTGAGTCCGGTCATTATTTTCGGTACTGCACGCAGAATGAACTGAAATGTTCGTGGAGTACGGGAAACGGACTCTGATGAGGTGTGAGGTGATGGGTGATGTCAGGAATCCGTCCGGCGGTCCGGTGAGACTATCACGATTGACTGTAATCCTGGTTATGGGATTGTGGTCACCGATCAGTCATGTAAGGTGCTCCATATAAAGCGCCATCAGGTGTGAATATAGGTTTAACCATGGTCAATCCGATCGACCAAATCTTCTAGTCCGGTAACTAATCCAGGAGTAACGTCGATTTGATCGACGAGCTACCCAGGTAACCAGTGTGTTCTGGGAGAGAGGAAAAATTCGGCAGTATGGGGAATGTTCTAGCTGGGGGTTATTATTACCGGCTTAACGAAAATTAGGGAGATAATGCTACTTGACCGCCGGTGAGGGGTTAACGGGCGGAGATTGGTAGTTTTTTAAGGCCGTTTGTTGAGGATGGAGATATTAAGTGCATGTTTAGCCAGAGTGCAAAACGGTTAGGCTGGTAGTTGGTAGAATAATAAAGGGGCCCAGTTGAGGATCAAAAAAAGAAGCAGTGGAAGAGGGTGGAGTCAGATATAGGAACGGGGAAGAGAGAAGACAGCAGTCAGGTTGTTGACCCGGCTGTAGGTGAGGGCGGAGGAAATGCTCAGAGCAAAGGTGGGGCCTTTTTATGTGAGTGCGAACGTGCTGGTTTTCCGTGGGGTCATGCGCAATCGGATACATGAGCTTACTAGGTGGAATGGGATCCTAACATACCGTGAGCAAGTACGCTGATCGGTGAGTATTGGTTAATAAAGGAAGATAATCTGCTTGGTAAGACTCGGGTTAAAAGAGGAGTGCAAGAAAAAGGACGATGAGACCACTGAGTTACAGCCTGGGACAAGAGAATCAAGTGAAGGTGAGCACCTATCATTAAAGGAATAACAGTTTTTTAGGGGAGTTAGTGTCAGTAAGCATTTTGGTTTTGTAGCTGAGTCAACATGGTAGCAGACAAATCATCGCTGACTTTGTACAACATTAAAAGTGCTTGGGCTCGAGGGGGACACAGAGGATGTGCACTTGAGGATGGCAAATTATAAAGTGCAATGATTACGTTCCTCGTTCGGACAATCAATATGGGCAAAACTTTGCCCACAGCTGTTAAGCGTAGGTGTATCAATGCCGGGATTTCGTCTGGGCAGAGGCAGCATGAGGTAACTATACAGACCGTGTATCGATTACTGCATTAAACATCAGCAAGCCCGTCAAGGATTTTTGGGGAACCCGAAAGTGTTGAAGTTGACTAGGGCGAGGTCGGCAAGCATATGTGGAGAGCGCAAGAGGCGCGCTTTCACCCCGCACTGGTCTAGACAAAGGGAACTACAGGCTAACTCGAAAGAGTGGGGTTTCCCATATGCAGGGTTGGGTCTAGGCTGTTATCAGAAATCCATCTGTAATGAAGGGGGCAGAGAGAATTAGCACAAGACCTCCCCAGCCAGAAGAGTATTTTTCGTCTTTTTTATAGAGGAGAGGGAGAGCGAATTTACGCCGTAGGGCAAACTTCTTTTTTCTCCCTGACCCGCCTTTCTTTACAGGTGGCCCATTGGGTCCGAGACTGATAGGGATGGATGTTTCCCCTTATTGTGAAATCGCTACAGACCAGATACCATAACCTTCGGGGGTGTTGCTGCCTTAAGCAGTGAAAGAAAAAAGGTGGGATGGAGCAATCACTCAGATAATGCTAGCATCCCTGAAGCTATCACTTAACAGCTTGCTCTTGCCAATAACAGAGTCTGACGGGTTCCAGTATGTATGCGAGCTATATGGTGAACGCACCGTCGATTTTGATATACAGGGCAACTTCACTGGCACGACAAAGTTGGTGGGAATGTGTCACCACTGGCTTTGCAGGGGTTGATCGCTAGCTAGTGCAGTGGCATCGGGTGATTAAGATAGATAAGCCAATGGTTTTCGACCGACAGTCGCACGCTGAGGGTGAGAACTGAAGAACTGTAAAGATCATGGGATTCAGTATACCGAAAACTGATAAATAAGGGAGAGAGTGGTTTCGGTAGAAAATTGGTTGCAGATCCGGATGAAACAACTTCTTGGTCAGCCGCGGGTGAATGTTGCTTAGAAAAATAAGGCGTTGTATGAGGAGCAGGTTGATGGTGGAGAGCTATCTCAAAACCCTGAGCCCCAGGTGTAATAGTGAGTCAAAATCAGGTGACATCTAGCGGTTAAGTATCGTCTTGACGGAGTTTTGAACTGGATTTATAGTTGCGGGCTAGGTATCCGTATGCAAATTAAAGTGTAACATGGCCAGGTTTGATAAGGGGGAGAAGAAAGGTAAGTAGATGAAGGTTGGGAGGCGGGTTAATAATAACCATGCCGTGGCTATGGGAAAAAAGATGAGAAGATGGGAGGAACTGGAATATTATTTGCTACCAGATTTAGCAAAAGAGATGAAGGTGGAACGGAATTACCGGACTGAAGATAAACCCATTCTGTAGGAAAACGCAGAACGAAAGAAACTGAAAGTTACAGAATGGAGAGAGGAGAAAAAAGAAAGAAAATGATGTCATAACTAAGGTTTGAGTCCAGTTACTGTGGCAATCCAGGGAGAGTTCAACGACTGTGCCTGTCGGACTTTGCCGAGGGAGGGTTAAAAACGCAAATGGCAAGATCAGATGTGGAACAGAAGCAAAACGAAAGGGCGAGTAACTCGAGTGGAGGAAACAAGCGCGGCTATGGCCCAAAAGACAATGGGGTCCACAAAAAAGGGAGTTCGGAAACTATTAGTAATCTAATTCAAATTCAAAAGCCCGTTCTTAACTTATTTACGGATCTCTGAATTGTATTATAGTTTGTACTGTGAGGTATTTGCTTATGTGGGTCTTGAACGTCTTAGATGGCCTTACAGAACCTATATCATGAGGTATTTTGTTCCATAAAGCTGCATACTTAACCAGGAAAAAGTTGGATCTAAGAGCAGTTCTAGAAATGGGAACAGTAACTGTGTTGTCTCTCAGTCTTAAAGAATATTGTGGGTCAGTTAGTTTTCTGAGCTGCGGTGCTGATTCGGTGATTCGATTCACAACCACACCATGAAAGGATATGGGGTTCGGCTTCACGCTTCTGAGCCATAGCGGATCTAGTTTCAAATGTTCACAGCGTTGGCTGCAGTTGAGTTGAGTGGAAAAGCCAGTTACCTCTTTCGTCATTAGCCGTTGAACCTTTTCAATAGCCGCTCTGTCCCACTGGAGCATATTGGAGTACATTATGGAACAGTATTCCGGGAGGGGTCTAACGTGGGTCTTATATGTGCTGAATTTGCTTTCCGGAAGGCGGAATGTCCTATGAAGCAGGCCCATAAGTCTTCCAGCTTCAGAAACTTGAGTGGTGGTATGTTAAGAGAAAGTGAAGGTGGCTGAATATTGCAAACCATAATCTCGTACTAGAGGCCTGATGGAAATTGGGTGACCGTCAATACTGAACATACCTGAGGGGACATTGCATTTGAACGTAACAATGTTACTTTTCTCCGCAGAAAATTTCATTAATGAGATGGTGCATCACTGACGACTGTACTAAGATGACCAGAATCAAAGATTTTGATGTCGTCCGCGAAGAGGTAGAGACTATCATGGCGAGCGACACTGAACACATCATTTATGTACATGAGGAATAGTATTGGGCCCAAAACGCTGCCTTGCATGACACCACTGGCGACAGATTTGGGTTTGGAGACGGAACCACTAATCTGAACCAACTGAAGACGGTCGGAGAAGTAAGAATCCAACCAACCGGGTAAAGGGGCGTGATGCCATAAGATTTGGCCTGTGAAAAGAGCCGAGTGTGTGAGACTCGGTCGAAAGCCTTCTTCATACCAAGCAGGATGATAATCATGGACATTCCTTTGTCAACAGCCTCCGTGACTGAGTTCAAGAAGCCAACTTGACAAGTAGGGCACGAACGGTTTTTCAGGAAACCGTGTTGCCCTACATTGAGCAAGTTATTTGTTAAAATGTGGGCCATTATCTCATTCTTAATGAGCTTCTCCAAGATTCTGGAGATAATCGGTGTGTGATTGATAGAACGATAATTTTCGAGAACATGAAAGGAGCCTTTTTTGTGCAAAAGGATAGTCGTACAGTTTTTCCATTGAGTAGGGAAAGAGCTTAATTTCATAGACAGGTTAAATAAATTAGATAGGAGGATAGGAATGTCTAGACCCCCAGAGTTAAAGCAGCCTGCGGGATGTCGTCCGGGCCTGGGCGGTAAGATGGTTTCATAGAGAGTACAAGTGGAGAAATATCATTGGAGTGGAATGAAAATGTAGACAAAATCTCACCGGGTAAGCATGCAGAGTGTACTCCAGGAGTGAGAACACTTGCCGTTAGGGCTGAAGTGAAAAACGTGTTGTGATCTTAAGCTATTCCCTCCGGTTCATCCAGATGGGAGTTTTTAATGGTGGTGGAAGGTATAATCTTGCGGGGTTGGAGGTTTCTTGTTCTCAGCTCCTTACTCAGGATTTCTGTTTTCTTGGGATGGCACAAAGCTTATGACTCTTGCTGAATGAGCATGAGTTCAGTTCGTGATCCGATTTTCGCTGACCATCGGTCCATTTGGATGTATACCGATAGCTCTCGGTTTTTGAGTGCAAGTCGTTGAAGTTTGGAGAGTTTGGACTTCATCCACGTGTATGTTTGTCCTGGAATTTGTCAGTGACGGCATAGTTAGGGTGATGCTGTTTAAAGACTGATTGAGAATGGAATATAGCTGAGTTGATACGACCTGAGGATCGGGCGAAAGAAAAGATGTATCCCAATTTTGAGATCTGATTATGTTTGGAAGGCTGCTCCAGTGAGCTAAGTTATATGATCTGGCAGAAGGTACGGAGGAAATAACGATTTTTAGTACAGAGAACGCGCACGAGACGGCTCTGGGGTCACATCTGGGGAGGCTATCTACTATAGAGATGGTTACTTTATTAAGCCCTTGAGAAAACAGGAGATCTAGAGTGTTATTTTCTCTAGTAGGTGACTGAACGTGTTGAGTCCAACCCTCGAGATGTGTACAGGTAACAAAATCCTGATAACGTAGTGGGCCAGAGGGCGATGGCCAACACATTCCTGGAGCGTTGAAATCACCTGCGATCAATTTGTGATCGATGAAGTAAGCGGAGGCAAAGTGGAAAGCGTTATTAATAGGAAAAATATTGTCCCCGGTTGATTCAGGTGATCGATAAATGCATCCAAGCAAGAGTTCTTATGACTGCAGTTTAACTGTTGCCCAGAATGAGTCATCAACTGCGTCGAGGGCTAGGTGTAACATTACAGAAACATGAGAACATTCTCTGCTGTATATTAGGCAACCTCCTCGGCGACAATGTACTCTAGAACTGCTGAAAGCCTTGTAACCAGATATGGTGAGATCTAGGTTGGGAGTATTTGCTTTAAGCCACGTTTCCGTGAAGAGGATGAAATCGTAGTTAGACACAAGGACCCGAACAAGCAGAAGGTGAATGTTTGCTGGTAGTGAGCGAATATTGATGGCAAAACAGACGTGCTTGTTTTACTTCCTTGTACTGTTGCAACAGGTAGTTGTGCGGGCTTTGAGGCTGGAGGAGATAGAGGAAGCGGCTTTTCTAGTCCTGGTACTCATGACATGGTTGAGACAGTCCTGGGTAGATTATTGTGTGTTGGTCGAAAACCAATAGAGAGACGTATGGTCAGCATCACAATGACCAGTGAAGATAGGGGGGAACTGGCAGGACACGCAGTACGATCGAGTTCTGTGATATCTGAGTTCGATTGGGAGTGCGTGGAGTGGCCAACAGCCGCAAGATCAAGCGAGAAGGCAAGGGGAGCTTCGTTGAGAGTGAGTAGGAGAGTCGGAAGCAAAGAACCTGTGTGGAGTGGATGGAAAATAGAAATATCCTCTGCTATTATTGACAACGGTGCCGAATTGAGCGCCATTTCCCGACCGAAAGGCGACTATAAACTTGTGCACCGGCAGGCAACTTTTCGGGGATCTAATGGGGGAACCATGCCTCATAAGTTGACAAAACCACGGAATATATAACTGCTAGCATCACTCCAAAAGAGTCGCCGGTGAAGCGGAGTCCAAAACGTTTTATAAATATATAGATTGGATCATGTACATGGAGAGACGACCATATACCGGAGATAAAATAAACCGTAAAATGCGCACAAGTTATCTTTATGACGGGCGAATCACTCCTTCCCATGGAGAAACCGAACAGCGCATCCTATAATGAAAGAACTAGGGAACCAATACGGTCCCAACTGACCACAAGAGTACTCAGTAAAACAAGACGCGCCGCTCTTGTGAAGAGGACATACAAACAAATGATGCAGTATTCCTATTTTTATATTCCTCATGAAATTTCGCGAGTTTCTGGGCAAGCTTTCAAGGCTCATGCCAGGAATCACTTTGGCGCAGAGTTAGCTCAAACGTGGTGGGATATTCTACTGTTTGGGATAGATTCCCCTTCTCCCTTGCGGCCGTCTCTGGCGACTTCGTCGCCTCAGTTGGGCTTTTAGTCATAAATCCCCCTAGGGGCGGCTGTACGATAGGCTCGAGGAGGCCATTTTTCAGTGATTCTCACCTCCCGGGAGGAAAGCTTGCGTCAGCTAAAGGCCCGACACCCCCCCCCAGGGGCGCCAAACCCAGCCGCCACCTGTCCAGCCTCCGGCACCTGGCGAGGCCTGCCGATAGGGATTCTGAGATAGATGAGGATTTGTGGTTGGTTTGCTGCCCTTCCATTTTTGGATCGCCTTTACTGCTCCCCTTGAGGATTAGTCCTTGGAACAAGCAGCTTCTGAGGCTGAAAAAATCGCCACACGTGTTGGCAGTGTGGTTAACCCACTTGTCTCTACGGCAATGCGCAGTCACCGGGGTACCGGCCTGGGTAAACCTCCAGAGGAGCCTGGGCCCCCTCAATCTGTCCATCGCAGGCACTCTTCTAAATATAGTGAACTTGCACACCCCTCGTATAAACCCATGTAAGCAACGGCGCGGGCGAGCTTCCCCTGTTACCTACGTCCGCCGTGAACGAGCCGCACCGGAACCTGCCAAATCATAAAATCCTACCGGCGGCATATTTTGGTTCAAGCGTGTTTTCGGACCAGCCACTCTCGGGTGCAAAAGACCGTGTTCATGCGCGGCGGAAGAAGCCACTGCTAACAAGCAAAAGTAACTACACTCATCTGCAACCTGTTTGGGATTAGCCGTTTGTTTTGTGCATGGTGCACTTACCAGCGCTAGGTTCCCGATTGATACTGGAGCCCAAGTTTCTGTCTTGTCGTCCGGTAAAATCAAACCCCGAGCTTACTTTTCTCTTCTGTCATCTGCGAACAGTTCGTCCAGTCCTACCTACGGCCCAAAACACCGTGTTTTCAACCTGGGACCACGATAACGTTATCTGTGGATATTCATCTTTTCAGGCTTTTCCACAGGTATACTAGGACTCAAATTTCCGCGGCATCATATAGTATTGATTCACGCAGGCTGCAGTTTATTGGTCCTTCGTCGAGCAATACATTTACGGGTCCCGTGGCACGAAAATATGCAGGCCGAAACACAGGCTTGCTTCCCAAAATTCCTCGCGAATTTCAGTCTTTATTCATCAAATTCCCTATGTGAACTGGACCATCTTAAGAGATGGATACAGTGACCGATTGTGCTGCCCACCACGTTGTCCTTAAAAGAACACCAGCCACGCACGACTTCACCGATCTCGCCCAACTCGCATCGGACAAACTGGCCTTTACCAAACGTGAGTCTGGTACTGTACCTCCTAAATGTATCATTCGTCTTTCTCGCAGTCCGTGGGCCTCATCTCTACACAGGGTTTCCTTAGAGGATGGCACTAGCTGGCGATTGTTGCAACCATCGGGCAGCAAGCTCAGTGACCCGTTACGACAGCTACCCGATACGCAACGAGCAAGACTTCACGGCATCACTTCGAGACAATGCTCTTTTTTCTTAGATTGATTCAGTACGAAATTATCACCGGACCCAAGTCCCTGCCGAAGATGTCAAGAAATCTACCGTTACAATTTCTGATCCTATTGAGTTTCTTCGTCTGCTGTTTGGTTTGTGAAATGCTGCTGAGACCCTCAAGAGGTTCGTGGATGGCATTGCCTGAGACTTGAAATTTGTTCACATATGTATCTATAACTTGCTAATCACACCGTCCAGCATAGATAAACACTTCCAACATTTGTCTCCGCCACTTCATCCCTCGTCCAAACATTGAACATCAATTGATCCCTATAAATATGAACTTAGAGAAGTGGAACTCGTGTCTGTCGGCCACAAGATGACTGGAGAAGGTGGTAAAGTTTGCTTGCTATTCAAGATTACGTCAAGCTGTACTCAGTGAGGGACTTCCAATAATCGACCTACTTCGTGGCAGTCCACGCAATTTATCACCCACGGATGCCATAAAAACAGCATTCTCGGAGATTACAGCGATATTGGCATGGACCACATCCATTATGCGCCTAGTTCCGTCCGCCAGGCCTAGCATATCAATGGATGCATTTGACTCCGTCATGAAGCGGCCCTACAACAGCGTGCTTTGGAGGTAAAGCAACCACTGGAGATTTTGTCACTGCCCTAGCCCCAAGGAGACTGAATATAGTGCTTTTGGCTGCTAAATGACAGTCGCACGTGTTGTCGTCAAAAGCTTCCGCAACCTAACTGCGCTACTCCTTGAAGTGGATCTGATCCAGAAACTACTAGGGGTATTTTTAAACGACCGCCCCGAAATAAAAACTGAAAAGGTAGGAAACCATCAAACAATGGCGGCGAACAAAATGGCTTATTGCAAGAAAATTCAAATCACTGTCAAATATTCAAATAGAGGCATGAAAAACTGAAATGAAGGGGGGAGGCAATAGCAAGTAGCAAATCTGAATACATCGACGTGCAAAACGGACATGCTGAACCAAGCCGCTTGGGAGGGGGGCCAACGTACGCAGACAGGAGCATAAAAGCTGGGGAAGAGAGGGGGTAAACTCGGGGCTCTGTGACTTTCAGAGAAGAGCTGCATTATATGTACTGGTACCCTATCCTGCACCTGTGTATTTTGGCCTAGCAGAGCCCGTTCTGGCTAAGACTTTCGTCCCTTCTTCATAAATTTCTCGGAAGAGTTCGAAATAAGTTCCTACCTAAGCACAAATAAATAGCATCACCCACCCCCGGTCAGGAGCTTTGCCGGCGCTGACGACTACGTTGTGTAGAATCAATTTGTGCTGGCATCGTGTGCTATGTCTGTTGTAAATGGTACCACGAAAAACTTGGTAACATGTCGCATAGGGCTTTTAGTCTTTACAACGAACATGAATCGCTCAAATGAGCAGCTACCAGCTATGTAGAGAAAAATATTTCTTACCGTTGAATGAGCAAGAAATGGAACTTGCCGGTATGGGGTCCAAACTAATTGCCCTTACAGGATCTCTGGCCAAACTAATAGCTGATTCGGGTATCACCCTAGGGTGACATTGAGATGCGGCAATCAAAGTTATTTGTGAACCCGTGCGTAGGATAGCCGGAATCAGAATATGAAAGTAGGCAGGGCAGTTGGGGATGCTGTGTTACCAGGGGAATGTGGCTCAAGTGGGTTTTGGCTACGTTAACGGAGGGAATCGATTGTGGCACCAGGAAGTCCAAGGCCGACCCTGGAAGGGTTCACAAACCCACGATTCAGGGAAAAATTATTGGAGGCATCTGAAGAAGCAAACCTGAGGATTTAGGGTGAAGAGTTGGTCGAACCTGACATCACTTGCAAAGCCAAAGTCGAGGATAACTACACCACAACCCTGGGTGCCGACCAAATTCAGGGGCAACTGATGGTCAAGCCTCCCCGGCTACTGCCGGCGGAAACATTTTTAGGAGCCTTGGGTTCCGTGCTTCCGACGTCACTCGTCACTAGGCTCGCAATTACCTCTTCACGTGTTTCCACCTCTTTGAAGTCAAAAAACGGGATGAGCACTCGGCAGCAACTTTCGAGTGCACCACACGCAGGCCAAGAAAATCACAGCAGGTAATATTGTTAGGTAGCAGCGCCTGCAGCCCTCGGACCTAGTAGAACGGGTTTGCATATGTGGCGGCCAACATCGATTGCGCGGGTGTGATGGAGAACTGGCTAAAGCCTCCGGATAATGTGGCCTTGATGGCACCTTGGGGGCTCCGCATTCATCAAATGAACAGGGCGGATGTGCGAGAGGGGGAGCAGCAGTGCTGCCCACTGCGCAAGGGCAACAGCAGCTGGCCAGTGAGACCCCCCTTGAAAGCAATACCCAAGGAAATCCCTGAAGAGTAAAACCAGGCTTCGATAGTCTGAGGCTTCTCTGCTTTTTAGAGACCCCCTTCAGCAGAAGACTATGCGGATATCATGCTCCTGGAATATTTGCACGAACAAACCTCCAAGGCTGGGGGAGTGGTGATAACTGCGGATCTGACCTGGCTCGAGAATGACCAGGAAGCCCTGCTTTCTTGAGGAATGGATCAGCGGCCCAAATGTTGAAATTCATTATGGGCCTAGCTCTGATAGAGATTGTTCCGTGAATCGATTGGGTAACGACTGGAGCAAGCTTCTAGCTTACCCGATACTGTCGTGGCCAAATGACAGATAATGTGAGGGTGAATTTTCTCTTAAGTTAGAACGACTAGGGCAATTTTAGGCTCACAATGAGGACCAAGGTAACTGCCACCCCTTTGAAAAAGAGGTCAAAACTTTAAATAAATTTATATTCAGGCCCCGTGTTGAATTTTGTCCACCGCCGTTGGCCGGACGGTCAATGAAGGCTGTGTCAAGGAGATTCCCTTTTCACCTTCGTACACAATCTTCTGGAGGACCCACCAGTTGTTTTGCTGTTTCACACCATCCATCATTGTCTGGCCTTGGTGGCTGAAGCACGGCTGTTGCTTATTGGAGTTGCCTTATTTTCCTATTTGGTTCTGGATTATCCGCCCAAAGGGGCTTAACCCAGGAAACTACCAGCCCCGGCTCCCTGCTTGCCGATGATTTAAGACTTGTGGGGAATCCTTCGGACCGGAGCACACAGAGGGATCTGTTGAGTATTTTGAGAGCTCAAAAGAGTGGCACCTACTTCTGAATGCGGAGAATGGCAGACACTTGTTGCCAGCGGCCACGTATGGAGGGGAAAAGAACGCAGGAATGTCTGGCTGCAACACAAGCCAGGAGGTGGAGCAGATAGTGGACATGGGACTAAACGTATGCGAAGCCTTCAAGCCTAGCCCGCCGTGTGCCCATACCATGGCAAGGAGGTCTCCTGCACGGTACCAATAGGCCAGAACCATTGGATAAAGAGAACCTGAAGTGCAGTTGCCTATATGGAAGGTGGTAGCAATACCACACTTAGAGTATTGTGGCCAATTTAGGTCACCATCACTCGTGTGTGACAGGCAGGTACTAAAAGAAACACAGCGACGTTTCACAAGGTTCGTCAGGGGCCCAAGGAATTGTCTCGGCCAGCCGGACTGGAACCGCTGTTACTGTTTACGCTGGGATGGAAACCCCGAGGAGGAGATTTCACCGGGGTACCTAAACATCTAAATGGACTAAAGCGGCATAGCTCACCTCATCTGACTCTTGGGCGCAATGCGGTTTACGGGGAACTTGAGCCGAAGCCGGCCAAATCGCGGGCATATCGCGGTTTCATGTACAGCATTGTCCATGCCGAGTGGCCAACTCCCGGGGCCAGCTCCCAGGTGATGTAAAAGCCGCCCAAACTGCGGCGCCCAGAGCTTTCATGGTCCAAAGGCTTCCCTACTACTTCTAACTTCATTCTCAATAAAAGCTGTCTTTCAGTTAGCTTTTAGAAGTAAATTCTTTACCTATTTTCTTTTTCTATCTGCCTCTTGTCGACCGGGTTTCGATCCTTGGTAAAAGATCTTCTTTACTTTGCTTTTCTTGTTCTCCTTTTTCTTATCCTTCCGCCACACTTTTATTTCTCACCATTGCAAACAAGTGCGCCCTTGAGCGGCCTGACGTTAGAAATTTTCTTTTCTGGGGAAGATTTACGGTAGTTATGACCACGCAGGCAGGTCTGTCACTTCTGCAGACCGCAAGCCCGACTATTCTCTCTATTGCCACAGGAGAAGCAGCGATCAGATCACACGACCACGACCGTGGTCCTCACTGTCGCAGCTCGGGATTTGTCTGGTGCTCAATGACGCAAAAACCGGACTTATCATTAACTCCCAAGCCAAAAGAGCCGTCGCGGCGGGGAACTCTCGAACAACAAGATGACACGGATATCAAACCGATCGGACTAACCGATCAAGAGTCGCAGACAGAAGAACAGACGGCAAGTATGTCGGAGGCTTCCCGTAGCAGGCAAAAGGAGGCATATGGGCTGGCGCATGGGAGGCGGCGGGGTCTAAGACAATTTGAAAGATAGCTCGGGTAAGGGGCTACCGATCGAACCGTCAACTAGGACAATCGGACTGGGTGGATAGAAGTGGTGCCTAAGGGAATCAGACTATCGGCCATAGGCAACCGACCCAAGAGCAGCTGAATCACAGGCAGTCGCAAGCACAATGTTAGTGAAGCGAGGCCGGGAGAGTAGGGCTGTATAAACTTTTGCATGTGTTTCATGAACTTGACTCGTTTGGCCGTCGTAATGCCTATGTACTAACCCGTCAGGCGGTCTTCCTCACGCAGTGAATCAATACCGAACTGCGGTACACCGGCGGTGCAATTGTGTTTCCCTCACTGAGCTTCGCTGCTTTAAGATTTTCAGATTTGAGAAAATGCAGCTTCTACCCCCCTGTTTCACAAAAAGTTTTATCTGCACCAATTTTTTTCCTGAATAACGTCAACCTCCCCTACCATGGATGTAACCAACTAACCACAAAAATCAGACGCCGCCACCTCTCCCATGAGGCAAGGTAATCCATCCTCTGTGGCCAGTGTCTCATACCTAAAAACAGACGAGAAGATTCGCCTCAATTCAGTTACAACGGAAGCACCAAAATGTGAAGCCTAAAGACAAGCTGCAGAGATAGAAGAAGCAAAGGCCACTGTTTGCACTCTTAGCGGTGAAATTATAGGCCTGAGGAGAATGGTTATCGGGCCTATTTCAGCTCCCAGGAGGTCGATTAGCTGCTGAAAATATCACAACGGCAAATGTTTGATGTTTCCAAGAGTTTTCAAGACACTGGAGAACTCTGAGGGCGAATTTTATTTTGAAGTCTTTCTCCATCCTTATTACCCTCATGACGGTCATGCCTAGGCCTTTACTAGTCCTAAGCTGCCCCTCTCTTCAAAGATCGGTCCTCTTGGCTGGTAGCCAAAATGACCGAGTAGGTACACAGCGTTCTGTTTGGAGTGGGCTTCACAAAGACATCCAGACAAATAGTTTTCTAGGCCGAGAAGCTCAAGTGGGGGACAAGAAGGCCCAAGGAACCATCAATCAAAAAGCCACTTCATCCGAGGTTCTTAAATGAGAAGGCTAAGCCGGTGAACCCGCCGCAGGGATTTATCTAGCCCAGTTGGATGCCTGTTGTCCGAGAAGTTCATCGTGAGATTCAGACGCTGTGCCCACCGTCGGATACTTCCTAAGTCGCTCCATTTTCCCCGCTGGAAGAAACTCGACTGGTGGACCTGATGCTATAAAATTACCGACAGCTACAAAATGTGTCCCAGACCTCAACTAGTAATAAGCCCATATTACCGGATGATACTTGCCCGTCTCTGAGCTTAAATACCAACCTCCGACCTCTGCCTGCCGAAAGCCACTGCAGGAAGGATAGCGCATTTGAAAAAAAAACTGATGAGTTCATGTAAAATGAGACCACCAAAGGGAAGACTCGCGGCAGTAGATCCCGCAGTGCTCACAAGGCACACCACGAAATGCAGCCTATTATGTTCGGAAATTGAGCGATGTAGATTCCCCCCTCTCACGTTGAATACCGCCCCCTAAGTTGCTAGACGTCAAAAACCACCAGCCTTCCAAAATCTTGGTTAACCCTCAACCCCCAGTATCCACAGCTCCAGACTCCCGCGGCCTCTTCTCCATCCCTGGCTCCCCCTCTTTCCCGCTTACTAAGCTGAAGGTCAGATGTCCTTAGCAAACCTACAACGGCTCGAGCATGTGCCCCCCGGTTTCTACAGCAACAGGTTGAGTCCGCGGAACGAGACCCCGAAGCCTCGGCGTCTTACATTGGATAATAGGCTTCAGGTAATAGCCCTCACCGAAACCCGGCTACTCCCAACACGTTCGATGCTAGAATATTCTTTTCGGTAGCCAGGACTCCGGCAAGTATGGTGCTGAAGGGGTTGGCACATACGTCGATAATTCTGCCCCTACTCTCATCGTAGTAACGACTCTCACCTTCTCACGTACTGGTTGTCTGTCAGTTGTTTTTGCAATCTTCGGGAAGAACACCCAGCTGCTTGCCGTAATCCACCTCATTCCCATGTGCAATTCCACCAATGACTAAGGACTTACGGAGTTACAAGGGTCCCTTGGGAGCTAAGCAGACTTCACGCATCTGTTATTCACCTTGTATCGACGGGCAAGTAGCTGATGCCCCTGATGTCACCCATAGTAAATCTCCTCCTAAATCTCGTTCTTAGGGACTCATCCGTGAAGAAAGTGAAGAATCCCACCAGATATCACACGCGGCCCCCTGCGTACATTTACAAAACACAGCGTTGCTTCACTAACATTGTGCTTGCGACTGCCTGTGATTCAGCTGCTCTTGGGTCGGTTGCCTATGGCCGATAGTCTGATTCCCTTAGGCACCACTTCTATCCACCCAGTCCGATTGTCCTAGTTGACGGTTCGATCGGTAGCCCCTTACCCGAGCTATCTTTCAAATTGTCTTAGACCCCGCCGCCTCCCATGCGCCAGCCCATATGCCTCCTTTTGCCTGCTACGGGAAGCCTCCGACATACTTGCCGTCTGTTCTTCTGTCTGCGACTCTTGATCGGTTAGTCCGATCGGTTTGATATCCGTGTCATCTTGTTGTTCAAGAGTTCCCCGCCGCGACGGCTCTTTTGGCTTGGGAGTTAATGATAAGTCCGGTTTTTGCGTCATTGAGCACCAGACAAATCCCGAGCTGCGACAGTGAGGACCACGGTCGTGGTCGTGTGATCTGATCGCTGCTTCTCCTGTGGCAATAGAGAGAATAGTCGGGCTTGCGGTCTGCAGAAGTGACAGACCTGCCTGCGTGGTCATAACTACCGTAAATCTTCCCCAGAAAAGAAAATTTCTAACGTCAGGCCGCTCAAGGGCGCACTTGTTTGCAATGGTGAGAAATAAAAGTGTGGCGGAAGGATAAGAAAAAGGAGAACAAGAAAAGCAAAGTAAAGAAGATCTTTTACCAAGGATCGAAACCCGGTCGACAAGAGGCAGATAGAAAAAGAAAATAGGTAAAGAATTTACTTCTAAAAGCTAACTGAAAGACAGCTTTTATTGAGAATGAAGTTAGAAGTAGTAGGGAAGCCTTTGGACCATGAAAGCTCTGGGCGCCGCAGTTTGGGCGGCTTTTACATCACCTGGGAGCTGGCCCCGGGAGTTGGCCACTCGGCATGGACAATGCTGTACATGAAACCGCGATATGCCCGCGATTTGGCCGGCTTCGGCTCAAGTTCCCCGTAAACCGCATTGCGCCCAAGAGTCAGATGAGGTGAGCTATGCCGCTTTAGTCCATTTAGATGTTTAGGTACCCCGGTGAAATCTCCTCCTCGGGGTTTCCATCCCAGCGTAAACAGTAACAGCGGTTCCAGTCCGGCTGGCCGAGACAATTCCTTGGGCCCCTGACGAACCTTGTGAAACGTCGCTGTGTTTCTTTTAGTACCTGCCTGTCACACACGAGTGATGGTGACCTAAATTGGCCACAATACTCTAAGTGTGGTATTGCTACCACCTTCCATATAGGCAACTGCACTTCAGGTTCTCTTTATCCAATGGTTCTGGCCTATTGGTACCGTGCAGGAGACCTTCTTGCCATGGTATGGGCACACGGCGGGCTAGGCTTGAAGGCTTCGCATACGTTTAGTCCCATGTCCACTATCTGCTCCACCTCCTGGCTTGTGTTGCAGCCAGACATTCCTGCGTTCTTTTCCCCTCCATACGTGGCCGCTGGCAACAAGTGTCTGCCATTCTCCGCATTCAGAAGTAGGTGCCACTCTTTTGAGCTCTCAAAATACTCAACAGATCCCTCTGTGTGCTCCGGTCCGAAGGATTCCCCACAAGTCTTAAATCATCGGCAAGCAGGGAGCCGGGGCTGGTAGTTTCCTGGGTTAAGCCCCTTTGGGCGGATAATCCAGAACCAAATAGGAAAATAAGGCAACTCCAATAAGCAACAGCCGTGCTTCAGCCACCAAGGCCAGATAATGATGGATGGTGTGAATCAGCAAAACAACTGGTGGGTCCTCCAGAAGATTGTGTACGAAAGTGAAAAGGGAAGCTCGATGGTTGCAACAGTCGCCAGCTAGTGCCATCCTCTAAGGAAACCCTGTGTAGAGTTGAGGCCCACGGACTGCGAGAAAGACGAATGATACATTTAGGAGGTACAGTACCAGACTCACTTTTGGTAAACGCCAGTTTGTCCGATGCGATTTGGGCGAACCCCATATCCTTTCATGGTGTGGTTGTGAATCGAATCACCGAATCAGCACCGCAGCTCAGAAAACTAACTGACCCACAATATTCTTTAAGACTGAGAGACAACACAGTTACTGTTCCCATTTCTAGAACTGCTCTTAGATCCAACTTTTTCCTGGTTAAGTATGCAGCTTTATGGAACAAAATACCTCATGATATAGGTTCTGTAAGGCCATCTAAGACGTTCAAGACCCACATAAGCAAATACCTCACAGTACAAACTATAATACAATTCAGAGATCCGTAAATAAGTTAAGAACGGGCTTTTGAATTTGAATTAGATTACTAATAGTTTCCGAACTCCCTTTTTTGTGGACCCCATTGTCTTTTGGGCCATAGCCGCGCTTGTTTCCTCCACTCGAGTTACTCGCCCTTTCGTTTTGCTTCTGTTCCACATCTGATCTTGCCATTTGCGTTTTTAACCCTCCCTCGGCAAAGTCCGACAGGCACAGTCGTTGAACTCTCCCTGGATTGCCACAGTAACTGGACTCAAACCTTAGTTATGACATCATTTTCTTTCTTTTTTCTCCTCTCTCCATTCTGTAACTTTCAGTTTCTTTCGTTCTGCGTTTTCCTACAGAATGGGTTTATCTTCAGTCCGGTAATTCCGTTCCACCTTCATCTCTTTTGCTAAATCTGGTAGCAAATAATATTCCAGTTCCTCCCATCTTCTCATCTTTTTTCCCATAGCCACGGCATGGTTATTATTAACCCGCCTCCCAACCTTCATCTACTTACCTTTCTTCTCCCCCTTATCAAACCTGGCCATGTTACACTTTAATTTGCATACGGATACCTAGCCCGCAACTATAAATCCAGTTCAAAACTCCGTCAAGACGATACTTAACCGCTAGATGTCACCTGATTTTGACTCACTATTACACCTGGGGCTCAGGGTTTTGAGATAGCTCTCCACCATCAACCTGCTCCTCATACAACGCCTTATTTTTCTAAGCAACACTCACCCGCGGCTGACCAAGAAGTTGTTTCATCCGGATCTGCAACCAATTTTCTACCGAAACCACTCTCTCCCTTATTTATCAGTTTTCGGTATACTGAATCCCATGATCTTTACAGTTCTTCAGTTCTCACCCTCAGCGTGCGACTGTCGGTCGAAAACCATTGGCTTATCTATCTTAATCACCCGATGCCACTGCACTAGCTAGCGATCAACCCCTGCAAAGCCAGTGGTGACACATTCCCACCAACTTTGTCGTGCCAGTGAAGTTGCCCTGTATATCAAAATCGACGGTGCGTTCACCATATAGCTCGCATACATACTGGAACCCGTCAGACTCTGTTATTGGCAAGAGCAAGCTGTTAAGTGATAGCTTCAGGGATGCTAGCATTATCTGAGTGATTGCTCCATCCCACCTTTTTTCTTTCACTGCTTAAGGCAGCAACACCCCCGAAGGTTATGGTATCTGGTCTGTAGCGATTTCACAATAAGGGGAAACATCCATCCCTATCAGTCTCGGACCCAATGGGCCACCTGTAAAGAAAGGCGGGTCAGGGAGAAAAAAGAAGTTTGCCCTACGGCGTAAATTCGCTCTCCCTCTCCTCTATAAAAAAGACGAAAAATACTCTTCTGGCTGGGGAGGTCTTGTGCTAATTCTCTCTGCCCCCTTCATTACAGATGGATTTCTGATAACAGCCTAGACCCAACCCTGCATATGGGAAACCCCACTCTTTCGAGTTAGCCTGTAGTTCCCTTTGTCTAGACCAGTGCGGGGTGAAAGCGCGCCTCTTGCGCTCTCCACATATGCTTGCCGACCTCGCCCTAGTCAACTTCAACACTTTCGGGTTCCCCAAAAATCCTTGACGGGCTTGCTGATGTTTAATGCAGTAATCGATACACGGTCTGTATAGTTACCTCATGCTGCCTCTGCCCAGACGAAACCCCGGCATTGATACACCTACGCTTAACAGCTGTGGGCAAAGTTTTGCCCATATTGATTGTCCGAACGAGGAACGTAATCATTGCACTTTATAATTTGCCATCCTCAAGTGCACATCCTCTGTGTCCCCCTCGAGCCCAAGCACTTTTAATGTTGTACAAAGTCAGCGATGATTTGTCTGCTACCATGTTGACTCAGCTACAAAACCAAAATGCTTACTGACACTAACTCCCCTAAAAAACTGTTATTCCTTTAATGATAGGTGCTCACCTTCACTTGATTCTCTTGTCCCAGGCTGTAACTCAGTGGTCTCATCGTCCTTTTTCTTGCACTCCTCTTTTAACCCGAGTCTTACCAAGCAGATTATCTTCCTTTATTAACCAATACTCACCGATCAGCGTACTTGCTCACGGTATGTTAGGATCCCATTCCACCTAGTAAGCTCATGTATCCGATTGCGCATGACCCCACGGAAAACCAGCACGTTCGCACTCACATAAAAAGGCCCCACCTTTGCTCTGAGCATTTCCTCCGCCCTCACCTACAGCCGGGTCAACAACCTGACTGCTGTCTTCTCTCTTCCCCGTTCCTATATCTGACTCCACCCTCTTCCACTGCTTCTTTTTTTGATCCTCAACTGGGCCCCTTTATTATTCTACCAACTACCAGCCTAACCGTTTTGCACTCTGGCTAAACATGCACTTAATATCTCCATCCTCAACCAACGGCCTTAAAAAACTACCAATCTCCGCCCGTTAACCCCTCACCGGCGGTCAAGTAGCATTATCTCCCTAATTTTCGTTAAGCCGGTAATAATAACCCCCAGCTAGAACATTCCCCATACTGCCGAATTTTTCCTCTCTCCCAGAACACACTGGTTACCTGGGTAGCTCGTCGATCAAATCGACGTTACTCCTGGATTAGTTACCGGACTAGAAGATTTGGTCGATCGGATTGACCATGGTTAAACCTATATTCACACCTGATGGCGCTTTATATGGAGCACCTTACATGACTGATCGGTGACCACAATCCCATAACCAGGATTACAGTCAATCGTGATAGTCTCACCGGACCGCCGGACGGATTCCTGACATCACCCATCACCTCACACCTCATCAGAGTCCGTTTCCCGTACTCCACACGAACATTTCAGTTCATTCTGCGTGCAGTACCGAAAATAATGACCGGACTCAGGCCCTTGCCATTACGTTCCGTACCTATTCTCCCTATTTCGTCAGCCTAGCCCTTTTTGACTGCTACCCTCATCATGCACTACCTGCCATCAACAGCCACCAATGTCTTCATGAAAAAAAATACCAACCGCTAGGTTATTCATTCTTTTGTCACGTAGGCAGAAAATCTCACTTTTACACTGAACTTCAGCTGTTTCTCCGGGTCTGGCCTCTCCTAGCCACCGCTGACTTCTTTCACCTTCACCACCTGTGCATATCTGTCCGGTTGCATCGGAAGCTTTTGTCTCCAACAGAGTATTTCCTATACGGCTTCTTGTTGAGATTCTTCGTTCTGTATCCATTCACCATTCACGCTCCTTAAAGGCACACTGCTTTCCTTGTGAGGGTTTCTTCCTCCATGTGACTTCCCATATAAAATCGCAATTATCTCCGCAGAAAGGCTAATCTAATCATCCCGTTCGACTCACTTGAGTTTGTATCACAGGCTCCCTCCACAATGAATTATTCAATGGAAGGTCAGTCTTCTCTTTATCCTGCAGGCATCTCCGACTGCACTTTAATAACACCATGTCAATTCTATTTTCAATTGTCTTTTGGTAACACTCTAAACCAATTTCTCGATACTGATTCCTCAAACATCCAGTTGGTGCCACACCGCGAATCCTTCTACACTACCCGACTCTTCTTTGAATCTTTTTCACTCCACAGCTCCCTCTCTCTACCTCCATCGAATGCACACCAAATTCCGTAGATCGCCGTGATCCATTCTGGACTACCGGATCCGTCGTAGACAGTTACCGGCACCCACAAGGCAAGTTGTGTTTTATTCCTGCCTCAACTCCCTATTCATGTTGTGATGTCTGATACCAATTGCTTTATGGGTTCTTGCAAACACTGCACTATTACCCGTCTTCAGTATCGCTTTATCTGCATTCCTATGACCATCCCGCTGACTACATCATTCCCGTACCGAATTCGAAACCGATTCACAATGGCCGCGCTTACCTTTTCCGATTTATGTCGTTTAAACACCGACCAGGCTTATCATTCTATTATTGCAATTGTGCGAACCATGAACTTCAAAGTTGTGTATACCTCATGTTACTGTGAATTGCCATGTTCTCTGATCACGCCTTGCGCATGTGTCTTGACCACGATCAAGAAATATACCATCATCATTACTAACATCATTATTATTATTACAAGGAAAAATTCATTTGAAATAATATCACTTGCCGTCATCAGGCGACTGTTGGCCTCATACACGTCTTCGTGAGTCACCAGCACGGGTTTAGGCATGAGTTTCCGTGATGAGCACCGGGAAGCTTGCATCCCGGTTCGCATCATTTGGCTCCCTCACCGAAGTGGTTGTGGTACTCACAATATCTTTTTAAAGGGTCGGCACGTCGTCGTAGTGAAGTACTGTAGCGCCCGGGTGAGCATGCGCGGTACCGCTCCTGGGACTTACTTTTAATATAGGATTTGCAGGAACAAATCAATTCTAGGCGAAACTGAGCCGAAGTCATTGGATGTTGTTGACGCAGGCAAATTGAGGACGGGTGACCTGGTTACTCCAGCAATAGCGAAGTTGTATCGTGAAATCATGCTGCCATCTGCCGGTGCAGTTTCCTCTGGAGAGCAAGGCGTGGCATCCAGTAAAACTGGAATGTTGTGGGGTAAACGGGGCAGCCCAAGTTCCATTTATGGCAGGTACTTTACTACTGTCGATCTTCTCAAGTTCTGCATATCACGCAGCAGTTCAGAGAGCTTTCTACTTCCAACCCCAACGCTTAGAGGTTGTTGCATGCGCTGATCCTGCGTTATGGCCGCGTGGGCAATGACGGCCTCCTTGAAGGTCTGGTAGCTCCGGGATGGGGTTACTTCGTCTTTTAACTGCGTTGTCACCCCTGGTGGGAGGCGGCCTTCCACACACTTAGAACGGCTGACATCACTGGGCACACGGCCGTTGTCGAAGCGAGAGCAACGGTCAAATGACGACTGCACTTGGCAATCAGTTGCAAAGTAAACGTGTTTAAAGCATAAACGAGGATGACTGTCGCTACACCTTTGCTTACCACAAGTTCGACAGTTGACATTGTGGGATAGAAGTATTACACAACTGGCTTTGTATTGCAGACTTCCACAACGAAGAACCTCTGTGTGGCTCCTGTGACAGCGAACAGTCTCCGAAAGTGTGAAAATTCGTACGAAATGGGGGTGGCTGTGAATGTTTTGTCTGTTCTGCTGCAAACGCTTTTGTTTGGGTACTCTCCACTGCCCGGTCGCACGCAGGCTATATGGGATTCTCGGTCAACAGGTATTCTCTTATAAGATTGTCAGAAACCCCGGAAATCAACGGCTGGATAAGCATGGCTTTCTCAGTTTGTCCTTTGGCGCGGTGGTATATTCACGAGAACGCACGCATCAGAGAAAGCCATGTATGAAGTTGTGGCGACATCTTACCTTGCTCGTTTTTTCAAAACGTTATTGTTTGTCTGAGCTCGTGTTGTCAAGCGCGGTGGCCAATGACCGTTGCTCGTTCAGGCTACACGCACGCTTCTGTAATATATGCTAACCACTTCCTCCCCACTGATAGTGTTCTTCTTCTCATTGGTTGGGGGAAACATTGCTCTGGTGATCGGGGTGACGTGGTGCGGAGCACCACCATAACAGGCAGGTGATCCACTTGTAGCAGGAGGGACTAGCGGACGCGAGTAATAAGGAAAAAGCTTGGTAAGGCTTAACCGTCTTTGAAGTGTCTTCAGGATTTTCTGCAGAGCCTTGTTTCAGAAGACAAAATTTATTCTCAGCCACAGAAGCATTCGTATGCACTCCCTATTATTTTCCCTGAACGCTCCGGTCTTTAGACAGAGAAAGTTGGGATTGTGGATATAAGTCGTCAAAATGCCGTTGGCCGTCACTGCCGAGGAGTGGACGAAGAAGTTTCAGTTCCTGAGTTTTCGTTTATTTCGTTGTGGATGGTGGTAAATCCAACTAAATGGTGAATGTGAGTTTTCACCTCATCCACGCGCTTTCCGTAAGACGTTCCGCTGGATCGCACATGTAGCGGGTACGAGGATGTACATTTATATTTGTTGTACGGGATCGGTATTAGTGCGATGCCAAAATGTTGTATATGTAATCAAATACGCATGCAGGCAGCAAGCAGAACGACCGTATTGAGAGCGCCAATTAGTATTCTGAGCGAACGCCACTGAGATGGGTAGAGGCGGGTGACAACCAACGGAGAACAAGGTCACATATGACGCATTCTAAATGAGATGTAATAACCCGTGAGCGTCAAGGCGCACAGCGTGTTTGTGTCTGGCTACGCATAAATAGAACAATAATCATTACATCGACCTTGAGTGGATAGAATGTACAACAGTTGCCCGACAGCCTTTATGAGAACAGTTCGTTATATTACGACAGCCGACGACACGGCGCGCTCAACTCAGGAATATGAAGCAGGCGCCACTCTTCTAGGCAGTAATCCGTCTATCAGCACTGTGAGATTTCGAAAACCTCAGACAGCCTGACAAAAAGGCAACGTGCTCTATATCTCGTACAACTCATTAGCTTCCTACTCCCATAAGAGGTAGCATGTGTATCCACGCGTGGCTTGGTTCCGGAAAGTTCACTCGGCTCGATTGGTGAGGCATTCGTGTTTGGTCTAGCTGTCTTACTGCTTCCACGCACAATGTGCCTAAATGTGCTGTTTGCAGTGTATGATTTCCCGTGAATGAACTCTATGATGTCTTCAAATGTGGCTCCATGTTTATTCCTGCAGGATCATCCTGCATCTTTGGCCTAGTGGCTCTGCATTTCAGCCGGTTGACAGCGAACAATTAACTACATTGACCAAATAGCGCATACAATGCGCTTAGATCCGAACAATTGTTCGATTAGTCTAAGGTGCTAGGCAAGTTTGATGCTGATCTGCTTGCGCGTGTATAACTCACAAGCCAGAGACTCGTGTCCAGCTCCAGTTACAACGGTACACCGATGACGAACGCTTCCCGCTGCGCTAATCAAGACAGGAATAAAATTAAACAAATGGGGAAAGGTAGGGTCATGCCTCTATACGGTATCTGAATCATAACGCAACTGAAACGCTAATAATGGTCATTATGTTATTGGGAGTATAATTTGGGGAAGCTCGAGACACTGCTGTTTGTACGATCAGCTGTGTACAGTGTACTTTTTAAGTCGTGAAAAAATTCTGGAAATGTGTCCCAGTCCAGCTGACCTGCATTCTGCACGGGACTACTTTTGTGCTTCTCAGTAGACAAACTATCGAATTTCCCCTTGAGCTCAGGGAGGACGGCCTGATTGCTTACACCGTATATTTTGCATACTGAAAAATTCTCCACGGTAAATGCTTCCGTGAAACCAAAATTATTGAGGGGCAAATATCAGCATGTAGTCGATTTTTGGTGCTCTGCAAGGAGTTAGTTTAGTCTAAATGTTATGACACTAGTGGTTCAGTTTGCTTTCCGACAGCCACATTGTATGCGGCAACAAGGTAATGTCATTGATGCCATTTCCTTCTGATGAGATAGGAAAAATCCAATTGGCTGTTCAGACACGTTCCAGACTTTAGGATGCCTTTAGGTCTTTTATCTACCACCACTCGTTTCATTATTGTGAACACAACGAAGGCGTGGGTCATGGCAGTTACACGGCTCCCAACCCGGAACTGCGCAAACCAAATTGGCAATAACGACAAGGCTGAGAAGTTGCGCTCTAACCGTGTTACTCATCTAAAGAGTAAATGTTAAACGGAAGATAAAAATTGGCGGCTAATAGTTTGATCATAATTGGTGAGCTTTTGCTGTGCCTATCCCTGGCGATCCTGATTTGCTGAAGCTTCTCAAAGCTCGTGTCTGCAAAGCTGTACCTGCCGGCACCACGCATGATGCCCGATATATCACCCTAAAACGCCTATCATCAATTTCAAACTTCCACATCGAGCCAAATCCAGAAGCATTAAGATTTCCTCGAAACTTCTAGCAATTTACTTGGTTATCCCTCGTTTCTGGCAAGTGCCGGGAGGCAGATCATTCATCGTCTTCAAGGACCATTGGTCAATCTTCGTCGTTGCGTGGCAAATACAAAAATGGTTTCATTCACGGAATCCCTTCAACCGGATTATGCGTATCACTCTTCTAATTACCTTTGATCAATATCAGATAAATTCAACCCTGTCAGAGGTGTCCTCTCCTTCATCTACCTCAATAAGCAAACCGAGGGCATAGATCTGACGGTTATTATCGGAGAGCAGGCAAGTAACACAGATGTCGTGCGAATTTTTCTTAGAGTCTTTTTCCAAGCCCAATTTATACCGTCCAAGCAAAATTACGACCAACTTCCTCCTTTGTTTCATGCAGGTTGCACACCAAATTGAAACCTCGTATACTACCGCTATTGTTCAAAAAAGACTGACCTGAGCTTGTGTGTGGAGGCAGAATTTTTCACCAGGCCTCGGCCATTCTGACATGCAGTTCAGGTTGTTTTTTTCCTTGATTTCATCGTTTTGGCTTGATTTTGTGTTATTCCTAGCAGAGACTATTAGTCACAATGAATCATTCAGTTTTCAGAGATTATAGCGGCATAACGCTAAAGGTGAGGACTTAATTTATCATAGCCAAATGTTGCCAGAAGTCTCTCCTTCGATTTCTAGGTTCAAACCCTAGGTCGTATGAATCATACTTCGAGCAGCGCGTAACCTGATGAGGGGAGTACCAAATTCAGAACCCCCAGTCAACAGTCAAATTCAACTTGACGTATATATCAGGTTGTCTAGTTTTTTCCCTTTTCCATCTTTTAGACCCATTTAACGTAGCACCTAGTGGTAACAGTTATTTACTCTGAAGCGTCAAATTGTCCGTGGCAATAACTGTGACACACCACTGAGGGTCCGTAACTCATTGCCGCGAAAAATCAATATAACCCTTTACTAGGAAATCCAGATCTATACCTACCTCAATTCACCCCTTGTGGGCCCATCTATAAAACACTTTGAGATTGTTTGCTAAATCAACCCTTTTAGTTATCGTTTCCTCCTTGGCTAAGACCCTAACCCCCATTCATCCACCCTGTGAAATCACCTGGTCAACCTTGTTTGCAAACTTCCCCGGTGACTTCCAATAGAGTTTTATCTCCGTTTCGTATCTAGGCTTTTTGCAGTCGCTAAATTTTCAAGAAAACTAGTTGATTATCCGAAGCCTATGGTCACAATGCGCAATTCCAAAAGAAGCGCGCCGGCCTGTATGATTTTGCCACGCGTAGCCGTACGTCTCCCAATCACTACGCCACGCTTCGTCTCATCAACGAACATTCATGATGACGCAAACAGCAAAGATTGACAGCCTCTTACAACACGTTAGCTCACTCGAATCGCGGATTGAAGCTCTTGACAGAGCCACCAAAGTTCTTACACCACTGGCTCAGCACCTCAAGCTTTCTACGTTAACTACGCACTGTAACTTAGTTGCCACGTGTAACTTTATTGACAGTTTATCTGCGGAGGTTTCAAAACGAATACGAAACTCGAATCACGCCATCGTATTTAACATTCCCGATAGGGCACCACTCAACATAGTCAGCAGTGCCCTGCTCAAGGCCGCTAATATAGAACGTGTGATACACCGCAGCAGCAGACCACGAAAACAAACACAACGACACCAATGCCCCCTGCTTTTCCAAGTTTCGGGCTCACTGACAGCCAGTGAGTTCATTCATGGGCAAACAGTTACTGCTACCAACTCACCATACAGAAACATTCGAATAGCATCAGACAAAATGGCACTACAACGAGAAGTGCTGAGTAAGTTGAACTCGTTCAAACATCCAAGGCAGGAATCCGCCCAGAAGACACCTAACCCCGCCATTCTCTGACCTACTCTACGCAACCGACGTCTATCAGCCAACAGCTTTCTGATGTACACCTTGATGCAAAGCCTGGACCTTCTCCAAATCCACCAGTCCCCAAGCTCCCTAGGCTCGTCAATATTGTCGCAGAAGCCTGGGACTAGAATCCACCAAGTCCTGCCAGACAGATTAGCTCTGTACATCAGAAACAGCTATTTAAGTCGCGTAGCCTCCCTGACCTAACAACTTTGCATCACACTCCCAAGGCGACACATAAATCAACGTATGGTCGTTCTTGTCCACACCATATAGCCACGACTAAAACCCATCAGCCGGACCGCACCATACCTTTGTCAAGTCATTCTCGTTCGAATCTAACCCGTCAGCCTTCGGGGCATACTCCCGCAAACAAACTGCCAAGAAGTGGCCTACCTAGGGGCACAATTTCATCGCTGCAACCTGACTTATCACCCATGGGCCGAAAGTTGGTAACGATTTACACCCAGCCCCCAATGCACAGTGTCCATGCCAACGGTAACCCATGGCTGCAAATCCAAAGTTCGACAGCCCACACTCCATCCTCACTGAAGGCCCCAACGTTTAGTCCACTAGGCAACGACCGCCTTATATCACCAGGCTACACCCCGAAGGTCCTGCAAAGATTAAAAGCGAACAGATGCCCTAGTAAGATGTCAATAATGCCGGGATCTACAATTTCTGTTCCCAAAATAGATGGTTTCTCAGACCGTTATTCCTCCCAGCGAAATCCAAGCTTTACGCGCATTCATACGGACGGGGCTCGCAGAACACCTCACAGCCATTATCCGATGCTGCACCTGCCTGGCTCATCATTTCCTAACTTTTCCGTGCCTCCAGCCTGCCGACGACTGCCAACATTTTATTTCTTCACCCATGTCGGAGTTGCCGGCTTGTGGTATCTATTCGTTTGGTATCACCCTAGGCTCATAAAGCTCATTGATCGCATCCTTACGCCTCACTGCCTACCGTTCTGTCAACTCCCCGTTGTTCTCCTTTCTCATGCCCATTACTATTACACACCAACTCCACCCGCACCCATGAAAAATTCTCATATTAGAACTGCCGTTCCAAACTCTGCATCTCTCACAGCCACATTTATTATCCAGTCACTATCACTCCATTTTCCTTGCCTGGCTCCGCGATTCCTCCGTGGATCCTTCCACTTGGCAGTGCTCCAATTAGTATCGTCCAGTTGCATTCACTTGTACAATTGCCTGCATGCACGCAGCTCCCAATTTCCATGTCCCCGACTCTATCGCGCACCCATTGTTCATGCGTTGTGTTCGTCCACCGGTTTATCTGCCCCGGTGCTTCTTTCCTCTCTGCTTTTTTCGTGTTCTACCTACAATGAGATGCTCTTACTGGCTATGTCTCATCTGTCTTTTTCGGCCCGTGCTCCCATCTCCCGTTTCGCCCATTGTTTGTCACAGGCATTTTTCGCATGCCTTTCAGACCGTTCCGCTTTTTCACTCGCCACCTAATGTAAAATCACTGTTTCGTCATGGTTCTCATTCACGGTTTCAGTCCGTTTGATCTGCTCTCACCCTCTGGTACCTCTTTTGCTCATTTTTCTCCCACACTGTTTGCCGTTACAGCCGCTGCATTTTGCACTGCGGTCTGTTTCACCTCCCAAACAACTTTCTCCACTTTGTATGCACAATCGCTCTGCGCTGCTTAGCCACCTCCGTCGCCACCATCTTTCTGCTGAATAATGTAATCCCATTTATTATTGCCTCTCCCATTCTTGACCGACACCACATGTCTCACCTACATCAATCAGATTATTAGATCCATTCTTACCTGTTCTTTTCGACACTTTCCTTCATCTATCCTTTTTTTCTGAACTGCCCCTCAGTCTTCATCTTTTCTGTTCCTCCGCATTCTCCACTCTCTCTGTTGATCCGCCAAGTTCACCTGTCATGAAGATAATTCACCACAATATTCCACAGTTAATTCTACAAACATCCGACCTAACCTAACCTGCCCCTCCTAATAACTGACAATTCCGTTCTAGGACTCCATTGTTATTGCTCCGGCTTCTCTTATTTGCATATATATATATATGTATCAACATGCGCACACATGCATATATGCGGTCGCTCTGTATCCTGCAGTTTCTCACAGGCCATCTCTTTTGCTATCATCCCGCTGACCGCCATAATATGCATTCATTCCTTTTACATCTGTGTCTCACATCTACTCTGTCCAATTCTTATGAACTATTATTTTACCTGATCCACCCTTTACATTTTACCTTGCTGGCTTCCTGTTTTACAATGAGTTTTGTACCCTGTTAGCCGACCATCTACTGCAGAGTACCAATGCTTTGTTGCTATCTAATCCTTTGCAGTGAATCCCACATTTTCTCCATCGTCTCCCACTAACACAGTTTCTTATGCCGATTTCTAATCTTTCTCATTTATATCAGTCAGCTTCCAAATGTCCCCATACGGACCGGCCGGATCCCTCACCTGACACTGACTTTCAAACTCACCCGGGCGTCCATTTGAATCCGCCCGTGGGTCCATTTAAACTGGGTACATTTTCGTTGATGTGCATACATTTGCCATGCTATCATCCCGCGTTGCCCTCCACTTCTAAGCCTCTTTTTTCTAACTTCTGTCACGTCAATTTCTACATTTTCAAGGGTTTTGTCTGTTTATTCTATCATTTGTTAACAGTTGCTCATACACCTGGCATGCCTCGGGCGTCTCCGAAATAAACCGTTATTAGAATTATTAAAGTAATGTCGGGATAATTCCGATTTAGCTCCAAATTAGTCTCAGTGTGGTCAAACTCATCCTAATGTGACCCCATTTGGAACACCCCGAGGACACCTTAGGACCTTCTTTGAACTCACCGAGGAAGCAACTGCTTAGGTGCTTTACTTTTTCATCTTGGTGAGCTATGCTACGAGACTCCATCCTTAGATGCTCCTATTAATTTTCATTTTGGAGAGACACATGATCTGTGAACACCCTGTAAAATAACTTTGCACGACCCGAGCATTCTCTGGTGCCCAACGTCCCTATAAAAGCTGACAATTCATAGGTAAGTCAAGGTGTGCTTCCAAGCTATGAACAGCACTTGATGCAACGGCGAAATTCTACAACCAGTACCATATTATCAAAATGGTCCCAAAGTAATCCATCGAGGGACAAGTTTGGGACAACAAAGTGCAACCCCGTGCTAATTAAGAAGATTGATTATTAAATTCTGCGGCACTGAATTATAGAAGTAGCAAATGCACACCGTATACAAACTTCAAATACTACTCCAAACGACTCAGATCAAGAGCCAAGGTCCAACGCAACAAGCGCGTGCTGGCGATGTCGGGTCAACCAAAACCAAGTTCGAATATGCGGGCATGCGTCGTGTAAATAAGCAGGTGTGTGTTGTGAGCATCTGAGTTTCATAATGAGTAGAGTCATGTTATGTGAAAATAAAAAAGCTGTGCTAAAGTAGAATTTCAAAAATTAAATTACACAGCCGGCCAAAATCCTTCCGGAGTAAATCTAGCCGAAGGCTTGGTTAGGGATTTTGAATCTCGGCCTACCTACGCAAACAAGCTGCTGGGGTTCAATAACTTCCGTACATGCGGTTACCATTACTTGTTGTCGATCCACCACCTTCAGGTGAGTCTGGCAGTCTGAAGCCTCTCACTTTCAGTTTCATGATCAGCAGTTTCGGGCAGCCTTTTCGCCATTTCTTCTGAATCAGCTTCAAACATCCCTTCCCATCGGTCGTGGCTGTTTTGTCTACGGAAGGATGGGGCGCACGCCCCTAAGCACGGTTATAATGCAAACGTTTCATAGAAGAAAGTCTGTTGCACAAGTTCATGTCCCTTGAAAATGATTGATTGCTAGTACAAAATTGAATATTCCAGCTTTTGGTTTTCGTGTAGGGGATGTGAAATAAAACATTTGGAAACCAAGCATAAAATGTTTCCTCCAAGAGCTCGAAGAATTTCGCGGTATCGTTTCCAACCATAAGCCAATTTTGAACCATTTAATTGAAAATTTGACAAATTTTTCCTTTTCATTTATAGGCGAGTGTGACAGGAAAATGGAACTGTAGATTCTTTAAAGATAGTCAAAGAAAAGTGCGCCAACTTGAAGGTGTCTACTAGGTGAAGAGGATAAGCACGCGGAATCAATAACTCGCGGCCATGGGCAATGTTTTCCATGCTTCTTGTTAATTTTTGCTGTTTTAGCGGACATGCTGAGCCCCTGGTTCCCAAGTGGCACTCTTCCATCGCTTACCAAGTTGTTCACCTCAATTCGTGTTCCACCTTCTGCGAGTCGGTCATAGATATTGACTTTTGTCTCAAACAGGGCTTTTCAATTTTAATTGCGAAGAGTGAATCAGCAATCAAAAAAGGGGCAAAGCGAGCACAATTAACAAGAAAAGAGAGTACTTTGGTTTTAAATCCACCAAATAGGAGCGGATTAAAGAGTATTCAGAAAACCGCGGAGTTGACAGTTTTTCCTCACCAGTCAGAGTTACTTTAGTTGTTCTACCTGCAGTGCCCAAGTGCGGCAACAGAGAAGGAGCACAAACGTGATATCAAAGCGTCCCAAGTAAACAGATAAATAAATCTACGTATGACCTTGGGCGCATCCGATTGCTGCTTGGAAAGATAAATGGGATGGTTCTGGAAGAGTTCTGTTTCCACCGGGCAAAGGTGCCGAGGAAGTGTAAACCGTACGAAGAAGGATGCAGATGATCCAAAAAGAACACAATAGTTAAGGCAAAAGAAGACTATTGTTAAAAAAGCCGGAGGGACAAGTGCGGGATAGAGAGAAACCAACAAAAGCCAGTGGGTTTCAAGTCCAATCAACAGGGCAAGTTTCGCATTTCACCTTTCTTCATAGTTTCCACCTACGCTTCCGGCGCCACCATATTCGCCCTCTTCACTGCCATCTTTAAATTCAGCTCCGGCGTGTGGAGGTTGTTGGTATCACCGTGTGTCACGTGATAGTTCGTCACCTTCTTGACGGGGTCAATTTCGTACCAACATAAAAATCTCAGCTTACTTGATTCTTGAAAAAGATAATCGTTCCACCACAGCCTCCCACATTTCGAGCGCAATCAAAAACTGCCTGGACTTTATCCGGCATCTTGTTTGGCACTGCAGGGTATGCGCCAATTGTTACTATCCCTATGTATTCCAGATCAATACTAGCAAGCATCGGAACAAAGTGTCCCTTTCTGGGTAACGGTCTGTCGCGCTGCCCCTTTTGGGGTGGCTCGACTCTTCCAAGCCAACCTCCTTTTCGTTTGGTTAGTCATTCATACAGGGCCTCCCAAGTACGGGCACTTCGAATCGTTGGCCGTATCGAGCCATTGCTTCAACAGCCGCCAAGGCAATGTAATTTCCTTGTAAGATAGCCCCACAGTTATCAACTTCAGCTGAAATTCCGCAATCATCCACGCGTTTCGACCAAGATTCAGAGCACGTATTGGTGGGATTTATGAAGCTCATGGAGGCGAATTCCCAAACTTCTCCACATACTGGGCCACGCAATGTCGAGTCGCATATGATTCCTTGGGTTTTCAGTTCTTTAGGTCAAATACCCCATGGGCCTCAGGGCACCTCTCAGCCAACAAGTATGTCAAACGGTGTGTTTGTCACTTCCTCCAATGGGAAAATGTTTTGATGAGGCCACTGCGTTGCCATTGCCTTAAAGAAGTCTACTGGGCGCTTTGGTAGACTACCTATAAAGGAAGCCTGTGGTACGCCAGGTACTTCTGAACCCACTGGAGACACTGGCTGTTATTTGGCCTTCCACGTCTTAGTAGTGTATGTACCCCAGATGGAGATGATGTTTAAGGGTGTGGTTTCGCACTCTGAGCCGTGTTGTTTCACAAAATCGCGTGTCATCAATGCCGTGTCTCATCCAGCTCCCAAAAATGCTACAGCTCACACCAATCCGTTGCACCTGTTGGATCCTACTGAGAGAACACCTGGCCCTACAGATTTGTCTAGATTGCTCGTAAGAGAGTGCACGCTTTCGAAATCTGGGGGATAATGCCTCTCAGAAGCATTATGGGCATGCAACAAAGGGGGGTGTTTGCTTCCACAGCCTTCTTGGTGACACTTAGTATGAAAACTACAGTTCGCCGCTCGGAGTGATGCATTCTTTAATAAAGCGGGCTCAATTCTTCTGGACTATTGTCCTTCAATCAGCGGTACTCAATTCCAGAAAACTCCGGCCCTCCGACAGGTGGTTGGTCGCTCCGCAGAGCCTACAAGTCACTGCCTCCCTGCTCTCATGGACGATAGCAAGCGTATTTACCCACGGTTCTTTCCCGAGTTACTCCTTTGGCCCCCTTAGAGGCGCGCTCGAGCTCGGCCCAACTGTCTCACTGATTTCCTGCACAATTTGGCCAAACCTGTCGTTCGCAATGCAGGACTGCTGGTCGAGATATTCGGTGAGATAGTTAAACGTGGCCTCACTTCCGTTCCGGTGGATTCGTTCTACTTCCCCGGCCAAGCTACTCTGCACTCCAACGGGAAGATCACGAACAGTCGGCCAGGGCGTACTAAGTGCGTTCAGGTACGAACAGTAATTCAGGTGGTTCAAGGCTGGACTACGGTTTCGCACTTCATGTTTGCTAGGGAGCAAACTTCCCTCTCAGCGCGCCTCAGTTTAATCCGTACACCTTCAGTCAGGTCTGTTGCGGACAAGCATGGTTGCCGCAGAAGCCTTTCGAGTATTTCCCGGTCTCTGAAGTAACCGAACCCTAGGTCCAGCTTACCACGTCCCTATGTAGATTCCCTGGACAGTCCACCACAGCGGTGAATTAGGCATGGAAATCTCTGTCCGGGGTCTGAAATCTTGCGCTGGTTGATATTCTCGTACTGTTTCATGTGTCTACAATGCCGTTCCGGACGGCGAACGAGAGTCATCCGTTCCACTCTTGAAAAACTCATGGCTAGCGAAGTTCCCGCGGCTTGATTCACTGTTAGTTTGAGTATTTATCTATCGTCTTGGACCTCCAAAGCTGGAAAGACCATGGTGTAAATTCGGCCGAGCTTTCTTCTGGTGGAACTTCCTTCGGTCTTACATATCTCCTTGGGCAACATAAGCCGATTTTCTAGTTCGGATATGCCATGCCCGAAGCAATCAGTATCCTTGCACCTTAGGTTTCCTGGTAGAGTACGTGACACAGCACTCACAGGGATAGAAGATCCAGCAAAACCAAGAGAATCAAAATCACTTAAAGTCAGAGGCATGCACGTTCCGTTCCTGGAATCCTCCAGCTTCCCTGTTAGTTTTTCCTGGCACTTCAAGGTTTCTCTCACTCCAGTTAGGTCACAAGGGTCTTAATTAGGGCAAAGCTTTGCCTAATCAGACGAATCCCAAATTTTTAACAACATTGATTAATAAATTCTGCGGCACTGAATTATAGAAATAGCAAATGCACACCGTATACAAACTTCAAATACTACTCCAAACGACTCAGATCAAGAGCCAAGGTCCAACGCAACAAGCGCGTGCTGGCGATGTCGGGTCAACCAAAACCAAGTTCGAATATGCGGGCATGCGTCGTGTAAATAAGCAGGTGTGTGTTGTGAGCATCTGAGTTTCATAATGAGTAGAGTCATGTTATGTGAAAACAAAAACGCTGTGCTACATGAGGACTTCAAACTATCAAATATACAGACCTATCTTGAACTACCATTTAGGATTCCAGTTATAAAGTACTTATTCATTTTCGGCTAAATTGCTTTATTTGGTGGTCTTCCATACCTTGGCTCAAACCCTAATCCTCCACTTGTTACATCATGGAAGCATCCTCCAACTCTTGTTACTTATCGTCCTAAGTTTCTTGCCATAGGCTTCCACTTCTCTATTTTGTGCCTAGTTTACAGAGAATAAACGGCCTGCTGCATCCCATCTCACCACTCACTATATCCTCCAAGCGGCGTTTTGCCACTCAGTTAATCCCTTCTTATCACCCCCGCTCTGTTCTCTGGCCTACACGGACCAAACCAGCTTCCGCATTCATGTTTTCCAACAGTTCAGACATTCGATTCCCCCCTCCTGTTTCCAGCATTCCTCGCCCCAGAATAAACAAAGTCAATCGGATATTTAAAACAGGCCTGCTCATTTGGTGTTTCCTCGACCTAATCCCGCTTTTTCTTACTTGACAACTCAAATGAGAATAATTCTAGCAGCGACCAAGTGCTCTGTAGCCGAGGATAAGGGCCATGGATGGGCCGGTTGAGAAGTTATTGCCGCTCCTAAACTTTTTCCAGCCTTCACTGAGGGGCAGCGACAGCCGCCTAACTGCCTTTGACACCTTCGCCGTTAGTATTTCTCCTGGAGTTACAATGCGACTAAAACACTCGGGGAGCGGTGCCGTGTTTAACATCCGTGACACGACACCTCTGCATATTGTGAGTCATACCTTGCTGATAGCTGGCGGCATGGAAACGAAGACATGCCGTTGCTTTCGTTTGTGCGTCCAAAAGCATCTTAACCACTGTCTACTCCTCCAGTTTTGAGACTAGCCAACGGCTTCCGACTTGTTCAGAAAGCACCAGGCTGCAGGAGTTGCTTCTCCATATAAGAAAATGAGAATGACTTTCAACAAAATGCCTCTTCAAAGAGAGCTTTTGGAAAGACTTCAAGCCTCTAAAGATTTTCATGGTGAACCTGCTGCAATCCACCCCGGACCGCATATAGCTCAAAGCGGCTATTATCAGACAGTGTTGAATGGCCAGCCACAACTAACCATTGACCCCGATTCCACAGGCGAAACCTCTGCGGCCTCCATGAGTCCGAAGCTGGCAAGGGAACGTATTCATTCAAGAAAGGCAAACTTGCCAAGGTGAGTCCATTTGGCAACACCTTATTGTACTTTTTTATCTACGTCTCACAGCTTACGGAGTCTTGTTACACCCATGCCGCAACGCCGACCATCGGCTTCCCAGTTCACAGTCGCGGTCCACACATACACATCACATTGACAGATCGCCCAAGCTACGTGGCATTGCTCCACAATCGAAACTCCGGCCTGCAGAGTGATTTTTTTCACCAATACCTCCGGTACCTGGGATGCCCCTCCAAAAATTCACATTCCGCCCCTGCTGGGCTATCTTATTCTTGACCTTACGAACTTCAACCGTTAAAGTTCAACAGAGAGCATTCCAGAAAAACGACGAATGAATCTGTCGATTCAGGTACTATGGTTTACCCCATCCTAGGACCCTTCTACCCCCAAAGGCTTTCTTTACTCCAATGACTTTCCAGTGGTGTCATCCTGCAAACTGAGATGTATGCAACCCTTCGACTGGAAGTCGCATGCGAAGCATGCATTGATCACTTCATCCCTCCCCGTTAGTCCAAACGGTCCAAAATGATAATCGAAATTTCCCACTTTTAACGCCATTTACGATCTCAGCCGTTCCCCCTTAGCCGCCATCTATTTGCTCGGCCAGCCATTCTCTACCTGATACACTTTGCCTCGCACCCCACCTGCTATCCAATAACTCCCCACTTGTCCACAATGTTTCCTTAACTTGTGCACTGCTCCACCACCCTTTTTAACTTCACACGCAACACCTGATGTCCATTCTAGGTTTTTCCTTGCCGTCGAAGACTGCGCAATGTTTGATCCAGCAGAGGGATACACCAAGACAAGCAGAATCCTCATAGTTTTGTTTATACTGCCATTCAGGATGGCCAAAAGCTTGATAGATGGTGTTCTGTGCGACGCCAAAATGACTAAGGGCAACTCTAAATTATTGTCAAATTTGGTAATACAAATGCAGAATTGCAGTACAGCATTTGAACATTTAGAAAATCAGTCAGATTTGGGTGTGAAGCACACACAGGAGTATATTATTGGTTGCTTCTCGACTGATTCACAGAGCCGATGTGCCAGGGAAGCCCACTGAATAAGTATTTCTGGGTCGGAGTCTGCTTTCGGTGGTTGGGAGAAGTTCATAGGTCGTCATTCCTGCATTTTTAACAGCCGATTTGGACAGATAGTACTCGAGGGTTGCCGGTCGGCGCGAACAGCGTCAACATCGGCTCAAACCGTAGGGAGAAATTGTCACCTAAACCATTCTTTGGCTAATGTGCAGCTCACTGCATTGGTTACCAGATAGTTCGACCTTTCTTCGGCCGAGTGTACCCGAACTGCGGTTATCCGCAGGAGGGAGTCGGCTCATGCAATGGGTGTTTGAGCTTTAGAGAGGAATTTGACCAGGACTAACGCGAGGTAATCATCATCTGTTACTACGTATCCCTCGAAACATTGAGGCTACTCATCCGGATTAACCTGGGGCTACCTGTTCGACAGAACATGAAGATTGCAAACCGGTAAGATTGAGCTTTGTGCCTGTCGGCATCGTGACACCTAAAGGACTGGAGAGGGTCATGGGATTTTTGGGCACGGGGTCGGATACTTCGTTGACTACACTGGAGCTTGTAGAAACATGTGAGCTATTCTGCGAGCCTCACTCTCTCACGAGCAGCAAGGATGTGGGGAGTCACGCTAATAATTCGATGAGGTTGATCCCGCAATTAACATCTTTATCTGATGGAGAGACCGTGGACATTTCGGAAGCCTTTGCAGCAAGCAGCTTTCAATGAAACCAGTCGACCCTGTTACATAAGTCACTAACAGATGGTCTCCTCCGAAAGACAAAGTCAGAAGAGGTATACAGCCCCTTGTCGAGATACTGACTGGGCGCCATTTGTAGGAGGCCGATTGGACGCTCAAACAGAGCGTAGGAAATGGGAGGGGTAATCAGCCTCACAAAAGATACTCAGCTGAACACTTCTCGGAACAATGACGACTCAGGTTCAACGATCGGCGTCAGTAAATTGCTCACCGGTTGTTGAAACGAGTGCCAATGTAAAACCCAGCTAGCATCTCGATATTGAATCTAACAGTTAATCTGGCAAACGGGAAGTTTGCTCAGAAAAAGATCAGTCGCTACTCGCAATGAAGAATTCAAAGACAAAACATCTAGACGGGCAATACAAAATTGTACGACCAAGCTACTACCATCAAATCATCCGTGGAGAAATCAAGAAGAGGCCGGAAAGCTCGTGGCATATCTCAGAATTAGACCTTATCGGGATCCAAGCAGACTTTCGAATATCAGCAGATCAAGCAACGCAATTTTGAATTGGCCGACGGGGCCGCAGGGTACTTTACCCGGATGGAACTAAATGGCCGGCGGAGAAACAAAAGGTATGGTTCGGACTAACTGCCCGTTCGTGATTCTTTCCCGAGGCGGCTATAATTTTTGCTAAGCCTAAGATAAAACTTAAAATTCATTCACAGAAATGAAGTGCACTTTATTTTGGAACTTTTTCCAATGTATTACTTGGATTAGAGGGCTCTAGTCCTGGGGCAACGACCTATCTACTCAGAGTTATGACATAAATTAAAACCGAAAAACCCAGTGGCAGTCCGCTGATGGTTGCAACTTTTAGGCTTCCCTTCTTAAATTACGCAGATCTAACCATTTTATCAATACCCGGATGAACATTTTCCCACCCTGGTTCTTAGAAATCCGCTGAGAAACGAAGACTGCGTTATCTGCTTCCAGCACCAGACAGGTCAACAGCAGAAGCATCTACACCGGATTTCGCCAAGGCAGCTGTTTGTCTGGGTTCAGCCGGTAAGATATAGTTAGCTACATTACGTACCTTTCACTTATATCTTGGACAACGCAGAACACGCGAATACTTCTACATTGGACAGACATATCGCTGCTTCGGAATTCAGAAGCGCGAATAATAATAGTAATAGTAATAATAGTATAGTTCGGAGAAGCCCGAAGCATGCCTTGATCATTTGGAAAGGCAATTGAAACAGACTGGATGTTATTCGTCCGTTGAACATCACGTGCAACACTTTGCTAACGGATTTACAAAGATGGTTGCTAGTGTTACGTTCACTTTTTCGGCCAAATACCCCGGGATCCACGGGCGATTCTTGGTACGTGTCGCACTTGCGAATCGCCTGTCGTTCTCGGTGGTTGCTGTGCGCATTTAGGCTTACAAGCTGCAGTACTCCGTGGAGCCGCTCATATGCTCCCGATCCCCACCTGCATCTCCGCTTAACCACATTTCGAGGGCTTGATTTGCTTCAAGGACTCCACAAAGCATCTGTGGCCTATGCAATTAAGTATCGTCAAACCTGCTGTCACATGTCCCTTTGTTTTTGGGGTTTTCTACGATGGCAGCAAACCATTGGAAGTGGTTGAATACGTGACGGACTTGAGTTCGAGAATAAGGCCAGTCATAAGTAATGGAATTCCTATTCCTGGAAGACCTACTAAAATTGACGTAAATATGCGGGCCGTAATGTGCGACGCCCCTGCCCGAGCTTTTATAAAGCAGACCAAATGACATACTTGGTACCACTTATGTGACAGATGTATTTGCGAAGGCGTTTTTATCGCTGGTCGTACTACATTTTCCGCTTTGTGCAGTCCCCTCAGCACGGACGATTTGAAGTGCTAAAAACACGTTTCCAACATGATTTACCACGTTTTTCGCTCGCTGGGGCGTTTCGTCTACTCTTCGGGAGAAATAGAAATGGTAACGCTGGTGATTCAGACCCGTAACTACATACAAAGGACATTAAAGTTTACAGACTGTCTTGCTCCTAGTGGACCGGCTTTTCACCCCACTTCGTGCGCCATAGCTACTCAAATCGACCTATTTTTCCTGGACTGCCGCAAAAATGTGCTCAGTTCCAGTCCCTTGTACAGTGTGCAAGGAAGTTGAAAAGACATTCACTGAGGTCTCACTTAGACAGTTCAGCTGAGGCTTATTAGCTTAAACCACATTACGAAGTTGTCCTGGCCTTTGGAGAAGAGCACCTATTCACAGGTTACGGATAGTTGTTTTTCACATGCCTTGTACACAAAAATGCTCTGAGGTACTCTGATGGGCGTTGGCTTTCTATCAGTTTCCATGTTCTTGTTGGTCCTAATAGTCTTCGTCTTACTCTCCTCGAAGCTGACTTACCACCAGAAAACCATTTCCGTTTCCTTCAGAAATACTTGCACGTGAATTTTACATAATTCTGCCTTTTCTCGACCATTTAGTTTTGCACTTTATGTCGCTGTCACTCGAAATTTGCATTTTTTCGACTTCTCTGTGCGAGTTTGTAAACAAAACTAGTTTAACCAGTTGTTGCAACGGTTTCCTGCCTCTGACAGGTAGTCAAAGCTTGAGCAGCAAAATGTTCTACTTCGGAATGTCAACAAGCTGATCTTGCGTCTGGGTGTTTTTGTCGGTCCTCTGATGAACATGTCAATTTCAAGTTGTGCAGCTGTGTTCGGAGTTGATTCTCTGTGGATTGCGCAAATGATGTCCGTGGCGGGCTTTCAGTAGCTGTTGAGATACACCTCCCGCAATCCAAAGAACGCCGAGCGTCCATCTATGGGTTTCAATGCGGTTCTTTATAAAACAGTCACAACTGTGACTTAGAAACAGTACAAACCTCAAGGGCAATCGCACCGTGAATTGCAGTCGGCTAAAGGCAAGCAAATCCAGGATAGCTCGAGGTCCGAGCTGTCAGGTCAACGAAGTGTTTATGGAAGATGTGGGCCAAAGATAATTGAACAAAATCAATGCAAGTAATAATCAGTGTACTAAGGTAAAGAACGCTCCCACGGCACAACAAAACGACCGCGACAAAGAGGACGGCGACGGCGGTTCAACACGAACACAGACGAACAGCGCCTCCGAACGTGCTGGATGCAGTGCTCTTCAGTGTTGTTGTGCGTAAACGATCCGCAAAGGCACATGAAGAATGGAAACTTGGTGGGCAGGTAACAACACTTACATTGGAGTGAATGGCAAAGGTGGTCTCTGTCAATGCTTTATATCAGTGGTCACTCAAGTTCGGTGTCGGATGTGTGGCTCAGCGAATGAGCAGGTGTGGCGCAGAATGTACAGTTCGGTTCAGTTTGCATTGGACAAATAATAGCCACGGCCAATCGGGGGTCCATAATTTCTATAATGATATGCACACTAGGTAGGCACCCGCCACTGCGCAGTTTGTTCCTTCGAATCCTCGCTGAAAATAGAAGGGAAATGTAAAACCCCATCGCACATCAATCGCCAGAGTCATCGTGCGTTGTGAGCGTTCTCTTATTCATTACCTGGCAAACGGAAGCGTTCAATAATTAAACACATCACATCCTCTCCTTAGTAGCTTGCCTAAAGTCAGCTGTCAGAGGCTATCTCATTCTGCTCACGATCTGGGGCCTCCTTGAATGCCTGGAAGGTCCCCAGTTCTACTACCTCTTCTTTCAGTCCATTCCAGTATTTAACCACCCTTTGCTAAAGAAGTGTGATCTAGCCATTAGCCCAGGCTGGACTTTCGCCAGCTTCTATGATCTCTTGTTCTTGAGTCTGTTGCCACAGGGGAAAGACTCGCCCGTCCAAGCCCGGAAAGGCCCTTGATTATTTTTAATGTCTCTGTCAGATCACTTCGCAGCCTCCTCCTTTCCGTAGAAAAACTTCTGAGGTCCTGGAGTCTATGTTGGTACATGTTGCTCATCTGACTTTCAGTCACGCTCGTTGCAATGCGCTGTACCTTCTCCAAACATCTGGTTTCCTTTTTGTATAAGGGCGACCATGTGTGAACACAGTTTTCTAAAAAGGCCCAGCTACAAACACGTACTCTGGCACGAAACCCCTTGGCTGCCTGAAAGGAAGTGCTGATGTCAACCTGAAGAGCTCACCGAGTGCCTTTTTTTACTGCTGCTTCAAACTGATCCGCAAGCTTGAGATCAGAAGTCGCCGCAATCCCAGGGCCATTCCACCCTGTTACCAGCCTTTATATAAATGGGTCCTGGTAGAGTATAACCGTCAGGTTTGTCGCTGTCAGTGACAACAAGAGGCCCTTCCCAGTATTGAGAGGTGAGTCCTACTTCTGTGCCCAGCCGCGAACGACGAGTACGTCTCCGCCCAGCCTCTTTCTCCCTCGAGCTCCCACCATTTTTACACCGTCCACGAAGAGGCTCGGTGACCGTAAGACTAAGGCTAAATCAATAATAAACAGATGAAGCAGAAGTGAGCCTTGTAAGGAAACCTGCGGTACTCCACTGGTGAAGTCTGCTTACTAAAAGTTCCTTTCACCTACTCTAGAGTAAAACTTTCTGCCGGTAAGGAAGTCCCTTAACCGTTCCTGAGCCTGTCCGCTTATACCTTATGACCTCAACTTCAGTAGTCGAAGCCTATGGTTTACCAAGTCAATTCTCTTACTAAAGTCAAGGCAACATACTTCTACCTGTTTACCTTTATCCACTCTTCGAGTGAATTTTTTCAGGGGGCTCAACTGATAGGTCAAGCGCAACCTTTTTTCAGAAATCCATGCTGAGCTGGGCAAAGCATAGAGTTCTTCAGTAGGTGCTCGCAGATTTGCACCCGGATGATCTCTAGCACTTTGCAAAGAATGCAGGTTAGGCTAACAGTTCTGTGGTTTCTCCTTTCAGAGCGGGGTTTCCATTTGTGTACGGCTATTACTACCGCTTTTATCCAGTCATGTGGCCACCTTCCACGGTCTAGGATGGCCTTTTGTAACCTGTGTACTGGAAAGGATAGGGTAGCAGCCAACGGCATATAACAGCAGGGTAGTTATCATCTGGCCAGGCAGACTAATAGATAACTGATCCTTCCAGGTATTTGCGTACGGTTTCCTCCGTGACATTTAGATCTGTTTTGCCCGTTGGAAGAGTCGCCCCTCAAGACTTATCTGCACGCCTTTATCTATTCTGTGTGCACTACTTAAATACCTACCCAAAGCGTCTGCCTCGCCTCGGTTGTCCGCTGCCACTACATGATCATGGGTCGTCAGTGGTCCTACTGCATCTTTCAACCAGCCCTTAGACTGTATATGGTTATGGTGCTTCTTCAGATGCTTTTTGACACACTGGGCCAACCTTACTTCCTGCATGCGCTTAGTGGCTCGCCGGAAGTCCACCGTCTCATTTCTATGCTTCGTATGTCGCTTCACAGCCTCGTGACTCCCTGGAGCCATGAAGAGAGCCCTACTACGGTTTCGACGCTCAATTGGCCTGCCCATTGCAGTCCTACACCAAACCGGCTGGCCTCCACCCCTTATACTCTTCAAGGGAGCAAAAGCCTTTCGTAGGGTAGGTAGAGATCCTTTAATCGCTTTCCAGCCTTCCTCCAAACCAGCGTTGCCCTCTGCGCTCCATATTAGATCGACCGCTGTATTTCGAAGCCCAGAAATATTCATATTTGCGAGGCTTTTGATCAACCTCGAGGATTCTTTGGGTTGCCGCATGAAAAGGGTGAATTTGCCACTGACTTGATCGCCATTACCCAACGGAGAGTGAACCTGGAGTTCCGCTACATCATACTCATTATTTGTTATCACTAGAACCAACTAGGATGAGGGTACAACAAGTGCTATACCTGGTGTTTTCACTAACGTGTTGGAACAGAGCATTCGAATGGAGCCGCCGTAGATACCCCTTTTCCTGGGTTCCCGGAGTGTACGCCTCGGCTACCCAGTCTACGTGTGGTGCAGTGCAGTCTCCTACCGTTGGGGTCATATTGGTGTCCTTAACTAGCGAGTGGAGAGGTTGATTGTTCCCATCCCGGTTTGATCCCGGGGCCCAATAAGCACAGACCACGGTTGACCTTCCGTTCGAGAGTGTGAGCTTAACCGTGAACAGTCATATATTTCGAGTACAAACCATGGTCTGGATCCCACATGGTTTGAGCCCGCCCCAATGAAAACTGCCGCCCCCCCCTATACAGTCATGCTCCCTGTCCTTTCCATACACAGCAAGCCAATTTCGTATTAATACCTGTACTTGTTCACCTTTAGAGAGCAATATTTCCGTAGCAGCGAGGACGGACGAACTTTGCTCCTCTGCGAATATGAAGAGCTCCAGTCACTTGTCTAATGTTACATGCGTTGGCGTATAGCACCGCTGCAGTCATCTCAGTGCCCACAATGTTTTTTGTTCACTGTTGGCTGGGCCTCGGGCGCGAAGCCCAAGATTGTGGCAGGTTTGTGCAGTGGTGTCCTCCACTGGAAAGCATGCCGCCCACTGGCCATCCGGGACTACTGAACACTGCCAACCTAACCCTATGGGCATTACCTTGACACCCAAGTTGCCGACGGTCGTGTCTTCTTCCCCTGGACGGCAATACCAATTTTCACATTTTAATATATCCTCAGTTACCACAAACCCCAACGGCTTGCATGGCTTACTTACCGCCGTCGGTGAAGTAACTTAACCGCTGGACAAGGCTTTCTGCTGTCCTCGGGAACCTTTCTTTGGCGCTCCTGCGGGCTTAGCCACATTTTTGCCTGTGGGCAAACCACCCGGCATTACTATATGTTTGTCAGGTGTGGCCTGACATCAGCCCTTAGTGACGTGGACTATCAGAGCCGCCTTGGCCCACTACACATCTCCGCGAAGCTTGTCCACAAGTTCGACCAGTATTGGTTGTGCGACATTCTTCCTCGTTTTCTTTAGCGAACATTTCCACGTCCCCACTCTACGAACCCTCTTGAGAGACACAGGACCTGGTGCACCTGCATGTCCTAGTATGTCACACCTCCTTCTCCAACTGATACCATTTCTTGTTTTTGATTCCCGGATGAGAGGTCCCTCCTGATTCAGCATCAGTGGCCTGCAGCTTGATGCCCTTCCCAGCCACAGTGTACTCCTCTGCAGGTCCCTCTGCCGGATTTCCCAGTCACGATATCCGGATTTATCTGCATTTACGATGGTGTCCGTCGCCTTTGTTATGTTTTTCCTTTCCTTACCTTGTTTCTTTTTAGGTTTCTGCGCCATTCACTCACTCGTGGTACTTTGCCGCACAGGAGTGGACACATCTGGTATGGAGAAACCGCCCACCTGGCATTTTAATGACCCCTAGGACTGCTCTCTCGGTCTTTCCTCGGGCTTCTGCATATGACCTCACTAAAGAACCGCATTGTCGCGAATCGCGCTCAGCTCCTCTGCAAGCTTCAAGAAGAAGTTGGACCTAACCCCTTTTTTACTGCCTTAGAGAGACTAGCCTTGCGGCCCCCTTGCAGAGACCATTCACCCATTCGACCTAGCAGTTCTCACAGTAAAGCGGACACACATAGTTGCCAATCCTAGAACAGCCTTCGTTGGAGCACTTACTGCACACGTAGCACTCAATACCTCCATCCACTAGCTTCCCACATCCGGCGGCCATACCGGGATACGTCTCACGTGTTATGATTTGTGCGCGATACCGGCGAGACAATGACCAGAGAAGAACGGTACTCTTCACGAAAAAGCCTACTGCTTATAAACACTCCAATATACGTTGTTAAGTGAAACAGGAGATCCCAAAACATTTTTAGGGGAATTAAAACAGAAAGATCATCCGGATAAAAGCCTACCTTGGGGTTACGCTAGTACGTACCGTGGTGCGAATTAACCTTTGTTATTCTGCGGTACACTTGAAAACTTGATTCTGCACAGGGCACTCCATAAATTCAGCCGACGAGGGACAAACAAGGTCGGGCGAAAAACACAAATTTAGAGGGAGAGTATGGGGGGCTGATCAATCCTGAGCTAGAAAATCGAGTTTGGTTTTTTCGATTACACTGACTGCTATGCAAACCTCCTTACAAGCAGCCGATGCAAAATTAGTAACTGCAGGCACCAATAGCAACCTAAAAATAGATAGGATGAGAATCATAACCCCATACTGAAGCAAAGACCGGAATTTTCGCTGAGGGCTTTCCAAGGCCGTGCGCAAGACATATTGAAAACCTTCTCGGATGTCCTACGTTCCCTGTGAATGTGACCATATTTGACAATACTTTGCTAAGCTCCCCCCGTGCACAACACTTGCACGTTTGTTTGTCTGTGTGAAAAATTTGAACTTGGCCCTGAACCGCTTCTGACTGTCGTGCTTGGAGTATGGGACCTCAAACATTTTGGTTTTTGCTATTTAGTCTATTCGGACGCATACGTGAGGTTTGTACATATTTTTAATTTTTAATTTTCAATTCAGTACCACGGAAACTGCGAACCAATCTTGTTCTGGTTTTGGAACTCAGGCGTATTGGTCACGCTTTGCTCGATTTGCTGCATTGTGACCCACACTGGGGTCAACAGTACCCCCATGCGCTAAGCCAGCTAACAATGAAAGCCCGGGGCAACGCGGATTTCGCAGGTGAGCCAAATAAAAAGCCATACGCTTCGTGGACGCCGTTGTTTATATACCCAGTGGTGGGCAGTATTTTATCAGTAGCATCACTAATCTCCCTCGTAGTCGTTTAGAATGAACTTTTTCAGCCTTTGATAGTTTCTACGCGCGAATGTTCGCCTACTACCATGAATGAGGCTTTAGGTTCCCAGTTTTTTTCACTTGTTTTTCTCTCGTAGGCGACAATTTTTCTTTCGGCAGAACGTCAACTTGCGACAGTGAGGTGGCCTTCCGTGATGTGTGGGGAGGAGAGTCCACTGCTGGACCCTTGCTTATTCGCACGTGATAACGCTGACAAGCCTTATTTTCACGAGCATTCCCGTCAAGTTTCCTGCTGGCTGGCACCCTATTGCGACGGACGAAGGAAAAACCTTTGTCCACAGCAGGACTGGGGCTGTTATCTAGCCCACGAGCATGCGCCGCTCGAATAAATTTTCCCTCATCCGCAACTCAAACTATGGAGCACTGGTCATCCACTTCCCATTTGCTATTGTTACCATTCCTTTGTTGATCTCGTGGCACCTTCTGCAAAGATGGCAAACAACAGTACAACTGATTATCTGGCTACGTCTCTGTCAGTCTTATAACAGGAGGTTGAGTAGGGACACTCGATTCATTTTGGAAATCATTATCTTTATCGCCAATCCACGCATGAATTCCGTTTTATCACTCCGAACCAAGCTTTTACTGGCTCTACTACATGTGACATACACAAGTGCAGGCCTTACTCAATCCTTTTCCGCTATGTACCCTTCCCAACAGGTTCGCATAAATATCTCCGTGATTCGCGACTTTGGTTCGATTTGTGATCGGATTTATCACCGCCTCCATATGCATTCGTGTCTTTGGCTCTGCTGGCCGAACCTTCAAGGGCGCCCCAGATCGTACGAGATAAGCGATCGCATATGGCTGCTGCTTTTGAGTTCTTTCACTAGAGGGTCTGGGACACCACCGGGGTCAATTTGAGGTTCATCAAAATTGGTATTTCTGTTTTCCGCGTGATAACCTGGTGAAAATTCAAGACGAGTCTGATGTGCAATGGGGTTTTAAGTTTCCCCCTTACCTTTACGGGGGAAGAGATGAAATACATTCGGAATTGCTGGGTGTCTAACCTTTGTGCATACCAAGAAAGGAAATTCTGGAATCTCTATTGGCCGTGGTCATCAGCTGTCAAGTGGTGCGTTTGTTTCCTCTCGATGAGCTTCGTGGTTTTCAGAACTTCACATGTTAAAGACACATGGCTCCTACCCCCCCCTACGCAAAGTTTTATGCGCACCGGTTTGTTCCTGAACAACGTCAAATTCCCCAACATGGATCCAATCACTTAACCGAAAAAGTCAGACGGGGTTACCTTCCTCCCTGTGAGACTAGTTTCTCATCCCTAAATCAGGAAGAGACGGTTCCCCGAGAGGCATTTTCAGTGAATGCACATGAGTTTGAAGCCCAGAAGTAGGCCGCAGAGGTGAACGAACCAAAGGTCGCTGTCCACGCCCTAAGGAAGAGGTACCAAACTGAGGAGCCTGGCTATCAAACTTCTTTCAGCACCCGGGCCGTCGATCAGCTGTTTAGAATATCTTACGAGCGAAGTTTCGGTGTCTCCAAGAAGTATGAGTAAATTGAGGAGTTCTTGAGGCGGATTTTACTTAAGAGTTGCTTCCTCCATTCGGATCACCCGTATGACACCCATGCCCAGGTACGTTCCCGCCTTCGGCCCCTTCCCCTTTTGAATATCTGTCCTCTCGGCAGGTAACCAAACGGGCCATCCGAGTACACGACATCCCGACGGCAGCGGGCTCCACAGTAGCTGCGAAACGAGTTGTTTCCCCGGCTGCAAAGTTGAGTCATGAAGTGAAATGTTTCAGAGGAGTATCCATCGACAAGGCTCTTCATCCAAGGCCGTGTATTTGGAAGGCTCAACTGGCAAACCCGCAGAAAGATGATCCCAAGCTCACCAGGCTGCCCGTTTTCCAGGTTAATTGCCTCGAAGATCAATCTCAGAGTCCTCTATCGGATGTTCCCGTAGTCAGTCCATGTCGCGTTATGGGAGGCGCCCGGGGCAGTAGACCTGGTTTACAGGATTCCTGAAGTCTACTAAAGGTATCCCAGACCCCACAGCTGGCAATCAGCCCGCATTACCGGATGATATTCTCCAATCCCTGAGCTTGAATACCAACCTCCAACCTCCCCTCCTTGAATGTTACCGGGGGGAGTTTAGAGCGACAGAAAGGAAAACCGATGCGATCATGTGAAACGGGATCATGAATAAGGAGATCCAAAGCACTGAACCCCGCAGCTTTCAAGAAGGACAGCCTATTATTTTTAGATATCGAGGTATGTAGGTCGTCTGCCTGATATACTGCCTCACAGGTTGCCAGATGTCAGAACCTATCAACTCCCTCAGCAACCTGCCTACCCCTCAGCCCCCAGCACCCACAGCTCCTGACTTTCCCAGGGCCTCCGGTCCATCTCCAATTCTCCCCCTTTCCTTCTCTTCAAAATCAAAGTAACTCGTCTCCAGAAATTTTGAAACAACTCTAACAACTGCTTAACTCCGTCTACGGCAATAGCATGGGTCCGCTCAATAAGACCCCGGAGCTTCCGAAGCTGGCGGTGGATGAGGAGTCTCAAGTCATAGCCCTCACAGAAACCTAGCTCCCCCTTGCCACCACTTATGCCGAAATACTCATTCCGGGGTACTCGTTAATTAGGCAGGACGCCAGCAGAAGTCTTGGCGGTGGGCTTGTCACAAGCTACGATAACTCTGTCTCACCTTGTGCCTACTAAATACCCCTACCTCATATACTGCTTATCTGTTGGTTGTCTTTACCCTCTCCCGGATGGACACCCTGCTGCGAAGTGTGGTCCGCCATCCACCCACATGCAGTCCTGACGGTAACCTTGGACTCGTGGACTTATTAGCCCCCTGAAGTGCTTCACCGGTCCGCTGATCACTGGTGACCTCACCCCACCCAGTACTGACCGGCAACGAGCTTATGTATTGATCTATTGATGGTTGGCAGATTTTCATAATGTTTTGAGGTGATCCAAATGTGAAAAGTCTTTGGCCCCGGCGGGATTCGAACCCACGCATGGTCACCACCCTCGCTTTAGTACCGCGAGTGCTCTACCAGCTGAGCTACGAGGCCACGCCTCAACCTCAAAACGAGCTTATGCCCCTGATGCCGCCTTTGGTTAACCCCTTTCCGGATCTGGTTCTCAAGAGCCGCCACGTACAGAACATAGAAGATCCAACCAGATATCGCGTGGGACACTCCGTTTAATGGGTTTGATCGTCACCAATGAATAGTTTCAAATAGATGTGATACACTTCTTGCTGCCTCTTGTGAAAGGTGGTCGAGCTTTCGTTGTGTTCGATGGTAGTGTTGATTGACCCCCGTTTTTTCAGAAACCAAAATTTTGAGATCCCTAAAAAACCGTTTCTGATCAAGACTGCATCTTTTCGCCCCCAGCTGAACTCAGCTAGCCTAGGCAACTCCGCTGAGGAGGTGGCGGAATATCACAGACATTTGATTTCCCTGGATGATAGGCTACCCTTCCCCGGAATCGTTCACTCGCAGACCAGTAAAGGGCCCCTCCTCCTGCCCGTCAGATGCATTCCAGATAAGCTTGCGCACCTCTTGGCTAGACAGAAAGCCATAGGTTACTCTTGCGGTTTCTAAAGCAATGTTCTCGATGTCTTTCACGGTCTGGCTGAAACCCGCGATGATGGCTAGCTTCCACACGCTGAACTGGTTGGTTTCGCTTAGGCTTTCGACAAGGTAGCACAAGCCCATCTTTACGAGCCGCGAAAATACGGAACAATAGTCCCAGGGTCGGACATCTGACTCTGCCCCCTAACCGACCACGCCTTGAAAGCTAAGGTAGGGAACGTTCCGTCTCAACCTTTCACAGTAACAGCTGGTGTCCAGCAAGGATCCTCTCCAGCTGACGTCGCCATGTATGCGGACGGAGTTACCCACTGTTCTTCCAGCTTTGAGTGCTTGCAAGCTGCGGCTGAAGAAAGGAAACGCCAGTCCGAGGACTGCAACATCCCAGCTAATGACGGCAAAAGCTTGAGCATGCAGTTTGTCAGAGAGGTCAAAATGCCAAAAGTTGACCGACACCAGGTCCTTGGTTTCCTATGAGACTGCGAACTATTCTTCTGCTATCTTCAAAAGCTTGCTAGCAATGCCACCTTTGAGTCATAAATATGATTCGAGGGTTCTTTCGGCGCTTCCCGATGGGTGACTCTTTCATAGTTTCCGGCACATACATGCGTTCGCTGCTTAAGTACGGAAGTTAGATAGTGCCCGAAGTCATGAGACTCTAGGATAGGTTTACAGGGCTTCCGTTATTCAACGAATAATCTTTATCCCTTTGACCTGGGACCTGTTTTTACGTTGCAAACTTCTGAATCAGGTAGTAAAGCCTGTTCTTCCTCCGTCTCTCTGCACTTATCTCTCCGTGGTCACAGCAGAAAGCTCTTAAACCGGGACCGCGTACCTCTTCACGAATTACTTTTCTCAACTACAGGGTTATTACGCTGCGGAAAGGTCTTCTGCAAGATATTACTCTTCCGCAGAACAAAGCCTTCTACAAGTAAAAGCCAGACCACAGCCTTACCCCAGAGAGCCTGATGCGGGTCGCATGGCCGCTTGCAGAGCACGCGACTTAAAATTCCAGGTGTTCAAAGTTCGGCTAAATTTCCGGACTAGTCTGCGGTAACCAATCTAAGCAGGCTGTTGCAAAGCTGAGCACTCACCCGGTGCTCAGCGGTCTGTCTTCCTGATCACCGACAATACAAGAGGCAAGAGGCGATCACGACCAGCTCTCTGGATCTTTCCGTGTCCTTCGGTGGTCTAACCTCCGGCTCACTGACCATACCAGATGCAAGACAATGTCACGATCTGAAATTCGAATCCCCTCTTTTCCCGTCACCTAAATATCCAGTGACCGATTTTCCAGCTTATCCGTGGCACTCAAAAAACAAAATGATCGCAAGATCCGGAAAAATTCTGGCTTCGGCTTCGAATCCGTTTACTACATCAGGCTCTCAAGTCCTTAGGGCTTCAAGACCATCTTAGTCTCCCCCAGGAATTTCTTGTCCAGGAACAAAAGCAAGGGTGAAGTAGATATCTGATTTGCATTTTTGTTCCTCTATATATCTACAAACTTCTCACCCCTATCCTTGTTATGGCACCGTCCATAGTGGGATACTGCTTCATATCTGATCTGGTTCAGTGTCAGGCCGCCCAAACGGAAGAGCTTTGAGCTCAGAGAGATTCTACGACGGGTGAAATAAGCAGGATACAGGCAAGCTCGGAAATAGCACTAGGGAGCAACAGAAATATAGTTCTAAAGGGTCCAAGCAAGCCGTTTTATAGGGAGATACACCAGGAGACCCAGGATCAGCGACAGTGGGTTATGGACCTGCTAAGACAAGTTGGGGTACCATCCTCCGTCCTTGTTTGGAGGTATTACGCCTGGGGAGATGGACGCTAAAAGGTGACGAACAATCACCTGGCAGGGGCTAAACTGGTGGAGTTCGCGAACCCCGAATATCTAGACGCGTAGTCGCCGCGGCGGACAGAAGCATTGTGAATTCCAGGGGAGGTATTAGATGGCGAAGATGATGGCTTGGGATACCAAGTGCAAGGCGGAAGAAGTGCGGGAGATTATACGAAGCTGCTTACTACGTGTGACGAATGAAGTAGCTCCTTTGCGCAGGTTCCGGAGAAGAGACTCACCACCGTGGTTGAAAAGCCGTATCACCAGGGCATTGAGGCGCACACAACAAGCATGGCGGGGGGTTCAGGAAAGTGGTGGACATGGCGGCTTTGCCTGCTACGAAAGAATAAACAGGAAGTTAGTGGATCAACAGAGGTCTAAGAAACTAACATACGAACTGGGGATCGCCAAGGTAACGAAATAACAACAAAAGTGGTCTACCACTACCCCCAGGTCAAAGAGGTGACGAGGGTTTCAGTGAGAGGAATAAGGATTGGGAAGGGAAGACCAGCTATGGACAACAAGCAAAAGGCAGATGCTCTTAGGAAGTACTTCAAGGAGGTCCACAGGGTGGACCAAGGTGGTCCACCTGCTCCTCTAGAAAGGCCCTGGCCTAGGCAGATGGGGGACTTTGAGGTTACACCGGAAGATATTTTACTGGTCTTAAAAGCAATTGGTCAGGGGATATCGCAGGACCAGACGGCTTTCTCCTCGCAATCCTGAAACGGCTGGCCCGGATACTGGCAGGCCTTTTGGCCGGGTCGTTCATCGAACCTCTCAGGTAGGAACGATTGCCTGTCGAATGGAAAACGCTGGAAACCACTACAATACGCAAAGATGGTGCAAGGGGTTACGGAGGACCATCGCCCTGTTAGCCTACTCCAGGTAGTCCTAAGAGTAACGGACAGAGTAATTGGGAAGTTACTGGTGAGGCCCCTGGAGATGAATAACCTAGCTGCAGCAGGAAAGCATGGGTTCACAAGACGAAAGTCCCGCGCAAGCAGCCTCCTGGGACTTCTTGACGAGGTAACTGGGAGACAAGAGCAAGAAGGAGGAGCTGAGATGTGTTATATTGACTTTCGCAAAGAGTCTGTTAGCGTGAACCGCAGGCTGTTGCTGCATAAGCTAGGTGGATTGGATGTGGCTGTGGAGGTAATGGACTGATCAGAAGCCCGCCTGTGCGACGGAGGGTTCTACGTCAAGGCTAAGGACGCTAAGTGCGCAATGGCGAAGGTTACCAGCGAGGTTCTGCAAGGATCGGTTCTGGTACCACTGCTTTTTCTGGTATGTGGGCAATCTACCGAGTGCCCTTAGATCCCCAACTTCTTGTTCGCAGAGGACGTTAAAATTGTCGGATCTCCGGAATCCACCCACATTCAAGATGACCTGGATGTCATACATAACTGGACAGTAGCCTGGGAGCTAGCCTTGAAAACTGGGAAATGTACTCGCCTGTTGGAAGGTGGGTCCGGGGGACCCGCTACCTGAACCTGGACAACCCAGGACCAATGGCCCAAAAGGCAAGGACCCGAGACTTGGAGATAATTGTAGCAAGCAACAATAAGCCGTTGGCGCAGTGTCTGTCAGCGACCAAACTGAAAAACACAGTGACTTCAAGGGACCAAAGTATTACGCCAACTTTTTACGTCGCACTGGTGAGACTCTACCTAGAGTAAGTAGTTCAGGCATGGGCTCCACAGTTAGTTAGGGGTAGCCACACTAGGTAGGGTCCAAAGGAGGATCACGAGAACCGCTTCCGGCCCAGTGGGACTAGGGTACTAGCATAGATTGACACCGCTGGATTTGTACTCCCTCAAGAGTAGGCGCTCGAGGGGGGACCTGATAGAATCAATAAAGGAACAAAACGGCTGTCAAGAAAGAACCAGCCACAGTTAGCCCGTGACAGAAAGCGAATCCTTGGAGGGCATAAACTGAAGCCAGTTAAGCCAAGGGCCAAGAAGAATATCGGGGCTCAGTTCTTCTCTTACAGAGTGATAAACGACTGAATTAAACTGTCTGCAGGTGTTGCCGTTGCAGATACCGTCATCAGTTTTGAAAAGAAGTTTGGCCTAGGGTGGACACCAACATTTCCGGAATGCAAGCGAGAAAGCCACCGGCCCGAATTTTCTTCTCCACTCGTTCTTCTTCTTCTTGATGTTATTATGGTTGTTTTTCCTTTTATTTATTTGCTTATTCTTTCACTTCTCATTGGTCTTCCTCCGGACCACCTTGATGCTTTTTTGACCAGCTAATCATCCCTTTTACAGGAGATCTGATAACTGATTGACTAACTTCTGCAGGCCGAGTGAACTTCCTGGTTATGAAGGCTTAAACCTGTCGAAAAGTAGCTTTACTCGCCCTTTCCGAAGGTGACTCGACTATTGTCTTGAAGTCTTGAGGTCTTGAAGTACTACACGGGTTTAAGGCTCCGAGCGCAGTTGTCCCGGTTCTCGAAGAAATCTTTGATCTTCTGTCAGATTCACCGAGCTGAAACGAGAGTAAAAAGAAGCGGAGGGGAGGGGCGGGGACAGCAACAAAAAAAACACATAGCTTCATGTAGCGACCCACTTTGGACAGCGCCTTAAGCGGAGTGGGGGTGCCACATTCATGAACATACGGGGGAATGGAAATGCAATAAAAGACATATATTTCACTTTTTGTGGACCAGGAATTACTGGGAGAAACCCAAAAAGAGTTCAAACTTTTTCTTGAAGATAATCTTGTTCTGTGAGTGGACAACATCTTCCGGAAGCGCGTTCCACAGAGTAATAACCCTATAGCTAAACTTGTTAATTTTTGGTGAAGTGAGTGGCCTCGGTTCAAAAACCTTTTTGCTGTGACCACGGAGAGAAGGGGATGGACAGACGGAGAAGAAGCAATCGCTTTGACCTGATTCCAAAAAGAAAAACATCAAAAACTGATCGCCTCTCACGCCTCTTTAGTCAAGGGGATAGAGATCGAGGAATGAGAGGCGAACGGGATAAGGTAGATGGGGCAGACCCCATACAGCTTTAGTGGAGACCCTCTGAACTGTTCTGGGATCTCGCGGTCTCGGACAAGACCAGGGTGCACTATATGACTACCATACTCCAGCAGAGGTCTGATATACGTGCCGAAAATTATGGGGAAATCATCCCTAGAGACGCGCGGGAATGACCTTCGAACAATATTTAGGGCTCGAACGGCAGACCTGCTCGTAATTTGATGATGATGAGAGAACAGCAAGTTACAACCCTAGGCAATGTGGTTGCTCCGTTAGTGGGAAACGTGTGATCAGTCTCTCTGCCGAAAGACATGCTCACGCATTTGTCATCACTAACTGGGAGGTTCCAATCCTGGGATCAGCGTTTTGTTTCATCGACTGCAATTTGCGGGTTTTCAACGGTTGAACTCCAGAGGGTTACATCATCTATGTACATGGCAATGTTCGCAGGAAGGGCTGTCGGAAGATCGTTTACGTAGATCAAAAAAAGTAGAGAACCTAAGGCCGACGCTTGGGGGGCCCCAGTTGTTAATGAGATGGGTTGAGACAAAACTTTCCCCACCTTAACCACAAAGGTGCGGTCGGTAAGGAAGCTGCTTAAGGTGACCAACATGGGGCCTGCAATCCCTTGTGTTTGCAGCTTATAAAGAAGAGGGGCATGGGGGACCCTGTCGAAGGCCTTAGCAAAATCGATGAATACAGCGTGTGAGAGCTGGCCATCATTGTAGGCTTTCGTCAGATTGTCCACGACAGTAAGCATGTTGGTGATGCATGATCTGCCAGGGAGAAACCCATGTCGGGAAGGGGATAGGATCCTATTTCTATGCAGACGGGAAGGAACCGCACTCTTAAGAATTCGCTCTAAAACTTTGCTGGTGATTCTAGTTAGACTTATGGGTTTGTAACTAGAAGCATGATTTCTGCTACCCTTCTTATAGATGGGTGCGATCATTGCTTTTTTCCAGTTACGGGGGAAAACTCCATCGTCAACACATCACTGAAAAAGAGAGGCATAAGGAGCAGCTAATGTGTCCGCGGTTTCCTTGATCACGCGGGGGTGGATTAAATCAGGACCCATGGAGCAGCGTTGGCTGAGCCGTCGGAAACCTTGTGCGGCTGCACCAATGGGAATAATGACGTGGTTAAGTGAAGTGACCAGAGATATCGGGTGCATGGTAGGGTGGGATGATATTGGAAAGGAGCTACAAACTGTAAGAAGGTAGGAGCTGAAGGCCTGGGCTACTTGGCTAGGGGAAGTGACTGGAGATCTGGCACCATCTTTGAGAGCTAGTGGCGCCGGAGCTGTGCCCCTTAGACGGCGCATGTACTGAAGGAAAGATGCCTTATTGGTCCGTGGTCGATCAAGTACAGATCGCTGGACTGCATTCTGATGGGACCCAATCTTGTCTTTGCATATGCTGCGTATAATCCTGAATTCTTCTGCATCGCGGCCAAGGCCTGTGGCTTTATATATAGCAAAGATGCTTGCGCGTTAGCCCAAGATGCGCCTAATGGGGCAAATGAAGGCCGCCTACCGGTCTGTGGAAGACGAATTCTGGGGACAAATAGCCTATCAGCCAAGGAGTTCTACTCTCTGAGATTCTCCGCCATTCCATCAGCGGAGTTACCTGGGTTAGATGAATTTAGCTTGAAGCGAATAAATGCGCAGACTTGGTCTAAATTGGTCCTCTTGAGTGATCTCAGAATTTTGATTCCTGAGGGTAGAGGAGGCTACTTGACAGTATGATTGAACCCAGTGAGAATGCGATCACTTTTTCAGAGAGGTTGCAGGCAGTGCATCACGTCTACTTGGAACCATTCATTGGTGATGACCAGGTCTATTAGGGACTGGGCGTGGCCTGTGCGATATCTAGTCGGATCTTTTACGTTTTGCACCCAAGAGTTCTTGAGTATGAGATCCAGGAGGGGTTTGCCAAAGGTGATATCAGGTACGTCAGCTCTTTGCAAGTCGATGCTGGATGAGTTGCAATCACCAGTGACTAACAGATCGGTGAAGTCTGCGTAGCTTTTCACTGAGCCTAATAAGTCTATGAGACCTAGGCTACCGGTTGAATTGCATGCGGGAGGACGATAGACTACACCAAGCGGTATGGTACCTGTCTTGGAGAGGGTAAGCACAACCCACAGACAATCAATACATGAAAATGTAGTGGTTGTCAATAAGGTGGGTGGAGGGATAGAATTATCGTGGTATATGATAACCCCGCCGGCACGACCCCTGCTGGAGTCCTGCCTTAGAGCGAAGTATCCCAGAATGGATATTTCGGCGCCAAGTATATCAGGGGTGAGCCAGGTTTCTGTGAGGGCTATGATCTGAGGCTCCTTATCCACTGCAAGCTGCTGAATCTCCGGGGGCCTATTCAGCACACTTAGGCGATTGGTGTAAAAATAATTGACCACGTGCTCGGTAGTTGTTCACTTCAGTTCAGTTCAATTTGCACAAGACAGACAATGGCCACGGCCAATCGAGCGTCCGGAATTCCTTCGATGGTGTGGACTCCAGTTATGCACCCACCACTGCCGATTGTGTTTCGTCGAATCCCCGCTAAAAATTGAGGTAAAAACTGAAAACTTTGTCGCACATCAAATGCGAGGGACATTATGCATCGTGAGCGTTCACTGAGACAGTATGCTCTGAGCGAAAAAGTCGATATAAACCATACTCCCGAAGGTCCACAGTGCTACCCATCATCCATCTAGTTGACCTACTCAAGGTTCACTACGAGGAAATATCTCATACCACTTGCTATCTAGGGCACCTTTGAAGGATTGGATGGTCTACAGATCTATCATTCCACCATGCAGACCGTTCCAGCGGTTCACTACCCTGTGGCTGAAGAAGTGCGATCTAGCCATCAACCTAGCTCGGGCTTCTATCAGCTGCTTTTCATGTCCCCTTGTTCTGGAATCTACAGTCACCTGGAATAGACTATCTGGTCTGGGGCCAGAAAAGCCCTTCATTACCTTAAACGTTTCTATGAGATCCCCTCGACTTCTCCTCCGTTCCAACGAGAAAAGATTCAGGTCACAGAGTCTCTGCTCATACTTCTTACTTTTCTGACCTTCAACCATTTGCAAGGCGAGACGCTGGACTTTCTCTAGGCAGGCGGCGCCCTTTTGGTAGGATGGTGACCAAGCCTGCAAGCTACCTTCTAAATGAGGTCGTACTATAGCCATGTAAATAGGTACGAATACCTCCGGCTGCCGGCGAGAAAAAGCTGATCGCCAGAGACAACCGATTTTAGGTTTGTGGAGGGGGAAAGAGGTAGAGTTAGGGGTGGAAAGGAGGTCCTGGGGGAACTGGGGGCTGAAGATATTGGGGGGCTAGAGAGTAAGCAGACTGTTGGGGGAATGGTGAGTTTTGACGTTTAGTAACCTGGGAGGCATCATACCAAGTGGACGGTCCGCACCTTTCAGTCTCCGAAAAGGGTGGGCCGCTTTTTGTGGTTTACATTTGTGCGTACTGCGTGATTCACAGCTCTGAGTTTTCTTGTTGGTGATCCTGTTTTGCACGACCTCACCAGATATCTTCTCTTTTGCGCTAATCTCCTCACTGCAGCGTTCAGCAGAAGCCAGTTGCACTTTTGTGTCCGGGCTCAAGGATGGGTGAGTCTCGTCCGTTAATACAGTCTTACTAGCAATGTTGGGGTCTGGGATACTTTTTGTAGGCTTCTGATGTTTAGTAGCACTAGGTCTACTACTGGGGATACTTTCCGCGACGGGAGATGGGGTGAGTAGGGAAGCAGCGCATGGTGGGCATGGAACTCAATCCTCAAGGTGAGTTGCCTGCATGAGAGGCAGCACTCTGAGCTTGGGATCGGTTTTTTGTGGGGTCGCTGGCTTACTTTTCTCACTGCGGAGCCTTAGATGAACTGGTTTGTCGATGGTTACTCCCTTCGGCCCTTTTACTTCCTCCTCGAGCTTTGCGGCTGAGAAGGCAACTCGTTTGGCTGCCTCTGTGGAGCTTATTTCAATTAGAGTGCCGTGTACCCCGTTGGTGCGTTTGGTTATCAGCCAAGTGGACATACGTTTAGGTGGGAAAAGGAGCTTAAGGCTGTTAAACACCTGGACACAGGTATCATGAGGGTGATACGAGTTGAGAAAGCGACTCCAGAGGATGACTCGATTAGAGCATTTCTCTGTGTCTTGCAAAATCTTGGCAATATCAGGAATTTGCTGCTCAGATGTTCTACACACCTGATCGGCTGCCTGGGACACTGGGAGGGATTTGATAACCAAGCTCCTCAGGCTGGTCAACTCATCCTTAGGGGTACGGACAGTGGCCTTCAGCTCAACTTTCTCTGCAGCCTGAGTTTGGACTGCACATTTTAGTGCATCCGTTGCCAGCTGATTGTGAAGGACCGTTTCGTCCGGATTGAGGAACGAGACATTGGCTACAGAAGGGGAATCACATTGTCTCATGGGGAAAGTAGCCTCGACTGATGAAGTGGTTATATCAATGGTGGGGGAAGTTGGCGTTATTCAAGATCGAATCAGTACAGATAAAGATCGACTTAAATAGGGGGGGGGGACGATGTGTGTGCCCTAAAAATTTCAAGAACGGCTACACCCACCGAGGTAGACAACCGCATCGCTGATATACCGCAGTTCAGTTCACTTGAATTTCCATCCGCCGACAGATTCCAAGAAATCGAAGCCACGTGAGACGAGGGGCTCACAGAGCAAAAAACTGGCCTACATTTGGCGTCGGCTGCCAGTCCTGTGCTCTGAATCGGACCACAATCTGGACGCGTGGCTTGCCGTCGGGCATGATTTAGTTTTTCTCATTGCTTCATTCATTTTTATGGGTTTCTTCCAGGAAAGAAAACTTTCAGCAATATATAAATAAATAGATCACAAGCATACGCACGGGAGAAATGCCACAGAAGCACGATGGGAGAGCAGAGTGCCGGTCTGCAACGATGGCAAATTGGCCCTTGTAGCAAGAGCGTTGCAAAGCCACTCCGAAACCGATCGGTTTTCGGCTGGTTTTTGGCCCGTCTTCGATCGGTTTTTACTACTGAGCCGATCGGTTTTCGGTCAGCTTGTTTAGTAGCCATTCTGCACGGATCAACATTGATTCATTCGAAGGAAATTGACGACCGAAGTAATGTGCTATGCTTAGTTGGTGTAGTATTTAAATGTATTGGTTTTGTTCATCGGAATGTCCTGAAAACATCGGTATAGATCGCCCTATTTTATTCCCTCGAAATGGGTAAAATAAGGACAATTATCGGAAAATCATAAATTAGATAGAAATGGACATCGTAACACGTAACTTTTGTTAGTGAAAGAAACTAACGAAGCTTATCACGTACTTCAAACGATTGGCACAAACCACTCGGGAACCGTCCAGAAACCGGTCTCTCTTACCACAGTTTTTACATACGGAATCCTGTGGTGGACACCTAAATCGAGAATGGCGGGCAAGCCCACAGAAGTAGCACTTGGAATTTGAGACTGAAGCTGTATATTGTTCTTGTTTTTCAGGAGAGTGTGGATTTGAACTTATCCGGCTGGAATCTTTTACACAGGCGTTCAGTGGAGAATTTGTTTTATGCAACTGATAATTTGATAATGTCTGATGAAAGATCTTAGTCAAAAGCGACCTGTACGCTAGGGCTCGTTCTCCAGGAGTTGTTGACGGATAGTAACTGATTGTAAACCATCTATAAAGGCATCTCATATAGCGTAATCCATGTGTGTTGCGACAGTAACAGCCTTGAAGTTGCAGTCTCTGGTCGGAGACTTCAGCCTTTACATATACTCACCCAGACTTTGACTTGTTTCCTGTTTGCAAGTAGCAAGAACATGCCCAGAGTAGATTTTGTTCCTCGGTTTCACATATGTGACTTTGAGGGTCTTGATGATGGAGTGGAAAGTAGTGCAATCAACTATGTAGTCATAAACCGAGGGAGATATATAGTTGATCAGAGTGCCAAGTTTGTTACGCTGTAGATTATCGATGGAGGTCAGACAGCTAGAGACTGTTTTATACCGTGGAACCCATTGTTTGGCGTAGTTAGGCAAGCCAGGGTCAGCGTTGAATCGTTCAGGACTCAGGATGCGATCCATTAATTAAATTTGTCGAATAAATTGTTATAGTACGCTACTGAACCGTAGCGTCCGGGAGGAAGTAACAAGTAGGAGGTCTAGATTTAAGGCTTTATTCGACAAATGCGACATGAGAGCTGAAATTCATAGAGAGCATGTGGTTAATTTATGCTATGGAAAGGGCTCATTAAATGCACAACTGATGAGACAAGGAGTAATAGATCACAATCATCAAGAAAATTCGTGGTTCAGTTCTAGCTGCAAGGGGATTACAGAGAGAAAATGCAGGTTTAGAACCAGAAAATGGAATTTCGACGCATCTTTGTAGTGGAAAATCTTGACCAAGCACAACATCGGTGCATAAATCAGGAAGAACGGAAAGTGTAATACGTTCTCTTTGAATTGAATAGGTACAGATAAATGACCGTGAGTAAAACTTGATAAGTGAGTGTGATGTAGATTCTTTGTTGTGATGCGGCGACGTACTTATTGACAGTCTGAAATATAGGTCTCTGAACTGCTGGTGTCAATAAGTGCATTTAAAGTGATCCAGTTCACGGTGATACAGATGGCAGCATTTGAGAGGCGATGTGAAGTGACTGCAACAATGATGGGACAAAGTACGGAATCCGTAAGTGTTCGATCATCGATGCCTGAGGAGTATCTCGCGAGTTTAGTGGCAACAGCAAATAAGTGATTCCGCAGTTCGAACGCGCATCTACGGAACCGGGCGTGTCGCGTACCCATGTAGTGCTGCCATATAATTCCATCGACTTCGTTGGCTAGGATATGCTACGTATGCCACCTCATCGACTTCCACGTCGGGCTCTATTCGCCGAGCCTAAGATTGGCTGGAAATGGCAACGCGGAGGCCAAGCCATGACGTGCCACCGGTCTGTCAAAGTTTTGACGTCGAGACTTGTTTCTATCGGCTTCTCACACTTACATGGTTAGGGACCTTGAGATATACTACACAGCTGGTTCGAAACTTTGTCGGATATGGCCCAGTGTCGTTTATTTTATGACAGTTTGTGTTCGAACTCCTGAGGAACTTCCCCTTTGATTCTTCACTTTTATTTTGCTGTTTCCTCTTTTTGCATTGCACCACAACTCTGTACATTGTACCGGGTTATCAATGAATATTTTATATATATATATATATATATATATATATATATATATATATATATAATGACGCAATGTATCTGGAAGGTGAGTACTTACCGACGTTGCAAGCTCGACTGACCCGTTAGAAATGACCGTTTTTCTTACAACCTTTGCATAAAGCTTCTTTTTCTGGACATTTAAAGTAGCAGGAAAAATTACCAACAAATGGATTTCCAGAAACCAAATTCTTCGTAGTTAGAGCATGACGCCCGTGGATTAACGCGGTATGACATCGATTGCTTCCCTTCAAGCTCGATTCATCTGATTGGTTTGTAGGCACATATGAGATTAAGTTTTTTCTCTTCCAACAGTCGTTGCCCGATTTGATGAGAGGTTGGCCCACGGATGAATAATTCTCGAATGAATTCGTTGCGATATTCTTCAGTGGGTACTGCTTTAAAATCACAATCGACAGAAATAGATTTTAGTTTCTGGGAGAATTTGTCTGTGTCCCTGTCTGGTTATATATTTATATATTTATGTTCTAAAAAACCGTGGTGTCGGTATCGTAGTCTGTGCAACTGGCTGTCCCTGTTCACTGACTGAGTGACAGTTTGTGGAAGTAGCGAGTTTATCGACATTCAGAGAGCTAACAGAAGCCAGGAAATAAATGAACGTTTTTCTCCACTATATACATTTTTCTGCAGCATCCGGCAAGTGGGTATCTGCGTCTAACCGGTCTGGTCGTAGGATGCGTTCCATATTATGCAAGTCCATCACGACGAGACTGCACCTTGACGTGGTGTGATGGCTTGGGTGCCTCCATGATCCAAAGGACGATGCAGGATGACTTACTTAAGTCGGAGACGCAATCATGCCTAACAAGTCAGTGGGTAGAGGCCAGACGAGGTCCGGTCTCAGAACTAGTTGATGGGCAACATCTGGTTCTATTCACTGCCCCTGGAGAGGACACTCCGGCGAATAAACATCAAGAGAAACAGTTTACCGGTCTAAAGACATCCACTAGATAGACGTTGAAGTGGAATACCTGGGGTTTCTCTCGACGGTGGGAGAAGTAATCGCACTTCATTGGGCAGCTATCGCCCACCTAAGTTGGGCAGCCCCCGGCTCAAAGGATGCTGCCCCGCCCAGTTTCCGCTTGCTCGATTGGGTGCATAGGGTTGAAGACAATCCGAAAAGCTGATCGATAATAAAACACCAGCGACGGCAAGACAGAACGTATGCAGCAATCGGTTCTCACGTGACAGACCAGAAGAAGTTCGTTCACGGGTTCTTCAGTCAAGTTCCCATGCTGGGTTTACGCCCCACTTCATTGTTGGTCAGACTTTTGAGCCAAAGGCTCCGATTGGGGTTCCCAAAGGAAAACCCCTTCTGCGGTGTGGAAATCCGCAAAGTATGACTCGCCCAGAAACATCCAGTACCTTTCCTTCAAAGGGCCCTACCAGTTTTCCCTCTTAATCGATGCAAAACGCCACGGGTAATTGTGGCTCTGATGAAAGCGGTAGTTCAGGAGTCAAGTATAAATCGAATGCACTTTTTTACCCTGAATTTTCACTTCATTTGGCTGCCTTCAACGTTCGCACACTATGTCAGATAGGGCAACAGGTTGCTGTCGTTAAAACTCCTGACATTTTAAGAATAGATGTGTGCTGCGTCTCCGAAACAAGCATGCAAGACTCCACTTCTGTGATAACTCTTTGCACCCCAGATACAACCTCAGTCTCTCACTTACTGTTCGCGTGTCGAGTGATTCGGTATCTAGTGCTCGTGGTCAGGCTGACCTTGGGATTACCTTGAGCATGAGAGCTGAGCGTGCATTGTTAGACTGGATTCCAGTCAGCAGTCGTTTGTGTGCAGTTCGGTTGGACAGTTCTGTGCATGTCAACAACAGCAAACTGCAGCACCGATGCTTGTTCGTCGTGCACCGACTGACTACAGTTCTTCTGAGACCAAGGACGAATTCTACGAGGATCTGTCTCAGCTGATTCGAAGCGCACGTTCAACGAACGTAGTGGTCATTGCTGGGGATTTTAACGTCCAAGTTGGCTGGTCGGAAGATTCCGAAAGATTCATCGAAGCCCCATTTGCTATCCCAGCCGATCGTATCAATAACGGCGATCGTCTGATCCAACTGTGCTCTGACCACAGATTGTTGCTGGCAAGTACGAACTTCTACCACAAGAAGCAGCGTAGACTGACATGGCGTCCTTCAACGTTGGACTCAGATTGACCATATTATAATTGATCATCGCCGGTATGGATCAATTGAAGACTGTCGTTCATTTTGGTCTACGCCTGTGCACTCAGATCATGCCTTGGTACGCGCGCCTCTGTTTACCTTTCGTCCGTGGTCGCACCAACGTGAATGCCACTCGTCCCACACAGTTGCTTTTAGACGATACTATTTCCACACGGAGCTGTCTACGCAATTATGGATGCAGCCGGATGTTCAGGAAACAGACCAAGGAAGCCTTGTATGCCGCGTCGAATGCCACACAGGGCTCTGGTTCAAGTAGGTCACACAAACGATGGATATATTCGACATCAGTTGCTCTGTTGGATGTTCACATGTCCGTCCTTTCGGATGCCACATTCAGTGGAGTGCGCAAATCCCTGAAACGACAACCGACTAGGAATCTGAGAAATGACCGCGAACAGTGGCGGATTGCGGAATGTGGGGAAATGGAAAAGGCTGCGTCCATTGGCAACACTCGCAACCTTTTCCGTTTGACTAGAGGTACCGGCCCACGGAAGCCCGGTGTAAGTGAGGTAATTAAGGAATCCGACTCCCCACTGATTCGTTCTCAGGGACGTCGTCTGGATTGTTAGGCTAAGCACTTTAAGGAACAATTCAGTTGAGCCGCTTCAACGGTGAACCTTCCAAATATACCTGCCAACGAAACAATGCAGGTGGATATGTCTCCTCCATCAAAGATGTAGATTATGCGGGAGATAGGTTACTTGAAAAGATACAAAGCCGATGGACCACATGTGTTGTCTCCATCTTTTTCAAGGATGGCGGTGAAGCTTCGGTTTCGGAGTTAGCAAAAGTCCCTCGGATTATTTGGGACGGCGAGCAGTTTCCCAGGGAATGGTGTGAATCGGTGATTGTGCCGATTTACAAGAAAGGTGACAGATCCTCTTGTGAAAACCACCGAGGAATTATGTTGGTAAGTATCGCGTCTAAACTGCTCACCTGTCTTATTCTCCACCGATTATCCAGTGCCCGCGAAATGTGTACGCGTGAAAATCAAGGTGGTTTCAGACCCGATCGTAATTGTATCGACCACATCTCTATTCTTCGGCAAGTCTTAAGTCACAGACACATCTTCCGTAGGCCCACAATCTGTGTCTTCCTTGATTTGAAAGCGGCGTTCGATTCAGTCGACCGCATAGTTCTCTGGCGCTGTCTCTCATTGAAGGGTGTGCCAGAGAAGTTTATTTATCTTTTCCAATGCCTGTATGCAAACAGCCGAAGCCGAGTTCGTGCTTATGGCAATCTTTCACTGGATTTCATCATGAAAAGTGGTATTTGTCAGGGCTTCCCTCTTTCACCCTTCCTCCTCAATTTTTTATTTGAATTGATTCTTAAGATAGCTCTATCCTCGTGTAAGAATAACGGCGTGGATCTTTACTCAGGCAGTAAACTCTCCGACTTGGAATACGCGGACGATATTGTTCTTCTGAGTGATGATCCAACTTAACTTAATCCGTTGCCTGATTAATAGAGCGCGCAAAATTTGTACTGAGGACACACTGGACAACGAACTGCTTTCTCTGCGCAATATGTTCCTGAAAAATGGATATCCGGATCGTTTCATTGATAAGACAATGCGACAAGTGGAAGAAAGAGCGAAAACCACAGTTGTCCCAAAAAAGTCAGTATACATCCGCCTGCCGTTCAAGGGTGATATCCCAGCGGATATTATAAATCGCAGATTATCAGGGGCCGTCGACAAAACATTTTACGCAGCAAAGCTCCATATTGTATTTACATCAAAGCCGTGTGTGTATTTACGATTAAAGGATAAGGTGTCAGATTCTATGACCTCTTTCTGTGTGTACTCCTTTACTTGTTCCTGTGGGACAACGTACATTGGCCGTACGACCAGACACTTATCCGAACGAGTCCGTGAACACCACCCAGCTTGGTTGAACACTGGAGCAATCAAAGTAATTACGAGCGCTGTGTGTTCACACCTTGTTCAGTCTAACCATTCAGTGAATGTGACCAAAGCATTCCGGCCAATCTACAAAGTCCGAAGTGGGCAATCAAGGCTGATGAAGTGCCGTGTTCTAGCCACAGCGGAAGCGGTATGCATTCGTCTCTACAATCCCCCGTTGTGCGCCCAAAAACAGTTCGTGCAAGCGCTAAGACTTCCTTGGCCCACCCCTACCCACGAACTAACCACAGATCTGTTGATCCGACAAATGACACCGCAGACACCCATTCACGATCCAGAGACGGATCGAGGTCACGCATGTGATAACTGATCCCCCCTCCCCCACTTACATTTTCACTCATCGCCTTATCTTGATTTCTGTTCTCTTCACCGAACACTGTTCATATAAAATGTGATGTAATGGCATGATTACGAATCACTGAAAACGAGCTTGTTCGCCACCTTGTGTTGTTCTCAATGTGCTCTGTGGGAATATTCAGACAATTCTCTTAGATAGCCGTAAAACAATGTAGCAATGTTTGGAATGCGTTTTGTACCTTCAAAGTTTAAAGTGCTGTTGCAGGTCTGGGTTGGCTCAACACCAAACCTCTTCTTCGCAGGGGAAGCTCTAGCTGAAGTGGATAACTTTTGTTACCTGGGCAGTTGCATTTCATCAGGTGGACAGATATCAAATGAAGTGTCATCGCGTATACAGAAGGCACGTTTGGCTTTTGTCAACCTCCGTCATCTGTGGCGCCAGCGTCACATCCGACTGTCTGTTAAGGGTAGAATGTACAATGCGTTGGTTAGGTCTGTTCTTTTATACGGTTCAAAAACATGGCCATTAAGGGTAGAAGATAGGCGAAGACTGTCGGTGTTTGGGCACCGATGTCTCCGTAGCATTGCCCGAGTATGGTGGGAACACCGTATCAACAATGGTGAGGTTCGGCGTAAGATTTTGGGAACCAGGAGTCAGAATGTGGATTAGGTAGTGAATATAAACAGGTTAAGGTGATTGGGACGTGTTACACATGTCCACCGATAGTCTTCTTCAACTTTCGCTGTTCTCCGAGGCAGGTAATGATTGGAAGATAGGTCGAGGTGGTCAGTCCATGACATGGCAAAAAAGTATAAAAGCCTTGACCAGTGGACTTGGCCGCATTGGACGTGTTAGACTTCCAGGTTAGGGTCCATGTGACCCGTCTACCAAATAGTTGTAAACATTAAGTGATATGGCTAGGTGTCGTGGTCACTGGCGTAGTTGCATTCAGACTCTTTCCTCGTCCTCTTCATTTTCGCTTGGGACTTTGACTTTTTTTGATCTTTATCACTATGCTTCTATTCCTTTTGCCCTTTACTGGACGATGCTAGAAAGCAGCAACCAAAGCCAGAGCACAGAAGTGCGAAGTTAATGGTTGAATAAACTGAAACTGATTATGCAAGCAGATTAAGTTGTAGTGACTAACAATCACGTGATTCATAACAGAAGTTTTGATAAATAGATAATCCGATGTTAGGTTTTAGTCAGCTTGTAACAGAGCTATAGGTAAAAAATAAGTGGACAAGAGTTTCAAAACATCGATGTCCACAAGAAATAGCAGCGGACAAGAACACGTACTAAGCGGTTCCAGTCTCACCACATGCATTTATACAAGTATACAAGAAGTCGCTATCGGATATTCGTATTAAAATTTTTATTTCGTGAAAAGTGAAGCGTAGTGAATTGCTTTTGTAGACATGTCTTTTTGAACGAATTTCGATGAACTAAACCAGCGGACGTGGAGATTTTTTCACTTCCCATCATCCACTTTTCAGTGAGTGTCAAGCAATGAATGTTACAAAGTAATAGCCAAATCTTGACTTTTGTTCCGACTTTTTTCCTTTACCTGTTCAATATTCTGCGTGGCGTCACGCTTCAATATTCCGTACTAAATCATTGGTGAATTCATTATATATATATATATATATATATATATATATATATATATATATATATATATTAGTCGAACAAGAATATGGCGGCTTTCAGCCTGGCCACCACAATATAATACTCGTCAGTGGTTTGGTATGGAATATTGAGGCGTGATACTGGGAAAGTCTCAACTAAATCGATTTCATAAACATCTGAGCGCGCTGGAGCCCGGAATGAAATTCACAAAGGAAGAAGAATACGAGGCAAAACTGCTCTTCTCGACATTCTGATCATAAGGCAAATAGACGGATACCGACAGAATACTGAATTTCCAAAGCAGTCACCTAACATGTCACTTGAAGAGCTGTGTGCGCATCCTATTGCGCCGGGTCGATACACTGCAGAACACCCGAACTCCGGAAAGAAGAACTAATCACACTTTCCAAGTTGTTCATCACAAATGGTTACGCAAAGAGCTTCGTAAGCTCCTGTATTCGAAGGAACAAAAAAAAAACAAAAGAAAAACAGCCTAGAAAGCATAGTCATATTATCATACATACGAAGAGCATCTGAGAACGTAGATTGTATGCTAAAACCGTTGGGCGTCAGAATCACTCAACATGCGAACCGCCCTGTTCAACGGAAAACGCCGTGTGAACCGGTACGACCAATCAGGACTGGTCCACGCTGTCCCATGCCTAGGATGTGATGAGGAATACATGAGACAGTCAAATAGTTACGCACTCGTGTACACGAACACAAACTAGCATAAGGACGCGCCGATACACACTTATTGATTTGGAACCACTGCGTACAGACGGGTCACAAGGTCAAGACGAACAGCACAAGGATGGTTGCCCGAGAAAAGAAGATGGGGAAGTATCTGATCCTCGAAGCTCTCCGTTTGATCAGATCGTTCAACTGACACATTGAGGTCGATAAACATTACCCCACCCTGGAAAGACCCATGCTGAATGGTCTAGAAACGGAGAGACGGGGAACACCAAAAACACGGAACCAGCCCGTTCACACACTCATTCATTCACATTTGACAACGAGTCTTAGTTTGGATCGAAACGTCACAATAAACGTTTTACAACTCTGTTTACTTCTCTACAACATTATATATATATATATATATATATATATATATATAACGACGAGACTGCTCCTTGGCATTTTGATGGCTTGCGTGTCTCTATGACCCAAAGAACTATGCAGGATGGTTTCCCTAAGCCGGGGATGTAATCATGCCTGAGAAGTCACTGGATAAAGACAAACCAAAACCAAGCCTCTGAACCCGTTCATGGGCAGTACCGGTTTCTACCTGGGGGGAGCGGTGGGGTGGGGGGTACTCCAGCGAATAAAAAGAAAGGAGCAGTTTTCAGATCGAAAACCACCAGATGGACGTAAAAGTGGAGTACCTTGGACCTCCGTCGACGGTGGGAGGTCATCGCACTTTGAGCAGCAATCGCTCGCCAAAGCTGGACAGTCCTGGCCTAAAGGATGCCCCCCATCCACGTTCTGCTTGATCTATTGGGTGCATAGGACTGAAGATTGAATCCGAAAAGCATCCCCATGCTGCGGTAATGCTCCGCTGCTTATGGATCAGACTTTTGAATCAAGGGCTCTGGTTGGAGTTCCAAAAAGGACTCCTGCTGTATGGACAATCGCGAAGTGATGTGTCCAGAAATCTTCAGTGGCCTCGGGAAACATTTCTTGTGTCTTTGCTTTTCATCCCTCAAATTCCCATTCTAAATGGACACAATAAGCCATAATGAGTCGCGCCCAAGAACTTGCAGCTCTTTGTAGTGGCAATAACTTGGCGACATCAGAAAATACTGGTTATATTCTGAAACCAAGCATTCTCTTCACTTGGCTGATTTCAACATCCTCACACTTTACCAATCGGGGTAGCAGGCTGCCCTGGCTAAAACTCTTGAAACCTTTGAGATATGTGTTGTCTCCAAAATGCGCATGCAAGACCCAGCTTCAAAGTTAGCACCGCTCTCAGATGCAAGCTTGGCTCCTCGTTTCACTCTTCGCTCGTTGGACGATTCGGTGTCTAGTGCTCATCGTCAGGCTGGCGTTGGCTTCGCTCCGAGGATGAAAGCTGAGCGTGCAGTGGTCGACTGTATCCCAGTCAGAAATCATCTGTGTGCGGTTTTTTAGATGTTTCTGTGCCTGTCAACAGCAATAGACTAAGGCGTCGATGCCTGTTTGTTGTTTATGTGTGTGCCTCAACTGACTGTATCTCTTGTGATGCTAGGGACGAATTCGACCATGATTTGTCTGAATTGCTCCGCAGCATGCGGTCTACGGACATAATGGTTGTTGCCAGTAATTTCAGTGCTCAAGTTGGAAGCCTGGGCGAGATGTAGGGAATAAAGGATGTACATTTGGCGTTCCAGTCAAGCAAACCGACAACGGTGACCGATTCACCCAACTATATTCCGACCAAAGACTATTGCTAGCGAGTACAAATTCCTGGCACAAAAAGCGACGTCGACTAACCTGGCGCCCTCCTACGCCTTCACGGCTTTGGACTCAGATTGACCACATTACTATCGGTTTCCGCTGCCGCGGATAGACTTAAGACTGTCGATCATTTTGGTCCACGTTTGTGGATACTGATCACGCTCTTGTCCGTACGCGTCTTAGCCTGCATCTCGTCGGTGGCCGAAGCAACGCTCAAGCCAGCCGTCCCTCGCAGTTGCTACTGAACGATAACCGTCGGCCAGCTTTCCAAGCAGAATTATCCACCAGGTTATCGATGCAGTGAGTCGCCCAGGATCCAAAAGAGCGATGGACAGAGATCAAGCAGGCCCTACTTGAGGCAGCTAATACTCCCCGAGGTCCAACAGTAAGACACATAAACGATAGATATCTATACCCCCAGTTGCACTGTTAAATTCGTACGGATCGATTCCCCCGAATGCGAGATACGATAAGGCACGAAAATGCTTTAGACGCTAACTGATTCGTGACCTGAGTAACGACCGTAAGCAGGGATGGATTGTGAAGTGTAAGGAGATGGAAATGCTACCGCGATTGACAGCAGTGGTAACCTTTTCCGTCCACGAAAACCAGGTGCTAGTGAATTGATTAAAGAGGCGAACGGCTCAGGGGTCTAGATTCAGGAGCGTCATGTAGTTCGTTGGGTGGAGCATTTCGAGAGGCAGTTTGATTGGCCTTTATCCACGACAAGTTTGCCAAGTAGCACGATGCTTACAACTCTGGTCGTAGATACCAATCTTCCGTCAGGAGCGGAGGCGCTGCGTGAGATAGGCTACCTTAAGTGACATAAGGCTGCCGGACCAAATATATTGCCTTCATCTGTTTTCAAAGACGGTGTCTCAGCATTGCTGCTGGAGTTGACAGGACTCCTTGGTTTGATATGGAGAAGGAATAAGTTCCAAAGAGTTTGTGTGAATCGGTGATCATACCGATTAACAGGAAGGGCCACAGGTTCTGTGAAAATCACAGGGGAATATGTCTGGTTATCATCGCATCTAAACCGCACGCTGGTTTTACTGCCCACCGCTTATCTAACGCTCACGAACAGTACTCCCGCGAGATCCAAGCTGGGTTTAGACTTGGTCGAAGTTCTGCTGATCACATCTTCATTCTTCGAAAAATTTCAGAACATAGACACGCCTTCTGTAGACCCGCTGTCTCCGGTTTCCTTGGTCTTAAAGCGGCCTTTGACTCAATCGACCGAACAGTTCTCTGGCGCTGCCTCTTGTTGGTGTACTAAAGAAATTCATTTCCATCATAATGACCCTTTACATGAATAGCCGAAGCCGTATTAAGGTTTGCTGTGATCTTTTATTGTAGTTTACCACAACAAGCGGTGTACGTCGGCGTTGTCCCATCTCTCCTACTTTCTTTAACTTTGTAGTTGACGTGGTTCTAGAGACCATGGTTTTATCTGGGAAGATAATGGCATTGAACTTTTCCCGGGTGGAAAAGTGTCAGATCTGGAATATGCGGACGACATAGTTCTTCTAAATGAAGATCCAGGTAAGTTTCGAGCTTTTCTAGACAGCTTGAAAAACTACTAAACTAGCAGTGTTCAGTATGCGGTTTACACCTTTAAAGTGCAAGATACTGTTGGGAGACTGGGTTGGTCCAACAAGAAGCCTTTTAGTGTCTGGGGAGGCTATAGGCCAGGCAGAAAAGTTCAGTTATCCGGGCAGCTGCATTTCACCAGGAGATCGTATATCGGATGAGGTGTCTTTGCGTATACAGAGGGCTCATTTGGCTTTTGCAAACCTGAGTCATCTGTGGCGTCGACATGACATTCGTTTATCTTTATATATATATATATATATATATATATATATATATATATATCGTAGATCCTGATTCATGTGCTAATTTCTGTTCGTAACTGATGCAAACTTCCGGATCACACAAACGTTGCACAGCTAGCCGAGTTTGCGGTTTGCGTCCATGACCATGAGGCTAGAGCGATAATCGCAATAAAACTAATGCATGGTCCGACTCTACGTATGTGGACCAGTAGGATCTACGGTTCTGGACAGAACCGCACCACCGGTAGCTTACTGCCATATTGTCGATTTGGTTCAGAATACCTGTACAATTAAAGCGCCAAGTCGCTGTGCGACTCGAGCCTTGTCGGAAATTTGTAGTAAACAGGAATAAGCGATTGTCAGCACAAAACTGAATAAGCCTATCCCCGTTATCTGTGGGCCGAGCATGCAAGGCACAACGACCATCTAAGCAAGCTTCTGACACACTGAGTTTACCAACTTGTGCATCAAAATCACCAGCTAGCACTGCGTCAGAGCATTTCCTCCTGCACAGGAGAGTGACGTGTCACAGCTGCAGTCCGTTGGAGCATACGCCGAGATCACAAACAAATTGTGCTTAACACAACTATCCTTTCAAACGCCAACTGACCCCTGGAGTCTCACAGCACATAAACGACCGCTAACAGGGATCCAGTCTAAAAGGCAGCCTCAACCTCGTCAGCCAAGACTATTCCTACACCACGTTGACCCGTAGCTCGAGCTACTTTGTCTCCTGAAGTGCGCAGAAAATACCTAGATGAGATACCAGGAGCAGTCAGCTGAATCACACTGCTCGAACCCTGGATACGTGATTCACCTAAGCAGCAGACATCGGTCTTCAGAGAATCTAATGTGAGGGCTAGGCACACCTGCTGACCGGCCTGCATGAGTGTGCGCACATTGAAGGAGACGAGATTCAGAGGCTGACGAGGCTTGAGAAAATCTGAGTTGCCAGACAGAGGATTATCCCCGACAATATTTGAAAGTGAATCGTTGCGAGTATCGACCGTGTTATCAGTGGAAGCAATATGGGTGGATAGATGGGGCAAATAGGGGTGGTTTGGGACAGAACACCAAGGTTGAATAAAAGAGAGGGAACTCTGAGCAGTAGCCCACTTATCACTACCCACCCCGCTCGATGCAATGGGCAGCGCGGTCCTGATTATCCTGAGCGACGACCGATGCAGTATGGAATTCTTTCTATTCGTGCAGTTTATGGGAGATGTTGGACGGGTACTGCTAGGGTGTCCAGCCACAAAGCAGAAGAACGATTAGGGTCCTCATCCAAAGCCTTCAGTTCTAACAAGAACCTATCCGAAAAGCAGCGGGATTGCTTACTGGTAGCCCACTTGTTTGGATCAATTATTCTTCCACTGATTTTGCCGATTGAGTTGCCAGCTCAAATCGACCCCCAACCTGGATGAAGGACCAGGAGACTGGACTTTGTCTGATTTCTACCCATTTACCTGTCAGGTATGATTGCATTTCCGGCTTAAAGATGCCATCCTGTATAGCTCTTTGGGTCATAGAGGTGCGCAAGCCATCACACCACGTCAAGGTGCAGTCTCGTCGTGATGGTAGCTTAGTGCAGATTAAGGTGTGGTCGGAGTCAAGGGGAGTGGTCAGTACAACCGTCAGTCTGGTACGCAGCCACCCCATTTGTATCTAGTTGTAATTTGGTTCACCTAAGTTCATCGCCAACTCGAAGAGGGCAGACACCGTGTGACGTACCGGCGATCAGAACGTCAGAAGTTTGTACCGAGGAGAAACAGTCGGGGATCTGAACAGAGAGCTAGAAACCGTTCCGCGTTTCCTGCACGACAGGAATGGAGACCAAAGGGACCTCCCAAATTCGCTTCGTTTGAGGGCAGCTAGTCTACTCTAGCTAAAATCCAACTAAAATCACGTTACCACGCCTTTTTTCTTCACGTAGGAGTTCGTGTAACTTTTGATAGAAGATATCTTTGAATACATCTAAGCTGCCGTCTGTTGGGGCATAAGCCGAGACGACAAACAAATTGCGTTTATCGGGCCAGCGCTTGCTTACTCGGTATGTACCTCTAGGTTTCACTTTTCTATTACATGCCTTCGCGTTAGTGCAGCGATAAGGGTATGCAACCCATAGCCACAGAGGCCCACTGCACTATTGAGGATAATCGGGAACCGGACCCTGAGACTTGAAGTGGAGAATCACATAAGATCCCAATAAGTCAGGCGTGGTAACAAGTCGGTCGACACTGGGGAATACTGTATACTACCAAAGTAAGCGGAGATGGCGGAGATTCGAACTTCCGATCTCCGAGGCGGTAATCCAACTCTCTGAACCACTCAACCACCACCGGTCGCACAACCGACTGTCAACTGGGATCCAGTCAAGTACTACGGATTCAGCCCTCTCAATGAGAGCTGCGCCTACGCCAACAAGGTCAGAAGCCGCATCTCCAGGGTTTCCAGACAAGCGTAAGTGGAACTTTACAAAAGGACTAAATGTTGGCGTCAATCGAGCAAAAGAGCGGGAGTCTTAGATACGACACTCGTCAGTGGCAAGAGTCTCCAGCATATGAGATAGACACGCCCGTTGTCCTGTATGCATCAGCGGTCGTACATTAAATGTGGCCAGGTTAAAAGGATTCCGAGGGCGAAGAAGAATATCAACTGGCGGAAGCGTATTCGGTGAAACTTGGATGCTAGGCGAAATAGGATGTGAGAGAACAGCAACAGAACTTCCCTCAGAAACACATGTGCGCATGTACGACCTACCGCAGTTCGCGAAGAATGTGAGAATCTGTGGGAGGGTGAGGTATGCGGTTTGAATAACCAGGGTGTGTGTACGGTGTGAGAATGTCAATGCGAGCATGTCTGTTAGGGGCCTAACAATCGCTTTGCAAGACGTCCATCTGTCGCATCGTTGTTGGTGTTGTGAGCAGTTGCATCATCGTACAGTAGTCGCACCACTCGGTCGACCTGTCATGAGTAGTCCCTTTATTCGAGGCTGTTCCTCTAGCCTTTGTACAGTCAAGCGCGCCTTGTAGGGCAGTAGCATGGGTCCAGATGAGCTGGTAACGAGATACGTGTTGCATTCGCTTCTGAAAACCTACGGGAACCGGTGACTGATTTTTCTTCTTCTACGCGACTATCTCCTGCTAGAGGATAAGTTATCTGCATGAATATCGCGAAAATTATTTATGGAGATTCTCGGGGCGGTGTTCGTAACGCCAATCGGGACTGTTGTACCATTAAGTCTCTCAGTCCGGAGTAGGAAGTAAGTTGACGCTACCTCGTCCAGTTTTTTTGTTCGAGGATGCACCTCTAGCCTTTGCACAATCAATTACATTCCTTAGGGCAGTAGAGTTGTTCCAAATGAGATGGTGGTCTGTTGTGCAGCCTCCTCCAGCATACCGGGTCGGGTAGGTTGGACAGTTTTCCTTTGTAGCTGTTGGATCAGTGCGTCTCGTCCACCCATTCAGGCGGATGTCTTCGCATGCCGAACACTCTCTCGCCCAGTATTTCAAACCTTGATTTCTGTCAACCTGGTATAGCCCACCTGCCGAGTGGTTGACGGGGGTGCAGCCGCTGATGCTTCAGCTTCGCGAAGAGCTGGGTAAACGATGGAGTCCAAGGAGATGGAGGATCCTCCAAGGAACAACAGTCTGCCACCTCAGAGGTGCTACTTCTCTCAGACACCATTCAGTTCCTAAGCTATTCGGATGAGGACAGACATCCTGGTTGCCCAGTGCACCCCCTCGCCACAGATGTCAGTGAGCATAGTGTAACACGTAAGGACCAGTGATCTTCGCCCGGGGGGTTGCACGTGTTCAATCTGCAAAAGCATAAAGGAAAGAGAAACTCAATGAGCCGAAGAAGGATATGGCGGCTTACAGCCTGGTCATTACAATAACGCTGCACTCCTCATACACCGCCCATGATTTGGTTGTAATCAGAGTTAAGCCAACTTCCCCAGATTGATTATTAGTCGGCCATCCTGGCGGTGAACGCTGGGCGTGGGAACACTATGAGGTTAACTGTAGGGTGTTGGGGACCATATGTTAGTCACTGGAAGATGTACTGAGTTTAAACAGATTACGGTGGTTGGGACGCATGTCCATTGACAAACATCTTCGGTGTATGCTGTTCTCTAAGGTAGGTAGTTGAAAGATAAGTCGAGGTGATCAGTCCATGAATTATATATATATATATATATATATATATATATATATATATATATATATATATATATATATGGTTGGTTTGATTCCTCATTTGCTAACAAATTATTCAGTCAGGAATGCTGCTGCGATTCAGAAAGTGGAACAGATATGGATAACTGGCGAGTTTTTCGTCACGGCAATGATTCCAGACCGTGTTCTATAAAATTGTGACGCTTCGGTCTCCTTTTTCAGCTATTTTCAGTCGCAACTTTCAGTTGAATTCTTTCCATCATTATGTTTCGCAACATAACTTTTTCCTTGCGAAACTTTCGTTTATCAATTCGCTATATCAAACGAGGTCTTTGTGCCGAGGCTGAGCGTGAGTTTTCTTTCTCAGTCGAACTTTTCCCTCCAGTTCTGGTAGCAGATGACGAAAAGATGAGCCCTCCCACTGACTTGCGTCCGGTTTATTTTGATGTACAAGCGACAACCCCTGTGGTAAGTTAAGTAACGGTTGTTTATTTTAATCCTTAGGATCCCCGTGTGCTTGATGCAATGCTTCCGTATTATGTGTGCACCTTTGGCAATCCACATTCACGAACGCACGCCTACGGATGGCTGTGTGAAGGTGCCGTGGAGAAAGCACGTAAGGTACTATGAGCCTAAACAATGTCAGATGGTTGGCTTTGCACTGTCGTTCATTCGTTCACACGTCCATGTTCGTTAACTTTGATTTTAGCAAGTCGCCAGACTTATCAATGCTGATCCGAAGGAAATCATTTTCACCAGTGGCGCCACGGAAAGCAACAACCTTGCTATCAAAGGTGTGGCCAACTTTTACGCACCAAAGAAAAAGCACTTAATAACAACTCAGACTGTATGCAATGGTGGCATACGTAACTTTCAAGTTATGCATTATAGGAACATAAATGTGTCTTGGATTCATGCCGAGTTCTCGAAAGCCGTGGATTTGAAGTAACTTATCTACCTGTGGGCAAAAATGGAATAATAGATTTAGAGGTATGTTTAGAATTGCCTTCGCTAGTTTCGAAAATGTACCCTGACCACAGACGTTGGAGAATAGTATCCGACCGGACACAACCTTGGTTTCCGTGATGGCAGTAAACAATGAGATTGGTGTTCTGCAACCGATTCATGAGATTGGCAAGATTTGTCGAAGTAAATCTGTCTTTTTTCATACGGATATCGCACAAGCATGTGGCAAAATTCCCATTGATGTAAACAAAATCAATGTGAGTTTTTTTGTATTTACTGCTTTTGTTATTTCTCAGTTGAAACAACTACCTGCATGTATAACGTACTCCGTTTCGTTGTCCTATGTGAAACGAAAAGATTCTAAACAAGCACTGAACTCGGATCATCGTATAGATTTCCGTCCTATGCATTTTAATTTGAAATTGTGAAATCAGTATATTCACCGAGAAATCGGTTGTACCTCTGCGCTAGGCGATTGCTTGGACTCCGCGATTATTACGGGTAAGGTTACGACGAAAAAAACTAGTTCTACCAATGAAATTTGCACGGGAAAGTTGCTTAGACTAGCAGCTCAAATCTGAACTGCTAAATTTACAACCTTTTAGTTGAGTAGCTCCGATTTGAGGTGGCTTCACGTCAGTGTTGGCTTGTTTGTCTTTTGGTTAGGCTTTTACATCGTGTTTACCTTGTTTTCGTTTGTTGTATAACTCATTATTTAATAGTACTATTACTACTGATACCAAAAAAGTGATTTCTGCTCATTCAGTCTCCAAATCCGCACGTCAGTGTTCTAGTTTTGGTTGTTGGTTTGCAGTGAGACCCGGCCTTAACTGAAATACACTGAAGCGCAGAAAACGTAAAATACAACTAAGTAAGATACAAGCGAGAATAGGACGGAGAAGAAGTGTTTGAATGCTACTTGACTTCGACACTTGGCTATGCGACTTAGCATCTCTAACCATTTGATAGGCGGCCGTCATGAACCATGCTTTTCTTCGCTGTTTGTGCTAAGGCTTATTTCGACCGGGTTAAAAGAAACAACAGTATCAGGATGTGTAGTTATTGCTTGACTACCTCGAGTATATAAACATTCATAAACATGACGTGACGCCGTTGAGTAAACTTGTTTGAATAATACATGCATTGATAACCTTGAATGATGTTCATATCTGTCGAATAATAGTTAGGGATTATAACCTGTGGAATAAATTTCAATTATCACACAGTACGATGATAGGAAAGTGTTTTCCTGGTTGCCATTAAACACATACGAGCGTTGAACCATATGACTATCTGAAGGCTTCCTAAAATGATAGGTGAAATTGAAGTCCATTGAACGCGGAAATCTACAATTTGCAGCTGATATAGCATTCTTTTGAAAGGATGGGTGCATAGACAAAAGACGAAGCGATACAAGACAGGCTACTAAGAAGTTAATATCTACATTGAACAGTTATCAGATAAAAAATCACAGGTAACAACTGAACTTATTAAACGTTATTTCTCCGGGAGATAGATGGAGCAGTACAAATTTTCGATGAAAAATTGCTCAATTAGTATAAACTTAAATAAAGTCACTTGAGTCCGTCGTTATAGTATAGACATAAATTTAGGTCTTACGCTTCATTTCTGCGTACCGCTGAACTTCATGGAGAGATTCTTTCATTTACTTGAGTAAGTTCCATTCAGAAATTCCATAGAGTGACAGCATTGTGGTAGTTTTGGTTACTAGACGCAAACACAGCTAAGTCGGGATGGTAATTAACGATTTACCTTCACCCATTTTCGTTTTTTTACTTCGTGGTTATATTTCAGTTCAGTGGAAGAGGGAGTATTAGCACCTCATGGACAAAGCTCACTAGCAACTGACAACTCTGATTCTGTGCCAGAATAGAAGATTGCTTGAATGCCCATCGATATGTTACGTTTGGTTACAGCAGAGCTGTTTGTCACCAAAGTTAACTGAAAATCGTGAAGTTTATACCTCGTATCCCAGACGCAACAGTCAGAAAACTATACCACTCGACCAGCACCAGTTCTATACTTATTCTTTCTGAATGTGACTGATAGTATATTGACACGCGCATCACAGGAAGGGACGAATAAACTTAGGTGTCACAACGATACCAGAAACAATACTGAAGAAGGCCGCTAAACTAGACGTAAAACTGAGGATATCTTCTACTGACTCCTTTGATCTTTCTTTGTATGTCTCCATAGCCGTGCAACTGGCCCGTAGGTGACTATAGCAGAATAATCGGCTCGTCTTCAGAGTTCTTGTTGCATGGCTTTGTCCGGAGCGAACTTTTTGTGGTACGTGCCTGCTCATCAGTGCAGGTTCACCCCACAGCCGGAAAAACCCATCGCACCTTAAAGGATGGCGGGCAACCAGACTCTGAGACGTTAAGTGGAGAACCACATAAGATCTAAATAGGTCAGGTGTGGTAACGAGCTGGACGACTGGGATTGTCGTCCACCATTAAAGTGAACGGAAGCGGCGGAGATTCGAACCTTTAAACTCCGAGGTGGGATCAAACACGACGAGAGTGCACCTAGGCATGGTATGATGGCTTGTGTGCCTCTGTGACCCAAAGAACTATACAGGATGGCATCTTTAAGCCGGAAATGCAATCATACCTGACAGGTGAATGGGTAGAAATCAGACAAAGTCCAGTCTCCTGGTCCTTCATCCAGGTTGGGGGTCGATTTGAGCTGGCAACTCAATCGGCAAAATCGGTGGAAGAATAATTGATCCAAACAAGTGGGCTACCAGTAAGCAATCCCGCTGCTTTTCGGATAGGTTCTTGTTAGAACTGAAGGCTTTGGATGAGGACCCTAATCGTTCTTCTGCTTTGTGGCTGGACACCCTAGCAGTACCCGTCCAACATCTCCCATAAACTGCACGAATAGAAAGAATTCCATACTGCATCGGTCGTCGCTCAGGATAATCAGGACCGCGCTGCCCATTGCATCGAGCGGGGTGGGTAGTGATAAGTGGGCTACTGCTCAGAGTTCCCTCTCTTTTATTCAACCTTGGTGTTCTGTCCCAAACCACCCCTATTTGCCCCATCTATCCACCCATATTGCTTCCACTGATAACACGGTCGGTACTCGCAACGATTCACTTTCAAATATTGTCGGGGATAATCCTCTGTCTGGCAACTCAGATTTTCTCAAGCCTCGTCAGCCTCTGAATCTCGTCTCCTTCAATGTGCGTACACTCATGCAGGCCGGTCAGCAGGCGTGCCTAGCCCTCACATTAGATTCTCTGAAGACCGATGTCTGCTGCTTAGGTGAATCACGTATCCAGGGTTCGAGCAGTGTGATTCAGCTGACTGCTCCTGGTATCTCATCTAGGTATTTTCTGCGCACTTCAGGAGACGAAGTTGCTCGAGCTATGGGTCAACGTGGTGTAGGAATAGTCTTGGCTGACGAGGTTGAGGCTGCCTTTTAGACTGGATCCCTGTTAGCGGTCGTTTATGTGCTGTGAGACTCCAGGGGTCAGTTGGCGTTTGAAAGGATAGTTGTGTTAAGCACAATTTGTTTGTGATCTCGGCGTATGCTCCAACGGACTGCAGCTGTGACACGTCACTCTCCTGTGCAGGAGGAAATGCTCTGACGCAGTGCTAGCTGGTGATTTTGATGCACAAGTTGGTAAACTCAGTGTGTCAGAAGCTTGCTTAGATGGTCGTTGTGCCTTGCATGCTCGGCCCACAGATAACGGGGATAGGCTTATTCAGTTTTGTGCTGACAATCGCTTATTCCTGTTTACTACAAATTTCCGACAAGGCTCGAGTCGCACAGCGACTTGGCGCTTTAATTGTACAGGTATTCTGAACCAAATCGACAATATGGCAGTAAGCTACCGGTGGTGCGGTTCTGTCCAGAACCGTAGATCCTACTGGTCCACATACGTAGAGTCGGACCATGCATTAGTTTTATTGCGATTATCGCTCTAGCCTCATGGTCATGGACGCAAACCGCAAACTCGGCTAGCTGTGCAACGTTTGTGTGATCCGGAAGTTTGCATCAGTTACGAACAGAAATTAGCACATGAATCAGGATCTACGGCGAACTGTATTGTAGACGAGCGTTAGGCCCATATCAAACAGGCTTGCACGTGATAGCAGGTTTGGCTTGTGGTCCTAGTTCCGTTGTCCATCGAAGACACTGGATTTCTCAAGAGTCGTTGAGTCAAATAAACCATAAACTTCAGCTGTCGAACTGTAAGGAGATGAATAAGATACGGATACATCTACAAAAGCAAGTTACGAAAAGCCCTAAGAAGGATTGCGAAAATTGGCGGATCAAGGTAACCGAAGAAATGGAAGTAGCAGCTGCTTAGGTAACAGTCAAAAGCTGTTTAGACTTATTCACGACACCGATGGACGGCGAACCGCAGTCAGTGAAACGATATGCGATAGAAACGGAGAGCCTATTCATGGCAAAGAGCAAAGACTAGACCGTTGTGCCGAATGCTTCAAGGAGCAGTTTAGCTGGCCACACTTGTAGTTACTTCGACATCAGCAAATACGATTGCTCGGGGAGTATCACTTGAGCCCCCATCGGAAGTGGAAGTGGAGTCATGCATTTGATTAGTAAAGCATGGGAAAGCGGCCAGCCCCAACGAACTTCCCCCAGTTTTTTTCGAAGTGGGTGATGGAGCGTTGATAAATCACTTACCACCTTGCTCCGTGACATTTAGAACGAGGAGCGTATTCCGTTATTATGAGATGAGCCATTGATTGTACCCATCTTCAAGGAGGGAATACGCAATGACTGCAGTAGCCATCGTGGAATATGTTTAATTCCGATAGTCGTCAAGGTATTAGCCTCAATTCTGCTGCGTCGTCTGACACCGGCTCATGAGAGGAACGTCCACGAACAACAGGGCATATTCCGTTCCGGTCGAAGATGCGCCGACCAGAACTTCACTCTTCGTCAGTTACTTGAGATGCGTCACACACCGTCGGCCGGCAATAATGGTTTTCCTGGATTTTAAAAGCGTCTTCGATTTAGTTGACGGAACAGCGCTATTCAGTGCTGTTTACTGAAAAGGTATACCACGGAAGTTCGTGAATCTACTGAGATCATTGTTTTTTTGTGCTCTTGACCGCTTAAGTGTAACGGTGAACTATCCAATCCGTTTAAAACAACCAGCGGTGTTCGACAAGGATGCCCCGTGTCTCCGCTCTTGTTCGACGTGGTCACTTACGAGATAATGGAGAATGACTTGCGAAGTCTGTAGGGCGTGGGCGTCGAACTAGGAAATAGTGAAAAGCTGTGTGACCTGGATTACACGGATGACCTTGTGTTCCTGTTCTAACTCACGAAGCATACTCAACGTGCCCTAGATAGACTCGCAAGAGCTGTAGCTCCATTCGGCTTACGCTTGGCACCCTCAAAGTGTAAAGTGATGTTATAAGACTGAACGTCAAGGATTCCGAGCTTGATGCCCGATGGGAAGTAACTAAAAACTGTTAACCGCTTTAGTTACCTCGGCAGCAGCGTGACGACGGATGGGAGTACCGTAGTAGAGGTGAGTACGCGTATATCCAAGGCTCGAACGGCGTACGCTGGACTGAAGCACTTGTGGCGTCGATCTGATATTTCACTGAAGTTGGAAGGTCGTGTGTACTGTGCCACGGGGCGTTCATTTTCATTGTATAGTTGTAAGACTTGGGGTCTGGGTGCATGAGATATTTGTCGTCTTGAGGTTCTTGAACATCGATGTTTGCCTAGTATCGCCAAGATTAGATGGGATGATCAAGTGACCAATGCTTAGGTCAGAAATCGAGTATTGGGTACCACTTCCGGAAACGTATCCAGTTTAGTAGACTTCGTTGTTTGGGGCACGTGTTATGTATGGCAAACAAGTCTACCGGACCGTGCCTCATTTTCCTTTCCTCCTAGGGAGTGGAAGAAGCCACGTGGAGGTCAACAGATGACGTGGCAGCGAGGAATGAGAAAATGTACAACAGACTTAGGAAAAGCAGGTGCCTTACGTCTTTGTGGTCGGGGTCGTAAAGATCTCTCAAGCAGTTGGCTGGAGACACTGAAGGATATGGTAGCGAACCGGGAACAATGACGATCGTGGTGTCACTTTCTGTCGAGTCAGAATGATTGATTAGTGTGCGTTTGTACAGTTAGACTGTGTATTCCGTGTGTTGGCTATGAGGGCGTTGTTTCCTTCTCCCACCCATGTAGGTCCACTCCCTGTTTATCTTGTATATTCATACAGTGATCAGTTGAGCTTACTGTACTGTTTAATGCTGTAAGATTGTGATGATCAAACGCTGTATACCAACTGTTCGATCTATTTTTTGTTTATTTCTGTAACAACCACGTCTCACTTACATCATTCGACCGGTCACACACCTGTGTTCCATTTTTCAAAGGCTGATTTAATGTCAATCAGTGGCCACAAGATCTACGGACCACAGGGTGTGGGCGCATTGTACGTGCGTCGTCGTCCTCGGGTTCGTCTAGAACCCATCATAAATGGTGGCGGACAGGAGCGCGGACTGCGATCTGGGACGTTGCCCACGGCGCTTACCGTGGGGTTGGGCGCCGCTTGCGAAATTGCCGCGGAGGAAATGCAGGTTTGTCAAGACGTCCATCTTTTGTTGTTGTGACCCATCGCTTTTCCTGGTAGCACCTTGTATATCTTCATCGTGTTTCCAAGTAGCACAGTCGTTCAGATAAGATTCATCTTAAGTAAAGGCATTTCTAGCGATAATCTTGTTATGTGATTGACAACGTTGTAGAGTTTTTCATCCGTATTATATTTGAGCAAAACCCTGAGTTTCGAGGCATTTTCAAAAGCCATATCTCTTACCAATGTATTTCTGAGATCTTCGAATTGAAATGAATCCTCCATTTTACCATGACCTGAAAAATTTATTCCTAACTGTTGTGCTGTCGGAGGTCAGAACCTGCATGACCTCCTGCGTAAAGCAAACCGGGCTGAAATGGTGATTTTAGCAGGGGATGTGATTGCTAGAGCAAGTCGATTGCCATCAAATGAGGTGCAGCTGCGAGGCCTTCGTCTCAGCCATGAAACCAGATCGATCACATCACAATAAGCTACAGATGGGAGAGTTACATACACACTTGCCGATCGTACTGAAACACCTGCCCGGAATCCGACCACATTTTTGTGTGCTCCAAGCTGTCCATGTGCTTTAGTGGACGTTCAAAACGCATGGTTTGATGCCGGTTAGACTGTGGCAAAATAAACCAACCGGCTTGTCTATCCGACTCTCGAGACGCGCTAGCTGAGAATTTGACAGGAACTCCATCCGAAAATGTTGATCAGCATGGGTCACTAATTGGAAATATTTTGTACTCTTGCACCTCTCATTGTGGTCTGACACGTCTCATCGTGAGACCCTGGGTTTTCGCTTACTCCCTCCGTCTTCAAGACGCATACAGGCCTATTCCGACGGGCTTCGAGCATAAAAAAACGCGTCACCTTGAAGCGTGATCTCAACGCAAGCCTAAATAGAAACCTCAAATTCTGGTGGTCACAACGTGCATCTGTGATGGAATACGTAGCAACCACGGGCTATTTCTCCAAGCTGTTCCACCCCATCCATGTCACCGGTCGGAAACGGCTACTTGTAGGTAAAACGAACTGCGAATCTGATAATTCGCAGTCATCAGAGGTGTCTCGAACGCTGGACGGTGCACTTTAAACCATCGGGTTATAAACTATATCCCAGCGGTGTCAAAACTGCTAGCATTTTGGAGCGCTTGGTTGCTGGAATGTTCCGATGTGGTATTTGCTTTGCCACTCCCCTAAGTGCAAAGTACTCTTACTAGACTGACGACAGCTTGTGAGTGCACTGATCCTTTGATAAGCAGTTGTGATTGGTCAGTAGTTTCAAGTACCCCGGAGCGACACTGCAGCTGTAGGTGGTGTTGAGGAGGCGATGATTTCACGAATAGACGGAGCTAGAGAAGTTTTCGTCAACCTGCGATATTTGTGGTCCGACCGTGACACTCGGCTCTCCTTTGAAGTACCAACGTACAACGCTGCGGTTCGTAGTTTTGCATGCTGGTTGCGAGACCTAGCCACTCCGCATTCGAGATGCTCGTCGGCTTTGTGTTTGACCACCGATGTTTCTGAAGCGTTGCTCGCGTTTGGTGGGAACATTGTGTGACCAACGACGACGTTCGTCGTCGTGTGTTGGGTGCAGATAACCACCCCGTGCGCTCCCTACGTGTGACTGGAAACAACGACTTGTCGGCCAGGCTATGACATAGTAGTATAAACAAATTCACACCAACGCCGGGATCATTTGGCGCGTCGCGACACCTTGACTGTAGCCTAGGGATAAAGATTGTAGTTAGTTAGATACGTTGACCGTTATGGCTCAGAGGCAAAGCCGGTGGTATGAATGCTGTGCGACGTGCTTAGTAGACTCTCATGCGCCATAAATACCAAACAAAACCCCGAGAAAATTGCAAAATGCGTACACTGAAACAGCCAAAAAATAGTTCATTTTTGTTCATCTTCCTCTCTCTGTTATTATTTTCTGTATCTATGTTGGCACCATGCGTAACTTCAGGCCCAGTTTATAATAATAATAATAATAATAATAATAATAATAATAATAATAATAATAATAATAATAATAATAATGTCCTTTTCACCCCCACAAATCGCGATAGTTACCCACAACCGATTGAGGTGGACGATAATAAACTCTTTCGCGGGGCGAATGGTCTCCTCACTTGAATTTGTACACTTGTCCTGCGGTATAATTGAGCTGGGCAACAATAATAGGTCCGATCGCACGACAATAAGCCGTGATACTTTTTCGCCCTCATCATGGTCTTCGATTTCATTGCATTTGATATGGTTCCCTTAGCTTATTTCAAACTTCACTTGTGTTTATTTTTCTCTCAAAGGCATTCGAAGACTAATGCTCTTAGAAGCAGACTGTTAAACTCATGATTGCAACCACACTTGATTTGCTCCTGAACCACGTCAACCGGTTACAGTTTTTCTTATTATTCTAGGCTGATCATGAACATATATCCAGATTAAGCCAGCGATTGATTGATGGAATTATGACACGTGTGAGTCACGTGTTCCTAAACGGCGATCCGGTCAAACGTTACCCAGGATGTGTGAATATGAGCTTCGCCTGTGTTGAGGGAGAAAGTTTGCTCATGGCATTGAAGAATGTGGCTCTTTCATCCGGAAGGTGAGTGTTTACTATTTTGCTCCATTGATGAGAAAGTGAAATTATTACATTTCGAGTAGCGAGTGCTTCTTTTAGGTTCAACCCGGATGAATTAGTGAGTACTTTATATCTCAGCTGTGTAGTCGTCACACTTTCTTCAGATTTCAGAATCTCCATAAAAAGTAGCTGTTTCGTCCACTAGTCATTTTATTCAATGTGTAAGACCAATGTTCACGGTCCAGGTCACTTTGGTTAGAACAACCCGTAACCATGCACTGTGGTTTTTATCTCCCAAGGGGAACCTCGCTTTTTAATATATACTTGGGCATAAGTGCATTGAAAAGGTTATACGCCATAGTCTTGAAGGCCTACTGCGCTATTGAGAATAATCGGTTCCCTGACCCTGAGACTTGGAACAGAGAACTGCCCATGGTCCCAGTAGGTTTTGTGTGGTAACGAGCCGAACAACAATGGATTACTGCCTACCACCCCTGGGAAATTAAACCAACAGCAATAGGGAATTAAAGAGAGAACTAAAAATGATCATATCAAGTGGATGAAGAACTTATGTGAATTCAAGAACACCACTGGTTGCCACTTGTAGCCATATCTTCCAGCGTTTTTAACCGTTGAATAAGTGGATCTCTTGGACCCCACCCAGCAAGCCCAGCACACTACATGTTCAAATAGACTGGCCAGACTCTTCATACCTTTCTTCTACGTCGTCGATCGGTCATCTTTATGCATCCTCCAACCACCACGATTATGTCTCACGTGAAGGACCAGAATAAGCTACTACAAGGTCGCTTCGGTTACTTTCTCATGCTTTTTTTTAATTTCATGCTTGTGCATGAGTGCAGTGAAAAGGGTTTACCCCATAATCACAAGAGTCCAATATATTATTAAGGATAACCGGCAATCAGACACTGAGACCTTGAATAGGTACTACATAACTGCTGGGTTGACACCCCACTGCCTTGTCGGTCAGATTGTTGGATCGAAAACTTCGACCAAGTTCCCCAAATAACTAACGCTTCTGCGTTGTTGGCAGCTGTGAAAGCCACTGTTCACACTGAGATATGCCTGCTAGTCCGGTTATTTAATCGCTGGAGTGAAACCAGCATGAAATTCGCGACCAATTGTTCACGCTAGCTAACCACCCTACTTTGTTCTTCCATGATCAGGGTTGAATGGAATTTCCCATCACGACGAGACTGCACCTTGACGTGGTGTGATGGCTTGCGCGCCTCTATGACCCGAAGAGCTATACAGGATGGCTTCCTTAAGCCGGAGATGCAATCATACCTGACAGGTAAATGGGTAGAAGTTAGACAAAGTCCAGTCTCCTGGTCCTTTATCCAGGTTGGGGGTCGATTTGAGCTGGCAACTCAATCGGCAAAATCAGTGGAAGAATAATTGATGCAAACAGATGGGCTTCCACTAAGCCATCCCGCTGCCTTGCGGATTGGTTCTTGTTAGAACTGAAGGCTTTGGATGAGGACCCTAATCGTTCTTCTGCTTTGTGGCTGGACACCCTAGCAGTACCCGTCCAACATCTCCCATAAACTGCACGAATAGAAAGAATTCCATACTGCATCGGTCGTCGCTCAGGGTAATCAGGACCGCGCTGCCCATTGCATCGAGCGGGGTGGGTAGTGATAAGTGTGCTACTGCTCAGAGTTCCCTCTCTTTTATTCAACCTTGGTGTTCTGTCCCAAACCACCCCTATTTGCCCCATCTATCCACCCATAATGCTCCACCGATAACACGGTCGATACTCGCAACGACTCACTTTCAAATATTGTCGGGGATAATCCTCTGTCTGGTAACTCAGATTTTCTCAAGCCTCGTCAGCCTCTGAATCTCGTCTCCTTCAATGTGCGTACACTCATGCAGGCCGATCAGCAGGTGTGCCTAGCCCTCACATTAGATTCTCTGAAGACCGATGTCTGCTGCTTAGGTGAATCACGTATTCAGGGTTCGAGCAGTGTGATTCAGCTGACTGCTCCTGGTATCTCATCTAGGTATTTTCTGCGCACTTCAGGAGACGAAATAGCTCGAGCTACGGGTCTACGTGGTGATGGAATAGTCTTGACTGACAAGGCTGAGGCTGCCTTTTAGACTGGATCCCTGTTAGCGGTCGTTTATGTGCTGTGAGACTCCAGGGGTCAGTTGGCGTTTGAAAGGATAGTTGTGTTAGGCACAATTTGTTTGTGATCTCGGCGTACGCCCCACCGGACTGCAGCTCAGACGCGCAGAGAGATGAGTTCTATGATGAACTCGCCACCCTCGTTCGCAGCAGTAGACGTTCTGACATTGTAGTGCTAGCTGGTGACTTCAATGCACAAGTTGGCAAACTCAGTGTGTCAGAAGCCTGTTTAGGTGGGTGTTGTGCTTTACCCGCTGAGCGTACAGATAACGGGGATAGACTTCTCTGGTTTTGTGGAGACAATCGATTGTTCTTGTCTATCACCAATTTTCGACACAGCTCGCGTCGCACGGCGACATGGGGCTCTAACTGTGCAGGTACTTTGAGTCAAATTGATCATATCACAGTAAGCTACCGGTGGCGCAGTTCTGTTCAGAACTGTAGATCTTACTTGTCCACGTACGTAGAGTCGGACCATGCCTTAGTTTTAATGCGATTATCTCTCCAGCTCCATGGTCATCGTCGCAAACCGCAAATCGGATTAGCCGTGGAACGTTTGTGTGATCCAGACGTTTGCACCCGGTATGAGCAGAAGTTAGCATATGAGCTAGGATCCACGGAGAACAGTAATGTAGATGAGCATTGGGCTCATATCAAACAAGCGATGTACGTTGCAGCAGGTTTTGCCTGTGGTCCTCGATCCGTTGTCCATCAGAGACACTGGATCTCGCAAGAGTCGTTGAGTATAATGGAGCAAAAGCGTCAGCTTTCGAACCGTAAGGAGATGAATAAGATGCGGAGAAAGCTACAAAGACAAGTTACGAAAAGCCTTAAGAATGATCGCGAAAATTGGTGGGTCAAGGCAGCCGAAGAAATGGAAGTGGCAGCTGCTTCAGGTAACAGTCAAAGACTGTTCAAACTTATTCGTGACACCGGTGGACGGCGAACTCAGGTCAATGAAACGATTTGCAATAGGAATGGAGAACCCATCCATAACAAACAGCAAAGGCTTGATCGATGGGCCGAGTACTTCAAGGAACAGTTTGGCTGGCCGCACGCTAGTGTAGTTACTCCCGTGTCAACAACTGTGACTTCTTGGGTGCTATCACTTGAGCCCCCATCAGAAGTAGAAGTTGAGTTATGTATTCGATTACTAAGGCGGGGGGAAAGTGGCAGGTCCCGACGAACTTCCCCCACTTCTTTTCAAATTGAGTGGTGGGGCGTTGATAAAATCACTCACCGTCTTGCTCCGTGACATTTGGAACGAGGAGCGTATTCCGTTAATATGGAGCGAGTCATTGATTGTTCCCATCTTCAAGAAGGGAATACGCAATGACTGCAGTAATCATCGTGGGATTAGCTTGATGCCGATAGTCACCAAAGTATTAGCCTTGATTCTGCTGCACCGTCTTACGCCCACTCGCGAGAGGAATGCCCGCGAACAGCAGGCTGGATTCCACCCAGGTCGAGGATGCATCGACCAGAATTTTACTCTTCGCCGACTACTTGAAACGCGTCACACGCACCGCCGACCGACAATAATAGTTTTCTCAGACCTGAAAGGCGCCTTCGATTCAGTTGATCGAACATCGCTTTTCAGTGATCTTCATCGAAAGGACATGTCCCAGAAGTTCGTGAACCTACTAAGATCATTGTATTCTGATACTTCTGACCGCGTTAGAGTTTACGGTGAACCATCCGGTCGATTCGAAACGACCAGTGGTGTTCGACAGGGGTGTCCTATGTCTCCATTCCTGTTCAACTTCGTCATGGACGAAATAATGGAGAGTGCGTTGCGTCGAACTAGGAAATAGTGGAAAGCTATGTAACCTAGATTACGCGGACGACGTTGTCTGCTTGTTCGAATCCGCGGAACATGCTCACCGTGCACTAGATAGACTCTCAAGAGCTGTAGCTCCATTCAGCATGCGCTTTGCACCTTCAAAGTGTAAAGTGATGTTATAAGACTGAACGTCAACAATTCCGAGCTTGATGCTCGATGGGGAGGTGTTGGCAGTTGTCGACCACTTCACCTATCTCGGCCGCAGCGTGACGACGGATGGGAGCACAGTAGTAGAGGTGAGTACGCGTATATCCAAGGCTCGAGCGGCGTACGCTGGACTGAAGCACTTGTGGCGTCGATCTGATATTTCACTGAAGTTGAAAGGTCGTGTATACTGTGCTGCAGTGCGTTCAGTTTTTTTGTATGGTTGCGAAACTTGGAGTCTGCGTGCTGAAGATATTCGTCGTTTTGAGGTTTTCGACCATCGATGTTTACGTAGTATCGCTAGGATTGGGTGGAATAGCCGAGTAGGCAACGATGAGGTAAGAAAGCGAGTATTGGGTACTAATTCAGAGAACGTTTTGTCACAGCGTATCCAACTTGGTAGACTTCGTTGGTTGGGGCACGTGTTACGTATGGCAAGCACACGTCCACCGTACCGTGTCCTATTCTCCGTTTTTCCTAGGGAGTGGAAGAGACCACGTGGAGGTCAACAGATGACGTGGCAGCGAGGAATGAGAAAATGTACAGCAGACTTAGGAAAAGTAGGTGCTTCACGTCTTCGTGGTTGGGGTCCAAAAGATCCGTCTACCAGTTGGCTGGATATGGCTGCGGACCGCGAACAGTGGGGATTGTGTTGTCACTTTCTATCGAATCAGAATGTTTGATCGATGTGCGTTTGTACAGTTAGACTGTGTATTCCATGTGTTGGTTACTAGGGTATTCTTTTCTTTTCCCACCCATGTAGGTCCATTCCCTGTCCATTTTGTATATTCATACTTTCTAATTCAGCGTGCAACATGGTGAGAAAAGCAGTGGTCAGTGGGGCTTGCCCTAGTGTTTAACGCTGTACGATGATGATGATGATGATGATGTTGAATGGAATCACTGCGTTTCCACGGGGAATTGATCCGAATATCCATGAGCCTTGGACTAAGGAACCGTATGGGTCAGATGTATTAATGCAATATGCGGGCAGTGCTCTCCTCATCACCCGGACAGTACGTTTGTTCTCATAATTGCATGGGGTGATCGGGGGAAGTAGCTCCTCTGATTTGGTAGATTGTCGTGCCCCTTGGGCATCTTTCATCTACTTGGTCTTCATCGGTTACCCCACTCTCATCTGTTGCTGCACGAAGCTAAAGCATACATGAACGTCGATACCTGCATGTACCGCTCAGCATGCGTGCCAAATCAGGCCCAAGAACCTCGGCGAAACGGTGTTCAGCATGCGAAGACAGTTTTTCCTGAATGGGCAGACGGGGTTCACTGTTTGATCCAAAGCCAAAATGGAAAACTGTCCAACCAACGGGGTCGCATGGGCCTTTGGGTCATGGCCACTTCTGCCGAATGTCGACAGAGCTCCTAGAGAGCCACCGGCAACCATGCAGTAACACCACATTGGATGCGTTGGGCGTCCCGGATTTTTAGACTACCATGCAGGTTTCACTTGATTGTGCACGGACTAGAAGGACGACCTCGAATTAAAGCCGAGTGACGCTGAGGACGTCACTTTGTTTGCTATTCCCAAGACTATTCATGGATGCTGGTACAGAACACAATGGTCATGCCACGGCGTTCCCGGTGAGCGACGCGCCTCGTGTTCTCTCCGTGGTCTGATTGTCAAATTTACTAGCAACTCAGATGCAAAATAATCCATGACTGTTGGTGTTTTATCCTAGTTTGTGCCGAAACAGCCCGGAAGATTCACTATGATTGTTGTTGTTTTGTTTGTGTATGGGATTGGAGCATTGGATCCCACGGTTTAATTACGTTGTACGTTGTTTGACTGTATTTGTATCTGGGTGAGAGGTGTACGTCTTCGACGTCCCCGGTGAGCGACGCCTCTCACGTTCTCTCCGCGACCGGGGTGTCAGATATACTAAGTGAGAACTTCAATCTACGCAAGCACGTTCACAGTGCTTGCTGGAACGTGAGAACTCCCCTTACATCGGTAGTTAGGCCATCACGACACGCACGCTACGCAATTACCAAGTAGACATTGCATGTCTCTCCGAAATTCGTCTGCCGAATTCTGGCACACGGAGTATTATGCATTAGGCAGAGCAACTTCGGTTAATCATGCGGTCCATCACGACGAGACTGCACGTTGACGTGGTGTGTTGGCTTGCGCGCCTCTGTGACCCAAAGAACTATACAGGATGGCATCTTTAAGCCGGAGATGCAATCATACCTGACAGGTAAATGGGTAGAAGTTAGACAAAGTCCAGTCTCCTGGTCCTTTATCCAGGTTGGGGGTCGATTTGAGCTGGCAACTCAATCGGCAAAATTAGTGGAAGAATAATTGATGCAAACAGATGGGCTTCCACTAAGCCATCCCGCTGCTTTTCGGATAGGTTCTTGTTAGGATTAAAGGCTTTGGATGAGGACCCTAATCGTTCTTCTGCTTTGTGGCTGGACACCCTAGCAGTACCCGTCCAACATCTTCCATGAACTGCACGAATAGAAAGAATTCCATACTGCATCAGTCGTCGCTCAGGGTAATCAGGACCGCGCTGCCCATTGCATCGAGCGGGGTGGGTAGTGATAAGTGTGCTACTGCTCAGAGTTCCCTCTCTTTTATTCAACCTTGGTGTTCTGTCCCAAACCACCCCTCTTTGCTTCACCTGTCCACCCATAATGCTCCCACTGATAACACGGTCGGTACTCGCAACGATTCACTGTCAAATATTGTCGGGAATAATCCTCTATCTGGTAACTCAGATTTTCTCAAGCCTCGTCAGCCTCTTAATCTCGGCTCCTTCAACGTGCGTATACTCATGCAGGCCGGCCAGCAGGTGTGCCTAGCCCTCACATTAGATTCTCTGAAGACTGATGTTTGCTGCTTAGGTGAATCACGTATTCAGGGTTCGAGCAGTGTGATTCAGCTGACTGCTCCTGGTATCTCATCTAGGTATTTTCTGCGCACTTCAGGAGACGAAATAGCTCGAGCTACGGGTCTACGTGGTGATGGAATAGTCTTGACTGACAAGGCTGAGGCTGCCTTTTAGACTGGATCCCTGTTAGCGGTCGTTTATGTGCTGTGAGACTCCAGGGGTCAGTTGGCGTTTGAAAGGATAGTTGTGTTAGGCACAATTTGTTTGTGATCTCGGCGTACGCCCCACCGGACTGCAGCTCAGACGCGCAGAGAGATGAGTTCTATGATGAACTCGCCACCCTCGTTCGCAGCAGTAGACGTTCTGACATTGTAGTGCTAGCTGGTGACTTCAATGCACAAGTTGGCAAACTCAGTGTGTCAGAAGCCTGTTTAGGTGGGTGTTGTGCTTTACCCGCTGAGCGTACAGATAACGGGGATAGACTTCTCTGGTTTTGTGGAGACAATCGATTGTTCTTGTCTATCACCAATTTTCGACACAGCTCGCGTCGCACAGCGACATGGGGCTCTAACTGTGCAGGTACTTTGAGTCAAATTGATCATATCACAGTAAGCTACCGGTGGCGCAGTTCTGTTCAGAACTGTAGATCTTACTTGTCCACGTACGTAGAGTCGGACCATGCCTTAGTTTTAATGCGATTATCTCTCCAGCTCCATGGTCATCGTCGCAAACCGCAAATCGGATTAGCCGTGGAACGTTTGTGTGATCCAGACGTTTGCACCCGGTATGAGCAGAAGTTAGCATATGAGCTAGGATCCACGGAGAACAGTAATGTAGATGAGCATTGGGCTCATATCAAACAAGCGATGTACGTTGCAGCAGGTTTTGCCTGTGGTCCTCGATCCGTTGTCCATCAGAGACACTGGATCTCGCAAGAGTCGTTGAGTATAATGGAGCAAAAGCGTCAGCTTTCGAACCGTAAGGAGATGAATAAGATGCGGAGAAAGCTACAAAGACAAGTTACGAAAAGCCTTAAGAATGATCGCGAAAATTGGTGGGTCAAGGCAGCCGAAGAAATGGAAGTGGCAGCTGCTTCAGGTAACAGTCAAAGACTGTTCAAACTTATTCGTGACACCGGTGGACGGCGAACTCAGGTCAATGAAACGATTTGCAATAGGAATGGAGAACCCATCCATAACAAACAGCAAAGGCTTGATCGATGGGCCGAGTACTTCAAGGAACAGTTTGGCTGGCCGCACGCTAGTGTAGTTACTCCCGTGTCAACAACTGTGACTTCTTGGGTGCTATCACTTGAGCCCCCATCAGAAGTAGAAGTTGAGTTATGTATTCGATTACTAAGGCGGGGGGAAAGTGGCAGGTCCCGACGAATTTCCTCCAGTTCTTTTCAAACTGGGTGGTGAGGCGTTGATAAAATCATTAACCGTCTTGCTCCGTGACATTTGGAACGAGGAGCGTATTCCGTTAATATGGAGCGAGTCATTGATTGTTCCCATCTTCAAGAAGGGAATACGCAATGACTGCAGTAATCATCGTGGGATTAGCTTGATGCCGATAGTCACCAAAGTATTAGCCTTGATTCTGCTGCACCGTCTTACGCCCACTCGCGAGAGGAATGCCCGCGAACAGCAGGCTGGATTCCACCCAGGTCGAGGATGCATCGACCAGAATTTTACTCTTCGCCGACTACTTGAAACGCGTCACACGCACCGCCGACCGACAATAATGGTTTTCTCAGACCTGAAAGGCGCCTTCGATTCAGTTGATCGAACATCGCTTTTCAGTGATCTTCATCGAAAGGACATGTCCCAGAAGTTCGTGAACCTACTAAGATCATTGTATTCTGATACTTCTGACCGCGTTAGAGTTTACGGTGAACCATCCGGTCGATTCGAAACGACCAGTGGTGTTCGACAGGGGTGTCCTATGTCTCCATTCCTGTTCAACTTCGTCATGGACGAAATAATGGAGAGTGCGTTGCGTCGAACTAGGAAATAGTGGAAAGCTGTGTGACGTAGACTTCACCGACGACGTTGTCTGCTTGTTCGAATCCGCGGAACATGCTCACCGTGCACTAGATAGACTCTCAAGAGCTGTAGCTCAATTCGGCATGCGCTTTGCACCTTCAAAGTGTAAAGTGATGTTATAAGACTGAACGTCAACAATTCCGAGCTTGATGCTCGATGGGGAGGTGTTGGCAGTTGTCGACCACTTCACCTACCTCGGCCGCAGCGTGACGACGGATGGGAGCACAGTAGTAGAGGTGAGTACGCGTATATCCAAGGCTCGAGCGGCGTACGCTGGACTGAAGCACTTGTGGCGTCGATCTGATATTTCACTGAAGTTGAAAGGTCGTGTATACTGTGCTGCAATGCGTTCAGTTTTGTTGTATGGTTGCGAAACTTGGAGTCTGCGTGCTGAAGATATTCGTCGTTTTGAGGTTTTCGACCATCGATGTTTACGTAGTATCGCTAGGATTGGGTGGAATAGCCGAGTAGGCAACGATGAGGTAAGAAAGCGAGTATTGGGTACTAATTCAGAGAACGTTTTGTCACAGCGTATCCAACTTGGTAGACTTCGTTGGTTGGGGCACGTGTTACGTATGGCAAGCACACGTCCACCGTACCGTGTCCTATTCTCCGTTTTTCCTAGGGAGTGGAAGAGACCACGTGGAGGTCAACAGATGACGTGGCAGCGAGGAATGAGAAAATGTACAGCAGACTTAGGAAAAGTAGGTGCTTCACGTCTTCGTGGTTGGGGTCCAAAAGATTCCTCTACCAGTTGGCTGGATATGGCTGCGGACCGCGAACAGTGGGGATTGTGTTGTCACTTTCTATCGAATCAGAATGTTTGATCGATGTGCGTTTGTACAGTTAGACTGTGTATTCCATGTGTTGGTTACTAGGGTATTCTTTTCTTTTCCCACCCATGTAGGTCCATTCCCTGTCCATTTTGTATATTCATACTTTCTAATTCAGCGTGCAACATGGTGAGAAAAGCAGTGGTCAGTGGGGCTTGCCCTAGTGTTTAACGCTGTACGATGATGATGATGATGATGATGTTGAATGGAATCACTGCGTTTCCACGGGGAATTGATCCGAATATCCATGAGCCTTGGACTAAGGAACCGTATGGGTCAGATGTATTAATGCAATATGCGGGCAGTGCTCTCCTCATCACCCGGACAGTACGTTTGTTCTCATAATTGCATGGGGTGATCGGGGGAAGTAGCTCCTCTGATTTGGTAGATTGTCGTGCCCCTTGGGCATCTTTCATCTACTTGGTCTTCATCGGTTACCTCACTCTCATCTGTTGCTGCACGAAGCTAAAGCATACATGAACGTCGATACCTGCATGTACCGCTCAGCATGCGTGCCAAATCAGGCCCAAGAACCTCGGCGAAACGGTGTTCAGCATGCGAAGACAGTTTTTCCTGAATGGGCAGACGGGGTTCACTGTTTGATCCAAAGCCAAAATGGAAAACTGTCCAACCAACGGGGTCGCATGGGCCTTTGGGTCATGGCCACTTCTGCCGAATGTCGACAGAGCTCCTAGAGAGCCACCGGCAACCATGCAGTAACACCACATTGGATGCGTTGGGCGTCCCGGATTTTTAGACTACCATGCAGGTTTCACTTGATTGTGCACGGACTAGAAGGACGACCTCGAATTAAAGCCGAGTGACGCTGAGGACGTCACTTTGTTTGCTATTCCCAAGACTATTCATGGATGCTGGTACAGAACACAATGGTCATGCCACGGCGTTCCCGGTGAGCGACGCGCCTCGTGTTCTCTCCGTGGTCTGATTGTCAAATTTACTAGCAACTCAGATGCAAAATAATCCATGACTGTTGGTGTTTTATCCTAGTTTGTGCCGAAACAGCCCGGAAGATTCACTATGATTGTTGTTGTTTTGTTTGTGTATGGGATTGGAGCATTGGATCCCACGGTTTAATTACGTTGTACGTTGTTTGACTGTATTTGTATCTGGGTGAGAGGTGTACGTCTTCGGCGTCCCCGGTGAGCGACGCCTCTCACGTTCTCTCCGCGACCGGGGTGTCAGATATACTAAGTGAGAACTTCAATCTACGCAAGCACGTTCACAGTGCTTGCTGGAACGTGAGAACTCCCCTAACATCGACAGTTAGGTCATCACGACACGTACGCTACGCAATTACCAAGTAGACATTGTATGTCTCTCCGAAATTCGTCTGCCGAATTCTGGCACACGGAGTATTATGCATTAGGCAGAGCAACTTCGAGTAATAATCATCCTTATCGATTGACACGAATCATTCACGGAACGTAATCACGGGTAATTATTTTTGAGTTTGAATATGTGTGTATAGAATGCGTACTCAATTTTAAGGTAATTCGCTGGGTGTTTTTCCACCGTACGCCGAACTTAAGCGTTTCAAAGCCGTTTATGCGCATGTTTGAGTAATAGAAGGGAATAAAATGTTTGTTTTCGTGTTGCGACGTAGTGGACGCAAACCGATCGCATTGCATCCTGCGAGAGTTCCTTTTCTGTCACCGGTGAAATATCGTGACCGGTGGTGATCGAGCGTTATAGGACGTTTGTTATGCAATCAGGGTCAGATCTAACGCATATTAAAAACGTTCAAAACCATAAGGTGTCGTCGTCAGTTGTTGTCCGTCATTTTCTGATGACTTAACATCCAGCTGACCGAAACACTGCATTCCGCGTCCTATACGTGGTAAGGAATACCAGGCTATTGAGGCTTGCCGAAGCCATCGCCATACATCGATGAGAAACCGTATTTTGTCAGTGGAAACAGATGTTTGTGAATGTGTCTTTACCATGGTGACGTAACTTGAGTATTACATTTTCCCCTATATTTGTCGAGCAGTATTGTTTCACATAGTATGCTCCATCATGCAGTGTGAACGTTCAAACCATTGATAACCGTGGAAGCACTTCACGGGTGTTTCACCTTTGTTAGGAATCATCACCAGCAGTGCACATCCACCGAGTCCCAGCTGAGACTGGAACCCGAGGTGAACGATTGTGAGTCGAACACACGTTAACCACAAGGCTATCCGGACTGGCTCTCTATATGGTTTATTGAACGTATACACCACATGATATAGCGCCCTTACGAGATGAACTTATATGAACATAATTGTTCTACAGTATGCACCATGTTAAGATGCAGCGAATTCGTTGCGGACATAAATCGTGTTATGTGACAGATCGGACTTTTCTTTTCAAGATCCGTGTTTGCCACATACCGTTTCGTAAAACTATGTGAATGTTTTAAAGTTTCCTTGGTGTATTAACTAGACAGTTTCGAATGCGTTTTCGTAATCAGTTGGAGACGGTGGGAGAACGCACCTGTTCTAGATTTGTTGATTTTAGGGTGTTTTTCAACTTCCTAAGGACAATCTGGAATAGTAATCATCCCAATCGCTTATCACGAACCACTCACGGAGCCCAATTGTGTGCTTGTTTCTCCGTTTGATTATAGGTTTTGTTGTGTACAAGGCGCGCAATATGGTCGGTTGTCATAGTCACTTTTGATTTGCAATGATTTATGAGGAAGTCCACGTAAAGGCACACGTTCACGTGGACTTATTTCCTCACTTCAATCGTCCACAAGTCTATGAATAATATTATCCGTTGACGCGTTTTTTCGAAATCATTACTCCTTTTTTTCCCGTAGGGGACTCAGTCGAAATTGGAGGTCGTCGGTTTTGGTTCGAGAAATGTGTCTGAGAATGGGTGTTGTATTTTTGAGGGCCATTTGATGGGCTTGTGATAAATGTAGACGTTTCTTCATTGCTTATACGCGTGTTCGAGTGACAGGAGTGATTGAAATGCGCCTATCATGCTCGGAAATTGACGTTCCAACGTAGTGTGCACAAACTGATCGCGTTGATCCTTCATGTCATGCACTCTGACTGATGACGTATTTTGCGATAACTGTTCCTTTGATCGTGCTGAGTTTGTTTTGTTTTTTCGAAAAAGTGAAACAGCCTTCTGTTGTCATTGTTTTTCAGTTCAGTTGTTGTAGTTTGGTGTGGTGGTCGTTGCAATCTACAAAACACACGATTTGTCGTCTGCTTTGAGGAATAATTGGGCATTGAGCGGATTTTCTAAATTATTATTTTAGTGTATAGGTAATTTAACTACCAAATTTCCCTACGGCAAATGGAAATAATGTAACTGACGCAGAGAAATATGATTGAGCAAGGTTGCACGTTTCTCCTGTTTCACTCTTACTGTTCAGGCATATTTTGACTTGGCGGAACGAGACAGATATTTATGTAATGTAAAACGTTGATGGCGTTTTGATAGTTTTTGCAACTCAAATGCGAAATAATCCATGACTGTTGATGTTTTATCCTTGTTTGTGCCGAAATAGCCCGGAAGATTCACTGTGATTGTTGTATGTGCGTTTGTACAGTTAGAGTATGTATTTCGTGTGTTGGCTACCGGGGCATTCTTTCCTTTTCCCACCCATGTAGGTCCAGTCCTTGTCCATCTTGTATATTCATACTTTCTAAATCAGCTTGCAACATGGTGAGAAAAGCAGTGGTCAGTGGGGCTTGCCCTACTGTTTAACGCTGTACGATGATGATGATGATGATATGATTGTTGTTGTTTTGTTTGTGTATGGGATTGGAGCATTGGATCCCACGGTTTAATTACGTTGTACGTTGTTTGGCTGTATTTGTATCTGGGTGAGAGGTGTACGTCTTCGGCGTCCCCGGTGAGCGACGCCTCTCACGTTCTCTCCGCGACCGGGGTGTCAGATATACTAAGTGAGAACTTCAATCTACGCAAGCACGTTCACAGTGCTTGCTGGAACGTGAGAACTCCCCTTACATCGGTAGTTAGGCCATCACGACACGCACGCTACGCAATTACCAAGTAGACATTGCATGTCTCTCCGAAATTCGTCTGCCGAATTCTGGCACACGGAGTATTATGCATTAGGCAGAGCAACTTCGGTTAATCATGCGGTCCATCACGACGAGACTGCACGTTGACGTGGTGTGTTGGCTTGCGCGCCTCTGTGACCCAAAGAACTATACAGGATGGCATCTTTAAGCCGGAGATGCAATCATACCTGACAGGTAAATGGGTAGAAGTTAGACAAAGTCCAGTCTCCTGGTCCTTTATCCAGGTTGGGGGTCGATTTGAGCTGGCAACTCAATCGGCAAAATTAGTGGAAGAATAATTGATGCAAACAGATGGGCTTCCACTAAGCCATCCCGCTGCTTTTCGGATAGGTTCTTGTTAGGATTAAAGGCTTTGGATGAGGACCCTAATCGTTCTTCTGCTTTGTGGCTGGACACCCTAGCAGTACCCGTCCAACATCTTCCATGAACTGCACGAATAGAAAGAATTCCATACTGCATCAGTCGTCGCTCAGGGTAATCAGGACCGCGCTGCCCATTGCATCGAGCGGGGTGGGTAGTGATAAGTGTGCTACTGCTCAGAGTTCCCTCTCTTTTATTCAACCTTGGTGTTCTGTCCCAAACCACCCCTCTTTGCTTCACCTGTCCACCCATAATGCTCCCACTGATAACACGGTCGGTACTCGCAACGATTCACTGTCAAATATTGTCGGGAATAATCCTCTATCTGGTAACTCAGATTTTCTCAAGCCTCGTCAGCCTCTTAATCTCGGCTCCTTCAACGTGCGTATACTCATGCAGGCCGGCCAGCAGGTGTGCCTAGCCCTCACATTAGATTCTCTGAAGACTGATGTTTGCTGCTTAGGTGAATCACGTATTCAGGGTTCGAGCAGTGTGATTCAGCTGACTGCTCCTGGTATCTCATCTAGGTATTTTCTGCGCACTTCAGGAGACGAAATAGCTCGAGCTACGGGTCTACGTGGTGATGGAATAGTCTTGACTGACAAGGCTGAGGCTGCCTTTTAGACTGGATCCCTGTTAGCGGTCGTTTATGTGCTGTGAGACTCCAGGGGTCAGTTGGCGTTTGAAAGGATAGTTGTGTTAGGCACAATTTGTTTGTGATCTCGGCGTACGCCCCACCGGACTGCAGCTCAGACGCGCAGAGAGATGAGTTCTATGATGAACTCGCCACCCTCGTTCGCAGCAGTAGACGTTCTGACATTGTAGTGCTAGCTGGTGACTTCAATGCACAAGTTGGCAAACTCAGTGTGTCAGAAGCCTGTTTAGGTGGGTGTTGTGCTTTACCCGCTGAGCGTACAGATAACGGGGATAGACTTCTCTGGTTTTGTGGAGACAATCGATTGTTCTTGTCTATCACCAATTTTCGACACAGCTCGCGTCGCACGGCGACATGGGGCTCTAACTGTGCAGGTACTTTGAGTCAAATTGATCATATCACAGTAAGCTACCGGTGGCGCAGTTCTGTTCAGAACTGTAGATCTTACTTGTCCACGTACGTAGAGTCGGACCATGCCTTAGTTTTAATGCGATTATCTCTCCAGCTCCATGGTCATCGTCGCAAACCGCAAATCGGATTAGCCGTGGAATGTTTGTGTGATCCAGAAGTACGCACCCGTTACGAACAGAAGTTAGCATATGAGCTAGGATCCACGGAGAACAGTAATGTAGATGAGTATTGGGCTCATGTCAAACAGGCGATGAACTTTGCAGCAGGTCTTGCTTGTGGTCCTAGTTCCGTTGTCCATCAGAGACACTGGATCTCGCAAGAGTCGTTGAGTATAATGGAGCAAAAGCGTCAGCTCTCGAACCGTAAGGAGATGAATAAGATGCGGAGAAAGCTACAAAGACAAGTTACGAAAAGCCTTAAGAATGATCGCGAAAATTGGTGGGTCAAGGTAACCGAAGAAATGGAAGTAGCGGCTGCTTCAGGTAACAGTCAAGTACTGTTCAAACTTATTCGTGACACCGGTGGACGGCGAACTCAGGTCAATGAAACAATTTGCGATAGAAATGAAGAACCATCCACTGCAAACACCAAAGACCGGACCGTTGGGTCGAGTACTGCAAGGAACAGTTTAGCTAGTCGCACGCTAGTGTAGTTACTCCCGTGTCAAAAACTGCGACTCCTTGGGTGGTATCGCCTGAGCTCTCATCGGAAGTAGAAGTAGAGTCATGCATTCGATTACTAAGGCGGTGGGAAAGTGGCAGGTCCCGACGAACTTCCCCCACTTCTTTTCAAATTGAGTGGTGGGGCGTTGATAAAATCACTCACCGTCTTGCTCCGTGACATTTGGAACGAGGAGCGTATTCCGTTAATATGGAGCGAGTCATTGATTGTTTCCATCTTCAAGAAGGTAATATGCAATAACTGTGGTAATCTTCGTGGGATTAGCTTGATGCCGATAGTCACCAAAGTATTAGCCTCGATTCTGCTGCACCGTCTTACGCCCACACGCGAGAGGAATGCCCGCGAACAGCAGGCTGGATTCCACCCAGGTCGAGGATGCATCGACCAGATTTTTACTCTTCGCCGACTACTTGAAACGCGTCACACGCACCGCCGACCGACAATAATGGTTTTCTCAGACCTGAAAGGCGCCTTCGATTCAGTTGATCGAACATCGCTTTTCAGTGATCTTCATCGAAAGGACATGTCCCAGAAGTTCGTGAACCTTCTAAGATCATTGTATTCTGATACTTCTGACCGCGTTAGAGTTTACGGTGAACCATCCGGTCGGTTCGAAACGACCAGTGGTGTTCGACAGGGGTGTCCTATGTCTCCATTCCTGTTCAACTTCGTCATGGACGAAATAATGGAGAGTGCGTTGCGTCGAACTAGGAAATAGTGGAAAGCTATGTGACCTAGATTACGCGGACGACGTTGTCTGCTTGTTCGAATCCGCGGAACATGCTCACCGTGCACTAGATAGACTCTCAAGAGCTGTAGCTCCATTCAGCATGCGCTTTGCACCTTCAGTGTAAAGTGGTGTTACAAGACTGAACGTCAACAATTCCGAGCTTGATGCTCGATGGGGAGGTGCTGTCAGTTGTCGACCACTTCACCTACCTCGGCCGCAGCGTGACGACGGATGGGAGCACAGTAGTAGAGGTGAGTACGCGTATATCCAAGGCTCGAGCGGCGTACGCTGGACTGAAGCACTTGTGGCGTCGATCTGATATTTCACTGAAGTTGAAAGGTCGTGTATACTGTGCTGCAATGCGTTCAGTTTTGTTGTATGGTTGCGAAACTTGGAGTCTGCGTGCTGAAAATATTCGTCGTTTTGAGGTTTTCGACCATCGATGTTTACGTAGTATCGCTAGGATTGGGTGGAATAGCCGAGTAGGCAACGATGAGGTAAGAAAGCGAGTATTGGGTACTAATTCAGAGAACGTTTTGTCACAGCGTATCCAACTTGGTAGACTTCGTTGGTTGGGGCACGTGTTACGTATGGCAAGCACACGTCCACCGTACCGTGTCCTATTCTCCGTTTTTCCTAGGGAGTGGAAGAGACCACGTGGAGGTCAACAGATGACGTGGCAGCGAGGAATGAGAAAATGTACAGCAGACTTAGGAAAAGTAGGTGCTTCACGTCTTCGTGGTTGGGGTCCAAAAGATCCGTCTACCAGTTGGCTGGATATGGCTGCGGACCGCGAACAGTGGGGATTGTGTTGTCACTTTCTATCGAATCAGAATGTTTGATCGATGTGCGTTTGTACAGTTAGACTGTGTATTCCATGTGTTGGTTACTAGGGCATTCTTTTCTTTTCCCACCCATGTAGGTCCATTCCCTGTCCATTTTGTGTATTCATACTTTCTAATTCAGCGTGCAACATGGTGAGAAAAGCAGTGGTCAGTGGGGCTTGCCCTACTGTTTAACGCTGTACGGAGATGATGATGATGAATAATCATCCTTATCGATTGACACGAAGCACCCGCGGAAGCTAATCCTGCGTAATTGTTTTTGAGTTTGAATATGTGTATATAGAATGCGTACTCAATTTTAGGGTAATTTGCTGGGTGTTTTTCCACAATATGACGAACTTAAGCGTTTCAATGCCGTTTGTGCGCATGTTTGAGTAATAGAAGGGAATAAAATGTTTGTTTTCGTGTTGCGACGTAATGGGCGCAAACCGATCGTATTCATCATCGTACAGCGGTAAACAGTAGGGCAAGCCCCACTGACCAATGCCTTTCTCACCATGTTGCACGCTGAATTAGAAAGTATGAATATACAAGATGGACAGGGAGTGGATCACACGGGTGGGAAAAGGAAAGAATGCCCTTGTGACCAACATACGGAATAAACAGTCTGACTGTACAAGCGTACACCGATCAGTCATTCTGATTCGATAGAATGTGACAACACGATCGCCACTGCTCGTGGTTCGCTGCCATATCCTTCAGTGTCTCCAGCCAACTGGTAGACGGATCTTTTGGACCCCAACCACGAAGACGTGAAGCACCTACTTTTCCTAAGTCTGCTGTACATTTTCTCATTCCTCGCTGCCACGTCATCCGTTGACCTCCACGTGGTCTCTTCCACTCCCTAGGAAAAACGGAGAATAGGACACGGTACGGTGGACGTGTGCTTGCCATACGTAACACGTGCCCCAACCAACGAAGTCTACCAAGTTGGATACGCTGTGACAAAACGTTCTCTGAATTAGTACCCAATACTCGCTTTCTTACCTCATCGTTGCCTACTCGGCTATTCCACCCAATCCTAGCGATACTACGTAAACATCGATGGTCGAAAACCTCAAAACGACGAATATCTTCAGCACGCAGACTCCAAGTTTCGCAACCATACAACAAAACTGAACGCATTGCAGCACAGTATACACGACCTTTCAACTTCAGTGAAATATCAGATCGACGCCACAAGTGCTTCAGTCCAGCGTACGCCGCTCCCATCCGTCGTCACGCAGCTACCGAGGTAGGTGAAGTGGTCGACAACTGCCAACACCTCCCCATCGAGCATCAAGCTCGGAATTGTTGACGTTCAGTCTTATAACATCACTTTACGCTGAAGGTGCAAAGCGCATGCTGAATGGAGCTACAGCTCTTGAGAGTCTATCTAGTGCACGGTGAGCATGTTCCGCGGATTCGAACAAGCAGACAACGTCGTCCGCGTAATCTAGGTCACATAGCTTTCCACTATTTCCTAGTTCGACGCAACGCACTCTCCATTATTTCGTCCACGACGAAGTTGAACAGGAATGGAGACATAAGACATTCCTGTCGAACACCACTGGTCGTGTCGAACCGACCGGATGGTTCACCGTAAACTCTAACGCGGCCAGAAGTATGCGAATACAGTGATCGCATATCATCCTTCGAGAGTTCCTTTTCTGTCACCGTTGAAATGCCGTGACCGGTGGTGATCTAGCGTTACAGGACGTTTGTTATGCAATCAGGGTCAGATCTAACGCATATTAAAAACGTTCAAAACCATAAGGTGTCGTCGTCAGTTGTTGTCCGTCATTTTCTGATGACTTAACATCCAGCTGACCGAAACACTGCATTCCGCGTCCTATACGTGGTAAGGAATACCAGGCTATTGAGGCTTGCCGAAGCCATCGCCATACATCGATGAGAAACCGTATTTTGTCAGTGGAAACAGATGTTTGTGAATGTGTCTTTACCATGGTGACGTAACTTGAGTATTACATTTTCCCCTATATTTGTCGAGCAGTATTGTTTCACATAGTATGCTCCATCATGCAGTGTGAACGTTCAAACCATTGATAACCGTGGAAGCACTTCACGGGTGTTTCACCTTTGTTAGGAATCATCACCAGCAGTGCACATCCACCGAGTCCCAGCTGAGACTGGAACCCGAGGTGAACGATTGTGAGTCGAACACACGTTAACCACAAGGCTATCCGGACTGGCTCTCTATATGGTTTATTGAACGTATACACCACATGATATAGCGCCCTTACGAGATGAACTTATATGAACATAATTGTTCTACAGTATGCACCATGTTAAGATGCAGCGAATTCGTTGCGGACATAAATCGTGTTATGTGACAGATCGGACTTTTCTTTTCAAGATCCGTGTTTGCCACATACCGTTTCGTAAAACTATGTGAATGTTTTAAAGTTTCCTTGGTGTATTAACTAGACAGTTTCGAATGCGTTTTCGTAATCAGTTGGAGACGGTGGGAGAACGCACCTGTTCTAGATTTGTTGATTTTAGGGTGTTTTTCAACTTCCTAAGGACAATCTGGAATAGTAATCATCCCAATCGCTTATCACGAACCACTCACGGAGCCCAATTGTGTGCTTGTTTCTCCGTTTGATTATAGGTTTTGTTGTGTACAAGGCGCGCAATATGGTCGGTTGTCATAGTCACTTTTGATTTGCAATGATTTATGAGGAAGTCCACGTAAAGGCACACGTTCACGTGGACTTATTTCCTCACTTCAATCGTCCACAAGTCTATGAATAATATTATCCGTTGACGCGTTTTTTCGAATTCATTACTACTTTTGTTTCTCGTAGGGGACTCAGTCGAAATTGGAGGTCGTCGGTCTTGGTTCGAGAAATGTGTCTGAGAATGGGTGTTGTATTTTTGAGGGCCATTTGATGGGCTTGTGATAAATGTAGACGTTTCTTAATTGCTTATACGCGTGTTCGAGTGACAGGAGTGATTGAAATGCGCCTATCATGCTCGGAAATTGACGTTCCAACGTAGTGTGCACAAACTGATCGCGTTGATCCTTCATGTCATGCACTCTGACTGATGACGTATTTTGCGATAACTGTTCCTTTGATCGTGCTGAGTTTGTTTTGTTTTTTCGAAAAAGTGAAACAGCCTTCTGTTGTCATTGTTTTTCAGTTCAGTTGTTGTAGTTTGGTGTGGTGGTCGTTGCAATCTACAAAACACACGATTTGTCGTCTGCTTTGAGGAATAATTGGGCATTGAGCGGATTTTCTAAATTATTATTTTAGTGTATAGGTAATTTAACTACCAAATTTCCCTACGGCAAATGGAAATAATGTAACTGACGCAGAGAAATATGATTGAGCAAGGTTGCACGTTTCTCCTGTTTCACTCTTACTGTTCAGGCATATTTTGACTTGGCGGAACGAGACAGATATTTATGTAATGTAAAACGTTGATGGCGTTTTGATAGTTTTTGCAACTCAAATGCGAAATAATCCATGACTGTTGATGTTTTATCCTTGTTTGTGCCGAAATAGCCCGGAAGATTCACCATGATTGTTGTTGTTTTGTTGGTGTATGGGATTGGAGCATTGGGTCCTGCGGTTTAATTGCGTTGTACGTTGTTTGACTCTGTTTATATCCGGGTGATGAATGATTATGTTGGGTGGACATGTTGACAGTTTTGACTGCTGTTGAATAGGAACAATTTATTTCTGTGATGCTGTTTGTGCTTCGCTCGGGCTGGCGTTCTTCAAAGGGACCCAGTATCTTTCGGGAATTTCCGGAAAGATTTGCTCATCTTGTGGAAATCGTTTGTGTGCTGTGTTTCTTTTAGTTAAATGGGAGCGGTTACGATTCGTGGCCCTCCTTGAGTTACGGTTGTGAAGTCCTAATTATTGTTTTTTCGTGCAGCTGGTGGGTGCCGATACATGGTTTTGGAATTCGGGTTTCGTATTTCGTATGTGTTTGAATTGAATATGCGTAGGTCACTGAGGGGGACAATCTGTTGCGTCGTGGAACGTTTGGGTTATTACTCAATTGTGTATTTGTCTCGCACATTTGTTGTGTTTGATATCATACTACTTGTTTTTCGGTTAGTAGATGCATCGTGAATCGTTTTTCGCGAAACCGTTTTGAGGTTCCGACCTGGTGAATTTCACTCATGTCATGCTTACAGTCTCATTCCGTTCCACTGTAGTTTTTGCGGGGAAACCCCTTCTCTGCGTACCGGTTGCAGTTATGCAATTATTCAACATACCATATTTCCATGAATACAGATCCCGATCTTGTACTCATTTTTACATCGAAAAATTGCGCTAGGGATTTTTTTTCGGATGTCTTATTTTTCAGATACAATATACCAACATTCATGCACATATACTATTTTCATATTTTCAGATACGGTCTTTTTGTTTGTTGGGATATCGTCCTGAATTTCTAAATCGTGATTTTTTGTGACGCCATTTCCTGTAGAAACAATGTATGCATTCTCTCGTGTCCAGCAGTAAAGCTTTTCCTAAAGGAGCATACACTGCGCGTGTTGCCTGCCTGTAGTGCATGACTAACGCAGCTGTCAGTGGTTAAGTCCTAAGAATTCTTCACACAGGTCACAACCTCCTCCAAACTAGGCTTCACGAACTTTTCACGCTGATTGCTCTCCATTCTGCTTTTATGTAGTCATTAGTTTTTGTGCGTAAATGGTCCTCGAAGGTTGTTTTCACTGCAATATCAAGAGTTTGTAGATATGAAGGTATTCTTGCGGAAATCAATATTCCAATTATTTTTTCTATCTGAACGGAAGTTATTCATTTCCTTAGCGCGATGAGCGCTGGCTGAATCCCAGACTAGTAGACCTCATTGATCACCTCGCAAACCAAGAGGCAGCAATAAACTGTGCTACTTTCTTGTAACTGCTTGTGTGCGTCAGGCTATTTTGGTTGCAAGAGAGCAGATACATGAGACACGTTCAATATTTTCTTTTTTACTCTTTGCAATGATTTGAGGCAGGGCTTTCTTTCTGTACAGAGAGACTGCAGAAATACAGATAACGTGTGCTTTTGAAACCAATGGACGAAATATAGATTGATGATATAGCCTCCTAGTCATTTTAGTTTGAAAGTCCGGATCCATCGAGACCATAGTTTCATCTGAGGCAATCATGTTGGAAGATATTAGGGAAGGTTCGTTCTGTACACAAATTACTTACGTTCAAATGCACATTTGAAAACTTTAGCATCTTTCAGTTGGAACAGTGCTGTCGATCTTAGAGGCAGTTCATATCGTTGAAGGAGCATTTCCAGCCAGTTTTGTGATGCTTTGAATTTTCCTGGGGTTGTTTCGGAATTTAGTGCCATTGCATCAGGAAATGTTTGGATATCAGTCCTGCACACCACCAAAGTATTGGCTCTCTTGTGAGTAATCTATTTACAGATGATATCTTCCATTTAGGAGATAAATGATTGCTGATCTGATTCGCACTCGCACTTCTTACCTTTTCCTGAATCTGCTTGTTGACTGAGGTTTCGGTGCTCTGCTGCCGATTTTCGGACCATCGGGAGATCGAAGTTTTCCTGTTTTCTGAAAGGACTAAGAGTCTTGTGCCGGGAGACACGAACACTTCCTTTCTTCGGATCTACGGGGTAGCTTTTTTGCGCTCAGTTTGACTTTGTGGTAATTGCACATGCGAAGAGAAACTGTTGGCGCTAGAACTGCACTCCTTTTAGGTCACTCCGGTGACGCACTGAATTATGATCCACTCCGTTTTATTATCGAGTGCGCACCAGCAGCGTTTGTGCTCCGACTCGCTGATGTGAACCAGGGATGCCAAGCCTTACTGTTTACTCTGCCTAAACAATGTACAGGTGTCTTGTTCCAAGGTGGATCTGATAGAATGTGACAAAGCGCATTTAGTCTGGGTGAACGCTTCAGATCACTTTTTGTTAGGTCCATCTTGCAATAACTAAGATCGGAAACTTCATTACACCGAGAGAACATTCAGGCCTAGCGTACTTGGTCAACAAAACGGTCGACCAAGTCGATTGAGCGCTACTGCAGCTGATGTACGGGCAAATTGGCAAGCAAAAAGGGTTGCGCTTTGTTTTTATCAATACACTGGCTTGGGTACGTTTTACGTTGATTTTCAACTGCCGAGGAGAAAGGAAAAGTTTTCCACGCTAAAACGGGTCAACAGTTCAGGTTAAGCTTCATGCTTGTTTGTTAAAATATACATAAGGAAGGGAACTACAAACGTTCTATGCAGCGATAATTTGGCCGGAAGTCTAAACATAGAATGGGTTAGCGAGCGTGATTGGCTTCGAAAAGGATCGCAATGCAGTGGGTGTAGATAGTCCGCAATGATCTCAGCAAATGAAATAAATACTGTTATGTGCTTATCATGTAAGTCCGATATGAGGTCTCTTAAGGCTATATCAGAGACAAGAATGACGATTCGCAGACCTCTGCGAAGGGTGATGTTCTTTTTCAACAGACCAAGAAAATTATTGGAGAACAATATAGAATAAAGGGAAATATACACTGGCGTACGAAGGAAAAAATTGTAAATTGCGGAGCACTGAACTATCGAAGTTTACGAATTCAAATGGATGGTCTACGGAATTTTCCAAAAGTAATTTTTATGTGTGAAGACCAGTGTAAGTTCTCTTGTAAAGGTACACCGAGGTAATTCACATGGTTCCCACGTGCGCGAGAAGTACAGTTAATAGTAGTGCTATCTTCTGTGAAACGCTATCTCAAAGTGGAAAAATGCACTCTTGACAGTTGGCACTGTTTAACAGATGACCAGGCTGCTCAGAAAAGTTTTGGATATGTGCGATATTTTCAGGGGACTCATCTGAATATGACTGCTGAGAGACAGACCGAGCCAAAACAACGTCATTGACATACTTGGCTAGGCGGGCTGGGTGGGTTGCAGTTAAGTCGCTACTGTAGGTGGTGGATAAGTATGGAGAAAGAACAGCTCTCTGGAGAACACTGCTTAAGAGATGTCTGGAAACGTTTCTCCCAACTTTGATACACTGGGTTCTACCCGAGAAGTTGTCTTTCAACCGGTCAAATAAGTATGTGAGGCAGCTAAAAGATTCCAATTTTTGAGAAGCAAGGATCCCGGTACACTGTCAAGTACTGATGTGTAGTCAAGAAAGGCACACCTTACTGATTCGCACGAATCATTGAGGGATTTTGCGATGTTATGGACTATACACGCTACTGCGTCGATTGCGAAACGCCGGGGTTCATACACAAAGTGGTATTCGTCAGTGAGACTTGTGACCGTGTTTCGAGGGCGCTGAAGTACCGCACGTTCAGCTAGCTTCAACCCCGACTAGGAAAGTGCAGCTGAGCGGAAATTGTTGGTCCCCGTTTGGTTGCCCGACCGTTTTTGGTGTGGGAATGATTGTGACAGGACGCCAACAGTCAAGAATGGAGAACGATTTAGGTGAATGATTGTTAACAGGAATCAATAGCCCAGAGAGAGATCGAGCCCGATATTTGAGTACTGCCGACGATAGACCGTCCGGTTCAGAAGCTTTGGTTAACTTGTTGGACTGTTGAAAAAAAAACAAAGTCAAGACGTTCGGTTTCTTTTTTTCCAAGTTTGATACTCTACTGACCTGAGGTGGATTGCGCGTTTTGTAGGCTAACTTCTTCCTGAGTAGACTTTTGAGATACGGTAAAACCACTCTTGCTAGCTGGAAGTAGACCGTTTCGTTAGGATGATAAATTTTAAAGATATGATCTATGATTACGGCCGTGAAATATACCGAAAAGAAGTGGCTGAAGCTGTGTTGTAGCCAGTAGCTGGCAAGAAACAAAGAACGGTTGAACAGCGGGAGGTTTTCGTTAGCCAAGTCCCAGTGAGAAAAACGGATCTGTTTAGTGTGTATGTAGAATGAGTGACCGTGTTTCCAGTATATTTTTGTGGAGATATGTGATATACTGTCATTTCTCGCACTAAGGGGCGCGCTTATTCTAACGGAAAAGAGTTGCGGGTGATTGGTTAGGATACAGTCTAACTGTGAGTTACAACGGGTCGGGGCAAGACAAATACCATTGAGATTAAAAAATGAGAGCGGATGCCTAGATATATGAATAAAGTCTCCTACAACGATATGGAGATTATCATCTATCAACGGCACAAGGAAAAGTAAAAACGAACCATAGAAGGAGTTAACTGTTGCTACCCAGTTTGGCCAGGTTTCGAAGACCCAAACTGAAAATGCTCCACAGTCGAATTGTTTTGACCGTCGTTACTTCACAATACTCGTCAGCGTGCTTCTGCCTTATCGAATCACTTAGTGCCAGACGGTTTCGACTAGGGCTTATTATTGGGGTGGGCTTTATATGAAAGGAATCCCGAAATGCCCAGCTAGGGCCTAATATTGAAGGTAGGTCTTCTTATCGGAGAAACACAGTAGTACCAAAATGCGCAGTTCCTGTTTTGACCTTAACTGCTGAGTCGTGCCAGTTGATCCTAAGTTGTCGGTCGCTACAGTATGGTTTGCATCCGACCTCAGCAATGACGATAGTTCAGATTCGTGATCATTTGAACTTGTCTGAAGCTTTCACAACCTTCGAATCTCTCTTTATAGTCGTGGCAAGCATTCGGAAGGTTTGTCTGCTTCCCGCGATACACCGTCGACATCCATAGCAACGTCTCACTAAGTGATATGTTTAAAATCCCCAGCTGCTGAACTCATTTTGATTTGGTCTTCCGTTGAAATTATGGGTTTTGTTTTTCTCTACCACCTCAGCGCAGACCGAAAAAATGGCAAGGTAATGGGGCCACAACTCCTGATATTTTCGACCCGTGAGTTGTTCATTTCCCCGTTTCGTACCTAGCAATCCTAAAATATCCGTCTCCTACGACGAGAATACACTTTGGCGTGGTATGTTTGCTTCTGTTCTTCTACGACTCAACCAGCCATACAAGATGGCATGTTGGAGCAAGAGTTGCAGTCATGCCTTTCAAATCAATGAACAGGGACGAGGAAGTTAGTCTTGCTGAACCATTTTTTGTTTTAGTACGGAGCTAGTTGAGTTGCCCGCGAAACCAAAGCAAATCCAGCGAAGAACGAAGTAAGATTAGGACTATATATGCGGTAAAATTGGGGTACAAATGAGTGAGATAAATGAAAGTACACACCTCACCGGTCATCGATCACGGGGTTCAACAACGGACCTGGTCAATCGTCCGACAGTCAACGGGCAGTGAACTTTTCAAACAAGATGATACCCACCAGTCAACTGCAGCTGTTTCACAGGGTCACGTTGAAGAAGAGGTAATGAACAATAATGGGCTAGGTAATCCAGTATTCCCATTGACAGAAGGCTCTGTCTGTACAGTGTGTTTTTTAAGTCGTGAAAAGAAATTCTGGAAATGTGTCTCAGCCCACCTGAACTGCATTCTGCACGGGATTACTTTTGTGCTTCTCAGTAGGCAAACTATCGAAAAATCTTCTCAGGCTCAGAGAGGCCAGCCTGATTGCTCAGATCGTATGTTTTGCACACTGAAAAAATTCTCGCCCGTAAAAGCTTCCGTGAAACCAAGATTATCGACGGCCAAATATCAGCATGTAGTCGATTCCTCGGTGCTCTGCAAGGAGTTAGTTAAGATTAAATGTTCTGAAGTCGATGGATCACATTGCTTTCCCACAGTCTTATTGTACGCGGTACCAGGTTATTGTTATTAATACCAATTCCTTTTTGAATATATCGGACAATCAATTAGTTGGATCTGTCGCACTAGTGGAAAGCTGAAAATCACGATGCATGTGGTGCATATAAAATCCGTTGAAGGCATGTAAATCTTATTTTAAAAGATCCATAATGTGAACTAATAGGAGTATTACTATTCAAACGCCATAATGTTTCCCTGTCGCTGATCCGGAAAGCTAAATGTCTCATTAGTTTGCGTGGGGCATTTTCTTCCCGGCATTGTCATGCAGTGTCTGGACGAGTATGTCTTCATTCGTTCGAGGTTTTTTTCTTCGTCTTGCCAGCGTGTGGCAGCCTTTCATTTGTTATGGTAAAGTAGCATAAGGGACATTGGAGAATCTTGGGCACAGCGGCCATGTTTATTGGATTCCTTTGTTCCCTTATTAATATTTCCGGCCTTCTAGTGAAGGATTATCCTTTTGGAAATGTCTATCAAAGTAATATCGCGATTCAGTGTTATCTTTCACCTTAAATTATTCAATTTTCTAACAAAGGAGCACTTCGCTTTATGCGAAAAACCGTGCAGCAATACCATAACTTGACTTAACTGGAAGAAGTTGCAGTCAACTTGTGTTAAAAGCAAATAATTCTAGTGAAACACGTAGTCGCCTTGATTTCTGAATAACATTGATTTGTTCTTGTATTCGACCATATCGGTAACGGTACTGTGTGTAGAAATACATGGAATACATTTGGTAGTGACACGGATCGGAAGTTAGAAGACATTGTCGAACTGCCCACACCCATTAATCTCAATAAAGACGTGCTACAGACTGGTAATCCTGGTAATGCTCCATTGAATCAGTCAGGAAGCTGCTTCAAAAGTGTAATGACTGTGAAGCGAGACCGTAGATCAGGTAAGAGACTAGGGCTCCACATTTTGTTATCACTTTTGATCATCCACTAGATTACTGTTCAAATTTAAATGACTAGCTAGTTCATCTGTGCTTACTCACAAACATGGAGCTACGAGAAGTGCATCCATATATTCAACATAACCCCCCACCCTTCAGTAAGTCGTCCTCAATACGGAAAGAATGATCGAAGTAAATGAATTAAATCCTAATTGTCATGGTATGCACTCGTTTATATCATCCTGTAATCGCAACCACCCTAATTAGATAAAGATGTATTGGGTATACCACCATCCTCAGCCAGATATGATCTAATTATACGATCAGCGCGAATGCGCATCACCGTTATTTCAATCAGTCCCGCCAGGACTGTCACTTTCGCATGCTGGTTGGTATCGATAATCCTCGAAAACGATGGGTCTCCTACAGACTACCGCTATTTTTGCGCCTCTCAACCTTCAGTTCGACCTGACAGTATACCACGTGTTCATTCCGCTACCCGAATGGAACCAGTATGTCGTTCTGTAACTGTCACTCAAACCAATAATAGTAGATGTTCTAAGACCTCTCCAATACTGGCGATTCGAACACCTACAACACACTTTTCCTGTCAACGACCCCGTCAATCAGTGTTGAGTCAATGCACCCCTTCATACTTAAGCGACTAATTGTTTTTCTGGTCATGCAAACTCCTCCAATGACCGGTTTCATCTTCCTCTCCACAGGATTATCTCACCATTGTGTGTGTGTGTGTGTGTGTGTGTGTGTGTGTGTGTGTGTGTGTGTGTGTGTTGTAGTTGGCGGGCACATGCACACGCGTATCGGTAGTTTTTTAAACACGATGAATCCTCGACAGACTTATTAGTTTTATTTTTTACAACCTTCAGTCATGGAGTTTATTGAGTGTTAGTCCCAATGAGTGGCGTTTATCTTAGTGCTTCCAAGTAACCTTAACCCTTAATGTTGCGCAAATAGTATGCGGATTCATTGATGAAAATTGTCTGCGCATAGCGTCGATTGGGTTGGGAGTCTGTGAAGGAACCAATCACAGAACTCCATCCACTGGGGGAAATCCCTTTAAAACGTAGTTTGGGTTGGATTTTGTCTGTAGCTTTGGTATCCTTGTTTTCTGAGTATTTTAAAAGCAGAAGCCGTTGATATTCTCAATCTGCTGGAGGCTGTTCGAATAGAAGTACTGGGTTCACCGGCCACGAGATCTTCCAGTGCGGAAATCTGACTTTCGCTGGTGGCTGTTATCGGGCGCCCCGTCGGCTTACGCGGATGAACGCTTCCGTAAGCAGTTAGTTTTCGAACAAGGCGAAAACAAAATAACAGCAACGGTTTTAGCCGATCCGGATGCCTGCGGTGAAATTCTTCGCATGCTTCTCGTAAGCAAAGACCTGTTCTCAACAAAGCCAACCCGACCATCTCAGAGAGCGACGAAGCCATACGAAGAAGGCGCATGAACGAGAGCTGATTGGCACTAGCCAATGCTCCTTCCGAATATTTCAGCTGGGTTGAATTCTTGTCGAAAGACGCCCCAAATGTCAGTGTGTGCGCTTGTGTGCCCACCAACACCATGCATGCACGAGGGCGTGTTTTAGACATGTATGCTTTGGTTATGCACTAGGCAACACAACCTGATTCCTCAGATGAAAAACGCACCAAATTTGATCTTCGAACGAGATGCAGGTTGTTACCATATCCGAACACATGGCTCAGCAACCAGCATACACATTGAGCTTTACCAATAAACTGAGATGATTCGAGGGCAAGGAAGCCTCCCCACTGGAGTTAGTGAAAATGACCGAAACACCTGCTGTTCATGTCTGGTCATCAAAAAGATCACAGATTAGACAGGCCTTGGGTGAAATCAGGGTGACTGAATGAGCGCATCTCTATGCCTACGCACGTGGGCCCAAACTAGAAACAAAAATAAAATGCAGTGGTGCAGGTTAGGGGTCGCGACTGACACACGCATCAGCCACGTAGTGATGTGTACACCCAGATTAAGCTGTATTCCCGTTGATGAACGCATCATTGTCAAATCACATATGCATGTCGCGCACGTTCAGGCACGAAATGTTTGTGCTACATTCAGGATAGGAGACATTAGTCTACGCAAATCATGCAAACAATTTCGCCGCGGATCCTAGATTGTGCACGCACACTTATACGCTTACTCAGCCACCCAGCTGTCAACCAAGGCCTGCCTGCTCCGTGGTCCTTCAACCATCAGGGTTTCAACAACAGGTGCATTGTATTTCGATACCGGATGGAGCTGAACCCTTTGGCCTTGGTTTCTTAGTCGCCCACGCTCTTATGCGTCTCACGTGACATGTTTGCGACGCGCGTCGTGTGCAACTACCAGGATCACACAGAGTAGGTTTTGTGAAATGCGTTGAGAAACAAAGGGAAATGTGAATGTAGATTTAACACAATTAACTGAAAATATCCGAATGAAGGATCAAAACACTCCGTAGAGTCCGGTATATTCAAAAAGGAATTGGTATTAATAACAATAACCTGGTACCGCGTACAATAAGACTGTGGGAAAGCAATGTGATCCATCGACTTCAGAACATTTAATCTTAACTAACTCCTTGCAGAGCACCGAGGAATCGACTACATGCTGATATTTGGCCGTCGATAATCTTGGTTTCACGGAAGCTTTTACGGGCGAGAATTTTTTCAGTGTGCAAAACATACGATCTGAGCAATCAGGCTGGCCTCTCTGAGCCTGAGAAGATTTTTCGATAGTTTGCCTACTGAGAAGCACAAAAGTAATCCCGTGCAGAATGCAGTTCAGGTGGGCTGAGACACATTTCCAGAATTTCTTTTCACGACTTAAAAAACACACTGTACAGACAGAGCCTTCTGTCAATGGGAATACTGGATTACCTAGCCCATTATTGTTCATTACCTCTTCTTCAACGTGACCCTGTGAAACAGCTGCAGTTGACTGGTGGGTATCATCTTGTTTGAAAAGTTCACTGCCCGTTGACTGTCGGACGATTGACCAGGTCCGTTGTTGAACCCCGTGATCGATGACCGGTGAGGTGTGTACTTTCATTTATCTCACTCATTTGTACCCCAATTTTACCGCATATATAGTCCTAATCTTACTTCGTTCTTCGCTGGATTTGCTTTGGTTTCGCGGGCAACTCAACTAGCTCCGTACTAAAACAAAAAATGGTTCAGCAAGACTAACTTCCTCGTCCCTGTTCATTGATTTGAAAGGCATGACTGCAACTCTTGCTCCAACATGCCATCTTGTATGGCTGGTTGAGTCGTAGAAGAACAGAAGCAAACATACCACGCCAAAGTGTATTCTCGTCGTAGGAGACGGATATTTTAGGATTGCTAGGTACGAAACGGGGAAATGAACAACTCACGGGTCGAAAATATCAGGAGTTGTGGCCCCATTACCTTGCCATTTTTTCGGTCTGCGCTGAGGTGGTAGAGAAAAACAAAACCCATAATTTCAACGGAAGACCAAATCAAAATGAGTTCAGCAGCTGGGGATTTTAAACATATCACTTAGTGAGACGTTGCTATGGATGTCGACGGTGTATCGCGGGAAGCAGACAAACCTTCCGAATGCTTGCCACGACTATAAAGAGAGATTCGAAGGTTGTGAAAGCTTCAGACAAGTTCAAATGATCACGAATCTGAACTATCGTCATTGCTGAGGTCGGATGCAAACCATACTGTAGCGACCGACAACTTAGGATCAACTGGCACGACTCAGCAGTTAAGGTCAAAACAGGAACTGCGCATTTTGGTACTACTGTGTTTCTCCGATAAGAAGACCTACCTTCAATATTAGGCCCTAGCTGGGCATTTCGGGATTCCTTTCATATAAAGCCCACCCCAATAATAAGCCCTAGTCGAAACCGTCTGGCACTAAGTGATTCGATAAGGCAGAAGCACGCTGACGAGTATTGTGAAGTAACGACGGTCAAAACAATTCGACTGTGGAGCATTTTCAGTTTGGGTCTTCGAAACCTGGCCAAACTGGGTAGCAACAGTTAACTCCTTCTATGGTTCGTTTTTACTTTTCCTTGTGCCGTTGATAGATGATAATCTCCATATCGTTGTAGGAGACTTTATTCATATATCTAGGCATCCGCTCTCATTTTTTAATCTCAATGGTATTTGTCTTGCCCCGACCCGTTGTAACTCACAGTTAGACTGTATCCTAACCAATCACCCGCAACTCTTTTCCGTTAGAATAAGCGCGCCCCTTAGTGCGAGAAATGACAGTATATCACATATCTCCACAAAAATATACTGGAAACACGGTCACTCATTCTACATACACACTAAACAGATCCGTTTTTCTCACTGGGACTTGGCTAACGAAAACCTCCCGCTGTTCAACCGTTCTTTGTTTCTTGCCAGCTACTGGCTACAACACAGCTTCAGCCACTTCTTTTCGGTATATTTCACGGCCGTAATCATAGATCATATCTTTAAAATTTATCATCCTAACGAAACGGTCTACTTCCAGCTAGCAAGAGTGGTTTTACCGTATCTCAAAAGTCTACTCAGGAAGAAGTTAGCCTACAAAACGCGCAATCCACCTCAGGTCAGTAGAGTATCAAACTTGGAAAAAAAGAAACCGAACGTCTTGACTTTGTTTTTTTTTTCAACAGTCCAACAAGTTAACCAAAGCTTCTGAACCGGACGGTCTATCGTCGGCAGTACTCAAATATCGGGCTCGATCTCTCTCTGGGCTATTGATTCCTGTTAACAATCATTCACCTAAATCGTTCTCCATTCTTGACTGTTGGCGTCCTGTCACAATCATTCCCACACCAAAAACGGTCGGGCAACCAAACGGGGACCAACAATTTCCGCTCAGCTGCACTTTCCTAGTCGGGGTTGAAGCTAGCTGAACGTGCGGTACTTCAGCGCCCTCGAAACACGGTCACAAGTCTCACTGACGAATACCACTTTGTGTATGAACCCCGGCGTTTCGCAATCGACGCAGTAGCGTGTATAGTCCATAACATCGCAGTGAAGAATATAGGATCAAACTGATTCATGGTTAGGGACTGAATAACGGCGAGGTTAAGACTGGAGAAACAGTAATAATGAGGGCTGGACCTTGGTTCGAACGTCTGTTGAACTCTGCACCGCTTGATAGACAACATCTGGTGCTGCACGACCAACCACTTTGCTTCTTGAAAGGACATTCTAGTTAGTAAACATAGAGAAACAGTTTAACAATCGGAAAAATTTCGTCGGAATAACGTAGAGATGCATTTCTTCGAGATTTTATTAACGATAGAAATTCCATGGTACTGGTGGAATCTCCAATCTTGCCGATTCATACGAAGGAGCAAATCAATTTCGGCAGCATCGCATCTGATTTACTCACTGGATATTATTCTCTACCGGTTATCTGACGCTCGCGAACAGTTGTCTCTGAATAACCAAGCCAGTTTTGGATTTAGTCGGGGTTGTATCGACCAAACTTCCCTGGTTTAACAATTTTTGAAACACAGACGCACCTTACGTGTGCGCACTGTCTCCGTCAGCATTGATCTGCAAGCGGCGTCCGGCTCAGTCGACGCTGCCGCTCAATGAACGGTGTGCCAGAGAAATTTGTCTCTTCTCTAGTGCTTAGGTGCGAAAAGCAGAATCCAAGTTAGTGCTTATGGCGATCTTTCACCGCGAAAAGTTGTATTCGTCAAGGTTTCCCTCTTTTGCCCTTCCTCTTTAATCTTTTAATTGAATTTATTCTTGAGATAGCCCTATCCTTGTGTGAGAATATCGGCATGGATCTTTGCTAAGGCAGTAAACTCTCTGACTGAGAATAGGCGGACGATATTGTTCTTCTGAGTGAAGATCCAGGTAAGTTGCAAGCTCTTTGAGATAGCCTTAACAAAAGTGTAGCAATGTTTGGGATTCGTTTTGCACCTTCAAAGTGTAAAGTGCTTCTTCGGTACAATGACACCTCTGCACCCAACATTGTTTTTTTCAGGGGAAGTCCTAGTGTTATAATCCACAAGACGTGCCTAGGTTTTAGGTTGCTTGCTAGGAGTAGCTCGTTTGGACATCGACAAAGTTAACCAAATGGTTCAAACATGCTTCTTTGCGAATGTCTTTTCCTGTCCACTTGAAGACAGTCACCATTCAGACGGCGAAGCAGTCGTGTGGTTCACATGCTGTCGTTTGCCTTATTGCGTTGAGTCTCTTGGACATCACGGCATTTCTTAATCCGCAGCTATCCATAGTTCGGTTTTCAGTAGTCAGCTACTTACCCAGCAGTATATACACTCCGCTACACTGGTACCTGGGAGGGTACATCTCACAGTGTGGTCAGATAACGGATAAAATATTGTGGCATATGCAGAGGGCGCGTTTGGCCTTTGCCAACAGCCGTCTGTGGCGTCGGCGTGACATCCGCTTGTCGATCAAGGGTCGAGCGTACACTACAGCAGTTACATGCGTTCTTTTATGTAGCCCGGAAATATGGTCGGTAATGATAGGAGATAAGCAAAAACTGTCGGTGTTTGAGCATCGTTTTATCCGTTATGTTGCTCGAATATAGTAGGACCACCATATTATTGATATTTTGGTTATTTGTAGGGTGTTGGGAACTGGTGATAAGTCACTGGAACAGATACTGAATCTAAACAGAATAAGGTGGCTGGGAAATGTATTACGCATACCCACCGATAGACGTCTCCGGTGGACGCTATTCTCCACGGCAGGTATTGTTTTGAAGGTGAGTCAAACTGGTCAGTGCGTGACTTGGAAAAAACGTATGAAAACCCCGACCAGTGAACTTGACCAAGTAGGACATGTGAGACTTCCGGATTGGTGTCCACTAAACTCGCGTACCAGATGATTGGAAACATTAAATGACACGGCTAGGTTTTGAGGCCTATGGTGTAGTTACTCATTTCTTGTGGTTTACGCTCATTACTTTGTTTTCGGCTCTTTTTCATTTTGTGCTTCTGTTCGTTTTACCCTCAACTGGAGGATGCTGCGGGGAAACAACCAACGGAGGATCACAAGTGTGACGGTAATAGTTGAATGAACTGAACTGTCACATTCTGAAAATGGTCACATTGCTTCTTGGTAAACAGACAGATACTTCAAAAATGTTGCATGTGGGACTATTCATGTGATCTAATGGCTCGTCTGTATGCGTGGTATACTTAGCTGCCACAGACAAAACCGTTTGTCTTGACGATCTTTTGTATACCCGACCAACTTGGGTTTTTTCCCTAGTCACTTGGGTTTTTAGATGTTCGCTTTCAATCGCTGCGGGGTTTGTCGTGTCACTTTTAGACATTGTTATTCATGAGCCTGCAAAGCATATGCTATCGTGGGCTGCTTTGAAGCAGACAGTTTATTCGTGATATCCAAACAAGTCCTTGTCCACCTCATGCTACGCCCTGTGAATAATATTCAGAGACGTGCGAACATTGAAAATATTCTTGTTTTGAGTCATAATTCAGTCCCGTATTCACCATGTTATTTTCTACAGTGCGTGTACCTCAGCTTCCTTGGAACCCTCGTATGTGCTACGAGCCATCGGTGCCGAAGAAGATTTGGCTCATTCAAGCATACGATTTGGAATTGGGCGATTCACGACGGAAGAAGAAGTCGATTTTACTATCGACCAGGTGGTTATGCACGTGCAGCGGTTGCGCGATATGAGGTATGTGTTTATTAGTTGTACTGTTTTTTACTGTCCTACATATCCAGCGTGAGACAATCAATTTCACTCTCGATATGGTGCGTCATTCAAAAAATCACGTGGCTACCATCGAGTCTGCAGTGTTCACCAGTGCCATAAGATCGGTAATAAGAATCGTTTTGTGTGAAGAATATCAGCTTACTCCTTACTAGTAGACAGTCGATGGATCTAAGGAGGATGTGCTTCATTCTGATACTCACTGGTGCTCTGTTGGTAAAGGTTCATGTTATCGATATAAATGATGTCACAAGTACTTGCACCGTGCTTTAATTTGCACTGATGCGTTTGATGTTGATCTCTTCAAAATTTAAACGACAGATCTGTTTTTCCCAATCGATGATATCGTGTCGGTAATCTTTTCATTATTTGGCCGTGGAAAAGAATACTTGATCAGATCTTGTCCGATCCGGTTTTGTTCTATTTTGTTTGTATAAATGAATCAATGCATGTTAACGGCGCAGCATAGCTGGTGCCCAATGCTGTCTCGTGCCTAGCATGCTGACGTGTAATATTTGTAAAGATTGTTTTGACGGTTGACAGTCAATGGTTAATTGTGTAATGGTGTGTGTGTGTGTGTGTGTGTGTGTGTGTGTGTGTGTGTGCGTGTGTGTGAACTTGTGCAATGACAAATAGTTAATACCCATCGCTAAAATAAACCGTCCTGATTTATTCGCTTGGTGTTTCCGTCACCACTCTTGATTAATAGATCATAAGCAAGTAACATTGAAAAAATTTCACAGTCTCGCTATTAGGAAAAGCCAAGGTCAGAATCGAGTCAGGAAATGGAGACAAACTATTTGAACACGAATCGCAGCCACTATTCTCAAACGAGGATTGGACTATTTCCAAAATCGTCCTCACGAAACTTCTCGTGGTGAACTCAGCTCCGACTGTTCACATGCAGTGATAGAAAATGAGAAATAAATCTCTGATACAGCCTTCAATGAGAGCCGGCGCCAGCGAACTGCTACTTGTCACATGACGAAGGTTTGATCCATACAGTTGTGTTCTGGTCTGATCCTCACGCGTGCACCTTTCACGAGTGACAGATAATCGGCGGAGAGCAATACCGAGGACTTGTTAGAATGGGGTACCTATCAAGCTAATTCCTCTGGGGTTTTCACAAAAGAACTTGACACCTTTATTGTAAACTGGTTCAACCACTGATTCAAGCCTCTCACTAACGATCTGTTCACTTTCCCAGATTACCCAGAGGAGTTTTGTCAACTCCGATACCAAAACTTTGCGTGCATCCTTAAGAAAGGACAAAGAATCCTGTTCGGTCTGGCAACTTTGTACCTTTGTAAATGACCTACCTCTCGGAAATCCTCTTATCTGACGAAAGACCTACATCGTTTTCTCGCAGGAAACATTGAAAGGTTCGTTGTAATGGTGTGCCAACCTAATTGCTACTTAAAGTGCTTCGGCCAGCTGTCCAGACGACGTTCTTGAGACTTGAGAGGTGACCCAGCGGATTCCTTGACTATCTGACTTACACATGAATTTGGTGGACCAGGACTTCTTATCAAACGTCGAAGGTTACGATTATTATCAGCAACCATAGCATTCTCCATTCCCCTGTATTTCACAATTTACCACTGCTCACAGTCATTTCTTAATTCCCCAATGAGCTGACGCCTTAGGGATTGGCGCAGCTCACTGAATGTGACACCTGTAGAGATGAATTTGCAAGCATCCGGATCAGAAACCAAAAGAAAAAGGGTGTGAAAAATAGGCAGGAAATGAAAAATGATGGTATCATGTAGAGTAGGAAATAGATTGAATATGATATACCGTCATATCTCCCAATATCCCTATTTTCCTAATATCTTCACGACGAGACTGCATTGTATCCCCTAATGATGGCTGCTATCATTCATCGGACAAAAGATATAAGAAGGATGACTTCGTAGATCGGGTGATTTAGTCATTTCAGGACAGGACAAGGGTTAGAAGCCGGAAAACCAAAATTGTTTGCCTTATGACAACTGGTTCTGTGAACCAAACCACAATGGCCCTTGAAAGTATGTGTTTACAGGCAACAACTGGGTTGTTTGATAAAAAAGCCACGAATACTCAAAGGGATGCCAGTTCAGCGAATAAGCACAAAGAGAATCAGTCTACCCTTAAGCAATACGGCACTAGATAAACTCTGTAATGAAGTTCCTCGGACTTTTCTCGGTTGTGGGAGGAGTCATCGCACTTTATTCGTCATCTGTCACTCGCAAACGCTGGGCAGCACTCAGTACGAAGAATACTGCGCGTACCACGTTTTCTCCGGTCTGTTGGATGGGTAGCGAGGCTGAGAATTGAATTCGAAAAGTGAACCAGCAATTCAGTCGTCGGTACAGGTGGAACAAAAAACGGGCAGTTAGATTTCATTTGGCATACGATAGCATGCTCCCACAAGGAAGCTCCAAACATGTTACGGCGCTCGGTTAACGCTTTACTGCCTTGTAGGTCAGGCTATTGAGTCGAATACTCCGGTTAGGATGCCCGAGGAAAACGCCATCAATCCTTATTCTCGTATCACCGGCGTTCAGGGTTCTGAACCAAAAACATCGGTGGGTGCGGTGATGTGGGCGCCATAGAAGTATCATTCGTCCAAAAGCCTCTGGTACCCTCTTTATGAACAAGCATTTCTGCTTTTCTTCCCTCTAATTTCGGGTCGGTGCAAGATGCCATGTATGATGATAATAATTGAACTGAACTGATAACTCACTGACTGAGGTGTACATGCCAGGATAAATGAACTGATTTGTGGTCTCCTCCGTCAATGCAACCTTGTAGCATAATTTGCACTTTGAAAATGTACACCATATCCCGCACGACATGAAATTTAGTTGAATTTTCACTTAAAAGTACTGTGTCGTCTGCATTCCCAGAGTCTGACACTTTGATCTGAACGATTTCGGTATAGTTGTGCTCACGTGAGCATTGGACCATGTCTTTCAGGAGGTTTGACAGAACACGAGAGATAATGTAGTCCTGGTGTATACCAATTCTCTTGGTAAACTCCGGTGAAAATTACCATATCTTTTAATTTTTCTCATGTTCATGAACTTTGTACTTTGGAATGAGTTTCTTTGGTACAGAACTGTTTGATAACGAGCTGGACGGTAGACTGGGATGAAAACCGCTTTCCAATCCAAAAAAACATAGACCATGTCGGTGTTCTAGGGTAACTAATGTGTACCTGCATCCTTTCAGTTATCGGTACTGCTGGAGAACTCAATGTCCCTCAAGTTGCTCCAATGGTGGAAAACAATTTACGAAAATCCCGAACACCGCTGTGTTTGTATCTGTCATTGTTTCTTAAAGAGGTGGCGCAGAACAGTTTTATTTTGACGAGTCGCGTGACCACGCAGTTGGAGTTCAGAATGCGGGAAATAATCTGCTTGAGTCTCACGTTCGACGCTATTTACCTTTGTGTATGACTCAAAGTTCAATCACTAGGCGTCGCACGTCGTATTCATCTGGCCCAAACCTGCGGTAACATCGTGTTGTAGGTATCGTCCGACGGTGCAATGCAGTCACAGATTGTTCTTGAAAAAGTTGCTCCCGCATCGTCAGTCTTCGCCATACTCTTTTGTCAGTTGTTTTTATGTGGTAATATGTTCTCCCGAGCCGGCGTAACTAACGTGCTGGGTATTTGGCCTTCCGCCTTCCACCTTCCGTGTGTGAATGACCCACGTTATCATTCTTCTGTTCATTTGTTACGTGGTCCTCGTCCAGGGCTGCGCCATTCTTCAGGTTTGTACATTGTCTAATGATGTCACGATGCGGCGGGTTTGCCCGTGATAATTTCAAATTACTTCAGATGAGTATCACATTTATTTTGTTATTGTTCGCCGTCCCTTTTTTTCTGAATTTCGATGGTATAACTGGTGCGCCTATTTACTCCCCTGTCAGTACGAAATTTATTGTCAGCGGAAATAAACCACCCTATGAACCGCAAAACCTTGACTGACCAAAAACCACCTTAATAACGTATAATGCTGATCATTCAATTTTCCCCATTATTTTGTTTTTCTCCCTATACAGTCCGCTCTGGGAGATGGTCTCAGAGGGGGTCGATCTGAAAGCGATCAACTGGTCTCAACATTGAACCAAAGAAATCTATCAGTCACTCAGTTCTGGTCGTCGGAGATCCAAAATCCAATCGAAATTAAAAAACCTATCAGTCTCATGATCCACGCCCGTCCGCTAGGAGGAAGAAGTGAGAATTTGACACTAAATGGTGCTCCTCAATCAATAAGACATCGTTCCCAGTCTTCCGTAGTTTTTTTTACTCCACTTCATTACTGTGACTATTATTGTTATTACTCTTGGTCCATCTCATATTACACACGTGGTCATTTGTTCGCGTTCTAGTCTTTTCGAGACGTTTAGGGATGACTGTGCTGTAGTGTGCTTTTTTAGACAATTCGCCAATGTGATGCTCTTGTCTTTCTTACACTCCTGCCCCCTTTCTGTACGTTTGTGTTTTTGTTCGCATTTGCCTTGTTCCGCCTTTCGTAAATCACCCTCGTCATCCGCAGACATTCCTATCCGTCCATGCTTTTTTGTGTCTCCTTCTTCTCCTCGTCAATTAACTATTTCTCACTGGCTTTATTGTTCGTCCGGCTTGTTTCGCATTGAAGCCTGACGAAACTCAAGTGGTTCGTGAGGTGGTTATTCCATTCGATTGTCTGTATGCTTGTGTGGTCTTCCGCACTAAAACTGATGTAAACGTTTTCGTCCAATTATGTTTCGTATTACACTGACTGATTGCAACGTAACCCAAAGAAACTAAACCGTTGGAGAGTCTACGATAATAAATTTCACATTGGTTAACTAAATTATTGATTATGCTCACACATTGGACAGGTAGTTGACGTTCTCGTTCCGGAAAGTATTGTTTGTCGTGCCCGAAATAATTCAAGTATTAATAGTGATAGTGGGCTTCATTATTTCGTACTCGGCTATAATCACAAGGTGTGCGCCCAGGAGTCGAAGTCTCGTGCAGTTGATGAACGATGCTCATGTTGAATTGTCTTTATTTCATGGTGTAACAAGGACGACAACACACGGCAGGATACTTGTATTCCCACGATTACACAAGTCAAGCCATGGCACATACAGTCGCTTATATAGGTCTTTTTCCAGACTGCGCGGCACCAAGATTGCTATTGGCGCTGCTTGAGCGCTTCGACTGCGTTCTGTCCATTTGCCTGTGGCTGATGGCTTGCTTCTCTTGCCCGTCATTTCCCTTCGGTTGGCCCGACTGTCTCAGTTGACGGCTCGATCGGCAACCCTTCACCTGAGCTATCTTGCTGGTTGCCGGAGGTCCCGCTGCTTCCTCTCTGGTCGTCTGTATGCCTCTTTTTGCCTGCTTCGGGCCGCCTCCGACATAATTGCCACCTGTTCTTTTGTCTGTGGCCCTCGTTTGGTTCGTTCGTTCGCCTTGATGTTCGCGCCGTTCCCTCGCCCCAGCATTCCCTGTTACAATGGGAATGCTCAATGGGCAGAGTGGATGGAGCGAACTAAATAACAACAATGGCCCACTTGACTCTTTAGCAAAACAGTTGATCCCGAACCAAGGACGGAATGGTTTTGTGACTGGACAGAGACGGACCGAGGTCACGCATGTGATATTTGATCCCCTCTCCCCACTCAATTTTGACTCATCGCCTTATCTTGATTTCTGTTTTGTTCACCTAACACTGTTCATATAAAATGAGAGGAAGAATTACCAAAATTTGACCGTATTGCATTTTACCAAAGTTGATCATCAGGCTTTAGAAAGTCGGTGACTAGAATTATATGACCATTGTCACAACCTTTTGCACAACGGGGAATCTAATCTTTTAGTTTCACCCTTCTGTAACGAGAGGGGTGGCGTGCGAGACACAGTTGAACTAACTGAACCAGCCAGTTCAGGTTGAATAGTCCACGTCCCACCATGATCAATCCCCATTCTGCTTGTGCATTTCCGTTCCCATTTGGGCTTGTGCATGTGGGTCTTGAGCTGTGTCTTCCTCCAACCACACTTGAGAAGTTGGTCCAGTTGGCACGGTGCTATGAAGTTATCAACCTGGACCACCATCTTGCTGCTTGCCCAGAGTTCTGCTGAGATCCACTTGTTCGGTGGTAGGATCCGTTTAGTCTGTTATGGTTCGCTTTCGAAATATTCACGTTTTCTACCTGTGAATTTTGATTGATTGATACGATTGAACCCGTAGTCGCGTCTTTCTGTTGCCAAAACAGTTTCCATTGCATTTTGATTGTCGGCCTTTGTCTGTCATCATGAAACATATGAACAGAGTTTGTAAATGTGCGGAACACGACAAATATTCACAGTTGTTCTTCGATCAGCGGAAATCCTTTTCGATGTGTGAGCAGCCGCGAATTATGGTTTGCCGAGAAACCTAACACTCCCTCCAGAAATACACTTCTGATTTGAAGTTGGACAACGATGTTACGTATAACCGTAGCTCACCGGGTGTTTCGTGGTGAAAGTGGTTCAGGAGCAAGACAAAAGTTAGGCAGGATTTTTCAGCCTGAATTGGTTCAGTTATATCTTCAAACACCGAGGTTCTGGGCTTAGCTGCCACTTCTTCGTCAAGAGTAGCAATTCAGAACCAGCGAATTTGTTGTGAAGAAAGATACAGACGAGAATGCAGCATCATTTTGTACTTTGAAGGCACAAAACACATCAGTATACAGCTGTTCAGACCATCATTTAAGTTGCAAGTTTTTCTAGATAGTCTGAAGAGTCATGTAGCGATTTTCGGGATGTATTTTGTGCAAAGTGGAAAGCTCTTCTTCAGACTTGCATCTAACCGACACCAAGCCTAAACCGAATAAGCTACATTTTGTTACCTGTGCAGAGACATCTCATCTGGTACCCAGATATCGTGCAAAATGTCCTCCCCTATACATACACGGTCAGATGCGAGCTTGTAGCAGAGCTTTCCGTTTTGTGCGAAATATATCTCGAAAATTGCTACACTGTTGTTCAGACTACCTAGAAAAACTTGCAACTTGAGTGATGATCTGAACAGCTGTATAGTCCATCATGACGAGATTGCATCTTGGCATGGTGTGATGGCTTGCGTGCCTCCATGACCCAAAGAGTTACGCAGGATGGATACCTTAAACCGAAGATTCAATCATGCCTGACAGGTCAGTGGGTAGAGGCCAGACGAGGTTCAATCTCTGAATCCGTTGTTGGTCATCATCGAGTTCTAACCACCATGCCCCTGGAGAGGGCACTCCAGCCAATAAATACGGAGAGAAACCTCCACTAGATAGACGTAGGAGTGGAGTACCTGAGGTTTCTGTCGACGATGAGAAATGTCATCGCACTTTAGTGGGCAGCTGTCGCCCACCTAAGCTGAGAAGCCCCCAGTTCAAAGGATGCTGCCCCGTCTACGTTCCGCTTGCTCCATTGGGTGCATGGGACTGAGGACTGGATCCGAAAGGCAGATCGATAACAAAACATCGGCGAAGAAAAAACCGAATCCAGGCAGCAATTAGGTCTCAGATAACAGACCACGTTCCGATGATGGGTTTACGCCCCACTGCCTTGTTGGTCAGACTTTTGAGTCAAAGACTCCGGTCGGGTTCACGAAGAAAAACCCCTTCTGCGTTGTAGGCAGCTGCGAAGTATGATCTGCCCAGAAACTCCCAGCATCTTTCCTATAGTGGGCCTTACCGATTTTTCCTCCTCTAATTCAAGATCAGTACGAAACGCCACGGGTAGCTGCGGCCCTGGTAAAAGCAGTAGTTCAGGAGTGGAGTATCAGTGGAATACACTTATTAAGCCCAAATACTCAATTCACCTTACTGCCTTTAACTTTCGCACACTAAGTGAGATAGAGCAACAGGCTGTATCCCACTTCTGTGATCACTATTCGCACTGCAAATACAACCTCATTCTCTCGCTTTACTCTTCATATGTCGGCTGATTTGGTATCTGGAGCTCGTGGTCAGGCTGGTGTTGGGATTGCCTTGAGCATGAGAGCTGAGCGCGCATTGTTAGACCGGATTTCAGTGAGCACTCGTTTGTGTGCAGTTCGGTTGTACGGTGCTCTGTCTCTAATAGCAACAAACTGAAGCGTCAATCCTTGTTCATCATGTCTGTGTATACGTCGACTGACTGCAATCCCTCTGAAACCAAGGATGAATTCTGTCAGACTTTGTCTCAACTTTTCCGCAGCATGCGTTCAACGGACGTGGTGATCATCGCTGGTGATTTCAATGCCCAGGTCGGCCGTTTGGAAGATTCCGAAAGATACATCGGAGGCCCATTTGCTATCCCAGCCGATCACACCGATAACGGCGACCACCTCATCCAGCTATACTCTGACCACAGATTGTTTCTGGCGATTACGAACGTCTGCAATAAGAAGCGGCATCAACTGACATGGCGTCCTCCTTCGTCTTCACAACGACGGACTAAGATTGACCATATTGTGATTGGTCATCGTCGGTATAGATCAGTTGAAGGTTGTTCATTTTGGTCTACGTATGTGCACTCAGATCATGCCTTGGTACGCGCGCTTCTGTTTACCTCTCGTCCGTGGTCGCACCAACGTGAATGCCACTCGTCCCGCGCAGTTGTTTCTACACGTCAACTAACGATATGCTTTCCTGGAACAGATTTTCACCCGGTTGTCGATGCAGCCGGTTTTCCAGGACCAAGATGAACGCTGACATCAGATCAAGGAAGCCTTGTAAAGCGCTTTCAATGCCATACAGAACTGTGATCCAAGTAGGTCTCACGAACAATGGATATCTTCGACATCATTTGGTCTGTTGGATGCTCACAGGTCCGTCTTTCCGGATGCCACATCCAATGGAGTACGCAAATCCCCGGGACACCAACTAACTAGGAGTTTGAGAAATGACCGCGAGCAGTGGTGGATTCCGAAATGTAAGAAAATGAAGGCTAGGTCTTTTGGCAGTACCGGCAACCTTTGCTGTTTGATTAGAGGTACTGGTCTACGGAAGGAGTGAGTTGTTCAAGGAATACGACAACTCACTGTTTAACTTTCAGGGACGTCGTCTGGATTGTTTGGCGGAGCACTTTGAGGAACAATTCACTTTGCCCACTTCTATGTCGGACCTTATCAATATACCTGCCAGGGGAACGATGCAAGTGGATATGTCTCCTTCATCAGAAGTGGGGCTTATGCGGAAGATAAGTTACTTGAAAAGGCACAAAGCCGCTGGATCGGATTGGTTGTCTCCATCTTTTTTGAAGGATGGAGGCGAAACTTAGGTTTCGGAATTAACAAAACTCCTCCGGATAATCTAGGATAGTGAGCGGAGGCCCGGAGAATGATGTGAATTGGTGATTGTGCCGATTTACGTGAAAGGTGCAGATCTTGTTGTGAAAACCACAGAGGAATTCGCTTGCTCACCGGTCTTATTTTCCACCGATTATTCTGTGCACGCGTGATAGTCTAGTCGGTTTTAGATCCCGTCGGGTTTGTATTGACTGCATAATTACTGTTTGAGAAATCTGAGGGTACAGGCACATCTTCCGTGGGCCCACAATCTGTGTCTTTCTCGATCCGAAAGCAGCGTTCGACCCAGTCGACCCCACAGTTCTCTGGCGCTGTCTCGTTGAAGGATATGCCACAGATATTTGTCTTTTCACCAGTGGTTGTATACAAATAGCTGAAGCCGAGTTCATGCATATGGCGATCTTTTACCCGAGTTCACCACGAGAAGTTGTATTCGTCAAGATTGCCCTTTTTTGCTCTTTCCCTTTAATCTTTTAATTGAATTTATTCTTGAGATAGCCCTATCCTTGTGTGAGAATATCGGCATGGATCTTTGCTAAGGCAGTAAACTCTCTGACTGAGAATAGGCGGACGATATTGTTCTTCTGAGTGAAGATCCAGGTAAGTTGCAAGCTCTTTGAGATAGCCTTAACAAAAGTGTAGCAATGTTTGGGATTCGTTTTGCACCTTCAAAGTGTATAATGCTGCTGCAGGACTGGGTTAACTCAGCACCAACTCTTGTGTTGGCAGGGAAAGACTCTAACTGAAGTAGATAAATTTGGTTACCCGGTCAGTTACATCTCACCAGGTAGACGAATATCAGATGAAGTGTCGTCGCGTGCACAGAAGATGCGTTTGACCTTTGGCAACCTCCGTCATCTGTGGCGTCGGCGTGACATCCGATTGTCTGTTAGGGTAGAGTGTACACTGCGGTGGCTAGATCCGTTCTTTTATACGATTCAGAACATGGCCATTAAGAATAGAAGATAGGCGAAGACTGTTGGTGTTTGGGCACCGATATCTCCATAGCGTTGACCGAAAATAGTAGAACAACGTGTCAACAATGCTGAGGTTCGGCGTAAGATGTTGGGGACCAGAGGTCAGTCTCTGGATCAAGTACCGAATCTAAACAGGTTAAGGTGATTGGGACGTGTTACACATGTCCACCGATAGTCTTCTTCAACTTTCGCTGTTCTCCGAGGCAGGTAATGATTGGAAGATAGATCGAGGTGGTCAGTCCATGACATGGCAAAAAAGTATGAAAGCCTTGACCAGTGGACTTGGCCGCATAGGACGTGTTAGACTTCCAGGTTAGGGTCCATGTGATCCGCCTACTAAATGGTTAAAGACATTAAGTTGTATGGCTAGGTGTCGTGGTCACTGGCGTAGTTGCATTCGGACTCTTTCCTTGTCCTCTTGATTTCCCGTTGGTACTTTGACTTTTTGGATCTTTATTGGGCAGTTAATGGTTGGGAAGTAAGTCGAGGCTGTCAGCTCATGACATGGTATAAAGGTATGAAAGCCTTGTTCAATGAACTTGGCTGAGTAGGACGTGTTAGACTTTCAGGTTGGAGTCCACGTGACCCGTCTACCAAATAGTTGTAAACAATAAGTGATATGACTAGGTGTTGCGACGAATGGCGTAGTTATATTTGGCTCTTTTTGTCTTCGCGATTTTCGCTTATTACTTTGATTTTTCGCCTCTTTTTTCCCCCGTATGCTTCTATTCATTTAGCCTTTGCCTGGAGAATGCTGGGAGGTAGCAATCGAAACTAGAACACCGAAGTACATACAGGGTCTTTTTGACTGTCATCGGTGCGCGAGCAAGCTGAATCTTTATCCTTATATAGTCACTTCCATGTTTGGCATGTTTTTTGCACACATTGTCAATAATCAAGTTTTCTTAGATGTGTTCAAATTAAGGACTGGGGATGTTCTCAGTGGTTCAGAAAAATGTAAGCCGATTTAAACGGACAACAAATTGAGGAACTCAAATTTTGCCGACTCATAGACAAGAACATCAATTCTCCAAGTGATCATATCGATGGAACTCGATTACTGATGATTCTTAGAGCCCAGCATCTAAAGTTAGGACTGATGATATAAGGTTCAAAAGCTTACGTTGCTAAAATTGGAAGTGGTTGTTGAAATTCACATAGCTCCATTTGAATTAGGTGGGAAGGTTAGTTCTCCATAACTTGTAAACCTCAACGCTGTTTGCGAGGTTGATGTCGAATCTAAGAGCAGGATTCGTGTACATACGTAATAATACAAATACTGTCACGTGCTCAGTACTGATTTCATCTCGGCTTATGATCAGGAGCTTATGAATATCACCAACCTGAGCTAGAAACGACGCCGACATTTTAAAACATCGATAGTTGCTCGACTGTGATGGGAATATCGTGCTATGGTGTTTCTTATGTATACCTTTCTTTTTGTTTATTTGTTCCTCGTGCACTGATCCATTTCATCATGATTTGGTGATGCTGTGCGATAACAGTCAAAGTCAGAACACCGATGTGCGGGGTTTATGACAGGAATTACTGTGACATTAATCACATTTTGCTGACGATATGCTGCACGGACTACGGTAGTCAGACCGCTGTTTCCTACAAACGGCCTGATGAGCAGTCGCCATAGAGCGAGAGCTTGTTTATTTGTGACTGGACGTCACGATGTATAAAAGAGCAGCCGGAATTTTGCAGATTCACTTGTGCTTGCATTGCTGCCGCCTTGATTGAGCGCCACCAAATCCCGTGCTCTGTCCAGTCGTGTGTCGAACCTGATTCAAGTATAGCATGAGGGTAGTTATGTTGGATGGCTCGCGCTAACACGTTCATCTTTCGTGCGGGATAGTTTTTGTGAGAATCACACTGGGCTCACACTCAATCGAATTTGCATCAAGCACGAATTTACCCCACGACAGACGTTTAAACAACTACAGATTCACCTTATGTAGGCCCACTATGAGAGTTACTTTTAGAAGCGACTTTCAGTTCAATCGACCGTTTGTAAAATTTTACCGTTCAATAACACAGCGTAGTCGAAATCCCTGGTCGGTTGTCGTCAGTTCGGTCACCACGAGTAACCTTTCCCAAGATTGGTTCTACAAGCGCTTGTAAAACCAGTCTTGGGAAAGGTTACCCGTGGTGACCGGAACGTCGACAACCTACCAAGGATTTCGACTACGCTATTGTTGAAAAAGAAAATTCCACATGGCGCAAAGATTTTTCGATAAACTCCGAATCGATCTCGGTTCTGACACATTTTTCCCTTATCAGTCGACCGTTCTCTAACAGCTCTGTTACTGCTACTCATGTATAGTTTGATACAAGAGAGGAACTGCATGTTTCACCTCCGTATTTTTCCCTAATGGAGACTCACCACCGTAGTTCATTGAGAGAAGTTGTTTTTTATCCAGATTATCCCTTGTAACTGTTTCTGGAATAAATTATTCAGGAAGTAGTTCATTTTTGCTCCCGGGTAGTGGCGTCGATATTTGTTTGAATCGGAACACGTTTGACCGAAAATATGCGGGAGATGTGCTGCTGATCGGAATATGTGAGATTTAAGCTGTCCTAATTAACGTGGTCGACAGAGTATCGATGTTTGAGATGCCTTTTGCACTTCCGAAGTGCCAAATACTACTTTGCGGCTGAGTCCGTCCAGCACGAAGTGTTTTCTTAATAGTAAATTTTATGAAGTGCATGGTTATGTCTCTCGAGGTGTTTCGATGTCGAATGAAGCATCGTTGCGTATAAAGATAACCTACATGTTGCTTCACTACCGAACAGGGTTATACACCGACTGGTAAACTGGTTGAGCTGAATATTTTTCAAGTTCTCCATGTATTTTTCTCCAGTTATGCCTGTGTTTAATGGTTATCTAGCTGCGGAATATTCACTTCTCGGTGCATAGTGCGATCACTTGACTTGGTTTGAAATATGTTCGTCCTTTTGGGGTTGACTGCATCATGGGTCATTTATGATAGTTTTACTAGACGCATGAAAAACGTGGTCATCAGGAAAGGAAGAAATTTGCGGACTACTCGTGCATCCTCAGCTTTGCTTCAATTCTATGGCAACCATTCACTGAGGCCTTCGATATTTATTCGCCGCAGGGTTTCAGATGCCAAGTAGCAAGGTCGAATGCCGTGGACATTGGAAGGTTTCCATTCAGTTCACTTTGTCCGTATTATTTTTCGCCTTTTGCAATTCACCTATTATGAATTATATCTATTCGGTCTTAGTGGCCACCAAAGCCATAGCACTTAATTGGTTATTTAAAAAGGAGCCTTAACTTCTTCTCGGTTGAAATCCGGTATACGACTTCAGAGGCGAACATATTTTCCACACCGCAGAGATTTAAAAGTGGCCGATCAAATGATCCCTAAAACCATTTCCGGTGACAGTCCATATCACGCGAATTTCCGTTGTTACTACTGGCACAATTGTCAGTAGCCAAACATTTTGCAGCCGCCTTGAATAGGGGAGAAGGTGAATGGAGTAAACTCGCGATCGGATAATCAATGGTGACATTGTGCACTACTATTTATGCCAAGAACGTCTTCCAAAAGAATGAAAAAAGTGCCCGGATTTCCATATCGTCGTGAGGCCCATCCGTTTTTGAATCAGTTTCCTATAATAAATTACTGCATTGAACATGTGAGGGAACTGAAGCATCAAACAAAAAAATTATAAAAAATGCTTGTGTACGAAGAAATTTCTTTTCGATCTATCACTTCAGGCATTCACATATACAGTACTGGGTAAAAAAGAGTATATTTGCAGCTATAGATAACAGTGAGTGAATACGTGTGCAACAGAACCGGTAACTTGACAAGATGCTTCGAACTGATTAAGTAAGTGTGAAATGTGTAACCAAATGGCGTGATAAGACAGGTGGGAAGAAGGAAGGTGTGAACAAAGAGGTGCGGGGCTGGGGAGATTTGTACATGGATACCATAAGAGAATCACTCGTTACAGCCACGGCAACAACAACTGTCGCACGAGGTTACGTTGCTTAAATAATTCCGGCTTCAATGGTCGAATTGCTATGGCTTCCGACTTCACCAGCAAACGCCTGCGTAATCCTTTCGCGTGAACTCTGGGAGTTGTCAGGATTTGTCTGAAAGCTGTCGCTGTGTCGGTTTGATTTCCGTTATCCACCAGATGTTGTAGGAGTACACTATTGATAGTCCGAACTGTTCCTTTGCGTAAAGAAGCCGGGACGTGTTCTGATATCCTCTTCGACAAGCGTCTTGTCGTATGTCCACTATACTGTGCACAACAAGGGCACGTAAACTGATATAGAATGAAAGATTAGGACTGATGAGGCAACCTGTCCTTGGATTGTTGAACAATGAAAGGCTTGGTATTTGTTAAGATTCGGACATGTGCAGCGGGAAAGGACTTCCCGAGGGCCTTAGATATGCGTAGCTCTAGTATTTCTGAGGTTTTGTCACCGTTGAACGGGACAGTTAGAAAAATATCCTTTTTATTGGCCATTTGCACTTTCATCTTGTGTCTTCCCTCTCCCATATGTTGACGAACAAACGGTTCTGGATAGCCGTATTTTACCAATGTGTCACGTATGTGTTCAAGTTATTGGGCAATCGTGTCAGGACTACAGATGTTTTTGTTCTGTAGATCACATAGCTCACTAATTTTTTTGTATCATAGGGGGACCAAACTTAGGAAATGTGTGTATTCCCCTAACTATGTGCATTTCCGATACACCCTCCTTTCTTTATGTCCGTCCTGCATTCTACGTAATCCCAGGCGATAAAGTTCTACGTCTCTATCTCTACTGTGAATGTGTTCATTCCGTGGGCATCGCTGAAGGTCCAAAGTAGTTCGGTAATGTCTTTTGCTGAGTTAAAAATTATGAAAGTGTCGTCTATATATCTGGTATACGTGTATAGACTGTCAATGGTGCTGCGTAGTGGTCCACTTTTGAGTTTGGCTAAGAATATGTCCGCTAGGAGGGGTCCAAGCGGTAATCCCGTTGCTACCTCATCCTTCTTCCTGTAGTATTTTCCTTTGTGCAGAAATTGTACATTTCGTGTACATCTTAGAATTAGTTCTTTCAGCTCGGCCACAGGAATGTCGAGTTTGATATCATTATCGGTCAACTATTGACAGATGAAATCTACCGTCTCGATCAACGGGACGTCTGTTTATAGGGATTCTTCATCTTGGGAAGGCATAGTCCGTTCTGACAGATCCTGATGTTATTATCTTCACAAAAGAGAACGAATCTTTCACACCAAACTTTGTTAGTAATCTGAGCACAGGTTCAAGAATTTCTGCCATCCACTGAGCTGTGGCGTGATAGACTGAGGTGCTCATGTCAAGCACCGGTCTTAGAGGTACATTTGGTTTGTGTAGTTTTGGTAATCCATAGAGTGTAGGTGGTTGCGAGCCGCAGGGCACAAGCTTGTCGTACAGAATCTTGAAAATAGCGTTTTCTGACTTAAGCTGCTTCATGATCTCCTTCATCTTCGTCTCGGTTTTTGTGTTTTGTCTCTGTCACCCGGATGGTTAGTAAACTTGCTCTCATCAGATAAAATAGTTATCATGTTTATGTCATAGTCGCTTCGGTCTAGTACAACCCATCCGGCATCTTTATCCGGTTTTGATAGCAGTAAGTCTTGGCTATTCAATAGTTCTTGGACCTCTTCTCCATGTTGCTTGGTTAGTATTTCGATCAACTGAGATGTAGTAGCGTGATACCTTTGACACTCATAAACAAGCGATGTTTTTAGTCCGTCAACTGAGTCGAATGACGCTAGTACCAGGTCATACAGTTGGTTAATTAAACTTTCAAACTGAGTTTCAATTTCCACCTGATGATACCGTGGTTGAATTGCGCAAAAACTTCGGTCCGAGAGATGATGCCTCATTATAATTTACTGAACGTCACAGAAGAATGATCGTGGAGATAACTCTCTGGATATTCCGGTAACCTGGACGGTGGTACTCTAGTATCCAGGCTGCTGAGGAACACCCCTCGTTTCTTTTCCGAAGCTTTTCGACAAACTGAAACCACGAATTCCCGAAATTATTTTAGGGAACCTTCAGGCAATTCTCCAACATTCACAATTATTTGTGCTCCACTTTCGCCGATTGTTGAAACCAGACACTACAATTGTCATCCTTTTTTCCTAACCTTGAATTTCATTTGTTATTTCCTCTACGGTTCCATGCTTCTGCTGTACGAGATGTATGAATTCCAATCATTTAGATAGATTTGCGAGGACGAACGGAATAGAATGAGAGTAATAGAAAACATCATTTTTGTTTGTGCTACGCCAAAAACGTATACCAGACCTGGAGCATTTTACAGGAACAACTATTTTCCCGTTCTATATGAACCCTTTTTCCAATGGACCAAACAATTACTACCACCTTTTTTGACGTCAAACCAGTTCTCCCGGGGGTATCTTTCACAACAGCCGACGCAGGTATTTTAGCATAAAAGTGTCCCAGCAGCGATGATTTCTTTCGAATGAAAACACATATGAACGCCACAGATACATCACACAAAAAAGTGATGGTATACGTCCTATCCAGTTCATTGTAACCACAAATTTCCAACTAGCTGTTAAGTCTGTTGGGGGTGCAGACCTGATGACCAGTATTCAACCCTTAACTTCATTTCAAGACCACGGGTACTACACAGGTCTCATTCTTTCGGTTGCTCACCTAGTTTATCGGCATCATACACGAATAGTTTTTCGCGACTTATCCCAAAAACTAGATATGCCGGTGTGTCGTCCAGATTTCGGAATAATAACTTCAGCACTATTCAAGCTGCTGTGCTTTGGCCCTTTTCCACACACTTAAGTAAGCAACCTCTCCTATAGCTTCCCAGTAAATGAACGTAGCATGCTAGCATTGCAAGTATTTGCCATGCTGTATCAAGCGAAGAGGAGTAAATGACCTATCTGATAATCTTCAAAACATTGTGAGTTATTATGAACAAAGTGACCTTTTCATAACCCTCCGTAGTGTTCTGAGGGTATCTTCACCCCATCTCACTCAGTCTTCCCGAATGATGAGTATACTCCACTCACCATTCACTTACACAGAGTTCAACCTCCTACATACCTCAGAGTGACGTTAAGCACTGGTATTCTCATGTTGTCAATTGTGTGCGCGAATGATGATGACTTATCTTTCAAATTCGACAGCTCAAACGATTCTGCATCGTAGTGATGAACACAGTATCTTTCGGGACATGGATAGTACTGTAAATATGTGGACACGAAAATATCATTTGTTGTCACAGTAATTACCACTTCAGCTGTTCTTTTTTCTACTACGTTAATTCCAATACGTATAAAATGTGCTAGATTTAGCCAGTTGTAAAGCACGGGAAACAATCTCGTTTTCTACCGAGTGTTCTGACGCCTCAATCGGGTATTTCTAATTTATTCTGTGGTAAGTCGACATTCACTTTTTCCTGTTTCTCAACGAATCATACAGAATTTACTCACATTCTTCCTTGTAATGGCTTACATTACCAATGCAGGATTCGAAGTATTCATGTAGTCAGTCGTATGTCTTCCGAACCGTATCGTTTTAACTGAGTGAGGAGATATGTGATTTACACGGTTATATCTGTGAAAAACTTGGCGGCTTCACCTGGAATTACATATGATTCACTTGAATTAACAACGACCTAACCTCAAGGCAAATGGATATGGTTACGGTAATCTCGGTATGATACTGTTTTCATTCCTCTTCCCTAAGACGGACAGTAAGCAGTTCTCATAACGCCAATCCATTAAGTAATAGTACATAGCCCAAGACGCCTTCAGTATTAGTGAGTCACACTCCCTTTTTCGCACCGGCCCTTTCTTCACCGTGCTCCGTTGACCCAACAACCGCACTAGCATTAGGAATGCAATCGATGCTGGACCACTCCACACGTTAACTAATGATACTCACTCGCGCTGTGCTCACACGTTAAGAGGGTTCACCCATCTAGCCGTGGACTGTCTCACCAGTCCGTGTGTTGAAGTTAACGCGCAACAGAATGCATGCATACGGCGTTACTGCTGTTGCGGTGTGTGTGAGTGTATACGAGCACGCATACGCTGACTACAACGCACGAACTGGTGAGATATTCTAGGGCTAGCCGGCTGAACCCGGCTAACATGTGACCACAGCGCGAGGGAGTCTCATTAGAAGACGTGTGGAATGGTCTGTTAGTGGGACTGATCGAAGCACCTGTTGTCAATGTCTGGCGATCGAAAATACGATAGAGTGGACAGGTCTTGAGTGAAAGCTGGGTGACTGGGTATGCGCATCTCTGTGCGTGCGCACGTTGGCACATGCTAGAAATAGGGAAACTGTTTACAGATCATAACTGATGGGTGAGTCAGCCACGCAGGTACCCCCGGGAGAACTGGTTTAACGTCAAAAAGGTGGTAGTAATTGTTTGGTCCATTGGAAAAAGGGTTCATATAGAACGGGAAATAGTTGTTCCTGTAAAATGCTCCAGGTCTGGTATACGTTTTTGGCGTAGCACAAACAAAAATGATGTTTTCTATTACTGTCATTCTATATCGTTCGTCCTCGCAAATCTATCTAAATGAATGGAATTCATACATCTCGTACAGCAGAAGCATGGAACCGAAGAGGAAATAACAAATGAAATTCAAGGTTAGGAAAAAAGGATGACAATTGTAGTGTCTGGTTTCAACAATCGGCGAAAGTGAAGCACAATAATTTTGAATGAATTAATAATTTTTTGTTGGTGGCTTCAGTTCCCTCTCATGTTCAATGCAGTAATTTTTTGTAGGAAACTGATTCAAAAACGGATGGGCCTCACGACGATATGGAAATCCAGGCCGTTTTTTCATCTTTTGGAAGACGTTCTTGGCAGAAATAGTGGAGCACAATGTTATCATTGATTATCCGATCACGAGTTTACTCCATTCACCTTCTCCCCTATTCAAGGTGGCCACAAAATGTTTGGCTACTGACAATTGTGTCAGCAGTAAAAACTGAAATGCAACTGCTGTGGACTGTCATTAGAAGCTTTTTGCAGATTGTGTTGTACGCCGGAGCAGGGTAGTGAGAGCAAACCGGTGTTCAGCATGTGCGGATAAATAAGCACCCAAGCATTCGACACACCATCCACACTGGCAAAGTCATATAGTAGAAGTATATTTCATTCTTTGTTTGCAGTGGAATAAATACCGTAGACATACAACGTGTAGTAGTATGCAATGACACTGAGCTGCTGTTGATCGTGGTGTGTTGACCAAAGGTAGTCCCGCGATGAATGAATAAATTAGTCGCCTGTAAGCAGTTAAAAAAGAGGAGATATGGATAGGATTTCAGTCACCAACGCACACATTCATTGGTTTGTTCACCGGGGCTGATTGGCAGTCAGTTTGTATGTTATGGAAGACCTTAGCAAGTTAACAAACTCACGTTCCAGCCAAACGAAGAGAAACTTATCATTAACACTTTGAAGTAGGCAATAAAATACACACTGAAGAACTAGAACAGGTTCAACCAACGAGATTATGGCTAAGTCCTTCTGTGACTTTCATTTCGTCGATAAGAACACCTGCTAAGCAATGCACTGTAGAGTTATGGTAGACATTTATGCGGGGGGGAGGGATAAATCTAAATTCGGGACGTGTGGAGTGATGCGAACGGCACGTAGAAATATCACGTTACATGGGATGGAGGGGTCCGCAAGAATCTTCTTGGTGAATTTTTCACTGGCTATAATGTGAAGATCGCAAACTTTGGAGATAAGAGAGCCCATAGAAATCAAAGAGGCACGGCTGATAATGGTTGGGCCGCGGTGTAGTGCGATAAAATCTTTTTTTAGTAGACCAAGAAAGACCACGGGAGAGCATCAGAGTAAGAATGGGAGAATACACTGATGGGTAGAGGAAAGAATGACAGCTTGTGTGGAACCAAACTGCCTCAACCTGCGAATTTGAAAAGACAATCTGCGTGATTTTTTAATACAATCAGGAATATGTGAAGACCACTGTAAATTGGTGCTGATTGTGACGCCTGAGTGTTTGACCAAATCAGCTCTGGAAATGGAGATACTGTTGATGATTGATTGATTATTGGAGTAAGAGTATTGAGAAGGTGAGAAAGTAAACTCAAAACTTGTAAAAGTGTTGAGATGTAGTCCAGAATGGGACGAAAAATTCTGAGTATTGTATAAGTTCTCTGAAAATGAACTAAAGTCTTGTTGGTTGGAGGTAATCTGTGAGAGCACGACGTGTTTGGCATACTTAAAAGGTTGTGCAGGTGGAGCTGTGGTCAATTCGCTAATATATATGGTGAAAAGAAGAAGGGAAAGAACGACATCCCGAAGAACACCTGAGTTATTAGTCAAAGAACTCGATAAACTTGTACCAACTCTAGTACGTGAAGTTCTGTTCGAAAAGTAGTCTCTCAGCCCCTTGAGAGTAAAGAAGTTGGACAGCCAAAGTACTCTAGCCTTTAAAGAAGTAGATAAACGGGGAACCGAATCAAAAGCGAAGGAATAGTCGAGAAAAATAAATCGAACGGATTTCACGGAACGATTTAAGTTGTTTGAAATGAAATAGCAAACTGAAGCGACTGCATCCAGAGTGCATCTGGTGGGTTGGTACTCAAAAAGGTAGAGGTCATTTGGAACAGCAAGAAAGGAAAGCAATCGACTTGGGATGGCACACTCGGTCAAATTGAGCGCAGAAGAATTGATGACGATGGGACGGAAGCGTTTTGACAAAACGTTGGACTTGCAGTGTTTGGCAGTGGGCACTACTGTCACGGCTTTCCAGGAGGCAGGAATGGCTCCAGCATCAACAGATTTGTTGATGAGAGAAGTTATGATTCCGAATAGCTGAGGTCCTCAAAATTTGAGAACTGTGGAGGGTAAACCGTCTGAATCCACAGCAGAAGCTGATTTTGAGGTCCGAAGAAACTTGAAGGCTTCTTCTGAGGAAAATGGTTCTATATCTAAGGGAATTGAAGGAGAATTAGACGGTAGGGTATCCGATGAAGGATGAATAAACACGGCATTCGGGCTGTCGGCATATATATAGTAGTTTTTATCGGGCCCGTTGTCCACATAGATTCCTTGTCAGAGAAGTTTGCTATTGGTGTTGCAAAAGAACTGGTTGGCAAACTTGTTCAATCGTCGTACCTCTTGTTTGATCAGGATCGAATGTCGTATCGCCGAAGCCTGGTCGTGTTGTTTATAGGGACGTTCTTTTCGCCTTCTCATAAATCTCAGCAATGTAGAAGCTGCTCTCCCGTTGTTAAGGGATATAGTCTCTATGATTAAGATCATCAACAACAAAACACAAACAGTCAGACAGTAATGGAATCAGGACGTGTATGAAAGCTTCAAAGAACAGGTCAATGTCCCTCTGCAATCAAAAAGAAGCTATGTGCAAGTTGCTGATCATAGTGCCTTGAAAAAGCGTGAATTTATGGTGACATTCCACAACCACGCAGTCAACACTATTACAGGAGAAAGTTAAAATAACTTCAGACTTGCCAGACCACTCGGGATTGATGTAAGTAATCATACCACCACCTCTCTTCTTCTTCCACTGTTTTCTATCTTGACGAAAACACTGAAAGGCCTCAGGGAGAACGAGTTCGTCATCAGTACTTTCATTTAATCAGGACTCTTGGATACAGATCACACAGGTGTTCGTGTTAATCCGAGAATTCATGACATTGGTTAGGAAAGACATGTTTCCAAAAAGGGATCGATTGTTAGTACTGACCAATGCGGGAACCTTCATCTTGATGATGTGCAACTAAGAGCAGTCTGCCAACCGGCTCGCACCACTGATAACGACACCTGGTCATATCCTCCAATGTATCTAACCATAGAGTGCGAGATCTCTTGGACCCCGCCCAGGAAGTCAAACATGATCTACAAGGCCAAGTCCACTGGTGAGGCCTCTCATACGTTCCTTCCACGTCATGGATTGACCACTTCTGTCTCAGTGGATTGCTTCAGATTAACAATCAGATCAGTACACCTTAAATAATACAGCCGGCTCGCTGAGTCTGTGAGTCATAGATATGCCATGTGTAAACGAAATGACGACCTGTCAACCATGTTAAGAACCCATTGCTCCTGGATTGTAAATTCTGAAAGTATCACAAATCAAGAGAAGAAAAGACTCGATAGCATTCAAAGAAGCCGTTGTAGCAAGTCCCTGAATTCAGGTAATAAATTTGACTCTGTGATGATCTGGATTTTTTCCTGTACATGTAAGATGCAAAATCGGTCACTGTTTGAACAGTGCCTAAGTTTGGCAGGATCTTTCGATTTTTTAAGGGGGGGGGGGAGTGAAATAATAGTAGTATGACCAACCAACAAAGGCGCTGTGGATTACGACTCATGATGTGCTCGGTGGTACTGCTAGAAGAACTGCCTTCCATGGTCGAACTCGGGTTCGTCTCACCAGACAGGGCAAAACTACTATGAACTCAAAACATAATTTACATGTATTAAATCACGCAAGTGACCTGACCTTTTGAATCGTGCCGGTAGATAAATGACCGCAACGCAGCATGAAATCCTTGGACCTGTTTACCATTGCACCAAACCAGATTGGTAATTCAATTGACAGACAATTCAGGACATATCGAATGACTTTGGAAATCAAGGTTCAGTATTTAATTGGTTGCAAAGTAAGACTTTTCTCGTCATTGTTTGTTCCACATGGACTGATAGGGCTGATATGCGAGTCCGGATAGATTCGAAAAGCAATAGACTCTCCTCTAGGTCATCATCGAAAGCTGCCTATGGTTTGCTGTATTTGGAATAACTTTGACTAAATGCTAAGTACTTCACTATCTACAGTGTCATGCTTAGATACAAAGGATTTGTGGTTCAAATCTGTCCCAATATGAGTAAAACGGTATGGTTCCACCTCATTTTCTTTTAGGCCTACCTGGGAGACCACGGTGAACATGAATGAACCGTTCCGCTACGTGTCAAGTTCACGAATTGAAAGGTATGCTGTTTTGTCTGACGAGAAGAAATTCCAAAGAAGATTATCTGCACCGCACAATGTTTGTATCATATTGTCCAGTCAGCTACTCAAATCTTCGATATCCATTACCTTTCAGTGTATATGACACTGAGTAGATTCCGATAAAGATGAATGAATTTCTTCTCTCGTAGAATCGATTCCGCTGATTGTAGTAGAACTACAATTTGGCAAGGCTACACGAACTTGTGTAGCACATTTTATTGTCTTTACAACATGAAATGAAGGACAACTGGTTTCTGTGGATGACTTACAAACCGTGATGAAGTGTGTACTTTCTTCGAATAAAAAAGCATTCTTTTTAATCAGCGAATTTCCGCTGTTTTCACTCCTACCTGTAAGCATTTGCTTATCACTTGTGATGTTATGCAGATCCAGAAATCCACAACTGTTGCATTCCCGGTTAACCGAAGGAAGACTCCGAAGTTTCAAAAAATAAAATTTACCATGGCCTTTGCGGAGGCGTGTTTTCTTCAATACTGTTGCGTGTCAAAATACTTGATGAACTGAGAACGAAGCTGATTGAATGTAACAAAGTGACTGTACCTAATCACGCTTCATCACTACTCTTGTTACCCTACATTGGTTCAGTTTACATTTCAACCAAAGCTTCACTCCTGATGATCCGCTTAATAACAATAGCAATACGAAAAGAAAAAAACAACTAATTAAAACATTCTATGGTTTGGTTTGTCGCTCGTACCCCTTCCGATCACCGTGTGTGTGGGGGGGGGGGAGGGAGAGGGAGGTGGTAAGTAAATAGTTCCAGGACTGCTGTAATGTAGTTGAGTGATGAATTAGTCCGGATTTGGACCTTCCGGATTGATGAAAATCCCTAGTTCACTAAGTATGAAAGGAATATGAGGGGTTTACATGGATTATGGGAGAATTTTATTCCCTTGTTTTTTCAGATATAAAACAAAGCGACGAAAAAATGGATAAGCCACACCGTAATACTTTCATTGCGAAGGACTCGGCGTTGTCCGTAGAAATAATTAGTTGACGTTTCGGTTGCCGCGGGTAACCTTTCACAAGGCAGTTTTTCAATCAATGATTCTGAGGTAGTCGTCACAAGTGGGGTTTCGAACGTACACACAAGACCTGCACGCCAAAGATTTGGCAACCAGCGCCCATCCTGCTGGCGTGAGTCGAAGCGACGGATGAGGGACATCAACTATCTGGACAGCATTAAGGTCAGTGAAGAACAATCATCCAAATTTGAACACAGAAGTCATTGGCATTAGATTACACGATGTGTTCCGGACCATTTCGCCTTTGGTCTCATGAGAACGTTTAATTTCCCATTTATAAGTAATCACGTTGACTGCAATGTGCACTAGTGAAGATACAGTGAAATGGTCCGGAATATATTGTGCAATCGAATGCTATTGACTTTTGTGTTCAAAATTTGTGTCGGGAAAGCTATGTTTTCAGTCATCCAAATGGTCACAACTTCCATTTGACCTCAAATGACTCCCGCGATAAATGACACTTGTAGTGAGAGTCAGTGCAACTGACGCCCTATCCGTCCAACCACCGTACATGTAAACAATGCAGATTCACGCATAAATGCACGGATTGGAACATCCGTTGGTTTGTGGTGGTCATCTTAGAATCATTGATTGAAAAACCGGCCTCGACAAAGGTTAGCCGTGGTAACCGACATTGCAATTTTTTAAATGACAACACATGGAGCGTTGATTCTTCGATGAATTCCGAACTTCGTTCGGCCCTTGAACACTATGAAATATTTATGAAACATCCTGGTGAGCAAACCGGGGAACAATCAGAAGAACACGAATGATATTGCCTGTAGCTCGAAGCTTCAATTATCTTCTGCTGCTGCATTCGACTCTACCGAAGCTAGTGTACAACAAAGAAAGACGATCCTTCAGAGGTTCCACTAAGCTCTATAGAAGAAACGGTAAACAAAATTATCTAACATGGCACTCTCAGCCAATCACACGGGGTAGGAACTGTTTCACATACCAACATGGTTGACTAAAACCAGTGTCCAGGGATGTGTGTGTTTTGATCAGTTTTGCAAGTGCATGTTTCTGCACCAATGGTCTCAAATGAAAAGCGTTTTAAGGTGACATGCTAATATCTGTTTTCCGATCACCATTGTGTGGAAGTACGAAACGAATGTTTGGTAATTTTTGTGCACTCACAAAAAGATAGCTTTTATAACCTTTCTTTCCTACCTTCTACTCAATCCCAACTTTCCAGAATTCAACCTTTGCAACCACCAACATATTTTCACCTACTATTACCAGGAATTTGGGTTGAATAAAATACCCCCTATTCCGATTGTGTTCCACTGATCGAGCTGCAGGAATGCACATCTAATTGGTCACACATTTTACATCTTTTCTCCCAGTCTCTTTACTTTGTCATTTTTATCCACTCTTGGAAGTTCGCAAGCAGGCATGTAAGTAAGTACGCAAATTAGAGTTACAAGCCTGTGAAAACGCAAGCCAATCGTACAATTGTATCGGACCACGCAAGATCATCTGACACATGAAAATGTGACGGTTCAGTACAGTCTGGGTTCGAACTTGACTAGTGTCACTCCTGTAAGAGTGTGTACGTGCATGCGCTGTGTGTGGGATATGGGTCAGTGGTCAGTGTGGGCGTGCGACAGAGACTATCTGACTGCGCATGTGACTACTTAAACCGAACACATCACCTCTCCATTCCCGAAACGCGAACTCCATGGCGCACGGTGGAGTGATGTAGTTATTATGGTAAACTCAGACTTTCCGTCAGTAGGGGTAGTAGCAGCATTATTACCAGTAATTTTAGTACCAGCATTAGTAGTAATAGCAGAGGTAGTAGTAATAGTAGTAGTATTAGTAGTTTTATTATTATCACTAGTAACCGTAGTATTAGCAGTAGTAGTGGTCTTAGTAGTATTAGCATTATTAGTAGTAGTTGTTGTCGCAGTATTAGTATTAGTAGCAATAATATTAGTAGTAGTAATAGTACTAGTAGTAGTAGTAGTGGTAGTGGCAGTAGTAGCATTAGTATTATTATTATTGTTGTGAGTAGTAGTATTAGCGGTGGTAGTAGTGGTAATAAACCGTAGTAGTAGTAGTATTAGTGATAGTTTTAGTATTAGTAACAGTGGTAGTAGTAATAGCAATAGTAGTAGTATTAGTAGTACTAGTAGTAGTGACAGTCGTATTGTTTGTGAATCCAAAATAATTGTAATAGGTGAGTGACCGGAACAGCAGTAGTCGCAGAAGTTGCAGAAGTATTAGTCATATTGGTAGTGGATCGTGGAGTAACCGTGATCACGGTGTAAGCAGGCATGTCAGATCGGTAGTAGCAGCTGTCCCAGCAGCAGTCGTGGTAGTAAAATTGATAGCACACAAGATGGAAAGTAGTGACTAAGTAATTATCTGCACACAAGACACGTGGGTGAGAACGAGAGGAGAGTTCGGTTCGAACCTGAACGTTAAGCCGGAAAAACAAGTCATCAACGAAAAATATGTAGGGACGAAAATACGGAAATACACCCTCAAAGTAGACCTATTTAATCGGGAAACGAATTCATTCTCGTGCACCAACAAACGAATAACGGTGGAATTAACGAAATCTGTAATAAAAGGTTAATATTTGTAGAATTTTTCCACAAAGTATCCGGATTTACGAAGCCATCAACAATGATTTAAGCTTCTCGTACGCATTGAATGCTTCACTGTGCTAGTCCGAGGCCTCAAACACAAAATGCTGTGTACGCTGGTCCCGCCAAAACATAGGACGCACGGAATTCGTTTATTATTACGTAAGTACTCGAGCAAGAAAATGAGCGCAACGTTTACCGCAAGCGTAAGCAGTACATTTAGTTGCGTGCGATCAAGCAGGACCGCTCAGTGGACAACGAATCAACAAACAACGGTGACTCAGTGCAAGAGTCCCATTGGTTGAAGCAGAC